>CM046879.1:137504832-140042332 GCA_025667525.1 Glebionis coronaria | reverse complement strand
ACGCTTTCGTCAGTATTTTTACATTTTTGTCCGAATTTTTACGTTTTAGTCTGAATTTTTTTTTCGCCATATTTTGTATGCTTTTGTCAGAATGTTTACGTTTTCGTCCGAACTCTTACGTTTTCGTCTCATTTTTTACTTTGACTTTTGATTTTTTTACGTTTTCCTCAGTATTTTTAGGTTTATGTCAGATTTTTTACGTTTGTGTCTGATATTTTACGTTATCGTACGATATTTTACGTTTTTGTCCGATTTTTTACGTTTTCGTAAGCTTTTTTACGTTTTCATCTGATTTCTTACTTTTAAGTAAGGTTTTTTACGTTTTCGTCCGATGTTTTACACTTTCATCCGATTTTTTAAGTTTTTGTCTTATTTTTTACGTTTTCATCAGCGTTTTACGTTTTTCATCAGTATTTTTACGTTTTTGTCTGTAATTTTGCGTTTTCACCTGTATTTATATTTTTTTAAGTTCGGATTGAATTTTAAATATTTTAAAAATATCTATTTTTAAATTAAATTTAGGAATCATATTATAGCAATATATCAGGTTACGGTTTCACCACCGGGTCAAACCGGTCAAGTTACCGGGTAACGAGATCGATCATTGGGTCAATCCGATCGAGTCACCGGGTCACGTGTTCATCGTTAATGGTTCGTTCATGTTAAGAAAAAAACAATCCCGCTCGTTGACTACAAATAAACGTTACTTAAGCTTAAACTATAACTAAAATATGCTAAAAGTTAAATTACAAATTCAAGAAACTAAAAACGCACAACTATAAACCCTCCGGAACAAGAAAAAAAGCGACCTCGCCCGCTGGGCGGGTTACGACGCTAGTATATATATATATATATATATATATATATATATATATATATATATATATATCTTCGTTCCTACTCCACTCCTAGAGAACACCTTGCTTGAGATTTTCACTATATCCACAAGCTCCTTTCTTTGCGGAGAAAACCTTACATCGTCACTTACAACAATTATCGATACTAAGCTAAATGTCGAGTTCTAATCCTATCTAGAACCAATCTACTCTCGTCGCCCATTTCCTTTACAGATACAAGGATAGATGTCAAGTTCTAATCTAAGCTAGAACCAATCTACACTCGTCGCCCATTTACATTTACCAGTACAAGGCTAGATGTCGAGTTCTAATCTTACCTAGAACCAATCTACACTCATCTCTCACACTCACATCACTTTCAAGTTTAGTGAGAACTAACACACTCATACTCACACTTACATCTCAGACTACAATATTGTCCGCGTTTCCCGCAGGCTCACAGATTTGCTTTGTGTCCCTCATGTAAGTACTTCTCGCCAGGTCGCCCAAGCCATTACTACTCTCACATGAGCACGCTTAACTGCCATTTCCTGAGAACCCCACTTCCAGTAGACCACAAAACGCGTTGTTTCATGGTAATGCGAATGTTATCTTATGAACCAAGATCTCTCCTGGCCACAACTAATGCGGGATTTGCCTAGTGTGTCATAATCACCCCCTTAAGGACTCATCGTCTTCAATGAGGTTTGCCCCACCACCCCGAACGAATCAGGAGTGGCTCTGATACAACATGTAACATCCCGCCTACTGAGACCATAATATTGTTCGCTTTGCCAGCAGGCTCACGGCTTTGCTTTGTGGCCCTCATGTGAGTACTTCCCGCCAGGTCTCCCTAGCTAGTACTACTCTCACTTGAACACGCTTAATTACCAGTTCCTAAGAACCCCACTTGCAGTAGACCATAAAACGTGTTGTGTCATAGTAAAGCGAATGTTATCTTATGAACCAAGATCTCTCCTGGCCACAACAAATGTGGGATTTGCTTAAGGTGTCACAGTCACCCCCTTAGAGACTCATCGTTCTTGATGAGGTTTTCCCCACCATTCCAAACGACTCAGGAGTGTCTCTGATACCACCTGTAACATCCCGCCTACTCAGACCACATATTTTCCGCTTTGCCCATAGGCTTACGGATTTGCTTTGTGGCCCTCATGCGAGTACTTCCCGCCAGGTCACCCAAGCCAGTACTACTCACATGAGCACGCTTAACTGACAGTTCTTGAGAACCCCACTTGAAGTAGACCACGAAACGCATTGTGTCATGGTAAGGCGAATGTTATCTTATGAACCAAGATCTCTCCTGGTCACAGCCGATATGGGATTTGCCTAGGGTGTCACATTAGAGCTAAGTGAGAACTAACACACACAACACTCATACTCACATCACTTTAGAGATAAGTGAGAACAAACACACAAGACTCATCCAAGTATACAGATATACCTTGGATCTATAAAAGACTCAAATGAACAAATATAATGAACATGACTAGATCTTCATCCAGGCTTCATCTTTTAACACGTCACAAGTATGTGAGTGATCTTCTCTTTGGACATTAATAAGTGTGAAAACACTTATCCTTTTGCCACTTAATTATAATAAAAACGAGACCAAAATGTGTATTTTATGTCGTAAAAGTCGGAATTATGCGTGGTTTGTGTTTTTATTGTGTTTTAGGACCAAAAGTTGAAAAAGGAAGAAAACACGGGCTTTCACGGGCTTTTATCGAATACAAAGACAAAAGACAAAGTCAAAAGTCAAAAGTGCAAGAAGAACGGAAGTCAAAGGCCTATTCCTGAAGATTTATAGAATAAAAAGTCTAAAGACAGAAGTTTAACGAAGTCGAAGAACCAAGTCTACTAAAAGAAGAAAATTAGAAGACGAGTTCATGTTATCATTTGACTAATCCCGAGACAAAGTCGGGAAAGACGAGTTATTTAAAAGACCAGAAGACAAGAAGAAAGAGAGAAGCAACAACAACCTCCCCTTCCCCTATATATAGTCTCCTAATCTTCATTAGGAAGTTAGTCATTTTTTTTAGTTTTTTTCATATTAGGTAATTAGGAGTATGTGTTTTACTTTCTCTCTCTAGTTTTTCTTAATCTTTCATTTTAAATCTTGTATTTGAATCTTAATCATCTTCATTAATTTGAAGCTTATTTTTATAATTCTCATTCTTTCTTTCTTAATCATAATCTTGTTTTGATTTGGTTAATCATGTAAGTTGTTTAATCTTGTTAGTTGTTTGATTGATTTGCTTATTTTATTAATCTTATGGTTGTGATGTGGTGGATGTTTGGCTTATTGTGATTATTGATTTATTAGTGTTTAGTTTGTTTTTAATTAAGTTGATTTGGTAGATTAATATTTTTAATTAAAGTTGATTTTGAATATTTTGATTATTTTGTGTTTTTATAGTTTTTAATTCGTGGCTTATTTAGTTTTTCTTAAAATTAATTTGGTTTTATTTTTGGTTAATTGCTTATTTGGGTTTTGCTTATGTTCGACTTATTTTGGCTTTAACTATTACTGTTCTTTTCATTTTTCTCATCTTCGGAAAAAGGGTTTAGGATTCCGTAGCATACAATTTATTCCGAATATCTTTTATCCGAAAATCACTTTCAATTAAGTTTTATCCGAATATAAACTTTTATTCTGAATATAGTAGCTTATTCTGAAAACTCTGTTTATCCGAATATATGTTTTTTATCCGAAGAGAGCAGTTTTATCCGAAAATCTATTTTATTCCGAAGATATACTATTTTCCCGAAAACAGCAGCTTTATCCAAATTTACCCATTGTCCCGAAAAAGCCTGTTTATCCGAAAAGTTGTTATTCCGAAGAATCAATTTTATTCCGAAGAAGTGTTTATTCCGAAAATGTCTTTTTATCCGAATTAATTTTATCTGAGAATTGTCCTTTATCCGAAAATCTGTTTATCCGAATTTTCATAGTTATTCCAAAGACTTAGCCTTTATCCGAATATAGGTCCTTTTTTCGAAATAGGTAATTTTATCCGAAAACTCCATTTATTCCGAATTTGTTTGTTTTACCCGAATATGTCCATTTATCTGAAAATATGGATTTTTCTGAAAATGTTCAAAATTCTGAATTAGTAGGTTTATCTGAAATAGTTTATTTTTAACTGTTTTATTTTATTTCATTTTCAATTTTATTTTTATTCAAGTTTTAAATTTGCTTAATTTCCTTATTTTGTCATTTAGTTTATATCTTTTAAAGTTTTCATTTTTAGATTAAATTAGACAATCAACGTCAATTTCTTTTTATTTTACTTATCCGAGAGTGGAGCAAGTATAATCGTTCAACCCATTTATACGAGTGTCATTCCATTAGCTATCCGTATCTCTATTTATCAAGAAAATCAAGGTTAGATTTCTCTCTTTTATCTTTATAATTACGTTTAATAATTTCATCTTTTATTTTTACAAGTAGAAATAAATAATCCAAAGCTCTCCCTTTTAGTTACCAAAAACGACAATTCCACCTTAAACTGTGATCAATTCGAATTGAATCGAGTACGAACAACACACATAGAAGACACATCAACAATTTTTCATATTAAACATATGAAGACCGGGATCAAGAAGATAATCATAAGTAAACATGATTAACAAATTAAGTGGTCTTTTACTAATGGTTGATAGATAGAAAAGAGATTTAGAAGCAGAAAGTTGTCCAAAAAGGTTCATTGAAAATGGAAAAATTATCCACTATTTATAGGATAAGGAAGCTAACGGCTAGTCTGCCCGTGGTTCCTTAAATGCCCCCGCGGTTCCTTATATATAAGGAATTGCTGGCACTTATAAGGCACCGTGTGCTCTAGACTCTACTCCCTTTTGTCTGTTAGTAGGAACAGTTCATTTGGTGAAAATTTACCTCACAAGGTTTCATTTAGGAATATCCTAAATTTAAATTTTCCATTTTCATTTTCTTAAAAAGAAAGTATATAAAAAATATTTTGACACATTTAAATAAATGTGACACATTTAAATAAATGTGACACATTTAAATAAATGTGAGTTTTAAGGTTAATCACTTTTAATGATCACTAAACATGTATAAGATATGTTTGTGTGAGATTTAAATAATTATTACTTAACTATAGTGTTTGTTAAATAATTCATCTTGCGGTTATCTTTGATGATAAATATTTTCACTTTGTCGTGATCAAAACTAAGAAAGACTAGTTATTACAATTAATGTTTTTAGGCATCTGTTGCATTAGCAGTTTGGATTTGACTATTTTGTTTGATTTTTGGAAAATTAAAATAATTAATTGATTAACAAGTGAAATGACTATAATGGACATCATAATGTTGAATAACAACACAGATTAAGTGAGCAAAAAGGACTTTCAAGGGATTATTTTATAACTTGAATGTGCACCCATATGTGTGTTTTGGAACTGGACCCCTATTGTTGCTTTCTGAAAATGACGTTTTGGGACCATATAAACACAATAAATCACTTTTTTAGTTTCTTTTGCTAAACAGTGCAACTAGCTTACTTGCGTTTTCGAAACGTAATAATCTAATAATTTGCCACAAATCACAATCCTAAACACCCTCTAAGTTTAAACTTCATTTCTCATTGGCAATACTGTTAGCCGCATATAATTTATAACCTCATGTAATGTACGCCTTAAATATATAAAAAAATAACATGAGTCGTTGTTAACAAAAATAATAACAAGAGATCTAGATCTCCTAAACTCATAAAAAAGAATAATATTACTGGATCATATAAATACAATTTTGTGTATTCATTTACGTATTAGAGGGCACAGTGTGATAACTTGGACGCTGACGTTATCGCACCGGAGCTTGGCATTCTCCAATGGCGTTGGATGAGATGTTGCCCCACCAACGCGCCTTTGGGGTATAAATTGTTTAAAAAAATTAACCTCCTAAACGGCTATATTTTTTAAAATGATAACAAACACCCCCAGCGGTTATAATCTTTTAAAAGAGGCGGCTAAAGGAATGTTCAAATGATGTCGTCGCTTAGAGCCTCCAATTGAAAAGGGGTCACATTTTCTAGTATTATATATTAATACAATATATATTAGATGTGTATAAGTTATGTAATCTAAGTTTACATGTAACTTCTCTTTAATTTAAAGTGTGATGGGGCATCTTTATCGTTATTACCTAGAGCTAGCGAAAACAATAGGCCGACCCTGCTTTTAAACTTTAAAAAAACCTACCAACCATAATATATATCCCACATTCTTCTAAATTAATTTTTCACAAATTAATACACATGCATAAAAAACACATTACCCACTTTTTCACAATGGATCAAAATCATCAAACCGTTCACGATATTTATGACAAAATCGACGTTAACTTTATGACGAAAGGTTTCGAGTATCACTAATTGTTACTAAAACGAGAAGCTCAACCATCACAATTGACCCGTAAACCCGATCTTTTGTGACCGTGAAGATGCCGAAAGACGTTTATGGACCGATTATTCGGATGAGCATTGTAGGAATCCATAATATTATTTTCGTAAAAGATTTTGTATGAGATGTACACTATTTTTAAAAATTGTTATTGCATTTTATCTTATAGGGTTGAGCCTCTTCCAAAACATTTTCCTTATTTACATTCCAACTAGATGGTTCAGATCAAATAAATATCAATGCTATTATGATGTGTACAACTGTCATACACATCTGTACACATATTGGCATACAGAAACACACCTAATGCGTTTGGTGAATATTTGCAAATGGGTGAGCATACTGCCCGTGATTCTATATGTTTCTGTAATATGTGCATTATTAGTTTGTTTATGCCTAAGTATTTAAGAACGACGACGTTGTAAAGATTTATCAAAAACATCATAATGTTTATGTTTTTTCGAGAATGCTTGGAAGCATTAATTGTATGCACTGGGAATGGAAAGATGTCGAGTGTCATGACATGGACAACACGGTAGGGTGAAAAATAATACCCTATTATAATGCTTGAAGTTATAGCTTCGCAAGATTTGGGGATTTGACATGTATTTTTAGGATAACGGGTGCGAATAATGATATTAACGTTTTAGATAATTCTCCGTTATCCGACGACCTACTAGATGACATAGTCATTGTAGTTTCATTTTTGGTAAACCGAGTTGGGTTTCGGAATGAGTATTATTTAGGCGATGGAATTTATTCACAGTGTACAAGTTTTGTGAAATCGTTCACTGTCGCAAATGATCCGAAACATACATCCTTTAAACAACGACAAGAAGAGGCATGAAAAGATAACGAACGTGCTTTCAGTGTTCTGCAATGACGTTTGGGAAACAACTGGCGCGACAATAAGAAGTTAACACAAATACGTAGAATCATATATGCTTGCATCATAATGTATAACATGATTTTAAAATACCAAGAAATGTTGATTATCGACTCGAGGCATGTGTATGCTAATCCGATAAGAAATATACAACAAACGTAGGCCAATCGATGCTAAACCCAACGCCGTTAAACAAAAGAATTAAAAGATAGAGACACGTGTTTTAGTCTCCGACAAAAGTACAAAACCTTATGGAGCATTTTTGTCATAATTTTTTTAAATGTTTGTCTGTTTTTATTTAAGTATTGTAATGTATTTGAATTTAATGAATGAAATATTCATTTAAGGTGTTTTATGAAAATTTAAGAGGTGTGTTATGTTATGATAAAGAAAGTTGTGTTGGTGTTGTTGCTATGATGATGTGATCATGAGCTCGATACATTTTTTTAAGTATTATGATGTTGTAACACTTTAACTTAAGGTTGAGCATCGGTTCAAAATCGAACCAAACCGAATAAAACCGACCTGAACCGAAAATGATTTTAAAAATAATACGAACTGAGGACCGAATCGAATTAAATTAAGCAAAATCGAAACCGAACCGAAACCTATAGGGTTTTATATTGTCTAACAATTTGTTTTTGCATTTATGTTTTGGAATTTGCTATTTGTAGTACTAGATTGCATGTAACTAATTCATAGAAAGGTCTAGTGATCAAACCTCACCATGTATATGTCTGAGAAGAAAAAATTTATTCGTTTGCCGTTTTACTAATTAGGTATTTTGTTCAAAAGAATACATGATTGGGTTGCATAAATAAGTTTTTCTAATTTAATAAAATCTAGTTTTGGTGTTGCTTCCTCATTCTCATGTTGATCCTCTATCTTGATATATTTCTATATACCCTATTTTGGTAAAACTCCATGTCTAATTATTATTGATCATCCAATTTAAATATACCATAAGTCTTGCACAATAAGATAACTGATGTGGGCTAAGCCCGATAAATAATGCACGGGCTTCGAACCTTTGGCTAATACTCCCCCGCAGTTAGAACACGAGGTCTTCGGACGTTCAAATTGGAACAAAACTCAAGAAATGAGGCATTGGGAAGACCCTTGGTGAAGAAATCTGCATATTGAAACTGAGACGAAACATGTAAAACACGCACTTGCCCAGAAGCCACATAATCACGAACAAAATTAATATCTATCTCGATATGCTTAGTACGTTGATGTTGTACCGGATTAGTAGAAAGGTAAACGGAACTGACGTTGTCACAGTAAATAAGTGTAGCAGTATGCAAAGGAGCATGTAATTCTAGCAGAAGATTACGAATCCAAGCAGTTTCAGCAACACCCCGATATTCAGCCTTTGCACTAGACGAGAAACATTAACCTGACATTTAGCAGACCATGATAGTGGATTATCCCCAAGAAAAATACAATACCCAGAAGTGGATCTACGGGTGACTAGGCAACCTACCCAATCAGCATCAGTGTATGCGGTGAGCTGAGTGGTAGTAGAAACATGTAGTTGAAGACCATGATCAAGAGTAATACGAACATACCGAAAAATCCTCTTAAAAGCGGCAAGATGAGGCTCACGGGGATTATGCATATAAAGACAAACATGTTGAACAACATAAGAAATATCTAGTCGCGTAAAAGTAAGATACTGAAGAGCACCCGCCAGGATACGGTACATGCTAGAATCACAAACCGGGTCAACGTTAGGACCTAACTTGGATTCAGGTCAACTGGTGTCCTGCAAAGGATTGCACTGCTGCATATGAGCTTTCTCAAGAATCTCTTCTGAAAATTTGGACTGTGATAAAAATAAACCAGATGCATTCCATTGAGCAGAAATACCAAGAAAATAATTAGGAGATCCAAGATCTGTCATCGCAAACTTTCCATGAAAAGAGCCAAAAATACGTTGTAGTAAGGATATAGATGACGCAGTAAGTATAATATCATCCACATATAATAACAGATAAGCAATGTCTGATCCAAAATGATAAACAAATAAGGATGCATCTGTTTTACTCCGCTGAAAACTAACCCGTGTAGCAAAGCTAGGAAAACACTGAAACCAAGCTCGAGGCGCCTGCTTAAGGCCATATAATGATTTCTACAAGTGACATATATAATCAGGTCTAGCAGAATCAACAAACCCAGGAGGCTGGTGCATATACACCGTCTCAGATAAATGACCATCAAGAAAGGCATTCTTCACATCAAGCTGATGAATAGGCCACTGACGAGAAACTGCGAGACTTAAAAATGTACGAATGGTAGCCGGTATAACCACCGGACTAAATGTCTCATCACAATCAATACCCTGCTATTGACTTTGTCCGTTGGAAACAGGATGAGCCTTATACCTACTTAATGATCCATCTGCATGAAACTTATGTTTGAAAATCCATATAGAACGAACAACGTTAACGTTAGCTGGTCGGGGCACAAGAACCCACGTTCCGTTAGTAATTAAAGCATTATATTCATCTAACATAGCTCCTTCCCATTTAGGATCACGAAGAGCATGAACATGAGAATGAGGAAGTGGTGAAGGAGTGATAACATTAAGACACATTTTTTCAAGAGGTTTTGAAATACCAGACTTTGCATGTGTAACCACAGGATGAACGTTATGGACAGGTTCGACTGATGGTTGGTTCGCAGAAGGGACAACAACCGGGTTAGAGGTGGAGGTAGTTTGTTGTTGGGTTGTGGGTGAAACACGTGGTTATTGGGTAGTTTGGGCAGGGGAACCAGTAGGTGGTGGACTATCATTGGTTTGGTGAGCTGGTGGTGGTGTATGAGGGGGTGATCGGAAGGGAGTACTAGGTTGGGTTGGTTGGTTAACAGTTGTGTGATTGGGCATGATATGTGAAGCTGGAAGTAATGACGGAAGTAAGAAGTCATACGAAGGTTTAGTAGAAGACGTGACAGTCCTAAATGGGAAAACATCTTCATCAAACCGTACATGTCTTGAGATAATTATCTTATTGGAGGATAAGTCGAGACATCGATAACCACGGTGATTGGCAGGGTAACCTAGAAAAATGTTGTTGGAAATACGTTTTTACATATTTAGAAAGGATCGGTCACTCCAATGATATTGGGCTCGTGATCCAATATAGTCCATATAGCCCACATGTAGGGTGGGCTATATAAACCCCCTCCTAGCATGTTAGGAGGGGTTTCTCACTTTGTAATTCACACTTTCATTTAATACATCTTCACTTTCTCTCTCTACACCTCTTCTCCTCTCCTTTCTCTCTCTAGTTCTTTCTTCTCCATTTCCATTCAATAGATATTTCATAGATTGCTTAATCCTAAGAAACTATGGCTACAGTTGGTATCAAGAGCTTTGGTTGATTCTTAGGATTAACGTATTTTTTTATCTTTTGATTGGGTGGTAAAAATCTTTTCTTTTCTAATTTTTTCTCATTTTTTTATCATCTTTTTATCTATCAATTTTTCTTTTATCATACTTCATCAATTTTTCTAAATTTTGGGTAATCTGTTTTCTATCAATTTGATCATTGAAAATCACAAAGTATCATTTCTTTTTATATTTTTTATCTTTTTTATAAGTTTTCTATAATCTTTTTGTCTATCTTTTATCTATTGTTTTTATCAGTTTTTTTTATAATCTTTTTATTCTATCATTATCATTAAAAAGCAAAAGTATCATATTTTATTAATTTTTCGATCATCATTTTTTATACTTTTTGTTCCGAATCTGATAAATCATCCTTTGTTTATAACTTTTTATAACATTTGTTCAATTTTTCTCTCTCTCCAATATCAAATCTGTCAACAGTCTGTCAACAGTCTCATCCGTATCTGTATTTTCGGAAAAGGGTTCATTTTTCCGAAGATTTTTCTGAAAACCCACTTTTTCCGAAGAAATATCTGAAAACTCATTTTTTCAGAAGAAATTTCTGAAAATCCACTTTTTCCGAAGAAATTTCTGAAAACCCATTTTTTTCCGAAGAAATTTCTGAAAATTAACTTATTCCGAAGAAATCTCAGAAAATCCACTTATTCCGAAGATTTTTCTGAAAAATCAAGTATTCCGAAAATCCCATTTCTCTGAAAATCAAGATTATTCCGAAGATTTCTTTGAAAAATCAAGTTTTCCGAAGAATTTCTAAATATCAGAAGAAGACTCGACCCCTAACTCGATTCAAACAAAACGTTCAACTCTCATACAACTCTCGAACTCACACTCGAAGACCTCTCACGACTAACCACCCTAACCCTCGACAAACACCCTCAACTCTCATCGATCCAAACAAACCATTTCAAACTCACAAACCCTCGTCTCATCTAACTCGAATCCCACAAGACTCGACCACAACACCTCACCCTCACCCTCGACTCAACTCAAACACACCAACCAGTATCAAAAGCTTCGCACCAGACTCAAACCACACGCACCCAAACTGACTTTAGATCTCAGTTTTATTTTTCGTGGTATTCATACATGCATTCCCAGATCATTCAAAGATCAATACTCACGAAAAACTAGTCATCATTGATCTGTTGTTGGATAAAATCCAAGATTAATATTCGAAGAAGAAGAAAAGATTAATAACAAATCTGTTATAATCTAATCTTGTTTCGATTTGTGTATCACAATATCAAAAGATCACCCTTCTTTCATTTTTTTCGAAATAAAGGTTAACTTACAACATTGATGTTATAGTTTTTGTGTCTTCATTTCGATTTACAAAAAAAAAAAAAACTACCCGAGACCCAATATACGGATCTTGAAGACGTCTTCATTCTGGTTACTCAATCAAGTGGGATTCGTTTCACTCAAGTGGCAATATTTCGTTGGCTAGGCAGAGATAATAACGGTATGTGATTCTTTGGTTGAGCTGATAAGATTGATTTTAGTGATTTAGGGAAGATTGATATGGTTGAATTGAGCTATGATCTGAGTTTTTGAGATGGAGGCAACATTTGGTTTGGTAAATTTATGAGACGGAAGAGTTAATTTTTTTGGTTTCAAGATTTAAGGGGGCGGAGGATTTGAGAAGCTCACCAGTTTTTTTTTATGGTTATCTGTGTTGTGGAGAGAGAGAAATATTTTACGAAAGAGCGGAGGTAACAAGTTGTGGGTATTGACTTTTTGGTTTGAGAAAATACATTGGATTTATATAAGAGGCGGTGGAAACAAAGTGGGCTTGATAAAGCCACGTTTTTTGTTTGTTCTTGAGCCACGTGTGACAGACAGGATATATTTTTATCCCAAGTGGGCTGGTGTACTATTTTTGTGAGTGGTAAACTGCCACGTTTTTTGGCTTCTTTGAATATCAAATTTTTTTAAAAAAACATAATCAGCTTTTTCTATTTTTATTTTTATTTTCTATTTTGAGTTAAGTTATTTTTTTTAATATCAATTTTTTTTTTAATATTAGATTTTTCTATTTTTTATTTTCTATTTTTAGTTAAGTTTTTTTTAGTTAACTTTTTATATTTAATTTTGTATTTTTTGTTAATCGATATATTTGGATTTGGTACATCGTGTTGAGGCGGGTATTTCGAAAGAATCAAATTGGTAAAATATTTGACGGGTTAAAAGTTATTGTGGCCGGATTTGAAGACAAAAGTGACGAGTCAAAGTGACGGGATTTATTTTTAGAGGCTACGGATTTTTGATCGGGTTTGTTTTTTCAACATTTGAGCCGACAACAATTTTTGAGTCGAGAAAAGAGTTACATCATCACTCGAGGATTTTTTAAGAGTTATTTACGGATCTTTCGAAATTTCTTCGCGACTCATAAAATCCCGAATACAACCACAATCACAACTATCTTTCATCGACTTTCAATAGATTTTTTGAACTCAACATCGAACGAGGGAGAATTGCATCTTTTGCAAGACAAAGCTAGAGAAAGTGGTATCACTTCAGTTCGACTACTTCAGTCACATCTTAGGACTATTGCATGGGTTCAAGGAGGAAGCGAATTTGTGACACTCTTTGGTCAACATCATTATACATTCATCGATTCACTATTTCTCAACTTGAACCACCTAGCTGAGCAACTTCACAAAGAAGACTTTAATCACTCTGCATCAGAAACTGCATATCAGGCTCTTGTGACACAACTCACGCCTTTCCTTCAATTCAATATCATCAAGTCTGACAATTCAGGGATATGCCGGTCATTTTTTAAATATACACATAACGAGGTTAAAGATTTCTGTGATAAACTGTTGAAATTTATGACATCGGTTTCATCTTCGATTTATGAAAGATCCCGACTTTAGCAAGCGTATGATAATGGAGTGCAAGAATCTATGATGCAGATGCAAGAGGAGAATGGTCATACGGTTGACAACTTGGAGCCTAACGATGGCAAGAGCACGGAATCAGGAGGACAATATGATACCAGTGGCACGTCAGGCAATGTTCACGAGATCTCTTTTGATGACACCTTACCCGTTAATGACGAAGAGCTTGCGGACATGGTACAATGTAATGTTGATGATGTATATGCTGATGAAATACCGCATATTGAGCATTCTGAACCTAACTATGACAAACATGGGATGCAAAAGAGTGATAGAAATACCACTTCTGATTCATCCGATGTGAGTCATAATGGGGGAGAAAGTGTTCACAATGCTAAACATCATGATAATTTTCTTATAACTGCTTCATTGACTGCTTCTGATTCCAAGATTAGAGAGCTCAAAACGATTGTAGCTCAACAATTAAAAGATCTTGAGGATGCCAAACTTGAAATTTCTAAGAAAACGGACAAATTTGAAACATACTTTGAAAAACTTGAAAAGTCAAACGTTGTTCTTGAAAGAAAATTGAATCAAAAAGTTTTAGATTCTCAAGCTGAAAAGGATAATCTTTTGAAACAAATTCAGTTACTAGAGTCTAAATTGGCATCCCAAGATAGATTGCTAAAAGAAAATGAAACGTTAAAAGCTAAAGTTCAGGAAAAGGTTTCTGCTATAGTACGTTGAAAAATGAGTTAAGGAAAACTAGAGGACCTAGTGTGGACAATAAGCTTGAAAAACCATCAATCTTGGGGAAACCGCCTACAAATCAGTTCGTCAGACAACCGACTGTCAGACAACCTACTGCATTTAGATCCGAGCGACCACAATCCTCGAGACCGCGGTTTGCCTCCCAAGTTGATTTAGTTCATTTTCCTAGACCAGTCACTCCACCATCTAGGCCCAGTGTGACTAAAACAGCTTTTGCAAGACCTAATCACATGATTGCCTCTAGTTTCCCTAGACATAGTCCAAAGAACACGTCTCAAACTAGTTCAAATGACGTTCGCCATACATTTGATCTAAGGGAAGCTAAGCAAAAGACACAAGTAAGAGATAGGAATTTCAAACCTAGTCAGATGCCTTCTAGTTTACCCAACACTGCTAACCGTAGCATGTCACATCCTAGGAGCATCAATCAATCATCTAGGAATTCTAGATCTTACTCGGACATTAAATATGCTACTTGTAAAACATGTAGGAAATGTGTCTTTAAAGCCAATCATGATTCTTGTATCAAAAAAATTACTTAATGAGGTGAACTCCCGTGCTAGACTTAAATCCCAGTGGGTAGCTAAAATCAAACCCGTTGGTAAAATGTGGCGCCCCACTGGTAGAACTTTCACTCTTGTAGGAAACGAGTGCCCTTTAACTAGGATAGTCTCCGATTCTACTAAGACTACTAGGGAAGAAATTGAAAAGGAGGATACATCACTTAAGCCTGAACTTAAGGTTTTCTATAGAAGGAAACGTTTACCAGCTAAGACAAGTGAATCATCTCCTCAGGTCACCTCTAGCACAAGAAAAGAAAACTGTGAACCCCCACTTGCTTCTAAGATAGATATCGCTAACCCATATCAAAGCATGCAAATTCCAAATGAGAATGCAAGTACCAAAGAGGATGTTCCAAAAGAACGAAGCGGTCCAATCATTGTATACCATTCAATTAAGGACACTCTCATAGTTTGGTTGCTGAAGAAGCTGATATCTAAGAAACAAGTGTCTCAGGGGATTTGCAGTTAAGCTTACAGTGTACAAATGACTTACAGTCACATAACAGACTGTAACTCGCCCTGAAAAGACAGGAAAGTTCATCCCGATGATGACTTATCCTCAAAACGAGAAATTAAATTTTCTCGAACACGAGCTTCCGTTAAAACTATTCAAAGGTTTTAAGCTCGTGTAAAAGGACTTACAGTCACATCACATACTGTAACTCGATCCTCAAAGAAAGGAAAGTTTATCGCCGATGATAAGCTTATCCTTACAACGAGAAATTAATTTTTCTCGGGCATGAGCTTATATCAAAAACATTCCAAGTTTTTAAGCTCATGCACAGAGGCTTATAGATAAATCACAGTCTGTAACCTGTTCTTCAAAGAAAGGGAAGTTTATCTACACAATGATAACTTACCCTCAAAACGAGAAATTAATTTTTCTCGGACACGAGCTAAATTTAAAACTATTCAAAAGTTTTAAGCTCGTGTACATGGCTCCTCGTTAAATGACAGACGATGACCCGGACTTCAGAGACAGGGAAGTTTATCTACGCAACGATAACTTACCCTCTTAACGAGAAATTAAGTTTTCTTGGACACGAGCTTATCCTAAAACCATTCAAAGGTTTTAAGCTCGTGTATAAGGCTCTTCATTAAATGTCAGATGATGACCCGATCTTCAAATAAAGGAAAGTTTATCGCCGATGATAAACTTATCCTCACAACGAGAAATTAACTGTTCTCGGGCATGAGCTTATATTAAAAACATTTGAAGTTTTTAAGCTCATGCACAATGACTTACAGTTAAATATCAGACTGTAACTCAGACTTCAATTTTAGGAAAGCTTATCTTTAAAGATAGCTTATCCTCGTAACGGGAAATTAAATTTTCTCGGTCATGAGCTTGTATTAAAACATTCCAAGTTTTAAGCTCAGAAAGGAAAGTGTATCTTTTAAATAAGAGAACTTTTCCTCATAACGGGAAATTCATGTTTCTCGGTCATGAGCTTACGTTAAAACATTCAAAGTTTTTCAAGATCGTAAAAACGAATTCTAAGTAAATGTCAACTTAGGACTCATTCTTCAGTTAAAAGGAAAGTTTATCGCCGATGATAAACTTATCCTTAACAACGGGAAGTTTACAACTTCTCGGACTTGAGCTCGCTTTGGTTTTCAAAACAATGAACACAATTTTTCGAGAATTTCTCAAAAGGTTTTTCTAAATCTTTCAAAATTGTGTGTTCAAAAATGTTTTGATAAAAAGAGCATGTCTTCTGGAATCGATAATATTTACGATACTAGAAATGTCATTCAATAATGACACAGGGTTGTAAATAAAGTTCGAGCAGAAGTTCAAACGCTTTAAAACATGCTCAAAATGGTTTGCTATTATTTCAGATAGTAACCCGCTTTTCATATTCAAGTCAAGCATTTCACCGGAAAGCTTTGACTCAACAACGGGAATTAATTTTCTCGGGCATGGTTTACTTTATAACCATGTAAGGGATTGTGTTTACGTAATAACACAATCTAACACAAATTTATGTACGTGTCAGTGCATTTATTTGTTAAAACAAGAGAAATCTTGTTTTTATGAAGTTATCATCTCCACCAACCGTAGCAATTTACAATTGATATCTACATACTCGACGATGCGACTACTCAAACGGTGACTACAGCTCTTTCAATAGAACACGGGTCAACAATTGAGGGGGAGAAATTGTCCAGCATTCAGAATCCTTGATGCCGAGAGTGCCAAGTTCACATATTGGTGTCAAGACAACGATATCAATCACACACATGGAGTCAAGAGATAACTTCAGCCGTGACGAGGTGACCAACATTCGTGAACAAGAACCATGTGCTTCTTTCATATGATGTTCTCCATCATTCAGGTCCAACCTCGTAAATTGCTAATCTTGTGAATACATTATCATATATGATCTTTGCACGTGATAAATACCTTACACTTGTGTTTAAAAGGTATTTAATTTACGTTTCAAGTACACCCTCATTAATTTGAGGGTGAGCTTGTGTAATTCATGAAGATAATTGGATTTTCATTTTTCTTACCAAATTTTCTTAAAATGCTATTAAATCAATTGATATTAAAAACATCGATTGGGTTAATATTTTTAATATGGGGGAGAAAATGTGATTTAATATGGGAAATGATTAATCACAAATGGTTTGACTTAACGTGTTAGCTCATCCCGACATGTGCGAATTGTTTTCGGATATCGTGGCATATGTTAAGGGGGAGCAAAATGGATTTGCACTTCAAAATGGATTTCATGGTGACATACAATTACCCAAAACATCTCTATTCACGACGGTGAAGATTGTGGTGACATAAGGATGGTAGGATAGGTTAAAGTCCAATGATTTCTCTAGAACCGGAGGAATCTTCCCAAGGACATTCCATAGCTAGAAATAGTAGTCCTTAGGAAAGATGGAGAAAGATTGTGAACGTAGTTGAATGCCGACCAAGTACTTAAGTTAGCACTGGAACAATCACAACAAGGTGCTAGTGATGACGTATTGGTAAGCATTGAAGGGGTTGAAGAATGAAAAAGAATTGTAAAGATAAAGAGTGTAAAGAAAGAAGCCCTCCTTACAACCTTAGGCAGAAACTGGGTCAATTCATATGCTATTAAGATCATTGTTTAATGATTCTTGATATTAAAGACAGACATCATGGACCCAGTGATGCAAGGCACAACCCATCCCAGCTAACTCAGATATCTCTTAAAAGATATTTGTTTTAATCACACGGAGACAACACATTATCTATTGATTTATTCACTCCGAATAAATT
Source organism: Glebionis coronaria (assembly GCA_025667525.1). Lineage (NCBI taxonomy): Eukaryota > Viridiplantae > Streptophyta > Magnoliopsida > Asterales > Asteraceae > Glebionis > Glebionis coronaria. Next base: position 140,024,309 of record CM046879.1, on the reverse strand, counting down.
GGTATTGAAATGGTGGCACTCCTCTCCAGCCTCCGATCACTAAAATCCAAAATGCACGATTGAGTCTAGAGCCATTTGAGATCATCAAATATCTCATTAGGACACACTTTCATATTTCCTTGCTTCTTCACACACTGTGAAAAGTAAGAAAGATCTTAAGAGTCCTACGCGAAATCTTCATGATCTTGCCTGAACATCCGAGTAATACGAAAGTATTTACAATGAAGATGGAAATCCTTCTTGAGCGAATATTAAAAAGCTCATGGTAGGTGACTTGTGCGATTCTTTATGAATCAAACTTGTGATAACTGGAAAGCAACAGTGGTTTAATTCTTAAATGAATTTAAACACGTTCCAGGCCTCTATGCAATATCTTAGTGATCTTGCCAGAACACTCAGAGTGATACCTTAGTGTTCACAGTGATGAGTGGAAATCCTTCTAGTGTTAACCTCAAACAGCACTTGGTAGGTAACTTGCAAGATTCTATACGAATCAAGCTCGTGACAACTGGAAAGCAACGATGGTACGGTTCTTAATTGAATTTCACTTGTTCCAGGAACATGAATTGACGGCTTTAAATCATGCGGATATTATTATCCAAATGATTCACTCTTTACGTTCGCAGTCAGCTTTGGACGGTCGAGTAAAGAGAACGGGTTTACCCGCGAAATCTTGTCAAGGAGGTTCTTTATTGAAACTACCTACCACAAGTACGATATTTAATATCGTCCAACGGTCTTCACCGACCGGAGGTAAAATGCTACCGAATTAGAATGAAATGTTCAAGGCCATTTCATCCGTGTATATGTTTTTGTTGCTAACTGTCTTATGCAGCGTAACAAGAAGGTGGCATTGCGGTGTACAATCCAGAAGAAGTCGTCACCACATGCTTATACTGCATACACTCAGTACTTCAACGAATTCAAGAAAGTCTGAAGGTCAAGTCTTCTGCTGTATCAAACTCTGAAGCTTTCAAGAATTTATAAAGGTGTAAGTATGTGGAACATGAAGTCACGATGAGGCAAATATCACAAGTGATGAATGCACAAGGTCAAAGCAAGGACACATGCTCAAGACCAAAGTCAAATATCTCATCAGCATATTCACAAGAACAAGATCGAAGACTCAAGCATAGTATGCTAGGTTTAAGATTTTGTAAGATGGTGTGACCTCCCTTTGGGGGAGATTGTTAGAAATACGTTTTTCCAAGGAATGTCTCGGTCACATCATTATTAGCATAGATCACGAGCTATAGACTATTTAGGACATTGTAACTTTGAGTGACCTCCCTTTGGGGGAGATTGTTGAAAATACGTTTTTACATATTTAGAAAGGATCGGTCACTCCAATGATATTGGGCTCGTGATCCAATATAGTCCATATAGCCCACATGTAGGGTGGGCTATATAAACCCCCTCCTAGCATGTTAGGAGGGGTTGCTCACTTTGTAATTCACACTTTCATTTAATACATCTTCACTTTCTCTCTTTACACCTCTTTTCCTCTCCTTTCTCTCTCTAGTTCTTTCTTCTCCATTTCCATTCAATAGATATTTCATAGATTGCTTAATCCTAAGAAACTATGGACCTACAAATGCATCGTATAGAACGAGGTTCAAGTTTGTGTGCAACATCAACATGAGGATAACAAAGGCATCCAAAAAACGCAAATGTTCATATGTGGGTGTTTGGTTGTATAGTTTCGTGAATGGTATTTCGTTATTAATGACAATAGAAGGTAATATGTTTAAAAAATAAACGGACATATTAAGAGCTTCTACCCAATAAGAGGGAGGCATGTGAGCTCAAAATAGCAATGTACGGATTAGATTCTTAATGGTGCGAAGCATACGTTCCGATTTTCCATTTTGCTGGGAAGTATGAGGGCATGAAAACGAAATTGTATGCCATTTTGGCAAAAAAAGGTCATGGAAATGAGTGTTATCATATTCACCTCCATGGTCACACTACAAAGCCTTAATCTACATTAAACTCTTTATTGACATAAGCTCGAAAAGCAACAAAAGTAGCAAACAAATAAGATTTTTTATGTAAAGGGTAGACCCAAACAAAGTGCGAAAAGTGATCTAGAAAAATAGCATAATATTTAATTTCACTTTCACTCGAAATTGGGGATGTCCATAAATCTGAGTGAATAAATTCAAAGACAGACTCAATAGAAGACTTAGAACTATTAAATGGAAGCTTAACATGTTTACCTAATTGACTCTAAACAACGTAGCACATCTTCCCCGAGATGACCTAGGCGTCTGTGCCAAGTAGTGAAACTTAATGAAAGCAAAACAACTAGAGTTTGTAATGGAGGTTGTTGAGTGACCGGGTAAAGATCACCCGTACTATCATAACAAAGAATAAATTAAGGCTCTGATACCATATTAGAATTGGTAAAACTCCATTTCTAATTATTATTGATCATCCAATATAAATACACCATAAGTCTTGCACAATAAAATAACTAATGTGGGCTAAGTCCAATAAATAATGCATGGGCTTTGAACCTTCGGCTAATAGCTTCTCCCTTAGCTCCTTAAATATGATGCTTTTTCATTTTATAATTTATAGAATATGTAGCTCCAAAACGATAATAACGTATGTGTATGTCTGTCATCTACTTCATGAAATAGGAAACATAGTCATAGACTAGAATGTCATACATCGCATATATATACTGATATACTAGAGTTTTACCGGCAATAGTATTGTACACATATTAATCTATACATTTAGAACCAAAGTAGGACTAAAATATGGCCTAAGGTTTTAGCAATGAGGATCAACAACTTGTCCCATAAACCGCATGGCTCTACTCGCATCCTCTCTAATCAAAAACAAGAATGGATGATCTGCCACGAAATCAACCTTATTATTAGTCATTCGTGACCCAAACGCTACAGTCATTGCAGAGGCCCCTGCAGCTTCCGTACCTTCTTCGTTCACCTCCACAAACGCTTTATGGTAAATGCTTGAAACATACAAGTTTTGACCCACACATGAGTCCACCATTTCGCTTAAACCTTCTCCATTGGTGAAAGGTAAAATGAGACCCGACCCTTTTAATATATCTGAAGCTTCAAACTCGAATGATATCTTAAATCTTGGTCATAAACAGTCCAACATATACTTTTTCTTGTGGAATGTGACGGTGAAAAAGATGTCAGAATCAGAACCAAATTTATGTAACAAAGATGATATATCTTTGTTTACATTTGGGAGGAAAACATACATTGTGAAATGACGTATATTTTCGCCTAGTAAATAGGGAGAGTAAAATGTAGATATGGTCACTATGGTATGTACTTTTTGCATATATCGTACCTGGTTTTTTGAAACTGTGGGCGCCATACATGTGAGAATAGTTTGAGTTCATTTTAATACTTTGACCAAACGGAACATATGTTTTAATCGTTATCATGATTTAACAAAAGGATAAAAATGTCTTTTCTTTTGCTTTTTTAAGAAAACACATCAGTAACAATACAATATGTAATACAAGAGATTTTCTCGTATGAAAGTTCGTTGAACCAGTCTTTTCGAATTGATTATTAGTTAACTGTGCGACTCAGTCGTTCTTGGTGGAAAATAAAGCGGATTGGTTATCTATTTTAAACTAAAGTAAAATGAAAATGAAAATGAAAATGTCGTTAAGTAAAGTGGAAGTTGAAATTTAAAACTAAAAATTAAAACTTAAAAGTAAATGATGCAAAATTAAAACTTTAAAAAGTAAATTTTGAAAACTTATTAAAAATCAGAACTTCAAATTAAATCTAAGTTAAAACAATTTAAAATAAAGTTTAAGAAAATGACAGGAAAATTAAATTAATGATTAAAAATAAGAATAGAAAATAGAAACTAAAATTCTATCGGAATGAATCCTTCATCGGAATCCCATCGGAATCCACTGTCGGAATGAAAGCATCGGAATAAGTAAAAACAAAACTATCAGAATAACCAGAATGAAATCTATCGGAATGTATAAAAACAAAGCTATCGGAATAATGTAGAAAAGGAAAGCTATCAGAATGTAAGAAAAAGAAAACAATCGGAATACTGGAAACCTAAAGCTATCGGAATATCAAAATAATCACCTTCGTCGCAATCCCAATCGGAATATCCGTCGGAATCAAAAACCCCTTTTCCGATACACCTATCGGAATAAGGTGTCGGAATCCAAAACCCTTTTCCGACGGGGGTGTCGGAATAACAATAGGAAAAAATAAACCCTTTTCCGACGCAGTTAAAATGGAAATAAGAAAAACCGAATAAGCTATTTTTAAATAAGCACTAATCAAAACTTACCAAATCAAACAATAAAAAGAAATAGATAAGCACTAATAAGAAACTTTCAAAACACTTAAATAAACAAGATTTATAAGATAAACTACAACAAAAAGATTAAACTTATGAAAACATTTAAAATTGAAATAAACATAAAGATTAAAACTTGAAGATCAAACAAATCAAACAAAATATTTTTTAAAACAAGAAGAGAAGAATGAGAATGATTAAAAACTTGAGTTAAAAAGATTAAAGATCAAAGATTTAACACAAGTTTAAAAAGAAAGCTTGAAGAACATTAAGAAAAACTAGAGAGAGAAAATATATTAAACTACTCCTACTTACCTTACAAAAATAAAACTAAAATCTACTACTATATAACTCCCTCATAATGACACATTAGGAGGGTATTTATAGGAGGAGTATATGTTGATGCTATCTTCTTTCATTCTTCTCGTCTCGACTCGATTTAAATTCTTTGTCTTTCTCGACGTCGTCTTGGGATTTGTCGATATAAATTTAACTCGTCTTATAATTTTTCTTCATTTATTAGACTTGAGTTCTTCGACTTCATTAAACTTCCGTCTTTAGACTTTTTCTTCGATAAATCTTCATAATAGGCCTTGGATTTCCGTTCTTTTTGCACTCTTGATCTTTTGACTTCGTCTTTTCTCGTTTTCTTCGATAAAAGCCCGTGAAAGCCCGTGTTTTCCTCCTTTTTCATCTTTTGGTCCTAAAACACAATAAAAACATAAACCACGCATAATTCTGACATTTACGACATAAAATACACGTTTTGGCTTGGTTATTATTATAATTAAGTGGTCAAAGGATGGGTGTATTCACACCTAACAAATCCCCTACACTTGACCATTGTAATGCCCTCATGCAATGCATTAGTTACAAAGCAAGTTTTACATTTTCCATCATAATCAATCCACCTTGGCCTTTATTAAAGAGATAGAAAATTATAAAAAAGAAGAAAACAAGTAAAAAGATCAAAAACTTACCTTAGGGTTTTGGAATGTCATGAATGATTATCACTCTCAAGTTTCATGTTCCCCATACCAAGCTTAAAAACGAGATCATTGTTATTATAAGTTAGCAAACTAACACAAACTCATGTGGGCCAATTATTCACTTCTACTCCCTTATTCCTAGGTGTGTCTCTTATATTTTATGATTGTCTTGAATGATCACGAGGATGCATTGTTGACTTATTTCGTCGATATCAAAACCACACCGCTCACAAGTACACCATTGACATGTTTGAAAACCATGCCATGGTCTCCCACACCGTACGCAAGACGAATCCATGAAGAATTAGAAATAAGATGGTTAAAGAAAAGAATTAAACATAATAGAGGATAAAGAGGAATATTTTTGGTGCAAAACTTTTGAAAAAGAAATGATTTTTATGATTTTTCAAATGTTTTTGGGATTTTTTGAAAAATTTTGACACAAAAAAAAACGTTCACAAGTGAACGGATCCCAAAAAGCAACGCGTCTCTCACAGAAAACCGTTAATCTTTACGAAAAGAGCCGGCAGCGGCGCCATTTGATACAAGGCTTTTGCCCGTATAAAAATTAAATTGTTCGTTGTGTTGGTCTAATCGAATTGATCCTGGTTAACTATGCGACTCAGTCGTCTTTTGGTGGAAAACAAATAAAATGGTCGTTGTAGTAAAGTAAATGTGCAAGACGTTAAAAGTAAATGACGGTAATTAAAACTCGACGAAAAGTAAATGACGAGAAATTAAAGCTTTGAAAAGTAAATGATAAAAACTTGAAACGTAAATGACGAAAGATTAAAAGCTTGACGGAAAGTAAATTCGAAAATTAAATAAGAAAAAACAAGTAAAAATAAATCGACGTAAAAATAAGACGAAACAAATAAAATAAAACTAAGTAAAAATGGCGGGAAAAATAAATTTAAAAATTAAATTTGAATAAAAACTAATTAATTTTGCAATTCTAGAAAAATATGAAATAATTTTGCAATTAAAACCCAAGATTTCGCAATTATGTCAAAATTGACATAATTCCGCAATTAGCAAAAGACACAATTTCGCAATTGCTAGAAAATGAAAGATTTCGCAATGTTGCACAATGTCGCAATAATTGCACAATGTCGCAATAGTGCACAATGTCGCAATAATTGCACAATGTCGCAATAGTGCACAATGTCGCAATAGTGCACAATGTCGCAATAATTGCACAATGTCGCAATAATTGCAAAATCGAATCAGATTTCGCAATATTGAAAAACAATGATTTCGCAACTTGGAACAAGATTTCGCAACTTTGTAGAGGATTCAATTTCGCAATTATGGAAGAATTGCGAAATTGAATCAGGACACAAATTCGCAATACACAATTATTGCAAAATCGAATCAGGATTTCCTAAAAACTAGGAAAATGAAAAAGTATGAAATTAAGCAACTTTTTAGTACTTTTTCAAGAACAATAAGCTAAGAAAAACACTAATAAGCTACCAATAAGCTAGACAAATGATAAAACTTATAAAAACATTAAAAACAAGCCACGAAAATTAAAAAGACTTAAACTTTATATAAAAAGAAGATGAAAAAGGTTTAGATTGAAAACTTGAAATCAACCCAAACAAAGATTAAGAAAAAGATTAAGAATAAGCAAAAAGAAAAGATGAACAAGATGATTAAAAACTTAAAGATAAAAGATTAAAAAACACAAAATTAAAACTTACTTGAAAATTAAAGGTATTTAAGGTGCAAGACAAGGTATTTAAATTTGACAATAAAGTAAATGACATGTATTTAAATGTGAAAGTAATTAAAATGGAAGAGCATAGTTTGTCAAACTAGCCAACAAAAATGAAATGAATCTAATCTAATCTATTTATAGGGGAGATTAGGGAGGTGCTTAGGAAGCTTACTCCCCTCTTTCTTCTTTCCTTAATTGCACACTTAAGTCCTTAAGCCTTTTAATCTTCTTAAATCTTGGACTTTAATGACTTTGTCTCGGGATTTCTTTAAAATCGTCTTTTAATTCTTTAATAAATAAGACTTGAGTTCTTCGGCTTTTATTAACTTCCGTCTTTTGACTTTTTCTTCGATAAATCTTCAGAATTGGTCTTGGACTTCCGTTCTTTTTGCACTCTTGACTTCTTGACTTCGTCTTTGGCTTTTTCTTCGATAAAAGCCCGCGAATGCCCGTGTTTTCTCCCCTTTTCACGATTTCGTCCTAAATCACAACAAAAACACAAACCACGTATAATTCCGACATAAATGACATAAAATACACGTTTTGGCTCGGTTATTATTGTAATTAAGTGGTAAAAAGGATGGGTGTTTACACACCTATCAATTGTTGACTTATTTCGATAGTTATTAGGCTGAAAATAAAGTAGGACGATTTAATCAATAGTTAGCTAAAGGACAAAATCTTTTAAAACTGCTTCTCGGGACCTCTTAAAGTTCATATCTTGGCATAACTCGCTTCACGATTTGAGACCTTTCTCGGCCAATATTTGGCAGTGACTTCATACTTCGAATCTTTGAGAGACGTTCTTGAAATTATGGTCTTCTCTTTATAATAGGATTTCTTCACTTGAAGTTTTTGAGAGATTCTTCATACTTGGACCACGACTTCTTCATTTTTCTCCAATCTTTATTTGGGATTTTGATTTACAACGATCCGCCTCCTTTTAGGACTTGGATCTATTTATCCTCATACCTTGCTAGGGTCTTTTCAGATAGACTTCTCCATGATCTTTACGGGAGTATTTGCTTTTCGTCGTGTGTCTCGAACCTTCATATTGATTTTTGATAAATGATTCTTCACATCACTTGGGATCTTTAGCAACAAAATGTATCCCTCATGCCTTGTTAGGGCCTTTTCGGACTCGCCAATCTTCGCATCCCGCTTCAATGAGTTATGCCTTGGCTATGAACTCTAGTCAATACCGAGCAACTTTTAAACGATCTTGTGCTAGAAGCTAAGTAACTTTTCAAATCGTACGACCTTACTTATTGCAATTAAATTTATTAGCAAGCGATGGGAGAAAAAGCTCATAATTGACTCACATAAATTCATGAAAGAATACCAAACTTATAATTGACTCTATCATCTCTCGTTCTCCACAATTTAAAATATCAAGGAATGAGACTCGTGGATGCTTTGCCTATTAAATCAAAGTTTTGGGTTTTCAAGTCATCTATAGGATCTTGCAACTTCTTAGACTTCTTCAAGTTTTAGAATTCTCATTTTAAAGTTCCCTTGATAAACGACTTTCTAGGATCAATTATAGGAACTTTTGAAAAGTTCTTGTTCTTAACCCGTGAGAGTTAAGACTTTCGCGTTTTAAAGCTCCCTATATAAAAGCCTATCAAAACTTGACTTAAACACGTTAAGGATACTAGCTAGAGTAATTTTAGATAAGTAAACTCGGGTTGAGTCAAAAGATTCATGATGTTTAAAAATTAAAACCACTTTATTCAAAATTTATTCTAGCAAAGAAAGAAAATAACTATACAAAGGTAAAAACAACTAGGCCAAAATAGATCAAAAATTTTTAAAAATGTCGAAAAATCGATTTTCCGGTTAAAATGAGGACAAATACAAGGAAAATCCCACTTAACTTCGATAGAAGTCCCCCTACACTTAATATAAACATTGTCCTTAATGTTTAAGCATGTGGGAGTAAACTCCCCTACACTTAGGACATTGTGCACGTTGTTTAAATCTTGCTAAGGAAATGACAACTAAAGTGATTCCTATTTTAATATTGAAGAATATAAAATAGAGAATCAAAAGAGTTTAGGATAGAACCGGGAAGACGGGAACACGGAATCACGGGTCGTCAAAAGTCATCAAGAATGGATCTTTGAAAGCTTGAGTCCCTGCACATGATAAGAAAGAAAACAACAAACACATACTAGGGTCTCCCCCTACACTTATTATAAAAACAAATAAAAAGGATAGATACTGCGGGTTGCCTCCCGAGAAGCGCTTGTTTTTGTTAACTGAGTCGTGAGCCTGACTCGACCTTGATTAGCATGGTAAGAAGCTTGAAGAACATCCACCGGGATCAAATACATGGTTTTCATCCATCAAATAGCACAAGCTTAAGGCAAACAAGGCAAGCCAAAGAAGAGTAGGCAAGGTTCCCTTAAGCAAAGATTGAGCACGGTGGTAGACAGTATGATGCAGTGCAAGCATATCTCCATTGTTTCCAAAAATCTTTCCTTTTATTTCATCAGATGGATACTGAGATGGCTTAAAAATTGCAATACCGGGATCGAACACCTGTTCCTTTAGGGGAAAATAACACTCAGGCTCAGTAGACCTTGAAGAAGATCCGCTCATAAATCGCATAATCTCATCCTCAGAGGGTGGATAGAGAGGTGTCAATACATAGGTACTGCGGATATCGGTGTCTTCCGGCTTCTTCTCCTTTGAAACGGGTTTCTTAATATCCGAAGGAGGATAAAGAGCATCATCAAAGTCTAAAGGAGGAGAATCATTCTCATTGGGGAAGTAAGTATTGAGAAAAGTAGCAAAGTCTTCCTCAAATGAGTAATTATCCAAAGTATCAATAGTGTTTGGTGGAGGATCTTCATCAAAAGTAGGAGTAAGGTCATCATGAGAAGAATCACTCGAGAGAGTATCAACATCATCAAAATCATCATATGTTGGTATGTTTGTATACTCTAAAACAAAAGCTGCATAATCATCCCCATCGGAACTAGAATCATCATAGATCGGTGGAGAATCATAGATTGGTGGGGGATCCACATTGGGGAGAGAATCATCAAAATCATCCACATCGTCTTGGAAAAGTGGATTATCATGGGAAGACTCGAAAAGAGGATTACCATATACAACAAAGTCATCAAGCTTAAAACTTTCCAAAGTAGAAGTAAGCTCTTCTTGAATCACATTAATCATTTTCGCGGATTCTTTTCCATTTGTCTTACTTGTAATCTTCCCCATCTTAAAAACTTGAGCATCATTCCCGACCCTTAAGATTAATTCACCTTCGGCAACATCGACTAGAGCTTTTCCGGTTCTCAAAAATGGCCGTCCAAGTATTAACGGAATACGAGGGTCCATTTCATAATCAACAACAACAAAATCGACCGGAAAAGTGAAGGTACCAACTTTAATAAACACATCTTCGGCAATACCAACGGGGTAAGCGAGAGTGCGATTTGCTAGCTCAAGAGTCATCTTCGTTGGAGTAAGTTCGGGTAATGATAGCTTTTTCCACACACTTAATGGCATCAAATTAATACTTGCCCCTAGATCGGCTAAGGCAGTAAATTCTTCCTCTTTGTTAAAAATGCAAGGCAACACAAAACGACCGGGATCTCCAAGTTTTTCTAGAAGTTCTTTAAGAATGACTGCAGAACAGTTTTCATTTAAGCGTGTGTTGACAAACTCAGCCATCTTTTCCTTCTTGCTAAGCAATTCCTTGAATTCTTTCACAAATTTCGGCATTTGGACAAGTGCTTCAACGAGGCTAATGTTGAAATTCATTTGAGAGATCATCTTCATAAAAGAAGTGACTTGAGCATCCTCTTTAGTAAGCAATTTGCACTTGTCTAACCGAGAAGGATAAGGGATGTTAGGTTTGGATGGTGTAGGTGTAGCAGGTAAAGATTGAGATGTTGAAGGTTTAGAGGTGGTTGGTGGGGTTGGTGGAGGGTTTAGCTTGGGTACTTCTTCAGTAAGAGGTGGAGACGGTAATGGAGAACTAGTACTAGGTGTGGTAGCAGGAGGGATAAATGAGGGTGGAGGAGGTGTAGATGGAGTAACGGGAGGAGGGATAGAAGGTCCTACTGGAGTTGCTCCACTTCGTGTAGTAATAGCACTCACATTAGCTCTAGGGTTTGTTTCGGTTGTAGAAGGAAGAGCACCTTGGGGGCGAAGGGTTTGTAACATTTGAACGAATTTCCTATCCGTGGACTCTTGAATTTGTCTAGTAGATTCTTGCATGATTTTCTCATGTTCATTCAATTTTTGCAAAACCAAGTCCATTGGCGGATGAGGTAAATTGAACCCTTGTTGTTGAAAACCTTGGTTTGGGTATTGGTTATAAGGTGGAAAACCTTGAGGATTGAAACCTTGGTTTAGAAAGCCTTGATTTTTCATGTGATAATTTCCCTGGTTTGCATTGGAGCCCCTCACATTTGCATTTTGTTGAATATTTGCTCTAGGTGGCCCTTGGTTGTTATGGGTGGGTGGGTGAGGTCTTTGTTGAAAACCGGGTGGAGCCAAGTAATTTGTCGAGTTGTAAGACAAGTGATTAACGTCGACATTAGGCTTGAAATGAACTATCTCGGTGTTGTTGTAAGCGTACACTTCCCCGTGAGATTGATCATAAGCTTTATCACAATTAGCATAAGAGTGTGGCCACCACAAATTTCACAAGTTATATTAATAACATTGTTGTTTTTGGCATTGTTAACGGCTTGTAAAGCAAGTGCTTCAACAACCATAGTAAGCTTATCAAGTCTCCTTTCGGTGTCACTAGTGTTGGCACTATCCACATTAGGCCGAACACTTTTGGTTTGCACTTTAAATTTATTCTCAATAATATCCCATGCGACATTAGAATACTTAACCAAAATGTTAACCCCCGAGGCACTATTTAGTGAATCTTGGTCATTCATGCTTAAACCATTGTAAAATGTATTAATTTGATGCACTTTTGTGAAACCATGTTGTGGACACTTTCTTAAAAGTTCCTTAAAACGGTCCCAAGATTCACTAAATGTCTCACCGTACTTTTGTTCAAAGTTAATGATTTCATTCCTTAAAGCGGTAGTACGTGAGGGTGGGAAAAAGTAGGTGGTGAATTTGGTCTCTAAATCCGACCACGTAAGAATACTTAGTGGCGGTTCCTTATCAAGCCAATGTCGGGCTTGTCCCTCTAAGGAGAAAGGAAAAAGTTGCAAGCGAATTACCTTTTGTGAAACCCCATTAAACTTGACCGTATTAGTGAGTTGAAGAAACCTTTTGATATGGTCATGAGGATCATCAAGTGTACGCCCCAAGAATGGTTGAGCAGAGACCATTTGAATGAAGCCGGATTTGAGCTCAAAATTGTTGGCTCCAATCTCGGCTATGACAATAGCATCGGTGTTGCCCTCTACGTGCGATTGCAAAAGCTCGATCATTGGTCGATTGTCCATGGTGACAATAGGTTGAGTTTCGACTTCTGCTTGAGTTGCTTTCTTCTTACGAGCACGGGTACGCATACACACCTACAAAAGGAAAAGAAAGATAGACAAGAAATATTTTTGGTTTTTTATGTTTTTCTATTTTTTTTTTGGATTTTTGAAAATTTTATATTTTTTAGGATTTTTGAAATTTTTTTGAAAATTAGACGAGAAAAATAATGTTCAAAAGTGAACGGATCCCAAAATCCAACGCGTCTCTCACAGAAAACCGTTAATCTTCACGAAAAGAGCCGGCAGCGGCGCCATTTAATACAAGGTTTTCACCTCGTATGAAAGTTCGTTGAACCAGTCTTTTCGAATTGATTACTAGTTAACTGTGCGACTCAGTCGTTCTTGGTGGAAAATAATGTGGATTGGTTATCTTTTTTAAACTAAAGTAAAATAAAAATGAAAATGAAAATGAAAATGAAAATGTCGTTAAGTAAAGTGGAAGTTGAAATTTGAAACTAAAAATTAAAACTTAAAAGTAAATGATGCAAAATTAAAACTTTAAAAAGTAAATTTTGAAAACTTAATAAAAATCAAAACTTCAAATTAAATCTAAGTTAAAACAATTTAAAATAAAGTTTAAGAAAATGACGGGAAAATTAAATTAATGATTAAAAATAAGAATAGAAAATAGAAACTAAAATTCTATCGGAATGAATCCTTCATTGGAATCCCATCGGAATCCACTGTCGGAATGAAAGCATCGGAATAAGTAAAAACAAAACTATCGGAATAACCAGAATGAAATCTATCGGAATGTATAAAAACAAAGCTATCGGAATAATGTAGAAAAGGAAAGCTATCGGAATGTAAGAAAAAGAAAACAATCGGAATACTGGAAACCTAAAGCTATCGGAATATCAAAATAATCACCTCCGTTGGAATCCCAATCGAAATATCCGTCGGAATCAAAAACCCCTTTCCGATACACCTATCGGAATAAGGTGTCGGAATCCAAAACCCTTTTTCGACGGGGGTGTCGGAATAACATTAGGAAAAAGTAAACCCTTTTCCGACGCAATTAAAATGGAAATAAGCAAAACCGAATAAGCTATTTTTAAATAAGCACTAATCAAAACTTACCAAATCAAACAATAAAAAGAAATAGATACGCACTAATAAGAAACTTTCAAAACACTTAAATAAACAAGATTTATAAGATAAACTACAAGAAAAAGATTAAACTTATGAAAACATTTAAAATTGAAATAAACATAAAGATCAAACAAATCAAACAAAAGATTTTTTAAAACAAGAAGAGAAGAATGAGAATGATTAAAAACTTGAATTAAAAAGATTAAAGATCAAAGATTTAACACAAGTTTAAAAAGAAAGCTTGAAGAACATTAAGAAAAAATAGAGAGAGAAAGTATATTAAACTACTCCTACTTACCTTACAAAAATAAAACTAAAATCTACTATTATCTAACTCCCTCCTAATGACACATTAGGAGGGTATTTATAGGAGGAGTACATGTTGATGCTCTCTTCTTTCTTTCTTCTCGTCTCGACTCGATTTAAATTCTTTATCTTTCTCGACGTCGTCTTGGGATTTGTCGATATAAATTTAACTCGTCTTATAATTTTTCTTCATTTATTAGACTTGAGTTCTTCGACTTCATTAAACTTCCGTCTTTAGACTTTTTCTTCGATAAATTTTCAGAATAGGCGTTGGACTTCCGTTCTTTTTGCACTCTTGATCTTTTGACTTCCTCTTTTCTCGTTTTCTTCGATAAAAGCCCGTAAAAGCCCGTGTTTTCCTCCTTTTTTATCTTTTGGTCCTGTAACACAATAAAAACACAAACCACGCATAATTCCGACATTTACGATATAAAATACACATTTTGACTTGGTTATTATTATAATTAAGTGGTCAAAAGATGGGTGTTTTCACACCTATCAATATGACCAAACAACACGAACATAAATCATATTTTGGAAATGATTAAAAGATTGGATAACACATGAATAATCAACTAACAAGCTCATTCCATAAAGGATTATAACCAAAAATCTTCAACTCAGAACTAGAAATGAAAACACCGAACATATCTTCCTTCTTTTCAAGAAACTTGATAACTATCAGGGTCGGATTTGAGCATGTGCGGAGTGCTCGACCGCACAGGGACCTCAAATTATCAGGGCCTGAAGATTTTATATGGTAGTGATGTTTTAGTTTGGGGTTTTCATGTAAAATTGATGAAAATGCATTGGAAACCTTATGATTCACTTACTTTTACGTAACCAAAGTTAACATCATGTGGTTCTTAAGCGATTTAGAAAAAAATGGCTAGAAGAGAGGATATTTTCTACATTTTACCCCTAAAGCTGTTTAGATTTTACATTTATGCCTAATATTTCAGTTTTACTTCTTAAGTTAATACAAAGACAAATTTGTCCTTTTGTTAAATCATGGTAACGGTAAAAAGATATGTTCAATGGACTCAAACTATTCTTACAGGTATGACATCTGTAGTTTTAAAATACGGTATGATATATGCAAAAATAACATATATAGCGCAGTGACCTGCATTTTACTCTAAACAGGGAACACCCAAAACTTTGAAACCATCATATTGGCTTACTAGCTGTTTTTTCTTGGTGGTCATGAATGGTGTTTGAACTTTGCTCCCATCAAGTAGGTGGAATTCGTAGTCTTTTGTGTCCTTTGTTTCAAACTTCTCATTCCAAACCCCCTTGAAATAGATTGCATTTGCAAATATGAGCTTCGTGAAATTGCTAACTGCACCAGCAGGAAGGATCTCTTTAATTAGCCCACTCGTCTTCTTCGGCCCACAAATTCACTTCATTCACTACCTCATCAGCCTTCACTAATCAAACAAGTAATAATTTTAGTCATAGCAGATAATTTTTTTTTAATTTATCACCAAGAATTCATTTGTTCATTAATATTTAGTATAACATGAATGCACAAACTGAACTCTGATGTTTACTTTAGTAAGTCTGCGAATTTTTAAGGACTATTAACTTTAACATGAAAAATTCAAAACCATATAGTACTATACTAAAACAAATACAAAAGTTAGAACTGGCCTTTGTTAGGAAATCTACTTGGTTGGCAGCGGCATCATAAACATTATCAAGCACCTGTAAGGCTTAAGAGAAAGAGTTTGATCAACCCAAACTCCGTTTGTATAACACAAACAAGGTCCGCCACTTGGGCTACCATCCAGAAAGACCCAAGGCACCAGCTGCGAAGAAAGATTGTTGAGGTCATCAATGGTGTTTGTTTTAAGAAAAGCAAGCAACTGGTCGAGTGTTTGCCTTTGGAACCAGCTGCAATCACCCTCAGAACCACATGGATCGAAAGTGGAAAGAAAACAACGTTGTTGTGTAGGAACTGTTCCGATCGCAGGTGGTTGGCAAGTGTCACTGAGACATGGTTCTGGTTGGTGATTGATTGATGAATATCCATTTCTTTTTTTTCTTTTTTTTTTTGGAAAGCGCCAGAAGGTATTAAAATCACTGTTCTTTATCTAGTTGTTATGGTTGGAAGTTGAAAACTAGTTACTTGACCACGTATCGGATGACAGCGTTATAAACAAATTTATATAATACAAATTTTTTTTGAGCAGTGTCATATTTTTATGTATTTTAAGTAATCTAAATGAGGCTTGTCATGTTTTCTAAACACTACTCAAAATCAACCAATATCAAAATCTATGTTGTTAGGACGGCTTGTAAACATACTTTTATGTATTTTTCTTACAGGTGGCCAGGCGAAATATGTTGTTAGGATAGCTTGTAAAATCAACCAAAATAAAAATCTATTAGTACGGGTCAAAACCGATTGGGTAGTGACAGTTGATCTAAAACACTTATTCAAAGTTTATTCTTTTGTAAGTAATTAGTGTGTTAGTAATATTTTGTTTCAGTAATGAATTTTCTCATTAAGAAACAATGTATCTGAATTAAGGATCAAAAAACTCATTCTTCACATAACACATTATTATGACATGTAAGGTGTATAAACATAGAAACATATACTTTCATAACACATGCAAAAGCATAATACGAGCCAAGATGCGTCATCCGGATTAAGCATGCTGAGGATCAACCACTTGTCCCATAAACAAGACGACTCCACTGATATCTTCTCTAATTACAAACAAGAAAGGATGATCCGCCACAAAGTCGACCTTTACAACAGGCATCAAGCAAAAAAGCGAAAAAACGCCTGCAGTTACTGCTGCAGCTTCAGTACCTTCTTCATTCACCTCAATAAATGATTTTTGATGAATGCTCGAAACATATAAGTTTTGACCCACAGATGGATCATCCACCATTTCGGTCAAACCAGATTTACGGGTAAAAGGCAATACAAGACCTACTTCCTTCAACATGTCAGAAGCTTTAAATCCGAATGAGATTTTGAATTTTGGGATAAAAAACTGTCCTACTTCTGTTTTTCAGTGTGGGATGTGATGGTCCAAAAAGTTGGATTCCGAACCTATTTTTTGTATCAGTTGTGGGAGGCCATCTTTTTCATTTGGGAGGAAAAAGTACATCGTGAAACAACGTTCATCTTCACCTTGTGAGTAGGGAAGACCCAAGACTTTAAAACCATCATATTCACACACGAATTGTTCTTCGTTGCTGGTCATGAATGGAACTTGAACTTTGCTTCCATCAAGAAGGTGAAAGTCATAGTCCTTTGTCTTTGACGGGTCAAACTTCTCATTCCAGGCTCCCTTGAAATAGACTGCATTTGCAAAGATGAGCCTCGTATCTTTGTTAACGGCATCAGCAGGAAGGATCTCTTTTATAACGCCGTTTGTCTGCTGATTGGCCCACAAATTCACCTCATTGCTTATCTCAGCAGCCTTCATTCATAGAACCAGTAAGTACAATTTTTAGACATGACAAATAAGTCAATGCGCGTAGTACTATAGAATTCATATACAAACACTATACCATAATTAGTGGATGGTTTATTTTTTAATATCATGAATCCATAATTTAATTAGTGTTTATCACAGCAATCACTCTTCAAGAATTTAATTCATATTTAAGAAACAAACTTGATATTACAACTGACCTTGTTCTGGAAATCAACTTGATTAGAAGCCGCGTTATAAACAGTCTCCAAAACCTGCTTAAAAGACGGCTTAAGAGAAAGTGTTTTCTCAACCCACACTCCATTTGCAAACGACAAACAAGGTCCACCATTTGAGCTACCATCAGCCATCAAGGACACAAGCTGAGAAGCAAGAACATTAAGGTCATGAATGTTGTTCGCTTTGAGAAACGAAAGCAACTCATTGAGTGTTTGGTGTTTGGAACCCGAGGCAATCAAGCTTAAAACGACATGGATGGAAAGTGGAGAGAAAACAACGTTAGAATTTGAGGAATGTTTCGAAAGAAGATGATTGGCAAGAATGACTGAGACATGGCTTTGGTTGGTGATTAATTGTTGGATATCCATTTATGTTTCTTAGATGATGAAAACAAGAAGAAATTGATTATGATATATAGAGATGATGTTTAGATGACTTTTTAAAGTCAATGATTTAGTTAACATGATTAAGGTATAACTATGTTACTTTGACTAAGTATGCGTGTGATGACGAATATAAGGGGAGACCGGCCATTGTAATAATAAACTGACAAATGATTGGGTTGCATAACTCTCATGTTGATCCCCCATCTTCAGTTCACTGTATTTATATAGGCCTTATTTTGACCCAAATGCTACAGCCGTTGCAGAGGCCCCTGCAGCTACCGTACCTTCTTCATTCACCTCCACAAAAGATTTATGGTAAATGCTTGAAGCATACAGGTTTTGACCCACACATGAGTCCAACATTTTGGTCAAAGCTTCTCACTTCGAATTTCAGAAACAGTATCTGATGATAAATGTTGTAAACAAATTTATATAATACAAATGATTTGAGCAGTGTCATATTTTAATTTATTTTTTAACTCTAAATTATTTTTGTTGAACAATAAGTTTTTTAAATGTTATCTGAACCTCATCATGTTTTCGAAACACTACTAAATGTTTATTTTTCTTACAGGTGGCCAGGCGAAATATGTTGGTAGGACGGCTTGTAATTGGTATTTTATTTTAGTATGATTTTTTTTTTCATTAAGAAAGATGTTTTATGCATAGTAAAAGTAGACTGTCTATGATTAAGGTATAAAGCTGCTTTGACTTACTATCCGTGTGATGATGAATATAAGGGTAGACCGGCCATTGCAATAATAATTTCAGAAGTAATTATGATAATTAAGTAATCAGAAAGATAAATGATCGGGCTGAAGAATTCTCATGTTGATACCTCATCTTCCGTGTATTTCTATATGCCTTATTTTGGTGTTGCTTCAGCCGAGCTCTTTTTACTAGGATGACTTTTCGTTTTGTAGTCTTTATTCAGTTCCAAAACAGTATGTGTATATTTTTGCCATCTACATCA
The DNA here is from genome assembly GCA_025667525.1 of Glebionis coronaria. Classification (NCBI taxonomy): domain Eukaryota; kingdom Viridiplantae; phylum Streptophyta; class Magnoliopsida; order Asterales; family Asteraceae; genus Glebionis; species Glebionis coronaria. Next base: position 140,005,363 of record CM046879.1, on the reverse strand, counting down.
TGATTAAGGAAACATAGTGATAGACTTGAATAAGAAACACTGAATACATGATGCTTTGAGATTTACTAGCATTAGTGTTTTACAACCTATCATATGGCCTAAGGTTTCAGCAGGATCAGCAACTTGTCCCATAAACAGCATGGCTCTACTTACGTCCTCTCTAATCACAAACAAAAATGGATGATCTGCCACAAAATCGACCGTAGCATTAGTTATTCGTGACCCAAATGCTACAGCCGTTGCAGAGGCCCCTGCAGGTTTCGTACCTTCTTCATTCACCCCCACAAAAGATTTATGGTAAATGCTTGAAACATACAAATTTTGACCCACACATGAGTCCACCCTTTCGGTCAAACCTTCTCCATTGGTGAAAGGTCATTAGACCTAACTCTTAATATATCTGAAGCTTCAAACCTGAATGAAATCTTAATTTTTGGTATAAAAAATAGTCTAACATTCACTTTTTCTGGTGAAATGGTCAAAGAAGTCAGAATCAAAACCAAATTTATGTAACAAAGATGAGAATATCGTTGTTTTCATTTGGGAGGAAAACATACAGTGTGAAATGACGTATATCTTGGCCTTGTAAATAGGGAACACCCAAAAGTTTGAAACCATCATATTGGCATACAAACTGTTTTTTCTTGGTGGTCATGAATGGTGTTTGAACTTTGCTCCCATCGAGTAAGTGGAAGTCGTAGTCTTTTGTGTCCAATGTTGCAAACTTCTCATTCCAAACCCCCTTGAAATAGATTGCATTTGCAAATATGAGCTTCATGAAATTGCTAACTACACCGGCAGGAAGGATTTCTTTAATTAGCCTACTCATCTTATTTTCGACCCCAAAATTCACTATATTCGGTACCCATCAGCCTCAGTAATCAAACAAGACAAACAAGTACGACCTTTAACCATAGCAAATAATTTTATGACACCAAAAATTCATTTTGTTTAATTAAAAATATGAATGCACAGACTAGATTATCTGCTGTTTAGCAAGTCTAAGATATATTAAGTTTAGCATGAAATATTTTATACCCATACTAAAACAAATGCAAAAGTTAGAACTGGCCTTTGTTAGGAAATGTACTTGATTAGTAGCGGCATTATAAACACTGTCAAGCACCTGTCTGAAATAAGGCTTGAGGGTAATAGTTTGATCAATCCAAACTCCGTTTGCAAAACACAAAGAAGGTCCACCACTGGGCTACCATCCACAAAGACCCATGGCACCATCTGCGAAGAAAGATTGTTGAGGTCATCAATGGTGTTGGTTTTAAGAAAAGCAAGCAGCTGGTAGAGTGTTTGGCCTTTGGAACCAGCTGCAATTAAGCTCAGAACCACATTGATGGAAAGTGGAGATATGGTTATGGTTGATGAATATCCATTTGTATTTTTTGGAGGAAAGCACCAGAAGGTATTAAAATCACTGTTCCGTATTAAGTTGTTATGGTTGGAAGTTGAAAACTAGTTACTTGATCACGTATCGGATGACAATGCTGTAAACAAATTTCTATAATACAAATCAATCTTAGGCTTGTCATGTTTTTTAAGCACTACTCAATATTTATATTTCTTACAGGTGGCCAGGCGAAATATGTTGGTAGGCGCTTGTAAAATCAACCCGAACATTAACTTATGTGTACGGGTCAAAACAGATTGGGTAGTGACAAGTTGACCTAAATCACTTATTTGAAAATATAAACTTTTGTAAGCAATTAGCGTGTTATTATGTTGTTTTAGTAATGATTTTTTCTCATTAAGAAACAATAAGGTGTTTTATGCAGAGTCAAAGTAGACTTTAGTCCCGTTTCAATGTATGTGAATTAAGCATCAAAAGACTCATTCTTCACTTAACAAATTATATTCATAATACTGATAAAATATCATGAAATATCCTGGCATGTAAGGTGTAACACAGAAATATACTTTTATAACAGATGTAATAGCATAATATGAGCGTAAATAGATTCATCATCCAGGTTAAGCAGGCTGAGGATCAATCACTTGTCCCATAAACAAGACGACTCTACTGATATCTTCTCTAATTACAAACAAGAAAGGATGATCTGCCACAAAGTCGACCTTAACATCAGGCCTCCTCATTGAACAACGCGTAACAACGCCTGCAGTTACTGCTGCAGCTTCTGTACCTTCTTCATTCACCTCTATAAATGATTTATGATGAATGCTCGAAACATATAGGTTTTGACCCACAGATGGATCATCAACCATTTCTGTCAAACCTTCTTTACCGGTAAAAGGCAATACAAGACCTAATTCCTTCAACATGTCAGAAGCTTCAAACCCGAATGACATCTTAAATTTTGGGATCAAGAACTGTCCTATTTCAGTTTTTCGGTGTGGCGTGTGCTTGTCCAAGAAGTCTGATTCTGAATCTATTTTTCGTATCAATTGTGGGAGGCCATGTTTATCGTTTGGGAGGAAAAAATACATTGTGAACTGACGTTTATCTTCACCTTGTGAGTAGGGAAGACGCAATACTTTAAAACCATCATATTCACGCACGAATTGTTTTTTCTTGCTGGTCATGAATGGAACTTGAACTTTGTTTCCATCAAGAAGGTGAAAGTCATAGTCCTTTGTCTTTGACGGGTCAAACTTCTCATCCCAGGCTCCCTTAAAATAGACTGCATTTGCAAAGATGAGCCTCGTATCTTCGTTAACGGCATCAGCAGGAAGGATCTCTTTAATAAGGCCGTTCGTCTGCTGATGGGCCCACAAATTCACTTCATTGGTTATCTCAGCAGCCTGCATTCATTTTTAGACATGACAAGTAAGTCAATGCGCATAGTACTATATAATTCATCTACAAACTGTTCATTGCTACTTCTATAACTAACACTATATAATTTGTTAATATAGTCTACGTATGTGATCATTTGTTTTTGCTATATCTAGTGTTTATCTTTGCTCGAACAAATAGCCCGAAGCCTAAAAACTGTATTTATCACAGTAATTACTCTAAAGGAATTTAATTCAAATACAAGAAACAAACTTAATATTACCACTGACCTTGTTCTGGAAATCAACTTGATTAGAATCCGCGTTATAAACAGTCTCCAAAACCTGCTTAAAAGTCGGTTTAATAGAAAGCGTTTTCTCAACCCATACTCCATTTGCAAACGACAAACAAGGTCCACCATTTGAGCTCCCATCAGCCATCAAGGACACAAGCTGAGAAGAAAGAACACTAAGGTCATGAATGTTGTTCGTTTTGAGAAACGAAAGCAACTCATTGAGTGTTTGGTGTTTGGAACCCGAGGCAATCAAGCTTAAAATGACATGGATGGAAAGTGGAGAGAAAACAACGTTAGAGTTTGAGGAATGTTTCGAAAGAAGATGGTTGGCAAGAGTGATTGAAACATGGCTTTGGTTGGTGATTAATTGTTGGATATCCATTTATGTTTCTTAGATGATGAAAACAAGAAGAAATTGATTATGATATATAGAGATGATGTTTAGATGACTTTTTAAAGTCAATGATTTAGTGAACACGATTAAGGTATAACTATGTTACTTTGACTAAGTATACGTGTGATGACGAACAAAATGGGAGACCGGCCATTGTAATTATAAATTGACAATAAATTATGTTAAGTAATCAGAAAGATGAATGACTGGGCTGTATTTCTTTATGCTTATGTTAGGAAGTTGGAACCTACTTACTTGAACATGTAGCAGGATGACAACATTGTAATAATCTTTGCCAAGTCATATTTTATTTATCCTCATAAACAATAAGTTTTAAAAAAAAAATTTGAGCTCGGTCATAGCTTCTGAGCACGTCTAAACATTATTTTTCTTTCAGGTGGCCAGACAAATATATTTGTTGGACAGGTCGTGAATTCAATCATAATATATACAGTATAAGATATCATGTTCTAGTCAAAACAGGCCGGATAGACCAGTTAACCTAAAACACTTGGTTTTCAATCTTCTATTCTCTTGTAAGCAATTCGTGCTGTATCAATTGACAAATAATTATGCATTTCCAAGATGCTTATTTTGGTGTTGCTTTCAGTTCTTTAACTAGGATGCCTTTTCCAAAAGAAAACAGTGTATGTATATTTCCCACCGTATACATGATACTAGTTAGTAGTTACTATAAAGCAATAATTTATAGGGTTCGAGCTTGTATGTGGGTTCAGGTGTATCAGGGTTGGTGACTGATTCATGAATATACATTTCTATTTTTTTTGTAGGAAACACCAGAAGGCATTAGAATCGCTGTTTTAAATAACATCGTTATGGTTGGAAGTTGGAACCTAATTACTTGAACAGGTAGCTGGATGGACAACATTGTAATAAGTTTTAATAATACAGGTAGGTAGTAGACAATCTGAGCAAAGTTATTTTTTCTTTATCGTCTTCAATACTTTATAAGAGTGTCATAAACAATAAGTTTTTAAAAAAATTATGAGCTCTGTCATAGCTTCTGAGCACGTATAAATATTATTTTTCTTACAGGTGGCCAGACAAAATATATTGATCGGACACGTCATGAAATCAATCAAAGTATAAAGATATCATGTTCTAGTCAAAACAGGCCGGATAGTGACCAGTTAACCTAAAACACTTGGTTTTTGATCTTCTATTCTCTTGTAAGCAATTAGTGCTGAATCTATAACTGCATAATTTTTTATTTAGTAATCATCTGTTTATCTTCATTAATAAGATATAAGATATTTTATGCACTGAAAGTATACTTTAGTTGAGTTTCACTAGATCTGAACCATTTCTTACCCGGCAGGGTCAAATTAATAGCAAAACGGCTCCATTTTACAGCTTTCATGATTTTAAGTTTTTGACCATTAAGTAAAGATAAAGCATCACTCAAAATATATATTATGCCTTAAAAGGTATAAACATTGAAAGATACATTTAGAACTCATGAAAGACCATGATATGAGCCACGGTTTTATTATTACAGATCAAATAACGCGAGGGTCATACACTTGCCCCAAAAACAATACGACACCACTGATATCTTCTTTAATCAAAATCAAGAACGGATGATCTGCCACAAAGTCAACCTTTACATCTGGCGTACTCAAGGACTCTACCATACAAACAGCTCCAGTTACTGCTGCAGCTTCCGTACCTTCTTCATTCACTTCAATAAATGATTTATGGTAAATACTTGAAACATATAGGTTTTGACCCGTAGATGTGTCCACCATTTCAGTCAAACCTTCTTTATCAGTGAACGGAAATACAAGACCTAATTCCTTCAACATTTCAGAAGCTTCAAACGCAAATGAGATCTTAAATTTTGGGATCAAAAACTGTCCCACTTCTGTTTTTCGGTATGGCATGTGACGGTCCATGAAGTCGGATTCTGAACCTATCTGTTGTATCAAATGTGGGAGGCCATCTTTTTTATTTGGTAGGAAAAAGTACATCGTGAAACAACGTTCATCTTCACCCTTTGAGTAGGGAAGACGCAAGACTTTAAATCCATCATATTCATGCACGAATTGTTTTTTCTTGCTGGTCATGAATGGTACTTGAACTTTGCTCCCATCAAGAAGGTGAAAATCATAATCCTTTGTCTTTGAGGGGTCAAACTTTTCATTCCACGCTCCCTTGAAATAGACTGCATTTGCAAAGATGAGCCTGGTAGCGTTGTTGACAGCACCAGCAGGAAGGATCTCCTTGATAAGGCCACTCGTTCGCTGATCAGCCCACAAATTCACTTCATTGGTTATCTCATCAGCCTTCATTTTAATCGAACAAATGTTGGGCATGACATTTGCCAAATAAGTCAATGTGCATAATATTATTCATATATTGAAACTTGCTAATTATGTGCGGTCAGTCACATGAATGGATGGCTAGTATAATCTACTGATATGTTATTTTTTTCTTTTACTAAATCTGCTGTTTAGTGACTCTGCAACAATCTAATTCAAATACAAGATACAAATGAAAAAATACAGCAAAAACTGACCTTGTTCCGGAAATCAACTTGATAAGCAACAGCGTTATAAACAGTATCCAAAACCTGTTGAAAAGAAGGTTTAAGAGACACGGTTTGCTCTACCCATACCCCGTTTTCAAAAGACAAACGAGGTCCACCACTTGGGCTCCCATCAGCCATCAAGGACACAAGCTGAGAAGAAAGAGCATTAAGGTCATGGAGAGTGCTCTCTCTGAGAAACGAAAGCAACTGGTCAAGTGTTTTCCCTTTGGAACCCGCAGCAATCAAGCTTAAGACGACGTGGATGGAAAGTGGAGAGAAAACAACATTAGATTTTGATGATTGTTTAGAAAAAAGGTGGTTTGCAAGTGTGACTCAGACATGGGTTTGGTTGGTTATTGAATTGTTGAATATCCATAGATTTTGAGGATTGTTTAGAAAACAAGTAGAGATAGATACAACAAGACAGTGTGATGATCGGGTGGTATTTAAAGTCTATGCTTTAGCTAACCCTATTAACGAACCTGGTGTATTGACTAAGTACACGTGTGATGTAACATAGCAGGGGAGATCTGGCATTGTAATTAACTAAATAAATTGTTAACTAAGTATGCATTAAGTAATCTCATATGTTTAAACTCCTTGAAAAACTATATTATTACATTTAAGTTTTTCGAGTTAAATTTATCTGCATGGTTATATCTTCAAATGACCATAATGAACAACAAGCCCCACAAGTAGCAATCTATTAAAATGATGAGGCGGCTGGTCTTTTATGTTGTTCAGAGGTTGGATGCTAAAAATCCTACCATTTGAATAATAATCTCCAAAATCCACGAGCCTAACATAAAACTATACCATGCTCATGCTGGCTATTATCGAAAGCTTAATCTTAGCTATATAAGTACACTAACAGTGGTCAAATGGATGGGTTGGAAGATAGATGAAACAAGCGAGCAGTATGCCTTCCTCGAACCGTCGCTTAGTTATGGTTAAACTTGTTATCCGTTTCGCCTGAGAGGAAAAACCCTTGGCAGGTCTTGAGCCCAAGAGGCTCTATTAACTGAAAGTACACTATAGCATTCTACAATATCTTTAAACATTGTCCTTTTCAACTTAATTTTGTAACTAAGTACAATCCAAAAGACTATTTATGTAGCACCTTATGGTATTTTGTTTATGGACACTCTATTTACATTAATATACGTACTACGATATTTTACAAACATTAAAGTCAAGCTGCACCAGGGTCGGTAACTTGTCCCATAAACAATACAGCTCCACTCGTATCTTCTTTAATCACAAACAAGAAAGGATGATCTGCAATAAAGTCAACCCTCACAACCCTCATCAAGCATAGGGGAATCATAACGTTTACAGTTACCGCTGCAGCTTCCGTGCCTTCTTCATTCACCTCTACAAATGACTTATGATAAATGCCAGAAACATATAGTTTCTCACCCACAGCCATTTCAGTCAAACCTTCTCCGCCTGTGAAAAGCAATTCAAGGCCTAATTCCTTCAAAATCTCAGAAGCTACAAACTCACATGGAATTTTGAATCTTGGAATCAAAAGTTGTCCCACTTCTCTTTTATAATGTGGCATGTGATTGTCTAAGAAGTTAGACTCGGAAGCCATTTTCTCTATCAAATATTGCAGGCCATCTTTTTCATCTGGAAGGTATAAGTACATTGTGAAACGACGTCTATCTTCACCTTGAAAATAGGGAAGACCCAAGACTTTGAAACCATCATATTCACGAACAAGTTGCTCTTCGTCGCTCGTCATGAAAGGTACTTTCACTTTGCTCCCATCAAGGAGGTTGAAGTCCAAGTGTTTTGTATTTAATTGGTTGAACTTTTCTTTCCAGACTCCCTTGAAGTAGACAGCATTTGCAAATATGAGCTTCGTAAAACTGTCGACTGCGTCAGTAGGAAGGATATTTTTTATAGTGCCACTCGTCTGATTTTCGGCCCACAGATTCACTTCATTGACTATCTCAGCAGACTTAAGTTAATAAGAGAAATACAAATGTTAGACATAACAAACCAGTCATGTACATCGTATTATTATATTCTTATACGGAAAAGATCATAGAGCTAACATACTCTCAATTGGATCAACAAGAGAAATGTCAAACGGAGGGAAAGAACCCAACCTAAGACGGAGTAAACTTTTTACTCTTTCTAGAGTTAAATCTTTGTATTATATTCACTGAACATAACTAGTTCTCGAACTTATGATTTAAGTTCAGATTTTCAATCCACCGATATCTTTTCACTCAACAACTGGTATATTTGACATGGGTTGAATTTTTATTTTTTGTAATTTTGAATCCAAAGATCACTATTTAAACCTGTAATGAACCAATTAGTTTTAATTAAACATGAAGAGGTAAAAAGACATAGGGCTTCAAACACATTCCATCCATGATTAGCACTTGTGTCAACTAGTAATATATACATGTAATTAAAACTATCAGAACATTATAACGTAAATATAAAGGATTTTGGCTGAAATGGCTTAAGTGATCAAGACGTAATGTTCCAACATATGTCAGTTTGATAGTATTTCAACCTGCAAGATAATGTTTCGCAAACCTTGCTAAACTGCATTGGTCTAAACAATTTAATTGGTATTCAGCTATCTTTGTGTGCACTTCGTGTGATCAAGTTGTACATGGGGTTGTTATTCGTTGCTTTAGGTTCGTTAAAATTTGATTTTTACTCTAGTTGTGGATATCGTGTTAGTACTTCATGCAATCTTCATTTATATCTTAAAAAATTAATTCAAAACAGAAGTTACCTTTGTCTGGAAATCAACTTGCTTACAAGTGGAATTATAAACATTGTCTACAATGTGTTTGAAAGAAGCTTTAAGATGTAGCCTTTGCTCAACCCATACCCCATTAGCGGAAGACAAACGAGGTCCACCACTTGGGCTACCATCAGCCATCAAGGACAAAAGATGTGAAGTAAGGGTATTGAGATCATGGACGGTGTCTGATTTGAGAAATGTTAACAACTGGTCAAGTGTTCGGCCTTTTGAACCGGCAGCAATTAAGCTCAGGGAGACGTGGATGGAAAGCGGACAGAAAACAACATTGGTGTTTGGACATTTCTTGGAGAAAAGGTGGTTTGCAAGTGTGATCGAGACATGAGTTTGGTTGTTGATTAATTGCTTAATTTCCATTGGTGTTTTTGGTATGTAAACACGAATAGATTGAATAATGATCAGATGATGTAGTGATCGGAAGATTTCAAAATTTAATGTCTACGATTTAGTTAACGCGTCTAAGGAAGGAACCTAGTGTTTTGACCAGGTATTTGCGTTACGCAAGATAGCAGCGGAGACCAGCCATAATAATAGTCTTTTATTAGTTATATAAGCATTTTCTAAATGTTTAATAGACAAATAAGTTGATTCAGTACCACATTAGGTCATCTATAAAAGTCAAATACCAAGTATGAGTTAGAACAATTTGGGTTAAAATGACAGAAATGCCTATCCTGCTAAGTAACCTCCTTAAAATTGTATCACAATCACTCTTACTGCTCATATCTTTGTAAAATGACTAGTATTTTACATGATTATCATGTGTTTTACAGGTACATGAAATGCAAAGATTTCAAATATGTACTAATGTAAATAACTTCTTGCGAAGACTCCTGACTCCTGACTTCTGAGTGGTGTTCATATATATTTCAAACTGTGTCCTGATCAACATTGACTTGAAAACTTGTACAAAAAGATTGATAATATAACACCAACTTAAACAAAAAATTATAATTTATTCCATTACTTGTTTTGTGAAGAGAGCGGATGAACAAGACGAGTGCTGTCATTAACATAATTGAAGGGATGTAGTCTTTTGTTACGTATAGAGGTAGTAAGCTAATATAGATGGGTTATACGGGTGGAAAAAGATCATTACTGATACGTTTGAGAAACACACAAACTAAATCGAATCATCTTAAGTTAGTGGCCGGGTCAACACTAATGCCTCTGACTACAGCCATTGAACCCTGTCTTTAACAGATAAAAATGATCCCCATGAATCTTTAGGCAAACACACATAATGCACGGCTGTAGTTCTTTCCCACAAATTTCTCATAGTAAGTCCAAAACAGAATTAGTCTGGAAAGAAACTACATATTTTTTGGACGGCGAAGAAATATATTAATATATAAACAAAACTAAGAGTGACAACCCAGCAAGAAGCTAGGAATCATTACACATAAACGAGAATCACCTAACCAACCTAATACTACCAAACCGAGGGTTAGACAACCAATCTAACCAAATTGGCTAAGTTGATACAATAGATTTATGGCCAACATTAAAGCATGCATTGAAAACCAAAATACATGAATATAACCATCATATGTCTCAAATTTGAATTACTGGTTCAAGTAACACGAGGGTCAACCACCTGACCCATAAACAACACAACTCCACTCATGTCTTCTCTTATCACAAACATGAAGGGATGATCTGCCACGAAGTCGACTTTCTCCTCAATCATCAGGCATTGTTGTTGTATAACAACTGCAGTGACAGCTGCAGCTTCCGTACCTTCTTCGTTAACCTCCACAAAAGATTCATGGTAAACACCTGAAACAAATAGGTTTCCATCGTTGGAGGGTTCCAACATTTCAGTTAAACGGGCTTCTATTTTATCAAAAGGCAATACAAGGCCTAATTCCTGCAACAAATCATTAGCATTAAATCCAAAGGAGATCTTAAACTTTGGGATCAAAAACTGCGCAACTTTTATTTCTCTGAGAGGAACATGACGTTCCAAAAAGTTAGAATCAGAACCCATTTTCTGTATCAAAGATTGGAGACCATCTTTTGCATCCGGAAGGAAAAAGTACATTGTGAAACGGCGATTATCTTCACCCTGTATATAGGGAAGACCTAAGACCTTGAAACCATCACATGACCGCACAAATTGTCTTTTGTTGCTGGTCATGAATGGTACCTTAACTTTAGTTCCATCTAGAAGGTGGAAGTCATGGTCTTTTGACTTTGATGGATCAAACTTCTCAGTCCAGACTCCCTTGAAATAGACTGCATTCGCAAAGATGAGCCTCGTATTTCTGTCAACCGCATCAAGAGGAAGAATCTTTTTAATGAGTCCACTCGTCTGATTTTTGGCCCACAAATTCACTTCAGCCACCACCTCCTCAGGCTTGGATAATCAACAAGTACAAAAATATATCTTAATTTGTAATAGAAGATAAAAAATAACATGCAATTATTCAAATAAAATTTAGGAACTGACCTTATTAATGAAATCGACTTGCTTAGAAGTGGCTTTATAAACAGTGTCTATAACATGTTTAAAAGAAGGTTTAAAAACGCGTGTTTGCTCAACCCAAACTCCGTTTGTGAAACACAAACGAGGCCCGCCGCTTGGACTACCATCAACCAAGACCCAGGATACTAGCTGCGAAGAAAGAGAGTTGAGATCAGAGATGTTTCTTGTTTTGAGAAACAAAAGAAACTGGTCGAGTGTTCGACCACTCGAACCGGCTGCGACTAAGCTCAGGGCGACATGGATCGAAAGTGGAGAGAAAACAACGTTGGTGTGTGGGGATATCTTAGAGAGAAGGTGGTTTGCAAGTGCTATTGAGACATGGGTTTGGTTGGTAATTGCTTGCCTGCTGTCCATTGCTGTTTTTTGTGTGGAAATCTGAGGAAATTTATTGATGAAGTGTTGTTGTGTTTGGACTGTGTTATATAACATAATTCAAGTCAAACTGTTTAATTGACAAATAAGTTGATTCAGTACCACATTAGGTCATCAATACCAAGTATGAGTTAGAACAATTTGGGTTAAAATGACTGAAATGCCTATCTACTAACCTTCTTATTAATGTCTATCATAGTCACACTTTGTGCTGCTCATACCTGTGTAAAATGACTGATATTTTACATGTATATCATGTGTTTTACAGGTCCATGAAATGAAAAGATTTCAAATATGTAATAATGTAAATGAGTTCTTGATGTAGTGAAAAACTAGGATAGATAAATTGAATCCGTTGATACCCAGGGAATACCAGAAACAACTCTTCCAACTATCGTTGATTCAAAAAGAATACCGATAATCAGGTAAACTCCAACAATCGTTGATTCAACGAATACCCGATTATTAGGATGAAATCAAACAATAAACCCTAACCTGGATTTAAGTTGATTAACAAAAGACTAAAAGTCTGTATTTTTTTTTATTCATCACTGAATAAATCATAATAACCCAGCCTTACATTTATAAGAGAACTAAACTTGAGAAATAAATTAACAAATTATTCTAGAAAAATAAAATAAGGAAACTGAATAAAAGACAAAGACATAAAAAATAATATCTATATAATCCTCTGCATCATTCTCCCCTTCTTTGAAAAACTCATCCTTGAGTTTGCTGTACTCGTCCCTTCTACTCGTTGCATCCATATTTGTATTCCTTGCATCAAATTCCCTTTCTTTATATTGACTCGACCTCGAACCTTGATCGTCTTAAAACCTAGCTGCATCAAATTCCCTTTCTTTATACTGACTCGACCTCGAACCTTGATCGTCTTAAAACCCAACTTATCGACCATGATAGTTTGGATCATTGAAAAATAAATATTATTAGCCACAACTACGGCGTCTTGAATGTTATCTTCTTTCCCACCAAATCCTACTTTCCCGATAAATCGTTCTTTTTCTTCAATAACATCTTCAATATATGTATCATAAACTAGCATGGATTCTTTTTCATATTGATCATCATCAAATATTGGAGGTCCTTCATAATCGTTACCCTCCATGCCATAATCTTTCCATTCATCAAAACGTGAACCATCACACTCAAAGAACGGATATTCTAACTCTTCACCTTCACATCTCCTTGGAAACATCTTAATCAGGAACTTCGGCTCTTGATACCAACTGATGTAGCGAAAAACTAGGATAGATAAATTGAATCCGTTGATTCCCAGGGAATACCAGAAACAACTCTTCCAACTATCGTTGATTCAAAAAGAATACCGATAATCAGGTAAACTTCAACAATCGTTGATTCAACGAATACCCGATTATTAGGATGAAATCAAACAATAAACCCTAACCTGGATTTAAGTTGATTAACAAAAGACTAAAAGTCTGTATTTTTTTTATTCATCACTGAATAAATCATAATAACCCAGCCTTACATTTATAAGAGAACTAAACTTGAGAAATAAATTAACAAATTATTCTAGAAAAATAAAATAAGGAAACTGAATAAAAGACAAAGACATAAAAAATAATATCTATATAATCCTCTGCATCATTCTCCCCTTCTTTGAAAAACTCATCCTTGAGTTTGCTGTACTCGTCCCTTCTACTCGTTGCATCCATATTTGTATTCCTTGCATCAAATTTCCTTTCTTTATATTGACTCGACCTCGAACCTTGATCGTCTTAAAACCTAGCTGCATCAAATTCCCTTTCTTTATACTGACTCGACCTCGAACCTTGATCGTCTTAAAACCCAACTTATCGACCATGATAGTTTGGATCATTGAAAAATAAATATTATTAGCCACAACTACGGCGTCTTGAATGTTGTCTTCTTTCCCACCAAATCCTACTTTCCCGATAAATCGTTCTTTTTCTTCAATAACATCTTCAATATATGTATCATAAACTAGCATGGATTCTTTTTCATATTGATCATCATCAAATATTGGAGGTCCTTCATAATCGTTACCCTCCATGCCATAATCTTTCCATTCATCAAAACGTGAACCATCACACTCAAAGAACGGATATTCTAACTCTTCACCTTCACATCTCCTTGGAAACATCTTAATCAGGAACTTCGGCTCTTGATACCAACTGATGTAGCGAAAAACTAGGATAGATAAATTGAATCCGTTGATTCCCAGGGAATACCAGAAACAACTCTTCCAACTATCGTTGATTCAAAAAGAATACCGATAATCAGGTAAACTCCAACAATCGTTGATTCAACGAATACCCGATTATTAGGATGAAATCAAACAATAAACCCTAACCTGGATTTAAGTTGATTAACAAAAGACTAAAAGTCTGTATTTTTTTTTATTCATCACTGAATAAATCATAATAACACAGCCTTACATTTATAAGAGAACTAAACTTGAGAAATAAATTAACAAATTATTCTAGAAAAATAAAATAAGGAAACTGAATAAAAGACAAAGACATAAAAAATAATATCTATATAATCCTCTGCATCAGTTCTTGCGAAGACTCCTGAGTGGTGTTCGTATATATATTTTAAACTGCCGTCCTGACTAATATTGGCATACTGTAATAGTTCTCCTGTCAACATGACAACATAGGACAACCATAGCTTCTAAGTATACAAAATTCAATCATACAGATTATATTTCAACATTGACTTGAAAACTTGTACAAACAGAATTGATAATATAACAAAAGTCGACCAAAACACCCTAGTAAAAAATTTTGTAAGTTATTCCATGACTTGTTTTATTCAAGGGATGTAGTCTTTTCGTACGTGTAGAGGTTGTAAGCTAAGATAGATGGGTTATATGGGTCGAGAATGATCATACTGATACGTTTGAGAAACAAACAAACTATTTCCATTCATTCATATATAAGTTAGTGGTCAGGTCAACATTTAATGCCTCTAGCTACAGCCATCGAACCCTGTCTTTAACAGATAAAAACGATCCCATGAGTCACATTTAGGCAAACACAAGTAGTGCACGGCTGTATTTTTTTCCACCAAATTTCTCATGGTAAGTCCAAAAATAAACATTGGTCTGGAAAGATATTACATATAATGATATAATCAAGAATGAAAACTGAGGCTGCAGTTTATACATACATCCAAGCACACATTGAAAACCAAAATACAGGAATACAACCATGATATGTGGCAACTTTGAATTATTGGTTTAAGTAAGACGAGGGTCAACCACCTGACCCATAAACAACACAACTCCACTCATGTCTTCTCTTATCACAAACATGAAGGGATGATCTGCCACGAAGTCGACTTTCTCCTCAATCATCAGGCATTGTTGTTGTATAACAACTGCAGTGACAGCTGCAGCTTCCGTACCTTCTTCGTTAACCTCCACAAAAGATTCATGGTAAACACCTGAAACAAATAGGTTTCCATCGTTGGAGGGTTCTAACATTTCAGTTAAACGGGCTTCTATTTTATCAAAAGGCAATACAAGGCCTAATTCCTGCAACAAGTCATTAGCTTTAAACCCAAAGGAGATCTTAAACTTTGGGATCAAAAACTGCGCAACTTCCATTTCTCTGAATGGAACATGACTTTCCAAAAAGTTAGAATCAGAACCCATTTTCTGTATCAAGGATTGGAGACCATCTTTTGCATCCGGAAGAAAAAAGTACATTGTGAAACGGCGATTATCTTCACCCTGTAGATAGGGGAGACCTAAGACTTTGAAACCATCACATGACCGCACAAACTGTTTTTTGTTGCTGGTCATGAATGGTACCTTAACTTTAGTTCCATCTAGAAGGTGGAAGTCATGGTCTTTTGTCTTTGATGGATCAAACTTCTCATTCCAGACTCCCTTGAAATAGACTGCATTTGCAAAGATGAGCCTCGTATCTATGTCAACCGCATCAAGAGGAAGAATCTCTTTAATGAGTCCACTTGTCTGCTTTTCGGCCCACGAATTCACTTCAACCACCACCTCCTCAGGCTTGGATAATCAAGGAGTTCAAGAATCTATCTTAATTTGTAACAGAAGATAAAAAGAACATGCAATTATATTAATAAAATTTAGGAACTGACCTTATTAAGGAAATCGACTTGCTTAGAAGTGGCTTTATAAACAGCGTCTACAATATGTTTAAAAGAAGGTTTAAAAACTCGTGTTTGCTCAACCCAAACTCCGTTTGTGAAACACAAACGAGGCCCACCGCTTGGACTACCATCGGCCAAGACCCAGGATACTAGCTGCGAAGAAAGAAAGTTGAGATCACTGATGTTGCTTGTTTTGAGAAACAAAAGAAACTGGTCAAGTGTTCGACCACTGGAACCGGCTGCAACTAAGCTCAGGGCGACATGGATTGAAAGTGGAGAGAAAACAGCGTTGGCGTATGGGGATATGTTAAAGAGAAGGTGGTTTGCAAGTGCTAATGAGACATTGGTTTGGTTGCTAATTGCTTGCCTGATGTCCATTGCTGTTTCTCGTTTGGAAATCTGAGGAAAGTAATTGATGAAGTGTTGTTGTGTTTGGACTGTTATATAACATAATTTAAGTCAATGGGTTAAGGAAGAATATGTGAAGTCAACTTTGTTAGGAAGGAACATACTGATTCCCTGAACTGATTCTTTATGAGTCCTATGTTAGGCCGGCTCATATATCATTTACTTAAGATATTTATAACATATACTAATCATATGCCGAGTATACGATGAAAATAACTTAAATAAGTAAAAGCCGAACTAAAGTGTTCTTAGAAGATTATTTTTTAGATCATATCAAATTCATAGAACAGGTGTACTAACTGACCAAAGTTCACTTCCAAGATCGACATCCCTAGAAGTTTTAATACTTCAGTAGCGATGTATAGCATCAAAGTCTGGAAACTACGAAACAAAGATGTCTTTGTATAAAACAATAACAATGCATATTGGTAGCATGCCTGCCTGGAACAAAATACCTTCCATCAATTTCTCGGCTTTATTAAGGCACGTAACGGATTGAGCCTCTGGGTGGTAAGTCCGAGTGTATTGATATCTTCTTCAGCCTTATCTTTAAATCTCCACTCGAACTCTTGCACCATTCTTCCTATTCCTATGCAAGAAATCAACATTGCTTGAAGAGAACCGGCACACACCCTTTTTCCTCCTCCAAATGCCATTGTTCTCTGCATATCAATGGTTTCATTTTCCTTCATAAACCTATCAGGATTATACTCTTCAGGATTTTTGTTACGACAAGAATATCTTCTATTTTTAGGATATATGTTTATGTTTTATGTTTATCATTTTAGTATCTTTTATATTTATAAGTTATGTTAGTGTTTATCTAATAACTAGTATTTAAGGTTTCATATTGTAATCATTTATCAGTCAATCAATGAAGTTAAACATAAAAATGTCTCTGGTTTTCTAATCTTCTTCTTAAGGAGCTAGCATCACGCTTGAAGGGGTGCCACTATCCCGATACTATCCGAGAGGGTCGTATCAATTGGTGCTTTCATTGAGAGCCCTCAATTCGTTGAGGGATTTTGATCAAGGTTTCCAAAAAAAAAAAAAAAAAAAAAAAAAAATTGAAAAAAAAAAAGTTACTGTTCATCGGAAACACTGTTCATCCGACGCACTGTTCATCGGACGGGGGTACTGTTCATCGCGCTACTGTTCATCTGACGTTACTGTTCATCGGGTACTGTTCATCCGAAAAAAAATAAATTTTTCTTTTATTGTTTTTCAATTTGCTATGGCATCGAGTAGCAGCGATCGAGACGCACTTTCTAAACTTCTGCAGATGGGTACAGTGGCCGAATATCAAAGTGAGTTTGTGATACTTGCAAATCGGGTAACGGGGATCTCTACAAACTTGCTTAAATGTTTTTATATCTCTGGCCTTAAAGTGTCGTTGCAACGGGAATTGTTGAGGTTAAGGCCTACAACTTTAGGAGACGCTTTCTATTTAGCCCGTATCTCTGAGGCTCGTTTTGAAGCAATTGCAGAAAAAGAAAAAGAGCGGGCCATTGTTGTTCAAACACAACTTGTGGATGACGAATCGCAACCTAATCTTAGTGAATCGCAAATGGTTGGTGAATCGCAAATGGTTGGTGAATCACGAATGGTTGATGCATTACATCTTATGGTTAGTGAATCACAACCTGTTGTTGTTGGTGAATTGCAATCTATCGCTGAATCGCGGCCTAACAAGGACATGTGGTCTGTTACATCTGAATGGAAGGAGTGTAGAGTTGAAATCCAAGAATTGTTACTTCCCGAGCCAAAGAACAAGTTGGAACAGACTCTACAAAGGCTTAGGAAACATATCAAAATTTGGGACCCGGGAATCAAGAGCGTTTTTCAAGATGTCACCTTGAGGGCAAGGTGAATTCGAAGGAGTGAGGAATGTTACGACAAGAATATCTTCTATTTTTAGGATATATGTTTATGTTTTATGTTTATCATTTTAGTATCTTTTATATTTATAAGTTATGTTAGTGTTTATCTAATAACTAGTATTTAAGGTTTCATATTGTAATCATTTATCAGTCAATCAATGAAGTTAAACATAAAAATGTCTCTGGTTTTCTAATCTTCTTCTTAAGGAGCTAGCATCACGCTTGAAGGGGTGCCACTATCCCGATACTATCCGAGAGGGTCGTATCAATTTTCCCACACATTCTTCTCCATGTTGCATCCATAAATGTTTACCGCTAACTGCCAAAAAATATCAAAGCTTGTTAGGATTTACGAATAAGTTACCTTGTATTGTGTAAGAAAGGAAGAATCACAAAATACAGAAAGAGATATAGAGATGACTAGTGTAAGTGTGTAACTTTCTAAAGGAACACAACCTCGGTTCCAGCCGGGACATGATACCCTCCTAATACTGTGTCTTCATGCACATGTCTTAATGGTATAATTGGAACAGGACTGTGCCTTCTCAAGGTTTCATGAAAAATAGCAGACAAGTATGGCAGCTGAGATAGATTTTCCTCTGTGATCTTGTCTGACCCACAAACACTTTGGATGTCCCGGTAGAGACGATCCTGTGTTGAAAGAAAGTTAATTAGACCATACTAATCTTTACAAAAGATATGTAATATGCATAGAGAGAAGTACAAATTAAAGATAAAACCCATTTGACATTATTTGCAGCAAATTTTCATAAAAACATATTAATTGATTGCATTTTTATTTTGTTAGACGAACCTGCATTTTAGGATTTTTTGCAAGTTCATACATTGCCCATTCTGTGGTGACCATAGTAGTGTCTGATGATTCAATAATTGGCTCCCATATTGACATAATCAGTTGTTCATCTGAAAATGTTTGTGCTTCTGAGAGCAAGTAATCGATGTAGCTGTTCAAGTTCTGTTTTGAATAGATCAGATCAAGTTAATATTATCTGCAAGTGATATTAGCAATAAAATACATCTATGAAATGCAATTATCATATACCTCCCCTGAAGCAATACGTTTTTTATGCTCTTTAATTAGGGCCTTCATGACAGCCTTCCTCCGGATAGACATTTGTTGGATCGTGTTCTCAAACTTTTTATTTGGGACCCACTTGAGATACGGGAAGAAATCTCTCCAGTCAACCTCAATGGCGCCCATCATTGGGTCAACCACTAAGACTTGAAAGATCTCGTCTCTTTTCATGGTGATTCCAAGATCCTCCACGTTTAAGCTTTCCACATCCTTTCCCACTGCCTGAAAAGTAGCAAAAGAAATTCAGTTTCTTTAACTCTTACATAATACGGAGTATATTGTCTAACAAAATTTTAAGTTTTACAAAGCTCACTTGTTTCATTGCTAATCCAAAAAGTTCAGACTGGAATATTTTCCTTAGATCCACTTCTTCTTTGGGAGAGTTGTCAACAAATGCGTGAAGTTGCTTTGATATATTATCGATCATGAAATCTCTATGGACACGCTGTTTCCTCTGAAAATATTCCAAAATGATAGTTTTTTCTATAATAAGTCTATTAGAATTTAGTCATACACACATTTTCACTACGAACCTGAGCATTTGGTCCTAACATAGCGGTGAGTATATGGCGTTTGACAGTCCTGTGATAATCATTGTAATCACTCATAGCAACCATGGTCTTATCAGCAGTGAGGATGGTTAATGCCTTGGATAGCTTTCTAGTTGAAATAGACGAAAATCTGGTAACCATTGCCTATAAAATACATGAAAGAGAACACTGTCAACAACGTACAATTTTAGTCTGAACAGCAACTTAAGCTATTTCACTCCTGTGGGATTCAAACCCACCGCATAGGCAGCTTTCGAATAGGTCTTGATTACACCCAGTAAGGATGCGAAAGCTACTGACAAAATATAGTCTGGAGCTGGACACCATCTTAAGTAATAGAACTCCCAGTTGTGGTACACGAACCTTTCTTTCTCTTCTGAGTTCTCTTAGATTTTCTGAACTTGTTATAAATGAGTTAAGAACAGTATTGGGGGAATCGGGAACTTCTAGCAATATAGTAATAATTAATCTACTTATTTATGAATTCAAATTTAACTACTGGTTAATGACCACTTTTTAAGTGAGGAAGGTACTTTCCCTAAAATGAAAAATACATGTTATTATACACATTGTACAAACTAATAAAACACACAAAGTTTTATATAATGATATGTTAACAAGTTGATGGTACATATGATTTTGAAACCGGACCGGACCAATGGTTTCAACCGGAAACCGGAGTCGCCACCGGTTCGGCTGGCCAATAAAATCCGTCCAAAAACGAAACGTGACCGGTCAAAACCTGTAAAAACGGGTGAATCCGGTTGGACTGAGATCAATTTTTACTTTTATATGGTTAATCAGTTCGTGGTTGTTATTTTGTTCGCGCATGAACTTTAATCACATGGTACCCGCCGCAGCAACCCGCAAGTACCCCACGTGTCTATTACATGTAACTATTATTTAAGGGTTGTGTCACTACATTACTCTCAAATATAGATGGTAATGTTCTTTCCTAGATGAAAAAAAAGGATACTTAAGTTTATCAAATGCGTATAACAGAAGTTATTATAACATGCTTTTTGATCCTAACATTTTTAACAAAACATTTATCTAAGAAAATGAAAAGAAGAACGTACTTGCATCATGTTTTATTCCCTCAACGTCTTTTATGATTACTAATTTGAAGTTTTTTTTTTGGTTTGACATATATGTACATGAGATCTTGTCTCGTTTATTGATCAACATATCCAAATCCACCCAAGATCAAAAATGACACTTTGTTAATCTTTGCATAACATTACAAAGACGATAAATGATTGAAGTGAATAAACATATGACTAAGCATATTTTCTAAAGCTACATTGCATTAATCATTTAGTTGTGGAGAAAGCCTACCGATTTTCTTAAATAAAGCGGATTAATATCATGTAGTTTTAGTTATATTTTGTACTCGAGTTTAGGCATATCAATCATGTCTCAACAAATTAACTTTGAGATGCCTTCCTAAAATAAGAAAAAGTATGAAGCCTTAATCAACATCGACAACAAGCATATCTATGAGCTTATAAAGGCAAGAAAGCATATATAGGCTTGAAAGCATAAAGTCAGGAATGAACTCATAAAAGTGTAAAAACATATAAGCCCAAAATCATGTGACAACATAGGCAAAATGTAGGTCTATAGGCACATACAACCAAGTAATAAAGGATTCGGAAAAAGAATTCGATATATAGCTAAAGGTATATCTTACTCCCTAACAAAAAATAATAAACAATATATTTAATAGGTTCGAGTGGGAAACTCCTTAATGTTATCTTTTCTAGAATACCCGTGATAAAATGCGTTTAGGCGTAACTACATACATAGAAGGTCAATGTGTGTACCTCTTTGGCAATTTCATTAGAACTAACGACCACCATGGAAGTAGCACCTGTTCTAATTGAATATATTGGCCCATATGTTTGTGCCCATCTTGTAAATGTCATGTATGGCTTCTTCTCCTTCAATTGCAATAAATTTCCCAACACCAGTACTCCGGGTACCTCTAAAAAATAATTTATATTTAAGTAAGCTTATTACTCCGTAGTTATTATCATAATAACACAATTTCCTCATAAATACATAAAATTAATTGCACTCATTACCATAATAATTTATTACACAATTTCATCAAAAACAAAAAAATTAATAACACCAACTACAATAATCATATTATTTCACAATTTCATCATATATAGATATATAACAATAACTTGAACAGTAAATGACAAACACCTTCCATGTGACATCCACAAATAATCACAACAAATTATTTTTCTTTTAGTAACACAAAGAAAAGTATGATCGAAAGTAAAAAACTGTCGCAAAAGTACAGAAAGTGTCGAAAAAAGTTGCAAAAAATGTCACTTATTTTTGGGGTGTTTTTCCTTCAAGCCTGATTATAATGACAAAAAAGAGTTCCAAGAATAAATTTTGTCTTTCATGACACATATATCATAAAAAGTGTAAATCTTAAAATATAAACGTGTCGACCACAGTTTTAAATGGTGTCACTAGAAAGTTAGATTCAGTGACACTTTTTGTCATAAGAACCACAATCACTTAAAAGTCAATTTTCTTGTAGTATCGGTCCTACGAGTGTTGATTGGGTCGGGTTGGTCGGGTTCTGGTCAATATGGGTTGGGTCAAGGCTAAAAATTACATACCATAATATAAGTAAATTTTTCTAAGTTTTCACTTATTTGTTTGAGTTTAAGAGGAGAGTTATAATCATCCACCCCATCCGTCTAAAGAAATCAATGTACAATATAAGATATTAACCTAATTTTTATAATTTAAATATCTTATGGACCATTAATCGTTAGACAAAACAAATTATACCTTCACGACCAACATTTAATTATCTTTCTATCCGTAGGTACTTTGATATATTTTCGAAAAACTCCGTTTTTCACGTTTTTCCCCTCTTTTCTACGATTTTTTTTATCTTTTTATCTTTTTTCTTAAAACTTGCATGGGAAATTAAATGTGATTAAACACTAGGTTGAATATAATAATAAAATCACATGTGGTGTCATATTAGTGTTAAATCACATATAAGACTAAAAAAATCACATGTGATATTATTAGTGTTAAAGGACATATAACAATAATAAAATCACATGTTATATTAGTGATATTAGTGTTAAATCACATACAACACTAATATCACATGATTTTTTATTAGTATATTCAAATAAGTGTTTAATCACATGTGATACAACGAAGAAAAAAAAGGGGAAAAAAAACACTTTAAAAAATGTGAAACGGGAAAAAAAAGTTTGTTGAAATTATATCAACGTGCCCATGTATACAAAGATAATTAAATGCTCGTCGTGATATTATATATTTTTTTTAACGATTAAGAGATATATTGATATTTGAAAAAAAAATATGATCAAAGTATATTTTTTTTTTAAATATGGGAGTTTAATCTCATCTGAGATGGAGATGAATTGTGAGAATTGATCCCTTAGTACCGATATCCAAATGAACTTATATATTAATTTAGATAGATAACGTATTTTAAAAAACCTTATTTGGGTCAAACGGGTCAACCGAAAATAGCGGAACATGAGTTAACTCGATACGTGACCCTGTTTAGTATTCGGGTTGACCCAAATTCATATTTTACTATTTTAGCTCGAACAACCCCACCGGAATAGGCTTAGTCGGGTTTATGCTTTTTAACACCCCTAGTCCCTACAACTTCTAAGGTGAATATCAAGGTTTTCAAGATCGGGATCTTACCTAAGATTATTTTCGTCTTTACAAGATCGAGATCGTAAAGTAGAATCGGGATCGTAAGATCCTATTATAATGTAATTTTTCTTTGCAATCTTTTACAAATTTACGGATTAATATACATCGTGAACACAAAATAAAATTATACGAAATATGGTCTTAAATTATGATTATGAAATGCATAAGAAGATTTACATGTTGATTTTCAATTATACAAAATAAAACCTATAAATTTTTAGTTTTTTAGTTTGTCGCTCAAGATCGGATCGTAGTAGATAGTAGATCCTAAGATCTTATGACAAAGATCGGGATCTTATAAGATCTTAAGCATGAAAAGATCCTACGTAAGATCCAGATCGTTTTTGTTTTACAGTATCGTAAAATCGTAACATCCTAAGATCAAGATCGGGATCTTGACAACCTTGGTGAATATCATCTTGAAGTTGTAGGGATTGCGTGTGTGATTTAGACATAACACAAGGACGATTTTTGCAATTAAACATAAATCTCATTACACTCATTATAATAATCATATTATGCCACAATATCATCATATAATTAATTACATTCATTACAGAATCATATAATTTCATTAATTCATCATAATCTTAACAATCAGAAATTAGGATCAAACCGACTTAAAACATTTAAAAACGTAACAAATTACTAGTCGAAATGGTTATGCTACTGTAGTCACTTTTTAAAAAGTATTTCCCCTGTTTTCTCAAAACTTCTTGTTATTTCTAGAAGGAAAAAAAAAAGCAGTTTTCTAGAATTCTTTGCCCAACAAAACTAGAAGAACATGCAACAATAAAAATCACATTCATATAATATAATCCAACCCAAAGAAATAGTTAAAAACTTAAAATAAATCAACACGATAACACAAACATAACTTTAAAAAAAATATAGTAAAAGAAGAGTTACCAGGAACTGGTGGGAGTTGACTTGATCGACGACTGTGATTGGATGCATGGCTTTTGATATAGAGAAAAATAGCAACGGCGATTGAGACGGTGGTAATAGCGATGGTGATGGGTGTTGCCGGAGGAATTTGTAGTATATCGGTTAAGGCATCCATTTTGGTGACAGAGAGACTAATTCTGTTTTTGGACTTGTCCTAGTCAATTGAATAGAGTGTGATGGTGTTTAAATAAGAGAGAATTTAATATGTACTTATTTATCAACTAGCAGAGAGTAGCTAGCAGCGGGTATTTGATAACGATTTATGAGATGAACAAATGTTATATTTTTATCTATTAATTTTAATTTTATATTTAGATTAAAGTTAAATTTGTAAAACATTAAATCAAAATAAATTAAACTTATTAAAAACGAAAAAAAAATAAAAGTAACAAAATATATAAAAAAGTATGTTGGATTAACAAGCACAAAAATTTTAAAAATATGCTGAAATTAGATTATGAAAAAAATAAATAAATAAAAAATATTTCAATTTAAAAATAAAAATTAGTTTTTAATAGGTTGTTATAAAGAAGATGATTATCAAAATTGTACATGTTGTGACAAATGTATATTTTCGTAACAAGCAATTTTAAGAGTTTTAATTTTCAGACTTTATAAATTTAGAATTCTCTCAAATATTTTATAATATAATAAGAAGTAAAATAAGATAAGATACTACTTATTAAAAAGAAAGACATTATTATAAAAATATTGAAAAATCGACTTAATAAATAAACATGATTAGAAATTAATTACAACATAAAAACATAATTTAATATTTACATTTAAATAAATTAATACATATAATATACACTTGAAAATTAAAATAATTAATACTACTAATTAATATATATAGTAATTAATATAACTTATTACTTAAAAATACAATTAAAAAAAATATATCTACAAAACGTACATATGTTGTCTACCTAAAATGATGGGGCGCGTAGTTTTGAAAACCGAACCGGACGAACGGCTTCAACTAGGAACTGAAGTCACAATAGGTTCGGGTAGCCAAAAACCCGTCGAAATACGAACCGGATAGGCCTCGTTGAAATCGATAAAAACAACTGCGTAAATATATACTATTTCTTAACATCACAAAAATATGTATAGCTTATAAAATAGATTGTACTCTCTCTCTCCAAAATTTAAAGTAACACACCTTACAAGCTTTTTGTACAAGCATTTACAACACACAAACTTTATAATATTATTTGTATTAATTGGAGAGCAATACACATTAAATGACAAAGTGAATATATATTAATATGAAACATATACAAATGATTATTGGTATAAATTATACACTAATTTTTTACATATCTATACTTCTATACTACTATATAAAAGGTGTATATACGCATCCTAACTCCAAACCTAATTCAAAACTAAAAATTAAGATAAACATATCAAATCTCAATCATTAGATCATTTTTAATCCAAATCTAACTCCAACCAAAGATACAATTTTGACCATCAATTTCTTTTGTAACAAACTTTTTTACAACTTCCTAACAACTTATTAAAAGCCTACTTTTATTTTTAAATTAAAATATCTTTTAATTTATTTATTTATTTTGTGATCTAATTTCATCATATCTTCTAAAGTTTTATTCTCTTTAATTCAAGATCCATTCTGATATATTAACAATTTTTGTTACTTTTTTTTTAATTTTTTTAATTTTTAGTGATTTGAATAATTCTAATTCAATTTTTTACACTTTAATATTACTTTGATTGTAAAAAGAAAGTCATAAGATATGCATCGCTGCATTGCGCGGGTACCATGCTAGTAATTATTTATATTGTTCACTAGTATAAGTTTAATATTAAATATGATTTTGAACCATTTAGTTTTTTTTATAAATTTGCATATTCGAAAACATATTTCGTCTATGTATGTATTTCAATACAAATTTATTGAATACTAATCACTTTTTATCTAATAAATTTGATTAAATCTTAATATCAAAATAGGAACATTTTTAGGTTATAATATATGAAAACGTGTAAACATATAAAATACGAAGATTTTTTATATTTACACGTTATATAATATTATGTCGAATATTACACATATGAAAAAATACCTTTCACGGTCAATCATTACAATTTCGCAATATTATTTTTATATGAAGTGGTTTATTATTGCTGAAAATTATTCCAACTTAAAACTATTATCATTATTTGTAAAGTTATTATTGAAAGATATATATACTCATAAAACATTGCGCTCACAGAACTTTGGTTTGATGGTACCAGCAACCGCGACGCGCGGCTACGCTGCTAGTAGTACCTTTTAATAAAAAGTGTATAACTTTATCTTAACTATTAAACTAAAATTAAAATTAACATATCAAATTTTAATCATTAGATCATTTTTGGTTCAAACCTAACTCCCAATCAAAAAGTACAATTTTCACCATTCATTTCTTTTGTTACAAACTATTATAACAACTTATTAAAAAATCATCTTCATTTTTAAATTGAAATATCTTTTAATTTCTATTTACTTTTTTTATAATCTAATTTCATCATATTTTCTAAAATTTTATTCTCTTTAATTCAACACTGATTTTGATATATTTATAAGTTTTTAATGGTTTTATTTATTTTAATTCAAATTTTTTACACTTTAACATTAATTTTATTACACAAAAATAGTAACCGGGTGTCCGTCGCTACATTACACAGATACCATGCTAATATATAAAATGTGTATATACCCATTCTAACTACAACCTAACTGTAAACCAAAAATTAAGATTAACATATCAAATCTCAACCATTGGATCATTTTTAATTCAAACCTAACTCCAAACCAAATGTCCAATTTTGACCATCCATCTCTTTTGTTGCAAATTTTAGTAGCAACTTATCAAAAAACCATTTTTATTTTTAAATTGAAATATCTTTTAATTCATTTATTTTTTCCATAATCTAGTTTTACCATATTTTCTAAGATTTTGTGTTTTTTAATTCAACGTCCATTTATATATATTTATAAAAATTTGTTCTTTTTTAATGGTTTTATTTATTTTAATATAATTTTTTTTACACTTTAACATTAATTTGATTGTAAAAAAATAGTTAAGGAATATCGATCGCTACGTTGCGCGAGTACCATGCTAGTTTTCATAAATGCTATATATTTTTAAATGATTTTTTATATTTTGTATTCTTGTGCCTTCGGAGCATATTGTATATGATAAGAAGATAAAAAAATTACATAAAATACATAGGGATTTACAAAAGTATATTAAATTCATTTCAAAATAAGTGTTCATGTTGCCTTTTTCGAGTCAAACTGGTTTAAATTTGACCTTTAATATATAAGGTGTATTACATGATACTAGATATAAAGTATATGAATGGATTGGGTTATAAGTGCATTTTCATTAATGCAATTTTCTTCAAATATTATATAGCAAAAATGATATATTTATAATTAAAGTTGGACTAATTTGACTATGAAAGGTTAAAGTAGACTTTTATTTTGGAAAAGAAAGAGTATATTTTGTTGGATTATTTTATATTTTTAGTGGATTCCTGTGTAATTTTGACCATTTATCATGTGCTTCTAGAGCACAAGATAAAAAACCCCTTCTTAAAAAACGCAACGTGACAATATGTTTGCGTCGATGAATTTTGTTCGATAAACAATGTTTTTCGATAATAAATTTTTTTAGTAACTTAAAAAAAGTTAGGTTTTAATAACTTCAGCGATAACTAACAACTCCCTCCGTTTCAAAAGTATTGTCCCTCGTGAAAAACACACAGTTTAAGAAAACTACATTTATAAAAACATTCTCTCCAACTTTTTTGTCAAAATTACAGTTTTACCCTTAGTTAATTAAAAAAAATTAACTTTGTAATTATAATTTCAAGCAAAGGTAATATATTGAACTTGATCAAACTTTTTTTATTGTTTATTGTGAATAATTAAATTGAAACATCTCCAAAGAAGATATGAACAATATAATATTAAGACGAGAAGTATATTTTTTAGAGTATATAATTTTAAAACTAGATAGTATAAAACATAAAAATAACATTTAATTATTATTTTTATAGGTCATATTAGTTTATAAATAAGAATCCTCACATAGGGGTGTCCAAACAAATCGAGGAACATACTGGAATCATACTAGAATCGAATTGTATATTAAAACCATGGTGTGGTTCTTGGGTTCCTAAAATTTCAGATTTTCGTTTCTCGGAATGGTTCGGGAAAGAACCGGTCGGTTCCGGTTCTTTCTCTAAATAACCATTCTTTTGAAAATATGAATTTTTATAGGGTTTGCTTATGACATTATGTAGAACATGTAGGCCTACTTATTTATTTTTTTATATAACTCAATCTTTGAAAGAGGTAGCAATTTTTTTTCTTGATTGAGCATAACGATTTACAATATCTTTTGTTAATGCATGATCGAAGGGAGGATTCTGTTAATGACGCTTATTAGAGCCACGATTTATTATGGCTTGAGTCGCCGGCCATATCCGACCTATAGTAATCAATTCAGAGATTATCATAAGGGAGTTCGAATCTTCTTCTATCAATATTTATATATAAAAGAGTTTAGTATCTTTCTCTTATTAATTATTTAAGTAGTACATATTTATATCCATATTGTACAAGCTATCTATACCACATATTTAAGTAATACATATTTGAATAATAAATATTTATATGCACATTGTACAATATAATATAACACTTCAGTTACAAAACTTGAATTGAATTTTGTCATTATGATCATCTCTATTATTAATTTGATAAAACCATGTTCAAAAATGATAAAACTTAATATAAAATGGTTTTCGATAGTTACTCGTTTAAATTTTCGTCATGCGTGAATTCATAATTATAAAATATACGTAATCGAACAATATTACTCGCCAAAAATATAATTACAGGGTACCCGCCGCCGCGTTGCGCGGGTACCCTGCTAGTATATTGTTACTTCTTTGATTATATCGGTATGTTAATTTTGCAATTTTACCGGTCGCCAAAGAGTACGTGACTGTTAGAATGCTTCTACTTATTCTAGCACCAACTAAATGAACGTGATGTCGATGTCTTGCATCAGTATGAGATCTTGCAACCTTCTTATTGCATTGTGCACCCAATGCGTCCACACTACAAAAAAGTGGCAGTTTTTCACACTTTTTTGTACACAATTCAAATTCAAATAAGTGTATAAAATATTTTGAGTTTATTAACACATATAAGTATGTAAAATAATTATCGCATAAATAAGTGAGAACAACTTTTTAAAACACCACACTTATATGTGTTGTAAATAGAAGTTCACACTTTTTAGTTTAAAATATTCCTTAACTTCTCCACACTATCATATTGTTACCGTTAAACTTTGTAAAATTAATGTTAATGTTTTATATTTTGAAACTGTTAATTACTTGATTTGATTTGTAATATTTTTTTTACATAATAAAATCGACATCCTTTCATATGCTTAGGTTGGTATAAGTTGGATGATTTCTCATACATGATAACAAGTACGATTTCAAACTGTCAGTGGGTGAATACTAATTGTGAAACTCGTGTTTAAAATCCTCGAATATTAAATACGCGTAGTCTCAGTTTTAACTTAAATTAAACGTTAGCAAAAAATATGCAACCTCGGTTTTATTCAAATATTACAAATAATAATTATTCAGAAAATAATTATTAAGTCTCAGAAATTATGTTTCAGAAAAACATTAAGTAGGTATTATGTATGTATGTATAAATTATAATAAAGAATAGATTATTACGTTCGGGAATTAAAGCACGAGAAAAATAACACGTTTACATGATAATTTACAAGTGTCGAAAATCAAGCGAGAACACACATATACATAAAAAGGGGGTAGCGTGTGATCTATCAAACAAAGAAAGGATATGGGCTGTTGGCCCAAGCCCGTTTTGAAAATAAAAGCAGGAAACCAAAAAGGGTTTCATTCTCATTTGGCAAAAATCAGAAAAACAGGAAAACTAGGGTTTCACCACCCTTGGGGCCGCCGGGTTTTAGAACAAAAGGAAGAAGGGTTTTTTATTTTATCAGTTAATCATCGTGTTCCTCTTTCGTCCATTCTAACGTCACGAAGCAAAGTAACAATATTTTAATCCTTTTTTTGTATACCTAGGTTTCCGACTCGACATTGCGAGCCGACTAATCCCAAAGCGACTACCCTTGTGGATAGCCCGGAGTCGTCGCAGGTGAACCTCCGTGGCCACCCCTAAGTTTACACACCTAGTGAGGTTTGAACCCTTGACCTCTCCTTTGAGAGTCAAGGACCTTGAAGCAACTCTAGGATTTGAATATAAAATCCCCCTAAGTGTTTCATGCTCAGCAGTAAGGTCAGTCTGCTGAAGGATGACCAGAGGAACAAAGTTCCTACTGAAGACTTTAAAGCTGAAGAAAGTTCAGCACTCCCCTTCTAGTTAACTTAGAAGACAAAGGAGTATTCACTTCAAATACTAGGTGGTCTAGTTGTTGAAGAACAAGGACTGAAGAAGGGCTTTCTGTTCAGTTTGGTTTGAGAATACCAAACTGAATGATGTCGATCTCCTCTAGGATACTAAAGACTCTTCAGTATTCTGATGGTTTGCATTAGGCGGGAAAAGATAACTTTAAGTCAAAGTAGGTTGCTTGTATACTTAGATATAAGTACAACCTTTATCTTTTCTAGAATAGTTTAATATGTACTTTGTACTGTTTATCCAGCATGGGCATCAACCACCCACTGGATAAACCCATGCATTGAAACATGCAAAATGCAAACCCTAGTTTTACACTGCCTATATAAGGAGTGTACATTGGGAAAGAAAGGGTTAACCAATATAAGAGCTTAAACTCTGGAAAACCTTTCTCTCTCGATACCAACTAAATGATATAGCCAAGATGCATATGAACGTTTAGATTGGAGCTTAGACTTTAACTTTGGTTAGACGTTTAAGTAGAGGAGATCACAACCCATTGTCATTCAACCACTTTGTTATTCCGCAAACAAAGTGGGTTATAGATTCTTTATTTGATTCTAATAAAAGTCTATACGTTGAAAAGTATATTGGTATTGTTGTTTAAATTGTTCATAGTTCTTATCTATTGTTAAAACAACACACTTGAGTCGAAGTAAAGAGTTACTACTTAAGTTAATAAGTAATAACGAATTACAAGGGACCAACAAGTGGTATCAGGGAAGTTTGATTAGCTAAACTCTTATTTTATTAAACTGCTCATTTAAAAATTTTCAAATCAAGATTCAAAATGGCTCAAGTTATACCACAAACCCTAGAATATAGGGGTAGCCAACTCAATGCTGCTCATGTACTAGAGGTAGCCAATTTTACAAATTGGAAGAAGAGGTTTCTTGTCCACATGGTTGGAATTGAACCTCAATTCCTTGGAATCTTGAAAATGGTCCTTTTGTTCCCATGGTTGGGGACAATAGAAAACCTGATGCACAATGGACTGCTGATGAGAGAAAAGCTGCTAACCTAGATCAGCGTCTCAAAAGTCTCATCATGTCTGTGCTTCCAGATGACCAAATGAATTCTGTTGTAAATTGCAAAACAACCAAGGCAACATTGGAGGACCTTATTCTTTACCATGAGGGACCCTCTGATGTAAAAGAAACCAGAATCATGGATTTAAAACTTTAATACAACACCTTCAAGCACAAAGAATGGGAAACCCTCACACAGACATTCACCAGATATAAAGCACTAATGAATGAACTTGTGAATGATGGTGTTGAGCTTTCAAAACTTGAAATCAACACAGTTTTTGTTAATGCATTGCCAAAGAAGTGGCTTAGTTCCTGCCAAAGATTGAGAAATGCTAATCACATTAAAGATTGTGATCTAGCCTCTCTTTTGGGAAACTTAAATATGAAGAAAACCTAGTCGATAGGATTTATGAAGGCTCAAGCAAGAGTAAAGTATTAACCATTGCTACACCCTTGTCCACAGCTTTCTTCAGTGAGGCTGTCATTCAAGACTACCAAGATAGTCCTGATGATGAGGAAGATACTAGATCTAGTGAGGAATATCTGAATGACCTCAAAGAGGAATTTCATGAAAGGGCACTTCTGGCCAAGTTTAGAAGGTTATTTAAGAAAGGAGGCAAGTTCTCCAACACCACAAAAGCTTTAGTTGACACTGAATGCTACAAATGTGGGAAGACTTGTCACTATGTTAGGGATTGTTATTCAAAAACATATCTCCCTTCATATTCCTCATCAGCTCTATCAAGACCATCTGGTCAATCATCATTTCAATCAAAACAAATTTCTTCTACTTCATTTCAGCAAAACAAGGTTGAAATCAGACCAACAAAAGACTTTGAGGCCAAATACAGAGAAATCAAGGCAAGATTGGCTCTAATGAGTATTGAAATCTCCTCATCCAAGGCTCCCAAGCAAGACAAGAACAAAGGACTTGTTGTTGAAGCCTATGAATTGGATGAAGAAGATGTTTCTTCAGATGATGATGAAATGGTTAATGTGAAAGTGCTGATGGCACTTGCTGATGATGAAGGGGCTAATTCAGATGTTGTGGCCAGAGAAAGTGCCAGAAATAGTGAATGGGTCAATGTTACAATAAAAAAGGTACAAACTCTTCCTGAATTAGAAGATAAAGATGACATTAAATTTGTCTTTGATTACTTGTGCATTGAACTAAAATTTATTGAAGAGCAAATAAACAATTTGCTTTAAAATTTTCATAAACTTGTTCTAAAACTTGAAGATTTTGAAAGTAAGCAAATAGAGCTAAAAGAAGCTAAACTTGATATTCTTACCTTTCAACAATTGAAAAAAATAAATTTTGGAGGAAAATAACTCCCTAAGAGTTGAACTAA
Organism: Glebionis coronaria; assembly: GCA_025667525.1. Classification (NCBI taxonomy): domain Eukaryota; kingdom Viridiplantae; phylum Streptophyta; class Magnoliopsida; order Asterales; family Asteraceae; genus Glebionis; species Glebionis coronaria. The sequence goes on along the minus strand of CM046879.1, from coordinate 139,972,086 downwards.
AAGAAGCAAAAAGATATTGTTAAATCTTGGCTTAGAAACTCTGATAGGGTAAATCTATGCATAAGTGAATAAATTCCTACTCAAAAGAGGAAAATGCTTGGTGCTGAAGGATCCTCCAACACCAAATCTATTTTCTTTGTCAAAGCCTCAAATGAGGATGGTAGCTCGATCCCTGACATTGAAAGGTGAGGTGAAGAGAATTTACCCAATCATAACACTGGACGAATCCTTCTTCCTGAGTTTCAAGCAAGTGCTGACACTTCAGCACCAGTTGAGTCCTCAGTTACTAAGGATGACTCAGATGATGATATAGAGAATGAAGTAAGTACCCCACTTCCTTCTTTGGAGAAGCTGGCTGGTGTTGAACCCTCTACTGGACCCAAATTTATCCAGTCTATCATCAAGTCACACACCACACACAAAGGTAGTTTTTCCAAACATGCCAAAGTTGACACTTCAAAGAACTCTTCAGTTCCTGCTGGAGGTTCACATATGGGAACTACCTCTTCAGTTTCAACAAATAAACTGAAGAATGCTAGATCTGAGGATGATGAGACAATGTCTCTTGTCATGCAAGAGATCAATGATCTCAAATTGCAACTCAGGCAGCAGCAAACACCAACACGATTCAGAGATGAACCTTCAAACTCTCCTCATTTAAAGTACAAGACACAATTCAAAAGGGCTTGTGAGTTATGTGGTCTAAACAACCATCTCACTCAAACTTGCTTAAGAGTGATTTATTGTACTAAATGTGAGAGGACTGATCATCGTACTTGTGAACATACTTAGTATATGCTGGCCAAAACTAGTGTTGATGCTCACAATACTGAAGCATCTCAATCCAGGTGAAATATGCCTTTCCCACCATGCATTCATTGTGGTATGGGCAATCATCACTCAGATGACTGCCACTATTACCCTGTTTGTAATATTTATGGAAGTTATGACCATGACACTCATGGACATAATCGAATCATCTCACTCAGAAGATGTATTAAACCAAGAAACCCAAACTCAATTACCAAATGTTGTGAGACTTGTGGAAGCGATGTCCACACTACATCTGATCACAACCATATAGAGTGGTTCAGAAGAGGTGAAGCCCTTCAGGCTAAGAAAGCAAAAGCTGTTCAGACCTCTTCTTCTTCTGAGCAATCACACATACCCTCTACAAGAGGACCTTCAGATCTAGAACACCTTCTAGATCTAAAACCCCCACCTAACCAAGGTGGGTTTCAAAACAAAACTGACCATTTCCTTAACTTGTCCAGTGTGATCTCAGGAAGCCTATTTGGTACCTAGATAGTGGCTGCTCAAGGCATAAGACTGGCACCAAAAGTTATCTGCACAAGTATAAGGAGGAACAAGGTCCTAAAGTTGTTTTTGGTGATAACTCATTAGCTACTACTGAAGGATTTGGTTCATTAAAATACAATGGTATAGTTTTCTCAAGGGTAGCATATGTCAATGGAATGAAGCAAAACCTCATCAGCATAAGTCAACTTTGTGATGCAAAGTATATTGTGCTGTTTGATGACAAAAAAAGGTACAATCTTCAACTCTAATCATGAAATTATGATGATTGCTCCCAGAGTCAAATATGTTTATGTCATGAACATGAACTATACTCAGGAGACATGCTTCTTTGCTAAAGCCTCCAATATTACCAATTGGATTTGGCATAAGAGGCTCTCACATCTCAACTTCAAAACAATAACTCTGCTGGCAAAACAAAATCTTGTTATTGGTCTTCCTTCACTTGTCTATTCCAAGGACAAACCATGCTCAGCATGTGAAAAAGGGAAGCACCATAGGGCCAGTTTCAAAACAAATCAAACTTTCTCAATCAAGGAAAGTCTTCATTTGCTTCAAATGGACTTATTTGGCCCAGTATCACCTAGGGCCATTTGTCATGAAAAATATACGCTTGTCATTGTTGATGAGTACTCTAGGTACACTTGGGTATATTTTCTGACAAAGAAAAGCCATGCCCCAGATGCCATTATGTCATTCATCAAAAGAGTTGAAAATCAAAATGAAACTCATGTCAAACAACTCAGAACTGACAATGGCACAGAACTCAGAAATCACACTCTGCTCAAATTCTGTGATGACAAAGGAATTTCCCAAAATTTCTCATCTCCTTACACACCTGAACAAAATGGTTTGGCTGAAAGAAGGAACAAAACTTTGATTGAAGTAGCAAGGACAATGCTTGTTAGATCTGCTCTCTCTAAGCATTTTTTGGACTGATGTTGTAGCCAGTGCTTGCTACACTCAAAATAGATCCATCATTGTGAAGATACACATGAAGACTCCCTATGAAGTCTTCAGGGGAGAATTCCAAACATCTCATTCTTACATGTGTTTGGGTGTTCAATTTTCATTCACAATCACAAGGATCACCTTGGAAAGTTTGATGAAAAATCTGATGATGGTTACTTCCTTGGATACTCTCTAGTATCTAAAGCATATAGAGTCTTCAACACAAGAAGACAATGTATTGAAGAAACCTATCACATCACATTCAATGAAAGTTCTGAAGCTCTCACATTTACAAATCCATCAGATGATGAACTTCATATTCATGAATCTCACAATTATCCATCTGATGAATTTCAACATTATGAGCCTTCTCAAAGATATCAAATAAGCAACTCAGTCCCTCATATTGATCCATTTGAAGATATGACAAGTTCTACAAAAGGAAATCCTTCAGTATCACATACTGATGGCTGTAAATCAAATAATGATCAGTCTCAAAATGATCAAAATGATCAGCAAAGCAACACAAATGACCAAAATGGCCTGTCCCAAAACAATTAGCATGCGGACACACATGATCAAAATGATCAATCATATGCAGCTACTGATGAACAATCTGAGCCCCTTGCTCAAAACTCTCCTACTATCTTTAGGGAATTAGGTCTTGGATGTGTTGCTTCTGACCAAGAAGGAAGCCCTCCATTGATTGAACTTTGTCCACTGAATATCCTTCAGTAGACACTAGAGATAATCCAAGTCCAAGTCCATGTCATGGACTTCCAAGCTCTAGCTCTAATCGTGATACCATTGCCTATTCTCCAGCTCCATAAAAATCTTGGACTAAAAATAGTCACATACAACTGGTGAACATAATAGGCAATCCTGGTGAAGGTAGAGTCACTATATCTATGGCAAAGAAACTGAGTGTTGCTTCATCTGGAGAATGCCTCTATGCAAATTTTCTCTCTGAAATTGAACCTACAGAGGTTTCTGAAGCACTCACACACCCTAGATGTGTGGATTCCATTCAATAGGAACTCAATCAATTTGAAAGAAACAAAGTCTGGAAATTGGTTCCTCTTCCATATGGTAAATCAACCACTGGCTCCAAATAGGTTTACAAACTCAAAAGAGATGAAACCAATGTGGTGACCAAAAACAAAGCTAGGCTGGTGGCCCAAGGATTCAATCAAGAGCCTGGTGTTGATTTTGATCAAACCTTTGCTCTGGTTGCACGTATGGAAGCCATATGAATCTTGCTTGCTTATGCCACTTACATGAACTTCATCATCTATCAAATGGATGTCAAAAGTGCATTCCTAAATGGTGACCTAAAAGAAGAAGTTTATGTTACTCAGCCTCCTAGCTTTGAGAGTAGTAAATACTCAAATCATGTCTACAAGCTCTACAAAGCTTTGTATGGACTGAATCAAGCTCCAAGAGCATGGTATGAAACTCTTTCAACATTTCTGATTGAACATAAATTTGTCAGAGGAAAAATAGACAGCACCTTGTTTATTGGTACAAATTTATGTGGATGATATAATCTTTGGTTCTACAAGCTTGAAACTTTGCAAACAATTTTCCAAGCTTATGACCAGCAAGTTTGAGATGAGTATGTTGGGAGAACTCACATACTTCCTTGGTCTTCAGATTAAACAATCTAACCAAGGCATCTACATCAATCAAGAAAATTATGTCAATGATCTGCTGAAGAAGTATGATATCAATTGTGCTTTAGTGAAGACTCCAATGGTACCCCCTAACAACTTAGGACCTGATCTCAATGGACAATCAGTCAATGAGACTTAGTATAGAGGTATGATTGGGTCACTCATGTACTTAACTACAAGTAGGCCTGACATGTAATTCTCTACATGCCTTTGTGCAAGATACCAAGTAGATCCAAAGGAATCACACCTTACTGTTGTAAAGAGAATCTTCAGATACCTAAAAGGTACACCAAGTCAAGGTCTTTGGTACCCTAAATTTTTAGGTTTTGACCTAAAGGGGTATTCAGATTCTGACTATGCTGGATGCAATTTGGACAGAAAAAGTACTTTCGGTGCCTGCCAATTGCTAGGTGGAAAACTTGTGTGTTGGAGTGCTAAAAAACAACAAATAGTTGCCATGTCTTCAGCAGAAGCTGAATATGTGGCAGCTGCTGGATGTTGTGCCAATGTTCTTTGGATGAAAAGCCAACTGGCTGATTATGACATAGAATATGAAAAGGTACCAATCTTTTGTGATAACACTAGTGCTATTGCAATATCCAACAATCTAGTCCTCCACTCAAGAACAAAACACATTGATATCAGATATCACTTTATCAGAGATCACATTATGAAAGGGGTCATTGAATTACATTTCATCCCCACTCAATACCAATTGGCTGATATCTTCACCAAACCATTGGATGAACCAACTTTCAAAAGATTGATAATGGAGCTTGGTATACTGAACATTGATGATACAAAACCTGAACCTTCGGCATTCACTGAAGAAGCTTGAAGGTTCAGCATTTCATAAAAGATTTTGATTAATGTTAAGTAGCATTGTCTGAGTAAAGGAGTGTGCAGTGTCATGTGTCTATTTCACTTTATGTGATTGTGTATATGATGTTTTGTCACCTTATCTGATTCACTGAAGTTGAACAAATAATCACCAGTCATCAAAAGGTTCCTTCAACAATGCTGAACAAAACTTTAATACAACTGAGTAGCTAGGCCTGGAGTAGAGGAGTGTGCAATGTCATATGTCTTGTTCACTTATGTGAACATGTATATGAGGTTTTGTCGCCTCATCTGACGCATCACAAGTATTGCCATCAGCTTCAGCACATCTAAGCAACAACATTTAAAACAAATCAATCATGTGATTCAATGGAGTTAATGGCATTAAATTTCTTGAGAATAAATACAAAACATTCTTTCAAAAGGTGTCAATTGTTTATCTAGGAAATATCAAGCGTCCATATCGCAGTCAACAACTTTCTGACACAATGAGGCGTTTCACTGTACAAAGCAACAAAAAATCATCACCCTTTTGAGAACATTAATGAGAGAGTTTGTGCCATTTGTTCAAAAGAAACCCTAAAAGTTTCATTCTCTTTTCAAATATTTTACAAACTTTGACAAATCAGTTTAAAAAGTGTTTACTTATATCTTTTGATGATTGAAGATTCATATCATTTGCAAAAGCTTTCAAACAAAAAAACATACACAACTCTCTTTCAAAAGAAAACACACACAACAAACATCAATGGCTACTGAATCTTCTTCACAACCACAAGAGGTTGAGATCACCCTCAATCCTTTCATCCATGTTAACTATCCCATTGAGGACATATTCTTTAAACCCAACAACCTCACCTTGATCAAACCAGAAACCCTAACATCTGAACCTGAAAAGCAAGTACTAAACTTTTTATCCAAATGTGTGATTCGTGATGCCTTGTTCAAGGATCCAGGGGTTATGTTTGAAAATGTGTTAAAAGAATTTTGGTTCACAGCACAAGGGCCAAAGAACAAGAAATCTATTGAGTTTGTTTCTACAACTTTAGGTATTCATGGGAAAATAAGTTTAAAGTTGTTTAGAAGGGTTTAGGGTTAAACTATTTAGAGGACTCTAGTGAATATGAGGCTGTACCCAATGATTTCTCTGTTGTCAAATCATTTTTTAAAGAAATTGGGTACACTGAAGAGATTGGTGGTAAAGGTGGGTTGAAGAGAAGTTGCTTACCACCTAAGTGGAAACTTTTGATGTCAATATTAATTGAGTGTCTGGGTGGGAAAACTGGTGGGCTTGATCAAATCAACCAAAAGGATGCCCTGATTTTATATTGTCTGGTAAAGGGCATAAAATCTGATTATGGAAAATTAATCTTTGAGGATCTCCATGGAAAAATAGAGAAGAAAACTAGGGAAAAGAATGTGGTCTACACCAGATTTCTATCCCTCATTTTTGCTGACCAATTTGGTGAAGAGTATTCAAATAACCAAGGAGTTAAACTAGTTTTTCAAATCTTTGATACCAATCGCTAGAACATTCCAGTCAGCACAACTGAACCTCCTTTCACACAGTCCATGCTGGACATTTGCTCAGCAAATGCTCCAGTAGTGTTCAAAGCTCCATAAGACACTCCTCCAAATAGAGAAGGGGATCTGACATGCACAAAGTCTGGAGCTTCTTCTAGACCACGTCAAAAGAGCACTTCTGTGAATACTATTACTTGTAGACATGAGTCTAAGAAAATGAGGCACCCCACAGAATCTTCATCAAAGAAGTGTTCTGATAATCCCAAAGGCCAAGCTTCGAAGAAACAAAAGTCCTCGGCCAAGGACCAGAACCCAAGCCAGCCGCCACCTTCAGTCTCTGCTGAAGGTGGCATGCATCAAGAGGCCCTGAAGGCAACCCCTTTCTCAACCTCTTTAGGAGAGAAGGGTGAAGATAGAGCGCACCCTCAGCTCAATATAGTGGAGTCAGCATTGGTAAGTAATTTAAAGCTGAATACATATCAAATTTCATTACCAATTTCTATCATTTGTCACTCTGAGTCTGCATCAGGGCATGAGGCGTCAGCAAATACAATAGCTGACGCTGACCCTGGCCCTTTTGTTTATCATGATGTAGTTCCCTCACAACAGGGTCCTACTAAAGGAACCAAAAACATTATCATTGATCTTAACTCATCAGGAACTCTTTCTTAGGATCCATCAGGTAAAACCAACCCTGGTGGTGAAGGACTTGAACTTGACCAGCACACTGAAGGTGGCGATCAACAGACAACCAAGGAAGTGCCTCACTCCACTGGAGCCAAGGCGGGACACTTGCCTACATTTGTATTCAGCATGGCTGTTGATGACTTGGAGAAAGAGTTGGGGCTGAGTGAAATAACTCCAGTTAATCTGGATGATAGCGAATCTGAAGATGACATTGCTGATCAGTCTTCCAAGCCTCCATCCCCCCAGAACCATTAAGGCAAATGAACTTACTAATCAAGTGTTGGTTCTACAATCACAGGTGACCAAGCTCAAGGAGGAAAAGGCTATTGCTGATGCTGAACTAGTTACTCTTAAAGCAAAGCCAATTCCTCCCATTGCTGAGCAGATCAAGGATGCTATTCTCACAGCTCTGAAGCCGGTAGTGAAGGATGTGGCCACCACCAGTTCTGGCAAGCAAGAAACCACCTCACTCATGGATTCCATTAATACTGCATCATTTGAGCTCCCTGTTGAATGCAAGCCGATTCCCAATCAGCTTACTGAGTTATGTGCTTCAGTATCGAAGATCAAGGATAGGGTGGGTCTGTTGGAACAACAAAAACTGAACTTATCATATGAAGTTCAACAAAAATTGAATGCTCTTGCGAATGTTCCTGCAATGCTGGTCAAGGTCTCATCCACCTTAGACTTCCTATGTGCATGTTTACCTACTGGAGGTTCATCAGAAGTTGCAGGGCATTCTTCTGCTGAGGGGGAGAAAGTCACTATTCAGCAGCTCTTTAAGAATCATGCACAAAAGAAGGCCCAAAAACAACCTTTTGTGAATGTATCACCCTAAAGTGAAGAAAATCCAGCTAAGACTAAGGGGGAGTCTTCAGCTAAGGACGGTCATATTGATGGCCTTACCACCAGCAATGAGTCATCTAAAAATGGGTCACCTCCCATCAAACCCAAAAGCAAAGGTGAATTCACACTAGATGAAAGAATTATCAAGTCATCTAAAAATGGTTCACCTGGCCACTCAAGAAGAACTTTGTAACACCCCATTTTGGAAATGGAATCTTACGCATAATCATGGCGTGTCATCAAAGCATACAAGGATAAATGTCTAAGCATTATTTGACCATAAAAGGGAAATACCGGAATCAAACATCGGTAACCCCAAAGTAGAGCTCATCACACACAAACATAAATACTGTAAAAGGAAAGGACGAAACAATGTCCATTGCAATCTGTATTAAAGTAAAGGAAATGCATAAAGTAAAGAAAGACAGTAAAGCTTTCAGTCCATATGCACGTATGTTTGAGATCTACGAGCGTCCCTGAGTACCTGCCGTTTTGGGAACATGAAAAGGAAAACGGCTGAGCAAGACGCTCAGTGCACGGATGTACAAAAATAGCATGAAATAGGATAAGCATGTAACATATAACAGCGGAAGACTAAGTTCTGAGTAAACTGGTTAAGTATTAAGAAAACTGGTTTTATAGTTTGAAAAGCCTTATGTTTATCTTATGAAAACTGTTTTAACATAAATATACCATAGCCCATATAGGTCATGAAAAGGTCACGTGCATGAATACTTGGAGGGGTGACCTCATCATGCTGATTAGAGGGGATGCCTCTAATTAATATACTGGTCTGGGTAGGAGGGATCAACTCCTTGTGAAGGATGCAAGGCACACACCACATTCACCATGAAATACTGAATAAAACATGTAACTAGGATGCACCCATACGCCCCACATGATATAATAATATGGCCAAAACTGAAAGGGACGCCACGAGCAATCACTCCGTCGTGGGGAAGTCATAACATTGGTGCCTCCAATGTTATGGTTATGGTACCTCCATAACTAGGTGAAACTGGTCATGCTTGTATATGGCTATAGATTATGCTAATTAAACATAAGCAGTTCAAAACAATAAAACAAATACTGGGGAAAACAGTTGGCTGCATACGGGGAAATCCTAATAAGGAAAGAATGTCCATACTGAAAGGACGGGAATCCGTACCTCAAGTCCAGTGAATAAACGGAAGAAAGACTCCTACTTCTGGATCACTAACGCTACATGAATACGCACGTGTATAAGTATCGAATCACTGATTACGTACTGGGTTTTTATGTCTCATCTTAGCTTACTTTGTATGTTTTAGGTCATGGTTTACTGTTTAAAGCCTTAAACTGTGTTTATCTTGTATTCTGATTAATCTGATTAAGTATTACTGGTAATTCATGTATTATTATACTTACTGTGTAATAATAAGTAACTTTCCAAAAATAGCAGGTTTCCAAAAATAGAAAGTTTCTAAAAATAGAAAGTTTCCAAAAATAGAAAGTTTCCAAAAATAGAAAGTTTCCAAAAATAGAAAGTTACCAAAAATAGAAAGTTTCCAAAAATAGAAAGTTTCCAAAAAATAGAAAGTTTCCAAAAATAGAAAGTTTCCAAAAATAGAAAGTTTCCAAAAATAGAATTTACTGCTTAAAATAGATTAGTTTCTAAAAATAGAAAGTTTCCAAAAATAGATCAGCTGCCTTAATTAAATAAGTTTCCATATATAGAAGGTTTCCATGATTAGATTAGCTGCCTGAAATAGATAGATTTCCATATATAGAAGGTTTCCATTATTAGATTAGTTTCCTTATTTAATTAAGTTTCTATAAATAGAAGTTTCCATAATTAGAATTAAGCTGGTTACATAAGCTAACATATAAGTCTAAGTGTTTATAAGCTTATTTCTTAAGTCATATGATATAGTGTATAGTTTAATTATTATTTCATGTATTTTAATTAAACTATAGGTTAAGCATTTTAATTAAAGTATAACATGTTTTAATTAAAATGGAATAAAATACTTAGGTTAAAATGTGTATTATTATGTATTAATAACATAACCTAAGTCATGTCTAAATTAATTAATTATAGGCATGTTTTAAATAATTAATTAATTATAACTTATAACATAAAATACTTAGGTTAAATTAATATCATGCTAAATTAATAATTAAAATAACCTAAGTCATGGTTTAATTAATATCTCATGTTTATTAATTAATTTATATCTTAAGTTCATAATTCATAAAATTAACATGTAGCATAAATCATGATTTAACCAACGAACCATGAATCGGGCATGAACTCGACACCGTACCCCGAGCCAAACTCGGGGTACTTGTGCCCCCTTGCTGCCGTGGGTCCCACATGCACCAACCAAGACCAAAAATGGTCTTGGTGGTGGCGGCTAAAAGCAAACCGAACCCCCCCTCGGGTTGGTTATGCTAGGCGGCCAAAAACAAACACCCTTATATAACAACCTTTGATTTTAATTTACCCCAAAACATGTTAGATCTATGTTTAATTATCATGTTTTAATAAGAATAATAATAACATGTTCATGAAAATAATCAAAGATTTAAAAAGAATTAAAAAGAAAGGTTTAGAATGATATACCAATACGTAGCTTGAAAGAGGATGAACAAACACGGTTTATAGCACTTATTTTTATGATCAAAATCAACCAACAACCACCTATGGTGGTCTTAGGGGTGGCGGCACAAAGAGAGACCAAGGAGGAGGAGAGAAAACTTTTTTTAGGTTAAATGCTTATTTTTCATGAAATGAAAAAATGAAATGAAAAGTTACCATAACCCCCCTTTCATGTAAAAGTCAATGGGCTAAGCCCATTATGGTTATGTGTGCCGTGGGTATGGGGGCCCCACATGGGGTACCCGTACCTTTTCTCGTGTCCCGATGTTTCGTGTTCGTTCGTGGTTAAACGTGTTCGTGTTTAAAGTGTTTCTGTTTATTTTATCATGTAGTTTATCGTATTCTTAACGCTCGTAATTAAGTACTTACATAATTATTTTAGTTCGTGTTTTAAAATGGTGATCATGATTTAATTATGTTCACGTGAAATATCTATTAACTGTTTATCATGAGTTCGTACGTAATCGATACTTATCATGTCATACACGTATGCACTTGCTTGATTATTAGCACATGAATGTGATCAATACTAAATAGGGTAAGTTTTAATCTAGGACGTACGATCTTAAGAGCACTATTCATGGTAAAAGCATGCGGGTTTTACAATTCTTCCCCCCTAAAAAGAATAATTCGTCCCCGAATTATAGATAAAGTAAACTGGAAAGAAGTAACATACCCGAACTCAAAATATGAAGTGAGGGTAAGAAGCCCGGATAGACTCCTCTGTTTCCCAAGTGGCTTCCCGCTCGGTATGGTCCCTCCAAAGAATTTTGACGAATGGAATCGTCTTCCTTCTCATGACTCGTTCTTGCCTGTCAAGAACTCGTTCGGGTTCCTCTATAAAAGTGAGATCTTCACGTATCTGTTCCAGTGGATACTGAACCATGTGAAGGGGATGATACCTGTACCCTCTGAGTAAGGACACATGGAACACGTTATGCACGTGCGAAAGCTGAGGAGGTAACGCCAATCGGTAAGATACTTCACCGATTCGTTCAATGATATCAAATGGTCCGATGAAACGAGGACTGAGTTTCCCTTTGATCCCGAAGCGTTTAACACCACGTGCCGGCGAAACCTTGAGGAAGACGTGGTCTCCCACACTAAAATGTATGTCCCTACGATGCTTATCGGCGTAACTCTTCTGACGTGACCGTGCTTCCTGCAGCTTCTGTTTAGCTACTTCGATCTTCTCATTGGTCATTTCTATAATCTCTGGTCCTTCGAGTGATCGCTCTCCCACTTGATCCCAGCAGATTGGAGCGCGACACTTCCTGCCATACAACATTTCGAAAGGAGCACATTTGATACTTGCGCGCCAGCTGTTGTTGTATGCAAACTCGACCAAACAGATGTAATCGTCCCAATCACCTGTCCATTCCAACGCACACGACCTTAACATATCTTCCAATGTCTGAATTGTTCGCTCCGACTGTCCGTCCGTTTGAGGATGAAAGGCCGTACTCAGCTTAAGTTGTGTACCCCAAGCTTTTTGTAGACCTTTCCAGAATCGCGACGTGAAACGAGGATCTCTGTCTGAGACGATGCTGGAGGGAGTACCGTGGAGTCTCATGATCTCCCTTCTATAAGTATCTGCGAGTTTACTTACCGGATCTTCCTTGCGTATCGGTAAGAAATGAGCTGATTTGGTGAGTCGATCAACAATGACCCAAATAGCATCGTGCTTCTTCTTGGTAGGCGGAAGACCGGTAACAAAATCCATGGTGATTTTGTCCCACTTCCACTCTGGAATATCCAACGGTTGAAGGAGACCGCCCGATCGCTGATGCTCAATCTTAACCTGCTGGCAGGTAAGACATTTGGAGACATAAGTGGCTACATCCTGTTTCATACCACTCCACCAAAAGTGTTGTCTGATGTCATGGTACATTTTTGTCGACCCAGGATGTATAGAAAATGGGGAGCTGTGAGGTTCAGCTAACAATGCTTCCCGGAGTTCTTGATTGTCAGGAACACAAAGTCTCCTGCCCTGCCAAACGATACCGTCTGCGTCCATTCTGAATTCCGTCTGTTTCTCCAAATTCTGAATTATCGCCCAAATTTCTCCATCATCCTTCTGCTCTTCCTTGATCCTAGACAGTAACTCGGGTTCTACTCTAAGATTCGCCCAGTATCCGTGCTGCCCACGTACCATGATTTCGATGTCTAGCCGCTCCAAGTCTCTTACGTTTTGTTCCTTGATTTTAATGCCGTTGATCATTCCGGACTTTCTGCTGAGTGCATCTGCTACTACATTAGCCTTTCCGGGATGATACTGTAGGTTAATATCATAATCCTTCAACAGTTCCAACCATCTCCTTTGTCTCATGTTCAATTCTCGTTGAGTGAAGATATACTTCAAGCTCTTGTGATCCGTGAAAATGTCGCATCATTCTCCGTATAAGTAGTGCCTCCATATTTTTAATGCGAACACCACTGCAGCAAGTTCCAGGTCATGCGTAGGGTAGTTTTCTTCATAGGGCTTAAGCTGTCGTGAAGCATACGCGATCACTTTCCCATGTTGCATGAGAACACAGCCCAGTCCCTTCCCCGATGCATCGCTCTAGATCTGAAATCCACCTGTACCAGATGGGAGAGTAAGAATGGGTGCAGATACTAACTTCTGCTTTAGGTCTTCGAAGCTCTTCTCTCGTTCTTCCGTCCAGACGAATTTCTCTCCTTTTCGCATCAGTTTGGTGAGAGGTAATGCCAAGCGGGAAAAGTTCTCCACGAATCTGCGATAATATCCAGCTAAGCCTAAGAAACTGCGGACTTCTGTCGCTGACGTTGGTCTTGGCCATTTAGTGATAGCCTCAACCTTTGCTGGGTCCATAGTGATCCCTTCTGCTGATACAATGTGACCTAAGAGTGCCACCTTGTTTAACCAGAACTCACACTTGGAGAATTTCGCATACAGCTGCTTTTGACGAAGAATCTGTAGTACCGTACGGAGATGGTCTTCGAGTTCCTCCGTGGACTTTGAGAAAATCAGGATGTCATCGATGAATACAATGACAAACCTATCAAGGAATTCATGGAAGATTCTGTTCATCAGATCCATGAATACTGCTGGAGCATTGGTCAGGCCGAATGGCATGACTACAAACTCATAATGGCCATAGCGGGTACGAAAAGCAGTCTTGGCAATATCCTGCTCTTTAACCCTTAGCTGATGGTAGCCTGACCTTAGATCGATCTTTGAGAAGTGTTTGGCTCCTTGAAGTTGGTCAAACAGATCATCTATACGTGGCAGTGGATATCTATTGCGGATGGTAATCTTATTAAGTTCACGGTAGTCTATGCAAAGTCGCATGCTGCCGTCCTTCTTCTTAACGAACAAGACCGGTGCGCCCTATGGAGATGCGCTTGGTCTAATGAACCCTCGTTCAAGAAGTTCCTGCAGTTGGTCCTTCAGTTCTTTTAGCTCTATGGGAGCCATACGATACGGAGCCTTGGAGATTGGTTCAGCTCCTGGAACAAGGTCGATGTTGAACTCCACTTCTCGTGCAGGTGGTATGCCTGGAAGTTCAGCTGGGAAGACGTCTTGAAATTCCGAAACTACTGGTTGATCCTGAATCGATGGGGATTCAGCATCCATGTCGTAAACCGTATCTAGATAACCCTCCCAGCCATGTGACAGTAATGCCCGTGCTTGCAAGGTAGATATGACTTGTACAGACCGTCCAGGTCTGAACCCGTTATGAATGTACTCTGGTGCATTAATGTCGCCGAAGATCACCCGATATGAGTGGCAGTCTATGGTAGCATGGTGCTTGGATAGCCAGTCTATGCCGAGAATCATATCGAACTCAATCATGTCTAGGGGAAGTGCATCTACTGCACGAACTTTATTGTCAAACTCTAGAGGAAGACTCTTGTATACATGAGTTATTAATACAGAGTCCCTCAAAGGCGTGGAAATGGTAAGCCTACTTTCTAATGGCAAGGGAAGTGTCCTGATGTTCTTAGCATATGTAGTGGAAATAACTGAGTGAGTGGCACCCGTGTCGAAAAGAACACATGCAGCTTGGCCGTACATATACAAAATTCCAGTAATGGTACCTGTAGATTTGTTTGCCTGATCGCGAGATGTCGTGTAGAAACGCCTAGTGGTAGGAGGCGGCTTACTATCAGCATGACCCGAGGTACCCTCTATTTCACCCTGACGGCAATCTCTCATACGATGGCTAGGGAGGCCGCACTTGTAGCACGCGCCGGAATCACGACGACATGGGCCAGGGTGTCTGCGATGGCAAGTACTGCAAAGAGGATGAGTGAATCCTCCAGCAGGAGTCCTTGCTTGCTGAGGGTCTGCTGATGACAAAATGTGTTAAAATAAAGTATATGCACGAGTATAAGACATATGTATCATAAGATGTTCACCAGTGTTAGCTGGACGGTTAGGCTGCGAACCCCTGTGGTTCTGGTCCTTCCCGTTACCGTGGTTCCTGGTAGAGGTTAATATAGTGTCAGCATGAGAGATATAACATGAAATCATAAGAAGATGCGTAAATAGTAGGACCTGCTGTTGTTGGAGTGTCCAGCGTTGTTACGGTAATTATCATTATCGCTACGCCTTTCCACAACAGAACGGTCGTTAGTGTGACCATTTCCTTTGGGCTGATGAGGCTGCTGCTGAGTAGCCGGCTGAGACCGGTCCCCAGTTTTCTGCCTGGAAGATACAGTTTAGAGATGATTATTGAACATATAATGATAGGATGCGGTTTGGTTATCGTTAGAATACGAAATGTTTACCTCTTGTCGGGTCTTTCAGCTTCCCCGAACTCATCTCGTTCCTACAACATCTCTAGCTTCCTTGCTGCGTCGGCCACTTGTGCTACTGTATTGAACGTAGCACACACCAGATTGTTCGCGACCGAGGTACGAAGTGCCCACCTAAAGTGGTGTGCTTGCTCCTCAGGAGTACCAGCTGCTGCTCCCAGGAAACCAGCTAAGCGAAGAAAGCGCTGCATGAATTCGTTGCTATTCTCGCCCGCTCTCTGACGTATCCCATGGTACTCTCGCTTGAGCTTGTCCTGCTCTGCCTTGGGAAAGAACTGCTCCATCACTCTCTCCTTGAATTGGGCCCATGTCAAACCAGCGACCCAATCATCACCTCCTTCCGACTGCGTCAAGGCTAGCCACCAGTTGAGTACATCGCCTTCAAACCGGTAGCATGCCAATCTCGCCTTGAATGCGGGGTCACATCCCATAGCATTGAAAATCTTCTCGATATGAGTCAACCAGCTTTCAGCATCGCTGGGGCTATCAGTCTTTTCAAAAGCTCTAGGACGGAGCTTGTTGAATCTTTCCAGCCACACTACTAGTGTCACTGGGGAGGAGGAGGAGGTGCCTGATTCTGCTGCTGCTGATTGTTGGCAGCTTGGACTTCAGCACGGATGTCATTCCTCAGTTGAGGAAGCAAGGCTTGCATGGCAGCCTGAATTGCAACATTGAGCTGCTCTTGCTCGCGTGTGAGAACCATCTGACAGTATAACATAAAACATATGATTAACAGTTCGAAACATAAAATATAAATTAAAAAAAAAATTTATACCAAAAAAATTTCACGAGAAAAATTTTATGCAAGAAAATTTTTGTATGAATGCATGATGCAGTTTTATGAAAACTTTTGATGCTCGAGAGTGAACGCCTCTGGTCAGTTCACTCAAAACAAAAGACATATCGAGGGGACGCCTATGGGTCGGTCCCAAATCTAAAAGTTTCGATAAAACACATGCGACTAAATAGGGCCAATCCTGTACCAACCATTACTTAGTCAAAAACCCTGTAACAATGACATGTATATGTACGCTTAAAAATGATGATTGCATGAAAACAACTGTCAGTTCTAGGAAGACCGTAGTGACTACCCACTAATCACAGGTCATATTTGAGAGCCTACAGGTCGAAACCTTGGCTCTGATACCATAATTGTAACACCCCATTTTGGAAATGGAATCTTACGCATAATCATGGCGTGTTATCAAAGCATACAAGGATAAATGTCTAAGCATTATATGACCATAAAAGGGAAATACCGGAATCAAACATCGGTAACCCCAAAGTAGAGCTCATCACACACAAACATAAATACTGTAAAAGGAAAGGACGAAACAATGTCCATTGCAAGCTGTATTAAAGTAAAGGAAATGCATAAAGTAAAGAAAGACAGTAAAGCTTCCAGTCCATATGCACGTACGTTTGAGATCTACGAGCGTCCCTGAGTACCTGCCGTTTTGGGAACATGAAAAGGAAAACGGCTGAGCAAGACGCTCAGTGCACGGATGTACAAAAATAGCATGAAATAGGATAAGCATGTAACATATAACAGCGGAAGACTAAGTTCTGAGTAAACTGGTTAAGTATTAAGAAAACTGGTTTTATAGTTTGAAAAGCCTTATGTTTATCTTATGAAAACTGTTTTAACATAAATATACCATAGCCCATATAGGTCATGAAAAGTTCACGTGCATGAATACTTGGAGGGGTGACCTCATCATGCTGATTAGAGGGGATGCCTCTAATTAATATACTGGTCTGGGTAGGAGGGATCAACTCCTTGTGAAGGATGCAAGGCACACACCACATTCACCATGAAATACTGAATAAAACATGTAACTAGGATGCACCCATACGCCCCACATGATATAATAATATGGCCAAAACTAAAAGGGACGCCACGAGCAATCACTCCGCCGTGGGGAAGTCATAACATTGGTGCCTCCAATGTTATGGTTATGGTACCTCCATAACTAGGTGAAACTGGTCATGCTTGTATATGGCTATAGATTATGCTAATTAAACATAAGCAGTTCAAAACAATAAAACAAATACTGGGGAAAACAGTTGGCTGCATACGGGGAAATCCTAATAAGGAAAGAATGTCCATACTGAAAGGACGAGAATCCGTACCTCAAGTCCAGTGAATGAACGGAAGAAAGACTCCTACTTTTGGATCACTAACGCTACATGAATACACACGTGTATAAGTATCGAATCACTGATTACGTACTGGGTTTTTATGTCTCATCTTAGCTTACTTTGTATGTTTTAGGTCATGGTTTACTGTTTAAAGCCTTAAACTGTGTTTATCTTGTATTCTGATTAATCTGATTAAGTATTACTGGTAATTCATGTATTATTATACTTACTGTGTAATAATAAGTAACTTTCCAAAAATAGCAGGTTTCCAAAAATAGAAAGTTTCCAAAAATAGAAAGTTTCCAAAAATAGAAAGTTTCCAAAAATAGAAAGTTTCCAAAAATAGAAAGTTACCAAAAATAGAAAGTTTCCAAAAATAGAAAGTTTCCAAAAAATAGAAAGTTTCCAAAAATAGAAAGTTTCCAAAAATAGAAAGTTTTCAAAAATAAAATTTACTGCTTAAAATAGATTAGTTTCTAAAAATAGAAAGTTTCTAAAAATAGATCAGCTGCCTTAATTAAATAAGTTTCCATATATAGAAGGTTTCCATGATTAGATTAGCTGCCTGAAATAGATAGATTTCCATATATAGAAGGTTTCCATTATAAGATTAGTTGCCTTATTTAATTAAGTTTCTATAAATAGAAGTTTCCATAATTAGAATTAAGCTGGTTACATAAGCTAACATATAAGTCTAAGTGTTTATAAGCTTATTTCTTAAGTCATATGATATAGTGTATAGTTTAATTATTATTTCATGTATTTTAATTAAACTATAGGTTAAGCATTTTAATTAAAGTATAACATGTTTTAATTAAAATGGAATAAAATACTTAGGTTAAAATGTGTATTATTATGTATTAATAATATAACCTAAGTCATGTCTAAATTAATTAATTATAGGCATGTTTTAAATAATTAATTAATTATAACTTATAACATAAAATACATAGGTTAAATTAATATCATGCTAAATTAATAATTAAAATAACCTAAGTCATGGTTTAATTAATATCTCATGTTTATTAATTAATTTATATCCTAAGTTCATAATTCATAAAATTAACATGTAGCATAAATCATGATTTAACCAACGAACCATGAATCGGGCATGAACTCGACACCGTACCCCGAGCCAAACTCCGGGTACTTGTGCCCCCTTGCTGTCGTGGGTCCCACATGCACCAACCAAGACCAAAAATGGTCTTGGTGGTGGCGGCTAAAAGCAAACCGAACCCCCCCTCTGGTTGGTTATGCTAGGCGGCCAAAAACAAACACCCTTATATAACAACCTTTGATTTTAATTTACCCCAAAACATGTTAGATCTATGTTTAATTATCATGTTTTAATAAGAATAATAATAACATGTTCATGAAAATAATCAAAGATTTAAAAAGAATTAAAAAGAAAGGTTTAGAATGATATACCAATACGTAGCTTGAAAGAGGATGAACAAACACGGTTTATAGCACTTATTTTTATGATCAAAATCAACCAACAACCACCTATGGTGGTCTTAGGGGTGGCGGCACAAAGAGAGACCAAGGAGGAGGAGAGAAAACTTTTTTTAGGTTAAATGCTTATTTTTCATGAAATGTAAAAATGAAAAGAAAAGTTACCATAACCCCCCTTTCATGTAAAAGTCAATGGGCTAAGCCCATTATGGTTATGTGTGCCGTGGGTATAGGGGCCCCACATGGGGTACCCGTACCTTTTCTCGTGTCCCGATGTTTCGTGTTCGTTCGTGGTTAAACGTGTTCGTGTTTAAAGTGTTTCTGTTTATTTTATCATGTAGTTTATCGTATTCTTAACGCTCGTAATTAAGTACTTACGTAATTATTTTAGTTCGTGTTTTAAAATGGTGATCATGATTTAATTATGTTCACGTGAAATATCTATTAACTGTTTATCATGAGTTCGTACGTAATCGATACTTATCATGTCATACACGTATGCACTTGCTTGATTATTAGCACATGAATGTGATCAATACTAAATAGGGTAAGTTTTAATCTAGGACGTACGATCTTAAGAGCACTATTCATGGTAAAAGCATGCGGGTTTTACAAACTTGATAAATTACACAAGCTTCAAGATGAAGAAAAGCTCAGATATCTGAAGATGAGCTAATATGAAAGAATTGGAAAATCTGAGGTTGGAGGCCTCTTCAAGAAAAAGATGTTATACGAAAAGTTTTGTATAGCAAGGTTGAACAGAAGATATCTCTCAGAAATCACAAACGTTGACATGATGACTTACAAGGGAGATATCAATCTGAAGTTCTATAGGGCTGATGGGTCTGATGAAATCATAGATGACTTCCAAAGGAATGAGCTCTCCTATACAGAATGGCTAAAGATGAGCATAAACATTGAAAAGAGAAAATCCAAGAGATAGGATGAGGTTCACACAAGAATTGAACACTTTGTGAGAAATCATGAAAGGCTTGGTCAGCATCTGAACATCAGCAACCAAATCTCACTGGAGGATCAAGATCCAATTCTGGAACTGAACAAGAGAGCCAATCTGGTTCAACCTGGTGTGGGTAAAATATTTGTCACCACCAAGAAATACAAAGATCTTGTTCAGTTTGAAAATCATCTCCCTGGTCATGTGTTTGAAGAACCAGAATTGGGAATGATTATGTTCAACCATCGTGAACGACAATATTTTGTGGGTATTAGTGATCTTGAAGATCTAAACAATGAATTTCTTGGAAACATTCAAAAAATCTTCTTTGCTCACCATGGTGGTCCAGGACTCACTGAAGCAGCTAAAACCTTCAGCATGTGCTTACTATCAATACTGGACTTTAGAAACTCTGATCCATCAATTCAGACCCCTGTCATTGAAGAACTAAGTCCAAAGGAAAACTGAATAATCATTTGTACTATCTTTGTTGTAATTGTAATATTTATTGAATAAATGATTATCTGATTTTTATAAGTTATTAATTGTTTAGTGCAAGTAAGAAGAAGTTGTTATGCTCACTTACTACTGACGTTAGACTTAGGCTATTTGTATATCCAAATAGGGGGAGATTGTTGGGTCAGTATTTACTGACGCTGAAGCAACTCTAGGATTTGAATATTAAGTCCCCCTAAGTGTTTCATGCTCAACAGTAAGGTCAGTCTACTGAAGGATGACCAGAGGAACAAAGTTCCTACTGAAGACTTTAAAGCTGAAGAAAGTTTAGCACTCCCCTTCCAGTTAACTTAGAAGAAAAATGAGTCTTCACTTCAAATACTAGGCGGTCTAGTTGCTGAAGAACAAGGACTAAAGAAGGGCTTTCAGTTCAGTTTGGTTTGACAATACCAAATTGAATGATGTCGATCTCCTCTAAGATACTGAAGACTCTTTAGTATTCTGATGGTTTGCATCAGGCGAGAAAAGATAACTTTAAGTCAAAGTAGGTTGCTTGTATACTTAGATATAAGTACAACCTTTATCTGTTCTAGAATAGTTTAATATGTACTTTGTACTATTTATCCAGCATGGGCATCAACCACCCACTGGATAAACCCATGCATTGAAACATGCAAAATGCAAACCTTAGTTTTACACTGCCTATATAAGGAGTGTACATTGGGAGAGAAAGGGTTAACCAATACAAGAGCTTAAACTCTGGAAAACCTTTCTCTCTCGATACCAACTAAACGATATAGCTAAGATGCATATGAAAGTTTAGATTGGAGCTTAGACTTTAACTTTGGTTAGACGTTTAAGTAGAGGAGATCACAACCCATTGTCATTCAACTACTTTGTTATTCCGCAAACAAAGTGGGTTATAGATTCTTTATTTGATTCTAATAAAAGTCTATACGTTGAAAAATATATTGGTATTGTTGTGTAAATTGTTCATAGTTGTTATCTATTGTTAAAACAACACACTTGAGTCGAAGTAAAGACTTATTACTTAAGTTAATAAGTAATAACAAATTACAAGGGACCAACAGAAAGGAGTATCTCGGTAGGCTCGGGATATAGTTAAAATAATAAAATGAAGATTTTTAAATTATACCTTTCATTACTTAAATTTATAAATGTCTTGATTGTATATTTAAATGGATTAGATTAAAATAGTTTTATAAGATTTAAAATGGTATAATTTTATTAAAGAAATTATAAATGATTTTGGAAACTTTCTAATTTAGGAAACGTTCTATTTTTAGTAGGAAACTTTCTATTTTTAGTAGGAAACTTTATATATTTAGTAGGTTACCAAAATATTTAGTCAAAATTCGGATTTGTTCTACAAGTGGGTTTCAGTGAAGTCTCTATGAATATGAACCTAAGGAATCATAGTAACAATAGTATGTCAACTCTTATTCATAGTAAGGTTCTGATTCAATGTCAATTTTAAAAATCCCCAATTATGAATGTATGAACCCTAGAACAAATTAGATAAAATTGAAAGAAATAACTTACAATTAATTGATCTTGGATGATGGATGAGTGAAACCCGCAAATTTGAATCAATTAATTTGAGTGATTGAAGGTTTTTGAAACTTCAACAATGGTGGAAAAATGGAGAAAAACATTTGATGTGTGTGAAGGAGAGAGAAAGACTAGTTTGAAAAAGTTATTTTAATAAAACTGGCGCTCTGACAAACGCTACTGCCCGCGGTTCCTTATCGATAAGGAACCGCGCTATTGAGTCGCCGAGATAAAGAACCGCCTACAGTGGCAGGTTTTTATCAAAGAAAAACGAAGAATTTTTGAAAACTAAAAATTTTAAAATACTTAAAAATATATCTTAAACCTTTTAGGATATCATTGGATCACCACAACACTAGGTAATAATGCCTTGTTGAAGGATTACGAGTTGAATCGAGAAGGAAAAGATCGAAACGAACGAACGACTACTCGTAGCAAAAAGGCAAAGGGAGAGGAGTCAAGAGAAGTGAATCAAGACCAAGATCATTGATCAAAGGACAAATGACATTCTTCAAATTGATGAAGTGAAGAGCTTGTGTCATATATAGTGGTTTAAGACGTGCCTTTCCGGCGATAGTCTAAACGGCTTTGGTAATGAATTAAACCAAGCAATTTTGATGCATAGAATAAGATCATTTTCAAGAGTAGTCTTATTCTATTTCAAAATATGAGCAAAGTATAGATTCACTTTCTCTCCCACATGATCAGATAATTATTGCTAGAATTAACAATAACAATCTCCTTGGAATATTTCAATTCCAAATATGTAAAATCCACCTATAACTTAATGAAGTAGTTTGGTATCTCAAGGGATTCACTAATCATCCTAGAGATGAGCTTAATTGCCAAGTTACACATGATATAGGGCCTACTAATCGTAAGGGTACAAACCATGGAAATCATGCTTGATACTTTAAGCTTCTACTAACTCACCCTACATCTCCATAGTGAGTCAAGTATCCAAGCAATGAAGGTTTGAGAGGGAAAAACAAAAGAATCACAAACCACAAATAAATTTCAAGGCAAGGATGCCAAGAACAAGCATATAGTCAATTAATGATCAAAAGAATGACCAATAGGGCGTGTGGAAGAACGAGAGCGTACATTGGCCATAAATTGCATTCCAAGCTTTTAAGGAATCGATGCAAAGCCCAACTATGACTAATAGTGACTACTAAGCCTTCAAAGATTAGTATCACTTCTACCCATCCTGATATCATCATTCAATGATGTTGGAAATCAAAGAAGATGAGTCTTCTACAAGTGTAAGTAACTCAATCCACAATCAATAGAATGATTTATCTTCATGAGTACCTACACATAACAAGATGCAAACTAGTAGATACATTTCAAGAGTAAATCTAAAATGCATTAATACTACTAATTTAAGTAATATGCAATATTAACATTTTAAAAGGCTTATTTTCAAAAAAAAAATAGTTTTGACCAAAGAAAAACTTTAGTACAACTTAACCTTCTAATTTGAGGAGACAATGGATCGATCCAAGTTTTAAAGTACAATATACTTCAAAGATCTTGTGTCACCATCACTCTGATACCAATTGTAGAAACTAGAAGTGGGGTTGAATAGTTTCTAATCGGTTTATCTCCTAATTAAAATTCCTTTCAATTAGGTGAGTGCACAAAACTATCTTTTACTTGAAAGCTAGTATCATAATGATTAGGTTCAATTCTAATGCATTAAAAATGTATAGTAAGTGTAGTGATAATGAATATAAGTAAAGAGTAAGGAAAGAAACGACCTAGTAAGAAGACACCAAGATTTATAGTGGTTCGGCAACGAGGCTCTATCCTTGTTCCTACTCCACTCCTCGAGTACACCTTACTCGAGATTTCCACTATATCCACAAGCTCCCTTCTTGGCGGAGAAAACCTTACAACGTCGCTTACATTATTTTCCGACACTAAGCTAAATGTCGAGACCTAATCTTAGCTAGGACCAATCTACACAACATCGCCCACTTCACTCTTTTACGACACAAGGCTAGATGTCGAGTTCTAATATAAAGGTAGAACCAATCTTCACAACATTGCCTACTTCACCATTTTCCAACACAAGGCTAGATGTCGAGTTCTAATCCAAAGCTAGAACCAGTCTTCATGACTCTTCACTTTGAAGCTAAGTGAGAACTTCACACAACACAACTACATATCACTTTATAGTTTAGTGAGAACTCACAAGACACAACCACATCACTTTATAGTTTAGTGAGAACTAACAAGACACAACCACATCAATTTATAGTTTAGTGAGAACTAACACAACTAATTACAACTCAACTAATCGTATACAAGTACACACATGTAGCTTGGATCTATACAACATCAATCCAAGCACACACATGTGCAATGGATGTACACAACTCTTATCCAAGTATTCACAAATAACTTGGATGAACACAACTAGTCCAAGTATTCACAAATACATTGGATTTACACAAGACACAAATAGACAAATGATGAACATGACTAGATCTTTAGGAGAAGGTGATCTTCATCAATGCTACATCTTTAATCACATCACAAGTGTGTGAGTGATCTTCTCTTTGGACAAGGTAAAGAAGGAGATCAAGAGGATAATTATGAGTAACATACTTAACACATTAAGTGATCATTTACAAATGACTAGGATTAGAAAGGAGAAAGAAGGCTGCAGAAGATGTCCAAAAAGGGTTGATGAGAATGCAGATTTGATTCACTATTTATAGGACAAAACATCCAACTGCTATATCTGCCCGCGGTTCCTTATTGGAGCCCGCGGTTCCTTATCGATAAGGAACCGCCATAGGTGCTAAGGTACCGTTGGCGTAAACTCTGCTCCTTTTTGTCTTTTAGTGAATTTGAAATATCTGAGGCTGTTTAAACCTTCAAAGAATATTCTTATGGCATTTGGAATATGCCATATTCAAATTTGCATTTTCATTTTAATAAAACATTTTCTTAAAAATAAAGTTTATTAAAAATATTTTTTTAAGTTTGACAAAAGTGAGTTTTAAGGCTAATCACTTTTATGATCACTAAGAATGATTAAGATATGTTAGTGTAATGATTATTACCTTGATGATAGTGTTTGTTAGATAATTCGTTTTATGATTGTGTTTGACAATAAATGTCTTTGTAATTTGTCGTCATCAAAACAAAGAAAGATTAATTAATACTAACAATGTTTTTAGGCATTGCTTTGCATTAACAGTATTAATATAGCGTTAAAATACGTTTGTACCGTAATTAATTGTAGAACGATAATACGTTAAAAGGAATTATAAGAAAGATCAGATTTATCAGTTAATATGCGTACAAAACTTCAAGAAAATAAAATAAATAAATGAGAAACCGATAAGATCAGTAAATTAAATAAATATCAGATAACTTATTCACGCCTATTATTATTGTAGCTTCCGTGAAGCCGAGTAGAGTTCGTTCAGTTTCTTTCAGTCAGTTACTGGACAAGAGGTACGAATTTTCCGTCCTTCAGTAAGGACTTCTTCCTTATGCATGATTAGGATTTCCCGTCTGCAGCCAAATGCTTTTCCCCAGTATATGTTTTAAGATTATCAGAAATTATTTTAATAACTAAGATATTGCCTGAGCCTTATATACAAGCATGACCAGTCAGTTGTACTAGTTACGGAGGTACCGTAACCATGACACTTGAGGCACCGGTGTCATGACTCACCTGTAGGAGAGTGATATCCTGCAACGTCCCATTCAGATCAGCTTGGCCATTTTATCAATATTATTAATTGGGCGTATGGATGCATCCTAGGCTTATCAATTTACAGTTATCAGGTGAATGTGGTGTGTGCTCTACATCCTTCAAATTGGAGCTGATCCCTCCACCCAGCACATTATTTAGAGGTCACTCCTCTACAGCATGACGAGGTCACCCCTCCATTTATTCATGCAGCAGTTGTTACAGTACACGACCTATATAAGCTCTTGGCAATTAAAATACAGTAAATGCATGTTTTCAGATTTAATAGATAACAGTTCAGCTTTATTATTTATAAATCAGACTTTTCAGATTATATACAGATTTCCGCTGCAACTTTACTTATCAGTCTTACAGTTTCAGTATTTTATCATCTACTTCATTTCAGTATTCTTATCATGCTTTATATTCGTTCACTGGACGTTATGCTCAGCCGTAGTTCCTTTCATGTTCTAACGGCAGGTACACCAGGGCGCTCTTAGGATTCTGAGAGCACGTGCATTTGGATGGAAGCTATCCAGACTTCTTACTTTATGCACTTATTTTATTATTCTGCTTATTTGGACATTATTTGGTCCTTTCCTTTAGTATTTATTTTTTTTTATGTTTTGAGCTTATGTTTGGATTACCGATGTTTGATTCTGGTATTTCCTTTATGGTCAGTTAATGTTTTAGGACATTTACCTTATGCTTTGATGACATGCCATAAATACACGTAACGGTCTACTTATCCAAGTGGGGTGTTACAATTATGGTATCAAAGCTATAGGTTCGACTTGTAGGCTCTAAAACGTGACCTGTGACTAGTGGGTAGTCACGAGGAACTTCCCAGATTTTGGCGTTGTTATCTTTCATGTTCTCATGCAATTATCAGTCGGTTTTCTTCATTTATCAATCAGTTTTCTTAAAACTTTTGACTAAGTAAAAGGTTGGTACATGACTGACCATATTTAGTCACATGTGCTTTTTACTCGAAATTTTTGTATTGAGGAACTGACTCATAGCGTTCATCCTTACTCATGTCAGATTCATGTTTTAGTTTATTTGGTGAACCAGCCATAAACATTCACCATTATTCAGGTCAAATTTCATGTTTTCAAACGATAACTGTTTTGTGAACCAACCCAAAAATGTTCACCTTTGTTCATATCATGATCTTTCATTAAAATTTTGGCTAGTATGGTTTGGGATACAGCTGTCCATATTTAGTCTCAGAATGTACATGTTTATACATGACAGTTCTCATAAAATTTTGATAAGTATGGATCGAACCATAATCGCCCATGCCTAGCCACATGTTTTCATCTTTGAATTCCATGGATTTCACCATAGCCATCCATATCAGTCGTTGTTAAACCTGAGTTGATCATACTCTTATGTTCTTTGTGACAATCCAGTTTTTACAATCTCACGTTGATGTCGCTTCCACACTGATTCAGTTTCATGTCTCCTTACAAGGATTATCCTTTCAGCAGAGGGATGAAGTTTTCATGCTAAGACACGGAAGGATTTCAGTAAAATCCTGTTACATTAAAAAAAACACATATTTGGTCTTCATCAATCATTGTTCATGCTAATCATTGTTGAAATTCGGTCTAATTATACTTTTGAGCCTCTATAAACCAGCATTAAATCTACACGAGAATTACCAGGCTATCATGTTACTCATTTTAGTTCAGTTTACTACCGTTTAAATCAAATTATTTCTTTAATCATGTCAGACAATTGACACCAGTGTCGAGCATCCCATAAAATTTCCACCAGTGCCATGTACAGTATTCCATATGTACCCCATGTACAGTGTCTTAGTTATACTCCATGTATTTCATGTGTACTCCAAGTACAGTGTCTCAGATATGCTCTATGTGCAGTATTCATTTTGTACTTCATGTACAGTAGTCCAGGTGTACTCCATGTACCATACTCCATGGATGTTGCTAAACAATCCTCAATCATCTCAGGCGTTTCCACTTGTCGATACTCTACCAGATGCGATGCTACTCGAGTGTTGAAGATTTTACCAGATACCATTGCTGCTAATATTTTGGAGACCTCACGAATGCTGATGCTGCTAGTACTTTGGAGATTACCCAATATGCTGATGCTGTTTATACTATGAAGACTCTACAGAACAAGGACGAAAACTATAAATTTAAAATTTCTGACAAGAATAAACTTCAATCATTAGATACTACCATTCTATTCCATGCTTTTACTTTCTCAGCTAGATGTCACACTTCACCCAGCTAACCTTCATGCAGAAGAATGGGAACCGGAACCAGCCGGCCACTCAGAAAAATAGTTAAATGAATCACGGTCATGATAATGAACGTCATAAATTGACAAACAAATCAGTAGTGACAACCACCGTGCTTATAATTAATCAGTCAGTAACCATCGGAACTCCGGAACTGACGTGACCAGAAATACAGAGGTCAGTAGTCTAACCGGTCTGCCAATCCTAGCAGTTACCAAAAAAATTCAGCCTTGTCCAGATTCATCCACTAAAACACATGTCAAGACATCAGTTAAGACATAGGTCTAAGGTATCATTTCGGAAGACACATATCAGGACACCAGTCATGGTACACGTCATACGAATCTTGTCTCAAAATACGAGTCAGAACTCATAACTCTAATATGTTCCTAAACCAGACCCTCAGTAATTCAGGGTACCCTTT
Source organism: Glebionis coronaria (assembly GCA_025667525.1). NCBI lineage: Eukaryota > Viridiplantae > Streptophyta > Magnoliopsida > Asterales > Asteraceae > Glebionis > Glebionis coronaria. Next base: position 139,943,831 of record CM046879.1, on the reverse strand, counting down.
AGAAAGGGGTATATGTGACAACCGTGGTTTTGGGTTGGTCACTTGGTCTTACTTTTAGGTTATTTTATGTGTGCTTACTTGAATTGTGTGTTTACGTGTTTATTTTGTGTGAACGAGGTTGGTGTGGTTATCGTTTATGAGTATAGAGTACTCATAAGTAAATCGAGGAACGGTTATTTCATGTTCATGAGCTCACAAGTGGTGACTATGAAATGAAAATGGTGATATTGTGGTGTTTACGTATACGTATAAGTATTATAGTAATAGTATTTTTTTTAGGATTTACGGTTTAGCCTTTAGAGGTCTCGGGTGAGGTAATTATCAATATGAATATTTTTCGGGATGGTTTTAAGTCATTTAGGACTTATTTATAAAGTTTATTTCAAAATTTGAGATTTTTTTTAAAAGTGTATATTTTACGTCTTTTACGGTAAAACGCGTAAATTTGACTAGTTTTACGGTTTTGAGGTTTTGGGAGCTTTAGGAGCTGAAATAAATTAAGGTAAATTAAGGTAATATTAATAATACATATATTAATAATAAAAAGAAATAAAAAACGAATTTTGATGGGTATAGGTTGGTTATGTGAAAAAAAAAGGAAAAAAAGGAAAATATTTAAGGAAAGTGGGCTTTGGGTTGGACTAGGATTCACCCATACCCTATATAATGTATATACTAAACCAAATTCATTATTTTTCTCCTGGAGATGAAGGAAATTCGTGAGTCTTATAAAAAAATTAGGGTTCTTCATAAAATTTGGGGGTTTTCATAAATCCAAGGTAAATCTTCAAATCCTCTTTTAATTAAATTGTTTTTATGTTTTCTTTAATCATCTTATGATGGATTTAGGTTAGGGTTTAATTTAAGAACACTAAATTAATGTTATAATAATGAGTTCATAATGATTACATAAATTAGGGCTTGTAATTAGAGGGATTAGGGTTAATTAATGTGGTTGATTTTGTTAAACCCGTTTTTAAAAACTGGGCAGAATTTTGAGTCAATTGTTTTAATCATATCGGGAGTTCTAAGAACATTCAAGATGCGATCCAAGTATCCCTGAAAAGGTAATTGAAGTGGATTTCTAATGCAAGAAACTAGAACTAAATTGGAGGTAGGGAAGTGGGTCAAAAACAGGTTACAACAGTCGGAGGTCAATATAGTTTTGAAGTCAGCCTGTTTTCTTTTTAAGTTTTGGGTTGTTTGGGGTAGTTAGGGTTGCATTAGGATCTTCTCACTAATGTGAGAGATGGTTTATATATTGTAGTAAGTATCTGCACTTGGGCTAAGGTTGTGGTTTAGGGTAAGACCCCTTAATGGTAACAAACTTTTAGTACGTTTAAAATCAGGAAATCTGGAATGACAAAAGTAGATATATGTATATCGGGGCCTTAACAGTAGCTTTAAGGTTAGGGCAAGTGGGAGGTGTTAGACAACATATGTAAGGGTATGAATATTCCTTTTACAGAAACCATGGGTATGTTTAAGTGGACATTTGACTTAAAGTTTTGAGACCTAAAAACTGGGACTGTTTTGTGTAAAATATGAACGGGATAGTTATTAAACTTAACCAAGTTAAGGACTTGTTAAGGAAGGGTAATGGGGTGTTTAGAGTTATAAATGGGGTATTTATATGAGAGGAGGTTAGATGTCCATCATAGGTTGATGAACCATTTTAGAGGTTGGTTCATGTATTGATTTATGTGTTTTTGGTTTGTTAGCTTGTTGCTAGAGCAAGGACTTTGGAGAAGCAATCAGGTGAGTTCATAGTCCCATTTTACTATGTTTCTTAAATGTTTTTCCAGTATGGGATGGAGATGACACTTTCAATGTTCTTTAAAATGATTTAGTACTATGTTTTAAAATGTGTGGACATAAATGTGATATTGTGTGGCTTGCGTGCTTATGTTTTCTCATATGTGCTTTGATATGTGCTTTGATATTTGTTCTGCTATGTGAATCTTGTTTGTGTTGTGATTGGCTTTGGTACATAGATGTATGGGCGTCTATGGGACCAGTTGTGATGTGTGTGGAGTGTGGGGCACGATCCGTCCTGAGTTCTTGGTTCTGAGTTCTTGGTTCGTGGGGCACAATCCGTCCTGAGTACTTGTGCATCGTCTCTTCGGAGGCAAGATATCTCGACGGGGATATAGTTCATCTTCCACAGGTGGTGTGGGAAAGATCCGGATAGTGTGGTGTGTGTTCTTGTGCGTGTGACGGGATACTTCTTGATTGTTATAATGTGCTTTGTGAATTGTAGATGTTATTGGTACTTGGCTTGAGTTTTGTTGTGGATGCATGTAGCATGATTATCACATTATGGTCCATTACTATAAATTGTTTTTCTTAAACTTATTTACAACGGATGTCGAGGTTTCTTATGATGTTCTAGATAACTTAAACCTATGTTCTCACCAACTTTATGTTGACAGATTTTAGTGTCATTTTCAGGTGAGGTAGTTGTGCAAGATGATGTTAGAAGTGGCTAGAGTATAGAGGCTGCTAGGATTGCATTCGGAGGAATCCCTTTCCTCTTAGATTTTATTTTGTGTTTGATTAAGTGAACGTTGTGGTACCTATATGTTTGATGTTTGTTTATTTGTATGTCTTTGGTAAGAGGTAGGCCTGTTACCTACTTACCTAGACGCATGCATTGTTGAGATATTGTCACGACATTTGTGTCGCCATCTATGATATTTCAATTTCATTTAGTTCTCTCTATAGACACGTTGTTGTTGTGATGATATCCATACGTCGCGCCCTATATTCCGCCATGGTGGGGTGTGACAGAATGGTATCAGAGCCAATGGTTATAGAGAATTAGGTTGCCTAGTCGTGTAGCCTAGTCTATAGCTTAAGGGTCCTGCATATAGGCGTCATAGGAGTATGTGTGCATTTTATAGTAATTGATGTGTTAGAATATTATTTTTGCAGTATTTGTTAGGTTATGAACTACTATGGTTCATACTTAACTACATGTTATTTTCTTTACGAGTTTTGATTAGTGCGGGTGGAACCATGGTCGTATACGCTAGTCATTGTTGGATTTCGCTTAATTATGTTTTCATGTTCTTTATACATTTCGAATTTTGTCTACGCTGGTTCAGCTGGACTACGAGTTTATGTGTTTCGTGCATTGGCTATGTTATTTTAATGAGTAAATTACATCACTCGTCCTTGTGGTTTGCGTTGACCGACAAGTTTCGTCCTTTGACCAAAAAAAATGCACCACTCGTCCTTAAGTGCAAAACCTTATTTACCACTAGTCCTTCACTTTAACGAGTCACACTAGCCATCGTTAAATGTCTCATTATGAGACCCACGTGAGGGTATTATAGTCTTTTTCACGATGAACTTCATCTACCTCTTTTAATGTCTGATCATCTACATATTCATAATCATCTACATCTTCAAACCATCAACACATATGATTTTCATATTCAACACGACCATCATACATCCACTCACACCTCCTCCGATCACCTTCACAATTGCTAAACATCACATTCATTAGAGATTTTTGCAGGAAAAACAAAATACCATCACCAGATACATAAACACACTTAAAAATCTTGAACTCCTCTCGATATACCATAAATCACACAAACCTAAAACAATCATAAAACCAACAAATACGGATACCACAGCCATCAGATTCACCCTCGATGCTACCCCAACATAAATTATTCAATTGGGTTTATTGCTTGTCAAGACCTATTCTATTGGAAGCAAATTGAAAACATAACATAATTTATTTTATAATAAGATTCAAGGTTTGTGATTTTTGTGTTTTTTAACAAAGTCATCGGTTGATCCAAAAAAATTCTTAATACAATATCAACAAACCCACCACAATTACTACAGTCCTCGTTCCACCACCGAAACCCCACTCCTTTCATATAAACTCCACAGCCATCTTTGATCTATCATGACAGTTGGCCTAGTGTTGGGAAAAAGAAAGAAAGAAAGAAGTCAAAGAAGTAAGAACTAGTACTATTGGTAGTGGATTTGATGATGAAGATGTGTGTGGAGAGATTGATAGATGGTGACTGTGATGGTGGGAAAATGGTAATCGAGAAAAGATGAAGAACAAACAAGAGTAAGTTGATTAGTGATGATGAGTCTACATGAAGACTACTAAATAAGTGAAGACTTTATTGTTGTATAGATTTTTTTTAAGATGACGAGAAATAATTTTTGTGATAGAAATGGATAAATGGTAGTAGAAGATTAGGGTGGTGTGGGGGAGATCAGTGAGGAAGAAGAAACAAGCAAGAGAAAAAATAAAGGAAGAAAAAAGTTTTTGTTTGTGTTACTTGGGGATGAAGACAAAAAAAATAGGAAATTACTATTTTACCCTCATGTATAATGACTTAATGACAGTTTATGAAAGTCGTTAACGTGAAGGACCAAAGATACATAAGGTTTCACACTTAAGGATGAATGGTGCAGTTTTTTTGGTCAAAGGACGAAACGTGTTGGTCAACGTAAACCACAAGGACGAACGGTGTAATTTACTCTATTTTAATACATGGGGTTTTGGATCTTATCTTGTGTGGTTATGTGCTTGTGAGTTGTTGGATTATGTGTTATGTGTAGTATTAATTTCTTATAAGTGTCATCATAGGAGGGAGTACAGTGGTGAAAGGGAACAGGTATAATTATGGAGGCCTACATAATTATACATGTGCCACAACACCAATGGATTCCTAAGTATGGTTGCATGAAAGAGGGTTAATACGTGCTTGTAATAGTATATGTTGGATGAATTTGAGTGTATGTATGCATATGCCTATATATGTATAATTCCCTTCTACTTATCGGTTTTATTATTGGGATGGTTGCTAGCTCGTTTCTCTTTGAGATGTTCAACTTCTGTAGTAGCGCATTGCTCGGGTCCTTATTTCACATGTTTGTTTGTACGGTACTTTTGGCGTGAAGGATTTTGAGATGGTGGAGATTTCTTTTGGGGTAACGATGCCTTTTGTTTCGAGTTATACATGGTAAAAAAATAGAACTTGCAAATTGAAAAAAAAATAGTTGTTGGTAGTCGATGAAATAAGGAAGTGTCGGGATCATGTTTCAAATAAGGTGGAATATAAATTCTTTAACATATAAGCATGACTCGATTATTTTAAAATATTTTGGTTTTGATCACCTAAAGTTATTGTTCTTTAGTTAGAATTCTTGTTCTTATTAACTTAAATATGTTAAATCATGTATTAATCATATGATGGGTGAGAGTTTGAATTTTCTAGAATTAAAATAAATTAGACCTTGAATTTTGTAATTAATAACGGTTTTTTAGGGTTTAAAAATCGTTTTTTTTTTAATTTGGTATAAATCGGAGTAGGCAGAAACTGTCGCTAAACTGTCAAAATATGTCGCTAACTGTCAGAAACTGTCGCTAATGCCTAGGCAGATTTTGAGAAAAATCGTTTTGGTCATAACTTATTCGTTTTTAAAGGTTTTTGGGTGATTCAAAAGCCTAAAATTATGTACTCGGAACATACTTTTCAAATATTCAGAAAGTTTCGTAATTGGAAGTCAGTATCTTGGTCGAATTAATTGTACAAGTGTTGAGTTCAAGGTTAATTTTCGGACAATATGGTTTAAACTCGTGTTTTGGGTATTTTGCGGTAATGAACACTTGGAGGGTTAACATAGAGATGAGTTGGGAAGGAATTTGAGAGTTCTTTAGACCTTATTATACGTGGTTATATTTTGATGAGTTTTGATTTATGGTACTTATGAGTAAGACTGAAATCGGGGTGACAGTGTTAAACCCGTTGAGTTATGTGACGGCTCCTAACTTGGTTTCACGACAGTTCTTGTCTGATGAGTTGCGAGATTTAGTTAGGTTGGTTACATAACTTTATGGTTTTGATAAGTTTCCTCGCGGACGGTTAAGGCTCATGTGTTGTTGGTTGAGATTATTTTCGTGTAAACTGAGTTCACGTTTGAACGTGAAGGTTTTATCAGGGATATGCATCCTCGTTTGTTTGCTGAGAATAAGTTTGAGTTAGGGAGTGAATCTCGGGACGAGATTTCTATTAGGAGGGAGTGATGTGACAACCGTGGTTTTGGGTTGGTCACTTGGTCTTACTTTTAGGTTATTTTATGTGTGCTTACTTGAATTGTGTGTTTACGTGTTTATTTTGTGTGAACGAGGTTGGTGTGGTTATCGTTTATGAGTATAGAGTACTCATAAGTAAATTGAGGAACGGTTATTTCATGTTCATGAGCTCACAAGTGGTGACTATGAAATGAAAATGGTGATATTGTGGTGTTTACGTATACGTATAAGTATTATAGTAATAGTATTTTTTTTAGGATTTACGGTTTAGCCTTTAGAGGTCTCGGGTGAGGTAATTATCCATATGAATATTTTTCGGGATGGTTTGAAGTCATTTAGTACTTAGTTATAAAGTTTATTTCAAAATTTGAGATTTTTTTTAAAAGTGTATATTTTACGTCTTTTACGGTAAAACGCGTAAATTTGACTAGTTTTACGGTTTTGAGGTTTTGGGAGCTTTAGGAGCTGAAATAAATTAAGGTAAATTAAGGTAATATTAATAATACATATATTAATAATAAAAAGAAATAAAAAACGAATTTTGATGGGTATAGGTCGGTTATGTGAAAAAAAGGAAAAAAGGAAAATATTTAAGGAAAGTGGGCTTTGGGTTGGACTAGGATTCACCCATACCCTATATAATGTATATACTAAACCAAATTCATTATTTTTCTCCTGGAGATGAAGGAAATTCGTGAGTCTTATAAAAAAAATTAGGGTTCTTCATAAAATTTGGGGGTTTTCATAAATCCAAGGTAAATCTTCAAATCCCCTTTTAATTAAATTGTTTTTATGTTTTCTTTAATCATCTTATGATGGATTTAGGTTAGGGTTTAATTTAAGAACACTAAATTAATGTTATAATAATGAGTTCATAATGATTACATAAATTAGGGCTTGTAATTAGAGGGATTAGGGTTAATTAATGTGGTTGATTTTGTTAAACCCGTTATTAAAAACTGGGCAGAATTTTGAGTCAATTGTTTTGATCATATCGGGAGTTCTAAGAACATTCAAGATGCGATCCAAGTATCCCTGAAAAGGTAATTGAAGTGGCTTTCTAATGCAAGAAACTAGAACTAAATTGGAGGTAGGGAAGTGGGTCAAAAACAGGTTACAACAGTCGGAGGTCAATACAGTTTTGAAGTCAGCCTGTTTTCTTTTTAAGTTTTGGGTTGTTTGGGGTAGTTAGGGTTGCATTAGGATCTTCTCACTAATGTGAGAGATGGTTTATATATTGTAGTAAGTATCTGCACTTGGGCTAAGGTTGTGGTTTAGGGTAAGACCCCTTAATGGTAACAAACTTTTAGTACGTTTAAAATCAGGAAATCTGGAATGACAAAAGTAGATATATGTATATCGGGACCTTAACAGTAGCTTTAAGGTTAGGGCAAGTGGGAGGTGTTAGCCAACATATGTAAGGGTATGAATATTCCTTTTACAGAAACCATGGGTATGTTTAAGTGGACATTTTACTTAAAGTTTTGAGACCTAAAAACTGGGACTGTTTTGTGTAAAATATGAACGGGATAGTTATTAAACTTAACCAAGTTAAGGACTTGTTAAGGAAGGGTAATGGGGTGTTTAGAGTTATAAATGGGGTATTTATATGAGAGGAGGTTAGATGTCCATCATAGGTTGATGAACCATTTTAGAGGTTGGTTCATGTATTGATTTATGTGTTTTTGGTTTGTTAGCTTGTTGCTAGAGCAAGGACTTTGGAGAAGCAATCAGGTGAGTTCATAGTCCCATTTTACTATGTTTTTTAAATGTTTTTCCAGTATGGGATGGAGATGACACTTGCAATGTTCTTTAAAATGATTTAGTACTATGTTTTAAAATGTGTGGACATAAATGTGATATTGTGTGGCTTGCGTGCTTATGTTTTCTCATATGTGCTTTGATATGTGCTTTGATATTTGTTCTGCTATGTGAATCTTGTTTGTGTTGTGATTGGCTTTGGTACATAGATGTATGGGCGTCTATGGGACCAGTTGTGATGTGTGTGGAGTGTGGGGCACGATCCGTCCTGAGTTCTTGGTTCTGAGTTCTTGGTTCGTGGGGCACGATCCGTCCTGAGTACTTGTGCATCGTCTCTTCGGAGGCAAGATATCTTGACGGGGATATAGTTCATCTTCCACAGGTGGTGTGGGAAAGATCCGGATAGTGTGGTGTGTGTTCTTGTGCGTGTGACAGGATAATTCTTGATTGTTATAATGTGCTTTGTGAATTGTAGATGTTATTGGTACTTGGCTTGAGTTTTGTTGTGGATGCATGTAGCATGATTATCACATTATGGTCCATTACTATAAATTGTTTTTCTTCAACTTATTTACAGCGGATGTCGAGGTTTCTTATGATGTTCTAGATAACTTAAACCTATGTTCTCACCAACTTTATGTTGACAGATTTTAGTGTCATTTTCAGGTGAGGTAGTTGTGCAAGATGATGTTAGAAGTGGCTAGAGTATAGAGGCTGCTAGGATTGCATTCGGAGGAATCCCTTTCCTCTTAGATTTTATTTTGTGTTTGATTAAGTGAACGTTGTGGTACCTATATGTTTGATGTTTGTTTATTTGTATGTCTTTGGTAAGAGGTAGGCCTGTTACCTACTTACCTAGACGCATGCATTGTTGAGATATTGTCACGACATTTGTGTCGCCATCTATGATATTTCAATTTCATTTAGTTCTCTCTATAGACACGCTGTTGTTGTGATGATATCCATACGTCGCGCCCCATATTCCGCCATGGTGGGGTGTGATAGTATACCCGTTCTATTATGCCACGCATGAATCAGATCATTAAAAATTCAGTCACCACCACTAGAGTATTATTCAGGTTAAACACGCAGTATTCATTCTGTGAGGTTACAGACGAACGCATTCAGTGAAAAGTCGCCATGTTTACTTTACGTGTTCCTATGTCAGCTTTATTGTAAATCAGATATTTACCTACCTCCCAGCCAGAAAAGACTCCACAATATCACCCATAATTATAAAGGTTTTTCCTTCAGTTAAAGACGAGATTCGTCTTACTAACTCCTGAATATGTTCATTATATTTCCTTCCAGGAAAATGTCAGTATACATTGTTCTGCCTTACAAGCGCATGACTTACCAGACCAAGCTGCAAAGACTTTTAGCTACCAGTTATAAATTCACTTCTAAAGTTCCTTAAATTCATGATCAGCGGCTTATTCCAGAATTTACAAATGTAATTCCAGAAGGTTTTCCAGAAATTACTTCCTAACCACGAGACATAATTTTACATCGAGCTTGTCTCAAGATCAGAACCTGTTTTCAAAACTCTTTAGTGCAGGGTTTCAGTTAAGTTAAAAGAGTTGCAACATTTGCTGTAAGAATTACCGAAACGAGGCTTTATTCGCCCTAGCACACTACCAGGAAGTGCACCGTTTCCGTCTATCTGGAAGAAGACCGGTAACATGAGATCATGTATCGATCACCGGAATTTACAAGATCGTTGTTCATAAACGATGCTCATTCCACGAATAGAAGGCTACCTGACCTGCTACGATGTCTTAATTATTTTCCAGAACAATTCGCGACCATGCCACCAATAGTGGTGAGAGAAGAACGTGGTGTTTTTTTTTTCAGATTGTTGTTGAACACGTTATAGTCTCTCTAAAATTTTGATTCATACTCCTGAGCTCCCTAATGTTCCAACTATATTATGAAATTTATAAAAAAATAAATTCTTCTTTCCCATGAATTCAAAGACAAAATCGTCAGTATATTCATTGATCACATTCTGATCTACTAAATCCTAAAGAAGAACGCGAGATCATCTTCTCACGGAAATGCAGATTTTCAGATAGGAGAAAATTATATGAGCAGCTTTCCAGATGTATATCACAGATGAACAAAGTGGCATTTCTGAACCACCCTATTTCAGCAGAAAGAAATTTCAGAAAATCCTATGAAGGTGAAGGCCATCACCTGATGGTCCTGATCGATGCCTGTGAACGAAGTACAAAATTTTCTAGAACTCAATTGACTGCTACCGCAGAAATTGCTGACATTCCTCACTACAAATTTTTCCATGACTATTCAACCAGATTTCCACCAGAATGTCCCATAATCCCAGGCAGAATTTTGATAGAAACCGTATCACACATTGATGCAGCTATGTTCATATCTAGATGCCTGACATACCGCATGTTCAAGATAGAACGCCTTCATGTTAAGGAGTTACTACCATCCTTAGAAATCCTGAGCAGAAATGAGACAAAATTCCATGAAATTGTTATCAGTTACCACAGACTCAGAAAAAGTATAATACTATCTAAGTCATCGTCAACCATGTAATCAGCATGCGCGTCTTCTCTCATCCGAAAGGATTACGCAGTAGCGGACCTGCAGAAAATTTAGCAGTAAATTATACGATTTCAAGTATGATGTTGTTTTAGTTCAGGTTTTGTGATATCTCGTGATTTAAACTCACGATTCGCATTGATGACACTGTTCACGTTCAGGTTCGTGTTTCATCTCCGTGGATACGTTCCAAGTCTTGTACCGGATTTGGTTACAGAAAATTTGAGAAATCAAACTCAAATTAGTACAGCTATTCTATAACCAGGCAGACGTTTCACATCTCAGGCCGTATCGTTTGTATTCCTTCCTCAGTTAGCATACGTTCATAATATGTTATAGTATCACGTCCACAGTATGTTTCACGTATCACGTTCATGATATATCTCAAGCACAACATTTCTTTTATGATCGCGAACCACGTTCACAATTGCTCACGTAGAACGTTGATAATTGTTCACGTATTTCATTCTGTTATATTCTCAGTAGCTTGCTCGGAGAGATAAATATCATCTTTTCAGGATAATCGTGCATACCGTTTCATGTACCCTATCAGATTTAGGAAATCTATCTTATGAATGGAACCAGAAACTCCTTAGCATTGTAAGGACAGGGTCATTAAGAACAAGAATTGCATTGTATCAAGATAATTGAAGTAACCGGTTCGAGTGGGAGGCCACTTGAAACGGAGGAGTCCATTCGGACTTCTCATCCTTTTCTTCCATAAGTCAGTTATGTCCTTTTCAGTCATGTCACGTTCCATGTCCTTTTCAGTCATGTCACGTTACATTTTCACTTCAGTCAGGTCATGTTTATACATTTCAGCAGTATTATGTTTTAACTAGAATACGAATTATTCTTTCAGCTCATAGATCTTTCCAGCTTTCTTGTTCTTTCAGCTTATGTGTCCTTTCAGCTTATATATCTTTCAGCTTACGTATACTTTCAGCTTTTACTCCGATCAACTTAAATTACCTATAATTCGAGGACGAATTTTTCCTTTTAGAGGGGAAGAATTGTAAAACCCAGTATAGTGCATCCTTAATTCGGGGACGAAGTATTCTTTTTAGAGGGGAAGAATCGTAAAACCCGTATTTAAAATCCTCGAATATTAAATACGCGTAGTCTCAGTTTTAACTTAAATTAAACATTAGCAGAAAATATGCAACCTCAGTTTTATTCAAATATTATAAATAATAATTATTAAGTCTAAGAAATTATGTTTCAAAAAACATTAAGTAGGTATTACGTACGTATAAATTATAATAAAGAATAGATTATTACGTTTGGGAATTAAAGCACGAGAAAAATAATACGTTTACATGATAATTTACAAGTGTCGAAAATCAAGCGAGACCGCACATATACATAAAAGGGGGTGGCGTGTGATCTATCAAACAAAGAAAGGATATGGGTTGTTGGCCCAAGCCCGTTTTGAAAACAAACGCAGAAAACCAGAAAGGGTTTCATTCTCATTTGGCAAAAATCAGAAAACAAGAAAACTAGGGTTTCACCACCCTTGGGGCCGCCGGGTTTTAGAACAAAAGGAAGAAGGGTTTTTTATTTTATCAGTTAATCATCGTGTTCCTCTTTCGTCCATTCTAACGTCATGAAGCAAGGTAACAATATCTTAATCCTTTTTTTTGGTATACCTAGGTTTCCAACTCGATATTGCGAGCTGACTAATTCCAAAGCGACTACCCTTTTGGATAGCCCGGAGTCGTCGCAGGTGAACCTCCGTAGCCACCCCCAAGTGTACACACCTAGTGAGGTTTGAACCCTAGACCTCTCATTTGAGAGTCAAGGACCTAGTGAGGTTTGAACCCTGGACAAGAGGTACGGCTTTTCCGTCCTTCACTAAGGACTTCTTCCTTATGCATGATTAGGATTTCTCATCTGCAGCCAAATGTTTTTCCCCAGCATATGTTTTAAGATTATCAGAAATTATTTTAATAACTAAGATATTGCCTGAGCCTTATATACAAGCATGACCAGTCAGTTGTACTAGTTACGGAGGTACCGTAACCATGACACTTGAGGCATCGATGTCATGACTCACCTGTAGGAGAGTGATATCCTGCAGCGTCCCACTCAGCTCATCTTGGTCATTTTATCAGTATTATTAGTGGGGCGTATGGATGCATCCTAGGCTTATCAGTTTATAGTTATCAGGTGAATATGGTGTGTGCTCTACATCCTTCACATTGGTGCTGATCCCTCCACCCAGCACATTATTTAGAGGTCACCCCTCTACAGCATGACGAGGTCACCCCTCCATTTATTCATGCAGCAGTTGTTACAGCACATGACCTATATAAGCTCTTGGCAATTAAAATACAGTAAATGCATGTTTTTAGATTTAACAGATAATAGTTCAGCTTTATTATTTATAAATCAGACTTTTCAGATTATATACAGATTTCCGCTACAACTTTACTTATTAGTCTTACAGTTTCAGTATTTTATCATCTGCTTCATTTCAGTATTTCTTATCATGCTTTATATCCTTTCACCAGGTGTTATGCTCAGCCGTAGTTCCTTTCATGTTCTAACGGCAGGTACACCAGGGCGCTCTTAGGATTCTGAGAGCACGTGCATTTGGATGGAAGCTATCCAGACTTCTTACTTTATGCACTTATTTGATTATTCTGCTTATTTGGACATTGTTTAGTCCTTTCCTTCAGTATTTACTTTTCATGTTTTGAGCTTATGTTTGGATTACCGATGTTTGATTCCGTTATTTTCTTTATGGTCAGTTAATACTTTAGGACATTTACCTTATGCTTTGATGACACGCCATAAATACACGTAACGGTCCACTTATCCAGGTGGGGTGTTACACTAATCGTATAAAGTTACTTTCTTTCATTATCCAATATATTATTAGAAGTCCTTAGGAAAGATGGAGTAGAATGTGATAAGGGAAAAATGCCGACTAATGACTTAAGCTAGTACTTGAACAATCACAACAAGGTGTTAGTGATGACTTCTTGGTAAGCATTGAAGGGGTTGAAGAAAGAAAAATAAATGTAAGGATAAAGGGTGAAAAGACGATAGCCCTTCATACAACTTAGGCAGAAACTGGGTCAACACATTATGAATACTAGACATCATGGACCCAGTGATGTAATGCACAACCCTTCCCTAGCTAACTCATGTTTCTCTTAAAATAAGTTTGTTTTATTGTCCCGGAGATCAACACGACTTCTATTGACTTTCTCACTCTGAGATAGTTGATATTTAATATGTGGCATCTACTCCAGCCTCCGATCACCAAATGTGCACAAATCAAGTCTAGTGCTAAGAGATCAATCAAATCTCGTTATGACACATCGCATGACAAAGAAGAGAGTCCTACGCTATATTCTTGTGATATTGCTAGAACACTCAGAGTGATGCTACTTAGTATTCACAATGATGAATGGAAATCCTTCCAGTGTTAACATCAAACAGCACTACGGTAGGTCATATGTAAGATTCTTTATGAATCGAAAATGTGTAAATCTGGAAAACAATAGTGGTTTGATTCTCAATTGATTCAAACTCGTTCCAGGTTTCTACGTAATATCTCTATGGTCTTGCCGGAACATTTAGAGTGATACTCTTCAGTATTCACAGTGACGAATGGAAATCCTTCTAGCGTTAACATAAAACAACGCTATAGTAGGTGACTTACGAGATTCCTTATGAATCAAGCTTGTGTCAACTACAAAGCAACAATGGTAAGATTCTTTATGAATCAAACTCGTTCCAAGAATTTGAATTGATGACTTTAATCAGACGGATTAACCTATCCAACTGATTCACTCTTTACGTTCGCAGTCTTGCTTTGAGATGGTCGAGTAAACAGAACAGATAGTACAGCTGCGAAACCCTGTCAAGAAGGTTCTTAACTGAATCTACCTAATCACATGTATGATATTTAATATCGTCTAACGGTCTTCACCGACCGGAGGTAAAACGCTACCGATTTAGGACAAATGTCAAAGCCATTTAGTCCGTGCCTATGTTATGTATCGAGAAGGTAGCGTTATGGTGTACTCAACAAAGTCGAAGATTCAAAACCACATACTCATGCCCAAAGACATATCCAAGAATCAAGAAAGCTAAAGACTTCCGCACTCTGATGTCCAAAATCTTCCTTAAAAGGTAATATAGAGGAATGACCTCTCTTCAAAGGAGATTGTTAGCACGCTTTCAAGATAGTTCATAGTGTGAGCATGTGGGTGAAGACACAAGATCACAATATGGCAAAGACAAATCAAGGATGGTGACCAACAAAAATGAATCGGTCATTCATTTGAAGATCTCAATACTAAGGATTAATAATCTCTATAAATCCTCGCATGTCGTAGAGGAATGACCTCTCAGTAAGGGAGATGTTAGTCTCAAAATATTATATCATTCAAGAATGACTCGATCACATGTTTGAAGATCTCAAGATTAAAGACAAAATCGAAAGACAACGACAAAGGCTCAAAGATCACAACATGAAGGAACAAGACTACTATTACACGTTCAAGACTCATTTATGGCGAGATTAGTAATCTTTATAAATCTCCAAACGTCGAAGAGGAATGACCTCTCATTGAGGTAGATTATTAGCCTCAAAATATTGAGTCAAACAAGAATGTTCGGTCGTAGGTTTATTATGTATAATTGGGGCTTGATGGTTAGCTTAAAAGTTCTCTTTCAAGGTACTAAGCATTTATTCAAGCCCGACCTATCAAAAAATATAGCCCATTATACCACATGTAGGCTTGTGTAAAATCCATGATTTTACCAAGATTGAATGTAATAAAATTTCACCCAATGATCCTAGAACACTCTCTCATGTGTTATATTTCTATAAGATGTGTGTAAACTTGTCCATTATGTACTTATACTTTTACATTCATCCTTGTTGTAAATAACTACATAACTTAAACCATGTACTTAAAACTAGAAGAATAAGTAATAAAATGTATAACCATTATTTGAGTATACAACACTTAACAAATTTAGAAAACATGCTACACAATGTATATGTAGCCGTGTAGGTCTGTATGCATACTATAAGCATACTTACACTTTCTTGGACTAGCCCAAGATCATTCTCTCTTGGTGTTCTAGCCCAACACAAGCCACAACAAGCCCACCTCTTCTTTTGGTTAGCCTTACACCGCACACATCCACTATGTGGAAGAAGAAGAAGAGTTGCCTTGGTTTTAGAAAAGCCAACACTTGGCACAATGACTCTTACCAAGGCAATCATACCTTTTGCCTTGCCTTTCTCTTTCTTCTTTAAGCCGAAAACACACACACTTTTCATTCTCTCATGCAAATCCAATCTCATTTCTCTCATCTCCTTTCTCTCTTAAATCATATGAATACATCCAAGAACATACATTAACTTCACTAGATCTTTGTCGCATCTTAACTACTAATCATTTAGTAGCATCTCCACCTTTGGAATCATTATAGCAAGCCCTAGCCGAATCCTTAAGGGTCACGGCTTGGTTTATAGTTAGGGTTTTCATCTTCATCAAGATTAGATCCCTAATCTCCTTTGTTCTCTAGATCTTCCTTGGTAACTTTAGCAAGAAAGGTATTACTCATTATGCTTTCTTCATTTTTACTTGCATGCATTAACATCCACCTATAAACACATATAACAACTTGTTAAAAATCAAGATTTGATAAAACCATTACCATCTAAGGTCACGACATATTTTGGAATACCATTAGTCATGGTTAAAAACTTTTGATAAAGAAACCTGTGACTAGTATTCTATATTTAAACTTGATTAAAAATCATATGAATCATTTTATGAATTTAAATGTAGCCGTGGGTTACAAATCTTAATTTTTGGGATTTTGGTTAACTAATAATCATAAATCTCATAAGTAAACTTGTGTAACTCAAAACCATGAAAAACCATGATCTTAAAGGTCACGGCATAATTAAATGGACATCTATGATTTATGTACTAAGTTTTAAATAATAGGATATGTATTTATACATGTATAATGAACTACTAAAATCATAAAAACACTTTATGTGTATAAATACAGCCGTGGGCTATATATATATATATATATATCCTTGGATGGATTTTAAATGTACATGCATGTCTATGTAAAACTTAGATCTAGTGTTACGAACTTAACTTAACCTAATAAACATAAAACAAGCATAAAGATCTTATGGGAACATTTGGGGAAAAACAATATAGTCGTGGGCTATATGTTGTTTTTCTTGGATTCATGGTAACCTTGGAAACATGCAATAAACCTAGATAATTATGTTGGACTTTATAAATAATTATAAAACACAAAACTAGCTAAAAATCTCATCTTGGAAACACCAAGATTAAATTATAGCCGTGGGCTATATATGTATATACATGGACTTGTGATTGATTTTTAGGGTTAAACATAGTTTAGATCTTATTTTGGGACACTTGTAATTACATGCAACCTTAAAACAAGTCTTGACTTATCTTAATAAGCTATAACTTAATATAGTCGTGAGTTATAAGCTCATATTAGAGCTTATGACTTGCATGCAACCTAGTAACAAATCTAGATCTCATTTGATACACCAAATAAAACAAACTTTGAGTTTTATTCTTTTATTAGGGTTTATAACTAAATATAGATAAGCTAATAATAAGCTTATGAGAAAACCTAGACTATTACTTACATAAAATGAAAAAGTAGTATTAATGGACTAATCAAGCCCATGCAACATTAGTCCAAGACTTAATGGATCCAATAAGCCCATTTAACAAATCTTAGTATCTTAATGGACTTAAGAATGTGTTTAGGCCCATTTAATTAGTTAGTGGACTTAAAAATATATTTAAGCCCAATAAATGTTTTAAAGGCCCATTTAATAAATTAATGGACTTAAAATGTATTTGAGCCCACTCGATAGCCAATAGTCTTTTAACCCATTTAATGAGCCCATTTAATGTTTTGGATTATTTAAATAAAAGTTTTTATAACAAAGTATAACTTGTAAAGACTTTTGGACTAAAATGACAATTTATGAAACCTAAGGACTAAAACCGTGACAATTGAAACTTGTTTTGATAAACTATTAAACACAAGGACTAAAAATGTAATTATCCAAAAGTCTAAGGTTTAATAAATACCATCCGTGGCATATTAAACCCTAGGGACCATTTTAGAGAGTTTCTAAAAGTTGTTTTGTCATTTTATAACCCTAAGGACCACTTTTGTAATAAGCCGAAACATAAAGAAGCCCTAGGGACTGTTTTTGCCATTATATGAAAGTTATAAAACTGAGATATAACTAAGAGGACTAAAACTGCCATAACCCGAAAGTATAACAAGCCCTAGGTACTAAATGTGTAAAATCCGAAAGTTTTACTTTACTTAAAACATGGAGGGACTAGTTTTGTAATATTCCGAAACTTAAACTAGGCCTAACCCTAATTCTATTTTAAATTTAGTAAAACTTGAATAAACCCTAAACCATAAGAATTTAAAGTATAAATTGTAATTTATAAATTATTTGATAAATGTTACATAATTTATGGGAACTTTAAAGTTAAATAAAATATTTATATTTTTACTTTACAAAAGTAAAATATTTATATTTTGCTTTATGAAATAAATTGTATAAACAATATAGATATGTATAATTAAATACATGTACTCATATACTTTTAGGAAATAAAATTATATGAACGTAAAATAAATTGAATGCAAGTATGTATACTAATGTTATAAGTAAAATATTTTGTGTTTACTTAAATATGAAACTTAATTACAAGTTTAAATGGATATTGTTAATACTTGTACTACAGTTATTAGATAAATACCGTAGCATTAATAAACTGATTAAAAATTTGTATAAGCATACACATACACTCCTTGTATTATCTATTAAGACTGTACTATTTGATTAGGCATAGCTTGTGGCGTGAGCATTATTTGGATATTCATATTATACAGCTATTGCCAACTCCCAAGTGAGTTTACAACCCCATATAAACTATTGATAAACTTTTCCTCTACGGGGGAGAAAACATGCAACTATTTTATTGGACATAACGGAATTGTATAAACTTAACTACGATTGACTATTATAGAAACTGTTAAATTATTGTAATTGCCCGAATGTTATAAATAGATCTATTTGGGATTGACCATCCCCATCTGGGTGAGTCATGCTCACTGTGCCTTGTCCGGGACAACAGATGTATACCATGTTGGAACTGGGTTTGGGTGTCTTTTTGTAGGACACCACGTTCTCATCTGTTGAGGACTATGGAAGGTTAAGCTTCAGTTTCGAGTAATAGAAAATGTAATCTACCTTTTAGTAAAAATGCTTTGTGCATTGTTACTACTATGATTGATGTATGTCCAAACTAATTATTATTAAACCTGTAAATTTACCAACTTTATGTTGACCCTCTAAGCATGTTTTTCTCAGGAAAATGAAGTTAGTACGTGGTGTGTGCATGGACTCAAGCATCATTGTAATATGCATTGTAGAACTCGTCAAGGTTTCTATTTGGGGAATAATAAACAATCTACTTTTATCATGTTGAAGACAATTTTTATAAATTTGTATAACGATCATGTAATTTGTTTTGACTAATCTCTTATCTTATGATCTATGAACTATGTGCTATCGATCCACCCTTGTGACATATCCGTTGATAATTCCACATATTTTGACCCTACCCGGGGTGTCACAGCTTGACTATATATACCTCTCCTAGCATGTGAGGAGAGGGTTGGTTGTTCATTTTTCAAAATCTGATCGTTCTTTATTTCACACACTTCTTTCTCCTTTCTCTCTCTACTTTCTCTCTTTAAACTTCATCTCTTTTCTTGCTTATTTCTATCAATCAACCATGGTGAAGTGATATATATTTAGGTACAACAAACATTATTTGGTTCAATTAAGGAGACAAAACAAAAGAAGTTACTTTGATCTTGGACTTGAGATCTAAGGGTCCTTTGGTTGAGATCGCCTGTGACATTATTTAGGACATGATCCTTGGATTCCTTAATGTTACTTCCTGTTCAACACTAAGGTCTTCAAATCCTAATTTTCTAATCTCTTTGGCTTTAACTATGTCTAATTCATCTAAGTCATCATCTACCAAAGGTGGTGTCTTAGATAAAGGTGGAGTTTCATCGAATGTCACGTTGAGTGATTATTCAATTACGCCTGAGGTTCTATTAAGGATTATGTAGGCTTTACTAGTTTGTGAATATCCTAAAAAGATACCTTCGTACGAATTTGGTTTGAACTTAGTAAGATAATCTTTGGTGTTGAGAATGAAGCACTTGCTCCCAAACACTTTAAAATATTCTAGTGAGAGTTTCTTACCTTTAAGAATCTTATAGGGAGTCTTTCCTAGAAAGGGTCGAATAAGAATTTGGTTGAGAATATAGGTCGATGTGTCAAGACATTGCACCAAAAAATTTTAGGCAAGGATTGCTTGTTTAACATGGTCCTACTCATCTCTTGGAGAGTCCTATTCTTCCTTTTAACTACCCCATTTTATTGTGGAGTGTGAGGGGTCGAAAAGTTATAATTAATACCATGAGCTTCACAAAATGCACCAACTTGCACTTCATTATCAAATTCCATACCATGATCTGTCCTAATAGACACAATTGTACATCCTAGTTGATTTTGGATCTTCCGACTAAAGATTTTGAAGTGATCAAAAGCTTCATTATTATTAGCCAAAAATCTAGTTCAAGTGAATCTAGAATAGTCATCAACTATTACTAGGGTATAAAGGTTACCTCCATAACTCCATATGACGAAAGGTCCAAAAAGATCCATATATAGGAGCTCTAGGCACTTAGAGGTCAAAAAAAAATTCTTGGCTTTGTGACTATAGTGAACTTGCTTTCCAACTTTGCAAGCATCACAAAAGTGACTATCAAACTTGATCTTGGGGAGATGTCCTACCAACTCCTTAGAGACCAAATATTGAATCAAACGAATATTAGCGTGACCTAATCTCTTATGCCAAAGAGTAGAACTTTCATCTAAAGTCTCTAGACATATGTTGTCTTTAGACTTCCCATTAACTTTCATGACATAAAGCCCGTGCTTTCTAACACCTTTTCCAATGATCTTTCCATCTTTTACAATTTCACTATCATGTTCGGAAAAGATGACCTTAAACTTATTGTCACAATTTGACCTATACTTAGTAAATTAAAACCTAAGTTGTCTACATGCTCAACATTTTCAATGGTAATGGATTTAAGAGAAATCGTACCTTTGCCAATGATGTTACCACGTCGTTTACTAGCGAAAGTGACGTTACCTCCGTTGTATGATTTGTAAGTAGAGAATAAACTTCGATTACTCGTCATGTGTTTAGAACAACAACTATCCTTAATCCCCTCGTCGGGCTCCAAATCAATCACCAAATATATCTAGGTAACAACACACAAAATCAAACATTTGGTCCCCAATCTTATGGGTCTAAAGTTGTTAGTTCCAAACATCCCTTGCATTTGGTTGGGATGCATGAATGGAGGACACATACCCCATGTAGAAAAACATTGTTGTTGAAAGTTATTCCAATTCATTGGAGCATTTAGGTGTCCATTGTTTTTCTTAGGTGTCTTAGACCTTAATATAGAACGGTTATTATTTCTAGGTGTATGTATTTTACTTCTTGGTCGTGACTTAGTATGGTCATTGTTTTTAGGTGTTCTACTTCTATGCCTTGAATCATTTCTCAAAGTATACGAGTCATAATACCAAAAGATTTATCCGACCAGAAAATAAAATAATTTTTACTTATTAGAGATTAGTGGAGTAGATTTTTCTTTTTGGGGCCTAAGCAAAGTAATGAAATAGGTGTAAACGTGTAAGATATTAACTTTTGTAAACACGTATCGACACGCTATCATACGAGTTTACGTGTGAGTTTATGATACTACTTATGTCCCCACATCAAATATAATCCTATGTTGATACTACATGACTTTATCTAGTAGACACGTAAGATCGTAAGTTTAAGAGACTTGCTTAATTGTACTTAGGGGTGTTTTAGTTTGGTTCTCGGGTTGTTCAGTTCGAATTTTCCAGATGAAACCTTTTTTTGGCCATCCAGAAAGTTTAACTAAGCTAGAATTCAACTTAACCGAAATAGAATTCAACCGAACAAAAACGAAAACCGAATTCTAATTCGGATTGTTTTCGTGATGACTCAAATTAAACTATTTATTTTTAAAAAATTTATAATTATATACTCCCTTCATCTTAAATTATTTTCCACGTTTCTTTGGATGTCCCCATTTAATTGTTCACTAATAAAAATAAATAGAGAAGTTTAATCAAGTTTATCGTATTATCCTTCCTTGAGATTGTTATTACATATTGTAAAGAAGATTTAATTAATTAGCTAAGGGTCAAACTGTCATGCATTTGTAATGCGATGGTCATCGTTCGATTCCAATAGTCGCCTTTTCTTGATTTAGTTTATTCGATTAGCTTTCTCTCTCTTACTTTTTAATAAAATGACAAATTTACCGTTAACTAATTAATTAAATCTTCTTTAAAATTTGTAATAACAATATCAAGAAATGATAATATGGTAAAATTGATTAAACTTCTTTATTTTTAGTATTGGACAATTAAATTGAGACATCTCAAAAAGAAAACGTGGAATATAAATTAGTGACTGAGGGAGTAAATATCTAGCGAACAAAAATTATTTCAAGAGTTATAAAAATTATTTTTTATATTAGGGTTAATTTTAATGATAATTTAACTTATAGTACTATATAAAGATGCTATATCTAATCCTAATTTCGATCTTAATCCTGAACCTAAAATGTATATCATTCTAACTCTAAACCTACTCAAAACAAAAAATTAAGATAAGGTGGACAAACTCAATAATTTAATCATTTATAATCTTTTATATAATAAAAGAATTAGATTTTTTTGAGGATTTTAGTAGAAAATGGAGGTTGTAGAAAAAATAATTGGACCAATCAAATGATTTAATTTTGACACATAAGCAAAATCAAGCGATCTGATTAGTGGAAAAAAGTCAAAATTGAATCCAATTTAGTCAAAATTAAAAATTTTGGTGGAGGAATTTGATGAAAACGCACAAAGATATATGTGTCAAATTTGTGAAAATAAAAACTTAAAAAAAGAGGAAGGGATTGATAAAAATTTATTGGTTTAGTTTTAAATAAAGTACATGGACTTATGAGTAAACTTATAATTTTCCATATTTTTTAGTAACTTTATAAAATAACCAAAATACCGCCATAAACTTTATACCTTCTAGACTTTTTATTTTAAAAATACAACATTTATGTTATATTAAAAAAATAACAAATCACATGATTATAAATATTCAAATAAAAGCATAAATTATTGTCTATTTCTATTTGACACTTAACAAAGTCAAGCAATGCAATATACGTAAATTATTATTATCATTAATATAAATATCACAATGAGTGTCGCCTCAGACATCGATGTGGGATGAAAATAAATAGACGAGATTCTACATATTACAACAACATATATTTTTTCACGATGGTTATGTGTTAAATAAACACACAATGTTTGAAAAAGTATAGCTAACATTTCAATTAAACAAATTCAAATCCTTTCTGCAACAAATATTATACAAAATATCAATTAATATTATAACATAATGCAAAATCATATAAAACTTGTGGTTCCATGCGTAATTATTTAAGTATTAAAAATTTAATATTGTTTTATAGAATAATATTAAACATTACAAAATCATGAATTTGTAAATCGTGTAGGTGTAAGGTTGATGTAAATGGTTTGTCGATTAATAAGTTAGATATAACTATTTAGAATAAAAATATCGAAAGTAAAAAGAGTATGAAATTCTAAAAATAAAAATTTAGGTGAGTTTATATTAATTTACACGATGCATAGTAAAGGAATAACATAATCAAGCATATAAACATAATCAAACATATAAACATTAGATATTTTAAAAATATAGATAATATATAAAATTGCAATAACAAAATTATTACTTAATTTATCCTTTATATTCAAGTCTCGTGCGTGTATGGACATTAAAACTAGTTAGGATAATATGGTATAATCTTGATTATCTATCTACTCTAAGAGTGGGGGAACGGGTGGCTGTTGGCTCAACTTGTGGCCTTTGGCGCCAGGCTGGCGATGGCGCACCATTCTCACTGTCGCGCCAAGCCTTATCGTGCCAACCCCACCAGCCGGCGCCATCACTGTTCACTTTTTTTTAAATTAAAAAAGCGTAGCCGTTAGAGGGTTTTTTTTTCAATTTAAAAAAAATCAAAACTAGCTGTTGGTTTTGGAAAAAATAGCCGTTGGGTTTTTTTTTTCAAAAAAAAATAATCCCAAATCACTATATAAATTAAACCTCAAACCTTTACATATTATATATCATATATATCTACTGCTTTTAATTTTTTCATCACATGGATCCTTACCAAAACACCGTCGACGAATACGAAAAATATTTCGGTAACACTCATGAACGTTATACTCGAGGCTTAACGGAGTATGAGACATTTTTGGCTATGTCTAATCAAGGAGCCGGTGGATCGGACGCGAGGCATAAGAGGACATATATACCTCGTGAACGAGAAGACGCGAGTCAAAGATTGCTAGATGACTACTTTGGCGATGCCGAAACTTCTGCATTATATACGGAAGAGAAATTCCGGCGAAGGTATCGTATGAGTTCAAAGCTTTTTAGAAAAAATTTCAGTGTTATTTAAATCATAATGCCGACCATCTACCCGAATACTTTTCTTATTTTCGCCCCGGGATGGATGCTACCGGTCAAGATAGTATTCTCCCCATTCTAAAGATCA
This sequence comes from Glebionis coronaria, assembly GCA_025667525.1. NCBI lineage: Eukaryota > Viridiplantae > Streptophyta > Magnoliopsida > Asterales > Asteraceae > Glebionis > Glebionis coronaria. Next base: position 139,919,560 of record CM046879.1, on the reverse strand, counting down.
CTTCGGCATTTCGTAAATTGGCGTATGGGTCATTACCCGATGCATTTGACGAGTATTTGCAAATTGCCGAACACACTGCTAGAGAATGTTTGCTTCATTTTACTAAATGCATATTTGACTTATATGTTGAAACGTATTTAAGAAAACCTACTCCCGCGGATATAGAAAAAACATATGCATTGCACAATGAGAAACATGGACTCCCGGGAATGCTCGGGAGTATTGATTACATGCACTGGGGTTTGGAGAAATTGTCCCAAGGATTTATAGGCTCAATTTAAAATACGAGATAATAAATATCCAACTCTTATGTTAGAAGCAGTGGCGGATCAACAATTGACATTCTCGCATGCATACTTTGGTGTTCTTGGGGCAAACAATGATCTAAATGTCTTATATGGTTCACCTTTATTTGATGATGAGTTAGCCGATAGGGTTTCAAATTCTCCGTTTGAGGTAAACAGAAAAACATACAAAAAGGTTATTATTTGGCTGACAGTATTTATCCTGAGTGGTCTATATTTGTGAAAACATTTTCGGCTTCAAGGGATGAAAAAACATTGCGGTTTAAAAGAGTTCAGGAAGGTGCTAGAAAAGATATCGAACGCGCTTTCGGTGTCTTACAAGGTCATTGGGGAATTATACGACAACCTACTCGTGCTTATGAAATTAACCACTTGAAACGAATCATGTATTGTTGTATCATGTTACATAACATGATACTGGAAGACGAAGGATTCACATTGAATATTAGAGATGTTTATGTTGATCCCCAACCGAATATTGTTCGAAGCTGGGTCGAAATATGTGAAATACATGAGAGCAAAACAAAAGAAATTCGAGACCGAAGAGTGCACAACGATCTTCGAGCCGATCTTGTGGAGCATTTGAGCGTAATCATTAAATTGTAACGTTTTTTTTAATATAATGTTTTTTTAATTGAAACGGTTTTTTTTATTGTAATGTTTTTTTCTATTGTAATGTTTTTTTTATTGTAATGTTTTTTTTTTAATTTAATCAAGTTTTTATTTAAGTTATTTTGTGTTTTTCTTTTAAAAATAATTATATTCGTTGGCACTAGTTTTTCTGGTGCCAACTGTTACCCCTGAAATGCGGTGCCGAAAAAGGTTCTTGTGCCAAAGCCCCAAAATCCTACGTGGCGACTTTGACACGAGATTCTGACGCTAATCGCTCCCAACATTCCAACAACTTTTCATAAAGAACTTTTAACAACCTATTAAAAATATTATTTATTTTTAAGTTGAAATATCTTTTAATATATATTTTTAGCATATAGCTTTATATATTATTTAAAACTTTGTGTTATTTAGTTTAACATTCATTTTGATATATTTATATTATTTTTCCGATTTTCAACTTGTTTTTTATTTTATTTTGATTCAATTTTTTTTCATTTTAATAAAAAAGAAAAATTACTAGATTCCGTCGTTATATTACGCGGGTATCATGCTAATACATACAAATATATACATTTACTAGCATGGTACCCGCGCAATGCAGCGACGGGTAATAAGTGACGATTTTTTAGCAATCGAATTAACGTTAAAATATAAAAAAGTTGAATTAAAATAAATACGATCACTAAAAATGAATAAGAAAACAAAAAATTTGTAAATATATCAAAATGTATGTTGAATTAAAGAGAACAAATTTTTTAAAAAATATGGTGAAATTAGATTATGAAAAATATAAATGAGTTAAAAGATATTTTAATTTAAAAATAAATATGAGTTTTTAATAAGTTGTTAGGAAGTTGTTACAAAAGTTTGTTTCAAAAGAAATGGATGGTTAAGATTTGAAGTTATGTTTGGATTAAAAATGATCTAATGATTAAGTTATTAGATGACACCCTTTATAAATATATATTTATATACGGTTTTAGTCGATTAATATATCTAATCTGAAAATCAAATTTATAGTTTGATTCGGTTTTAACAAATTGGATTCGATAATTAGTTGGATTAAAATAGTGCCAATTGTTGGGTAATCCATCCATTCGATGCTACCGGCCCGAGTAATGTTAAAAAGAAGGTAGGCAAGTGAGCGGTCATTGTCGTGCTCAGAACAACACCCGGGGCCACTTTGCGTACCCCATTTAAAGATTTTCATTTTTTTGCAGGCCAATCCTCTTTCATAACATTCATCAAGATTCATCATGTAATTTACTCTTTTTTTTATTTTAATTTTATTCACCTAAATTATCTTACTTTACTGTTTTTACCCTTTAATTGTTACTATGTTACTGTCTGTTCAAACAAATCTTTAACTGGTTTTTTTTTATGATTTATATGAATTGTTAATAATTTCAAGGGTTTGATGGGTAGTCGTTGAACTACATTTATAGGTAATATGTGGCAGTATTTATTTATTATGTGTTTTAAGGGTTTGATATGATTATTTTGGTTAAGGTTTTGTTGCGAAACCCTTATTTTGGTTTTCTTTTTTTTTTTATTGTTGTTGTTTTTGCCGGTGATTGATTTATTTGTGTAAGAATATGTTTGTAAATCTGTTTGGGTTTCACTTTTAGATGTGTTATGAAACAAATTTGGGTTAGTTATGACATCGTGTTTTTTGGAGTGAGTATGTAGAAGTCTCTCTTATCGTAAAGGGTATTAGTTAGTGTGTGACTGCGGGGAACTAATTTGCTAGAGTTATTGTGTCTTTGCACACTTGTTGCTTCTTGGGTGTGCGTGTGGTAGGAACGTAGGAGACGTGATGAAATTGAACAAGTACTTGGTAAAGAAACTTCGATATGAGCTGAATTAGGTGTAGCTTTGACTCAGTCCAGGTGAGGAGGGCGCGAGACTTCAGTTCACTGAAGTAGCTTTAGTAATTTATAAACTTGCTTAAGGGTAGGATTCTAACTCGTGAGTCGTGACTGCTTTGTCCTTGGCGTTTAGCGGTTAAGCATCAAAATTCATATTAGCTCATTAGTCTTGATATTCATGGGTTTTATATGTGCTATAATGATACAATTTACAGATATGAAGGATGCTCTTGGTATTCTTAGTATAGCTGTGATAGACTGATAGACTAATTACTAACAGTAGTTAGTAGCATAGTATAATTGTATCATTTTTCTGAGCCAATTTTATTCTATTTATTGCGTTGGAATTTTAACTTGTTTTGGAATAAGAAATTAGAAGTCTTGGTGTCCATGTAACCTTTGTGGAGCAAAATCACTCCACAACATACCCAGTCTCGCCAGAGCGGGGTATGGTGGAGCAAAAGAATCACGAATACTATTTAGATAAATTCGCCAAAATCATGCATATATGTATCTTGACAAAGAGCTTCTGTCAGATCTAATTAGTTAAGAATAGTTTCCACGTTATATCAACTACTGTTTGTTCTTATTCTCTTTTTGATGTCATGCCAGCGTTCACATTAACCAGTCAACTGGCTAGCCTCACTTCTCTTAAACAACTCTTGGCCAGCCAATTGGCAATTGTATCAATTCGTTAACTACTTAGCAAATCAATTGCTTGTCATATCTTATATCACGGTTTAGCCAGCCTGTCTTTGTGGAAAGAGAATGTTCCAACATATGATTTATTTAGGTAAAATATATTTAAGACGAGTGGAAGCTATACAGCTAAATATTGTGTATTATTCTAGTAAAAAAAGTAAAATTTTACCTGCTGATAAAATATGCAGTAGAGAAGCTTCATTCTTTATTCGATATTCTATGGAATTTGTGGACATCTGATTTCATTTTTTTTTATTCCGCTGTAGATCCAAGGTGGCCTGTGAGGATGACTGATATTGAGCAATGATGATTCCACAATTTACTTGCAAATTTACAATCAACTTCAATTGTACCCCATTATGAGTACTATGGACCCTATGGTAAGTTGCTTCTTCACATCTCTTCCATCTTCCCGCTGTATAATAGGCTCTTTTGACCTTACAAGTAAAGAATTTTGTTTCAACGCTCAAAGTAGAAATTATGTAAGCTGCGGTACCCAGACAGGAATATAGTTAATACAGTATCTCTGCTTTCAAGCATAAGTACAACAGTCCTCTTATCAGACTTAATAGTCCTCATAATCTTGTGCACCGGTTGATAACCCTGCTATCCTGTATTGTGTTTTCTTGTTTTTCAGTTTTTTTCTGAATGATTATAGTCTGTGACTTTGTTGCTATCTGTGGACAGTTGTTAACCTGTTTATGCGGGTCGTAGGCTTTTAGCAGGAATAACAAATTTAAGACTAAATGATTAAGAATTAATGTATTCCCTGTATAATAAGAAAATGCTTTGTTCCCGTATAATAATGAAATTTTTATTCTTAATACGTGGTGTTTTCTTGTTAGTTTAAAGTCAATCAGTATTTTAATACTAAAGAAATTATTTATACTCTATCTCTATGATAAAGGAAGAGATATATTCCTTATTTAATAAATGTTATTGTTTTTAAAGTTTAGAGTCATTTGTGGGCCTTACCAAGTTTATGAAATTGATCAGGGTTTAGTCATAAGGAAATAATTCATAATTTATTCCCTGTATATAAGCAACAATGGCATTTCAATAATGTAGTAGCTCCATATATAGAGGTCTAACATAAGATAGTGGTATGCTTAATGTGCTCAATAATAGTGCTAAATCTATCTAGTCATGATTCGGAGGAAACCTGCATCCGGAAAGAAGGTAAGTCTTGGGAGAATGCCAACGTCTTGAACACTATATGTGTTTGTTTCCTATCCTAACCCCACATGCTTCTAGAGGTTATGAATTTACAAACAGCTTTTCTGATTTAGAGTCATTTTCAAATTTTGTGTGTTGTTCTATAAGAGATAAAGTAGGTTGGAACACTAACAGAAGTGTGTTAGACAACGGTGAAGCGAATGATATAACTGTGTGTCCTTTTTCTTTGACCTTCATTTCATATCTCTCATTAACCTTTGTTCTGAATCCTTTGTTATCACCGAACAATTTGATTTACCACTCCTAGGTTATGCTTTAGTCAATGCTACTCATCATCCAAGTATATTATCACTGGTTAACTGTCCTATGATGCTCTTTTTGTTCTTCCTTAGGTGCACGTAAACATTCGTAATCTGAAATGAGTTACTATATCGTTTTTCCGTATTTTCATAGCTGTTTGGTTAGGCGAACACACATTTTTCATAGAAACTAGTGTTATGCTAAGTAGATTATTATACTTATTTTTCATTGTTCATAGAAGTTTGAGTAATCATCATCTGGGAGCGTTTATCTACCTCTTGAAAGACTCTATCATGGAGATTTGGCTTATCTCTCATAGTTAGTTAAGCTATTTTACTATTAGTTTGTTTGCTTTCTGTTTGTTATGTGTGTAATAGGTTTTTTGGTAATTCTTTTCTCAATTTGAGTCGTCGTCTATCTTACCTTTCTCGACCCTCGTGATCCCAAATCCCGACCCTCTTGATTTCAATGCACAAATTGCTTTTACCCATCTTCTTTTTGTGATGCATTACATTATTAGATACATTGCATCCATGCAAGTATTTAACATATTCTGCTGAAATAAGATCTTAATTTCAATGTACTTGGGCAGTGAGTGTTAATTCGTCAACAAATGACAGTCCTTTTCTATATGGTTATTGTTGTGTTAAAGTTTTTGCATTCTAAGCGTTTCATGTGAAACTTACAAAATCGTAATGACTTGTCTGAAATATTTTACAGAAGCATAGAGAACAGCCCAAGGTCCCTTGTCAAATGGAAACAGAGGGCGATATAATCAGCAACTTACCAGGTCATATAATAGACAAAGTTTTGTCCCTTTTGACCTTAAGGGATGCAGTAAGAACAAGCATATTATCCAGTAAATGGAGATACAAGTGGGTCAACCTCACAAGTCTCGTCTTTGACAATCAATCTGTTCTAGTATCCTCCCAGGATCCAACAGTTATAAAAAATAAAATGGTTAAAATTGTTGATCACGTCCTCTTACTTCACAATGGCGTCATCCACAAATTCAAGCTCTCTCACAGAGATCTCCAAGGTGTCTGTGATATTGATCGTTGGATTCTTCATCTTTCACGAGGTGCGGTCAAAGAATTTATACTCGAGATCTGGAAAGGTCAACGCTACAAGCTACCTTCTTCTCTGTACTTGTGTGACAAATTAACTCATCTTGAGCTTTTTAACTGTTTGGTAAAGCCTCCATCAGCATTCAACGGATTTAAGATCTTGACCAGCCTTGATCTTCAGCACATTACAATGGACCAAGATGTTTTTGAGGATTTGATATATAAATGCCCTTTGCTCGAGAGGTTGACTTTAATGAACTTTGAAGGATTTGCTCATCTTAAGATTCATGCTCCAAAACTTACTTTCTTTGACATTGGAGGTGTCTTTGAAGATGTCAACTTTGAAAACACGTTTCATCTTTCTACTGTGTCCATTGGTTTGTATGTCAATGTTGGCAATGATCATGAATTATGTCTTGGAACCACAAGCAAGCTGGTTAAGTTTTTTTCATCTCTGCCAAGTATACAGAGGCTCGAGGTTCAAAGTTTTTTTTTGAAGGTAAAAAAGTTGTCGAACTCTCTCTTTTGCTTTTGTTACACTTCGTACTTCACACTATATCTTTTTTCACTTATGTTTCCTCCATATTGCTGGAATATGGATAAGGGCCAAGCAGGCGTCTGAGTTGGGTAATGGGCTAAAACGGCCACCGCAATATAGGTTGCACCAGGCTGACTTACTGACTTCCTGACCCCTGTTTTTTCTTTATTTCTTGTTTCAGTTAATGTTTTTAAACATGATAACAATTAACACATATCATACCATTTTATTAAATTAATGATATTTCTTAAAAAAACCGATGCTTTGTAAGCATTTTGAGTACTCGTTGGGAAACTTTTGACCTGTTTGACTTGTTAATCCTTTTATATATTTTATTGGTTTGCCCTGTTTCCTAATTGGACTGAAATTGCTATATCTAGCTGACAACGATGTTAATTGAGGTATTATCCTGTATTTCTTTGCCCCCAGTTCTTGGCAGTTGATATGGTGCCAAGGAGGTTGCCTATTCCATGCATGGAACTGAATTATCTGTCACTGCGTATAAACTTCAATGACATGGACGAGTGTCTAGCAGCTCTTTGCATTCTTAGAAGTTCACCCAACCTTCTCGAGCTTGAGATGCTGGTAAGTTAATTCTATGATGTCTCTCCTTGGCTACTAATCAATATTAAGCTACCCAATATCTAGAAAACGGTTTATAATACGTTTGTACTAATTGTTTAGGCACGACCAGACGAACAGCCAGCTCCAAGAGCAGCTGCAAATAATTTGATGGAAGAAGACTACCAAAGCTGTTTTCTAAACCAGTTAAGGTTTATCAAAATAGCTGGCATATTTGGGGTTCCAAGAGAACTGAACTTTATCAACTTTTTGCTTGCAAATTCACCGGTACTCGAGAGGATGACTGTTAAGCCTGCTTCTCAAGATGGTGGCTGGGATATGGTTAAAGAACTGCTACGATTCAGGCGAGCATCTGTACATGCTGAAATCATTTACCTTGATCCCTAGTTTTGACCTATTACGTGTCCTTAAAACATCGGTGAATCTGATGCTTGTTGATGTCATTTGTTGAACACCTTTTGAATCTTTGGTTGAATACCTTTTATGGAGCCATTTTATAATTTGCCAAAAAGTTTGGACTTTGGTTATCTCTTTTTCTTGCATTGGCATATGGGTTTTAATCGTAATATAAAGTCTAAACTAAGTGCGCATATAGTAACCACCAGATTTTCTTTTCATACTGCAAAAGATTTCGTGGGTTGTGTGCATATATACAACCAATATATAGGCTTTGCCCTTGCTCATTGCTCGCCTAGTCGCCTAGTCATTTTAATAGTTAACTACACCACACTTTGTGAGTTTGTGGTAACAAATGATGATATCAAAGTTTTATCATTAAAAAAGATGCTAGTTTTTGGCTGGAAAATTGGACAATTTGATTGCACGATCGAATAATAACTTCCCAACTCCCCCTACCCTTATGGTATCAGAGCCTTACGCTCTCACCATCACCATTACCCTTACTATTTCTTTTATACTAAATTCCTAATCGTATGCTTTGTGACTTTAGCCTTAGTGCTCATTTCTCACATCAGAAATTTAAAATTTAGCTTAAAGGTCTGATTTCTATAGCTTTAAGGGTTATAGTTCTCTATCCCTTTATTCTATCAGGGCCGTTGCAGGATATGTAAGTCGACAAAGGTGGTCGCAGTTGTTTCCTCCGGGAGTATAGAATAAGAAGAAAAAGTCTATAATTCTTAAAACCATGAGTCATGATAACCTTTTCAACCGCTCGACCTCGTCCAGTTTCCGCCAATCCTCTGCATCTAAAATAAATCAATTATATGAAATCTCATATAGTTCTGATGATTCCAGGATCTCAATCAATGAAATGCCACTAGTAAACCCTACCATGTTTTCACCAAACCATCCAATTCCATCACAAAAAGAGTCAAGCAGCTAATTGGATCTAACCCACACAAGCAAATAAAAGAGTTTGTCCAAACATCAAAGTTCGATTCGCATCAGTTACCAGCATCTCAGATAGAACATTTGGTACCTTTGCCATTGCCTTCCGACCTTCCTCGACATTATTTATCACAAGGGTACACACATATTCATTTCGGAGCTATAAGGTTAGCATTAACCTTTCATGGAAGAAAAGGACTTCCTGCATATTCAAGAATAGCCTTGCTTGATACAAGGTTTGCAGAATATCAGCATGCTTGTATTGGTACAATACAAACAACGTTGAACGTAGGAATAATTTTTGTCACGTTTTACCCAAATTTTAACATGCCTCTCAATGACCCTTCACTATTCACAGCCCTCAAGGCCCAGATCCAGATTGGAGGTACACCCCAAGTGAACACCTTTCAAGATACGTTCCATTACCAAATGGCTTATCGAGTTCAAAATCATTCGTTAGATATTTTGGTTCCAGGACAAGACGATGTCGGTAATGCGTTACTCATCGACATAGACGCAAATGCAACTCCAACCTGTACATACATACCAAAGCAGTTATCTCGAGACGAGTTACTAAAATTACTTCCAGAAAAGTGGATAACAAATTATGAGCAAATCCATCAAGCTCCTGTTCGATCGAACTCAGCTCCAGAATTTGTTAGACATGAGAATGGTCTCGTGGAGATCAAATTCTCGCAACCAAAGGCACCTAATGTGTTTCCAACGGGAATCCACATGATCGCACCAGCAAAACCCAACCAAACCACGACCAATGAGCCTGTTCAAGAAATCAAACACATATGGTGGGACGTATGCGATTGCGAAAGTTGTTTAGATGAAGCTCAAAAGCTTGAAGATGAAGAAGATGTCCCTAAGAAACAAAGATCTTCACAACAAAGACTCAAAAAGAGATATGAAGACGGTGACCCAACAATTGGACTTCTTGGAGAACCCTTAGGGAAATTTGACTACTATGTTTTATACCCAAAACAAAACCAAATATCACAACCACAAAAAACACCACAACCACAAACACTTACACCCTACCACCAAAAGCTTTATCTGTCATTCATCAAACGCCACAACCAAAGAAAGATAAAGAAACAATCCCTTCACCAGTATTCCCAATAACAACACCCTCTTCAATATCGTATTCAAAAGAATATGAACAAGAGTTCCCAGCCCTTACTGCATTTGAGCATCCTGATAGTCGAACCAAGCACGACTAGAAGATAAAAAATCCAACGACTATTGGTCCCACAGGACTCGCAAATACTGTTAGTCCCGCGGAAGCTACCCTAAACCGGCAAAGTAAAAATGTTGTTGCTCAAAAAAAGGTTCTCGCAATAATACTCTCACAGCAAACCATGCTCGCAAATACCCAACAAAATCTTTCATCAAAAGTCGGATCCCTAGAGAGTATCATCCATGAACTTCGTTTGAAAATCCAAGAGCTTCACCGAGAACTTATCCAAATCATCAAAACATCACCCACAACCCAATCTTCCTCTTCCGTTTCTAAAAAAGAAGCAGAAATGAAGAACTTAAAAATCCAACTCCAAGATCTAGAACGACAACATAAGCAAAAAAGAATTTCAACCCTTGTTGATGATCCTTGGAGATTGCCATCCGCCCCTTTTGTAGGAATATCGTTTGACCCTCAACCATTACCACAATCCCACAACCAAACATCGTCACCTTCACTAAACATGTGGGCATCAGAACAAAGAAAGTTAAAAGCCTCCACCAGCAAAAACCAAAATCCTCCGCAAGAATCCAACCCTACAACCCATTCTAAAGTTCATGATGTCCTTCCAATTGAGCGGGTAAACCCTGTCTCAACTTTCCTACAATCCCTACACAAACCGAAAGACCTCAGTGCTCCCATTGCGTAGCTCCAGTCATCCACTCCTGACGTGAGGATAAAGATGTGGATATTGTTGATGGATCTGAACACTTGTTCATGGCAGAACCAGAATATGCAGAATCAACAATACAGTTTGATACAGATGACTACGGAGAAAACCGAACACCACAAACAAGTTCCACGGATTTGCCACAGTCTGACATAAAGCAGTACTTCACATTCGATGACCTTCCACCATCAAAATGGCGTGAAAGAAGTATAGAGATGCTAACATGGTGTTCGCCAGAACTGCAATATTACACCATTGACATAGTCATCAAGCGGTTTCTTACTCGGATCCAAGGGCGCCTACGAGGTTGGTACCTCAGTCTTGGAGAATATCGCCAGCTACAGTTGCAGCAGTCAGCATTCCCAGAAGCTTTTATAGGCTCCATATAGTCTGAGTTCATTGGCAACCCCTATGAACACACTACCCATGCGAGAGAAGAATTTCTTAAGATGAAATGTTGCTCTTTCCAAAAGAAAGATTTAGAAAAACATTATGATCGTATGTCTAAGCGATTTTATTGTTTGAATGGAGTCGACGATGTCAATTTAAAGCAAGTTTTCCTGAACTCTCTTCCGGAATCCCTTGCTAATGAAGCATATCGGGCATTGGAAGCAAGAAATGTCACAATAGCTCAATCATATCTCAGCGAACTATACCAGTTGATCATGAATGCCTTAGCCAAGCTTTGCAACCAGAAACAGTTTCTTGCCTAATTCGAACGTACAGGAAAACGCCTCGGGTCAGCCTGCGATGACAAGTACCTGAAAACTAAGTGCAAAGACAAGTCATCATGTGAGTGTACCCATACAAAAAAGAAATTCCATTCTAAAAGTTATTCAAGCTTTTCAAGAAAACCCCGATTCCCTCAACGAAGAAGCAAGAAGTGGAAATTCATCAAGAAGAAGAAACAACGTGGCAAGACTTTAGATAGGTGCTTCATATGCCAAAAGAAAGGTCATTTTGCAAGAAACTGTCCAAATAAGAAAAAATCCCAAGCGCTTTTACAAGCCTTGAACCAGGTTGAACCAGTCGATCATTCTGATTTAGAGTCACTATCCTCTTTGGATGATGAACCGGGAGATTCAGTCTTATGCACAATCGTCTATTCAGATTTCTCATCTGATGACGACTCTGACTCAGATTCTCTGACTAGTGATGATGATTTTGGAATTCATATGATAAATCCAATTCCACATGTAATACTAGTACAAGAAGAACCACCATTACCACTAGCCAAAATCCACCTCCTTACGGATGCGTATGCAAAGCTAATCCCAGTTATTGCATTTTTCGACACCTGTGCGGCCGTTTCCATCCTGAACCCTGCTATCTTACCAGACCACTATTAGAGACCTCACTATCAGAGTTTTATGACTGCTAATGGATAGAAATTTGTCATTGACAAAATAAGTGTCCCCATTAACATTCGCCTATTTCCAAAGTGCGTAATCAAGAGAAGGCTGTTGGGTTCGAGCTCGCATGGAAAAGATCTCTTGATCGGTTTTGATATCCTACATAAACTACCAAACTTACGATGGACGGGCACAGGACTTCACTACAAAAGCTTTTTCAACCCTTGGACAACCATGCATCGCCTTTTTGTTGCAAGTGTTACTCCACCACTTGCTGATGTCAACTGCATCAAACAAAAACTTATTCAAGACTCATGTGCTTCCTCACACACCGAGTTTTTGAAAAAACACCCTTCACCTTTGTGGTTGAATCCCTCATTCTTTGTTTCGCTATCTTTTAAGCAAAACGAAGATGTTAATCCTACCAAAGCTAGTCACCCCGGAATGAACCCAGATCATTACCAGCTTGCTTTAGAAGAATGAAACCAACTGGTTGCTGAAGGAATTGTTGAACCTACCACCTCGTCATGGGCATGTGAGGCTTTTTACTTCAATAAAAGAAGCGAACAAGTTCATGGAAAGCTCAGGTTGGTCATACACTATCAACCGTTGAACCACTTTTTAGCTGATGACAAGTTTCCGCTTCCACAAAAGAAGTCGTTATTTCAACACCTGGCAGACGCTAAAGTCCTCTCCAAGTTCGACCTTAATTCAGGATTTTGGCAACCCAAAAACCGGGTTCTGTATACCTGATCATCATTACCAGTGGATAGTAATGCCGTTTGGTTTAAAAAATGCTCCACCGGCCTTCCAAAAGGCAATGATAACCATTTTTGAGCCGATCCTTGCAAACACATTGGTTTAAATTGATGATATCCTCTTATTCTCCCTAGATGAACAATCCCATGCAGAGTTACTTTCCAAGTTTTATTCTATTGTCACAAAGTATGGGATAATGCTATCCGAGAAAAAGATGGAGGTTGGTGTAACCAAAATTCACTTTCTTGGCATGGAGATCACAGACGGCAAGTACAAGCCTCAACCGCATGTCGCTCAAGAGTTACTGAAGTTTCCGGATGAATTACCTTCACAAAAAATGATTCAACAGTTCCTCGGGTTAGTCAACTACATGTCTGATTTCCTGCCCAAGCTATCAAATCACACCGCCTTGTTGTTCCCCATGTTAAAAAAGAATACCCTACAGTGGACATCACGACAAACAGAAGCAGTAAAAGCTATCAAGTTGCTAGCTGAAAAGATGCCCCCACTGAAGATTCCCATCATGACTGAAAGAAGAATTTTGCAGACAGATGCTAGTGATGAGCGTTGGGGAGCTGTCCTACTTGTCCAAGATAGCAATAATAAGAGACATGTCTGTGGCTATAAGAGCGGCACGTTTAAACTCTCTGAACAACACTATCACTCTATGTTCAAAGAGATTCTTGCAGTCAAACAAGGCATTGAGAGATTCCAATTCCATCTAATCGGCCACAAATTTCACGTTGAAATGGATATGTCCTTTCCACGTATGCTACAATTCAAATGGAAGATGCTCCCTCACGCACAACTTTTGAGATGGGCAAATTGGTTCTCACAGTGAAAGTTCACAGTAAAACACATCAAAGGAACAGAGAACGTACTTGCAGATTTTCTCTCTCGTCCAACTGCCTATAAATCAGAAGAAAAAACCCCAAAGAAAGTAAGCCAAGTACAAACACATACTCCTAACTTTCTTTCAATGGTTCTTTCAGTCACTTCCCAAAGTGATCCAGCATCCTCCTCCACCCCTACACCACCACTCCTTGTCCTCAACCTGCCAGAAGAGACAATGGAAACAATCGTAGATTTAACCTTTGAAAAAAGGTCTAAATTAAGTTTTAAAACATTTCTCACTGTCCTCATACAGAAAACCATGTTTTTGTATGAGGACAGTGAGAAATGTTTTGAAACTTAATTTAGACCTTTTTTCAAAGGTTAAATCTGCGATTGTTTCCATTGTCTCTTCTGGCAGGTTGAGGACAGGGAGTGGTGGTGTAGGGGTGAAGGAGGATGCTAGATCACTTGGGAAGTGACTGAAAAAACCATTGAAAGAAAGTTAGGAGTATGTGTTTGTACTTGGCTTACTTTCTTTGGGGTTTTTTCTTCTGATTTATAGGCAGTTGGACGAGAGAGAAAATCTGTAAGTACGTTCTCTGTTCCTTTGATGTGTTTTACTGTGAACTTCCACTGTGAGAACCAATTTGCCCATCTCAAAAGTTGTGCGTGAGGGAGCATCTTCCGTTTGAATTGTAGCATACGTGGAAAGGAGGACATATCCATTTCAACGTGAAATTCGTGTCCGATTAGATGGAATTGGAATCTCTCAATGCCTCGTTTGACTGCAAGAATCTCTTTGAACGTAGAGTGATAGTGTTGTTCAGAGGGTTTAAACATGCCGCTCTTATAGCCACATACATGTCTCTTATTATTGCTATCTTGGTCAAGTAGGACAACTCCCCAACACTCATCACTAGCATCTGTCTATGATAACGCCCAAATCTAACATGTTTTATTAAGCGTTATCCATATATTTTGCATGGTTTTTGGTTATACTAACGAGCTATTTAGCTCATATATGTATGAAGTTGTGTTTTGTGTTGTTAGATAGCCAAGAACAAGAAAAGACAAAGAAAGAGAGAATAAATGACGATTCATGCATATACAAAGGAATCCCGACAAGTACAAGCCTTTGAAGATCAATTGCGGATGCAAGAACAAGTGTTTTCATGAAGTGTACAAGTTCATCAACATGCAGTTTTGCCACCGGCAGATCCAAAGTTGCCACTGGCGGAAACAAGTTGCCACCTACTTTTGTGTTGGCAGAATTTTGTCTACATACAATGAACATCCAAGCCTTCATGAAGCTTCTATTGGATTCTAGAACTACTTTGGGACCAAGTAAACTACTTTGGCTACAAGAATACACCTTTGGCTCCAAGTACATTTCTTTAGCTCCAAGTTCATGCATTGAAGACATGGCCTTGAATTCATCTATAAATAAGACCCTAGGGGGTCATTGTAAGATATCACATCATAGTAACTCATTACCACCTTCATTATTCACCAAGGGAACTCTCCCAACCTTGGTGAAGAACCCCATTCTCGGATTTAATATTAGAGTGCCAAAAAGTGACGTTTTTGAAGCTCCAATCATCAAAATAACCTTATCAAACTATAAGGGATCATTACCCTTATCATTGGTAGTGTTTCTTGATACCTAAATCACCACCAACCTTCACCAAACCTCTCCAAAACCTGCCTCAAATCTCAAATACGAATTTCATTTGCATAACCCGAAAGACCACAAAACTTGTAGTCAATTGGAGGCCTAAGGATTGCTCTAATTCCTTCCATTTACTTATTGTATTCATACTTTGGGTAAACTCTTGTTATTTTTATTATGTTGAACTCTATGTCATATGAATGTTTGTTGATTAATATGATCATGGAGTAGTTTTCTTTACACTTGTTTGGATGATGTTGTGACATGAAGATTGTTTATGTTTTTATCATTGTTTTGATCAATTTCATGTTATGTTTGAAATTCAATTGTGCTTAAGTTCTATTCCATTTTCTTATCATACTTGATTAGTTGTTGATGATTTCATAGGTCGAAAGTGTTATCATTCACCAACTAGTTATAATCGTTTTGTCTATGGATGATTATCTAATGTATTGATCATTTCTTTATTGGTATGATTATGCGAAAGAACTTAAGTGTGATTGTTAATGATTTTGTGAAACGACCGTGAATCAAACTCGTTAAACTAAACACAGTCTTGAATTGGTTGATTTGTCTTAATGCTTGATTTAATTGTGTTGTAATCAAACGCGTTGGTTATATACTTTAAAATCAAAGATTGGAATTTGTGACCATCATATTCTTTACTTGTAATCAATTTATCAAAACCATCCTCATATGAACAATCCAAATGTTATGAATTAATCCAAGCAAGTGTTGTCTTTAATATTATTGTTATCATCTCATCGTATTAGCTTAATCATATTCGTGTTACTTGTTTGCTCATTGCTTAATTGTTACTTGTATGGTAATTTTGGGAGTGACAACCATCTTTACCAATAACGTTACATTGTTACTTAAATTCTTTACAACCGAAAACACCCAAATCCTAGTGAACGACCTCGGCTTACAACAACAAGCTAGCTACAAGCGAAAGGGTCATACTTGCCCGTGTGTTCTTAGCTTATTTGGAAATCCGTGTTATAAATTTAAAACTTGTGTACACTCACAAAGAACGCATCAAGTTTTTGGCGCCGCTGCCGGGGATTTGTGTTTTGTGCTTTTCATGTTTTGAATCTTGTTTCATATCGTGTATCGTTCTTCCCCATTATGCTTATTTTGTTTAGTGCTTATTGCGTTTTAAGAATTTTAAAGTGTATTTAGATTAAGCTTTTCTCATCAACCCCCCAAAAGTTTTTTTAAGTGTTCTTAGTTATTAGTTGCCAAAACCCAAAAATAAAAAAAGTAAAAAAAAATATATATATAACTTCTGATAGGAGAGTATTGCCGCCGGCAACACCCTCCTGCCGCCGGCAAGAGCACCACAGAATCCCCTTTGCCGTCCGACAAGGAGCTCCTGCCGCCGGCAAGCCCCAACAGCAACCAACTTGCCGTCCGGCAAGTCAGCTCTGCCGCCGGCAAGCTTCAACAGAAGCTTGATTGCCGTCCGGCAACCCTTTCCTGCCGCCGACAAGGTTCACAGACCCTAATAAAAAAATTCAAAAAAAAAAAAAACTCTTTTGTCTTCTTTTGTTTTAACCGAACCTTCCTCAAACCCGTTCCTAATTGTGTTTTTCACTCGTTTAACATCCGTTCTTCGAGTTAATAACCAATTATCCTTGTTTTATCATAACCCACCCAACCGCCCCGTTTAATCATTTTGTGCCTTGTTCGTATTTCTAATCACCCCGGTTTGATCCCAAGCCCCGTGTTTAGAACCCGAAGTCATTCGAGCCGTCCGGTTTGATAGATTTGGTACAATAATTCATTAGCGTTTTCACTCTTATTTTTCTTGTTTCTTTAGTTGTTTTATTTAGTAAAAAAATTAGTAATAATAGTAGTAGTAAAAAAATATATACAAAAAATATTTTTGGACTTATTTGTTTTATTTATTTTATTTTTCTATGACGTTTTGCAAATCACTCCGGGTTTGTATAAACCCGCGTTCTTGGGGAAAACAACTCGTTCGTTCATTCCAAAAGCTTAAACGTAAGATCAATAATAGGACGACATCCGATAAAACACCAATCGTACCCCTTGAAATTGAATCACCCGAACCATACATCAAACCACCGTTCATCAAAGAATTTTTCATCATCGCCTCTAAAGCCGACGTATTCGACACCGAAGTCGAGACGATATTCAAAAAACCATTCCATATTGAAGGAATCTCATCCTATGAAACCGAATCCGATTCCTCAACCGTTCTTACCATTGATCCCGATGATCAACCTATGTGGTCAAACACTAGGATCGATGCTCCAACACCTAGTTCCTCTATTGTTCAATTCCTTATTTTGAACAATTTCACTATCACGAGTACCCACATGAAAATGATTCGGGAGAACCAATTTGATGGACAAGTCCTATTCGATCCTCACCGACACGTTCTCGATTTTCTTGAGATTAGTAGCCTTTTCCAATATGGTGAAAATCAAGAGGAAGCGATTAACTTGAGGACGTTCCCATTCTCATTAACCAGAGAAGCTAATATTTGGTTGAATGAACTAAACGAAGGAACAATTACTTCGTGGAATGAATTAAGAGAAGCTTTTATAAGCCGATTCTTTTCATCCGCAAAGTTTAAACGTCTCCTAAACGACATTCATAACTTTCACCAACTTGATAACGAGACTCTCGTTGAATCTTGGCTCCGAATGAATTAATGCTTCGCGCTTGTTATGGACATGATCTAACCAAGAGAACGATAATTGAAACATTTTATCGTGGTTTAGACGATCCAACTCAAGTATCTCTCGACACCGGAGGAATTTTCCTCTATAATACTCCGAACGAAGCTTTCCAAATCCTCGAGGACAAGGTCCTTCTCAAGCTCGAATTTTCGAAGGATTCTCATATCCATCCTAAACCGAAAACCGTTGTTTCCGCCGGTGGAAATAACATCATCTCCGATCACACCGTGTTGATGGAGAAATTCGAAGATTTCGCTAGGCTTATCGATTCCCAATTCTTAATCATAAGGAATGAACTAAACGAAATGCGAGACGATCGTAGAAACGATCACGATTCACAACCCACCATGAAGGATGACACGCCGATGTGTGAACCTCATGAAGCAAATTATGTCGAAGAATATCACCGAGGATATCATGACCAAAATTCAAGGAATTCACATTCCTATCTTACCCTAAACCCGAACCATCCCATTCCTCAATCTCGACCGCGAGATGTGACGACATACTCATCACGATATCACCAAAAACCCGAAGCCTCAACGGAGGAGATGATGAGAGAATTTATGGCTTGGCAAACGGAAGAAAATGAATGTGTCAAGAACAATTTGGTTGACTTGGAGTTTCAAATCAATCTAAACTTCCGGAACCATACAACCATAATCATAGACTTGAAGACAAAAAACGATCGTGTCGAAAAGTTCATCCAACAAACCAAGTCCCTTCCTCAAATCACCAACACCAAATCAAGATACGATCTACCCTCTATCCGAAACGAGAATGATAAGGGTGATGTTGTATTCATCGAGGAAGAAGAAGAACCTATTCCAACCATGCCAAAACCGATACCCATCATTTCTAACTCAACTTTTCCCAAGGATTGCATCGTGCATATCCCATACAAAAAGGAGAAGACGTATGAACATGATATAATGTCAATTCATGACGTGGAGTTGAAATCGATGAATGACGTTGGAAGTAGAAGAATGATAAAGAAGGACGACAATGATGTGCCGAAGAAGCCTTTCAAAGTTTGGACTATAAATGGAGAATTGCTATGGTTCAAAGATAATAATTATCAAAATCAATGGCACCCAACCAAAGTTCCCCATCTTAACCGTATCATCAAAGAATCATAACATCGAGGGGAAGAGTCTAGCTAACGACTCAATAAAAATTTAAGCGCTTCTCGGGAGGCAAGCCGTGCTTTAATTGTTTGTGTGTTTTATTTTGTGTGTTTTAGAATAAATGCATACACCCCAAAAGTATTTTTCTAACTTGGAAAATCTTAATGTGTGAGGGGTGTACTTTTCTAGTAGTGATCTATGTGTGCTTGCGTGTTTGTTTGTTTGTTTGTTTGTTTTGTTTTGTGTGTTTTGTTTGAATAAATGCAGCAATAGGTATTGGAGGAGAATACATAGAGAAGGAAGGAAGTATCAAGAACTGATTGATCTCACAAGCTTATGGTGTAGCATCGTATCATATGGAGATCAATTGCAATTTCTTAGCCCGGGGAGTTTCGTTTCTCTTAGACTATTTATTTATTTCCTCACTTTTCATGCTTTGAAGTTTATTTTTAACATTGAGTCCAATCCAAAACTTAAGTGTGAGGGGAAATAAATCGGAAAACGAAACCAATTTTTGTTATATAAAAAAAATAAAAGAAAGAGTTGTACACTTGTTTTCCCTTAGGATTTAAATGTTTTCACACGTTTGTTTGTAAATATATTTCAATAATCGTTCCCACGAAAATAAAAATAAAAATAATAATAATAAGTTTTTTATAGTGAGATCACACGTGTGTGATAAAAGTGTATATGCGTGACAAAGAGGCAACCTTAGGAATAAAACCCAAATAGCCTTTTCCATTTTCTTTTTAGCTAGTTGCATCGATTAGCTAACCACCCATATTAACCCTTTTGTTAGCACTTTCATCTAGTGCTAGATACCCTTAGAACACCCTTTGAGCCAATCTTTTCATTTTTTTTTGTCAAATCCACTAAAAAAGAAAAAAAATATTTAACCTTACACCTTAGCCTAACCCTTATCGAAGTCCAAATGGTGGGTTGCTAGTTGCTTAGTATGGTGGATCGTTTTTTATGATTATTAGTTACGCCACACTTCGCCATGTGTGTGCCATTCGATGGAGAGTGCACGCTTCTATTTGTACTTTTTATGGTGTGTGCTTAAGCGAAGTGTGAGGGGAGCATGTATTGTATGTTGAAAAAAAAGAAAAAAAAGAGGAGGATGAAAAAAAAGAGAAAAAGAAAATAAGTCATCGAAAAAAAAGTAAAAAAAAAAGATGATGACAAAAATAGCCAATGAGCTATAATAAAGTATGAAGATGAAGGAAGAAGAAGCATGTTTAGATATCGATTAGCAATGTGCTAAGACGTGATATATATTTGTGTTGATCGATATATGTTGAATAAAGCTCGTGACTAAAATCATTTTTGGGCTTGTGAATTGTTCGGTAACTAGCAACATGGGACTTAGACTTTTTACCTTGTATATTCGTGATACACATCTCATAAAACTCCCATGTCTTATCCATACCCCATTAACCCTTAGCCTTATAACCCGAATAAAAGTCCTCTTTAGATGTGTACACTTGGTGCTCACGACATTCGGTTTAATATTTTTTGTACTTGGTAGATTTGGATCTTATTTTTGTAAACCATTTTAATACACCATGTGGAAAAATTTCCTTTTACTTGCTTGAGGACAAGCAACCTCTTAAGTGTGAGGGCGTTTGCACCTTTAGCCATTTCTTATAAAAACCAAAAAATATTTTCAGATTTTCATAGATTTTCAATTTTCATAAAATTATAAAAAAATTTATTTTCTTTTAGAACCTAGGTATTTAGTTTCTAACTTTATTTTACTTTTATTTGCTTGAGGGCAAGCAAAGTTTTTCTTTTCCTTGCTCGAGGACGAGCAAAAATTAAGTGTGAGGGGATTTGATAACGCCCAAATCCAACATGTTTTCTTGAGCGTTATCCGTATATTTTGCATGGGTTTTGGTTATACTAACGAGCTATTTAGCTCATATATGTATGAAGTTGTGTTTTGTGTTGTTAGAAAGCCAAGAACAAGAAAAGACAAAGAAAGAGAGAATAAATGACGATTCATGCATATACGAAGGAATCCCGAAAAGTACAAGCCTTTGAAGATCAATTCCGGATGAAAGAACAAGTGTTTTCATGAAGTGTACAAGTTCATCAACATGCAGTTTTGCCACCGGCAGATCCAAAGTTGCCACTGGCGAAAACAAGTTGCCACCTACTTTTGTGTTGGCAGAATTTTGTCTATATACAATGAACATCCAAGCCTTCATGAAGCTTCTATTAGATTCTAGATCTACTTTGGGACCAAGTAAACTACTTTGGCTACAAGAATACACCTTTGGCTCCAAGTACATTTCTTTGGCTCCAAGTTCATACATTGAAGACATGACCTTGAATTCATCTATAAATAAGACCCTTGGGGGTCATTGTAAGATATCACATCATAGTAACTCATTAACACCTTCATTATTCACCAAGGGAACTCTCCCAACCTTGGTGAAGAACCCCATTCCCGGATTTAATATTCGAGTGCCAAAAAGTGACGTTTTTGAAGCTCCAATCATCAAAATAACCTTGCCAAACTCTAAGGGATCATTACCCTTATCATTGGTAGTGTTTCCTGAATACCTAAATCACCACCAACCTTCACCAAACCTCTCCAAAACCTGCCTCAAATCTCAAATACGAATTTCATTTGCATAACCCGAAAGACCACAAAACTTGTAGTCAATTGAAGGCCTAAGGATTGCTCTAATTCCTTCCATTTACTTATAATATTCATACTTTGGGTAAACTCTTGTTATTTTTATTATGTTAAACTCTATGTCATATGTTGAATGTTTGTTGATTAATATGTTAAACTCTAGTTATAATCGTTTTGTCTATGGATGATTATCTAATGTATTGACCATTTCTTTAGTGGTATGATTATGCAAAGGAACTTAAGTGTGATTGTTAATGATTTTATGAAACGACCGTGAATCAAACTCGTTAAACTAAACATAGTCTTGAATTGGTTGATTTGTCTTAATGCTTGATTTAATTGTGTTGTAATCAAACGCGTTGGTTATATACTTTAAAATCAAAGATTGGAATTTGTGACCATCATATTCTTTACTTGTAATCAATTTATCAAAACCATCCTCATATGAACAATCCAAATGTTATGAATTAATCCAAGCAAGAGTTGTCTTTAATATTATTGTTATCATCTCATCGTATTAGTTTAATCATATTCGTGTTACTTGTTTGCTCATTGCTTAATTGTTACTTGTATGGTAATTTTGGGAGTGACAACCATCTTTACCAATAACGTTACATTGTTAGTTAGATTCTTTACAACCGAAAACACCCAAATTCTAGTGAACGACCTCGGCTTACCACAACAAGCTAGTGATAGTCGAGTTTTTACACTTTGTTTAGGAAAACAAAGGTAATTAGGGTAAGTACACAAGTAGTTTAGGAAAACCACAAGTTATGACCCAAAGTGGGGATCATTTTCAAGGAGGCAAGTGTGTTGGGTAGAGATATGATTAATGATGTGACTATGATTATGAGAAATGAAAATAGAAGAGAAACTAGAAGAGAATGACGGTTACGATTGTGGATTACACTAAGACGAAAAGTCGTACACGTAAAACCGTAAAAGTGACAAAATTAAAAATTTACCCTAAAAATTCCTAGAAAATTGCAATAAATCTTAAATAATGTAATTAGAATTTACAAAAAATCAAAAATCACTCAAACCTTTTATATTATTAAATAATAATTTTTTAATGCTAATTAAAGCCCAAAAAATGAATTTAATTAAAAGCCCAAAATGAGATTTTTTCAATTTTAAACCTCTAAAATAACTTAACTAATATTAAAAATATTTTTGAAAATTTTAAAATTAATAAAAACTATTTAAAAACAACTAAAAACTATTAAAACTTAAAATAATTATAAAACTAATCTAATGACAATAAAAATATTCTAAAAATTATAAAATTTCTAACTTAATGTATTTAACCTAAGAAAAATAAAAAAACTTGAAAAATCTAAATTTTAATTTTTAATAATAAGATAATAATAAAATAATATAAAAAATCCAAAAATTATAAAAAATTCTAAAAAACTTGCAAACTAGTTTAATTTAACATAATTAAACAGAAAATGAACTTAAAATATCAAAAATACCCCTATTGGGTCTTCAAATAGGCCAAATACCCAAACAGATCCTTAATGGGCTTAATATTGGGCCCAATAAGAAAAAGTCCTCAGAAATAGCCCAAAAGCTCCAGTCAAGCTTAAAATTTGATTTTAAACACAATTTTCCAAAGGCCCAAAAGCTGAAAATGAGCTTAAGCTAGCTTATTTCAAAACAACTTATTCTTAATGGGCTTTTTGGCCCATTAAGCTATAAGCTGATTCCATAAGCTAAGATTTTACCCACGTCCTTCTCTTGTCCTAATTAAGCTATTTGCAAAAAGAAACTTGAAATAAGCTCAAGGAATAATCCTGAAATAAGCCAAAGCCCTTTTCACAAAACGACAAAATAGTCGTTTTTGAGTTCTAGACTATTTCAAGAGCTGATTCAAGTTGCAATAAGTCACAAATGGCTTAACTAAGCTTAATCAACAAAAAGATTTCCAATAAGCACACAAAATAAGCTGAAATAAGCAATAAGCTGATTTTAAAAAAGACAAAATAGTCTCTAGTAAAAACTTAAAACCAAAAGCTTTAAACTTCCAGAATCACTTATAAGCTCAAAATATTAAGACCTATTACAAAAAATAAGTTGTTGCACATTGGAATAAGCTAAAATGACTTATTAATAAGCTGAACACCAATTATAACTAGCAGTGGCTAGAAGCAGGGGAAAGGAGTTCCCACTTCCTTGACTTTTTGATTTGGATTTTTAGAGAGTTTCACTTGGTTTCTTTGGACAATCAAGGCACCCTTGTGATCAATGAATCACAAGGAGTCAATAACAAGCAAATAATCACAAAATCACCCAACCAATCAGTGCAGTTAATTCAATCTTTCACCAGATGTGTTCCAGACAAGTAATAAGCAGATCTGGTAGTTATAAGCTACTTTTAAGCTAGTATAAAATAACCACAAACCACCAAATACATACACAAGCTCAATATGACTTAAAGGAACACAAATTAACACATTTCATCCAACAAATCCAACAAATGAACAAGATCTAAGCACATTCAGTTACTGATGAACAATGATGAACACAAGAACAATGTTTGCTGATCTACTTGACACAAAATCCAAATTTAAGGCCTCAGATCTATCACATAGGTTGCAAATACAATGATTTAACACTTGTATGCCCTAGGTTAACATGAAAACTAGGTGTGCACAAGATTTCAGAGCAAAACAACAAATATTCAAGATTTTATAGCCAAATGTTTGATTAAGTGTTTCAAGGCACAATTTTTGCATATATCAGACCACAATAACCTCCATAACAGGTAACAACTCAAATAACACTCAAATACCAACTCTAAATCACATAAACTTGAACCAACAGTCAATCCCAAACACCCTTTTAACCTTTTAAACTCAATTTTAACAAAGTAAAAGTCTTCTCAAGATTGATTTAAGCCCAGTTTAGCATCATAACATATCACAAGTGAACCAAGAACCAATTTTTAGGCATAAACACACATTTATACTAGCAAAATCACAAAATCACATAAATATCAAACATTAATCAGAAAGATGAAAATTTGAGAATACAAACCTCCAAGATGTACATCCACACCTTGGAATCAAAGAGCTGAGGTGCTAGCAAGAACAAGCACCAGCTTCCCCCCTGCTAAGAGCAACAAACAAGCCTAGCCAAAGGCTTGGGCTTAGATTAGAACAAATAGAGTAAAATAGGTGACAAAGGGTCAAGTCTGTGCAAGACTTAGGTTCCCACAAGGCCTGAATCTTCCCTTAAGGCCTCACCACCCCTTAATCAACCAAGATTAGGAGGCTATGATCACCCTTAAGCTCAAATAAGCAAGTTGTTGAACCACAAGCACTTAGCAAAACACTTGACCGATTTTTGAAATAAAACGTATACCAACCTCCAATATTGTTCAAGCTAGTTGATTTGTGACTTATGTCACTTAAAGAAACACCTCAATGAAAAATCCTCACCCAAACTCAAGCCAAATTCTTGACACAAGCAAGAACAAAGGGACTCACAGGCTTAAAGGCTATCTTGGACTTGTTCAAGGTTTTGTTTAAGTACAAAAACGTGACAATACAACTACTAAAGACAATAATAATCAATGGAACTCAGTTTTCAATCACAACACAATACCATAATCTTATAAATTTCAGAAAATGTCTTTACAAGGCTTGACAAAGTAAAACTGAGAACAAGGCTAAATGTTGTAAACTAATGCCTTTAAATAGGCTACATGGAGTCCTAAGATACTGGAAAAACAAAGGAAAACGCTAGTGGTAAACTTCCAATAATGCCCTTGTCGATTTTGAGGATTCTTGAACATGTGACTACATTTGGCTGTTAGTGTGAGTTGGCATGGTTGAAATTTCATCCAAAGGTCTAAAGGAAGCTTAACAAGTAAGCTTGAATCCTGAGTGTTGATTTCCTGGCATGCTTTGGCATTTTCCCCAAAAACGCCAAAGGAGGGTTTAACATGTGAGCATGAGAGTGATGTGGCAAGGGTTTTGTTGATTGGGTTATGTTTAGTGTCACCCTAATCATCATTCTGTAAGAGATTAGAGCTTAATTTTGGCTTAATCAGAAGTACCCAATTTGGATTAAGAACATGAAGAACACATGTTTTAATCTGTTTTAATGTTTGAATATGTGTTATGGCGCGAAATAAGTAACTAATTAAAATAATTAGTTAACCGGGTGAGTGGATTAGTGACGTGGTGGAATGGTGAGTGGTGATTGGTGGAAAATGTGAGTGGGGTGAGGTGGCATGGGCTGGTTGGTCTAGGTAAGTTTGGTTGTCTGCCAAATTAAACCCTTCATTTCTTCTTTACTTGCTACTTTGGTTAAAACATGCACAATTCAGATTTCCTTTGTATTTGAAGTTTCACTTTTCACACTTCTGCCCCAAATACCTTTCCAAAGTATTTTCAGGGGAATTTCTTGCCATTTGTTGATTCTTGAAGCGTTGTTTTGGCATTTTCTTCATTGATAATGGTCTTGACTTGTCTTGTTGACTTCTTGGAGGACTGATTTTGACAAATCACGATTTATGAGGGACCATTTTTGCCATTTCTTCAAAGTCAATGGTCCTTTTTGTAATATTGACAAACTTTAGGGACCAAACTTGTAATTATGAATATACAAGGGTTTAAAGTGTCAATTCTTCAATATTGGAGGACCCTTCTTGTATAATCTTCAAATCTTCAAGTTTTATTCTTGGAAAATCATCACTTGGGTCCGGTTCATTGTGCGGCCTCGTTTCCTGTGTTCGTTTTTGCATGATCCTTGTGATCTTTTGTCATTTCCTCAATATCCGTACCTAAAATACACAAGTAACAAACACAAGCATATATTTGGGTATTTTGATGATATTTTATGCATTTAAAGCCCGTTTTGGACGATGAGACTATGTATAAAAGTAGTCTCATCACTCCCCATACTAAAGCATTGCCGTGTCCTCACGCAATGCTAGAATAAAGTATCGTAGCATCTCCAGAATTCATTTTTATTCACTTTTATTGAATGATAAACTAGCTACACTACTACTATTACTTCTACTCGCGTTTTAGACATAATGTATGATTTTAATCGCAAAATGGGACGTTTAGGTTCATAGAATAAGAACACGTGAATGCTTCGTTAGAAATAATATCGTCGTCCTTGATTTTCACCCCAATTCCATGCTAAGCGTGCAACGAGATCATTGTCATTATAAGTTAGTAATGCTAACACTACTCATATGCCCTAATCACGTACTTATCCTCCCATTTTCCTAAGTTGTATCTCTTATATTTTATTTTGTCTTGAATGTTTCACGAAGATACATTGTCAGACTTATGCGATAATAGAGAGTTAGGTCTAAAAATAGAGTCCCAACGGTGTAACAAGACCATCGAATTAATAGCCCCTAATAATAGAAAACGATGTCAAAAAATTAAGTCAACAAGAAGGATCGATAAACACGGTTTTATAACGGTTTTGAACATGAGACTTATTACCAAGACTTTTATACGCCCCCTAACGGAAGGGCCTTATTATCATAGGTTTACCTCCATCTTTTATTCAACTTCGCCATGAAGCTTTTATTATGACTTCGGTCTTGCCTTACCTTTTATTATCCTCCTCATCGGTGGTTTTATTATGGCCAAAGACGTATATCCTCACGCTAAGGCGAATTTTGGATCTTTAAAGCTTCAAACATTAAGGCTTGATTCACTTTCAATTTTGCATAGATTTTTCGGCCTTGTGAGCTTCAAATTGTTTGCTTGATTTAGGTGAGCACTTGAAATCTTATTATTCGGTGAAGCTTTCGATTATTCGGGTTGTCAATACTTCAAAACCGTGACGCTGGCGATACCTTAATGTCTTCCCAATTTAATTACACGGAAGCTACGATAAAATACTAGAAACCAACAATCAAGACTAAACCGCTAAGTCAATATTTATTAAGCAAAAAATATTTACAAGTGAAGGGAGAATAAGCAAACAACGAGAACACATGAGTTTTTGAAAGAATACGAGTACTCTACGTTTAGCATAGTAACTTATAATTAACTCTATCACTTCTCGTCCTCATTTAAGAGACTTAGCCTAATAAAAAGTTAAGGAATCGAAGCTAAGTGCTCAACACACACGGTCGAGTCAAAAATTACTCTTATTCTCGCCATCGGAAAACCCACATTCGTGTCTTCAAACACTTATAAAACATGAGAAATTTTTTAAAATTTGGCCATTTTTAGCCTTATTTTGCAACAAAAAGATAAACTTTGGAAAGCATGAAGGTTTGGTAAGGAAAGTGTCTATTCACCCCCATACTAAAGTTAAACATTGTCCTCAATGTTTCGAGTCTAGGGGTACAAACACCCCATACTAAAGACGTAGTTGAATGCTTAATCTAGTATGGAAAGGGTGTAACCGTTAAATCTAAAGCCGTTTATGAAGTGTGCTATAAACCTAAGGTTAGAACATCAAAGGATATATCATGGATATTGAGAACGATCGAGTGCTCCCATAAAACGAACACGAGAGGCTCCAATCGTGAAGATGATGATCTAGAAACCACAATTCACAAACAACCATAGAACAAAGGTTGGAAGGGCACAAATCCCCTCACATTAAACTAATTAGAAAACAATAATATGTACATGGATAAGCATGGGTCTCCCCCACGAGGCACCTTGTTTTTGATAACCGAGTCAAAAGCTCGACTCGAATCCCCCATAAATGTGATCATTTAGGGATAATCATGGTATGGTCAATTTTTGGTGGGGCTTACATGATAAACAAAGCCCAAAAACAACCGGTATTAAGGACCAAGTCCTTTGATGGTGCAAAATACCGGGATCGAAGATGGAGTTCTCGTTTTCATTGGATAAAAAAATCAACGCCACTTCATCATGTGTCAACACAAACCCAAAGGGTTTAAAGAAAACAGATGAGAAGGAATAGAAGGGTGGGACAATGGGTAAGTCACAAAAACCATGAGCTACTCGAGGTAGACTCGCACCAATCAAATAGAAAGATTTTCCATTTATTGCATCGGTGGAAGACCGAGATTTCCCTTTATAAGCAATTCCGGGATCAAATATCTCGTCCTCGGTGGAGAAAGGGGAGGGAACATAAGGGGCTTCCCCCACACTAGTTCCACACAAAGTATCGTCAAAAGGAGAAGACGAGCTTGTAGCACTCAAAACACGAGGTGATGACGAAGTTAGCATTGTAGAAAAATCTTTTAAATCCAATTCAATTTTTTTTCCTTTTTCATCTTTTAAACTCTCCTTATGAAAACCCGACTTGATTATGTCAAAAATATTAGGTGTTTCTAAAACAATGTTAGTCACACTAAAAATTCTCATATTTGAAAATCGTTTTGTCTTTGGTGGTGGTAAGTTCTCAAAACGTTTGTCGACAAAGAAAACTTCCCCATCGGGGTCAACATATTCATCATCCGAAGAATCATTCGCGATTGGAAACGTAGGCTTAACACTTTTAACCTCCACCGGCGGAGGGGACGGAAAATCGTTTTTATCATCAACTCCTAAAACTCTTTTTGAAACTCTTTTGAAAATTTTTTTAATGGGATTAACATTGCTCAAAGACGTGATAGAATACACATGAGAAAGCGTAAAGTTTTGAGTTGCATTTATGACGAGTTCTTCCTCATTGAAACATAGAGTGATTTTCCTAGCATGCACATCGATAAGTGCTCTCGAGGTATCCAAAAATGATCGACCTAAAATTAGAGGAACTTTAGGATCGATGGGAATGTCAACAACGATAAAGTCCACGGGATAGTAGAACTTTCCAACTTTCCCGAAGACGTCCTCGGCTACTCTACAAGCTAGAATCGTAGAATGATCGGCCATATCGATTGACATTCTTGAAGGAGTGAGATTAGGAAGATTTAGCGACTTAAAAATCTCAAGAGGCATCAAATTTATACTAGTACCAAGATCGGCCAAGGCGTAGCGTTCCTCCATATCTTGTATTGCACATGGGATTAAAAATTTACCGGGATCACCGACTTTTTGAGGTATGCGGCTAAGAAAAACCGAAGAACAACTAGACGACTTTTGCAATTTCTCTTTGTTATTCAACATACTTTTTAAGTTTGCGGAAAATCGAGGCATCATGACCAAGGCGTCGGCAAAACTTATATTAAAATGCAAGTCATGAAACATTTTCATAAAAAGTTCAAATTGATAATTATTTCGTTCTTGTGCCTTTTCCTTGTTTCGTCTTGAAGGGTAAGGTAAGGGTGGTGTGGGTTGGGGCATAGTCAACGGCCTTTGAATCTCGGGTTCCACTATTGGTATTGGTTCAACCGTAGGTGTGGTTTGAGCGGTACTTTGTGGGCTTTGAATTTGCTCCTTTTTAACCACCACCTCGGGTTATTTCTCTATTTCCTTCTCCGTAGAAGTACTTGGACGAGAAATGGGTTCTTTGAAAGTTTTACCACTACGAGTAGTAATAACCTTCAATTATCCTTTCGGGTTTACGATGGTATCACTAGGAAGACCGCCCGAAGAAGAAGGTTTACACATGATAGCTTCAAACATTTTTCCCATTCGATCTTCAAACTTAGATTGCCTAGCATCCGCTTTTAACAACTCTTGCTTAATTTCATGTTGACCTTGCTCCATTTTTTGTTGATTTTGTTGGAGACGTTGAACAGTTCCTTCCATTTTATTAGCATGAGTCTTAAGTTCATTAGCAAGTTCGTTTTTAAGCTCGTTTTTCAACTCGGATCTTAAGCTAACCATCTCACGTTGCATATTATCAAACTTAGCATCGTTTGCTTTAGCATAATTCAAAAATTCTCCTTGAAGATTTTTGGTGTGATCATTTTGAAAACCTTGTGTAGTAGTTTGAAAATCACGGTTTTGGTTTTGGTTTGAAATTTGCCCATTTCCACTTTGATAATTCCCCTTGTTGAAGTTACGTTGATTTCCTTGATAAGCACCATTTTGATTGTTTCGATAGTTGTTTGCATTTTGATTTTTTGGAGCTTGATTTTGGCGGGAACCTTGACCGTTTTGGTTATAAGTTCCCGTGGCTACATAAGCATTCAAAGTGTTACCATCCGCGGTAATGCACTCGGAAAAATCATGAGCTCCACCACATGAAATACAACTCTTGGCAATCGCTTTAACCGATGCGGAATTCAAAGCATCTTGTGCTTTCCAATGAGTCATAAGATTCGAAAACCTATCGAAAAACCGATTCTCCTCATTTGCTTCATCTTGAAAGGCACTCATGTTACGAGACGACGATGACGAACCCATAGTGGCAACACTCGGTGTGTTACGAGGGCTATAAACTTTAGACCTATTCTCAATGATTTTCAAAGCCTCATCGGTCGTTTTGCACAAAAAATTACCACCCGCGGCGGCATTTAAGTAATCTCGTTCATGATCATTAAGCCCATTATAAAAAGTGTCAATATGATGCAATTCGGAAAAATCATGGTGTGGACATTCATGTAACATTTCTTTAAACCTTTCCCAAGCCATTGAAAAACTTTCATTAGACCTTTGAGTAAATCATGAAATCTTGTTTTTCAAATGTGTTGTTTTAGATGGTGGAAAAAATTGATTCACAAATTTAGAAACGAGATCACCCCACGTTAAAATCGAATATGGGGGTTCTTTCTCGAGCCATATCTTGGTGGGTCCATCTAACGAGTATGGAAACAACATCATCTTAATGGCATCGTGGGGCACATCCTTAAACTTGCTTGTCGCGGTGAGACGATTAAATTGCCTAATGTGATAATGTGGGTTGTCTTTTTTATGTCCGCGAAACTTGTTGGCTTGAAGCAGAGACATTAAACCCGTCTTGATCTCGAAGTTCTCCGCAAGGATGGCGAGAATCACAATGGCCTCTCCAAAACCCTCGGTGGGTGCTTGAAGCAACTCCATCATAGTACGATTAGCCATGATAGCTTCTTGTTCTACAATAGGTTCCTCACTTGGAGTCTCTTCACTATAAGGTGTTGGTGTGTTTTCCTTTCGATTACGACGTTTACGTGCACGTCTTGCTTGATTGCGGGTTTGCATAAACGTCATGTACAACGTGGGGATGAGCAAAGAAGATTCTTTTTGGTGTTTTGTATTTTTCAATTTTTTTGTGGTTTTTGATTGTTCTTACTTTTTTTGGATTTTTGTGATTGTATCAAGTAGACCAAAATCTACAAATCTCCTCCTTAATCAAATCTCTTGATTAAAGAAGCCTCAAGGAATGAAAACGATCACGTGAAGTGAACGCCTTCGATGACTTTAGAACGTTGGTGGAACACCAAAACGTTCAAGAGGGTTTAATCAAATGAAACCAAGAAAGTATATATGATACTTAATAATACTTTGGGCGGCAAAACCCTCGATTAGCTTTCAATCTCAAAATACTCACAAGCAAGCGGGGAAACGAGGCAGCGCGAAGCACTTACGAGCCTTTTTCCTTAGGGTATATTTTATAATACCCGCCTTATACCCACCTTATAGTTTGTATTTTTCAAAATCGAGCTTCATGAAAGTATTTATCTATTTTTGCCTTTGATTTCTTGTTTGAGATTCGAATACAATGATTGGGTAATGACCTCCCAAGTCAAGGTTGTGTTTTCACACTTTTGGAGTACTTGTGAATTTATTGTTCTACGTATACAATATATTAATAATATTCACACAAAAAACGAAAACCGATAATACGTATTAGTAGAGTGCTACTAATACAAATACTATTATGGATATATCTAAAAACAACAATTTATAAATCAAAACACAACACGCCTCAGCGGTGCCAAAATGATAGTTGAGTTTTTACACTTTGTTTTGGAAAACAAAGGTAATTAGGGTAAGTACACAAGTAGTTTAGGAAAACCACAAGTTATGACCCAAAGTGGGGATCGTTCTCAAGGAGGCAAGTGTGTTGTGTAGAGATATGATTAATGTTGTGATTATGATTATGAGAAATGAAAATAGAAGAGAAATTAGAAGAGAATGACGGTTACGATTGTGGATTACACTAAGACGAAAAGTCGTACACGTAAAACCGTAAAAAGTGTCAAAATTAAAAATTTACCCTAAAAATTCCTAGAAAATTGCAATAAATCCTAAATAATGTAATTAGAGATTACAAAAAATCAAAAATCACTCAAACCTTTTATTTAATTAAATAATAATTTTTTAATGCTAATTAAAACCCAAAAAATCAATTTAATTAACAAAAAGCCCAAAATGAGATTTTTTCAATTGTAAATCTCTAAAATAACTTAACTAAATTTAAAACTATTTTTGAAAATTTTAAAATTAATAAAAACTATTTAAAAACAATTAAAAACAATTAAAAACTATTAAAAATTAAAATAATTATAGAAATTAATCTAATGACAATAAAAATATTCTAAAAATTGTAAAATTCCTAACTTAATGTATTTAACCTAATAAAAATAAAAAAAAACTTGAAAAATCAAAATTTTAGTTTTTAATAATAAAATAATAATAAAATAATATAAAAAATCCAAAAATTATAAAAAATTCTAAAAACTTGCAAACTATTTTAAGTTAACCTAATTAAACAGAAAATGAACTTGAAATACCAAAAATACCCCTATTGGGCCTTCAAATGGGCCAAATACCCAAACAGATCCTTAATGGGCTTAATATTGGGCCCAATAAGAAAAAGTCCTCAAAATTGGCCCAAAATCTCCAGTCAAGCTTAAAATTGATCTTAAACACAATTTTCCAAAGTCCTAAAAGCTGAAAATGAGCTTAAGCTAGCTTATTTCAAAACAGCTTATTCTTAATGGGCTTTTTGGCCCATTAAGCTATAAGCTGATGCCATAAGCTAAGATTTTACCCACATCCTTCTCTTGTCCTAATTAAGTTATTTGCAAAAAGAAACTTGAAATAAGCTCAAGGAATAAGCCTGAAATAAGCCAAAGCCCTCTTCACAAAATGACAAAATAGTCGTTTTGAGTTCTAGACTATTTCAAGAGCTGATTCAAGTTGCAATAAGTCACAAATGGTTTAACTAAGCTTAATCAACAAAAAGATTTCCAATAAGCACACAAAATAAGCTGAAATAAGCAATAAGCTGATTTCGAAAAAGACAAAATAGTCGTTTTCTAGTAAAAACTTAAAACCAAAAGCTATAAACTTCTAGAATCACTTATAAGCTCAAAATATTAAGACCTATTACAAAAAATAAGTTGTTGCACATTGGAATAAGCTAAAATGACTTATTAATAAGCTGAACACCAATTATAACTAGTAGTGGTAGAAGCAGGGGAAAGGAGTTCCCACTGCCTTGACTTTTTGACTTGGATTTTTAGAGAGTTTCACTTGGTTTCTTTGGACAATCAAGGCACCCTTGTGATCAGTGAATCACAAGGAGTCAATAACAAGTAAATAATCAAAAAATCACCCAGCCAATCAGTGCAGTTAATTCAATCTTTCACCAGATGTGTTCCAGACAAGTAATAAGCAGATCTGGTAGTTATAAGCTACTTTTAAGCTAGTATAAGCTAACCACAAACCACCAAATTCATACACAAGCTCAATATGGCTTAAAGGAGCACAGATTAACACATTTCATCCAACAAATCCAACAAATGACCAAGATCTAAGCACACTCAGTTACTGATGAACAACGATGAACACAAGAACAATGTTTGCTGATCTACTTGACATAAAATCCAAATTCAAGGCCTCAGATCTATCACATAGGTTGCAAATACCATGATTTAACACTTGTATGCCCCAGGTTAACATGAAAACTAGGTGTGCACAAGATTTCAGAGCAAAACAACAAATATTCAAGATTTTATAGCCAAATGTTTGATTAAGTGTTTCAAGGCACAACTTTTGCATATATCAAACCAAAATAACATCTATAACAGGTAACAACTCAAATAACAGTCAAATACCAACTCTAAATCACATTAACTTGAACTAACAGTCAATCCCAAACACCCTTTTAACCTTTTAAACTCAATTTTAACAAAGTAAAAGTCTTCTCAAGATTGATTTAAGCCCAGTTTAGCATCATAACATATCACAAGTGAACCAAGAACCAATTTTTAGGCATAAAAACACATTTATACCAGCAAAATCACAAAATCACATAAATATCAAATATTAATCTGAAAGATGAAAATTTGAGAATACAAACCTCCAAGATGTACATCCACACCTTGGAATCAAAGAGCTAAGGTGCTAGCAAGAACAAGCACCAGCTTCCCCCTGCTAAGAGCAACAAACAAGCCTAGCCAAAGGCTTGGGCTTAGATTAGCACAAATAGAGTAAAATAGGTGACAAAGGGTCAAGTCTATGCAAGACTTAGGTTCCCACAAGGCCTGAATCTTCCCTTAAGGCCTCACCACCCCTTAATCAACCAAGATTAGGAGGCTATGATCACCCTTAAGCTCAAATAAGCAAGCTGTTGAACCACAAGCACTTAGCAAAACACTTGACTGATTTTTGAAATAAAACGTATACCAACTTCTAGTATTGTTCAAGCTAGTTGATTTGTGACTTACGTCACTTAAAGAAACACCTCAATGAATAATCCTCACCCAAGCTCAAGCCAAATTCTTGACACAAGCAAGAACAAAGGGACTCACAGGCTTAAAGGATATCTTGGAGTTGTTCATGGTTTTGTTTAAGTACAAAAACGTGACAATACAACTACTTAAGACAATAATAATCAATGGAACTCAGTTTTCAATCACAACACAACACCACAATCTTATAAATTTTAGAAAATGGCTTTACAAGGCTTGACAAAGTAAAACTGAGAACAACGCTAAATGTTGTAAACTAATGCCTTTAAATAGGCTACATGGAGTCCTAAGATACTAAAAAACAAAGGAAAACCCTAGTGGTAAACTTCCAATAATTCCCTTGTCGATTTTGAGGATTCTTGAACATGTGACTGCATTTGGCTGTTAGTGTGAGTTGGCATGGTTAAAATTTCATCCAAAGGTCTAAAGGAAGCCTAAAAAGTAAGCTTGAATCCTGAGTGTTGATTTCCTGGCATGCTTTGTCATTTTCCCCAAAAAACGCCAAGGGAGGGTTTAACATGTGAGCATGAGAGTGATGTGGCAAGGGTTTTGTTGATTGGGTTATGTTTAGTGTCACCCTAATCATCATTCTGGAAGAGATTAGGGCTTAATTTTGGCTTAATCAGAAGTACCCAATTTGGATTAAGAACATGAAGAACACATGTTTTAATCTTTTTTAATGTTTGAATATGTGTTATGGCGCGAATTAAGTAACTAATTAAAATAATTAGTTAACCGGGTGAGTGGATTAGTGACGTGGTGGAATGGTGAGTGGTGATTGGTGGAAAATGTGAGTGGGGTGAGGTGGCATGAGCTGGTTGGTCTAGGTAAGTTTGGTTGTATGCCAAATTAAACCCTTCATTTCTTCTTTACTTGCTACTTTGGTTAAAACATGCACAATTCAGATTTCGTTTGTATTTGAAGTTTCACTTTTCACACTTTTGCCCCAAATACTTTTCTAAAGTATTTTCAGGGGTATTTCTTGCCATTTGTTGATTCTTAAAGGGATGTTTTGGCATTTTATTCATTGATAATGGTCTTGACTTGTCTTGTTGACTTCTTGGAGGACTGATTTTGACAAATCATGATTTACGAGGGACCATTTTTGCCATTTCTTCGAAGTCAAGGGTCCTTTTTGTAATATTGACAAACTTTAGGGAATAAACTTGTAATTATGAATATACAAGGGTTTAAAGTGTCAATTCTTCAATATTGGAAGACCCTTCTTGTATAATCTTCAAATCTTCAAGGTTTATTCTTGGAAAATCATCACTTGGGTCCGGTTTATTGTACGGGTTTGTTTCCCGTGTTCGTTTTTGCATGATCCTTGTGATCTTTTGTCATTTCCTCAATGTTAAGTAACAAACACAAGCATATATTTGGGTATTTTGATGATATTTTATGCATTTAAAGCCTGTTTTGGACGATGAGACTATGCATAAAAGCAGTCTCATCAGCTAGCTACAAGCAAAAGGGTCATACTTGCCCGTGTGTTCTTAGCTTATTTGGAAATCCGTGTAATAAATTTAAAACTTGTGTATACTCACAAAGAACGCATCAGTCTACAAAATTCTTCTTTCAGTCATGATGGGAATCTTCAGTGGGGGCATCTTTTCAGCTAGCAACTTGATAGCTTTTACTGCTTCTGTTTGTCGTGATGTCCACTGTAGGGGATTCTTTTTTAACATGGGGAAAAACAAGGCGGTGTGATTTGATAGCTTGGGCAGGAAATCAGACATGTAGTTGACTAACTCGAGGAACTGTTGAATCATTTTTTGTGAAGGTAATTCATCCAGAAACTTCAGTAACTCTTGAGCGACATGCGGTTGAGGCTGGTACTTGCCGTCTGTGATCTCCATGCCAAGAAAGTGAATTTTGGTTACACCAACCTCCATCTTTTTCTCGGATAGCATTATTCCATACTTTGTGACAATAGAATAAAACTTGAAAAGTAACTCTGCATGGGATTGTTCATCTGGGGAGAATAAGAGGATATCATCAATGTAAACCAATGTGTTTGCAAGGATCGGCTCAAAATTAGTTATCATTGCCTTTTGGAAGGTAGACGGAGCATTTTTTAAACCAAACGGCATTACTTTCCACTGGTAATGATGATCAGGTATACAGAACCTGGTTTTTGGTCTATCATCGGGCTTAATACCCAGTTGCCAAAATCCTGACTTAAGGTCGAACTTGGAGAGGACTTTAGCGTCTGCCAGAAGCTGAAATACCGACGTCTTTTGTGGAAGTGGAAACTTGTCATCAACTATAAAGTGGTTTAACGGTTGATAGTTAATGACCAACCTGAGCTTTCCACGAACTTTTTCGCTTCTTTTATTGACGTAAAAAGCCTCACATGCCCATGGCAAGGTGGTAGGTTCAACAATTCCTTCAGCAACCAGTTGGTTGTATTCTTCTAAGCAAGCTGGTAATGATCTGGGTTCATTCCGGGGTGACTAGGTTTGGTAGGATTAACATCTTCGTTTTGCTTAAAAGGTAGCGAAACAAAGAATGAGGGATTCAACCACAAAGGCGAAGGGTGTTTTGTCAAAAACTCGGTGTGTGAGGAAGCACATGAGTCTTGAATAAGTTTTTGTTTGATGCAGTTGATATCAGCAAGTGGTGGAGTAACACTTGCAACAAAAAGGCGATGCATGGTTGTCCAAGGGTTGAAAAAGCTTTTGTAGTGAAGTCTTGTGCCCGTCCATCGTAAGTTTGGTAGTTTATGTAGGATATCAAAACCGATCAAGAGATCTTTTCCATTCGAGCTCGAACCCAACAGCCTTCTCTTAATTACGCACTTTGGAAATAGGCTAATGTTAATGGGGACACTTATTTTGTCAATGAAAAATTTCTCTCCATTAGCAGCCATGAAACTCTGATGGTGAGGTATCCAATAGTGGTCTGGTAAGATAGAAGGGTTTAGGATGGAAACGGACGCGTCGGTGTCGAAAAATGCAATAACTAGGATTGGCTATGCATACGCATCCGTAAGGAGGTGGATTTTGGCTAGTGGTAATGGTGGTTCTTCTTGTACTGGTAGTACATGTGGAATTGGATTTATCATATGAATTCCAAAATCATCATCACTAATCAGAGAATCTGAGTCAGAGTCGTCATTAGATGAGAAATCTAAATAGGCGATTGTGCATAAGAATGAATCTCTCGGTTCATCATCCAAAGAGTATAGTGACTCTAGATGAGACAGATCGACTGGTTCAACCTGGTATAAGGCTTGTAAAAGCGCTTGGGATTTTTTCTTGTCTGGACAGTTTCTTACAAAATGACATTTCTTTTGGCATATGAAGCACCTATTTGAAGTCTTGCCACGTTGCTTCTTCTTCTTGATGAATTTCCACTTCTTGTTTCTTCGTTGAGGGAAACGGGGTTTTCTTGAAAAGCTTGAATAACGTTTGGAATGGAATTTCTATTTTGTATGGGTACACTCACATGATGACTTGTCTTTGCACTTAATTTTTAGGTACTTGTCATCGCAGGCTAACACGAGGCATTTTCCTGTACTTTCGAATTCAGCAAGAAACGTTTTCTGGTTGTAAAGCTTAGATAAGGCATTCATGATCAACTGGTATAGTTCGCCAAGAGATGATTGAGCTATTGTGACATTTCTTGCTTCCAATGCCCGATATGCTTCATTAGCAAGGGATTCCGGAAAAGAGTTCAAGAAAACTTGCTTTAAATTGACATCGTCGACTCATTTCAAAAAATAAAATCGATGAGACATACGATCATAATTTTTTTCTAAATCTTTCTTTTGGAAGGAGTAATATTTCATCTTAAGAAATTCTTCTCTGGCATGGGTAGTGTGTTCATAGGGGTTGCCAATGAACTCGGACTATATGGAGCCTATAAAAGCTTCTGGGGATGCTGACTACTGCAACTGTAGCTGGCGATATTCTCCAAGACTGAGGTACCAATCTCGTAGGCGCCCTTAGATCCGAGTAAGAAACCGCTTGATGACTATGTCAATGGTGTAATATTGCAGTTCTGACGAACACTATGTTAGCATCTCTATACTTCTTTCACGCCATTTTGATGGTGGAAGGTCATCGAATGTGAAGTACTGCTTTATGTTAGACTGTGGAAAATCCGTGGAACTTGTTTGTGGTGTTTGGTTTTCTCCGTAGTCATCTGGATCAAACTATACTGTTGATTCTGCATATTCTGGTTCTGCCATGAACAAGTGTTTAAATCCATCAACAATATCCACATCTTTAGCCTCACGTCGAGAGTGGATGACTAGATCTATGGAATGGGAGACTGAGGTCTTTCGGTTTGTGTGAGGGATTGTAGGAAAGTTGAGACAGGGTTTACCCGCTCAATTGGAAGGACATCATGAACTTTAGAATGGGTTGTAGGGTTGGATTCTTGCAGAGGAGTTTGGTTTTTGCTGGTGGAGGCTTTTAACTTTCTTTGTTCTGATGCCCACATGTTTAGTGAAGGTGATGATGTTTGGTTGTGGGATTGTGGTAATGGTTGAGGGTCAAACGATATTCCTACAAATGGGGCGGATGGCAATCTCCAAGGATCATCAACAAGGTTTGAAATTATTTTTTGCTTATGTTGTCGTTCTAGATCTTGGAGTTGGATTTTTAAGTTCTCCATTTCTGCTTCTTTTTTAGAAACGGAAGAGGAAGATTGGGTTGCGGGTGATGTTTTGATGATTTCGATAAGTTCTCGGTGAAGCTCTTGGATTTTGAAACGAAGTTCATGGATGATACTCTCTAGGGATCCGACTTTTGATGGAAGATTTTGTTGGGTATTTGCGAGCATGGTTTGCTGTGAGAGTATTTTTGCAAGAACCTTGTTTTGAGCAACAGCATTTTCACTTTGCCAGTTTAGGGTAGCTTCCTCGGGACTAACAGTATTTGCGAGTCCTGTGGGACCAATAGTCGTTGGATTTTTTATCTTCTAGTCGTGCTTGGTTCGACTCTCAGGATGCTCAAATGCAGTAAGGGCTGGGAACTCTTGTTCATATTTTTTTGAATTCGATATTGAAGAGGGTGTTGTTATTGGGAATACTGGTGAAGGGATTTTTTATTTATCTTTCTTTGGTTGTGGCGTTTAATGAATGATAGATAAAGCTTTTTTGTGGTAGGGTGTAAGTGTTTGTGGTTGTGGTGTTTTTGGTGGTTGTGATATTTGGTTTTGTTTTGGGTATAAAACATAGTAGTCAATTTCCCTGAGGGTTCTGCAAGAAGTCCAACTGTCGGGTCACCGTCTTCATATCTCTTTTTGAGTCTTTGTTGTGAAGATCTTTGTTTCTTTGGGACATCTTCTTCATCTTCAAGCTTTTGAGCTTCATCTAAACAACTTTCGCAATCACATTCGTCCCACCATATGTGTTTGATTTCTTGAACAGGCTCATTGGTCGTGGTTTGGCTGGGTTCTGCTGGTGCGATCATGTGGATTCTCGTTGGAAACACATTAGGTGCCTTTGGTTGCGAGAATTTGATCTCCACGAGACCATTCTCATGTCTAACAAATTCTGGAGCTGAGTTCGATCAAACAGGAGCTGGATGGATTTGCTCATAATTTGTTATCCACTTTTCTGGAAGTAATTTGAGTAACTCGTCTCGAGATAACTGCTTTGGTATGTATGTACAGGTTGGAGTTGCATTTGCGTCTATGTCGATGAGTAACGCATTACCGACGTCGTCTTGTCCTGGAACCAAAATGTCTAACGAATGGTTTTGAACTCGATAAGCCATTTGTTAATTGAACGTGGCTTGAAAGGTGTTCACTTGGGGTGTACCTTCAATCTGGATCTGGGCCTTGAGGGCTGTGAATAGTGAAGGATCGTTGAGAGGCATGTTAGAATTTGGGTAAAACGTGACAAAAATTGTTCCTGCGTTCAACGTTGTTTGTATTGTACCAATACAAGCATGCTGATATTCTGCAAACCTTGTATCAAGCAAGGCTATTCTTGAATATGCAAGAAGTCCTTTTCTTACATGAAAGGTTAATGCTAACCTTATAGCTCCGAAATGAATATGTGTGTACCCTTGTGATAAACAATGTCGAGAAAGGTCGGAAGGCAATGAAAAAGGTACCAAATGTTCTATCTGGGATGCTGGTAACTGATGCGAATCGAACTTTGATGTTTGGATAAACTCTTTTATTTACTTGTGTGGGTTAGATCCAATTAGATGTTTGACTCTTTTTGTGATGGAATTGGATGGTTTAGTGAAAACATGGTAGGGGTTTACTAGTGGCATTTCACTGATTGAATCCTGGAATCATCAGAACTATATGAGATTTCATATAATTGATCTATTTTAGATGCAGAGGATTGGCGGAAACTGGACGAGGTTGAGCGTTGAAAAGGTTATCGTGACTCATGGTTTTAAGAATTATAGACTTTTTTTTCTTATTCTATACTCTCCCGGAGGAATCAACTGCGAACACCTTTGTCGACTTACATATCCTGCAACGACCCTGATAGAATAAAGGGATAGAGAACTATAACCCTTAAAGCTATAGAAGTCAGACCTTTAATCTAAATTCTAATTTTCTGATGTTAGAGATTAGCACTAAGGCTGCAGTCACAGAGCATACGATTAGGAATTTAGTATAAAGGAAATAGTAAGGTAAGGGTAATGGTGATGATGAGAGCGTAAGACATCACCATTACC
The DNA here is from genome assembly GCA_025667525.1 of Glebionis coronaria. NCBI lineage: Eukaryota > Viridiplantae > Streptophyta > Magnoliopsida > Asterales > Asteraceae > Glebionis > Glebionis coronaria. The sequence goes on along the minus strand of CM046879.1, from coordinate 139,877,864 downwards.
CTTACCATAAAGGTGGGGGGAGTTGTGGCAGATCTATAAAAGATGTGTAAGAACAATGGTTAATAAGAAATTTAATAGATACTAGAGAGAAGATTTAAGAGAAGATTGTAGAGAGAGATATAAGAAAACACACACTTGTATTACTTCAAATTTTGATGACTTAGAATGGCAAGATACATGGCTATATATAGCCTTGATTGGGTAAAACCTTCAAGCTATAGTACAAGCATTCTTACTTTTACACATTATTGCCATATGACCTAAGCGCTTACATCATATAGCATTATTGAAACTAGAAAACACTAGAAACATCAAACAAACTCAAGATACTAAAACATAATTAATAAAACATTATACTAAACATAAAATGTTTAACCTTATTCATGGACTCCAACGTGCATCAGGATGGGTTGGATCATCTTCGAATGGGTCGAAATATGCGTCAACAACTGAACTAAATGAGACTGAACCGAATGAGCCTTCGTCGTCGGATGAATATGGGTTAGCATCTTCATTGGTCGTTGTGTCTATGTCATTGTTGTGGTTGTCACTAAGCCAATTGTGATTTGCTTCAGCCCATTTGAGTGAATCGGGATGGTCATCACCCCATGGCATCATATTCCACCTTATATAAGTTGGAATTGTGTCAGGGTCAATACCATTCGCTCTTGCCATTAGGTTTCTTGTATTTGCATAAAGGTTTCGGTACTTCCTTTCACACTTTGTGCTGGTTGGGTTAATTTCATAACAGTCATGAATGAAACATGATCCTGAGTGATAAACGAGTTAACCTTCATCGTTAACAGCCTTGGGTGGTAGAAAGGATCCTGGTCTTCTGAACATCACTAGTACATCCTTCCCTTTGCTAGTTACTGTCAACCATCACGTCCATTGGTGGTGAGAAACAAACCATTGTAGCATGGTTAGTAAATTTCTGGAGTGAGGGCGAACATCATTGAATTGGCTTTTGACAATGTATGACAAAAGTTTTTCTGTGTTGAAGGAGATGCCTATTGTGAAGCTTTCAAACAAGTACCAAAAAAGCAAAACGCTTCCTTTGGAAAGTTCCATAGGTCATGGATATGAAACACATTGAGAAACAGGTAGTCTGGGTGGAACATGAGATCATTTATGCATAAACCATGTTTAAGTATGAGGACAGTTAGAAATGTTTTAAAACTTAATTTAGACCTTTTTTCAAAGGTTAAATCTGCGATTGTTTCCATTATCTCTTCTGGCAGGTTGAGGACAGGGAGTGGTGGTGTAGGGGGTGGAGGAGGATGCTGGATTACTTTGGGAAGTGACTGAAAGAACCATTGAAAGAAAGTTAGGAGTATGTGTTTGTACTTGGCTTACTTTCATTGGGGGTTTTTCTTCTGATTTATAGGCAGTTGGACGAGAGAGAAAATCTACAAGTACGTTCTCTGTTCCTTTGATGTGTTTTACTGTGAACTTCCACTGTGAGAACCAATTTGCCCATCTCAAAAGTTGTGCGTGAGGGAGCATCTTCCGTTTAAATTGTAGCATACATGGAAAGGAGGACATATCTATTTCAAAGTGAAATTCGTGTCCGATTAGATGGAATTGGAATATGTCAATGCCTCTTTTTGACTGCAAGAATCTCTTTGAACGTAGAGTGATAGTGTTGTTAAGAGGGTTTAAACATGCCGCTCTTATAGCCACATACATGTTTCTTATTATTGCTATCTTGGACAAGTAGGACAGCTCCCCAACACTCATCACTAGCATCTGTCTACAAAATTCTTCTTTCAGTCATGATGGGAATCTTCAGTGGGGGTATCTTTTCAGCTAGCAACTTGATAACTTTTACTACCTTCTGTTTGTAGTGATATCCACTGTAGGGGATTATTTTTTAACATGGGGAACAACAAGGCGGTTTGATTTGATAGCTTGGGTAGGAAATAAGACATGTAGTTGACTAACCCGAGGAACAGTTGAATCATTTTTTATGAAGGTAATTCATCCAGAAACTTCAGTAACTCTTGAGCGACATGCGGTTGAGGCTGGTACTTGCCGTCTGTGATCTCCATGCCAAGAAAGTGAGTTTTGGTTACACCAACCTCCATTTATTTCTTTGATAGCATTATCCCATACTTTGTGACAATAGAATAAAACTTGGAAAGTAATTCTGCATGGTATTGTTCATCTAGGGAGAATAAGAAGATATCATCAATGTAAACCAATGTCTTTGCAAGGACCGGCTCAAAAATGGTCATCATTGCCTTTTGGAAGGCCGACGGGGCATTTTTTAAACCAAACGGCATTACTTTCCATTGGTAATGATGATCATGTATACATAACCCAGTTTTTGGTCTATCTTCGGGCTTAATACCCAGTTGCCAAAATCCTGACTTAAGGTCGAACTTGGAGAGGACTTTAGCGTCTGCCAGGTGTTGAAATAACGACTTCTTTTGTGGAAGCGGAAACTTATCATCAGCTAAAAAGTGGTTCAACGGTTGATAGTTAATGAAAAACCTGAGCTTTCCACGAACTTGTTCGCTTCTTTAATTGACGTAAAGAGCCTCACATGCCCATGGCGAGGTGGTAGGTTCAAAAATTCCTTCAGCAACCAGTTGGTTGCATTCTTCTAAAGCAAGCTGTTAATGATCTGGGTTCATTCCGGGGTGACTAGCTTTGGTAGGATTAACATCTTCGTTTTGCTTAAAAGGTAGCGAAACAAAGAATGATGGATTCAAACACAAAGGTGAAGGATGTTCTGTTAAAAACTCAGTGTGTGAGGAAGCACGTGAGTCTTGAATAAGTATTTGTTTGATGCAGCTGATATCAGCAAGTGGTGGAGTAACACTTGCAACAAAAAGGCGATGCATGGTTGTCCAAGGGTTGAAAAAGATTTTGTAGTGAAGTCATGTGCCCGTCCATCGTAAGTTTGGTAGTTTATGTAGGATATCAAAACCGATCAAGAGATCTTTTCCATGCGAGCTCGAACCCAACATCCTTCTCTTGATTACGCACTTTGGAAATAGGCGAATGTTAATGGGGACACTTATTTTTTTCAATGAAAAATTTCTCTCCATTAGCAGCCATAAAACTCTGATGGTGAGGTCTCCAATAGTGGTCTGGTAAGATAGCAGGGTTCAGGATGGAAACGGACGCGCCGGTGTCGAAAAATACAATAACTGGGATTGGCTTTGCATATGCATCCGTAAGGAGGTGGATTTTGGCTAGTGGTAATTGTGGTTCTTCTTGTACTGGTAGTACATGTGGAATTGGATTTATCATATGAATTCCAAAATCATCATCACTAGTCAGAGAATCTGAGTCAGAGTCGTCATCAGATGAGAAATCTGAATAGGCGATTGTGCGTAAGGCCGAATCTCCCGGTTCATCATCCAAAGAGTATAGTGACTCTAGATCAGAAAGATCGACTGGTTCAACCTGGTTCAAGGCTTGTAAAAGCGCTTCGGATTTTTTCTTGTCTGGAAAATTTCTTGCAAAATGACCTTTCTTTTGGCATATGAAGCACCTATCTGAAGTCTTGCCACGTTGTTTCTTCTTCTTGATGAATTTCCACTTCTTGCTTCTTCGTTGAGGGAATTGGGGTTTTCTTGAAAAGCTTGAATAATGTTTGGAATGGAATTTCTATTTTGCACGGGTACACTCACATGATGACTTGTCTTTGCACTTAATTTTCAGGTACTTGTCATCGCAGGCTGATCCGTGTCGTTTTCATGTACTTTTGAATTCGGCAAGAAACTTTTTTCTGGTTGCAAAGCTTGGCTAAGGCATTCATGATCAACTAGTATAGTTCGCCAAGAGATGATTGAGCTATTGTGACATTTCTTGCTTCCAATGCCCGATATGCTTCATTAGCAAGGGAATCCGGAAAAGAGTTCAGGAAAACTTGCTTTAAATTGACATCGTCGACTCTATTCAAACAATAAAATCGCTGAGACATACGATCATAATGTTTTTCTAAATCTTTCTTTTGGAAGGAGTAACATTTCATCTTAAGAAATTCTTCTCTGGCATGGGTAGTGTGTTCATAGGGGTTGCCAATGAACTCAGAGTATATGGAGCCTATAAAAGTGGATGACTGGAGCTACGAAATGGGAGCACTGAGGTCTTTCGGTTTGTGTGAAGGATTGTAGGAAAGTTGAGACAGGGTTTACCCGCTCAATTGGAAGGACATCATGAACTTTAGAATGGGTTGTAGGGTTGGATTCTTGAGAAGGAGTTTGGTTTTTGCTGGTGGAGGCTTTTAAATTTCTTTGTTCTGATGCCCACATGTTTAGTGAAGGTGACGATGTTTGGTTGTGGGATTGTGGTAATGGTTGAGGGTCGGGCGATATTCCTACAAAAGGGGCGGATGTCAATCTCCAAGGATCATCAACAAGGGTTGAAATTCTTTTTTGTTTATGTTGTCGTTCTAGATCTTGGAGTTGGATTTTAAGTTCTTAATTTTTGCTTCTTTTTTAGAAACAGAAGAGGAAGATTGGGTTGCGGGTGATGTTTTGATGATTTGGATAAGTTCTCGATGAAGCTCTTCGATTTTGAAATGAAGTTCATGGATGATACTCTCTCGGGATCCGACTTTTGATGAAAGATTTTGTTGGGTATTTGCGAGCATGGTTTGCTGTGAGAGTATTTTTGCGAGAGCCTTGTTTTGAGCAACATTATTTTTACTTTGCCAGTTTAGGGTAGCTTCCGCGGGACTAACAGTATTTGCGAGTCCTGTGGGACCAATAGTCGATGGATTTTTTATCTTCCAGTCGTGCTTGGTTCGACAATCAGGATGCTCAAATGTAGTAAGGACTGGGAACTCTTGTTCATATTCTTTTGAATACGATATTGAAGAGGGTGTTGTTATTGGGAATACTGGTGAAGGGATTGTTTCTTTATCTTTCTTTGGTTGTGGCGTTTGATGAATGATAGATAAAGCTTTTTGGTGGTAGGGTGTAAGTGTTTGTGGTTGTGGTGTTTTTGGTGGTTGTGATATTTGGTTTTGTTTTGGGTATAAAACATAGTAGTCAAATTTCCCTGAGGGTTCTCCAAGAAGTCCAACTGTCGGGTCACCATCTTCTTATCTCTTTTTGACTCTTTGTTTTGAAGATCTTCGTTTCTTAGGGACATCTTCTTCATCTTCAAGCTTTTGAGCTTCATCTAAACAACTTTCGCAATCACATATGTCCCACCATATGTGTTTGATTTCTTGAACATGCTCATTGGTCGTGGTTTGGCTGGGTTCTACTTTAAGGGTTATAGTTCTCTATCCCTTTATTCTAATACTAAACAAATTTTGCAATCGCATACGTCCCACCATATGTGACATCACCATTACCCATAGTAAACCCCTATGGTATCAGAGCCTTACGCTCTCACCATCACCATTAACCTTACCTTAATATTTCCTTTATACTAAATTCCGAATCGTATGCTCTGTGACTGCAGCCTTAGTGTCAGAAAATTAGAATTTAGCTTAAAGGTCTGACTTCTATACCTTTAAGGGTTATTGTTATCTATCCCTTTATTCTATCAGGGCCGTTGCAGGATATGTAAGTCGACAAAGGTGGTCGCAGTTGTTTCCTCCGGTTTCCGCCAATCCTCTACATCTAAAATAGATCAATTATATGAAATCTCATATAGTTCTGATGATTCCAGGATCCCAATCATTGAAATGCCACTAGTAAACTCCTACAAAGTTTTTACTAAACCATCTAATTTCATCACAAAAGAGTGAAACAACTAATTGGATCTAACCCACACAAGCAAATAAAAGAGTTTGTCCAAACATCAAAGTTCGATTCGCATCAGTTACCAGCATCCCAGATAGAACATTTGGTACCTTTGTCATTGCCTTCCGACCTTCCTCGACATTGTTTATAACAAGGGTACACACATATTCATTTCAGAGCTATAATGTTAGCATTAACCTTTCATGGAAGAAAAGGACTTCCTGCATATTCAAGAATAGCCTTGCTTGATACAAGGTTTGCAGAATATTAGCATGCTTGTATTGGTACAATACAAACAACGTTGAACGCATGAACCATTTTTTTCACGTTTTAACCAAATTTTAACATGCCTCTCAATGATCCTTCACTATTCATAGCCCTCAAGGCCTAGATCCAGATTGGAGGTACATCCCAAGTGAACACTTTTCAAGCCACGTTCCATTACCAAATGGCTTATCGAGTTCAAAACCATCCGTTAGACATTTTAGTTCCATGACAAGACGATGCTGGTAATGCGTTACTCATCGACTTAGACGCAAATGCAACTCCAACCTGTACATACATACCAAAGCAGTTATCTCGAGATGAGTTACTCAATTTACTTCCAGAAAAGTGGATAACAAATTATGAGCAAATCCATCAAGCTCTTGTTCAATCGAACTCAGCTCCAGAATTTGTTAGACATGAGAATGGTCTCGTGGAGATCAAATTCTCGCAACCAAAGGCACCTAATGTGTTTCTAACGGTAATCCACATGATCGCACCAGCAGAACCCAGCCAAACCACGACCAATGAGCCTGCTCAAGAAATCAAACACATATGGTGGGACGTATGCGATTTTGAAAGTTGTTTAGATGAAGCTCAAAAGTTTGAAGATGAAGAAGATGTCCCCAAGAAACGAAGATCTTCACAACAAAGACTCAAAAAGAGATATGAAGACGGTGACCCGACAGTTGGACTTCTTGGAGAACCCTCAGTGAAATTTGACTACTATGTTTTATACCCAAAACAAAACCAAATATCACAACCACCAAAAACACCACAACCACAAACACTTACACCCTACCACCAAAAAGCTTTATATATCATTCATCAAACGCCACAACCAAAGAAAGATAAAGAAACAATCCCTTCACCAGTATTCCCAATAACAACACCCTCTTCAATATCGTATTCAAAAGAATATGAACAAGAGTTCCCAGCCCTTACTGCATTTGAGCATCCTGATAGTCGAACCAAGCACGACTAGAAGATAAAAAATCCAAAGACTATTGGTCCCAAAGGACTCGCAAATACTGTTAGTCCCGTGGAAGCTACCCTAAACTGGCAAAGTGAAAATGTTGTTGCTCAAAATAAGGTTCTCGCAAAAATACTCTCACAGCAAACCATTCTCGCAAATACCCAACAAAATCTTTCATCAAAAGTCGGATCCCTAGAGAGTATCATCCATGAACTTCGTTTCAAAATCCAAGAGCTTCACCGAGAACTTATCCAAATCCTCAAAACATTACTCGCAACCCAATCTTACTCTTCCGTTTCTCAAAAAGAAGCATAAATGAAGAACTTAAAAATTCAACTCCAAGATCTAGAACGACAACATAAGCAAAAAAGAATTTCAACCCTTGTTGTTGATCCTTGGAGATTGCCATCCGCCCCTTTTGTAGGAATATCATTTGACCCTCAACCATTACCACAATCCCACAACCAAACATCGTCACCTTCACTAAACATGTGGGCATCATAATAAAGAAAGTTAAAAGCCTCCACCAGTAAAAGCCAAACTCCTCCGCAAGAATCTAACCCTACAACCCATTCTAAAGTTCATGATGTCCTTCCAATTGAGCGGGTAAACGCTGTCTCAACTTTCCTACAATCCCTCACACAAACAGAAAGACCTCAGTGCTCCCATTCCGTAGCTCTACTCATCCACTCCCGACGTGAGGCTAAAGATGTGGAGATTGTTGATGGATTTGAACACTTGTTCATGGCAGAACCAGAATATGCAGAATCAACAGTACAATTTGATCTAGATGACTACGGAGAAAACCAAATACCACAAACAAGTTCCACGGATTTTACACAGTCTGACATAAAGCAGTACTTCACATTCGATGACCTTCCACCATCAAAATAGCGTGAAAGAAGTATAGAGATTCTAACATGGTGTTCGTCAGAACTGCAATATTACACCATTGACATAGTCATCAAGCGGTTTCTTACTCGGATCCAAGGGCGCCTACGAGATTGGTACCTCAGTCTTGGAGAATATCGCCAGCTACAGTTTTAGCAGTCAGCATCCCAGAAGCTTTTATAGGCTCCATATACTCTGAGTTCATTGGCGACCCCTATGAACACACTACCCATGCCAAAGATGAATTTCTTAAGATGAAATGTTGCTCCTTCCAAAAGAAAGATTTAGAAAAACATTATGATCGTATGTCTCAGCGATTTTATTGTTTGAATGGAGTCGACGATGTAAATTTAAAGCAAGTTTTCCTGAACTCTTTTCCGGAATCCCTTGCTAATGAAGCATATCGGGCATTGGAAGTAAGAAATGTCACAATAGCTCAATCATCTCTTGGCAAACTATACTAGTTAATCATGAATGCCTTAGCCAAGCTTTGCAACCAGAAAAAGTTTCTTGCCGAATTCGAAAGTACAGGAAAACGCCTCGGGTCAGCCTGCGATGACAAGTACCTGAAAATTAAGTCCAAATACAAGTCATCATGTGAGTGTACCCATACAAAAAAGAAATTCCATTCCAAACGTTATTCAAGATTTTCAAGAAAATCCCGATTCCCTCAACGAAGAAGCAAGTAGTGGAAATTCATCAAGAAGAAGAATCAACGTGGCAAGACTTCAGATAGGTGCTTCATATGCCAAAAGAAAGGTCATTTTGCAAGAAATTGTCCAGACAAGAAAAAATCCGAAGCGCTTTTACAAGCCTTGAACCAGGTTGAACCAGTCGATCTTTCTGATCTAGAGTCACTATACTCTTTGGATGGTGAACCGGGAGATTCAGTCTTATGCACAATCGCCTATTCAGATTTCTCATCTGATGACGACTCTGACACAGATTCTCTGACTAGTTATGGTGATTTTGGAATTCATATGATAAATCCAATTCCACATGTACTACCTGTACAAGAAGAACCACCATTACCACTAGCCAAAATCCACCTCCTTACGGATGCGTATGCAAAGCCAATCCCAGTTATTGCATTTTTTGACACCGGCGCGTCCGTTTCCATCCTGAACCCTGCTATCTTACCAGACCACTATTGGAGACCTCACGATCAGAGTTTTATGGCTGCTAATGGAGAGAAATTTGTCATTGACAAAATAAGTGTCCCCATTAACATTCGCCTATTTCCAAAGTGCGTAATCAAGAAAAGGCTGTTGGGTTCGAGCTCGCATGGAAAATATCTCTTGATCGGTTTTGATATCTGATGTAGTAGTGTTTTTACTACCCTTTAGGAAAAGAGCAATAAAATAGGGCAAGCGTGCACGACGATTTAGGAAAACCGTGTGTGAATGACCCTAAAAGTGAGTTCGTTCTCGAGGAGGCTAGTGTGTTGTGTAATGAATGATTGATTTATGTTTTTGATTATTAACAAGAAGAAAAGAAGAGAAAATGACGAAGACGAAAACGTATTAAACTACGACGAAAAAGACGTAAACGTAAAGTCGTAAAAAGGACAAAAATTAAAATTTTAAACTAAAAATTCCTAAAAATTACTAAAAATCCACAATAAAATTCTAAGAGTTTACAAAAAATCCAAACTTGCCAAAACCTTTTAATTAATTTAATAATGACTTTTTAATGCTAATTAAAGCCCTAAAAATCACTTTTAAATATTAAAAAGCCCCAAACAAGATTTTATAGTTTGTAAACCTCAAAAATGACCTAATTAAGCTAAAAACTATTTTTAAAAATTTTAAAACCAAATCAAACTATTTTTAAACTCCTAAAAACTATTAAAATCTATTAAATCTTAAATTAATTCTAAAAATTAATTGAAAACCCTAAAAATTAATTGGAAAGTGAAAAAGGTCCTATTTTAATGTCTAGAATCTAGGAAAAATGAAAAAAAGTTAAAAATAAAACTTTGAATTTTTGTGAATAAAATAATAATAAAATATTCCAAAAAATGAAAAGTTCTCAAATAAATTCTAAAAAATTCTCAAAAATCCTAAATATTCTAATTAAGAAGAAAATGAAAATTAAAGTTCCTAAAACCTTTTAGTTAATTTTATATTAATTTTTAAAGTTGTCTAAAAACCCTAAAATCAAATAAAATTAAAAATTAAAGTTTTTGAAAACTTTTTGATATGTAAACCTCAAAAATATGAATTAAAACTTAAAAACTATTTTTTTGTATTTTTTAATTACTGTTTGCTATTTTTTATACACTTTCTAAAAATAAAACTAAAAATAATCCTAATAATTAATTAAATAATGGGAAAAATAAAACTTTTACACAAAAAAATCCTAAAACCTAACTAAACCCTAGGAAAAATACTAGGTACCAAAAAGCTAAGCAAATAAGCTTAAATAAGCTGGAAATGGTCACGGCTTAATTAAATAAGCCAAAACCAAAGTCACCTTAAATAACTAATGAAATGAAAGGTTAACATAAGAACTCATCTAGATCACTGGTAGAACCCCTTACTCCTGAGCTGCAGGTCGGGGGTTCGAGTCCAGTGCGGGTGAAGTTTTTGCACTTTTTTTTCTTTTTTTATTTTACTTTTTAACACTTCACAATCCAACACTGACACTTGTAAACTAGTAATCACAAACCAATTTCCACTTTTAACAAGAATTAAGCCAGATCAAGTCCAAAAAACGTATCCAGTTTTAATTTGAAAACACAAGCAGGTTTTTCTTTCTTTCTGTTTTCTTCACTTGTGATATAAGGGCCAAGAGGGCTTGGCTTGCTTGTTTCTTGGTGGTTCTTGGATAGACAAAGGCACCCCTACACTCTTTGGAGTGTAGGGAGTCAATACAAGCAGAAAACAAACAGACCACTTAGCAAAAAATTCTCACAGAATGCACACACAGGCAAACTCAAGTTACTGATGTGTTTGTATGGGACTGGTGACTTATGAGCTTAAGTTCTAGGCACAAAGCTGAGATTCAAAGGTCACAAGCTTACACACAAACTCACCAAATAGCAAATAAACAAATCAAAACCCTTAAATTACCTAAGAACTAACAGATTAACAAGAATCAAGCTCCAAACTTCATCAAATCAAGCAGAAAATGACTATGCAGTTTTTTAGCTCACTTTTTTACTTTGTAAACACTCAACATGCTTCAAAACTTCACCAATCTTAAACACAACTCTCATGCAACCCTAAACAATCCTACTTAAGCTGTTTAACACGTTTTACTTCTCAAAATTTTCTAAAAATCTTGTCTAACTTACTAATCCAAACACCCTCTTAAAATCTTTTAACCAACTTTTTCAAACCAAAACACTTTAAAACTTTTCCAAATTGATTCTATGAACATCTAACATGCATATTAACACCCAAAGAGCAAATTCTCACCATCTTAACAACACTTAACAAATTTTTCAAACAAAATCACATGAACATCATATTTCTGAAAATAGAAAAATAGAAACAAGGGATACCTTGTTAAGCCCACATCCAGGCTTAACCAAGGCAGCAATGCCTTTTCCAATACACACGGGTGTATGCTGAACTTTATCAACAAACAATTCAACCTGAAAAATCAAAAAGAAAAACAAGTACAAGCATGTATAATCTGTTTTCTTTTTTTTTTTCTTAAAAACTTTTTTTTTTCAAACCTATCAATCCTTAAACACACGTTTTAAAAACTCACAAATCACTCTTCCTTTTCCACTTTCACTTCCAAGGAATTGGATTTATGGACTTTTAACCAAATTTCAAAACCTTTTGGATATTGAAACCTCAAACAAATCTTTCACACTTTTTAAAATGGAACTCAGTTTTTTTGCATTACTTATACCAACTTTTTAAACAAATATAAAAGGAATTACACTTGAAATTAACAAACACCAACTTTATAAATTTTAAAAAAGGAATTACAAAAGATTTTGCAAAAAACTGGAACAACTAATAGAGTCACGGGTCGACTCTATTTATACAATGAAAAGAACAATCTAGAATGCTTAAAACCCTAGTTGCTGAAATGCCAAAAAGGCCCTTGAGTCTTTGATCTTCAAAGTGGTCAAAATCGTCCCATGTGACTTGACAGCTTGGAAACTTGTTTGTGAACGTTGGATTGGACTTGGGGACCAAGGGGATTCATCTATCCGTTGAATTGGTCGGGACATAGGGTTTGGGGGAAAATGACTTGAGCAGGGGAGGTACGGGGTGGGTCCCTCAAGCCATGTGGGTTTGTTTTGTTGAGTGGGAAATTGTGAGGTGGAGGTAAATTGAGGATCTGGACAAGAATGGGGAATAACCCCTTGTTTTGGGTGTTATTGATGATTAGGGTTTAAGGGGTTAAGAGGTTAGCAGGTTGAGGTTTTGATCTAAAAAAGGGATTAGGAATTTTAAATTCCTTGTTTAGTGGGAAAAGTTTTGTTGACCAGTTGACTGGTTGATAAACAAAACCGGGTTGGGTTAATGGGTTGGGTGGATAATGGGTATTTGGGTTAATGGGTGGGTACTGATGAGGTGGCAGGTTTTGGTTGGGTGGGATAGTTTGGTTAATTGGCAGAAACAGTCCCCAAGTATTTACTCTTGTTCACTTTGTAATAAATCCCATCAGCGCCCAATATGCACTTAACAACTTTTGGAAAGTTGTCAAAAGTGGCACACAAGGTTTATAAACTTTTCCAAGGGCCTTATATGTATATTCTTCAAACTTTAAGGACTGGTCTTGTACAATCTTCAAATAATAAGGACCATACTTGTACAATTGACATTTGGAGGGTCAATTGTGACAAGTTCTTCAAAGATGAGGGACTAAACTTGACAATCTTCAATTCTTCAAGGGTATTTTTGCAAAATCCAAACTTGGGCCCGGTTCATTGTGCGACTTCGTTTCCCGTGTTCGTTTTTGTTTGATTCTTGTGATCTTTTGCCAATTCCTCAATATCCGTACCTAAAAATACACAAGTAACAAACACGAGCATATATTTGGCATATTTTGATGATATTTAATTGATTTTAAGACCGATTTGGACGATGAGACCATGTATAAAAGCAGTCTCATCACTCCCCCATACTAAACCATTGCCGTGCCCTCACACAATGCTAGAATAAAGTATCATATCATCTCCAAAATTTAATTTTATTCACTTTATTGAAATGATAAACTACCTATACTAATACTATTACTACTACTTGTGTTTTAGACATAATGTATGATTTTCATCGCATAATGGGACGTTTAGGTTCATAGAACAAGAACACGTGAATGCTTCGTTAGAAATAATTTCATCGTCCTCGATTTTCACCTCAATTCCATGCTAAGCGTGCAACGAGATCATTGTCATTATAAGTTAGTAATGCTAACACTACTCATATGCCCTAATCACGTACTTATTCTCCCATTATTCCTAAGTTGTATCTCTTATATTTTATTATGTCTTAATGATCACGAGGATACATTATTGACTTATGCGATAATAGAGATTTAGGTCTAAAAATAGAGTCCTAACGGTGTAACTAAGACCATCAAATCAATAACCCCTCCTAATAGACGACGATGTTAAAAAATTAAGTTGACAAGAAGAATCGATAAGCACGGTTTTATAACGGTTTTGAACATGAGACTTATTACCAAGACTTTTATACGCCCCCTAATGGAAGGACCTTATTATCTTTGGTTTACCTCCATCTTTTATTCAACTTCGCCATGAAGCTTTTATTATGACTTCGGTCTTGCCTTGCCTTTTATTATCCGCCATCATCGGTGGTTTTATTAGCCAAAGACGTATATCCTCACGCTAAAGCGAATTTTGGATCTTTAAAGCTTCGAAGATTAAGGCTTGATTCACTTTCAATTTTTGCATAGATTTTAGGCCTTGTGGGGCTTCAAATTGTTTGCTAGATTTAGGTGAGCACTTGAAATCTTATTATTGGGTGAAGCTTTCGATTATTGGGGTGCCAGTACTTCAAAACCGTGACGCTGGCGATATCTTAATGTCTTCCCAATTTAATTACACGGAAGCTACTAGAAAAGACTAGAAACCCAACAATCCTAACTAAACCGCTAAGTCAATATTTATTAAGCAAAAAATATTTACAAGCGAAGGGAGAATAAGCAAACAACGAGAACACATGAGTTTTTGAAAGAATACGAGTACTCTACGTTTAGCATAGTAACTTATAATTAACTCTATCATTTCTCGTCCTCATTTAAGAGACTTAGCCTAATGTGTAGTTAAGGAATCAAAGCTAAGTGCTCAACACGCACGGTCGAGTCAAAAATTACTCTTATTCTCGCCATCGGAAAATCTACATTCGTGTCTTCAAACACTTATAAAACATGAGAAAAATTTTAAAATTTGGCCATTTTTAGCCTTATTTTGCAACAAAACGATAAACAAAACGATAAACTTTGGAAAGCGTGAAGGTTTGGCAAGGCAAGTATCTATTCACCCCCCCATACTAAAGTTAAACATTGTCCTCAATGTTTCGAGTCTAGGGGTGCAAACACCCCCATACTAGAGACGTAGTCGAATGCCTAATCTAGCATGGAAAGGGTGTAACCATTAAGTAATAGCCGTTTATGAAGTGTGCTAAAAACCTAAGGTTAGAACATAAAAGGATATATCATATGGATATTGGGAAAGGCCTTCAAAGCAAACGATCGAGTGCTCCCATGAAACGAAACACGAGAGGCTCCAATCGTGAAGATGATGATCTAAAAACCACAATGCACAAACAACCACGGAACAAAGGTTGGAAGGGCACAAATCCCCTCACATTAACTACATTATAAAGCAATAATATGTACATGGATAAGCATGGGTCTCCCCCACGAGGCACCTTGTTTTTGATAACCGAGTCAAAAGCTCGACTCGAATCCCCATAAATGTGATCATTTAGGGATAATCATGGTATGGTCAATTTTTGGTGGGGCTTACATGATAAACAAGGCCCAAAAGTACGTGGAGTACTTTAAAAATCCGATAAACGTATACCGGGGTCAAAGATAGCGTCCTCGTTTTCGGATGAAAGACGAAACAACGCTTCTTCAACACAAACCCCAATGGGGTAGAAGAAAATAGGAGAGAAGAAATAGAAGGGTGGGACAATGGGTAAGTCAAAACAATGAGCTACTCGAGGTAGACTCGCACCAATCAAATGAAAAGATTTTCCATTTATTGCATCGGTGGAAGACCGAGATTTCCCTATATAAGCAATTCCAGGATCAAATATCTCGTCCTCAGTGGAGAAAGGGGAGGGAACATAAGGGGATTCCCCCACACTAAGTCCACACAAAGCATCGTCAAAAGGGGAAGACGAGCTTGTAGTACTCAATAAACGCGGTGATGACGGAGTTAGAATTGTAGAAAAATCTTTTAAATTAGATTCAAAATCTTTTCCTTTTTCATCTTTAAAACTCTCTTTGTGAAAACCCGATTTAATTATGTCAAAAATATTTGGTGTATCTAAAACAATATTAGTCACACTAAAAATTCTCACATTTTGAAATCTTTTTAGTTTAGGTGGTGGCAAGTTTTCAAATCTTTTTTCAACGAAGAAACCCTCCCCGCCGGGATCAACGTATTCATCATCCGAAGAATCACTCGAGATTGGAATCATAGGCTTAACACTCTTAACCTCCATCGGCGGAGGGGACGGAACTTCATTTTTTATCAACAACTCCTAAAACTCTATTTGAAATCTTTTGACAAATGCTTTTGATAGGATTGACATTGTACAAAGATGTGATGGAATAAACATGAGAAAGAGTGGAGTTTTGGGTTGCATTAATGACGAGTTCTTCCTCATTGAAACGAAGAGTGATTTTTCTAGCATGCACATCGATAAGTGCTCTCGAGGTATCCAAAAAGGATCGACCTAAAATTAACGGAACTTTAGGATCGATAGGAATATCAACAACAATAAAGTCTACAGGGTAGTAGAACTTTCCAACTTTCACAAAGACGTCCTCGGCAACTCCACAAGCTAGAATCGTAGAATGATCGGCCATTTCGATTGACATTCTTGAAGGAGTGAGATTTGGAAGATTGAGCGATTTAAAAATCTCAAGAGGCATCAAATTAATACTAGCACCAAGATCGGCCAAGGCGTAGCATTCTTCCATGTCTTGGATAGCACATGGGATTAAAAACTTTCCAGGATCACCGACTTTTTGAGGTATGCGGCTTAGAAAAACCAAAGAACAACTAGACGATTTTTGCAATTTTTCTTTGTTATTCAACATACTTTTGAAGTTCGCGGCAAATCGAGGCATCATGACTAAGGCGTCGGCAAAACTTATATTGAAATGCAAGTCACGAAACATTTTCATAAAGAGTTCAAATTGATAATTATTTCGTTCTTGTGCCTTTTCCTTGTCTCGTCTTGAAGGGTAGGGTAAAGGTGGTGTGGGTTGGGGCAAATTAGGCATAGGCATCGGCCTTGGAATCTCGGGTTCCATGATTGGTGTAGGTTCAACCGTAGGTGTGGTTTGAGCTGTACTTCGTGGGCTTTGAATTTGCTCCTTTTCAACCACAACCTCGGGTTCTTTCTCTTTTTCCTTCTCCATAGAAGTACTTGGACGAGAAATGGGTTCTTTGAAAGTTTTACCACTACGAGTAGTAATAACCTTCAATTCTCCTTTCGGGTTCACGATGGTATCACTAGGAAGACCACCCGAAGAAGAGGGCTTACACATGATAGCTTCAAACATTTTAGCCATACGGTCTTCAAACTTAGATTGCCTAGCATCCGCTTTTAACAATTCTTGCTTAATCTCATGTTGTCCTTGCTCCATTTTTTGTTGATTTTGTTGGAGTCGTGTGACATTTCCTTCCATTTTGTTAGCATGAGTTTTAAGTTCATTAGCAAGTTCGTTTTTAGCTCGTTTTTCAATTCGGACCTTAAGCTAATCATCTCACGTTGCAGGTTATCAAACTTAGCATCATTAGCCTTAGCATAATCTAAAAATTCTCCTTGCAAATTTTTAGTGTGAGCATTTTGAAAACCTTGAGTAGGAGTTTGAAAATCACGGTTTTGGTTTTGGTTTGAAATTTGCCCATTACCACTTTGATAATTACCTTTGTTATAATTCCTTTGATTTCCTTGGTAATTTCCACCTTGATTGTTGTTTCGATAGTTATTAGCATTTTGATTTTGTGGAGCTTGATTTTGGCGGGAACCTTGACCGATTTGGTTATAAGTTCCCGTGGCTACATAAGCATTCGAAGTGTTACCATCCGCGGTAATGCACTCGGAAAAATCATGAGCTCCACCACATGAAATACAACTCTTAGCAACCGCTTTAACCGAAGCGGAATTTGAAGCTTCTTGAGCTTTCCAATGAGACATAAGAGTCGAAAACCTATCGAAAAACCGATTCTCCTCATTTGCTTCATCTTGCAAGGCATTAATGGAACGAGATGATGACGAGCCCAAATTGGCAACACTCGGTGTGTTACGAGGGATATAGACCTTAGACCTATTTTCTATGATTTTCAAAGCCTCATTGGTCGTTTTGCACAAAAAATTACCACCCGCGGCGGCATTTAAATAATCTCGTTCATGATCATTAAGCCCATTATAAAACGTGTCAATTTGATGCAATTCGGAAAAATCATGGTGTGGACATTCATGTAACATTTCTTTAAACCTTTCCCAAGCCATTGAAAAACTTTCATTAGGTCTTTGTGTAAAACGTGAAATCTCGTTTTTCAAATGTGTTGTCTTAGATGGTGGAAAAAATTGATTCACAAATTTAGACACGAGATCGGCCCATGTCAAAATCGAATTCGGCGGTTCTTTCTCAAGCCATATCTTGGCGGGTCCATCTAACGAGTAAGGAAACAACATCATCTTAATGGCATCGTGTGGTACATCCTTAAACTTGCTTGTCGCGGTAAGACGATTAAATTGCCTAATGTGATAATGTGGGTTGTCTTTTTCGTGACCGCGAAACTTGTTTACTTGAAGCATAGACATTAAACCCGTCTTGATTTCAAATTTCTCCGCAAGGATGGCGGGAATCACAATGGCCTCTCCAAAACCCTCGGTGGGTGCTTGAAGCAACTCCATCATAGTACGATTAGCCATGATAGCTTCTTGTTCTACAATAGGTTCCTCACTTGGAGACTCCTCACTAGAATGAGTTTTAGTAGGAGTTTTGTTCTTGCGTCTACGTGCACGTTTTGCTTGATTACGAGTGAGCATAAACGTCACGTACAACGAGGAGACGAGCAAAGAAGATTCTTTTTGGTATTTTGTGTTTTTTCAATTTTTTTGTGGTTTTTGATTGTATTAACTTTTTTTGGAAATTGGTGAATGTATTAAGTAGACAATGAGTCCACAAATCTCCTCACTAATCAAATCTCTTGATTAAAAAGGCCTCAAGGAATGAAAACGATCACGTGGAGTGAACGCCTTCGATGACTTTAGAACGATGGTGGAACACCAAATCGTTCAAGAGGGTTTAATCAGATGAAACCAAGAAAATATATATGATATGTAGTAATACTTTGGGCGGCAAAACCCTCGATTCACTCTCAAAATCAAATACGCACAAGCAAGCGGAGGAAACGAGGCGGCGCGAAGCACTTAAGAGCCTTTTTCCTTTAGGTTGTGAAATACAACCGCCTTATACCCACCTTATAGTTTGTATTATCAAGATTAAGCTTCACGAAAGTATTTATCTATTTTTACCTTTTTTCTTTGGTTTGAGATTCGAATACAATGATCGAGTGATGAAATCCCGAATCAAGGTTGTGATTGCTCACGTATTTGGAGTACTTGTGTATTTATTGTTCTACGTATACAATATATTAATAATATTCACACAAAAACCGAAAAACGATAATACGTATTAATAGAGTGCTATTAATACAAATACTATTATGGCTAATATAGAAAAACAACAATTGTTCAATCAAAACACAACACGCCTCCCCGACAGCGGCGCCAAAAATTGATGTAGTAGTGTTTTTACTACCCTTTAGGAAAAGAGCAATAAAATAGGGCAAGCGTGCACGACGATTTAGGAAAACCGTGTGTGAATGACCCTAAAAGTGAGTTCGTTCTCGAGGAGGCTAGTGTGTTGTGTAATGAATGATTGATTTATGTTTTTGATTATTAACAAGAAGAAAAGAAGAGAAAATGACGAAGACAAAAACGTATTAAACTACGACGAAAAAGACGTAAACGTAAAGTCGTAAAAAGGACAAAAATTAAAATTTTAAACTAAAAATTCCTAAAAATTACTAAAAATCCACAATAAAATTCTAAGAGTTTACAAAAAATCCAAACTTGCCAAAACCTTTTAATTAATTTAATAATGACTTTTTAATGCTAATTAAAGCCCTAAAAATCACTTTTAAATATTAAAAAGCCCCAAACAAGATTTTATAGTTTGTAAACCTCAAAAATGACCTAATTAAGCTAAAAACTATTTTTAAAAATTTTAAAACCAAATTAAACTATTTTTAAACTCCTAAAAACTATTAAAATCTATTAAATCTTAAATTAATTCTAAAAATTACTTGAAAAACCTAAAAATTAATTGGAAAGTGAAAAAGGTCCTATTTTAATGTCTAGAATCTAGGAAAAATGAAAAAAAGTTAAAAATAAAACTTTGAATTTTTGTGAATAAAATAATAATAAAATATTCCAAAAAATGAAAAGTTCTCAAATAAATTCTAAAAAATTCTCAAAAATCTTAAATATTCTAATTAAGAAGAAAATGCAAATTAAAGTTCCTAAAACCTTTTAGTTAATTTTATATTAATTTTTAAAGTTGTCTAAAAACCCTAAAATCAAATAAAATTAAAAATTAAAGTTTTTGAAAACTTTTTGATATGTAAACCTCAAAAATATGAATTAAAACTTAAAAACTATTTTTTTGTATTTTTTAATTACTGTTTGCTATTTTTTATACACTTTCTAAAAATAAAACTAAAAATAATCCTAATAATTAATTAAATAATGGGAAAAATAAAACTTTTACACAGAAAATCCTAAAACCTAACTAAACCCTAGGAAAAATACTAGGTACCAAAAAGCTAAGCAAATAAGCTTAAATAAGCTGGAAATGGTCACGGCTTAATTAAATAAGCCAAAACCAAAGTCACCTTAAATAACTAATGAAATGAAAGGTTAACATAAGAACTCATCTAGATCACTGGTAGAACCCCTTACTCCTGAGCTGCAGGTCGGGGGTTCGAGTCCAGTGCGGGTGAAGTTTTTGCACTTTTTTTTTCTTTTTTTATTTTACTTTTTAACACTTCACAATCCAACACTGACACTTGTAAACTAGTAATCACAAACCAATTTCCACTTTTAACAAGAATTAAGCCAGATCAAGTCCAAAAAACGTATCCAGTTTTAATTTGAAAACACAAGCAGGTTTTTCTTTCTTTCTATTTTCTTCACTTGTGATATAAGGGCCAAGAGGGCTTGGCTTGCTTGTTTCTTGGTGGTTCTTGGATAGACAAAGGCACCCCTACACTCTTTGGAGTGTAGGGAGTCAATACAAGCAGAAAACAAACAGACCACTTAGCAAAAAAATCTCACAGAATGCACACACAGGCAAACTCAAGTTACTGATGTGTTTGTATGGGACTGGTGACTTATGAGCTTAAGTTCTAGGCACAAAGCTGAGATTCAAAGGTCACAAGCTTACACACAAACTCACCAAATAGAAAATAAACAAATCAAAACCCTTAAATTACCTAAGAACTAACAGATTAGCAAGAATCAAGCTCCAAACTTCATCAAATCAAGCAGAAAATGACTATGCAGTTTTTTAGCTCACTTTTTTACTTTGTAAACACTCAACATGCTTCAAAACTTCACCAATCTTAAACACAACTCTCATGCAACCCTAAACAATCCTACTTAAGCTGTTTAACACGTTTTACTTCTCAAAATTTTCTAAAAATCTTGTCTAACTTACTAATCCAAACACCCTCTTAAAATCTTTTAACCAACTTTTTCAAACCAAAACACTTTAAAACTTTTCCAAATTGATTCTATGAACATCTAACATGCATATTAACACCCAAAGAGCAAATTCTCACCATCTTAACAACACTTAACAAATTTTTCAAACAAAATCACATGAACATCATATTTCTGAAAATAGAAAAATAGAAACAAGGGATACCTTGTTAAGCCCACATCCAGGCTTAACCAAGGCAGCAATGCCTTTTCCAATACACACGGGTGTATGCTGAACTTTATCAACAAACAATTCAACCTGAAAAATCAAAAAGAAAAACAAGTACAAGCATGTATAATCTGTTTTCTTTTTTTTTTTCTTAAAAACTTTTTTTTTTCAAACCTATCAATCCTTAAACACACGTTTTAAAAACTCACAAATCACTCTTCCTTTTCCACTTTCACTTCCAAGGAATTGGATTTATGGACTTTTAACCAAATTTCAAAACCTTTTGGATATTGAAACCTCAAACAAATCTTTCACACTTTTTAAAATGGAACTCAGTTTTTTTGCATTACTTATACCAACTTTTTAAACAAATATAAAAGGAATTACACTTGAAATTAACAAACACCAACTTTATAAATTTTAAAAAAGGAATTACAAAAGATTTTGCAAAAAACTGGAACAACTAATAGAGTCACAGGTCGACTCTATTTATACAATGAAAAGAACAATCTAGAATGCTTAAAACCCTAGTTGCTGAAATGCCAAAAAGGCCCTTGAGTCTTTGATCTTCAAAGTGGTCAAAATCATCCCATGTGACTTGACAGCTTGGAAACTTGTTTGTGAACGTTGGATTGGACTTGGGGACCAAGGGGATTCATCTATCCGTTGAATTGGTCGGGACATAGGGTTTGGGGGAAAATGACTTGAGCAGGGGAGGTACGGGGTGGGTCCCTCAAGCCATGTGGGTTTGTTTTGTTGAGTGGGAAATGGTGAGGTGGAGGTAAATTGAGGATCTGGACAAGAATGGGGAATAACCCCTTGTTTTGGGTGTTATTGATGATTAGGGTTTAAGGGGTTAAGAGGTTAGCAGGTTGGGGTTTTGATCTAAAAAAGGGATTAGGAATTTTAAATTCCTTGTTTAGTGGGAAAAGTTTTGTTGACCAGTTGACTGGTTGATAAACAAAACCGGGTTGGGTTAATGGGTTGGGTGGATAATGGGTATTTGGGTTAATGGGTGGGTACTGATGAGGTGGCAGGTTTTGGTTGGGTGGGATAGTTTGGTTAATTGGCAGAAACAGTCCCCAAGTATTTACTCTTGTTCACTTTGTAATAAATCACATCAGCGCCCAATATGCACTTAACAACTTTTGGAAAGTTGTCAAAAGTGGCACACAAGGTTTATAAACTTTTCCAAGGGCCTTATATGTATATTCTTCAAACTTTAAGGACTGGTCTTGTACAATCTTCAAATAATAAGGACCATACTTGTACAATTGACATTTGGAGGGTCAATTGTGACAAGTTCTTCAAAGATGAGGGACTAAACTTGACAATCTTCAATTCTTCAAGGGTATTTTTGCAAAATCCAAACTTGGGCCCGGTTCATTGTGCGACTTCGTTTCCCGTGTTCGTTTTTGATTGATTCTTGTGATCTTTTGCCAATTCCTCAATATCCGTACCTAAAAATACACAAGTAACAAACACGAGCATATATTTGGTATATTTTGATGATATTTAATTGATTTTAAGACCGATTTGGACGATGAGACCATGTATAAAAGCAGTCTCATCAATATCCTACATAAACTACCAAACTTACGATGGACGGGCACAGGACTTCACTACAAAAGCTTTTTCAACCCTTGGACAACCATGCATCGCCTTTTTGTTGCAAGTGTTACTCCACCACTTGTTGATATCAACTGCATCAAACAAAAACTTATTTAAGACTCATGTGCTTCCTCACACACCGAGTTTTTGACAAAACACCCTTCACCTTTGTGGTTGAATCCCTCATTCTTTGTTCGATACCTTTTAAGCAAAACGAAGATGTTAATCCTAACAAAGCTTGTTGGAAATATGTTTTTCCAAGGAAAGTCTCGGTCACATCATTGTTAGCATAGATCACGAGCTATAGACTATTTAGGACACTGTAACTTGGAGTGACCTCCCTTTGGGGGAGATTGTTGGAAATACGTTTTTACGTATTTAGAAAGGATCGGTCACTCCAATGATATTGGGCTCGTGATCCAATATAGCCCATATAGCCCACATGTAGGGTGGGCTATATATACCCCCTCCTAGCATGTTAGGAGGGGTTGGTCACTTTGTGTTTACACACATTTCATCTTAATCAACCATTCTTCTCTTTCTTTCCTTTCTCTCTCTTCTTTCTCTCTCTAAGTTCTTCATTTCCCATCTATCTCAATAGATTAATCATAACATGCCTAATCCTTAGAAAACGTAGACCTATAATTGGTTACAAGAGCTTTGGTTGATTCTTCGGATTGGCGTGTTTTTATTTATTGATTTGGTGGTAAATTTTCTTTTTTACAATTTCTTTCTCGTCTATTTATTTTCTTTAAGTTTAAGTTGGGCAAAAATAGTTTTTATATTCTAAAAAGGTTTATCAGTTTTGTCTCAAAATTCTCTTTATCTGTTTCGTTTAATATTTTTTTATCAAGTTTTGTCTTGATTTGTATTCTTCTTGTCTCGATTTGGGAGTATTATTGTCACAAAAATAAAAAATATCAGTTTTTTTAAAAAGGTTTATCCTTTGTCCTGTTTATCAAGTTTAGTATCGGAAAAGGGTTTTATATTCCGACCCTTTTTCCGACCTTTTTCCGACGGCTACATTTTTTGTTATATTCCGATAGATTTCAAGAGACCATCTTTCCGATTGTATTCCGATTGGCTATATTCAGATAGCGCTTTCCGATTTTATTCCGATTGGCTATATTCCGACAGGTCTTTCCGATTGTATTCCGATTGGCTATATTCCGACAGGATTGATTTTGGTATTCCGACAGGACTGATTCCGATACGACATTCCGATGGTGTTTTTGTTTTGACATTCCGATGCTTTTCAATTTTGACATTCCGACTCGACTCGACACTTTGACTTAGACTCTCCCATCACCACTCGACCAACAAAAACTCTAAACCTGACTCGACTCAACATCTCGACTCAACACAAACAGACTAGACTTCACCACTCTCACACTCTCACACTCTCGACTCACACTCTCACACTCTCGACCCACACCTATTCACAAACTGATAACCCAACAAAGACATCTACTCATACCCCAACACCACACCCTCACCCTCGACACGACTTAAACACTCCCACAAGACTCGAACAACTCTCAGACATCTCAAATCCTCTTGACAACAAAGACTCGAAAAGCCTAGTCACAGACACACCCTCGACATACACTGACTAGATACAATCTACTCAAGACTCGACTTGTCTCACCAAAAACAGACTCAACATCAACCTTTTACTCCAATAAATCCACCATAACTAATCAAAACCGTCGATACCTAATCCCATCTACGACTGTCTCTTTCATTAGACTCGAACAGAAAATCAAATCATAAGTGATCTCAGTTTAAGTTTCGGGTATATTAAGACCTCTTAAGATCTAACCATCTGAAACATATCTTCATCGATCTGTTGTGGTTTTAATCATTTTTAATTTTCGAACTCAAAGATAGATGTATAAGAAATATCGTTACAATCTTGTTCTTTGTTTCGTTTGAAGATTTAAAACGACATGCATGTTCATTTCTTTCATTGATTTCGATTATTAACACAAGACTTAAAACAAAAATCAAACATACGACTTGCATCGTCTCTACTTGAGAACATTTAATTGTTCTTGAAGTTGGGTCTTGTATTGTTTGAAGCCACATCTTCGTTAGTTGACACACAACAACAAATCACAACAGCAAAAAATACACGAGATCTCTTCAGATCTTGACGGATGAAAAAGATTTGGCTAATCTATTTCATTCTTCTTTGTGAGTTTTTTTGGGGCTGATATGAAAGAAGTAATATATCTATGATTCGTGTATGTGTGATAACAAGATCAGTGATGCATTTGTATGAGAATTGATATTGTTTGGTGATGGCTACTTGGATTATGGTGGGATTTGATAAGATAGATGAGATGTAGTTTTGGGAGACGGTATAGGAGAAAAGGAGGCGGAGGTTTCGAAGTTGGAGATTAGGTTTTTTTGTGTTAAATAGAAATGAAATAGGACGGAGGTGTCTATGTGTTATTTAAGGGAGTCAACAAGAATAGTTATCACCTAGTAATGTCACGTGGGTTCTAACATACGTGTAATTTTCATACACGTCTTTTACTTTCATACACGTTTTTGTGTTATATAGTAATACACGTTTTCTGTCTATTGATTTTAAGTGGGATATTGAGTTAATTTATATTGTTAGTGGGATATACATGTTTGAGAAATTGAGTTAATTTTCACATTATTTACACAATTTGAGTAGTGGGGATATACACGTTTGTGGGTTGAATTAATAAGATATACACAATGTTTTGGTGGGCTGAATTAATTTACGGATATTCTTACTGGATTGAGTCGGGTAATTTTTTATTTTTTGAACGAAAGTGTTTTAATGACAAAGCAATCTCACGGTTTTACAAAAAGTTGGATTTTAGACAAATTTTGACGATTTCAAACACCGATTTATTTCACCAAACAAGGATCCAAGAATTTTTAATCGACATTCAATGGAATCATCGAATTTGACGTTTCAAGAGGGAGACTCGCATCACATGCAAGACAAAGCTAGAAGAAGTGACCTCACGTCATTTCAACTACTTCAGTCTCATCTTGTCACTCTTTCATGGATTCAAGGAGGGAGCGAATTTGTGACACTATTTGGTCAAGATCGTCATATATTCATGGAATCGTTGTTCAACATCTTGAATCAACTAGCAGAGCAACTCCACAATAAAGACTTTAATCACTCGGCATCGGTAGTTGCATATAAGGTTCTTGTGACACAACTCACGCCTTTCCTCCAATTAAATATCGTCAAGCTTGAAAGTTCAGTGATTTGCCAATTATTTCTTCCAGATACACATACCGCGCTTCGAGTTTTCCGTGATACAATATTGAAACTTCTGTCATCGTTTTCATCTTCGATTTATGCAAGATCACAACTTCAACTCGCGTTTGATAATGGAGTGCAAGAATTTACGATGCAAGAAGATAATGGTCATACGATTGATGAATTAGGGGCTGCTAAAGAGTGTAAAGGCATGAAATCAACAGTTAAGCATGATATCAGCAACATGCTAGGGAATGATATCGACGTCTCTTATGATGACACCATACCCGTTTATGATGAAGAGCCTACAAACATGGTACATTATAATGTTGTATATGATGTGTATGCTGATGAAAATGCTGATGAAATGTCGCATATTAAACATTTTGAACCTAATTATGACAAACATGTGATGGAGAAGAGTGATAGCAATACCAATTCTCATTCATCCGATGTGAGTCATAATGGGGGAGAGATTGTTCAGAATGCTATAGTACATCATGATAAATGCTTAGTGACTGCTTTGTTAACAGATTCTGATTCCAAGATTAGAGAGCTCGAATCGATCGTAGCTCAGCAATCAAAAGATTTTGAGGATGCCAAATTAGAATTTTCCAAGGAAATGGACAAATTTGAAACATATTTTGAAAAACTTGAAAAGTCAAACGTTGTTCTTGAAAGAAAATTGGATCAAAAAGTTTTAGATTCTAAAGCTGAAAAGGATAATCTTTTGAAACAAATTCAACTGCTAGAATCTAAGTTGGCATCCCAAGATAAATTGCTCAAAGAGAATGAGACTTTAAAGGCTCAAGTTCAGGAAAAGGTGTTTTTGCTATAGCTGCGTTTAAAAACGAGTTAAGGAAAAATAGAGGACCTAGTGTGGACACTAAGCTTGAAAAACCATCAATCTTGGGGAAACCGCCTACAAATCAGTTCATTGGACAACCGACTACATTTAGATCCGAGCAATCACAATCCTCGAGACCGCGGTTTTCCTCCCAAGTTGATATGGTTCATCTTTCTAGAACAATCACACCACCATCTAGGCCCAATGTGACTAAAACACCTTTTGCAAGACCTAATCACATGATTGCCTCTAGTTTCCCTAGACATAGTCCAAAGAACACGTCTCGAACTAGTTCAAATGACGTTCGCCATACATTTGCTCTAATGGAAGCTAAGCAGAAGACACAAGTAAGAGATAGGAATTTCAAACCTAGTCAGATGCCTTCTAGTTTACCCAACACTGCTAACCGTAGCATGTCACATCCTAGGAGCATCAATCAATCATCTAGGAATTCTAGATCTTACTCGGACATTAAATATGCTACGTGTAAAACATGTAGGAAATATGTCTTTAAAGCCAATCATGATTCTTGTATCAAAAAATTACTTAATGAGGTGAACTCCCGTGCTAGACTTAAATCCCAGTGGGTTGCTAAAACAAGCCCATTGGTAAAATGTGGCGCCCCACTGGTAGAACTTTCACTATTGTAGGAAACGCGTGCCCTTTAACTAGGATTGTCTCTGATTCTACTAAGACTACTAGGGAGGAAATAGGAAAGGAGGATACATCACTTAAGCCTGAACTTAAGGTTTTCTATAAAAGGAAACGTTTACCAGCTAAGACAAGTGAATCATCTACTCAGGTCGCCTCTGACACAAGTCAAGCCAACTGTGAACCGCCACGTGCTTCTAAAATTGATATCGCTAACCCATGTCAGAGCATGCAAATTCCTAATGAGAATGCAGGTACCAAAGTTGATGTTCCAAAAGAACGAAGCGGTCCAATCGTTGTATACCGTTCAACTAAGGACACTCTTAGAGTTTGGCTACTGAAGAAGCAGATATCAGAGAAACAAGTGTCTAAGGGGATTCACGATTAAGCTCGTGTAAAATGGCTTACAGTCGGATCACAGTCAGTAACCCGTTCTTCAAAGAAAGGGAAGTTTATCTCGTCAACGATAACTTACCGTCAAAACGAGAAATTAATTTTTCTCGGACACGAGCTTACATTTAAAACTATTCAAAGGTTTTAAGCTCGTGTATATGGCTCCTCGTTAAATGACAGACGAAGACCCATTCTTCAGAGAAAGGGAAGTTTATCTACGCAACGATAACTTACCCTCAAAACGAGAAATTAAGTTTTCTCGGACACGAGCTTATTCTAAAACCATTCAAAGGTTTTAAGCTCGTGTATAAGGCTCTTCATTAAATATCAGATCATGACCCGATCTTCAAATAAAGGAAAGTTTATCGCCGATGATAAACTTATCCTCAAAAACGAGAAATTAACTTTTCTCGAACACGAGCTTACTTTAAAACTATTCAACGGTTTTAAGCTCGTGTAAAATGGTTCATCGTTAAATGTCAGACATTGACCCGTTCTTCAAACAAAAGGAAATTTTATCACCGATGATAAACTTATCCTTACAACGAGAAATTAATTTTTTCTCGGGCATGAGCTAATATTAAAAACATTTGAAGTTTTTAAGCTCATGCACAAAGACTTACAGTTAAATATCAGACTATAACTCGGACTTTAATTTTAGGAAAGCTTATCTTTAAAGATAGCTTATCCTCGTAACGGGAAATTAAATTTTCTCGGTCATGAGCTTGTATTAAAAAATTCCAAGTTTTAAGCTCAGAAAGGAAAGTGAAACTTTCAAATAAGAAAACTTTTCCTCATAACGAGAAATTCACCTTTCTCGGTCATGAGCTTTACGTTAAAACATTCAAAGTTTTTCAAGCTCATGAAACGATTTCTAAGTAAATGTCAGCTTAGAACTCGTTCTTCAGTTAAAAGGAAAGCTTATCGCCGATGATAAACTTATCCTTAACAACGGGAAGTTTACAACTTCTCGGACTTGAGCTCGTTTTGCAAGATATTCAACATCTTACGCTCAAGTAATTGGTTTTCAAAACATTGAACACAATTTTTTGAGAATTTCTCAAAAAGGTTTTTCTAAATCTTTCAAAATTGTGTGTTCAACAATGTTTTTGATAAAAAGAGCATGTCTTCTGGAATCGATAATATTTACGATACTAGAAATGTCGTTCAATAATGACACGGGGTTGTAAATAAAGTTCGAGCAGAAGTTCAAATGTTTTAAAACATGCTCAAAATGGTTTGCTATTATTTCAGATAGTAACCCGTTTTTCATACTCAAGTCAAGCATTTCACCAGAAAGCTTTGACTCAACAACGGGAATTCATTTTCTCGGGCATGGTTTACTCTATAATCATGTAAGGGATTGTGTTTACGTAATAACACAATCTAACACGAATATATGTACGTGTCAGTGCATTTATTTGTTAAAACAAGAGAAATCTTGTTTTTATGAGTTATCATCTCCACCAACCGTAGCAATTTACAATTGATATCTACATACTCGACGATGCGACTACTCAAACGGCGACTACTGCTCTTTCAATAGAACACGGGTCAACAATTGAGGGGGAGCAATTGTCCAACATTCAGAATCTTTGACGCCAAAAGTGCCAAGTTCACATGTTGGTGTCAAGACAACGATATCAATCAAATGGAGTCAAGAGATAACTTCAGACGTGATGAGGTGACCAACATTCGTGAACAAGAACCATGTGCTTCTTTCATATGATGTTCTCCATCATTCAGGTCCAACCTCATAAATTGCTAATCTTGTGAATACATTATCATATATGATCTTTGCACGTAATGAATACCTTACACTTGTGTTTAAAAGGTATTTTATTTACGTTTTAAGTACACCCTCATTAATTTGAGGGGGAGCTTGTGTAATTCATGAAGATAATTGGAGTTACATTTTTCTTCCCAAATTTTCTTAAAATGCTATTAAATCAATTGATATTAAAAACATCGATTGGGTTAATATTTTTAATATGGGCGAGAAAATGTGATTTAATATGGGAAATGATTAATCACAAATGGTTTGACTTAACGTGATAGCTCATTCCGACATGTGCGAAATGTTTTCGGATATTGTGGCATATGTTAAGGGGGAGCAAAATAGATTTGCACTTCAAAATAGATTTCATGGTGATTTATACTTACCCACAACCTTTTTATTTCACGACGATGAAGATTGTGGTGACATAAGGATGGTAGGATAGGTTAAAGTCCAATGATTCTTCTAGAACCGGAGGAATCTTCCCAAGGACATTCCATAGCTAGAAATAGTAGTCCGTATGAAAGATGGAGAAAGATTGTGAACGTATCTGAATGCCGACCAAGTACTTAAGTTAGCACTGGAACAATCACAACAAGGTGCTAGTTATGACGTATTGGTAAGCATTGAAGGGGTTGAAGAATGAAAAAGAATTGTAAAGATAAAGGGTCTAAAGAAAGAAGCCCTCCTTACAACCTTAGGCAGAAACCGGGTCAATACATATGCTATTGAGATCATTTTTCAATGATTATCGATATTGAAGATAGACATCATGGACCCAGTGATGCAAGGCACAACCCATCCCAGCTAACTCAGATATCTCTCAAAAGATATTTGTTTTAATCACACGGAGACAACGCATTATCTATTGATTTATTCACTCCGAATAAATTGGTATTGAAAATGTGGCACTCCTCTCCAGCCTCCGATCACTAAAATCCAAAATGCACGATCGAGTCTAGAGCCATTTGAGATCATAAAATATCTCATTAGGACACACTTTCATATTTCCTTGCTTCCTCACACACTGTAAAAAGTAAGAAAGATCTTAAGAGTCCTACGCAAAATCTTCATGATCTTGCCTGAACATCCGAGTAATACGAAAGTATTTACAATGAAGATGGAAATCCTTCTTGAGCGAATATCAAAAAGCTCATGGTAGGTGACTTGTGCGATTCTTTATGAATCAAACTTGTGATAACTAGAAAGCAACAGTGGTTTAATTCTTAAATGAATTTAAACACGTTCCAGGCCTCTACGCAATATCTTAGTGATCTTGCCAGAACACTCAAAGTGATACCTTAGTGTTCACAGTGATGAGTGGAAATCCTTCTAGTGTTAACCTCAAACAGCACTTGGTAGGTAACTTGCAAGATTCTATACGAATCAAGCTCGTGACAACTGGAAAGCAACGATGGTGCGGTTCTTAAATGAATTTCACTTGTTCCAGGAACATGAATTGACGGATTCAAATCATGCGGATATTATTATCCAAATGATTCACTCTTTATGTTCGCAGTCAGCTTTGGACGGTCAAATAAAGAGAACGGGTTTACCCGCGAAATCTTGTCAAGGAGGTTCTTAATTGAAACTACCTGCCACAAGTACGATAGTTAATATCGTCCAACGGTCTTCACCGACCGGAGGTAATATGCTACCGAATTAGAATGAAATGTTCAAGGCCATTTTATCCGTGTATATGTTTTGTTGCTAACTGTCTTATGCAGCGTAACAAGAAGGTGGTATTGCGGTGTACAATCCAGAAGAAGTCGTCACCACATGCTTATACTATATGCACTTAATACTTCATCAAATTCAAGAAAGTCTAAAGGTCAAGTCTTCCGCTGTATCAAACTCTGAAGCTTTCAAGAATTTATAAAAGTATAAGTATGTGGAACATGAAGTCACGAGGAGGCAAATATCACAAGTGATGAATGCACAAGGTCAAAGCAAGGACACATGCTCAAGACCAAAGTCAAAGATCTCATCAGCATATTCACAAGAACAAGATCGAAGACTCAAGCATAGTATGCTAGGTTTAAGATTTTGTAAAATGGTGTGACCTCCCTTTGGGGGAGATTGTTGGAAATACGTTTTTCCAAGGAAAGTCTCAGTCACATCATTGTTAGCATAGATCACGAGCTATAGACTATTTAGGACATTGTAACTAGGAGTGACCTCCCTTTGGGGGAGATTATTGGAAATACGTTTTTACGTATTTAGAAAGGATCAGTCACTCCAAATATATATTTAAGTAATGGGCTCATGATCCTATATGTAATCCATATAGCCCATATAGCCCACATGTAGGGTGGGTTATATATACCCCCTCCTAGCATGTTAGGAGGGGTTGGTCACTTTGTGTTTACACACATTTCATCTTAATCAACCATTCTTCTCTTTCTTTCCTTTCTCTCTCTTCTTTATCTCTCTAAGTTCTTCATTTCCCATCCATCTCAATAGATTAATCATAACATGCCTAATCCTTAGAAAACGTAGACCTACAAAGCTAGTCACCCCGGAGTGAACCCATATCATTACCAGCTTGCGTTAGAAGAATGCAACCAACTGGTTGCTGAAGGAATTGTTGAACCTACCACCTCGCCATGGGCATGTGAGGCTTTTTACGTCAATAAAAGAAGCGAACAAGTTCGTAGAAAGCTCAGGTTGGTCATTAACTATCAACCGTTGAACCACTTTTTAACTGATGACAAGTTTTCGCTTCCACAAAAGAAGTCGTTATTTCAACACCTGGAAGACGCTAAAGTCCTCTCCAAGTTCGACCTTAAGTCAGGATTTTGGCAAATGGGTATTAAGCCCAAAGATAGACCAAAAACCGGGTTCTGTATACCTGATCATCATTACCAGTGGAAAGTAATGTTGTTTGGTTTAAAAAATGCTCCGTCGGCCTTCCAAAAGGCAATGATAACCATTTTTGAGCCGATCCTTGCAAACACATTGGTTTACATTGATAATATCCTCTTATTCTCCCCAGATGAACAATCCCATGCAGAGGTACTTTCCAAGTTTTATTCTATTGTCACAAAGTATGGGATAATGCTATCCGAGAAAAAGATGGAGGTTGGTGTAACCAGAATTCACTTTTTTGGCATGGAGATCACAAACGGCAAGTACCAGCCTCAACCGCATGTCGCTCAAGAGTTACTAAAGTTTCCGGATGAATTACCTTCACAAAAAATGATTCAACAGTTCCTCGGGTTAGTCAACTACATGTTTGATTTCTTGCCCAAGCTATCAAATCACACCGCCTTGTTGTTCCCCATGTTAAAAAAGAATCCCCTACAGTGGACATCACGACAAACAGAAGCAGTAAAAGCTATCAAGTTGCTAGCTGAAAATATGCCCCCACTGAAGATTCCCATCATGACTGAAAGAAGAATTTTGTAGACAGATGCTAGTAATGAGTGTTGGGGAGTTGTTCTACTTGTCCAAGATAGCAATAATAAGAGACATGTATGTGGCTATAAGAGCGGCATGTTTAAACCCTCTGAACAACACTATCACTCTACGTTCAAAGAGATTCTTGCAGTCAAACGAGGCATTGAGAGACCAATTCCATCTAATCGTACACGAATTTCACGTTGAAATGGATATGTCCTCCTTTCCACGTATGCTACAATTCAAACGGAAGATGCTCCCTCACGCACAACTTTTGAGATGGGCAAATTGGTTCTCACAGTGGAATTTCACAGTAAAACACATCAAAGGAACAAAGAACGTACTTGCAGATTTTCTCTCTCGTCTAACTACCTATAAATCAGAAGAAAAACCCCCAAAGAAAGTAAGCCAAGTACAAACACATACTCCTAACTTTCTTTCAATGGTTCTTTCAGTTACTTCCCAAAGTGATCCAACATCCTCCTCCACCCCTACACCACCACTCCCTGTCCTCAACCTACCAGAAGAGATAATGGAAACAATCGCAGATTTAACCTTTGAAAAAAGGTCTAAATTAAGTTTCAAAACATTTCTCACTGTCCTCATACAGAAACATGGTTTGTGCATAAATGGTCTCATGTTCCACCCAGACTACCCGTTTCTCAATGTGTTTCATATCCATGACCTATGGAACTTTCCGAAGGAAGCGTTATGCTTTTTCTGGTACCTGTTTGAAAGCTTCACAATAGGCATCTCCTTCAACACAAAAAAACTTTTGTCATACATTGTCAAAAGCCAATTCAATGATGTTCGCCCTCACTCCAGAAATTTACTAACCATGCTACAATGGTTTGTTCCTCACCACCAATGGACACGATGGTTGACAGTAACTAGCAAAGGGAAGTATGTACTAGTGATGTTCAGAAGACCAGTATCCTTTCTACCACCCAAGGCTGTTAACGATGAAGGTTCACTCGTGTATCACTTAGGATCATGTTTCATTCATGACTGGTATGAAATTAACCCAGCCAGCACAAAGTGTGAAAGGAAGTACCAAAACCTTTATGCGGATACAAGAAACCTAATGGGAAGAGCGAATGGTATTGAACCTGACACAATTCCAACTTATATAAGGTGTAATATGATGCCATGGGGTGATGACCATCCCGATTCGCTCAAATGGGCAGAAGCAAATCACAATTGGCTCAGTGACAACCACAACAATGACATAGACACAACGACCGATGAAGATGCTAACCCATATTCATCCGACGACGAAGGCTCATTAAGTTCAGTTGTTGACGCACATTTCGACCCATTCGAATATGATCCAACCCATCCTGATTCACGTTGGAGTCCATGAAGAAGGCTAAACATTTTATGTTTAGTATAATGTTTTATTAATTATGTTTTAGTATCTTGAGTTTGTTTGATGTTTGTAGTGTTTTCTAGTTTCAATAATGCTACATGATGTAAGCGCTTAGGTCATATGACAATAATGTGTAAAATTAAGAATGCTTGTACTATAAACTTGAAGGTTGTACCCAATCAAGGCTATATATAGCCATGTATGTTGCCATTCTAAGGCATCAAAATTTGAAGTATTACAAGTGTGTGTTTTCTTATATCTCTCTCTACAATCTTCTCTCAAATCTTCTCTCTAGTATCTATTAAATTTTTTATTAACCATTGTTCTTATAGGTCTTCTATAAATCTGCCACAACTCCCCCCACCCCTATGGTAAGGGTAATGGTGATGTCACAATTACCTTTTTTTAGTATTAGAAAAGACTCGATATGTATGTGCATGCTGTTATCTTACGAGGAGTGGCACACAACTCACTCACCGTCACCTCAGTTTTTTTAACAAACTCACTACAATTCTCCCAAACTCCCCATAGGAGGTAATGACACTCACCCGAACTCATTATAACTCACTACACATCACTCCCACTTTTTTATTAAATATTTTTATTCATACATTTTATTAAAACACGGGTACATAGAAAATTAAAACACGGTACAAAAATTAAAAAACGATACATATGAAATTTAAAAACAACAATTAAAAAAATATAAATATTTAAAAACATAATAATTTAAGCATTAGCAGACAAATGTTCGACCAAATCTGCTCGAAGGTTATAATGTTCTTGTGAGGAGCTGATATGCCGCATAACTTGATGAATGTGTTCTTGGATTTGAAACACATTGTCCAGTTGAATTTCTTCTTCTGGGAACCATTTAGGAGATATTGCATATTTGTTGAACTTTTGAATCATATTATATTATGTACTATGATGCATATGTACATCACATTCAGGAGTCTTTCTTTCCGAAAAGCACGTGCAGGATTGGCTAATATAGCCCATTTCTTCTTCAAAACACAAAAAGCTCTTTCCACATCTTTTCTTGCGGATTCTTGTTTTTGCTTATATAAAATCATCTTGTGGTCATCGTTTGATGGTTCGGGAATTGTTTTAACAAGTGGTGCCAATTCCGGATATATCCCGTCAACAAGATAGTATCCCCATGGATAGTGTACACCGTTAGCCACAAACTCCACCTCTGGTGCTCGTCCGGTTTTTAAATCGTTAAATAAAGGGGACTGGTATAAAACGTTGATGTCATTTTTCGACCCAGAAACACCAAAAAATGCATGTCATATCCATAAGTCTTCCGACGCCACAACTTCAAGTAAAATGAATAGATTCGATCCATGATCTCGTCTAACATATTGCCCTTTATAGGCAGTTGTACAACCGAACCACTCCCAGTCTGTACAATCAAGACTTCTATCATCCCTGGAAACACGTGCTTTGCTTCATGATGCACATAAAGTTCCTCAACATGAGTATACGTGGGTTTCCTCAGATACTCAGGCCCGAATATTTCCATAAAAGCACTACAGAAATGATCAAGTGATTCTCGAGAAGTTCTTGGGCTCATTTGCAGATAGTCATCTAGAAAACCAGGAACGACACTGTATGCCAATTGAGGAATTACCGGGGTACACTTAATCAACGCCGAAATACATTCTTTTCTGGTACAATCAACATTATTACGAAAGTATGCAGAATTGTGAGTCACTTCACTAACTATCCAGTTGAAAAGGGGGCGACCCGTTCGGAAAACCTTCCTAAACTCTCTCTCATTGTATCGTGGGGTCGCCGAAAAAAAAGACGCAACTAACCGATCATGAGCACCTATTCGGTCTCGAGTTATGACGTTTCTTGGTAATCGATTAGCAGTGCGTTTTCTCTTAATAAACTCAAACGTTTTTCAAACTCCGCTTGTGTTTCGCTGTGACTCTGATTTTTCAGTAGCAAAAAATAACTCGTATTCGTCGATATTTTCCATTTTTTAGTGATTTAGGGAGAATGTGTCTGAAATGTGAATGTGTGTTTGAAAAATATGAGTTTTGATAGGTATTTATAAGTAAAAAGGGGTATTGAAACAATTTTTTTTTTAATATTAGAAAACGGTTATAAAAAATATGTGGGGCCTACAAGTTAAAACTCACGCTGAGTGAGTGTAGTATTGTTTTTTTTGTTGTTGCGACTAAGTCACGTACGACTTATGGACAATAAAAATGGGCACCCGCACGCGAATTGGGGTACTCACTTGTGAGAATTCTCTCACTCCCTTTAGCCTAAGGTGAAGCTCTAGTTACTTTTGCTTAACAGTAGGTTACAAGTCAAAACTAACCAAGTTGCATCTTTAACTAAATTTTACAAGTAATTCAACAAACATATATTATAACAAGATTGACCCTACTATACTGATAATCGGCTTAGGGGGTGTTTTTTTCCCTTTGAACCACTTAATATGTGGGCCCAACCCTTTGATCCTCTTAATGGAGATGACTATTAAAATTATGAACCTTCCACTAAGAGGCTAATTAAGTGGTTTAAGGATAGCCACTTAATTTAGTAAACACCCCTTTAGTCACACCCCTGCTTACCCTAAGTTGGAAACTTAGCCGAACCGAATGAAAAATAACATTATTCGCTATGTATAAATTTGCTTTTTTTCTGTTATGGTTATTACAAAAAAGTTATTAAAGTTTATACGAAAGTTCACCTAAATTATCAAAGTTTCACTTTGTTAACTTAAGTTAATAACAAACATGACTTTTGAGGTTATTGAACCTATACAATATACGTAAACATCACATACCTTGCAAAAACGCGACATTCACGTTACATAATTTATCAAAGAATATGCGTTCAAGTTACTTCAGACATTTAAATTATATTGAGGTATGCTTCTAAAATTTTTAGTAACTTAAATTAATATACTTTAGTATTTCTTTTTATATAATTAACATGCATTATCAAATAGGACCGAGCATTGGGTCTGGATCGAACCGGTCAAGACCGGATCAGATCGAAGATCGAAATAGTCCGGTCCGATTAGGTCCAGTCCGGTCTTCGATCTGATTTGATCCTATTAAATACAGTCGGCGAGTTTTTAGTAAGAACGAACCGAACTGATCGCACCAAAAACCGAAATAATCAAAACCTCAAATCGAAGACTAAACCGGAATAATCCGGTTCGATTCGATCAACGATCCAAAATGCTCACCCTTTATTAGAGTGCTGGGAGCCATTGGCACGACATTGTAGTGTCAAAGGTGCCACGTAGGATTCTGACACTTTGGCACCAGATTCCTGTTGGCACCACATTTCAGGGGTAACCGTTGGCACCGGAATTTCTAGTGCCAACGAAAATAATTTTTTCTTTCACAATAATTAACTTAAATAAAAACATCATTAATAAAAACAACATTACAATAAAAAAACATTACAATAAAAAAACATTACGGAAAATTAAAATAAGAAAAATACATAACGAATTCGAAGATGAACCAGGATTGTAGTTCGAGAATTGGTTGGAGAGATCGTTAAGCATGTTGTAAGTCCAATTGGGATCCATTTTTTGTAAAGAAATTGAAAGAAATTATGATTGAATTAATAGATTGGATTGAAAAAAAATGGGTGAAATGAGGTATAATATATAGGGATTTTAGGAGTGTTTTTTGAATTTTTTTTTTTTAAATGCCAACGGCTAGTTTTTTAATTTTTTTTTTTAAACAACCTAGCCCAACAGCTAGTTTTTTGAAAAATCAATTTTTTTTTTAAAAAAACCCCTCCAATCCAACGGCTATAAAAAAAAAAAAAAGGTTGGCGCGAGCCGTTGCTATTGGCGCGAGAAAGGATGACGCGAGGGTCGGTATGATACGCCAAAGAGAGGGTGGCGCCAAAGACTTAACAGCCAGCCAATAGCCAACCGCTTGCTTGCTCTTAAACACCTCAAAAGACAAAGGGTCACTTTAGTCAATATAAGAAACCACATTATCCTCTTACCCATTCATTCATAAACAAAACTCATATCTTCAAAACCTCAAACCAAACCAAATCCATCCCAGAAAAACACACCCCTTTTCAAAATGACAACATCCATCTACACCCTGACATCATCCTTCTCATCCCTCTCATTCTCCTCCCAAATCTCCCAAAAACACTTCTCAGTCTCTCTAAACCCATCCCAAAAATTCCACCAAACCCACAAAAAAACCAATTCACTAAGTGTGGTTGCAACTACACTAGACCCAGTAGTCACTGCGGATAATTTGGAGAGTATGAATATTGAAAAGTATGTAAAGTCGAGGTTGCCAGGTGGGTTTGCTGCTCAGACACTTATTGGTACTGGTAGAAGGAAATGTGCTATTGCTAGAGTTGTTATCCAGGAAGGGACTGGCAAGTTTATTATTAATTACCGCGATGCTAAGGTAACTTTCCTTTTTCTTACTGTCATTTGTTTGTGTTGAGTTTCTTCATATGTTTATGTTAGCTCATTTATCGGCGGGATTCTAATTAGCTTATGTCAATTTGGAAAAGATCGTAAGCTTAGTTTTTATGCACTTTTAGATTAATATGCTTTGGCTCTAACTATTTAGCCAAATAGCTTTATAAAAGGATAGGCTCAAGCCGCTCCAACCCCAGTCCATTTCGCCAAACATACCCATAAGTTCACTTCTGTTTCTTGGCTTAAGAGCTTATGTTTCTCAACTTATGGCTTATTTAAGCTATGTGTTTGAACGTTATAAGGTTCTAAGCCGAAAAAAGTGGGCTTATTAGCTTTTAAAAGTTTATATCAGCTTATAAGCCCGATATATAAGTTAAAACAAACAACCTCTACATGCTTATCTATATATGTTGATTAATACCTTAATATGGTCCAGATTTTTTTTATTCTGTCTTTGATTCAACATGACATTCTACAACTTAGTGAAGGACCATTTATTTTCTTAAGCATATGTTAATTCAGAAGTTGTGGTTACTTATCATGGATAGGAGGACGTATTTGATGTATCGTAATTTAGGATTGTAACAAATGCAGTATTCAAGATTAATTGAGTAAATTTGCAAAACTGTGATTTTGGTGTTGAGTTTTAACCACTAGATTGCATATAGAATTTGAATAAGTTGATTGTGTTGGCTTATGCAGAAGTACAATTGTACAAAGAGGGTTCTCTTATATTCAAAATATGAACTAATTGTTTGATCATTGAGCTTTAATGCTCTAAGAATGTATATGTGAACGAAGTCAATCATTCTTAGCGTATACAATATCTTATATAGCAGGTCCCCTAGTTTGCTGATATTGATATTCTGCTCGACTCCATCTGAATATGTAGAAATCTGAGTATGTTCATGACTATAGTATATTAGTCGTTTTCCTGGTAATTGCATCATAGTATTGACGAGTTCAACAGGTGTGCTAAAGAGGCCATGATAGCCTATTATCTCGTGTTTTTCAACCTAGTAGAGAAACCATTCCTCTTAATTAGTTTGTCTGTAATTTCACACTTGAGCTTTTCCCTTCGAAGAGTTGATCTTTCATTTCAAAAGTGTCCTTAGGCTCTTTTTATTACGTAGAAACTTGGATTAATTTTTCTCCTGCGTGTAAGGCTTCTAACTTATAATCTTGATAGTATACATGACATTATGGGTCATTCTGAACCTACTACAAAGGATCTTCACAAATATTCTTTTCACCTACATTCATTTGTTCACTGTTTTACAGGAATATCTTCAAGGAAACCCGTTATGGCTTCAGTACATTAAAATCCCTTTGGCAACTTTAGGATACGAGACTAGCTATGATGTGTTTGTGAAGGCACATGGAGGTGGACTCTCCGGACAAGCACAGGCAATTTCTCTTGGCATTGCTCGTGCGTTGCTAAAAGTGAGTGAGGATCACAGAAAGCCCCTTAGGAAAGAAGGACTTCTTACTAGAGATGCAAGAATCGTTGAGAGGAAGAAACCTGGTCTCAAGAAAGCACGAAAAGCCCCACAATTCTCCAAACGTTAAGTTACCACATGTCATCTTAGCATTGAGTCTTGGGAATCTGTTTGTTGTTTTTGCTGATTACAACAATTGTAGAATTTGGTTATACTTTTCATTGTAAATTAGATGAATGGTTAGCCCTGATGTAATCATATTATTAAGTCAACTATGTTTCTGCACATTCTTGAGCATTTTATCCATAAGTTTCTTGTTTTTATCTTCGGTTCATATGAAGTTGATTGATACTTGGTTTAATGACCTGGTCTATTTTCCGTAAACAATGTGTAGTATGTTGTTTGCACAACTGTGTTAGCATTTTTTTTTTTTTTTTTTTTTAATTTTACTTTTTAATATTTTGCATAATTCCTATTGCTGGTTTCCAACTAGGGGTGAGTATTTGGCCCGGCCCGGACCGACCAACACCGGACCAAGGACTGAAATGGTCCAAAATCCTGGACCGAGACCGGACCGAAATGGTTTGATCCGGTTCGGTCTTTGGGTCAGTCCGGTCCTATTAGACATAATCGACGGGGGTTTGATAGAACCGGACCAACCGAACCAAAAACTGAATTAGTCTAAAACCCCGGACCGAGGACCGAACCAAAATTATCCGGTCCGATCCAAGTCACCAGTTCAAATGCTCAACCCTATTTCCAACCAAGAATGAAGAAACTAACACAGTTACTCACAAAAAAAGGTAGAGAAAATTCTAATTTTAGTCATGTCCTCACATCCTTTATCATGAAATATGCTTATTTTCAATCGGGTTCGTAAGATGTCATGTTCTACTCGTTCTACTGCTTTACCATATTGGATGATCGGCACATGTTATTTTTAAAATACCCACAAATAATCGGACTACCCCTTAAAAGTCCAAAATACCTTTCATTTTTTAAGAATACCCTTCACTTTCTACATATTCAGATGAGAAACGTTTTCTCACTTCAAATCTAT
Source organism: Glebionis coronaria (assembly GCA_025667525.1). Lineage (NCBI taxonomy): Eukaryota > Viridiplantae > Streptophyta > Magnoliopsida > Asterales > Asteraceae > Glebionis > Glebionis coronaria. The sequence goes on along the minus strand of CM046879.1, from coordinate 139,836,597 downwards.
CTTTTTTTATGCTGAGAAACCTCCCGTTCTATCACTTTACTTATAATTTCTTTTCCTGTGATCATTTAAACATGTTTAATCTTATTTAAATGTGATCCAATTTATCCTCCATTTATGTTCCAGAGAAGAACACATGTAACTGTCAATATACGATGTGTCGTAGAGTCGTAATCATTCCTCACCAAGTGCTAGAGAATAACATATGTAATCATCAAGATACAATGTGTTATAGAGTAGTAACACTTGTTACATCGAGTTCATGTCTTCCAATCTTATGTATTTGTTAGATCCGACAAGTGTGTAAGTCCGGAATAGTTGTGGGTGATCATGTCGGATCTTGGGTGATATTCTTATATCTTTTGTAGTAGTTAGATCCAACAAAGTATGCAAGTCCGGAATTCTGAGATCATGTGCGATCTTGTTTGATCTTGTATATTGGGTACATCGATGATCATCATAGTATTTCCTAGCCGAGGAAGTGCGTGTGATAGAATGGTTCCAACTAGGATTAGGACTCGACATTTGGCTTTGTGTCGGTAATTGGTGTAAGCTACTTGTGTATGGTTTTCTCCGCCTTGAAAGGAGCTTGTTGACTAGTGAAGTAACTCAAGAGTTTGATACTCGAGGAGTGGAGTAGGGCGAAGAGGTGCTTCATGCCGAACCACCATAAATCATTGTGTCATATTTGAATTTCCTTTTACTAATCTGTTTACATCATTACTCTCACTTATTGCTTTATATTTATATTTGAAAAATGCTTGTGTGATGAATTTATTATATTATGTTATTTATGTTCGTGTCCTCGATTGCGTAAGTCAAATTCAAGTATACACCACATAGTACGTAAAGCTGTTAAACAATTTAAGTTGTCTTTAGGTTACGTCAGAGTATAACTCGGTTCTTCCACAACTTTAGCTCAAAACTACAAAGTTCTAGATCTATGAGTCGTGGACCTCCCACAAAATTTTCAGATTTTTTCGACATCGTATGAATTTTTTAGTGACGGGTGTAAAAAACAAACCTTTTAAAAAAATACACAATATTTATGTCAAGATTCATATTTAACCATCAATTAAGCATGCGTAATCCATTAATAATTAATCTATAGCCATAAATCTAATATCAAAACACATAATCCATGTTAAACTTGCACGATTCTCGTGGATCTATCATATTAACTATTAAATACAAAGTGATAAATAACGACTAATTAACAATTAACAACATATTTATTACTACAAATTGCATACAACTTAGGATTTGTATAATTTATTTTATTAACCGTAATTAGGGTTTATGAAAATCTAATCATCAAATAAATGATTTTTACAACATCAAATTAAGTTTATATAATTTAGATATTTCGTTTTTTAATGTAATTAAAATTTTATACGAACGACTCGTGATGCCACGGCTGGAATTCAGAAAAACTTAACCATATTAACACTTAATAATCACGAGTACGCGCCAGAATAAATACAAGATCACATATAGACAATTAATTAAGAAAACACAAAGAAAGCGTACCTTTTAGCAATGGATTAAAACGCCTTTATCATATAATCTATTAATAAAAACCCACTTAAGATCAAACAATGATCGCTCTAAGTATACACACACAAAACGTTCATACAAGCAATAAGTATGCCAGTACGTTTTGTTAAACCACCAACCAATCAACAAACCAAAAGAAACCTCAAGGTTTCTTTTCTTCTCGGTCGAACAAAACCATCGATCACCCTTGTGGTGTTTTAGTCGATCGCACAAAGCCGAACACCCCTTTGGGGTTTCGGTCGATCAACTAAAGGAGAGGAAGAGAGATTTAGGTTTTAGGTTTATTATGAAAACACACATAATAATGAGATCCCTAAAACTCTTTATATAGCCTTACACCTTATGAATATAAGATAAGTAATCCCACCTCCTCAAGGAGGTGGGCTTTGGCCCGACTTGAGCAACAAAGAGAAATATCGTTGTTTCTTTTTTCGCGACTCTCCTTTTCTTGTTTAATTTGGTTTAACAAATAATTAATAAATTAATTATTTATTGCTTAACGAATTACGTGCACGTCTTCTTAGGCTCGCGACGACTTTCAGACATATATTATTTCATGTACATATTACTTCATTTTTATTCAATACATCTGATCCTTAAGACCTGTATTTGTAATGTTGTTTAGTTTATTGTACGTGCAACTGGTCGTTTGTGTTTGTTTGTGTCTTGGTTACGTTCTCGGATTTGCACACTTTTGGTTTTTATTGGCACATTTCAATGTACACATTAAACAGTTTTATTGTAAATATAGCATGCTTTAATTGCATGTATGTTGAAATCTCGCGATTAACATATTACGTGTGATGTAGTATTTTTGGTCAAGTAAATAAAGACGTGTACGATTTTGGAAAAACATAGGAAAAACACACGTGAATTTAAAACCAACAAGGCGAAGGTAGGGGACAATTAAAACGTATTTGGCTTAGTCATGGATTTGGGAAAAGCAGGTTTTAAAAGTAAAATACGAAACTACACTAAGACGAATAAAAACTAAGTCGAATTACGCGGGCACGTAAATCGAGGAAAAATAATATTAAAATAATCAAAAAATTAAAATTTTTTAAAAACTTCAAAACTAATTAATTTTTATCTAATTAATACAAAAATGAAATTAAAATTTAATAAAAATTAGTTTTTGGCCTCCAAGTGGGCCAAAAGTGAAAACAACAAACCTTAATGGGCCAACAAGCCCAATAAGAATTTTTTTGCAAAATTTAAAAACAAAAAGGATTTTCAGACTAAAAATGTAATTTTAAACAACTTTTTCTAAAGGCCCAAAAGCTCAAACCCTACCAATAAGCCGTAAATAAGCTATAAGCACTCTTATTGGGCATTTTAAGCCTAATAAGCTATACTTAAGCTTATAAGCCGAAAATTGGCAGCACTCAGGCGCTAATCTCCTATGCCAAAGAATAGAACTATCATCTAAAGTTACTAGACATAAATTATCGTTAGACTTCCTATTGACCTTCATGACATAAAGCCCATGCTTTCTATAACCTTTTCCAATGATCTTTCCATCTTTTACGATTTCACTATCATGCTCGGAAAAGATGACCTTACACTTATTGTCACAAATTTAACCTATAATTAGTAAATTAAAACCTAAGTTATCTACGTGCTCAACATTTTCAATGATCATGGAGTCAAGAGAAACCGTACCTTTGCCAATGATGTCACCACATAGTTTACTAGCAAAAGTGACGTTACCTCCATTATATGCTTTGTAGATAGAGAACAAACTTTGATTACCCGTCATGTGTTTAGAACAACCACTATCCTTAATCCACTCGTCGGGCTCCAAATCAATTCCCAAGCATATCTCTTTTGAAGAATGAGCCATTAGACACTTCTCGTCTTTAACACTATCATTGCATTCTTTACCACTATCTCTCCATGATCCTCCAATGAACGTCGTGTGATTGTTGTCACGAGGTGGCTTGGGACATTCACAGATAAAATGATTTGGATCACCGCATCTAAAGAATTTCCTATCACCTTTGTCATTCTTGACAAATAGATTCTTCGAGAATGCTTTCTTGCCGTTGCTTGGTTGTCTCACGTATTGACCTTGTCTCTTGAAGAACTTCTTGAAGTCTCTTACTGCAATAATATATTCCTCATCATCACTATCCGAGGAAGATCTTTCATGATCACTTTGCACTTTCTTGGCCTTCAATGCTAGAAAAGTCTCACTGTTGCTTTTGATCATCTCCGATTCCTTTAAGATTATCATCTCATGAACTTTCAAGTTACCAATGAGTTCATCAAGTGATAGTGTAGTGAGCTCTTTTGATTCTTCAACCGATGTGACTTTAGCTCTCCAGTTTGGATGCAATGCCCGAAGAAACTTCCTAACATTGTTCTTGCAAGAAAAACATTCATCAAGTGCTTTTAGACTAGTAATAATAGTATTAAACCTAGCAAATGCACTATCAATAGTTTCATCTTGTAAGATGACAAATTATTCATATTGTTGAACAAGAAGATCGGTTTTTCTTTCTTTGACTTGACGATTACCTTGGTGGGTCATTAACAGAGTGTTCTAAATTTCTTTAGAGGTTTTGCACATAAAAATCGTTTCGTACTATTTCTTAGGCAAAGCATTATAAATAACCATTTTAGCCTCATTATTTTTAGCAAGAGTCCTTTTAGTGTCATCATTTAAATCATCAAAAGAAACTAGTTCCTTTTTTAGAAACTTCGTTATATTGAAGAGGCAAAAAGTCGCCAATGATAATAACATGCCAAAGATCTAAATCTTTTGATTTCACATAAGTCTGAAATCTGTTTTTTTCCATAAATAAAACTATCGATTTCAAAAAGAGGTGGTCGTTTCATAGATTGCCCTTCTAGGTACTTGTGGGAATCCATAGATCGATTCAAGTTTTAAAATTCAGTATATTTTAAAAGATTGAGCAAACATGCTCTGATATCAATTGTAGCAGCTAGAAGGGGGGGGGGGGGGGGTTGAATAGGTTCTTAAGTTAAATTGATCAAAGATCGGTTTTCAAAAATCCTTTTCAAAAAACTAGACTTAAGTGATTTATGTGAAATCTTCCTATGGACAATATGAAAAGTTAATAGTGGTTCTAAACTAATAATCACAAGTATATGCAATAAAGAATAATGAATGGAAAGAGATAAAGAAAGGATAGATCAAACCGAACACCAATGATTTATAGTGGTCCGGCAACGAAGCTCACTCTTCGTTCCTACTCCACTCCTCGAGTACTCCTTACTCGAGAGTTCACTAATCAACAAGCTCCTTAAGGTGGAGAAACCGTACACGTCGCTTAACCAATTTCTGACTCTAAGCTAAAAGTCGAGACCTAATCTTCGGTAAGACTAATCTACACCAATATACTTTGAGTACTAAGTATTAACCACAATACATACACAACTTGCAAATATACACAACAATTTGGATCTTCACAATGACACAAGAATGAATAGAGTTTTGATCTTCAATGGATCTTGAGTTTGACACAACACTTCAAGGATAAAAGTGTTCTTCTCTTTGCACTTGAGAGGATGAGAGAGGAGGAGAAAGATTCACTTCTAAACAAGTATAATCAACCAAATAACCAAGGATTTGTGTGATTAAAGAAGGTGGATTGAATCTGAAAATATGTGTGCAAAAGAGGTGAATTAGAAATCTGGAAATGGTCCACTATTAATAGGACAAGACCAACGGGCAAATCTGGGCGCGGTTCATTAAATAGGCTCGCTGTTCCATATCGATATGGAACCGCAGCCCCCTATATTGAGCCGCGCCAGTAGACTCTGCTCCTTTTTGTCTTTTGTGGTAAAATCCCATCTGGTGCAATTTTTATCCAAAAAGGATATTCCTAAACCATTTAGAATATGCCAAATTCAAATTTCTATTTTTTATTTTGATAAATGATTTTCTTAAAAATAAAGTTTTTTTTAAAAAACATTTGTCACTTTTATAACAAAAGTGAGTTTTAAGAAAATATATATCCTTGATCACTTAGTTAGGTTAAGAACTCGTTTATTCATACCTTAAGTGATAATAGATGAAATGAAAAATACTTGAATTCAAAAATTCGTTTTTCGTTGTTTTCATAAATGCTTGTTTTTATATATTGTCGTAATCAAAACAAAGCGAGACCAAAAAATGCAAGTAACGTTTTTAGGCATCATTGCATTAACAATGTACGATTTAGGAAAAACGCACGGGAACTTAAAACCGAGGAGTTCGTTGTAACCGAGGCGAAGGTAGGGGCCAATTAAAACGTATATGGATTAGTCAATAATGAGTCTGCAATTATACATAGTCTAATCGTTCTTTTCGGGCTTAAAATGTGTAAAAATGTCATAAAATACCATAAAATATGCTTGTATTTGTTCATTGTGTATTTTAGGTACGAATATCGTGAATTCAACAAAATATCAAAAGAATCAAGCAAAAACGAACATGGGAAACGAGGCCGCCCAAAGAACCGGACCCGAGCAATGAATTTCCAAATAAGTCCTTGAACTTTGAAGATTTATCAAGATTGGTCCCTCAACTTATGATGACTTGTGACTTTTAACCCTTTCAAAACTCAAAAGTTTCAAATAAAGGTCCCTCAAGTTTCAATAATATACAAGAAAAGCCCTTAAAGATTGGTCAAAAGTACATTACTAGTCCTTTCATGAGTTTGCAAAATTATTATGCCATAAATGACAACTTGTCCGAAGTTAATACAAAGGGGAATGGAGATTATGGCTATTAAATCTTTATATGAACACTTTTTGCAATTCACGGGGTCACTTTTGCTATTTACCTAACCCAAACCCATTACAATCTGACCCATACCCATTATATAACCCAATATTGCGCTAAACAAACCTAATTTACTACGCACTACCCGTGTCCAACCCAAGCCCCAACCCTTGCCACGTACGAATCCACTAACCAGGGAATGATTATAATAATTTTCAAATTATTATTATTAATCCAAAAAATGGCGCTTAACACCCATGTTTTCCCTAATTCACATCAAAACTCACACACACTCATATACATAAACCCTAATCACGATTGATGTCAAATCAAAGGGTTAATTCACCATATTTTCCAGATTCGTAATTGACTATCCCCTAAACATTTCCCAATCCCCAAAACCCTCTCACACTTACTGTGGTCCCCTCCCCTCACATGCCCTGCTACAACTTTGGGCAAAACTCGAAACAAGTGACAGAAATCCAACACCTATGCTTGATTTCTTTCTCCCAAAGTTACATTGAAGGGCCTAGATCACAATAATAAGTCATTTTTAAGTTCGTTTTTCTCTCGGTATCTTTATGAATTGATCAATCGATATCAATCAAGTCACTTAATTGTTTTTGTTATTTGGTTATAAAGATTTTGGTAATCTATTTCTACTTCCCACAAAACCGTCAAACAGGTAAAAATATTATCGTCTATGTATCCATACTATGCTAAAAACAAGTTGCGCATACCAATTAATAAGAACAAAGTACAGCTAACAACGTACAACAAGAATTAAATGCCAAAATATAAAGTGTATAGAAGTACAAGTACTAAAAATGTAAATTTGAAAAGTATAAGGACTAAAATTGTAAAATGTGTAAACTAGATGCCAAATATAACAACTATACCAAACTTGTAACTAACAATAACCAACCTAAAAATTCCAGGGACTAACAGCAAACCCTAAAAAGTTATAACTAGTTTCCAACAAACTAGCAGGTTTAATAAATCCAGGGACTGTTTTGCAATTAATGTAAGTTTCAAAGTGAAAACGAGCTTAACCAATTTTAAGCTAAAAGTTGAGTTCCAGTTAACCAAATAAGCTAAAACCAGTTTTAAAAGATTCAGAATGGAAAATAAGCTAGCCAATGTCAAGGAATTAAGTTGAAATTGTCTAAATCTCAAATAAGCTATTTTCAATAAGCCAAGTTTAAGAGATAAGCACTTCTAAATAAGCACTTGATCTGACACTTACAAGAAACATTCATAAGCTCAAAATAATGACACCCGTCCACGAAATTTTGAATTTCATCCACAGAATAAGCCAAAAAGTGAAATAAGCTCAAACTGGCTTATGTTGACCAAGTTTGATTTCCGTTGACCAAAGTTTGACCAAGTACAAATCTCATTCTTATCACTTTTACAACTGATTTGTGAAGTAAATTGCTAGATTTATGAAGAGATTCAGTGGGAAATAGAAATAAGTCTTGGCAGATATGCTTATTCTTTACAGAGACTTTTAAGCAACTACAACTTATTCTACAGTGCAAACTAGACCTATAAGCTTACCATTTCTGAAAGCCTGGATGTTCAACTTTCCAATGAGCCAAAAATCAATCCCTAACTCCAGGAATTGAGCAAGTAGTGATTGTTTGAAAGTAGGTTGTTTAAGCATGAAAAACTAACCCAAAGAGTTTTAGGGTCATTTGCCTTTTTGACCTTATGATTGATTTTGAAAACTTGCACAATTGTATTAGACCAGTTACTAAATGGAAACAAACAAGTTCTACTCAATTCCACTAGCTGAATCAATAGATCTCAACTGAACAAAACACCACTTTTGAACTGAAACAGAATTTAAGGCAATGTAAATCAAATTAAGCTAACTAAACAAGGCAATCACTACTCAAATAGATCAAATAGGTCTAAAGAAACAAGTAGCATGCAATTTCAGGTAAGTTTATACTAAGAATAAGAATTGAACATGCATTTGACAATTTAGTGGAATTGAAAACAAAATCAAGTACTTTTTAGCAAATGAAGCCTCCTTTGGTGGAGAAGAGAGTGCTGAACTCTCTTTCGATCTTATACAACACCTTATAAGCTATTATCAATCAACCAATCAACATCAAACACCATGATTCATCATCATCCACTCTACTACTTTCTGAACTTGAACTATGGCTAAAAATGGTTAATAGGCTATAAACTGCAACGTCTGAACAAGATATCTTCTCCAAACATCAACACAAGTCTGTTATTCAATCACGAATAACAGAATCCAAACAATGAGGTTATCAACAGTAGGAATATTAAAGTAGAAATGAGAGTGAATGAAATATGAATGTAAGGTTTATTAATGGCGGAAAGTTGGTAATTATGTTACAACTACTTCTAACAAACTTAAGAGTGGTTGTCAATCACTCCTAAGCTGCTAAAAACTGAAAGGAAAGTAATTTGGGAGAAATCTACTAAGTGTGTGTTTTTCACACACTTGCTACATACTGACAAATGAGAGATATACAAGGTATTTATAGAACAAATTTGATGAGTAAGTGAGGTAGGTGACGTGTCTTCTCCAATCAACTTCTTTACGTGTCTTCTCCAATCAGGTTCTTCCACGTGTATAATTAGCTCAATTTTTTTGAGTGTTCTTGGCCAGCAATTAGGGGAATTTGAATTCCTCGATTTCAGCTTAATTAAGTGGTTGGGGTGTACTTGTCTTGCCTCGACGATCACTTTTCATGTAGACCAATTCTTGTGAAGTTTCCTCTAGCGTCTTATTCGTTCTGGAAATATACTAGCCACGTGGCATCTTGTAATTCGTCCAATAATGTATACACGGATGCTAAGTCCGTTTTTCTCGGTCTTTTTACGAATTGATCAATCGATATCAATCAAGTCACTTAATTGTTCTTGGTATTTGGTTATAAAGATTTTGGTAATCTATTTCTACTTCCCACAAAACCGTCAAAAAGGTAAAAATATTATCGTCTATGTATCCATACTATGCTAAAAACAAGTTGCACATACCACTTAATAATCACAAAGTACAAGCTAATAATGCACAACAAGAATTAAATGCCAAAATGTAAAGTGTATAGAAGCACAAGTACTAAAAATGTTAAATTGAAAAGCATAAGGACTAAAATTATAGAATGTGTGAACTAGATGCCAAATATAACAACTATACCAAACTTGTAACTAATAATAACCAACCTAACAAATTCCAGGGACTAAACAGAAAACCCTAAAAAGTTATAACTAATTTCCAACAAACTAGCAGGTTTAATAAATCCAGGGACTGTTTTGCAATCAGTGAAAGTTTCAAAGTAAAAACGGGTTTAACCATTTTTAAGCTAAAACTTGAGTTCTAGTTAACCAAATAAGCTCAAACCAGTTTTAAAAGATTCAGAATGGAAAATAAGCTAGCCAATGTCAAGGAATTAAGCTGAAACTGTCTAAATCTCAAATAAGCTATTTTCTATAAGCCAAGTTTAAGAGATAAGCACTTCTAAATAAGCACTTGATCTGACACTCACAAGAAACATTCATAAGCTCAAAATAATGACACCAGTCCAAGAAATTTTGAATTTCATCCACAGCATAAGCCAAAAAGTGAAATAAGCTCAAACTAGCTTATGTTGACCAAGTTTGACTTCCGTTGACCAAAGTTTGACCAAGTCCAAATCTCATTTTTATCACTTTTACAACTGATTTGTGAAGTAAAATTGCTAGATTTATGAAGAGATTCAGTGGGAAATAGAAATAAGTGTTGGCAGATATGCTTATTCTTCACAGAGACTTTTAAGCAACTACAATTTATTCTACAGTGCAAACTAGACCTAGAAGCTTATCAATTCTGAAAGCCTGGATGTTCAACTTTCTATTGAGCCAAAAATCAAGCCCTAACTCCAGGAATTGAGCGAGTAGTGATTGTTTGAAAGTAGGTTGTTTAGGCATGAAAAACTAACCCAGAGTTTTAGGGTCATTTGCCTTTTTGACCTTATGATTGACTTTGAAAACTTGCACAATTGTATTAGACCAGTTACTAAATGGAAACAAACAAGTTCTACTCAATTCCACTAGCTGAATCAATAGATCTCAACTGAACCAAACACCACTTTTGAACTGAAACAGAATTTAAGGCAATGTAAATCAAATTAAGCTAACTAAACAAGGCAATCACTACTCAAATAGATCAAATAGGTCTAAAGAAACAAGTAGCATGCAATTTCAGGTAAGTTTATACTAAGAATAAGAATTGAACATGCATTTGAAAATTTAGTGGAATTGAAGACAAAATCAAGTACTTTTTAGCAAATGAAGCCTCCTTTGGTGGAGAAGAGAGTGCTAAACTCTCTTTCGATCTTATACAACACCTTATCAGCTATTATCAATCAACCAATCAACATCAAACACCATGATTCATCATCATCCACTCTACTACTTTCTGAACTTGAACTATGGCTAGAAATGGTTAATATGCTATAAACTGCAACGTCTGAACAAGATATCTTCTCCAAACATCAACACAAGTCTGTTATTCAGTCATGAATAACAGAATCCAAACAATGAGGTTATGAACAGTAGGAATAGTAAAGTAGAAATGAGAGTGAATGAAATATGAATGTAAGGTTTATTAATGGAGGAAAGTTGGTAATTCTGTTACAACTACTTCTAACAAACTTAAGAGTGGTTAGTCAATCATTCCTAAGCTGTTAAAAACTGAAAGGAAAGTAATTTGGGAGAAATCTACTAAGTGTGTGTTTTTCACACACTTGCTACATACTGACAAATGAGAGATATACAAGGTATTTATAGAATAAAAGTGATGAGTGAGTGAGGTAGGTGATGTGTCTTCTCCATTCAACTTCTTCCACGTGTACAATTAGCTCAATTTTTTTGAGTGTTCTTGGCTAGCAATTAGGGGAATTTGAATTACTTAATTTTAGCTTAATTAAGTGGTTGAGGTGTACTTGTCTTGCCTCGACGATCACTTTTCATGTAGACCAATTCTTGTGAAGTTTCCTCTAACGTCTTCTTCGTTCTGGAAATATACTAGCCACGTGGCATCTTGTAATTCGTCCACTAATGTATACACGGATCGTTATCCGTTGTACATTAAGGATTATGGAGTTGGCTTTGTTTGATTGGTGGACAAGTAGTAGTGGCTTTCACTGTTAGGATTCCCTCTTTCCACATTTATTATCTTTATGTGGCAATCCATGGCTTCATAATCCTTGCTTCTCGTTGGTCAAAAAGTCACCACACGGATCAAGCTAGTATAAGTTTCCACATTTGACATATTAAGTCCTTCTCTTTGGCTGATTGTTGTTTTGAGCTAGGAACTTCATAGATTAGACATCTTCAGTCCTTCCACTTGTGAAATCAAGCAATTAGGCCCTTTGACTTTCCTTGACTTGTATTTTAAGCTCTTTGACTTTCTTGACTTTACACTTCAAGTCCTTCATCTTTGGAGACTTGTCAAAATAGGTCCTTCCTTTGTCTTTTCTTCAATATAAAGCCTTGAAATCCGTGTTTGCACAAAATCGTATCGTTTTTACCTACAAAATCACCAACAACAAAGAATACCACATAATTATGCTTTTTCACATTAAACTTGATATTTTTCTTTGTGTTTTAGGATTTGATTTGTTATAACTGATATGAGATTTCACTCATATCACACAACAACACAGCTGGAGTTCACATGGTTGCACAAAAATCATCACATGGCCTCATCTTTGACTGATTTTTCAAATAAGACCTTAAGGCATTTATGGAAATTAGTAATGCTAGGGTTTACTTTTTCTGCATTTTATTGTAATTCTTGGACCTTCCATCCTCTTGTATAAATAGCTAAGCCGTATGTGGCATAAGCTTTTGTTCCGGCCATTTTTGTAAAAATTAAATTTTTAAGGAAAGTTTATCATTTAATCTTTAAAATCTGTGTTGAGTTCCAATGTTATTGTTTTTGTTAGTGTAATCTTGTTTTATTTATTGCAAGTGTAGTGTAATCTTTATCAAAATCATTTTTGTTCAAAGATTTTTTTGGCAAAAAGAAAATTTGAGATCCAAAGTTTTGTAAAAAGATTGGAAGAAGTGACTGACAATCACTTGATTTGATCATTTTCACTAACACTTTGTTAAAATTTAGTTTGGTTATCATTTGTTTCACAAGTCACTGTTTTACAAAGATTTCTCAAAATCTTTTGTTTTCTTTTTTTCTGTCCTAATTACTATAGAAAAAGCCAAAGTCACAAGCTTCTGACAAAAGCTTGTGACCAGGTTTTAGTTACTTGAATTTGTTTTTTTTTTTGTTGTGTTACACAGGTCCAAACATAATAAAACAAGGCATATCTCTCATCTTATTTCACTGTTCTTGGTTTAGCAGTTGAACCCCAACAAGACAGCTTAACAAGCTTCTCATAAGCCATTCCTTTAGACAATAGGTGTCTAGCTGGTGGTATCAACAAGTCACTTGGTCTGAACAAGGCCAAGTTAGGTTTTCTTTTGAACTCCCAACACAAATCTGCCTAAAAATAATGCTTATGTGATTTTTGTATCTCATAGTTTTTGTTAGTGTTAGTTGTTAATTTATGATTCGCAAATGTTATGTGAATGTTTTCTGAATGATTCAAGTTTTTTTTAGTTTGTTTTACAAAGATTTTTTTTGTTAAAATTTCAAATAGTTTGGTTAAAGGGGTGTTTGGATTGATCTTGTGTGAGCTTAGGTGACAACAAGACTCAAAGAAGTAGACCTACACACCTCTAGTTTTGTAGGTTTAGTGGTTTGCAAGTGTTTGTTTAAGTATGTTAGTGAAAACTTTTTGGTTTATGTGCTTACCACAAAGCAACTAATAGCATACAGTAGGATCTATTAGGTTTTAATTCATGTGTTAAAAGTTGAAATCTGGATAATCTGTTAGGATTGATGTTAGTTTAAGTTTAGGCTGAGTACTTGTCATTTGTTGTTTAGACTGTTTTACCTTTAAGTTTTTCTAGGTTAAAATTCGTCTTTTTGCCATTTACATCAGCAAATAGCAATGTCTTTGTATGCAGTTTTTTTGTTAACTGATCTAGGCTCATTTATGTGTTGATTTGTGTTGGTGTTTGTGTTTCTGTGTTTGTGTTGACTCCCCACAAGCCAAAGCTTGTGGGGGTGCCATTTGTTCCCAAGAATACCACCAAACAAGCAATCAATCAACCTCAAAAAATTCACTTTTTCTGTCTGTGCAAACTGTCCGTGTTCACCCAATCTTCGTGTCATCAGACATCGGACATAACAAGCAACGTTTTCTGTCAGCTTTTCGGACAAAACAGAAATAGATACTTTAGCTTATTTTTTTAGGGTTAAAGCCATATATTACCACCGAACTTCACTTTTTTTCTCGACATTACTAATAGGGAACATATACTCCTATTCTCACCATCAAACTTTACAAATTTGTTCTAAAATTGGAAACATTTTCAGAAGTGACCTGTTATAACCGGTTTTCAAGTACAAAATACATAAATGTCATTTTATTTACCCGTCAAAATATATTTTATTACAAGTTTTTCCACCTGGCTTATCAAATTTAATTTAGTTATCACCCTATATCTTTATTTTGTATAAAAACACTTTCTTCTCTCTTTTTCATTCCTAAGATCTGGCCACCTTGTGTTTGAATCGGCAGCGGCGAGCACATTACCAACACCGCGGTCCTTGGTACATACTTCTAACACCAAGATCCGACAACAAAAACAACACCACTAAGATCCGGCAGTAGCGACAACACCACCAAGATCCGACATTAACGACAACACCACTAAGATCAGAAACACGTCTGTGTTTTTCTGGTACAAGTAGGTTTTTTGGAGGCTTTGTTAAGATAGTGTGTTGATTTGATTTACAAATGGCTTTTTTTTGTTCAGAGATCGTGTATCAGATATTGTTACAAGAGAAGAAGATAAATATGGCTGGATAATACACCAAATAATATGGTTTGAAATTTCTTTATGTGATGAATTTGTGACTTTGAAGATCTGGGTTTTTGATAATAGGTTGAAGATAAGGATATTTTATCATGTTTGGATGTTATCTTGACTTTGGGTTGTTTGCTTTATCAATTAGTGGTGAAGAAACCTGTTGTGGGCATAAAACCAATTAAGCTAGGGAAGAAGTAAAAGACACAAACACAACAAACATAAACAGTTTCCTGGGATTTTTGACACGCTTTGGAAAGATGTATTTTGGAAAGATGTATTACTCTTCAATTTGAATCTGTGTAAAAAGTCAATGAGAAAAAAGTGACGTGTAAAAAAGTCAACGCCACGTCAGAAAAAAATGGCGTGAAATATAATATTTTTACGTTACTAATAATAACCGGTACCAACAAGTTTCAATGGTCATATCAGTATTTTATGTTTTATATTTGTAATATCGAGAAAAAAGTAAAGTTCGTTGGTAATTTATGGCTTTAACCCTATTTTTTATACTTAGCTTATTTTTTAGCCCTTTTTAGCTTAGTCCACTGTTTTTAGCATTATTCATTTTTCCACAGTAGTTTAGAGTGAAATAGATTTTAGAAGAAGTTTTATATTTTTTCACTGTTCACTACATTTTTTATGATTATTCTAATCTAAAAAAACTTTTTAGCCATTTAAAAATATACTTAATTAGTTAAAATTTTTTGAAAAATACTTTTTAGTGTTAAATTAGTATATTGGAGGTTTACAAACTTTAAAATCTTGGTTTGGACTTTTTATTGATTTATTTGATTTTTAGGGCTTTAATTAGCATTTAAAGATTAAATATTAATTAATTTAATTTGTAAACCCTAGATATATTTTTAAGAGGTTTATTTCATATTTTGAAATTTTTTAGATAAAATTTTTATTTCGTCGCGTTTTACGATTTTACGTTTTAATCGTTGTAGTGTAATTTTTAGTGTAACTCGTCTTTAGTTTTCAATCTCTTTCACATCCAAAAATGAACTAATCCAAACATTGTGTTTTTGATATTGGCTATACATACACACACCTCATTCGAGAACGAACTCACATATTCGGTCTTCGTCTTTTCCTAAACGCGTTGACTTAATACTTTCCATTTATATTTCTTATTCCTAAAAGAAGTATAATTTACCTATAATCAGTCACGGATTTAGGAAAGAAGGTTTTAAAAGTAAAATACAAAACAACACTAAGACGGATAAATAAACTAAGTCGAATTACGCGGGCACGCAAATTGTGGAAAAACTATATTAAAATAATTAAAAAACTGAATTTTTTTAAAAAACTACAATACTAATTAAATTTTATCTAATTAAGACAAAAATGAAATTAAAAAATTAATAAAAACCAGTTTTGGGCCTCCAAATGGGCCAAAAGTGAAAACAACAAACCTTAATGTGTCAAAAAGCCCAATAAGAATTTTTTTGGAAAAATAAAAAACAAAAAGGATTTTGAGACTAAAAATGCAATTCTAAACAACTTTTTCTAAAGGCTCAAAAGCTCAAACCCTACCAATAAGCCAGAAATAAGTTATAAGCACTCTTATTGGGCCTTTAAAGCCAAATAAGCAAAATACTTAAGCTTATAAGCTGAAAATTGGCACACCTTAACCTTTTGGGATAACTATGACACAAGAAAAATAATTTTTGAAAAATCTATCCTAATAATCTTAAACCAAAAGCTTTTTGGTTTTCACTAGAAGACAAAATAGTCAGGTTTCCAAATTCCTCGACTACTTTGCTTCTGGTTTGGTCCAAGGCTTTGTTTTAAGCTTATTAAGATGATGAAACAAGAAAAATTACAAAAATCCAAGTGAAATAAGCTTTAAGAAATAATAAGCACTTTTTAATAAGCTACAATTTCTAGTTTTCTAATAAAAAGCTGAAACTAAGGACTACAAAGCTGGAATAGATAAAAATAACCTAAAAGAGAAAGGTTGAGTACAAAAAATAGTTGAGTGACCGTTCCAATAATCTGGAATAAACAGATGAGCTTATTAGTACAAATATGAACAAACTAGTATAAAATAGAAAAAAAGCAAATGGTAAGTGAAAAAACCCTAGGGCAGTTGGTATGTGTTGTTGTTGTGAGTTTGAAGGATGTGGGTTCGAACCCCACCCTTTTTGTTTCTTGTTTATATTTTTTTTGGACAATAATAAGCCACTCAAAAAGACAGTTAGCTTTTTGAGCCCAAATATCATGCAAACAAACAAAAATAAGCATCAACCAACACATCAATCACATAACAAGCAGAAAAATAAAATTGCAAGAAAAATTATGCCTATGCTACAATAATAGCTAAAAACACTTTGTTTTAGGCATATATCTGATTTTTGCTTACCCGTTAAGACAAAGAATAAACCACAAAATCTAAAACCAACTAGAAGCAGATGAAAACTCTACTGTAATCTATCTATAACCCAAGAATCAAGATCTAAAACTTAAAATTAAAGCCACAAAGTAGTCTCATATGTTTGGTAGTTAACAAGGTCAAGTTTGTTCAATTTTTCACTCAAATCAAGTTCAAAACGGTCTCTAAGCCCCTAAGAACTATCAGACAAGTTCAGGCAATGCACAAACATCTCAGGCAACTTATCACAAACAACTCAGACATCATTAGACAAAAACAACAAGGATATATATATCAGAGAACTTAACATATAATTGCAAAATCATACAAAGCTAGATTTTAACACTAAGACTTGAAATAAAAAGCTAACTCTAACTTATTCTAACCTAACAAAAGTGTGCAGGCAAATACTAACTTAATTTTTGTTGCCAATAAGCATTAAGCATATAAATCCAAACACTCGTATGTATGGTCATAACATAAATTTTAAAGAACACCTAAGATACAAACAGTTTTAAGCAAACTCAACACATGAAACATGAATAAAAGCTGAAAGAAAAGGAAAATAAGCAATAATTTAGAACAAATAAGCTATATAAACAATCAATCACACAAAATCTCAAATAAGGACAGATAGATTCAAAAGGGAGTTCTAAGCTTATCTTGCTTGATTTACATCCAGACCAAGCTAGTATAAGCTGATGCAACCAGTTAAGAACACTACTTGGCTTATGGAACTTATGAGATGGCTTGTAAGACCTTATGGCTGACATATAATCTACTAGTATCTACCAAAAGATCAAATAACTTGGATCTTGAAACCTGTAAACACATGAAACAAAGAACAAGGGTAAAAGCAGCAGAAGCAAAAAGCTGATAAGCACAACTTATCAGTTAAGCTAGCTTATGGCTTGTGCTGAAAATCAGCAGACTATGAAAAATTTGGAAAACCTTGAAAACCTTTTGCAAGTAACTTAAAAATATGCCAAGAAAAATAACATTAAGCCCTAACCAAATGCATAAGCTATGTTGTCAATAAAGCTTATACACCGGTTTAAACTTTAATGGGTCTCAAAGAAATTTTGCAAAGTTTTTGGAAAAACCTTTGATAAACAAGAAGAGTAAAGTTTGATAATCAGAAAATTAACACAACCCAATAACTAGCTTATATGCTAGGTGTCAACTAACACATAAGCTATTTATTCAGTTGAGGATCTCAAATAAGTTTAACAAGAAAACTGAAAAACTTTTTGATGAAATGGAAAATTACAAGTGCATAAAAATAAACTTGACTGAAAAATAAATTGCTATTTAAATTAAAATGGAACTCAAATTTGCACTGTTTAAAATTATCACTAAATTACATAGAAAAATTTAAATTACAAAATTTGTAACAGATTTAACTAATGCTATGCTAGTCTATATATACATGTGAAGAGAAGCTTCAAGAACTAAAACCCTAGCTACATAAATCCCCAAACATCCCTTGGACGAATTTGGAATATGACCTTGATTCTTCAGTTTGAATTCTTAGTCTTTGTAGCCCATGTGATGTGCCATGTGAATTGAAAGTTGTAAAATCTTGATCTAGACCACCCAATTTGTGTGGAGAACACTCAACTTTATCTAATCCATTGATCTAGTCTTCATATCTAACAACTATGGTGACATGTGAGTGTCTTGGTCCCAGAATGTGACGTGGCTCGAATCTTCACACATAGGTTTGTTTTTGGAATGCTAAATTACCCATTGGACTTGGTAATTAAATTTTACCCTTAGTTTTGAGGTAAATCAAAACTTGGAAAGTGTCTAGGGTTCATGGTTAAAAAGTTGGGATTAGATCCGGTTTAGGGAGAGAGAAATTTTTTACCACCCTTTTTAAACATAGTCTAATGTTTAAACTATCGAGATTGGCACATTTGGTCCTACTTGTTTTTTCAAAAGAATAATCCTAAAATCCTTTTTTGTTCATCTTTCACAAATGACTCCCAAGCCCCTATAACTTTTAAAGCTGACTTGATGTAAGTTTGGATTGATTGGCAAGTTCAGTCCCTTTGCATAACTTTGGAAGAATAACATAGCATTCCCTATCTTTAGTTAACTTTCATTAAGGTATATTACCATTCATTTAACTTTGTGAAATGGCAAAATTAGTCCCTTAACTTTTGTAAACCATTTCCAAGGACTTAATATGTAATGTCTTGAAACTTTAAGAACTAAACATGTATACTCTTCAAACTTTAGGGACCCCATTGTACTTTGTGACATTTGAGGGGTATAGAATGAAAACTTATGGAATTTAAGGGACCATTCTTGCAATTCTTCAAGGGTATTTTTGTAATTTCACATTCACTTTCGGTTCTTTTGTACGACTTTGTTTCCCGAGTTCGTTTTAGCTTGATTTTATGATTTCGAAGTAAATTTCTGATATTCGTGCCTGTAAACACACAAATAGAGAAAACAAGGGTATTTGGCACACATTTGATGATATTTCCGTATTTTAAGTCCGATTTGGGGGACGAAATGATGTATAATTTGTAAAACCCGCATGCTTTTACCATGAACAGTACATATATAATCGTACGTACATGATTAAAACTTTCTTTATATAACATGTTTACGTTTCACGAATGTTAATTACAAGTATTACGCACGTGTTATTACACGATAAGTATTTAAGCATATTAATACACAATAATTATTATCAACAATAATTATAGTCACGAACATGAAAACATGAACGTAAATAATCACGAACATGAAAACATGAATGTAAATAATCACGAACCTATTATTACATATTTACGTAATTATTATTACGATTATGTACAAATATATATTATAACACGAACAATTAAGAATAAAGTCACGTAAACACGACCACGAGAACACGTAATATTTAGAACACGAAAAACATTGGGGTTCCCCTTGTGGGCCCCACCTACCCGCGGCAAGAACAAAGAAAAGGGGCCAAGCCCACTTTTATTTTTAACTAAATAGGAAAAAAGGGAAAACATGTTTTTCATATTACAGAGTTTTATAAAAAAAATACAAAACCCTAGCCTCCTTTTTCTTCTCCCTTTGGCCGCCGGGTATAACACACCAAGGAGTGGTGTTTGTTGATTTTTGGTGATCCAATTCAAGTGGAATCGTTCGTGTTATAGTTCTCTTTTTGTTTCACGCATCGGTAATCCTTAAACTTTTTTTCTTTTTAATTCTTTTATTAATTAAGAACACATGAAATCATGGGAAGTTATGTACAAGATTAAAAACATGTTAACTAATTTATGGGGGTTAATAACATGGTGGTTTTTGGGTGGTTTGGTTCGGCCGAGACACACAAACCGAGAGCCGAAGCTCTCGGTGTATCTCGTGTGACCACAACCGAGAGCTTCGTGTCTCGGTGTTGTCTTTGTGGTTCGACAACAGGCGAAACAAGGGACCCGACGTGAGTCGGGATGGCCTTGTGGTTTTGGGGGTCTCAGCTGAAAACAAACAAGCACCACCGGCCTAAGCCAGTGGCTAAATCGAACAAGTAGGGGGAACTTAAGCCGCGGCAACGGCTAGCCGAGAACCAAGGGAACCACCAGCATAAGCCGGTAGCATTTTTACACTAACAATGGCAACCGGCTAAGCCGGTTCGCCACTGTTAAGGGTGTGTTTGTTTTGTCCGGTTCAAGGGTAAACACGGTCCGGTTAACGACATGTCTAGATTAAACACACGGGTCCGGTTCACGACTTAATTTTTACAAGCCTAATTAATTTTACAAGTTTAATTATTTACAAGATAAATTAAATTAATTTAACATGCTATATAATTAATTTAATTAAGATATGACTTAGGTTTATTATTATTAATAATACATGATTTTAATCTAAGTATTTTATTATTTAATTTAGACTAAAGTAATTAATTAATTATTAAACATGACATATAATTAATTAATTTTCATGACTTAGGTTATATTAATAATAAATATTAATACATGTTTTAACCTAAGTATTATATACACTTTAATTTAATTAAATCATGTTATATTTAATTAAATCTTATAACATATAATTTATTTAATTTACATGTATTAATTAATAAACTATACTATTAATCACATGACTTAGAATATTAATCAGTAAAACTTAAGCTTATCTTATTAGCTTAATAATCCAGCTTATATCTATTTATGGAAACTTTCTATTTTTAGAAACTTATCTTTTTTAAGCAGCTAATCTATTTATGGAAACTTTCTATTTTAAGAAATGGAAACTTTCTATTTTTAGAAACTTATCTATTTTAAGCAGTAAATCTATTTTTGGAAACTTTCTATTTTTGGAAACTTTCTATTTTTGCAAACTTTCTATTTTAGGAAACCTGATATTTTTAGAAAATTACTTATTATTACACAACAAGTATAATAATACAAGAAATACATGTAATACTTAATCAGAATATCCAGAATACATGATAAACACAACATAACGTTATAATCAGTAAAACAAGACATGAACATATAAAACAAGTTAAGACATGATACGAAACCAGTTACGTACTCAGTAATCAGAACACTTATACAAGTATATTATTTATGTAGCATTAGTGAGATCGAAGTAGGACTCTCTTCCGTTCGTCTTCTTCGTTCAATGGACATAAGGTACCTCTGTCCTTTCAATATGGACATTCTTTCCTTATTAGGATTTCCCCGTATGCAGCCAACTGTTTACCCAGTATATGTTTTATATGTTTTGATTTGCTTATGTTTAATTAAATGCCTAAGCCATATACATGCATGACCAGTTTCACCTAGTTATGGAGGTACCATAACCATAACACTGGAGGCACCAGTGTTATGACTTCACCACGGTGAGTGATAGCTCGTGACGTCCCTTTCAGCTTTTGGCCATATTATTATATTATCATGTGGGGCGTATGGGTGCATCCTAGGTTACATGTTTTTACAGATTATTCAGGTGAATGTGGTGTGTGCCTTGCATCCTTCACAAGGAGCTGATCCCTCCTACCCAAACTTATATTAATTAGAGGCAGCCCCTCTAATTGCATGACGAGGTCACCCCTCCAAGTATTCATGCACGTTGATATTTCATGACCTATATTGGCTAATGGTAAACATGTTAAACAGTTTTTATAAGATAAACATAAGGCTTTTCAAAGTATAAAACCAGTTTTACTAAGTTATACCAGGTTTTCTAGGACTTAGTCAACTCCGCTGCTATATGTTGTATATGCTTATATTATTCATGCTATGCTTGTATATCCATGCACTGAGCATTATGCTCAGCCGTTTTCCTTTCATGTTCCCAAAATGACAGGTACTCAGGGACGCTCATTGACTTTAAGCGTACGTGCATTTGGATTGGAAGCTTTCTAGCCTTCATTACTTTATGCATATATTCATACATTTTGCTACTCATTTCCATGGACATTGTTTAGTCCTTTTCTTTTACAGTACTTATGTTTGTGTGTGATGAGCTTTTACTTTGGGGTACCGATGTTTGTTTCCGCTATTTCCTTTATGGTCATGTAATGTTTAAGACATTTATCCTTATATGTTTTGATGACACGCCATAATCACGCGTGACATTCCATTTACCAAAATGAGGTGTTACAATTATGGTATCAGAGACAAGGCTTCGACCTGTAGGCTCTAAAACTTGACCTGTGACTAGTGGGTAGTCACCAGGAGCTTCCTAAGCCAACGCTTGTTATTCTATGTATTGATGTGTTTAGCGCATTGTTGTTTTAACCATGATGTTTTCAGCACCTTGATGTTTTCATCGATATTGTTTTACTAATATGGACGGACAACCGTCATTCATATTTAGTTATGTGTCATTGTTTCATGCATGATGTTCCTCGTGAACTGTGGCTATGTGGACTGAACCCCAGTAGTTCATAATTAGTCACATAATTTTTTTTTGATAAGTTTTGACAGATGATTTTTACTTATTTATGTTTCATGTATCATTGTTTCAGGAATTTTGACTAAGTAATGGTTGGTACATGACTGACCCTATTTAGTCGCATGTGCTTTTATCGAAACTTTTAACTTTGGGACTGATTGTAGTGTTTTACCACACCTTTAGGAAAAGGAGGGTAAATAGGGTAAAAGTATTAAATACGACGATTTAGGAAAACCGTGTACAAATGACCCTAGATGAAAGTCCAAGTTCGTTTCCCAATGAGGTATATGTGTGTGAAAAACTTGTTAAATGTTTGTGATTAAAGATTGGTTTAGAAGGGGATGAGAAAAGAAGATGACGAAGACGTGAAAATTACTACTAGAATGTTGAAACGTAAAACCGTAAAAACTACAAAAATAAAAATTAATTCTAAAAATTACCAAAAATTTACCAAAAATCAAAATTAATAAACTAAGAGTTTACCAATGATCAAAACTTTTTCAAACATTTTAAATAATTAAATATTCAATTTTTAAATGCTAATTAAAGCCCTAAAAATCAAATAAATTATAAAAAAGCCCAAATAAAGATTTTTCAATTGATAAATGTCACACCCCACCATGGCGGAACATGGGGCGCGACGTATGGATATCATCACAACATGGCGTGTCTATAGAGATAACTATATGAAATAAGAAATGTCGTAAAAATGGTGACACGAAGGTCATGACAATATCTCAACAAATGCAAGGGGTCTAGGTAAGTAAGTAACAGTCCTACTTCTTACCCAAGACAACAAATAACATACCAAAACAATCATATGTGTGCCACAGTATCACTTATTAAAATGAACAATCGAATAAAACTAAGAAGGAAACGGGGATTCTCCTTCTAGCCACTTATGTTCTCATGCTTAACCATAGTATCACCTGAAAGAGACACTAAAACACGTCAACATAAAGTTGGTGAGAGTCATAGGTTTAGACTCCAACGCTAAATCAGTTACAAGCTGTGAATAACAACCATCAACAAAAGAACATATGGACAATGTGTTACAAATATGCATTAACAAATATCAATCAAGATTAATCATACCAAACCAATCCAAGGCTCCTACCTTGTCAAACAACATCATGGTACCATAGATGATCACACTATGTACCTATCCCAAGGCCACTAACTTGGCAAACCACAAGGCCACTACCTTGTCAAACCACAAGGCCACTACCTTGTCAAACCACAAGGCCACTACCTTGTCAAACCACAATAACTAAGACGGAACGTGTCCCCCGATCCAAATCATACACAATCAAGAATCACATATCAGTTAATCACATAATGTACACGCAAGTCCATCTCAAATCACAAACACATTCACAGCATCAATTTAGAAAATAACTAAACACAGTGTCTCTTCCATCCCATCTGGAAGTCAAAATCAATATTAAACATGGGACTATGAAACTCACCTGATAGCTTCTTCACAAGTCCTCGCACTAGCAAAAAGCTAACAAACCAAAAACACATAATCAAAACATGAACCAATCACTAAAACGGCTCATCAACCTATGATGGACATCTAGCCTCCTCCTATATAAATACCTCATTTATATGCTCTAAGCATCTCATTACACCCCTCTATAAAGCCCTTAACTCCTTTTACTTCATAACCCGTCCCGTTAACATTTTACCCAAAACAGTCCCGTTTTTCATACCTTAAACTATGGGTAGATCTACCCCTTAAACATACCCATGATCTCTGTAAAAGGAATATTCATACCCTTACATATGTTGGCTAACACCTCCCACTTGCCCTAACCTTAAAGCTACTGTTAAGGCCCCGATATACATATATCTACTTTTGTCATTCCAGATTTCCTGATTTTAAACGTACTAAAAGTTTGTTACCATTAAGGGGTCTTACCCTAAACCACAACCTTAACCCAAGTGCAGATACTTATTACAATATATAAACCATCTCTCACGTTCGTGAGAAGATCCCAATGCAACCCTAAACAACCCAAAACTTAAAAAGAAAACAGGCTGACTTCAAAACTGTATTGACCTCCGACTGTTGTAACCTGTTTTTGACTAACTTCCCAACCTCCAATTTAGTTTTAGTTTCTTGAATTAGAAAGCCACTTCAATTAACTTTTCAAGGATACTTGGATCGCATCTTGAATGTTCCTAGAACTCCCGATATGATCAAAACAATTGACTCAAAATTCTGCCCAGTTTTTAAAAACGGGTTTAACAAAATCAACCACATTAATTAACCCTAATCCCTCTAATTACAAGCCCTAATTTATTTAATCATTATGAAATCATTATTATAACATTAACTTACTGTTCTTAAATTAAACCCTAACCTAAATCCATCATAAGATGATTAAAGAAAACATTAAACAATTTAATTGAAAAGAGTATTAAAGATTTTACCTTAGAATTTTTGAAAGAAGAAAAATTAATGAAGAACCCTAAAACCACCATTTATGCCGACCAAACCTTGATCTCCAGGGATTTTATGAGTGTTTTGATTAATAAAAAGACTTTATATACTTTCTTAACAAGTCATTGGCCCATGTACAAAAGCCCGGTTCCCTTTTTCCCTTTTTTCCCCTTTTCTTTTCTTTTTTTCACATAACCGACCTATACCCATTTAATTTCGTTTTTTTTTTCATTTTTATTATTAATATATGTATTAATAATATTACCTTAATTTTCCTTAATTTATTTCAGCTCCTAAAGCCTCCAAAACCTCAAAACCGTAAAACTAGTCAGTTTTTACGCGATTACCGTAAAAGACGTAAAATATACACTTTTAAAAAAAATCTCAAATTTTGAAATAAACTTTATAACTAAGTCCTAAATGACTTAAAACCATCCCAAAAAATATTCATATGGATAATTACCTCACTCGAGACCTCTAAATGTTAAACCGTAAATCCTAAAAAAATACTATTACTATAATACTTATACGTATACGTAAACACCAAAATATCACCATTTTCATTTCATAGTCACCACTTGTGAGCTCATGAACATGAAATAACCGTTCCTCGATTTACTTATGAGTACTTCTATACTCATAAATGATAACCACACCAACCTCGTTCACACAAAATAAACACGTAAACACACAATTCAAGTAAGTACACATAAAATAACTTAAAAGTAAGACCAAGTGACGAACCTCAAAACCGCGGTTGTCACATCACTCCCTCCTAATAGAAATCTCGTCCCGAGATTTACTCCTTACGATCAAACACACAAACAACAAATCACATGAGGATACTTGTTCTAAACGAACTCCTCTCATTTCCACGTGAACTCTAGTTCAAGTCTCCAATTACCACATATACTTAACCAAAAAAAATTTAAATTCATTGTCCAACACTTTACCTCACAATCAATAAATCCCACAAATGACTCTTTGATAAACAAAGACTCTTATTAGCACAAATCCCGAATAACCAAACATGCAAATATACATTCTCAAACAACATTTACCAATCTTAATACATGAAATGTATCATGTATACAACTCCTACTACATCATTACCACATTAGTAGCCTCTTTTACCAATTCTAGTCCACAATAGGGACAAATCACCCTATCCTTTCATATAGTGCCTCAAATGGCATTTAGCGACTTCTAGTATGATATTCATCATTATATGAAAACTCAGCCATCGCTAATGAGTTTCCTAACTCCCTCTAAATCAATCACACATTCCCTTAGTGTAACATCTAAGGTTGTATAAATATCTCACTTGCCTATCCTTTTCCAGTCAGCTGGATATACTCATATCCAATCATGTTCATCAACTCCCTTCAGTCCGTACCCCAAACTACTTAAAGATTCCAATCTCCTTACAAAGTGACCTATGGCGGTCTTTCACATATCCATTAGTTCTTCCAATCCAAATCAACTTATGATCTATACACATCATCAAAAGGACGGTTAACTCAGTTAGATCAAGCCCTTCGTCCCTATGGCACATCACACCTATAACTCCTCATCCATTCGATTATCGATACTAAGCCTCCCAAACAATCAGTATAGGTCAGTGCCATTTCCCTTTCCATAATCCTTCATAAGGCATTCCATACATATTAGGCTAACTTTTACGCAACACCCTCTATTCCATCACATCTGTACGCAATCCTTCCAACTTCTCAACTATGTGACTTCTCATTCCTCTTGAATTATATGAGATGAATTAGTCAGTCTATCGACTATTACCCAACTCTCGTCGTACTTATTCCCCCATTATGTATCCCTTTCACCAACTTCGTCCTTACATCGCCCTTTCTAAGCTACTCCTAGCTATGTAGGAAGTATAATCTACGTCCCTTTTCTCCATATGATTCTCCAAGCCACGCAACATACATGTTGACGCGTTCTCTGCTTTAGACAACTCAACTCGTGCAACCTATATCCTTTATCCAAACCGCCCTAATACGTCATCCCTATAGTTCGATTCGTCTCAGTTTCACCTCATCCTTCTTATTCCACGTCTCATCGACCATGCTTGCCTTTCCCAGATGGTACTTGGCCTTGCAATTTTCTTTCATCAATTAACTCTACCCACCACCTTTGCCAAAAGTTCAATCAAGATGATTCAATATGTGTTGGATACGTTCATGATTCGTACAGATCATTCTCCACGTCTCGTACACCAAATGCCTCTAGCATTCTAGGCAGATATAACAGTCCAGCTTCACTAACTAAGTCTATCCAGTTCTTCCAAATCTTCAGTTCTTGCAACGTATGAGCAATCGCCTTTCTTTGTCGTCTTCGTACGCGTCCAAATCCTTGCTCCACGTATCATCATGCTTCGCGAATTCATCCAGTCCTTTCGATAATGCCAAGATCGACTCTTTATTCAATCCACTTCTTCAGCCTCCAAAATGCTTCCTCATCCTTCTTTACTTCGCCCCTTGCTGGTTCCATGATATGTCATCATCTCTAACTACTCTTCATGGTAAACTTAATACTAAAACTCACACTCGAAAATCTCACGTATAACTCCACTCCAAAACCAACACATAATTCGCCTCACTCTCCTTCTCAAATTTGAGTAGATCAAGATGTCGTCGATGCTCCCGATGACAACTCGTTTATACACGTTCATGCACACTTGGTTCATTGACACCATGAAAACCGCTAGTGCTTTGGCGAAGCCAAATGCATAACCGTAATCCCAAAGCGTTCATACAACATCCTTAGCAGTTTCAACTATGTCCTCCTTGCACCCTCTCTCAGCGGAAATACGAATAAATTCCTATTTTCCTTCACGTGTCTACTACTACCTTGCCTCCATAACTATACCAATCCCTTGCGTGTTATTTACCCAACCTTTCCATTAGTATAAACTTTCAACTCTACCCTCACATCCGCTAGTATTTTCATCAATCTCCTTATGGTGATTCAACCAATCTTTAAACCAAAACACATTTCTTCAATCTAATATCTAACCATAAGTAATACTACCCAACTCTATACTCTCATCCTAACGTTCCCACAACCGCATAAATAAATCAACCATGACGTGTAACAAAAGAATTCCAAACCATCGTGTCCCAAAATAAAATATAGGGTAAAACGAACCCTAGCCAAAACAGCTGAAAACAAAACAATGAAATCCGAAAGATCAATGGAGTGTGCCAACAACGAAAAAAATTAGACTTGTCACGATTTAGTATTACCAAATTTTGATACGTTAGGAAATTTTAAACTTTCGCCCCATTTAGTTACTCCTCATAAGAACCAAACTTCAATACTACCAAAATCAATCATACTCATTTTATCAATAACTCATCCGTTTATCATCATCATTTTATCAAGATATCTACTAGTTAGTATACTGCAATCTTATTCTAACCATTATCTTATTTACCCATATTAAACTTATTTCACTTGTTATTATGAAACCAATATATGTTTATAAAATACAGTGTTCTATTTTCATTTTATTCTATATTATTATTACTATTTTATAAAATCCATTTAGGCTGATTATAACTAAACTACTACATGTTTACAAGGTGTGGTGTTATTATTATCATTACTATAATAAAATCTCCCTTTTTACTCTTGTCGTCTAGTTAAATACTTCTAAAATTTTAACTATACTTAAGAAAATTTTGTAAAATTTCTTTACCCCTTTAAAATATATTATCACATGTTACATAGAAAACTAATTCAATTATTTTCAAAACAACTTTTTTTTAGCTTACTACCACAAACTTTAAAAAAATGTAAGTCACGATATCATACCATACACTTACAAATTATTTCCAAAACCGTTTTCCTATAATCAGCCACACTTATTTGTAAGAAAATTTAGTAGTTCTCATTAATTAAATTCATACCCGAATGTAGACACACATCGAAAACTCAAAACGTCGTTGGAACTCCATTAAACTCCAGCACCATAAAACACGAGCAAACACAAGGTACGTTCAAGTTATAATAACTACTGAACGACCATATATCATAACTTAACACATAGTAGTATATGTACATCCGCATATATATACCTATTAAATCTCCCAAAACATACTCTTTATCATACATATCAAGTCAATCGATCGCGTCATACACTCGTTTTTCCATACGAGTAACCACCATCTCACCAACTCACCATGCCACAACAAGGCATAAAGCCCACCTCTAAAACCAAACCATATCGTGTGACCACAAAATCACACAACACAACCATAACCCAAAACATATAACACAAAAAGAACTATAGCCATATCATAGGCAGCCATTACATAAACCCATATATTATAAATATACCCAAAATCCACCTCTCATCATATACAAGCATGTACTAATCCTCTTTCATGCAATCATACTTGAGAACCCATTGAAGTTGTGGTACTTGTATAACTATGTTGGCCACCATAATTATACAATTACCCTTTCCCCAATGCACTCCCTCCTATGATGACACTTATAAGAATCAATACAACATATAACACATAAATCCATCTACTCACATAAGCTCATAACCACATAACCAAATAGGTCTAAAACTCCATCTATAAAATAACATAATAAAACTCTTGGAATACCGAAATCCATAGTCTAGCTAAAATGGCATAGACTAAATCCAAAACGAGAACAAAATCGGTTATAAGTCATGTCGCCCGTAAGAGTGGAAACAACTTAAAATCCTTCATATCCACCTACTCCTAGTAACTCGAACCACCACACGATTCTTAGGGAACATGACTTAAACATCAAAAGAAAAATAACATACCTCAGGTATGTAAAATAACTCGATAAAAGATAGAAACTACCTTGTACTAACTTATGTACTATAATGTACAATTTAAGCAAAATACAACAGTGACTAGCGTGGACGATTATGGTTCAACCCGCACTAGTCACAAACCCGAAAAGAAAATAACATGTGACTAAGTATGAACATACTACGGTTCAATTCATACTAGTCAAAACATCGCAATAAATAACATCCAAACACATCAATTATTATAAAATGCACACATACTCCTATGACGCCTATATGCAGGGACCCTTAAGCTATAGACTAGGCTACACGACTAGGCAACCTAATTCTCTATAACCATTGTCTCTGATTACCATTCTGTCACACCCCACCATGGCGGAACATGGGGCGCGACGTATGGATATCATCACAACATGGCGTGTCTATAGAGATAACTATATGAAATAAGAAATGTCGTAAAAATGGTGACACGAAGGTCATGACAATATCTCAACAAATGCAAGGGGTCTAGGTAAGTAAGTAACAGTCCTACTTCTTACCCAAGACAACAAATAACATACCAAAACAATCATATGTGTGCCACAGTATCACTTATTAAAATGAACAATCAAATAAAACTAAGAAGGAAACGGGGATTCTCCTTCTAGCCACTTATGTTCTCATGCTTAACCATAGTATCACCTGAAAGAGACACTAAAACACGTCAACATAAAGTTGGTGAGAGTCATAGGTTTAGACTCCAACGCTAAATCAGTTACAAGCTGTGAATAACAACCATCAACAAAAGAACATATGGAAAATGTGTTACAAATATGCATTAACAACTATCAATCAAGATTAATCATACCAAACCAATCCAAGGCTCCTACCTTGCCAAACAACATCATGGTACCATAGATGATCACACTATGTACCTATCCCAAGGCCACTAACTTGGCAAACCACAAGGCCACTACCTTGTCAAACCACAAGGCCACTACCTTGTCAAACCACAATAACTAAGACGGAACGTGTCCCCCGATCCAAATCATACACAATCAAGAATCACATAGCAGTTAATCACATAATGTACACACAAGTCCATCTCAAATCATAAACACATTCACAACATCAATTTAGAAAATAACTAAACACAGTGTCTCTTCCATCCCATCTGGAAGTCAAAATCAATATTAAACATGGGACTATGAAACTCACCTGATAGCTTCTTCACAAGTCCTCGCACTAGCAAAAAGCTAACAAACCAAAAACACATAATCAAAACATGAACCAATCACTAAAACGGCTCATCAACCTATGATGTACATCTAGCCTCCTCCTATATAAATACCTCATTTATATGCTCTAATCATCTCATTACACCCCTCTATAAAGCCCTTAGCTCCTTTTACTTCATAACCCGTCCCGTTAACATTTTACCCAAAACAGTCCCGTTTTTCATACCTTAAACTATGGGTAGATCTACCCCTTAAACATACCCATGATCTCTATAAAAGGAATATTCATACCCTTACATATGTTGGCTAACACCTCCCACTTGCCCTAACCTTAAAGCTACAGTTAAGGCCCCGATATACATATATCTACTTTTGTCATTCCAGATTTCCTGATTTTAAACGTACTAAAAGTTTGTTACCATTAAGGGGTCTTACCCTAAACCACAACCTTAACCCAAGTGCAGATACTTATTACAATATATAAACCATATCTCACATTCGTGAGAAGATCCCAATGCAACCCTAAGTACCCCAAACAACCCAAAACTTAAAAAGAAAACAGGCTGACTTCAAAACTGTATTGACCTCCGACTGTTGTAACCTGTTTTTGCCTAACTTCCCGACCACCAATTTAGTTCTAGTTTCTTGCATTAGAAAGCCACTTCAATTACCTTTTCAAGGATACTTGGATCGCATCTTGAATGTTCCTAGAACTCCCGATATGATCAAAACAATTGACTCAAAATTCTGCCCAGTTTTTAAAAACGGGTTTAACAAAATCAACCACATTAATTAACCCTAATCCCTCTAACTACAAGCCCTAATTTATTTAATCATTATGAAATCATTATTATAACATTAATTTACTGTTCTTAAATTAAACCCTAACCTAAATCCATCATAAGATGATTAAAGAAAACATTAAACAATTTAATTGAAAAGAGTATTAAAGATTTTACCTTAGAATTTTTGAAAGAAGAAAAATTAATGAAGAACCCTAAAACCACCATTTATGCCGACCAAACCTTGATCTCCAGGGATTTTATGAGTGTTTTGATTAATAAAAAGACTTTATATACTTTCTTAACAAGTCATTGGCCCATGTACAAAAGCCCGGTTCCCTTTTTCCCTTTTTTCCCCTTTTCTTTTCTTTTTTTCACATAACCGACCTATACCCATTTAATTTCGTTTTTTTTCCTTTTTATTATTAATATATGTATTAATAATATTACCTTAATTTTCCTTAATTTATTTCAGCTCCTAAAGCCTCCAAAACCTCAAAACCGTAAAACTAGTCAGTTTTTACGCGATTACCGTAAAAGACGTAAAATATACACTTTTAAAAAAAATCTCAAATTTTGAAATAAACTTTATAACTAAGTCCTAAATGACTTAAAACCATCCCAAAAAATATTCATATGGATAATTACCTCACCCGAGACCTCTAAATGTTAAACCGTAAATCCTAAAAAAAATACTATTATTATAATACTTATACGTATACGTAAACACCAAAATATCACCATTTTCATTTCATAGTCACCACTTGTGAGCTCATGAACATGAAATAACCGTTCCTCGATTTACTTATGAGTACTTCTATACTCATAAATGATAACCACACCAACCTCGTTCACACAAAATAAACACGTAAACACACAATTCAAGTAAGTACACATAAAATAACTTAAAAGTAAGACCAAGTGACGAACCTCAAAACCACGGTTGTCACAATAAACCTCTAAAATGACCTAAAAAGATTAAAAACTATTTTTAGAAAATTTTAAACTAATAAAAACTATTTAAAATGATTTAAAAACTATTAAAACTTAAAATAATTATAAAAATTAATCTAAAAGTGATAAAATTATTCTAAAAGTTGCTAAATTCCTATTTTAATGTATTTAAGCTAAGAAAAATGTAAAAAGTTGGAAAATGTGAAATTTGAAAAATAATAATAAAATAATATTTAAATATTATTAAAAATCTAAAAATTATAAAAAATTCTAAAAACTTGCAGATTAGTTTATTTTAACCTAAATAATCAGAAAATCAAAGTGAAATGACCAGAATACCCCTATTGGGCCCTCAAATGGGCCAAAACCAAAAACAGTCAACCTTAATGGGCTATTGGGCCCAAAAAGTCAAACTTGGCCCAATTGATTTGGAAAAGTCCTATCTGACTCAAAATTTAATTCTAAGAACAAAACTCTAAAGGCCCAAAAGCTGAATGTGAGCTTATCACAGCTTAATAAGCAGGCAGCTTATTCTTATTAGGCTTTTCAGCCCATTAAGCAATAAGCCAATGCCATAAGCTCTAATTTGACACACAACCTTCTTTTGGGATGCTTATGAGATCTGTAAAAAGAAATTTTGAAAAAGCACACTCAATAAGTCAGAAATAAGCAAAGTAAAAATCCACAAAACGACAAAATAGTCGGGTTTGAGATTTAGGGCACCTCAGAAGCTCTAGTTTGTTGCAAAAACTCACAAATAGCTTAACTAAGAATAATAAATCAAGAAAATCACAAAAAGCCAAGTAGAATAAGCTGTAAAAGCAAATAAGCTGGCTGAAAAAGCCAAATAAGCTAGTTTTCTAGCAAAAGCTTAACCAAAAGACTTGTAAACTTCTAGATATGATATTAAGCTAAGAAAAATGATTTCTATTACAAAAGCCAAGTTGTTGCATGTGCCAATAAGCAGTTCTAAAAAATAAGCCAATTTGTGCTTATTTGACCAAAAGTCAAAGTACTCCAAAGTTCACCAAATGATCAGGAATGGTATAAGGGCTTGTTATAAGCAAATTTTGTGAAGGACTCAAGGAGGAGGCCTTGTGAATCAAGAGGTTAGTTGACCTTTTGATGGCAGACTTTGGCAATAAAGGCTTAATAAGCCAGTTAGCTTATAAGCCAGATACAAAGCACACCAAATAGCAAAATCCACTCACAAGCAGCACATAAACAAGTTCCAAGCAGCAAAATCACAAGGCATATACTAGGATAACAAATGCAAGCACAGAATGAGGTGGTCACTTTGCTGATGCAAATGACCACTTCAGCAACTTTTGATAAGCTAAAGCAATCACAAATAGCCACCAAATTCAACAACCAGACAACCAATAGATAGCTTATCACCTAAACTATTCCCAAACCTGATTTCAGACCTTAGATCCAACAAACAAAGAAGTTATTGGATCTGATGTGTTTGACCAATTCCAAAACCACTTTTATCAGATTTTTGCAAAACTTCAAATCCCTTTTCTAAACTTTCAGAAAGTAAACCAATGACTAAAACTTGTATATTAAGACTTGTTTAGACCTCCCAAACCCTAAGAACCAAGGGCTCAAGGCCACAAGGCCTTATGAGACAGTAATCCCAAACAATCCTTTATCAACCACTTTTCAAACAAACTTCTGATTTTTACACACAACCTATTGATTTTAATGATCAAATAGCTACACTAGGTGACAACTAACAGATACCAACCATAAGACACAAAGCACAAACACAAAATCACCAAATCATATACCAAAGTACAAAATAAGCAGAAACATGAAATTTTTAGAGGAAATGTAATCAAGGGATTATACCTGTCCTCCA
Source organism: Glebionis coronaria (assembly GCA_025667525.1). Classification (NCBI taxonomy): domain Eukaryota; kingdom Viridiplantae; phylum Streptophyta; class Magnoliopsida; order Asterales; family Asteraceae; genus Glebionis; species Glebionis coronaria. The sequence goes on along the minus strand of CM046879.1, from coordinate 139,801,971 downwards.
CAACATCCTAGGAGATCCAGCTATGCTCCTTGGACCTTGTTCAACAACTAGAACAAGACCAAGGTACTTCAACAAGAAAGATAATGAATGCCTTGGTTGATGTTTCAAAGCAGAAACTCAAGGGCTTGATTTCTTCAACACAATGAACAAACAGCCCAACCAAAGGCCCTAATCCCTTCACAAGCTTGGTGTCAACAAGCTTGCAAGAGCTTATAGCTTATGGTTAAGGATTAGTACACAAAAATAAGCAAATTCAGAACCTCTTTTCAAGCTTTTTCAAACTTGAAAAACCTTACCAAACATAAACGTCCTTGAACCAAATGATTCAAGCACACTTATAACAATCAATGGAACTTAGAATCACCTTTAAACAATACCAACTTTCAAAAACATAAAAAGGAATTACAATTTTTTTTCAAAATACCAACTTTTATAAATTTCAAAAAGGAATTACAAGTTTAAAAGGTAAAGACTGGAACAAAGGGACTCTCACATGTTGAGGTCTCCTTTTATAGGCAAATTCCAGGCTAAACTATTCACAAACCCTAGAAGTGAATTCTCTAAAATGCCCTTAAGTCCTTGAGGCAGTTTGTTGTTGATGAGCTGTCCAAAGTGATCCCAAACGTTCATTTTAGCTTTGTGATGAAGCAAAGGCTCTCAGCTGTTGATCTTGACACGTGGCATGACTTGGAGGGCAAGTAGTCACATGATAGGTGAACGGGTATTTGGGGATGGGATCCATTGTGAGTGGGAGTGAGGGTTTTGAGGTTGGGATGGTTTTCTGCACATGTGAATCACACATGTGCCAAGGTAATTGCAAATTACCCTTTGTTTTAAGTGAGGTAATTCTGGGTCGGTAAAAAGGTGAATAGTAGTGTGTTTGATCCGTTTTTGGGGGAAGTGGAGTTGTTTGGCGCTATTTTATTTCAAATGTTTCAATAGCACACATTTGGCCCTTGTGTTTTGGGATTTTTGGTAAAACAAGTATTTCAGCCTTGAAAACGAATTCCCTTTGTATTTAACTTTCAGCTTTTGGCAATTTTGGCACAAAACTTTCCAATAAGGTTTACAAGGGTTGTTTTTGACATTTTGAGATATTTCAAGGGCTGGTCTTGGACATTCTTGATCTTCAAAGGTCTTCAATGTATCTTTAGCTTTATGAGGGACCATAATTGGCAATTTGGAATTGTCGAGGGACTAAACTTGCTATTTCTTCAAAGTTGAAGGACCATTTGTGTAATTTTGACAAACTTATGAGACCAAACTTGTAATTATCAATATACAAGGGTTTTAAGTGTCATTTCTTCAATAAATGAGGATCGATCTTGTATGTCTTCAAGTCTTCAAGGGTATTTATTGAGTATTCCATGAATTAGGGCCCGGTTCTTTGTACGGCTTCGTTTCTCGTGTCCGTTTTTCCTTGTATCTTGTGATCTTTTGTCTTTTTCACGATATCCATACCTAAAATACACAAGTAAACAAACACAAGCATATATATGGTATATTATGACATTTGTATTCATTAAAAGCCCGAAAAGAACGATGAGATCATGTATAAATGCCATCTCATCACTCCCCCATACTAAGCCATTGCCGTGCCCTCACGCAATGCTAGAATAAAGTATCTAAGCATCACCAAAGTTCAATTTTATTAACCTTTATTGAAAAGTAAAAGACTTGCAACATACTACGAAGATGTGTAAAGACATAATGCATAATTTTCATCACGAAAGTGACTTTTAGGGTCAAAGAATAGAAACAAGTTAATGTCCCTTAGAGTAAACTTCGTCATCCTTGATTGACATACATTCCATGCTAAGTGCAAAAACGAGATCATTGTTGGTACAAGTCACAATGCTAACACTACTCATACGTCCAAATTGTGTAATACTTTTTCTCCCCGCAATCCTAGTTATTATAAAAGGAAATGGGTTACTAGCATTTTTTATCTATTTGTCATGGATCACAAGTGATTCATATTGACTTATTTGAGTAGTTATTAATCCGAAAGCAAAGTAGCACGATTTGATCAATAGTTAGCCGAAGGACAAAATCTTTTAAAACGGCTTCTCGTGTATCTCCTTAAGTTCATATCTTGGCATAACTCGTTTCACGATTTGAGACCTTTCTCGGACCGATATTTGGCATGTACTTCATACTTCAAATCTTGGGAAGACGTTCTTCAAATTATGGTCTTCTCTTCTCATATTTGGAATTTCTTCACTTGACGTTTTTCAGAGATTCTTCATATTAGGACCACGACTTCATCATTTTTCTTCAATCTTTACTTTGGATTTTGATATACAACGATCCGCCTCCTTTTCGGACTTGGATATATTTATCCTCATACCTTGTAAGGGTCTTTTTGAATAGACTTTCTCCATGATCTTTAGGGGAGTAATTGCTTTTCGTCGTGTGTCTCGATCCTTCATATTGATTTAAGAATAATGATACTTCACATCATCTTTGGATCTTTAGCAAAATATAGAGCTCCTCATGCCTTGTTAGGGCCTTTTTGGATGATCGCCAATCTTCGCGTCCCGCTTCAATAAGTTATGCCTTGGCTACGAACTCTATTCAACCCCGAGCAACTTTTAAACGATCTTGCGCTAGAAGCTAAGTAACCTTTCAAATCGTACGACCTTACTTATTGCAATTATGATTTATTCCTAATGCATTGATCTTATGGGAAGAAAAAGCCACAATTAAAAGCATATGAGTTTTTGAAAGAACACTTACATGTTCTACGTTTAGCATGATCACTTGTCTTACTCTATCATTTCTCGTTCTTCACTATATAAAGACCTCTAATTAAAGAGACTCGTGAATACTTAGCCATGCAAGTCAAAATTAAGCCAAATTTGGATTAGCTTTCATTAAGACTATATCAAATCAAAGTTTTGGGTTTTCAAGCCACCTATAGGATCTTGCACTTTCTTGGACTTTTTCAAGTTTAGAGAATGCATTTTATAGTTCCCTTGATAAGTGACTTTCTAGGATAAATTATAGGAACTTACGAAAAGTTCTTGTTCTTAACCCGTATGAATTAAGACTTTCGCGTTTTAAAGTTCCCTATATAAAAGTCTAGCAAAACTTGAATTAAGCGGGTTAAGGAATGTAAATGGCTCCAAATGCCCATCAAGTCAAAAATTAACTCTTATTCTACCCAACGGAAAATATACATTCGTGTCTTAAAAACACTTATGAAAACTAAGAAAAATTTTAAAATTTGGCCATTTTTAGCCTTATTAGCAATAAAAACAAAACATTGAAAGTTGGAAAGCGTGAGGGCGTAGCAAAGCAAGTACCTATTCACCCCCCATACTAAAAGCAAACATTATCCTCAATGTTTCGAGTCTAAAGGTGGAGCACCCCCATACTAGAGACGAAGAATCGAATGCTTAGGATCTAGCATGGAAAGGGTGATCAACAATATATCTAAAGCCGTTTATTAAGTATGCTAAATGATAATTGTTAGAACAATAAAGAATATGTCATGGATTCGTGAAAAACTTCTTCAAACAAACGATGGAGGCTCACGTACACGAACACGAGAGTCTTCAATCGTAGATGATGATGATGATCTAGATAACACAATCACAAACAACCACGAGAAAACGAGTTGAAAGGGTACAAGTCCCCTTATTAGTGAATAGTAAGAATAAAGGATAAGCATGGGATCTCCCCCACGAGGCACCTCGTTTTTGATTACCGAGTCATGAGCTCGACTCGATCCCTTGTATGCTAATTATCATTGGGGAAGGTGGCTTGGTCGAGGGCAACCATTGAAGGAATTTCCCCACCAAAGTAGTGCTTAAGCCTATGTCCATTCACCTTGAAATGAGGACCATCATCTTGAGCTAGATCGATGGTCCCATAAGGAACCACTTGTGTAATGGTTAACGAACCCGACCAACGAGATTTCAATTTCCCGGAAAATATCTTAAGTCGAGAGTTAAAAAGTAACATTTGATCACCAACGTTAAAAACCCGGTTTTTAATATTTGAATCATGAAACTTTTTAGTCTTTTCTTTAAAAATTAATGAATTTTCATAAGCATTATCTCTTAATTCATCCAATTCATTCAATTGTATTTTACGGTGATCTCCCGCGGTCTTCAAGTCAAAGTTTGCATGCTTAAGGGCCCAATATGCCTTGTGCTCCAACTCAATGGGCAAATGACAATTCTTCCCATAGACTAACTTATAAGGAGTGCAACCGATAGGTGTCTTATAAGCGGTCCTAAAGTCCCATAAAGCGTCATCAAGTTTGTCGGACCATGAAGCACGGTTTTCTCCAATTGACCTTTCTAAAATCCTATTCAAAGCTCGGTTCGAAACCTCGACTTGCCCACTCGTTTGCGGGTGATAAGCCGTAGAAAGACGATGAGTAACTCCATTTTTATTTAGAACCTTTTCGAATTGGTCATTACAAAAATGGGTTCCACGATCGCTTATAATAGCACGAGGGGTTCCGAACCGAGAGAATAGTTGCTTCAAAAACTTCACTACCACACGAGCATCATTAGTAGGCAAAGCCTTAGCTTCCACCCACTTAGAAAGGTAGTCCAACGCGACGAGGATATATTTGTTGCCATGAGACGATGGGAACGGCCCCATAAAGTCTATTCCCCATATGTCGAAAATCTCACACACTTGAATTATGTTTTGCGGCATTTCATCACGTTGAGACGATTTTCCTTGACGTTGGCACGAATCACACGACTTCACAAGTGCGTGTGCATCACGATAGATAGAAGGCCAAAATAAACCGGCATCGAACACTTTCTTAGCCGTGAGATTAGCACCGTGGTGACCACCCGTGGGTCCCTCGTGACAAGCTCTAAGGATATTAGAAGCTTCGGCACCAAAAACACAACGTCGAACGAGTTGATCCGCACAAACCCGAAAGAGATAAGGGTCGTCCCAAAAATAGAACTTGACGTCACGAAAGAATTTTCGTTTTTGTTGTGTCGTCATACCCTTGATTATGAAATTGCCCGCATGGTAATTTGCAATGTCGGCAAACCATGGGGTGGTGTCTTTAGAATTCACTACACCGAGAGTCTCGAGAGGAAATGTTTCGGTGATTTCCTTGTTCTCGAAAACATCTTTGTGAGGATCTTCTAGGCGAGAGAGATGATCGGTCGCTAGATTCTCGGCTCTTTTTTGTCAAGCACGGTGACATCAAATTCTTGGAGGAGGAGCATCCAACGAAGCAATCTCGGCTTAGCATCTTGCTTAGCTAAGAGATACTTGATAGCCGAATGGTCGGTATACACGATGCTTTTAGTCAAGACGAGATAAGGTCGGAATTTCTCAAAAGCATAGACCACGACAAGGAATTCCTTTTCCGTTGTGGTGTACTTTAATTGAGCCTCGGTCATCGTCTTACTAGCATAGTGGATAGGACGGAAATGCTTGTCATAACGTTGCCCTAAGACGGCCCCTATAGCATAATCACTTGCATCGCACATGATTTCAAAGGGTAATTCCCAATTAGGAGCAACAAGAATGGGAGCTTCGGTAAGTTTCCTTTTGAGAGTTTCGAAAGCTCTAACACAATCCTCATTGAAGTTAAAAGGAGCATCCTTCTCGAGAAGGTGTGTCATAGGTCGAGAGATTTTCGAAAAGTCCTTGATGAAACGACGATAAAAGCCCGCGTGGCCTAGGAAACTCCTAACTCCCTTAACGGTTTTGGGATGAGGTAACTTGGCGATGACGTCTACCTTAGCTTTATCGACCTCAATCCCCGCCTTCGACACCTTATGTCCTAAGACGATTCCCTGTTTACACATAAAATGACATTTTTCCCAATTAAGCACAAGATTGGTTTCTTCACAACGTTTTAACATTTGCTCGAGATTAGATAAACATGACGTGAACGAATTGCCAAACACCGAAAAGTCATCCATAAACACTTCCATCGACTTCTCGATCATATCGTGAAAAATTTCCATCATACACCGTTGAAACGTACCCGGTGCATTACAAAGTCCGAAAGGCATCCTACGATAAGCGAACGTTCCATAAGGACACGTAAACGTAGTCTTCTCTTGATCACGAGGGTCGATAGGGATTTGAAAGTAACCGGAAAAACCATCTAAAAAGCAATAGAATTCATTTCCCGCAAGTCGCTCCAACATTTGATCCATGAAGGGCAAAGGAAAGTGGTCTTTACGAGTGGCGTCATTTAACTTTAGGTAGTCAATACACACCCTCCAACCGGTCACAACACGAGTGGGAATTAACTCGTTGTTTTCATTAGGCACAACGGTCATTCCTCCCTTTTTAGGGACACAATGGATTGGGCTCACCCATGGGCTATCGGATATAGGATAAATCATTCCCGCGTCAAGGAGTTTAAGGACCTCCTTTTTAATGACATCGTGAATTTTGGGATTCACCTTTCTTTGACTTTGAATTGCGGCTTTGTAGTCCTCCTCCATTAAAATTTTGTGAGTACAAAATTTTGGGTCAATACCCTTAATGTCGGATATTTTCCACGTAATTTCCCCTTTATGAGCCTTAAGAACTTTCAAGAGCTCGGTTTTTTCTTTATTAGCAAGACCTTTTGCAATAATAACCGGCAACTTGTCATCACCTTCCAAGAATGCGTATTCAAGGTGAGAAGGAAGATCTTTCAATTCAAGGATAGGTGGTTCCTCGATTGAAGATTTTGGTTCAACACTCATAACTTCCATCGGCGGAAGAAATGGTGGAATAAAAGTATCATCACTAATCGACACCTAATCTTCATTGTCGATTTCATTTGAAGTGAGATCGCCTCCTTGGAATGGAGTGAGATTTGGTGTGGAATTAGCAAGAATCGGATCCAAAATAGTGGGATTACCACTTGACGAGCTATCAGAAAAACCTAACACTTCTTGTGAAAACTCATCGCAAACCACATCAACGATGTCAATGTGATTGATGGTAGCGATTGCATAAACATGAGAAGGTTTTGAGTTTTGAGTAGCGTTTATAACGAGTTCCTCTTCGTTGAATCTCAAAGTGATAGTTCTTGCATGAACATCGATAAGCGATCTCGAAGTATCTAAAAATGAGCGACCTAAAATTAGAGGAACTTGAGGATCCGCGGGGATGTCAACTACTATAAAATCAACGGGATAGTAGAACTTCCCCACTTTCACGAAAACATATTCGGCTACTCCACATGCTAAAATCGTAGAATGATTGGCCATCTCGATAGACATGTTCGAAGGAATTAGAGCCAGAAGCGAAAGCGATTTCCAAATGGAAAATGGCATCAAATTAATGCTCGCACCAAGATCGGCCAAGGCGAGGCATTCTTTCATATCTTGTATGTCACAAGGAATGAGAAACTTTCCGGGGTCACCAACTTTTTCCGGTATGCGGTTAAGATAAACCGAAGAACAATTAGCAAGCTTTGAAAGCTTTTCCTTATCGCTCATCATACTTTTAAAAGTGGAAGCGAAACGAGGCTTATACAACAACGCGTTGGCTAAACTCACATCAAAATGCACTTGTTGAAACATCTTTATAAAAAGCTCGATTTGTTGTTTGTTACGTTCTTGCAATTTCTCTTTGTTTCGTCTCGAAGGGTAGGGTAAAGGTGGTGTGGGTTGGTCATTAGGCAACGGCCTTGGAAACTCGGGTTCCACAATTGGTATTGGTTCAACCGTAGGTGTGGTTTGAGCGGTACTTCGTGGGATTGTAATGTGCTCCTTTTCGACCATCACCTCGGGTTCTTTCTCGATTTCCTTCTCCGTAGAAGTACTTGGACGAGAGATTGGTTCCTTGAAAGTTTTACCACTTCGTGTAGTAATAACCTTCATTTCTCCCTTCGGGTTTGCAATGGTATCACTAGGAAGACCACCCTAGGAAGAGGGTTTACACATGATTGCTTCAAACATCTTAGCCATTCGGTCCTCAAATTTTGATTGCCTAGCATCCGCTTTTAATAACTCTTGCTTAATCTCATGTTGTCCTAATTCCATCTTTTGTTGGTTTTGTTGAAGACGTTGGACATTTCCTACCATTTTGTTTGCATGAGTTTTAAGTTCATTAGCAAGTTCATTTTTTAGCTCGTTTTTCAACTCGGATCTTAAGCTAATCATCTCACGTTGCATGTTATCAAATTTAGCATCATTTGCTTTAGCATAATCCAAAAATTCTCCTTGAAGATTTTTAGTGTGAGCATTTTTGAAAACCTTGTGTAGTGTTTTGAAAATCACGGTTTTGGTTTTGATTAGTGACTTGTCCATTCCCATTTTGATAATTCCCCTTGTTGTAGTTACGTGAATTGCCTTGGTAATTTCCACCTTGGTTGTTGTTTCGATAATTATTAACATTTTGATTTGGTGGAGCTTGATTTTGGCGGGAACCTTGACCGTTTTGGTTATAAGTTCCCGTTGCTACATAAGCACTCGAAGTGTTACCATCCGCGGTAATGCACTCGGAAAGATCATGAGCTCCACCACAAGACAAACAACTCTTAGCAACCGCTTTAACCGAAGCGGAATTTGAAGCTTCTTGAGCTTTCCAATGGGACATAAGATTAGCAAATCTATCAAAAAACCGATTTTCCTCATTAGCTTCATCATGTAAGGCATTAATGCTACGAGACGATGACGATGAAGACGAACCGAAATTGGCAACACTCGGTGTGTTACGAGGGCTATAAACCTTAGATCTATTCTCGATGATTTGTAAAGCCTCATTTGTCATCTTGCACAAAAAATTACCACCCGCGGCAGCATTCAAATAATCTCGTTCATGATCATTAAGCCCATTATAAAAAGTATCAACTTGATGCAATTCCGTAAAATCATGGTGTGGACATTCATGTAACATTTCTTTAAAGCGTTCCCATGACATTGAAAAACTTTCATTATTTCTTTGCACAAATCGTGAAATCTCATTTTTCAAATGTGTTGTTTTAGATGGTGGAAAAAACTTGTTCACAAACTTAGAAACGAGATCGGCCCATGTCAAAATCGAATTTGGCGGTTCTTTCTCAAGCCAAATTTTAGCGGGCCCATCTAAAGAGTATGGAAACAACATCATCTTAATGGCGTCATGTGGAACATCCTTAAACTTGCTAGTAGAGGTGAGACGATTAAAATTCCTAATGTGGTAGTGCGGGTTGTCTTTCTCATGACCTCTAAACTTATTTGCTTGCAACATCGACATTAAACCCGTCTTAATCTCGCAATTCTCCGCAAGAATGGCGGGAATCACAATGGCCTCTCCAAAACCCTCGGTGGGTGCTTGTAGCAACTCCATCATAGTACGATTAGCCATGACGACTTCTTGTTCTACAATAGGTTCAACAATTGGAGGTTGTTCTTCAATCAACGTCTCTTGATTGGCTTGCTTTTGAAGACGTTTACGAGCTCGTTTTGCTTGATTACGAGTGATCATAAACTTCACGAAGAATGGGAGGTGAGCAAAGAAGATTCTTTTTGGATGTTTTGTGAATTTTCAATTTTTTTTGTGTTTTTGATTATATTTAATTTTTTGGATTTTGGTGTATCTTCGTAGACAACAATCTACAAAATCTCTCCTCGAATCAAACTCTTGATTAAAGAAGTCTCAAAGGAATGAAAATGATCACGTGGAGTGAACGGCTTCGAATGACTTTTAGAACTTTGGTGAAAACCATATTGTTCAAGAGGTTTTAATCACAAAGAAACCAAGCAAATATATTATACGTAATAATACTTTGGGCGGCAAAACCATCGATTAGCCTTCAATCTCAAAATACTCACAAGCAAGCGGGGAAACGAGGCGGCGCGAAGCACTTAAGAGCCTTTTTCCTTAGGGTATATTTTATAATACCCGCCTTATACCCACCTTATAGTTTGTATTTTCCAAAATCGAGCTTCACGAAAGTATTTATCTATTTTTGCCTTTTTCTTTTTGTTTGAGATTCGAATACAATAATTGAGTGATGAAATCCCAATTAAGGTTGTGTTTTCACACTTTTGGAGATATTGTTTATTTGTTGTGATACTTAATACAATATAGTAATAATATTTTCACAAGAAAAACCAAGAAAACCGATAATACGTATTAGTAGATTTCTACTAATACAAATACTATGTATGGTTAATATTAAAAACAACAATGCAAATTAATCACGACACACCTCCCCGACAGCGGCGCCAAAATGATTGTAGTGTTTTACCACACCTTTAGGAAAAGAAGGGTAAATAGGGTAAAAGTATTAAATACGACGATTTAGGAAAACCGTGTACAAATAACCCTAGATGAAAGTCCAAGTTCGTTTCCCAAGGAGGTATATGTGTGTGAAAAACTTGTTAAATGTTTGTGATTAAAGATTGGTTTAGAAGGGGATGAGAAAAGAAGATGACGAAGACGTGAAAATTACTACTAGAATGTTGAAACGTAAAACCGTAAAAACTACAAAAATAAAAATTAATTCTAAAAATTACCAAAAATTAACCAAAAATCAAAATTAATAAACTAAGAGTTTACCAATGATCAAAACTTTTTCAAACCTTTTAAATAATTAAATATTCAATTTTTAAATGCTAATTAAAGCCCTAAAAATCAAATAAATTATCAAAAAGCCCAAATAAAGATTTTTCAATTGGTAAACCTCTAAAATGACCTAAAAAGATTAAAAACTATTTTTAGAAATTTTTAAACTAATAAAAACTATTTAAAATGATTTAAAAACTATTAAAACTTAAAATAGTTATAAAAATTAATCTAAAAGTGATAAAATTATTCTAAAAGTTTCTAAATTCCTATTTTAATGTATTTAAGCTAAGAAAAATGTAAAAAGTTGGAAAATGTGAAATTTGAAAAATAATAATAAAATAATATTAAAATATTATTAAAAATCTAAAAATTATAAAAAATTCTAAAAAACTTGCAAACTAGTTTATTTTAACCTAAATAATCAGAAAATCAAAGTGAAATGACCAGAATACCCCTATTGGGCCCTCAAATGGGCCAAAACCAAAAACAGTCAACCTTAATGGGCTATTGGGCCCAAAAAGTCAAACTTGGCCCAATTGACTTGGAAAAGTCCTATCTGACTCAAAATTTAATTCTAAGAACAAAACTCTAAAGGCCCAAAAGCTGAATGTGAGCTTATCACAGCTTAATAAGCAGGCAGCTTATTCTTACTGGGCTTTTCAGCCCATTAAGCAATAAGCCAATGCCATAAGCTCTAATTTGACACACAACCTTCTTTTGGGATGCTTATGAGATCTGTAAAAAGAAATTTTGAAAAAGCACACTCAATAAGCCAGAAATAAGCAAAGTAAAAATCTACAAAACGACAAAATAGTCGGGTTTGAGATTTAGGGCACCTCAGAAGCTCTAGTTTGTTGCAAAAGCTCACAAATAGCTTAACTAAGAATAATCAATCAATAAAATCACAAAAAGCCAAGTAGAATAAGCTGTAAGAGCAAATAAGCTGGCTGAAAAAGCCAAATAAGCTAGTTTTCTAGCAAAAGCTTAACCAAAAGACTTGTAAACTTCCAGATATGATATTAAGCTAAGAAAAATGATTTCTATTACAAAAGCCAAGTTGTTGCATGTGCCAATAAGCAGTTCTCAAAAATAAGCCAATTTGTGCTTATTTGACCAAAAGTCAAAGTACTCCAAAGTTCACCAAATGATCAGGAATAGTATAAGGGCTTGTTATAAGCAAATTTTGTGAAGGACTCAAGGAGGAGGCCTTGTGAATCAAGAGGTCAGTTGAACTTTTGATGGAAGATTTTGGCAATAAAGGCTTAATAAGCCAGTTAGCTTATAAGCCAGATACAAAGCACACCAAATAGAAAAATCCACTCACAAGCAGCACATAAACAAGTTCCAAGCAGCAAAATCACAAGGCATATACTAGGATAACAAATGCAAGCACAAAATGAGGTGGTCACTTTGCTGATGCAAATGATCACTTCAGCAACTTTTGATAAGCTAAAGCAATCACAATAAGCCACCAAATTCAACAACCAGACAACCAATAGATAGCTTATCACTTAAACTATTCCCAAACCTGATTTCAGACCTTAGATCCAACAAACAAAGAAGTTATTGGATCTGATGTGTTTGACCAATTCCAAAACCACTTTTATCAGATTTTTGCAAAACTTCAAATCCCTTTTCCAAACTTTCAGAAAGTAAACCAATGACTAAAACTTGTATATTAAGACTTGTTTAGACCTCCCAAACCATAAGAACCAAGGGCTCAAGGCCACAAGGCCTTATGAGATAGTAATCCCAAACAATCCTTTATCAACCACTTTTCAAACAAACTTCTGATTTTTACACACAACCTATTGATTTTAATGATCAAATAGCTACACTAGGTGACAACTAACAGATACCAACCATAAAACACAAAGCACAAACAAAGAATCACCAAATCATATACCAAAGTACAAAATAATCAGAAACATGAAATTTTTAGAGGAAATGTAATCAAGGGATTATACCTGCCCTCCACAACATCCTAGGAGAGCCAGCTATGCTCCTTGGACCTTGTTCAACAACTAGAACAAGACCAAGGTACTTCAACAAGAAAGATGATGAATGCCTTGGTTGATATTTCAAAGCAGAAACTCAAGGGCTTGATTTCTTCAACACAATGAACAAACAGCCCAACCAAGGCCCTAATCCCTTCACAAGCTTGGTGTCAACAAGCTTGCAAGAGCTTATAGCTTATGGTTAAGGATTAGTACACAAAAATAAGCAAATTCAGAACCTCTTTTCAAGCTTTTTCAAACTAGAAAAACCTTACCAAACATAAACGTCCTTGAACCAAATGATTCAAGCACACTTATAACAATCAATGGAACTCAGAATCACCTTTAAACAATACCAACTTTCAAAAACATAAAAAGGAATTACAATTTTTTTTCAAAATACCAACTTTTATAAATTTCAAAAAGGAATTACAAGTTTAAAAGGTAAAGACTGGAACAAAGGGACTCTCACATGTTGAGGTCTCCTTTTATAGGCAAATGCCAGGCTACACTATTCACAAACCCTAGAAGTAAATTCTCTAAAATGCCCTTAAGTCCTTGAGGCAGTTTGTTGTTGATGAGCTGTCCAAAGTGATCCCAAACGTTCATTTTAGCTTTGTGATGAAGCAAAGGCTCTCAGCTGTTGATCTTGACACGTGGCATGACTTAGAGGGCAAGTAGTCACATGATAGGTGAACGGGTATTTGGGGGTGGGGTCCATTGTGAGTGGGAGTGAGGGTTTTGAGGTTGGGATGGTTTTCTGCACATGTGAATCACACATGTGCCAAGGTAATTGAAAATTACCCTTTGTTTTAAATGAGGTAATTCTCGGTGGGTAAAAAGGTGAATAGTAGTGTGTTTGATCCGTTTTTGGGGGAAGTGGAGTTGTTTGGCGCAATTTCATTTCAAATGTTTCAATAGCACACATTTGGCCCTTGTGTTTTGGGATTTTTGGTAAAACAAGTATTTCAGCCTTGAAAACGAATTCCCTTTGTATTTAACTTTCAGCTTTTGGCAATTTTGGCACAAAACTTTCCAGTAAGGTTTACAAGGGTTGTTTTTGACATTTTGAGATATTTCAAGGGCTGATCTTGGACATTCTTGATCTTCAAAGGTCTTCAATGTATCTTTGGCTTTATGAGGGACCATAATTGGCAATTTGGAATTGTTGAGGGACTAAACTTGCCATTTCTTCAAAGTTGAAGGACCATTTGTGTAATTGTGACAAACTTAAGGGACCAAACTTGTAATTATCAATATACAAGGGTTTTAAGTGTCATTTCTTCAATAAATGAGGATCAATATTGTATGTCTTCAAGTCTTCAAGGGTATTTGTTGAGTATTCCATGAATTAGGGCCCGGTTCTTTGTACGGCTTCGTTTCTCGTGTCCGTTTTTCCTTGTATCTTGTGATCTTTTGTCTTTTTCACGATATCCATACCTAAAATACACAAGTAAACAAACACAAGCATACATATGGTATATTATGACATTTTTATTCATTAAAGCCCGAAAAGAACGATGAGATCATGTATAAATGCCATCTCATCAGGGACCAAACCATATGCGTCCCCTCGCCATGTCTTTTGTTTTGGGTAAACTGACCATTGGTATTTACCCTCACGCATATAAAGGTTTTTATAAACTGCATCATGCATTCACGCACTGTTTTCATGCATAAAATTTTTCTCATGATTTATTGGCATAATATTTTTCATGTCCCCTCATAAGTTACTATGTTTTTATGTCAAGTATGTTTTCATACTGTCATGGTTAACTTCAATTGCATGCTGATTATGTTATACACTCCTTCATGTTAGGTTGTTTCATGTTTCTTGATGATGATTTCGTCTTCATGTGATTACGTCTTACGTCTCTTTTGTTGTTTATGCTTTCATGCAAGATACTGTTGGAATTCATTAAAATCCTGCTTTCATGATAGTCATGGTTGGTTTTCATTAATTATGCTTTCAGGAAATCATCGTTGAAATTCGTTTAACCACACGTTAGCGTTTCTCTATGCAACCAGAATGAGGTATATACTGGCATTGCCAGGTTACCATGATGGTATTTCTAACCGTTTAACCAATTATTTTCCATTAAAATCATGTCAGATGATCGACCCCATACCGATCATTTCATGTGCATTCCATGTGTACTCCATGTACCGTATCCCATATGCGTATCCCACTTGCTGATACTCTACAAATTGATGATGCCGCTCATATCTTGGAGATGTTACTAAGGGTTGATGCTGCGGATTTTAGAGACGCTACGAGATGTTGATGCTGTTCACAACCTGGAGATCTTACAAGACGAAGACAAAGGCGTTAGATCAAAGCGATCGGACGAGAAGATGCTTCACCACCAGACGATTCCCATCAATCATTGTCCATAATTCTTAGTTACATGTCACACGTCATTCAGTTGTCGTTTCAGTCATATGAGTACGAACCGATATCAGTCGGCCACTCAGCTGAATAGGTACATGAATCACAGTCATGAGAATGACCGTCATGGAACTGACAAACATGACGATAGTAACCACTACTATGACAACAACTATCCTAGCAATCGCAACCGAAGCTCCGGCCGCGGAAGTAATCAGAAATACAAAGGATCAGTAGTCTAACCGATCCGCCAATTCTGGCATAATAACCTAATATTTGTAGTTCTATTTGTTTCACATCTCGAGACACATGTTAAGACACCAGTCAAGACACATGTCATGCTTATACCTCCCAAGACACGAGTCAAGACACATGACTCACGTCTAATTCTGGAACATCCCTAAGAAATTCAGGGTACCCTTCAAAGGGTATATCCATTTTGTGGTGCCATTTATTAATCAGGCCACAAGAATTTAAGTACCAACACCGTGTTGGAAATATAGTTCAATTGTGGGTTATGTTTACACCTGTTAAATGGGCTTGGAGGTATGGAGTATACACCCATTGGTCCCTAAACACCCTAGCTCAGATAGTGGTAAAGTTATGTTTCAGCGGTACTTAGGATTACACTAATGGTACTTGGTTTTACACTAGCGATACTTGCAAGTACTGCTAGTGTTATGCAAGTACTGCTAGTGTTATGCAAGTACTGGCGAGAAACATGTAACAGTCTTTGAC
Organism: Glebionis coronaria; assembly: GCA_025667525.1. Taxonomy (NCBI): domain Eukaryota; kingdom Viridiplantae; phylum Streptophyta; class Magnoliopsida; order Asterales; family Asteraceae; genus Glebionis; species Glebionis coronaria. Next base: position 139,786,353 of record CM046879.1, on the reverse strand, counting down.
TGTTTGACTGTATTTAAAGACCACGTTTAATGTGTCATGTAACCACTATTCCTGGTCTTATGGAGGCATATAATGGGGAGTTAATTGACCGTTAAATCCTCATTATTTCCATTGACCATGTTGAGTTGATCACCTATAAAAGGGCTCGTATTGTTTGCATGAAACACACAGAAAACAAGAAACACTTTACAACAAAGGGTTATAGATTTGTGCCTAATTCTATAACATACATTTGGTCTTATCCCAAGTAAGTATTCGTGATACCCAGGCAATAGGGTCGAATAGTTTACTTTGGAAAGTGATCACACGATTCCAAGTGATATCCGGTAACCTTCATTGGTACGTAGTTAGGCTATTGATTATCTTACCCTGGTTGGGACGAGTAACTCCAACAATCAAAGTAAACTATTTTGTGATAATCAATGGCGGCTGCAATGAAGCATATGGTGGCTAACTTCTCCAAACTGGACAAGTTTGAAGGGGTGGATTTCAGGAGATGGCAAAAGAAGATGCACTTTCTTCTTTCAACCATGAGTGTGGTGTATGTGCTGACAACTCCTATTCCTAATGGTGGTGATGATGCTACTTTGGAGGAACTGAGGAAAAGGAGAAAATGGGAGAATGATGACTATGTGTGTCGTGTTATTATTCTCAATGGTATGTCTGATTCCTTATTTGATATTTACCAAAATTCTGAATCTGGTAAAGAACTATGGGATTCCTTGGAAGCCAAATATATGGCCGAGGATGCATCAAGTAAGAAGTTCCTTGTGAGTGATTTCACAAATTACAAAATGACTGATTCAAGACTAGTCATGGAACAATACAATGAACTTCTTGGAATACTTGGTAGATTTACACAACATAAAATGAACATGGATGAGACCATTCAGGTCTCTTGTGTCATTGACAAATTACCTCCTTCTTGGAAAGATTTCAAGCATACCTTGAAACATAAGAAGGAGGAATTAACTCTTGTTGAGTTGGGCAGTCATTTGCGTATTGAGGAATCCCTCAGGGTGCATGAAAGTGACAAGCCAAAGAGCAACAATGTTGCCGGTTCATCAGTTGTCAATATGGTGGAGCATAACAACTCCTCCAGGTACAATGACAACAAGGTGAAGAATATAGATAATCTTATGAATCAATAAGGTGGGTTGAAGGTTCTAGAGAGAGAAAGTAGTGAGAGAAAGTGAGAGAGAAAATGTGTGTATTTTATTCAAATGGAATGAAAAACTAACCAACAACCAACCCCTTTCCATGGTGGAAAGGGGTATTTATATCCAAGCCACTAATGGGCTTGGGCCGACCCATGACAAGCCCATGGGCCGGTTTCTTACTTAACTTAATAAGCAAACATTAACTACGAGCTATACAACATTAATAATATTGTGGAGTGACCGATACTTCTAATATACGTTAAAAACGTATTTCTAACAATCTCCCCCTAAGGGAGGTCACTCCACGTTACAAAGTTCTAAACCTAGTGATTGTAGTGTTTTACTACTCTTTAGGAAAAGAGCGTAAATAGGGAAAGTATTAAATACGACGGTTTAGGAAAACCGTGTACAAATGACCCTAGATGAAGTTCCAAGTTCGTTTCCCAAGGAGGTATATGTGTGTGAAAAACTTGTTAAATGTTTGAGATTAATATATGGTTTAGAAGGGGATGAGAAAAGAAGATGACGAAGACGTGAAAATTACTACTAGAAAGTTAAGACGTAAAACCTTAAAAACTACAAAAATAAAAATTAATTCTAAAAATTACCAAAAATTCACCAAAAATCAAAATAAATAAACTAAGAGTTTACCAATGATCAAAACTTTTTCAAACCTTTTAAATAATTAAATATTCAATTTTTAAATGCTAATTAAAGCCCTAAAAATCAAATAAATTATCAAAAAGCCCAAATAAAGATTTCTCAATTGGTAAACCTCTAAAATGACCTAAAAAGATTAAAAACTATTTTTAGAAATTTTTAAACTAATAAAAACTATTTAAAATGATTTAAAAGCTATTAAAACTTAAAATAATTATAAAAATTAATCTAAAAGAGATAAAATTATTCTAAAAGTTGCTAAATTCCTATTTTAATGTATTAAAGCTAAGAAAAATGTAAAAAGTTGGAAAATGTGAAATTTGAAAAATAATAATAAAATAATATTAAAATAATATTAAAAATCCAAAATTTATAAAAAATTCTAAAAACTTGCAAACTAGTTTATTTTAACCTAAATAATCAGAAAATCAAAGTGAAATGACCAGAATACCCCTATTGGGCCCTCAAATGGGCCAAAACCAAAAACAGTCAAACCAAATGGCCTTTTGGGCCCAAAAAGTCAAACTCGGCCCAATTGACTTGGAAAAGCCATATCTGACTCAAAATTTAATTCTAAGAACAAAACTCTAAAGGCCCAAAAGCTGAATGTGAGCTTATCACAGCTTAATAAGCAGGCAGCTTATTCTTATTGGGCTTTTCAGCCCATTAAGCAATAAGCCAATGCCATAAGCTCTAATTTGACACACAACCTTCTTTTAGGATGCTTATGAGATCTGTAAAAAGAAATTTTGAAAAAGCACACTCAATAAGCCAGAAATAAGCAAAGTAAAAATCCACAAAATGACAAAATAGTCGGGTTTGAGATTTAGGGCACCTCAGAAGCTCTAGTTTGTTGCAAAATCTCACAAATAGCTTAACTAAGAATAATCAAACAAGAAAATCACAAAAAGCCAAGTAGAATAAGCTGTATGAGCAAATAAGCTGGCTAAAAAAGCCAAATAAGCTAGTTTTCTAGCAAAAGCTTAACCAAAAGACTTGTAAACTTCCAGATATGATATTAAGCTAAGAAAAATGATCTCTATTACAAAAGCCAAGTTGTTGAATGTGCCAATAAGCAGTTCTAAAAAATAAGCCAATAAGCCAAGTTTGACCAAAAGTCAAACGCTGATAAGTTGAAATCAAACGCTGACAGGAACAAAGTGGACGTTGACAGACTTAATGAAGTGTATGGACTTGTTTTTCACCCTGCTGGTCAAGGTTTGAGTGCAAACCTTGTGAATCAAAGCTTACCAATTGGGTAAACTTGATGTGTTTTGGCACAAATAAGCCAATAAGCCAGTGGGCTTATAAGCTATGAACAAAACAATCCAAATAGCCAAATAACCTCACAAGCAGCACACAAATAGGATCCAAGCAACAAAACAGCAATCCTTAAACTAGAAATCAAAATGCAACACCGAATGAGGTGGTCACTTTGCTGATGCAAATGACCACTTCAACAACTTTTAATAAGCTATAATAATCACAATAAGCCACCAAATTCAACAACCATACAACCAATAGATAGCTTATCACCTAAACTATTCCCAAACCAGATTTCAGACCTTAGATCCAACAAACAAAGAAGTTATTGGATCTGATGTGTTTGACCAATTTCAAAACCACTTTTATTAGATTTTTGCAAAACTTCAAATCCCTTTTCCAAACTTTCAGAAAGTAAACCAATGACTAAAACTTGTATATCAGGACTTGTTTAGACCTCCCAAACCCTAAGAACCAAGGGCTCAAGGCCACAAGGCCTTATGAACCAGTAATCCCAAACAATCCTTTATCAACCACTTTTCAAACAAACTTCTGATTTTTGAACACAACCTATTGATTTTAATGATCAAATAGCTACACTAGGTGACAACTAACACAATCAAACTCACAAATAACCAGCACAAACACAAGAACTCAAAATCCAAGTACCAAATCCAAAACAGACATAAACATGGAATTTTTTTTTAGAGGAATCTTAACAAGAGGTTATACCTGCCTTCCACAACATCCTAGGAAGGCCAGCTATGCTCCTTGGACCTTGTTCAACAACTAGAACAAGACCAAGGTACTTCTATAAGAAAGATGATGAATGCCTTGGTTGATGTTTCAAAGCAGAAACTCAAGGACTTGATGTCTTCAACACAAGCAGCAAACAACTCAACCAAGGGCTCTAATCCCTTCACAAGCTTGGTGTCAACAAGCTTGCAAGAGCTTATAGCTAATGGTTAAGGGTTAGTACACAAAAATAAGCAAAATCAGAACTTTCTTTCAAGCTTTTTTCAAACTTGAAAAACCTTACCAAACATAAACGTCCTTGATCCAAAAGGTTCAAGCACACTTATAACAATCAATGAAACTCAGAATCACCCTTTAAACAACACCAACTTTCAAAAACATAAAAAGGAATTACAATTTTCTCAAAATACCAACTTTTATAAATTTTAAAAAGGAATTACAATGTTTAAAGAGTAAGACTGGAACAAACGGACTCTCACATGTTGAGGTCTCCTTTTGATTTTGCCACGTTGGATGACTTGGAGGGCAAGTAGCATTTTGATTGGTGGAAAGGGAATTGGGGGTGGGGTCCATTGTGAGTGGGAGTGAGGGTTTTGTGTGTGGGATGTGTTTAAGGTGAGGTGAATCAAACGTGTGCCAAGGTAATTGCAAATTACCCTTTGTTTTAAGTGAGGTAATTCTGGGTGGTGAAAAGTGAACAGTAACACGTTTGATCCGTTTTTTGTGGGATGGAAAGTTGTTTGGCGCAATAAACATTTGAATGTTTCATTTGCCCACATTTGGCCCTTGTGTTTTGGGATTTTTGGCAAAACAAGTATTTCAGCCCTAAAAACGATTTTCCTTTGTAAATAACTTTCACACTTTGGCAGTTTTGGCACAAACTTTTGGAAAAAGGTTTACAAGGGTTGTTTTTGACATTTTGAGATATTACAAGGGCTGATCTTGGACATTCTTGATCTTCAAAGGTCTTCAATGTATCTTTGGCTTCATGAGGGACCATAGTTGGCAATTTGGAATTGTTGAGGGACTAATCTTGCCATTTCTTCAAAGTTGAAGGATCATTTGTGTAATTTTGACAAACTTAAGGGACCAAATTTGTAATTATCAATATACAAGGGTTTTAAGTGTCATTTCTTCATTCATTAAGGATCAAACTTGCACATATTCAGGTCTTCAAGGGTATTTGTTGAATATTCCATGATTAGGGCCCGGTTCTTTGTACGGCTTCATTTCTCGTGTCCGTTTTTCCTTGTATCTTGTGATATTTTGTCTTTTTCACGATATCCATACCTAAAATACACAAGTAGACAAACACAAGCATATATATGGTATATTATGACATTTTAATGCATTAAAGCCCGAAAAGAACGATGAGATCATGTATAAATGCCATCTCATCACTCCCCCATACTAAGCCATTGTTGTGCCCTCACGCAATGCTAGAATAAAGTATCTAAGCATCACCAAAGTTCAATTTTATTAACCTTTATTTGAAGAGTAAAAGACTTGCAACATACTACGAAGATGTGTAAAGGCATAATGTATGATTTTCATCACAAAAAGTGACTTTTAGGGTCAAAGAATAGAAACAAATTAATGTCCCTTAGAGTAAACTTCGTCATCCTTGATTGTCATACATTCCATGCTAAGTGCAAAAACGAGATCATTGTTGGTACAAGTCACAATGCTAACACTACTCATACGTCCAAATTGTGTAATACTTTTTCTCCCCGCAATCCTAGTTATTATAAAAGGAAATGGGTTACTAGCATTTTTTATCTATTTGTCATGGATCACAAGTGATTCATATTGACTTATTTGAGTAGTTATTAATCCGAAAGCAAAGTAGCACGATTTGATCAATAGTTAGCCGAAGGACAAAATCTTTTAAAACGGCTTCTCGTGTATCTCCTTAAGTTCATATCTTGGCATGACTCGTTTCACGATTTGAGACCTTTCTCGGACCGATATTTGGCATGTACTTCATACTTCAAATCTTGGGAAGACGTTCTTGAAATTATGGCCTTCTCTTCACATATATGGAATTTCTTCACTTGACGTTTTTGAGAGATTCTTCATATTGGACCACGACTTCATCATTTTTCTTCAATCTTTACTTTGGATTTTGATATACAACGATCCGCCTCCTTTTCGGACTTGGATATATTTATCCTCATACCTTGTAAGGGTCTTTTTGGATAGACTTTCTCCATGATCTTTAGGGGAGTAATTGCTTTTCGTCGTGTGTCTCGATCCTTCATATTGATTTAGGAATAATGATACTTCACATCATCTTTGGATCTTTAGCAAAACTAGAGCTCCTCATGCCTTGTTAGGGCCTTTTTGGATGGTCGCCAATCTTCGCGTCCCGCTTCAATAAGTTATGCCTTGGCTATGAACTCTATTCAACCCCGAGCAACTTTTAAACGATCTTGCGCTAGAGGCTAAGTAACCTTTCAAATCGTACGACCTTTCAATTATGATTTATTCCTAATGCATTGATCTTATGGGAAGAAAAAGCCACAATTAAAAACATATGAGTTTTTGAAAGAACATTTTCATGTTCTACGTTTAGCATGATCACTTGTCTAACTCTATCATTTCTCGTTATTCACTATATAAAGACCTCTAATTAAAGAGACTCGTGAATACTTAGCCATGCAAGTCAAAATTAAGCCAAATTTGGATTAGCTTTCATTAAGACTATATCAAATCAAAGTTTTGGGTTTTCAAGCCACCTATAGGATCTTGCACTTTCTTGGACTTTTTCAAGTTTAGAGAATGCATTTTAAAGTTCCCTTGATAGGTGACTTTCTAGGATCAATTATAGGAACTTGCGAAAAGTTCTTGTTCTTAACCCGTATGAATTAAGACTTTCGCGTTTTAAAGCTCCCTATATAAAAGTCTAGCAAAACTTGAATTGAGCGGGTTAAGGAATGTAAATGGCTCCAAATGCCCATCAAGTCAAAAATTAACTCTTATTCTACCCAACGGAAAATATACATTCGTGTCTTAAAAACACTTATGAAAACTAAGAAAAATTTTAAAATTTGGCCATTTTTAGCCTTATTAGTAACCAAAACAAAACATTGAAAGTTGGAAAGCGTGAGGGCGTAGCAAAGCAAGTACCTATTCACCCCTCATACTAAAAGCAAACATTGTCCTCAATGTTTCGAGTCTAAAGGTGGAGCACCCCCATACTAGAGACGAAGAATCGAATGCTTAGGATCTAGCATGGAAAGGGTGATCAACAATATATCTAAAGCCGTTTATTAAGTATGCTAAAAGATAATTGTTAGAACAATAAAGGATATGTAATGGATTCGTGAAAAACTTCTTCAAGCAAACGATGGAGGCTCACGTAAACGAACACGAGAGTCTTCAATCGTAGCTGATGATGATGATCTAGATAACACAATCACAAACAACCACGAGACAACGAGTTAAAAGGGTACAAGTCCCCTTATTAGTGAATAGTAAGCATAAAGGATAAGCATGGGATCTCCCCCACGAGGCACCTCGTTTTTGATTACCGAGTCATGAGCTCGACTCGATCCCCTCAATGCTAATTATCATTGGGGAAGGTGACTTGGTCGAGGGCAACCATTGAAGGAATTTCCCCACCAAAGTAGTGCTTAAGCCTATGTCCATTCACCTTGAAATTAGGACCATCATCTTGAGCTAGCTCGATGGTCCCATAAGGAAATACTTGTGTAATGGTGAACGGACCCAACCAACGAGATTTCAATTTCCCGGAAAATATCTTAAGTCGAGAGTTAAAAAGTAACACTTGATCACCAACGTTAAAACCCCGGTTTTTAATCTTTGAATCATGAAACTTTTTAGTCTTTTCTTTAAAAATTAATGAATTTTCATAAGCATTATCTCTTAATTCATCCAATTCATTCAATTGTATTTTCCGGTGATCTCCCGCGGTCTTCAAGTCAAAGTTTGCATGCTTAAGGGCCCAATATGCCTTGTGCTCCAACTCAATGGGAAAATGAAAATTCTTCCCATAGACTAACTTATAAGGAGTGCAACCGATAGGTGTCTTATAAGCGGTCCTAAAGGCCCATAAAGCGTCATCAAGTTTGTCGGACCATGAAGCACGGTTTTCTCCAATTGACCTCTCTAAAATCCTCTTCAAAGCTCGGTTCGAAACCTCGACTTGCCCACTCGTTTGCGGGTGATAAGCCGTATAAAGACGATGAGTAACTCCATATTTCTTTAGAACCTTTTCGAATTGGTCATTACAAAAATGGGTTCCACGATCGCTTATAATAGCACCAAGGGTTCCGAACCGAGAGAATAGTTGCTTCAAAAACTTCACTACCACACGAGCATCATTAGTAGGCAAAGCCTTAGCTTCCACCCACTTAGAAAGGTAGTCCACCGCGACGAGGATATATTTGTTGCCATGAGACGATGGGAACGACCCCATAAATTCTATTCCCCATATGTCGAAAATCTCACACACTTGAATTATGTTTTGCGGCATTTCATCACGTTGAGACGATTTTCCTTGACGTTGGCACGAATCACACGACTTCACAAGTGCGTGTGCATCACGATAGATAGAAGGCCAAAAGAAACCGGCATCGAACACTTTCTTAGCCGTGAGATTAGCACCGTGGTGACCACCCGTGGGTCCCTCGTGATAAGCTCTAAGGATATTAGAAGCTTCGGCACCAAAAACACAACGTCGAACGAGTTGATCCGCACAAACTCGAAAGAGATAAGGGTCGTCCCAAAAATAGAACTTGATGTCACGAAAGAATTTTCGTTTTTGTTGTGTCGTCATACCCTTGATTATGAAATTCCCCGCATGGTAATTTGCAATGTCGGCAAACCATGGGGTGGTGTCTTTAGAACTCACTACACTGAGAGTCTCGAGAGGAAATGTTTCGGTGATTTCCTTGTTCTCGAAAACATCTTTGTGAGGATCTTCTAGACGAGAGAGATGATCGGCCGCTAGATTCTCGGCTCCTTTTTTGTCAAGAACGGTGACATCAAATTCTTGGAGGAGGAGCATCCAACGAAGCAATCTCGGCTTAGCATCTTGCTTAGCTAAGAGATACTTGATAGCTGAATGGTCCGTATACACGATGCTTTTAGTCAAGACGAGATAAGGTCGGAATTTCTCAAAAGCATAGACCACGGCAAGGAATTCCTTTTCCGTTGTGGTGTACTTTAATTGAGCCTCGGTCATCGTCTTACTAGCATAATGGATATGACGGAAATGCTTGTCATAACGTTGCCCTGAGACGGCCCCTATAGCATAATCACTTGCATCGCACATGATTTCAAATGGTAATTCCCAATTAGGAGCAACAAGAATGGGAGCTTCGGTTAGTTTCCTTTTGAGAGTTTCGAAAGCTCTAACACAATCCTCATTGAAATTAAAAGGAGCATCCTTCTCGAGAAGGTGTGTCATAGGTCGAGAGATTTTCGAAAAGTCCTTGATGAAATGACGATAAAAGCCCGCGTGGCCTAGGAAACTCCTAACTCCCTTAACGGTTTTGGGATGAGGTAACTTGGCGATGACGTCTACCTTAGCTTTATCGACCTCAATCCCCGCCTTCGACACCTTATGTCCTAAGACGATTCCTTGTTTACACATAAAATGACATTTTTCCCAATTAAGCACAAGATTGGTTTCTTCACAACGTTTTAACATTTGCTCGAGATTAGATAAACATGACGTGAATGAATTGCCAAACACCGAGAAGTCATCCATAAACACTTCCATCGACTTCTCGATCATATCGTGAAAAATCGCCATCATACACCGTTGAAACGTACCCGGTTCATTACAAAGTCCGAAAGGCATCCTACGATAAGCGAACGTTCCATAAGGACACGTAAACGTAGTCTTCTCTTGATCACGAGGGTCAATAGGGATTTGAAAGTAACCGGAAAAACCATCTAAAAAGCAATAGAATTCATTTCCCGCAAGTCGCTCCAACATTTGATCCATGAAGGGCAAAGGAAAATGGTCTTTACGAGTGGCGTCATTTAACTTTCGGTAGTCAATACACACCCTCCAACCGGTCACAACACGAGTGGGAATTAACTCGTTGTTTTCATTAGGCACAACCGTCATTCCTCCCTTTTTAGGGACACAATGGATTGGGCTCACCCATGGGCTATCGGATATAGGATAAATCATTCTCGCGTCAAGGAGTTTAAGGACTTCCTTTTTAATGACATCGTGAATTTTGGGATTAACCCTTCTTTGACTTTGAATTGCGGGTTTGTAGTCCTCCTCCATTAAAATCTTGTGAGTACAAAATTTTGGGTCAATACCCTTAATGTCGGATATTTTCCACGCAATTGCCCCTTTATGAGCCTTAAGAACTTTCAAGAGCTCGGTTTTTTCATCATTAGCAAGACCTCTTGCAATAATAACCGGCAACTTGTCATCACCTTCAAAGAATGCGTATTCAAGGTGAGAAGGAAGAACTTACAATTCAAGGATAGGTGGTTCCTCGATTGAAGATTTTGGTTCAACACTCATAACTTCCATCGGTGGAAGAAATGGTGGAATAGAAGTATCATCGCTAATCAACACCTCATCTTCATTGTCGATCTCATTTGAAGTGAGATCGCCTCCTTAGAATGGAGTGAGATTTGGTGTGGAATTAGCAAGAATCAGATCCAAAATAGTGGGATTGCCACTTGACGAGCTATCAGAAAAACCTAACACTTCTTGTGAAAACTCATCGCAAACCACAGCAACGATGTCAATGTGATTGATGGTAGCGATTGCATAAACATGAGAAGGTTTCGAGTTTTGAGTAGCGTTTATAACAAGTTCCTCTTCGTTGAATCTCAAAGTGATAGTTCTTGCATGAACATCGATAAGTGATCTCGAAGTGTCTAAAAATGAACGACCTAAAATTAGAGGAACTTGAGGATCCGCGGGGATGTCAACTACTATAAAATCAACGGGATAGTAGAACTTCCCCACTTTCACGAAAACATCTTCGGCTACTCCACATGCCATAATCGTAGAATGATCAGCCATCTCGATAGACATGTTCGAAGGGATAAGAGTCGGAAGCGAAAGCGATTTCCAAATGGAAAATGGCATCAAATTAATGCTCGCACCAAGATCGGCCAAGGCGAGGCATTCTTTCATATCTTGTATGTCACAAGGAATGAGAAATTTTCCGGGATCACCAACTTTTTCCGGTATGCGGTTAAGATAAACCGAAGAACAATTAGCAAGCTTTGAAAGCTTTTCCTTATCGCTCATCATACTTTTAAAAGTGGAAGCGAAACGAGGCATATACAACAACGCGTCGGCTAAACTTACATCAAAATGCACTTGTTGGAACATCTTTATAAAAAGCTCGATTTGTTGTTTGTTACGTTCTTGCAATTTCTCTTTGTTTCATCTCGAAGGGTAGGGTAAAGGTGGTGTGGGTTGGTCATTAGGCAACAGCCTTGGAAACTCGGGTTCCACAATTGGTATTGGATCAACCGTAGGTGTGGTATGAGCGGTACTTCGTGGGATTGTAATGTGCTCCTTTTCGACCATCACCTCGGGTTCTTTCTCGATTTCCTTCTCCGTAGAAGTACTTGGACGAGAGATTGGTTCCTTGAAAGTTTTACCACTTCGTCTAGTAATAACCTTCATTTCTCCCTTCGGGTTTGCAATGGTATCACTAGGAAGACCACCCGAGGAAGAGGGTTTACACATGATTGCTTCAAACATCTTAGCCATTTGGTCCTTAAATTTTGATTGCCTAGCATCTGCTTTTAATAACTCTTGCTTAATCTCATGTTGGCCTAATTCCATCTTTTGTTGGTTTTGTTGAAGACGTTGGACATTTCCTTCCATTTTGTTTGCATGAGTTTTAAGTTCATTAGCAAGTTCATTTTTTAGCTCGTTTTTCAACTCGGATCTTAAGCTAATCATCTCACGTTGCATGTTATCAAATTTAGCATCATTTGCTTTAGCATAATCCAAAAATTCTCCTTGAAGATTTTTAGTGTGAGCATTTTGAAAACCTTGTGTAGTGTTTTGAAAATCACAGTTTTGGTTTTGATTAGAATTTTGTCCATTCCCATTTTGATAATTCCCCTTGTTGTAATTGCGTGAATTGCCTTGTTAATTACCACCTTGGTTGTTGTTTCGATAGTTATTAGCATTTTGATTTGGTGGAGCTTGATTTTGGCGGGAACCTTGACCGTTTTGGTTGTAGGTTCCCGTTGCTACATAAGCACTCGAAGTGTTACCATCCGCGGTAATGCACTCGAAAAGATCATGAGCTCCACCACAAGATAAACAACTCTTAGCAACCGCTTTAACCGAAGCGGAATTTGAAGCTTCTTGAGCTTTCCAATGGGACATAAGATTAGCAAATCTATCAAAAAACCGATTTTCCTCATTAGCTTCATCATGTAAGGCATTAATGCTACGAGACGATGACGATGAAGACGAACCCAAATTGGCAACACTCGGTGTATTACAAGGGCTATAAACCTTAGATCTATTCTCGATGATTTGTAAAGCCTCATTTGTCGTCTTGCACAAAAAATTACCACCCGCGGCGGCATTCAAATAATCTCGTTCATGATCATTAAGCCCATTATAAAAAGTATCAACTTGATGCAATTCCGTAAAATCATGGTGTGGACATTCATGTAACATTTCTTTAAAGCGTTCCCATGCCATTGAAAAACTTTCATTATTTCTTTGCACAAATCGTGAAATCTTATTTTTCAAATGTGTTGTTTTAGATGGTGGAAAAAACTTGTTCACAAACTTAGAAACGAGATCGGCCCATGTCAAAATCGAATTTGGCGGTTCTTTCTCAAGCCAAATTTTTGCGGGTCCATCTAAAGAGTATGGAAACAACATCATCTTAATGGCGTCATGTGGAACATCCTTAAACTTGCTAGTGGCGGTGAGACGGCTAAAATTCCTAATGTGATATTGCGGGTTGTCTTTCTCATGACCTCTAAACTTATTTGCTTGTAACATCGACATTAAACCCGTCTTAATCTCGAAATTCTCCGCAAGGATGGCGGGAATCACAATAGCCTCTCCAAAACCCTTAGTGGGTGCTTGTAGCAACTCCATCATAGTACGATTAGCCATGACGACTTCTTGTTCTACAATAGGTTCAACAATTGGAGGTTGTTCTTCAATCAACGTCTCTTGATTGGCTTGCTTTTGAAGACGTTTACGAGCTCGTTTTGCTTGATTACGAGTGATCATAAACTTCACGAATAATGGGAGGTGAGCAAAGAAGATTCTTTTTGGGTGTTTTGTGAATTTTCAATTTTTTTTGTGTTTTTGATGATATTTAATTTTTTTGGATTTTGGTAGTATCTTCGTAGACAACAATCTACAAAATCTCTCCTCGAATCAAACTCTTGATTAAAGAAGCCTCAAAGGAATGAAAACGATCACGTGGAGTGAACGCCTTCGAATGACTTTAGAACTTTGGTGAAAACCAAATTGTTCAAGAGGTTTTAATCACAAAGAAACCAAGCAAATATATTATACGTAATAATACTTTGGGCGGCAAAACCCTCGATTAGCCTTCAATCTCAAAATACTCACAAGCAAGCGGGGAAACGAGGCGGCGCGAAGCACTTAAGAGCCTTTTTCCTTAGGGTATATTTTATAATACCCGCCTTATACCCACCCACCTTATAGTTTGTATTTTTCAAAATCGAGCTTCACGAAAGTATTTATCTATTTTTGCCTTTTTCTTTTTGTTTGAGATTCGAATACAATAATTGAGTGATGAAATCCCAATTAAGGTTGTGTTTTCACACTATTGGAGATATTGTTTATTTGTTGTGATACTTAATACAATATAGTAATAATATTTTCACAAGAAAAACCAAGAAAACCGATAATACGTATTAGTAGAGTTCTACTAATACAAATACTATTTATGGTTAATATTAAAAACAACAATACAAATTAATCACGACACACCTCCCCGGCAGCGGCGCCAAAAATGATTGTAGTGTTTTACTACTCTTTAGGAAAAGAGCGTAAATAGGGAAAGTATTAAATACGACGGTTTAGGAAAACCGTGTACAAGTGACCCTAGATGAAGTTTCAAGTTCGTTTCCCAAGGAGGTATATGTGTGTGAAAAACTTGTTAAATGTTTGAGATTAATATATGGTTTAGAAGGGGATGAGAAAAGAAGATGACGAAGACGTGAAAATTACTACTAGAAAGTTAAAACGTAAAACCTTAAAAACTACAAAAATAAAATTAATTCTAAAAATTACCAAAAATTCACCAAAAATCAAAATAAATAACTAAGAGTTTACCAATGATCAAAACTTTTTCAAACCTTTTAAATAATTAAATATTCAATTTTTAAATGCTAATTAAAGCCCTAAAAATCAAATAAATTATCAAAAAGCCCAAATAAAGATTTTTCAATTGGTAAACCTCTAAAATGACCTAAAAAGATTAAAAACTATTTTTAGAAATATTTAAACTAATAAAAACTATTTAAAATGATTTAAAAACTATTATAACTTAAAATAATTATAAAAATTAATCTAAAAGAGATAAAATTATTCTAAAAGTTGCTAAATTCCTATTTTAATGTATTAAAGCTAAGAAAAATGTAAAAAGTTGGAAAATGTGAAATTTGAAAAATAATAATAAAATAATATTAAAATAATATTAAAATCCAAAAATAATAAAAAATTCTAAAAACTTGCAAACTAGTTTATTTTAACCTAAATAATCAGAAAATCAAAGTGAAATAACCAGAATACCCCTATTGGGTCCTCAAATGGGCCAAAGCCAAAAACAGTCAAACCAAATGGGCTTTTGGGGCCAAAAAGACAAACTTGGCCCAATTGACTTGGAAAAGCCCTATCTGACTCAAAATTTAATTCTAAGAACAAAACTCTAAAGGCCCAAAAGCTGAATGTGAGCTTATCACAGCTTAATAAGCAGGCAGCTTATTCTTATTTGGCTTTTCAGCCCATTAAGCAATAAGCCAATGCCATAAGTTCTAATTTGACACACAACCTTCTTTTGGGATGCTTATGAGATCTGTAAAAAGAAATTTTGAAAAAGCACACTCAATAAGCCAGAAATAAGCAAAGTAAAAATCCACAAAACGACAAAATAGTCGGGTTTGAGATTTAGGGCACCTCAGAAGCTCTAGTTTGTTGCAAAAGCTCACAAATAGCTTAACTAAGAATAATCAATCAAGAAAATCACAAAAAGCCAAGTAGAATAAGCTGTATGAGCAAATAAGCTGGCTGAAAAAGCAAAATAAGCTAGTTTTCTAGCAAAAGCTTAACCAAAAGACTTGTAAACTTCCAGATATGATATTAAGCTAAGAAAAATGATCTTTATTACAAAAGCCAAGTTGTTGCATGTGCCAATAAGCAGTTCTCAAAAATAAGCCAATAAGCCAAGTTTGACCAAAAGTCAAACGCTGATAAGTTGAAATCAAACGCTGACAGGAACAAAGTGGATGTTGACAGACTTAATGAAGTGTATGGACTTGTTTTTCACCCTGCTGGTCAAGGTTTGAGTGCAAACCTTGTGAATCAAAGCTTACCAATTGGGTAAACTTGATGTGTTTTGGCACAAATAAGCCAATAAGCCAGTGGGCTTATAAGCTATGAACAAAACAATCCAAATAGCCAAATAACCTCACAAGCAGCACACAAATAGGATCCAAGCAACAAAACAACAATCCTTAAACTAGAAATCAAAATGCAACACCAAATGAGGTGGTCACTTTGCTGATGCAAATGACCACTTCAACAACTTTTGATAAGCTATAATAATCACAATAAGCCACCAAATTCAACAACCAGACAACCAGTAGATAGCTTATCACCTAAACTATTCCCAAACCAGATTTCAGACCTTAGATCCAACAAACAAAGAAGTTATTGGATCTGATGGGTTTGACCAATTTCAAAACCACTTTTATCAGATTTTTGCAAAACTTCAAATCCCTTTTCCAAACTTTCAGAAAGTAAACCAATGACTAAAACTTGTATATTAGGACTTGTTTACACCTCCCAAACCCTAAGAACCAAGGGCTCAAGGCCACAAGGCCTTATGAACCAGTAATCCCAAACAATCCTTTATCAACCACTTTTCAAACAAACTTCTGATTTTTGAACACAACCTATTGATTTTAATGATCAAATAGTTACACTAGGTGACAACTAACACAATTAAACTCAAAAAGAACCAGCACAAACACAAGAACTCAAAATCCAAGTACCAAATCCAAAACAGACATAAACATGGAATTTTTTTTAGAGGAATCTTAACAAGAGGTTATACCTGCCTTCCACAACATCCTAGGAAGGCCAGCTATGCTCCTTGGACCTTGTTCAACAACTAGAACAAGACCAAGGTACTTCTATAAGAAAGATGATGAATGCCTTGGTTGATGTTTCAAAGCAGAAACTCAAGGACTTGATGTCTTCAACACAAGCAGCAAACAACTCAACCAAGGGCTCTAATCCCTTCACAAGCTTGGTGTCAACAAGCTTGCAAGAGCTTATAGCTAATGGTTAAGGGTTAGTACAAGAAAATAAGCAAAATTAGAACCTTCTTTCAAGCTTTTTTCAAACTTGAAAAACCTTACCAAACATAAACGTCCTTGATCCAAAAGGTTCAAGCATACTTATAACAATCAATGGAACTCAGAATCACCCTTTAAACAAAACCAACTTTCAAAAACATAAAAAGGAATTACAATTTTCTCAAAATACCAACTTTTATAAATTTTAAAAAGGAATTACAATGTTTAAAGAGTAAGACTAGAACAAAGGGACTCTCACATGTTGAGGTCTCCTTTTATAGGCAAATGCCAGGCTACACTATTCACAAACCCTAGCACTGAATTCTCTAAAATGCCCTTGAGGTCTTCTAGGCGTTTCTTGTTGATGAGCTGTCCAAAATGTATCCCAAACGTTCATTTTAGCTTTGTGATGAAGCAATGAGTCATAGTTGTTGATTTTGCCACGTTGGATGACTTGGAGGGCAAGTAGCATTCTGATTGGTGGAAAGGGAATTGGGGGTGGGGTCCATTGTGAGTGGGAGTGAGGGTTTTGTGTGTGGGATGTGTTTAAGGTGAGGTGAATCAAATGTGTGCCAAGGTAATTGCAAATTACCCTTTGTTTTAAGTGAGGTGATTCTGGGTGGTGAAAAGTGAACAGTAACACGTTTGATCCGTTTTTTGTGGGATGGAAAGTTGTTTGGCGCAATAAACATTTGAATGTTTCATTTGCCCACATTTGGCCCTTGTGTTTTGGGATTTTTGGTAAAACAAGTATTTCAGCCCTAAAAACGATTTTCCTTTGTAAATAACTTTCACACTTTGGCAGTTTTGGCATAAACTTTTGGAAAAAGGTTTACAAGGGTTGTTTTTGACATTTTGAGATATTTCAAGGGCTGATCTTGGACATTCTTGATCTTCAAAGGTCTTCAATGTATCTTTGGCTTCATGAGGGACCATAATTGGCAATTTGGAATTGTTGAGGGACTAATCTTTCCATTTCTTCAAAGTTGAAGGACCATTTGTGTAATTTTGACAAACTTAAGGGACCAAATTTGTAATTATCAATATACAATGGTTTTAAGTGTCATTTCTTCATTCATTGAGGATCAAACTTGCACATCTTCAAGTCTTCAAGGGTATTTGTTGAATATTCCATGATTAGGGCCCGGTTCTTTGTACGGCTTCGTTTCTCGTGTCCGTTTTTCCTTGTATCTTGTGATCGTTTGTCTTTTTCATGATATCCATACCTAAAATACACAAGTAGACAAACACAAGCATATATATGGTATATTATGACATTTTAATGCATTAAAAGCCCGAAAAGAACGATGAGATCATGTATAAATGCCATCTCATCACCTAGCATACTATACTAAGTCTTCGTTCTTCAGCTCGTAGTCTTTTCTTCTTTTTTTTTGTTGTGAATATGTTGATTTGATCTTTTAGGCTTTGGCTTGAGAGCATTGTTCTTTTGACCAATCACGTGCGATCTTTGCCTTCTTGTGAATCTTGCCTCCTCGTGACTCCATGTTCCACACACTTATGTCTTTTGTTGAATTCTTGAAAGCTTCTGAGTTTGGTAAAGCGGAAGACTTCATTTTGTACTTTCTTGAATTTTGCTGAACTTTGATGCAGAAAAACATAAGCATGTGGGAACGACTTCAGCTGGTACACCGCAACGCCACCGTCTTCACAGCAACATAATAAGACACGAATGAAATGGCTTAGAACATTTCATTCTAAATCGGTAGCGTTTTACCTCCGGTCAGTGAAGACTGTTGGACGATATTAGATATCGTACCTGTGACGGATAGTTTCAATTAAGTAACTTCCTGACAGGATTTCGCAGGTAAACCCGTTCTCTTTATTCGATGATCACTAAGCCTGACTGCGAACATAAAGAGTGAATCACTTGGATAAATTATCCTTGTGATTGAAGCCGTCAATTCATGAAACCTGGAACAAGTGAATTTCAATTAAGATTTTCACCATCGTTGCTTTCCAGTTATCACGAGCTTGATTCATCAAGAATCTTGCACGTCACCTACCAAGTGCTGTTTGATGTTAACACTAGAAGGATTTCCACTCGTCACTGTGAACACTAAAGAGTGTCACTCTGAGTAATCTGGCAAGATCATACGATAATGCGTAGAGGCCTGGAACGAGTTTAAGTTCAATTAAGAATTAAACTATTGTTTCTTTCCAGTTTTTCACAAGATTGGTTCTTAAAGAACCGCACGTGTAACCTACCATGAGCTTGTTTGATGTTGGCTCAAGCAGGATTTCCATCTTCATTGTAATACTTGCGTATTACTCGGATGTTCTGGCAATATTACAAGAATATTGCGTAGGACTCATAAAAATCTCTTACTTTTCACAGTGTGTGAGAAAGCAAGGAATAAATGGAAAGTGTCCTAATGAGACTTTTGATGATCTCGTGGCTCTAGACTCGATAGTGCGTTTCGATTTAGTGAGCGATGGCTGGAGAGGAGTGCCACCTTTTCAGTATCAGTCTATTCGGAGTGAATAAACCAATAGATAACGTGTTGATCTCCGTGTGATTAAAACAAATACCTTTTGAGAGATATTTGAGTTAGATGGGAAGGGTTGTGCATTGCATCACTGGGTCCATGATGTCTTTCTTCAATATCGAGAATCATTAACAAATGATCTCAATAGCATATGTATTGACCCGGTTTCTGCCTAAAGTTGTAAGGAGGGCTTCTTTCTTTACACCCTTTATCTTTACATTTCTTTTTCATTCTTCAACCCCTTCAGTACTTACCAATACATCATTACTAGCACCTTGTTGTGATTGTTCCAGTTCTAGCATCAGTAATTAGTCGGTACTCTACTACGTTCACAATCTTTCTCCATCTTTCCTAGGACTTCTAATTCTATCTAGGGAATTGTCCTTGGGAAGATTCCATCGGCTCTGATGAATCATTGGACTAATACCTATTCCTACCACCCTTTTGTCACCACATCCGTCGTGAATAAAGCGTGTTTTAGGGAAGTATAGTCACCATGAAAAATCCTTGAAAATCACTTAAGGTACTTGTGATATTGAAATCAAGAGTTTTGTACCTTAAGTGTTTTGTTCATCAAAAAACGCTCCCCCTTAACACGTGCTTTACACATATTAAGTTGGATTATCGTTGAGTCTTTTTCATCTTTTAGCCAAGTATCATTTAAGTCTCCTTAATCCCATTTTCTCCCCTTATCCAAAATGTTAACCATTAATATTTGGGATATTAAATGGATTAACCGGTCTTTGGGTAAAAATGAAATCAATGTTTGGCCATAGAACATATTAATGCTCCCCCTTAAATTAATAAGGGTTAATTGTAGTGCTTTAGTATGATATATTTTGAAAGATTTAGAATCTCGTGAGAAATTCTTGAAAAATTATCATACCTTAACACTACATCAAGCCATAAAAGCACAATATTCACAAAATTTACATATTCACAATTAAAACCAATATAGAGTGGACCTGAGATGTACGACCCATTAGATGGATCGTTGCAGTAACTTGTGGTGCACTCCATATGGTCTACCACCAACGAATCTTCTAAGCTTCTCATCAATCTACGTTCCCGGAGCTTTTCATCAATCTTCTTGATCACATATGTCGCCATTTTCCGATAACCCGGATGCCAATCCTCAATCATTTCTGGTAATGACCCACCAGAATTAAGATGCTACAATTTTCCTCTGACGTATATGAGAGTCCCATCACTGTATTTATGAAGCTCACATACCCTCATAAACTTCATGATCCCACGACTGTTCATGTAGAAAATCCCGTACATCGGAACGGTAATGCCGGTATAGGGACATCTTTTGACATGTTGAGGTAGAACTTGATTCATTGGACGGGTCAGGTTAAGCTTCCTTTGGTAGCTTTCAACTCCCAATTGAAGATCTTCAACTCGTTTCTTGATAACAACGCTTCGTGTGAACATACGAAGTGCTGTATTCAAGGCAATGATTTCTTCACGAGTAAGATGGGTAAGTTGATCACGGGTCATCATAAGCAACATGTCTTCGATATCTTCAAAGCGAATGATAGAAAAATCTCCCTACTGTATCGTGTATTCTCTGTCATCCTCCCTTTTTAGTGAATCTTCGTCACATGATGATAGCCATTCTTGGGTTCAATTTTCAGTCCCAAAATACTTGAGATGCGAATATCGGATTTGACGATACTTCCTGAATTGGCTAAGCAGCAACCTCTGTACGCCCTTCGGACTCGCTCGTCCCAATGTGATGCACCTATAACAGCATACATATCATAATTACGATTTACCTTTGTGACCCAGAGGCGGTTGACCTTTTCTTCGATATAAGGTATTGTCCCCCAATTAGCAGCTTTCAACAAAGTCAGGGAGGTCGCGTACTTGGATGAACCCTTGAGGATATACTCAAGATCATTGGTGACAAAGAAGTCAAGAGCAATTTGATTATCTTGAGATGGATCAAGTGGAGGTGGAGCTCTTTCTGACTCATGAAGGCCTGGCCTTTGAACGTTATTGAGAGCTTTTAGGACCTCTTCAGCATAATACTCGTACTCCATGCGGCTTAACCTGGTTTTGGCGTGAAGTCTCTTGTCCTTTAGCGCTCTCTTTACCAAAGATGGAGTGACCGAAGATTTGAACTCATGAGCCCAAAATGCACACAAGTCTATCGGACTACGGATACGGAGATATAGAACATCTCTATCAGCGTCTGTAATTGGATCATATTTTGCAGCTGCCGTGATCCAAGCTTGTGGCGGTGCAGTTTCATCAATCTCCAATGTATCCGCCCAGTCCCGTGTGCTTGACTCGGGAACAGTAGATTCTGGTTCTTTTTGCAGAGGAGTAGAAACATGAACACTTGTTGGTTCGGATTCAGGCATTTCGGCGGTATCATGAACAGGCGAGTGTTGTGCAGATTCATGTTCAATGACTGGTTCTGCAATCACAGGAGCAACAAAAGAACTAGCAGGATTAGTGGTAACAGGTATAAAAACAGAAACAGATGTACCGGGAATCGATGATGCAGTAGCAGCATTCACATCATGACGCCACTTGGTTCGTCCTGATTCCGTAGATGTAGACTTTTCCTTTCGGGCAGCATCTTTCTGAGACTTGGTACCAGACTTGGATGGTTTCTTTTTGCTGGCAACCTTGTCCCCCGTTTCAGGCTCATCATGTTTACCACCATCATCCTCATCATCACCCCCGTTGCTACCCTTATCACTCTCCTCATTTTGATCACCACCATCACCATCATCATCATCATCACCATCATCATCATCATCACCATCATCATCACCATCATCATCATCACCATCATCATCATCATCTTCTTCTTTTTCACCATCATCCTCCTCTTGTTCACTATCTTCCTTTTCCTCCTCATCCAAAATGTGGTAAGGTACCACACTTCCAAACATCTTAAACAACTGATCATCCTCCAAGATAGCTTCATTGAGTGCTTTGTAGAGTGTCCGCTGAACTTTAGACTTGTTAAAAGATCCAACTTCCTTCATGCGAGCTTTGAGGATCTTCTTTAATTCAAAATCCGTTAAGTCATATGCAATCTTGTAAGCTGACTCGGAAGGGTTGGACGACTTAATCATCAAGTTATCAGCCGCAAGTTTCCTCATCTCATCACGCAGTTTTGGCATAAGGGACTCAACAGATTCTTTCACTCTCTCTACAATAGAAGCTTCAAGTGTTTCTTTCTGCTCCTTATATTTATCCTTTATAGCTCGAAGTCTCGTAAATCGTGCTTCATACTTATCAGCCTCAGCCTGTTTGACCTGAGCAAGTTCTTCTGCATGAGCTTTACGTGTCAACTCCATCTCTGCAGTGAACTTAGCAAGCATCTCTTCTTGGGCTTTCTTGGATGCCTCTTCACTTTCCACTCGTCGAAATAGCTCTTCTCGAAGTTGATCCATCTCTTTTCTTTGATTTTCCGTGTGTTTATCCAACATTTCTGCCATTACAAATGCATCCATTGAAGATGGTGCAGAGCTACTCTGGGATGGTTGAAAAGGCACGGTTGTGATTACAGTACTCATGACGGAAGTAGGTGGAGGTGGAGGGAATGATGTTGGCACCGGTCGGGTTGGTAAAGGCTGGATTGGTGGAGGTTGAGTTACAAGAGGCTGTGTAGTCACAATGATTGTTGTAGCACCGGACGCCTTCTCCACACTTTTTGT
This sequence comes from Glebionis coronaria, assembly GCA_025667525.1. Lineage (NCBI taxonomy): Eukaryota > Viridiplantae > Streptophyta > Magnoliopsida > Asterales > Asteraceae > Glebionis > Glebionis coronaria. The sequence goes on along the minus strand of CM046879.1, from coordinate 139,763,769 downwards.
ATCATCAATGGATGTCTCCTTCGATGCTGAGTAACATTCGGGTGATCCAAACTCACTAATGTCATGTGGCTCCTCGTATTCTTCTTCAACATCCATCTGTGCACCCGAACCACTACCGCCCGTGTCTCTCCTACTCTTTTCAATAGCCATCTGCATTAAATTTTTCTCAGTCTTTTGAGTTAGCTCGAGAGTAGGATCGTCATCAACATCTTCTTCATCGTGAAGAACAAGCTCGTCAGCCGTGCTCTTACCCTTCTTAGCCTCAGTCTTTTTCTTCTTGGTTTTGGGTTCAAATAAAGCAACTGTTTGCTTGCGCTTACCTTTACTCTTGACCGTAGTAGACGAGTCTTCTCCTGTCTGAAGGCTTGCTTTTTGATTCTTGATTTCTATTAGCAGTAGCTTGTAATCAGCAGAAGCTATAATCTTATATGTCAGAAGATGACCGGGAATAGGACCAGGATTAACAGCACCAGAGGATCCTTCATGCCTTAGGTCCACAGTGTCATCAGCCTCTTCCGTGTGGTGACGGCTTGTTGCGCGCTTATCAATAGAGGCATCATTCTTCATAAAATAATGAATTATAAGCTTGATAAACCGAGGGTAAGGAAAGACATTAGCCTTCAGCTTCTTGTTTTGGAAGAGTTGAAAGTTAAATTCTTCCCACAACAAGGATGCATAATCTGTATTTAAGCCTTTGTACATTCCATAGAAGATGTTCATAATTGGACCAAGCACAGCATCATGCCTAGTTGTTTTAGGTGTAAGACATCTACTGAGGATACCAAAGATAGCTCTCCAAGGTTGACCCACTTTGGCGGTGGTAAAATCGGACACAACTCGTAGGTCAGGACATCCAAGAGCACGGAACATCTCCATGAGTTCGTCTTTGTTAGGGTTCCTTGAAAATGACAGACCTTTGGGTGTATCCCGAATTCCAAATATCTTGGGGAAGTCTGAAGCGGTGAGTGTCTATTGCTTGTTGTCGAGGGAGAAGGTGATTTTGTTTGAAGTACTTTTCTTGGTAGTCCAGAATTCATACATGTAATCGAATGGCACCGAAGCAGTACTCCTTAAAGCATTCTTGAAGTGAGATTGATCAAGGATTGCTGAGGTGACTTTGAATCCATGGTGAGTGGATTGAGAAACTTCCTTCAGCCGGTAATTGTTTGGTATGAACTTGAGGGCTTTTGCCTCGGCAATTGCGGCTGCTCTAGCATTTTGGAGTTCTTGCACGGTTGGATTAGTCATGGTGTCTGCTTAAGATAAGACATAAAAGGTTGATACACAGAACAATATATATACCATCTTCAAGTAATTATAACAAGCAAACGATTATCAATCCAATACTCCTTCGTTCGGAACACCTTCGTTCGGAACACCTTCGTTCGGAACACCTTCGTTCGGAAGTCATTCGTCCGGAACACCTTCGTTCAGAAGTCATTCGTTCGGAACACCTTCGTTCGGAAGTTGTTCGATCGGAACACCTTCGTTCGGAAGTTGTTCGTTCGGAACACCTTCGTTCGAAAGTCATTCGTCCGGAACACCTTCGTTCGGAAGTCATTCGTTCGGAACACCTTCGTTCGGAAGTTGTTCGTTCGGAACAACTTCGTTCGGAAGTCATTCGTTCGGAACACCTTCGTTCGGAAGTTGTTCGTTCGGAACAACTTCGTTCGGAAGTCATTCGTTCGGAACAACTTCGTTCGGAAGTCATTCGTTCGGAACACCTTCGTTCGGAAGTCGTTCTTTCGGAACACCTTCGTTCGGAAGTCGTTCGTTCGGAACACCTTCGTTCGGAAGTCGTTCGTTCGGAACACCTTCGTTCGGAAGTTATTAATTCGGAAGCCATTCGTTCGGAAGTCATTCGTTCGGAAGTTCTAAATCCTTGTTGATTCGGAATGCACTAAAAACGTTCTATCATGAATTATTCTAATAGCATTCGTGTGTTTTAAGGCATTATAAGGCAACAAGACTCGTTCTAATGCTAATCCGAGCCAAACCCACCTAAAAACCTAATCAATTAAAGCCTAAATAGAGCAGAAACCCTAATTTGATTAATTGAATGAGAACAAGTTAATTAGGAGGATTAAAGACGAATTAGATGAATGAATAAGACGTATGTACCTTGTTACTCGAATGGGACGGATTAGAAATCAATAAAGAACGCGATAATAAAGCTTGAGTGTGTGATTTGTGTGTGTTAATGGCGGATGGAAGAAGAACAGAAAGAAGAAAAGAGAAAAAGGGAAATATACGGGGGGGGGGGGGGGGGGGGGGGGGTTGACTTAGGTCAAAATTTTTTATAACTTTTTCTTTTTGCTAGTTTTAGTCCCCCAAGTTTTTGTTTTTCTTTTCTTTTCCTTTTCTTTTCGTTTCTAGTCACTAACCATCGTTAAACTTAACCACCTTTACCTATCTTAGCAATCACACAAACTTAAATATACATGACAAATCACGAACGAATACAAGACGAATACTAAAGCATTTCCAGTCATTAACCATTTAGCCAACTAATTTTCCTCAAACACTTTTGAAAACCTTTTTGATGATGAAGACGATTTAATATTTTCTCCCCCTTAAACAATGACCCGTGTTCTATTTAAAGAGCTGTAGTCATTGTTTAAAGAGTCAAATATTGATGAAAACATTTCCAATTAATGTCTTGAAAAGATAGATTCGTGGTGGCAATAAGATTTCTCTTATTTTGACAAATTAATGCACTGAGACGTACACTAACTCGTGTTAGACCAAGTTATAAAGTAAACTTGATCCCTTTGCATGATTTGGCTTGTAAATCATGCCCGAGAAAATTAATTCCTGTTGTGAGCCAACGTTTTCCAAGGAAATACGTGACTTTAATGCGAAAAGCGGGTTGCAGTCAGAAATAACTACAAGCCATAATGGGCATGTTTTAAAAATGTACAACTTTTATACGGACTCTATTTATGGCGCCGTGTCAATATTGATCGACATTTCTAAAGCCGTAAATATTACCGTACTAAAAGACATGCCCGATTTAAAAAGACGAAAATATTTTTGGGTTTCTTGGTTTTATATTTTTTTATGGTTTTTCTTGGTTTTATATATATTTTTTTTTATGGTTTTTCTTGGTTTTATATTTTTTATGGTTTTTCAAGGTTTTATATTTTTGTGTTTTTCTTTTTGTGGTTTATATATATACGATAATATACATGATCACGAACAAAGGATACGCATGAATAGTTTACCACCACTATTTTGCTGATTCTTCTGCCAACTCTTTGAGAGTCGCTGGAGAGAATGATTTCATGCCAAGCTTGTCGATCAAAAACTCGATTCGTCCTCGATCTAAGGCTTTGGTGAACATATCTGCCAGCTGATACTCAGTGGTGACAAAATACAGCTCGATCACTCCGTTTTCCACTTGCTCTTTAATGAAATGGTAGCGAATGTCGATGTGCTTTGCCCGGGAGTGTTGAACGTAGTTGCTACAAAGGGCAATGGCGCTCTTGTTGTCACAATACATCGGGATTTTGTTGAATCCCAAACCGTAGTCAGTTAGTTGTGATCTCATCCAAAGGACTTGAGCACAACAAACGGACATGGCAATGTATTCAGCCTCCGTGCTAGAAATTGCAGCGCTTTTCTGCCTTTTTGAAGACCAACTAATCAATCTGTCTCCAAGGAGTTGCACAGACCCAGAAGTGCTACGCCTCGTGTCTTGACACCCAGCATGATCGGCATCTGCATATGATATTAAAGCAATAGAGGAATCTTTCGGATACCATAGACCACGATGAAGTGTTCCTTTGAGATACCGAAAGATCCTTTTAACAGCATGTAGGTGCTTTTCGGTAGGTCGAGCCTGATACCGGGCACACATGCATACGGCAAATTGCAGATCAGGCCTGCTAGCAGTCAGATAGAGAAGGGTGCCGATCATCCCACGGTAGAGTTTTGGATCGACAATAGTCCCATTCCTATCTTCATCTAACTTGGATTTCTCCACCATTAGAGTGTCCACGGGGTCACAATTTTCAAAGTTATATTTCTTTAAAGATTCTAGAGCATATTTGGATTGATTAATAAAGATGCCTCTGGGATTCTGAGAAATTTGTAATCCTAAGAAAAATGAAATTTTTCCCATCATTGACATCTGAAAGCGTGTGGACATTATTTTCTCAAAGCGGTTTGACAATTCTATGTTAGTGGCAGCAAATATTATATCATCAACATAAATTTGTACCAGTATCATGTCATTGTCCTCCTTGAGAGTGAATAGAGTGGGGTCCACTTTGCCTTTGGAGAAACCTTCCGAAATGAGATATGTTGAAAGGAGATCATACCACGCGCGTGGAGCTTATTTCAACCCATAGAGAGCCTTCTTAAGCTTGTACACATGATTAGGAAACTCCGTACTAACGAACCCATCCGGTTGACTAACATAGACTTCTTCCCTTAGTTCACCATTCAAAAATTCCGTCTTCACATCCATTTGATAGACGATCATGTTCATATGAGCCGCATACGCAAGGAATAGTCTAATAGCCTCCAATCTTGCAACAGGAGCAAAAGATTCTTCAAAGTCGATACCCAAGGCTTGTTTGTATCCTCTAGCAACCAATCTAGCCTTATTCTTCAAGACTCCACCCATTTCATCGAGTTTAACCTTATAAAACCATAAAAAAGTAAGTATGTTAACCTTGTCAAGGAGAGGAACTAATTCCCATACTTCAAGTCTTTGGAATTCATTTAGTTCCTCTTGCATGGCTTCAATCCAAGATGATTGAGTCATAGCATGTTGCCAGTTTTTAGGTTCAACTTCGGAGAGAAATGCATCAAAATAGCAATAGAGTGCACTCTCTTGTAATTGATGGCGTGTTGAGACTGGTCGATCGAGACCTCCAATAATATTCCTAATTGGGTGATCTTTTGTCCATTTGGTGCTGTGATTTTCAATCCGTGGTGGTCTCGAGTGAACGATTGTAGGAGCTTCTTCTGAGGTAGACGCGGCTGAAGGGTTTTCAGGTATCGGTATACCAAAGAATGGAAGCTCTTGTAGGTGAGCATATCCCAAATCGTGATCAATAGAATCCTCTTCAACATCATTAGGCACAAGTAAGGGTGAAGAATCAGGTGTAGTTTGAGAATTACTTGGTAGAGGTGCATCCGGTTCAATGTTAATTGAAGATGCATTTGATAAAGCTTCATTAGCTTGAGCAACAACTTCAGGGATTTGAGCTATTACTACAGGTGCTGGAACTTCATCATTTGGGGGATCAAAGAATTCATCAAACAAAGGTTGAAATAGTTTATCCCACTCGGGCCTTGTAGGTGGTAAAAATGATGTAGAAGTAGGATTATTGGGAACTAATCCGGAACTAATAGCACCGGTTCCCATCTCATGAAGCGCGGGTTCAGAGCTGCGTTGCTTAGAAGCCATCGCTGTCAGCTCATCAAAATCTGCGTCCATAGTTTCTACTATCTTACCAAGACGACGGTTGTAAATTCGGTATGCTTTCTTGGAGGGTGAGTAACCAATGAAAATACCTATATCGGCTTTCGGTTGAAGTTTGCCCAAGTTCTCACTATTAATGTTTGGATAACAAAGAGCACCAAACACATGAAAGAATGAAACATCGGGTTTACGATCATGTAGAAGCTCGTAAGGTGTTTTTCCATGGCGTTTCTGAATGATAGAGCGGTTTTGGGTGAAACATGCAATAGATACCGCTTCTGCCCACAAGAATAATGGAGCGTTCGCATAAATCAGCATAGTCCTAGCAGCTTGCATAAGCATACGATTCCGTCTTTCAACGACACCGTTTTGTTGTGGAGTACGTGCAGCGGATGTTTCATGTGAAATACCAAAGTAGAATTCACAAATGGTTTAGGCTTCTGCACAGGCGCAGAGCTTTTAGTCTTAACATGATTCTTTTTATTTAAATCTGAAATAACATTCCTAGGGTGAGCTTCTACTTTCTTCTTGATGTTACTACTAGTGGAGGGCTTGATCTTATCTTTCTTGAGTGGCGATCCTTTAGCCTTAGTAGACTCTTTTAATCTTGTAGAAGGCAAAGTGGGAACATTAGCAACATATTTTAAAGGTGCCTTAGTTGATGGTGCCAATGACGGTTTTGCTCCTAGGGTCTTATTGAATGGAGTTACAACAATGGGTCGATTAGTGAGTAGTGTAGAACCCGGTTTTCCTATGTATTGCAAATATGCTAAGCAATATTGAACTCGCTGAATATATGCATGAGCTGAATAATAGTAACTGCTTGAGGGATCTAAAGCATACAAATCATCTAAAATATCTCTAACAAGGTCCACGTGCTTGATTGCATTCATCATATAAACATCGTAAGTATCCGGATTTTGCTTATGGCGCGGGTTCTTATAGATCACTACTGAATTGGTTGATGGAGCACTAGAGGACGGTGTAGAGTTGGTAGCTAAGTTATTAACAACTTCTTGTCGGGTGAGAAGAAGTGTCTCCTTTAAATCGGCCAAAACCATGTTTTTGTCAATGATCTGGATATTTAAGTCAGAGATTTCCTCACATTTTTGGTTCAATTGTTCAACATAAGATTGTTGCTGTGCCGCATTAAAAGCGAAGCGTTCTTCTAGTGAACCATAAAGATTGGACATTCCCTGTCTTGCACGATCCATCTCCCCTAGAATAGACGAAAGTCTAGTTTCTAAGCACTGGTTTTTAGACTCTGCAGCCTCTAGTTCCAATTTTAGTGTTTCGTTCGATGACACATCTCTCTTTAATCTCATAATCTCTTCCTCTAATGCCTTAACTATCTCAATCATCTTGTCACTCGTCTCAACACTGTTTTCACAACCATTTGTTATCAAAAGATCCTCATTTTGAGTTTGCTGTTTTAATTCTAAAGATATACAATGTTGTTCAAGTTGATTAAAGCGTTTTGTAAGTAAATTGTAAGAATCTTGAAGCTTTAAAAATTCAGCGTTAGACTCGTGACAAGAATGATTATCTACCTCATTTACAGTATCAGCAACATTTACAGAGAGATCACACACATCATCACATATATTCACATCATCACATTTAATCATAGCGGATGTAAGCTCATTCGAATAATTAACATTCACAGTAGTAAGCACATCACACGAAATTACTTGGGACAAGAATCGGTCATATTCGGATAAAATCTTTTCCTTTTCAATTAATTGTAGTTCGTAAGCGGTGTCCATTTCATAAAACACTTTTTGAACTTCTTTAATTTCAAACTCGAGATTTTCCGAAAGAGATGCAAAACTTCCTTTTAGACTTTCGACAAACGGATTGATCTCATTCTTAAACACCTCGTTCATGTGTTCGAAAGCCCATTCTCCGGCGTTTAGACCATTTGAAGTCGTACATTCCCGGATGACCTTGTCAAAACTAGCAAAGTATTGATTAATCTCTTGCAAGTTTATCCATACAGTGCTAACAGGTGGAAGATCCTTTGGAATTTCCTTAGGTCCTTCCATTTTGACAAGTGTAGGAAGTGTACTAGGTTTTTCTTCATTTAACATGTAGGTAGGTGCTGTGATGAGATCTTTATCCATATGGAAGCGAATTCTAAAGTCCGTTTTTGCAAGCTCCTGATTCATTTTAAAATAATAACACTGGGGATATTTTGCAAAGTTGTATGACCGATTCTCATCAACTAGATCCTTATTTGTGCGATCCTCGAAAATAACAATCGGATCTAAGACCAATCCTAATTGGGTTGCATTATAAAGTCTTGGACTATGGATAAAAGCTTGTCTTGCATACCGTGGGTTAGGGGGAAGGTCTTTTTGACGCGATAAGTTAAATTCTCTAAACGATGCGTCAAATAAGTGCACTAGTTGAGAGGCAACGTATTGTCTTAAAAGCAAATAATCTAAAATTCTAATCTTATTAGCCGCATTAATTTCCATTTCATTCTTTTTAGACTCGAGTAATTTAAAATCCGTTTGAAGTTTGTGAAAATTAGTGACCACTAACTCTTTTTCATTAAGTTCGTTGGAAAGATCTGCTCTTAAGGTTTCAATTTCTTGCAAATGACCCATTTGTTTGTTTCGAAAATGATCATATTCGGGATTTGTTAGAACATTGGATGAAGGAACTAATTCTAAAGTTTGAACTTTTTTGTTGCACAAGGCAAGCTCAGCAGACAAATTCTTATTCTTAGCTAGGGTTTCTAAGAGTGCAGTATTCATTTGGCTAAGTAATTTTGCAGGAACCATGACCAAATCTTGTTGAGCAGGAATATGCGTATGCAAAATGGCTCCCGGTTGTGATTCACTCAAAGTATGGGGACTCACATTGATATTACTATCATTGATTGTCTCCTCATTTGAAAGACTCACCACCGAAGACTCATTCGGATCAGCACCCTCTTGCCCAACTTGATGTGGTTGAATACTAGTATCAATGGTATTAGTAAGTACCTCAGATATTTTATCTGACCTAAAGCTAGAGATAGTTGCCATAAGAGCTGTCTGAGCAGATTGAAGATCATCACAGTCTGAATCGTAAGCATCCAGATCATCTGCTTGGTATGCTGCATTCTGTGTAGTGACAACTTCTTGTTCCGCAATCCCTGGATCAGCAAGAAATGCAAGCTCCTCTTCATCAAGTTCCTGTCCTTGTGCCTGAGCGTTCACCAAATAAATCTTCTCTGCAAACCATTGGCCATCCCTTCTCCTCTTGGGTTTTGTGCAATCCTTAGACATGTGACCTTCTTCCTTACAGTTGTAGCATGTAATAATTCTCAACTTACCTGTGGAATTAGCCCGTGGAGGAGTGTTGACCATTGGAGCAGGATTGACCATGCGTGCATTGGTGGTTGATGTAGTGGGTCTCCCCTGATAAGGTTGAATAGGTTGAACCATTACCCTGCCATTCTCTATGGTAGCTTGTTGTCGAGAATTGGATGAATTCCTCAGCTGATTGTTAGTAGGAGCTGGTCCTCTAAATCCTCGTTTGCTCAATGTCCTTGTGAGATAAGCAGACATAGTGGCTAACACTTCAATTGGGTCAGTTCCTTGTTTGAATTCAGGAATGGGAACTTCATCATTATCACAATACATTGCTTGGTCTTGTTGAGCGGTATAAGCACTAGAAGGAATACTCATGTGGTCAGAATAGCTTGATGGATATGCTGTATTTTCTTGATAAGAAGAGTATGATGACTGAGCATAAGGTGCAACGCTTGCTGGTGAATATGGGTGAGGTTGTGAGGCATATTGTGATGCTTGTGGTTCTCTCTGAGACGAAGGTGCATTAAACCGATATTGTTGCTGATGTGAGGTGGGTGGTTGCGGTAGAATCGAATATTGGGGGAAGCTTGGAGTCATGTACGGTGATGGATGATAGGCTTGGTGTCCCATGATATAAGGAGTGTTGTTGTATGACAAGCTTGGTTGATTAGCCATCAAAGCTAAAGAATCAGGGTACATACCTCGAGGCGAACGGTGCATGATCACGTGCTTCTCATGGTGCTGGAGAAAAGCATAGAGTTGATCCAAATTGCACTTATGCAAATCCCTAGTTAACTTAACATCAGTAATATACTCACCCCATTCAGCTTGAGGTAAAGTATTCAAAAACTTGGTGTTAACCTGGAATGGAGCAATCACGAGATTGTATACATTCAAATCATTCATGAGAGTAGTGAATCTAAAGTAGTAGTCGTGAAGCGTTTCCCCTGGACTGTACGTGAATCTATCAAACAGATCATACAACTGACATTCCCGTTCCTGTTTAGTAAGAGACGTACCTTGTAGCAAAACCTTTAGACGTTCCCATAAATCCTTTGCAACCGTATATTGACTTACCATTCGATAGATGTCATGTGGAAGAGCTTGGAGAATGGTTTGAAGAGCCTTTTCGTCTGCATCGGCAATAAGTTGTTGAGCTGGTGTAAGTTCTTCAAACTCTCGTGGTCGAGTCACATTGTTAACAACGATGGTACCATAATCAAGTGGACCATTTAGAATTGACTTGACCATAAGCCTCCCATATGTCGGTTTTCCCTTAATGTATGACATCATACGGCCTTGCCATGCTTCAAAGACTTCTTTAATGAGCATTGGAGGACGATTATCCGTTCCCGTAATGACGGAAATATCTGTAAGTGATGTCATTTGAGGCATTAATGAATTCGGATTCATTTTGATCACTTTAAAGAGTCAAAGATTATCGGTTGTCGAGCAGTGAATAAAGTTGTGAGTTGTGTTGAGTTTTTGTGTAAGAAACCAAGATTAAATCCTCTAAAAATCGTCGAAAAAAAACAAGTAAAACATCCCTTGGTTCGGAACAATTGTTGATTCGGAAGAAATTGGTTCGGAACTTCCTTGATCCGGAACAGTGTTGATTCGGAAGATTTGGTTCGGAACTTCTTTGATCTGGAACTGTTGGTTCGGAAGATATTGGTTCGGAACTTCTTTGATCCGGAACTGTTGGTTCGGAAGATATTGGTTCGGAACTTCTTTGATCCGGAACTGTTGGTTCTGAAGATATTGGTTCGGAACTTCTTTGATCCGGAACTGTTGGTTCGGAAGATATTGGTTCGGAACTTCTTTGATCCGGAACTGTTGGTTCGGAAGATATCGGTTCGGAACTTCTTTGATCCGGAACTGTTGGTTTGGAAGATATTGGTTCGGAACTTCTTTGATCCGGAGGAAATTGGTTCGGAAGAGTTTGGTTCAGAATTTACTGGAAGAAGGCTAGTTCGTGTGTTTAACAGTCGACTAAAAATATTAAGAATGAACCCAGATTTTTACCAAATTACCCAAAAAGTTTTGTGATTTCTACCAAAAGAAGTAAAACCCAATACTTATCTACTAATCCCACCAACAAAATCACCAAAAACTTCAAGAGTCAAGATAGATTTTCCTAAAAAACACTAATACAATCAAAAACTAAAGAACAACACAAATCATTACCTTAAATCACCCCATGGCTCTTGCTACCAATTGAAGTATATAGATAATCTTATGAATCAATAAGGTGGGTTGAAGGTTCTAGAGAGAGAAAGTAGTGAGAGAAAGTGAGAGAGAAAATGTGTGTATTTTATTCAAATGGAATGAAAAACTAACCAACAACCAACCCCTTTCCATGGTGGAAAGGGGTATTTATATCCAAGCCACTAATGGGCTTGGGCCGACCCACGACAAGCCCATGGTCCGGTTTCTTACTTAACTAAATAAGCAAACATTAACTACGAGCTATACAACATTAATAATATTGTGAAGTGACCGATACTTCTAATATACGTTAAAAACGTATTTCTAACACAAGGGCAAACGTAAGCATCAAGATAACACCAAATGTAATCCTAACAAGAAGTCCTTAGTGGCTTGTTGGAAGTGTGGGAAACCTGGACACTTCAAAAGGGATTGCAAAGGTGTTGATACTGGCAGCAAAGCTAGTGGATCAGGCACAAAAGGCTCAGTGATTGGTTCTAACAACACAACACTGAAAGGTCAGAATATGTTTAATGAATCTCTCTAGATTTATTATGTTACATATGTATCTGAAGCTTATTTTGTGCAGGATGATGATGTGGCGTGGTGGGTTGACCCTAGAGCAACAGTACATGTGTGCAAAGATAGATGCTGGTTCAAGACTTATGAGTCACTGAATGATAGATCTATTCTTCACATGGGAAATGAGTCAACAGCCCTAGTACATGGACGTTGTTGTGTAGACCTTAATTTTAGTTCTGGAAAGATTGTTTCCTTGTTTAATGTTTTGCATGTTCCTAATATTAGGAAGAACTTGGTTTCTAGTAGTGTTTTGAATAATTGTGGTTATAAACAAGTGACTGAATCTAATAAATTTGTTTTATCCAAACATGGTGTGTTTATTGGTTTTGGTTATTTGAGTAATCAAATGTTTAGGCTCAATGTTGTTTCTGAAAATACTAGCGGTACTTACAAACCTAGTACCGCTAGTGGAAATACTAACGGTACTTACAAACCAAGTACCGCCAGTGCCTATACTAACGGTACTTGCAGAGCAAGTACCGCTAGTGCTAATATTGGTTCAGCTTATATGTCTACCACTAAACTGAATGATTCATCACTATGGCATGCTAGGCTAGGCCATGTCCACTTTAAGAGGATGCAAGATATGTCTAAGGATGGGTTATTTCCAGCCTTTGACATGGACATTGATAAATGTCAGACTTGCATACTAAATAAAATTACTAAGAAACCATTTCAGGATGTAAAACGTGCAAATACAGTTTTGGAGCTAATCCATAGTGACCTATGTGATTTGCATGCTACTCCCTCATTAGGGAATAAAAAAAATACTTGGTAACATTTATTGATGATGCTTCAAGGTTTTGTTATGTCTATTTGCTGCATACTAAGGATGAAGCATTAGATAAATTTAAAGTATTTAAAACTGAAGTTGAATTACAACAAGGAGTCCAAATCAAAAGATTTAGGACTGATAGGGGAGGTGAGTACATGAATACTCAGTATTTTCAGTCTGTGGGAATAATCCATGAAACAACTGCCCCTTATACTCCATAACAAAATGGTATATCAGAAAGGAAAATAGAGTACTAAAAGAGATGGTTAATTCCATGTTGTCCTATTTAGGACTAAGTCAAGGGTTTTGGGGTGAAGCTATGTTAACAGCTTGCTATTTACTAAATAGGGTTCCCAACAAAAGGAACAGAATTACTCCTTATGAACTATGGACTAAAAGGAAACCAAACTTTAATTATCTCAAAGTTTGGGGTTGTAGGGCTGTTGTAAGACTCCCTGATCCAAAGGTGAAAACCTTGGGTGAAAGAGGCATTGAATGCATCTTTGTTGAATATGCTGGGCATTTCAAGGCTTATAGGTTCTATGTAATTGAACCAAATGATTCAGTTTCTATAAACTCAATCATTGAATCAAAGGATGCTAACTTTGATGAAACAAGGTTCTCATCAGTCCCTAGACCAAGCCTTAGGACTCCTGCTGGAGCTGAGGACATTGGTGCTTTAGTGGAACCTAAAAGGGTCACTGATGAGGTTGTGGTTCAGCAACCGGAGCCTGAGCTTAGAACAAGCACAAGGCATAGGACTCCAAGGAATTTTGGGCCTGAGTTTCAACTATACTTGGTTGAAGGAACAAGGGATGAGGTCTCTGATCAATATTCCTATTGCTTTAATGTTGAGGATGATCCCAAAACATTTGATGAAGCAATGAAGTCCCAGGATGTTGCTTTCTGGCAAGAAGCAATAAATGATGAGATGGATTCCATCATGGGAAACAACACTTGGGTGTTGGTTGATCTACCTCCAGGTTGTAATCCACTTGGTAACAAATGGATTTTCAAAAGGAAAATGAAGGTAGATGGAACTGTTGAAAAGTTCAAGGCAAGGCTAGTCATTCAAGGCTTTAAACAAAAGTCTGGGATATAATATTTTGATACTTATGCTCCAGTAGCACGTATCAGTACCATAAGAATGCTGATTGCTCTAGCAAGTATTCACAATCTGATTATTCATCAGATGGATGTGAAGACAACATTCTTGAATGGTGATTTGGATGAGGAGGTTTATATGAACCAACCTCTTGGTTTCATCATGCCTGGTCATGAAGGCAAGGTGTGTAAACTGATTAAGTCCTTATATGGACTGAAGCAGGCACTTAAGCAATGGCATCAAAAATTTGATGAAGTGGTTTTCCATAATGGTTATTCACTTAACCAAGCCGACAAATGTGTATATAGCAAATTTGATGAATCTGGTAAAGGAGTCATCATTTGCCTATATGTTGATGACATGTTAATCTTTGGTACTGACCAAGCTAAGGTTGATCAGACAAAGGAATTTTTGTCATCAAAGTTCTCCATGAAAGACATGGGGGAGGCTGATGTTATCCTTGGCATAAGGATTAAACATGAAAGTGATGGTATGGTGATTTCTCTGTCTCATTACATTGAGAAGGTGCTGAAGAAATTCAATCACTTTGATTGTACTCCAGTGAGTACACCAATGGATACAAGTGAGAAACTGATGCCTAACAATGGTCAGGCTGTCTCCCAGCTTGAGTATTCTAGGGTTATTGGTTGCTTGATGTATGCCATGACAAGTACTAGGCCTGACATTGCATTTGCTGTGGGTAAACTGAGTAGGTATAATAGTAATCCTAGTACTCAGCATTGGCAAGCAATTCAGAGAGTACTAAAGTATTTGAAAGGAACAATGGATTATTGTTTGTCTTATACTGGATATCCTTCAGTGTTGGAAGGTTACACTGATGCAAGTTGGATCAGCAATACTGAGGATAATTCATCCACCAGTGGTTGGGTATTCCTACTTGGTGGTGGTACAATTTCTTAGGCATCCAAGAAACAAACTTGCATTACTAGTTCTACCATGGAATCTGAGTTTGTAGCTCTAGCAGCTGCTGGTAAAGATGCTGAATGGTTGAGAAACTTGCTTCTTGAAATTCCATTGTGGGTCAAACCTATGACAGCTATCTCTATCCGTTGTGGTAGTGCAGCTACATTGGCTAAGGCATATAGCCAAATGTACAATGGTAAGTCTAGACACTTAGGTGTTAGACATAGCATGATTCGTGAGCTAATCATGAATGGGGTGATTTCAATAGAGTTTGTGAGGTCTTAACAAAATTTAGCTGATCACTTGACGAAGGGACTGGCTAGAGACTTGGTTATAAAGTCTGCTAAAGGGATGGGTTTAAAGTCCAACCTAGTCACTGAATGCTAGGACACCCAACTCCCTCCTAAGGAAACTTGGGAGTTGATTTCAATGTGGAAAGCTGAACATTCAGGGGACTGAAGCACATGTATATCATCCCAAGGATGTGCTTGTACCTGCTGAAAGGAGGATGAAATTATAAACTTCTTAATGGTTAATGTCTTTGAAAAAATGCTTAAGAAGGAGCATGAACTAAAGAGGAACCACCTATGTAAATATTGAGATTTCGCCGTCTCAGGGAGCATGGACTTGACTCTTACAACATTTATGAATTTGGATATGGACACATGGTTAGTAGTGTCAGGAGTTTTTGTGTTTGAAAACTTGTGTGTATTTTATATTCAGGTATTCAAAGTAGTTGAAGGGTTCAATTCTTAGAACACCCTGATTCTCAAATGTTTGAAGTAATTTACTAAGATGGAAATTCAATCCTTAGGATATTTTCATTTATGCACTAGTTTTGTTAAAGTTAATTTTCATGCAAAGGAATTGTACTATATTAGGGAGGATTGTTGGAAATATAGTTCAATTATGGGTTATGTTTACACCTGTTAAATGGGCTTGGAGGTATAGAGTATACACCCATTGGTCCCTAAAAACCCTGGCTCAGATAGTGGTAAAGTTATGTTTCAACGGTACTTAGGAACCCAGGTACTTGGTTTTACACTAGCGGTACTTGCAAGTACTGCTAGTGTTATGCAAGTACTGCTAGTGTTATGCAAGTACTGGCGAGAAACATGTAACAGTCTTTGACTGTTTGACTGTATTTAATGACCACGTTTAATGGGTCATGTAACCAATTCCTGGTCTTATGGAGGCATATAATGGGGAGTTAATTGGCCGTTAAATCCTCATTATTTCCATTGACCATGTTGAGTTGATCACCTATAAAAGGGCTCGTATTGTTTGCATGAAACACACAGAAAACAAGAAACACTTTACAGCAAAGGGTTATAGATTTGTGCCTAATTCTATAACATACATTTGGTCTTATCCCAAGTAAGTATTCGTGATATCCAGGCAATAGGGTCGAATAGTTTACTTTGAAAGTGATCACACGATTCCAAGTGATATCCGGTAACCTTCATTGGTACGTAGTTAGGCTATTGATTATCTTACCCTGGTTGGGACGAGTAAACTCCAACACACCGGCATATCAGTGAGATCTGTCACAATTTTTCGATGATACTTTCCTTTCTTGCACCTATATTTCATATATTCATGACCATAAAGGACGCCATTCGTATCCCCCATGTATACGAAGGTTTTCCTTCAGCCTAATGATGAGATCCAAGTTGCTAACGCATTACCTCGGACATATGCGAGTTGAATTTAATCCTAATTATCAACTGCGAGAAGCACACCCTACTACGATTCATGATTTTGTACAGTAATGTTCAGGCTCCTGAATACATTCAGCATTGTTTTCCATCAGGAAAATCTGTACAAATTATCTATGCTTTCCAAGCACATGCTTTGTTAGCCATGACTGCTAAAATTTTCTAGCTTTTAGTTAAGACACGACCACTGAAGTTCCTTTTACGCATAACCAGCCGATTATACCAAAATCTTCCCATACATTCCAGAAGAACCTTCAAGTAGAAGGACAGTAACATGAGATTATGTGTTGACTGCCGTCGATTTAAAACAAATCACCATCCATAACCGTTATTCTCCTCCACGTATTGACAACATGTCCAATAGACTTTAGGGTGTTAATCACCTTTCGAAGATCGGACTCATGATCATGCTGCCAACAGTGAAGAGTTAAAGAGCAGAACATTTCCATGACTGCTATTCGTACACGACTCGGTCATGCTAGATTCGTGATTGTGTATTAGTCTCATAAATGCTCCAGCAGCATTATAGACTTAATAAATTGAGTTTCCATGAACTCATAAACAAATTCGTTAATATTTTCATCGGGAACAACCTGACTTTATTCTATAGGTCTAGAGAAGAGCAGGAAGACCATATTTTCAATATGTTGCAAATTCTACGACAGGAGAAATTTCACCTTGAAATTTTCTAATATAAATTCTGGTTGATTATAGTGACACGTTGAATCACATGGATTCGCACGGTTAACCTTACCATGACTCAGCTTATGCGTAAAGGTGAGAACCCTACACTACATTAGGTGTTCCAGAAAATCCTACGCTAAGAGAAGTCTAATTTCGGAGACTTATAGTTCCACAAATTTCTATGTATCAAGTTTCTACGAAGCAAGATATAGTTACGTTCATATCTAAGTGCCTGACATACCAACATGCTAAGATAGAACACCAACTGACTAGGATATTTTCCATCATCGGAAAAAGTAGAACAGAAATAGGACAAGATCTCCATGGATTTTGGTTACCAGGTTAACGCAAACTCAGAAGAAGCATGGTGCTATTTGGGTTATTGTCAACAGTTTGACCAAATCTGCAGAATCCTTACATCCGCAAGGATTTCAGAACCAGCAGATTGATCGGACGTGTTCCAGCCAGGGCTCATCCGACCACTTGGTAATCCCTCAGCTCTCAGGCCAGACGAAGGTTCACATTTGTGATCCTTATTTACGTTCACGTCTTTCTTCAAATTTTACGACTTGCTTTCACACTCACGTTCATGACACTATTCACGTTCATGATTGTCTCATGGCTTACGATTTATTACGTTTATTTTCGTTCTGGGAAGTTTTGCAAGAGTTTGAGAGACCAGAACCAAGTTTAGTATAACTCTCTATTCTTAGACAGACGTTCCACATCACATTCCACGTCTCACCTTATAGCGTTCGGCGTTACCTCCTTAGTTATACCATGTTCACGATATGTTACACGTATCATTGATCACCATATGTTTTCTCTTGTTACACTCACCATATCTCCACGTATCACGTTCACAATTGTTCACGTATCACGTTCACAATTGTTCACGTATCACGTTCACAATTGTTCACGTACTACGTTTCAGTATGTCTCGCGCATTATTGCTAAGATGGGACTAATATCAGTTAGTATAAGTTATTTTATATCATAATGTTTTATTTTTACACTTACACGTTAATTCTTATCCACTCGATCAGATTCATGCTGATCTATCTTATGTTGATGAACTAGAAACTTTCTGTATCGTCAACCAAAAGTCATGAAGACTAATATTGTTATTTCTGCCAAGACCGTTTAGAGGATCGTTCTGGGCGGGAAGTCACTTGGAACGGAGGAGTACATCCGGACTTCTTATCCGTTTTCTCTTATCGATTAGATACGTCCTTTCAGTCACGTCACGTTCCATGTCCTTTCAAGACATGTCATGTTCCATGTTCCTTCTACCATGTCACCTGCATGTCCTTTTATCTTACATACCCTCTCAGTTTGATTCGGGTATGTTTCTCTTTCAGTTTACTTTATCTATAATTCGGGGACGAATTATTCTTTTTAGGGGCGAAGAGTTGTAAAACCCGCATGCTTTTACCATGAACAGTACATATATAATCGTACGTACATGATTAAAACTTTCCTTATATAACATGTTTACGTTTCACGAATGTTAATTACAAGTATTACGTATGTGTTATTACACGATAAATATTTAAGCATATTAATACACGATAATTATTATCAACAATAATTATAATCACGAACATTAAAACATGAACGTAAATAATCACGAACATGAAAACATGAACGTAAATAACCACGAACCTATTATTATATATTTACGTAATTATTATTACGATTATGTACAAATATATATTATAACACGAACAATTAAGAATAAAGTCACGTAAACACGACCACGAGAACACGTAATATTTAGAACACGAAAAACATTGGGTTCCCCTTGTGGGCCCCGCCTACCCGCGACTAGAACAAAGAAAATGGGCCAAGCCCAATTTTATTTTTAACTAAATAGGAAAAAAGGGAAAACATGTTTTTCATATTACAGAGTTTTCTAAAAAAAAATACAAAACCCTAGCCTCCTTTTTCTTCTCCCTTTGGCCGCCGGGTATAACACACCAAGGAGTGGTGTTTGTTGATTTTTGTGATCCAATTCAAGTGGAATCGTTCGTGTTATCGTTCTCTTTTTGTTTCACGCATCGGTAATCCTTAAACCTTTTTTTCTTTTTAATTCTTTTATTAATTAAGAACACATGAAATCATGGGAAGTTATATACAAGATTAAAAACATGTCAATTAAATTATGGGGGTTAATAACATGGTGGTTTTTGGGTGGTTTGGTTCGGCCGACACACACAAACCGAGAGCCGAAGCTCTCGGTGTCTCTCGTGTGACCACAACCGAGACCTTCGGGTCTCGGTGTTGTCTTTGTGGTTCGGCAGCAGGCGAAACAAGGGACCCCGGCGTGAGTCGGGGTGGCCTTGTGGTTTTGGGGGTCTCGGTTGAAAACAAACAAGCACCACCGGCCTAATCCGGTGGCTAAATCGAACAAGCAGGGGGAACTCAAGCCGCGACAGCGGGTAGCCGAGAACCAAGGGAACCACCGACATAAGCCGGTGGCATTTTTACACAAACAGTGGCAACTGGCCAAGCCGGTTCGCCACTGTTAAGGGTGTGTTTGTTTTGTCCGGGTCAAGGGTAAACAATGTCCTGTTCACGACATGTCTAGATTAAACACACGGGTCCGGTCCACGACTTAATTTTTACAAGCCTAATTAATTTTACAAGTTTAGTTATTTACAAGATAAATTAAATTAATTTAACATGCTATATAATTAATTTAATTAAGATATGACTTAGGTTTATTATTATTAATAATACATGATTTTAACCTAAGTATATTATTATTTAATTTATAAAAAAGTAATTAATTAATTATTAAACATGACATATAATTAATTAATTTCCATGACTTAGGTTATATTAATAATAAATATTAATACATGTTTTAACCTAAGTATTATATACACTTTAATTTAATTAAATCATGCTATATTTAATTAAATCTTATAACATATAATTTATTTAATTTACATGTATTAATTAATAAACTATACTATTAATAACATGACTTAGAATATTAATCAGTAAAACTTAAGCTTATCTTATTAGCTTAATAATCCAGCTTATATCTATTTATGGAAACTTTCTATTTTTAGAAACTTATCTATTTTAAGCAGCTAATCTATTTATGGAAACTTTCTATTTTTAGAAACTTATCTATTTTAAGCCGTAAATCTATTTTTGGAAACTTTATATTTTTGGAAACTTTCTATTTTAGGAAACCTGCTATTTTTAGAAAGTTACTTATTATTACACAACAAGTATAATAATACAAGAAATACATCAGAATATCCAGAATACATGATAAACACAGCATAACGTTATAATCAGTAAAACAAGACATGGACATATAAGACAAGTTCAGACCTGATATAGAACCAGTTACGTACTCAGTAATTAGAACACTTATACAAGTATATTATTTATGTAGCATTAGTGAGATCTAAGTAGGACTCTCTTCCGTTCGTCTTCTTCGTTCACTGGACATAAGGTATGGATTCTCTGTCCTTTCAGTATGGACATTCTTTCCTTATTAGGATTTCCCCGTATGCAGCCAACTGTTTTCCCAATATATGTTTTATATGTTTTGATTTGCTTATGTTTAAATAAATGCCTAAGCCATATACATGCATGACCAGTTTCACCTAGTTATGGAGGTACCAGAACCATAACACTAGAGGCACCAATGTTATGACTTCACCACGGCGGAGTGATAGCTCGTGGCGTCCCTTTCAGCTTTTGGCCATATTATTATATTATCATGTGGGACGTATGGGTGCATCCTAGGTTACATGTTTTTACAGATTATTCAGGTGAATGTGGTGTGTGCCTTGCATCCTTCACAAGGAGCTGGTCCATCCTACTCAAACTTATATTAATTAGAGGCAGCCCCTCTAATTGCATGACGAGGTCACCCCTCCAAGTATTCATGCACGTTGATATTTCATGACCTATATTGGCTAATGGTAAACATGTTAAACAGTTTTTATAATATAAACATAAGGCTTTTCAAACTATCAAACCAGTTTTACTAAGTTATACCAAGTTTTCTAGGACTTAGTCAACTTCGCTGCTATATGTTGTATATGCTTATATTATTCATGATATGCTTGTATATCCGTGCACTGAGCGTTATGCTCAGCCGTTTTCCTTTCATGTTTCCAAAACGGTAGGTACTCAGGGACGTTCGTAGACTTTAAGCGTACGTGCATTTGGATTGGAAGCTTTCTAGCCTTCATTACTTTATGCATATATTTATACATTTTGCTACTCATTTCTATGGACATTTTTTAGTCCTTTTCCTTTACAGTACTTATGTTTGTGTGTGATGAGCTTTTACTTTGGGGTACCGATGTTTGTTTCCGGTATTTCCTTTATGGTCATGTAATGTTTAATACATTTATCCTTGTATGCTTTGATGACACGCCATAATCACGCGTGACATTCCATTTACCAAAATAGGGTGTTACATAATTAGAGTCTCATCAACGTGTGCCAAAACACTTCTCGTTATTTAATCTTAGGG
The DNA here is from genome assembly GCA_025667525.1 of Glebionis coronaria. Lineage (NCBI taxonomy): Eukaryota > Viridiplantae > Streptophyta > Magnoliopsida > Asterales > Asteraceae > Glebionis > Glebionis coronaria. The sequence continues at coordinate 139,742,524 of CM046879.1, read as the reverse complement.
GGCATTTGGTTCGCTATCTATTTTGAAAGGAATTGTGATTGATGAAAGGAATTCTAATATGAATGAATTGTAATTGAAAGAGATATAATGTGTTAGAATCGTAACTGATATATTTTGTCACTGTGTTTTGTTGGTTACTAATATTTCAATTTTTAGTTTGTTATTGTCTCGATATCTTTACGAATTGAGTGATCGATAGAAATCAAGTCAACTAATTGTTTTTGGTGTTTGATTAGCAAATTTTATGGTAATCTAGGTCTAATTATCACAAACCCGTCAAAAGTGTAAAATAATCTCGTCTACGTAACCGTACTACGCTAAAAACATTTTGCACATTCCAATTACAAAGCACAATGTACAATAAATTAATGCACAACAAGTAAAAATTCCAAAAATGTAAAGTAAATGAAAGTAGAGGGACTGAAAATGTAAATGTGGAAAATGGAAGGACTGAATATGTAAAATGTAACAACTATTAACCACTTGTAAGAAAGTTAGTAACTGAAATGTAACAAACTAACAAGATCAGGGACCTAAATGCAAACTCTAACCAATTATTAACCAATTAAAAGAAAGTATTAACTTTCCTAATTTCCAGGGACTCAAGTGCAATTAACCAAAGATTTATAACTAAAAATGGGCTTATAGATTTTTAAGCTGAAACTAGAGATTTACTGGACCAAATAAGCTGATACTTGTTTCAAAAGTTTTCAAATTCAAAATTAGCTAGCCATGTTTAAGGAAATAAGATGGGGTTGCCTAAAACACTCTAATAAGCAGTTTTGAAATAAGCCACTTTTAAGAGTTGTGCTTATTGGAATAAGCACAATGTCTGATTTTGTCAAAAGATGATTAAGAGCCCAAATAAATGACACCTATCCAAGAAAATCTGAAATTCACCCAAGAAATATGCCAGAAAAGAAAAGTGCTTATTTTGACCAGTGTTGACCAAAAGTTGACCATAGTTGACCTTGGTCAAAACATATTTTTATGACTTATTAAGCTATTTTGTGAAAGAAAATGAGGACTTTTATGAAGAGAATAAGCTGGAATTAAAAATGAGCTATCACAGAAACATAAGCTTATCACAGAGACTTTCAAGTGCTTATTTCTCTTTCAAAACTGAGAACTGTATAATGTGGCTTGTAGACTCTGAAATCTAGGATGTTAAGCTATCTCTAGAACCAAAATTCAAGTTCTAATTCCAAGTAATGAAGTACTTATGAAGGTTTGAAAATGGCTTGTTTAAGGCTGTTAAGACGGACCCAAAGTTTTTCATGCCATTTGCCTCTTTGACAAATGGTTTGACTTTATATCTTTGCAAAAACACTTAACACCAGATTATAAGTGTAAAATAACACTTTTTAATCAATTCCAGTTACTGAATCAAAGGCTAGTTTATGAACCAAACACCAGTTAAGCTATGAAACAATATTTAAGATAGTTAAGTAGATCAAATCTAACAGATTTTAACTAACAACTAACTAATCATATCAGCAAGATCATAAGAAGCAATTAGCAGGAAAAATCATCAAAGATTACACTAAAGCTAAGAATTGAGCATGCAAGCAACTGTTTAGAGGAAAAGTAAACTAGGATGAGCACTTTGAAGCTATTAAGGCTTCCTTTGATGGAGAAGAGAGTGTTGGATTCTCTTTTTCAGCTTAGGAACACCTTATCACCACAAATCAACTACAAGATCACCACCAAACTCCATGTTCATAACTGCCCTGCTACAAGAGGTCTGAACTTTCGTCTTTGGCTAGAACTGGTATCAAACTAGGACTGCAACACGTCTGAACATCACAAATAGCTTCCAAAACATCCAAGTGATTCAGTTATTCATGGTAGAATAATAGAATTACAATCAATGAAGTATGAACAATGAATTCAGTAAGTGAAGATAAATGGAGAATTTAGTGAACTTGAATTTGTTATTAATGGAAGGAAGTTTGTTATTCTGTTACAACTAATCACTAACAGAGTTAAGAGTGATTGTCAGACACTCTTAAGTTGCTAACTAACAAAATGAGAGAATTAAGCTAGGGGTGTGTCTTTTCACACCTAGAGTACAATACTAGAAATGAACTGATACAAGGGTATTTATAGACTATCCATGAGATGTAGGCGGTATATGTGACGTGTCTTGACCAATGGGAGATTGCCAGGTGTCATGATCTACAATTGAGTTCTTTATCTGTTCTTCATCAATTTGGGGATTTTTTATTCCTTCATTGATATGTTAATTAACCACTTGGGTTGTGTTCGCCTTGCTATGTTGATCACTTTTGCTGTTGAAAGATCTTCATGAAATGACCTCTATCATTCTCTTCGATCTGGAGTTCAAAGGTGCCACGTGGCAGTCTTGGGTTGGTTGAGAAGAGTTCACTCAGATCATTATCCAAAAGGTAATTTATGATTGGTGGACAGCTACTAGTGGTGGTACTATGAAAATTTTTATCACTCTTCATATATGAGGCTAATATCTGGCAATCCGAGTGCTTTTTTAGGCTTCCCATTGGTTGGTTTAAGTATCACTTGGATCAAGCAATAATACTCTTTCCAAATTAACAGTTTAAGTCCCTCAAGTTGGCAGATTCAATGTTTAATGTATAAGCACTTCAAAACTTGTCAATATGAACCCTTAGACTTGTATCTTGAACAATGTTTACCCTTTGACTGAAGTTAACTTTCTCTTGACGTCCTTTGACTTTCTTTGACTTTGTTCTTAACTTTGTTGAATTTTGCACATTTAGTCCCTCAACTTTGGCAGTTTGGTAAGAAAGGCCCTTTGACTTTGTAGACTTGTCACATTGAGTCCTTCTTTTGTCTTTTCTTCAATATAAATTCCTTGGAATCCGTGTTTGCACCAAATTGTATATTTTTACCTACAAAATCATAAAACAACAAAGAATACCCCATAATACTGCTTTTACAAATAAAATCTAGTATTTTTCTTTGTGTTTTAAGGTTTGATATGTTATAATTGATGTGAGATTTCACTCATATCAAATCCCCTACACTTGATCATTGCCATGGCCTCATGCAATGCAATATTTCAAAGCTCTAAATTACATTTTCTCATAATTATTCCACCTTGGCCATAATGAAATGCTTTTACACTAGACTACACTATATGATGCATGATTTTGATTTTTACAATGCAATGCAAAGAAAACAGTTCTATTTATATATTTTTGTATTTTCTTGAAATGATTTGATGGACATAACTCATAAAGAAATCAATGACTTTGATTAGGGCTTTGGTACCATGAATACTTATCATCCTCAAGTTTCACTTTCCCCGTACCAAGCTTAAAAACGAGATCATTGTTATTCATAAGTGAAAGTGCATCGACTTATTCATACAAATCAATTATATTACCATTATACCCCCACTTATTATGCCTCTAAGACCGGTTATTATTTGAGCAAATTGCTTGAGAGCAAATTTCTCATTATTTAAAGCGTGAAATATAAGAAATGTAATATCTGAAAATAAGGAAGCACGGTTTTAATCCTAAGTAACCATCTTATCCATTACTCAAAAAACCGTCCGCAATTAATATAAGTCCGACCTAAAATAATAAGTCATTCGCCTTATGTGTAAGATCCTTATGTCATGCATTAATAAGTAGCTACTCACTCGCTAAGAGAAAAAAAAATAAAACTCACGCAATAATTTATATACGCCGCCTTTTTGAGACCTTGGATCTTCAATCCCGCAACATGTCAAGGTAATATTGGATTGTAGAAACTATTAAATCCCCGCAACCCCTGTGAGAGTAACATTGGAATTTAATAGCTACTATAATTAACACCACACTTCCCCTCTTGGGAGTCTTGTATAATTATTTTCTTCTTTTTTTTCTTTTTCTTTTTTTTAGCCACTCATTTTTTATAAGTCGCTCTTATTTTTTCTTTATTCCTCACAAATAAAAGGAAAAGAATAAAAGGAAAAACACCAGCTAAGTATTAAGCATGACATAAGTCTAGTACACATAAAACGTACTAACATAGAATCTTAAGACGTACTTATACCAACCACGAATGATTAGTCAAAAATGCATGAGAGACTATAAATCAATTAAAACTGTTCTTGATTATTTATTAACAATATATACATGCGTCGATAAAAAAAGTAAAGGTTACGAAAGGGGTATAAAAGCCACAAGTAATTAATATGAGGTTTATCTAGCCCTTTACACTTACTTCAAACTATATCATCTCTCGTTCTCCACAGTTTAAAATCTCAAATAATGAGACTAGTGGATGCTCAGCCTAATAAACCAATAAAGGTCTACATGGTTAAGGATACTATCTAGAGTAAGCTTATATAAGCAAACTCAGGTTGAGTCAAAATATTCATGGCGGGCCTAATATGTCAAAGACGTCTAAATTTGTTAAACCATATCCTTTATTATATTTTTTTTCCTTTTTATATATTTTTTATGAATAAAAGAAGAAATATATATACAATGCAAATGTGTTACGCAAATGAAAAATGATTAATACGAAAATTATGAATGCATTTTTTTGGTGCCCAAAGTAGATAAAAAATTTGAAAAATATTTAAAAACTTAATTTTCCCAATTATCATGAAGGCAAGGCAATGTTATAGGTAAAGTCACTTCGATAGAAGACCCCCTACACTTAAGATAAACATTGTCCTCAATGTTTAAGAGTATTGGATTAAACTCCCCTACACTTATGACATTCATAACTTTGCTTAACTCAAGCTAAGGAAAGGTGTACTAAAGTGAATTCATGTTAGACATTATTAAGAGCCAATTTTGAATCACAAAAGTATCAAAGTGTACCAGATACGAGGGCCTCCTCCATAAGCTCCAATGCATGAAATGAGAGAGAGCAACCCTACAAACACCAAGAGACAAAATATAGGTACCCCCTACACTTCATCTCGACTATATTACCCTTTTATTCATATCCTACCACACTCTAGTATAAATGATCTAACCCTAGTTATTCAAGCTTGATTTAAGGAGTCTCTAGCTCGACTCTTCCCACAATGAATTAATTGATGGCAAAAATGGGAGTCTCTTGGACCATTTCAACGGAAATGTCATCCCCAAAGTAATGTTTCACACGATGACCATTCACTTTGAAGTTTGGGCCATTTGGTTGAGATAACTCAATGGTCCCATATGGAAACACTCTAGCTATAGTGAATGGACCGGACCATCGTGACTTAAGCTTGCCAGCAAAAAGTTTCAACCGTGAGTTATAGACTAAACTGACTCTTCAAGTTTGAACTCACGGTTCTTAATCTTAGCATCATGCAATTGCTTAGTCTTTTCCTTGTAAAGCAATGAGTTTTCATAGGCATCGATTCTAAGCTCATTCATCTCATTAAGTTAGTCGTTCCTATGGGAACCGGCTTGATTAAGATCAAAGTTAGCCCATTTAAGAGCCCATGAAGCCTTGTGTTATAATTCGAATGGGAGGTGGCATGCTTTTCCATAGATAAGTCTATAAGGTGTGCAACCTATTGGTTTCTTAAAGGTGGTTCGAAAACCCCACAATGCATCATCAAGCTTATCCGAACAAGAAGCTCGATGCTCTCCCACCGTACGTACTAAAATCCTTTTCAAACCATGATTTGTGACCTCGGTTTACCCATTTTTTTATGGGTGATACGTGGTAGAAAGTCTATGATTAACACCATACTTCTTCATGACTCTTGTAAATTGATCATTACAAAAATGAGTCCTACGATCACTTATAATGGCACGAGGTACACCAAATCTAGCAAATAATTGCTTCAAGAATTTTACTACAACTAGAGCATCATTAGTAGGCAAGGCCTTAGGCTCAACCCGCTTGGAAACATAATCCACCGCTACGAGTATGTACTTATTCCCTTTTGAAGATGGAAAAGGTCCCATAAAATCTATGCCCCATACATCAAATATTCTACACTCTTGAATGAAATTTTATGGCATCTCATCTCTTTGATTAGTTTTTCCTTGTCTTTGACAAACATCACAATATTTCACCATCTATTGGGCATCTTTATAGACGGAAGGCCAATAGTAACCCGAATCAAAGACTTTCTTACCCGCGTAGTTAGGCCCAAAATGGCCCCCCGTGGTCCTTTATGGAAAGCCTCTAAAATCTTAAATGCTTCGGGCCCATCTACACAACGTCTTATGATTTGGTCCGCACATTGCCTAAAGAGGTAAGGGTCATCCCAAAAGTAGTATTTAGCTTCCTTGAGAAACTTATTCTTTTGTTGGGAAGTAAGACCCTTAATTAGCACATCCCCCACAAGATAGTTTGCAATATCCACAAACCAAGGGGTGGCATCCTCTTGTGAAGATATAGACATGATTTCCTCTAGTGGAAAGGATTCATTTATTTCCTTATGAGGCAATTCTCCTTGAAAAGGATTCTCAAGTCTACTCAAATGATCCGCCGCTAAATTCTCGGCTCTTTTCTTATCACAAATTTCTATGGAAAACTATTGGAGAAACAAAACCCATCTCAATAATCTAGGCATAGAATATTGCTTTCTCATAAGGTATTTGAGAGCGGATTGGTCCGTACACACTATGGTCTTCGAAAGCACAAGATAGGGTCTAAATTTCTCAAAAGCATATACAGTGGCTAACAATTCTTTTTCCGTGGTAGTGTAATGCAATTGAGCATCCGTCATTGTCTTACTAGCATAGTGTAAAGGTTGAAATTGTTTATTAATCCTTTGTCCCAAAACAGCCCCCATGGCATAATCACTAGCATCACACATGAGTTCAAAAGGCAAATCCCAATTTGGTGAAACCAAAACTGGAGCCTTAGTCAATTTGTATTTAAGAATCTCAAAAGACTCTAAACACTCTTGTCTGAATATGAAAGGAGCCTCTTTTTCTAAGAGGTGGGTCATGGGTCTAGCTATTTTTGAAAAATCTTGGATAAAAAGTCTATAGAAACCCGCATGTCCCAAAAAGGTCCTAACTCCTTTCTATGTGGTAGGTGGGGGAAGTTTGGCAATAACATCTACTTTAGCATGATCCACTTCTAATCCTTTCTTAGATATCTTATGGCCCAAAACTATCCCTTCTTTGACCATGAAATGTCACTTCTCCTAATTTAGAACAAGGCGGGTTTCTTCACACCTTTTAAGCATACGTTCTAAATGGGAGAGACAAGAAGTGAATGAATCTCCAAACACCGAGAAATCATCCATAAACACTTCCATGGTGTACTCTATCATGTCATGAAAGATTGCCATCATACACCTTTGAAATGTCCCCGGGGCATTGCACAAACCAAAAGGTATTCTCTTGTAAGCAAATGTGCCATAGGGACAAGTGAATGTGGTCTTTTCTTAATCTTTTGGATCAATGGGTATTTGGAAATAACCCGAGAATCCATCAAGAAAGCAACAGTATTCATTTCTCGCTAAACGTTCTAGAATTTGGTCCATGAAAGGTAATGGGAAATGGTCTTTCCTAGTGGCATCATTAAGCTTTCTATAATCAATACAAACACTCCAACCCATGACAAGCCTTATGGGAATCAACTCGTTGTTTTCATTTGGAACAACGATGATTCCACCCTTTTTAGGCACACAATACACCGGGCTAACCCATGGTGAGTCAGAATTTGGGAAAATCATACCCGCATCAAGGAGTTTAATAACTTCCTTTTTGATGACTTCATGGATTTTTGGGTTAACCCTTATTTGTTTTTGAATGGCGGGTTTGTAATCATCCTTCATAAGGAGTTTATGTGTACAAAAGTTAGGATCAATCCACCTTATGTCGGATATTTTACAAGCTATAGCCTTTTTGTGCTTCTTAAGAACTTCTATAAGCTTTTTCTTCTCATCATCTTTGATACACTATTTTTTATATGGATTCTATATTCTCTCGATATCCTCTCGAATTGATCTTGGTTCTAAGTGGAATGATTGTTCTTGGTTACTAAAAAGGGAATTGTTTTTCTAATCTACTAAAGGGTTAAATACTCTAAAATGTAAACTTAAATTTAAAAGCAATTATATTAATAACAGTTAATAAAACTTGAAATAATAATATAAAATGAAGAAACAGTAAATAACACTCAACTAAATTCGAAATACTCAAAAGAAAAGAAAATTGATTCGGAAGTATACCTTGATCCGGAAGTTTATCCGGAACTTGGTTCGGAAGTTCACTCGGAACTTGGCTCGGAACTTGGTTCGGAAGTTTTACTCGGAAGTTCACTCGGAAGATTGATCCGGAACTTAATTCGGAACTTCACCCTGAACTTGCTTCGGAACTTTACTCGGAAGATTGATTCGGAAGATTGGTTCGGAAGTTCACTCGGAACTTTCGTCCGGAAGTTCACTCGGAACTTTCGTCTGGACGTTCACTCGGAACTTGGTTCGGAAGTTGATCCGGAAGATTCAAACTGATTCGGAACTTTTTGAAAAACCATTCATTCGGAACTTTTTAACATAAATTGATTCGGAACTTTTAAAAATGAAACTTATTCGGAACTTTTGAAAACTACATTCATTCGGAACTTCTTATGCTCATTCGGAACTTTTTGTTCATCCGGAACTTTTTGTTCATCCGGAACTTTTTGTTCATCCGGAACCTGGGAATACTTCAAGAACAATACTAATCAGAAAAAACAGGGTACATCGATTTCGAGCCAAAAATCAACAAGTTTTTCACTACAACTTAAATAAAACTAACCACGAATCATATACTAACCATAAACTACAAATCCCATCAATAAAAACATAAAACCCAACAACTTTTGAAGATCAAATTTAACAAAATAAACTTTAAGACTTGGAATCAAAAAGATTAAGATGAACAAGATGAAATGGAAAGATTGATATATTGAATGATTAAGGTTTTAACAATCACAAGACAAAGATTAAACTACAAGATTCTTGGAACAATAAAAATCAAAATCACCAAACACCCTAGTGGTGTTGGTGATGACTACGAACAGAAAGGGAGAAAAAGATGGGAAAAGAAAAACTGAATGAAAAGTGTGAAGGGTGGACTTTATATAGGTGTTCCCTTTGGTTGGTGGGTGGGCTTTCTCCCGTTCTTCTTGTCTTCTCGTCTTTTCAGAAAAGTTGACGTTTTCGATTCTGATTCGGGATTTGTCGTCGATTAATTTCAACTCGTCTTTTAATTTCTTCGTTTAATAGACTTGAGTTTCTTCGACTTATATAAATCTTCCATCTTTGGTCCTTTTCTTCGATAAATCTTCGAATAGGCCTAGTGACTTCAAATCTTTTGCATCTCTTGGACAATAGACTTCATCTTGAGTCTTTTTCTTCGGTAAAACCCGTGCAATCCCATGTTTTCTCCATTATCCATCCGGTTGGCTCTGAAAACACAATAAATACAAAAACCACGCATAATTCCAAACAAATGATATTAAATACGCGTTTTGGTCTCGTTTTAGCCAGAATTAAGTGGTAAAAGGATGGGTGTTTTCACACCTATCAAATCCCCTACACTTAACCATTGCCATGCCCTCATGCAATGCTTAGTGACAAAGCACATTTACACTTTTCTCATAATCAATCAACCTTGGCCTTATTAATATATTACTAAATAAAAATGAAAGTACTAAGAGAAATTAAAACTTTAAAGTAAACAAAAGGATGGAAATAACTTGCAAGAGATCAAGGACTTACATTAGGGCTTTGGTGCTGTGAAGATTTATCACCCTCAAGTTTCACGTTCCCCAAACTAAGCTTAAAAACGAGATCATTGTTATTATAAGTTAGCAAATCAAACACTTACACACATGGCTTAATTAAATGCTTAAACTCCCTTATTCCTAGGTGTATCTCTTATATTTTATTTTTGTCTTATAATGATCATGAAGATGCATTTTTGGACTTATTTCGATAGTTTATTAGGCTGAAAGCAAAGTAGGACGATTTGATCAATAGTTAGCTAAAGGACAAAATCTCTTAAAACTGCTTCTCGGGATATCAAAAAGTTCATATCTTGGCATAACTTGGTTCACGATTTGAGACCTTTCTCGGGCCGATTTTTGGCATGTACTTCATACTTCATATCTTGAGAGACGAGCTTGAGATAATGGTCTTCTCATCGTTCATAGAGTTTCTTCACTTGGAGACTTTTGAGAGGTACTCCAACTTTGTTGACCACGACTTCATGATTATTTCTTCAATCTCTATTTGGGATTTTGAGATACAACGATCCGCCTCCTTTTCGGACTTGGATCTATTTATCCTCATACCTTGTTAGGGTCTTTTCGGATAGACTTCTCCATCATCTTTATGGGAGTTGATTGCTTTTCGTCGTGAGTCTTGATCCTTCATATTGACTTTGGGAATAATGCTTTTCACATCACTTTGGATCTTTAGCAATAAAATGGAATCCTCATGCCTTGTTAGGGCCTTTTCGGACTCGCCAATCTTCGCGCCCCACTTCATAAGTTATGCCTTGGCTATGAACTCTTATCATTACCGAGCAACTTTTAAACGATCTTGGGCTAGAAGCTAAGTAACTTTTCAAATCGTACGACCTTACTTATTGCAGATAAATTATCAGCAAGTGATGGGAGAATAGGTAAATAATTACACCAAGTGAGCTTGTGTAAGATTACCGACTTATAATTGACTCTATCACTTCTCGTTCTCCACAATTTAAAATCTCAAGTAATGAGACTCGTGGATACTTAGCCTAATAAACCAATTAAGGTCTACATGGTTAAGGATACTAGCTAGAATAAACTTGGATAAGTCTATTCGGGTTGAGTCAAAATAATCGCAACGGGCCTAATATGTCAAAGACTTCTAAACTAGCTACACCACTTTATTACAGGATATATACATACGAAAGCAACGATAAAAATTTAAAAATTACGACTAAATGGCCAAAGTTAATAAAAAATTTGAAAAATGTTGAAAAAGATGATTTTCCGGTTAAATGAAGGCATTTTCATGGAAAAGTCCACTTAAAACTTCGATAGAAGTCCCCCTACACTTAAGAAAACATTGTCCTCAATGTTTAAGCATGTGGGAAAAATCTCCCCTACACTTATGACATTGTGCACGTTGGTTAACTCGAGTTAAGGAAGAGACGACTAAAGTGATCAATTTCAAATGTGAGTATGAAGAAAATTGAATGACGATAGTTGAGAGATAGAACCGGATTTCGGATAACACGGGAGCACGGTTCTTCAAAGGTTCCAAAAGTGCACTTATCCCTGTAATCACATCACCACACAAAGAAAGCAACCTATATAGGTCCCCCTACACTTAGGAGGTTAAAATGAAAAAGGATAGATACTCGGGCTGCCTCCCGAGGAGCGCTTGTTTTTGATAACCGAGTCACGAGCCTGACTCGACCCAAAATTAGTTCATGGGGAACGTGGTAAGGGATGGAATCATCTCTTGAGAGATGTCCTCACCAAAGTACGATTTCAAACGCTGGCCATTCACCTTGAAGTTGGGCCCATTTGGCTGAGAAAGCTCAATGGTGCCATAGGGAAAGACATTGGTGATGGTGAATGGACCAGACCAGCGACTCTTCAACTTGCCTGAGAAGATCTTCAACCGAGAGTTAAAGAGTAAGACTTGATCACCAACGTGGAACTCTCGGTTCTTGATTTTAGCATCGTGGATAATCTTGGTCTTCTCCTTGTAGATCAATGAGTTCTCGTAAGCTTGATTCCTCAATTCTTGTAGCTCGTTGAGTTGAATCTTGCGAAAATCACCAGCTTTGTTGATGTCGAAGTTAGCCCACTTTAAGGCCCAGTATGCCTTATGTTCCAGCTCGATAGGGAGGTGGCAAGCTTTCCCGTACACAAGACGATAAGGCGTACAGCCGATCGGGGTCTTGTAAGCAGTACGGAAAGCCCACAGAGCATCATCTAACTTATCGGCCCACGCGGCGCGATCCTCTCCCACAGTACGCTCCAAAATTCTCTTCAATCCATGGTTGGATATCTCGGCTTGACCGTTGGTTTGAGGATGATAAGCGGTGGAAAGACGGTGATTGACACCATACTCTGCCATGACTCTTGCAAATTGATCGTTGCAAAAATGAGTCTCGCGGTCACTGATAATAGCACGAGGAACATCGAATCGAGCAAACAGTTGTTTCAAGAAATTACAAACCACCCTCGCGTCGTTTGTGGGTAAAGCCTTGGCATCAACCCATTTGGAAACGTAGTCAACAGCGACAAGGATGTATTTGTTGCCTTTAGAAGAAGGGAATGGCCCCATAAAGTCGATGCCCCATACATCAAAGATTTCACATTCTTGTATGAAATTTTGAGGCATCTCATCTTTATGTGTGATCTTGCCTTGTTTTTGGCAAGCATCACAATGTTTAACCATCTCGTGAGCATCACGGTAAATGGTGGGCCAATAGAATCCTGAATCAAACACTTTTTTGGCAGTGTAGTTGGGACCAAAGTGACCACCGGTGGGTCCTTTGTGGCAAGCCTGGAGAATGTCTAAAGCGGCCGGTCCGTCAACACATCGGTGAATAATCAAGTCAGCGCATTGTTTGAATAGAAAAGGGTCATCCCAAAAGTAAGTCTTAACATCGTTCAAGAACTTCTTTTTTTGTTGGGATGTTAACCCTTGGATGAGAACGCCACCCGCTAAGTAGTTTGCAATATCAGCAAACCACGGGGTGCCATCAAGATTGAGATTTAGAGAAATTAAGGTCTCAAGGGGGAAAGAATCATTGATCTCTTTGTTCGGATGATCCCCTTGATATGGATCCTCAAGTCTGCTCAGATGATCCGCGGCCAGGTTTTCGACTCCCTTCTTGTCACGAATTTCAATGTTGAATTCTTGAAGGAGTAAAACCCAGCGAAGAAGTCTTGGCTTAGAATCATGCTTTGTCATCAAGTACTTCAACGCGGAATGGTCCGTGTATACGATTGTGGTGGAAAGGACAAGATAAGGGCGGAACTTTTCAAAAGCATAGACAACAGCTAAAAGCTCTTTTCGGTTGTCGTGTAATGCAATTGAGCCCCGTCATTGTCTTGCTAGCGTAATGGATCGGTTGGAAGTGTTTGTTCACTCTTTTTCCCAGAACCGCTCCAATAGCAAAATCACTAGCATCGCACATCAACTCAAAGGGAAGCTCCCAATTAGGGGTAACCAAGATGGGTGCCTTAGTTAGCTTATCTTTAAGCGAGTTGAAGGCTTCAAGACACTCTTTAGAAAAGATAAAAGGAGTATCTTTTTCTAAGAGGTGGGTCATCGGGCGAGCGATTTGAGAAAAATCTTTGATGAAGCGACGGTAGAAGCCCGCATGACCCAGAAAGCTTCTCACACCCTTCACGGTTGAAGGTGGAGGTAATTTGGCTATGACATCTACTTTAGCACGGTCGACTTCAAGACCGGCGTTAGAGATTTTGTGTCCTAGCACAATGCCTTCTTTTACCATAAAATGGCATTTTTCCCAATTCAGAACAAGGCGAGTGTCTTTGCACCGCTTCAGCATACGTTCCAAATTGGCAAGGCAGGAAGAGAAGGAATCCCCGAAGACCGAGAAATCATCCATGAAGACTTCCATGGTTTGTTAAACCATGTCATGGAAGATAGCTAACATGCACCTTTGGAAAGTCCTGGGGGCATTGCATAAGCCAAAAGGCATTCTTTTGTAAGCAAATGTGCCATAGGGACAAGTGAATGTTGTCTTCTCTTGATCTTGGGGATCGATGGGTATTTGGAAATAACCCGAGAAACCATCAAGAAAGCAGTAATATTCATTACCTGCTAAACGTTCAAGCATTTGGTCCATAAAAGGTAGAGAGAAATGATCCTTTCTCGTGGCATCATTGAGTTTACGGTAGTCTATACAAACTCTCCACCCAGTAACGAGACGGGTAGGAATCAACTCGTTGTTTGCATTGGGCACAACGGTGATGCCGCCTTTCTTAGGCACACAATGGACTGGACTAGCCCATGGTGAATCCGAAATAGGGTAAATCATACCCGCATCAAGAAGTTTGATAACCTCTGTTTTGAAGACTTTATGGATTTTTGGATTCACCCTTCGTTGGCTTTGAATTGTGGGCTTAAAGTCGTCCTCCATGAGAATTTTGTGTATGCAGAAGTGAGGATCAATTCCGCGAATGTCGGAGATTTTCCAAGCGATAGCTCTTTTATGCTTCTTCAACACGGCGACAAGGCGGGCTTTTTCTTCTTCTTTCAGGTCCTTCGCGATGATGACCGGTAACTTCTCGTTGTCTTCAAGGAAAACGTACTCAAGATGAGGAGGTAGGTCCTTAAGCTCAAGAGTGGGAGGATCCTCAATAGATGGTGAAACTAACGATGGATCATCATTAGTCACCTCTTTAGGAGAAGGAGGATCAATAGCAGTAACCGTCGGGGATAGTGGAGAAAGATTGTCTTCTTTAAGAAGGTTTTCAATGAGGCGGAGATCTTCATCCCAATTGGTGGTAGAATCATCGTGGTCTAAGTTCACATCTCCCATGGTGGCTTCCAAATCTTTCCAAAGGAAATCACTTTCTCCAAATAGAGATAGTGATGAGTCAATAGAGGAAACGGTCTCAATATTGGGAAGAGAGGTAGGAATACTTTTACAAGCATCTTTGAAGTGTTCTTCACAAGCCTCATCAATAACATCAATACAATTAACACTCTCGTATGAATAAGGCTGTTTAGAAAGCTTTCCCATGTTGAAGACGATTTTATCGTCACCCACTCTCATGATAAGCTCACCGGCTTCAACATCGATTAGAGTGTGACCGGTCCTCAGGAATGTACGACCAACGATCAATGGCACACGAGGGTCCATGTCGTAGTCAACAACGACGAAATCGGCAGGAAAAGTGAATTTGTCGACTCCTACAAAGACGTCTTCGACTATCCCCACTGGATAAGCAACCGTACGGTTAGCTAATTCCAAAGTCATTTTGGTGGGGACTAGCTCAGGGAGAGATAATTGCTTCCAAACGCTTAAGGGCATTAAGTTGATACTGGCACCTAGATCGGCTAGGGCCATGCAATTCTCTACCCCCGGGAAGTTGCAAGGAATCAAAAAGCGACCCGGATCACCAAGCTTGGTTGGCAATTTCCTTAAGAGCACTGCAGAGCAATTCTCATTAAGTTGGGTGTTGGCAATATCAAGAAGCTTTTCTTTATCATTTAGAAGATCTTTAAACATCTTAGCGTATTTGGGCATGTGAGCGAGAGCCTCGGCAAAGGAGATGTTAAAATTCAATTGTTTAAACATTTTGAGAAAGTTTGAAACTTGAATATCATCCTTGCTCTTTTGCTTCTCTTTCCTCAACCTTGAAGGATAAGGTATATTGGATGAAGAAGAAGGCTTTAGGGGAATAGGATCACTCACAACCACGGGTGGTGGGGAAATGGGGGTAGAAGGTGAAGGAGGCGGAGAAATTGGGGAAGTAGAAGGAGGAGGAATAGGAGCAGGTGACTCGTTCTCCTTAGTCACAACCACCGGTGGAGGCATAGGAAGCTCGGGTTCCTTGGTACCTTTGCCACTGCGAGTGGTGATTGCTTTCATCTCCCCTCTTGGATTCGCAACGGTGTTACTCGGAAGAGTACCCGAAGAAGAGGGTTGATTACCTTGGAAAAAACTAGCCATCATGTTCTTTAAGTCATTCGTTTGACTATCCAAAGTGTTTCTCATGTCAGCTCTCAGATCGTTCCCTTGTTTCACCAGGTCTGCTTTCAGGTTGAGCACTTCTCACTAAAGATTTCCCACGATCACATTGTTAGTCCTCATGTAGGTTTCCACTTCTTGGTGTAAAGCGGTGGGTTGGTTGGGAGGAGCATTGTATACGGGTGGTTGATAAGCAGGTTGCTGGTAAACTTGGTTGTTTCTTTGAGGTGGTTGTTGTTGTTTGTGAGGAGGTATGTATGGTGTACGAGGTTGTTGTTGTTGTTGAGGAGGGCGATTGAGGGTTTGTTGTTGGTTTGGGTTGTTAGGAGGAAAACCGGGTGGTGAGAGATAGTTGTTGGAGCGGTAGCTAAGCAAGTTACGGTCACCTTGAGGTCTAGCTTGATAAGCGGGTTGAGGATAGGTGCCATAAGCTGCATTGACATTTTCAGAAGGGTAGTCTTGGGTGGCGGTACAAGTGGTGTAAGTATGAGGACCCCCGCATATCTCGCATGGTTGGCTAACAGCATTGACTTGAGCGTCTTTAGCGTTTCTAGCGTTGATGCTGTTGGTGTTGCTGGCGGTTTGGGTAGCAAGCGATTCAAGAAGCGTAGTGATTTTGTCAAGTCGCTTATCGCTGTCACTAGTACTAGCACTAGCGACATTGGTCCGAACACTCTTGGTTTTCACACGAGACTTATTTTCAATGATATCCCAACCAGCATTGGAAGTCTTAGCCAAAAGATTACCCCCCCGAGGCACTGTTTAGTGAATCTTGGTCATTCATGTTTAAACCATTGTAAAAAGTGTTAATTTGGTGCACTTTGGTAAAAACCATGTTGTGGGCATTTTCTCAAAAGGTCTTTGAAACGGTCCCAATATTCACTAAACGACTCATCGTACTTTTGTTCAAAATTTATGATTTCATTCCGTAAAGCGGTAGTACGAGAGGGTGGGAAAAAGTAGTTGATAAACTTGGTCTCCAAATCCGTCCACGAAAGAATACTCTGTGGCGGTTCCTTAGCAAGCCAATGTCGGGCTTGTCCCTCTAAAGAAAAGGGAAAAAGTTGTAACCGGATTACCTCTTGTGGAACACCATTGAATTTGACCGTATTTGTGAGTTGCAAAAATCTCTTGATGTGGTCATGAGGATCATCAATGGTACGCCCCCAGAATGGTTGAGCAGAGACCATCTGGATAAAGCCGGATTTAAGCTCAAAATTGTTGGCTGCAATCGCTGGTATAACAACTGGATCAGTGTTGCCATCTACATGTGCTTGCAGAAGTTCGATCATCGGGCGATTATCCGGTAGAGGCTCATTGTTGTTGTTGTTGTTATTATTGTTGTTGAAAGGTGGGTTGTTGTTGTTATTATTGTTGTTTTGAGGTGGGTTATTGTTGTTGTTTTGTACACCGGCCATGTTTAAGTTATCGAGAGTCTCGGGCTCGGGATAAAACGTGGAGCGTGTACGCATGCACCTGCAAAAGAACTAACAAGGCAAAAACAAAGCAAAAATATTTTTGGTTTTTTATGTTTTTTAATTTTTAGGATTTTTGAAAATTTTATATTTTTTTTTTTTAGGATTTTTTGAATTTTTTTATGAAAAAGTAACGTTCACGGGGAACGGATCCCAAAATCCAAGTTCTCACAAAAAACTGTTGATCTTAACGAGAAGAGCCGGCAGCGGCGCCATTTGATACACTATTTTTTATATGGATTCTATATTCTCTCGATATCCTCTCGAATTGATCTCGATTCTAAGTGGAATGATTGTTCTTGGTTACTAAAAAGGGAATTGGTTTTCTAATCTACTAAAGGGTTAAATGCTCTAAAATGTAAACTTAAATTTAAAAGCAATTATATTAATAACAGTTAATAAAACTTGAAATAATAATATAAAATGAAGAAACAGTAAATAACACTCAACTAAATTCGAAATACTCAAAAGAAAAGAAAATTGATTCGGAAGTATACCTTGATCCGGAAGTTTATCCGGAACTTAATTCGGAACTTCACCCGGAACTTGCTTCGGAACTTTACTCGGAAGATTGATTCGGAAGATTGGTTCGGAAGTTCACTCGGAACTTTCGTCCGGAAGTTCACTCAGAACTTTCGTCCGGACGTTCACTCGGAACTTGGTTCGGAAGTTGATCCGGAAGATTCAAACTGATTCAGAACTTTTTGAAAAACCATTCATTCGGAACTTTTTAACATAAATTGATTCGGAACTTTTAAAAATGAAACTTATTCGGAACTTTTGAAAACTACATTCAATCGGAACTTCTTATGCTCATTCGGAACTTTTTGTTCATCCGGAACTTTTTGTTCATCCGGAACTTTTTGTTCATCCGGAACTTTTTGTTCATCCGGAACCTGGGAATACTTCAAGAACAATACTAATCAGAAAAAACAGGGTACATCGATTTCGAGCCAAAAATCAACAAGTTTTTCACTACAACTTAAATAAAACTAACCACGAATCATATACTAACCATAAACTACAAATCCCATCAATAAAAACATAAAACCCAACAACTTTTGAAGATCAAATTTAACAAAATAAACTTTAAGACTTAGAATCAAAAAGATTAAGATGAACAAGATGAAATGGAAAGATTGATATATTGAATGATTAAGGTTTTAACAATCACAAGACAAAGATTAAACTACAAGATTCTTGGAACAATAAAAATCAAAATCACCAAACACCCTAGTGGTGTTGGTGATGACTACGAACAGAAAGGGAGAAAAGATGGGAAAAGAAAAACTGAATGAAAAGTGTGAAGGGTGGACTTTATATAGGTGTTCCCTTTGGTTGGTGAGTGGGCTTTCTCCCGTTCTTCTTGTCTTCTCGTCTTTTCAGAAAAGTTGACGTTTTCGATTCTGATTCGGGATTTGTCGTCGATTAATTTCAACTCGTCTTTTAATTTCTTCGTTTAATAGACTTGAGTTTCTTCGACTTATATAAATCTTCCATCTTTGGTCCTTTTCTTCGATAAATCTTCGAATAGGCCTAGTGACTTCAAATCTTTTGCATCTCTTGGACAATAGACTTCATCTTGAGTCTTTTTCTTCGGTAAAACCCGTGCAATCCCATGTTTTCTCCATTATCCATCCGGTTGGCTCTAAAAACACAATAAACAAAAAAAACCACGCATAATTCCAAACAAATGATATTAAATACGCGTTTTGGTCTCGTTTTAGCCAAAATTAAGTGGTAAAAGGATGGGTGTTTTCACACCTATCAATCTTTCAAGTCTTTAGTTATGATAACGGGTAATTTATCCTCTCCCTCTAAGAAGGCATACTCAAGGTGTGATGGAAGATCCTTAAGCTCTAAGGTAGGTGGACTCTCAGTAGAAGGTTTCACTAATGATGGATCATCATTGGTAACTTCCTTAGGAGTATGTGGAGAAGTATGGTCTTCACTGAGAAGTTTCTCAATGGTACGAATATCTTCTTCCCAATCGGTGAGAGAATCGTCATATGGTAACTCCACATCTCCTAAACTTGCCTTAAATTCTTGTAAAACAAAATCACTTGCTCCAAAGGAGTCAAGGAAGGGGAAATGGAAGCTACGGTCTCAACATGTGGAATGTTCTCATTACTACTCTTACAAGCCTCATGAAAATGTACATCACAAACTTCATCAAGAACATCCACAATGTTACCGGTTTCCCACCCTTGAGATTTCTTAGTTAGTTTTCCCATCTTAAATACAACTTTCTCATCCTCTACCCTCCTAATGAGTTCCCCTTCCGCCACATCAATAAGAGTGCGATCAGTCCTTAAGAAAGGTCTTCCTACAATGAGGGGAACTCTAGGGTCCATGTCACAGTCAACAACTACAAAATCCGCTGGGAGTATGAACTCATCAACTCCTACAAAAACATCTTCCGCAATCCCCACCGGCTACGCTATTGAACGGTTTGCTAACTCGAGTATCATCCTAGTAGGTGTAAGCTCAGGAAGAGAGAGTTGTTTCCAAACCGACAAAGGCATCAAATTTATGCTAGCACCAAGATCCGTAAATGCCATGCAATTCTCAACCCCTGGGAAATTACATGGAATCAAGAACCGACCCGGATCACCAAGTTTAATAGGTAAAGTCTTCAACAACACCGCGGAACAATTCTCATTCAATGAAGTGTTAGGCATATCAATCAATTTTTCTTTGTTGGAGATAAGGTCCTTAAACATTTTGGAAAACTTGGGCATGTAAGCTAAAGCCTCCGCAAAAGATATATTGATATTCAATTGCTTAAACATCCTCAAAAAGTTGGACACTTGAATGTCATCTTTGTTCTTAAGCTTCTCTTTTCTCAACCTAGAAGGATATGGAAGATTAGGTTTGGGTGAAGGTTGAGTAGAGGTTGTTGAAGGACTTAATAACTGATTTTAATAAGTGAAATTTGTTCTTGATTGGTCTAATCGAATTGATCCTGGTTTTAAGTGTGACTCAGCCGTTTTTGGTGGATAAAAGAAAAGTTGATAATCTATTTGTATTTAAAAATTAAAACTTGAAAAGTATAAAACAAATGACAATTAATAAATAAATTAAACAAATTTAAAACTTAATGAAACGTAAAATTTAAAATAACACTAAACAAAACACTTTAAAATAAACTTGACAAAAATGACGGGAAAATAAATATTTTAGATCAATTCGGAATGCAAAATCAAAATTTAATTCGGAAAACAAACACACCTAACCTAATTCGGAATCCAATATAAAACGTAGTTCGGAATGCTGAAACTAGACCTAGTTCGGAATCCATGCTTTTATAACTATTCAGAATACAATTTTAATGTAATTCGGAAAACACCACAAAACATAATTCGGAATGATTCAATGTTATTAGTTCGGAATATCAAATTATTACCTAATTCAGAATTTTCAATTTGAAACCTAATCCAGAATGTTATGATGAACCTAATTCGGAATCTGCATAAAGTCTTTAATTCGGAATATCTGAATAATGCACCTAATCTGGAATACTTGCAAATAACGTCATTCGGAATAATCTGTTTTCAACTAATTCGGAATTCTTAAACGCTATATAATTCAGAAAGTTACAAACTTATCTAATTCGGGAAAAGGAAGTGTTAAGTAATTCGGAAAAAGAATATTATGCTAATTCGGAATAAGCTAAACAAAGTTAACAAGTCGGAATCACAAAGTAAGACCTAATCCGGAAGATTTTCAAGTTTATAATTCGGGAAAACTAGGAAATGTTTATTATTCGAAATAATAGGGTTTATTAATTCGGGATAAAGAAAAAATAAGCTAAAACCAAATAAGCAAATAACCAAAAATTAAGCTAAACCAATATTTAAAATAAGATAACAAGACACAAATTAAAAACTCTAAAAACACAAAATAAGCAAAATTAATAAAATCAACTTTTAAAACATTTAACTACTAAATCCACTTAAATAGAAATAAGCTAAACACAAAATAATCAATAAACACAATAAGCAATAACCATCAATCACATGAAAACAATAAGAACAATGAAATAAGCACTTCAATCAAATAAGCAATAAGATTAAATAAGCTACATGATTAACCAAATCGACACAAAATTAAAACAAGAAAGGAAGAATGAGATTAATTGAAAAGCTTGAATTAAAGATGAAGATTAAGATTCAGAAGATTAAGACAAAAGATGAAAATCTTAAGAACATTAAAGAAATCTAGAGAGAGAAAGTAATTTTACACCTACTCCTAATTACTTGAAAAATAAAACTAAAATCTACTAATGAAAGACTAACTATTACAAATGAAGGTTTTTAGGTTATTTATAGTGGAGGATAATGTGGTGTTGTTGCTTCCTTCTTTCTCTTTGTCTTTTCGTCTTCTTAATTAATTCGCCTTTCTCGAATTTGTCTCGGGATTTGTCGATAGATAAAATGAACTCGTCTTCTAATTTTTTTCTTTTATTAGATTTGGTTCTTCGACTTCGTTAAACTTCAGTCTTTGGTCTTTTTCATCGATAAAAGCCCGTGTTTTCTTCCTTTTTCATCTTTTGGTCCTAAAACACAACAAAAACACAAACTACACGTAATTCCGACTTTTATGACATTAAACACGCGTTTTGGTCTCGCTTTTAGTTGTTTTAAGTGGTAAAAGGATAAGTGTTTTCACACTTATTAAATCCCCTACACTTGAACATTACAATTCCCTCATGCAATGCATAATTTGAAAGCAAGATTTACATTCTCCATCATAATTAACCCACCTTTGCCTTTATTAAATACTACAATACTATAAAAACTAAAAAGATAGAAAGATTTCAAAATGTTCGAAGGAAGAAACTTGTAAAGAAATCAAAGACTTACATTAGGGCTTTTGTTGTCATGAATATTTATCACCCTCAAGTTTCACGTTCCCCACACCAAGATTAAAAACGAGATCCTTGTTATTATAAGTTAGTAAAGCTAACACTTACTCATGTGGCTCAATTATTCACTTAGACCCCCTTATTCTTAGGTGTATCTCTTATATTTTATTATTGTCTTGAATGATCACGAGGATTCATTTTTGACTTATTTCGATAGTTTATTAAGGCCGACAATAAAGTAGGATGATTTAATCCATAGTTAGCTAAAAGACAAAATCTTTTAAAACTGCTTCTCGGAACCTCAAAAAGTTCATATCTTGGCATAACTCTTTTCACGATTTGAGACCTTTCTCGGACCGATATTTGGCATTGACTTCAAACTTCAAATCTTGAGAGACGTTCTTGAAATTATGGTCTTCTCTTCATTTTGGTATACATCTTCATTAGGAGTGAGAGATGCTTCAAACGTTGACCACGACTTCTTCATTTATCCTTGTCTTTATTTAGGACTTTGATATACAACGATCCGCCTCCTTTTCGGACTTGGATCTATTTATCCTCATACCTTGTTAGGGTCTTTTTGGATAGAATTCTCCATGATCTTTAGGGGGGTATTTTCTTTTCGTCGTGTGTCTTGATCCTTCATATTGATTTGGATTAATGATCTTCACATCATCTTTGGATCCTTAGCAAAAAAAGTGAATCCTCGTGCCTTGCGAGGGCCTTTTTGGACTCGGATATCCTTATGCCTTGTTAGGGACTTTTTGGATACGACAATCTTCGCGTCCCGCTTCAATAAGTTATGCCTTGGCTATGAACTCTAATTAATCCCGAGCAACTTTTAAACGATCTTGGGCTAGAAGCTAAGTAACTTTTTAAATCGTACGACCTTATTTATTGCATTTATTTATTTACAAGTGATGGGAGAAAAAGCTTATAATTAACTCACATAAGTTCATGAAAGAATACAAAACTTATAATTGACTCTATCATCTCTCGTTCTTCACAATTTAAAATCTCAAGGAATGAGACTCGTGGATGCTTAGCCTAATAAACATATTAAGGTCCATATGGTTAAGGATACTAGCTAGAGTAAACTCAAATAAGTAAACTCGGGTTGAGTCAAAATATTCACGATGGGCCTAATATATCAAAGACATCTAAACTCATTAAAACCATTTTATTAAATAATTACGAAGAAAGAAAATAACATAAACAAAGGAAAATACTACTAGGACAAAGAAGATCCAAAAAATGTCAAAAAATCAATTTTCCGGTTAAATTAAGGCCATATTAATGGAAAAGACCACTTAACTTCGATAGAAGTCTCCCCTACACTTAATATAAACATTTTCCTCAATGTTTAAGCATGTGGAAGTAAACTCCCCTGTGCATGTTGTTTAAATCTTTCTAAGGAAGAGACAACTAAAGTGATTCCTATTTCAACAATTATGGATATAAAAGAGTGAATCAAAAGAGTTTAGGATAGAACCAGGAAGACGGGTACACAGAATCACGGGTCATCAAAAGTGACCAAAAGTGGATCGTTGAAAGCTCTAATCCCTGCAAATCATAAGAAAGAAAACAACAAACAACTACGTGGCTCCCCTACACTTATTATGAAAAACGGATAAAGAAGGATAGATCATCGGGTTTCCTCCCGAGAAGCACTTGTTTTTGTTAACCGAGTCACGAGCCTGACTCGACCCCGAATACTATGGTTGAAAGTTTATAGAAAACCTTGAAGAAGTTCCGCCGGGGTCAAAGACATGGTTCTCATCTAACAAGTAGCACAAGCCTAAGGTGAACAACACAAGCCAAAGTAGAGTAGGCGAGGTTCGCTTAAGCAAAAGTTGAGCACGGTGATAGAAGGTATGGTGAGTTGAAAGCGTAGCTTCGTATTTTCCAAAAGTCTTTCCTTTTATTTCATCAGATGGATACTGAGATGGCTCAAAAATTGTGATACCCGGATCGAACACCTTTTCCTTTAGGGGAAAATAAGAATGACACTCAGTAGATCTTGAAGAAGATTCGCCCATATACCGCACAATCTCATCCGAAGAAGGTGGAAAGAGAGGTGTCAAAACATAAGTACTACGAATGTTGGTGTCGTCTGGTTTCTTCTCCTTTGAAACGGGTTTCTTAACATCCGAAGGAGGGTAGATGCCATAATCAAAATCCAAAGTAGGAGAATCATGCTCATTAGGTAAGTAAGTATTGAGAAAGGTGGCAAAATCTTCCTCAAAAGAGTAATCCTCTAAAGTAGTATCAAGCTTTTTGTTGGAGGATCCTTATCAAAGATAGAATCAAAATTATCATGAGTTGAAGAATCACTCGAAAGAGTGTCAACATCATCAAAGTCATCATAAATCGGCATGTCTTGATACTCGGAAGTAGAATCATCATATTCATCAAAAATTGGTGGAGCATCCAAATCGGAAGTAGAATCAACAGAATCGTCCACATGTTCTTGAAAAAGTGGATTATCATAGAAAGTCTCGAAAAGAGGATTGTTGTGTAGTACAAAATCATCAAGCGTTGTAGTTTCCAAAGGATTGGTAACAAGCTCGTCTTGAAGCACACCAATCATTTTCGCCGATTTTTTTCCATTAGATTTGCTTGTAATCTTCCCCATTTTGAAAACTTGTTGATCATTCCCGACCCTAAGAATTAGTTCACCTTCGGCAACATCGACTAAAGCTTTTCCGGTTCGCAAGAATGGTTGTCCAAGTATTAACGAAATACGAGGATCCATCTCATAATCAACAACAACAAAATCAACCGGAAAAGTGAAGGTACCAACTTTAACAAAAACATCTTTGGCAATGCCAACGGGGTAAGCGATAGTTCGATTTGCTAGCTCAAGGGTCATACGTGTTGGTATAAGATCGGGCAATGATAACTTCTTCCAAACACTTAGCGGTATTAAATTGATACTAGCCCCGAGATCGGCTAAGGCAGTACATTCTTGGATTTAAGAAAATGAATAAGGTAGCACAAAACGACCGGGATCTCTAAGTTTCTCCGGAAGTTCTTTGAGAAGGACAACAGAACAATTTTCATTTAATCGAGTGTTGACAAACTCAGCCATCTTTTCCTTCTTACTAAGCAACTCCTTGAATGTTTTAACAAATTTCGGCATTTGGACAAGTGCTTCAACAAGACTAAAGTTAAAGTTCATTTGGGAGATCATCTTCAAAAATGAAGTAACTTGAGTATCCTACTTAGTGAGCACTTTGCACTTATCTAACCAAGAAGGATAAGGAATATTGGGCTTAGGAGGTGTAGTTGGAGAAGGCGAAGGTGTAGAAGGTGAAGGTTGAGATGTTGAAGATTGAGAGGTGGAAGGTTGAGAAGGTGACGGGTTTGTCTTTTGTACAACTTTAGGAAGAGGCGAAGACGGTAACGGAGAACTAGTACTAGGTGTGGTAGTAGGAGGGATAAATGGGGGTGGAGGAGGTGTAGGTGAAATAACTGGGGGAGGGGTAGAAGGTCCTACTAAATTTGCTCCACTGCGCGTAGTAATAGCACTCACATTAGCTCTAGGGTTTGTTTCGGTTGTAGAAGGAAGAGCACCTTGGGGACGAAGGGATTGAAACATTTGAACGAACTTCCTCTCTGTGGACTCTTGCATTTCCTTTAATTTTTTATCTTGTTCGGAAAGTTTTGAAGAACTAAGTCCATTTGCGGATTAGGTAAATTGAACCCTTGTTGTTGAAAACCTTGGTTTGGGTATTGGTTGTATGGTGGAAAACCTTGAGGATCAAAACCTTGGTTTATATAGCCTTGATTTTGCACTTGATAAGGTCCTTGATTATCATTATAGCCCCTCACATTTGCATTTGGTTGAAAATGAGCTCGTGGTGGCCCTTGGTTGTTTGGGTAGGTGGGTGTGGTCTTTGTTGAAAACCGGGTGGAGCCAAATATTTTGTGGAATTATACGACAAATGGTTAACATCAACATTCAACTTGAAATGAACCCTCTCAGTGTTGTTGTAAGCATACACTTCCCCGTGAGATTGGTCATAAGCCTTATTACAATTAGCATACGAGTGTGGCCCACCACATGTTTCAAAAGTAACATTAAGAGCATTCACATGTTGATTAGGGGTGTTTTGAACATATAAGGCAAGTTTAGTCACTATTAAAGTAAGTGCTTGAATTTGATTGGTGGTCTCACTATCACTAGTACTAGCCATAGTAGCCCTTACACTTTTAGTTTGCACTTTAGCCTTGTTTTCAATAATTGCCCAAGCCTCGTTCATGGATTTCACAAGAATATTAACCCCCCCCCCCCCCCCCCCCCCAAAGCACTATTTAGTGAATCTTGGTCATTCAAACTTAATCCAATGTAAAAGGTATTAATTTGATGCACTTTAGTAAAACCCTGTTGTGGACACTTTCTTAAAAGTTCCTTAAAACGATCCCAAGATTCACTAAACGTCTCACCTTACTTTTGTTCAAAGTTAATGATATCATTCCGCAAAGCGGTAGTACGTGAGGGTGGAAAGAAGTAATTAATGAATTTGGTCTCTAAGTCCGCCCATGTGGCAATACTTTGGGGTGGTTCCTTATCAAGCCAAGCTCGGGCTTGTCCCTCGAGAGAGAAAGGAAAGAGGAGCAAATGAATTGCCTCTTGTGAAACCCCATTGTATTTCACAGTATTAGATAAGTGTACGAACCTCTTGATGTGATCGTGAGGATCATCATGAGTGTGGCCCAAGAAAGATGTGGCAGAGACCATTTGAATAAAACCGGTTTTGAGCTCAAAGTTGTTTGCGTCAATAGCTGACACCACAATAGCATCGTCATTGCCTTCAACGTGTGATTGCAAGATCTAGATCATTGGACGGTTATCCATGGTGTTAACAACACGAGTCTCGATGATAGCGGCTTGAATGGATTTCCTCTTGCGCGATCGGGTACGAATACACCAACAAAAGAAAAAGAGAGAAAAGAAATAGAAGAAGAAACAAAGTTAACGTAAAAAGAAAATATTTTTGGTGCAAAACTTTTGAAAAAAATGTTTTTTATGATTTTTTAAATGTTTTTGGATTTTTGAAATTTTTTTATTTTTATGGATTTTTGAAATCTTTTGACATTTTTGCAAGAAAAATAACGTTTAAGAGTGAACGGATCCCAAAATCCAACGCGTCTTTCACAAAAAATCGTTAATCTTTACGAAAAGAGCCGGCAGCAACGCCATTTTAATAACTGATTTTAATAAGTGAAATTTGTTCTTGATTGATCTAATCGAATTGATCCCGATTCTAGATGTGACTCAGTCGTTTTTGGTGGATAAAAGAAAAGTTGATAATCTATTTCTACTTAAAAATTAAAACTTGAAAAGTATAAAACAAATAGCAATTAATAAAGAAATTAAACAAATTTAAAACTTAATGAAAAGTAAAATTTAATATAAAACTAAACAAGACACTTTAAAATAAACTTGACAAAAATGGCGGGAAAATAAAAAATTTAAATCAATTCGGAAGCAAAGTCAAAATTTAATTCGGAAAACCAACACACCTAACCTAATTCAGAATCCAATATAAAATGTAATTCGGAATGCTGAAACTAGACCTAGTTCAGAATCTATGCTTTTATAGCTATTCGGAATAAAATCTTAATGTAATTTGGAAAACACCAAAAAAATAATTCGGAATGATTCAATTTTATTAGTTCGGAATATCAAATTATTACCTAATTCGGAATTTTCAATTTGAAACCTAATCCGGAATGTTATGATGAACCGAATTCGGAATATGCATAAAGTTTTTAATTCGGAATATCTGAATAATGCACCTAATCCGGAATACTTGCAAATAACGTAATTCAGAATAATCTGTTTTAAACTAATTCGGAATTCTTAAACGTTATGTAATTCGGAAAGTTACAAACTTATCTAATTCGGGAAAAGGAAGTGTTAAGTAATTCGGAAAAAGAATATTATGCTAATTCGGAATAAGCTAAACAAAGTTAACAAGTCGGAATCACAAAGTAAGACCTAATCCAGAATATTTCCAATTTTATAATTTGGGAAAACTAGGAAATGTTTATTATTCGGAATAATAGGGTTTATTAATTCGGGATAAAGAAAAAAAAGCTAAAACCAAATAAGCAAATAACCAAAAATTAAGCTAAACCAATATTTAAAATAAGCTAACAAGACCCAAATTAAAAACTCTAAAAACACCAAATAAGCAAAATTAATAAAATCAACTTTTAAAATATTTAACTACTAAATCCACTTAAATAAAAATAAGCTAAACCCAAAATAATCAATAAAGACAATAAGCAATAACCATAATCACATGAAAACAATAAGAACAACGAAATAAGCACTTCAATCAAATAAGCAATAAGATTAAATAAGCCACATGATTAACCAAATCGACACAAAATTAAAACAAGAAATGAAGAATGAGATTAATTGAAAAGCTTGAATTAAAGATGAAGATTAAGATTCAAAAGATTAAGACAAAAGATGAAAAGCTTAAGAAACATTAAAGAAATCTAGAGAGAGAAAGTAATTTTAAACCTACTCCTAATTACTTGAAAAATAAAACTAAAATCTACTAATGAAAGACTAACTATTACAAATGAAGGTTTTTAGGCTATTTATAGTGGATGAGTATGTGGTGTTGTTGCTTCCTTCTTTCTCTTTGTCTTCTCGTCTTCTTAATTAGTTCGCCTTTCTCGAATTTGTCTCGGGATTTATCGATAGATAAAATGAACTCGTCTTCTAATTTTCTTCTTTTATTAGATTTGGTTCTTCGACTTCGTTAAACATCCGTCTTTGGTCTTTTTCTTCGATAAAAGCCCGTGAAAGCCCGTGTTTTCTTCCTTTTTCATCTTTTGGTCCTAAAACACAACAAAAAAACAAACCACGCGTAATTCCGACTTTTACGACATTAAACACACGTTTTGGTCTCGTTTTTAGTTGTTTTAAGTGGTAAAAGGATAAGTGTTTTCACACTTATTAGGACTCTCTTCTTGGGTTTCTTCAATGATAGGTGTAGAAGGTGAAGGATTAGTAGGTGTAGGATTGGAAGGTGTAGAACTAGAAGGTGTAGGCTTGTCACAAGGAGGAACCGTGGTAGGAGTCACCAAAGGATGTGTAGGAGGAATGGAAGGTTTCATGGTTGTTTTCCCACTTGTTTTAGTGATTGCATTTACATTTTCCCTTGGATTGGTTTGAGTGTTGGAGGGTAAAGAACCTTGAGGTCTTTGATTTAAGAGCAACATAAATTTCTTTTTTGTCTCCTCTTGCATGACACTCAATTGATCTTTAGTTCTTCTTTCACTCTCATGGATCCTTCTTTAATTCTCTTGATTAATCTTATGAAGTAGCTAAATTGTTTCATTTTGCCCATCCCTTGATTGTGTCCTTGGTTGTTGAAAAGTGGAGGTGGTTGAAACGCTTGGTTATCTCCATGAAAGTTGTTTCCTTGGTTTTCAAAGTTATTTTGCCCTCTATTGATGTTATTCCCTTGATAATTTCCTCTTGGCCCTTGGTTTCTATTGAGCAGTTGTGGATTGTTTGGTTGGTTTTAGGTGGGTTTTGTTGGACTTGTATGAAAGGTGATTAGGATTGTTATTGGGTTTAAAGTGTGCTCTTCCATCATCATTATAAGCATAGCATTCTCCTTGAAAGTTTTGAACTTTATCACATTGCAATTATGAGTGAGGGCCTCCACATGTCTCGCAAGATAGGGTGTTGGCATTGATATTGTTGGTAGAAGGGTTGTTCAATTGAAGTTTCATAAACTCTTGGAACATGTCATAGGATTGGTTAAACTTTTGAAGGATTTGTTCATCAATTGATTTAGTAGCACTCCCTTGCACAAGATGGACCACCTCTTCTCTATCACTATTGCTTTTCACCATGGATTTTGTCTCACTGATGTCCCATGCATCTTGAATAGACTTAGCAAGAATGTTTCCACCCACGACCAAGTTAAGGGAATCTTGATTGTGTGTTATCAAACCGTTTTAGAAGGTGTTAACTTGGTGAACTTGATCAAAACCGTGGTTTGGGCACTTTCTTTTCAACTCTTTGAACTCTTCCCAAGCTTCACTAAAGTTTTGTGTCTCTTTTGTTGAAAGCCTATGATTTGGTTTCTCAATGCGGTGGTTCGTGAAGGTGGAAAGAACTTGTTCATAAATTTCTTTTTCAAGTCCTCCCAAGTGAGAATGCTATTAGAGGGTTGTTTGTCTAGCCAAATCCTAGCATTTCCCTCCAAGGAGAAAGGGAATAAGATTAACTTAATTGCCTCTAAAGGTACCCCATTATACTTGATGGTATT
The DNA here is from genome assembly GCA_025667525.1 of Glebionis coronaria. Classification (NCBI taxonomy): domain Eukaryota; kingdom Viridiplantae; phylum Streptophyta; class Magnoliopsida; order Asterales; family Asteraceae; genus Glebionis; species Glebionis coronaria. The sequence continues at coordinate 139,712,250 of CM046879.1, read as the reverse complement.
GCAAATGGACAAGAATCTCTTGATATGGTCATGAGGGTCATCCATAGGTCTCCCTAAGAAAGGAATGGTAGAAACCATTTGTATCACACATGTCTTAAGCTCAAAATTATTGGCGGCTATCTCGGTAATGACTATGGCATCAACATTCCCATCCACGTTGGATTGGAGAATCTGAATCAATGGTCTATTGTCCATGGCTTCGTTTATGTTGTCGAAAGCACGATGCTCGTGATCGGCTTGATGGATGGTTTTGTTCTTGTTTCTCTTCCTTTTGGGATGAAATGGTACACCAATAGGTATATGTACACGCGCTCGAGTGCGCATGCAACTCAGCATGAGGAATGAGAGAGGAACTCTCGGTCGACTTTGAAAGAGAATAGGTTATATATTCCGAGGTTCAATAGTGAAAACCACAAGAAAGTATAATATATATGTAGTACTAATTGGGCGGCAAAACCCCCAACAAGCCTTCCTTCTTGAAATACTTACTAGTGAACATGGGAAATGAGGTGGCGCTAAGCTCTTAAGTACCTGTTTCCCTTAGGATTGCATTTTATAGCAAATCCGCCATTCTATTCACTTAATAGTTCGTATTCCTCGAATTCTTGCTTATTAAAAGTGTATCTATTTTTTCCTTTATTTTGTTTGATTGATAAACGTAAATGGGACCGGAACACCCCAAGTACGGTGTATTGCCAAGGCAATACTTATGGAAATAGGTAAATTGGTTGTTCGTATCCACGTATATGTATTTACATATAATAATATATCAAAAATATTTTTGTATTTATTTGATTTTTATAAAAGTATAATATGTACGTAAAAACGAGTGAATCCAATATATACAATATATTTTTGGTGAAATCTTTTAGGAAAAAGATTACTTTTTGATTTTTTTTGGTTCAATTCTTAGGAAAGAATTGATTTTTGTGTTTTTTTTATTTTTTAGATTTTTATATTTTTGATTTTTTATATATTTTTGATTTATAATACGTAAAAGGAACGTTCACAAGTGAACGTATCCCAAAATCCAATATGTAACCGTCAATCAATCGTCAATCTCTACGTAAAGAACCGACAGCGGCACCATTTAATATTTCAATTTTTAGTTCGTTATTGTCTCGATATCTTTACGAATTGAGTGATCGATAGAAATCAAGTCAACTAATTGTTTTTGGTGTTTGATTAGCAAATTTTATGGTAATCTAGGTCTAATTATCACAAACTGTCACACCTCGCCATGGAGGAAACACGGGGCAAGACGTATGGATATCACCACAACAAACATTGTCTTTATAGAGAAAACTAAATGCAAAAGAAATGCCATAAATGGCGACACAATGTCGTGACAATATCTCAACCAAATACAGGAGTCTAGGTAAGTAGGTAACATGCCTACCTCTTACCAAAGACAATCAAATAAACAAACAAAAAACATATAGGTGTCTAAATTGTATCACTTATTCAAACAATGAAAAGAAAAATAAGAGGAAAGGGATTCCTCCTAATGCAGTCCTAGCAGCCTCTAAACTCTAGCCACTTCTAACACCATCCTTCTCAACTATCCCACCTGAAAATGACACTAAAATCTGTCAACATAAATTTGGTGAGAACATAGGTTTTAATTACCGAAAACATCTTAAGAACCCTTAACAACCGCTGTAAATAGTTGAAGAAAACAAGTTAAAGCAATGGACCATAATGTGATAATCATGTTAAATGCATCTACAACAAAACTCAATTCAAATACCAATCACATATACAATTCACAAGAACACACTATAACAATCAAGAAACATCCTGTCACACACAAAATAACAATGCACTACACTATAACAATCAAGAAGTATCCCGTCACACAAACAAGAACAATGCACCACACTATAACAATCAAGAAGTATCCCGTCACACACACACACACAAGAACAATGCACACACTATAACAATCAAGAAGTATCCCGTCACACACACAAGAACAATGCACCACACTATCCGGATCTTTTCCACACCACTTCTGAAAGATGAACCATATCCCCGTCGAGATATCTTGCCTCCGTCGAGACGATGCACAAGTACTCAGAACACAAGAACTCAGGACGGATCGTACCCCCCGCTCCACACACATCACAAATGGTCCCATAGACGCCCATACATCTATGTACCATACCAAAACAAGGCTACCCGCCATACCAATATCCACTGAGACGGTACGTGTCCCCCGATCCAAATCATAAACACAATCAAGATTCACATATCAAAACAAATATCAGAACACATAACAAAACACGTAAGCACGCATGTCACAAAATAACACAACTGTGTCCACACATTTATAAAAATATAGTACCAAACCATTTTAAGAACACCACAAGTGTCATCTCCATCCCATACTGGAAAATATATAAAAACTTAGTTAAAATGACTATGAACTCACTTGATAGCACAACAAGCTAGCACTCATACAAACCTATAAAATCATACACAACACATTTAGCTCAGGTCCTAACACCCAAGTTAAGTAACAATCAAGGAGATAAATCTAATTCCCCAATCCCCACTATCTAGTTCTCTCACTACAAGCTATTCTATACGTAAAAATCCAGTTTTTTCCCCGGTACGGTTTACTAGTCACTAAACGATCACATGAAGTGAACTTAATACCACACTTGGCTCCTACCCTACTGGAGTTATGTTTTTATATGATCTAACAACTCCAAAAACCAATTTTACTTTTTACTTACACGTTTAACCCCTTGGTTTAGTCTCTACGCCAAAAGTCGTTTTCACCAAAACTGATTTTCTTTACATGTTAAATCTTTGTCTCCAAAAGCCAGACCTAAACACCATAACATTTATTGAAAACCTCTAGTACTTTCATATATATTATAAATAGTTCCCAAATCAAAAATCTTTGGCTATCTCATTTGTTTGGTTAGGTTTTGACTCAAATTCCCAAAATCCAAATTTATTCCTAAACAGCATATTGATTTTGTAAAAAATATTTGACGACCTTCCCGAACTCCATTTTCGACCAACCTTAGATTTTTGAAAAGTAGACTCTCTGAATTTAACTTTAAAAAAAGGAAACTCGACAAAAGTTGCTACCTACTGCCCGGAACAGTCGACACAAGACAACCCAAAAATCAGACTGTTTTACACATTTATGCACTAACCCTCTAAACATCATTAATTATCCATAAATTATTAAACAAGAACCCGAAAATCATTAATGGATCTTAATTACTATATTTTTTCAGAAAATTAATAAAACCTTAATCATATCAATGATGGTTAATTAACATTACAATCATGATTAATTAATAAAAACAAGAATTTAAATCAAGATTATACCTTTAATTTATCAAAACCAATATTTTTGGAAGAACCCTAATTCTCTTGAAAAATTCCGATCGTCCCTTTTTTCCTTGTGTGAAAATCTGATTTTTTTGTTTTATTAGTGGTGTAATTATACTGGTACAAATCCTTTTCCTAATTTAAAACAAATGGTCTTTGGGCCCTTTTTTTTTATCTTTTTTTATGCTGACTAAACACCCCTTTTTCCAAAAATATTTTTTTTTTCTTTTTTTTTATATTTCGTTTTTATTATATTATTCCTTATTTTTATTTATTTATTTAGTAATCCCTTAACCAATTAAATACACCCAGACCTTTAAACTAGTCAATTTTACGCGATTACCGTAAAATACGTAAAATATACAGTTTTATGAAAATTCTTAAAATATGAAATAAAGTTTATAACTAAGTCATAAATGACTTAAAATCATCCCATAACTTATTCCCGTGACTAAATACCTCATCCGAGACCTCTAAACGCTAAACCCTAAATCGTAAAAATACGATTTACTATAATACTTATACGTATACGTAAAAATATAAAATAACACCATATTCTATCATAGTTACATCCATGTGAACTCATGAGCACCAACTAATCTCACCGTAGCATCATATAATGTACCAAGCAATACACGAACGATGACTAACATCAAATCAAAGGCTCAAATATAAACATATTGCGCGTAAACGCACACTAAGCACATAATCAAAGTCAAACAGTCAAAAGTGACAAATCCAAAATCTAGGGTTGTCACATCACTCCCTCCTAATAGAAATCTCGTCCCGAGATTTACTCCCAAACTCAAACTTATTCTCAGCAAACAAACGAGGATACATATTCCTGATAAAATCTCCACGTTCAAACGTGAACTCAGTTTATACTAAAATAATCTCAACCAACAACACATGAGCCTTAACCGTCCGCGAGGAAACTTATTAAACCATAAAGTTATGTAACCAACCAAACTAAATCTCGCAACTCATCAAACAAGAACTATCTTGAAACCAAGTTAGGAGCCGTCACATAACTCGACGGGTTTAAAACTGTCACCCCGGTTTCAGTCTTACTCATAAATACCATAAATCAAAACTTATCAAAATATAACCACGTATCCTAAGGTCTAAAGAACTCTCAAATTCTATCCCAACTCATCTCTCCGTTAACCCTCCAAGTGTTCATTACCCCAATATACCCAAAACACAAGTTTAAACCATGTTGTCCGAAAATTAACCTTGAACTTGACACTTATACAGTTAATTAGACCTAGCTACTAACCCCCATTTACTAAACATTCTGAATATTTTTAAAGTACGTTTCGAGTACATAATTTTAGTCTTTTGAATCACCCAAAAAGCTTTAAAAACGAATAAGTTATGACCAAAACAATTTTTACCTAAAATATGCCTAGGCATTAGCGACAGTTTCTGACAGTTTAGCGACAGATTTTGACAGTTTCTGCCTACTCCGATTTATACCAAAAAAAGATTTTAAACCCTAAAACCCCTCGTTAATTACCAAATTTTAAGACCTAATTTATTTTAATTATAGAAAATTAAAAACCCTCACCCATCATATGAGTAATTACATGATTTTAACATATTTAATTAAATAAGAACAAGAATTTGACAAAAGATCATTAGCTTTAGGTGATCAAAACCAATTTTTTTAAATAAACAAGCCATGCTTATATGTTAAAAAAAATATATTTCATCTTATTTCAAACAAGTTTATGACACTTTACCCTTATTTTACCTACCAACAACTATTTTAACTAATTGCAAATTCTATTTTTTTACCATGTAAGACTCAAAACAAAAGATACCGTTACCCCAAATAAACAAAGACAAGAGAATTCTTAAACTATCTCAATAGCCTTTACGCTAAAATTACCGTACAAACGAACACATGAAACGAGGACTCAATAAATGTGCTACTACAGAAGTTGAACATCCCAGAGAGAAAAGAGCTAGCAAACCATCCTAAGAAAACAACTGATAAGTAGAAAAGAATTATACATATATAGGCATAGGCGTACATACACTCAAATCCATCCAACATATACTATACAAGCATGTATTAATCCTCTTTCATGCAACCATACTTAGTAATCCATTGATGTCATGGTACTTGTATAACTATGTTGGCCACCATACTTATACCAGTCCCCTTTTACTAATGCACTCTAATAAGTGTGAAAACACTTATCCTTTTACCACTTATTTCCAATAATAACAAGACCAAAACGTGTATTCTATGTCGTAAAAGTCGGAATTATGTGTGGTTTGTGTTTTTATTGTGTTTCAGGACCAAAAGATGAAAAAGGAAGAAAACACGGGCTTTCACGGGCTTTTATCGAAGAAAACGAGAAAAGACGAAGTCAAAAGATCAAGAGTGCAAAAAGAACGAAAGTCCAAGGCCTATTCTGAAGATTTATCGAAGAAAAAGTCTAAAGACAGAAGTTTAATGAAGTCGAAGAACTCAAGTCTAATAGAAGAAGAAAATTACAAGACAAGTTCAATATACATCGACAAATCCCGAGACGACGTCGAGAAAGACAAAGGATTTAAATCGAGTCGAGAAGAAAGAAAGAAGAGGCAACACATGCACACCTTCCCATTTTCCCTATAAGTACCCTCCTAATACACATTAGGAGGGTTGGTTAGTTTTAGTTAGCTAGTTTCATTTTCATTTTTTCTTTCTAGGTTTTAGAGAGAGAAAGTTCCAAACTTTCTCTCACTAAGTTTTCATCTTTTCTTTCTTTTAATCTTTCAAGATTAAGCTTTTTGTATTTGGATTTCATTAATCAAGTTTAAGTTTAAGCTTTTAATCTTTAATCTCTTTCTACCTTTCTTTATTTTTAGTTAATTTTGATCCGAAATGTTGATGATCCGTGTTTGATCTTGATGTTTTAAGGATTAAAAAGTTCGTATTTTTATCATACTTAAGCTTTCTTACGGTTAAGCTTTAAGATCTTTGTGCTTATTGGCGTATTTGTATGTTTAGCTTATTTACTTTTTAAAAGCTTTCTTAAAAAGTTTCATTTTTTATGGTTTGATTTAAAAGATTGCTTATTTTAAGATTGGATAAGTTGTTATTCGTGCTTATTTAGTCCATTTCATTATAGATTCGTTCAAGTTTTGGATTTGGCTTATTGAAATAGCCTAATACTTAGCTTATTCTCGAATTCGTACCATCGGAAAGGGTAAACCCCTTTCCGATTTAGCTTTCCGATCAGAGGTCCTTATTCCGATCGTTTGATCGGAAAAGGGTTTTAGCACATTTCGATTGTGGTAGTTTGTGAGACATTCCGATTAGACTTATTCTTTAATTATTCCGATTGCTTCTAATTCCCATTATTCCGATTGTGTCCCTTTTTTATGCTATTCCGATTGGGATTTCTACCATATTCCGGCTACTTACTTTCACTAGATTCCGATTGCACTGCTATTCTGATCGAGGGTATCTTGTTAAACATTCCGATTGGATTTTTTTTTTTTTTTTTTTTTTTTTTTTTTTGGTAACCGTGATTTCCGACTCATTGGCCGACTAATCCACGGGGTTTGAGCCCACCGCCACACAGACTCAAACCAGGTAAAGCCCTCCCTTTTCAGGAGGTTGGCGTGGCCACTTCAAGGTTGTTTGCACCTAGTGGGAATTGAACTTGAGACCTCACACACTTTGGAGTGATAGCCACAAATCTTTTTGCCACTAGGCCACCCTTGAGTGGTTATTCCGATTGGATTTGATTCTTTGTATTCCGATTGCTTGGTTTTAGATACATTCCGATTGCATTAGGTTGGCCTTATTCTGACAGCAAGTTATTATTAATATTCCGATGAGACATTCCGACTAGGGAGTATTCCGACAAGTGCTTTCCGATCAGCTGTGTTCCGACGGGGTTCCGACCAGGATTCCGACGGACTTAATTTCCTGTTTTTTTTATAAAGTTTCCAAGTTTTAGATTCATTAAGTTTTCAAGTATTTTTCTAATCTTGTCTTTAAGTTTTCAAGCATTTATTTTTAACTCGTTATTTTAGTTTAATCTTCAAAGCTCTTATTTTACTCAACGACATTTACATATTTGCTATTAGTTTAAAATAGATAATCAACCAAACCATTTATTATTCCACCAAGAACAATTGAGTCGCACTTTCTACCAATAATCAATTCGAAAAGATTCGGACGATAAGATTTTATACTTAGCTAAAAGCCTTGTATTAAATGGCGCCGATGCCGGCTCTTTTCGTTAAGATTAACGGTTTTTAGTGAGAGACGCGTTGGATATTGGGATCCGTTCATCTTTGAACGTTATTTTCCTTGCTTTAAAATTTTCAAAAATCCTAAAAAAGTATAAAATTTTCAAAAATACAAAAAAAATAGAATAAACATAAAAAACCAAAAATATTTCTTGCTTTGTTAGTTCTTTTGCAGGTGTATGCGCACTCGATCAACGTCTTATCAAGAGCCCGAGACTTTCGATAACTTAGACATGGCCGGTGTACACAACAACAATAATAATCCACCTCAAAACAACATGAATAATAACAACAATGAACCTCTACCGGACAATCGTCCTATGATCGAACTTTTGCAAGCACATGTAGAGGGCAACCACGATGCTATTGTCATACCCGCGATTGGAGCCAACAACTTTGAGCTTAAATCCGGCTTTATTCAAATGGTCTCTGCTCAACCATTCTTGGGACATACCATTGATGATCCTCATGACCACATCAAACGGTTTCTTCAACTCACGAATACGGTCAAATTCAATGGGGTTTCACAAGAGGTAATTCGTTTATAACTTTTTCCTTTCTCCTTAGAGGGAAAAGCCCGGCATTGGCTTGATAAGGAACCGCCACAAAGTATTCTTACGTGGACGGACTTAGAGACCAAATTCATAAACTACTTTTTCCCACCCTCTCGTACTACCGCTTTGCGGAATGAAATCATTACTTTTGAACAAAAGTACGATGAGACTTTTAGTGAATCTTGTGACCGTTTTAAAGAACTTTTAAGAAAGTGCCCACAACATGGTTTTACCAAAGTGCACCAAATTTATACTTTTTATAATGGTTTAAGCATGAATGACCAAGATTCACTAAATAGTGCCTCGGGGGGTAATCTTTTGGTTAAGTCTTCTAATGCCGCTTGGGATATTATTGAGAACAAATCTAGAGTGCAAACCAAGAGTGTTCGGACCAATGTGGCTAGTGCTAGCACTAATGAGAGCGACAAGAGACTTGATAAGCTTACTTCGCTTGTTGAATCACTTGCTCTCCAAGCCGCCAATAACACTAAAGCTATCACTGCCCAAGCCAATGCTATGACTCAATCTTGTGATATATGCGGGGGATCTCACTCATACACCGATTGTCCTTCGACTCAGGACAATCCGTAAAATGTGTATGCCGCCAACGGTAACTGTTCCACGGGAGGCTATCAAGCACGTCCTCAAGGTGCCGCAATTTGCTCAGCTATCGCTCAAACAACTTTCTTTCACCACCCGGTTTCCCCCCACAAAACCCGAACAACCTCAATCGCAACAATCAAAACCAACCACGTGCTCCAACTCCATATCAAAACCAAAGAAACCCATATCCACCTCAAAGAAACAACCAAGTTTACCAACAACCTGCTTATCAACCACCCGCCTACCATGCTCCTCCTCTCAACCAACCCACATCCTTACACCAAGATGTTGAAACCTACATGAGGATTAACGATATGATCGTGCAAAATCTTCAACGGGAAATGGCCAACATGAAAGCAGATATGGTGAAGCAAGGGAATGATCTTCGAGCTGATATGCGAAACACTTTGGCAAGTCAAACGAATGACTTGAGAAATATGATGGCTAGTTTCTTCCCTAGTAATCAAGCCTCTGGATCGGGTTCTCTTCTGAGTAACACCGTTGCTAATCCAAGAGGGGAGATGAAAGCAATCACCACTCGCAGTGGAAAAGGTTTACAGGAACCCGAGCTTCCTACACCTACACCGGTGATTGTGACAAAGGAAAATGAGTCTCCTTCTCCAAATCCTTCATCTTCTATTCCTCAAACTTCTACTTCTCCAATTCCACCACCTTCTACTTTACCCCTCCACCACCCAAGGATTTGAGTGCGAATTCTATCCCAAAGCCTTCATCTCAACCCAATATACCTTATCCTTCGAGGTTGCGGAAAGAGAAATTGAAGAACAAGGATGATATTCAGGTTTCGAACTTTCTTAAAATGTTCAAACAACTGAATTTCAATATCTCCTTTGCTGAGGCTCTCGCTCACATGCCTAAATATGCTAAAATGTTTAAAGATCTTCTCAGTGATAAGGAGAAACTTCTCGATATTGCTCAGACCCAACTTAATGAGAATTGCTCTGCAGTGCTCTGAAGGAAATTACCAACCAAACTTGGTGATCCGGGTCGCTTCTTGATTCCTTGCAACTTCCCGGGAGTAGAGAATTGCATGGCCCTAGCCGATCTAGGTGACAGTATTAACTTAATGTCATTAAGTGTTTGGAAGCAATTATCTCTCCCCGAGCTAGTCCCCACACGAATGACTTTGGAATTAGCTAACCATACGGTTGCTTATCCAGTGGGGATAGCTGAAGACGTATTCGTTGGTGTCGACAAATTCACCTTTCCGGCGGATTTTGTTGTTGTTGACTACGAGATGGACCCCCGTGTTCCATTAATCGTTGGACGTCCGTTCTTGAGGACCGGTCGCACTCTCATCAATGTAGCCGCGGGCGAATTAATCATGAGAGTTGGTGATGATAAAATCGTCTTCAACATGGGTATACTTTCTAAGCAGCCTTCGGAAAACGAGAGTGTTAATTTCATTGATGTTCTTGATGAGGCTTGTGAAGAACAATTCAAAGACGCTTGTAAAAGTGGTTCTTCTTCTCTACCCATTGTTGAGACCGTTGCCTCTATTACTCCATCACTGACTCCATTTGGAGAAAGTGATTTCATCTTGAAAGAATTTGAAGCAACCTTGGGAGATGTGGACTTAAAATATGACGATTCTCCCTCCAATTGGGATGAAGACATTCGTACCATTGAGAAACTTCTCAATGAGGACCATACTTCTCCACCATATCCTAAGGATATCTCTATCGATGAACCGAATTTGACTACGCCTTCCATCGAAAATCCTTCGGATTTAGAGCTTAAGGACCTACCATCTCATCTTGAGTACGTTTTCCTTGAAGACAACAAGAAGTCACCCGTCATCATCGCTAAGGACTTGAAAGAGGAAGAAAAATCCCGACTTATCGCCGTGTTGAAGAATCACAAGAAAGCTATTGCTTGGAAGATCTCCGATATTCGTGGAATTGATCCTCACTTTTGCACACATAAAATTCTCATGGAGGACGACTTTAAACCCACTATTCAAAGCCAAATAAGGGTGAATCCCAAGATCCATGACGTAATAAAAAAAAAGGTTATCAAACTTCTTGATGCGGGCATGATCTATCCTATCTCGGATTCACCGTGGGTTAGTCCCGTCCATTGTGTGCCTAAGAAAGGCGGAATCACCGTTGTTCCCAATGAAAATAACGAGTTGATTCCTACTCGTCTCGTTACAGGGTGGAGAGTTTGTATAGACTATCGCAAACTCAATGATGCTACGAGAAAGGATCATTTTCCCCTTCCTTTCATGGACCAAATGCTTGAACGTCTAGCGGGTAATGACTATTACTGCTTTTTAGACGGTTTCTCCGGGTATTTTCAAATTCCCATCGATCCCAAAGACCAAGAGAAAACCACATTCACTTGTCCTTATGGAACATTTGCCTACAAAAGAATGCCTTTCAGCTTATGCAAAGCTCCTGGGATGTTCCAAAGGTGTATGATGGCTATCTTCCATGACATGGTTGAAGAAACTATGGAAGTCTTCATGGATGATTTCTCGGTTTATGGTGATTCTTTCTCTACTTGCCTTGCCAATTTAGAACGTATGCTTAAGCGGTGTGAAGACACTCGCCTTGTTCTAAATTGGGAAAAATGCCATTTCATGGTGAAAGAAGGCATCATGCTAGGACACAAAATCTCCAAAGCCGGTCTTGAAGTGAACCGTGCTAAAGTCGATGTTATTGAAAAATTGCCTCCACCTTCAACCGTGAAGGGTGTGAGAAGTTTCCTCGGTCATGCGGGCTTCTATCGCCAATTCATTCAAGATTTTTCTAAAATCACTCGCCCGATGACCCACCTCTTGGAAAAAGATACTTCTTTCATCTTTTCCAAAGAGTGTCTTGAATCCTTCAATCTTCTTAAGGATAAGCTAACTAAGGCACCGGTCTTGGTTCCCCCTAATTGGGAGCTACCTTTTGAGTTGATGTGTGATGCTAGCGACTTTGCTATTGGAGCGGTTTTGGGCCAAAGAGTGAACAAACACTTCCAACCAATCCACTATGCTAGCAAGACAATGACGGGGGCTCAATTGCATTATACCACTACCGAAAAAGAGCTTTTAGCTGTAGTGTATGCTTTTGATAAGTTCTGCCCCTATCTTGTCCTTTCTACCACCATCATGTATACCGATCATTCCGCGTTGAAGTACTTGATGACTAAGCAAGATTCTAAGCCAAGACTTCTTCGTTGGGTTTTGCTCCTTCAAGAATTCAACATTGAAATTCGTGACAAAAAGGGCGATGAAAACCTAGCCGTGGATCATCTCAGTAGACTTGAGGATCCTTATCAAGGGGATCATCCGAACAAAGAGATCAATGACTCTTTTCCCCTTGAGGCCTTAATGTCTATCAATCCAAATCTCGATGACACCCCGTGGTTTGCGGACATTGCAAACTACTTAGCGGGTGGAATTCTCAAGGAAGGGTTCACGTCCCAACAAAAGAAAAAGTTCTTTAAAGATATTGAACATTATTTCTGGGACGACCCTTACCTTTTCAAACAATGTGCTGATCTGATTATTCGTCGATGTGTTGATGGGCCGGCAGCGGTACAAATCCTTGATGCTTGCCATAAAGGACCCACTGGTGGTCACTTTGGTCCCAACTACACCGCTAAGAAAGTGTTTGACTCTGGATTCTATTGGCCCACCATTTATCGTGACGCTCACGAAATGGTTAAGCATTGTGATGCTTGCCAACGCCAAGGCAAGATCACACATAAAGATGAGATGCCTCAAAATTTCATACAAGAATGTGAAATCTTTGATGTAAGGGGCATCGACTTTATGGGGCCATTTCCATCTTCTAAAGGGAACAAGTACATCCTCGTAGCCGTTGACTACGTTTCTAAATGGGTTGAAGCCAAGGCTCTCCCTACGAACGATGCGAGGGTGGTTGTGAACTTTTTGAAGCAGCTCTTTGCTCGATTCGGCGTTCCTCGTGCTATTATCAGTGACCGCGGGACTCATTTTTGCAATGATCAATTTGCAAGAGTCATGGCTAAGTATGGTGTTAATCACCGTCTTTCCACCGCCTATCATCCCCAAACCAATGGGCAAGCCGAGATTTCCAACCGTGGATTGAAGCGAATTTTGGAGGGTACTGTGGGAGAGCATCATGCCGCGTGGGCCGACAAGTTAGATGATGCTCTGTGGGCTTTCTGTACTGCTTATAAGACCCCGATTGGTTGTACACCTTATCGTCTTGTGTACGGGAAAGCATGCCACCTCCCTATCGAGCTGGAACATAGGGCATACTGGGCCTTGAAGTGGGCTAACTTCGACATCAACAAAGCCGGTGATCTTCAGAAGATTCAACTCAATGAGCTAAATGAACTAAGGAATGAAGCTTATGAGAACTCGCTGATCTACAAGGAGAAGACCAAGATCATCCACGATGCTAGAATTAAGAACCAAGAGTTCCATGTTGGTGATCAAGTCTTACTTTTTAACTCTCAGTTGAAGATCTTCTCTGGCAAGTTGAAGAGCCGCTGGTCTGGTCCATTCACCGTCGCCAAAGTCTTTCCATATGGCACCATTGAGCTTTCTCAGCCAAATGGGCCCAATTTCAAGGTGAATGGCCAGCGTTTGAAGCTGTACTTTGGTGAGGACATCTCTCATGATATGATTCCATCCCTCACCACGTTTCCCATGAACTAAATTTGGGTCGAGTCAGGCTCGTGACTCGGTGCACAAAAACAAGCGCTTCTCAGGAGGCAACCCGTGATCTATCCTTTACTGCTTTTATAATAAGTGTAGGGGAGCCCCGTATGTGTTTGTTGTCTTGTTTCTTATCTTGTGCAGGGATTCAAGCTTCAAAGAGCACCTCGATGACTTTTGACGAACCGTGATCCCGTGTTCCCATCTTCCCGGTTCTATCCTTAACTCTTGTTATTCAATATTTCATATCTTATATGTCACATTGATTCACTATAGTTGTCCTTTCCTTAGCAAGATTTAAACAAAGTGCACAATGTCCTAAGTGTAGGGGAGTTTACTCCCACATGCTTAAACATTGAGGACAATGTTTATATCAAGTGTAGGGGGGACTTCTATCGAAGTAAGTGGTCTTTTCCATGAATATGCCCTCATTTTAACCGGAAAATTTGATTTTTCGACATTTTTCAAAATTTTTAATCTATTTTGGCCTAGTTGTATAGTTGTATTTTCCTTCGTTATAGTTATTTTCTTTCCTTGCTAGAATAAATTTGCAATAAAGTGGTTTTAAATTTTTCAAAGTCGTGAATATTTTGACTCAACCCGAGTTTACTTATCTAAGTTTACTCTAGCTAGTATCCTTAACGTGTTTAAGTCAAGTTTTGCTAGGCTTTTATATAGGGAACTTTAAAACGCGAAAGTCTTAACTCTCACGGGTTAAGAACAAGAACTTTTCGCAAGTTCCTATAATTGATCCTAGAGAGTTGTTTATCAAGGGAACTTTAAAATGCGATTTCTAAACTTGAAAAAGTATAAGAATTTGCAAGATCCTATAGGCGACTCGAAAACCCAAAACTTTGATTTAATTGGCTAAGCATCCACGAGTCTCATTCCTTGAGATTTTAAACTGTGGAAGACGAGAGATGATAGAGTCAATTATAAGTTTGGTATTCTTTCGTGAGTTTATGTGAGTTAATTATGAGCCTATTCTCCCATCGCTTGCTAATAAATTTATCTGCAATAAATAAGGTTGTACGATTTGAAAATCTACTTAGCTTCTAGCCTAAGATCGTTTAAAAGTTGCTCGGTATTAATTAGAGTTCATAGCCAAGGCATAACTTATTGAAGCGGGATGCGAAGATTGGCGAGTCCGAAAAGGCCCTAACAAGGCATGAGGACTACATTTTGTTGCTAAAGATCCAAAAGTGATGTGAAGAATCATTTATTAAAAATCAATATGAAGGATCGAGACACACAACGAAAAGCAAAAACTCCCTAAAAGATCATGGAGAAGTCTATCCAAAAAGGCCCTAACAAGGTATGAGGATAAATAGATCCAAGTCCAAAAAGGAGGCGGATCGTTGTATATCAAAGTCCAAAATAAAGATTGGAGAAAAAGGAAGAAGTCGTGGTCCAAATATGAAGAATCTCTCAAAACTTCAAGTGAAGAAATTCCTATTATGAAGAGAAGACCATAATTTCAAGAACGCCTCTCAAAGATTCGAAGTATGAAGTCGCTGCCAAATATCGGTCCGAGAAAGGTCTCAAATCGTGAAGCGAGTTATGCCAAGATATGAACTTTATGAGGTCCCGAGAAGTAGTTTTAAAAGATTTTGTCCTTTAGCTAACTACTGATTAAATCGTTCACTTTATTTTCGGCCTAAATAACTATCGAAATAAGTCAAACAATGCATCCTCGTGATCATTCAAGACAAAAATAAAATATAAGAGATACACCTAGGAATAAGGGAGTCTAAGTGAATAATTGGCCCACATGAATTCGTGTTAGTTTGCTAACTTATAATAACAATGATCTCATTTTTAAGCTTGGTATGGGGAACGTGAAACTTGAGGATGATAAACGTTCATGGCAGCCATAACCCAATGTAAGTCTTTGATTTCTTTACTTGTTTTTATCTTTTTATTTTCCTTAAATATTTAGTATTTAATAAAGGCCAAGGTGGGTTATTTATGATGGAAAATGAAAACCGTGCTTTAAAATTAATGCATTGCAATGGTCAAGTGTAGGGATTTAATAAGTGTGAAAACACTTATCCTTTTACCACTTATTTCCAATAATAACAAGACCAAAACGTGTATTTTATGTCGTAAAAGTCGGAATTATGCGTGGTTTGTGTTTTTATTCTGTTTCAGGACCAAAAGATGAAAAAGGAAGAAAACACGGGCTTTCACGGGCTTTTATCGAAGAAAACGAGAAAAGACGAAGTCAAAAGATCAAGAGTGCAAAAAGAACGGAAGTCCAAGGCCTATTCTGAAGATTTATCGAAGAAAAAGTCTAAAGACGGAAGTTTAATGAAGTCGAAGAACTCAAGTCTAATAGAAGAATAAAATTACAAGACAAGTTCAATATACATCGACAAATCCCGAGAGGACGTCGAGAAAGACAAAGGATTTAAATCGAGTCGAGAAGAAAGAAAGAAGAGGCAACACATGCACACCTTCCCATTTTCCCTATAAATACCCTCCTAATACACATTAGGAGGGTTGGTTAGTTTTAGTTAGCTAGTTTCATTTTCATTTTTCCATTCTAGTTTTTAGAGAGAGAAAGTTCCAAACTTTCTCTCACTAAGTTTTCATCTTTTCTTTGTTTTAATCTTTCAAGATTAAGCTTTTTGTATTTGGATTTCATTAATCAAGTTTAAGTTTAAGCTTTTAATCTTTAATCTCTTTCTACCTTTCTTTGTTTTTAGTTAATTTTGTTCCGAAATGTTGATGATCCGTGTTTGATCTTGATGTTTTAAGGATTAAAAAGTTCGTATTTTTATCATACTTAAGCTTTCTTACGGCTAAGCTTTAAGATCTTTGTGCTTATTGGCTTATTTGTATGTTTAGCTTATTTACTTTTTAAAAGCTTTCTTAAAAAGTTTTAATTTTTATGGTTTGATTTAAAAGATTGCTTATTTTAAGATTGGATAAGTTGTTATTCGTGCTTATTTAGTCCTTTTCATTATAGATTCGTTCAAGTTTTGGATTTGGCTTATTGAAATAGCCTAATACTTAGCTTATTCTCAAATTCGTACCATCGGAAAGGGTAAACCCCTTTCCGATTTGGCTTTCCGATCAGAGGTCCTTATTCCGATCGTTTGATCAGAAAAGGGTTTTAGCACATTCTGATTGTGGTAGTTTGTGAGACATTCCGATTAGACTTATTCTTTAATTATTTCGATTGCTTCTAATTCCCATTATTCTGATTGTGTCCCTTTTTTATGCTATTCCGATTGGGATTTCTACCATATTCCGACTACTTACTTTCACTATATTCCGATTGCACTGCTATTCCGATCGAGGGTATCTTGTTAAACATTCCGATTGGATTCGATTCTTTGTATTCTGATTGCTTGGTTTTAGATACATTCCGATTGCATTAGGTTGGCCTTATTCCGACAGCAAGTTATTATTAATATTCCGATGAGACATTCCGACTAGGGAGTATTCTGACAAGTGCTTTCCGATCAGCTGTGTTCCGACGGGGTTCCGACCAGGATTCCGACGGACTTAATTTCCTGTTTTTTTATAAAGTTTCCAAGTTTTAGATTCATTAAGTTTTCAAGTATTTTTCTAATCTTGTCTTTAAGTTTTCAAGCATTTATTTTTAACTCGTTATTTTAGTTTAATCTTCAAAGCTCTTATTTTACTCAACGACATTTACATATTTGCTATTAGTTTAAAATAGATAATCAACCAAACCATTTATTATTCCACCAAGAACAATTGAGTCGCACTTTCTACCAATAATCAATTCGAAAAGATTCGGACGATAAGATTTTATACTTAGCTAAAAGCCTTGTATTACACTCCCTCCTATGATGACACTTATAAGAATTAATACTACACATAACACATCAGTCTACTAACTCAAATAAGCACATAGATCCTACAACTCATATAAGCACATAATCCACAACATAACATAAGGTCCAAAATTCCATGTATCAAAATAACGTTGCCAATGCATGAAACACATAAACTCGTAATCCATCTGAACCAGCGTAGAAAAAATTCAAAATGTATAAAAAACATGAAAACATAATCGAGCGAAATCCGACAATGACTAGTGGACACGACTATGGTTCAACCCGCACTAGTCAAAACTCGAAAAGAAAATAACGTGTAGCTAAGTATGAACCATAGTAGTTCATAACTTAACAAACATCACAAAAATAACATCCAAACACATCAATTATAATAAAATACACACATACTCCTATGACGCCTATATGCAGGGACCCTTAAGCTATAGACTAGGCTACGCGACTAGGAAACCTAATTCTCTATAACCATTGGCTCTGATACCATTCTGTCACACCCCACCATGGTGGAAACACTGGGTGAGGCGTATGAATATCATTACAACAAACGGTGTCTCTATAGAGAAAACTAAATGTAAAAGAAATGTCCTAAATGGAGACACAATGTCGTGACAATATCTCAACCAAATGCAGGAGTCTAGGTAAGTAGGTAACATGCCTACCTCTTACCAAAGACAATCAAATAAACAAACATCAAACATATAGGTGTCTAAAATGTATCACTTATTCAAATAAGAAAAGAAAACTAAGAGGAAATGGATTCCTCCTAATGCAGTCCTAGCAGCCTCTAAACTCTAGCCTCTTCTAACACCATCCTTCTCAAATATCCCACCTGAAAATGACACTAAAATCTGTCAACATAAAGTTGGTGAGAACATAGGTTTAAATTACCGAAAACATCTTAAGAACCCTTAACAACCGCTGTAAATAGTTGAAGAAAACAAGTTAAAGTAATCGACCATGTTGGAAATTCACTTTATGTGACGATATTTAAGAATTCCCATTGGTTATCATAGTCACACACACTTAGACTAGACTAGGAACAGTGTATAGTTAAGTGTTGGTGTGTGACTATATATACCCCTCCAAGGCTTCCAAGGAGGGGTGTTGATTGTGTTTCATTTCTTGTTTAATACATTTTTCTTTACTTTCACACACAACCTCTCTTCTCTCTCTCAACCATGGCTGCCACTATATTCCACCACCCACCTAGACCACCGGATTACTAAAAAGCAAATCCACAATTGGTATTAGAGCCTCGGTTCAATCCTTGGGTCGTGTTTTTTGTTATTTTTTTTGGTGGTCTAAATTTTTTTATGTCTCAAAATCTGTTAAACATTTTTTACGAATCTGTTTAATCTTTTTTGTTACAAAAATAGTGTCTTGGTGGGTCATAGTTTTTGGTCTCAAACTGTCCAAAATTTGTTGTCACGATGTTCTTGTTTGTTGTCTAAACAGTCGAGTATTTGTTTTCAGCCACTAGTTTTGTCACAGTTCATATCTGGTATTCATAACCCACTGGTCCAAAAGTCAACCTTTTAAGATCTGGTCTCATTATTTTTTCTGATCAAACACTTTTCTGGTCTAAGTCTTGCTGCCAATATCAGATATGGTTCTCACTGGTTTTGTTATGATTTTCTGGTATTTTTTTAAGATGAAGATCTGCCAAAAGCAAAAAACCAGATCAAGAAAACTAGATCCACAAAATAAGAAAAAAAAGTACTATGGATATGTTTTCAGATGCATGCATTCCGATGGCCACTTTAGATCGCATGGATTACGATGGAGTTTTTTTTTTTACACATTCCGATGGGTTCGACCTATCTATTGCGATGGGACTCATTTCGATGAGTCACATTACGATGGGTGGTTTGACCTATCGCAATGGCATATTAAGACGTTATGCTGCCAAATTTTCTTTGAAACATTCCGATGGTCAATTAATAGAAATATTGCGATGCAATGTTTTGAAAATATTGCGATGACTCATTTTTCATTGTGATGGGTTTTAATTAAGTTATTGCGATGGAGAACTATAAAATCATTGCGATGGGTTTAAAGCAAATATTGCGATGCAGTTATGAGAAACCATTGCGACTGTTTTACAAAACCAGAGAACCAACATCTTGACCAGAACCTATATTACTCATCTACCTTTTAACTCCCAATCAACTCCAAATGTAACCTAATCCCATCGTCTCCTAAACCCCCATAGAGTCTAGACTCGAACAAAAACATTATCAAGATCTCAGATTCAAATTTTTTTTCGTGTTTTGCACATGCAACTCGAGATCTTTTAAGATCTATACACGAAATCATATATCATCATCGATCTGTGTTTGGTTTTAAACCAAGTTTTATATACGAAATTAAATAAAAATCAATAACAAATCTGTTATTATCCTTATTTTGCTTCGTTTTTGAAAAATCAAAACCAACATGCATTAGAGTTATGTCATTAATATTCGATTATGAAGAAAATATTTATAACAAATCTGTTAAAATCCAATCTTTATTTCGATTTCAATAAGTATACTTACCCGAGACCAATGATGATCTTAAAGCCTTCACTTTGGAGATGAGTTTCTGTTTAAACTTATTTATCCATAAGATCACGGATTGGTTTAATTTGTTGCTGTGATTTGGTGACTGAGTTTGGGAGTAACATAGGTTTATTATTCGTATGCCTATGGAGTGATTTGGGTTAAGATAGATGGGATTGATGATGCGTTTTTTTTTTGTCAATGAGATGGGAGAAAGATGATTTATGATTGAAGTTTATGAGATTTAGATAATATGGAAGTTAGGGGGCGGAGAAAATAATGAGATAGATAAGATTAGGGCTGTGTAAACTAAGTTATGACCTAATCTTTAGGGTTACACGCTTATATACTCGACATTTGGAATTGTGATGTGGGCTGTTTACACGTTTGATTGTGTGAGTGGGCCTTAATTTTGTTAACCGTTGATTACATTATCCTGGGCCACGTTTGGTTTGTGATGGATGTATACAAGTTTGCTGGGCTGCAAATGTTGGGCCAATTTTATGAATGGACGAAATCAAGTGTATTATGGGCCAATTTTAAATTGAGCTTCATATACATTTTTTTCTAATAGTCATTTATCCGGGTTTGATAGTGACGATACAATATGACGAGACAACAAGTGACAAGATAAAAAGACGAGACAAAGTGACGAGATTATTTGACGAGACCAAGAAATTTGGCGATTTTTTAGTGGCTACGGACTTGTTTGATCGGGTATTAATTATGTGAAGTTGAAGACGGATTTTTCGAAGGCGTGTATTTATTTTATCTTCAAAGATAACTTGCTCGTTCTTAATCTTAGAATGAAGACTTGTTTATCTAGTTTCCGGGTTCGGGGTGGTTGGTTGATGACTCGGATAACTATCACTTAAAGGGGTTACATTGTTGTACTCAGTGTCACGCGCTTAGTCGACGTGGATAATTTCAAGAGGTGTTGTGCTTATAGACTTCTTCAGTGATGCATTGGGTACTTATAGATTTCTCCACCGTTCCTCATTCAACAATAGTGCAAGCTTAAGTCACAAGATCGAAGGATTCTTATTCAGTTTCAAGTTTGATGTATCTGGTTCATTCTATCAGTGGTCACTTCAAATTGCTTACAATGGGGTTGGTAAAGATGGCCATGGAGAGTTTATGAGTAGAGAATTTCGATCAGCAGCTGATTCTCACAAACTATATAATTCATCCTATTTATTATTCTCATGAGATTTCAGGTATATGTGTGTACGATTTATTGATGGTTCCGAGTTTCGAAACCATCAAGGGGGAAGAAGAAGACATATTGAACGCACAACGAGTACATGTGATGAACTTCATACCTTCTTTTGATTTGAAGACATTCCGGGAAGACATTTTTCATAACCGCAGAGAAAATCAGTGTTTTAACTCGTGGCGTTATCAATCTCTAAACGGTACACTACTGATTTGATGTTTAATTGTTTTGATGTTGCAATTATTCATCATCATTATACTATATGGAGAGATATGCACTTCCGGGACTTAATTGACTCTGGTGCATCTCCGGCAGAAGATATGTGCATTTCCAGGACTTAATTGACTCTGGTGTTACGATGTCAACTTCATGAATGGGATAAAGTGTCCACTTCAGTATTTGAACTTCATAATTGGGATTGGTTTCTTTTCTTCAACTATGTGGGGGAATTAATGTCTTGATTCTTTCTGGTATTCATAACTTGAACTCTTAGGGGGAAGAAAAATGAAGAATTATTCAAGCGTGAGAAGAGAAGTTGTTGATCTACTTGGTGTTCCCCAAACTTTCAATCCCTCATAGCAACATTATCATGTTATATGATGGGGTTTGCTTTTTAAATTCCGTTGTGCGCTTAATCATTCTAAGCTTTATTGAAAGCTTTGAAGTTGCTTAAGAGGATTGTCGGTTTAGGGGGAAGCTATTTAAAAGCTTCTACATCAAGTTTATGTGGCATGAATTAGGGGGAAGTTAATTCAGAAGCTTCTCCTTAACCAGAAGTATATGGATTACTTAGCTCGTGCCGTTACAGTATTTCTACTACAAGTTACTTTAAAGATGAGTCGTTTTGAAGTGAAGACTTGAAGTCAAAGGCCTCAGAAGACATCATCAGCATTGGACGCTTCATGGAAGCTTTTGTTCTTAATCATCATGTACTTGTTAGGAAAAATATTGTAAGGAATTCTACACGTCGTCCCATAGGGGAAGATTGTTGGAATATCACTTTATGTGACGACATTTAAGAATTCTCATTAGTTATCATAGTCACACACGCTTAGACTAGACTAGGAACAATGTATAGTTAAGTGTTGGTGTGTGACTATATATACCCCTCCAAGGCTTCCAAGGAGGGGTGTTGATTGTGTTTCATTTGTGTTTCATTTCTTGTTTAATACATTTTTCTTTACTTTCACACACAACCTCTCTTCTCTCTCTCAACCATGGCTGCCACTATATTCCACCACCCACCTAGACCACTGGATTACTAAAAAGAAAATCCACAGACCATAATGTGATAATCATGTTAAATGCATCAACAACAAAACTCAATTCAAATACCAATCACAACTACAATTTACAAGAACACACTATAACAATCAAGAAACATCCTGTCACACACAAAAGAACAATGCACCACACTATAACAATCAAGAAGTATCCCGTCACACACACAAGAACAATGCACCACACTATAACAATCAAAAAGTATCCCGTCACACACACAAGAACAACGCACCACACTATAACAATCAAGAAGTATCCCGTCACACACACAAGAACAATGCACCACACTATCCGGATCTTTCCCACACCACTTGTGGAAGATGAACCATATCCCCGTCGAGATATCTTGCCTCCGTCGAGACGATGCACAAGTACTCAGAACACAAGAACTCAGGACGGATCGTGCCCCCCGCTCCACACACATCACAAATGGTCCCATAGACGCCCATACATCTATGTACCATACCAAAACAAGGCTATCCGCCATACCAATATCCACTGAGACGGTACGTGTCCCCCGATCCAAATCATAAACACAATCAAGATTCACATGTCAAAACACATATCAGAATACATAAGAGAACACATAACAAAACAAGTAAGCACGCATGTCACACAATAACACATCTATGTCCACACATTTATAAAAATATAGTACCAAACCATTTTAAGAACACCACAAGTGTCATCTCCATCCCATACTGGAAAACATTTAAAAACTTAGTTAAAATGGGACTATGAATTCACCTGATAGCACAACAAGCTAGCACTCCTGCAAACCTATAAAGTCATACACAACACACTTAGCTCAGGTCCTAACACCCAAGTTAAGTAACAATCAAGGAGATGAATCTAATCCCCCAATCCCCACTATCTAGTTCTCTCACTACAAGCTATTCAATACGTAAAAATCCAGTTTTTCCCCCGGTACGGTTTACTAGTCACTAAACGATCACATGAAGTGAATACCACACTTGGCTCCTATTCTACTGGAGTTATGTTTTAATATGATCTAAGAACTCTAAAAACCAATTTTACTTTCTACTTACACGTTTAACCCTTTCGTTTAGTCTACACCAAAAGTCGTTTTCACCAAAACTGATTTTCTGTACATACTAAATGTTTGTCTCCAAAAGCCCGACCTTAACACCATAACATTTATTGAAAACCTCCAATACTTTCATATATATTATAAAGAGTTCCCAAATCAAAAATCTTTGGCTATCTCATTCGTTTGGTTAGGTTTTGACTCAAATTTCCGAAATCTAAATTTATTCCTGAACATCGCACTGTTTTTGTAAAAATTGTCTGATGACCTTCCCGAACTCCATTTTCGACCAAACTTACTTTTTGAAAAGTAGACTCTCTGAACTTAATTTTAAAAAAAAAAGAAACTCGACCAAAGGTGCTACCTACTGCCCGGAACATTCGACACAAGACAACCCAAAAATAGACTGTTTTACGCCTTTATGCACTAACCCTCTAGACATCATTAATTACCCATAAATTATTAAACAAGAACCCTAAAATCATTAATGGATCTTAATTACTAAATTTTTCCAGAAAATTAATGAAAACCCTAATCATCTCAATGATGGTTAATTAACATTACAATAATGATTAATTAATAAAAACAAGAATTTAAATCAAGATTATACCTTTAATTCATCGAAACCAAGATTTTTAGAAGAACCCTAATTCTCTTGAAAAATTCTGATCGACCCTTTTTTCTTGTGTGCAAATCTGATTTTTTTGTTTTATTGGTGGTGTATTTATACTTGTACAAATTCTTTTCTTAATTTAAAACAAATGGGCTTTGGGCCATTTTTTCTCTTTTTTTATGCCGACTAAACACCCCTTTTTCCAAAAATAATTTAATTTTTTTTCTTTTTTTAAATTTCGTTTTTATTATATTATTCCTTATTTATATTTATTTATTTATTAATCCCTTAATTAATTAATTACACCTAAACCTTTTAACTAGTCAATTTTACGCGAAAACCGTAAAATACGTAAAATATACAGTTTTATGAAATATCTTAAAATATGAAATAAACTTTATAACTAAGTCCTAAATGACTTAAAACCATCCCATAACTTATTCCTGTGACTAAATACCTCATCCGAGACCTCTAAACGCTAAACCCTAAATCGTAAAAATACGATTTACTATAATACTTATACGTATACGTATACGTAAAAACATAAAATAACACCATATTCTATCATAGTTACATCCATGTGAACTCATGAGCACCAACTAATCTCACTGTAGCATCATATAATGTACCACACAATACACGAACGATGACTAACATCAAATTAAAGGCTCAAATATAAACATATTGCACGTAAACGCACACTAAGCACATAATCAAAGTCAAACAGTCAAAAGTGACAAGTCCAAAATCTAGGGTTGTCACATCACTCCCTCCTAATAGAAATCTCGTCCCGTGATTACTCCCAAACTCAAACTTATTCTCAGCAAACAAACGAGGATACATATCCCTGATAAACCTTCACGTTCAACGTGAACTCAGTTTATACTATAATGGTTTAACTTTCTATCTTTGCAAAAACACTTAACACCAGTTTGTAAGTGTAAAACAACATTTTTTAATCAATTCCAATTACTGGATCAAAGGCTAGCTTATGAACCAAACACCAGTTAAGCTATGGAGCAAGATTTAATTTAGTCAAGTAGATCAAATCTAACAGATTTTAACTAACAACTAACTAATCATATCAGCAAGATCATAAGAAGCAATTAGCAGACAAAATCATCAAAGATTGCACTGAAGCTAAGAATTGAGCATGCAAGCAACAGTTTAGAGGAAAAGTAAACTAGGATGAGCACTTTGAAGCTATTAAGGCTTCCTTTGATGGAGAAGAGAGTGTTGGACTCTCTTTTTCAGCTTATGAACACCTTATCACCACAAATCAACCACCAGATCACCACCAAACTCCATGTTCATAACTGCCCTGCTACAACAGGTCTGAACTTTGGTCTTTGGCTAGAACTGGTATCAAACTAGGATTGCAACACGTTTGAACATCACAAATAGCTTCCAAAACATCCAAGTGATTCAGTTATTCATGGTAGAATAACATAATCACAATCAATGAAGTATGAACAATGAATTCAGTAAGTGAAGATAAATGGAGAATTTAGTGAAGTTGAATTTATTATTAATGGAAGGAAGTTTGTTATTCTGTTACAACTAATCACTAACAGAATTAAGAGTGATTGTCAGACACTCTTAAGCTGCTAACTAACAAAATGAGAGAATTAAGCTAGGAGTGTGTGTTTTCACACCTAGAGTACAATACAAGAAATGAACTGATACAAGGGTATTTATAGACTATCCATGAGATGTAGGAGGTATATGTGACGTGTCTTGACCAATGGGAGATTGCCAGGTGTCATGATTTGCAATTGAGTTCTTCGTCCGTTCTTCATCAATTTGGGGATTTTTGATTCCTTCAATGATATGCTAATTAACGGGTTAAAGCTATAAATTACCAACGAACTTTATTTTTTTCTCGATATTACAAATATAGAAGTTAAAATACTGTTATCGCCATTAAACTTTATATTTATTTATAATATTGCCAACAACTTTTTTGGTTACCGATTTTAATAGGTCAAAAATCACTTATAACCGACACGTCACTAGATTCAGCAGGTCATTTTGATTTTTTATTTATTTATTATACATGTACAAATCTACGTAGGATTGAATCTTCCAACTGTGCATTCCATTATTTATATATAACCCAACCACATTTTCTTAGATAAACTTATCACCTGAGACATCAAATTGTTCCATGACTTTTTCCCTTCTTTTATTTCTTCATTTGATCTACATAGTCAAATACTTTTTGAAGGTTTAAATCTCAATTGTTAAAAACACATGATTTCCATGAACCATCATTTGTGTATATATAATTCTTTTCAAAGTGCATATCTACTTTGAATGTCGTTCTTTTCAAAGTGAATATACCAGAACCATCTTTCTTATATTTGATTATAAGAAAATCAAAGATCAACCCACTAAGAATAAAAACACATGATTTTCTCCGATGGCATTTATATTTTTCATGTGCTCATCTGACGTGATGGTGGCGGTAACCAAAGGATTTTCCGGCGATGGTTTGATGGGTTTTTCGGCGATGGTTTGATGTGTTTTCCGGCGATGGTTCGGATTCTGGCTTTATACATGGATTGCAATTTGGTTTAAATTATGTTTTGATTGGAGTTTGATTTAGGAATCTAAAGGGATCTGAGATTTAGTTTTCATTTTGATTTTAGGGCTTCAATTTATATCTCGATTTTGATGATGGGTTTCTTTATGAACTATGATTTGTGAGAAAAAAGATGGTATGTAGAATAGGTACTGGTAAGAAAAATTAAATCAAAGTTGGGTTATGAATCTGATAAAATGATAAAAGGGGAGGAAGATGAAGATGTCAATGTGGCAAAAGTCAATTAAAGTCAATTCTACGTGGATATATATTTATATATATTTTTTTGAACGTCTACGTGGATATATTTAATGACATGGAAATTATAAAAATTATGTTACCTATATTAGCCGGTACCAACAAGTTTGGATGGTGATAACAGTATTTTATCTTCTATATTTGTAATATCGAGAAAAAAAAGTAAAGTTCGTAGGTAATTTATGGCTTTAACCCTTAATTAACCACTTGGGTTGTGTTCGCCTTGCTATGTTGATCACTTTTGCTGTTGAAAGATCTTCATGAAATGGCCTCTATCATTCTCTTCGATCTGGAGTTGAAAGGTGCTACGTGGCAGTTTGGGTTGGTTGAGAAGAGTTCACTCGGATCATTATCCAAAAGGTAATTTATGATTGGTGGACAGCTACTAGTGGTGGTACTATGAAGATTTTTATCACTCCTCATAAATGAGGCTAATATCTGGCAATCCGGGTGCTTGTTTTTAGGCTTCCCATTGGTTGGTTTAAGTATCACTTGGATCAAGCCATAATAATCTTTCCAAATTGACAGTTTAAGTCCCTCAAGTTGGCAGATTTAATGTTTAAGGTATAAGCACTTCAAAACTTGTCAATATGAACCCTTGGACTTGTATCTTGAACAATGTTTACCCTTTGACTGAAGTTGACTTTCTCTTGAGGTCCTTTGACTTACCTTCACTTTGTTCTTAACTTTGTTGAATTTTGTACTTTTAGTCCCTCAACTTTGACAGTTTGGTAAGAAAGGTCCTTTGACTTTGTAGACTTGTCACATTGAGTCCTTCTTTTGTCTTTTCTTCAATATAAATGCCTTGGAATCCGTGTTTGCACCAAATTGTATATTTTTACATACAAAATCATAAACAACAAAGAATACCCTATAATACTGCTTTTACACATAAAATCTGGTATTTTTTCTTTGTGTTTCAAGATTTGATATGTTATAATTGATATGAGATTTCACTCATATCAGTTACATACATAATGAATTCAATTCTTTTTAGAAAACTTTAAAATAATAATAATTAACAATAATAATAATAACTAATAAGAGTAATAATAAAACAACGAATACAACTAAAATATTAATTAAAATAATAATAACAATAATAGATAATAATAACAACAACAATAATAATAATAATAATAACGAGTGGGGGCCTAGATAGTATATCGGTTTCCCACTAATTTATATAAAATCGAACCCTATTATTTTAATAAAGTGATGATAATAATAAAAAAATAACAATAACAATAATAATAATAATGAATATTTAAATAAATAAATAATAAAAAAAATCGTTATAATATTTAATAATATTATTAATAATATTTAAAATAAAGAGTAATAATAATATTTATTATTATTGTTGTTATTATTTTATTATTGTTCTTATTATTTATGATGTAGATAGTATCTTAATAACAATAATAATGATTATCTATATTATTTTTTAATAATAATTCATTTACAATAATAAAAATATTATTTCTATTTTTATAATAAATATTTATTTATTAATTATTTTATTAATAATTAATATATTAATATTATAATTTTTTGTTAATAATAATAATTTTAATGATAGTTCAATTAGTAATTTTTTTTAATTTTTTGATAACTCATTTTTGAATAACTATTTAATTAGTAAATTTAGTAATTTTTTTAATAAAGTTTTAAATTTTTTATTGTTAAGCAAATATTATTGTAATTAGTTTTTAATAATTATTTTATTAAACAACAATTATTTCTTTATTAAATAATATATAAATTTTAATGATATTTTAATAATATTTTTATATTAATATTTTATTTTAATAATATTTTAATATTATTATTTTATTAATATAATGATAATAAATATTTAATAATAGTTTTTATGTAATTATTTTATTAATATTTTATTAATATTTAATATTTAATATTATTCTATTAAAGTGATGATTAAAAAAAATATAATCATAATAATAATAGTAATAATAATAACAATAATAATAACGAGTGGGGGCCTAAATAGTATATCGGTATCCTACTAATTTATATAAAATCGAACCCTAAAAGGATGGGAGCGCAGATAGTATCTCGACTCCCATCTAGTTTGTTGTAAATCACTTTTTGATTCTAATAAAATGATGATTATAATAAAAAAAGAAATAAAATAATAATAATAATAATAATAATAATAATAATAATAATAATAATAATAATAATAATAATAATAATAATAATAATAATAATAGATATTACTAATTAATAAGATTATTATCTTTTTAATTTTATCACTTTTATTAATATTCTTTAACATTTCATCATAAAACTCAAGTGATTTATTATTGTTATTATTTATAAATATTGTTGTTTTAAAGTATAAAAATATCAAATTTTAAAACTTTCTATTCAATTTATTATGTAATCGGAATTTTTTTCATGGATGTAATTGTAATGTTTAAATTGCAACAAAGCTAATCAAACTACCTACATAATATAAAATAAATTACAATTTCTCACATTTTGTAAACCAAACAGTCTACGCAATGTAATCAAATTACAATTACATCCACTTACATTAGATCACAACGAATCAAACAGGGCCTTAGTTAATATTAAGTAGCATGTCATATAATCTTGTAGTTGAAGGTTTCATTGAGGTTAATACGGTGCTTTCAACCGTGTTCCGGTGTATTTAATGATTTAGGTGATTAATATTATCAGGGAAATTTTTTTCTTTTTACTAAAAAAATATTAAGTAGCTAAATAATATCGTTACTAAAATAGATCGTCAATAATTTAATTTATTACGTTTTTTTTTCTTACGCATACAAATATACCGTCGTTGGGGTCAAAAAAACGTTCATGTTAAACAGACTTTAAAATTTTAACCTTTGCTTTTCTTAAGTTTCTTTTCTTTACTTTACATATGTTTTTTTATGCTTTTTTTTAACTTCACATATCTAAATCAAGAAATATTCAAAAATTCTTAATTATCAAAGTTTGTGTACAAAATCATTATAGAAACATATATAGCTAAATATTTTGCAAAATTAAAAAAGAATCATTTAAGAAATATTATTGTGAAACTAAAAAAGTACCAGTAATTATAAAGAAAGATTAAAGGGTAATATAGTAACTTTACTACTTATCTAGCTTAAGACTTCCGAGTTTAATTAGGGTACCAGATATATGATCACATATATTCATCGATATCTCCAAAGGGTTCGTATATGACACTCATGTAAACCTATATAACAACTCCGAAAACCTCATAATCCCACTTACATCATTATCAAGCCATCGCCCTAATACATATACACATTATCATTAGTTGTTTTACGTGTATGCATATATATATATAGTATTAAAAATGGATCCTGGTGATAGCGATTATGATGATTACTATAATGAATATGATGTTGATAGCGATTATAATGATGTCGAGGTTGGTGATGATGAATATGATGCAGAAACCGAGCCATGGAAACCTGATCGTGATTCGCCTTGTGAGGTAATTAAAAAAACTGTATATTTAATTAACGTGTGTTATCAAATTGTTATGCATAGATTGGATGCAAATTAAAAGAAACTTTGTTTTGTTTAATTCTTGTTAAGATTTTTCATATCTCATGCGCTTTTTAGAAAATCAAACCTACGAATTAGGGTTTATGTGTTTGTAGTTTCTTAAAGTTTAAACACATAGTATTTTTTTTTATTTTGTTGTATAAGTTACTAGTATCATATTTTTATAAGAAAGAGAACAACAAGCCAACTTAATAATGAGCTAGATAACATTAGTTTGAAAAATCCCATAATGTTGGCAGTAAAATAACTCAATGTAAATTAGTACTACCAAAACCAAGGAAAGTCAAATCCAGGTTAATGGGGAGAAAGCGGTACATATGGTTTATATAATGATAGAGATATTTGAGGTACTTGTAGTGCATACGATTAGCTTTGTTTGGACGTCTCGCCTTGACCTCTTAAGTCCCGTCGTCACGCATTAATGCAACTATGGAATTCGATTAGGGATGCGTTGTGCTTTATAATAATGCCTTAGTCCTTACTAAGGCAATCGAATTGAAGATTAACGTAAGACTTCGTGGTATCGCTGGTTTTTATATCATTAGGTTTTTTGGTTTTAGGGTTTCGGTACTTTTAGGGTTTTTTCTCTAACCAACTGTACAAAGTGTACTTGATATAATGTGGTTTATTTAATAAAACCTGGCTATGAAAAGACTAACTATTGTTTGTTTTGTGTTCTCTATCTCTTATGCTTTGTTCAAATGTAAATGTTTTCTTTGTGTAAAATATAGGTTATCACAGAAGAATGTTTATCGGCAGCACAGGTGAGTCATATTCTCTTTGAAGCTTAATTTTGGTATGTGATTGTTCCCGAATGTTTAAGTTTCTTATACATATTTTCAGAAAGAAGATATGAAAACCATAATGGAGTTGCTACATTTAAAAGAACATCATACCCGAACTCTGCTTATACATTATAGGTGGAACGTAAATAAAGTCTTTGAAGTTTTGGCGGAAAAGGGAAAGGAGAGACTTTGTCTTGAAGCATCCGTCAATATTTCAAAAACCGGTTTTGTAATTGACCCAGTCGAGCGACCAGGTCACAGGTCAAGCCGATCGGTTCACGGTTCAACTGGCCGGGTCAATCCAGGTTTTAAAACACTGGCATCTTTGATGGGACATGATGATATTGCTTCAGTTCAATCATCTTCTCCAGCATTTTGTGGAATTTGCATGGAGGAAGTCCCTTTAAAGAAGATGACCAAAATGGATTGCAGCCATTGTTTTTGCAACAATTGTAAGTACACGCTTTTATTTAAGAAGGAAATTTCGACCTAAGTCAAAATTTCCCGGAAAGGTAACTGAAGTCCCAATTTGTCAGTGTGGGGAATAGATCTAGCTAGCTAGGTGGAGGTTCATTTTTCTTAACAAAATTATGTATCATAATTCAAATTTCTGACAATTGTTTTTACTTCGTTCAATCTTAACAAAATTCTCTTTTTATGTTAGAATATTGAACTTTCCTTCCTTTGATGATCGAGAAATTTCTTATAGCCCACATAAATTTGAGAATTTTAGTTACCTTTTACGACAATCTTCGTTCAATCTTAACAAAAATTCCCTTTTTAGGTTAGAAATTTGAACTTTCCCTGCTTTTGATGATCTAGAAATTTTTTATACCCCACATAAATTTGAGAATTTTAGTTACCTTTTACGACAATTTTCCAATTTATGGGTCAATCGCTTCGGGTGGTCTTTATCTAAAACAAGGGTCAATTGAAAAGATTAGCTTCACAATGAACGGCTTGATGGTCACCTAAATTCTACTATGACTTCTTAAATCATTTTAAGCAAAAAGTTTTATTATTTTGATTACATTACTTTTTGTAATAAAAAGTAATGCGTTATTAATAAGAAATCAGAAAAGGGTTTAAAGGTGTAAACAATCCTAGTCGCTAAGTGATCCGTGCATCTTACCACCGTCTATTAAGAAAATATAACACTTTTTGCATCTTACTTTATGTCAAGGTTGGACAGCACATTTTATGGTAAAGATAAACGAGGGTCAAAGCAGGCGAATCAGTTGCATGGCTTACAAATGCGATGTAATTTGCGATGAAGATAAAATCAGGGAATATGTCAGCAAAAAGGATCCTGATCTGGCTAATAAATTTGATAGGTTTCTTCTAGAGTCATATATTGAGGATAATAAGAGGGTAAAGTGGTGTCCTAGCCTTCCACATTGTGGAAACGCCATTCGTTTTATGGATGATGATTATTGTGTTTGTGAGGTTGAATGTGCGTGCGGTTTTCAGTTTTGTTTTAATTGCTCTTCAGAAGCACATTCTCCTTGTTCATGTCAAATGTGGGAGCTTTGGACCAAAAAGTGCCAGGATGAATCCGAGACTGTTAATTGGTTAACGGTCAATACAAAGACTTGTCCCAAATGCTATAAACCAGTTGAAAAGAATGGAGGATGCAACCTGGTCGTGTGTGTATGTCGTCAACCATTTTGGTATCCTTCTTCTCTCGAAGTAAATTAAATAACTTATTCTCATTTTGGGTAATTGGATCTGTGTTTTTGAATTAATTGTCTGATAGTGTTGGATACACATCTTTTGCTTGTAAGTATACAATTGTTCATCAGTGGCAAAGTGATTATCACTGGCCATTTTTTTACCTATTTACTTTCACCCGAACCTGGGATATGTTTACTCAAATTTTCACCAAATGTACTTCCTTATCCTTCAAATGGTCCCAGTTGGTCTTTTCATAAACTAAAATTTTAAACTGCGTGTCCACCACGTCTTTAAGCAATCTTACAATTAGAATTTATTGCACTTCTAATGTTTTATAAACAAAATGCCCTTCTAAATAAAGTATTTCGGAAGAAAAGAAATTATCTACTAATTATTATCTTGTGTATGGAATTTTGTAGTTGGCTATGTGGTGGGGCAACTGGCTTTACACACACCTGGACCAGTATAAGTAATCACACTTGCGGGAGTTTCAATGAAGAGCAGATAGCTAATGCAAAACACTCAGAATCAGAACTTATACGTTACACACATTATTATAATCATTACAAAAGTCATACAGATTCTTTGAAGGCTGAAGTCCTTCTACAGCAGAATTTAATGGAAAAGAAAACAAAATTGGAATCTCGGGGTCTTAAACGTAAAGATCATTCTTGGTTGACAGATGGAGGCGATAGGCTCTGTAGGTCAAGAAGATTTCTTGTGTATTCCTACCCGTTTGCATATTATATGTTTAATGACGCTTATCTTAGCAAAGAAATGACAAAAGTAGATAGAAATTCAAAAAAAGATCTGTTTGAGGACCAACAACAACAGCTTGCAACTTATATCGAGAGACTTTCACATTTCCTGGAAGAGCCATTTGATGACGGCACTGAAGAAAAAGTTGAGAAGGCAAGGGAAAATATAATGAACCTTTCTCAAGTCACTGGTAACTTTAACAGGAACTTGTGAGTATTTAACATCTCTTATCTCTCTTGTTACACTACTTTAATTCTTGTTTCACTAACAATTTTTAGTTGTGACCTACTACCTATCTCTTGACTTTTTTCTAATGTAGCATGAAATCTAGTGTTTAAATTTTTTATTTTTTTTAAGTTTTTAAGTAAAATTTGCTATTTTTCCATTATTAAAGAAAATGAAGTCAGACTTTTGGTTCATATAATTAGACAGCCCTGGATTTTTTTTTGACATACAGGTAAAATTTGTAATTAACGTGACGGAGAATGTCTAATACAAAAACAACTGTCATGTGGCTAAACGGTCATGTCTGGCAACTTATCTCTGACTAGACATAACCACAACTTTTTAGTTGGGGAGCATCATGGTACCGTTGGGCCAAGTGCACAAAATTCTTCAATTGTAATATATGAGCTCACATATATTTGGACCGGGTGCAAATAGGAAAAATCGGCCTTTTTTACAAAAAAATAACACTACAAAACTTGATTTCACTGGGTCCTGTGACACCACGGGACCCTTATTTCCGTTACCGGCTACAGGCTCTTAGTTGATAAATAAATAAATAGCATGTCAAGTAGATTACTGACGCTTACATCATTTCCGATGTACTCTAGCTAATATTTTGACCCGTTTAAAACAGAATATGACTGAATTGACCCATTCGTATATTAATCGAAAAAAAAATGTCACGTCTAAGAATCCTTCAAGATCACAAATTTCAATGGTGTTTATGGCTTATGTAAGCTAACTAAGCTTGAGTTCTGGTTTCTTGACTGCAGGTACGATTGCATTGCCAACGAGATACTCGATGATCTGACAACACCAATTAACATAGCGCCTTATCGATCCAAGGGTGCCAATAAGGCTACACGTTGGAAACCAAAAAATGCTGAAGCTTGATCAAAGAATTGGTACCCCATGTTTTTTTTGTTTTTTCATACCTAAAAGGAGGGGGATTTTTGGAGATAAGTTGATTATTTTGTTTTGATAGATATCAACTTGGCCTCATAGTATATGACTGCAAACAGTCATTATTTTTGGGTGTGATTGAACCTGATTTAAAACGTTTATTTATTTTAGTTGGTGGCTTAATACGTTCTGTACATTATTTTTCTTAGAGGTGCAATTAGTCTACTAGCAGACCAAAAGCATTAGTTGAAAACAAAACGTAGGCGATTATTGTAAATGTCAACCTATAAGTCGTACATAAACAAGTATTCATATCACATCAAAGGACTCAAACCTATACATATAGGATCTTGATTATGCATTTACGCAATGCAAAATGTATATATTGGTCTGAAAAAATTTCTATTTTGGTATAAATTTTGATCAAACTTAAGGATCCCCGAAATTTTCTATTCACCAAACATTTGATCATGTCATATCTCCTAGATATCATTCCATGTCATCATATTCTTTAGCCCCATTCTCCATTGTAAAACATGATTGCATGTTCAAAAACTTTCCTTTGTTCTTCTTGGGCCATTGGTTTCATTTCTTAGGCATTTCATCCGTTTTCTTGATGGTTTTCGATCTTCATTGTTACAAATCTAATGGCAGAATCCTGTTAAATCATTAACAAAATTCATACTCCTAATTTCGAAACAATGAGAGAAAGGGAATCAAGAAATGGATCACAAGATACAACTAGCTTAGATTCCAAAAGTAGAACGCTTTCTGATCCAGACCTCTCGTTCAGATTTTCTGAAACAGACGAGGAACTAAATAACCGACACAGTGACTTTTCCGGGTATGAACCTCATTGTGTTAGCGGCGAGGGTTCACCAATTATGAAGTCACCTTGGAACCAAGGTACACCATGGTCAATGGCTACCCTAGATGATCCGAATTATCCCATGAATGGACTAGTTGGCTCCTTGGTGCGTGAAGAAGGTCATACTTATTCACTTGCAGCATCCGGTGACCTCCTTTACACGGGATCTGACAGCAAAAATATACGTGTATGGAAAAACCTGAATGAATTTTCCGCTTTTAAATCCAGCAGCGGATTAGTGAAGGCAATTATTATATCCGGGAAAAAGATTTTTACAGGACATCAAGATGGGAAGGTTAGGGTTTGGAAAGCGAGTTCTAAACACCCGCGCCGTTATAGCCAGGTAGCCACATTCCCATCTTTATTTTCTATATTAAAGTGTTCAGTGAGACCAAAGAATTACGTCGAGGTGAAAAGGAAACATACTGCTGTTTGGATCAAGCACTGCGATGCGATATCATGCCTTAGTATGAACCAAGAAGTTGGTTTGCTCTATTCGGGTTCATGGGACAGGACGTTTAAAGTATGGAAAACGTCTAGTTCAAGATGTTTAGAATCCGTGAAGGCACATGATGATGCAGTGAACTCGGTCATCTCAACGGTGGAAGGGTTTGTATTCACGGGGTCAGCAGACGGATCAGTGAAGGTGTGGAAACGAGAAGGGAAAGGAAAAAAATCTATGAAGCATATATATGTTAAGACTTTATTGAATCAAGACAGTGCTGTAACTGCGTTGGCTGTATCTAAAAATGGGTTGTTTGTGTATTGTGGGACGTCGGATGGGATAGTGAATTTTTGGGAACGAGAAAAGAATTTGGCTCATGGGGGTGTTCTGAACGGACACAAGTTAGCTGTTTTGTGCCTTTCGGCTGCAGGGAATTTGTTGTTCAGTGGATCGGCAGATAAAATGATATGTGTGTGGAAAAGGGAAGGTATCACACATACATGTTTATCGGTACTCACGGGCCATTCTGGCCCAGTGAAGTGTTTGGCGGTCGAGAAAGAGGTAGAGTCGAGTACTGCTAGCCGATGGAAGGTTTATAGTGGGAGTTTGGATAAATCTGTTAAAGTTTGGAGTGTGTCCGAGCTGGCACGAGATGTGGTCACAGTGACCACGGTGCATAATGGAAATCAAGTACGGTCTGCCAAATATTGATCCATGATGTATATTAAGTTCCACGCGGTTTCTTTTGTGATCAAGTGATGTGTATTATTGTGTACTTCCGGTATCTATTGATCTTCCAATTTATGATTGTTGGGTACACTTTTCAAGCAATTGCCCAGATTCCTACTTATATTATCATTCTCCGTTTTGATGGTTTCATTAATGAGTTAGCAATCAAGAAAACACGCCATTAACAATCAAGAAAGGAAAATATTTGTTAATTATTCAAATAACTAATGTTCAAAAGCAAATTTACCTTTGAAGCGACCCGCAAGTACTATCCCATGAAATCCATAGTGTAATCAATCATGTGCCCGCCTATGTCCTAATAAATGGGCTATGCGCTCACTTATTATCTCAAGGTTCACATAATATAAACTTGTACGATTATAATTACATTGATAAAAACATTCGATCACATATCTAACTCTTCACCTGTATCCATTTAGAGGTTTGAAATATAAAACTCATTTTTAAGACATACTTAAGACACTTACAGATTAGGTTCATATAGCCTCTGGCAGACTGGCTGTGGTTGTTGAATTGAAAGGCAAACCAAAGGACGTCAGAGGTGCAATGGAGGTAGAGGCCTAGGCAGACTGTCCATACAAATGTGGCAATAGTCGTGGTGCAACAACGATCTCAAGTGGAGTTGCTTTGTGATTTGTCAATCCAGGACTTTCTGTCATGTCAGTATGATCATCTGACATATTTTGCAACTCAAATCCATGTATTATGCTGGCTAGTATGAATTGGACGGCTTCAAGACCAAATGACATTCCTAAACACATTCTTCTACCACTGCCAAAGGGAAGCAACTCAAATTGCTGCCCCTTGACATCAATTTCCTTTTTGCCAGTCAAGAATCTCTCGGGTCGGAATTCAAACGGATCCGTCCATATTTGAGGATCATGTTGAATCTTCCATATATTTACCAAAAGACGGGTCCCTTTAGGGATGGTGTAACCACCAACGGTGCAGTCTTCTGTGGACTCGTGAGGAACCAAAAGGGGTGCAGCCGGGTAAAGTCTCATCGCTTCTTTGATAATGGCTTGTAAATAGACCAAGTCCTTCAAGTCTGACTCTTCAACTTTTCTATCTCTTCCAACACGGTTCTCGAGCTCTTGTTGGGCTTTTGTCAGTATGAGAGGGTTGTTGACTAGTAAAGATAAAGCCCATGTTAAGGTCACTGTTGTCGTGTCTGTAGCAGCTGCAAAAATTGCCTACAAAAAGAAAGAAATACTCGTAGAATTTACAACTATCTATGAGAAACACAATATTACCACGATTTAAAGCATAAGGATGACAAAAAACTTACCAAGCATGTAGCTTTCACAATTTCGTTTGTGCTGAAACCATGAAGACCCTCTTTTAATTGTTCTTTACCCCGGATTAACAAAGCGGTTATGAACACTTGCGTCATTGCTATCAACTGCCTGACTTTCAGAACTCATTCTCTTTTTGTGCTCTTCTAACAGTAGATCAATTACAATATCCATATCTTTTGCCGTCTTTTTCATCTTCTTTTCATACCCTCCCAAATCTAACCACCTCAAGCCTGGAATGGCATCAGATGGCACAAATGCGGCCAATAGTTCTGAAAACCGTCTAATGTCCTCCTTGAATTGACGTTCATTAATTTGTTCGCTTAGTGAAAAGTGATTTCCAAACATCATCCTCACAACTATGTTTAGAATTAAGTTATTAAACCATTCTTTCATGTCAACCATTACCATTTCAGAAGACCCTTTGTTGCTTATCCAAGCTTTATACAAATTATAAATGGATGAATTCACTTCCGAAACTCTTATTTGTGCTAGCATTTGTAGGCGGTGGTGAGACACCAGCTCAAGCGCGATTATCTTACGAATCTCACGCCAGTATGGTCCATGCGGGGCCAGGGCAACGTTAGCATAGTTGTTGCCCATCAGCTCGGTTGCCATGGATTTTGGTCTGCTAGCAAAGACTCTATCGTTGGTAGTTAAGCACTCTTTAGCCAGTTCCACATTACTAACAACTAGAACTCTGTGGGCACCAAGTTTGAATGTGAAAATTGGTCCTAATTTATCAGCCATAGATCCCAACACTTTGTGAGGAACCTGAGAACCAGCTAAAAGATGCAAGTGGCCGATTATCGGCCACGAGCCGTCAGCTTCAGGTACAGTATCTCCTGATTTTTTGTTGCTGCTGTGAAGTCCAAATATTTTCAGCACAGGGTGAGTAAAGAGCATTATACAAAATATACTTGCTATTAAAGTTACGAGTAATAGAACAAAATCCATGACTATCTTTTTGTGGAATAGATTATGTGCAAATCAATGATGGTTTATGGTAAATGGCAGTGTTACCTAATATGCCTATATCAAAAATTAAAGCACTATATATAAAGACGTAAGGAAAAAGAAATGGGAGGAAGAATTGGGTTAGTGCAAAGACTACTTCTCTTCCATTTAGTTATAGACATAGTAGGACGGTACCCACGTGTTACAACGACGGGTAACATCCAGAGAAATTCAAAAAGAATATGATCGTAGTGAGGCTCGGTTCATTTGTTTTTATCGGTTCCGACAGGTCCTTTCTGGTTTGTTTTCGAACGATTTTTATTAGCTATCTGAACCGGTGACAAATTACCGCTTTCAAAAACAATATGTATCATCAATTTGTTAGCATGAAAATCATATAAAACACGTGTTTAATAGTTTGTACAATGTAAACAATAAGCTTTAATTTACATTCTTTTTTAAATGTTTCAAAATAAAACATTAACCAGCATGTTTAATAAATATTTTGGCCCGCAAGGTGATAACCTTTAAAGCACAAATTGGTGAATCCTAGAAATTATAAAACCCTCATTTTCCAACTTTTTCTTAAACAACATATCTTGTAAATTATAAATCGTCAAACTACGAAATATCGTGACAAAAATATTTTTATCAAATTTTGATATATTTTCGAAGATTTTTTAGCATTGAAATTTACGCTTAAAAAATAGCACGTGATTTGTAAAATCACTTGTGTTTTTTATTATTCTTATTTTTGAAGCATAAATAAATAGCCTTTATTATTATTTAAATAATCGTGAAAGACAAATTATCAACAAAATATACCGATAGTCCTTTAGATTTGTTCATAAGTTATTGAACTATGGTTGAATAGCTCTACCGCCTTAGGTTCAGAGAAAATTAATGTATCAGACACACGAAGTTTAAAAAAAATCTCTTGTGATTTTACAAAGTTCTAAAGTAATGATTAGAATATTTTTATCTTTCAATTGACGGTTATTTTTGTATATTAGGAGTTTATATTTTGCCACTAAAATTTATGTAAAATCACTTGTGATTTTTTGTTTTAAAAATCACGCGTGATTTTACAAATTGCATGTGATCTCCCAAATCTTCATGTAATTTTTAAAATAATAAATTACGTGCAATTTCTTAAATCCGTAAGTCACATGTGATTTAAGAAGTCCACTTGTGATTCTTAAAGTAATGAATAACATGTATTTTTCAAATCACATATGATTTTTCAAAACAGAAATTAAAAAATATCGTCGAAAATACATATACAAGTGTCTATTTATAAAAAAATAACTTAATTTTTGTCGAATGGTATAAATAATTTTGCGTAACAACAACTTATAAACAAATCATTGAATCTGCTCATTGATTTGTAAAATCTTTTGACCTTATGCCACACCAACTAACTAAATAAAATAACAAAGATCTACCTAACTTAAACACAATTGATTCTTAAATCCTGCAAACATCATATGATAGCAACTTTTATTCATGCAATCCTATCTTAATTGAAAGGTTTATTAATAAGGTTTTAGTTGTTATTAATAAAGGCTATACATGGCAATCTTGCAGACCACTTCTTATTATCATATACTATTAGCACGGTACTCGTGCGTTGCGGCGGCATGAAAGACAAATTATCAACAAAAATCCGTTTGTTCGGTTCGATTTTTATAACTATATACACTGTTATTTTAGGTAGACATAATATGCAGGGTTTAAAAAAAATATGTTTTTAATTGTTGTACACACTTAAATATATACTTGTATTTTAAAGTAATTGTTGTTTTAATTATATATTAAATTGTATTAATTATATTTATTTTTAAGTGTGTATTAATTATTATGTATTAGTTAGTATCAATATGAGTATAAATTACTTGTAACATGTGTTATTTTAATTGTAAAATGAGGTGATGGGTAATTTAATTGTAGAATTTAATCTAAATATATTATAATTAAATGTTTGAAATTGCTACTTTACTACGTTAGTTTCTTTTGCTTGTAGTATATGTTATATGTATTGCAAATTGGTGATTAAGTATTTTAAATATATTATTTAATTTCGTATGTTATAATTTTATGTTTCAAATTTCTATTTTAGTTAGGTAAATTTGTTTTCCTCATATCATGTGTTACTAATGTTATATGTTAAAAATAATATTTTATTTCAAAGCCTTTTTGGGCATTAATTACACTAAGATGGTTGAAATGGTCTTTCAAGGACGAAAAAAATAATTCACATATGTAATTAATTTCTTTTAGTCTATTACGAGTAGTTTTTATCGTCTTTTAGGACAAATGGACTAATTTTCCGCGAGAGTTTGCTCGGTACCTCGATGGATAGTATCTCTTCCAATTTAGTTTTTTTCCATTCACAAGACTTAAACCCAAATTTTTTTATTAAGAACCCAATGCCTTGACTCACTGCGTCAACATATGCAATTAATTAAACACGATTCTCCTATTAGAATTTCACTAACACACGTAAAACATAAAATTAAAAACCACAAACCACACTCGATTTTGTTTATTTAAGTAATTTATCTATGGAACGTTAATTTATCGAACATAAAGCAACAACTTATAAACAAACCATCATATCTACTCATGGGTTTGCTAATTCTTTTGACCATTTAAGCAACGACTAACGAAATATAATAACAAAGATCATCAGCCTTCTTCAAGTTTTATTAATCAAAAGGTCATCATTAACCAAGATTCAAAATGATCAATCTTTTATACCGATGTATCATAGTCTCTCGACCAGGTCATCACTTAAACAAAATTATTCTTTAATTTAGCAAACATTAAACAATAATAAATTTTATTCATGTAATCCAATGTTTAAGTGATGACCTGGTCGAGAGACTATGATACATCGGTTAAGAGAAGGACAAAAGTTCCTTAAAAAGAAAGCAATATCCACCATCCATTTAAATCACATGGTATATACTAATTTTTTTAAATTTAATTAAAAATACACACTTTCATCCTATTTCTTAAAAATTAAATATCTCTCATACCGTTAATCGTTATGAAAAAATAATTATACCGTCACGACGGAAATTAAATTATCTTTCTATAGATATGCACTTCTATATACTTTCGGCGAACTTTTTTTAAAAATTTTCGTAAAAGAAATCACATGTGATTCTCGAAAAATTACATGTGATTCTCGAAAACTCATATATGATTTATTATTTTAAAAATCACATTTGAATTTGTAGTGTCACATGCGATTTGTGAAAATCAAGTGTATTTTTTTGACGAGAATTTCAACATTGTAAAATCGTTAAAAGTATATGAAAATAACCGTCTATTAAATGACAAAAATATTTTCGTTATTACTTTAAAATCACATGTGATTTATGTGAATTACATTCAAATGTTTGAATCACATGTAATTCTGTCAATATATTAAAATGTTTGTTGCCATTAATATAAAATATGTTCATTTCATCGGGGTGGAGTCCCCTTTACCAAAAAAAATATATGTAAAACAAACTGGCTTCTGAGTTACACGTGATTCGGTGATAATTACATGTGATTTTGCTTGAATTACATGTGATTCAAGCATTCCTAAACTGTAACTTTTTTTAACAAACCCACATTAGATGAATCACATGTGATTTTTTTAATCATGTATTAACTGTTTTCATTTATGTAAAATATATAAAACAAATTGGCTTCTAAATTACATGTGATTTTGTTTGAATCATATGTAATTCTGCTTGAATTGCATGTGATTCGGTGATAATTACATATGATTTTACTTGCATTACATGTGATTCAAGCATTCGAAACCTTAACTTTTTCTAACAAACCCACTTTAGATGAACCACATGTGATTTTTTTAATTATGTATTATCTGTTTTCATTTATGTAAAATATATAAAACAAATTGGCTTCTAAATTACATATGATTTTGTTTGAATCATATCTAATTCTGCTTGAACTGCATGTGATTTTGTGATAATTACATATGATTTTGCTTGCATTACATGTGATTCAAACATTCTGAAACCTTAACTTCTTCTAACAAACCCACTTTAGATGAATCACATGTGATTTTTTTTAATCACAGGTAATTTTGTTAATATATTAAATTGTCTGCTTGAATTACATGTAATTCGATGATAATTACATGTGATTTTGCTTGCATTGAATCACATGTAATTCGATAATAATTACATGTGATTTTGCTTGCATTACATGTGATTCAAACATTTCGAAACCTTAACTTCTTCTAACAAACCCACTTTATATGAATCACATGTGATTTTGTTTGAATCACATGTAATTCTTTCAATATATAAAATATTTTGTTGTCATTCATATAAAATATAGAAAATAATCTGGCTTCTGAATTACATATGATTTTGTTTTGATCACTTGTAATTTTACTTGAATTACATGTGATTCTCTATGTGTTTTTACATGTGATTCATGCAAAATATATAAAGCAGATTTGCTTTTGAATTAATTATGAGTTTATTTTAATCACATGTAATTCTACTTAAATTACATGTGATTTAATGATAATTACATGTGATTGATCTGAATATCAAGTTACTTATACTAAATTCAAAATCATAATTTTCGCCAAACCGTAAGTAATTTTTTCAAACACTTGTGATTTGTATCAAATGACATGATTTTTATCAAATCACATGTGATTTGTGATAAATTTTCTTTTTAATGATACGTACTTTTATATACTTTAGATGATTTTTTTTTTAATTTCTACACTCACGGATCACATGTGATTTATTACTTTATAAAGCACACGTGAATTTGTAAAATCATTTACAATTTAAGGATTTCTGAAATCACACGTGATTTGTTACTTTAATATCACATGTAAATTTATGAAATCA
This sequence comes from Glebionis coronaria, assembly GCA_025667525.1. Classification (NCBI taxonomy): domain Eukaryota; kingdom Viridiplantae; phylum Streptophyta; class Magnoliopsida; order Asterales; family Asteraceae; genus Glebionis; species Glebionis coronaria. The sequence continues at coordinate 139,668,320 of CM046879.1, read as the reverse complement.
CATGCGATATATGGAATCACACATGCATTTTAGAAATACAAATCACAATTGATTTTACAAATTACTAGTGATTTTACAAATTATGTGTAATTTTTTTGACGAAAATTTCAACAAAAAATCATCGAAACAATATGAAAAAGCTAATGGCGTAACTTGTTACGTGTTTACATTCGACTATGTAAATAATTACACTAATAAATAATAATAAAAGTTATTTATTTATTCTGTAAAATTTATTTTTTTTATAAAGAAATCACAAGTAATTTTTCCGAATCACATGTGATTTTTATAGTCGAAAATCGCAATAATAAAAAATCGTCAAAAATATATCAAAGTGCCTATTTACTGAAAGATAATAATTTTTTCGTCGCAATGGTGTATTTTTCGTAATCTGACGATTTATCGTTTGAAAGATATGATGTTTTTAAGAAAAATGTGAAATATGAGTTTTTATGTTTTATGAACAAAAATGAATGGTTGAGATTGATTAATTTTTTTTTTTACTAGTTCATGTTCTATGTAGAATTCAACTCGTTTTATCCATAGATCAACGTCAAAGTAACGAGAAAAATAGACCACGTGTGTTGTACTGGGAGGCAGCTTTAGTTTTATCCAACTTGATATAAAAAATACTAGTATTATTTAACGTTGTCGGCAAATTTAAGGCCTTGCATATACTCCGAGATTTCTAAAGATAATGACAAACATGTGACTAAATCTTTATATAAATAAGCTCTTAGAAAATTGGGGCCTTCGAAAATCGGGGGCCTAAAGCTTTCCATACATATGCGGCCATAGTCGTGGCGCAACAAGGAGCTCAAGCGGAGTGGCTTTAGGAGTTGTGAATCCCGGGGTTTCGGTCATGTCAATCGGCTCATTTGATGGATTTTGCAACTCAAATGCATGTATTATGCTCGCTAGTATATATTGTAAAGCTTCAAGAGCAATGGAGATTCCCACACAAATTCTTCTACCATTTCCAAATGGAAAAAACTCGAAATGTTGACCTTTCACATCAATATCCTTTTTGCTTGTTAAGAATCTTTCAGGTTCAAATTTGAATGGATCTGTCCATGTTTGAGAATCATGGTGGATGTTCCAAATATTAACCAAAAGAAGAGTCCCTTTGGGGACAGTGTAACCGCTTAGGACGCAATCTTCAGTGGACGCATGAGGAGCAGAAAGTGGTGCAACCGGATACAGTCGCAAAGTCTCTTTGATAATGGCTTGAACATAGACCAAGTTCTTTAAGTCCGAATCTTTAACTTCTCTTCTATCACTTCCAACATGGTGTTCGAGCTCTTGTTGGGCTTTTTTCAGCACATGAGGATTGTTGACTATTAAAGCTAAAGCCCACGTAAGAGTCACAGTTGTCGTGTGGCTAGCTGCTGCAAAAATTGCCTAAGAAAAACAAAAAAAATTATCGAGCTTACAGATGTTTGAGAACGATTGGTAAGTACTGTGATTAATTGATGAAAAACTCACAAAAGGAGAAAAATTATACCAAGCATGTAGATTTAACAATGGCATCAACGCTAAAGCTATGAAGATCATGTTTTAGTTCTTCCTGTACACGGGAAAACAATGTGGCTATGAACACCTGTTCTTCGCTCCCATCTACCTTTTGATTCGATTTTATCTTCTTCTTGTGCACTTGTAACCATTCATCAATTATAAAATCTATTTCTTTGGCTATCTTCTTCATCTTCTTTTCATACCCTCCCAAATCTAACCATTTCAAGCTTGGAACAATATCTGATGGCACAAATGCACCCAATAATTCCAAAAACTGCCTGATGGCATTCTTAAATTTATCCGCACTTTGTATTTCGGAAGAAAATGGACTCCCGAATAACATCCTTAAAACCATATTCAGGATAAAGTTTTCCAACCATTCTTTCATGTCAACCATTACCATTTCTGATGACCCTTTATTTTTCAACCATGTTCCATACATGTCGATTATGCATGACTTCACTTCAGACACTCGGATACTTGCTAGCGTTTGATGGTGAGATGCAAGTTCAAGAACAGTTATCTTGCGCATCTCACGCCAGTATGATCCGTGCGGTGCAAATGCAAACATAGCATAGTTGTAGCCCATCACCTCGACCGCCATAGCTTTTGGTCGGCTAGCAAAGACTCTATCATTTGTAGTTAAGCACTCTTTAGCCATCTCTGAATTGCTCACAATTAGAACACGATGGACACCAAGTTTGATAGTAAAAATTGGTCCCAACTTTTCAGCCATAGAACCTAATAGCTTGTGAGGAGCTTGAGAACCAAAAAAAAGATGCAAGTGACCAATAATCGGCCATGAGCACGCAGCTTCCAGAACTAGCTCTCGTGGTGTATCCTTTACTTTCTTCCTTCTCAGTGCCAGGTGACGAAGTAGAAGGAAACATAGTAGGATGGATAGCAATATTATAGGTAACATAAACTCATCCATAATTCTCTTTTTTAAGCAGCAGAAGCTTAGTAAAAATTATGAACAAGGGTTAATAGAAGAGGTAAATGTTTATCATTATCTTGATCAGCCCAAATATATATAGAAGTGTAAATGATTATATATGCAAATTATCCTCTATGGATAATTTATCTTTTTCAATCAACTTTTAGCATTTCAAGAAGATATGATGATTCATGTGACTGAATTCCATGATGATTCATGTGACTGAATTCCATGATGATCAGCAGCGCTAATATATATAGAAGTGTTATTAACTATGCATGCCAATATTTTTAACTTTTTTTGTTGCGTATGAATATGATGTGACAATATTTAAAGTTCAGAGTTAAGTTGCAAATAGTTGTACCCCGCGATCAAGTTTCCTGCGTCCGTCACTGTTTATGGTTTACCAGTATCAACAATTTTGCTCACCGTGCTCTCTCTAGATATAGTTTTTCTCTTATTTTTGATAAACCACCTAATTATGCGGTACTACATTCTACTACGTTTTACATCTTCAATTAATGTTCAGCATGAAATGTGAAATACAGATGAAGAGGGTCAATACTTACCACTTTTATATCTCGAATTTATACACTTGGAGCCGTAATGAATACATTGATTGAAACAATATCCAACAAGCAACAACCGCTGGCGGCCTTATTGAATACTGCCCATTTCATAGATCATGAGCATGACAGGACTCACTGAGTGTTGCAGTGTGATAGAAAGGACTACATGCATTGTACTAAATTCCATTTTTGTAATGGCAACATTAATGTTGGATACTAAAAGGTCTCGTGGCGTATCAATTATTTTTAGTTTCGAATATCTTGAGCTAAACCGCCGATGGCCAAAAAGAAAATCAGGCGAAATGATAAAAACCGATTTGAGATGATCGTCAATCTCGCAAAAATAAATTAAAGACTATGGATTGATAAGACTCTTTGAGCGGTTAACGCTCCAAGTTAACGCTCCAAGAAAAAGAGAGAAACTTTAACACTTTTCATCTCATTTATTTCTTAAGGGCCATCCCGTTGATTTCGGGTGCCTTTTCCATTATAATAAATTGAGCCCTTAAAAAACGAATAGTCTAAATTTTTTATATAAAAATTTATTAGAGGGATGGCTGTTAGTAGAGACGCCAATTTTATTAGAGGGGTGGCTATGAGGAGAGCCGTGAATGCAGTTGATTTGATGAGCCTTCTTCCACAGTTACATGACCCGCAGACAGGGGCGGAGCATAGTGAAGGCAGGGAGGGGTTGTGGCCCCCCAAAAAATTTGGGTCAATAGTTGATGGTTTATATAGTTCATAACAATTATTTAAAACCCTAATATGGATCAAAGAACGCATAGCGGAAGCGATTAACAAGATCATTAATTTAACACAATTATATTAATCAAGATTAGGGTTACATACATTTATCCTAGCAAGATCCACAAGACGACGGAACGAACGGCAACTAGGGTTTATCACGAACACCACCAAGAATATAATCTAAAGGAAGATTATATCACGCTCTTGTACACACGTAATACAACGAGTTAACCGTGAGTCTAGCACGAACAAACCGAGCTTCAACGCTTATGGATTATCTACCCAACAACCCTAGAGAGGGGCTAGGACTAGATAATAAATAGAAGAACGAAAGTCAACGAAAACCCTATGGTGGGGGTATGTTGCGATCGCAGGAAGAGAGAAGAAGGGGAGGGACAAAATTTATGAAGGCCTTGGGGTTGTTTATATAGGCTTGGCAATCCTTGTGCTCCAAGTGATAAACACGAATTAGGAAACAAAAAGTTTCCCTCTCCCCCTCCTTGTTTGGCCGACGGCTACACCACCCCCAAGGGGTGTTTGTGTAGTTTTTCCTACTCCTTCTTTTAGCTTCTATTTAGTTTCCATAACGGTCGTTATAACTTAACTTTTATTTATCAACGATCGTTAGTTAAGCTTTGGTTTGATTTAATAAATATATATATATATATATATATATATATACATTTAATAAATAAATTAACTCTTTACGTTATGTGTGCAATCCCGTGATCCCGAGTTCGATCCTATCTCACGACTATTAATTTTAAGTCCATAAACTTTCAGCTCCCACTTGGACAAAATTCTAATATCGTGATCACATTGACTAGCGTCTAGTTACACTAGCAATGTCACTAGTACAAACCGGGTAAGGTCTCCTGGACAAGAACCTTTTAATGATTATATCATTATTATTATCCTTTCATTTCAAATACACTTGTTAATAAGGATATGGATCTCAGTCATTCCTTCATTAACTATTCTGTTTCTCGTTTACGGATATAGCAAGATTACCAAAACACATTTGGGTGTGGCCACACAAACATCTTACTACTCCCCCGAGGGGCCCAGTTGTATTTATACTTCAAAATAAATTTTGAAGGAAACAAATCCCATTTCGACTACAAGCAAAACACATGAACTTCGCAACACTTCTGAAAATAACCCTTATGACTACCAGTTACGTTTAGCGTTAGGTTACCTTACAGAAATGCACTACATTCAAAGCAGTTTTATGGTATCTCGGGTCTAAGGATAACTATTTATGATTTACTTAATGACAAAGATCCATAAAGTAAAATCACATAGTTGGGATAAGTCCAATATTTGATCCATCAAATATCATCCAAAATTGACCAATATACTTTCAAGTATCCTCTGTCACCATTTTGAATTGTCTTAGTTTAATAATACTCCCATATTATTAATCGACAACGGACATTTAGAAACATCAAAATGCTCATGGATTAAAACATGTAAAATAGGACACAAAATCAAATAACAGAAAAATAAACGAAATCCATTCTTTATTTCATCAATTCAATAATGTCTTACATCCTTTATCCAAATACTAATCAACAGATTTATTGCATGAATTCGCTAGCTAGTTGCAGCCCAATTGCCTTGGCATGCTTAACTACCTTTGGCCTAGATAAAGCCTTAGTAAAAGGATCAGCTACGTTATCATCTGTGTGAACTTTTATTAATTTTATTTCTCGAGCTTCCACTTATTCTCGAACGTAGTGATATCTACGTTTAAAGTGTCTGGCGCCCTTCATGACTCCAGGGTCATTGGCGAATATTATTGCCGCAGAATTGTCGCAATATATATCAATAGGTTCTTTAATTGAAGGCATCACTCCAAGATCTCCAATAAACTTCCTAATCCAAACAGCTTCCATTGCAGCTTCTGAAGCGGCCATGTACTCAGATTGAGTCGCATGCATAGCAATGGTTTTCTGCTTACTGCTCTTCCAGTCAACTGCTCCTCCATTGATGACAAACACGTAACCCGTCTGAGACTTCGTATCGTCTTTATCACATTGCCAGGACGCATCACAGAACCCTGTTACATTCAGTTCTGTGTCTGGTTTACCCCCGAATACCAAAAACATATCTTTCGTACTCCTCAAATACTTTAGAATATGTTTAACAGCAGTCCAGTGGAACTTTCCTGGATTCTGTTGGTATCTACTGACCAAGTTCTGAGCAAACGCCACATCAGGCCTTGTACATCTTACAGCATACATAATAGATCCTACAGCCGAAGCATAAGGCACCTTCTTCATGTAAGCCACCTCTTCAGGTGATGATGCATCTTTCTCATGACTTAACTCATGCTTAACCTCCATCGGTAAGAAACCTTTCTTAGAGTTATGCATGTTATATTTCTTCAATATCTTATCAATATAAGCATCTTGGCTAAGACCAATCAACCGTCTACTCCTATCTCGATAGATTTTAATTCCCAGAATATATGCAGCATCTCCCAAATCTTTCATAGAAAAACATTTACCAAGATAATCCTTAACTTCCTTAAGTCTTGGAATGTTACTTCCCATGATTAATATGTCATCGACATATAGAATTAGGAATACTACATTACTCCCACTAGCTTTGCGGTATACACATGGCTCATCACGATTTTGAATAAATCCGAACTTTTTGATTTCTTCATCAAATCGCTTATTCCATTGACGTGATGCTTGCTTCAAACCATAAATAGATCTTTGAAGTTTGCACACACGCTTTGGATATTTAGGATCAACGTACCCTTCCGGTTGTTGCATATAGATGTCTTCATCTAAGCGACCGTTCAAGAAGGCAGTTTTAACATCCATTTTCCATATCTCATAGTCATAGTATGCTGTTATAGCTATGAGAATCCTAATAGCTCGTAAGTCTGCTACAGGAGAAAATGTCTCCTCGTAGTCTATGCCAAAAGTTTGAGTAAAACCTTTAGCCACTAAACGTGCTTTATAGGATTGTACATCACCATCCATGTCAGTTTTCTTCTTATAGATCCACCTATTTTTCACTACTTTAGCATTTTTAGGTGCGTCTACAAGAATCCAAACATCATTGATTTCCTTGGATTTCATTTCCTCATTCATCGCAACTATCCATTTTGACTTTTCTGGATCAGACATTGCGGATCGATAGTTAGCAGGTTCACCAAGATCCCCTACTTCCTCCTCAACATCCTCTATGTAAAGACATAGTTTGTCCGGCGCACATATAGTCCTTTGAGACCTACGTGGAGGAATTAATTCCGGTGGAACACTCAGACTTTCTGGTTCTACAGGAATTTCATCGCTAGTATTTTCAGAAGGCAATGTATCTTCTTGAATTTCTTCAAGATCATTCTTGATTTACAAGATCATTTTCAAGGAAGTCTCCATACCGAGCCACAACTATTTTGTTCTCAGCCGGATAATAAAAATAGTAACCCATAGTTTCCTTAGGGTAACCTACAAAGATACATTTTACTGAGCGTTGTTGGAGTTTATCTCCAGAGTCACGTTTCACATACGCCTCACAACCCCAGACTTTTAAATAAGACAAATATGGCTTCTTGCCATACCATAGTTCATATGGTGTCTTATCAACCTTCTTAGTGGGAACCATATTTAGAATACGAACAGCAGATTCAAGAGCATAATCCCAAAAAGATAATGGTAAAGTTGTAAGATTAAACATAGATCGTACCATATCCAATAATGTATGATTTCTCCTTTCAGATACACCATTTTGTTGTGGAGTATATGGAGAAGTAAGTTTCTGAACAATTCCATTCTCACTTAAATAATCTTTAAACTCTTGACTTAAATATTCACCACCACGGTCAGAACGAAGAGCTTTAATCTTCTTTCCCAGTTGTAACTCTACTTATGCTTTAAACGTCTTGAATGTTTCAAATAACTCATGTTTATGCTTAAGTAAATAAACACAACCATAACGGCTATAATCATCCGTAAACGTCAAGAAGTAGCTAGCACCTTTCCTTGACACATGTCTAAGTGGTCCACACACATCAGTATGTATCAAACCAAGTAGTTCAGTAGCCCTTTCAATATTGCTATTAAAAGGTTTCTTGGTCATCTTTCCAGAGATACAAGATTCACATTTATCAAATGATTCATCATTGATACTTTCCAAAAGCCCATCACATTGCAGCTTTTGTATGCGAGTCTTCCCAATATGGGCAAGCCTACAATGCCAAAGATAAGAAGAGTTCTTGTCTAACTTACTCTTCTTGTTCATGCTAAAAACAGAATTATTTTTCCTCTTGGAATTTTTATCATGCATGTTAATTTCAAAAACACCATTCACAGAAATTGCATCAAAATAGAATAGACCATCTTTGAAAACAGAAATTCTATTATTATCAATCGTGTGAGTAAATCCAAGATCCAACATACAAGAAAAGGAAATAACACCCCTAACAATTGTAGGTGCATAATGACAATTATTTAAAGACATTACTAAACCCGAAGGTAAAACTAATTTAAATATTCCTATAGCTTCAATCGCTGCTTGTGCGCCATTGCCCACTTGCAGAAATTATTCCCCATAGGATAGTCTCCTCTTCAACTCAAATCCCTGCAGGGTATTACAAATGTTAATACCACATCCCGTATCATATCATATACCCAGGAGTTTGATTTGTATGAAAGATTAAATAACTCTATCATAAATAAGTTACCTGAAGATGGTGCTGCAGCAACTTGCTCAGCCTTCTTCTTATGTTCTGCCATTTCATGGAGACAGAGAGAGCAATTCCTCTTCCAGTGTCCAGTCATCTTGCAGTAGTGGCAAGTCTCATCTTTCTGAGATTTCTTAGCAAAGTTCTGCTTCGGCTTAGATGTAGTCGCAACTTGCTTGCTCTTATCAGCCTTGCCTTTGCCTTTCTGCTTCTTATTCCCTTGCGGTTTAGGTTTAGACACTCTACCCTTTTGTACATGCAGTACTTGAGGCGTAGCAGTGGATGCCTTATCTTTCAAACCCTTTTCGAAGTCAATGAGCATTGCATGCAAATCATTCACTGTCTTCCCCGTGCAATGCATATTATAGTTACGAACAAAATCACCGAAGTCCTTATTAAGGGACCTATTGATCAAGTTAATAGCCATATTATGATCGAAGGGTTGTCCTAGTGCGATGAGTTGTTCCATATAACCCCTCATCTCCATGTAATATGCACTTACGGACTTTCCAGGAGCTTGCTTGCAGCTATGTAGAGCATCAACCAGATCATAGATCTCTACAGCTTGTGGCGTTTCATACATTGCCTTGAGTTCATCAAGCATTTGCTTAGGAGGAAATAGCTCATACTTCCTTTGAAGTGATGGAGCCATTCTCCCTAACATTACAGCAGCCACCTCATGGTGCTTCTTAACGTTAGCAGCGTGTTGAAGCCTTTCCGCATCAGATGCTCCTTCAGCAAGATCCTCCGGAAAAGGAGTTTCCAAGATATTGATAGTACCCGCTGCTCTCAGAACAATTCTTAGTGAGCGGTACCAGTCATTGAAATTCGGGCCAGTAAGTTCAGGCCGTTCAAAGAAAGCTTTGAACGCCGAGCTTATTGTCAGATTACTTTCGGGTTGAGCCATTTCTACAGAAATAAGTTCAAACATTAGTATTTTCGATAATACAATTCAAGAAAATAAAATTACCCCGGTAATAAAACCATAGTATTTTCCTTGAAAAAACTAGAACCCATATTGACATAGATTCATCACATCAATTGATCTGCTAGTGACAAATGTATTCAACATAGTAACTTGTCGAACAATAATTGCCAAATCAAATTGCAATTTCTAGATATGTTAGGGATTTACATTGCCAAAATCATTTGCATTGTAAACATGTTTTATCCCTACTTTATGCCTTAAGTTTCAAGTTCTCACTGAGTAACTCAATTAAGTCGACTAATCTAAAGAACGTAAAACCTTCATGTGCAATCTTATTCAGTCATGAAGTTTTCTCTCCATTACAACATCGTCCGATATCTTATATGACGACAATTGTAACTTCAAGTGTTCGTCAATTAGAGGGCATATGACTTAAATTTAGGGTATAGATTTTGGTGTCAAAATCATGTACGGAGAAGCATGCATACATCTCCATAACATAAGTTTAGTAAAACGTTTAGTAAACTTTTTGGTGAGACTAAAAGTTCATCATATACTTGCAAGTTGAGGTATTGGTTAAACCAATTAAAGATTTTACACACAACTAAATTCACACCGTACTTTTTCTAGAACTTAGTTATAGCACAAAGCAATAACCTTATTCATTGTGTTTCGGATGTGAATTAATGTAGTTAAATCAACCTTAAAGAATTGTACCAATAACAACCGTAGGTAATTCCAATTTTGACGCACAGGCTAGCCGGGAATTTGGTCAGCGCTGAAGCATAACACCTCCTTCCTTAACCGGGTACTTGACCAGCGGTGCGTTATACCCACTTTATAGTTTGCCAAAATTGAGTAGGCCGTTAAGTTGCTATTGCAATTCTAATCAACGCAAATCATATGTATTTTACATCTCAAATCAATTCATTAATTTTGATAAGATTTAGTCCATATTATTTTCTTGGAAAAAATTACCCTTGTTTACAACATACAATAAAAAAACGTATGAAATCAAGTAGTACAAAAAAAACTAAATCAAATAGCCACATGCATAACAATTTATTCAAAGAACATCAAATCTAGGGTTTTTATAAACATAAAAAGTCTTCCCTAATTTTAAAACTTTGAATCAAATAAAGCAAATAGCAATCAAAATTATATGATCCGTAAAAACATGCACGTTCATTACGGATCTCCCACATTCTCTTAACAATTAAAAAACTACGGATCGTAACCACACATGACATAACAATTAATTCATGCAAAACATCTAAAGTCAATTACCATGTAATTTTAGGGTTTACAAAAAAAAAAAAATTTTATAAAAAATTCGACAAAAGTCGATTTTAATAATAATAAAAAACAAAACCCTAATTTTTCATAAAACCTAAAAAACATGTAATTTTTAACACAAATCATTATTAGTTAAAAACCTTTAGATCTTGATAATTATAATCATGTTAAAACGGCTCTCGATGCCACTGATGGTTTATATAGTTCATAACAATTATTTAAAACCCTAATATGGATCAAAGAACGCATAGCGGAAGCGATTAACAAGATCATTAATTTAACACAATTATATTAATCAAGATTAGGGTTACATACCTTTATCCTAGCAAGATCCACAAGACGACGGAACGAACGGCAACTAGGGTTTATCACGAACACCACCAAGAATATAATCTAAAGGAAGATTATATCACGCTCTTGTACACACGTAATACAACGAGTTAACCGTGAGTCTAGCACGAATAAACCGAGCTTCAACGCTTATGGATTATCTACCCAACAACCCTAGAGAGGGGCTAGGACTAGATAATAAATAGAAGAACGAAAGTCAACGAAAACCCTATGGTGGGGGTATGTTGCGATCGCAGGAAGAGAGAAGAAGGGGAGGGACAAAATTTATGAAGGCCTTGGGGTTGTTTATATAGGCTTGGCAATCCTTGTGCTCCAAGTGATAAACACGAATTAGGAAACAAAAAGTTTCCCTCTCCCCCTCCTTGTTTCGCCGACGGCTACACCACCCCCAAGGGGTGTTTGTGTAGTTTTTCCTACTCCTTTTTTTAGCTTCTATTTAGTTTCCATAACGGTCGTTATAACTTAACTTTTATTTATCAACGATCGTTAGTTAAGCTTTGGTTTGATTTAATAAATATATATATATATATATATATATATTTAATAAATAAATTAACTCTTTACGTTATGTGTGCAATCCCGTGATCCCGAGTTCGATCCTATCTCACGACTATTAATTTTAAGTCCATAAACTTTCAATAGTAGTGTATATGTGTGTTTTAAGAAATTTTGGGGAAAACACCATGTGAACAAAGGAAGTAGAGTGTCCTCTTTCTGCAGTTTTGTGAGGGTAGTATACAAAAATAAGGAAACAAAAAGAAGTACAAAGCCTACAAGGTACACAGGAACAAAGTCCTTATACAATTCAATGTATGCACTCTCCAATTTTAGGAATAAAAAAGAAGTATGCAAGTACTAACATCACTCACATGTATGTTTTATGTTATAATTTTCATAAAATGTATTCTTACTTTGAAACCTTATTTTTAAGTATATCAATACCACTGAATTGGCGTGAATGTTTTCGAGAGCAAAGGTAATGGGTTACGCTATAAAAAGTTTGGCCCCCCCAACGAGAACCTTCAAGCTCCGCCACTGCCCGCAGAGTGAGCTCCTTTTACTTCGATCATGCATGGGTATTTCCAAACTCTTTTTTGGGCTAAGGACTTGCCAACCTGTACACATGGAGGATGCGGCCTTGTTTTTTGACAAGGGTTTGCGTGGGTCAATTGAGAACATAGTGGTTTGTGGAGGGCCATTCTTTGGAGACTTACAGTGGCGACTTGCTTCTTTACTCATTCGTCTTGGTGGTTTGGGTTTGTACTCGGCAAAAGAGGCCTCCTCCTATGCTTTTGTGGCCTCGAGGGCCCAATCTTGGGTGTTACAAGATCACATTTTACGTGACAATGGCATATGTGGTATGGATGATAATTATGCTTCTTCTTTAGCTTGTCTACGTGATAAGATTCCAAGCTTTGATTTTAGTTGTTTCACTAATAAGGATACCGCCCCCTCTAAAACCCAACAAACATTGGCGACTACCCTTTTTAGTGAAATGGTCAAGGATATGGATGTCCACTTTGATATGACTTTGAGGCAGAAAGCGGTTTTTGAGTGTTTACGCGCGTCACATGCTCAGGATTTCCTACTAGCTATCCCTATAGACGGGCTTGGTCAACATATGTCACCAGTGGAATACCGTTCTATTCTTAAGTATCGCCTCATGATCCCATTATTTCCGGCTGATACAATGTGCCCTGTTTGTCGCAAGGCATGTTTGGATTCTTTTGGAGAACATGCGGTTCATTGTAAAGAGCTCCCGGGCTTCAAGTATCAACACGATATGGTTAGAGACGTTCTTTTTTACATATGTAGACGTGCTGGTATCTCCGCCAAGAAAGAAGCACATGTGAACTTCTTGACTGGCCCGGTAGATGGAAGATCCACACTCAGACCGGCGGACATTCTGGTTTTTGAATGGGTTGGAGGAAAACATGCATGTGTGGATCTGACTGGGGTTTCTCCTCTTGTGGGGATGAGTAGCCGGGGTTTTACAGCGGGTCAGGCTTCTTTGAAAGCCGTCTCATGCAAAATGACAAAACACGAAAAAGCATGCATTGAAAATCAACAAGTGTTTATTCCTTTTGCATTTGATACCTTCGGTTTTCTTGCACCTGAAGCGGTGGAGTTTCTGAATAGAGTTCAGCGCGTTATGAATAGCAACGTTATGACACCTATATCCACAAATGTGATTTTTACTAGAATTAGCTTTGCAATTCAAAAAGGGCTTGCGGCACAGCTTGTTGCTCGCTTGCCTTCTACAGTTATGTAATTAAACTTTTAATCATTAATAAATTGAATTACACGTTCTTCATAAAAAAATTTTTATAGAAATTGCTAAAGTCATGTATCTATAAAAAATAATAAAAATAATGCCAAAATCCATATAGTACTATTAGTTAAATAATTGGTCAAGCATTAATCATATTATCATTGTTTTCGATTAAAGTATTAGGGTATTTATCTCACCTCCAAAACTAGAAGTATATGTTTTTTATAGGGTAAATAGCATAAAAAGGTACTCATCTTTGGTCAAAATTCAATTAAAGGTACTCAATTCTTTTTTTCTCAATTTAAGGTATCCATCTTTTTTCTTGTTGCAATGTTGGGATAATTAACGAAATTAAAAACGACCGTTTACTTTATAATTGCATTGTTAGTCCTTTATATTGGCGACACTTTCTAATAAACTCAAAATTAATTATTTTATAGTTTTCGACCATTTTCTACGTTTTTCGTATAATTTTTACCAGTTTCATCCATTTTTTACACTCCTCGTCAGTTTTTTGACGTTTTTGTTTTTTTTACCATTTTTGACCGGAAACGATAAAAATCAGATGAAAAAGGCAGATAACAGTCTAAAATTATAAAAAAAGGGATTTTGAGTTTATTATAAAGTGTCGTTAATATAAAGGACTAACGGTGCAATAACAAAGTAAACGGTCATTTTTAATTTCATTAATTATCCCAACATTGCAACAAGGAAAAAGATCGATACCTTAAATTGAGAAAAAAAAAGTTGAGTACCTTTAATTGATTTTAGACCAAAGATGAGTACCTTTTTATGCAATTTGGCCTTTTTTATACAATAAATATTAGATCCAAACAATTCAACTCGATTATATTTGATTTATATCTTATATATATAAAGATTCATCTCGAATCATTCAATTCGCAGCTTTAAATGAGTAGGTTGTCGGTTGAACCCCAACTATACCTTATTCTATCAATATATGAGCATTACAGTCACTTCCAAGCAAATGAATAGTTCATGGAGTTATGATTATAGCCGAATTAATGGAGAATCAGTTGATTGTCCTCACAGTTATAGGAAAAAGATTGATATAAGTAGGGGTGTGATTCGGGTTGATCCGGTCGGGTTCGGGTCAATTCGGGTCGGTTCAAGTCGGGTTGAGAGCAAAAAAATCATACCTGAATTCGAGCCTAATTAGAACTCGGGTCACTTGGGTTCGGGTCAATTCGGGTCGGGTTAACTCGGGTTTGGGTCAATCTGAGTTTAAGAAAAATGTGTAAAAAGTGGCTCAATTAAGTACTAATACAATGTAAAAAGTGTAATTTTAGTCGGGTTAAGTCGGGTTGGTCGGGTTCGGGTCAAGTCGAGTCGGGTCAAGTCAGGTCAAGGGTAAAAAATATATAACCCGAACCCGAGCCTAATTAGAACTCAGGTCAATTTGAGTCAACCCGAATTGACCCGAATACAATTTTGGACCCGAGTGACCCGACCCGAATATGATTATTCGGGTTCGGGTTCAGGTCGGGTTAGTGTTGCCAGTTCAAACTCAACATAGCTATTGTCCTTTACTGGATGTCACAGCACAAGCTCTATGTTTGATAAACCCATAATGAAATGGCTAAAAGTTTCTTTAACAACCTGAGTAAAATTGACACGTTGTGAGCTCACCCAGGACCCCAATACACAAACTATAGAATAAGTACACTATAAAGATGAAACCATCGAACATTCACTTTCATATTCTCATTCACAAGTTCTTAGAAGATGAAGTGGCGCCTATGACAGGTGACACGAAAAATGAAGACGTGGAACTAAAACACAAGGCGCGTAGACCTACTATAATAAAATCACTAGAGTCTGTACCAAAAAATTCAGAATCGGTTACAAAGCGATGAGGTGAATTTAGTCAGATTTGGGTGGTAGTGACCATGTGTGTCGCCATTATGACGCACTTTTTTTTCATAGGGAGGGTAGCCAAAAACTTTTTTCCAGAAGTGCAGGTTGCATTGTGACGAGATTGATCAGGGCATGTGAGGTTGCTTTATTTGTGTCGAACCGTTGTGGGGAGTAGGTTGTAGTTGGATAGAATTCCGCCTGCAAGTGAAACTTATGGACATATATCTTCCGCCTGCAAGTGAAACTTATTGGCATATATCTTCAGTTTTATGTAACTACTTTAGGTATTTATTTTTATATATATGATCACCGACTTCTTCATTCCTTTTTTGTTATTAGTAAACAGAAAGGAAATTGGCTGTTGGTGTTGAGTTGTTTGAGGGCGTAAACAATGCTGCAGATTTTAATAATAGTAACTTGAATGCTGATTGATAAGACAGTTTATGATTGTTTTTGGTGTGTTAAAATATAGGTTGATGTCCAACAAGTAGAAAAAGGGGTGTTGGATATACACATCTTTTTCAGTCCCAACCCGAAGCTGTTGAATGTAATCTCAAGGAATGGCCACGATTTTACTATCTGGGATTCTAATATCAGTTGTTTTGATGACTTTAAACTCGATTTCCAATTGAGGTTGGCACAGTTGGTCAAGGCATTGGGCTCCTTAACCAAATGTCTTGAGTTCAAGCCTTGAGAATGGAAAAAATCTCATTTGGGAGGGATACTACCCATCGAGGTACCGAGCAAACTCCCGCGGGAGATTAGTCCACTCGTCCTAAGGGCGGTGGGAACTCCTCGTAGTAGACTAAAAAAAAAATGAATCTTTTAAATATAAAATCTTTATTTAATTTAACCTTATGTATGAATTTTTATTGGTACCAATATTTTTTTTGTTTTGTAGCAAATCAATGAAGACAGAATGCAAATCCTGATCAAATTATGGTCATATAAGTAGATTTGTTACAGACTGGGGTGAACATAAAGTTTAAGGATGTTACATCATTTAGAAGATTAAAGTTGTAATTGCGTTTTTTTATCCTTATGAGTTTGAACTCTTTTTAAGTTTCAGTTTGTTGTTACTTTTCTTAAAACCTTATTGTAATAAAACAATAATTAAATGTGTGTAAATAAATGTAGTATGAATTGGTGTCGTAGTTGGTTCTAGCTTGAAAAGATTGGTTTACAAATAGAAATTTTAGTTCATGTGTTTTTCACTTGAAGATGCTTGATTACTAGTGAATCATAATGTCTCGACTGAAGTTTTAGAGCACATTGTAGTTAACTTACACATAACACTTTGGTGCCGTTTGGTTGGGCATATTGGAGGATATTGGGGGATATTTAAAATTTTGACATTTTAATTTCCTCCAAATATTGTGTTTGGTATGACTAAGGAAGGAATTTTAAATTCCCTGAATTCCCAAAATGAGGATACTGAAATTACTCCAAAAAGTGAGGAATTTTAATTTACTTGAAAATTTTATTTTATAAACTTTTTTTCTAATAATTTTTATTCGGGTTCTTATGTTTATATAAAAAAACTATAAAATTTAAAAAGTTTATATAAAAATTAATTTTTCGGTTTTTAATCTTTTAAATAGCAAAAATAAAATTTATATTAAAAATTTATAAAAAAAATTTATAAAATTTATAGAAATTTTTAATAAAATTTATAGGATTCTTTTACAAAATTTATAAAAATTCTATAAAAAATTATTGAAAATTTTTATAAAATTATAATTTTTTTTTTAAATTTATATAAGTTTTTATAAAGTTTATTTAATTTTTTTATAAAATTTATATAAAATTTTTATAAACTTTATATAAACTTTTTATAGATTTTTTATAAACTTTAAATAAAATTTTTATAAAATTTATAAAAAAAATTTATAAATTTTCTTTTAAAAAAACTATATAAATTTTTTTATAAAATATATATAAAAAATTAAAATTCGATTTTTAATTCTTAAGAAATTTTTATAAGATTTATATAAATATTTTTATAAAACTTATATAAATTTTTTATAAATTTATTATAAAAGGTTATATAAACTTTTTATAAAATTTAATGAATTTTTTTTATAAAATTTATATAAATTTTTTATAAAATTTAATGATCTTTTTATAAGAATTTTATAAGATTTATATAAAAAATTTATAACTCTTTTTATAAAATTTATAGAATGTTTTTTAAAATTTATATAAATTTTATAAATAATTCTATAAAAAAATTTTATAAAAATTATATAAAAAGTGAACATTTTATTTTTACTCTTTTAAATAAAAAAATTTGTCTAAAAAAAATTTATTCGTTAAAACTATTACAAATTTTTGTCAACCAAACAGGATTAGGCATTTTAAATTCTAGAATTTTAAATTGTTGGGAATTCTAATTTACTAGATATTAGAATTCCAGAATTTTAAAATCTTGAACCAAACGGCCACTTTGAATTTTTCTCAAAAATCAACCCTTAAAATTACTACATAAATCAAGTCATGAGATTGCAATGGCCATATCTTTGACGAGACTTTAAAACAAACCACATTAACCCGACCCCAACACCAATACTACGTCCTGAAAAATTTGGCACAACCTATGTTCATTGCACCGAATATTTGTTGGAGGGTTTTTTACTACACGAAACGCTTGAAAAATCGATAGTTCTTTAGGTAGAACAAAGCCCGTAGATCATACATTCGCACGGGCCATGACTTTATCCAGGCTTTGAAACAAAGCACACTGACCATCCGTATGGTTCCACATAACTCAGTCCCGGTGCATCGCACGGGCATGAATGCCTCGTTGAATGTATAAGTGCACTCCTTGAAATTAAATATGATTTACGCATCTATCTAAAACTACTAGAAAAGGAAAAAGAGCAATTTAAAGACAAAAACATGATGATTAACAGAGTGTATTAAAAGGACAAAAACATAGTAATCAACAAAAACATATATTACTTTTGAGCAAAATAAAGAAATAAATTAACAAATGTTACCTGGTAAAAATTATTTGCGAATGAGATGATGCATAAACTGATAAACAATAATTAATGTTGACGTTTCGCAAATATCAAAAAGAATAATATAACCTTATTTATGTAGTTGGTATATGTCAGGTAATTATTTGTATTTATGCCAAGTATCGTTAATATGTGTACCAAGTACCGTTGGTGTTAGCAAGTACTGTTAGTGTTGACGTGGTACATGCAAGTACCGTTAGGCTTATTGTAAATATTGCTAGTTTGATAAGGACGAGTATATCTTTAGTAAAGCTATGTTATAGTTATTATAGGAGTATATCGCGTGTGATATACGTATCCTAATAGAATATTCTAGAGTTCCTTGCACGATAAAAGAAACATAGGTACGATGAGTTGTAAGTACCTCAACACAAAGTTTATGATTAATAAAATCGAATAGTTAGTATAATAAGCTTTGATAAGTTAGATTCCGCTTAACTTATCTAGGTTTAGTAAGAGTCTCTCTCGTACTCTAGTTTGTTTACAAGCTATAAGTACAATCCTTAACAAGATATCGGTCTATTCATTGGGATCAACAAGTGGTATCAGAGCTTGTTGAGAAACTCTGAATAAGAAGAACTAACCCAAACCAATAACCTCACTCTCACGAAACAAAAATCATCACGTCTCTTCATGGTGATGAAAACCCTCACATAGAAGCTGTTATTCATAATGATGATCCTCTTCAGCCAGGTGCACCAGCTGGAGCAACAGCAGAATTTGAACCTAAAGTTCAAGCTTCTACATCTGTTCCACACACTCTCTCTGCTGTTAAACTTCCAATTCTCAAAAACGACAATTATGAAACTTAGGCTACGCAGATGGAACACTTTTTGAATCATACGGATCACACTCTGTGGGATGCCATTAAGAATGGAAACAGCTCCAAGCAAGTCACCTACTTGGCTGATGGTACTATACAACTTTTGCTTGCCAAAACTACAGTAGAGATCCAACCCGATATTAGAGAAAGAAAGGCTAGAAATACTCTAGCCATGGCACTCTCAAAGATATTTTACCTAGCTTTCATCACTATAGAGATGCCAAAGTTATGAAGGAAGCAATCAAGCTTAGATTTCGAGGAAACGACAAATCTAAGAAGATGAAGAAAACTGTGTTGGAGCAAGAGTTTGATAACTTCTCAATCTCTAGTTTAAAAGGAATCCACAAAGGCTATGGAAGGTTTAGCAAGTTTCTTATTCAGCTAGAAACTATTGGTGCTCCTATTCTAACTGATGAAGCAAATCTAATGTTTCTAAGAGGAGTTCCACCAGAATGGAAAGTTATGGCTATGCACTTCATCACTAGAGATGATCTGAATGTCACTCCTTTTGATCATCTCTATAACAATCTTAGAGTCTATGATATTGATGTAAAAGGAACGAATGCAGCTATACCACCTTCAACATCAAATCCAAATCTTGCTTTTGTGTCAGAAGAGTCTAGCGGTACCTATTACCAAAGTACCATCAGTGGCTTATCTTCCACTTCTAACACACAGGGAAGGACACAATCATCATACAATGATGATGTTGTCTTCTCCTTCTTTGCCAATCAAGATAATGAACCAAAGATAAACCTTGAAGATCTGTACCAATTGGATGATGTTGATATAAAAGAATTGGACTTGAAGTGGCAAGCAACTATGGTGTTTGTTAGGATGAACAGACTGTTTAGGAAAACTACAAGAACTTTGAAAGTAGATCCAATAGAGCCTTTAGGTTTTGATAAATCAAAGGTGGAGTGTTACAAGTATGGAAAGCATAGACACTTTGCCAGGAAATGCAAACAAGATAAGGCTGGAGGAAATCAAAAAACCTACAAAAACACTGGTAGCAGCAGCAAGGAAAGTGTCTTAAAAGGTTCAGACAGGAATCCATGGAATGGAAAAGATACTAAGGCTATGGTCTCAATTGATGGAACTATCAATTGGACTAGGACAAGAAACTGAATGTTGGAAATACGTTTTTCGTATTAGAAAGGATCAGTCACTCCAACAGTAGTCTAAGAAGTAGCTCGTAGTTTAGTTATTGTAATAGTAAACAAACAAGGCCAAGCCAAGCCTACAACTTGTGTAGGCCGACAGCCCAACGTAAGCCCAAGCCCATCTCATGGGCTTGGGTATATAAACCCTCTCCTTAGTTGGAGAGGGTGTTAGTTCATTCATAATACACATAGTGAAAAGTGTGTTTTCTACACTTTCTCTCTCTAAGTGTGTGTGTGTGTTCTCACCATCTTTCTATATCTTTCTCTCTCTAAACATAAGTAAGATTTACAATATCCTACAAATTGTATCAAGAGCCATGGGATGATTACATTGTTTATGTGTTTGTGTTCTTGATTTTTGTGCTTATTTTGATCTAAATCATACGTACCAATTTTTTTTTTGTGTTTTTATGGTTTAATCTTGATACAAATCATCTACATACTAGTGGTAGTGATTTGGTATTGTTACTTTGGTTAAAAACACAAAAATTTTGGGTGTTTGGATCATTTTTAGGCTAAAAATCTCGAATTATTTGTGTACTATCCGAGAACAGTGGAACTTTTGTCCATCGCAAAGTTTGAAGGGTTTCATATTCCGATCGTGTATTCCGATCGCAAAAACCTTAGGGCTTCTACATTGCGATCGTGTATTCCGATCACGTATTCCGATCTGTTATTGCGATCTAATATTACGCTAGCTTATTGCGATCCAACATTGTGATCTGTTAATGTGATCTAATATTGTGATAGCTTATTGTGATCCAACATTGAGATCTGTTATTGCGATCTAATATTGCGATAGCTTATTGCGATCCAACATTAAGATCAGTTATTCCGATCAGACACATTGTGATCGAATATTGCGATCAGACATTCCGATGGGTGATATTACGATGGGTATTGTGATGAGTATTCCGATGGACTAAATTTTGACATTGCGACAGAACTTGTTTTGTGCATTCCGATAGTGTGACAAGTATTCCAAGATTTTTCAAAAATGTGTTTTCTGGAAATTTTAGTTTTTGTTTGCCTTGGAATTTTTTGGTTCATCGAGAACATAATTTAGGAGATTTCAACATTATTTCTTGATATCTACATGCAATAATAAACACATTTATTTTCTCTCATTGTTCGATCTACATTTGTAAATCTTAACTTATCGAAATGGAGTACACATCTCTTACGGATAAGTCCATCCTCTCGGGTACGGATAATCGTCCACCAATGTTGGAGAAGACTATGTACGAGGATTGGACTTCCCGAATGGAACTTTACATTTGAACAAAGAGAATGAACATCTCATTTGGGCATCGGTGCTCAATGGACCATTATATTATGCTATAGTGACGGAAGGTGCAGTTACTCGTCCTCGCACAACGGGTGAATTGACTGGAGATATGAAGATTCAAGACAAATGTGATAAGTATGCTACAAACATCATTCTCCAAGCCCTTCCTCCAGATGTCTACAAACTTGTGAGTAAACATAAAGTTGCCAAAGAGTTATGGGATAGAATTCATGTTCTAATGCAAGGCACCTCGTTAACTAAACAAGAACGAAAATGTAAGCTTTATGATACATTTGATAAGTTTGTCTATGTCCCCGGGGAGACTCTCAATGATTACTATTTGAGATTTACTCTATTGTAGAATGATCTTAATATCTATGGCATGGAAATTCCTATGTTTCAATTAAACACCAAGTATTTGAACACCCTTCCATTTGAATGGCGTAAGTACGTGACGGCTGTTAAATTGGCTAAGGAATTGCATAATACCAATGTGGATCAACTTCAAGCTTTTATTCAACAACATGAATGCCATGTGATCGAGGCTCGGTTGTCTACACCACAAGTTCGTGATCCACTTGCCATGTATGCTTCTCAACAAATGACCCCCCAACAAAACATGGCTTACACTTATCAACAACCATCATACTTGCAGGCTTGCAGCAGTCACCACAACACACCTATCAGCAACCACATCAACCATCTTATCAACCACTAATGATGCCACAGCAAGCATTTCAACAAAGTGTTCTTCAACAACCTTATCCACAGCAACCAGCACATCAGGCATCACCCTTACAAGCTAACACTTCTCTAATGGGCTATACTCCTCAGCAAGGATACTTTCCAATTGAAGCACCACCAGCACAAGCCTTCTACTCCAATGAACTTCCACCAATTCAAGCACCGGTCTTTACTCCAAATGATACACCTACTGATTTCTTAAACCATCTCACTGCCTACTTGTCAAAACTTGTTGAAACTAGAGGATTTCCACCAACGAACAATCAGCTCCTCACCTCCTCAAATCCTCGACAACAAGCCACTATTCAAGATGGTCAAGTGACAGTGCAATCCATTCAGAGAAGGAAAAATTCATATGGACCTCCTACAAGGACCATGAACGCTTAAGCTGTGAATTCTCAAGCTAGTGGTAATGGAAGCACTATTGGTCCTCAAAAGGTTGTGACTTGCTATAATTGTCGAGGATAAGGTCATATGGCTAGGAAATGCACTCAACCGAAAAGGAGAAGGGATGAAACGTGGTTTCGTGAGAAGATGTATTTGGTCGATGCTCAATCAAAGGGAAAGATCTTAGATTCAGAGGAATTAGCATTTCTTATTGACCCAGGGGCAGCAGATAATGAAGGTATTGCAGTCGTCTCTACTTCTAATGCAGCATATCAAGCAGATGATCTTGATGCATATGATTTGGATTGTGATGACATTCACTCAGCCTAAGCTGCACTCGTTGCTAATCTCTCTCACTACGGTTCTGATGTCGTCAGTGATGTACCAACCACATCTAATAATGTTCATGATAATTTACATCATGTTGAGCATGAAAAATACAACCTCGAAAAGCATTCGGGAACTAGTAACTCAAATGATGTGGTATCCAATCCAACACAATTGAGTGAACCTCAACCAAATGCTACGACGGGTATGGAATCTTATGATCAACGTGATCTGGTAATGGTGCCTAAACATATTATTGATAACATGAATGTGGCTGTTCGATAAACCGTAGATATGAATGCCAGCCTAACCGCTGAGCTTGCGTTGTATAAGGAAAAGGTCAAAACTTTTGAAATGGTCCCTCAAGCAGAAAAAATAACTTATTCTGAATTTGACCAATTTCGTTTTGAAAAGATTGAACACTTAAAAGAAATAGAATCATTAAAAGCTAATCTTTCCAATGAATTAAAAGAAAAAGAGTCGGTTGTCAATGATTTTCAGAAACTTAAAATGGATTTCGAAACTCTCGAGTCTAAAAAGTTTGAATCGGAAATTAATGCTATCAAACTTCTTAAATTCAAAGAACAACATCTTTTAAAACAATAAACTTCCACAGAAAAGGTTCATCTTTTAACTAAATCGTTTAAAGAACTCGAACTTAAGCGTCTTCAAGATTTACCACCTAATCCCGGTTATGCAAAACAAGCTCGGGAATATATTCCTTGTCTTTATGATGTGACCCTAATTGGCAAATCGAAAGAAGCACCTTATGTTCGTAGTACTTAGGAGACAATGTCACTTGCGGAAGAAACTCGATCTAAAATGCTTTCAAAATTCCATAAGATTGATTATGATAAGCATAATAAAGATCAATTTTATAAAAAGACCCATATTCGCTTACAAAATGAACTAGCTCAATTATCAGCTTTTGTGCCCCAAAGTTTGTCAACGGAAAACCTTCCTAGTACGTCTCTTACACTTGTCAAAAAGGATTTAACTAAGTTAATTCTACCGGTAAGTAAGGTTTCAGATAGCTTAAATGCGGTGCAGCAACACTTTGCCGATTTTGACAAGGTCATTACGGAACGTATTGTGACAATCCGTCAATTTATGGTTTATATTTTATTCTCAATATTTATTTAAAAACATCATTTTAATGTTATAATATGACCTCACTTATTTTTGGGAAGAAATTTGGATTTACGTCTTGAAGTAGCATCGACTACGTCTAAACCGGAGGATTCAACGTTACGTGCTTACGTTTACATACACCGTCTTTGGTGACAGTCCGACATTTCAGAAAATAAATTTATCCGTGAATATTATTTTGGAGTTTTAAATTTGTGTTAGTTCATAAACTCACAAATTTACGAGAAGAGATTAGGACTTACGATTTTATTTTAACGTCCTTTACGACTAAACCGGAAACCTTAGGATTACGTATTTACGTTTTCGAACTCCGTTTTTGATGAGACAATTTTTATTAGATTCGTTTTGTGCCGTTGATTCATAATTTATAAAAACGTTTTTCGTAAAACGACCCGAGGGCACGCAAATCGAGGAAACTAGAATCGAGGAGTACCCGTAAATAAATGGGGATGAGACAAGTGGGACACTTGTCCCACCCCCACTCAAAACTGGCCCTAACTAGCCACAATGCTCCACCAAGCCAACTTATGTGGCAAGTTTACAACAAGTAGCTTAACACTTGTCTAAGCTTACAAGTTAAGCTACTTCCACACAAAACCACTTCACCATTTACCACTAGCTCTCATTTCTTCATGCAAAACCACACCATTTCCTCTCTACTCTCCATTTATGCCGTCCATACTCCACCATCAAACACCACTTTTGATCAAAATCAACCATGAAATCCTATGTTATTCTTGCACATGTTGAAGCCCTTTTGAAACCCTATTGATTGGTGGTGATTATAACATCCAAGGAGGAGTTTCCATAGAGTCTTGGGGCTGATTTTCCACAAGGAGTTTATGAAGATTGGTGGTCTTGAAGATGGTCTTGGTTCATCACAAGTTTCTCCATCAAAATCCATGTCCAAATCACAACCTACATCAACTTGGTGGTATAAAGATTGTCCTCCTCATCCTCTTGTTATTTTTGATTATGTAATCTTGTATTTCTTTCACTTATGTATATGTATATGATGATGAATGATGATTAAAAATATTGTGTGGGGATTTGGTGTTGATAAACATGCTTAAAAAGATGAAAAACTATAAGAAACAAGGTTAAAATCTTGCTTAATTTAGATGGCTGTATAAAACAGTAAATAATCATATGGTAAACTGGTAAAATGACTTGAATAGATTGATATACAGTAAGCTATGGGTCTTGTACACATGTGAGAGTTTTCCATGCAATGGAATCATTGTAATGAGTGAGATATGATCAAAACAAGTTTAAAGTACAAATCTGAGTTCACTGTTTTGGACGATTTTTAGAAAATACTTAGAGGCTGATTCAACAGTAGCTATAGAATAGTTAAATGGAGCACATATCATGTAGTTTATATGATAAAAATTTGAGCTTCTATCTCCATATAGAACTCTAGATATGGCAGTTTTGGTGAATATGAAAATAAAAATCAGATTTTGAGAATTAATGTTTATTATTATTATTTAAGCACTCAAAATTATATTGTATAAAATGTAAAATAAAAACCCACTAAATTATGGATTTTATTTATATAAATATGTAAAAGGTTAAATAAGTGTATAAATTATAAAAATGGTAGTGGAATAATACTTATAAGTAATAAAAACTATAAACTTGATTTTTACGACTTTTTCGGCTATTACCGTAAAATTAACGTTTTTCGCCAATTAAAACTTAGACGATCAAACCCGTCTAATGTAAAGTTTTCAAAAGTAATATACTGATATATAAGTATCTAATACAAGTAAAAACCGATAAAACCCGAACTATAGGACATACGGACATTAACGAGCTAAATAAGCATATTGGACTAAATAAGTTAAACACTTATAAAAAGTACTTATTGGGCTTAACCCATTTAGGCCCAACTTGTAAAGTGTAAAGACTGATAATATAAGTATAAAATGGATTAAAACAAGTTAAAGAACTTATAATAAGTTTATTGGACCTAAGACACGTAAATAGGTAAAACTAGTAAACTAGTATAAAAGTTATGGACACATAACATTAAAATGAGTAAACGAGAATATGTAAACCCACTTGATCATCATATATATATAATCATCATATGTATACATAATTGTTATTTTTATAAAGTCATTGGACATGAGTCTAATACGAGTATCATTTGTCTAGGTTTCCGTGATTGAAGCACGTATCGCACGTCCGAATTGCCGATAACCCGCCTTCCCACATCAACGTGAGTTCATAGCCTCGCACTCTTTTAAATGTTTTTATAAATGTTTTATAAACCCGCGAGGGAGATAACATGTTAGTTTTTTATAAAATAGGACACCGTTTGTCCCGATTGTTTGATTATTGATTTGGACCCGAATGATTGTATGACCCGATTGTATGACCCGATAAATGATTAAAGGACCCGATAGATGAAATAAAATGGATTATTAAAGTTAGGTTATGTCGCTAAAAGTCCCATTAGCATGAATTGTGAACTACCGGGATTTGGTAGACGCTTATGCATTTAATAGTACTATTTGGGGACGATCACCCCAGTTCGCGCCTTGACGGTTGATCCCCGTCGTGCCATATTGATTGGTAAGAGAATTTATGTATGAGAAGATTTCCATAGCGTGACCTTTGTGACGACACGCTAACTTAGATGGGCAAATTTGGTATCGGGTTAGCTACCCGTTGTTGTGATAGTAAGGTAACAATGTCATGCGGCTTATAATAATCCAACTAACGAAATACTACTAGACGCACCGAATTACGATGTATTGCCTGACTAGCAATACGGGGTCATACTATTGATATTATGTTCGTGTTTTGGTTTTATATAATCATATTCATATAACGGTTTTTATTTCTATACAACGTTATAAAAACGTATTGTATGATGTTTTTACGACATTGGCTCATATAATGATTTTTAAGGCAAACGCCTATATTATGATTTTGATAAAGATTTGTATAAAATGATTTTTGGCTATTTTATGGCCTATTACAATGATTTGTACGAAATGATTTTTGGTAATAATTTTATACCAAAGTTATATTGATGGAATTTATTAAACTCTAGGAATTCACTCGGCGTTATCGCTGACCTTTTCTTTCAACATGTTTTATCTCAGGTACTTGAAGGTAATTCTCGGGAAGACGACAAGAATTCATGGCCCGCACTTAAATTATTATTTCCATTCAAATGTTTGTAAAACCTGTATTAAATACAATGACGTGGGACCTATGTAACTTTGATATTTATGAATGGAAATGCTTTATTAATAAACGACGCGATTTTTATGCGTTGTCTATGATGTGAGTAATGTGCTATCCCGTAACACCAACGAGTCTTCCGCTGTATTGAGTTGTATAAATTTGGGGGTGTTACACGTATGACGGCTACGGCCATAACGGAAGGTGAATGGAATTTTGAGCACACTAGAGCTGCGTTTAGAGACGAAATTTTTCCGTTTGTAAATAGTGTTAAAGCTTGTCTTAGCAATATTGATCAAGATTTGCTTTTGGAAATAGAATAAGTTAGACGTGTTTTCAATGAAATGGATGATACTTATGAAAATAGTTTACTTGAAATAGAACGAATTTCACGCCAAAATGATCAGCTTCTGAAGCAAGTGATGTCTCATGATATTGTTTCCGTCTGTGTGAATAAAAGTGTTGATAATGATTCTATTGTGCATAATGTTAAATCTGTGGATAATGTGGTAGATATTACTTGTCACAAATCTGACACTGAATTTTTAAAGCTTCAAGATTCTTATTCTTCGCTTTCAAAACGTTTTGATGAGATTCAAAAACATTGTATTTCGCTTGAATGTACACAAAAATTTCTTCAAGATCTTTTTGAAACGTCATTCGAAGGTGTTAATATAGATGATGCAAATTTTCAAAAGAATTTTTGATTGGATTTACAATTAAAACATCGTCAGCCAAGTGACAAGGTTGCTAAATCATTGCCGATAGACATAGATAAATCTAAGGAGCTTAACTGTGTGAACGTACTTGAGGCCGCTGAGAATATTAAACTTGATCTAGATAATCGAGTTTCCAAGATTTTGTCCAAAGTTGATAACTTAAAATAGAAAAATACACAACTCTTCGATTCAGTAAAGCCCGCATGTGCTAATACCACTGCATAGAATCAATCATTGATTGAACGATTGAATCGAAATTCGGTGGAAATATCTGATTTGTGTGAACAAATTTGTGATAAAAATCTGGCTTTGGTTGAGTTAAAGGAAACACTTCGTACCCTAAAAGGTAAGAATGTTGTGGATAACGCGGCCACTGTCTCAGCATCGTCCTCTAGTGCAATCAAAAAGAACCTTATCACCGTCACACCACTTAACAAGGGCCCTAGGACTAAACCACCTCAAACATTGGTCACTAAAGATAAGGCAAAATCAAAACCAGCTTCTAATATTTCCGTGTTGCCTTCTACAGGAGTAAGCACCACTAATAAGGCTCAAAGATCTAAGCTTAAAAGAAACAAAAAGAATGATAGGATCTTGCCCCCATCTAGTAGTCAAGTGAAGAAGAAAGTAGAATCCCATCCTAGGAATGTTATTTCTGTTTTGAATAAAAAGAATCATGTAGCTAAACCTAAAGGCTCTGCGGTTGTGCAGCATTCTAAGCCTACTGTGAATTCTAATTTGAAATGTTGGAATTGCAATGAATGTATGTTTTCTAGTCGTCATGATTCTTGCCTTATTGACCATGTGAATGAGATGAATGCCCGGAAAATGGTTTAGAATGGAAACCGAATGGTAAAGTGTTAACCCAAGTTGGTTGGATGTGGTGCCCCACTAGTAGAACTTTCACTATAGTAGGAAATGTGTGCCCTTTAACTAGGATCACTTCCAATAAAGCGAAGAAAGCGTGCCCTTTAACTAGGAGTACCAAGGCTACCAAAACACAAGCGTGTCCTTTAACTAGGAACACCGACACTACTGTAGGAACCAAGTTCTCTTTAAATAGGTCTACTCCCACTATAGTGCCCGATAAAACTCCAAAACCTTAGAAAGTTGGAACAATAAAACCTGTTATTGGTAAAACTCACATTAGAAAACGCAGGAAATCTAAGGATAACACAAATGTTAGCAATTCTGATAATATTATATCTGTATCTGCTAACAATCCGGAACCAATAGTTTCTAATGCATTGTATACTGTTGTTAATGAAAACAGGTGGTCCAAATTGTTCTCTGGTATTTGGACTTTGGTTGCTCCAAGCATATGACCAGAGATCGCTCTCAGCTCAGAAATTTCGTCAGCAAGTTTCTTGGTACGGTTCGATTTGGAAATGATCATATTGCAAAGATAATGGGTTACGGTGAATATCATATTGGGAATGTTATAATTTCAAGAGTGTATTATGTGGAAGGTCTTGGTCACAATTTATTTTCTGTGGGACAATTTTGTGATGCAAACCTAGAAGTTGCTTTTCGAGAGCATACCTGCTTCATTCGTAATTTGGAAGGGGTTGATTTATTGAAAGGTACTCGAGGGAATAATTTGTACACTTTGTCTCTACAAGATATGATGGCCGCTTCTCCCGTATGTCTTCTCTCCAAAGCATCGAAGACTAAGTCATGGTTATGGCATCGATGGTTATCTCATCTTATCTTTGACGCTATTAATCATTTGGCGAAAAACGAACTTGTTCGTGGTCTTCCTAAACTTACATTTCACAAGGATCATTTGTGTTCCGCGTGTACAATGGGGAAAAGCACTAAGAAATCATACAAACCCAAGACTGAAGACACCAACCAAGAGAAACTTTATTTGTTACATATGGATCTTTGTGGGCCAATGCGTGTTGAAATTCTTAGTGGTAAAAAGTACATCCTCGTCATTGTCGATGATTACTCTCGGTTTACATGGGTGAAATTTATTACAACAAAAAATGAGGCACCTAAATTCATCATCAGATTTCTCAAGATGATTCAAGTGCGTCTCAACACTACTGTCAGGCGCATTCGTATAGATAATGGAACCGAATTTGTGAATCAAATTTTGCGTGATTATTTTGAAGAAGTTGGCATTTCTCATGAAACATCCGTTGCTCGCACTCCACAACAAAACGGTGTCGTTGAAAGGCGAAATCACACACTTATGGAAGCTGCTCGAACGATGTTAATTTACGCAAAGGCTCTATTGTTTTTATGGGAAGAAGAAGTATCTACAGCAGTTTTCACCCAAAACCGGTCACTAATTCGAAAACGCCATGGTAAAACACCTTATGAGCTCCTACATGGAAAAGTACCAGACTTATCATATCTTCATGTATTTGGTTCTCTTTGCTATCCAAATAATGATGGTGAAAATTTTAGAGAACTTCATCCCAAGGCTGATATTGGTATTTTCATTGGTTATGCACCCACAAAGAAGGCATACCAAATCTACAATCATAATTCTCGTAAGATCCTCGAAACTATGAATGTTGATTTTAATGATCTGACGGCTATGGCTTCTGAGCAAAGCAGCTCTGAACCCGCACTTCATGAAATGGGACCCAGTAACATTAGTTCTGGTCTTGTCCCAAACAACCCTACTTCATCATCATTTACACCACCTTCTAGGAATGAATGGGATACGTTTTTTCAACCGTTCTTTGATGAATTTTTTACTCCTCCAAGTATTGTTGCTCTAGAACCTGAAGTAATAACTCCGGTTACCGAAGTTGTAGCTCCAGCAACCGAAGCACAATCGGATACGTCTGCACCTATAATTGGTCAAGATATACCTTCAACGAGTAATTCTCAACCAACACATGTTTCAACTACCCATGTCACGCCTATTGATGATGAAGAGGATGATGATGATCACGATTTGGAATTCGCTCAAATGCGTGAACTTCCATTCTTTGGTGTACCAATTCCCGACCATAATCAATCCGGGTCGTCCACCTCAGAGGAAGCTCCTACATTGGTCTACTCCAATCCATGGATTCGTGAACATGAAAGCAAGTGGACAAAGGATCATCTTATAGATTCTATTATTGGTGACCCTAATCGTCTGATATCCACACGAAGTCAGTTACAAGAAAGTGAAATGTTTTGTCATTTTGATGCTTTTCTCAGTGAAGTTGAACCTAAGACGTGGCAACAAGCATTTACCCAATCTTTTTGGATAGAAGCTATGCAAGAAGAACTTAATGAATTTATACGTCTTGATGTATGGGAACTTGTCCCATGCCCGGATCAAGTGCAATTACTCACTATGAAATGGGTTTACAAGGTGAAACTCGGTGAGTTAGGCGGAATATTGAAGAACAAAGCTCGGCTAGTAGCTCGTGGATACAAGCAATTATTGGGCATCGACTTTATGGAATCCTTTGCACCTGTTGCCCGTTTGGAAGCTATTAGACTATTCCTTGTTTATGCAGCCCACATGAATATGATCGTCTATCAGATGGATGTGAAGACGGCATTTCTTAATGGTGAAATCAAGGAAGAGGTCTATGTTCAACAGCCAGATGGTTTTGTGAATTCTAAATATCCTAATCATGTGTACAAGCTTAAGAAGGCTCTCTATGGATTGAAGCAAGCTCCACGCGCATGGTATGATCTATTGTCACAATTCCTCATTACGCAAGGCTTCGCTAAAGTCAAGGTGGATCCCACGCTGTTCATTCAGAAACGAGGTAAAGATATGATTATGGTAAAAATATATGTTGATGATATTATATTTGCAGCCTCGACCCAAACTTTATCGGATGAGTTTGGGACACTCATGTCTTCCAAGTTTAAGATGTCAATTATGGGCAAGGTATCATTCTTCTTAGGACTTCAGATATCTCAGAGTCCCAGAGGCATCTTTATCAATCAATCCAAGTATGCCCTTGAATCTCTTAAGAAATATAAGATGGAATCTTGCGACCCCGTGGATACTCCAATGGTGGAACGAACTAAGCTTGATGCATATCCACATGGAGTTACCGTTGATTCGACACTTTATCGTGGAATGATCGGTACTCTTCTGTATATCACAGCTAGTCGACCTGATCTTCAGTTTGCTATATGTATGTGTGCTCGATATCAAACTCGGCCTACTGAGTTACACTTAGCAACTGTTAAACGGATCTTTTGGTATCTTAAAGGAACCATTAATCGGGGACTTTGGTACTCGAAGGACTCTTCGATTGCACTAATAGCATATATAGATGCGGATCACGCGGGTTGTCAAGATACAAGGCGTAGCACGAGTGGAACTATGCAACTGCTAGGAGATCGACTAATCAGTTGGGCATCAAAAAGGCAGAAAAGCGTTGCAATTTCAAGTACGGAAGCAGAATACATAGCTATGTCTTGTTGTTCTGCTCAAATTCTTTGGATAAGATCGCAATTAACCGACTATGGTCTAGGTTTCAACAAAATTCCGATGTACTGTGACAACAAAAGTGCAATTGCCTTATGCTGCAACAATGTTCAATTCTCCCTGTCGAAGCATATTGACATTCACTACCAATTCATCAAGGAGCAAGTGGAAAATGGAGTAATCGAGCTTTACTTTGTCCGATCTGAGTATCAATTGGCGGATATTTTCACAAAGGCTTTAGATCGCGCTCGAATGGAATTTTTGGCCGACAATCTAGGTTTGAGAACATTCTCGCCTGAGACTCTAAAGGAATTGGAAGATGAAGCGAAAGAATAGTGGTGGTAAGCTATTCTCCGTATCCTTGGTGATGATCTGTATATACTGTTTATATTTTTATCCACAAAAGCAAAATACAAAAATATAAAACCATATAAAAACCATAAAAATTGAAAAATTTAGAAAAATCCAAAAATATTTTTTTACTTTATTTTTCAAAGGCATGTCTTTTGGTACGATAATATTTACAGCCTTAGAAATGTTGATTAATATTGACACGGCGCCATAAATAGAGTTCGTACAAAAGTTGTAAATATTTCATAAAACATGCCCATGTGGCTTGTAGTTATTTCAGACTGCAACCCGCTTTTCACATTAAAGTCAAGTATTTCTTATGAAAGCTTTGGCTCAACAACGAGAATTAATTGTCTCGGGAATGGTTTACTTTATAACCATGTAAGGGATTGTGTTTACGTGATAACACAATCTAACACGGATACATGTACGCATTAGTGCATTTATTTGTTAAAACAAGAGAAATCTTGTTTTTATGGAGTTATAATCTCTACAACCATAGCAATCTACAATTGGTATCTACATACTCGACGATGCGACTACTCAAATGATGACTACATCTGTTTCAATAGAACACGGGTCAACAATTGAGGGGGAGCAATTGTCAAGCATTCAGAATATTCGATGTCGAACGTGCCAAGTTCACAAGTTGGTGTCAAGACAACAATATCAATCGTACATGTGGTGTCAAGAGATGACTTTAGACGTGACGAGGCGACCAACATTTGTCGACAAGAACCATGTGATCTTATCATATGATGTTCTCATCAATCAAGTCCAAACTTGTCAATTTACTCTTATATGGTGAATATGTGATTATTTTACAAATCGTTATCATATCTCACTCATTGATATCATGAAGATAATTGGATTTGCATTTTTCTTCCCAAATTTTTCTTAAAATGTTATTAAATCAATTGATATTAAAAACATCGATTGGGTTAATATTTTTAATATGGGGGAGAAAGTGTGATTTAATATGGGAAATGATTAATCAAAAATGGTTTGACTTAACGTGATGGCTCATCCCGACATGTGCGAAATGTTTTCGAATATCGTGGCATATGTTAAAGGGAGCAAAACGGATTTGCACATCAAAATGGATTTCATGGTGACTAATACTTATCCACAACCCATTTATTTCACGACGATGAAGATTGTGGTGACATAAGGATGGTAGGATAGGTTAAAGTCCAATGATTCCTATAGAACCGGAGGAATCTTCCCAAGGACATTCCATAGCTAGAAATAGTAGTCCTTAGGAAAGATGGAGAAAGATTGTGAATGTAGCTGAATGCCGACCAAGTACTTAACTTAGCACTAGAACAATCACAACAAGGTGCTAGTTATGACGTACTGGTAAGCATTGAAGGGGTAAAAGAATGAAAAAGAATTGTAAAGATAAAGGGTCTAAAGAAAGAAGCCCTCCTTACAACCTTAGGCAGAAACCGGGTCAACACATATGCTATTGAGATCATTTTAATGATGCTCGATATTCAAGATAGACATCATGGACCTAGTGATGCAATGCACAACCCATCCCATCTAACTCAGATGTCTCTCAAAAGGTATTTGTTTTATTCACACGGAGACAACGCATTATCTATCGATCTATTCACTCCGAATATATTAATATTAAAAAGGTGGCACTCCTCTCCAGCCTCCGATCATAAAAAATCCAAAATGCACGATCGAGTCTAGAGCCATTTGAGATCATCAAATATCTCATTAGGACACACTTCCATATTTCCTTGCTTCTTCACACACTGTGAAAAGTAAGAAAGATATTAAGAGTCCTACGCAAAATCTTCATGATCTTGCCTGAACATCCGAGTAATACGAAAGTATTTACAATGAAGATGGAAATCCTTCTTGAGCGAATATCAAAAAGCTCATGGTAGGTGACTTGTGCGATTCTTTATGAATCAAGCTTGTGATAACTAGAAAGCAACAGTGGTTTAATTATTAACTGAACTTAAACATGTTCCAGGCCTCTACGTAATATCTTAGTGATCTTGCCAGAACACTCAAAGTGACACCCTATAGTGTTCACAGTGATGAGTTGAAATCCTTATAGTGTTAACCTTAAACAGCACTTGGTAGGTAACTTGCAAGATTCAATATGAATCAAGCTCGTGACAACTGGAAAGCAACACTGGTTAGATTCTTTAATGAATCAAACTTGTTCCAGGAATCAGAATTGACGGTTTCAATCATGTGGATAATTTTATCCAAATGATTCACTCTTTACGTTCGCAGTCAACTTTGGACGGTCGAGTAAAGAGAACGGGTTACCCGTGAAATCTTGTCAAGGAGGTTTTTAATTAAATCTACCTGCCACAAGTACGATATTTTATATCGTCCAACGGTCTTCACCAACCGGAGGTAAAATGCTACCGAATTAGAATGAAATGTTCAAAGCCATTTCGTTCGTGTCTACTTATGTAGCGGTAATCGAAGACGGTGGCGTTGCGGAATTCGAGAAGAAGTCGTCCACGCATGCTTATACTTTATGCACTTAATACTTCATCTAATTCTAGAAAGCCTAAAAGTCAAGTCTTCCAATGTATCGAACTCTGAAGCTTTCAAGAATTACGAAGGCATAAGTATGTGGGACATGAAGTCACGAAGAGGCGAAGGTCACAAGTGATGGATACACAAGATCAAGGCAAGAGATTAATGCTCAAGATTGATATCAAAGATCACATCAGCATGTTCACCTAAATTGAAAAAGAAAGAAAGACGAAGACTACGAGCTCAAGAACAAGCATAGCATGCTAGGTTTATTTTATTATTGTAACTCGGGTAATGCCCTTGTTTGGAGTGACCTCCCTTAGGGGGAGATTGTTGGAAATACGTTTTTCGTATTAGAAAGGATCGGTCACTCCAACAATAGTCTAAGAAGTAGCTCGTAGTTTAGTTATTGTAATAGTAAACAAACAAGGCCAAGCCAAGCCTACAACTTGTGTAGGTCGGCGGCCCAATGTAAGCCCAAGCCCATCTCATGGGCTTGGGTATATAAACCCTCTCCTTAGTTGGATAGGGTGTTGGTTCATTCATTATACACATGGTGAAAAGTGTGTTTTCTACACTTTTTCTGTCTAAGTGTGTGTGTGTTCTCACCATCTTTCTATCTCTTTCTCTCTCTAAACATAAGCAAGATTTACAATATCCTACATTGAAGAACATGGTGTAATACCTCTTGCACCTCTGACTCTAGTATCTTGACTCATCCAGAACCTAGTGTAACCAATAAGGTTGTTTATCCACCTTTAATGAACAATTTTGTTCCTGATAAACAACTAAGAAGACAATGGATAAAAATCCTAGGAAGACAATGGATAAAAATCCAAAATATCATGGTAGTGTTAAGAGGGGTGGTCTTGGATTTGAAAAAGTAGCACAGACTTACCTTTTGCCTCTCTTTGAAAGGAAAAGGATGTTTTGTGTGTGGTAGCTTAAATAATTTTATTAAGGACTGTACTCTTCATGAGGACCAATTTGCTAGACAACAAGCTACTAAAAGGGTTGCTATGGGTAATAGTAAAAAGGTTGCACAAGGTCAGGGTAAGAAAGGACAAAGGGAAAATAGACCAAAGTGGGGTTATGCACAACGGGTGAACAAACATAATGAGACTAATAAATACACTCACTTCATGCCAATAGGAACTT
This sequence comes from Glebionis coronaria, assembly GCA_025667525.1. Taxonomy (NCBI): domain Eukaryota; kingdom Viridiplantae; phylum Streptophyta; class Magnoliopsida; order Asterales; family Asteraceae; genus Glebionis; species Glebionis coronaria. Next base: position 139,631,873 of record CM046879.1, on the reverse strand, counting down.
TGTTCCTAGACCAATACTAATGAGATCTAGTTTGGTACTGTTGAGGTCAACCTCTGCAAGTACCGCTAGACCAAAATTCAATACCGCTAGACCTAATGTGGACTTGAACGCCAATAAGAAAATCTTTTTGCCAAAAGTAAGACCACAGTCCCCACCAAGGAAGTCCTTTGACAAGAAACCAATGCAGAAGTGGGTGCCAAAAGGGCAAAACACAAGTACTGTTAAAAGTGCCACTAGTGCAAAAGCGGTACATGTGCCAATTCTAAAAAAGGCTAAAGATATGACCTCTCCTTACACTTTTGATTGGCCCACCAGATTTATGAAGTACAGGTGCACATTGAGCATCACATGCCATACTACCTACAAGACATATAAGTATGTTGGCCCCACCAGATCCAAGCCTTATGTGGCTTGGGTCCCTGTTGAAAATGAATTTGGTTTCTACTTATGCAGGATCATCCATCTAGTAAATTGAAAGATAAAGGAATCATAGATAGAGGATGCTCAAGACACATGACAGAGAATAAGGACTATCTTGCTGATTTTGAAGAATTCAGAGGTGGTTCAGTTGCATTTGAGGAAGCAAAAGAAGAATTGTTGGCAAAGGAAAGATAAACACAAGAAAATTAGAGTTTTAAGAAGTGTTCTTTGTTAAGGAGTTGAATGAATTCAACCTCTTTTTAGTATCACAGGTGAGTGATAAAGGAACAAAGTGTTGTTCATTAACACAGATTGCATGGTTGTCACACTAGACTTTGAGATGCCCAAAGAGTCACAAATATTTCTCAAAGTACCAAGGCATGAGAACATGTACACTTTCAATCTCCATACTATTGTTCCTACAGATGGTAGCTTGTTTATTAGCAAAGGCTTTTGTTGATGAGTCTAACATATGGCATAGGAGGTTAGGTAATGTATATTTTAACAATCTCAATAAGCTTATAAAGGGAAACCTTGTGAGAGGTCTACCTTCCAAGTCTTTTCAAAATGATCGTACATGTGTTGCTTGTCAGACAGAGAAGCAACACAAGACCTCTTGTAAGACCAAGACTGTTAGCTCAGTGACTAAACTCTTACAGCTTTTGCATATGGATTTATTTGGACCAATTTTTGTGAGGAATATTAGTCATTAGACCTTTTTAATCATCACTAATGATTTTAACATGTTTAGTTGGGGTTTTTTTTATGGCAAATAAGAATGAAACAAATGATTTGCTTAATATTTTATTACCCTTATTGAAAAACAGTTTACTAAACAGGTTATGATCATTAGGACTGATGATGGGACAGACTTCAATAATGCTGAATTTGATGAATTATGTAGGTCTAAGGGGATCAAGAGACATATTAATAACCCTAGGACTCCATAACAAAACGGAGTAGCTAAGAGGAAAAACAGGACACTTATAGAGGTTGTTAGGACTATGTTAGCTGATTCACTTTTTCCTAATACCTTTTGGACAGAAGCAATCAACATTGCATGTTATGTATTTAATAGGGTGCACCAAGCCTTACAATAAGACTCCTTATGAGATCTTGACGGTATAAAGCCAACCATTAGCATATAAGACCTTCTGGGTGTCATGTGTCACTTTTAAATACTCTTGATCAGTTGGGCAAGTTTGATAGTAAATCCGACTCAAGATTTTCAGTTGGATATTCAGTGCATAGCAAAGCTTACAAGGTCTGTAGTTTAGCATTTGGCAAAGTAGAAGAGAATGCCCATGTTAACGTTTTGGAGAATAAATCCAATGTCCCAGGGATAGGCTATGCTTGGATGTTGGATCTAGACTATCTGATAAATTCCATGAATTATTATCCTATGCAAGCAGATTGTCAAACTAACAATGCATGTTTTGTAGAAAATAATTCTTGTACAGGTACACAAGAGAAGAATGCCCCTACCTATGCATCTGAGGAAGATGCTGATGAAAGTATCTTTGTACCAGTCTTGCCTCTCACATCTCCTATATTGTCTATCCCAAGTCAGAAAAAGCCAGTGAAGCCAGTAGATGATCAAGCCTCAAATGATGAGTTAAATAGGCTGCTTGATCAAGAGAAGACAGCTAAAGCAGAAGAACATCAAATTAGAGAAGGATCTTTGGAGACTATAGGTTCAGCGATATATACATATACCAGCGGTACCTTAGCTTCAAATACCGTTGTGCAGAGTTTGATACCAGTGAAGGATGTATTTGATCGTTTCAACTTTTTGAAAGATACACACATTCCTGCAAGTACGGTTGAGGATCCATTAGAAGATGTACTTCAGTCTTTGTATGATGAGGACATTTATGCTAGTCCAAAGGAGGGTATTTTCTCAAATTCTTCCTATGATGAAGAGGGTGAAGTGGTTGACTTTAACAACATGGAACCATCCATTTCAGTCAGTCCTAGTCCCACTCATAGAGTTCACACTAATCATCCTACGGAGCTGATTATTAGAAATCCTAATTCAGTTTTTCAGACTAGGAGACAGGCCAAAGCAAGCAATGAAGCGCATGCTCTTATAAGCTATGTCAAGCAACAACAAAGGACTAATCATAAAGATACTCAACACTGCATGTTTGCTTGCTTCTTATCACAGATAGAGCCTAAGAATATTTATCAAGCTCTTGGAGATGAAAGTTGGGTGGACGATATGTACGAGGAGCTACTGCAATTTGAATTGTAGAAGGTATGGGTTCTTGTAGGTTTACCATCTAGAAAGAGAGTTATTGGTACTAGATGGGTTTTCAAGAACACAAAGGATGAAAAAGGTGTTGTAGTCAGGAACAAAGCAAGGCTTGTTTCCTAAGGCTACAGACAGAAAGAAGGCATAGACTATGATAAGGCTTTTGCTCCTATGGAAAGGATTGAATCCATAAGGTTATTTTTGTCCTTGGCCTCTTTTATGAGGTTTATATTCTATCAGATGGATGCTAAGAGTTCATTTCTTTATGGCACTGTTGATGAAGAGGTGCATGTTACACAACCTCCTAGTTTTGGAGACCATAAGTTCCTCAATAGAGTCTACAAAGTTATTAAAGCTCTATATGGTCTCCATCAAGTTCCTAGAGCATGGTAAGCTACACTGTTAAAATTTCTTTTGGAGCATGGATATAGAAGAAGGACCATTGACAAGGCTCTTTTCATTAATAATGACAAGAAAGATATTATTCTTGTGCAAGTATATGTGGATGACATTATTTTTGGTTCTACCAAAAATCATGATGTGAAGAGTTTGAAGCTTTAATGAAAGGAAAATTTCAAATGAGTTCTATAAGAGAACTTACTTTTTTCTTAGGATTAGAAGTCAAGCAGAGGAAAGATTGTATATTTACCAGTCAAGATAAATATGTTGCTGAAATCTTAAAGAAATTGCAAGTATGTCGAATTGCATAGATAGCTTGAGGGTGGCTATGTACTTGGGTATTAATGCACTATGTGCATCTTTATTGTTGAGCTTCGGTATCTGTGACATAGAGTTGGTGTATTACTTATTTTGTGTGACATTATATTTGTTACAATGGTTACATGGTTACACTATTTTGTGTGTAACTAAACTTACTTAAACCTATAAATTCACTCAACTTTATGTTGACGTTTTAAGCATGAATTTATAAAGTGTTTAGCTTTGTGGACCTACTTGGATGATACATGGTGACTGCATTACTTGATGTTGCATTTAAACTAATAATTTCGTTATGTACTAAAAACTATTTCTTGTACAATGTTTTAAAACGTTGGGACCTTTGTATTATGCCAATTTTCTACAAACTTATTTAAACTTTTATATCAACGATATACTTTCTAAAATGACTCATGCAGAGGTCGTTCTCTTGCACCTATGTTAATGAATGCCAACAATCGTCACCAAAAACGACCGTAGTTTACCGGTTTTGTTGACGGGCAAATTTGGGGGTGTGACATGTAACCTTCAGGTTGGTTTCGTTTATTTTGTTTTATAGTTAGTAGATTGCTTGACTTGTGAGTAGATCACTTGATTTTTTTATGGTGTTGTAGTTGTTTGGTGGTCGATTGAAGATAGGAAGATGCAGAGATGAAAAATATTTGGTGCTATATGGAGGTAAATATGGAGAACGATGATGTGCATATGTGGTCGAATGAAGATAGGATGCACATAAAGATAAAGATGGATAACTACTAGGTAATGTTTTTTTTTGTTTTTGAGATTGTTGGTGTGCCTACTGAATGTGTGTGTTTGTTTCTATTTAGTTTTGATAGTTTAATTTTGAGTAAATTACATCATTCGTCCTTGTGGTTTACGTTGACCAACAAGGTTTGTCCGTTGACCAAAAAATGCACCATTCGTCCCTAAGTGGGAAACGTCATACAGCGTTGGTCTCTCTGATTAAAAGACCTAGTTAACTGCTGTTATGTATACACAAGCAAGGGTATTTTGGTATTTTAATTGTTTCTCTCTCTATTTCATCAAACCAACGCAACCTCCACATTCATATCCAGAAAGCACAAATAGTAGATCTAATAATCTCAAATAATTTTTTTACTAAATCAAGTAAAAGCTTTAAAAACCTTGATTTTAGGGGAAAAGGACCCAACATCAAAAAATATAAATGAAAACCCCTGATCTTTTTTAAGTTTAAATCCAGTTGATTCATATAAGCTCAATAATAAATCAGCAACAAACAACAAGAATCAAGATTGCTAAAAACATCAATAAGTACTGGGGAAACATGTCCACCAACATAAAAATGTCCGACAACCACAACACCAACAAAATGACAGGTATCATGTTGGGTTTTTGGAGCTCTCATATAGGCATTAGGGCAAAACGAGAAATGGAGTAGCTAAACCCAGATCTATAATACTTTTAAGCTTAGCTCCCAAATTTTAGAAGGGGTGTTCTACATTTCTAACAAATCAAACTCGCACAGGTATTGGAATCGCAAGAGTGAATTGGGGTCTTTAATTGTGAATCTTGTGGGTTTGGTTGAGCTCGTTAATCAATTTATTATTTCAGCAATTTATTTTCATGGGAAAGCGATCCTCGGTTTTGACGACGAGGGCTGAACATGGTTGTTTAGAGGTAAGAATCCAATGGAGAAACGAATCAAAAACCCTTATCGTAAAGCTGTGGAAATGCAAGCAACTTCATTCTATGTCACTAATTTTCCGAATCATATCGAGGCTCGAGACTTGTGGAATATATGTGCGCCAAATCCCTCAACCTACCAGATGCACCCTCGTTGCCACCACCACTACGAGACTAGTCACCGTTGCCACCAAAACCACCATCCAGATCCACCGCCACTCTAATATGAAAGATGAACGAACCATTTAAGTTTCACCTCTCTTATGTAAAATCGGACAAAATACAAAGAACTTGTTTTGCATAGGACTGGATCAGATGAACTGACAAATTGGTAGATGTTTAATTAGCGTTTAATTTTATGGATGATATAGTAATGAGCATGGTGTATTTAATTTAGGTTTTATTTTTGGAGATGATTGAATGATTAAATAGACAAGAGATATGATGATAATAGGATATGGATTATGTCTATTTAATTTAGGTTTTATTTTTGTATGATGTACTTAGGGGTGGTGGTGGCTAATGAAGATGAAGGTGATTGGTGATGATGAATGAAGATAAAAGATGAAAGAAGAAAAAAGAAGTATCTGGATGGAGGTGATAAAGCTAAAAAGAAGGGTATAAGGACTAAAATACCCTCATTTTGGTATCATGTTATTACAATTTACAAAATTTAGTGAGGTTCGTTAAAGAGAAGAACCAACGATAAATGACGTTTCCCATTTAGGGACAAATGGTTCACTTTTTTTGGTTAAGGGAGGAACCTTGTTGGTCAACATAAACCACAAGGACGAACGATGTAATTTACTCTTTAATTTTCTTTGTTCTAGATTATTTTTAGTTTGTAGTTAAATTTTTTTGCGATGTTGTAGATTTTATGTTAGATAATTAGAAATTTTAAAATGGATGACAAAACCATTGACGGTAATTTATTTAGTTGTGTTTGGTTTTAGTATTTTTGTCTTTATTTGTTCTTGATTAATTTTTTATTTTTGTGTTTGTTTGTTGTCACTTATGAAATTTTGGGGTTGTGTTTATAGCTTACGATGGTCTCACATAGAGGTTTAAAGATCTAACCGCGAGCATTGGTAAACACTCAAAGATGGTATGCCCGATGAAGTGTTGTATTTAATTACCGAGTACGTTTCTAACACTTACACTATGTTCTCGATTTTATATCTTGGAGTGAAAAGGAAAGGTTTGGGATGTAAATAAAAAATTTGTGTTCTGATATTTTTTTGGAGAGCAGTGGAAAGTAAAAGAGAGTAAATTACACTAAATGTACTCTCCAAATCTTCTTCCCAAATCGGGATGAAATGGAGTGAAGTTGGTTTTTAAAGGGGCTTTTTGCTTACTTTCTCCTGTTTTCTTTTCAACTCAGGAACATAATATAAAAAATCATTTCATATTTTTATCCTCTTTACTTTTCTCATTTTCCCCCTCTCTAACTCTCTTCTTTCCTTTTATACTCAAGAACAGAGCGTTATTGTTGTTATCATATCTCATTAATTTATATCTTTCTCTTCCAAGGATTATAAAGTTTGTTTCCCTTTTTAAAGTTATCAGTGTGGGACTAACAAAAATGTGGTTGTTACTTGATGTTCTAATTTTTTAATTTAATTATCAAAGTGTACAGTGTTTGTTGGGTTCTTGGCTCGACCTCCAACTATTCAAAGTAGTTAGTCATTGCACCGGTATTTCAAGGCTTATTTGTTTTCACTTGTGATATAGATCTTTCTCAAGTATTCCATAAAAATGATGACTAGATATTTTTTTCAAGATAACATAATTTGTTTAAAGGTTTTATTAACCACAAACGGACCCAAAAACTAACATTTATTTACATTATGCATATGCAATTGCTTAGAATAATGGTTCAAGTGTTGATTTAACCAAGTCAAGTAACAAACTTATTTGGTCTTGAATTTAATCTTAACATGAAAATAACAATGGTATTATTTGAGGTCCTTTTTATAAACTTTTGGTATTTTTGTTTAAAACTTTATATTCTCGCAGCTATACATAGCATTTGGCTTATACATACAATACTTCAATCTTTTATCATTATAATCGAAATCGACTAATGTTGCTTAAAATAATGTTTGTTACATGTATAAAAGGTACTTGTAGTCAAAAAAGGGATTTTGTTCCTCCAGGAATGGGGTATGATACATATTGCGGCCCCTCGTGGGATATGATCGGATATTTGCATGGTCGTGCCCAAATCGTAGTAAAGAAATTTCTTTTTACATTTGGTAATGTTGATAATCGTTGAAACGAGAAAAAGAATATTAATATATGAAATGACATATGGTCCACATTCATGATTAACCGTATCAGCAACAAAAAGGATGTAATATTAAAAATACCATAATGGTCAGGCTAGTTTGCTAGATACCGAACTCAGGTACTTTTGGGAGCATTGATAGTGTTGCTAGACTCTCTGTCAATGTTAGTATTAAATTACGTTATGACAGAGACTTCCGCAAGTGGGAGTTGTTAGGATGTGCATAAGTCATAGTTAGTATTCTATACGGCCGGGAGTACATGGGCCTAGCGTGTCACACACTTAGACATCGAGATCATCTTTTATTAAGTTATACAATATAATATGGCTATATATATATTGTGTAAACTTATTTTGATAAAAGTATACTTATTGATAAATAATAAATCTATCTATATATATAAAGATTTAGTCCTATTGTTTAATGGGCAGTAATTAAGTTTTTTTACTTCAATATTACTAATGAAAAACACACGCTGCATATCAAAAGTTTGTGGAGTTACAGACCTACATATCAATTGCTTTAGGTGTTAGGACTTGTGACATTCATTTTTATCAATAGATTTATAAGAAAAATAAATAATGGGCATGTGAAGAGATTCTCGAGTGTTATAAATTACATACTCAGACATTAACCTTCATCCATTGGTACCAATTCAGCAATTCATTAATATGCCATTCTGATAAAGCACTAACCACCATGCTTTTTCTTGGAAGCCAACACCTAGACACTTTCATTTTTCCTCTATTAACCACTGGCCTCACAAACCAAAAAAAGATCTTCATTTGCTACACAAGATCCATGGTCTTTTCAAACTTCCATTGTATAAGATTTAAATGAACAGCTGATCACTACCCTTTCGAGTTTTCATACCACATAGAAAGATTATATTCTCCATATCACATGTACAACAACATTTATCAAAAAAAAGAAAATCTAACACTCGAAATAAAAACCTCATTATTGATATATCAAAGGTATAACCTTTAATTGATTTTTAGTTAAAAGATATTCTTTGACTTGTTTTGAACACAACAACCTTACCCGGAACCTTTTAATTTAAAGATCTTGAAGGCAAAACATCTAAACAAAGAATATTTAAAAGTTAGGTGTTTGGGCACGACACGAGTTTCTGTTTGAGTTTCTTAACATAATGAACACCATACATATAAATGATGAAATGATTTTGATTATTTCATATATGGTTGTGTGGTGCGTAAGGTATCAATGAAAGGGTTCGTATGATTTGAGAGAAAAAGATGATGGAGGGGGGTGAAAAGAGATTACGGTTGCTAAAATACCAGGGATAGTTATAGATCGGGTATTTTATTATTCGGGAAAGCCCGGTATTTCATGTGCTAGACGAATTTTATTGAAGAAACGTTCATTTGATTTTTGGTTATCAAAAGTGGGCTAATTTGTTTATTCAGCATACACTTTAAATAGGCTGAATTTTGATTGTTGGATAAACATTGGTAGTAAAGTGGTTTAATGGTTAGTGTTTCATTTTAGCTTATATTGTCTAATATTTACATAACACATTAGAACTTAACGAATGAAACTCTTTAGGCGGATGGAAATGTTTTTTTATGATGCTTAAACTTGGATCAATGAGTGTAACCAAGGGTGAGAAACATTATAACACTAGAAGGATTGTTTATATAAAGAATTATTATTCTTTATTGCATAGAATTGTTTCATGTGTTAAATATTCCGTGAGAAAAAAAGATATGAACAAAAAGATCTAAGTAAACTATTTTGCTAGATACAGGAAAATTCTCATTAAGTCCTTTTATATACCAGAATAGGTCAGTTGATCAGAAATGGTCCCTTATAAGTGAAAGAACTTTTGTTAATTTGAAGAAAATAATGGTCAATGGCCATGTGATAATCATTGGTTGGTAATGAGAAAAAGATAGGAGGTAATGTAAGGAGTATGGTTTCTAACCTGCTTTTATTTTTTAGTGCTCATAGTTGTGATTTAATAAAAGTACAAAATTAATTTAAAAATTAGAAATACTATATTTTGCAATTAATATTACGATCATAATGAACAACCAATAAACCTGCCATGTTAATTACAATTTAGTGACAAATATCATGCCCCAAGAAGAGCACCCCCATGCCCCCTTCGTGCAACGCACGGGTTTCAGAAGTCTCGTAAGTTAAAAGGTTTAACAACAATTAATTAATAAGACTTAATATTTTAATATAATTATTGTATTTACATAACTAAGTATATAGAAAGTCAATAAGTCAAACCAAACACTCCTTGGAGGAGTATTCGGCCGACCAAGAGCAAAAGAAGGGATAAAGGAAGGTTTTTTATTCTAGAATATTTATTCCTTGGAGGTTAAGTTGCAATCTTTACCATAAATATTCCAATACTCAACTATATAATGTGATTTATTGTTTCATATCATTAAACCAAACTTTTTCTCCCCTTTTCTTTGTGTAGGTTGACGACATCAAGAACACAAAAGGGTTTTTCGGGTTTGATTTTTATTAATTATTAACTTAATCAAGATCTAGCAATCAAAGGTGGTTGATTGAGGTATTGTGTGGACTATCTTAGAGAAGATCTAACTTGATCTTTGGTTTATTTATGAATCGGTTTGGGTATACAAAAGGTAGGGTTTTGTTTGGTTGGTGATTTGTGTTCTTGATCATTTGTTCTTGGACTAAAGGTATGCATTCTTTATCTTTATGTTAATTACATCATGTGCGTAGTTATATGATCATATCCGATGCGTTTACTCATGATGCATGAATATTAGATTCATTAGGATTGTTAAATTCCAACAATGAGCTCCTAGTAGAGCTCTAGGTCATGTGCTACCTGAAACAAGGACAAAAATTAGTAGGGTATGTTTTAAGAATGATAAAATCTTTAAAAATAAACCAACATGAAATTAGAATGATACTGTTGTGCCAGACTGCACATACACCGCATACATAGAATGCATACGTCGTATGAGCAATACGGGGTATGTGACACGTATGGGACATACGACATATCTACTGACTAGATACGCCGCATGTCTCGATACACAATATGTACCTCACCAGAAGCATACGCCGCATGCATATGCCATATGTTTCTTATGAACAACACACGAAGAAACAAAAACAAAAAAATAAAAACAAAACAAAAAAAATATAAAGAAACTAAACAAGCACAAAAGCAAATTAAAAACAAATAAAACAAACAAATAAAAATATTTACCAAAAGTTATAAACACTAAAAAATAGAAATTTACGACTAATAACTTGCTTACGTTTAATTTTACGTAGAATGTTTTCTACATTTTGTAATATCGAAACTTTGAGAGATAGAAAAATATAAAAAAGTTTTTAGGACATTATTTGTATTAACACAATTTATTAAGTCACACTCAAGAACCTTCTTTCTTTAGACAAAAGCTATATAAAAGTCCATACTTGAGCTCTATCTATATTTTATAAAACTTCTTACTTTAAAGGAAATTATTTCATAAGATAATAACCGTATTTTTTATATTAGATTACATTTGTAAATCTAATTTTAAGAAGTTATAGATAATACTATAAAACGCGTACTTTCAATATATCAACTTATATAGTTTTCGAATGACATATAAACTATATTGTGATAAAGAGATGATTATACGAGAAAAGACTTAATGAAATACTATAACGAGTAAATTTAGGAATCTTGACGAAATGAAAAAGATTTGAGCCATAATCATTCAAGTTGGATCATTTTCGTTATAAAATATTAAAAGTACTTTCACATAAAATGCTGACTTTTTATAAAAAGTAGTTTGACTTTCAAAAAGTCAAACTTGGTAAGCTAAATAATAAATCGCCAAATAATAAATCGTCAAATAGGTCGTATTCATTGATCACATACTTAAGAACATACATATATCATTTAGGTTGTCACTAAGAGTTGCACGGTTGCCTTCGCTTGAGTTCATATTGCAAGTGTAGTTTGATTGAGGTGTGTTTATAGCCCTGCCTTAAACTGTTCTATACATGTTTTACAAATCTTGAGGTGAGATACATTACTTGTTTTTACTGAGTTGCCTAGGGGTGATCCTATATGCACGTGCATATACCGTTAATTACTTCGTGTGGATGCGATTTTCGTAAATACATCTGTTAGGAGTGACTTCCGAGTCTGGATAAGTTATGTTCTTATTAAACTTGGTAGGCTAACCGGATGTATGCCATGTCTAATTGGATAGATAGCTTGAAGGTGTCTATCTACTTGGGTATTAATGCACTATGTGCATCGTTATTGTTGAGCTACGGTATCTGTGACATAGAGCCGATGTAATTACTTATTTTGTGTGAAATTATATTTCATTATATTTGTTACAATGGTTGCATGGTTAAACTAAACCGAGTGTAACTAAACTTAAACTTATAAATTCACTCAACTTTATGTTGACGTTTAAGCATGTATTTATCATTTATTTAGCTTTGTGGACCTACTTGAATGATACATGGAGTCCGCATTACTTGATGTTGCATTTAAACTAATAATTTCATTATGTACAAAAAACTATTTCTTGTACAATGTTTTAAAACGTTGGGACCTTTGTATTCTGCCAATTTTCAACAAACTTATTTAAACTTTTATATCAACGAGATACTTTCTAAAATGACTCATGCATAGGTCGTTCTCTTGCACCTATATTAATGAATTCCAACAATTGTCACAAAAAAACGATCGCAATTTATCGATTTTGCTGACGGGAAAATTTGGGGGTGTGACATGTAACCTTCAGGTTTGTTTCGTTCATTTTGTTTAATAGTTAGTAGATTGTTTGACTTGTGAGTAGATCGCTTGATTTTTTTTGGTGGTGTTGTAGTTGTTTGGTGGTCGATTGAAGACAGGAAGATGCAGAGATGAAAAATAGTTGGTGCTATATCATATCTCATTAATTTATATCTTTCTCTTCTAAGGATTGTAGGTTTTTTCCTCTTTTTAAAGTTATCAATGTGGGACTCTATCAGGATGTGGCTTTATTTGATATTCTATTTAAAAAAAATTATCAAAGTGTATAGCGTTTTTTGGGTTCTTGACTCGACCTCCAACTATTTTAAAGTAGTTAATCATTGCACCGATATTTCAAGGCTTATTTGTTTTTATTGTGATATAGATCTTTCTCAAATATTCTATAAAAATGATGACCAGATATTCTTTTCAAGATAACATAACGTGTTTAAAGGTTTTGTTAACCACAAACAGACACAAAAATTAACATTTATTTACATTATGCATATGCAATTGCGTTAATAATGGTTCATGTGTTGATATTTAACCAAGTCAACTAAGAGACTTATTTGATCTTGAATTTAATCTTTACATGAAAATAACAATGGTATTATTTGAGGTCATTTTTATAATCTTTTGATATTTTTGTTTAAAATTTTATATTCTCGCCGTTATACATAACATTTGGCTTATACATACAATACTTCAATCTCTTATCATTATAATCGAAATCGACTAATGCTGCTTAAAATAACGTGTTGGGAATTATTTGTAAGTGTCAAGTACCGTTAGTGTTATTGAAGTACTGTTAGTATCTTTCAAGTACCGTTAGTGTTAACGCGGTACATAGTAAGTACTGCTACTTATAAAGTAAGTACTGCTATATTGATTAGGACGAATATATCTTTGTATAAGATATGTCATAGTTATAGTTAGAGTATATCTTATGTGATATACTTAAATAGTTAGAATATTGATAATATATCGTCTGTGATATAGTTATCTTTAAAGAATATTCTAAGGTTTCTAGGGTTCCTTACTCTATAAAACGAAAATAGGTACAATGTCATTGATGTACCTCATTCAAGTCGATTAATAAGAGAATCGAATAGTTAAACGTAATTTTGTTCTTTTGTGCTTTATAAGTTAGATTCCGCATAACTTATTTAGCTTGAGTAAGAGTTCTCAAATTGTTTTAGTTTGATTACAAACTACTATACTAGTTCTTAACAGAATATAGATCTAATCAAAGGGATCAACAAGTGGTATCAGAGCACTTATGAGTTATGCAAACCAGAAGACAACTTCAAACCAATACTGAAACTCATGCACTTGTGAGTTATGTCAAACAATAGTAGAGAACTAATCATAAGGATACTCAGCATTGTTTGTTTGACTGTTTCTTATCACAAGTAGAGCCCAAAAACATTTCTCAGGCTCTTGATGAAGAAAGTTGGGTAGATGCCATGCAAGAAGAATTAACACAATTTGAGCTACAAAAGGTTTGGATTCTTGTGGATCTTCCCTCGGGTAAGACAGTAATTGGTACTAGATGGGTTTTTAGGAACAAGAAGGATGAAAGAGGAGTTGTTATGAGAAACAAGGCAAGGCTTGTTGCTCAAGGCTATAGACAGGAAGAATGGATAGACTATGATGAGGTTTTTGCACCAGTGGCAAGGATAGAAGCCATTAGGTTATTTTTGGCCTTTGCATCATATATGAGTTTTATAGTCTATCAGATGGATGTGAAAAGTGTCTTTCTTTATGGTACTATTTTAGAGGAGGTATATGTCTCACAACCTCCAGATTTTGTAGATCCTAAGTTCCCCAATAGAGTCTACAAGGTTATCAAAGCACTTTATAGTCTGCATTAAGCTCCAAGGGCTTGGTATGCAACTTTATCCAATTTTCTGTTAGAGCATGGATATAGGAGAGGGACCATTGACAAAACTCTGTTCATCAAAAAGAATGCTAAGGATATTATTCTAGTACAAGTCTATGTTGATGACATCATTTTTGGTTCTACCAAGAAATCATGGTGTGAAGAGTTTGAGGCTTTGATGAAAGGAAGATTTTAGATGAGTTCTATGAGAGAACTTACTTTCTTTTTGGGACTACAGGTCAAACAAAGGAAAGATGGAATATTTATCAGCCAAGATAAGTATGTTGCTGAAATCTTGAAAAAATTTTGATGTATGGATACAAGGAGTACAAGCACACCTTTTGAAGCTAAGAAGTCTTTATCAAAAGATGAACATGGTGAAAATGTTGATATTCATCTATACAGATCAATGATTGGTTCATTGATGTATCTTACTGCTTCAAGGCCAGATATTATGTTTGTTGTGTTCAAGGTTCTAGGTTTACCCAAAGGTGTCACATCTACATGATGTGAAGAGGATTTTTAAGTATCTTAAAAGTCAACCCAATTTAGGATTATGGTATCCTAGAGATTCAACCTTTGAATTGGAAGCTTACTCAGATAGTGATTATGCTGGAGCTAATCATGATAGGAAATCCACAACAGGAGGTTGTCAATTCCTAGGCAGAAGACTCATATCATGGTAGTGTAAGAAGCAAACCATTGTTGCTATTTCTACAACTGAAGCTGAATTGCTGCTCATTGTTGTGGACAAGTACTTTGGATTCAAAATCAGTTGTTAGATTATGGGTTTAACTTCATAAACACCAAGATTTACATTGATAATGAAAGTACTATATGCATTGTCAAGAATCTAGTATTTCACTCCAAGACCAAGCATATTGAACTAAGACATCACTTCATAAGAGATGCCTATGACAAGAACCTTATTTAAGTCTTGAAGATTCATACAGACAACAATGTAGCTGATTTTTGACCAAGGCATTTGATGCAAATAGATTTTTGAATTCTTGGTAACACATATTGGTATGCTCAACCAATAAACTGCTACATATGTTGAGGGGAGGTAACATCTGTACAATTTTTATGCTAATTTTTATTGTATAGTCTATGTTTTTGATGTGATTGCAGGTTGATAGAAGAAGATAAAAGAGGTCATTATGATAGTGGAATGCATGAACTGGTCAAAATTGTGAGGTACCGTTATGGATCCATGTACCGCTAGCACAAGTCCAAGTACCGAGTATGTTCCATGTACCGCTACATGTCCGTTGTACCGTTAAGGGTCTCTTTTGTAAATTTGGCGGTTTCTTCGCGCTTGGGTTTGTTATTTACTTAAATATTTACTCCAATTACACAATTGATTCACCTAATCTTTTATTTTTATCTCTTGATTCTATAACCTTCTCTCTAATTTTTCGTTCATCAAAAATACTAATGGCTGCTTTGCAAGTGATCTCTAAGCCTAATTTGGTTGCAAATCTTGCTCTGAATGATGACTCTCTTGGATTCTATGAGATTCTTGGATTCTTATCTCGAAGTCATGTTCGTTTCACACTCACTGTAAGTCCCATTATCTCTGTTTCCATTGCTGAACAATTTTAGAACACTGCTGTGTTAGGTACTCGGTTTGATCAACCTTACATTAAGGCCAGGGTAAATCATAGAAATATATATGTAACTGAGGTACTGCTAAGGGCTAGTTTGAGATTAAATGATGAAAATGGACTTAGTATGCTTAATAATACAGAGATACATGATGGCCGTGCAGCCATGGGCTATGGAGGTGGTAGGGAAAGTCTTACTTTCTTTAAAGCTTTATTTTCACTGTTTAAGCTCTAAAAGTACATCTTTTGATCAAATTCCTGCTGCATTGGCATCAGCTGATATTTGTCTAACAAATAACAGAGTTTTTAATTTTTCAAGATTAATTTTTGAAGGCATGACTAGGAATTTGGAAGGAACTAAGAAGTTTTTGATGTATCCTAGATTCATTCAGACTTTAGTTAGTGACCAAATCCCTAACCTACCAGAGTTAACTGATACATGGGATGTTCCTACATTCACAAAGAGAACTTTCTCTTTCTTGACAAAAAAGGCAATGCCTTTACAGGAACTGTTACACCATTGTTAGCTCACATGTTAGCCCCACCTGCCAACCAAGAAGGTGAGGAACCTAGCAATGCTAGTGCTTATCAGCAAACTCCTTCTAACCAGAGTTACCATTCCTTAGAAGATTCTCAATCTTCTTCTCATAATATTGGTGCTCCACCAAATACTGATGAGATGATCCATACACTTGCTGCTTCTATTGTTGCTAGTGGTTCACCACCAGCACAAGCACCAGAGGTGGTGGATGTTGTAAATTTAACTACTTTGTGTACTAGTTTGTCCTAACAAGTACAAGTGTTGCAAAAAGAAAAACTTGTTCAAGACAAGAAAATTGCTGAATTGGAAGCTAGCCTAATCAAGTTGAGGAACAAAGTATCACCTTGGATGAGGCAACATAGGTCTATTCAGAAGGCTGCGCTTAAAAAGCAAAGATTCAGAAACCACAAGAAAAGGCAACTAAATGCAACCAAACAGGGGAGGAATTATGAAGAACAACTACCTTCTTCTGATAATTCAACAAGGGTCTCTAGAAATGACATTAATTTTGAGTTGGATGATGATGTCATTGGGACTTATGAAGATGGAACTGGTTTAGACTCTAGTGTGGATGAACCTACAAACATGGAGTTTCAACAGGATGAACCACAACCTACTCACGAGGAGCCACAAGTTGAAGAAATGATGGTAACTCAGTCAGCACCAACACCTCAATCACCACAACTTCAAGTGAATTGGAGTACTTTCTATGAGAAGTTGGAGGAAATTAATGTTCAATTTCCTGTATCTTCAACTCCACCACCACAAAGACAAATCTGGTTTCACAAGAAACAGTCTTTGCAAGTACTATCAAGATCAAGAATGAGTAATGGATCAGACAAGACTGAAGAGGTGCAAGTTAAAAGGATAGTTTCAGTGGAAGAAAGGGTATCTGGAGATACACAAGTGATTGAAGAAACAAGTGTGTCTAATACTGGTGAAGTCAACATTGTTGAAGATCCAAGTACTGCTAAGCCAACTAAGCCGACTGCAAGTACTGCTAACACTGTTGATGACCCAAGTACTGCTAAGCCAACTAAGCCGACTGAAAGTACCGCTGGTGATCATCCTTCACTAGAAAGTCAAACTCCTTTTGGAGAGGATGAGACTTTAGACCAAATACTGCTTGACTTAAGAGAGAAGAATTCAACTAACAAAGCAAAACAAGCAGAGGTAGAGAAGAAGACACAACAAGAAGTTCTTGCAAAAAAGGATCAAATTACAGGTAAGAAAGTTCAAGCTTCACACCAGAGTCTAAACCAGCTGATGAGGAAAGACCTTCCAAGCTAAAGAAGAAGCTACCTAAAGTTAATCCAAAGGATAAGGGGAAGAAGCAAATACTATCAGAATCTAAAAATGAAAGTAATTCGGATGAAGATATCAGCAAAGTCATGTATAGATTTAATCAATTAGACCATGATGAGGAATATGCTCTTATGATGCAAGCTCAGATTCGTGAAGAAGACTTGCAAGAAGAACGTGAAGCTAAGCAGCATTTGCTAGAAGCTAAGAGAATACAACAAGAATGGAACATACAAGAGTGTGATAGGATTCAAGCTGAATTACATGCAAGTGAGCTTCTTGCAGACTCATTGATAGCTGAAGAGAGAGATGCTTATGATGAAGAAGAGAAATCAAAACTGATTGATGATTTGGTAAGGGAGCAACAAAGATTCTTTGCTGAAAAGAGAAGAAGAGAAAAGATTAAGCCTCCAACTACCATGCAGATTAGGAATCAAATGATGACATTTCTCAAGAAAGTTAAGGGTTTCACTCATACTCAGTTGGTCAAGAAGAATTTTGAAGAAATCAGGACGTTGTATGAACAACATAAGAGAACTGAATTGAATTTTGTTGAGATTGGATATGAAGCAGATAGGATAGCTGTTGAAAAAGCTAGAAGACATCTATAACAACAAAGGCAATTTGGAAGTGCTCCTAGAATTGAGCCAAGTACTGCTGAACCTACAACTACATCTCTAACTATCAAGACCACTTATGTGAGAAAGAATAGAAAGGAGAAGGTAACTTCAAAAGAGGAAGAGACTGCTCAAAGAATGAATGAAAGAGATAAAACTCAAGATGTTGCTCAGACTGAAAATGTACAAGCAGTACATACACAGTCAACAGTATATACAGAAGAAACGGTACATACAAACTTGGAAGAGGGTTCAATAGAATTTTAAGGAACCTCCAAGGGTGTTAAGAGGAAAAGATCAACAAAGAGAAAGAAGAAAGCCAAGAAGGCTAAGTTCACAACAGAAGATAGTGATGATGATGAGAGCTTGAAAAAGTACTTGAAAATAGTAAAATTTGAAGATCAATGTATTGATACAGAGATTTTTGGAAAGAGATCATCTATTGCTAGATGGATATACTCTATGGATCAAGGACTGGAAGCTCGTGGAATTCAAAGAACTTGTTAATGCAATAATGCCTAAAAACGTTACTTGTATTTTTCGGTCTCGCTTAGTTTTGGTTACGACAATATGTAAAAACAAGCATTTACGAAAACAACGAAAAACGAATTCTTGAGTTCAAGTATTTTTCATTTTACCCGTTGTCACTTAAGGTATGAATAAACAAGTACTAACCTTAATCAAGTGATCTAATCTTTTCTTAAAACTCACTTTTTATTAAGTGTGACAAGTTTTTTATTGAACTTTCTTCTTAAGAAAATGTTTTAATAAATTAAATATTTGAAAATTTGAAAATGGCATATTCTTTTTTGATTTGGAATATTCTTTCAGGATATTTTATAATCAGATAAGACCACCACCACTAAAGGACAAAAAGGGAGCGAAGTCTACTCTGGCGGTTCCCTAGTGCCTATGCGGTTCCTTATCGAAGTCTACTCTACTCTGGCGGTTCCCTAGTGCCTATGAGATAAGGAACCGCGGGCATATATAGCCGTTGGCCATTTGTCCTATAAATAGTGGACCATTCTTAGATTTTCTCTTCACCTCTTTTGCACATATATTTCCAGATTCAAACATACTTCTTAAATCACTCAAATCCTTGATCATTTGATTGATTACTACTTGTTTAGAAGTGAATCTATCCCATCCATCCCTTCCTCTCCAAGTGCAAAGAGAAGAACACTATCCTTGTGAAGTGTTGAGTCCACCACCAAAGATCCTTTGAAGATCAAATCTTATACATTTGTTGTTGTGTCATAGTTGTGAAGATCCAAGTAGTTGTGTCTATTTGGAAGTTGTGTATTTACTAAGTATAGTTGTGTAGATTGGTCCTAGCTACGATTATGGCTCGACTTTTAGCTTAGAGTCGGAAATTGGTTAAGCAACGGGCACGGTTTTCTCCATCATAAGGAGCTTGTTGTGTAGTGAACTCTCGAGTAAGGAGTACTCGAGGAGTGGAGTTGGAACGAGGAGTGAGCTTCGTTGCCGAACCACTATAATTCCTTGGTGTTTGGTTTGATCTTTCTTTACCCTTAACTCTTTACATTCTTTATTCTTTGTGCATATACATTAGTTAGTATTAGTTTAGTTACACTATCATTGTTCATATTGTGCATAAGAAGATTTCACATATTTCCTCAAGCCTAAGTTTTTGAAAAAGGATTTTTTGAAAACCATCTTTTAACAAGTAAATATAAGAAACTATTCAACCCCCCCCCCCCCCCCCCTCTAGTTTCTACAATTGGTATCAGAGCGAGGTTGCTCAAGAATTTTTAAAGTATATTGTATTTTAAAACTTGAATCGATCTATGGATTCCAACAAGTACCTAGAAGGGCAATCTATGCAAAGACCACCACTTTTTGAAACCGATAGTTTTATTTATTAGAAAAATAGATTTGAGACTTATGTGAAATCAAAAGATTTAGATCTTTGGCATGTTATTACCAATGGTGATTTTTTACCTTGTCAATTTAGTGAAGTTTCTAAAACAAAAGAATTGGTCACTTTTGACAAAGCTAATGACGATACTAAAAAGAAACTTTCGAAAAATAATGAGGCTAAAACGGTGATTTATAATGCTTTACCTAAGAAAGAGTATGAAAGGATTTTTATGTGTGAAACCGCTAAATATATTTGAAACACTCTTTTAGTAACCCACCAAGGTAATAGCCAAGTCAAAGAAAGCAAAATCGATCTTCTTGTCCAACAATATGAACAATTTGTCATCTTAGAAGATGAAACTATTGATAGTGCTTTTGCTAGATTTAACACTATTATTACTAGTCTAAAAGCACTTGATGAAGGTTTTTCTAGAAAGAACATTGTTAGGAAGTTTCTAAGGGCCTTACATCCGAAGTGGAGAGCAGTCATGGCGATTGAAGAATCGAAAGATCTCTCAACTTTATCACTCGATGAACTCATAGGCAACTTGAAGGTTCATGAGATGATAATTTTGAAGGACTCGGAATTGGTAAAAACCAAGAGTGAAAGGAAGTCTCTTACACTCAAAGCCAAGAAGGCACAAAGCGATCATGATAGTTCCTCGGATAGCGATGACGAGGAGTATGCATTGGCGGTGAGAGATTTCAAGAAGTTCTTTAAAAGACGAGGTCAACACGTGAGGCAACCCAACAATGACAAGAAACCATTCTCAAAGAATCGGTTTGCCAAGAACGAAAAAGGTGATAGGAATTGCTTTAGATGTGGTGATCCAAATCATTTCATTAGTGATTGTCCAAATCCTTCACGCGATAAGAATCACACGGCGTTCGTTAGTGGTTCTTGGAGCGATAGCGGTGAAGATGTTGATGACAACCCCAAAGAGGAGAAATGTCTTATGGCTCATACTTCTAAAGAGGTACATTTCGAAACCGAATATTATAGCAATGATAGCTCCACCTTAGATGATATTGAATTAGAAGGCCAATATGATAATTTACACAAACTTAGCTTTAAATTCATAGAAAAGAACAAAACCTTAAAATCAACCAAAACTAAGCTTGAAAATGAGATCAATGAACTTAGGGAGAAATTAGCCAAGCTTGAGAAAAATAAAGAAGTTGATTTAGGTTGCTTAAGTTGTGAGAAACTTAGATTAGAGAATGAAGATCTCAAGAGCACCTCCATTAAATTGGAAAAGTTCATGAAAGGTACTAGTGCTCTTGATGATATGTTAAACAACCAAATTCATTCTAAGGAAAGACTTGGTGTAGGTTTAAACTCAAATGAAGCATCAACTAGTGAACCTAAACAAGTCAGATTTTCAGAAAAATCGTATGCTATACGTGGTCCCAGATTGTATGGGGCGGTTCCTTATCACTATGGAACCACCGCCCTAGATAAGGAACCGCGGCCAGAAAGCGGTTTTGCTGAAAATCCTGAACTTTCTGAAAAATCAAATTTAGGTGAACAACCAAAGCATCTTATTGTTAACAAGGTCAAATTACCCATACTTGACGACAATGCCGTTGATAAGTTCTATAAGCCCTTGAGTAAACCTCTAATGGGAAATAGAAGTTTATCAAGACCATCCGCTACTCCACCAAGAGTACGGAATGAGTCTAGGCCTAGAAGTAGAACGACAACACCTAGAAGAGATAGTCAAAACAATTCACGACCTAGAAGTAAAACTCCAACACCTAGAAGGAATGACCACAACTCTAAACCAAGATCAAATACACCTAGGAGAAATAATGAACAACAAAATGGTTATATGAATTATTATCCTCCTCCATTTTATTCCCCATGGGGAACCCCTCCTCCATTCATGCATCCCAACCAAATGCAAGGGATGTTTGGAACTAACAATTTTGGACCCATGAGATATTAGGGACCAAATGTTTGATCTTGTGCGTTGTTACCTAGATATGATTGGGAATTGATTTGGAACCCGACGAGTGGATTAAGGATAGTGGTTGTTCTAAACACATGACGGGTAATCAAAGTTTGTTCTCGCACTACAAAGCATATGATGGAGGTAACGTCACTTTCGCTAGTAGTCTACGTGGTAATATCATTGGTAAAGGTACGGTTTCTCTTGACTCCATGACCATTGAAAATGTTGAGCACGTAGATAATTTAGGGTTTAACCTTTTAAGTATAGGTCAAATTTGTGACAATAAGTGTAAGGTCATCTTTTCGGAACATGACAGTGAAATCGTAAAAGATGGAAAGGTCATTGGAAAAGGTGTTAGAAAGCATGGGTTTATGTCATGAAGGTCAATAAGAAGTCAAAAGACAAAATATGTATTACGACTATAGATGATAGTTCTACTCTTTGGCATAGGAGATTAGGTCACGCTAATATGCGTTTAATTCAATCGTTAGTCTCTAAGGAGTTGGTAAGACACCTCCCCAAGATGAAGTTTGATAGTCACTTTTGTGATGCTTGCAAAGTTGGAAAGCAAGTTCACTCAAGTCACAAAGCCAAGAATTTGGTTTCAACCTCTCGGTGCTTAGAGCTCCTACATATGGATCTCTTTGGACCTTCCGCCATACGGAGTTATGGAGGTAACCTTTATACCCTAGTTATAGTTGACAACTATTCTAGATTCACTTGGACTAGATTTTTGGCATCTAAGAATGAAGCTTTCGATCATTTCGAAATCTTTAGTCTAAGAATTCAAAATCAACTAGGATGCCCAATTGTCTCTATTAGGACGGATCATGGTAGGGAATTTGATAATGAAGTGCAATTTGGTGCCTTTGTGAAGCTCATGGTATTACCCATAACTTCTCGGCTCCTCGCACTCCACAATCAAATGGGGTAGTTGAAAGGAAGAAGACCATCCAAGAGATGGGTAGGACGATGTTAAACGAGCAATATTTGCCTCAAAAGTTTTGGTGCAATGCCGTGGACACATCGACTTATATTCTCAACCGAATTCTTATTCGACCTTTCCTAGGAAAGACCCCCTATGAGATTCTTAAAGGTAAGAAACCCTCATTGGAATACTTTAGGGTGTTTGGAAGCAAGTGCTTTATCCTCAACACCAAAGACTACCTTACCAAGTTCGACCCAAAGTCTTACGAAGGTATCTTTTTAGGTTATTCCCAAACTAGCAAAGCGTACATAGTCCTCAATAGAACCTCGGGCGTAATTGAAGAATCACTTAACGTAACTTTTGATGAAACTCGTCCTTTACCCAAGACACCACCATTGGTTGATGATGACTTGGATGAAATAGAAGTAGTTAAAGCCAAAGAGGTTAGAAAAATAGGAGTTGAAGACCTTAGTGTTGAAAAGGAAGTAAACATTAAGGAGTCTAAGGATCATACTCTCAATAATATCATTGGTGACTTAAATCAAAGGACCCTAAGATCTCAAGTCCAAAACCAAAGCAACTTCTTTTGTTTCGTCTCCTTGATTGAACCAAAGAATGTTAAAGAAGCTTTGACGGATGAGAGTTGGGTCATTGCGATGCAAGAAGAATTGAATTAATTCGGTGCTAATGATGTTTGGGAACTTGTTCCTCCACCTAGAAGTTCTACCATTATAGGAACCAAATAGGTCTATAAGAATAAGTTAGATGAGAATGGTGTTGTGTCTCGTAACAAGGCTAGACTTGTAGCTCAAGGCTATAATCAACAAGAAGGGATTGATTATGACGAGACATATGCACCGGTAGCAAGATTAGAATCCATTAGAATCCTTTTAGCCTACGCTTGTGCCTTAGACTTTAAGCTTTAACAAATGGATGTAAAGAGTGTGTTTCTTAACGGTTTGATCAATGAGGAGGTATATGTGGCTCAACCTCCCGGCTTCATTGATTTTGAGAAACCAGATCATGTTTACAAGCTTAAGAAGGCACTTTATGGTCTTAAACAAGCACCCAAAGCTTGGTATGATAGACTTAAAGCATTTCTTGTTAAACATGAGTATACCATGGGGATGGTAGACAACGCGCTCTTTACAAAGAAGAAAGGTCCTCACCTCATAATCGTGCAAATATATGTTGATGACATTATATTTGGCTCAACTTGTCAAGAATTGTGTGATGACTTTGCCAAAATCATGCATGATGAGTTTGAAATGAGTATGATGGGAGAACTTAACTTCTTTTTAGGACTCCAAATTAAACAAATGGATGATGGTATTTTCTTTAGTCAATCTAAGTATGTTAAAGAAATGCTAAAGAAATTTGGATTAGAAGAATCTAGAACAATGAAGACCTCAATGGCCTCAGATACTAAACTCACCGTAGATGATGATTGTGATTTGGTAGACAACACCAAATTTAGAGGTATGATTGGTAGTTTGTTGTACCTAACGGCCAGTCGACCGGATATCATGTTTAGTGTTTGCCTTTGTGCTCGCTTCCAAGAGGCTCCCAAAACCTCTCACCTTTAAGCGGTTAAGCGTACCTTCCGATACACTAAGGGCACTATACATTTAGGATTATGGTATCCTAAAGGGACCGGCGTAGAAACCATTGTCTACGCGGACTCGGATCATGCGGGAGACTATGTGGACCGGAAAAGCACTAGTGGAGTTTGTACCTTCATGGGTTGTTGTTTAACTTCTTGGTTCTCCAAGAAACAAACGCTCTTGCGATATCCACCACGGAAGTCGAGTATGTGAGTGCCGGAAAAGCATGTCCACAAGCTCTATGGATGAAGCAAGCGCTTTTTGATTACGGGATTTCTCTTGATGATGTTCCCATCATGTGCGACAATAAAGGTGCTATAGACCTTAGCAAAAATCCCGTGCAACATTGGCGAACCAATCACATAGAAATTCGCCACCATTTTCTTTGGGATAATGTTCAAAAGGGGAACATTTCGATTGAGAAGGTACCCTCCGAGGATAACTTAGCCGACATCTTCACTAAGCTACTTAAGAGGGAACCTTTTAATTACTTGCGTCTAGGTCTAGGATTAATGGAACATATTCCTTAATTGCTTTCCTTTTATTGAGTCTCTTATTTTCTTTTAAGTCTTTTATCACTTTGAGTCATTGAGTCTCCTAAACTCTTCTTGAAAATCTTCTCTTCTCCTTTTAAAAATTCTCAAAGTCTCTTTCAAAAATGGTCGAGAAATGTTTTGACATTGTTAATTCAATCTAAAAACGTTTTTTCATAGATTCTTGCTATTAATCTCGAGCTTACATAATTCATATGTACGATTCTCTCAAACATAGCAAGAACAAGATAGAATCATGGAGGATCATTGTGTCGTGACTTAAGGTCTTGTCTTACACACCTCCTACGTCGATTTTTACTTTAAAATCCATGTATTTTGGTCAAATCTCTATTTCGTGAGTTCGTATGTGTTTTCTTTGTCTATCTTTGCTTTTAAGCATATCCTTATGATTAGTTAGACTAGAAAAATAAGATTTTCTGAATTGAAAAATCTTCCTTCACCACCAAAACATAGCCTCTGTAGGCGGTTCCATATATGAACCGCGGTCCCTTAGCGATAAGGAACCGCCAGAAGTGATAAGGAACCGCGTACAGTGCTTCCTTTTTCGGGTATTTCTGAAACTCCAAATTTGTTCCAACACTTTTGGGAATCTTTGTTTCAACCCTTTGACCACCCTAAAAATACCTTGAGCTTTCCCTATTTAACCATAAGCATTTTGCCATACTTCACATCCCAAAATGTCTTATTCTCCTAATGAAAGCCTTGATTCTCTTCCGTTTTCCCCAATTGCTTTCAATCCCAACTCACCCAAGAACACTTTCAATCCAAATTCACCCAAGAACACTCTTAATCACATTTCTCCTACCAAGAATGTTGATTGTGGAACATCTTTTCTTCCACCACCACCCTTTAGTGTTCGTCCTTCTTCTCATGATAATGTCATGCACCATGGGACATATTGTCATTGTTGTCAATATCAACATCTTGCTATGGCACACATCTATGAGGAGTTGAGCTACATCAAGAGTCTCTTAATCAAGCCTCCTCTTCACTTTGATTATGAGATCTCCACCAAGCCACCACCACCACCTTCCGCCACTACCTTGTCTTTCATATAAGCATTGTTTGCTTATCCACAAGACACCTAATTCAAGCAAATCTTAGAATTCTAGATTAACTAGGATTAGATTTATGTTTTTGGCTTGTTTCCTTTTTCATACATCTTTGTATGATTTTTTTACATGACTTCACTTGGATCTTAGTCTTTGATTTTTCTTCTCTTTTTATTTTATTTTTTTGTGACCTATAGCTATCTCTTGTTGGTTGTCTCTTTTGTTCAACTAACCCTTCTATGTAGCTTGTCACCATATCTCGCTTCCTCGGTGCCCCAAGCAAGGGGGAGTAAGCACCAAGGGGGAGTCTTTGCAAAGTCCGTCTCTTCAACACCGACTTGTGCAACCTTTTTGCTTCGACAAAGGGGGAGAAATGAATAAACTCGTCTTCGAAAATCTTGTTTTTGTGTGATTGAGTTTATGTATTGTCGGAATCAAAAAGGGGGAGATTGTTAATGCAATAATGCCTAAAAACGTTACTTGTATTTTTCGGTCTCGCTTAGTTTTGATTACGACAATATGTAAAAACAAGCATTTACGAAAACAACGAAAAACGAATTCTTGAGTTCAAGTATTTTTCATTTTACCCATTTTCACTTAAGGTGTGAATAAACAAGTACTAACCTTAATCAAGTGATCAAGTGATTTAATCTTTTCTTAAAACTCACTTTTTATTAAGTGTGACAAGTTTTTTATTAAACTTTCTTTTTAAGAAAATGTTTTATTAAATTAAATATTTGAAAATTTGAAAATGGCATATTCTTTTTTGATTTAGAATATTATTTCAGGATATTTCATAATCAGATAAGACCTCCATCACTAAAGGACAAAAAGGGAGCGGGGTCTACTCTGGCTGTTCCCTAGTGCCTATGCGGTTCCTTATCGATAAGGAACCGCCGACTGAGATAAGGAACCGCGGGCAGATATAGTCGTTGGCCCTTTGTCCTATAAATAGTGGACCATTCTCAGATTTTCTCTTCACTTCTTTTGCACATATATTTCCAGTTTCAAACATACTTCTTAAATCACTCAAATCCTTGATCATTTGATTAATTATTACTTGTTTAGAAGTGAATCTATCCCTTCCTCTCCAAGTGCAAAGAGAAGAACACTATGCTTGTGAAGTGTTGAGTCCACCACCAAAGATCATTTGAAGATCAAATCTTATACATTTGTTGTTGTGTCATAGTTGTGACGATCCAAGTAGTTGTGTCTATTTGGAAGTTGTGTATGTACTAAGTATAGTTGTGTAGATTGGTCCTAGCTACGATTAGGGCTCGACTTTTAGCTTAGCGTCGGAAATTGGTTAAGCAACGTGTACGGTTTTCTCCACCATAAGGAGCTTGTTGTGTAGTGAACTCTCGAGTAAGGAGTACTCGAGGAGTGGAGTAGGAACGAGGAGTGAGCTTCGTTGTCGAACCACCATAAATCCTTGGTGTTTGGTTTGATATTTCTTTACCCTTAACTCTTTACATTCTTTATTCTTTGTGCATATACATTAGTTAGTATTAGTTTAGTTACACTATCATTGTTCATATTGTGCATAAGAAGATTTCAAATATTTCCTCAAGCCTAAGTTTTTGAAAAAGGATTTTTTGAAAACCATCTTTTAACAAGTAAATATAAGAAACTATTCAATCCTCCCTTCTAGTTTCTACAGAACTGATGGCACAACAAGAATATTCAGACTTTTGGAAGATATTCTTTATATTCTTGACAGACAAGATACTCAGGATGTTTTCAGGTTAGTTCAAGAAGCCAGTGCAGGTAAAACCGAAGTATCACTATTATATAGGGAATTGTTCTTCATGTATGAACCACACAACCGTGATCAAGAAGTATTGAAGGAATTAGAGAACCAGGTTCCTAGTTACTGGAGATATTATAGGTCATGTGGATTGCATATTTTGGATATAGATGATGTTACTTATTATATGCTACAAGAGAAGAGTTATCCATTCAAACGAAGATTGTTGGAAAGAATGTTGGAACAACAATTGGAAGTTATAGAAGAGTCTGTTGATGCTTTGGAGTTGATCAGAATGGTTAAACAACAAATCAAGGATTTGAAAGATGAGGAAGAAGCTGAGAAAGAGCCTTAAGTGTTTGACTTTCAGTCACACTTCACAAATGGTTCTCAGTTCACCATGTCTAACACACATAAGAACTGGCTAGTCCATAAGCAAACGGTTTGTGGTAAAGACTTCTCAAATCTGTTGAAAGCTGGTAGTTTGCTAAAAACTATATGGTTCTGACTCACCTTGTTTCAAGACAAAGATTTGGCTAGTCCTAGACAAACGGTACTAGGTAAAGACTTCATCAAATCCGTTGATGGTTGACAATTTACCAAAAATTATAGGGTTATCAGTACACCTTATTCTTTATGAATAAAGTATTGGCTATTCCAGAGTGTATGGCTAATTGGTAAAGAATATTTCAAATCCTTTGATAGTTAGTGATTTGCTAAAAATCATGAAGCTAATATAGATTGGTTTTTCTTGTTAACTGTTTTATTTCAGGTATGAAGATTACAAGCAAAGAAGTATTCAAGAAAATATACTTAGAAGGTTTTGTCTCATCAAATCAAGACTGTAGATCATGATTCAGAGTTCATAGACTTAACTCAAGAAGACAATTACTGTTGCTGCAAAGAAAATTGAATGTTTATAAGACACAAGAAGATCATAAGTTAAAGACAAAGATGATGTTCATGATGTTTGAAGATTATCTTATCAGAAGAAGATCTACATTGAAGTGTTTGGCTACATTCAGTTGGATACAAATACAAATTACCAAGTTCAATCCAAGGATGAAGGAAAGACTAAAGACATGTATTCTAAATACATCCAGTACAAAGAGAAACAAGAAGACAACAAGTTATCATTCTTGTTTAGGGGAGGATTATTGGGAATTATTTGTAAGTGTCAAGTACCGTTAGTGTTATTGAAGTACTGTTAGTATCTTTCAAGTACCGTTAGTGTTAACTCGGTACATAGTAAGTACTGCTACTTATAAAGTAAGTACTGCTATATTGATTAGGACGAATATATCTTTGTATAAGATATGTCATAGTTATAGTTAGAGTATATCTTATGTGATTTACTTAAATAGTTAGAACATTGATAATATATCGTCTGTGATATAGTTATCTTTATAGAATATTCTAAGGTTTCTAGGGTTCCTTACTCTATAAAAGGAACATAGGTACAATGTCATTCATGTACCTCATTCAAGTCGATTAATAAGAGAATCGAATAGTTAAACGTAATTCTGTTCTTCTGTGCTTTATGAGTTAGATTCCGCATAACTTATTTAGCTTGAGTAAGAGTTCTCAAAGTGTTTTAGTTTGATTACAAACTACTATACTAGTTCTTAACAAAATATAGATCTAACCAAATGGATCAACATAACGTTATTGAAACAACAAATTTTTTTTATCGTAATCACGTGTTACTACTAATTGTCTATTAATAGAAATTTTCAGTGATCATAAAACATATTAAAACATAGAGTAAAATATAGATATCATCCTCGTGGTATTCTATTTTTGTAGATATCATACCTGGTCTTTCGTATGTGCAGGCGGCCTACCTGGTCTATATACTTTGGGATCGTTTTAGTCCTTTGACCTAACAGAGTAGTATTGTTGACAGTTATCTACTTTTCAGAAAGGGGCAGTTTGGTCCTTTTGCCCCTCTTTTTATCATCTTGTTCCCAACACCAATCTTTAAACAAATCCTCCAACATTTGATAATCTCTACCATTAAAAGAGCACAAACAATGAAGCTAATTAAAAAATAATTGGGTTCTTACAAATCCTATAAATCAAGAACACAAACGCATACAAATCATTTTAGTTTTGTTATAACTGAATAAATCGTACCAATATAGAATAATGTTTGTCATAATTGTTATAAAATGTTCACGTATAGTTTTACAAAGCATTGATTTTCTTTTAAGACGTAAGAATTCTTATTACATAGAATAATTGAAGTACCCTAACAATATTTACAGAATCGGGCCCTTTGGACCAATAAAGAAAACGAGTAAAGGACTCAATTTGTTCTGAAGATTACGAAGCAATATCATATGGGATGGATTTGGACCATAAAGCTTTATACACCCCTGATGAAACACGATCAAGGTACCCAAAATGGTAACGATTACCTTAATAATCTTTGCCTAGGTTCGAAGTTGTTTCTCAGCCAACTTTTGACACCAAACTCTGGCGTGCTTTCATAGACTTCGTTCAACTGAGCCAAAGTCTTATTCAACTCGGTTTCAACACTCACATTCCCATGGGATCTTTGCATCCCATTAAACATTTTAAGGATCGTCTCATCACCAATATCACCTGCAATAACTTTTCCTTCGCGCAATAACTTTACGTCCTTAACATTATCATGATTCCACGCAAGAAATCAACATATTTGGTCAGTTCAAGACCATATCCGGATGCAAAACTATTCCTTTCCATTAATTTCTTGTAAACTACAAGTTTCTCAACACGACCTCTAATTGTTGTTGAGAGTGATAAGAGGTAGATAACAAACTGTATAATAAATCAAGAACACAAACGCATACGAATCTTTTAGTTTCAACTTGATTAATCCTCGTGTTAAGTCTTGTCCTAGTCGGGCTATATATACCATGTATGTGAGAGTCGTCATACACGCACACTTAAACTACAGACAATCAAAGTCAAACTTAGCAAGTAAGAACAACACCTTTGGATTAGAATGATCTGTATGTGCAAATGAAGTCTAGCTCAGTTGGATGGATGCATTTGGTTATAGTCTTCATATGGGGGAAGTCAGGGGTTCGACTCCTGTCATTCCCCATATGGGGGATTTTCCCAGAATTGGCAGCCGGGTTTGAATCCCATCGCAATGCCTTGAAGCCCCTTAATGGGAAACTGGATGGCTAGCATGGGGGTTGATATTCTCTTCGTGAGATGATTCGGACTCGGGTTGAGAGACTTGGTGCCTCGGTGGCACGCAAGATACTCCGCTGCACCAAACTGCCGTTCAAAAAAAAGAATGATCTGTATGCGTTTATGTTCTTGATTTATAGGATTTATAGGTCTTCCGTATGTTTCATTGGTTGTGGTCTTTTAATGGTAGAAATTTAAAAAGGTTGAAGGATTTGTCTGAAGATCGTGTCTGGAAACAAGATGATAAAAAAGGGGTAAAAGGACTAAACTGTTCCTTTTTAAAAAGTAGATAACAGTCAATAATATTGCTCTGTTAGATTAAAGAATTAAACGATCCTAAAGTATATAGACCAGAAGCTGCTTGTACATACACAAGATCAGATATGATATCTGCAGAAAATTATTAATAATGATATCTGCATTTTACTCTAAAACATATGTTACTACTAGGCTACTAGCATTTAAAAGAAATCATTCTCCTTTGGTATTCTAGTCATTTGAACCGCTCAAACAGTTGGTCACAATCTTTACGTTTTCACCAACTACGTCTTACTTTGAAAGTCTTATACAACAACTTTTAAAAACGATAAAAACAAACGTAAATATATATATAAAAAGTCTTCATTACTAATTATTATTAAGTCCCATAATAATAATACTAACTAATTATGTGTTGAAAATCTTTGTTAGTAAACGCGTATGTGTGTGTGTAATTGACTTTTCTTAAAAACACAAAAACATAAAAATAAAAAAACAAAAAGCAAAAATGAATGCCGTGTTGGGTTCGTGATTCTTGAAATCTTCTTCTTTTAAAAAGGTCAATTCAAAATCTTGGTTCTATTTTTTTTTTCCAAGAATCACGAACCCTTTTCATCACTTCTTTCATTTCTTCAAGAATTAATCTTCAAATCTTGTTTTTTTTTTTTTTTATAAATAATTTTGGGTTTTGGTTGAAGATCAATCAAGGATTTTTATTTGTTTGTAAGTGTATTTATGATTACCCTTTAGTCTAATTTAGTTTTTTATATGATTAGTTTTTGTTTTGATCACAACTGTTTGTGTTTAAGGTTTTGGTTACTGTTACTGTTTGTGGAAATAATGTTGTCTAATTACCAAAGGGCTAGCGGCGCACCTTGTTGTCTGTTTGTCTTCTCCTACCATGTAAATTATAATTGTTATAATAAAAACTAATTTAGAACGATTTTTTTTTTAGTTTTGGATGATGGTATTTGATTCTTTGATACCTTAAGTCCTTAACTTTACTAAATTGTGTTCTTTTTAAGCTATGAGTAACCCATTGGTTATCGGATTCTGTTTGCATTATGATTAGTTCGGTGTGTTAGGGGGTGTTATGAGCTTATTTGATTTCGCCTTATATTTCATAGGGTTCATATTTTCCGGCTTGTTTTAAAGACTTGTGGGCTTATATAAGTTTATTACGATCCTTATATAAGCCCATAAGTCTTGCAAAAAACCACAAAATTGGGGCTTATGAAATATAAGCCGAAATCAAATAAGCTCATAAGCCCATGTATAAGCCGAAGCAACCCCTTAGTATGTAGAAGTCATATTGGTTAAAGATGAATGGGTTAGGGAAAATTAAGGCTTTGTGACGGTGGAAGGTGTTGTCGTTGGAGTTACTTAATTGTGTGATATTTCTATGACATGATATGATTTTTAGGCGTTTTACAATCTAGGAAAATCTAGTAGATTCGTCAATCATTTATTTTGTTACAGATATTTCTTTGGTAGGCGCACAATGGTTTACTTTATTTATTTCTATTAATTTGTGAAAGAAGATTGGCTAATAAAGTCCATTTACTGTCCATGATGAAGTCGTCTGGTCTTTAAACAATCTTAAGTACGTGGATTTAGCTATTAAAATGGGATTTGCGCTTGATATCTACTCTCATAAACTGGCCTTTTGATTACAGATTTTTTTTAGGACAAGTAGATATAAGTGAGGAGCCATTTAGTACCTGCACACACAATCTTTACTAATTAGGAACGAAATGAATGACTGTAAATTTTTACCTATCCTGTATGTTTTTCTTTGGTTCCGAGGGCCAACTATCTTACAATGTTTTTTTTTGCAGGTAAATTCTTTATTTAAACTTGTACAGATAGTAGTTCCCTTTTATGGGTTGGCTTAGCAGAATTTTTAAAGGCTCCAACCATGAAGTTTCAGAAGGGGAATATAACTGGAGATACGAAGATAATACTGTGTCAACTGGAAATCATCCTTCTACATCATGGGTAAATGTTCACTCTTTTAATGAGATATTGCAGAATTTGGAATACGTATATCTTAAATTTAAGGTTTTTTTCCCCCTAGTTTCATAATGATATTTGTGATGTTTGACCTTGTCAAATCAACTTGATGAAAGTTAATCTTACTTCAATACTTATATAAACTTTAGCAGGATCCGCAGTCTGAAATAGATGACATTGACCGCGCAATCGCAATATCACTTGCAGAAGAAGATGGGAAAGCGAAACATGTGATTAGTAAGTGATGTAACTATCTGTTACTAATGTGTCATTTGATAGTTAATATTTGATCAAGTATATACTCAGACATTTCATGTTAATAGCATGTTATATAGCATGCAGTTTGTCCTGAATAACTGAATAAATATGCAATCTACGAATAGAATCACCTTACTTTATTAGGTTGTGTTCTTAATTGTGTACACACTTGCTCAAGTAGATATTATTATGGACGCCCGTGCGTTTGGTCGAGATGTCTGTATTCCTTTATAATCATAGGTACTTTTAACAAGAAACATTTTCATAAAATGGCATAATAAGAAAATAAAAGTTTGTACTAGGAAAACAGAAAGGCAATACTTAAGTATTGGTATCTGCTGAGCAACAATTTTAGGATGATTGCACACAATAGGAAAAATAGCTAGATACTGCTACTCAATTTTCTCTAAGATTCTAGAAATTGCCACACAGAAGCAAACAGACGTTGAATAAGTTTTAACACGCATTTGTGAGATACTACTTTACAACACATATGGAGTCACTCTAATGTAATATGGGAATCTGGTTTTGGTGAGACATAAGAACGTGAGAAATGTGATAAATAATCTTGACCACATAATCTTAAATGAATCATTAAATGAATCATTAAACATTATATTTGATTTAGCATTTTCGAATTGAATAATAAAATCGGATCCTATGATATTGACAGCTATGTATTGAATCAATATATTTTGAGCACAAACTACTTGATCATCTCATAAATTTGATGTTGCGGTAAAATGCTTAAAACCGAATCTTCGAAGGACCATTCAACTTGATTCCCCAACTCCAATATTTTTGAATCAAATGGCTTTTCAAAGGCACGCCTGAGGCGTGACTGAGGCTGATGCACACCCCTATTGCATCAGACACCCTGAGGCAATGCAATTACGGGATGCGTGGTGAGGCGCACGCATCGGGCACGCATCAGCTAAAGCGTGCATCAGTGCTTTATTGCGCATCATGTACTTAGGCATTATAAATTGAATTTGGTCTTAGTCATATGTATTGGGCTTTTTCTTATGGGCTTTTCTTTTTAAAATAGTGTCAATTTGACCAATTATAACAAATAAATCACATATATGATAACACTTCCGAAGATATTCGTAATATTTATGTATTCTATCGAATGGAATCGTGAACTATGAAAATCCATGGTATATTTTGATCGTAAATTTGGTATTTTTGTGTTTTGTGCACTGCATATAATTTATAAGTATTTTTTTTAAGACTGTCGCCTCGGGTACGTGATGCGCACGCTTTCGCCTCAGCGCCTCGCGCCTCGGCTTTTTGACCCTCGGCGCCTCGGCGCGCTTCGCGCTTTTTAAAACCCAGATTAAAATTAATTAATAAGTAAACTACCTATTTTATTCTTTTTGTTAGTTCATGTGATAAAAGGCCAAGACATTTCTTTTTGTTAAAATTAATTTATTCTTTTTGTTAGTTCATGGAGAAATCTTACATTTTTCACACTAAAACATTTCTTACTCGATCCTGATTCTGTAATATGGATATAATATTGTGTGTAACTTGTTAGTAATTCCTAACGAACACTACTTGTGAAATGGTATCAGTATTACATATTATCATTTGTAACTTTAATATGTGCTTAAACTAGTTTGTTGTTTTTGAAATCCGTCTTTTAGGAGATGATTCTCAACTGGAAGAAGATGAGCAGCTTGCAAGGGCTTTACAAGAAAGTCTGAAAAATGAGTCTCCTCCCAGGAATAGAAATAAAAATAAAAATGTAAATGTAAATGTTAATGGACATGGACATGGGCATGGGCATGGACAAGGAAATGGAACTGGACACAACCATGGACATGGAAGTGGAAATGGAAATGGAAATATGTATCAACCTATACCATTCCCATACTCGACTGGATTCAGGTAATTACATGTTTTTCTTTATTGTATCCGCATGCTTAAATATGTTAGTTAGTTGTTTAGAAGAACTGTTCTCGTCTACATGTTTGTATGTCAACATTTATTATGGGCCATGTGGCTTATGAGATGGTTCAATGTGTAGATTTAAAAGTTTTAGGTACACTGCTAACTAAAACCCATTAGCCTCTATCCTTGGGAGGCCTAACCCCAAGAAAACTTATTACAGAGGTCAAAGCGTGCCATGTACTATTTTCTTCATCAACAGTGTGCTCAAGTTTAAGTTTCAAGATACCACTACAGTTTAGATTTATAGTTCTTTTTAGCTTCTGTGTTCTATTATAACAAGGATTAACTTTACAGTCTAAACTCTATACATAGAATACAACGTTTGAATAAAATATATTGAAGTATGAACATAAATATAAAGTCAACATTATAAAGGAAAGCTCAGTGTCAGTCACATGCTTACCAACCTCTTAGGTTGTCCGATGTCCATATATAAGTACTGCTTGATGTTCCAAACGATCTCCATAACACGCTGACCTGTCAGATTGGATTTAATGTTTGAAGAACTTGACATGCTTCTTCTCAAATGAAGATGATCTGCTTTGCAGTGATGACATGGCACTTGGCAGATGACTAAATGTCGTGTTTCTACTTGATATGCAAGCTATTTGGGATTAAACAGATGTGAGTTATAACCTGACATATCTTTTCTTCAACATATTGACCGAACGCCGTTAGACAAATAGCATCTGCGTCACAGGATTTTCAGTCATAGTTTCTTTAAAAGATTATATGTTGATTAGGTCTATGAGTTTTAGTAGTCAACTGGATAATCTGAAACCGGGAAGGTCAGGCATACGTTGTATGGACCTTAGATGTTTGTGTTTATTCCAGTTCTTGAGGTTCAGGGATTCGTAGACTTAGAAAAGTTTGTGCATAATTTTATTACAATTTTCTTATGACTTGTAACTTTTTACTCTGTTATAGGATATGTGCTGGCTGTAATTATGAAATTGGTCATGGAAGATTCTTAAGCTGCATGGGTGCAGTTTGGCATCCAGAATGTTTCAGATGTCATGCATGTAACCAACCGATTGCGGATTATGAGGTATTGAATTCGTATTTATTACTTCAGTACATGCTGTGTTGCGCACAATTGTATTTTAATTCGTAATTAATGTTAACATCTTAAGCTTGCCTCGGTAATCATGATTTTATTTTTCATGTAGTTTTCTATGTCGGGCAATTATCCATATCACAAGACTTGCTACAAGGATCACTATCATCCAAAGTGTGATGTTTGCCAGCACTTTGTAAGTTTCACTGTACATAATAAGAGTCTTCTGGTATTTCTTTCTCTTACACATTACTGTACTATTTTAATGCTTTAGTATAAAATGTGAAATATAGACGTAGAACACTAGAACTTACAGTTACCACCTTTATATCACATTTAGATCAGTGAAAGTTATAAGTTTCTTTGAAATTGCATTTTGTTGTTGGCACTTCCATTTGGTGGTCTGAAATGTATACATCTATTTTACAGATTCCTACGAACGCTGCTGGTCTTATTGAATACAGGGCACATCCTTTCTGGGCCCAAAAATATTGCCCATTTCATGAGCATGATGGGACTCCTAGATGTTGTAGCTGTGAACGAATGGAGGTACATTTTTCTGAATGCAAAAGTTAAAAACTTCATCTAGTTTTAAATTTGTATACAAGAAATAATTGCCAATTTTTTGCAGCCACGTGAGACTAGCTATGCAGCTCTTAATGATGGTCGGAAACTTTGCCTAGAGTGTCTAGACTCTTCAATTATGGATACAAGTGAATGTCAGCCACTATATCGTGATATACAAGCGTTTTATGAAAGTATAAATATGAAGGTGGAACAGATAATTCCTTTACTTTTAGTTGAAAGACAAGCACTTAATGAAGCCATGGATGGCGAGAGGAATGTAAGTAATTCTTCTAGCATAATTATGTAAATATTCTTAACCCATCTATTTTTAGGTGGTGTTTTATCTCAAACGGGTCAAATGGGAAAACTTCGAAAACTAGATAAAAGGGACAAAAAATATGTAAACATGAATAATACATTAGTTTTCCGTAATCTATTAAAATGGACAAGTGTTTGTGGATCATTGTTAATTCGACATGGTCCATTTTGACCTGTAAATAATATTTTCTAGTTACTAGTTAACATGTTATGACCCATTATCCAACCCGTGCCGACTCGACTGTTTACCAACTGTATGCATCTTGTAGCAGAAGTTTGATGGGTCTTTTTGTTATTTTTTACTTATTTTTGTGGGCAGGGCCATTATCATATGCCTGAGACACGAGGACTTTGCCTTTCCGAGGAGCAAACTATCAGCACAGTATGTATTGTTAGCTGTTTCTTTTTAGTGTCTCTAGGAATGATTTTTTTCAAAGGCTGATCTGTCTTATGTGTTACAGGTTTTAAGACGGCCAAAAATGGGTATGGGAAGTCGGGTCCCAGACATGAGAACAGAACCTTATAAGTTGACACGCCGCTGTGAGGTTACAGCGATTCTCATTTTATATGGCCTTCCTAGGTATATATCTTAACTAAGTTTGCAACTGCATTTTTATTCGCACGAATCATAGTGGTTTTAATAGGAGTTCAACACTAAGTAACTTTTCTGCGTGCAGGTTGTTGACAGGATCAATCTTAGCTCATGAAATGATGCATGCGTGGCTGAGACTTCAAGGTTTCCTACTGCCCCTTCGCACAATTAAATATGCTTTAGTAGGCAAATTATAGCATCATTTCTGCGTGCAGCGTGTGCATTTCTTGTATTTAATCGCCAATTCACAAAGCATCATTTCATGAAGAGATAAATTATTAAAGCTTGCAATTAATTTTGTTTATTTTCTCTTTTTTACTCTTAAGGCTATCGAACACTTAGTCAAGATGTTGAAGAAGGAATATGTCAAGTTTTAGCACACATGTGGTTAAGAACACAAATAGGTTTGATATCAGGTAAGAACACGTCATCCTCATCATCTGCCATGTCATCAAGGCAAGAAAAGCGATCTCCATTTGACAAGAAGCTTGCGGAGTTCTTTAAGCATCAGATTGAATCCGACATGTCACCCGTTTATGGAAATGGATTCAGAGCCGGAAATCAGGCAGTACTTAAATACGGCCTTCCTAGTACCTTGGAACATATTCGATTGACAGGGAGCTTTCCTTTTTGAATTTGGAACATTTTTTTGTTTCCTTATTTTTTCATAGCGAGGTATAGCATTTTGGATTTTTTGTGAAGATTTATAGAAAACATACCACTATTGAAACTACATTTGTACGGTACCTGTAGATTTACCCTTTATATTAATAAAATTACGAATTCTTTTTTGGTTTGCCGCACTTGATCGTAATGTGCATTTATCTAGCTTGGGTATAATTTTTTGTGTTCCTTTCAGCTAACAATGTTACTGCTGAGACCAGGTAGGGAAACCTAAACTATCATGGATTGGCTGCTGATGGATGCGCTATTTATGCAGGTAAATGTTTTTCAATCATACGGCTCAAAATCATTCTTTTAATGGTCTCGTTGTCCCCTTGAGGTGCTTATGTTTTAGCCACTTGCTGGTCAGTATGGACAATATGCCAATATATGACGGGTCATGAGTGTATGGATACTTAAAAGCAAAACTGTTCTACAGAAATGAAAGATCATATTACTTCTTATGTTGAACAGTAAGGTTGTATGTGTGTGGATCCACCCATGTGATGGCGGTGCATGCTCATGATAACTTTGAGTGGATCACCATTTATTAAAACCCATGCATATACCCCTGACATGCTTGGAGTTTCAAATTTGCTACTTGACAACGAATATGACGAGTTTTATCATGTTTTCATATATTTCATTCCAACTTTACAGTGTTGAACACTTATGTCAGTTAGCTTTTTTTAGGGATAGATCAGTTTTTTTAATAGTCTTGTCATTTACTATAGACTGAAAATATATAACGAGTCAGTTTTTTGTTCCCTTACGTCATAGTGTGCTCTTGCCTAATCACCAACAGCACTATATATCCAATCTAGAATAGATGTATAGTGGCCGCTCTCCCCTTTATACTGTTTTGAATGTTGATTGCTAGACTTTATTTCTTGTTGAAAGTTCTTTCTAGGTTAATAAATATGGACGCTTTTTGTTAGACATTTATGCATTTTCTTCTTTTAGCATACATACTTGTATAGGGTATAGACGGTAGTCCATCATCAGGTTCGATCATTCATATTGTTTCGATCATGTAGTCACTTCATGAGCTCCATGGCCTACGACTTGTGAAATTGATCGTAAAGTCATCTCTTGTTTTGTTTTTTCTTGTAAGAGAAAGACGACTTTATAGAAGTGATCTCTTGTCCCCATCAAGTCGTCTCTGAACTTCTTGATGTGTGTATCCTATTAGGATTTCCTTTGGTTCTTGTAAATTTTTTTAACTAAGTTTCTGTTTCCTTCCACCTTTAGCACAACGTTTAGTGGCACATTGTTAAACTAGACGTGATCATAGGAGTCGATATAGTCAGGATCCAATGTTATTATATCTATGTTTAGCTTATCATCTTTTTAACCGAGTTAAGAGGGTCGTGTGGTAATAGGAATTCATACGATTTGCCGATAAGTTGTATTCTTTAATTCCCAGGCGGTTTGGTAGATGTTACATGATATTTTGAATTAATGAAATTGCTAAAGAAATTCGAGTTTTTTTTTTTTGAACTAGAAATTGAGTTGAGTTGGAACTTAATGGATTGGAATACACACTTTTGGTTGACATGGTCGTTGCTTGTGTAATAGGCATATCTAGAGGTGGCAAAATGGATAGGTAAGGGCATCGGGCAAAACGGACAAACTAAATTCGGGCTATATGGGCGCGGGTTAAACGGGTACGAGATGGTTTATCGTAAAAAGCAGCAAATTACGAAAACAATTAAACATTAATTTTAAATTTTACTTGATATTTGCTCAAATTTTTTTTTACTTTTTTTACTTGATAGCATGTTCCCTTAATTATATCTTAAATGCAAATTTAACTAAATTCTTATGATACAAATTAAAAAAATAAATTTGATTGAATTTAATGCAATAATAACTATATCTATACGAATATTTTCATATGGCCGCATTTAATGATTATTATGTTTTAAAAATCGGTTGAACTGGGAACCAGAGTGTTGACCGGGTCGTTGTGATCCGGGTTTTATTAGAAACCGAACCGGTTTGAACCGTCGGGTTTCTGTCGACCCAGATCAAACCGTCAAACTGGAGACCGGCGGTTCACCACATATCAAAGGGAAGCAGAAGAATGGATCTACATCAATTGATGTAATTAGCCATGTTTGATGTGTAGTTGAACCATGTGCTTCTTAGTTTTGTTAAAGATGAATCGATTGGAGTTTCTACTTCTTCTAGGTTGGACTGATGAGATCTTTCTTTGTGGGGGTAGATCAATAGTGGATAAAATCGATGCCTGTTTGTGTAAAGAATGACAATAGTTTCAAAAACACTAGTATGAAAGATCCCGAATAGATGTAACTCATTTTCATCCACCACAGACATCGACTCTTTGTCTTGTGATGGAAAAACTCAAAAAAGCAAAGTTACGTGATGGTTGTTATGGGATGTGAACTGATATAAGATAAGTCAAAGAGAAAAGGTAAAGAAAAAGTGATGGACACTATTTTGACAAAGTTTGTTGCAGTAAAACACATTTTATTATTAAAAGATAAGTAAAGTTAAGTGATCCTTTTCTTTATTATTATGCATATCTGGGTTTTTTGTTATCCTAAAAACTAGCAATGATAATGTAGTCTATGTATATACACTTCGAGGGTAATCCTTCTCTTTAACGTAAAACCGGTTTCACCCACCGGTTGAACCGGTGAACCGACGACTTGTCCGGGTCAACTAAAAACCCGGGGTTTAAAGCATTGATTAAAACTTTAAAAAGGTATTATGTCCATGCTGATTAGTCAAGGTT
The DNA here is from genome assembly GCA_025667525.1 of Glebionis coronaria. Taxonomy (NCBI): domain Eukaryota; kingdom Viridiplantae; phylum Streptophyta; class Magnoliopsida; order Asterales; family Asteraceae; genus Glebionis; species Glebionis coronaria. The sequence continues at coordinate 139,590,465 of CM046879.1, read as the reverse complement.
AAAAAAAAGAACGAGGGATATTTGCCCATATATGCAGTTGTGTTGCCCATTAGCTCATACAGATTTAACAATATATTTATTCAGCGCCCAAAACAACCCATTTAAAAAAAGGGGCAAAAAACGCCTATGACTTTCGAAAAACTGTCCAAAAACGCCCAGAAGTTACAATTTGGGCAACTTTTGCCACCTCTAATTTTGAGACATTCGAGAATAGTAACATCGGCACTAATTATAAAATGGGGGAGTAATAATTTCACCTTCTTCATAGAATACACACACTTTACTCGTAACAACAATCATCTAGATAAACCAGTGTAACTTATACCATATTAGCATACACATTGTGTTCTTCTATTTGAGCTCGACTTCGTCATATTTTTTCGCTAAATAAAGAGCGCGAATAAAAAGCATCAGTTTTTCTTTTACGTAAACAATATTTGTAATAATGTCGAGTTGTCATTATGGGCTGATAATCGATCGATCTTTAACAAGGGTTGCGATATACTCGTCGTTGTCCATAAATCTTTAATCCATTCACATACAAACACGAATCTTATACACAATATATGGTAGATTTATAGAGAGGAAAAGTGGAAGATTTGTAGAGAGAGAAAGTGATGGTGCAAGGTTAGTTTAATAAATGAAAGCACGTACAAAATAAACCAACACCCTTTTTCATCTTGGAGAGGGGTTTATACAGTGTCATACCCCTAACGGGCTTATGGGCTTTTCTTTGGGTCGAGCTTAGCTTCTCTTGGGCTTAAAATCCTACAACATGGACAATATTAGCTTATAGTCCAGGCCCGTAAAACCCGACTAGCCTATTACAAACTAAGATAAATAACGACTACGTTGACCGAATACATTATCGTTTGACTTTGATATTTCTAAGGCTAACAATCTCTCCAAATGTAGAGATCATCTTCAATCTATTTTGACCGGGTACATTCTTGTGGAGGTTATCTTCACTTATGAGCTTTGCCTTATCTCGGTCTTGTATCTTGTTTGTACCGGCTTTGTTTCTTCATGCTTTTGTGCTCTTGATCTTGCGCCTTCGTCTTTTGACTTTAAGTGCTTGAGATCTCTAACCTATCCTTGTCTTGAATCATCTCTTAACTTGACTTTCTCGATCTTTGCCATCTTGTGTCTTCGCCCATTTGCTCATGTTTTGCATCATCTTGAAAGCTTGAAATTTTTTATTGCGACAACGCTAACAATCTCCCCATTGCTTTGTTGCATATATTGAGGCTAAAAATCTCCATATATCAACAGTTCTTGTTTGAGTTTGAAGAAATTCTTGATTATTGCAAAAGTCTTTGTCTTTGTTAGATCTTTAGCTTTCTTGATACCCGGGTCTTGATTCTTATCGTATGACTTTGTAGCTTGAGCACAAACATGTGGTAATGAGTACGACTCAGCTGGACTGAGGTCGTTACACCATCGTCTTAAACTAAACATGTAAGGGTTAGCAATAATCACATATATTGACGAATATGGCTTTGTTATTCATCAGTTTTGGTAATGTTAATCTCTGATACCTGTTATATAGAAGGTGTTCCGGTAACACATAAGTATTAGATTAACTATTGCTCTCCATTTTCAAAATCATATATACAAAGTGGACATAGACACTAGAATAAAGTTCTAGAATGGTCAAGAGTAAATCAGTTGGTTACTATCCTACTGATTGAGTCATCAATTCGTTTACCGGACAAAGTTTTATTAATATAGAATCGAGCCATTTTTGCTATCCAGCTGACACAATCTTGATTCATATAGAATCTCGAAAGTCACCTACCGTAATGCTGTTTGAGGTTGACATCAGAAGAATTTTCATTCGTCGATGTGAATACTAAAGAGTATCACTCTAAATGTTTTTGCATAATCACAGGGATAATGGTAGGACTCTTCGTCACCACTTGTGTTATAGATTATGAACAACAAGTGTTTTACATGGATTATATCCTAATGAGATTTATATTATGGTCTCTTTTGGCTTTAGACTAGTTTTGTGCCTTTTGCTTTTAGTAATCGGAAGCTGGAGCTGACTGCCACCTTTTTAGTATCAATTAACTCTGAATAAGAAAGTCAATTAATAAAGTGCTAATCTCTGTGACAAATGAGACAAGTTTCTTTTCAAAGAAACTGAATAGCTAGGGAGGGTTGTGCATTGCACCACTGGTCCATGATGTCGTGTCTTCAATATTAGCAATCATCTTTGTGATTCTGATAGATTATGTATTGACCTGGTTTCCGTCTTAAGTGTACGGATGGCTTCTTTGTTTTCACCCTTTATCATAGCATTTCTTTTTCATTCTTCAACCCCTTCAATGTTTAGCAAGACGTCATTACTACATGTTGTGATTGTTCCGGTTGTTAGCTCATGCCTCAGTTTACATTATTCCCTTAGTCACATACAACTCCATATTTCCCGAGGACAACTATTTCTAGCTATGGATTGTCCTTGGGTAGATCCATCCACTTCTGGTTGGATCATAGGACTTAATTTCCTATCCTAACCCACATTTTGACTCCTGTCGTGTATTAGTACTGCTAGTGCTAGGAGTTGACACAAAAGCTATGTCTGGTGAACTTGAGCTTGTATTTGTATGTGTGCTCAATCCTGTTTTCTTTTTAACTTCTTGTTCAACAACCTTGAAGTTGTTATAGAGTTTATAGATACACATTGTGTCTATATTATCCTTATTCATCCAGACAACCATATGAGTATCCCATTCAGCATGCAAACTTCTTAAGAACTTTGAATTTAGATCCTCCTTATCGATTTATGTACACAAGATAGCCAATTGACTCACTATCTTCTAAAACCTGTTATAGATTGTGTCAAAAGACTCTAAGCTTTAAGCACTAGAATTTTTGAACATTTGCTTCAAAAGTGTCTTCTGAAATTTCTTTGTAGAATCATTGCCACCAAACCTTATTGTTATTGCTTCAAACAAAAGTGTCTTCTGGATATGTTTTGCATCCTTGATCTTGTTAAAAGTCAAAACATGTTCATTATGAAGAGCCATTAGCAAGAAACTTCTCGCCTTCTTATCATTCTTTTGTTTTTTTAGATTTTCTTCAGAAGTTAAAACAACTAATTTTGGATCTTTACCTTCTTTTGAGGTACCTTCTGGTGCTTTTTCTGTAGGCTAACTGGTAAGAATCTCCACTCTCTATGACTTCTCATAGAGCATAGTCTTAGATTTGAACATATTGTTCAAACCTTAGCTTCCACATATCAAAGTCATTGTTCTGCTTGAGAAAGGGTAACTTTGTGAGAGTGTTGTTTGTTGTTGCATACACTTCTATCTTTTTGTTGTGAGTAAAGAGTTCTTCTTAATAGATTCTTCTAGATTAAAATTTTTCAACAAGTTTTGATACAACTTGTTAATCCCAACGGCTTCCAGTAGTGATAGCTGAACTAACCAAATTAGATCGATTCTCTAGCTGTAAGAGTTAAGTTACTTTGGATAAATCCAAGTTAACCTTAGTAGAAACCTTGAGGATACCAAAGAGTATGCATAATTTACTCTATGATACTTAGAAGAATACTTTAAATAAAAAAATAATGCAAGAACAGTATTATCACCAAAGCTTCAATATTATTATAGCAAATAATACGAGTACTCTAACTTAATATTAGGGTTTACAACTTTAAAATTAATCCATTGCTATGAATGCATCATATCTCTAACAATGACCTGGGGCCTCCTTTTATACACCAAGAAGTCATGTACAAGATAACTACAAAGTATTCTAAAAGGTATATCTTCCTAAACACATAAGATATACTATAAATAACTTCTATACATATCTCTAAACGTGTTTTGATCTCTTCACATGTTTTCCTTGAACAACAATGGTAATCTTCCATCAACAGTCTTAACAATCTTCAACAAAACTAAGTTAGTACTAGCAGTCTTAACTCCAATACTAGCAGTACTAACTCCAACACTACAGTACTAACCAGTTATTACTAGTAGTTCATCCTAAATAGTATTAAGGGTTATTTAGTTTGAAGTCGGGTTTTACTTTGGGTGCGCGTTTATATAGTGAGTGGTTCAAGACGAGGTAGGATTAGGATTTTGTGTGGGTTGTTGATAGGTGTGTAAACACCCATCTTTTCTACCACTTAATTACAATAATAACCGGACCAAAACGTGTATTTTATGTCTTTTATGTCGGAATTATGCGTGGTTTGTGTTTTTGTTGTGATTTAGGATGAAAAGGTGAAAAGTGGAGAAAACACGGACATTCACGGGCATTCACGGACTTTTATTGAAGAAAAGGATGAAAGACGAAGTCAAGAAGTCAAGAGTGCAAGAAGAACGGAAGTCCACGACCAATTCTGAAGATTTATCGAAGAAAAAGTCAAAAGACGGAAGTTTATCAAAAGCCGAAGAGTTCAAGTCTATTTTATTGAAGAAATTAAAGACGAGTTCGAAGAAATCCCGAAGCCAAAAGTCTCTTAAGTCCAAGTTTAAAGAAGATTAGAAGAAAAGGACTAATGACGCAATTAATGAAGATTAATAAAAGGAGGGACTTAAGCTTGTAATTAAGAAGAAATGAAAGAGGGGAGGAAGCTTCCTTAATCCTCCCCTATAAATAGATTAGGATTGTTCACTTTTCATTCTTGTTGGCTAATAGTGACAATTAGTTCTTCCACCTTTAATTACCTTGTCATTTAAATACTTGTCAAATTTAAATACCTTGTCTTGCACCTTAAATTCATTTAATTTCAAGTAAGTTTTCATTTAATTATTGTCAATCTTTATTTTATCTTGTAAATCTCTTATCTACCTTTCTTAATCTTTGATTTATTTGTTTATGTTTATGTTTATGTTCATGTTCATGCTTTTATTTTGATCCAAGTGATTGTTGATTATTGTGGTAAAAGTTGTTAAATTTCTTGTTTTTAATTGTTTGTTGAGGTTACTGTTGATTCGTTATTGTTTAGTTTAAATCGTGTGTGTTTGTTTTGGTTAATCTTTGTTTAGATCTGTGGTTTTTGGATTCCCTTGTTCTTCGGGAAGGTTTGTTTTGTTTCTGATCTTTTCAGGTGAACTTCCGAACCAAGAAAGGGAGTGTGTTCATTCGGAATTTTCAAAGTTCCGAATCAAGTGTTCATCCGGAAGATTTGGGATCAACAAAAGTTCCGAGCCAAACTTGTTCATCCGGAACATTCAAAGTTCCGGACGAAGGAAAACTTCCGACTCAAGAACCATTCATTCGGAACTTCCAAAGTTCCGAACCAGAAAAGCTTAATTCGGAACTCAAAAGTTCCGGATCAAGCACTGTTCATTCGGAACTTCAAAAGTTCCGGATCAGTGGGTATTCATTCGGAAGTTCCCAAAGTTCCGAACCAAGAGCTGTTCATTCGGAACTTAAAAGTTCCGAATAAACTTCCGGATCAAGGAGCAAGTTCCGATTCAAGAGGTGTTCATTCGGAAGTCTGAAACTTCCGAATCAAGGGGCTTCATTCGGAATCTTCCGAATCAAGGGTTGATAAGAAGTTCCGGATCAAGGCAAATTTTACAAGTTCCGAATCAGTAAAGTTCCGAACGAAGGATTGTTTTGGATAAGTGACATATTCAGATCAATTAGTTCCGGATCAAGGATTTTGGTAATATTCCAAGTGAAGAAGAATCATTTCAACCGAAGGTGACATTTAGGACGAGTGATTGTTCCAAACGAAGGTTTATTCCGAATGAGCTGTATTCAGGTTCTTATTAGTTTTTGTCTTTGATTTTTAGCTTTATTTTTCCCGCCTTTATTTTAATCGCACTTTAAGTTTATTTGCCTTAATTTTATTTTAGATTTGCCTTAGTTTAGTTGCGTTTAAGTTTGCCTTGGATAGATTTAAGTTTACGTCATTTACTTTAGTGCCCTTTAATTTCAGTCACATTTTTAAATACTTGCACCATTATTTTAATTAGACTTAGATTTACATTACCAGCACTTTACTTTAATTGCTTTGCACATTTTATTTTTAAAACATTACAACGACACATCTTTGTTCCACCAAAAACAATAGAGTCACATAGAGAGCCTAGATCAATTCGATTAGACCAACACAACGAACTTAACTTTTTAATTAGGCTAAAGCCTGTTATCAAATGGCGCCGCTGCCGGCTCTTTTCGTTAAGATTGACGGTTTTCTGTGAGAGACAAGTTGCTTTTTGGGATCCGTTCACTTGTGAACGTTATTTTTCTTGCCTAAAAAATTCAAAAAATCATAAAAATTAAAAAATTCAAAAAACCATAAAAATTAAAAATTTCAAAAATCAAAAAAGATTTTATCTTTATTGTGTATATATATTATTTTTGTGTTTGGTTTTGTTTTCTTTTGCATTTTCAGGTGTATGCGTACTAGATCTTCTAATTATCAAGAGCCCGAGCCTCAAGAAGATTTAGATATGGCAGGTGTTAACAACAACAACATTCCACCGAACCTCAATAATAATAATAATAACAACAATGCTCTTCCACAGCCCGATCTTCGGACCATGGAGGAACTTTGTCAACCAACCATGTTTGGACGAGGAGGACCGATTGCGCCGATGCAAATCAACGCTCCTGAGTTTTCGTTGAAGCACCACATGATTCAGCAAGTACAAACAAACCCATTTAGAGGATTGCCTGATGATGATGCCAACAAACACCTCGACAAGTTCATTACAATCACCCAAAGCATGAAGTTGCCTGGGGCCACAATGGATGTTCTCCGCCTACAACTCTTTCCACATACTTTATCGCATCATGCCGAGAAATGGTTTGATCGTCTCCCGAAGAATTCTATTCACACTTGGGATGATATGACTCAACGCTTTCTATCGCGCTATTTTCCACCATCCATGGTCACTAGCCTTCGCAATCAGATCAGCGGTTTCATGCAAGATCCTGATGAATCTCTTTTTGACGCTTGGGAGAGATATAATGTCTTGATCGATAGATGTCCAAACCACAACATGCTTCCCGTCACATTGATTGATACTTTCTACAACGGTTTAACTTTTCGAGATCGTGATACGATCAATGCAGCCGCCGGTGGCACATTCATGAAAAGGAGACCCGAGGAGTGTAGAGAGTTAATTGAGAACATGAATACTCATCACAAGAACTGGGGTTCCTCTGCTTCTTCTAGGAACAACCCGAGAGTCAATGTTTCTTCAACCTCAGCAAACCCTGAGATGACCGAACTCACCCGCATGATGGCCGAAATGAGCAAAAGTATTACGCTTCTCGCTTCAAACCAACAACAACAACAAGTTAAAGCGGTTGCTAATCCTTGTGAAACATGTGGCGGTCCTCACTCATACACCGATTGTCCTTCGACACAAGGAAATCCGGAAAATGTGTATGCTGCTTACGGTAATTATTCACCGGAAAATTACCAAGCTAGACAACAAGGGGATAGAAATCTGTTGCGCTACCGTTCCAACAACTACCTTTCACCCGGTTTTTCTCCTCAAAACCAAAATCCCGCCAACAACTACAATAGAAGCAACCAAATCCCACCTCGTGCTTCTAACCCTTATCAACCACCCACCCAACAACACCCACCCATTAATCCCGATGTTGACACCATCATGAGAACTCAAGGTGAGCAAATCAAGAATCTACAGAGCCAAATAATCAATTTGAAAGGAGATATCTTGAAGCAAGGTAATGACATCAGAACCGAGGTTCGTGATAATCTTCAATCCTCCTTCATCACTCAAACAACTGAATTAAAGAATCTGTTGGCTAGTTTCTTGCCCGAAGCTCAACCTTCTTCTTCTTCGGGTTCTCTACCTTCAAACACCATCAATAATCCGCGAGCTAATGTGAGTGCTATAACTACGCGTAGTGGAATTACCATTGTCGATCCACCTATCCCACCACCATCATCTACACCTCCTCCACCACCATGTATCTCTACTCCTCCTACACCTAGTAATAGTGCACCATTACCGTCTCCGCCTCGTAATGACGATGTATCTCGGAAGGACCCTTCAACATCACAACCTTTACCAACCACACCTTCACCGTCTCCCTATCAACCTAGAATCCCATACCCTTCTCGCATAGGCAAGACCAACGAGCTAACCAAGAATGACTGTCAAGTATCGAAATATGTGGATATGCTATCTAAAATGACCATCAACATTAGCCTTGTTGAAGCACTTTGCCACATGTCGAAATTTGTCAAAGCATTCAAGGAATTGCTTAGCAAGAAGGAGAAGCTGATTGAACTCGCCAACACACGCTTAAATGAAAACTTCTCTGCAGTTCTTCTTAGAGAACTTCCGGAAAAGCTTGGAGATCCCGGTCGTTTTGTGTTGCCTTGCGTGTTCAACAAAACTGAAGAATTTACTGCCCTTGCTGATCTCGGGGCTAGTATTAATTTGATGCCTTTGGAAAACACTATCATTGCCCGACCTCATTCCAACAAAGATGACTCTCGAACTTGCAAATCGCACTCTCGCTTACCCCGTTGGTATAGCCGAAGACGTGTTTATCAAAGTTGGCACATTTACTTTCCCGGTCGATTTTGTCGTAGTTGATTATGAAATGGACCCTCGTATTCCTTTAATACTTGGTCGGCCATTTTTGAGAACCGGACGAGCTTTAGTGGATGTGGCCGAAGGTGAGTTAATCTTACGAGTCGGGGATGATTCAAAAGTTTTTAAAATGGGGAAGCTTACAGGCAAATCCTTTGGAGGCCGAGAATCAGTGAATATGATAAATGTGCTCGATGACTTTACCGTCTATGACAATCCTCTATTCGAGTCTTCCACTGATAATCCACTTTTTGAAGATAATGTGGATGATTCTCACTCTACTTTGGACGCTTCTCCCATTTATGATTCGCCACCGGTCTTTGATGCTTATGATGACAATGATTCTAGCTCAGATTCGGATGATTTTGATTGTACTTCTGAGTATCCCGAGCTGCCCACATATGATGATTTTGATGAGGCTGATACTCTCTCGAGCGATTCTTCACATGATGAAGATCCTCCGCCATCACTCGATCCTACTTTGGACGATTATTCATTTGAGGAAGATTTTTTCTGAATTTCTTAACACTTACTTCCCTCATGAGAGTGATGCTCCTTCTTATGACTTTGAAGATTATCGTCTTGATCCTACTTTGGATTTGAAGCACATTCTGTCAACAGAGAAGAAACCGGTTGACACCGAAATCCGTTGCACTTATGATTTAACACCTCTTTGTCCTCCTTCTGAGGACGAGGTTGTGCTTCTTTGCGGATCTTCTTCACACTCGGCTGAGCCTGAGTGCTATTTTCCCCTGAAGGAAAAGGTGTTCGACCCCGGTATTGAAGTTTTTAAGCCATCTCAGTATCCACCTGATGAAATAAAAGGAAAAATCTTTGGAACTATTGAAGATATGCTTGCACCGCCCCATACTTGCTTCCACCATGCTCCATCGCTGCTTAAAGGAACCTTGCCACTTCTCTTTTGGCTTGCCTTGTTCTCCTTAAGCTCTTGCTTATTGATGGATGAAAACTATGTCTTTGATCCTGGTGGATATGTTTCATGCTACTTCCGTTGATGATCAAGGTCGAGTCAGGCTCACGACTCGGTTAACAAAAACCAAGCGCTTCTTGGGAGGCAACCCATGCATCTATCTTTCCGCTTTCTTTACCATAAGTGTAGGGGGGACCCTTTGGTTTGCTTTCCTCTCCTCACTTCTTAATCAGGGATTCGAGCTTCAATGATCCACTCTTGATGATTCTTGACGACCCGTGATTTCGTGTTCTACTTCTTCCCGGTTCTATCCTAAACTCTTTTCGATTCACTATTTTATATTTTCTCTATATTAAAATAGGAATCTCTTTAGTTGTCTTTTCCTTAGCGAGATTTAAACAACGTACACAATGTCCTAAGTGTAGGGGAGTTTACTCCCACATGCTTAAACATTGAGGACAATGTTTATCTTAAGTGTAGGGGGGACTTCTATCGAAGTTAAGTGGTCTTTTCCTTGTATTTGTCCTCATTTTAACCGGAAAATCAATTTTTCGACATTTTTCAAAATTTTTGATCTATTTTGGCCTATTAGTTTTTCCCTTTGTATAGTTATTTTCTTTCCTTATTAGAATAAATGTTTAATAAGTGGTTTTATTTTTCAAACGTTGTGAATCTTTTGACTCAACCCGAGTTTACTTATCTAAGTTACTCTAGCTAGTATCCTTAACATGTTTAAGTCAAGTTTTGCTAGGCTTTTATTTAGGGAGCTATAAAACGCGAAAGTCTTAACTCTCACGGGTTAAGAACAAGAACTTTTCGCAAGTTCCTATAATTGATCCTAGAGAGTCGTTTATCAAGGGAACTTTAAGATGCGATTTCAAAACTTAAAAAAGTCTAAGAATTTGCAAGATCCTATAGGCGACTCGAAAACCCAAAACTTTGATTTAATAGGCTAAGCATCCACGAGTCTCATTCCTTGAGATTTTAAACTGTGGAGAACGAGAGATGATAGAACCAATTATAAGTTCGGTATTATTTCTTGAATTTATGTGAGTTAATTATAAGCCTATTCTCCCATCGCTTGCTAATAATTTATCTGCTAATAAATAAGGTTGTACGATTTGAAAAGTTACTTAGCTTCTAGCCCCAGATCGTTTAAAAGTTGCTCGGTATGGATTAGAGTTCATAGCCAAGGCATAACTTATTGAAGCGGGACGCGAAGATTGGCGAGTCCGAAAAGGCCCTAACAAGGCATGAGGGCTATGTTTTGTTGCTAAAGATCCAAAGTGATGTGAAGAATCATTTATCGAAAATCAATATGAAGGATCGAGACACACGACGTAAAGCAAAACTCCCCAAAAGTCATGGAGAAGTGTATCCGAAAAGACCCTAACAAGGTATGAGGATAAATAGATCCAAGTCATAAAAGGAGGCGGATCGTTGTATATCAAAGTCCAAAATAAAGATTGGAGAAAAATGAAGAAGTCGTGGTCCAAGTATGAATCTATCAAAACTTCAAGTGAAGAAATTCCTATATGAAGAGAAGACCATTATTTCATGAACGTCTCTCAAGATTTGAAGTATGAAGTCGCTGCCAAATATCGGTCCGAGAAAGGTCTCAAATCGCGAAGCGAGTTATGCCAAGATATGAACTTTATGAGGTCCCGAGAAGCAGTTTTAAAAGATTTGGTCCTTTAGCTAACTATTGATTAAATCGTTCACTTTATTTTCAGACTTAATAACTATCGAAATAAGTCAAAAATGCATCATCATGATCATTCAAGGCAATAATAAAATATAAGAGATACCCCTAGGAATAAGGGAGTCTAAGTGAATAATTGGCCCACATGAGTTCGTGATAGTCTACTAACTTATAATAACAATGATCTCGTTTTTAAGCTTGGTTTGGAGAAAGTGAAAACTTGAGGATGATGATTATTCATAACATTTTCAAAACCCAAGGTATGCTTTTGATTTCTTTATTTTGTATGTCTTTAATTTTCTATCTCTTTAATAAAGGCCAACGTGGATTAATTATGATGAAAAGTTAAATCTTGTTTTGTAACTAATGCATTGCATGAGGACATTGCAATGGTCAAGTGTAGGGGATTTGATAGGTGTGTAAACACCCATCTTTTCTACCACTTAATTACAATAATAACCGGACCAAAACGTGTATTTTATGTCTTTTATGTCGGAATTATGCGTGGTTTGTGTTTTTGTTGTGATTTAGGATGAAAAGGTGAAAAGTGGAGAAAACACGGACATTCACGGGCATTCACGGACTTTTATTGAAGAAAATGATGAAAGACGAAGTCAAGAAGTCAAGAGTGCAAGAAGAACGGAAGTCTACGACCAATGCTGAAGATTTATCGAAGAAAAAGTCAAAAGACGGAAGTTTATCAAAAGCCGAAGAATTCAAGTCTATTTTATTGAAGAAATTAAAGACGAGTTCGAAGAAATCCCGAAGCCAAAAGTCTCTTAAGTCCAAGTTTAAAGAAGATTAGAAGAAAAGGACTAATGACGCAATTAATGAAGATTAATAAAAGGAGGGACTTAAGCTTGTAATTAAGAAGAAATGAAAGAGGGGAGGAAGCTTCCTTAATCCTCCCCTATAAATAGATTAGGATTGTTCACTTTTCATTCTTGTTGGCTAATAGTGACAATTAGTTCTTCCACCTTTAATTACCTTGTCATTTAAATACTTGTCAAATTTAAATACCTTGTCTTGCACCTTAAATTCATTTAATTTCAAGTAAGTTTTCATTTAATTATTGTCAATCTTTATTTTATCTTGTCAATCTCTTATCTACCTTTCTTAATCTTTGATTTATTTGTTTATGTTTATGTTTATGTTCATGTTCATGCTTTTATTTTGATCCAAGTGATTGTTGATTATTGTGGTAAAAGTTGTTAAATTTCTTGTTTTTAATTGTTTGTTGAGGTTACTGTTGATTCGTTACTGTTTAGTTTAAATCGTGTGTGTTTGTTTTGGTTAATCTTTGTTTAGATCCGTGGTTTTTGGATTCCCTTGTTCTTCGGGAAGGTTTGTTTTGTTTCTGATCTTTTCAGGTGAACTTCCGAACCAAGAAAGGGAGTGTGTTCATTCGGAACTTTCAAAGTTCCGAATCAATGTTCATCCGGAAGATTTGGGATCAACAAAAGTTCCGAGCCAAACTTGTTCATCCGGAACATTCAAAGTTCCGGACGAAGGAAAACTTCCGACTCAAGAACCATTCATTCGGAACTTCCAAAGTTTCGAACCAGAAAAGCTTCATTCGGAACTCAAAAGTTCCGGATCAAGCACTGTTCATTCGGAACTTCAAAAGTTCCGGATCAGTGGGTATTCATTCGGAAGTTCCCAAAGTTCCGAACCAAGAGCTGTTCATTCGGAACTTAAAAGTTCCGAATAAACTTCCGGATCAAGGAGCAAGTTCCGATTCAAGAGGTGTTCATTCGGAAGTCTGAAACTTCCGAATCAAGGGGCTTCATTCGGAATCTTCCGAATCAAGGGTTGATAAGAAGTTCCGGATCAAGGCAAATTTTACAAGTTCCGAATCAGTAAAGTTCCGAACGAAGGATTGTTTTGGATAAGTGACATATTTAGATCAATTAGTTCCGGATCAAGGATTTTGGTAATATTCCAAGTGAAGAAGAATCATTTCAACCGAAGGTGACATTTAGGACGAGTGATTGTTCCAAACGAAGGTTTATTCCGAATGAGCTGTATTCAGGTTCTTATTAGTTTTTGTCTTTGATTTTTAGCTTTATTTTTCCCGCCTTTATTTTAATCGCACTTTATATTTATTTGCCTTAGTTTTATTTTAGATTTGCCTTAGTTTTAGTTGCGTTTAAGTTTGCCTTGGATAGATTTAAGTTTACGTCATTTACTTTAGTGCCCTTTAATTTCAGTCACGTTTTTAAATACTTGCACCATTATTTTAATTAGACTTAGATTTACATTACCAGCACTTTACTTTAATTGCTTGCACATTTTATTTTTAAAACACTACAACGACACATCTTTGTTCCACCAAAAACAATAGAGTCACATAGAGAGCCTAGATCAATTCGATTAGACCAACACAACGAACTTAACTTTTTAATTAGGCTAAAGCCTGTTATCAGTTGTTTGAAGAGAGAAAATTCTATTTATAAGATTGATTGGGTCAGATATCTTTTACTTATAAAATATAATTTTATAATTAAACCAAATACTTTTAACATTAAAATAAGATAAAAAATATGTGGTTATAATTAAATTATGACCCACTTGATTGAATCCATCAGCAAATCCAACCATCTCACCTCGATTTTGTATATAGCAAATATTATTGACTTGAACCCAATCTCTAGGCCCACAAGTGTTAACCAAACAAGAATATATACTACTTTAACTATTATCCTCATCTTAAAATGAGGCAACCAAATGCATTCTAACATCTCTTGGCTTGAGAGTGTTAAGTAAGTGTTAAGTATAATCCAATAATTTCCAACAGGTTGGCTGGTGGCCTTTGGCATCAGCCCGACCATGGCGCACCACTCCCAGGTTGGCGTCATCGAGCCTCGTGTCGTGGCGAGCAATGGTTTGTGGCGTTATCAATTTAATATTTTTTTTAAAGATTCGAGGGTTGGGAAAAATATAGCCGTTTGATTTGAATTTCTTTTTTCAAATTTTGACATCTTAAAAACTCTATAAAACCTTCTTATCACACCATTTTTTGTTACTTCTATTATATTTTCTAATTTATCAATACGTAGTTTTCTTTCAAAAACACCACTACAAATCCAAACAACTATGATCTTTACGATCCATATTAAATCTTAGAGATGTTTTCGTACATCTACAACCGAACATAATTCGATCTTGGATTAAACGATACGAAATACATGCAAGAAAATTTTAATAAATTCGAAACAAAAATGCACAACGATATTCAATATGACTTTATTGAGCATCTAAACAAACGTACAAAAATGCACACGATATTCAATAATACCAACTATTAATTGCTAAAATTTATATATTTAAAAATTTTTTTTTTATAGATTTTTTAGCTCGGATGAATTCTTACAACTAAGAAATAGTTTTCACACTAAAAATAGTATTAATGATTTTCACACAAATTACAAAAAATCAAACTTTTAAAAATTCAACTGTCCACTTATTTTATTTCTCTATCCACTAAAGTTAAAATTATTTATATTTTCCTTACTCCAATTTCCTCTATCAAACACAACCCCTCAATCATTTCTTTTTTATTTCCTAGACAATTGTTATTGTTAAAGATGACTTAGACATCAACTTTTGATTATATATCTTTTTTTTATAGGAGCTGAAATGAATTTTTCTAAAATTCGGAGGTCAACATGAAACTGAATTTCATCTTTTTTGCCTAGATCAACTACGCCTGATTACAAACAGAGTGCTGTTCACCATCCCAAAATAAATTAAATCAAATATAAAACACTAATGGAAGAAGTAGATCGAATCAGCTTGTTACCAGATTGCTTACTTCTCGAAATATTGTCTCGTTTAGACTCAACACAAGATGCTATTAGAACAGGATCACTTTCCAAGGCCGCCGGTCCACATATTTTGCCACCTCAAACAAGTGCTACTTTATACTAAAAAATATACATTTGATTAGTGAAGAGCGTAGACAGTGACATTTATTAAAACTTTGTACATACATACAGAATACATATAGAAAGTGGACATTTGTTTTAAAACACCATCACCACTAGGGCTGAGCACGGCAGACCCAAAACCGACCCGGACCGGAAAACCGGACCGGACCGGACTAAACCGAACCGAACCGAGCAATTTCGGTCCGGTCCTCGATCCATGGTTTTGGACGAATTCGGTCCTCGGTCCGGTCCGGTTCGGTCTTACCAAAATTACGTCAAATATGTCTAATAGGACCGGACCGGACCGAGGACCGAACCGGACCGGACCAACCCGGACCGGACCGGACTATTTCGGTCCGGTCTCGGTCCGAGGTTTCGGACCATTTCGGTCCTCGGTCCTGTCCGGTCTTGACCGGTCCGGTCCGGTCCCAGACCGATGCTCAGCCCTAATCACCACCACCTCCCCCCTCCTGAAAAACTACATGCTTAATCAAATTTTCCTTTCAAAAACCAAACATTTCCATTTTATAGTACGAAATGACATCTTAGATCGAAAGAGTTCGAGTCAGTGGGAACAATTTAGTTAGCGGAACTAAACTTTGTTATACGATCGGGTCCTTGGTTCAGGTTTTGTCCGAACTGGTCTTGGACTGTTTCACGAGCCTAATCAATGACGGAACTTGAACATTTATTTTTGGAGGACCGGATTAATTCAGACATACCAAAATAGAAAAGGGAACAATAACTTTAATTTAAAATCAGAAATATTTGCATTACTCGTCACAACATTTGAGAGGGTCAGGCCCTCCCCGGTCCCTACCAAGTTCCGTCCTTGAGCCTAATAAACATGTATCAACCCAAACTAACCACCTGACCCCAACCAATATACATCTGCTAACACGGTTTACCGGAGTTGATATATGATAAACCACAACCAATCAATTAAACACAATCGATGAAAACATAAACATACATAACGTAAGAGCAAAATCTAAGTTTATGAACAATAGCCATTAGCATCACATTCAATAATTAATATTGATGTTGAAAACTTGAAATTTATTCTTTGACATGAATTACTAACAAAGCAACAAGGTAAACTAAATTCAGCCCAGGAGACGTCATACCCGGAAGAAGAACGAAATCTTTAGCTTCCAAACAAGAGACCGGAAAATCTAACAGCTAATAATAGCAATGAGAAGAGAATATAAATGACGAGTATGAAAAACCTGTATGCGTTGGTAGTTAATGATGAAGGCAAACCGATAAACACAAAAAAACTAAGGGACACCCTCTATTAGAAAGCACCTAAAACAAAGCCGGACAATAAATAACCAGCACACACATCTGTTTCAACGATCTTTATAAGTAAAAAAGTTTGTGTTGTGAGTTTGAGAGGGGGTGCTTTGATGTGCCATTAAACTGAGTAGTTTGTAAAGTGATTATCTGTTATGGTTATTACGATCAGAACAATCAAACTTGAAGAACTGGAGAAGTTAAATGACAAACTATTGTAGAATGTATATTGTTCAAGTCCGATCAATCACTTGACAAGATACAGATTGAAATAACTTCACCTGAAAACAGATAACCCCAAATATAATTCCTCTGTATTTTTAGCAAATAATGCAGATTGTTTTTATTTACATGATAAGCTTTTTATAGCTAAAACGAGCATTGTTAAGAATATATTTTATCAAATTCACCTAGGAGGTTAGGAGTAACAATTTATATGCATTTGGAAATTGGAATGCAGCAACTATTTGTTATCTTATATGCAAAATTTAAGTCATCAATCTATTAACGTCATTACCTTTATTTAGGACCACAAACAGGCAATAATGTGTGTCGATCTTCGTTTACAATTCAATCACTATCAGACCAATCAAGACACTTCATGTTAGATGGAAAAGTGAAACCTTCAGCTTCCAAACGAGAGACAACCTACAACCATCAATTAGCAATGAGGAGACAACAAAAAATGAGCACGGTGAAATGCCTAGTATGAATTAACTGTTCTCATGGCTATCACACTTGTGTGTGTTAGTTTCTTCTGCAATGTACTTATGCAAAATGTATGGTCTAATGACCGCAGATGTGCCGCTAACTGATTTTTCACGAATTGAAATCACGATAATCACTTTTTGAGTCTTTCGGCTAAAGTAGTTATAAATGATAATGAAGTGTCAGATAATTAGATTTGAAAAAACATTCGTGAGATAATCAGACAAGTGTGAAAATTATCTATCCCTAGCTTCAACCTATGCTAATTAAGTCATTAGTAATCTCAAACATCCAGAAGTTCAAAGTTCAAACCATTCAATACAACCAACTATACTTGCATAACTTCATTTAAAAAGTACACCCTGATTGTAAGGTACAGGTACTACTAAAGCTAATAGTATATGTTACCTTTGAACATGATTTCCCAATCTTAACCTCTTCGACATGGTGAAGCCTCAGTAAAATTCCTTTAAAGATCTCTTGTTCCACTTCTTCATACGTCGTCTCATAATAATACTTAGGCTTCCAATAATCCAAGTCAGCTACGACTAAAGACGACACATTTAGCAACACAACCTTCATCACTTGCTATTGATTACTAATGACAAAATATTTGGAGCATTGATTTCCAAAACATCAGCTGATGCAAAACAAAAGTCATTATCAGATGGAGAATAATAACTATATCCTGACAACACCAAGTTCTTAACACTCTTTGAAGTAACATCAAGCCGCCTAAAACCATAGAAATGACCCAACTTAAAAGTTTCCAAAAGAGGACAACCAGATAACACCTTTTGAATCAAATCTTCTAGTACTTTAGTATTAGAAATTCTCAGATTCTGAAGATTTTTCCAACTAACGGAACCAGGTGGTTTAAATATAAATCCTTCCAATTCAAGTTTCGTAAAACATGAATTGGTGAAAAAAGACCCATGTACCACGAACTCGCTACAGAAATTCTCATCCGGCAATGAAAAATTAAGCTCCTGGACGTTACAACTAGTAGCATAACGAATCCAGTTGTTGAATGTCCATTCATATTTAATATCGTACGTGGTATACAGTTGGAATTTTCGAAGGTTCAGTTGACAACATTGACTTAAGGTTTTGTCAACGAATGAATAGAAGTCTTTCGTGGATACCATCCTATTATTTGAGAATTTGAGATCATGAAGGTAAGGCCATACCTTTTGCCATCTTTTGGAAAGTGGACAAAAGTTCTGTAACGAACCTGCACACAAAAAAGTACAAACCGGTCCATCTTGACCCTTTATTGTCAAATTATCCTACGGTTTAGAAAAGGATATCTCATTCAATCTCCTCCATCCCCTCACCATTATAGACACACACACACAAAGTCTAAATCAAATCCTAATTAAACCCCACCCGCACCACCTCCGTCTCACCTCACTGTCGTCGCACCCCGCTATGGTCGCAACTCACCGCCGGTATCCACTACCATAGTTCGCACACCACCATCAATGGTATTGATGTATCATCGTTGCTTTTATTATGTAAGTTAAGAGGTTAATGATCAATCTTGTATCTGCTATTCATTTCGTTATGCTTATTCGAAATTTGATGAGATGATGCGTAGATCACTGATGACAACGATATTGATAGTTTACTGATGATATTGATAGTGATAGTTTACTGATAGATCAATGATGACAATGTATAATATAAGTTTGAATCTTTTACCTTCTAGTAAAATCCTAATTTTAAGAGAACTAGGTCGTCTTAGAATTAGTAAACCTACAGTTGGTAACTGACTTGCACTTATAATGATTATTACGCCATTAGACAACGAGGATGATGCTTGTATCATATAGTCTACTATGCGTTAGTAGTAATATCTACTATTGTTGGTCCATGTATAATGATTTATCCTCCTACTTGATATGCTTACATATCTTCTTACTCTTATAATTATGACAAATGGATTAATGAATTGATGAAATTAAGAAAGAGAATTAGTGGATTACACATGTTTTAATTTGATGTGGGTAGGAGGATAAGTAGGAAAATATTGTAAGAGGATTTAGCATTACTCATTGCATTATTATTTCATCCACACGACTTGGAAGTTATGTTGCTAAAGTGAAATAGTAATCCCAATTACGATCCAGTTCACTTACTTAGCTGTTATTACTATTAAATTTAAAGAATATATATATATATATATATATATATATATATATATATATATATATATATATATATATATAGGACTTGAGGTCAGTTATTCATAATCATTATCGATATCCATACCAGCTTTTAGTGGTCGATCTCTTATGGAACAAACGAGTAAAGATCTTGTTTCCTACATGAATTATATAACGGTACTTCTGAACCATATGGTATCTTCTATGTGCATTTGTCTGAGCTACGTTTTCAATGGTTACGAATGCGTTGTATGAATTTGGATAAAGGTTGTTCCAATTATGTTCTTGAACTTGATGAAACTATGTTGTCAAAACCTAGTAATTAGTGTTTTCCACATTCTTACTAGAGTTTCTCATAATCATGTCACCAACAAAGTGTCTTCTTCTGATAACTTCAATCAACACGACGGTCCTTTATGTTTCCTTGTACTTTGTACACACCAAGTTGTCTTTTGGATCTATGAGATATATAGTCAACACCAAGCTTGCTTCTATATATGTATGGTCAATCTTTATTGCATCAGATTGACTAATTTCTTTTTTGTCGCTAGTTTTATCTTGTTGAAGTCGATTCAAACAAGCTCACTATATTCTCAAAGGTATGAAGTCAATTTTTTTAAATTAATAATGGTTTGATTCGTAATTCTAATCTCAATATGCATTTTGTGGCAGAAGTGTTAGAAGTGATTGTAAGATTTATAAGAAAAGATGACACAACCGTGGTTGTTGTTTATATCACTCTGTATTGGTAGTAAATGAGCTATTTGAAGAGGGTTCTATAATGCTTGCAAAAAGGGACACGGGTGAATGTAATTGGGTTTCGTTTATGCGGATATGTTGATATTGATAATTGATTGATTCTTTGAACCAAGCTAACTATTGTTTAGGCGATTCATTGTACTTGTTTTTGTTTTCATTTCTTAATGATATATTGTTCCTGTAAGTATGAACTGTTACAGTATGTGTAATTCTTACGGTAATGCAAGTGTGGTAGGCTTTTTGTCAAACGTAGTTTGTGGCTTCTTTCTTGCAATGTGCAGTGCACGATGGCTGTAAAAACTACCATTTTAGTCTTTTAGCTATTAGAATGGCTAGACGATCGTTTCATTTTCATATGGATATCGAGATACTTAACGGAAACGCACCCATACAAGTTCCTAACACTGCCTAAGGAGGGTTTGAAAAAGATAGATGCTTGTTTGTGACGGCTTGACATTTTCTCACAAAACTAGTTTAGATGAATCAGTAATTTTTTTTAATCACATGTAATCCAATTAATATATTAAAATGTTCGTTGTCATTTATGTAAGATATATAAAGCAAGTTAGCTTTTGAATTATATGTGATTTTGCTTGATTCACATGTAATTTTGTTTGAATTACATGTGATTCAGTGATAATTGCATGTGATTATGGTTGCATTACATGTGATTCAAACATTTTGTAACTTTAACTTTTTTTAACAAACCCAGTTTAGATGAATCACATGTGGTTTTTTGTAATCACATGTAATCCTGTTAATATATTAAAATGTATGTTGTCATTTATGTAAGATATATAAAGCAAATTGCCTTTTGAATTGCATGTGATTTTGTTTGAATTACATGTAATTTTGCTTGAATTACATGTGACCGGTGATAATTACATGTGATTTTGCTTGCATTACATGTGATTCAAGTATTTGGAAACTTTAACCTTTTCTAATAAAGCCACTTTAATGAACCACATGTGATTTTTTTATTCACATGTAATCCTGTTAATATATTAAAATGTTTGTCGTCCTTTATGTAAGATATATAAAACAAACTGGCTTTTGAATTACATGTGATTTTGTTTGAATCACATGTAATTTTGTTTGAATTACATGTGATTCAGTGATAATTACATGTGATTTTGCTTGCATTACATGTGATTCAAGCATTTTGAAACTTTAACTTTTTCTAGCAAACCCACTTTTGATGAATCACATGTGATTTTTTTAATCACATGTAATCCTGTTAATATTAAGATGTCTGTTGTCATTTATGTAAGATATATAAAGCAAATTGGCTTGTGAGTTACATGTAATTATGCTTGAATCGCATGTGATTTAGTGAAAGTCACATGTGATTTTGCTTGAATTACATGTGATTCGACGATATTTACATGTGATTTTGCTTGCATTACATGTGATTCAAACATTTCAAAATCTTAACTTCTAAACCCACTTTAAATGAATCACATGTGATTTTGTTTGAATCACATGTAATTCTGTCAGTATGTTAAAATGTCTTTTTACATTCACGTAAAATATATAAACCAAACTGGCTTTTGAATTACATGTGTTTTTGTTTGAATCACATGTAATTTTGATTGAATTACATGTGATTCGGTGATAATTACATGTGATTTTGCTTGCATTACATGTGATTCAAGTATATTGAAAGCGTAACTTCTTCTAACAAACCCACTTTACATGAATCACATGTAATTTTGTTTGAATCACATGTAATTCTGTCAATATATTAAATTGCTTGTTGTCATTCATGTAAATATATAAAAAAAAATTGGCTTCTGATTACATGTGATTTTGTTTGAATCACATGTAATTTTGTTTGAATTACATTTAGATCAGTGATAATTACATGTGATTCAAACATTTCGAAATCTTAACATTTCTAACAAACCCACTTTAGATGAATCACATGTGATTTTGTTTGAATCACATGTAATTCTGTCAGTATATCAAAATGTACGTTGTCATTCATGTAAAATATACGGATTTCATGTTATTCACATATGAATTAATAGTTCATACTTTCATGTAACAAACTTAAAAAATCTATCATTTTCATTTCTAGATTAAAGTAAATCACAAATGATTTATTTTACAACAATAAATAAAAAATCATGTTAGATTTATATTTTCTCATAAAAAACATAACAAAACATAAATCATATAAAGAACTGAATTATTGTGAGAATCACATGTGATTTAAATAGAATAACATGTGATTCTATCTGTTATTTTTTATAGTAATCTTGAACATTTATTGCAACTTCTTTCAAACCACCTTCTTTGTTCTCATTCAAGTTCATGTTCAACGACTTTTTTTGTTCAAATCTATACATTTAAGCATGTCCAAATCATTATCATTAATGATTTCAACAACTTTTTTTGCTCATTATCATATTTCGATGAGGTTTATTGTTTTCCGACAAAGTTGTTATAACAAAACAACATAATTTTGCTCTTTTCAACAGCATACATAAATTTTCTTTTCCATTTTTTATTGAAGATTTTAAGTTTTAAGATTAGCACCAATTATTGTACATACATATTTCAAATAGCTAATATACATTTGACTATTATGTCAAAATAAAACAACTCAACCTGATGTACGAGTCCACTAGGTAAATTATAATAAAATAGTAATGTCTAGATTAGATGCATTAGCTAGATATATACGTAAGTGAATAACATAGCAGCACATGTCATACTATTTGAATATATCTCTGTCGAAAAGATAAGTTGCTCAAGGGATATTATTTGATGGTGTTGGTGGAGGTGGTAGTGCATTGATTTCTGGCAAAGAAAATACAGTGGTGGTGGTGCAATGGTCGGAGGTGATGGTCGGGTGTGGTGGTCAGTGGTGGTCGGAGGTGGTGGTCGGGGTGAATCTGGTGGTTGTTGTGGATGTAGGTGGTAGAGAGAGAAAGTGGAGGTGTGTGTGTTTTTAGAGAGAGAAATTAAGATGATAAATGAGGGGTGGTTTGTGTGTTTTTGGGATTTATATATGGTTGGTGGATTGAATTATGACCATTTGATGATAATAAATTGAATGGACAAGATTTATTCTTTTCTTCTTTATTGGTGTGTTTTCCTTATAGATCTCAGCTCATGACATATACTTAACCAAAAACCATTTCATTCATTACCATAACTACGTAAAAGGTTACCTAAGAATTTGTGACCCATAATTCTCAAAATGGGTAATAATTGCCAAACCACCCCTTCCTAACCATTTTAACAAAACATAGACAAGATACATAGACATTTACTACAATACCAAAACCTGGACTTTTGCGACAGCATTTACAAAAACAATTTTACAGCACTTGAAGGATTCAACCCTGCATCCTACTTGCACTTACACGTATAACCAATGCTTCTAACATGTGTCCAATCCTAAGAGAAGAGGAGGGTGTCACGACTTGGGTGGGTTCGTCGGGACGACGTGGAACCCTCGTCGCCTGTCGTTGTCACACCCGCCCCTCGTCGCCGTCAAGATTTCGGAAAAACGAAATCTGAACGACGAGCCATGTATGCAAACATATATCCGTTGGCAAACATATATCCGTTAGCTAAATTTTTTTTTTTAATTTGTTTTTATTCTTTATATATACTCCTAATTTAATATTTTTAACAAACATATTTATACTAGAATGGCTTGTTCAGCTTCACACACTTTTGATCAAATCAAAACATTGGTTGTGAACCTAATTAAAGAAGACAATGTTCGGTAAAAAGCGGTTGCGGATTTCGTCCTCAAATTTGAAAGTGCAACCACTTCAAAATTGGAACTGCAAGAAGTATGTGAAAAATACAATGATATTCCAAAAGAGTGGCGTGATAAGATAATCGAATTTTTGAAAAAGAATCAAACAAAGACGATGCAATACATGATGCTTTGTTTGATGAAGCCGCTAAAATCAAAAGACAGATGGAATTTAAAAAAGAATGGGTGAGAGAATTTTAATTTAAATAATATTATTTTAATTTCAGTAATGTTATTTTATTTTTAGTAATGTAATTTTATTTTCTATGTTGTCAGTTTAATTTCATTAATGAATTTTCCAACGGCTATGTTTTAATTTGAATTTTCCAACGGCTATATTTTGTCTATAAATTACTTCCATTTAGTTTTTCTTCTCACACAAAACCATACTCTCAAACATGTCTCAAGAAAACACTTATGCAAATAAGAAACAAAACAAACAAAAAGATACTCGAAGCAACCCATCGATACCGGAAAAGGTACCAGACCCAATCCCTCCACAACCTTACCCAAACACGATGGGTGGATCATCAGTTTCTACTATTGATCAATCTGAGAGCCCTGTTGAAGAATACAAGGTACCTGCTGAGTTTCGTCTTACTGAGGAACAAGAACATCAATTGCTTCTTGATGAAGAAGCATTACGTGAAACATTAGTAGAAGAAGAAAGGGACAAACAAAGGCTGTCGAATTCATCAAGAATTATTGGGGTATTTCATCGGAATCTGATTCGGATCCCGAAACCGATTAAATTTCGTCGAACCGTACCGTATCGTATCGTATCGTATTTTTAAATTCTGTATTTTTAATTTTTATTTCTGTATTTGTAATTTTTATTTTCGTATTTGTAATGTTTAATTTGAATGAAATAAATTTAATTTGTGTGAAAATGAAAAAAAATAAAAAGAAAAGATAGTGGTGGGGCCCAAGTGAAGAGAGGGTGTGTTGTGAGTGAGGAGTATTTTTATTTGTGTTGTGCTGATGTGACGCTAATCTGGCAACTATGGCGCCAAAATGAAGAGGGGAATGCTTGTTGTGATACCTTTGTCTCTAAGCTTTTACCAGGTTTTCTCTTTGCATAGGAACCTACAAAATGGGTTAAACACTAACCCGTAAGCTTATTATCCAATTCTGAGTTTGAGCACCCGTCCCATACTGTTGAAACACCCACATCATCTTGTAAACCACTGTCTAAAAACGTATTGATTAATTCGAACGCGACTTTAACTGGTCACCTCGAAACATTTCATTGTTGGAATACGAATTTTGAACCCCGACTTATTTCCTATTTCTTTTACTCCTTTTAATTTTAAAGAAAATGCCAACAACTGTAACACCCTAAAATGTGATATGCGGAAGCGGTGTAGCTCGGGGGCTGTTACGTCATTGTATCATAGTTCAAGGTACAAGAGAACGACTCTAAATGAGCCGTTTTATAAAAATACCTCGTTGAATTTAAATAAAAGCATCAAAGTATAAAAGGTCTCAGTTTCAAAAGATAGCGTAGCGGAATGTAAAAGTTTTAAACATCAACGAGATAACAGTTCAAAAGCATAAGTGAATAAATGTCCGAAGATAGCCAAGAAATGCATGCGGACTCCAAGTACTTCACACAGCAGATACAAATCATCATCAATTACCTGAGATAAATGCTAAATTGGATCAACATAAAGTTGGTGAGAATATAGGTTTCAAGTAAAAATTCATAGTAATTCGATTTCAGATTTCATTTCATGTACACATGCAACTATAGGAGATATAGTGCCAAGTGTAGGATAAATTGGTTGTTCACAATATTTATGATAGCTAAGCTCGTGACATCGAAACTAATGATCCAGTACATACAATAGATTGTATATATAAATTTTGCTCCAATGGAGTACCTAGCCAAGATAACTCCGTTCACACAAATGGTATACACTCATCCGGCGTCAGAATGCCCGAGTGGAGGTTGTCAACCCTCAATAGATCTATCCATATCATAAGAGCTTACTCCAGCAGAGTAATTAACGATTCACGATAGTGGGGACTACGGCTAAAGCAACTTAAGCTATCTCATAAACAGTGTTCACAAAACGTTCACAGAAATCTAGTTTTACTTGCGTCTAGAAGCAAGCATCAAAGTTTATCACATCCCAAAACATTAAACATATAAAACAGTTTAATAGAGATCTATAAACTCACCTCAAGCAACGATTCAAACCGCACAAGTATGATCAAATAGTAGCGAGCAACTCTAGCAACAACCTAAATACAATACTATAGTTTAGGCGTTAGCAAATAAGTCACAATAGTTCGTCACGTACGTTACTCATCAATCATATATATATTTTGTTGTTAAAATCGTGACTTGTAAATATCATATCGTTGTAAACATTATAGTATATATATACTTAGGCAAAGATATTTATTTTTGACTCGACGAAATTTCGACAGCCTTTCGGCGTAAATTTTAATTTACCCAAATTTATCTTAATAAATTTTCCAACATGATTTCTAACGAAAATTCGGCAGCCTTTCGGCGTCACATAAAAATTTGCCATTTTTAGTAAGTACTCAAATCTCGTCTTAAAACTCCTAATTTCAACTCAATCGCCAATGTTTCAACAAGTCATTTTTCCGCAATAGTATCAATTTCCACTTTCAACGCTCAAACTTTTAACGATACACCAAGTATTCACATTTCGCGCTAATACCCTTTTACAAAACGATCCAAACATTCATATACAACTTTTAGTAACCATTTCGACACTTAAAACAACTCCGTTTAACTCGAAAATGTCGTTTCGACCACTTTAAAAATCTAGACAGCAAACACATTATAGTGTTTTTCACAAAAATTAAGTTTTCCGACAACGAAATTTAAACGACCATATCTTACTCATTTTAGCTCCGTTTTTAGCCCATAATATATCGAAACGAAGGTATTAACTTATATTTTCATAGTATCGTAGTAAACTAGTGTCAGAACAATTTTTACGACCCTCTATGTCTCTTATAAAAATCGGACAGATTGTACACTTTTCGTAAAAACTCGTTTTCGACCATTTTCAAGCGTAACCACTAGTAGTAACACTACTAGTTCCCTCCAATTATTCATAATAACACTCAAAATCAAAGATTTATCTTCAAGTCCACAAATCTAAAAATATACATTTTTATATTTTACAAGTCTTTCAATTAAACTATTTTCATGCATGGATCTAATAGATCCACACATAATTTTCATAGATCTAAAGTATTTCATGACCAAAAATAGTTTTTATCATTTTATTTCAAAAAAATAGTTGATGAGTAACATGCATGCATAGATCTACATAGATTATGCATGAAAAATAAAAAAGATGAAAAGGTTTAAGAAGTAACCTTGAGTACGACTCTACGTAACCACGACAACCCGATCTACGCTCTAACCCACTAATAATCAACAAGAACTCAACTTCTATAACTACCACCAAAACTTCTCAAATCTACAAACCAAGAAAACCCATTCTTCTATAAGCTTGTACAAACCCTAGGATGTTTTTATTTTGTGTCAAATCTTCTTAAAATGAAGCTTCAAGAAAATCAGCAATGGTGGAAATGGTGTTGTGTTTGTGCCGTGTGTTTTAGAGAGAGAAGGAGAGATATGTGTGTTTTTTTGGTGAAATGAATAAGTGAATAATGTGAATTATTTGAGGTGAAATGGATTAATAAGTTAAAATGTGTAGGAAGATGTAAGTTAAGCTCAAAATGATAAAGTGTAAGATTTTTGGTTATCTTGCATGTGGGTGGGTTTTTGGCCGGTTATGGGGAGGGTCCCAAAAGGTAAATAATTCAAAAACTTACTATGGTAACTAGTTAGAAGGTTTAAGGTAAAAATGTTAGTTAGTTTTAGGTAAATGTCGAAAAGTATATAGTTAAGTTTAAAATTACGTAAAACTTAAAAACTTGACGAAATATATTAAATTTACGATTTTTCGACGAAAACTGATATTTTATAATTTATAAAGTATTTTATGCACGCTAACGACGGTTAAACGTAAAAACGACGTAAAATACGAAAACGCGATACGTTAATTAAATATTCACAGTAAATACGATTTATTACTATAAATAGCAAAAATACTAAAATATAGGCATATATAAACATATACAGAAATATTTAAATACGCGGTTCATAAAAATACGATCACGCTGTTAAAAACTAAACAGTTAAGCACATAATTCACAGATAACGAATAATCTCATGGATTATCGTCGATTCATTGACCATCTCAGTACTTTGGTCACGTTCACAGAAAATGCTTAGAATAATGACTGAGCACAGTGTCAAGTCATTACTCGTCATCAAACAGTTTTTCAGAAAACGCGGGATAACCTCCTGGTTCCAACACAGTTAAATCACATAGTTGACTAAATAAAAAGTCAAAGGGTAAAATAGTCATTTTACAAAGTAGGGAAAATTACCAGGTGTTACATCATCCCCTTGATAGAGAAGCTTTGTCCTCAAAGCTTAGGAGTGTCACGGTTTCTAGAGTTATCAAAGAGTTGCGGATATTTCTTGCGAAATTGATCCTCACGCTCCCAAGTGAATTCAGGTCCACGTTTAGAATTCCACCTCACCTTGATGATCGGAATACGACTCTACTTCAATCGTTTGACCTCACGGTCCATGATTTCAACAGGTTCTTCGACAAATTGCATTTTGTCGTCGATTCGGAGTTCCTCCAACGATATAACGAGTGTCTCATCAGAAAGGCACTTCTTCAAGTTCGACACATGAAAAGTACTATGCACACGGCTCAACGCTTGCGGTAATTCGAGACGATAAGCTAGAGTTCCAACCTTTGCCAGAATTTTGAAAGGTCCAATATAACGGGGGTTCAGCTTTCCTCGCTTGCCAAAACGTACCACACCTTTCCAAGGCGATACTTTTAGCATCACTTTGTCTCCCACTTGTAATTTGAGAGGCTTACGTCGAACGTCGGCGTAACTCTTTTGACGATCACGGGCTGCTTGAATTCGGCTCTTGATTTGAACAATCTTCTCAGTTGTTTCACGAATGAGTTCAGGGCCAGTGAGTTGACTATCCCTAACCTCACTCCAACACACAGGCGAGCGACCTTTACGACCATACAACGCTTCAAACGGTGCAGCCTTAATACTGGTATGATAACTATTGTTGTAAGAGAATTCCACTAGAGGAAAATGTCTGTCCCATTGCTTCCCAAAGTCAAGCACACAAGCACGCAACATGTCCTCCAGCGTTTGAATAGTTCTCTCACTCTGTCCGTCAGTGTGCGGTTGATAAGCAGTACTCATGTCCAATTGCGTACCCAACACTTTCTGAAGTGATTTCCAGAACTCTGAAGTAAATCTACCGTCTCTATCAAAAATTATCGAGATCGGTATTCCATGTTTTGCGACTACTTCCTTCAGATAAAGTCTCGTAAGCTTATCCATTGAATCATCTTCCTTCATAGCCAAGAAGTGTGCGGATTTCGTAAGTCGATCCACAATTCCCAAATTGTGTCGTATCCGTTTGTCGTTTTAGGTAGCTTAGTTATGAAATCCATGGTTATGTTTTCCCACTTCCACATAGGAATTATAGGTTGAACCAACAATCCAGATGGTTTTTGGTGTTCTGTCTTCACTCTAGCGCAAGTCAGACACTTCCCTACATACGTAGCGATTTCAGCTTTCATGTTTAGCCACCAATATAGTTTCTTCATATCATGATACATTTTGTCGGATCCTGGGTGAATCGAATACTTTGATTTATGCGACTCGTGCATAATCACGTCCCTTAGTCCTCCAAACCGTGGTAACCAACTTCTACCATTCAGACATAGCGTTCCATTAGTGCTAGTCTCCAATTTCTTAGTAACCATTCCTCCTAATTTCTCAGCCTCGACATGTTCAGGCTTAACGGCTTCGGTTTGTGCTTTACGAATTTGCACAGGTAAGTTCGAATTGATAACCATAGCTAATGACCTAACTCTACGTGTTATCAATTGTTCCTTTCTACTTAGCGCATCCGCCACTACATTGGCCTTCCCAGGGTGGTAGCGGATTTCACAGTCATAATCGCTTAGCAACTCGATCCATCGACGTTGTCTCATGTTCAGTTCCTTCTGGTCAAGAATATGTTGTAAACTCTTGTGATCGGTATAGACGACACACATGGTTCCATACAAGTAGTGTCTCCACAATTTCAAGGCAAATACCACCGCTCCTAGATCCAAGTCGTGCGTAGTGTAGTTTTTCTCATGCGTTTTCAATTGTCTTGACGCGTAGGCGATAACTTTCTTCCTCTGCATCAACACAGCTCCCAATCCTCTTGCTGATGCATCACAGTAGACCACAAAGTCTTCCGATCCTTCTGGTAACGATAGAATAGGCGCACTACACAACATTTGTTTCAACTTCTGGAATGCTAATTCCTCTTTATCTCCCCATTCGTATTTCACCTTCTTTTGAGTCAACTTCGTCAATGGTTTCGCGATCTTTGAGAATCCCTCGATGAACCTTCGGTAATATCCGGCGAGTCCTAAGAATTGGCGAATTTCAGTCGGTGTCGTAGGAGCAGTCCACTCCCTAATTGATTCAATCTTGGCAGGATCAATATGAATCCCCTTGCTATCAATAACGTGACCTAGGAATTGTACTCTTGGCAACCAAAAATCACACTTCGAGAACTTAGCGTACAATTCCTCCTTCTTAAGCAATTCCAATATTATCTTAAGATGTTCCTCATGTTCTTTCTCATTCCTTGAGTAAATCAGTATGTCATCGATGAACACAATGACAAACTTGTCCAAATACGGTTTACACACCCGGTTCATGAGGTCCATAAACACAGCAGGTACGTTTGTCAAACCGAATGGCATCACTTGGAACTCATAGTGTCCATACCTAGTCCTAAAAGCAGTCTTTGCAACATCTTCCTCACGGACTCTCAATTGGTGGTGACCAGACCTAAGGTCAATCTTCGAGTAAACGCTCGATCCTTGCAACTGATCAAACAGGTCATCTATCCTAGGTAACGGGTAACGGTTCTTGATGGTAAGTTTGTTCAACTCACGATAGTCGATACACATCCGAAAACTTCCATCCTTCTTCTTTAAAAATAAGACTAAAGCTCCCCAGGGTGAAGAACTCGGTCTTATGAATCCTTTATCAGTCAACTCTTGTAGTTGCGTCGCTAGTTCTTGCAATTCTGACGGTGCTAAACGGTAAGGCGCTCGAGCAACAGGTGCAGCTCCCGGTATTAAATCGATCTGGAATTCAACTTGTCTGGCCGGCGGTAATCCAGGCAAATCTTCAGGAAAGACTTCCGGAAAATCCCGTACGATAGGTACATCTTCCAACCGTTTTTCTTCCGTCTGCTTTTCAGTAACACAGGCTAAAAATACGTGGCAACCTTCCGACAACAACTTCTGAGCCTTGACACGCGAGATAATGTTCAGTCGCGACTTCCCTTTTTCGTTACTTGTATCTCCTTGTACCTCCAAAACTTCATCACCAAATGGTAAGCGAACGATCTTCTCGTCGCATACAATCGTAGCATGATATCTCGACAACCAATTGTAACACCCCCAATTTCACAAGGCAGCGGAATATCAACATTGGGTGTTACTTCATAGCACATCACACACAGTCATAGAAAACGACCTCAAAAGAGACGTTTTATAAAATAAACCATTCGACAAAATCAGAGTTCAATAAAAAGAGGTCCCAATAGCTATTTAAAACTTGAATAAAAATAAAGATTTGTCAAATGTATCGAATGGAAATTGATTGTTTTGCCTTTATTTTATCCAGCGCGGCTCCATGCTCCAACTGCTCTTAAACCTACATACCTGAGAATACATGCTAAATAGTCAACTCAACGGTTGAGTGAATTCATAGGTTTTCAAATAAAGAATAACGAGATTTTAAATAATCCATAAAGATTTTGAACACAAGAATCTCATCCATTGGCGATATTGCAACACATACAATACCTATATTCCACACTATTATGCTAAGCTCATGACACCGATGCCTTAATCAATAAATTTGCCCTAGTCAGGTATCTTGCCAAATACCCCATACCTCACGTACAACACACCCGGCTGAGCCTCCAACTCACAGGTGCGACCTGCCCGGGTGGGGGTCATCATTCCCAATGGATCCATTCGTCTGTACGAGCGCCTACCCATCATAGGTAGTTAACGGTTCACGATTTATAGGGACTTTTCACTGGCAATAAGCAAAATTAGCCTTACTAATAGTGGCTCATTACCTATACAATCAACGCTTGTGTTCATTTTCCAAAAGCATTCAATCAAACGTCTTTACGTTTATTTACAACAGCATGTATTCGTTCAAAGCATATATTCAAACAACGAATGTTTATTAACAAATATGTATCCTTTTAATGGATATATATAATCTCATATGATTATTTACCAAGAGCATGTATTCCCCCTCGTGGGTTTATAAACACATATAAAGCAGTAAAAGCGAGGCTATGAACTCACCTGATATAGCTATCACATGTTTATCGAGGAACAAACATCCAATAGTCGATACACGACTTCACGAGATATCAGTCGCTCATTGATCGAGAACGAGATGCCCAACGGACGACATATAACCGAACGAGACCTAATATGATGAGACGCGTCTTAGGCTCGAGATGAGTAATAAATCATACATAAGTCAAACACAAATGTAAATAGTTCACTTTAGTAAGTTTGGACATTTAATAAGTTTTATAAACTTTTTATAAAGCCTTTGATAATAGTTTATCATAAATTATCCCATGATAACAATTAAGCCCATTAAAGCCCATTAGTGGCCCATTAAGTGTCCAATTGACTTAAGCCTAATATATGACTAGGTTTGAAATCAAATATTAATTCTAACATTAGGCCCAATAATAGCCCAATAGCCATTATATGTGTATGATGGGCTTTTGTTAAACAAATTCACTTTATAAGCTATTTGGGTTCTAAAACGCCTCCAAACAATGTCCACTTATTACTTCACGTTGGTCGCGTCTCGGGTTTCATAAATCTCAGTATATAGATGAGTCTATATTTATCGACAAGTGGGTCCTACCACCTCGTGTTATATAAAAATGGCCAAGTTTTATGTTATACTAATTATTGGTTGATTTTTACAAATTTTCCCGACATGCCTCGTAGATTAGATTGTTTCTCCTAAACCGTAAATAATCTAGATGAGTTCTTTGTATCAAATTCATTCTTAACTTATGTAGTTTAGTTATTATAAGTCCAATTACCCCTAATTTATACTTATCATAGCTCATTTACCAATTTATCACTTAGGAGAGTTGGCTGTTTTTGTCTGCCAATCTCGTTCTCACCGTTTTGGCCGCCATTTCTAAACCGTAAAGAACTGGTGGACTATCCAATTTTCTAGTTCTTCATAAATTTATCTACAACCCATAGTTTTATCTTTTTCAATGATTCTGAGTTCTTGTAAGAAGTATCAGGCCGTTTATTCAGCATGTTCAGATTTGTCTATTTTTACCAATTTGATCATATCTTATGAACCAATAATCGCCACGGGTCGTGTCACCCGGAGAAATACTCGCAAAACATTTTTCTATCCCCATATTTCTATAAACAGAGCTGTAAACCCCCCTATGAACTTGAACCCCACATTTTTCAACTCATAAACAATTACCACTTTACTAGTTCAATCTTTGGGCTTGTTTACCACTTTTAAACCATCACGAATTTATATACAATGTCCAAATACCTCATGTAACTATTACAATTATATTTACAGTAGCAAGATGAATAATTACATATATACAAAAGAAAGAGGGACAATGAAAATGAAGAGCAAACAAGTGATCTTACAAAGAATATGATAAAACAATAAGAAGAATTCAACAACCAAATGAACCCTTCTTTCCAATCATCAATACTCTAATCCAATATGAATTTACCCAAGATCATAGCATGTAGAAAATTCTATAACCTCAGCTCCAAAATGGCCATGAATGTTGTGAATGATGACGTTTATGAAGAACGGAAGCCAAGACTACAACTTGTAATCTCAATCTTTATTATATAACAATATTGTAGTTAAATTATAAAAATGAAATCGATACTTTGGGAACTATAGGGGACGAACAAAATGTAGCCAAGAAGATGGAATTGGAGTGACGTGTTATCAATGTGTTTTAGTATGTTGGTGTAGGTTTCTATTAGTTTGACAACTAATGCACAGGTGTCCTTCCATTCAGAAGGTTAAACAACAACAAAGCAAATAAAAGCTTTGTGTTTTCCGTCATTTTTTTTGTGGTAGTGGGGTAATATTATTATAAATCTTGCCCCATAATTTGTAAAGGCGGGTATTATCAAAGACCGATATTTTAAAAGTTACGCGATTTGGAAAATACGCGTAAAACACGAAAAATAAACGCTCAGTATAAACTAAAAACATCGACATTCGGATAACATTAATATTCGATAAATAAGTGACGCTTATTATATAAAGTATGTGTAAGATTTATATAAATGAATGAATCCTAAAGGCTTAACGTAAATTATGAATAATGCTCGTAAAATAAGAAATTAAAACGACAATAATAGAAAATATTTCTATGTCTTAACGAGGATATTTACGGTCGATGACGGACATAGACTTTGCCGATAAGTAATAAATAACACATATTTGATACGTTAAAACCCTAATCTTGCCGTGTAGTCGAGAAATCAATATTATTCGTCGAACGAACATGACAAATAAATGTCGATTGATAAATATTGGTCTGAATAATAAAATTAGTATTAGAACTCAGTCTAAATTTTGATTTTAAAGTTCGGGTTACTACATTATCTACCCCTTTAGGAAGCGATGTCCCAGCGCTTATTTCGTCTCAATAGTCTTCGGTAAAAGGGCGAAGAGGTGAGAGATAGACAAGTCATCGTTGAGGTTTCTAACGAATGTTAAATGAACAAAGTTCAAAGCAACGAGTATACATAACAACCATGAATGAAAGTTTTAAATGTAGCTTTAACCCTTATAAGTAAACAATAATACATAACTCGAAGGAGAAGCCATAGAAAGCGAAAAAATTAACAAGTCGTCAATTTTTAGAAGTTCCTCAAGGTGATACATAATATTCTTCGTTTAGTTCGTCATGTTGGCCCCCAAGAGTTTCGTCATCAAGAAAATTCTTGGGTGACCCTTCGATAGTAGCAAGTAAAATAAAAAAAAACTTCACATCCACGATAAGTTTCCGTTGGTAACTCGATCCTTAATCAATCCTCAAGTACACACATAAATCCTGGTGACGCTTAAACAAGTCGTCTATCCTTGGAACGTGTAATGGTTGTTAACGGTCAGCTTATCAAGCTTACGATAGTCGGGACTCATTAGAAATTATCCATAGGAATAAATCATAACTCGAGAGAAGTCTAACGGGTTACTCGTACATAGACGATAATCAACAATAACCATAATGACGACGGTAATGAACGATTAATAAAAATGAAACAAACGTCAAAGGAAATACGTCTGTGTACAAAATAATCACAAACCAAGTAAGGCACACTTGAGCCCACTCGTTTATAAATCGTTGTTTACATCCAAAGGCGTCCCAATCCATGTAAACAAGAATTATAAATTTATATGGTTCGGGAACTTATAATTTTCTTGTTCAAATAAAAAGGCGTCCTAATTTATTTCAACAAGACGATTATAAATCATCCTACTCAGGTAATACCGTCACATAACACGATATCATAACCAAATTAAATGCCACGACAAGTACAAGGTGTCAATAAACTTACTTCGTGATTTCTATATTCAAACGTCCCATTCCATCTGAATAAAGAAACCATAAACAATCTATGGTCCAGTGGTTTAAAACTTTCTTATTCAAATGTCCCAATCCATTAAATAAGAAAATCTTAAACAACTCATAGTTGGACGAGTTAAAAACTCTATATCTAAATGTCCCATTCCATTTAGATACAAGGTATTAAGTCACTCAACCGAATGACTACTATGAGCATATCTTTGTTGTACCCGAATATATATATAGTTGATTTGGGTATATATATATTTTAGGTCCAACATAGGCATCCTCCTTTTCGCCCATAAAACGTAATCAAACACAATTAAATTAAATGTATTATTACGTAGAAGATGTCTCCTTGAAGAAATGATTCTTCAAAATCATAAGGAGTGCATAAATAAAATAATATTTTTATCAATTACGTTTCAAAAGGAGATGTCCTAAAATGGCACATCACGATGCGATGACAACAATCGAGCTTAAATTAGTCGATATGCTATAGATTATGAAACAATATATATGTACCCAAAATATCAAACGAGTTCCATACTCGCATTCGGATAATAAATTAATTATCGAGAAAGGTGATTGGCGGCGAGGCCAAACTCTCTATAAAATCGTATCATAAAATATACGGTAATCACGCAAGGACCATTGCTTCACGCGCAATACCCTTAAATACCATAGTATATACATTCATATACATACAACCATTTCTACATACACATAGGATCACATTATCACAGCCAAGCATTGGTTTCTAGGATCCATGAGCGCGCGGATACTTTGTAAGGCAATCAAACAATTTTACGAAAGAGTAGTTATAGTCTAGGTTTCAAAAATGACCTAGTTCGCTATAACTAGTGCTCCGATACCAATCTGTAACACCCCCAATTTCACAAGGCAGCGGAATATCAACATTGGGTGTTACTTCATAGCACATCACACATAGTCATAGAAAACGACCTCAAAAGAGACGTTTTATAAAATAAACCATTCGACAAAATCAGAGTTCAATAAAAAGAGGTCCCAATAGCTATTTAAAACTTGAATAAAAATAAAGATTTGTCAAATGTATCGAATGGAAATTGATTGTTTTGCCTTTATTTTATCCAGCGCGGCTCCATGCTCCAACTGCTCTTAAACCTACATACCTGAGAATAGATGCTAAATAGTCAACTCAACGGTTGAGTGAATTCATAGGTTTTCAAATAAAGAATAACTAGATTTTAAATAATCCATAAAGATTTTGAACACAAGAATCTCATCCATTGGCGATATTGCAACACATACAATACCTATATTCCACACTATTATGCTAAGCTCATGACACCGATGCCTTAATCAATAAATTTGCCCTAGTCAGGTATCTTGCCAAATACCCCATACCTCACGTACAACACACCCGGCTGAGCCTCCAACTCACAGGTGCGACCTGCCCGGGTGGGGGTCATCATTCCCAATGGATCCATTCGTCTGTACGAGCGCCTACCCATCATAGGTAGTTAACGGTTCACGATTTATAGGGACTTTTCACTGGCAATAAGCAAAATTAGCCTTACTAATAGTGGCTCATTACCTATACAATCAACGCTTGTGTTCATTTTCCAAAAGCATTCAATCAAACGTCTTTACGTTTATTTACAACAGCATGTATTCGTTCAAAGCATATATTCAAACAACGAATGTTTATTAACAAATATGTATCCTTTTAATGGATATATATAATCTCATATGATTATTTACCAAGAGCATGTATTCCCCCTCGCGGGTTTATAAACACATATAAAGCAGTAAAAGCGAGGCTATGAACTCACCTGATATAGCTATCACATGTTTATCGAGGAACAAACATCCAATAGTCGATACACGACTTCACGAGATATCAGTCGCTCATTGATCGAGAACGAGATGCCCAACGGACGACATATAACCGAACGAGACCTAATATGATGAGACGCGTCTTAGGCTCGAGATGAGTAATAAATCATACATAAGTCAAACACAAATGTAAATAGTTCACTTTAGTAAGTTTGGACATTTAATAAGTTTTATAAACTTTTTATAAAGCCTTTGATAATAGTTTATCATAAATTATCCCATGATAACAATTAAGCCCATTAAAGCCCATTAGTGGCCCATTAAGTGTCCAATTGACTTAAGCCTAATATATGACTAGGTTTGAAATCAAATATTAATTCTAACATTAGGCCCAATAATAGCCCAATAGCCATTATATGTGTATGATGGGCTTTTGTTAAACAAATTCACTTTATAAGCTATTTGGGTTCTAAAACGCCTCCAAACAATGTCCACTTATTACTTCACGTTGGTCGCGTCTCGGGTTTCATAAATCTCAGTATATAGATGAGTCTATATTTATCGACAAGTGGGTCCTACCACCTCGTGTTATATAAAAATGGCCAAGTTTTATGTTATACTAATTATTGGTTGATTTTTACAAATTTTCCCGACATGCCTCGTAGATTAGATTGTTTCTCCTAAACCGTAAATAATCTAGATGAGTTCTTTGTATCAAATTCATTCTTAACTTATGTAGTTTAGTTATTATAAGTCCAATTACCCCTAATTTATACTTATCATAGCTCATTTACCAATTTATCACTTAGGAGAGTTGGCTGTTTTTGTCTGCCAATCTCGTTCTCACCGTTTTGGCCGCCATTTCTAAACCGTAAAGAACTGGTGGACTATCCAATTGATTCTAGTTCTTCATAAATTTATCTACAACCCATAGTTTTATCTTTTTCAATGATTCTGAGTTCTTGTAAGAAGTATCAGGCCGTTTATTCAGCATGTTCAGATTTGTCTATTTTTACCAATTTGATCATATCTTATGAACCAATAATCGCCACGGGTCGTGTCACCCGGAGAAATACTCGCAAAACATTTTTCTATCCCCATATTTCTATAAACAGAGCTGTAAACCCCCCTATGAACTTGAACCCCACATTTTTCAACTCATAAACAATTACCACTTTACTAGTTCAATCTTTGGGCTTGTTTACCACTTTTAAACCATCACGGATTTATATACAATGTCCAAATACCTCATGTAACTATTACAATTATATTTACAGTAGCAAGATGAATAATTACATATATACAAAAGAAAGAGGGACAATGAAAATGAAGAGCAAACAAGTGATCTTACAAAGAAGATGATAAAACAATAAGAAGAATTCAACAACCAAATGAACCCTTCTTTCCAATCATCAATACTCTAATCCAATATGAATTTACCCAAGATCATAGCATGTAGAAAATTCTATAACCTCAGCTCCAAAATGGCCATGAATGTTGTGAATGATGACGTTTATGAAGAACGGAAGCCAAGACTACAACTTGTAATCTCAATCTTTATTATATAACAATATTGTAGTTAAATTATAAAAATGAAATCGATACTTTGGGAACTATAGGGGACGAACAAAATGTAGCCAAGAAGATAGAATTGGAGTGACATGTTATCAATGTGTTTTAGTATGTTGGTGTAGGTTTCTATTAGTTTGACAACTAATGCACAGGTGTCCTTCCATTCAGAAGGTTAAACAACAACAAAGCAAATAAAAGCTTTGTGTTTTCCATCATTTTTTTTGTGGTAGTGGGGTAATATTATTATAAATCTTGCTCCATAATTTGTAAAGGCGGGTATTATCAAAGACCGATATTTTAAAAGTTACGCGATTTGGAAAATACGCGTAAAACACGAAAAATAAACGCTCAGTATAAACTAAAAACATCGACATTCGGATAACATTAATATTCGATAAATAAGTGACGCTTATTATATAAAGTATGTGTAATATTTATATAAATGAATGACTCCTAAAGGCTTAACGTAAATTATGAATAATGCTCGTAAAATAAGAAATTAAAACGACAATAATAGAAAATATTTCTATGTCTTAACGAGGATATTTACGGTCGATGACGGACATAGACTTTGCCGATAAGTAATAAATAACACATATTTGATACGTTAAAACCCTACTCTTGCCGTGTAGTCGAGAAATCAATATTATTCGTCGAACGAACATGACAAATAAATGTCGATTGATAAATATTGGTCTGAATAATAAAATTAGTATTAGAACTCAGTCTAAATTTTGATTTTAAAGTTCGGGTTACTACACCGATCCATTTCGACAATCACGTCAAAACTCCCTAACTCAACAGGCATAAGGTCTATTATGAAAGGATGACCTAGAAGATTTAAAGTGCATCCACGAAGTATAGTGTCGGCTTCTATCAACTCCCCATTAGCTAACTCAATAGTGTACTTAGTGTCTAAGGGCAAAGGGGTCACATCAAGTAAAACACTAAAAACAGTCGACACAAAACTCCTATCGGCTCCAGTATCAAATAAAATAGAAGCATAACGACCATTTAGAAGAAACGTACCCGTCACGACGTCGGGGTTTTGTTGCGCTTCTCCTCCTCCTATCACATAGACCCTTCCACGAGCTTCCCCAGCTTTAGCAATCTTTCCTTGGTCCTTATTCTTTTTCTTTGGGCACTCATTGCTGTAGTGTCCCTTTTGCTGACATTCAAAGCAAGTGACGTTGGCTTTCGTGTTGGGTGGTGACTTACAGTCTCTAGCAATGTGTCTAGTTTTCTTGCAGTTGTGACATTGTACATTGCATATTCCATTATGGTGACGCTTGCATCGATTGCACAAAGGTAACGTCCCATTGTACATTCTTTTTTCCCCAGTACCAGCAGTGTACGCCTTCACGGTTTCTTGCATCTAATTCGGATAGTTCCCATGGTTGTTCCTTTGGTTATTCCCCCATTTTCTCTTGTTGTCCGCGACATTCCCAGCATTTGCTCGAACAACTTGATCCATCAGACTGTGAGCCATCCTTATAGCATCACTAACTTTTGTCGGTCCAGACGATGTCACATTCCCTTGAACTCTACCAGGTAAACCCCAAATGTAGCGCTCAACCTTCTTTTCTTCATCTGGAACCATTCCAGGACATAGCAAACACAACTCTTGGAACCTCCTAGTGTACGTACCAATGTCATTGTTCTTCACAGTCAAGTTCCACAGTTCAGTTTCCATTTTCTGAATCTCATTATGAGGACAGTACTCCTTAGTCAACAACTTCTTAAGTTCCTCCCAACTCATTCCATACGCCTCCTCGGCTCCAACCGTCTGCACATGGGTGTTCCACCATGTCAACGCTCCAGCATCTAAAGTACAAGTAGAATAAGTCACTTGGTTTTCAACAGTAGATCCACTGACACGGAACACAGATTCCATGTTTTTAACCCAACGAGCTAATCCGACAGCTCCTTCAGTACCATTAAAATTCAAAGGGTCACAATTCCTAAAGTCCTTGTAAGTACACGGCTTAGGCGGTCGATTGT
The DNA here is from genome assembly GCA_025667525.1 of Glebionis coronaria. Classification (NCBI taxonomy): domain Eukaryota; kingdom Viridiplantae; phylum Streptophyta; class Magnoliopsida; order Asterales; family Asteraceae; genus Glebionis; species Glebionis coronaria. Next base: position 139,549,442 of record CM046879.1, on the reverse strand, counting down.
CAACATCGTTCGGTGGTGCTTCGTTCACGTTGTTGTTAGCTTGAATGTTTGCTAGTGCAGCAGTAACTCGTTGCGTAATCAGTGCTTCCAATTGTGTGTCGGTCATTCCGTTACGTGTGTTCACCATTGTTTCTCTTCGTTAAGACAACACTGCAATTAAGGTTCAAGAACGAATATACACGTTATATATTTCTTATGCTAAAATAGAATGCAGAATTTAACAGTACAACAAACATAGAAAGGATAGTCATTGGTCAAAGTCATAAAGTTAAATTCCCATTCATAATCAAAATATCAAGTACATAGTCATAAAATAAGAGTTTCGATTAAATACCAAAGATCAAAACAAAACCAAAAATAACACCGAAAATGGTGATTGGAATAAAATCAGACTATAGATGTAATCGAAATGATTCGTGATAGTATGCGATGACATATCCTGCCACCCATTCAAGCGTTAGAGCAGTTGTAGGGTATGCATGACATAATCATGTATAGAAATTAAAGTATGCAAATCAGCGAAATGCATATGTATATAATACATATTACGTATTACATAATATATATTACATATTACTTATAGTGTTATCCTACGTAATACATTACATAGTACACATATGTATACAGAGTAACAAGTAGTCACATCGGTTATAGTCTAGGCCTAAGATGCAAACCTAGTTCTCTATAACCAAGGCTCTGATTACCAAATCTGTAACACCCCAAAATGTGATATGCGGAAGCGGTGAAGCTCGGGGGCTGTTACGTCATTGTATCATAGTTCAAGGTACAAGAGAACGATTCTAAATGAGACGTTTTATAAAAATACCTCGTTGAATTTAAATAAAAGCATCAAAGTACAAAAGGTCTCAGTTTCAAAAGATAGCGTAGCGGAATGTAAAAGTTTTAAACATCAACGAGATAACAGTTCAAAAGCATAAGTGAATAAATGTCTGAAGATAGCCAAGAAATGCATGCGGACTCCAAGTACTTCACACAGCAGATACAAATCATCATCAATTACCTGAGATAAATGCTAAATTGGGTCAACATAAAGTTTGTGAGAATATAGGTTTCAAGTAAAAGTTCATAGTAATTCGATTTCAGATTTCATTTCATGTACACATGCAACTATAGGAGATATAGTGCCAAGTGTAGGATAAATTGGGTGTTCACAATATTTATGATAGCTAAGCTCGTGACATCGAAACTAATGATCCAGTACATACAATAGATTGTATATATAAATTTTGCCCCAATGGAGTACCTAGCCAAGATAACTCCGTTCACACAAATGGTATACACTCGTCCGACGTCAGAATGCCCGAGTGGAGGTTGTCAACCCTCAATAGATCTATCCATATCACAAGAGCTTACTCCAGCAGAGTAATTAACGATTCACGATAGTGGGGACTACGGCTAAAGCAACTTAAGCTATCTCATAAAAAATGTTCACAAAACGTTCACAGAAATCTAGTTTTACTTGCGTCCAGAAGCAAGCATCAAAAGCATTTATCACATCCCAAAACATTAAACATATAAAACAGTTTAATAGGGATCTATAAACTCACCTCAAGCAACAATTCAAACCGTACAAGTATGATCAAATAGTAGCGAGCAACTCTAGCAACAACCTAAATATAATACTATAGTTTAGGCGCTATCAAATAAGTCACAATAGTTCGTCACGTACGTTACTCATCAATCATATATATATTTTGTTGTTAAAATCGTGACTTGTAAATATCATATCGTTGTAAACATTATAGTATATATATACTTAGGCAAACATATTTATTTTTAACTCGACGAAATTTCGACAGCCTTTCGGCGTAAATTTTAATTTACCCAAATTTATCTTAATAAATTTTCCAACATGATTTCTAATGAAAATTCGGCAGCCTTTCGGCGTCACATAAAAATTTGCCATTTTTAGTAAGTACTCAAATCTCGTCCTAAAACCCTAATTTCAACACTTTCTCAATCGCCAATGTTTCAACAAGTCATTTTTCCTCAATAGTATCAATTTCCACTTTCAACGCTCAAACTTTTAACGATACACCAAGTATTCACATTTCGCGCTAATACCCTTTTACAAAACGATCCAAACATTCATATACAACTTTTAGTAACCATTTCGACACTTAAAACAACTCCGTTTAACTCGAAAATGTCGTTTCGACAACTTTAAAAATCTAGACAGCAAACACATTATAGTGTTTTTCACAAAAATTAAGTTTTCCGACAACGAAATTTAAACGACCATATCTTACTCATTTTAGCTCCGTTTTTAGCTCATAATATATCGAAACGAAGGTATTAACTTATATTTTCATAATATCGTAGTAAACTAGTGTCAAAACAATTTTTACGACCCTCTATGTCTCTTAAAAAAATCGGACAGATTGTACACTTTTCGTAAAAACTCGTTTTCGACCATTTTCAAGCGTAACCACTAGTAGTAACACTACTAGTTCCCTCCAATTATTCATAAACACACTCAAAATCAAAGATTTATCTTCAAGTCCACAAATCTAAAAATATACATTTTTATATTTTACAAGTCTTTCAATTAAACCATTTTCATGCATGGATCTAATAGATCCACACATAATTTTCATAGATCTAAAAGATTTCATAACCAAAAATAGTTTTTATCATTTTATTTCAACAAAATAGTTGATGAGTAACATGCATGCATAGATCTACATAGATTATGCATGAAAAATAAAAAAGATGAAAAGGTTTAAGAATTAACCTTCAGTAACGACTCTACGTAACCACGACAACCCGATCTACGCTCTAACCCACTAATAATCAACAAGAACTCAACTTCTATAACTACCACCAAAACTTCTCAAATCTACAAACCAAGAAAACCCATTCTTCTATAAGCTTGTACAAACCCTAGGATGTTTTTATTTTGTGTCAAATCTTCTTAAAATGAAGCTTCAAGAAAATCAACAATGGTGGAAATGGTGTTGTGTTTGTGCCGTGTGTTTTAGAGAGAGAAGGAGAGAGATGTGTGTTTTTTTTTGTGAAATGAATAAGTGAATAATGTGAATTATTTGAGGTGAAATGGGTTAATAAGTTAAAATGTGTAGGAAGGTGTAAGTTAAGCTCAAAATGGTAAAGTGTAAGAATTTTGGTTATCTTGCATGTGGGTGGGTTTTTGGCCGGTTATGGGGAGGGTCCCACGAGGTAAATAATTCAAAATTTTACTATGGTAGCTAGTTAGAAGGTTTAAGGTAAAAAAGGTTAGTTAGTTTTAGGTAAATGTCGAAAAGTATATAGTTAAGTTTAAAATTACGTAAAACTTAAAAACTTGACGAAATATATTAAATTTACGATTTTTCGACGAAAACTGATATTTTATAATTTATAAAGTATTTTATGCACGCTAACGACGGTTAAACGTAAAAACGACGTAAAATACGAAAACGCGATACGTTAATTAAATATTCACAGTAAATACGATTTATTACTATAAATAGCAAAAATACTAAAATATAGACATATATAAACATATATAGAAATATTTAAATACGCTGTTCATGAAAATACGATCACGCTGTTAAAAACTAAACAGTTAAGCACATAATTCACAGATAACGAATAATCTCATGGACTATCGTCGATTCATTGACCGTCTTAGCACTTTGGTCAGGTTCACAGAAAATGTTTAGAATAATGACTGAGCATAGTGTCAAGTCATTACTCGTCATCAAACAGTTTTTCAGAAAACGCGGGATAACCTGCCGGTTCCAACACAGTTAAATCACATAGTTGACTAAATAAAAAGTCAAAGGGTAAAATAGTAATTTTACAAAGTAGAGAAAATTACCAGGTGTTACAACAACAACATAAGTCATGAGTTCAGAATCCATCGAGAAACTTATAGCCGAGCGAGTTATAAATGTTATTGAGGATGTTGCTGTCTACGAGACATAAATCCTCGTCGCTCACGACTCGATGGATCGAGTCATACGTCATAAAGCCAAGGTGGCAAAAAATGTTTACAACAAGAGCAAATGGGACAGTGACCGTGGCGAAAAGGCAATGACCCGGCTACCGAGAGCAACATTCCCAAAGTGCATATTAGGCTGGATGGAGTGGTAGTTGGTTCTCACGGTGAATGAGAAACTCACGCGTGAGTTCCCACCCCCATCGTATATGTCACGCATGAGTTGATACTCACTGTGGTGAACTCTTCACCATAGCGACTTACATTATATCCATTTTATTCCATCTTTTTTCTTTATAATTACCACAAATCCCATTTATTATCTCCAAATACTTATTAACTTTCAATATTTTCCAAACACAATTTCTAAAATCAAAATGGTGTGCTCCTTTCCACACACCGTTGACGAGATTAAGGCTATGATTCAGAAACCCATAATTGAACAACAACGTCGTCAAGATGCGATTAAGACGCTAGCCTATGATTTCGATGCCGCGTATGAAGCTAAAACAAAACTGCGCACAACATGTAAGAAATGCCGTGATATTTCCCCACAGAAACGTGCTTCAATCGACACGTTTCTAAGTAATGAATCTGATAACGATTTCAACATCCGGAGATGCCTGTTTAAAAAGTCGGTAAAATTGGAAGCTCGAATTGAAAAAAAATAATGAATAGCTGAATAACTTGGGTTCTTCGTCCCAAACTCATATCGGTTCTTCATCCTAAACTCAAACAACTCATATCGGTTCTTCATCGCAACAACACCGACGCCCAAATGTTTCTCCCGATCCACCCTATCCAAACAACTCAGATGGCTTACTTAATGACATTCAGTTTCATCAACTTTACTATGATGAACATGTATTGAGAGAAAGCCTGGAAGAAGAAGAAAGGACACAAAGGGAGCTGGAGGCAGAAATTAGGGCCGAATAAGATTACCAAGAGACATTCCGCTGGGAGTTATTCGGTCAGTTATCAGATTCAGATTCGGGAACTGATTAATCGTATTATGTATTTTCATTTTATCTATCTAGTAGTGTATTTCCTTTCGTATTGTATTTGAATTCCAGTATTTTAATGTTTACGTATTGAATTAATGCTTTAATTTTTGAATAATAAGTGCTTACAATTACATTATTAGTTTACGCTTTGGTTTACGAATTAATAAAATTAAGAAGAAAAAAAATTGGTATGATGTGGGGGCGAGTTTCTCACCGCAGTAAGATTGTAAAGTGGGTTGGGTGAGTCGAGGTGACGCTGAGGTGGAGATGAGTTTCTCGCTCACCACTCCATCCAGTCTAAGGTTATGTAAAGCTAAGTCAAAGGGCATGTTACGAGGTAAAAACTCAAATTCATCTCCTCACTTGGGCCCCACGGGGTGTCACGTCACTTGACACTCCCACTTACAAAAAAACTCATGTTATCATGGCATACAACTCCTCCTGACTTTGGCTCCACCACTACCTATTTATTTTCTTTACCCTTATTTTTAACCAAAATAATTTTATTTCATAAAATTCAAATTACAATACATAAAAAAAATACATAAACTAAATAGAAGTTACGAAAAATATAACGAAAAAATAACGAAACCGAAATAACATTTATTTGGTCTAACCGTTGAAAGCATTTGGGTATCGTTTCATGATCTCTTGTTGCCTCACTCGGATGAACGCGGCTTTTTCTGGCCCTGTGTCTTCGGGATCCAACATGAGGAACTCCAACTCTCGACACTCTTTCATCGTCACTTCCTTGTCTTTCATCGCCCAGTAAGCCTCTTGCGCAGCTTGACATTTTTTTTTTCATAATGTCTTTCAAAACGGTCGGACGCCACAGACCCTGCGTTACTTCCAGCGGTGCTCGCAGAAGTTTCAGATTTTGTTTTCTTTGATGGACGTGGTTTTCCGGTAGGACGAGGTCGTGGATCTGGGCTGAATAGTTCTTCAAGAGTGTCTATGTCAATCGGTTCGACCGCATCCCATTTTGGATAATTTTTCAAAATGTTCCAACAGTGGACGTAATTAAACTTTTTACCTTCACTATCAGGGCCGGATTTGGGCATGTGCAGGCGGTGCAATGGCATCGGGCCTTACTTTTCTTATAGCCTCCAATTTCTAGATCTTAGGGTTAGTATATACTCGATTCCGGATATTTCAATACAAGTAAACGATTTGTATTAAGAAAACATATTTAAAATGTAAAAAACTTGAAAATTGAATTACATTGGTGAATGTATGATATATTTGTTTTTAACGAAGTGAAAGTGTAGTGGGCGATTGCTGAAGAAGATGACACAAACTAGAAATTATTTTTTTGTGATTTTTAAGTTTAGTCCTTCTAGTATATTATTTGACAAGTAAAGCATGATTTTAAAATAATAATTTGTTTGTCATTATGTGATGTTTTATTGAAAAGTAAAAAAGCAACCTAAATATTAAAATAAAGAAATGTATATTTGATCTTTTGACATATTATTCTGATAACATATTATTTTCATACAAATTGTCCGTGTCTAATATTATAGTTATAAGTAAGTATTTTTTTGACCTATGAATATTTTTCATTCATTACCACTCAATTATATGGTTAATCTTTGAGACTCTAAATATATTTTCAAAAGTTTTACAAAAAGTTAATGCTTTATATTTAAAAAAGAATACAAGGTATATGCGGTATAAACTTAAATAAAAAAATATTACATAAATTAGTAAGGACTTAACTGTATGATCAAATGGCATAAATGATTGATGATCCAATAGAGTAAATGTATAATAATTTATCTGAAACTACTTTTTAGCATATATTGTTCAAGGGCCTATTACGTAAAATGGCATAGGGCCTCAGAAATCGATGAGATGGCCCTGTTCACTATGTTGAGCGAACGTCTTTTTTGCATTCTCGATGTGATCATGCTCATTTTCACTGCTCTTACCTTGCAAATGCTTGTATACACCATTGAATTTTTGGCATTTTCTGTTAATTCGTGTCCATTTTCCGGTAGCCATATTCTTCGGCCATGGATCGCCAGTTGTAGTACGGTTAAAAACTTCCATAATTTGGGTCCAAAAAGCAACCTCTGATTGGTCATTTCCGATTTCAACGTTTGGCGAAACCTCGATCCAAGTCTCCGTAAGTAACTTTTCTTCAGCGTCTGACCAACGGGTCAAAACCCGTGGTGCGACCTCATCTACCTCGTCATCATCTTCATCCAAATTAATCGGGGATTTCTTTCTTGATTTCGATTGTTTCGAGGGACGTTTTCCATGTGTATTTCTTCTTGATATGTATCTGGTACTTTGAATTGACCTTGTGATTGTGTAGCAAATGGTTGTTGTTGCGGAGGAAAAGGTTGTGATGGAAAGTAGTTATGGTGTGACGGTTGTGATGAAAACAATTGAGGTGCATTGTTTATCGGATTTTGAAAATTTTGAAATCCTACTTGCGGTTGGTAATTTTGATAACCAAATTGATAATTTTGGTCAGGTGAGAATTGAGATAAGTTAGTCGGATATTGTTGCGAGGATCCGATGAAGTTTTGGGACGACGGAGTAGAAAAATTAGATGAAGGTGAAAAAAATTGTGGCGCTTGGGTGTAACATCCCATTTTGATAAGTGGACCCTTACATGATAATTATGACGTGTCATCAAAGCATGCAAGGTAAATGTCTTAAAAACATAAATGACCATAATGGAAAACCAGAATCAAACATCGGTCCTCAAACATAAGCTGCATAAAGTAAAGAATGTAGAAAAGGACTAAATAATTTCCAAGCAAGCATAAGTATATGAAATGCAAAAAGGAAAATAAGTCTAGATAGCTTCCAGCCTATGCACGTACTCTTAGTTGCTCAAGTTCGTCCCTGTGTACCTGCCGTATAAGAACATGAAAAGAAAATACGGCTGAGCAATACGCTTAATGAACGGATATAATGACATGATATGAATAACTGAAACATAATTAAAATATGAAATGCAGCGGAAAATGTGTAAGCCCTGAAAAATCTGTAACATGTTTTATAAACTGGTTTATATCTGAAAAGTCATATGTTTATTCATGAAAATGTAATTTAAATTCCAATGAGCTCATATAGGTCATGAAAGGTATCAACGTGCATGAATACATAGAGGGGTGCCCTCATCATGCAATTAGAGGGGTGTCCTCTAATTATATTAGTTCGGGTGGAGGGATCAGCTCTAATGTGACGGGTGTAGAGCACACACCACAATCACCTTGTAAATCTACAAAACATGTACTAGGATGCACCCATACGCCCCACATGATAATAATAGTTATGGCCAAATAACTGAAAGGGACGCCGCGAGAAATCACTCTCGTCACGGAAGAGTCATGACACCGGTGCCTCAAGTGTCATGGTTATGGTACCTCCATAAGTAGGTGAACATGGCATGCATGTATATAGCCCACGCAATTTAAAATGATAAAATGGTAATTACTGAAAAGTCTTATGACATGTAAACTATTGGGGAAAACAGATGGCAAAAAACGGGGAATCCTAATCATGCATAGAAATAGGATGTCCTTACTGAAGGACGGAATATACGTACCTTATGTCCAGTAACGATGAAAGATGAAAGGTGGAAAGTAATCTACTCCGACTTCACGAGTGCTACATAATAAAGGACGTGAATGAGTTATGTGTTCATGTATAACTGACTGGTTCTTAGTTTACTTTACTTATTCTTGACTTGTTTTTACTTGTTCTTGACTTGTTTTACGTGTTCTTGGCTTGTTTTATTGTTTCATGTGTTACCGTGTATTTTCTTAGTGTTTTCATGTGTTCTTGATTAACGTATTTCATGTTTCATCTATTATTATACTTTATGTTTCATAATGAGTACCTTTCTAAAAATAACAGGTTCCAATATATAGTAACTTTCCAAAAAAAACAGGTTTCTATATATAAAAACTTTCCAAAAACAGTGAGTTTCCATAAATAGTAAGTTTCTAAAAATAGAAAGTTTACATAATTAGTAAGTTTCCAAAAACAGAAAGTTTCCATAAATAGTATGTTTCCATAAATAGCATATTTCCATAAATAGTAATAAGTTTGTTTAATAAGTATGTGATATAAGCTAAAGCTTAATGAGCATATTTTATAAGTCATGATTCATTAAATGTCATAATATAGTAAAGTTTATTAATAAATAAATACTTTAGTCTAACATGATAGTTATTAATTAATAATATAATACATGATTTATAAATGATTATTAATTGTAATAATATAACTTGATTTTATATTAATAAAACTTTATCATAACTTGACTATTATATAATTAAACTAAAGTAAGATATTAATTTAATTAAACCATGAATAAAATGTAATTAAATAATTAAGCTAACTCCTTAATTACACTAATTAAATATGCCATGTAATTTTTCATGAATAAATATATAAAATAATTATTATAAGTGTATAGTTTATTTAATTAATGAGGCATGTTAATTTCATAATTAATTTATTAATTAACATAGCCTAAGTCCCAATTTAATTAAATAAAAGTGTATAACCAAACACCCCTTTTTGGTTCGGTTTCCGAGCCCCATGACAAACCCATAACGAGACCCCCATGGTCTCGGCTCGCTCGCACAACAAACATCACCACAACCACTACGGTTGTGGCTTTGCCGCCACCTGCCGAGACTAGCCACCAGCCTCAGCCGGGTGCCCACCACCAGCGCATAGCTTCCCACCGAGAGCTGTGATGCTCTCGGTTGCCACTGCCAAGCCAAACGCCCCACTGCTGGGGTTGTTTGGTGTTGCGGCTGACCAAACACAACAGCCACCGACCCCATTTGGGGTTCGGTTGGCCGAACAAAACCCACACCGAGAGTCTTTGACTCTCGGTTACCATGACCATCATAACCAAAACCCGATTCAATCTTGATTAATACATGTTTTAATCATTAAACATCATGTTCATAACTCAATTGTATTAATTCATGATCAAAGAAATAATAAAAAAAGATTAAAGATTTAGGGATACCGTATGTGATTTAATGAATGATGAACACACTTAATCTAAACCCGAATTAATCCACAACCAAACTTTGCTTTTCCTCTTCCTTTTTCTTTGTGAAAGCCGGCGGCACCAAGAGATATCTAATGGGGCACCATGTAGCCGCATGATCTCCTGCTGGAATATTTTTGTTAATCTGCTAACTGGATAATCCTTGCGGATTGGAAGGAAATGTTCAGATTTAGTCAAACGATCGACAACGACCCAAATAGCATCATGATTCTTCTGAGTTTGAGGTAATCCGGTAACAAAATCCATGGAGATCTTATCCTACTTCCATTCGGGAATTTCTAATGGTTGTAGTTAACCACTAGCTCGCTGATGTTCTATCTTAACCTGTTGGTAGGTCAAACATTTAGAAACGAAGGTAGCAACATCTTGTTTCATGTCGCTCCTCCAAAAATGCTGCTTGAGATCATGATACATTTTTGTAGAACCTGGATGAATCGAAAATGGAGAGATGTGAGCCTCGGTCAATAAGGCTTCTCTGAGTGTAAGATCATCTGGAACACATAACTTGGTACACTGTCATACAATGCCATCGTCATCTATACGGAACTCTGTCTGCTGATCGATATTCTGAATAATCGCCCATATCTCACAGTCGTCCTTCTGAGCTGCCTTGATCTGAGAGATTAAGTCTGGCTCAACTCTCAGATTAGCCCAGTAACCATGTTTTCCACGTATAAAGAGCTCAATGTCTAAGCATTCTAGATCACGAATAATTTTCTCTACAACCTTGATGCCAGCGATCATGCCTGATTTCCTGCTTAAAGCATCGACCACCACATTAGCTTTACCAGGATGGTACTGAATTTTGGTGTCATAATCCTTTAGTAGCTCTAACCACCGTCTTTGTCTCATGTTTAGTTCTCGCTGAGTGAATATGTATTTGAGGTTCTTGTGATCAGTGAAGATGTCACATGACTCACGATAAAGATAATGCCTCCAGATTTTGAGTGCAAAAAAAATTGCTGCTAATTTCGGATCATGAGTGGGATAATTTTCTTAATATGGCTTAAGCTATCGTGATGCATAGGCAATCACCTTCCCATGTTGCATGAGTACAAATCCAAGTCCTTTTCTCGAAGCATCGCTATAAATCTGAAATCCACCTGTGCCAGATGAGAGAATAAGAATAGGTGTAGAAACTAAACGCTGCTTAAGTTCTTCAAAGCTCTTCTCCCGCTCATCATTCCAGACAATTTATATCCCTTACGCATCAGCTTAGTCAAAGAAAAGGCTAACTGTGAAAAGTTCTCCACAAACCTTCGATAATATCCAGCTTACCCAGAAAACTACGAACCTCTGTTGAAGACGTCGATCTTGGCCATTTTGTGATAGCCTCAAAATTCGCAGGATCTATGGTTATCCCTTCTGCGGAAAGAATGTGGCCCAGAAATGCCACCTTACTTAACCAGAATTCACACTTGGAAAATTTTGCATATAGTTGCTTCTGGAGAAGAATCTGCAGTAGCGTGCAAAGATGCTCCTCGTGTTCTTCCTTAGATTTCGAGAAGATCAGAATGTCATCGATGAATACAATGACGAACTTGTCTAGAAACTCATGAAATACGCGGTTCATCAAATCCATGAATACCGCTGGAGCGTTTTTGAGTCCGAAAGGCATGACTATGAACTTATAGTGACCATATCGTGTGCGAAAAGCAATCTTTGAAATATCCTGCTCCTTCTCTCGCAGCTGATGGTAGCCTGATCGTAGATCAATCTTAGGAAAAGTGCTTGGCACCTTGCAGTTGGTCAAATAAATCATCGATACGTGGTAATGGATAATGGTTTCTGATTGTGATCTTGTTCAGCTCACGGTAGTCAATACACAGTCGCATGCTTCCGTCCTTCTTCTTAACGAATAACACCGGTGCACCCCATGGTGATACACTCAGGTAAATGAAACCTCGCTTCAGTAACTCCTGCGGTTGGTCTTTCAAGTCCTTGAGCTCTATGGGAGCCATGCGATAAGGAGCCTTGGAGATAGGTTCAGCTCCTAGAACGAGCTAAATGCCAAACTCTACTTCACGGATAGGTGGTATACCCAGAAGTTCTTCTGGAAACACATCTGGGAATTCTGAAACAATGGGTTGATCATGGATAGATGGAGCTTCAGTAGCCGTGTCATGAATAGTAGCTAAGAAACCTTCGCCACCATGAGCTAATAAGGCAGTGCTTGCAAGGCAGAAATGATTTGTACAAACTTTCCTGGAATAAAACCATTATGAATGTGTTCTGGGGCTTGAACATCACTGAATATGACTTGATATGTATGGCAATCAATCGTGGCGTGGTGTTTTTTTAACCAGTCCAGGCCTAAGATCATATCAAATTCGCGCATGTCCAAAGGAAGTGCGTCGACAGGACGAATCTTGTCAATAAATTCTAAGGGAATATGTTTGTACACATGGGTAATACGAACAGAGTCTCTCATGGGCGTGGATATATTTAACACGTTATCAAGTGGCATAGGTGTCTTATTAATACGAGAAACATAAGTAGTGGATATAACTAAATGGGTCACACCTGTATCAAATAGAACACAGGCAGCATGTCCATACATAAATAAGATGCCAGTAATGGTACCTGAAGACTTGTTGGATTGGTCCCTTGTAGTGGTGAACACATGACCTGATGTTGCTGGTTTTTGAGGGGCATGACCCGATGTCCAAACGGTTTCCCCTTTCTTGCAGTCTTTCATGAGATGTCCTGCTTGCCTACACTTGAAGCAAACACCTGTAGCACGACGACAGGGTTTTGGATTCCTACGTCCGCAAGTGGTGCAGATGGGATGAGAATACCCACCAATGGGTGCCCTTGCCAGCTAGGAGCCTGATTCGGAAGATATGTGTGAGACATGATTGTTGGAACATAAACATGACTACACTGAGAGTTTAGGTATAATACCATATTGATCTGAACAGTTGGGATGCTGACCCCTGTGGTCCTGATCCCGCCCGTTACCCGAGTTTCTGTAAAAATGCTGAAATGTTAGAATTTGTGTCATACAACAACTTAGTTTTGAAGAGTTTAAATTTTAGGGACCTCCTATTGTTGGAGTGGCTAGCATTTTTACGGTAGTTATCACTACCGTCACACTTTTCTGATCTATAACGGTCGTTAGTCTGACCGTGTCCCTTGTAGTTGTTCTGTTGAGTGGCCGGTTGGGACCGGTCTCCACCCTTCTTCCTAAAAGATACAATTGAATAGAGCATGATATATAATTGAAAGTACTGATATGAATGAGATGATAACGCTTGATAACTGAAATATACCTCTTATCTGGTTGATCTGACTCCTCATACTTATCCCTCTCCTGGAGCATCTCCAGACTACGTGTTGCATCAGCAACTTGTGCCACATTGGTGAATGTAGCACACAGCAAATGATCAATAATCGAGGTGTGAAGAGCCCAACGGAAATGCTTCGCTTTCTCCTCTGTTGTGCCAGCAGCTGGACCCAGAAAACCAGCTAGCCTGAGGAAACGCTGCATGAATTCTGTGATGTTCTCACCTGCCTTCTGATGGATAGCATGATAATCCCTCTTCAGTCATTCTTGCTCAGCTCTAGGGAAGAATTGATTGTAGAAAAACTCTGTGAACTGCGCCCATGTCAATGTAGTAAGCCATGCCTCACCTCCATTGGTCTGCTTGTAAGCCCTCCACCATGCTAACGCATCACCCTCAAACTTGTAGCATTCCAACCTCTCCTTGTATACCTCATCGCAACCCATGGCGTCAAAGATCTTTTCCATATGTGATATCTAGTTCTCAGCATCTGACGGGACATGGGCCTTCTCGAATGGTTGAGGCTTCTGCTTTTTGAAACGTTCCAGCCATGTGTGGAGTGTGACTGGTAGAGGAGGAGGATTTGCATGATTTGGTAAAGCCTGATATTCTGCTCGAATCTGATTTCGGATTTGGGGAAGCATAGCCTGCAAAGCAGCATTGACAGCTGCAGCGAGTTTCGCGTATGTGCGTGTGTTAACCATCTGACGGTTTCAAAGAGAAAATAAATGATTAATCTGTTAGAAACATGGAATAAGCATAAGAGATACATGGAAGAATTATGAAGACATAGTCAACGAAATCTGACATTAGCTAGGGTGGACGACTATGGTTCAATCCACAAAGCAAAATTCGAAGAAAACCACATGCGACTAAGGACGGTCGATCCTGTATCAACCCTTACTTAGTCAAAAACTTAAAGAAAACAATGATACATGAAATAAAATTAACTGTCAATTTAGGAAGATCCTGGTTACTACCCACTAGTCACAAGTCAAGTTTTAGAGCCTACAGGTCGAAACCTTGGTTCTGATACCATAATTGTAACATCCCACTTTGATAAGTGGACCGTTACATGATAATTATGGCTTCATCAAAGCATGCAGAGTAAATGTCTTAAAAACATAAATGACTATAAAGGAAAACCGGAATCAAACATCGATCCCTAAACATAAGCTCACACATGCATAAGGTAAAGAATGTAGAAAATGACTAAACAATGTCCAAGCAAGCATAAGTATATGAAATGCAAAAAATAAAAGAAGTCTAGATAGCTTCCATCCTATGCATGTACTCCCAGTTGCTCAAGTTCGCCGCTATGTACCTGCCGTATGGGAACATGAAAAGAAAATACGGCTGAGCAATACGCTCAGTGAACGGATATAATGACATGATATGAATAACTGAAACATAAGTAAAATATGAAATAGAGAGGAAAATGTGTAAGTCTTGGAAAACCTGGAACATGTTTTATAAACTGGGTTATATTTGAAAAGTATTATGTTTATTCATGAAAATGTAATTTAGATGCCAATGAGCACATATAGGTCATGAAAGGTATCAACGTGCATGAATACATAGAGGGGTGACCTCGTCATGAAATTAGAGGGTTGACCTCTAATTATATTAGTCTGGGTGGAGGGATCAGCTCCAATGTGATGGATGTAGAGCACACACCACAGTCACCTTGTAAATCTACAAAATATGTACTAGGATGCACCCATACGCCCCACATGATAATAATAATAATGGCCAAATAACTGAAAGGGACGCCGTGAGAAATCACTCTCGTCGCAGAAGAGTCATGACACTGGTGCCTCAAGTGTCATGGTTATGGTACCTCCATAACTAGGTGAACATGGCATGCGTGTATATAGCTCAGGAAATTTAAAATGATAACATGGTAATTACTGAAAACTTTTATGACATGTAAACTATTGGAGAAAACAGTTGGCAGCAAACGGTGAATCCTAATCATGCATAGAAAGAGGATGTCCTTGCTGAAGGACGGAATATCCGTAACTTATGTCCAGTAACGATGAAAGATGAAAGGCGGAAAGTATTCTACTCCGACTTCACGAGTGCTACATAATAAAGGACGTGAATGAGTTGTGTGTTCATGTATAACTGACTGGTTCTTAGTTTACTTTACTTATTCTTGACTTGTTTTTACTTGTTCTTGACTTGTTTTACTTGTTCTTGGCTTGTTTTAGTGTTTCATGTGTTACCATGTATTTCTTAGTGTTTCCATGTGTTCTTGATTAACGTATTTCATGTTTCATGTGTTATTATACTTGATGTTTCATAATGAGTAACTTTCTAAAAATAATAGATTTCTATATATAGTAACTTTCTAAAAATAGCAGGTTTCTATATATAGCAACTTTCCAGAAATAGTAAGTTTTTATAAATAGTAAGTTTCCAAAAATAGAAAGTTTCCATAATTAGTAAGTTTGCAAAAATAGAAAGTTTCCATAAATAGTATGTTTCTATAAATAGCATGTTTCCATAAATAGGAATAAGTTTGTTTAATAAGCATGTGATATAAGTTAAAGCTTAATGAGCATATTTTATAAATCATGATTAATTAAATGTCATAATATAGTAAAGTTTATTAATAAATAAATACTTTAGTCTAACATGATAATTATTAATTAATAATATAATACATGATTTATAAATGATTATTAATTAATAATATAACTTGATTTTATATTAATAAAAGGGTTTTAAATGGTAAAAGTTATAAAATATCATCTTACTTATTAATTTGTGCCGACTTTAAACACTTACTATTTTATCTCGTGACTTTACCATTGTACTTACAAATTTGCTCTGACTATACCAATTTAAGCGTTAAATGACTTTACCATTGTACTTATAATTTTGCTCTGACTTTACCATAACTTGATTATTATATAATTAAACTAAAGTAAGATATTAATTTAATTAAATCATGAATAAAATGTAATTAAATAATTAAGCTAAGTCATTAGTTAAACGTGCCATGTAATTTATTATGAATAAATATATAAACTAATTATTATAAGTATATAGTTTATTTAATTAATGGGTCATGTTAATTTCATGATTAATTTATTAACTAACATAGCCTAAGTCCCAATTTAATTAAATAAAAATGTATAACCAAACACCCCTTTTTAGTTCAGTTTCCGAGCCCCATGACAAACCCATACCGAGACCCCCATGGTCTCGGCTCGCTCGAACAACAAATATCACTACAGCCATTGCGGCTGTGGCTTTGTCGCCGCTTGCCGAGACTAACCACTGGCCTTAGCCGGGTTCCCACCACCGGCGCACAGCCTCCCACCAAGAGCTGTGATGCTCTCAGTTGCCACTGCCAATCAAACGCCCCACTGCTGGGGTTGTTTGGTGTTGCGGCTGACCAAACACAACAGCCACCGACCCCATTTGGGGTTCGGCTGGCCGAACAAAACCCACATCGAGAGTCTTTGACTCTCGGTTCCTGATTGGTGTATTTTGCATACACCTAATAGCATGTTAAATTAGCATAATTGTATATTTATTTGTCGTTATATATGTACTTTGAGTGTGTTTTGTGATTATGTAGGTTACGAGCAAAGTGGAATAAAAATAGACGCTTAATTAATTTTTTGGAGAAAAGACATTGTGAGCGCCGATAAATGAAGAAAAAATATTGAAGAAAAAGATTTGAGCGAGTCGCAATATTTTCGGTCATCTTTTATTTGTCCGGGTTCGTTCGAGCAATTTTCGATGTTCGGCTATTTTTAAGTGGGCCAAAACAATACTATTAATTCAAAATTAAAAAAAAAAAAAAGAAGGAAAAAACCCTTTGGGCCCACTAAATAACCGACATTCAACAGGGCTATATAAACATTGGGATAAAAAAAAAGTGGAACCATTCGTGACTTTTGGGGGAGAAAAAAAACACGATTGATAAAGTTGGTGAAAAAAAAAAACGATTTTAATAAAAAAAAAGAGAAGATCAATTTGGCTTTTGGGGATTCCAAAGTGGAGGACAAGTTGGCCGCAGGATAAAAAAAAAGAAGATTTCTTTTATTGAAGATAAAGATGGTGGTTGTCATTAAGCGGGTCGGGTACACCGCAATGTCCGGCTAATTTTGTTTTAATTCTTTCCGGTAACTTTATTTATGGTTTGATCATTACTTTTGGGTTATCATATTTTTACTACATTGATTTATGATTTATTTATAAATTATTTTTATTGACTTAATATTATGTTTAATTATTTGTGTGAGACAATTTATTGTTAGTTAACGATTCATACTTATTTTATTTAGTTAAAAAAAAAAGATGGTCGTATAATAAACATAAGTTGTACCTAAATAAATTATTAAAACATAATTATTGGTTGGATTAATATAAGATTTATTATCGCGAGTCGTTGATGAACATAATAAATGCCGACATTAATTCATTCATATTAAGTCAAAATAATCTCTGTAATCGGTTCTAAAAAGTTTCAATAATCCATTAGTGTGATCAACCATAAATATTAGGAGCTGGAAGGGATTGCATTTTTCTTTTAATTGATTACATCTTATTTTATTTTTCTAGCTTTACTATTAGCTTAATAATTAATTTAATTTTTAATCCGCATTTTTATTATTAAAAGTATTTTAGTTGTTAGATTTCAAAAGCAAAACCTTTATTGATCAGTGATCACCTCAAAACTTAAACTAAAACCACATAGTCCTCGTGGATCGATACCCATTTACCCTATCTAATATAAGGTAATTAGGTTTATTTTTGACCGGTACTTCGACGTCGATCAAATTTTGGCGCCGCTGCCGGGGACTCAGTGAGCTTTTCGTTTAAGTTTTTGTTAATATTTTTCTTTAATAAAATACAAAAATACAAAAAGATTTTATTTTTCTTGTTTTGTTTTGTTTTGTTTGTTTGTTTTGTTTCTTGTGAGTGTGCAGGTTAGTGTATGCGCACGCGTAGATCGGGACGTACATCACCGTTAGCTTACGATCCCGAGGTTGAGAAAAGTGCGAGGTTGAGAAGGAAGACGTTTCGACAGTTTTCTACTAATCTTGATTTTTCAGGTTTAGCAGAGCTTTTCGCTGAAATGCCAGGTGACGAAGATGCTGGCGGAAGTGCTAGCGGCAGTAGTAGCGGAGGAGAATCTCCACCACGGGGTGTTGATTCTTATTACAGGCCGGGGATCTTCGAGGATCCCTCGCCTATCGTTTATCCGGATCCGGTTAAAGGGGTTACAAGTAACTTCAAGATCCAGCCGAACCTCATAGCAATCTTGCCAGTGTTTAGAGGTCGTGAGGAGCCATACGCACATCTGCGAGAATTCTTCTCAATTGCTGACACACATCAGGTTAATAACATTACTAAGGATGAGGTAAGACTTCGCTTTTTTCCTTTTTCTCTTAAAGATCAAGCTAAGGACTGGTTCTCATCTCTTGAGCCAGGTAGTATTAACTCATGGTCTGAAATGCAATCTGCTTTTCTTGAGGAATTTTATTCTATAAGTAAGACTGCTGCCATTAGGAATAAGATTAAATCCTTTCGTCAAATCCCAGGCGAGCAGTTTCATGAAGCATTTAATAGACTTAAGGAGTTATTAAGAACATGCCCTCATCACGATGTTCCAAAATGGGAGCTTGTCAAAGTCTTCTATGATGGGTTGGATTATAACAACCAACAATTTGTGATGGCCACTAGTGGGGGTATGTTTTTCTCGCGACCTATGGAGGAAGAATGGGAGTTTTTTGAAAAACTAAGCAAAGGTTCTAAGACCCAAGCTTCAGTGGATCGAAACAACCACCCATCTTCCGCCAATTATGTGTCTAACCAACGTGGCACAAATTCTGAAATTAGCGAGTTAAGTAAGAAAGTTGATCTTTTGTTGAAAAATATAGGAAAAGGTGTTCCAAATGTGTCTAATGTGTCGCATAGTGGGTGTTCAATGTGTGGTGATCCGAGTCACTCTGTCGATAATTGTCAAAATTGGGGGGCGCCACCGAATGAGGAGGTAAATGGAGTCTACGGTGGTCGTCCACGAAATGACCCATTCTCCGAAACTTACAATCCTGGATGGCGCAATCACCCCAATTTCCGTTGGAAAGATGAAGACAGTCGCCCTAACAATACCCAACAACAACACTATGGTTACAAACCAAGGTATGAGGGTGGCGATTCATCTAACTTCCAACAAAATTCTTACAATCATAGGCCACAACAACAATATCCAAATCAGGGCCAAGGCCAAGATGACAACCGTCTCTTGAACCTTGACCGAAAGTTTGATAGGCTTATGGATTCATTGTCTACCAACAATCAAGAGATTAATAGAAAATTTGAGGTCACTAATCAAAGACACGAGACCACTACTAAATCTATTGCAGCTCTTGAGAGACAAGTTGGTCAATTGGCGGATCAATTAAGCAAAAGAGACGAGGGAAGGCTACCGAGCTATCCCACCATGAATCCCGCACACAAGAAAAATGGAAATGAGCATGTGAATATGGTGACATCTATTCGAAACGGTAAAATCTACAACAATGACAAGGGAATTCCAAATTCTCCTGATGTCGAGGATTTCGTTACCGATGACGAAATTATTGTTGAAGGTAAAAATTCTGATAATGTTAAGTCCGGTTCTGAGTTGGTAAATGATTTGTTAAATGATTTTCCTAAACCAGCAACACCGAATCCTAAAGCTACTGAGTCTCCTGAAGTTGGGGAGGGTGGTGTGTCCAGCACACCTTACCCTACGGCTTTGGAGAAATCGACATCTGCAAGGTTAGCTAAAAAGGGTCCTCACGCTGAGGATATGTGGGAGACTTTCAAGCAAGTTAAGATCAATCTCCCCCTTATTGATGCTATCAAGCAAATTCCTGCGTATGCCAAGTTTTTAAAGGACTTGTGTACCCAGAAGAGGAAGCTGAAGGCGTCTTTGCCTAAAAAGATTGACCTAACTGAGCATGTTAGTGCAGTCTTATCTAGCTCCCTTCCTCCTAAATTCAAAAATCCTAGAGCACCGTTGATTTCAGTGGTGGTCGGAAATATTGCCATTAAGAAGGCGCTCCTTGATCTTGGTGCCAGTATCAACATCCTTCCTGCTAGTTTGGTTGATAAGTATGACTTAGGAACTCTTCGTAAGACAGACACCATTATTTCCTTAGCCGATCGATCTACCAAAATTCCTAGAGGTATCTTAGAGGATGTAATTGTGAAAGTTGATGATTTCTATTACCCAGTTGACTTCTTTGTTATGGACATCGAGTCACAATACAAGGATGTTCAACCAACTATTATCCTTGGGTGCCCATTTTTAGCCACGATAGATGCTAGGATTAATTGTCGGACTGGCGCCATGGATATTGCCTTCGCTAATAAGAAGATAAGATTGAATGTGTTTAATTCTATGAATTCTCCTACGATGAATGAATGTTACCAAGTAGATGTGATTGATGAGGAAGTTCAAAAGTATGCATCCCGTATGCTTAAGGATGATCCTTTGGAATTATATTTAACTGGTGATAACGAGGAGATTCTTGATGTTGCTGAAGTTCTAGAGACTCAAGAGTGTTTGGTCAATTCTTTGGACCATCAAAAACCACCTTGGTCTTATAAAGTGGAGCCCTTGCCTTCTACTTTTGACACGGCTACGAAGCCGTCTTTGGAGGTGCCTCCAACTCTTGAGTTAAAACCTTTGCCATCCAATCTCAAATATGCTTTTCTAGGTCCTAATAATAAGTTACCCGTTATTGTTGCTTCTGATCTTTCTGAATCACAAGAGGGAGCACTTCTAAAAGTGCTTTCCAAGTACAAAGCAGCAGTGGGATGGACGATTGCAGACTTGAAAGGGATCAGCCCTTCATTATGCATGCATCGAATTGTTACGGACCCAAATATTAAGCCAGCAAGAGATGCACAAAGGCGTCTGAATCCTAATATGAAAGAGGTAGTCAAGACGGAAGTTCTTAAATGGTTAGATGTCGGTATCATCTATCCCATCTCGGATAGTAAATGGGTAAGTCCTACTCAAACGGTGCCTAAAAAGGTCGGAATCACCGTTGTTGAAACCGAGAATGGGGAAAAGCTCACAACCCGACCAGTTACTGGGTGGAGAGTTTGTATAGATTACCGTAAGCTGAATAATGCCACATCTAAAGATCACTTCCCACTACCTTTCATTGATCAAATAGTTGAGAAGCTTTCTGGTAAGAAGTTCTATTGCTTTTTGGATGGGTACTCCGGTTATAATCAAATACCCATCCATCCTGATGACCAGGCCAAAACTACGTTTACATGTCCTTATGGAACGTTTGCATTTCGAAGAATGCCTTTTGGTCTGTGTAATGCACCTGCTACCTTTCAGCGGTGTATGATGAGTATCTTTTTTGACATGGTTGGAGAATCTGTAGAGATATTTATGGATGATTTCTCCATCTTTGGTCAATCTTTTGAAAGCTGCCTTGATCAGCTTGAAAGTGTGTTAAAAAGATGCACCGAAACTAATTTGGTGCTTAGTTGGGAGAAGAGCCATTTCATGGTTCGAGAGGGAATTGTATTAGGGCATGTTGTGTCTGAAAAAGGATTTGAGGTTGACCGTACCAAAGTTCAAGTAATTTCAACCCTTCCTCCTCCCACTACCGTCAAAGGTGTGCGTTCTTTTCTTGGTCATGCTGGGTTCTATAGGCGATTTGTTAAAGATTTTAGTGCTATATCAAAGCCTCTTTGCAATCTACTCTTAAAAGATGCACGCTTTGACTTTAATGAATCATGTCTTAACGCATTCAATATGCTTAAGCAAAAGCTTGTAGAAGCCCCTATTCTGCAATCACCTGATTGGTCGAAGCCTTTCGAGATCATGTGTGATGCGAGTGATTATGCCGCTGGGGCGGTTCTAGGACAGCGGGTCGATAAGAAACCCGTTGTGATCTTTTATGCTAGTAAGACTTTTTCAGAAGCTCAAATGAATTACACTACTACTGAAAAAGAGTTGTTAGCCGTGGTTTTTGCTCTTGATAAGTTTAGGTCTTATATTTGGGGGCATTCTAAGGTGATAGTATTTTCAGATCATAGTGCCTTAAGACATTTGTTGACTAAGAAAGAGACAAAACCGAGGTTGCTTAGGTGGATTTTGCTTCTACAGGAATTTAATCTAGAAATTCGGGATAAAAAGGGGTCAGAAAATGTAGTTGCTGACCATTTGTCTAGAATTATCCCTCCGCCGTTCAACCCTTCTGATGTGATTAAGGAAAGCTTTCCGGGTGAAAGTTTATTTGAGGTTTCTAAGGTTCCTTGGTACGCAAATATAGTTAATTACCTAGCTGTTAAAAAGCTCCCGGATTTTTGGTCCAAACAACAAAGAAAATACTTCTTCTCTCAGTTGAAGCATTATTTTTGGGAGGATCCGGAGCTATATAAGGTATGTGCTGACCAAGTTGTTAGGAGATGTGTTCCTGACCATGAGCATATGGACATATTGGCTCATTGCCATTCTTATGCATGTGGTGGTCACTTTGGTGCTACGAAAACTGGGCATAAAGTCCTACAAAGCGGTTTC
This sequence comes from Glebionis coronaria, assembly GCA_025667525.1. Taxonomy (NCBI): domain Eukaryota; kingdom Viridiplantae; phylum Streptophyta; class Magnoliopsida; order Asterales; family Asteraceae; genus Glebionis; species Glebionis coronaria. The sequence continues at coordinate 139,526,581 of CM046879.1, read as the reverse complement.
TTTTGGCCGACTATTTTCAAGGATGCCCAGTCTTTTGTGAAAGCATGTATTCGTTGCCAACAAGTTGGTGGGATTTCAAGGCGCGATCAAATGCCTATGAATCCCATACTCGTTGTTGAGATCTTTGACGTGTGGGGTATTGATTTTATGGGACCATTCCCCACTTCCCATGGCAATGTTTACATTTTAGTGGCAGTGGATTATGTGTCTAAGTGGGTAGAGGCTGAGGCGACTAGAACAAATGACCATAGTGTAGTTCTTAAGTTTGTTAAGAAAAATATCTTTGCTAGACATGGAATTCCTAAGGCTATAATTAGTGATGGGGGTTCTCACTTTAAGAACTTTAAATTTGGGAAATTACTGAAACACTATGGAGTTAATCATAGGATAGCTACCCCTTATCACCCACAGACTAGTGGACAGGTGGAAGTATCTAATAGGGAGATTAAGCGAATTTTGGAAAAGACCGTTCGTAGTGATAGGAAAGATTGGTCCTTGAGGTTAGATGATGCTTTGTGGGCATATAGGACGGCTTTTAAGACTCCTATTGGTATGTCATCGTATAAGTTGGTGTATGGCAAGGCGTGTCATTTACCAGTTGAGATAGGGCATAGGGCTGAATGGGCGATTAAGACCGTTAATCTGGATTTAGAGAAAGCGGGTAGTTCTAGGAAACTTCAATTATCTGAGCTAGATGAGATTAGACGTGATGCTTATGAGAGTTCTAGGATTTTTAAGGAGAAAACCAAAGCTTTTCATGATCGACACATCACCAAGAAGTCCTTCTTGGTTGGTCAAAAAGTTTGGTTATTCAATGCTAGACTTAAGCTTTTTTCGGGAAAGTTGAGAAGTAAATGGACGGGTCCATACATAGTGACTCAAGTCTCTCCATACGGAGCCATTGAAATAAAAAATATGGTGGGTGGAGAGCCTTTTAAAGTTAATGGACACCGTTTAAAGCCGTATGTTGAGTTGGAGAGTGATCAGATGGAAACGGTGGATGTGGTTTACTTGGAACCAATCCAACCGTCTCAATAGCTCATATGAGTTATGTCTGGCTGAAGACGGTAAACTTAGCGCTTCGCGGGAGGCAACCCGTGGTTTGTGGAACTTTGTGGGTGTGTTCACTACAAACCCTCACGAGACAAAACTCGTCCAGTCGGGCTACCGAGTGGTTTAAAGGCTTGTTGCATACGCTAAATGCAACCGTGATTCCTACGAAAGTGAGTTAGGTTTTTGTTTTTTGTGTGAGTTTGTCAAATTGATTTTTAACCAAAATTTCAATTTAAAGTTTTTGCATTAGGGACAATGCAATGCTTTAAGTTGAGGGGGGGTTGGCACATGTGTTACATGTTTTTGTGTGAAATTTTGGTCAAAATGGGTTAAAATGTGATTTTTGGGAAAAATTGAAAATTTTTAAAATTTTAAATCACATTATAAGAGTCTTGTGCTAATTAGATGTGGAAGTTTCTTCTACATATATGTTTGTTGAGTGTTTGCAGATTCTAAAGATTAGTTTGTGGATGATTTATTGGAGCAAGCTAGAAGATTTGGCCATATTTATCAGGTGCACCCGATTCCATTGTATAATTTGGTTATTAAATTGATTTGATTGTTTGCATGTAGTTAGGCATATGTGTAATTTAGATGATCAAACCACGCCGGTTGAATTCCCTCTACTTACCTTTGCTTAGATCGAGTAAAAAATTGAATAGAATAATATGAAATATAGTAATGTAATAGTTGGGTTAAGACATTTGAAATTGATCTTATTCGGCTCGCCACCCGCGCACGGTGGCCTTAGAAAAGAGTTGGAGAACTGTCATAATTATTGGTGGTAGTCATATGTTGGGCTTGCCTATCTGATTCGTCACCCGCGCAAGGTGATACTTTAGTTGTTAGCATGGGTCAGACGCCAATTTTTATGATGGATAGCATTGCACTTAGCTGAGACAATTTTATGTGAAATAACCCAATCATTGTATTGTTGTAATGAAATTAGAAAGATTAGTTTAATTTAGTACATTGTATAATTATACTATGTGGTAGATAATTCCATCATGTGATGTATCAGTAGGCATGAAGTATAACTGTTCCCATTTAATTAAACAGACTTAATTAACCAGTTCCCATGTGCCAATGTGTCTTAGTATGCACCTATATGATAGATATTCATTTTTCTGAATAATTGGTCTTTATATCAACCTTGAAAGGAGTGTATAAAGCGTTCGGGATGACTTGTATAAGAAACGGTCCCGAATGGCTAAAAAGAGAGAGCTTATGTGTGATGTGAAAAAAAAAATAATAACTAAAAAAAAAAGTGAAAAAAAAATGTGTGAAAAAAAATGAAAAAAAAAATGTGAAAAAAAAGAAAGGAAGTAGAAGTATATAAGCTAAAGTATGATGGCTTATGATGTGCTCTTATGCTATAAAAACTCCAATGTTATAAAAGGTGTACGATATTCTCACCTCTTGTTTTAGATTAATGTTTAGATTGATTATAGGTGTGTATTAGGTACGTTGGACACATGGTTAATTATATAAAACATAAAGTAAATGGAATCAATGGGAATGGTTATGCTAAGTGTTTAAGAAGGACAAAAATATTGGTAATCATTTTGGATTATTTGTCATGTAGGATGGTTATTAGTGTATTAGGTTGAATGTGATCTTTTTGATGAAATTTCAATAGTATGATTAAAAATTATGAAATTAACATGCTTGTATATTTTTATTTTATTTTTACTTGGGACACGTAAAAGGTTAAGTTCGAGGGGATCTGATTGGTGTATTTTGCATACACCTAATAGCATGTTAAATTAGCATAATTGTATATTTATTTGTCGTTATATATGTACTTTGAGTGTGTTTTGTGATTATGTAGGTTACGAGCAAAGTGGAATAAAAATAGACGCTTAATTAATTTTTTGGAGAAAAGACATTGTGAGCGCCGATAAATGAAGAAAAAATATTGAAGAAAAAGATTTGAGCGCGTCGCAATATTTTCGGTCATCTTTTATTTGTCCGGGTTCGTTCGAGCAATTTTCGATGTTCGGCTATTTTTAAGTGGGCCAAAACAATACTATTAATTCAAAATTAAAAAAAAAAAAAAAAAAAAAAGGAAAAAACCCTTTGGGCCCACTAAATAACCGACATTCAACAGGACTATATAAACATTGGGATAAAAAAAAGTGGTACCATTCGTGACTTTTGGGGGAGAAAAAAAACACGATTGATAAAGTTGGTGAAAAAAAAAACGATTTTAATAAAAAAAAAAAGAGAAGATCAATTTGGCTTTTGGGGATTGCAAAGTGGAGGACAAGTTGGCCGCAGGATAAAAAAAAAAAAGATTTCTTTTATTGAAGATAAAGATGGTGGTTGTCATTAAGCGGGTCGGGTACACCGCAATGTCCGGCTAATTTTGTTGTAATTCTTTCCGGTAACTTTATTTATGGTTTGATCATTACTTTTGGGTTATCATATTTTTTACTACATTGATTTATGATTTATTTATAAATTATTTTTATTGACTTAATATTATGTTTAATTATTTGTGTGAGACAATTTATTGTTAGTTAACGATTCATACTTATTTTATTTAGTTAAAAAAAAAGATGGTCGTATAATAAACATAAGTTGTACCTAAATAAATTATTAAAACATAATTATTGGTTGGATTAATATAAGATTTATTATCGCGAGTCGTTGATGAACATAATAAATGCCGACATTAATTCATTCATATTAAGTCAAAATAATCTCTGTAATCGGTTCTAAAAAGTTTCAATTATCCATTAGTGTGATCAACCATAAATATTAGGAGCTGGAATGGATTGTATTTTTCTTTTAATTGATTACATCTTATTTTATTTTTCTAGCTTTACTATTAGCTTAATAATTAATTTAATTTTTAATCCGCATTTTTATTATTAAAAGTATTTTAGTTGTTAGATTTCAAAAGCAAAACCATTATTGATCAGTGATCACCTCAAAACTTAAACTAAAACCACATAGTCCTCGTGGATCGATACCCATTTACCCTATCTAATATAAGGTAATTAGGTTTATTTTTTACCGGTACTTCGACGTCGATCAGTTCCCGTGACCATCATAACCAAAACCTGATTCAATCTTGATTTATACATGTTTTAATCTTTTAACATCATGTTCATAACTTAATTGTATTAATTCATGATCAAAGAAATAATAAACGAAAATATTAAAGATTTAGGGATACCGTATGTGATTTAATGAATGATGAACACACTTGATCTAAACCCGACTTAATCTAAAACCAAACTTTGCTTTTCCTCTTCCTTTTTCTTTGTGAAAATCGGCGGCACCAAGAGAGTGAGGAGCTAGGGTTTTTCTTAATTTTGTTAAAAGTGATAAATGATTTCCCTGGAAGGTTTTGTTATTATTTAAATTGCTAAACGGGTCGGGCCATAGGCCCTTCTGTTCCTTTCTCTTGTAACCGGCCAAACACCCCTTGTTTATATATTTTCGTTTTTCGTGTTTTACTTAATCTCGTGTATTATTATTCGTGACGTGCGTTCGTATTTTTAACTTGTTTTCAATTCTTATCGTGCATTATTTATTATAAGTAAATACTTGTAGATAATAAATAAATAATATACGTGATACTTGTAATTATACATTAAATACTCTTGATACGTGTCGTGTATTAATTAACTATAAAGTTTTAATTAATCCGTGTTTTTGTGTATTTAATGCTTCTTGTATTTTATGCGGGTTTTACATTGGGTGTTAAGGAGATTGGTATAAAACCCGTCATTTGGACTTTGAGACATGTTTTCTCATATACTATGAAGAGATGATTTTAGAAAATTGTGTGTAAAAATGTGGGTTTTAGTAATAGTATTTATATAAGAAAGTGGGAGAAAAAAAAATTTGAAAAAAAAAATAAAAAAATCCTTTGCCTAACGGTAATAAAAATAGACGTTGGGTTTTTTGATTTATTGTTTGTGGCTCAGTTAAATGGCGAAATCTCCTTTGGCGAGCAATTGGCGAGCTGGCATGGTGTAGTGACCAAAAGTGAGGAGGTGCCAACTAAGATTGGCGAGTGGCCTGCGCCACAACACCTTTTGCTCTAACCCTTCGGTTAATCAGGTGAGCCGCGCCTCGTGATCTTCAAAAGACAACAAAAGTTCATTCCTATAAACATCAAAGTAAAACGCCATCAAAAGGATGATCTCTTGCAACTACTTAACACACATAGAATTTATTTCTCTTTAGAATCTTACTCTCGCACCCGAGGCTAGTTATGGGATCCATCCTCCTCTCATTGTGAGACTCAGAGCGGCTCTTTTTTTAGCAGGAGATTGTCGGTTTACTCCCGGTTAATCCAAAGTTCTTAGGATCTTCGAATAACTTTTGTTTCTCATAAGTTCGGTTCAGTCTCGAACCTAATCCCATAGTATTGTACTAATAAGTATTTAGTTTTTAAAATAAATTGAGTTCATTTGGTCATCAAAGATAATCTTAATGTAATTATGAACTTAAATCATAGTTGTCATTAAAAAAAAGTAAGTATGTAGTTCTTGGCTTCTTGCAAAGGAAATACACTTATATTATACACTAACAATTCCAAATGGCATACTAATTTTTTCTTCGAAAAAAACATCAACTACAGATGTGCACATGGTTTTCTAAGAACATAACAGTTGTAAAAGAACAGTAAAATGAAAAGATCTACTTTCTTATATATCCAACGACAAAATCATGAGTTTACAACTCATTCATTATTCGAGTTCGTCTAACAGTATAATCCAACAAATTAACTTTTCGTATTCTTATGTACAAAATATTAATCTTCATATTATACATGACATACAACAATGGGTCAATGTAACATAGTATCAGTTTTTGGCGCTTTATCACTCGACCTCCAATGACGACCATGGTTTGTCCGATATTTGTCAGATGTATGTTCAAGAATCAAACGAAAACAAAGGTTTCAAAAGATCATATGGTGCCCAAAGAGCATCTAAAGGACAAGGTCTCTCAGCATCTAGCCTCACCCATGGTTTACTCTTCCCACTCCAATGCAATAAACTAACCGGGCCCGGATGCAAATCGCGACAAAGCCCGCGATAATTATCCCCTCCGAGCCCGTGCTGGTTCCACCTATGATTCACAGGAGCTATCTTTCCCGCAAAAACAAGCAAAAAAGGTGGCAAAGAACCTAATTCATATATTCTCATTCTTTTTTGTAACTCCATCCATTCTTCTATTTTTTTCGTGTACCCGCCTGCACGCCATCTATATAAGTCCATCACCATGACCCCGGTATTAAAATAGCACGGTTTTCGACCTTTAAAAGTCGACGACAACGACGGGTTTGACCAGAAAGTGGGCGTAAAATAGAACGTAAAGTTGGCATTGCAGTATTCTGGTGCAGCTAAAATAGAGTCTCCTAATGGAGTAGCAGCTAGTTTAGCAATGTCATCAACTAGTACTAGGTCAGAGTCTAGGTAGACCACTTTGCTGACGTGGACAGGGAGTATATTAGCTAGATAGCTACGCGCGTAGTTTAACGGACAGTCTAGTGCTGCGCGTATCGAGGTTGATATTAGTCCTGACACATGAGAATCATTAAAAGAATATACACGGAAGTTAAGGTAAGGAAATGAGTTGGATATCGTGGCGCGTAAAAGTGGCGTGTTGGATGACGTGGAGGTCACGAAATGGAAAATTATGTTTTCGGGGCATGTGGAGTGTTGTAAGACGGATAGGATCGCGGCCATTGAGCCGCGGATATAGGCCGAGTCAAGTGTCATGGCTACATGGACGGATTGGTCGTTTAATGTACGGGTTGGGGCGATTTTTGGGCATTTTGGGGAGTTGTAGAATTGCGGGGCTTCTTTGAATTGTTGCGAGATGGAGATCGTCGTGGTGGTCGTGGTCGTGGTCATGGTCGCGGCGGAGGAAGAGTGGAAGAGGAAGAGGAGGATGGAGATGAGTATGATGATCATGGTGATATTGTGAAGTTGTAGAGGTATTTTGTTGTATTTAAATGAAGTTGTGGAGTGGCTTTGAAGCAAATGTGTTTTCTTATACTATTTGGGAAACTAGCCGGCTTGTTTTAAGTTTATTTCTATAATAAAAAAATTATTTGCTCCTATTAATAAAGAAAACAAAACGGAGCAGACAATACGGAGCAGAGTATAAAGTTATCAGGTGTATAAAATTTTTAATACGAATATATATATAAATTTTTTAATATGAATATATATATATATATATATATATATTACATAATTTTAACATCAGGTTCATTTTGAAGAAATAGAAATTTTTAGCAAATATATACACTCCGTAAAATTCCATCGAATTCCTGTGCATCACCGGAAACCACCTAGCTCCGCCCCTAAAAAAAATATAATATTTGATAACTATCTTAACTTATCGTTCTAAAAAATATAATGCACGCTCAAATTTATAAATTAATAAAGCAAAAGATCGAAAACAATATAAATGGACTCTAGTTACTACTATTGTATTATTTTTTCTTATACAAGTACAAACAAGTATAAATTAGGATTATCTACCTTTTCTTCTTCTAAATAAGTATAAACAAGGAGTATAAATTATATGTCCGTGTTAATATTGTATTTGACCATGTGTTTCTATATTAAAAGAGTTGCTACATTTTCGGATGTTCATTGCTAAAAGTTTGATTTAAAGACAAAGGTGGGTAGTAGTGTCTTTTCAATATGTTTGTGAGTTCTTCACCATCTTTGTCAAATGTTGACATTCCAAATTCTGGTGAAAGAGATACATGAGCGACCATTTTAAGCAAAAGCAACACTTCAACTTCTATATATGTGCAATGCCAACAAACACGACTTTTGTTTTACAAATTTGGTTCATTAATTCACGTGTTATCAAACTTATATTTAAAATCATTTAAACTCGTGTATGTCAATTTACGATTGTGGGTTGTCAGAATTAAATATGATGCTTTACTTATGAACTATTATTCTCTATTGAATTCCAGTTTACTCATTTGAAAATCAAATTAGTAAGCAACTAAAATTATAACTTGAGAATATAAAATGTAATGCACATATTAATTACGTACTATAGTGAAAGTGTAATATTAATGTGGTTGTGCTTGCCCATGCGGTTGCCAATGTATTTGCCGAAATTAGTGTTGCATGGCAATCCATATGCAAGCACATGTTACATAAACTTGGCAATATGGCTACCAATTTATATCCCCATAACTCTACTATGCCTAAAATGTTTTAAAATTATTCAGATGATCGACAACAAAGAATTCTAACGCAGCCAGTGAACTTCACTATTGAATCCAAATATGACCATTACCTATCCCATTTAGGTAAGTAGCTAAGCTAGGAGCTATGACAAGTGGCTATAGTCACAATGACGCGCGTACGTCTCATACAACAACTTACTTTGAATGCAATGTAAAATCCTTGCACAAACTTACAATCAACAAGTAGATGATGTAATCAATCAGTAGATATCCTAGATAAGTCTTTAGGCTTAGCTGTTATATTAAATCGAATCCACTATAGTTCAACATGTATCTTGTTCTAACGATCGATTTTATATTCGACCACGTACTTTGCTTGCTATTGTCCGAGATTGTTCTTACGATCGATTTTATATGTTCTCGCCAGTTATATTAATCGAATTCAGTGGTGTAGGTTTGTGTGAATCGTATTTGTCATTCCATAATGAACCGATTACAATATTAAATGAGTACAGATCACTTTAGACTCGGGCTAGAGCCTAATACACACATAAATGCATAATGGGCAATCTAAACTACGAGCTAACAAGTAGAAGCCATGTGGGTGACTGGCAGGAACTAGATTGCATGTCCTCACTCACGCTAGCTTCAACAAGTTGTATAAATCGTAAGAATCCCCATACATATGCTTTTCGTCTTGTCACGTTATTGTAAAGAGGGTTTACTATAGATTTTTATCAGGGACCCGAGGAGTAGCGCCTAGGGTCTCGGGGAGTAGCGACCTCGAACCTAAACATATATATATGGTAGCTAGCTAACTTCTTTGCCACACGATATAACTAACTTTCTCGGCCAATCTAATGATTGACAACCTTAAGCATGAACATGATTCAAGATTTTCATCTATGTATTGCCATTCCCACGCATAAATTTCGAAAGATAAAGAAGTTCAAAAAATATGAACATGTTCTTGCCACATATTATGAAAGACAACTCGAATAAAGAATAGATAACTTTCACTATTTCTAAACTTAAACTTGAACCTGGCATAGTACGAATAGTGAATTCACATCCATATCTGCATTTCATAAAATAGTGTTTATAAAGAAGGATAAAATGGTGTAATAGTATGTAACTGGATACAGCTTGCACATGGCAGCCTTTTTTTAAATAAAAAGTTCAAATCACTCTCATGAAATCAAGATTCAACGTTTTTTAAATTAGGGAAAAAGACCAATTTGGTCAAAATCACCTCTCCAAAGTTAAACCATGGTCAAGTTTTTTTATTGTGACAAATTTGGTCATACATAATTGCACAACTGCACAACTTCACTCCTTTATTGACAAGTGTCCGATACATAATATTTTATTATATTATCAAAATCTGTTAAATGACAAAAATACCCTTTCTCATTTCCATCTTTCATCTGTCCTCTTTCTTCTGCGATCCCACAAAAACTCTCAAATCAAGCCACATAGACATATTTTCGTTCTTACGGCGACCGGGTGTGGAGGAGAGGGAGGTGTGTTGGTTCCTGCGTCGACCGGGTATGGGGTTCCTATTCAGTGGATTGATTTAAAAACGCACTTAGTAATTGGCAATCAATTTCTTCCCCTGTCATCTTCTGAATCACACATCACTACACTCAATTTGTTTCATTACAAGTGGGTTGGGGTTTTATTGCTATTGTTTTGGGATTCTGTTTCATTACAATCGGACCAAGTGTCTATCAATGCTAGCATATGGTCCGATTCAAACAATTCATGGGATTCTGTTTCACCAACAATCCGTGAACTTGGAAAGGTATTCTAATTGTTTGTTATGGAAGGGTTATTCCATAGAGTTGGAAATTTTGACCCATTTAATTATGTATGGGTCTACCTGGGTTGTATTTTTAGCTCAAAAGGTGTAACAAAAATCTTTAACTGATATTGGAACATGTCTGAATGGGTTGAACAGGTCAAACAAGCTGGAAAGTGGAAATTACCCAAAGCTTATGTTTTGTATCAATTAAAAAAAACACACCTTAAAGGTAATATAAAAAGTGTTTGCGGCTTTAATCAATACCTGCAAATATGACATTCTTCATCCGAAACGTGTTTTGACCCGTTACCCAGCTGGTCTATCTCGCCACTCCCAGCTGGAACTAATATAGGTTTGCAAGCGTTTACAGTTGTGCCATGTTTTTTATTACGGAGTGCTACACTTTTACAATAGAGCCAAACTTTTTAAATGGATGGCGTCTAGTCTTTCCGCAGTTATCTCAACTGGGTCATTTTAAGATTCGTTATTCATATGAATTCAATGTTTTCCCCAGATATCTCTATTATTAGTGTCTGCTATCTCTATTATGATTGTAATTTTCACTAAACCACATGCCTAACGAGTCTTCATTTCTTATTAGGGTTCGGTTTTAGATCTTGTGAATTGTGAATTAACGTGGTGGATGTGATATATAGAAGGTGTTTGGGATTGCATTTTTAGGTAGATTATATGATTAATGCATTATCAGCGTTTTTCTTAAAGAAAAAAAGCTGTTTTGAAAAAGCAGGTTGAGACCTGCTTATTAACATACTGTTTTGTAAACGCATAATATGTTTTGCAAACGCAAGCCCAAACACCTTAAATAGATGTTTTATATTTTATTAAATCTAGTGTTTGATAAACTTATGTTACCATTGTGGTTGCTTGCAATTGGTGATATATATAGAGGAATGTGATAAATGCTTATGAAATGCATTGACCCTGATTTATTGACAGTATCTTAACACGTTTCTTATGGAGATTGACAATCCTGGAGTAAGAGAAACTTTTCCCGAGTTTAATATTTCTATTTCTAGATATATTTTTCATGCTGTAATGGCTCATTCATTATGTTGCATTGAAATTTTCGGTTCACCTCTTTTGATGTTTGTTAATCCTTTTCTTGTGCATAAAAGGAGAATCAAACAACAAAGGAAACAAACTCTATAGTTTTTGACGAAGAAGAGGAAATTGACGATGGCGATGATGAGGAAGAAGAAGTTCTATTTGATTCTGTTTGTGCATTCTGTGACAATGGTGGTGAAGTTCTGCTGTAAGTTTATAATTCATCTATATGTTCTATGGGTAGATAAATATAAAAGGATATCATTGAATTGGTTGTTAGGATGGTGACCTTCCGTACCACTTAAATTCCATGTATTAATATTTGTTTAATGAGTTTTGTTACTCAATTTGTACTGCGTCTCTGTATATTGCAGCTGTGAAGGACAATGTATACGATCTTTTCATCCAACGATAGATGCTGGAGTCGACACTCGTTGCGAGTCTATTGGCTTTGAGAATGCAGCTCAATATGAGGTATGCGCTTATCTATCTTTTCATTTGTATCAGGTTCACTTTTATATTTAGTCTAATCAATTTCAAATTATGTATGCAGGCAATTCCAAATTTCCTGTGCAATAACTGTAAATTCCAGAAACATCAGTGTTTTGCTTGTGGAATGTTGGGCTCCTCTGATAAGTCTTCTGCTACCGAGGTTCTACTATAACTAACCTAAAAACAAATGGAATATTATTATATTTTTACTTTTAGGTTTGTTTATATATTTGCAACTTCTATATGGTGTAAAATTGTTACGTATTATTTTTTATGAAACTGCCCACCTGAACATCGATATCTGCAATCTGTTACCGATTGTTATGAGACATTGCAATTCAATTTCATGTTATTTGGTTGCTGATCTTTAAGGAATTTTTATAGTATGGAAAACACATTTACGGTTTTTAAGTACTACAATTTACCAAATGTAAGTAGACTTACCCAGGACTACCTTGGCTCTTTTAATGATCTAACTGAGTTATAAAGCAAAGTACACTATCTGTCTCGTTGGCAGCATTGTTAGCTTTAGAAGCCAATACAGCCTTATAAAATCTTCCTTTTCTGTCTGGTTTCAACTCAGTCTATGGATTCTTGTCTAATCTTGGCTCTGTCATTCATTCTTATGACTTTGTGATGTTAAAGATTTCGTATATTTAGTTTTTGCGTTTGTTGCTGTTGACTGAGATATCGGCCTTTGAATTTCATCTTAGGTAGTCCCTTGTGTTTCTGCAACTTGCGGGCATTTCTATCATCCAGACTGTGTGGCAAAGTTGCTCTATCCATCTGATGAAACCCTGGCCATGAAACTTAAAAGTCAAATAGCTGGAGGAGAATCATTCACTTGTCCTGCTCATAAATGCTATAGCTGTGAACAAGGAGAAGACAAAGATGACCCTGATATGCAATTTGCGGTCTGCAGGCGCTGCCCAAAGTCATACCACCGGAAATGCTTACCTAAGTAATCACCATTTCTTCTATAAAATTTATATCTTTAATAAATAATCTCATATTAATTGGACATACCTATTCTTGGGGGGTTTATGGTATATATTGTAGGAAGATTGCTTTTGAGGACAGTGATGATGGAACTATTGTCCAAAGAGCATGGGATGATCTCCTGCCAAAACGCGTCTTGATATATTGTTTGTAAGTATTCATTTCTGGTTTATTCTGATAAGGCATGGTTTATTATGTACTTATGCTGACTTGTTAATTGATGCATTGACAGGAAGCACCCGATTATTCCAAGCATTGCAACACCAGGAAGAGATCATCTTCTATTTCCTTGTATCACTCGGAATAGGGATCAAGATGGAAATAAAACAGAGCTCATGTCCGAAAGACGGAGCAATCTGTTATTAGATAGTAGACTTCTGCTGTGGTTCAAATGACTTCAGTGTCTTCATGAAAGAAAAGCTCGACATCACCGGAAAAAAGTGCTTATTCAGAAACTACGATCTGATTACACCAAAGGTATTGTAACATCTTGGTTACTTTCAAGGAAATCTATGCCATTTAACGTTTACAGTATACTAAAAAATTAATAATGGTAAGACGACTAAACTTTCACCATATATGTGGTTTAACTTCTTTCTTTTGGCAATGGTTTTGCCCTAATCTTTTTTTGGAAATTATTTTTCGCAATTTATCTGTTATTGCAAAAAAGAATATGTGGCAGGGGATTTTCGGCGGAGGCAGCAGCAAACGCAGTTGTAGTAGAAGCTGATGCTTTCAAGGAAACGAATGTGATTTATCAAGCCCTTAGCTCAAAGGGTCATCACAACGACATGCTTCAGACTGCTGAACTGGTACATTTTGACTTGACGCATCTCCTTCTTTTTTATTTGATTCATATAATGTCATCTCAAGAACTTTATGTGTTGAAACATATAATATATAGGTGCATAATGCATCAACGTATGCAGCTTCATCTCTATTAGTTACAGCGTTGAGAAGGTCGAAAATGGATATGATTTTAAAGTGAAGAAGCCTTACAGAATTGAGATGCTTGGTGTTGTTTGTGATCCTTATCTTGCAGTTACAAGAGGAATAAGGTATGATCTCATATCTTTTGCTAGTTAAAGAGGAAGAGTGTTACACTTCTAACTTTTAAACAAGTCGTTAAACTACAACGGATCAATGCAGGAGGGCGATAGCAGTGAAAAGGGCAGTGAGGGTAAACTCACAACTGAAATCACACAAGATGTTTGCAAATGCATTTCCGAAGTATTGCCATCTTGTAGACAATGCAAAGCTCTATTGCACGAATGGCATTGGCGTCCCTCCACAAGTAAGTTCATATTATATTTATGCATGTTTGCTGCACTTAATTCTATCTTAAAACACTATACCATGACATTGACATAGCACTGCACTTTTTTTTGAGCGAGTGGGAAACTGCAGTAACAAAAGGAAGCTTTGAGACTTTTTCTAGTTCTTAAAAAATTTATGTGCTGCTTTTTGTCATATTGTAGTTGATCGGGTGGAAAGATGGAAATAGCAATCTATTAGTTGACCGAGAACAAATCAAATGTTTGGAACCAAAAATCAGCAAAAGACACAATATAAACATACACCTTAAGAAGTCCATCGAGGTCTAAGAAGAACCCTTCTCTAAGAAGAACCAAAAATCAGCAAAAGACACGATATAAACATACACAATTTTGACTCGAATTACAACTGCAGAGAAGCTTAGTCAATCTATCATAGATTTTCAGATATGAGATGATGTGAATCGACCACACTTTATCCGTCTTTTTAGTTGACCATGTTGTTATTTATTTTCTGAATGGCCATTTTTGTAAAAATGTATGTCTAGATAATAATGAAATCGATGCAAAATTTCTTGAGAGCTAAAAATTACTTCAAAATTTCATTTGGTTTGCATTTATATGATACGTTTATACTGTATAAGCAAAACTATAGTGCCTCAGGCTTTTTAACTAGTATTACACAAAACTCTGTCGGCTAGAGATTGATCCTTTCCTTCTTCGACGCCTCTTTAGTCTGATTCTCCAGATATTTATTAGCAGATAAATCCCTGAAAATAGTAAGAAAACTATGAACATTTATTGCCAAACAGATTATATATATAGACATTCTATCTTTGCAAATATCTACTTACCTACAGCCGCAACAACAGCTGGTACAAGCCAATGACTGCTCAACCGCTCAACCGCCACTGATCAACTGCTCCACCACCACTGATCAACTGCTCCACCGCCACAGTCACTGCTCAACCGCCCAACCCACTGCTTAACTGCTCAACCACCCTGCTCAACTGCTCAACCACCGCGCTCAACTGCTCAACCACCCCGCTCAACTACTCAACCACCCCGCTTGTTTTGTAACAACTTCATAGCTTCTCAATGGTCTGAAACTGCTTTTCTGATTTTATAAGTGTTTCTCTCACACTGATGAGAGTACTAACATGTGCTTTTAACCTCTTGACCCGAATAAGCTCCTCTTCATTGTCTGTTGCACGCTGCCTCTGTCTAGAAGTTTCTTCAACCAAATCAGTAACCCGCTGCCTCATTTCATTCAGAATACAAGTTGTATCAACTGCAAATCGATCCATTACAGCTAAGGTATTCCATGAAAGCATCAAAGACTAAAAAACCGACTTTTTATTGTTTGTCTGAGCATTATGAATCAAGATTACAGAAAACTAACAAGGATCGTCTTTTTGCAAGTTTCCAAAGCTCAGAACTTGATCTCTGGTTCAAAACGGCCTATATAACTTCTTTGGCTGCTGCGACCACAGCTTCAACAGTGATTCCGTACTCCTTGTAAATCTTTCCTGCTGGTGCACTGGCTCCGAATTTGTCAATACCGATGGCCTTTCCTTTGCTTCCAAAGACTTTCGCCCATCCGAAAGTTGTTGCAGCTTCAATACTGACACGGGCTGTTACACTTGATGGAAGAACACTTTCCTGGTAGTCGGCAGATTGTTCATCAAAAAGCTCCCATGAGACAAAAGATACAACCCTAACGATTTTCCCTTCCTTTCTGAGTTCATCAGCAGCTTTAGCTACAATTTCTAGCTCAGAACCAGTTCCGATCAAGATAACATCGGGTTTGTTTCCGGTAGAATTGTCGGTTATTGTGTAACCACCCTTTGCGGTTCCTTCAATTGAAGTTCCTTGCAAGTTGGGCAGCTTTTGTCTAGAAAGAGCAAGGACTGAGGGTCGTTTTCGGCTCTCAACTGCGACCTTGTAAGCTCCAGCGGTCTCTTTACCGTCGGCTGGTCGGAACATTAAGATGTTGGGCATGGCACGGAAACTGGCTAAATGTTCAATGGGCTGATGGGTGGTACCGTCTTCTCCTAGACCAATGGAGTCGTGGGTCATCACGTAGATGACACCGGCTTCTGATAAAGCTGAGATTCTCATGGCACCTCTCATGTAATCAGTGAAAACAAAGAAGGTAGCACAGTATGGGATGAACCCAGGGCTGTGGAGGGCAATTCCGTTACAGATGGCTCCCATACCGTGTTCACGGACACCAAACCTGACGTTGCGTTCTTCGGGTGTAGCTTTTTGGAAATCACCGTACATTTTCATTAAAGTCATGTTCGATGAGGCAAGATCGGCACTTCCACCAATGAAACCAGGGAGAACCGGTGCCAATGCGTTAAGCATTGTTTGTGAAAGGTTTCTTGTGGCGTCACCAGGAGTTTCCGGTGTGTATGTCTACATAAAAAAAGAAGATAAATTAAGATTTAAACATGCTATTTAAGATACTGCTACTGATGCCACTAAACAAAATACTCACGGGAAGAGCTTTCTCCCATCCGGCAGGCGATACACCATCAGCAATAGACTTCAACTCTGCTGCATCTTCAGCATACTTCTTCTCGTACTCTGCGAATTTAGCATTCCATTCCGCTTCAAGAGCAGCACCCTCGGGAGTGTGGCGGCTCCAGTGTCTGCACAGAGGAAAGTAGAAAATCAAAATCAACAAACACGGGCTCAGAATTACATTAGTTCCAAAAGGTAGTTAGAAATTTTAGGGTTAGAGGTGGCAAGTTAGGGCGGGCTCATTTGGGCCGTTATGCCTCAAACAAGCCAAATGTGTCTTGACACGTGAAAATTAGTCACATTTTTTGTATCATATCTGAAATAATGACTGTTTATAGAAGTAAAAAAACTCGTGTCTCGAGTCACCCTGACCCATTTTCACTGATAAAAGCCCACCCATCACCACCCACCCGTTGCACAGCCTTGCATCACCACCCATGCCAACCCCTCTTAAAACACTCACTCAAGATATAAGCAAACCCTAGTTATAAAACGTTAGAAGCTTTAGGTTGTGTTGCTTACGCCTTGACATCATCAGGTACATGGAATGGCTCATAAGGCCATCCAAGGTTTTGTCTGGTTGCATCTACTTCTTTTGCACCCAAAGCTGCTCCGTGGACACTGTATGAGTTGGCCTTGTTTGGTGATCCAAAACCGATTGTTGTTGTCACCTGCAAGTCACCACAAAATCGGAGTAAAGAAGAGATACATAAGTAGTCCAACATAACTGCTTGCAAATTCACCCATCTCACAAACTTGAATACAAAAAGCGCAGAGTGTTTGCTGATGTTTCTGTAAGAAGCTGTTAGAAGCATATGATATATCCTCAATTTTCAGCTAGTACTTCACTTTTGTTATCAGCATATATATCTTTAGATATGTTAATCATTGTCTGGTCCTATGTGATCTGTAAATCGAGTAGAGGGAATATTTAATCATTAAACTGACCGTTTAGTACTAAATTTAGTATGATCAAGTCTTGTTGAAGTTATACTGCTAACTTTAGTATGATCAAGTCTAGTTACAGTATAATAAGTGATGGTTCGCTCAATCACGTTATTTGATTGAGCCAAGTACCTAATACCCTCTAATAGGTTTGGTCAAAGTACCTATTACCGTCTAATGTCGTCTAACAAAAGCTTAGAAAATCGTTCTTTCATCATTTCAAGCCCTGCAAAAAAAAATTAACCAAAAATGATCTTTAGCTTATATAATTATTCATTACTTATTTTCAAGTTTTTTTCCCGGGTAATATAAGGGGTAATCCTTAAATTTGGCTATTTTGTTAAAAAAGATGTGAACCCAAGCTTTATTAGATTGACTACATCTTGAGGCCTAAATCGGATAACCTGTACCGTGCACGTGACTCAGACAGTCAGATCCATTATAGTACAAACAAAAAATAGAAAGATTGGTCATTCGGTTTTCATAGATTTTACAATCAGATGCCTATATAAAAGGGTTTGCTAATCACATACTTCAATATTCAAAAGCATATAGTAATATTAACATCATTTTCATATAGTCATAGTGATATTCATTCGACATATCTAAGTGCCCGAAGTCAATGACCTATTGACCGATGCTTTAAATTCACAAAGAAGGACCCTCTTTCTATTATTTACTGATTATACACCTTCAATACTGATTTTAGTTTGTGAATAAAAATGACATATATGGAAATAATGTAACTAGAACGACCGAGAGAATGTACTTGAATCATTTTGTCGAGGTACACAGAGTTGCAGATGAAAATAGTATGAAAATGCAATCATCCATCTTACATATATGTCTATCTTTCCGATTTATGTTTGCAATTCAGAACGTATGACTATGTAAATGGCGATTATGGGAAGTACAAGAAAGAGTTCACCAAATGCAGCTTCCTTGATAACAATATGGCGCTTAAAGAACATCATTCATAGGGTCACATATTTTCAGATAAAACTAGCAAATTAGGAAAACAAACAATACAGTGCAGATAACAAAAACACTGATTTCACTCGAGCATTTCAACAAACACCTAGTACACATAACAAAAAACACCCAAATTCACACACCAAACATCATAATTAACAAAAACCCCAAATGGGTCATCACTAAACCCTAAATTCACACATCAATAATCATAAAAAAATTGCAAAAATACCTAACAACAGCTTCTTCTTTGCTCTGAAGCGAATTCAAATCAAGAAAACACTTCTTCAAATCAAGTGGGTCATCAGCAGATTGTCCCAAGAAGGTGAATTCCTTTCGTCACTTTTCTCTTCAATTACATAAAGGAAATGAATTTGTTTATAATGTGATTTCTTGGTTAAGCTCTGGAATTGGATACAAAGGAGAAGAAAGCAGAAGAATGAAGAAGGAAGAAAGAGGAAGAGACAGAGATAATAAAATAAAATTAAGGGTATATTTGTAATTTCAATATTTTAATAATATAATAAATATTGTGTCAGTCAGACACATGGCAATAAAGTAGTGGAGTTGTGCAGTTGTACAGTTTGTGAAGTGCTCAACATGACCATATTGGTCTCTAGTGGGAAACATGACCATGATAAGGTTATGAAATGATCAAAATGACCAAGTTCGTCTTTTTCCCTTTAAATTATTACTCCGTATAAGGTAGTAGTGGTCCATTTTGGAAATATCTACTTCTAATTATATATGTGTACATACCTCCAACAAATGAACATAATACAATTTTCAAAATTGGCATTGTAGTCTAGTACTTGCAACATATTATAATGCACAAGGTGATTCAGTCCAACAATTGAGTTTACAATAAACTTCTAATCAGAGTGCGTAACATATTAATGACTGGTACTTTTAATGATTTTATC
Source organism: Glebionis coronaria (assembly GCA_025667525.1). Classification (NCBI taxonomy): domain Eukaryota; kingdom Viridiplantae; phylum Streptophyta; class Magnoliopsida; order Asterales; family Asteraceae; genus Glebionis; species Glebionis coronaria. The sequence goes on along the minus strand of CM046879.1, from coordinate 139,507,336 downwards.
GACCTTTTAACAAACTACAAGAATGATATTTTGCACTTAACGCAATTTTTTATTTGAAAGAATGTTTAGTTATAGTAGTGTTATAGAGAATGTCATCACTTATCATGCCATATAAAACTTTTGGGTTCAAAGTGCACCTAGCTCATCCCTATTCCAAGAAATGGATAAGTTGATTGCTATCCGCTGATAAGAATGACTAAAGTTTCCGGGCCATGATTAAAAACAAGTTTTAAATGAAAGCTGTAAAAGAGTTTTATACTTGATTATAATTTGTCCAAATGTAGGAAGTAAGACAAGGCACAAGAATCTTCACTCATAAATAGCCACAAAGACAAAGACAAACATGCAAATTCCATCAATTACCTACTCAATACGATTTAGAATTCCAGCTGCCACTTGAAACCAGATAAAAAGTTAAAATCATACGAGTAATATAACTTTTTGAATTCGTAATATTACGAGATCAAAAAACTTTTTTGAACCGCAAAGTTAATTTCATTGAAAAAACGAGTGAGATTTAAAAAAAGGAATTGATTAGTATATTTTATTTTTTTATTGGACACTCAAATATACAATTTGTTAAAGCAATAGTTAATTATTTAATAAATAATTTGGATGTCTCAATCAAATTTAAGAGTGTGCAAACCATTAGCCTTAAAAAAAACTACTTGTTTGATAGTCTGCTTAGGATAGATGGAGTGGTTAAAGAACTCACCACCGTCACGTCAACGTAACCTTAGTTTTCTTTCTCCACTTACTCAACTTACCTTTCAACGTTACTGGTAGTGAGAAAATCACCGCCACGTTATCCTTTTTTTTTTCTTAATTACTTTAATTCGTAAATAAAAAACGTAAATTAAAACGTAAACGTAAACACTTATTATTCGAACATTAAAAACGATGCAACGAGAAAAAAAAAGTATATCGAAAATTGAAAAATGATACATAAATAAATAAAAACTAAAATGGCAAATTATATTTCATCTTAATTTGAACTATTGCCATTCCACAGCAGCCCGTGCATCCCTAGTCAAATGATCGTATGGCTGCACATAAAAGTTGATGTCCTCTTATTGTTGCTTGTTTTTTTTGCTATTGTCAACTCTTCAGCACGGATTTGCATCTTTTGTTTTTAAACTCTATGAAAGTTTGGCGTTCTTCTTTCTGCAATCCGATGGCACGCTCAGTTTGCAAAGCATTCTCAAATACCACCAACCTAGACAAAGCATTAGCATTCGTGTTGTTAGACGATACCAATCCTTTCATATCCTCGCTCTGTCTCTCCCCATTTATCGGGGAAATTCTTCCACTTCTTCATCATCCTCATCACCAACAGCCCGATTAATACTAGCATCCCCAAACTCTGCATTCAATGAACCAGACCCGGATGACTTGTATCTTTTAGCCTTCTCTGCTCGCTTTGCTAAGAAAGCTGGAATTTCAACATCCTTCCATTTCGGACAGTCTTTCAAAATCTCCCAACAATGACGAAAACGAAAGTTAGTACCAATTTCAGCTTCATAGTCAAGAGGGCCCTGTTAACGTAATCTTCATCTCTAGCTCCACTCTCTTGCGCTTTGCGCATAATATTATTGTACACTCTCGAGAAACGAACTGCCCTTGAACGAATTGACTTCCATTTCTCGTTAATAGAGTCGTATGTTCGCTTACCGATATCGGTTTTGCTCTCAAAATTATTGTAAGATTAAAGTCCAAAACCCATCTACATTCCTGTTGTTTCCAAATTCGTTGTTATGAGAAATAAACACCCACGCCTTACACAAAGCAATTTCTTCTCCGATGGTCAATGGCCTTTTTCGGGGAGCTTCAGCGTCTACATGCAACTTCTTTTGGTAGGATCTAGTCGCCCTTGATTTCGGCTTTGGACGTGGAGCAGTAACGTCCTCCACGTTTTCTTGAAACGAACCGGTTTGTTGGAAAGATTCGGTTTGTTCAAAAGAAATTGAGTATTCGGGTGTGTATAAGTCTTCGTTTGGAAATGGATTCACGGGAGACATGTACGGATTTGCCGGTTGTTACGAAGAACCACCACCAACTTGGGTTTGTGAAATGTAGTCGGGGTTCGTAAACGGAAACGAACCCGGGTTCGATGCCATGTCGTTAAACGCGTTTGTTGAGTATTGGGTAAAGGGGTACGCGTTTGGTTGAGGTTGTCAGTAAGCTTGGTTTTGAAACATATCGGGTGACGGATTACGGTATGGTGAGTTTTGGTAAGGGTTGTGTGCAGCAAACCGCTTGTGGACGTAAAAGGCTTATGTTCGGAAATGGGTTTTTAAGCTTAAACGTCCCCTTGGGTGTCAGCGGGGAGTTTGGGTTGCGGGTTCGTTGACGACGTTTTGTGTTTTGAGAAATATTTTGAATGAAATAAAGTAGAGATTTAGGTGTTTGATAATTGAAAGTGTGAAAAAATGATAGGTTATAGTATGAATTTATAGGAAAAATTTGGATTGAATTTCTTTAAAAAAAATAACCGACCGTTTTGACAACGGTCGAATAATAAACACACACATATATATAATACCACCGAGGTGAAGATGCTACCGGTATAACCCATATTCGCGCGTGAGTTTTTTGTTCGGGGTGATAATTTACGTGTGAATTTATCACTCATGGGTGAGTTTACTCTTCATTTCGTCCAGCCTTAGTATGGTGTTTATTATTTTTATAATTGATTAGTGTAAGGGTCTAATATGTAACGTGAATCTTATAGTTGTCTATTTATACTAATAAGAAGCATAACCAAACCTCATATGAGGAATTCACTAAATCTATTGTTAGACTGATTAAAACCCCATCGATATCAAGTTTATTCATCAAGTATTTATAAAGTATAAATCCTGGAAACCCTAATGGACCCGAACCACAAGCCGGGTCGGGCCATATTTATTTGTTAATACTCCCTCGCAGTCCGAGCGACGAAATCGCGAAAGCTCGGACTGAAGAAGTAAACAAGAAAAGAAAAACAAAACATAACATTAGCGCGATCGGATTCTTCTTCCTAAACTCCAACCACGCCGATACAAATGCACAAAGCCTGCACAACATCTGATTCCTCTTCATAAACGTTAATTGTGGATTGTGACCTTTGCACAAATATCCAATCAAATAAACAATTGTGTGGATTTGTGACCTTAGCACAAATCACAGAAGATCGACCAAACGAGTATACTTGTTTTGTAAAGTTGAGCGGTAGATTGAAAACTTCAAGATAGATGAATCGAAGAAGCACACCAAACCACAAACAATAAAACAAAACAAATAAATTTTTTTTAATATACTAAATCATGAAGAAAAAAAATAAGATGCCAAACTTCCTGTATTCTGTATTCGTGAGGATTTTTTTTTTCTTCATATAGCAAGGTCCCATTAATAATCAAAGATATACAACCTAAGCATCTTATGACGTCACTTAGATCACCAATAAATAATATGAATCAAGCAATATGTTATTGAAGGTGAGATTGGTTGTTGATGAGATGCAGCGGAAGAGAAGAAGCAAGGGAAAGATAAATAAATTTAGGGTTTAAGAAAGTAGGTTGTGAACGGCGGAAGTGTTTTTAAGGTTACGGGTATGGACTGATACCATGTTAGACTGATTAAAACCCTATTGATATCAAGTTTATTCATCAGATATTTATAAAGTATAAATCCTGGAAATCCTAATGGACCCGAACCCATAAGTCAGGTCGGGCCATATTTATTTGTTAATATCTATCACCTCTCTTTAGAAGGTGGGTGTGGCCACTTCAATGTTACGAGTTGAAATTACACTTAAAATCTCACACATGTCATCTAGCAAGACTTTTTTTTTTATTAAGATAGAGATTTCATTAGCCAAATAACAAGTTTACATCATTTTGTACGACTGACTCAACTGAACCTGGCACACAACCGTCATACACGTCATCTACATTATCAGTTAATGCCATCCTCGCCAATTCGTGAGCAACTTTGTTCCCTTCACGTCGCACAAAAGACCAAGAGCACGACTCGAAGAGAAGGCACAGACGTTGAATGTGGAGGAATAAAGCTCTAATTTGATACAGTACCTTGTTGTGTTTGAAAGCCTCAATAAGTATACTGGAGTCGGTTTCCAAAACTTCCCTTGTGTAGCCCTTAGATTGGGCGACTTGGATAGCCCAAAGGATCGCTTTCGCCTCGGCTTCAACCACCGATGTCGCAAATGCCACTCGTCTATTGTGGCACCTCATGACAAAGCCAATGCCTGAGACGCCATTGATTCCTATCACACCAGCATCGCAATTTATTTTTCTCACCCCATAAGATGGGGCAGACCAAAGTCGCAATGGTTCACGACGGGGGGCTGTAAGTGCTTCAGTAAGATCAGTGATCCTGGAAAGTTCTTGTATCATCGCATAAGCATACTCTTTCACTTTGTTCTTCTCGACATCACATTGTCCATGTGTTTTGGAGTTTCTTATACACCATATCCGCCACATTACCATCAGCATCACCTCAAACTTGTCGTTTTTACTCTCTTTTGTAGCACCTAACATTTCCTCGATCGATGTATCTCTTGCCCGGTTAGTAAGATCATGTAACTCCATCGATTCCCATATATCTCCCAATCACAAAGGAAGAGTGCATGTTTAATGTCTTCCATAGGGTAGGGGCCGAACAGTGAACACAATTGGGGGAATTAGGTGCTAGACCTTTAGTAACGATATTGCTTATAGTAGGGATCAGATTCATGCAAGCTCTCCATACGAAGATCTTTACCTTGCTAGGAACATTTGCCAACCAAACGGCCTTCAAATATTTCCATTCATACTGTGATTCTTGGAGGCATTCAATACTTTGAGTTGCGATCCGATAAGCAGATTTGCAAGTGAAAACTCCATTTGGAGAAGCACCCCAATAAAGGAAGTCTCGCACTCTGTGGGGTTAAAGTGTATGCATGAGATCCTGGTGGCAATTTGTTGGGGGAATAATTGTAACAAGAGTTCATGATTCCAGCCTTGTGTTGTACTATCGATGAGATCATTGACAATGCTAACTTCTGGATTCTGAGAGTGGGGATCGAGTGTCGTGTAGCCCTCTAACCAATGGTCTTCCCAAATTCTTACATTCATTCCATTTCCAATATTCCATCTTTGCCCTTTTCGTACGATGTCTCGTGCTGAACATAAACTTCGCCATATAAAGCTCGGTTTATGGCCAATTCTTGCGTCTAAGAAACAACCCCTTGGAAAATACCTAGCCTTAAGAATTCTCGCCGAAAGTGATCCTTCCATTGTGATAATTCTCCAACCTTGCTTTGCGAGGAGAGTCTTATTAAAACCTTTCATATGGCGAAAACCCATGCCACCGTGATATTTAGAGATGCACATCGACTCCCACGAAGCCCATCGTATAGGGTTATCCTTATTTCCATGTCCCCACCAAAAGCGATTGAAAGCACGATGGAGCTCGTCTATTAGTACATCCGGTAAGAGAAAAAGATTCATAACGTACATCGGAATTGCTTGAGCAACGGATTTCAATAGAACTTCCTTTCCCCCAATTGACAGTTTTTCTCTTTCCATCCAGCAATCTTTTTTCGTACGCTGTCAAGCACTGATTGAAACACGTCTTTTTTCTTTCTTCCAATTATAGAAGGAAGGCAGTCCTAAGTACTTTATTTGGTGTGATGCTTCACGGACCTTAATAAGTGTGAAAACACTTATCCTTTTACCACTTATTCCCAATAATAACAAGACCAAAACGTGTGGTTTATGTCGTAAAAGTCGGAATTATGCGTGGTTTGTGTTTTTATTGTGTTTTAGGACCTAAATATGAAAAAGGAAGAAAACACGGACTTTCACGGGCTTTTACTGAAGAAAACGGGAAAAAGACGAAGTCAAAAGATCAAGAGTGCAAAAAGAACGGAAGTCCAAGACCTATTCTGAAGATTTATCGAAGAAAAAGTCAAAAGACGGAAGTTTAACGAAGTCGAAGAACTTAAGTCTAATAGAAGAAGAAAATTAAAAGACAAGTTCAAACCCCGAGACGACAAAGACGAAGAATTAAAGTCGAGTCGAGAAAACGTGAAGAAAGCAAGAAAGAAGATGCAACACATGCACTCCTTCCCTATAAATACCCTCCTAATAGTCATTAGGAAGGGTAGTGAGAGTTTTTAGTTAGTTTTTCACTTTTAGTTTTTAGAGAGAGAAAGTCTTAAACTTTCTCTCACTAGTTCATCTTTTTCTTTTAATCTTTCAAGATTAAACATCTTTGTATTGCTTATTTCATTAATTAAAGTTCCATTTTAAGCTTTTATTTCTTAATCTCATTCTACTTTTCTTTGATTTAAGATTGATTTTGGTGTGATTATCATGTGATCCGTGTTGTTCTAATTGATTTCATGCTAAAAAGTTAATCTTTTGATCATTTTATAAGTTTTCATTTGATTAAGCTTTAAGACTTTTGTGCTTATTGGCTTACTTTTATGATTATCTTATTTTTCTTATTAAAAAGTTTTATTAAAAAGTTTATATTTTTATTGTTTGATCTAAAAAGTTGCTTGATTTCGAGTTAGATAAGTTGATTAAAGTGCTTATTTGATTCGGTTAAGTATTTTGGATTTATAAGTTTTGGAATTGGCTTGTAAAAGTTAGCTTATTTCCTAGCTTATTCTTTTTCCATAGATTTCGGAAAGGGTGGTAAAACCCCTTTCCGGTTGGCCCCTATATTCCGACCGGTGCATCATCTTAACTGAATTCCATTATTTTCGGAAGGGTTGTTAGCCCCTTTCCGATTGGTGCATATTCCGACAGGGCACCATCTTCAGTATTCCGACGGTAGGGCTTGTCCCTTATTCCGATCGGTGCATTTGCACGTATTCCGATTATAACCTTAACCCCCCATTCCGATTGGTTTCATCTTTGAGTTTATTCCGATCCAACCAATTGTCCTATATTCCGATTGAGACTTCAAGCATTATTCCGATTGGGGTTTTCTCCGTATTCCGATTGGTACCCATTTAGCTGCATTCCGATTGGGTTGTTTCTTCCTATATTCCGACCATCCGATCGGAAAACATTCTGATCGGGCTCCCTTTTGGCTTATTTTGGTTTCCTTCGATATCACTTTCTTATAGTACCTTTTATTTTTCTGAAAATTTTCAAAGTGTTAGTTTTATTTAGTGAGTTAGTATTTTTCCATTGTCACCTTTACATTTATATGCATTATTTTTACTTGTCACTTTTAATATTAATCTTTTAACTTCCCTTTTACTCATCGACACTTTAATTACTTGCAATTAGTTTAAAACAAACCAACCAAACCTTTGATCCACTAAAAGACGATTGAGTCACACTTTAGACCGGTTTTCAATTCGAAAAGATTCGGAACTATAACGAACTTCGATACTTTGGGGTAAAAGCCAAGTATTAAATGGCGCCGCTGCCGGCTCTTTTCGTTAAGATAAACGGTTTCTAGTGAGAGACGCATTGAATTTTGGGATCCGTTCTTTGAACGTTATTTTCATTGCTATAAAAATTTCCAAAAATCGATAAAAAATATAAAACTCTTCAAAAATACAAAAACATTAAAAAACCTATAAAAAACCAAAAAGATTATATAGATATTCCTTGTGTATATTTTTCTTCTGCAGGTGCATGCGTACTAGATCTACAAACTATTCTGAGCCCGAGAATCGTGAAGATTTAGATATGGCTGGTGTTAACAACAACAATAATCACCCACCTCAAAATAATTTGAATAACAACCACAACAATAACAACAACAACAATGTCCTTCTACCTGATTTACGAACCATGGAGGAATTGTGCCAACCCACCATGAACGGACGCGGAGGCCCGATTGCGCCAATGCACGTCACGGCACAGGAGTTTTCGTTGAAGCATCACATGATCCAGCAAGTGCAAACAAACCCGTTTCGTGGAATTCCGGATGATGATGCCAACAAACACCTCGACAAATTCATCACCATTACCCAAAGCATGAAGTGCCCCGGTGTTTCTATGGATGACCTTCGCCTTCAACTCTTTCCACACTCACTTTCTCACCATGCCGAAAAATGGTTTGACCGTCTTCCTAAGAATTCTATTCATACGTGGAACGACATGACTCAACGCTTTTTATCGCGCTACTTTCCCCCATCCATGGTCACTAGCCTTCGTAACCAAATCAGTGGATTTATGCAAGAGAATGATGAATCGCTTTTCGATGCTTGGGAACGATACAATGATTTGATCGACCGCTGTCCTAATCACAATATGCTCCCCGTCACTCTCATTGACACCTTTTACAATGGTCTCACCTTTCGTGATCGTGACACGATCAATGCCGCCGCCGGTGGTACTTTTATGAAAAGGAGACCAGAGGAGTGTCGAGAGTTGATTGAAAACATGACTACTCACCACAAGAATTGGGATTCATCCGCATCCTCAAGATCTAATCAGAGAGTCAATGTTTCATCTACTTCTTCCACCACCAACCCGTCTATTTTGGAACGTGCTATTCTCGATATTAACAAAAGTCTCCAAATTTTGACTTCTAACCAAACTCAACAAGCTAAAGCCGTTGTTATCTCTTGTGACACATGTGGTGGTCCTCATTCCTACAATGAGTGTCCTTCTACTCACGGCAATTATTCTGAAGACGTTAACGCAGCATATGGTACTTATCCCACGGGAGGCTATCAAGCTCGCCCTCAAGGAGACCGTAACTTGCTAAGTTATCGCTCCAACAATTATCTTGCTCCTCCCGGTTTCCCTCCTGCAAACCAGAACCAACAACAAAGCTACAACCGAACCAACCAATCCCAACCTCGTGCTCAAAATCAATATCCATCCCAAAGAAACCCATACCCAACTCAAGGAAATTCTCAAGCTTACCAAGCTCCACCTCTCAATCAACCGATGGCCGTAAACCAAGACGTCGAGACGTTCATGAAGACTAATCGTGAGATGGTCACGAATCTTCAGAGCCAATTTGTCAACTTGAAGAATGACATGGTGAAACAAGGGAGCGATATTCGAGCCGAGCTAAGGAATGATATGGCAAAACACAGCAATGATATTAATGCCAACATGCAAAACTCTTTTAACAATCAAACTCTTCACCTTCGTGATATGATTGGTTCGCTCATCCAAAGTAATCAACCCTCTGCTTCGGGTACCCTTCCGAGTAATACCGTTGCGAATCCAAGAGGGGAGATGAAAGCAATCACCACTCGCAGTGGAAAAGGTTATATGGAACCCGAGCTTCCTACACCTCCACCGGTGATTGTGAACAAGGAAAAAGAGCAACTTTCCTCACCTCCTTTACCATCTATCCCCATTTCCCCACCACCCGTGGTTGTGAGTGATCCTATTCCTTTAAAGCCTTCTTCTTCATCCAATATACCTTATCCTTCAAGGTTGAGGAAAGAGAAGCAAAAGAGCAAGGATGATATTCAGGTTTCAAACTTCCTTAAAATGTTCAAACAATTGAATTTTAACATCTCCTTTGCCGAGGCTCTCGCTCACATGCCCAAATACGCTAAGATGTTTAAAGATCTTCTAAGTGATAAAGAAAAACTCCTTGACATTGCTCAGACCCAACTTAATGAGAACTGCTCCGCAGTGCTCTTAAGGAAATTGCCCACCAAACTTGGTGATCCGGGTCGCTTCTTGATTCCTTGCAACTTCCCGGGAGTAGAGAATTGCATGTCCCTAGCCGATCTAGGTGCCAGTATAAACTTAATGCCTTTAAGTGTTTGGAAGCAATTATCTCTCCCCGAGCTAGTCCCCACCAAAATGACTTTGGAATTAGCCAACCGTACGGTTGCCTATCCCGTGGGGATAGCCGAAGATGTCTTTGTTGGCGTCGACAAATTCACCTTCCCGGCGGATTTTGTTGTCGTTGACTACGAGATGGATCCCCGTGTTCCATTAATCGTTGGACGTCCATTTCTGAGGACCGGTCGCACTCTCATTGATGTAGCCGCAGGCGAAATCATCATGCGAGTTGGTGACGATCAAATTGTCTTCAACATGGGTAAGATTTCTAAGCAACCTTATTCGTATGAGAGTGTTAATGCTATTGACGTTCTCGATGAGGCTTGTGAAGAACATTTTCATGATGCTTGCAAAAGTACTCTTTCTTCTCTACCCAATGTTGAGACCGTTGCCTCAATTGCCCCAGCATTGACTCCTTTTGGAGAAAGTGATTTGGATAACTTCGAAGCTAGTTTGGGTCCTCTCGATATTAAGTATGATAATTTGTCCACAAATTGGGATGAAGACATTAGTACTATTGAGAGACTTCTCAATGAGGACCCATTCTCTCCTCCTGCTCCTAAAGAGGTAACTAATGATGATCCATCGTTAGTTTCACCATCTATTGAGGATCCTCCTACTCTTGAGCTTAAGGACCTACCTCCTCATCTTGAGTACGTTTTCCTGGAAGACGACGAGAAGCTACCGGTCATCATCGCAAAGGATCTGAAAGAAGACGAAAAAGAACGCCTTGTCGCTGTGTTGAAGAAGCATAAAAGAGCTATCGCTTGGAAAATCTCCGACATCCGTGGAATTGATCCTCACTTTTGCACACATAAAATTCTCATGGAGGACGACTTTAAGCCCACAATTCAAAGCCAACGAAGGGTGAATCCTAAAATACATGAAGTCATCAAAAAAGAGGTTATCAAACTTCTTGATGCGGGTATGATTTACCCTATTTCGGATTCACCGTGGGTTAGTCCAGTCCATTGTGTGCCTAAGAAAGGTGGTATCACCGTTGTGCCCAATGCAAACAACGAGTTAATTCCTACCCGTCTCGTCACTGGGTGGAGAGTTTGTATAGACTACCGCAAACTCAATGATGCCACGAGAAAGGATCATTTCCCTCTACCTTTTATGGACCAAATGCTTGAACGTCTAGCGGGTAATGAATATTACTGCTTTCTGGATGGTTTCTCGGGTTATTTCCAAATACCCATCGATCCCCAAGATCAAGAGAAGACAACATTCACTTGTCCCTATGGCACCTTTGCTTATAAACGAATGCCTTTTGGCTTATGCAATGCCCCCGGGACTTTCCAAAGGTGCATGTTGGCTATCTTCCATGACATGGTTGAGCAAACCATGGAAGTCTTCATGGATGATTTCTCGGTCTTCGGGGATTCCTTCTCTGCTTGCCTTGCCAATTTGGAACGTATGCTTAAGCGGTGCGAAGACACTCGCCTTGTTTTGAATTGGGAAAAATGCCATTTTATGGTAAAAGAAGGCATTGTGCTAGGACACAAAATCTCTAAAGCCGGTCTTGAAGTCGACCGTGCTAAAGTAGATGTCATAGCCAAATTACCTCCACCTTCAACCGTGAAGGGTGTGAGAAGTTTTCTGGGTCATGCGGGCTTCTATCGTCGATTCATTCAGGATTTCTCTAAAATCGCTCGCCCGATGACCCACCTCTTAGAAAAAGATACTCCTTTTATCTTTTCTAAAGAGTGTCTCGAAGCCTACAATCTTCTCAAGGATAAGCTAACTAAGGCACCGGTCTTGGTTACCCCTAATTGGGAGCTGCCTTTTGAATTGATGTGCGATGCTAGCGACTTTGCTATTGGTGCGGTTTTGGGCCAAAGAGTGAATAAACACTTCCAACCAATCCACTACGCTAGCAAAACAATGACGGGGGCTCAATTGCATTATACGACAACCGAAAAAGAGCTTTTAGCTGTTGTCTATGCTTTTGAGAAATTTCGCCCCTATCTTGTTCTATCCACCACCATCGTATACACGGACCATTCCGCGTTGAAGTACTTGATGACTAAGAACGATTCTAAGCCAAGACTTCTTCGCTGGGTTTTGCTCCTTCAAGAATTTAACATTGAAATTCGTGATAAGAAGGGAGCCGAAAACCTGGCCGCGGATCATTTGAGTCGACTTGAGGATCCATATCAGGGGGATCATCCAAACAAAGAGATCAATGACTCTTTCCCCCTGGAGACTCTAATGTCTATAAATCTCAACCTTGATGGCACCCCGTGGTTTGCGGACATTGCAAACTACTTAGCGGGTGGTATTCTCATCCAAGGGTTAACATCCCAACAAAAGAAGAAGTTCTTGAACGATGTTAAGACTTACTTTTGGGATGACCCTTATCTATTCAAACAGTGTGCTGATCTGATTATTCGTCGATGTGTTGACGGACCGGCAGCTTTTGATATCCTCCAAGCTTACCACAAAGGACCCACCGGTGGTCACTTTGGTCCCAACTACACCGCTAAGAAAGTGTTTGATTCTGGATTCTACTGGCCCACCATTTATCGTGACGCTCACGAAATGGTTAAGCATTGTGATGCTTGCCAACGTCAAGGCAAGATCACACATAAGGATGAGATGCCTCAAAATTTCATACAGGAATGTGAAATCTTTGATGTATGGGGCATCGACTTTATGGGGCCATTTCCATCATCCAAAGGGAACAAGTACATCCTCGTCGCCGTCGACTACGTCTCTAAATGGGTTGAAGCCAAGGCTCTTCCTACGAATAATGCGAGGGTGGTTGTGAACTTTTTGAAGCAGCTTTTCGCTCGATTTGGCGTTCCTCGTGCTATCATCAGTGACCGCGGGACTCATTTTTGCAACGATCAATTTGCACGAGTCATGGCAAAGTATGGTGTCAATCACCGTCTTTCCACCGCCTATCATCCCCAAACCAATGGGCAAGCCGAAATTTCCAACCGTGGCTTGAAGAGAATTTTGGAGCGTACTGTGGGTGAGCATCGTGCCGCGTGGGCCGATAAGTTAGATGATGCTCTGTGGGCTTTCCGTACTGCTTACAAGACCCCGATCGGTTGCACACCTTATCGTCTTGTGTACGGGAAAGCTTGCCACCTACCCATCGAGCTGGAACATAAGGCGTACTGGGCCTTGAAGTGGGCTAACTTCGACATCAACAAAGCCGGTGATTTTCGAAAGATTCAACTCAACGAGCTACAAGAACTGAGGAATCAAGCTTACGAGAACTCATTGATCTACAAGGAGAAGACCAAGATTATCCACGATGATAAAATCAAGAACCGAGAGTTCAACGTTGGTGATCAAGTCTTACTCTTTAACTCTCGGTTGAAGATCTTCTCTGGCAAGTTGAAGAGCCGCTGGTCTGGTCCATTCACCGTCGCCAAAGTCTTTCCGTATGGGACCATTGAGCTTTCTCAGCCAAATGGGCCCAATTTCAAGGTGAATGGCCAGCGTTTGAAGTTGTACTTTGGTGAGGACATCTCCCATGAGATGATTCCATCCCTCACCACGTTCCCCATGAACTAAAATTGGGTCGAGTCAGGCTCATGACTCGGTGAACAAAAACAAGCGCTTCTCGGGAGGCAACCCGTGTTCTATCTTTTACTGCTTTTACAATAAGTGTAGGGGGAGCCCCGCATATGTTTGTTGTCTTGTTTCTTGTGCTGTGCAGGGATTTAAGCTTCAGAGAGCATCTTGATGACTTTTGACGAACCGTGATACCGTGTTTCCCCATCTTCCCGGTTCTATCCTAAACTCTTGTGATTCAATATTTCATATTCTATATGTTCACATTGAATTCACTTTAGTTGTCCTTTCCTTAGCAAGATTTAAACAAAGTGCACAATGTGTAGGGGAGTTTACTCCCACATGCTTAAACATTGAGGACAATGTTTATCTCAAGTGTAGGGGGGACTTCTATCGAAGTAAGTGGTCTTTTCCATGAATTTGCCCTCATTTTAACCGGAAAATTTGATTTTTCGACATTTTTCAAAATTTTTAATCTATTTTGGCCTAGTTATATAGTTGTATTTGCCTTTGTTATGATTCCTTTGCTAGAATAGTTTTTCAATAAAGTGGTTTTAGATTTTTCCTAGTCATGAATATTTTGACTCAACCCGAGTTTACTTGCCTAAGTTTACTCTAGCTAGTATCCTTAACGTGTTTAAGTCAAGTTTTGCTAGGCTTTTATATAGGGAGCTATAAAACGCGAAAGTCTTAACTCTCACGGGTTAAGAACAAGAACTTTTCGCAAGTTCCTATAATTGATCCTAGAGAGTCGTTTATCAAGGGAACTTTAAAATGCGATTTCTAAACTTGAAAAAGTCTAAGAATTTGCAAGATCCTATAGGCGACTCGAAAACCCAAAACTTTGATTTAATAGGCTAAGCATCCACGAGTCTCATTCCTTGAGATTTTAAACTGTGGAGAACGAGAGATGATAGAGTCAATTATAAGTTCGGTACTCTTTCGTGAATTTATGTGAGTTAATTATGAGCCTATTCTCCCTCCGCTTGTTAATAAATTAATCTGCTAATAAATAAGGTTGTACGATTTAAAAGGTTACTTAGCTTCTAGCCCCAGATCGTTTAAAAGTTGTTCGGTAATGACGAGAGTTCATAGCCAAGGCATAACTTATGAAGCGGGGCGCGAAGATTGGCGAGTCCGAAAAGGCCCTAACAAGGCATGAGGGCTACATTTTGTTGCTAAAGATCCAAAAAGTGATGTGAAGAATCATTTATCGAAAATCAATATGAAGGATCGAGACACACGACGAAAAGCAAAAACTCCCCAAAAGTCATGGAGAAGTCTATCCGAAAAGACCCTAACAAGGTATGAGGATAAATAGATCCAAGTCCTAAAAGGAGGCGGATCGTTGTATATCAAAGTCCAAAATAAAGATTGGAGAAAAATGAAGAAGTCGTGGTCCAAAGATGAAGAATCTCTCAAAAACTTCAAGTGAAGAAATTCCAATTATGAAGAGAAGACCATAATTTCAAGAACGTCTCTCGAAGATTCGAAGTATGAAGTCGCTGCCAAACATCGGCCCGAGAAAGGTCTCAAATCGCGAACCAAGTTATGCCAAGATATGAACTTTCTGATATCCCGAGAAGCAGTTTTAAAAGATTTGGTCCTTTAGCTAACTATTGATTAAATCGCTCACCTTATTTTCGGACTAAATAACTATCGGAATAAGTCAAACAATGCATCCTCGTGATCATTCAAGACAAAAATAAAATATAAGAGATACACCTAGGAATAAGGGAGTCTAAGTGAATAATTGGCCCACATGAGTTCGTGATAGTTTGCTAACTTATAATAACAATGATCTCGTTTCTAAGCTTGGCATGGGGAACGTGAAACTTGAGGATGATAAACGTTCATGGCCGCCAAAACCCAATGTAAGTTTTTAATTTCTTTACTTATTTCTATCTTTTAAGTTTAGTATTTAATAAAGGCCAAGGTGGGTTATTTATGATGGAGAATGTAAACCGTGCTTTAAAATTAATGCATTGCATGAGGGCATTGCAATGGTCAAGTGTAGGGGATTTAATAAGTGTGAAAACACTTATCCTTTTACCACTTATTCCCAATAATAACAAGACCAAAACGTGTGATTTATGTCGTAAAAGTCGGAATTATGCGTGGTTTGTGTTTTTATTGTGTTTTAGGACCTAAATATGAAAAAGGAAGAAAACACGGACTTTCACGGGCTTTTACTGAAGAAAACGGGAAAAAGACGAAGTCAAAAGATCAAGAGTGCAAAAAGAACGGAAGTCCAAGACCTATTCTGAAGATTTATCGAAGAAAAAGTCAAAAGACGGAAGTTTAACGAAGTCGAAGAACTTAAGTCTAATAGAAGAAGAAAATTAAAAGACAAGTTCAAACCCCGAGACGACAAAGACGAAGAATTAAAGTCGAGTCGAGAAAACGTGAAGAAAGCAAGAAAGAAGATGCAACACATGCACTCCTTCCCTATAAATACCCTCCTAATAGTCATTAGGAAGGGTAGTGAGAGTTTTTAGTTAGTTTTTCACTTTTAGTTTTTAGAGAGAGAAAGTCTTAAACTTTCTCTCACTAGTTCATCTTTTTCTTTTAATCTTTCAAGATTAAACATCTTTGTATTGCTTATTTCATTAATTAAAGTTCCATTTTAAGCTTTTATTTCTTAATCTCATTCTACTTTTCTTTGATTTAAGATTGATTTTGGTGTGATTATCATGTGATCCGTGTTGTTCTAATTGATTTCATGCTAAAAAGTTAATCTTTTGATCATTTTATAAGTTTTCATTTGATTAAGCTTTAAGACTTTTGTGCTTATTGGCTTACTTTTATGATTATCTTATTTTTCTTATTAAAAAGTTTTATTAAAAAGTTTATATTTTTATTGTTTGATCTAAAAAGTTGCTTGATTTCGAGTTAGATAAGTTGATTAAAGTGCTTATTTGATTCGGTTAAGTATTTTGGATTTATAAGTTTTGGAATTGGCTTGTAAAAGTTAGCTTATTTCCTAGCTTATTCTTTTTCCATAGATTTCGGAAAGGGTGGTAAAACCCCTTTCCGATTGGCCCCTATATTCCGACCGGTGCATCATCTTAACTGAATTCCATTATTTTCGGAAGGGTTGTTAGCCCCTTTCCGATTGGTGCATATTCCGACAGGGCACCATCTTCAGTATTCCGACGGTAGGGCTTGTCCCTTATTCCGATCGGTGCATTTGCACGTATTCCGATTATAACCTTAACCCCCCATTCCGATTGGTTTCATCTTTGAGTTTATTCCGATCCAACCAATTGTCCTATATTCCGATTGAGACTTCAAGCATTATTCCGATTGGGGTTTTCTCCGTATTCCGATTGGTACCCATTTAGCTGCATTCCGATTGGGTTGTTTCTTCCTATATTCCGACCATCCGATCGGAAAACATTCCGATCGGGCTCCCTTTTGGCTTATTTTGGTTTCCTTCGATATCACTTTCTTATAGTACCTTTTATTTTTCTGAAAATTTTCAAAGTGTTAGTTTTATTTAGTGAGTTAGTATTTTTCCATTGTCACCTTTACATTTATATGCATTATTTTTACTTGTCACTTTTAATATTAATCTTTTAACTTCCCTTTTACTCATCGACACTTTAATTACTTGCAATTAGTTTAAAACAAACCAACCAAACCTTTGATCCACTAAAAGACGATTGAGTCACACTTTAGACCGGTTTTCAATTCGAAAAGATTCGGAACTATAACGAACTTCGATACTTTGGGGTAAAAGCCAAGTATTAGACCTCTAGTTCAGTTGTAATAACATTTCGGAACGTCGTTTCGACATTTGGGCTAAAGAAGATCTCAGACTTCTGGAAATTTATGCTTTGACCAGAAAAGAAGCAATACTTCCCTAGAATATTCTTCAACCGTATGCATTCGTCCACTGTTGCCCTTGTAAAGAAAATACTATCGTCGGCAAAGAATAAGTGGCTAACTTCAGGCGCGCCACGGCAAACTTTGACTCCGTGAATGCGACCTGTATGAATCTCTCTCCTGATCATCGCTGACAACACTGTTGGATACCAGCGAGCACACCTCGATCTCACTTAGCTCACAACTAACACAACTCACTGATATGCAAGTTATATATTAAAAGTGGGGAAAGAATACTAATAATGTGCTACTTATATTCAACAAAACAAAGGCTTTATATAGCCATACACAACCTACAAAATAGTAACAAAATTACCAACGTGGGTACATAAGACTTCTCCTAAAGTACCGGACACAAGTACCACCACTTTCCTAGTACACTACCTTAATACCAGGTCCAATATAGAATACTAATTCAAACTAATAGAATACTTATCAAACTAACCATGCTTATGTGAACCTAACCGATTAAATCCAACAATCACCCCCTTAATCGGTTATTCATGGCACCCCGATCACGTTCTCGGTCTTCGGCCTTTCGGTCTTCGGCCTTTCGGTCTTCGGCCTTTCGGTCTTCGGTCTTCGGCCTTTCGAAACAACAGTCTCTTTCAGTGTCCGCTGTTGACACTC
The DNA here is from genome assembly GCA_025667525.1 of Glebionis coronaria. Classification (NCBI taxonomy): domain Eukaryota; kingdom Viridiplantae; phylum Streptophyta; class Magnoliopsida; order Asterales; family Asteraceae; genus Glebionis; species Glebionis coronaria. Next base: position 139,489,520 of record CM046879.1, on the reverse strand, counting down.
GGTCTCACTTTCTTTCTCGATCTCACACTTTCTTATTCAAGTCATGACACCTGACTTTCTTTCTCTTTCTCAAGGCACCTTACTTTACTTTCTTCTTTCTTTACGGCATCGAACTTTCTACGACACCCGACTTTCTTTCTTTCTGTCTTTCTTTCTTTACGGCATCGAACTTTCTACGACACCCGACTTTCTATCATTCTGTCTTTCTTTCTTTCTTTCTTTACGGCATCGAACTTTCTACGACACCCGACTTTCTTTCATTCTGTCTTTCTTTCTTTCTTTCTTGCTCTTGCTTTCTTTCTTTTTCTGCCTGATTACATGGGTTGCAACCAGACCCTCTTTCTGCTTCGCCCTGCAGCGAAGGGTTGCACCCTTCTTGAACCGACTCTCAAACCCGCTGTTTGATCGAACCGCTCTGATACCAAATGTTGGATACCAGCGAGCACACCTCGATCTCACTTAGCTCACAACTAACACAACTCACTGATATGCAAGTTATATATTAAAAGTGGGGAAAGAATACTAATAATGTGCTACTTATATTCAACAAAACAAAGGCTTTATATAGCCATACACAACCTACAAAATAGTAACAAAATTACCAACGTGGGTACATAAGACTTCTCCTAAAGTACCGGACACAAGTACCACCACTTTCCTAGTACACTACCTTAATACCAGGTCCAATATAGAATACTAATTCAAACTAATAGAATACTTATCAAACTAACCATGCTTATGTGAACCTAACCGATTAAATCCAACAAACACTTCTGCACACATGATAAACAAGTAGGGCGAAATAGGATCCCCTTGACGGAGTCCACGAGTGGGGACAACATGTCTTGAAATATGCCCGTTGATATTGAATGAAAAAGAGACAAACGTCACACATGCCATTATAAGATCAATGAAAGTCTGTGGGAAGCGAAATTTTTGGAGTACTGATCTAATAAACGACCACTCCACACGGTCATAGGCTTTACTCATATCAACTTTGGGGGCCATCGCGCCTTTCTGACCACTTCTTTTGTTTTTCAGCCAATGAAATACCTGGAAAGCAACATTATCGGTTATCATACGTCCCGTAACGAAAGCAGATTGAGTTTCATCAATCAAGCTTGGGAGAACGTGTTTAATTCTATTGACGAGGACTTTGGATATGATCTTATAAATCACATTACATAAACTAATGGGGCGTAGGTCGTTTAGAGATGTTGGGGACAGGATTTTTGGTATTAATGTGATTAGAGTTTCGTTGATATTTGATGGCATAATTCCACTACAAAAGAACTGAGCTACTACACTTACAACCGTAGGTCCAACGAACTTCCAGAATTTCTAATAGGGCTGTCATACCATCTGGTCCTGGGGCCTTTGAAGGATGCATCTGCATAACTGCGTCATAAACTTCATCTTCCGAAACAGCTTTTCCAAGATTTATCATATCATCATCGGAAATAGATCTGTCAAGGCATAATATTCCCTCTTCACATTCTGGTGGATTAGAACTCGAAAATAACCTCTCAAAGTATGAGCAGACCATATTGCATAAGTCTGCTTCGTCTTCTACGCATGTGCCATCATCCTTTCGTATTTTTAGCAAGTTATTTTGTTTCTGTCGACTACTAGCACGAGCATGAAAAAATCGTGTATTCTTATCCCCTTCTTTCAACCACTGAACTCTGCTCCTTTGACGCCACATGACTTCTTCTCGCGTATATAGTTCTTTTAATTCGGTTTGTAAGTCATGTTCTTGTTGGTAGGAATCGTGTCTCGTTTGGTTTTGTAAAGATTTCAATAGCTTAATTTTGGCTCGAATCTTGCGTTGAACATGTCCGAATGTCGTCTTATTCCATTCTTGGAGCCTATCAGCACAACCACCAACTAGAGCAGAAGGATTGCTCCCCAAACCCTTTCTAACGCCATCAAGCCATGCACTTTCAACGATTCCTTCAATTGTACTATCTCTTAGCCACATGTGCTCAAATCGGAACCGCCTTTTTGTACTACAGTTATTAATATAGTTGTCTAGTGAAAGAAGAATGGGTGAATGGTCAGAAGCCACTCGCGGAAGATTTTGGACCTGGTTGGATGGGAAAAGTGTAGACCAATCTTGTGTAGCCAAAAATCTGTCAAGTCGTTTCTGTACATTATGCATTCCCCTTCGTCCATTTGACCAAGTCATGTTTTGGAACCCAAGTCATATAGATCACAGTAGTTGCATGATGTCTCAAAGGCTTTTAGTTCTCTCAAGTTACATCCACGCATTCCCGATTTCTCAGAAGTATATAATACTTCATTAAAGTCTCCAAAACAAACCCAAGGGAGTGTTGACATACTTTTCAGGGAGCGAAGCAGGCCCCATGTACGATGCTTGTCCTGACTCATCGGCCACCCGTAAATGCCTGATCCTCTCCACTGTATGCTCGTATCCTCGACTACACAAAAGTCAATATGATTTTTAGAAAAGCTTGTAACTTTGACATTCAAATTCTTCCTCCAAATTAGCAACATAAGGCCACCTGCTCTCCTAACCGGATTGATAACTAAAAGGTTGTAATCTGAGAAACAACGACGGATACCCTGAGCTTCAGTATCGTGTAACCGGGTCTCCATAAGAAACACGATAGAGGGCTTATTTTCCTTCACTATACTTTATCATGAACGAAGAACCTTTTTTCTCCACTAACGCAGTGTAAAGTTTAATCATGTTCTATCATTTGCTATAAAATTGTTAAACAGGCAAGTAAAAGAACATATATATATGGAGGGGTCTAATCTATGCTTTATTATACTACTACCATGCATATTGTACTATTGGTTGTAGAGTTGTGCAAAGTTCACAAGTGACTTATATAATTGTTGGGCCGTGTTGAGCCTGAGGTTTAGGTCGTGGTTCAAATGGTATGTGCGGTCAGGTCGTTGGGTCATGGCTCAGGCTTCAGATGGATATTGTGTATTTGTGTTGGGCCGAGGCTGTATTTTAGTTCCTGGTTCGGATGGTTATGTCTTTGGTCGTGGTTAAGGATGTGGTTCAGACCTTAAGGGATTCTGAGTCGTGGTTTTGATCCTAATTCATTAGCCAGTTGGAAGATATTATGAGCATATTTTCTGGTTGGGGACGACCAGCCGTTTACTTAACAAACCACTCCATAACTTTACGAAACCATTAACACATGAACGAACAGCCATTCAAACTGTACCCTTATACCTTAATTTAGATTTTAGATCATATGTTTCATAAATATACATTTAATGAGCGAAAATATTTAAGGTATCTTATATACAATTCCTCAATCATGAACACTCTATATTCTTGCAGTACTGGAGCTATTGACAACTGATAATACACAATATATACATACCTGGACAAGAAAAAGAACAACATTAATTTGGTCACTCGTAGCTAATTTCACTCACTCCCAAAATAGAGCAAAGAGGAAAATGAGACCAATTATCAAAAGCGGAGATACTTCATGACGGTGATCTCTTTGTGGACGGAACTCATATCCATGATGACCTCCTCCATAGTTTAATGTATGCATCTGAACATTGAAAATTGATGGAATAAAACCACCAAATGACAACGTTAAGTTCCCAAAGCTCGCACTAATGGCAGGCCCAAAACCACCTACATATCCAGTCCCATGTTGCTGCATAAATGCATTCCTATCTTGTTGCAGGCGAGATTGTGGTCTGCGTCCAGCTGGACGATTTGGTATATTAACACCAGGAACAGGTTTAGAATTTGTGTCTGATATATACTTTCCCCTGCCATATAAGGGGACTAATTTACGCTCTACTATGAAGGCCTTACAAATAGGGCATTCGTGTGAACGTGAGTGCATATGAAGCCATTTGTAAATGCACGGCCAACAAAAGAGGTGTCCGCACAAAGTAACGATTGGATCCTGAGCTAAATCCAAGCATATGCTGCATTCAAAGTTTCCACCATCACTATTGCTTGAGCCGTTATTATTTGAGAACGATGAGCTTTGGGTAGGCCTGCTTGCCGCTTCCCCAAACCCACCGGACATCTCCTACAAGTACTATCAAGTACCCTGTGAATCATACAAACATAAATGTCAAGGACACGACATAAGGGCGTATTTGGATTATGCAAATTATAGATATTAGATAAAATTAATCAAAATTAGAGTGCTCCAACCAAAGAGTAAAAATGATAATCTTTTATTAACAGCAACATCAACAATACCAAATCCTGTCAGAGCGGATGATGGCATGTTGGCAAGCACAATAATCTTATTATAATCTATTTTAGAATGCAATAACATCATATCAGAGCGCAATGCCAATCATGAACTACGTGGTGTTTCGGATTGCTTATGCCTTTGGATATAATCAGATAAAGCAATCCCATTCACCATAGAAAACTGCTTATTTTCTGCATCACCGGATCAATTTTCTGCCTAACTTAGAAATATATAACAGAAAAGTATTCACAAACGAAACATTGAAAACAATAACATAATTTCTTCAATCTAACATCATAGCATGATCACGATCAAGAACATAAAATAAAAAGAAACAGGGTGAAATTTCAACAACCTAAATGCAATCACAAATACAAATAAATATGATGTAGATTACATTGAAACGAAAACATAATGTAATTTTCATCCTTTATCAGGAAAATACTAGGAAATTAGAGGGATTAATCACCGTATAATTGGAGAAAATACAGTGATTGGCAAAAATGAATTCGCAACTCGCCACCTTTTTGTTTCAAAGGAAAAATAAAGGCAATTTTGGACAATGCAGCATTTTATATGTGTTTCTAAATGCAAGTAACCATTAAAAAAGACACCTGAATTATTGTTTTGCTGGCACATTGTATGGCTAATTGTTTATAAAATAGCCCAAAAGGGACCCAAGATCTGTCCATGATGAACTAGCCCAACATAAAGACCATCAATGATAACCAAGTTTAGAACGACAAAAAATTCCTGGATCATATTAGCAGAATAAACCTTGTCAATCAGGAAAAGCAAACATGTTCTGCTAAAAGAAAACTGAGCCAAAACAAACCTTAATAAAACGCTTCCATTCGTGATATATTGTTAGGAGCTTCTTGCAAATGTGCTTGCAAAGTTTCTATTTACATATATATACAACTGCTACCAAAAGAGCTATACGATAGTAACCTATCTAATTAAGCTAGCCTGGCCCTGGTGTGCACCAATGCTCCTCGGGATGAGAACATGTTAAAGATTGCAGAATGAAGAGGTACGGTAGAAGTAATTGACTTTACAGCTATCTTGTATCCGTTAGTAATTAAAGTCCACACTGAAATGCAGACATTGTTGGTCATTTGTACATTGCCTTCAACTTCTTAGCAGCTTGCACGAACCCCGCGATCACTTGTAACTCATCAAGTTTCTACAACAAAAAATATCCACGAGTCTTTTCATTAAAATTAGGGGTAAAGAGTAACATTATTGCACGGTTGTGGGTATGTATGTGCAAATTTTACAAGTATGAATGTGTTCGTGCAAATACGGATTATTTAGAAAAACATATAATGATCAAAATAGGGCATATATGAAATCGTGGAGACATGCAATGGAAATAGAAGTCTCAAAAATCAGTTAAGGATATATTAAGTAGCATAGTATGAGATGATCATGCGCTAGTTTGATTTTATTTTTTTTAAAAGACTATTGTCGATCCAAAACTGTTTATTTGACCTTATAAATAAGCTAATCTAGAGCAGATCTTTTTTATCCAAACATCAAAACCTGATTATGAAAACCTCACATCTCATTGATCTAATATACCAATCCTAAACATAAATACGAATGCCCCGTAGTCGATCTCATTACGGAGAATTAAACTGCTGGTTAACCCATTCTAGAAAATAACAAAACAAACAAGATTGTACCTACCTCTGACATAAAATGCTTTTGGACAACATTAAGAAGCTGCTCCCTGGATGGGTTGGGACTTCCATCCATCTGAAAATAAGGGAAAAGATTGAAATGAAATTGTGTATATAATCGCACGTAATTTATTCAAAAGCTCTTTTCATCAATACACTCACGAGGTTAAAATGGCGCCAGTATCTTTGTAAGGCTGTCATCTCAAGTTTGCCAAGATCAACCTTCTGGGCATGATACACAAAAACTCAGTTTGATCTAATCCAAAACAAATGCTCGTAATTATTACTAATGTATTTGACAACAGTTTGCATACCATGGACCCATGACGACTTGTAACCGATCTCTTTAGCGGTAAATCACAAGAGACAGAACTAGCAATGATCTTATCAGCTGATCCTCTTGGTTTAAGTGCACGATGCCTTGATCTGTCAGACTTGCGTCCATCATCAGAGGCTGGGAAACATAACATCATGCAATACAATCATTTGGTAAGGTGATGGGCGGGTTCGGTAACAGGAGGTCAGCAAAATTTTGGGTTAAACTGTCATGTTTTAGTATGGGTGGAAGCAGAGTGGGTCAGGTTGGATTGACCCATATACTTTTTTTGACAACGTTTCAAAAACCCTTTTATATTAGTATGTTAGTTAATTACCAAAATAAAATCTTTTACTAGTAGTTTAAAAAATTAAGTATGCATTTAAAGGATACTTTAGACGACTTTTAGGGGCATTTGGGTGTTTGACCCATTTGACTCGACCCATATTAGCTAATTATCTTAATTCGACATGTTTAATATAAAAGACAAGCCAAATTGACCCAGTAATAAGTAATAGATTGGATTGCCACCTATACCTATGTTCAATGAAAGTGCATACATTGAAAACTTATCATGGTCAACATTACCCAGTGTAATCTGTCAAAGATTAGATTGGCCATAAAGAGTTGGCAGAATTTTTAATCAAGTCATTTGAGGGTAATTTTGATCACCAACGCAGCTTTAGTTTTCTTAACACCTATAAATAGAATCCACAAAACTAACCGAGATCAGAGACGTTCCGCTGCGAATTTTTAATCTCGAGATCCTTGTCATTCTCATTATCACTAGGATCTTTAATCACAGTTAATGCATTCCTTTGTAAATTAACCTCTATGCCGTTCTTGAGAACCTACAATTTGTTTACCCCACAAAAATCATCATTTATACATAACATTTTGCAGTATACAATTGGTCAGATCCACAAAATAGGTCATATGAAGTTTGAGATTTTCTATGAACTAAATCCACTTTCGCACATCATCACTATGTACGGATTGGATTAATATAAAATTAAATATTTGCCATTACACTACTTGACCGATTAATTCATAACTTTACATCACGTGTCAATGCTTGCCTCTAGTAGTTAGTTAGATATGCATTATGAACGTAATTACTTAAGATGAGAACAACCCGGATTATATAATCCATTTTAACAAAATGGGTTATTAAAGAACCATTAATAAAATTTGAAATCTTTAAAACCAAACTGGATCCAGAATCCTATTTCAACAAAACTACACTGGATAACCAAATTTTAATGAATTTATAAATCAAAATATCAAAGAATTAATGAAGTAATATAATTTACCAGCCAATGCCAACCTCCCTGACCAAGAGCCATTTTGACAACACCTTCTAGTCCAACATGCACCGACTTCGTACGGTTGTTTCCAGTAATAACAACCCTAGTATTAGGTGGCAGTTCAGTTAGCTCGTTTTCTTCACACTCATCACCATTATCCTCCATTGTAGTGTCTTCCATGACCATGGACCAATGAGAAGTAGCCACTGAATCCTTCAACTGTGTGTCACAAGAGAGAGTCCTGCTAATGGTCTTCTGAGATGACCCTGTTGGTTTAGGTGCTCGATGCCTTAGTCTGTGAGACTTGCAGCCATCATCAAATGCTGCAAAACATAATATCATGCAACACAATCATTTGGTAAGGTGATGTCAGCGCTTTTTACACAAAGAGACGGTTAAGATGGCTAAATGGACCCAGACAGGGTCATGTTGGATTCACCCAAAAACCCAATTTTGTTATCTTATTAATTTCTTTTATATATAATAGTATATGTATATATGTCACTTTTATTCACAAAAACAATATTATTACAATGATAACAGAAGACCTATAATAAATCTACTCTACAACGTCGTAAGCATTTCAAAAGAGACCTTTTGCCCATTTGACTCGTTTGACTCCTCCCCTGGAGATAATAATACTAAAACCAAGATGTTTTAACAAAACAATTTGACCTCCTAATATGTAACTAATCAAAATCGTCACCTAACGCCACTGATTTGTAAATATGACCACTGGAAAAACACCGTGGCCAAAATTACACCTACAGGTAGTAAAAAATTAAATTTGACAATGGAAGTTGGCATAATTTTGAATGAGGCCTTTACAGGGTAGTCTTGGTCATCATCAGTCCATCATTTTTCATCACAGGATATAAACAGAACCCAAAAAACTAACCCAGATCAGAGACGTCGCACTGCGAATTTTCAACCTCTAGATCCTCATCATTCTCATCGCCAGTAGGAGCTTCAATCACACTTAATGCATTCCTTTGTAACTTTATCTCCATTCCATTTGTGAGAACCTACAGTTTGTTAGACCCACAAAACTTATAACTCAAACAAAACCAAGGATATCAGAGTAACTTTGTGATCATAATCACATGCATATCAAGTTCGAAATCTGTTATCAACTGGATTCGCTTTTTAAATAAGATGGCATTTATAAATGTATTTAGAATAAAAGATTACCAGCCAATGCCAGCCTCCTATACCACCAGACGTTTTGACAACACCATGTGATCCAACAAACAGCGATTTCGTACGGTTGTTTCCGGTCACAACTACCTTAGTATGAGGTGGCAGTACACCTAGCTCTTCTTCACAACCACCATCACTATCATCCATTGTTACTTCTTCCGCCACCATCTGGAAAGGATACTTGTCAACAACAAAAGATACATTTCGAAAACTTAGTTATATTCTTAATAAGAATCTGATAATATACCGTGGATTCATGAGGAATTGTAGCCACACTCTTCAACTGTGACTCACGAGAAAGAGACCGACTACTGGTCTTATGATCTGACACTGTTGGTTTAACTGCATGATGCCTTGATTTGTGAGACTCGTCATCAAACGCTGGAAAACATAACATCATGCAACACAATCTCTCAGTAAGGTGATGCAAACACTTCTTCCTCATAAAAGACGCTAAGTATGGCTAAAGGGCGGGTCGGGTAGCGAGCCAACATGGTTCAGGTTGACTGAGCCATATTTAAATACGGGTCAAAATAGAGCCGGTCGGGTCGGGTCGGAACAACCCTTGGTTTGTCCAATGTTCAAAAAAAAATAACTTAACGTTTTAATCAGAACTACAAAAACGATATAGTTACGATCATAATCTTAAACTTCTAATAAAGTAAGCTAGGGGATGTATATACTACAGATAGACTTTGTTCAACTTTTGATCCATTCAACGCATTTGATTTACCCCCTTTTAGCTAAACTTATAATTAGAAGTGTAAAAAAAGTAAATGACAAACCAAATTGACACGCTAATAAGTAACAAACTGAGATTTCCACCTCTAACAAACGCCATTGGGCCATTGAAAAGCTATTGTGGTCAGGATTACCCTTGAATCTGTAAAAATTAAAATTTAGCCATCAAAGTTTGAATAAATTTCAGTTAGGCCTTTCAAGGGTAATCTTGGCTACAATCGCAACTTTGTTGTTTTTTTCAAATCATATAAACATAACCAGCAAAACTAACCCAGATCAGAGATGTTCTGCTGGGAATTTTCAAGCTCAAGATCCTCGTCTTTCTCATCCCCAGTCGGAGCCGCAATCACACTTAATGCACTCCTTTGTAATTTAACCTCCATGCCATTCGAGAGAACCTACAATTTGGTAAAACCAAATATTATTCCTTAAAGAAAACAAGGATTGCAGTGTGATTGTTTTTATCATAATGTCACTGGTATATCGAGTTTGATTCACAATTAATAACCACAACTTAATAATCTCACCAAATCCGAGATTAAATCAAACTGTAATCAAACCCTACTTTAACAATCGATACTACATTAAGTAACCAAAATAAATCGACTTATACAATAGAATAACATTTAAAAAGTAATTTAGTAGTAAAAGTTACCAGCCAATGCCAGCCTCGTCCAGCAGTTCTTTGTACAACACCTTGTAGTCCAACAAGCAAAGAGTTTGTACGGTTGTTTCCGGTTATAGCTACCTTAGTATGACGTGGCAGTATACCAGTCTCATCTTCTCCTTCACCACCAACACCACCATTACTATAATCCATTGTTACTTTTTCCACCACCATCTGGAAAGGACCATGTCAGCAACAACAAAAATACGTAATCCCAAATACTTGGTAATATGTATTAATAATAACATGACAACAATTTGCATACCGTGGATCCATGAGAAATAGGAAGCGCACTCTTCAACTGTGAGTCACAAGAGAGAGACTGTCTAACGGTTTTATGAGCTGACTCTGCTGGTTTAACAGCATGATGCCTTGATCTTCGAGACTTGGGATGATCACCAAAGACTGAAAAACATAGCATCATGAAACACAATCAAGGCTAAACATAACATCACTTGTGAGAATCAGCAACGGTGACCCTTTTTGACCCAAAATAAACGCTAAAAAGGCTAACTTGTCGGATTGGGTAACGAGTAAACAATGGTTTGGGCTGAACGGACGTGTTATAGTATGGCCAAAACAGAATGAGTCAAGATGGATGGACCCGTAAAGCAGTTTTAGTTGCAGCGTCATTTATAATTACAAAGCAAGATAGTATAATAACAATCTTAGTCGATTATAATGAAAAAGAAAGAAGGTTCTATGCATTAAACCATTAAGATTAGACTTTGTGTGCATCTCTATCCATTTGACCCATTCGATCATTTTAACTCATTCCTTTACATTTCCTTGAAATATGACATGGTTTAGAAAAAAGATGAACCAAACTGACATGGTAATGAGTAAAAGGACCAAAATTGCCATCTTTAATAACCGTCGTTTAAAGGCATTGTGGTCGAGATTACCCTTCAATTTGTAAAAGATTCCGTTTTGGCGACAAAGTTTAGATAATCACACCTTTCAAGAGTAATCTTAAAAACCATCACACGCTCATTTTTCCTTACACCAAAAAAACAGAACCAGCAAAAACAAACCTAGATCGGAGATGTTCCACTCTGAATCTTCAATCTCAAGATCCTCGTCTTTCTCATCATCAGTAGGAGCTTCAATAACACACAATGCATTCCTTTGTAGCTTTACTTCTCTGCCATTTTTAAGAACCTGCATTTTGTTAAAGCCACATATGTTAAACAAACCGCAAATTTCGGAGCAGTCGTTTGATCAGAATGTCGATTGTATAACAAGTTCTATATATGTTATCAGCTAAATCCGCTTATTAATAAAAATACTTTGTATTGATCAGGAGACTTCACCAAAATTCGACTACTTCAGTTTATAACTAGTCATTTTTCATGTATGTAGGAGTGTTTAGATATGCGTTTTAAAATTGATTATGGCTGGAATCGAACAACCATAATCAGATAAATCACTTCTGATAAAACGGGTCCTAGGAGAAATGGATGAACTTGAATGGTTGGTAATTTTTAATTGTTTAAAAAGGTTAAATGGTCAAAACGAAAACTCTAGCCGTGACAATGTACTGAAATTGTTCTAAATTATGATCAAAGGCTGAACTTGTTTATCCAAACATTAGATTCGGTACTAGGTTAATAAGGCAAATTTGAACTCCCCCTTAGTCCCTAAATATAATGATGCAAAAGCCCCAAAAATAAGTTTTCCATCTCATTCCATTATTAAATCATTAGCAACAAACAAACCTAACTAACTTGATGAGAAAGTTACAAAGGCAAAGTTTTTAATAACACACAAACTAACCAACATAAAATACACATAATCGCTCGAATTAGAAAGCGAAACATATAAACGACTTTCATCAAACAACCTTAACCCCTTTACATCCATTTCATTAAACCCGTATGCAGTTTAAATATAAGCAAATAGATACCCAATGCAAGCCTCAATTATGATTACATAAAGAGCAAATAGTTACTACTTACAGTTACGTACATAACGCACAAAACTAATCATTTGGCTATTAAGTATTTGATAATCAGAGACAGAGTTTGTTAACCCAAACATATAAATCGGTATGAGGTTCAAAAACATAAACTCAAACAGCCCCCTTGAATCCCTCAACAATTCGACGTAAAGACGCACAAACTACAAAATGAGTTATTCCATCAATAGAAACAAACGAAAACCCTAACTAATCTTCATAAGTATCGCACAAAAAATAAAGATTTTTTATTACTAACATTAGAACCAAAAAACATTATTAAAGAAACATAAACATTGATGGAATAGAAAAAACAAAAATACATAATGGAAAACGGCTTGTGATTATCATCACTAATTATTTCGGCTTATATAATCAGCTTATGGCTTATTGGCTTTTGGGCATATTTTCATAAGCTCACTTTTTGTGGCTTATTTTGAAACTTTCCGGCTTCTATAATGACCTAATAAACTTATATAAGCCAAAAACTTTTAAAATAAGCCACAAAAAAATAAGCTTATGAAATATAAGCCCCCAAAACCAAATAACCCGTAAACCAAATACACAAGCCAAAACAAACACCGACTGATTGTAAGCCTTTTTTGGCTTATATAACATAAGCCCCAATTTTGTCCTTTATTTGGAGGTTTATGGGCTTATATAAGTTTATTATATCATGATAAACTTATATAAGCCCCTAAGTCTCAAAATTAGGGCTTACGTTATATAAGCCGAAAATAAGCCATATTTCGCCTTGTATTTCATAAACCCTATGAGCTTATATAAGTTTGTCATATCAGTAACAAACTTAGAAAGCCCATTAGTCTCCATATAAGCCACAAAATTGAGGGTTATGTTTTGGCTTACATTATATAAGCCAAAACAAACACCCACTTAATATCTCTTATGTTAGGTGAAAACAACAAACAACGCTGATGTGGTCGCGCCAACCTAAAAAAAAAAGAGCTTTACATGTTTAGTGTATGCGGCTAACTCAAACCTCGTCGATTAGTCGGCTAAAAGGTCGAAAATTAGCAAAACATTAACATATAAAAAGAACTTTAGTGATCATTAAACAAGATTAAAACTTAAAACCTTAACATTCACTTACTTAAACCCCACGTGCAACTTAAACATAATAAAATAAAATCATTAATCAATGACTTAATAAAAAAATAAGCAACAAAATCCTACTTAAACAATAGTCCGTACTACATTATATAAAAAACCTAATCTCACATAAATAAATTAAAAAAAAAACAGTTATAAAAAAACCTTAGTATGATGACGTGGCAGTACTTCTTCTTGTTCATCTTGTTGTTGAGTATCATTTTTGTTAATAAAATCCTCCTCATAATCATCAGTCATTTTTACATCTACCAACACCATTTTTGTGTTTAACTTTTTTTCATGAAAAAATTTGAAATGTGAGGAACCCCCAAAATGGTTACTTTTTTTGGTGGAAAATATTGAAAATGAAAAAACAGAAAAGGAAAATGATGGTTTTTTTGGCGTGTAGTAGTGAGAAAAAGAGTGGAATCCGAGAAACGGGGGTTGATGAATTAGAGGGTGACACGTGGAGGAGAGAGTGAGTGATGGATGGATGGATGATTGTGATGTTGTTGTGTTTTGATTTTATCCGAAATAAAAATAGATTCATGTTCAAAATATGGGATGTGCCAAAATGTGTCTTAGGAATCAGGTTTGGTTTATTTTAGAGGGAGTTTGGTTTATAAGTGGACTTGGATTTTGATTTGTATTTAAGAAAGGTTTAAAAGCAAATTAAGAGAAATAAAATTAAATATTATTTTAATAATATATATATTTATGTTAAACTAATTTGAATAAAATATACTATTTTAAAATAAAAAAATTAGCATAAAATAGTAATTGTGTGTATTGTATGGTTGAAAATGTTTGCAAGCTTGAAATATATATTTAATTCATGTGTATAATCAAAATCCAGGGGTGTACACTAAATTGAAAATTGGTGATGAAAGTGGCGCCTAAGCTTAAGCCGGAGAAACCAAACTAATAATATTTTACTTTAAGCTTAAAGTGTCTTGACCCAGTAAAAGGGTGTTCCTTTGGGAGGATCGATACAAAAATCCTCATTTAATTTTTTTTAATATTTTTTTTAGCGTCTTACTAATTTTTTTTATAATAAAATTTTGTTGTTAAAGAAAAAAGTGTCCTAACCCAGGATACCAAACGCATCCCTAATATACCGAACTTCGGATTGAGGTAACAAGTGTCACATAAAATATGCAAATCCTTTTTAAAAGCAAACGGCATCTAACGTCAAAGGGCGCGAACCGATGGCGTCATACGACAATCGTTTGGCGTTATAACCATCAGCTGATCTAGCTAAGTCATAAGCTTTTTGTTGATTCCTTTGAATGGATCTATATTTTGTTAACAATTTGTACAATAGCTTGTAATCAAACTAGAGCACTTGAGAACTCTTACTCAACTAAACAAGTTATGCGGAATCTAACTTATAAAGCAAAGAAGAACAGAATTACTCTGACTATTCGATCTTCTATTAATCGACTTTTGCAATGAGGTACATAAAACTCATCGTACTTATGTTCTTTTTATAGTGTAGGGAACCCTAGAATATTCTATTATGATAAGTATATCACACACGATATATTATTAATATTCTAAACTATTAAGTATATCACATAAGATATACTGTAACTATAATTATGACATATCTTTACTAAAGATATATTCGTCCTAATCCACTTAGCAGTTTTTATATTAACTCTAACGGTACTTGACATATACCGCGTTAACACTAACAGTACTTGCTAACACTAACAGTACTTATACTTGTACTAACGGTACTTTTTACTTTACAATCATTCCCAACAATCATCCCCTAAACAAGAATGATAACTAGTTGTCTTCTTGTTTCTATGTGTGTTGAATGTATAAATATACATGTCTTCAAACTTCATTTCAAACTTGGATTCAACTTGGTAATCTTGTACTTGTATACCAACTGAATATATCCAAACACTCAAAGCAGATCTTCTTCTGATATGATAATCTTCAAATCTTCATGAATATTATTGTAACACCCCATTTTAGTAAGTGGAATATCACGCGTAATTATGGCGCGTCAGCAAAGCATGCAAGGTAAATGTCTAAAACATTTAAATGACCATGAATGAAAATACCATAAACAAACATCGGTAGTCCAAGTATAAGCTCAACACACATGAATATAAGTACTGAAATGGAAAAGGACTAAACAATGTCCAAAAAATAAAGTAGCATTATGTATGGAAAATGCATAAAGTGATGAAGGCTAGATAGCTTCCAATCCGTATGCACATACTCTTAAAGTCTACAAGCGCCCTTGAGTACCTGCCGTTTGGGAACATGAAAGGAAAACGGGTGAACATAACGCCCAGTGATCGGATATACAAGTATAGCATGAAATGGCATAAGCATAAAAGACTAACAGCAGCGGAAATGTATAAGTCCTAGATAACCTAGAACATGTTCATAAAACTGGTTTTATAGTTTCAAACGACTTATGTTTTTATATGAAAACTGTATTAATTTGCCAATAACCCATATAGGTCATGAGGTTCCACCGTGCATAAATACTTTGAGGGGAGACCTCATCATGCGATTAGAGGGGTTGCCTCTAATTAATTAGTCTGGGTAGGAGGGATCAACTCCTTGTGAAGGATGCAAGGCACACATCACATTCACCATGAAAATCCTGTAAAACATGTAACTAGGATGCACTCATACGCCCCACATGATAATATAAATATATGGCTAAAACTGAAAAGGGACGCCACGAGCAATCACTCCGCCGTGGGGAAGTCATAACACTGGTGCCTCTAGTCTTATGGTTATGGTACCTCCATAACTAGGTGACACTGGTCATGCATGTATATGGCTTAGGCATTTAAACTAACATAAGTAATCAAACATATAAAACAATACTTGGGAAAAACAGTTGGCTGCAAACGGGGAATCCTAATAAGGAAAGAATGTCCATACTGAAGGACGGAAAATCCGTAGCTTGTATCCAGTGAACGAGGAAAGACGAAAGGATGAATAGTCCTACTCCGACCTCACTAATGCTACATAAATAAGGGACATGTATAAGTTGTCTGATTACTGAGTACGTTAATGGTTATAGCATGTTCTTAGCTTGTTTTATATGTTCTTGTCTTGTTTTACTGCTTTAAATGATACGCTGTATTAATTATGTATTTCATGTATTTCTGATTAAGTATTATCTTGTATTCTTGTATTATTATACTTGTTGCGTAATAATAAGTAACTTTCTAAAAATAGCAAGTTTCCTAAAATAGAAAGTTTCCAAAAAACAGAAAGTTTCCAAAAATAGAAAGTTTCCAAAAATAGATCAGTTTCTAAAAATAGATCAGTTTCTAAAAATAGAAAGTTTCCAAAAAGAGTAAGTTTCCTGAAATAGAAAGTTTCCATATTTAGAAATAAGCTGTGTTAATAAGCTATTAATATAATCTAAAGTTTACTGGTTAAAATCATAAGTCATGTAATAATAGTATAGTTTATTAATTAAATGTCATGGTAATTTAATAAACTATAGGTTATATAATTTAATTAAATAAAGACACGATTAATTGAATTAAATCATATAAAATACTTAGGTTAATCATGTATTAATAATTTATTAATTATAACCTAAGTCATGATTTATTGATTAATTATAAGTCCATGTTTTAATAATTAATTAATAACTATAGTCTAAATTAAATAACAAAATAATTAGGTTAAAACATGTATTATTTATTAAAAATAAATATAACCTAAGTCCATGATTAAATTAAATTAATTATTAGTCATGTTTTAATTAATTTAATTTTTCTTGAAAATAATATAACTTGTAAAATGCATAACTTGTAAAAAAACATCCCGTGACCGAACCCGTGTTCTACTATAAACCGAAACATGAACCGAACCAAACAACCCCTTGGCAGTAGCTACCCGCCCTAGCCGGTTGCCACTGCTCGACCAAAATCACCACCGGCTGACGCCGGTGGTTTCCCCTGCCTGGCTGCGGTTCCCACTGCCTAACACAAAACAGCCACCGGCTGATGCCGGTGGTGTTGTTGCTGCTGCGCCGAAACCCAAACAAACCAAACACCACCCCGACGCGAGTCGGGGTACCCTGTTCCCTGCGGCTGACTGAAACCAACCACACTGAGACCTTGGGTCTCGGCTGTTGGTGATCGCAAGACCACGCCGAGAGCCTGGGGCTCTCGGTTGTGCTTGTCGCCGAACAAACCCCACCAAAACCCCTTATTCATGTTTTCTTGATTAGTTTTACATGTTCTTAATTATGTTTTTAATATTAGTCACATGAACATAATTAAAAAAAATAAAAGATGAAGGTTTCTGATGATACCAAACACGTGACTTGAAAAGAACTATGAACACGAACACGATCCACCCCAATTCAAAGATCCAAATTAGACAAACACTCCTTGTGGTGTCCTTGTAGCCGGCGGCAAGAGAGAAAAAGAAAGGAGGCTAGGGTTTTTCTTTTTGTTAAAATTTTTGTAGAATGAATGTCTGTGTTTTGTTTTTGTTTAGTTAACCAAAAACAAATGGACTTGGGCCCCCTTTGCTCATTGTGTCCGCGGAAATCATAAGCCCAAAGGCAAACCCATACAGTTTTCATGTTTAACTATTTTACGTGTTCGTTCGTGTTTATTAAATGCTCGTATTGGTTCGTGTTTTAATATTACGTAATACTTGTTTATCGTGAAATAATGTAGTTCACATGTTCATGTTCATGTTTTAGTGTTCGTGATCATATGCTCGTGATTATCATTATTATAATTAATAATTATCGTGTATTACCACGTACTTAATACTATTGTGCACTAACACGTACGTAGTTTCTGAATGTTAATATTCGTGACACGCGTTCATGACATAAAAGAAAAGTTTTAATTGGTTCGTATGTTTACGTAGTGTACTGTTCATGGCATTTAGATGCGGGTTTTACAACTCTTTCCCCCTAAAAAGAATAATTTGTCCCCGAATTATAGATAACGTAAACTGAAAGTGGAACATACCTGAATCAAAACTTGAAATGAGGGTAAGAAGTACGGATAGACTCCTCTGTCTCCCAAGTGGCTTCCCGCTTGGTATGATCCCTCCAAAGGATTTTGACGAATGGAATCGTCTTCTTCCTCATGACTCGTTCCTGTCGATCAAGAACTCGTTCGGGTTCCTCGATGAAGGTAAGATCCTCACGAATCTGTTCAAGTGGATACTGAACCATGTGAAGGGGATGATACTTGTACCCTCTGAGTAAGGACACATGAAAAACGTCATGAACGTGAGAAAGCTGCGAAGGTAACGCTAAACGATACGATACTTCACCGACTCGCTCGATGATATGAAACGGTCCGATGAATCGAGGATTGAGTTTCCCTTTGATTCCAAAATGTCTAACACCATGTGTCGGTGATACCTTAAGAAAGACATGATCTCCCACGTTGAAATGCAAATCCATACGATGCTTGTCGGCATAACTCTTTTGACGTACACGAGCTTCTTGTAATTTCGCCTTAGCTACAATGACCTTCTCGTTGGTCAACTCTATCATCTCCGGACCTTCAAGTGTTCGCTCACCAACCTGATACCAGCAGATTGGGGCGCGACACTTTCTGCCATATAACATCTCAAACGATGCACACTTAATGCTGGCGTGCCAACTATTGTTGTATGCAAACTCTACCAAGCAGATATAATCGTCCCTATATCCCGTCCATTCTAAAGCACATGCACGAAGCATGCCTTCTAGTGTCTGAATGGTTAGCTCCGATTGTCCGTCTGTTTGAGGATGAAAAGCCGTGCCAAGCTTAAGTTTGGTACCCCCAAGCTTTCTGCAGACTCCTCCAAAATCGTGAAGTAAACCGAGGATCTCTATCTGAGATGATATTGGATGGAGCACCATGAAGTCTCATGATCTCCTTCTTATATGTGTCAACCAATTTGCTAACTAGATCATCCTTGCGGATGGGTAAGAAATGAGCTGACTTGGTAAGTCGATCAACGATAACCCAAATTGCATCATGCTTCCTCTTGGTCTGCGGAAGTCCGGTGACAAAATCCATGGTGATCTTGTCCCACTTCCACTCTAGAATGTCTAATGGTTGTAGTAGACCACTAGACCGTTGATGCTCGATCTTAACCTACTGGCAGTTAAGACATTTGGAGACATAGGTAGCAACATCCTGTTTCATACCACTCCACTAGAAATACTGCTTGATGTTGTGGTACATCTTGGATTAACCAGGATGAATGGAGAATGGGGAGATATGAGCTTCAGCTAATAACGCTTCCTTGAGTGTAAGATCATCAGGAACACAAAGTCTAGTGCCCTGCCATAAGATGTCGTCGTCATCTAACTGAAACTCCGTCTGCTGCTCCAAGTTCTGTATGATTGCCCAGATTTCACCATCATCCTTCTGAGATTCCTTGATTCTAGAGAGTAAGTCAGGATCCACTCTAAGATTAGCCCAGTAGCCATGTTGTCCACGTACCATGATCTCAATATTTAGTCGCTCCAAGTCTCGTATAATCTCTTCCTCTATCTTAACGTCGTTGATCATACCCGACTTCCTACTAAGAGCATCCGCCACTACATTCGCCTTGTAGGGATGATACTGCAGATTAATGTCATAATCCTTTAACAGCTTTAACCACCTTCTCTGCCTCATGTTCAGTTCACGCTAAGTGAAGATGTATTTCAGGCACTTGTGATCTGTGAAGATATCACATGATTCGCCATACAAGTAGTGCCTCCATATCTTCAATGTAAACACGACTGTTGTAAGTTCCAAGTCATGCGTAGGGTAGTTCTCCTCATAAGGCTTAATCTGCCGTGATGCGTAAGCAATCACTTTCCCATGTTGCATGAGAACGCAACTAAGTCCCTTCCCTGAAGCATCACTGTATATTTGAAATCCACCTATACCAGATGGGAGAGTAAGAATCAGTGCAGATACCAGCCTCTGCTTTAGGTCTTCAAAACTCTTCTCTCTTTCTTCAATTCAGACGAATTTCTCCCCTTTTCGCATCAGTTTGGTCAATGACAGTGCTAATCGGGAAAAGTTCTCTACGAACCTACCGTAGTAACTAGCTAAGCCTAGAAAGCTGCGAACTTCAGTTGCTGATGTCGATCTTGGCCACTTGGTAATAGCCTCAACCTTCGCATGATCCATGGTTATTCCCTATGCGGATACTATGTGGCCTAAGAATGCCACTTTACTCAACCAGAATTCGCATTTGGAGAACTTGGCATACAGCTGCTTATGGCGAAGTATATGTAATACTTACGAAGATGGTCTTCGTGTTCCTCCTTGGACTTAAAGAAAATTAGAATATCGTTAATGAAGACAATGACGAACTTGTCCAGAAACTCATGGAAGATATGGTTCATCAAGTCCATGAAAACAGTTAGAGCATTGGTAAGGCCAAATGGCATGACTACAAATTCGTAGTGTCCAAAAACAAATGGGCTTGGCGATGTCCTGCTCTTTCACCCGTAACTGATGGGATAGCCCGACCTCAGATCAATCTTCGAGAAATGTTTGGCCCCTTGGAGTTGGTCAAACAGATCATCGATGCGTGGCAAAGGATATCAATTCCTGATGGTGATCTTATTAAGCTCACGATAATCAATGCAGAGACTCATACTGCCGTCCTTCTTCTTTACGAATAAAATCGGTGCACCCCATGAAGATGCACTAGGTCGGATGAAACCTCGTTCAAAAAGTTCCTGCAGTTGTTCCTTTAACTCCTTAAGCTCTATGGGAGCCATGCGATAAGGAGCCTTGGAAATTGGCTCAGCTCCTAGAATGAGCTCAATATTAAACTCTACCTCACGAGCAGGTGGTATGCCCGGAAGTTCTTCTAGAAACACGTCGGGAAATTTTGACACGATCGGCTGATTCTAGATAGATGGAGATTCACCCTTCATATCATAAACAATATCTAAGTAGCCCTCGCAACCATGTGACAGTAATGCACGTGTTTGTAAGGTTGAAATTATTTGTACAGACCTTCCGGGTATAAAACCGTTGTGAATGTACTCTGGTGTGTATACATCACCGAAGATGACCTGATATAAATGGCAGTCAATGGTGGCGTGATGTTTGGATAGCCAGTCCATGCCTAATATCATGTCGAAATCGCACATATCCAATAGAAGTGCGTCAACTGGACGAATTTTATTGTCAAACCGAGGGGAAGACCCTTGTACCCATGTGTGATGCGTACAAAGTCTCTTAAGGGTGTGGAAATGTTTAAGACATTTTTGATGGCATAGGGGATATCCTAACACTCTTGGCATAAACAGTAGATATGATCGAATGAGTAGCACCTGTGTCAAATAATACGCATGCAACTTGACCATACATATACAAGATTCAAGTGATGGTACCTGTTAACTTGTCGGCATGATAACGCGAGGTCATGTACGCCCGTCCAGTAGTAGGAGGTGGCTTGGAGTCGGTATGTACAGAACTGCCCTCGATCTCACCCTTACGGCAGTCCTTCATGCGATGGCCTGGCTAGCCACACTTGAAGCAAGCATCGCTATCACGACCCTGGGTACCTGCGGTTACACGTAGTGCAGAGAGGGTGAGTATACCCTCAAACAGGTGCCTTTGCTAGTTGGGAGCCTGTTCAGAAAAGTATATGTGAGACATGGTTAATGGGTACAAACAGGACAATGCAGAAAATCGTAAGACGTAATACCAGATGTAGCTGCACGGTTGGGCTGCGAACCTCTGCGGTCCTGCTCCCTTCCGTTGCCATTGTTCCTGGTAGTAGATGCTGAAGTGTCAAAATTATGAATCATAATGCATGTAACATAAGAAATGAGTAAGTTAGGGACCTGCTGCTATTGGAGTTGTTAGCGTTGTTACGGTAATTGTCATTACTGCCACGCCTATCTGAAGCAGAACGGTCTTGGGTCTGACCGTTACCCTTGTGCTGACTCTGCTGCTGAGTGGTCGGTTGGGACCGGTCCCCAGTCTTCTGCCTGAAATATGTAATTGTATAGAGAAAGATAAATATTTGGATAGTACTTAATGAAATGAGATGATCATCGTTGAATGACGAGATATACCTCTTGTCGGGTCTTTCTGCCTCTCCAAACTCATCCCTCTCTTGCATCATCTCCAACTTACGGGATGCATCTGCTACTTGTGCCACAGTAATGAATGTAGCACACACCAAGTTATTGGTGACAGATGTGCGAAGAGCCCAGCGAAAGTGATACGCTTGCTTCTCTGCTGTCCCAGCTGCTGCACCAAGGAATCCAGCCAAACGAAGAAACCTCTACATGAACTCATTGTTGTTTTCCCCAACTCTCTGCCTAATCCCATGATACTCCCTCTTAAGCTTATCCTTCTCAGCTTTTGGGAAGAAATGTCCCATAACCAACTCCCTTAACTGTGCCCAAGTCAAGCCAGCCACCCAATCGTCGCCTCCCTCCGACAGTTTCATTGCCTTCCACCATGCAAGCACATTTCCTTCAAACTTGTAACAGGCTAACCTTGCCTTAAAGAGAGGGTCGCATCCCATCGCGTCAAAGATCTTCTCAATGTGTGCTAGCGAGCTCTCAACCTCATCGGGCATGTCAGTCGTCTCGAAAGATCGCGGACACTGCTTGTTGAATCGCTCCAGCCATGTGATCAGTGTAGCTGGAGGTGGAGGAGGAGGATTTTGATGCTGGTGTTGGTGCTGATTGTTGGCATCTTACACCTTGGCCCGAATTTCATTCCTCGGTTGAGGAAGCATGGTCTGCATCGCAGCTTGAACTGTTGCATTCAGTTGCTCTTATTCACGTGTGAGAACCATCTGATAGTTTAAAATAAAATGCATGACTAAACTGGTTAAAACATAATATATATACATGAAAGCAAATTTATGCATATAAACATGAAAAAAAAATTTAAAAAATTTTATGCATGAAAACAGTGTATGAATGCATGATAATGAAATGACATGGGTTTGGATGAACGCCTATGGGTCGGTTCACCTAAACAAAATGACATGACGAGGATGAACTTCTATGGGTCGGTTCATCAAAACAAAATGATTCGATTAAAAGCACATGCGACTAAATATGGCCAGTCCTATACCAACCATTACTTAGTCAAAATTCCTGCAACAATGATACATTAATAAATGCATGAAAACAACTGTCAGTTCTAGGAAGACCATGGTGATTACCCACTAATCACATGTCATGTTTTAAGAGCCTACAGGTCGAAGCCTTGGCTCTGATACCATAACTGTATCACCCCATTTTGGTAAATGAAATATCACGCATAATTATGGCGTGTCATCAAAGCATGCAAGGTAAATGTCTAAAAACATTTATTTGACCATGAATGGAAATACCGGAAACAAACATCGGTAGTCCAAGTATAAGCTCAACACACATGAATATAAGTACTGAAATGGAAAAGGACTAAACAATGTCCAAAGAAATAAAGTAGCATAATGTATGGAAAATGCATAAAGTGATGAAGGCTAGATAACTTCCAATCCGTATGCACATACTCTTAAAGTCTACGAGCGCCCTTGAGTACCTTCCGTCTGAGAACATGAAAGGAAAACAGCTGAGCATAACGCCCAGTGAACAATTATACAAGTATAGCATGAAATTACACAAGCATAAAAGACTAACAGCAGCGGAAATGTATAAGTCCTAGATAACCTGTAACATGTTCATAAAACTGGTTTTATAGTTTGAAAAGACTTATGTTTTTATATGAAAACTGTATTAATTATCCAATAGCCAATATAGGTCATGAGGTTCCACCGTGCATGAATACTTGGAGGGGAGACATCATCATGCGATTAGAGGGGTTGACTCTAATTAATTAGTCTGGGTAGGAGGGATCAACTCCTTGTGAAGGATGCAAGGCACACATCGCATTCACCATGAAAATCCTGTAAAACATGTAACTAGGATGCACTCATATGCCCCACATGATAATATAAATATATGGCCAAAACTGAAAAGGGACGCCACGAGCAATCCCCGGAAGTCATAATACTGGTGCCTCAAGTGTTATGGTTATGGTACCTCCATAACTAGGTGACACTGGTCATGCATGTATATGGCTTAGGCATTTAAACTAACACTAGGTGAATACCCGCGCATAGCTGCGGAATTGCATAGCGGCAATTATGAAACGATAAGCTTTATAATAGTGAGATGAAATTCTAGTTGGAAACTATCGTAACATACGATCATTCAACTTTAAATAAAAGCTTATTCAAATAAAAGAACATATAGTAAAAATGAAAGTGAAACATTACATCAAGTACGAGATAAAATAAAAAAACATATGTTAATCGTCGCGTAAAACTTCTTTGTACACGACATTTGACGTGTAGACTCCTTCATCACCAAACTCTTTGACTGGTTTCACCAGTACCTTGGTATTTGAACGTGAAATCCCTCTAGACAATGCAACATAAAGCTGACCATGTGAGAAAACAGAGTCTGGCAGATAGACACCCACATTAGGAATTGTTTCCCCTTGAGCTTTATTGATAGTCATAGCAAAACAAAGTCGGATAGGGAATTGTGTTCTCTTTAGCTTGAAAGGAAACATGTGACAATCCGTCAATTTATGGTTGATATTTTATTTTCAATATTTATTTGAAAACATTATTTTAATGTTACAATATGAACTCACTTATTTTTGGGAAGAAATTTGGATTTACGTCTTGAAGTAGCGTCGACTACGTCTAAACCGGCGGATTCAACGTTACGTGCTTACGTTTACATACACCGTCTTTGGTGACAGTCCGACATTTCAGAAAATAAATTTATCCGTGAATATTATTTTGAGATTTTAAGTTTGTGTTGGTTCATAAACTCACAAATTTACGAGAAGAGATTAGGACTTACGATTTTAATTTAACGTCCTTTACGACTAAATCGAAAACCCTAGGATTACGTATTTACGTTTTCGAACTCCGTTTTTGATGAGACAATTTTTATTGGATTCGATTTGTGCCGTTGATTCATAATTTATAAAAACGTTTTTCGTAAAACGACCCGAGGGCACGCAAATCGAGGAAACTAGAATCGAGGAATACCCGTAAATTAGTGAGGTGGGACAAAATACATTATCCCACCCCACTAATACACATGGGGCGGCCAAAAACTCACCAACACACCAATTGATGTGTCAAAAAGTTAGCTTAAAACTTACACATGTAAGTTAAGCTTACAATGTAAGCTTTCCATCTCAAAACCACTAGCAACTTACCACTCTCCTCATTTCCACCCATGCAAAACACACACTCTCTCTTCTCCTCTCATGTATGCCGTCCCATATCTCAATCAAAACAGCCCATTCATACAATTTTTAACCACAAACATATGTTATAATTAACATATGTTAATCTCCATTCAAAAAGATGAAGATTGGTGCAACTTATAACATCCAAGGAGGAGTATTCATGGTGTCTTGGGGCTGATTTTCCACAAGGTGATCATGAAGATTGATGGTCTTGAAGATGGTTTTGGTGATTCACAAGTTTCTCCATCAAAATCCATGTTTTGATCACAACCTACATCATCATGGTGGTATAAAGATTGTCCTCCTCATCTTCTTGTTATTTTTGATTATGTAAACTTGTATTTCTTTTACTTATGTATATTTATATGATGATTAATGATGATTAAAAGTATTGTGTGGGGATTTGGTGTTGATAAACATGATTAAAAAGGTGAAAAACTATAAAGAACAAGGCTAAAATCTTGCTTAAAAATGTTGGCTGTATAAAACAGTAAAGAAACATGTCATGAACTGATAAAATGATGAAGTAGAATCCATTTACAGTAAGCTATGGGTCTTGTACACATGTGAGAGTTGGCCATGCAATGGAATCATTGTAATGAGTGAGATATGATCAAAACAAGTTTAGAGTACCAATCTGAGTTTACTGTTTTGGACGATTTTTAGAAAATACTTAGAAGATGATTCAACAGTAGCTATAGAAGAGTTAAATGGAGCACATATCATGTAATTTATGTGATAATAATTTGAGCTTCTATCTCCATATAGAACTCTAGATATGGCAGTTTTGGTGAAAGTGAAGATAAAAATCAGATTTTGGAAATTAAAGTATAATACTATTATATAAGCACTCAAAATTAAATAGTATAAAATATAAATTAAAACCCACTAACTTATATAATACATTTATATAAATATGTACAATGGTAAATAAGTGGAAATTTTATAAAAATGGTAACTTGTTAAGTTTTATAAGTTATAAAACTATAAACATGATTTTTACGACTATTTCGGCTAATACCGTAAAATTAACGTTTTTGTTAAATAAAATTTAGATGGTTGGACCCGTCTAATGAAAACTTTATAAAACTTATATACTGATATATAGACATGTATAACAAGTAAAAACCGATAAAAACCCGAACTATAGGACAAACGGACATTAACGAGCTAAGTAAACATATTGGACTAATAATTGGACTAAATAAGTTAAACTCTTATAAAAAGAACTTATTGGGCTTAACCCATTTG
Source organism: Glebionis coronaria (assembly GCA_025667525.1). Lineage (NCBI taxonomy): Eukaryota > Viridiplantae > Streptophyta > Magnoliopsida > Asterales > Asteraceae > Glebionis > Glebionis coronaria. Next base: position 139,462,812 of record CM046879.1, on the reverse strand, counting down.
GGCCCAACTTGTAAAGTATAGATACTGATAATATAAGTATAACAAGGATTAATACAAGTTAAAGAACTTATAATAAGTTTATTGGACTTAAAACACGTAAATAGGTAAAACTAGTAAACTAGTAAGAAGATACCCATACGTAAACACTAAAATGAGTAAACGAGAATATGTAAACCCACTTGATCATCATATATATAAAATCATCATATGTATACATAATTGTTATTTTTATAAAGTCATTGGACATGAGTCTAAGACGATTATTATTTGTCTAGGTTTCCGTGATTGAAGCACGTACCGTACGTCCGAATTGCCGATAACCCGCCTTCCCACATCAACGTGAGTTCATAGCCTCGCACTCTTTTAAATGTTTTTATAAATGTTTTATAAACCCGCGAGGGAGATAACATGTTAGTTTTTATAAAATAGGACACCAATTGTCCCGATTGTTTGTTTATTGATTTGGACCCGAATGATTATATGACCCGATTGTATGACCCGATAAATGATTAAAGGATCCGATAGATGAAATTAAATGGATTATTAAAGTTAGGTTATGTCACTAAAAGTCCCATTAGCATGAATTGTGAACTACCGGGATTTGGTAGACGCTTATGCATTTAATAGTACTATTTGGGGACGATCACCCCAGTTCGCGCCTTGATGGTTGATCCCCGTCGTGCCACATTGATTGGTAAGCGAATTTATGTATGAGAAGATTTCCATAGCGTGACCTTTGTGACGACACGCTACTTTAGATGGGAAAAATTGGTATCGGGTTAGCTACCCGTTGTTGGTTTAGTAAGGTAACAATGTCATGCGGCTTATAATAATCCAAATTAACGAAATACTACTAGACGCACCGAATTACGATGTATTGCCTGACTAGCAATACAAGGTCATACTATTGATATTAATTTCGTGTTTTGGTTTTCATAACCATATTCATATAACGGTTTTATTTTCATACAACGTCATAAGACGTATTGTATGATGTTTTTACGACATTGGTTCGTATAATGATTTTTAAGGCAAACCCCTATATTATGATTTTGATGAAGATTTGTATAAAATGACTTTGGCTATTTTATGGCCTATTAAAATGATTTGTACAAAATGATTTTCAGTAATAATTTTATACTGATATTATATTGATGAATCTTATTAAACTCTATGAATTCACTCGGCGTTATCGCTGACCTTTTCTTTTAACATGTTTTATCTCAGGTACTTGAAGGTAATTCTCGGGAAGACATCAAGAATTCATGGCCCGCACCTAAATACTTATTTCCATTCAAATGCTTTGTAAAACTTTGTATGAAATGTAATGACTTGGGACCGATGTAACCTTGATATTTATGAATGGAAATGATTTATTATTAAACGACGTGATTTTTATGCGTTGTCTATGATGTGAGTAATGTGCTATCCCATTACACCAACGAGTCTTCCGCTGTATTGAGTTGTATAAATTTGGGGGTGTTACAGTTTGGTACCAGAGCTCTCGTTATAGAGAACGAAAGATTTTTAAAACCAAGGTTTTGAATAAAACATTTCAAAATCTTTTAACTATAAATATTTTTCTCAAAAATGTCTAAATATCTTTTGACTATAACGGTGCCGAAGAATTCCCGAGTTACCGACAAGGCCAGACTGAGAAGTGTTATTTTAATATATATATATAACTTGGATTATATATATATGATGTAATTTGATTACATGATTGTTTGATGATTATTTTGATTTTTATACGAGGTATTTATACGACGTAGATTGTCACAAGTAACCCTAACTTCCCTAGTAAATTAATCGAAGCTACTCTCGTAGGAATTCTAGCTATCCTAGATCTAAACCAAGTTGTGGATATTTATGATCCCAACAAATGGTTGATATTCGTAGGAATGTAGATATTAGTTGATTGTGATATTGAAGAAGAATTGGCGAGATTAAATCTGATATCGATGTCATGACGATCTTTCCTTATAGAGTGGAGTTTGACAAAACGTTACCACCTAGAAAGATGTCATCTGATTCGTTGTCATCCAATTCTTAAATTGAAATCGAAAGGGTGAATGTTGCACTTGAGGCTGTCATTGGAACCATTACCCAAAAGCCTCATGCCACTAATACCTTTCCGAGAAGTCTAACTGAATGTATGAGTCATCTCATACTAGTGACTCATTTGATAATTGTTGTTGTAAGAGCTATAGGATCGGAAATTAAGTGTTGATCATATCGAGCTTTTATTGCCCTATTAAGGTTTATGAATAAGGTTGAAAGTATTGGAAAATGAGGTAGGATATCGAATTGAGTATAAAATTGGTTGAAACTTGAATAAAGTAAAATTTAACCCGTATGGAATATGAGATTATTAAGAGGAAGTCGTTAAGTCCTGTGATTGAATTATAAGGTTTTAATTGATTGTTGATTCGTGATAAGTGTTGTTCCTAGGCCATTGTCCAATGATGAGGATGCCCAGTGTCCAAGAAATAAATTGAAGAAATCTTCTTCTGAATTGAGACCGATGGATCTTTCGGGACATGTGGAACACCTAATGACTCTTGTAGATTAGTATTCATTGTGGTATCTTTTAAAAATCCCTAACTTAACTGAGATATCAGTTGGTAGGATGAGTTCTGAGAATTGTATGACATAGTGACACGTAATTTGTTACGGTACAATTTGACTTGTTTGTGATTAATGAAAAGACTACCTTTGATTGCTAAATTCTACATGTATCGATATTATCTATCCTTTATTACTTCATCCTAATGTTCGCATTAGTGATGCAACCATTGAACAAGTACTCATCTCGATTTGAGTTACGTTGTGAATTATTCTCTTTTGAGTGCCATCGAGGTCATGAACCTCATGATTAATTGGCTAAGCTCATTTCCTATCATATCGTAGTTAATTCTTGGTGAACAAGCTTTCATCACTCTTTTGCAGATCACACATTGTTTTTATAAAGTTAAAACGGTATCCTTTGAGAAAATTTAATTTTCATCACTATAAGGAGTATTCAAAGTGAGACTTATAAGTGATTGTTATCGAAATGAAATTGTTTATAAAACACCTTGGAAAACTTAATTGTTTTCATAACAAGGAAAATCTTTGTAAATTTATTTTGATTCTTATTTAAGAATTAAGCATGTAAATGTTTTTATTATAAACATGATGATAAAGTTTTGACGAACTGAGTATTGCATCGTTAATCTTGAAATTGTATATAGTTGCGCGCCTACATACAATTTGGAATGGACTATGCAAGACTGATTAGTAGTTACCATAAAACTGATGAATAAACACTACATTTTCTTTGAAGATTGTGAAAGATTAAATTTTATGAGATCTGCAAGAAGCGAAAAATAGGGACATAGTGTTAGGGACACCTACATATGTGCCTGTAGCATCTATTCTTCTGAGTCGAATTTACTCATCTGAGGAAATTGTCTTAGTTGACAATTGACAATTCTTTCTTGTCCAATTCTCCCGTAGTGAGATTCTTAGGAAAAGTATCTGATTACCGAGTGTTGATACCCGACTGGATGTATCGACGTTCCTATCATTTCTTATGATTTGATTTCATTTGAATGACCTGGGTAACGATCCGAGGAGCTTTCGAATGCGTACTCAAATTATGAAAACATGGGATATATTCATATTCGTTAAATGTTTTCGTCTGTATCTGATTTGAAATTCTATCGCGTAAATCATGCGTTGAACTTACTCTTTTAAAGTTAGTTATGTCTCCTAATATCCTTGAATTTGTGAAGGATTGTGAGTTATTATTAGACTTTTGAGAAGTTCACATCTTATCGACGGCAATAAAACTGGAAAGTTGATAATGCCGGTAGAATGGATTGACTGATTATGACATGACGACATTGTCTTAATTGATGGGAACTCGAATTGAATTCCCCTAAATGATAAGATGTTGATTATCAAAAGTGATCTAAATAATTCTTGATGGATGCCCGTATCCTGCATTTAGACTTGAATTTATACCATGAATAATTGTGAATTAGTTATAGATATTATAATCTAGAAAGAACTTAAACTAAAATTATTAAAAGATGTTTCCGTATATGAAACTTTAGGAGGTATTTGTTGATGAATTAACTAGACTTTTGCCATTAAGGCAAATAGAATTTGGTATTTGATTATATTCTTGGTGCTGCACCTATGGCTTGTGTACTGTACGTCAGCACCATTTGAATTAAAGGAACTACCATACAACTGAGAGAGTTGTCGGAGAAAGATTTTATTCTACCGAACTCGTCATCATGAAGAGCTATGGTGTTATCATTCCTTATATTTATAGATTACCGTGAACTGAGTAAATTGACAATCGAAAACGATATCCATAACTCGAAATGGAAGATTTGTTCGATCATTTACCAGGTTCTAGCAATTTGATCCATGGCATGGTTATCATCAACTTCGCATCTGCGAAAAAGATTATCTATTCCAATCACTACATCCGGTACTTGTAATGAACATTACGAGTTTCATGTTATGTCGTTTGGATTGACTAATACACATGTAGCATTCATAAATTTGGTGAATCACGTGTGTAGGCTGTGATTTGATAAATTCATGCTCATGGTCATTAAGGACTATTTGTTTGTTTATAAGGATAAGAATGAGTTAATAATTATTTATAGATTGCCCTGAATTGACCGAACAACTAAAACTTGTACCTTGAATATTTAACATAAGACTTAAGACTTAATCCTTTACATGATGTAACCGTGTGATTGATAGATAATGGAATATAAATTGACTCTTCAAAATTTAGAAGTCATTTAAGGCTTAGGGTTATAACAAAAAGAAAATGGAAATATGTTTTGACAAATGTTTTAACAAAGGATTTTTAAGGGATTATTCCCTTACACACAAACCATTTAACTAAACTTCTGTTTAGGGGTAAATGTTTGTGTATACTTCTAGACAACTTAAGAAGAATTGAGGAAACTATATAATTTATGACTTGAAATTTGAAACGACAATTTTTGCTTTTCAACTAATAAAATTTTGACCAAAGTATAACCGAAGATTTTTCAAACATTTACGAATCTTATTAATTATTTTAATTATTTTTGATAAATCAACAAAAATCTTGTTAATTAAATTCAAATTTATTTTGAACATTTTTATAATTGGTCGAACTAAGAAAATTAAATTTTTTACGTTATGTTTCATAAAAATTAAATGTTTATTATTTAATTAGTTTTAATAATTATCGACACTTTAGACGTCAGATTGAGTAAAACAGATAAAAACAATAGTTGAGATAGAATTAAAACTTAGAAAATATGAAGAAAGGTGAATGTAAATACTGACGCATAATATAGAAAGAATATCTGAGTGAATTGTGGACATGATAATTATATCATCATGAGAAGTGAATATAGATACCGACGCATTATGTATAAAAGATAAAGAACCAGTTAGGACATGTTCCTTAATAATGAAGGTGCAAAATAAACTACCGAAAGATATAAAAATAAACAATGTTTGTAAAAAAAAGGATAATATAAATAGTGAAGGGTTTCACGGCTAATGTGAACCATTAAAATTGAGAAGCCAATGGCGTTAAATGTATAAAAGGCCACTTGTGGTTGTCTAAATATGGAGATTGTGAGATATAGTTATATTGGAAATGTATAAGTATAAGTATTATATTTATGTCATTTATGACTAGAAGTATCTTTGTCTGAAGAAGTTGTACTAATGGCAATTATGAAGGCAGACATCGCCTCATACATTAGTAAACGTCTAGCTATTGCAAAGGTCATCATCTGAATTTGATTCGATTTGGGTCATCGTCGACAGACTGACCAAATCTGATAATATCATTCCCGTTAATGATAAATGCAAAAGAGTTATGTAAACATAGTGTGCCTGTATCGAACATCTTTATCAAGATCCTCGCTTCGCATCGAATTTCTAGAGATTTGCTCAGAAATCATTGAGAACGAACCTTGATGAGAGTACTATGTACCACCCCAATCGAAGGGACGAGGTAAAGTAATGATACAAAGTAATATAAGTGCTGTTTTATGTAAAGTATAGATACTGTTTTATGTAAAGTATAAAAAGAACTTATTGGGCTTAACCCATTTGGGCCCAACTTGTAAAGTATAGATACTGATAATATAAGTATAACAAGGATTAATACAAGTTAAAGAACTTATAATAAGTTTATTAGACTTAAAACACGTAAATAGGTAAAACTAGTAAACTAGTAAGAAGATACCAATACGTAAACACTAAAATGAGTAAACGAGAATATGTAAACCCACTTGATCATCATATATATAAAATCATCATATGTATACATAATTGTTATTTTTAGAAAGTCATTGGACATGAGTCTAAGACGATTATTATTTGTCTAGGTTTCCGTGATTGAAGCACGTACCGTACGTCCGAATTGCCGATAACCCGCCTTCCCACATCAACGTGAGTTCATAGCCTCGCACTCTTTTAAATGTTTTTATAAATGTTTTATAAACCCGCGAGGGAGATAACATGTTAGTTTTTATAAAATAGGACACCAATTGTCCCGATTGTTTGTTTATTGATTTGGACCCGAATGATTGTATGACCCGATTGTATGACCCGATAAATGATTAAAGGACCCGATAGATGAAATTAAATGGATTATTAAAGTTAGGTTATGTCACTAAAAGTCCCATTAGCATGAATTGTGAACTACCGGGATTTGGTAGACGCTTATGCATTTAATAGTACTATTTAGGGACGATCACCCCAGTTCGCGCCTTGACGGTTGATCCCTGTCGTGCCACATTGATTGGTAAGCGAATTTATGTATGAGAAGATTTCCATAGCGTGACCTTTGTGACGACACGCTACTTTAGATGGGCAAAATTGGTATCGGGTTAGCTACCTGTTGTTGGTTTAGTAAGGTAACAATGTCATGCGGCTTATAATAATCCAAATTAACGAAATACTACTAGACGCACCGAATTACGATGTATTGCCTGACTAGCAATACAGGGTCATACTATTGATATTATGTTCGTGTTTTGGTTTTCATAACCATATTCATATAACGGTTTTATTTTCATACAACGTCATAAGACGTATTGTATGATGTTTTTACGACATTGGTTCGTATAATGATTTTTAAGGCAAACCCCTATATTATGATTTTGATGAAGATTTGTATAAAATGACTTTGGCTATTTTATGGCCTATTAAAATGATTTGTACAAAATGATTTTCAGTAATAATTTTATACTGATATTATATTGATGGATTTTATTAAACTCTATGAATTCACTCGGCGTTATCGCTGACCTTTTCTTTTAACATGTTTTATCTCAGGTACTTGAAGGTAATTCTCGGGAAGACATCAAGAATTCATGGCCCGCACCTAAATACTTATTTCCATTCAAATGCTTTGTAAAACTTTGTATGAAATGTAATGACTTGGGACCGATGTAACCTTGATATTTATGAATGGAAATGATTTATTATTAAACGACGCGATTTTTATGCGTTGTCTATGATGTGAGTAATGTGCTATCCCGTAACACCAACGAGTCTTCCGCTGTATTGAGTTGTATAAATTTGGGGGTGTTACAAAACATGTCTTCTTCAGATGGAGCAAGAGGGATTCTTGGTAATAGCACTCGTACCCCAGTGTGTTGCCCGACAACAATTTCAGCAGTGATTGTTAGCCTTAAAATGTGCGCGACTAACGGAATTACATTAGTTTCATAGCCGGGACTTGTAGGGACTAATATTGTCATATGTATAGTCCAAGTCCCGGGGTATATAAACCCCTCCATACTTCCATGGAGGGGTGAGGCTTTTCATTTCTTTCTTTTCCTTTCTCTCACTAGAAATAAACACACTTTTCTAGTATCTCTTGTTTCTCTCTCTACCATGGCTAAACAACACTTCTATCCTCCCCGACCTCCGGATCATAAACCCGTGTTCTTAGTGAATCCATGTTCAACACTTGGTATCAGAGCTAACCGGGGGTGTTTCGTGTTTTTGATTCGTGATCTTGTTCGTGTTTATGATTGATTCGATCTCGGTTTGAATTCTTTATCATTATCTAAAATCTGTCAAATTTTTGTTGTGTCATTTATCTTATCTGATTTTTCGTATATCAGTTATCCGTTGTATATCTATTACTGGTCCTTTTAGTTATCATTTTCTAAAGTTTTCTTTGTCACTTTTTTCCATATCGATTACTGTTCTTGTTATTTTATCATTTTGTTGGAAAAAGGACATGGAAACTCTTCTGATCCATTTATTTCTGGTATTTGTCATCTATATCGTACTTTTGTGACTCAACATATTCCATCGCAATGGGCTTTTGACTATGCGACCCACATTGCGATGGAAGTATTCCGATGGCTTATTCCATTGCTATTCCGATGCATATTCAGATGGGGAATAATCTACAACTACATTGCGATGGGGGTTTTTTTAAACATTCCGATGGATTGGGCTGTACCTATTGCGATGGGACTCATTCCGATGGGTCACATTGCGATGGGTGGTCTGACTCATCGCAATGGTATATGAGGCGTCATGCTGTTGGATTTTTTAAAACATTGCGATGGGTGTTTGGGAATCATTGCGATGGATGTTTGGTCTTTTGAGATGGATAGTAATGGAAAAATATATTGAGATGGACAGACTCAAAACATTGCGATGACATTGCCTGACTACATTCCAAGACCAAAACCGAGGCACAACCGAATCAACTCGGTACTTAACGAGTTGACTCAGTCAAACTCATTGAGTTTTGACCCGATCTAATTTACATCTCATGCCAGCGCAACAACAGGACTCTATCTATATCACTTCCTCTCATATCATAACTAGACTCGAAACATATGTAAACCATTAATCTCAGATTCGTTCATACAAAACAAAATATGTTAAAAAGATTTTTTTTGGAACACATCATCATAGATCTACTGTTGGGAATAACCACTTTGAAACAACATGCATCATCGATCTGTGATGAGAAAACCCATCTATTAATTTACGAAAACTATAAGAATGAACCACAACAAATCTGTTGTCATTCACTCTTTGTTTCGATTTCAAGAAATTAAACACATGCAATCGATTCACATCAATTAACCTACCCGAGTACCTTTCGACTGTTGTCCTCCTCTTTGTTTCGATAAACATGTCATTATAATGGTATGAGGTATGTTTGATTCGTTGTGGATTGAAGTATAGATCGATCTATATAGATGATTACTGAGATTAGATGAGATAACGGATTGATTTGTGTTTCTGGTATTTGGATTGCAATGAATGATGGGTCTGTAATGGTTTATGATGGGAAGAACATTTGCGGCTGACAAAAAAAGTGAGATGTGGACATGTGGTTGATGATGTTTTTGAGAGAGGATATGATGGGGGGCGGAGTTGCTAATGAAAAAGTGATTAGGTTACTAAAGATTAGGGTTTGTTAACCTATTTATGTTCTCATCCCTAGGGTATGGATCGGGTACTAACACCAATAGCAGATCGGTATTGCTATTTGATGGGCCTTATATACAACATTGGAGCTTCAAAGTTTTGATTATATTATACACATGGGCTGATTTGGATTTGTTTGATGTAGCAAAAATTATTTGGCCAAGTATTTCTATTGGATGCTAAGTTTTGGACGAATATATGGACACTTAATGAAAACTCGTGTTTCAAAAACCCTAATTTCTGAAAAATTTTCGGACGACCTCACCGCGGAGGTCGATCCGCGCATCAGTTGGGTATATGATTGATTTTGGGCTTCAAGTAAAGTTAACTAGAAGACGTTGACACTTCTCATTCTCTAGTCATCGTTGGATCTCTAGTTAACGTCACTCAAACAACACAGACAAACACAACAAACACAACAAACACAACAAACACAACAAAAACAAAACAAACACCAAAACGATCCTTTAAGATTCACTGATATTGTCAAAAACGGCTAGTATTCAGGCAAAGTAATGTCAAGTGATTACGAAGTGGATTTGGTATTTATTATTTGAAGGTGAAGTGGAATATCACGAAGGCGTCTACTCAATTCATCATCGAGCCTTTTCACCCCCTCTATCGATTGATGATTCGCTTCAGCATTTATGATCGAGACTTGATTTATCTAGTTTCCACTGTCAAGGGGTGGATGGTCGACGACATGGACAACTATCACTTAAGGAGTTACGTTGTAGTGCTCAGTGTCACACTCATCTGTAGTTGTGGGTAATTCAAGAGGTGTTTTACATCTTATACTTCTCCCTTCTTTTATGTATAAGGTACTAAGAGACGTTTCTCTGCACCGTTCGTCAATCAACAACAGTGCTAAGCGTAAGTAACAAATTTGGGAGATTCTACTTCAGTTTCAAGTTTGGAATATCATATTTACTTCACCAGTGGTCACTACAGATAGCCGAAAGAATACGAGGTCGGTAAGTTTAGCCAGAGAGTACAAGAGTAGAGATGTGATCAGCAAACAATTCTCACGAGCAACTTGAGCTACAAAATGTCAACAAAGATTTCTACTTCAGATACGAACATCTCGCGATTCTGATTGTACTTGTCAAATGATGCTCCCGAGTGTTCTTAACCACAATACTCTTGACAAGAACATCTCACGATTCTGTGCGTACACGACAGATGATGCTTCCGAGTGTTCTTAACCTTCTTACTCCTGATAAGAACATCTCGCGATTCTGAGCGTACACGTCAGATGATGCTTCTGAGTGTTCGTCACCATCATACTTTCGACAAGAACATCTCGCGATTTTGACCGTACACGTCAGATGATGCTTCCGAGAGTTCGTAACCATCATGGGGGAAGAACGTGTACTTTTGGGTACTTAGTTCAACTTCCAGGGGGAAGTATTCTACAAGCGTGAGAAGATTTGTTGTTGATTTCTTACATGTTCCCCCAAACTCATAATCATGAAGACCAAAAATGTCAAGATAGTAGTTACTTTGTGTGGTTTGCTTCTTCTTCTACAAAATTCCGCTGTGCACTTTAAATGTCAAAGATAGAAGATTGCTCAAGCTACAGGTTCTGCTCAAGACAGGGATTTTGGTTTGGGGGGAAGCTGATTCAGAAGCTTCGTCAAAAAGAAGTCTATGAAGAAAGCTTTTCAAGACATGTGGTATGAATTGGGGGGAAGTTAATCCAGTTCATACATGATACAATGGTTCCTCAACAAGCAAAGACAAAGAGGATTCAAACTGGGGTATAAGTTTTTCTAGAAGACTTGAAGACAACGATGTCACCCTCAGCCTTGGAAGCAACTTAATATTGTCATATTTTTGTTGTATTTGCATTTGTTAGGAACATTGTAAGTAATTCCGTATGTCACCACATTGGGGGAAGATTGTTAGCCTTAAAATGTGCGCGACTAACGGAATTACATTAGTTTCATAACCGGGACTTGTAGGGACTAATATTGTCATATGTATAGTCCAAGTCCCGGGGTATATAAACCCCTCCATACTTCCATGGAGGGGTGAGGCTTTTCATTTCTTTCTTTTCCTTTCTCTCACTAGAAATAAACACACTTTTCTAGTATCTCTTGTTTCTCTCTCTACCATGGCTAAACAACACTTCTATCCTCCCCGACCTCCGGATCATAAACCCGTGTTCTTAGTGAATCCATGTTCAACAGTGATGACATTAGGTTCGAAGCGTTTGCATATCAACCTCGTGCCATTACATAATCCATTTGCAGGATCAAGATTCCTTAAAAGAATTATCGGACATCCAACTTTCAAGCGCAAGCGATGTGGTGGTATTCCGCTAACATTAAGGGAGTTTAAGAATTCAAGAGGATACATGTGACAACCGCGGTTTTGAGGTTCGTCACTTAGTTTTATTTTGTGCTAGGTACTCTTCTTTATGTGTTTATGTGCTAATTGGTGTGTATAGATTGTGGTTTGGATATCGTTTCCGGTACGGGGTACCTTGTGAGTGAAACGATGTGTGATGATTTCATGTTCATGAGCTCACATGGTAGTGGCTATGAAATGAGATGGTGTTATTTAGTGGTTTAGGTATACATATATGTATTATAGAAAATCGTATTTTTACGATTTACGGTTTAGCATTTCGAGGTCTCGGATGAGGTATTTAGTCATGGGAGTTGTTAGCCCTATATTTTATATAGTCGAACAAGAATGTAATAGGTCATCTCAGTCGCTAAATGGTCTTGTATTGTAATAGGTTAGTCGGGAAAACCAGGCTTGGACTTTAAGCTAATATTGTCTAAGTTAGGGGCGTAAGCCCAAGACTAAGCCAAGCCCGGCCCAAGTCACAAACCCACGGCCCATGGAAAGCCCATTGGTTCGTGGGGTATATAACCCTCTTTCACATGTGAAAGAGGGTGTTGGTTCATTTCATTAAACACATAGTTTTAGTGTAAACCTTCCACTTCTCTCTCTACTTTCTCTTTCTACTTTTCTTCTCTTTCTCTCTCTAAGAATCTTGTGTTATGGATTGAATGGGAATAACATTTGGTATCAAGAGCCTATAGTGGATAGGTGATTGAAGATTCGTGTGTGGTGTTCTTGAATTTTCGTGGCCTTTTTGATCCATATCTCACGTCCCATATCTTTTTTTTTTTGTGTTTTTATGGTCTTTTCTTGATACAAATCATCTACATACTAGTAGTAGTGATTTAGGTATCTTGGTTTTGGCTAAAACACAAATTTTTTGGATCAAAAGTTGCGAAATCTCTTGTTTTTCTTCATTCCGAAATTCTAGCAGAAACCTCCATCGGAAAGTACAAATTGTACTTGGGCTTCCATCGCAATAACCTTACCATCGGAAAGGGTTTGGTTCTACATTGCGATCGTGGGTTTTTGTTACTTATTCCGATCTGGCATTTCGATCGTACTTTGCGATCTGGATTCCGACGGGTATAAGGAAGTACTTTATGTCGTTACTCTGCTTGAACTTTGTCAGCCACATTGCGATCTGAGCATTGCGATCTGAGTATTCCGATAGACTTTGCGATCTGAGTATTCCGATAGACTTTGCGATCTGAGTATTCCGACAGGCTTTGCGATCTGAGCATTGCGATAGAGCATTCCGATCTGAAAGTACATTGCGATAGAACATTCCGATCTGAACATTCCGATGGACATTACGATGGATATTTTGTTTGAGTAATTTTTAGACTTAGCCACTATCTAGACTAGTTTCGGAACGTAGTTTACACGAAGATTAAAAAAAAAAAAAAAAAAAAAAAAAAAAAAAAAAAAAGAGTTAAAATTTTTAGGTCAAGTAAATTCAAATTTTTTCCCTACTAGTTTTTGGCTATTTCTAACTCAAATTCAAAATTTGGCGATACAAAATTATTCGGCTTACCGTTTTGTCAGACTGAGGAATTTATTGTCGGACTGAGAAATTTTTTTTTTGAATTTTCGGAATTTCAATTTTAACCACACATCATCACAACAAATCCACTAAGATCTGCAATTCATCCACAAGTATTCACCATGTCTAACAACAACATCAACATTGCAACTGCTAATCAAATTCGTTTGGAACAAGGTGGCAACGGTAATCCACCTGTGCTCACTGCCGGTTGCTACGTTCAATGGAGATCTCGTTTTCTCAGATTTCTCGACGGAAAAGAAAACCGAACTGCTCTTCGTCACTGCCTTGAGAATCCACCTCCAGTTTTTGAATTCAAACCAATTACAACACAGGCAGAGGATGGTACTTCATCAACTGTACGAGCTATGGAGGATTTTGACACATGTTCTGCTGAGAAAAAGAAACTCCTCCAAGCTGAAGTTGATGCTGTAAATTTCATACTCACTGGAATTGATAATGATATCTATTCCACAGTTGATGCATGTCCTAATGCTATGGAAATGTGGAATGCAATTCATCGATTGAAGCAAGGTGAGTCAATCAATGTTCAAGATCTCGAGACTAATCTACTTTGGGAGTTTGGAAAATTCACATCTGAAGATGGTGAATCCATTGACTCATATTACTCGAGATTCTACAAAATGATGAATGAGCTTGTAAGAAATCAGTGCACCATCTCCAATCATCATGCCAATGTTCAGTTTCTACTTCAACTCAAACCAGAATGGCAAAGGTTTGTGACTTTGGTCAAACAAAGGGAGGATATCAAGACTATATCTTACCACAAACTTTATGATATCTTGAAACAACATCAGAATGAAGTGAATGAACTAAGGGCTGAAAAGGCAGAACGGTCTGCTAATTCTATTGCTTTTGTGGCTGCTACTTCAACAAAACCCGTTCCTCGTCAACAACCACCTAATCATTCCTCGAAGTCATCAAGCTCATCCACCAAACCTCTAGCTGCTGCTAAACACAAAGCAAAAGCAATTGTCCCCACTCCACCTCCAAAGTACGACACCGAGTCAGATGGAGACAGTGATGATGAACAAACTTCAAGGGACAAGAAGATTGAAGAACTCATGTCTTTACTCACCACAACTTATAAGAAGATCTACAAACCTACCAACAACAACCTCAGATCATCATCCAATGCTAGATATAAGGAAGTTGATCATGCACCTAGGTATGATCGTGATGCTAGGTATGATAATCAGAGGATGCTGAATCAAGTTGGGGCTAGAGATACTGTAGGCACTCCGGTGGTGCAGAAGACTGGGATTCAATGCTTCAACTGCAAGGGATTTGGTCACATGGCTAAGGAATGTAAGAAGCCAAAACGGGTTAAGGATTCGGGATATCACAAGGAAAAGATGTTGTTGTGCAAGAAAGAAGAAGCAGGAATTCCACTCACAGCAGATGAAGTTGACTGGCGTGATGACACTGATGATGAAGCCGATGATCAAGAGTTAGAGGCACATTATGTGTACATGGCAAAGATTCAAGAAGTGATCCCAGAGACTGATGATACTTCTGGACCCATCTATGATTCTGAGCCACTTGAAAAGGTACCATCACATGATAACTATAATGTGTTTGCTAATGAACGACGGCATCCTGAGCAACCCGAAAGCATCAATGACACATATGTAATGGACACGGAGGATAGCAATATCTCTACGGATTCACAGCATATGTGTAATGATGACGGAAAAGCTGGTCAGGATACTGACTCGGATGAGGACCGTGATTTGCTTGCGTCTATAATTGATTCTTTAAAACATGAAATTGAGGTAAACAAAGATGCTAATAAACGTTTGAAACAAGCAAACACATCCTTAGCCGAGGAGATAGACAGGCTTAAAGAGTGTAATTATGTAAAAGAAGCTGATCGACGGGTTGCAATAGCTAATGGTTTGGTATATGAACGTAAGGTGCTCAACGAACAATATTGTTCTGAAGTAACACACGAAATTCATATGTCAAAACAGAAGATATCGGAACTTGAAGAACAACTGCTGCTACATAAACTCCAAATTACTGAATTAGAGTCGGTTAACAAAGAACAAACTGAGCTTTATAAAACTCGTGAAGAAAAGGATATTGAAAAAATTCTTGCTTTGGAAAAGAGAGTCGACACGTTAAACAACATTGTTTACAAAACGGGTCAGTCTATTCAAACTATGAATATGCTCAATAGAAATATGAAAACGAGTTTTGTCAAGCCTGAATATCTCAAGAAAGCTCAAAGTACCAAGCCTGCTCTTTATGATATCGGTTGTTATGTTGATAATCTTGCTCTTATGCTCTCCCCTGACTGTGACGAAATCATTCGTCAACAAGAAGAAAGTCGATCAAACTTAAGTGATTTAATAAACCTTTCTGATTCTAACAATCATATTAAGTTTGTCCCTCAAAAAGAACTTTCAAAAGAACAAAAGATGTATAATAGTGTTCCACCACCAAGTGATGAACCACAAAAGAAAGTTTCTTTAAAAAGGAGTTTCAAAAAGCAATCAATTTTGTTAGAAAAGCGAATTTTGGATGAAAAACGTAAATGGGATGAGAAAAGCAAAAGTGTTCAGCAATTTGAGTTTATAAAACAAGGGGTTTTAAATTTGTACAAAGGTGTCGTCGACTATGAAAAAGTTTCTAGGGATACCATTTGGAATATTAAACCTAACCCACAAGTAGAAGTCGTCATCCAACAATGCATTGTTCCAACCATTGATGATCTTTCAAAAAATGTGGAAATGTTTTATAATGCTCTCACTGAGGAAATGTTAACTGATTTAAGCTATGTCAAATCTCTTGAAAATGAAGTTGATTTTCTTCAAATTAAATTAAAGACACAAGAACATCAACTTTCTAACGAAATTGATCGACTTTCCAAGGAATATTTTTATGCTGACCATATGAATGCTATACTTGGTGTATATACCGATCTGGATCAATATTGTCATGTAGCATGTCTTGTGTCAGAATCGGACGCGAAATGTCGCAATCTTGAAGTAGAGCTTTCGAAACAAATTCAGTCATATAACAAACTTTCGAAAAGTTTTTCTCAACTTGAGAAACACTCCATTTCTCTTGAACTTGCTTTACAAAAAGGTGAAAAATCTCATAATCATAAAAAGTGTCAAGAAATGTCAGCTTCTTCGTTTCGTCTACTAAATGAAAAAGATTTCGAAATAAATGATTTGAAAGCTCAGCTAAAAGAAAGGGACATTGCCATTAGTGAGTTACAGAAACTCATTGAAAAAATGAAAGGAAAGTCTGTTTTGGGTAAACCATCTGCCGTTCGTCAACCGAATGCGGTTAAATGCCCTAAAACATCTATTTTGGGACAACCCCCACAGACTTTGCCTAAGATAGAAAATGATAAGAGCACTAATGTGATAGCACCTGGAATGTATAAGATGAACACTAGGTCCACTCAAACTGGAACAACGCAGTTACCTCAAAATACTAGGAAAACTAATCAACGTGTGTCTTCTTCTACAGGAGTAAATCCCACTACTAGTGTTAGCGGACCACAGCTTAAGAGCACTAGAATTGAAGATAGAGTCATGCCTAACAATAGTCAAGGGAAGAAGAATGAAGTAGAAGATCACCGTAGAAATTTTAAGTTTTCTAAGAATAAAACGTCTGTAACTGCATGTAATGACAGTTTAACTGCTAAGACCTCGAATGTTGAATTTGTTTGTGTTGAATGTGGCAAATGTGTTCGTACTTTCAATCATGATGCTTGTGCTCTTAATTATAATGGCGTGAATACTAGAACTAGGAAGCCTATTCGTATGCCCACTAGTACTAGTGAACCCACAAGAACTTTGAACCAATCCACTGAGCAACCACTTAAGAAACTAAGTGCGTTAGAATCCACTACTCTACGTAAACAAAGCAGGTTAAAGAAGCTTTATGAGAACATGATTAGGACATGTACACGGGGGTATTCGAGATTTACACCACCCGGATACAAATGGGTACCTAAGACAACCCCCATTCTAATTGGGTCTATGAATGTTAGCTTGCCTTTAGAATCTAGGTCCACTACTATTTTGGAACCCGTTTCTATCAAGGGCTCCCATTTGTCAAATGCTACATTGTCTTCTAATTCTTCTGCAGCTCGTCGAACTCATCCTATTCATAATGGACTCCGGGTGCACAAAGCACATGACGGGCAATCTCAAGCTTCTCATTAACTTCGTGGAGAAGTTTCTGGGTACGGTACGGTTTGGAAATGATCAATTTGCACCGATACTCGGATATGGAGACTTGGTTCAAGGGAATATCACTATAAAACGGGTTTATTACGTCGAAGGACTGAATCACAATTTATTCTCGGTTGGTCAATTTTGTGATGCGGATTTGGAAGTGGCTTTTCGGAAATCTACTTGCTATGTTAGAGACTACGATGGGAATGACCTTCTTACAGGTTCTCGTGGTTCTGATCTCTACACAGTAACTCTTCAAGACACATCTTCAACAAATCCAATTTGCTTAATGGCTAAAGCATCATCATCTCAAGCATGGTTATGGCATCAACGATTGTCACATCTCAATTTTGACACCATCAACTTGCTTTCTAAGAATGATATTGTGACCGGTCTTCCTAAGTTGAAATTCGTCAAAGACCATCTTTGTTCTTCTTGTGAGTTGGGGAAAGCAAAACGGAAGTCTTTCAAAACAAAGACTACCCCAAGCTCAAAAGCACGATTGGAACTTCTACACATGGATTTATGTGGTCCCATGCGTGTAGAGAGTATTAACGGGAAAAAGTATATTCTCGTGATTGTTGATGATTACTCTAGATACACATGGACTTTCTTCTTAAGGTCCAAAGATGAAACACCAGAGGTTCTCAAAAACTTTCTCAAGATGATACAACGCAATCTTCAAGCTCAAGTCTTAACCGTAAGAACGGATAGGGGTACTGAATTTTTGAACAAGAACTTGCAATCTTACTTTCAAGAAGAAGGCATCGAACATCAAACGTCTATTGCTCGAACTCCTGAACAAAACGGCGTTGTCGAAAGGCGGAACCGTACTTTGGTTGAGGCTGCTCGAACAATGCTCTCTGCTTCAAAATTACCGCTATTCTTCTGGGCTGAAGCAATTGCAACTGCCTGTTATACTCAGAATCGTTCTCTCGTCATCCCTAGACATGAAAAGACACCTTACCACATCATCAATGGCAGGAAACCTACTGTCAAATTCTTTCACGTATTTGGATCTTTATGCTACATCCTTAAAGACGGTGAAAATCTCGACAAGATGAAAGAAAAAGGTGATGCATGTATTTTTGTGGGGTATGCTACACTGTCGAAAGGATATCGAGTCTATAACAAGACAACAAAGATCATTGTCGAAACAATTCATGTGAACTTTGACGAATTGCCACACATGGTACTTGATCACAACAGCTCAAGTCCCGCTCCTCAATGTCCAACAATGGCACCTACACAAAACAGTGTACGTCCCGTGCAAGAATGTCAACAAAGTACTCCTATAGCAAACTCGACGGATACGACACATATGAATGAGTTGGTTGACTTATATGATCCAATGTTTGATGAATATTACTATGGAAACAATCAAGTTGTGTCAAAGCCTTCCGCTGTCAATACTACTGATGCACCCGAACAAAATCAACAAGACACAACTGCCTCTACTTCAGCAACCGTTGCTCAAGAGACAATTCCAGTGGATACTCAACAAACTCAAGAAACTGTCATACAACCAACATCACCAACCGTCATTGCTGAAGGAGGAAACAACAATAAAGCAGTCGATGCACAACCTGACGATGAAGAATTTATCAATCCGTTCGGTACACCGGTACACGAAGTCGGAGAGTCTTCTTGTCAACATGTTGATCCGTCCAACATGCATATATTCTACCAACCATATCCATCCACTCACCATTGGACACGTGATCATCCATTGGTGCAAGTCATTGGAAATCCTTCACAACCGGTTCGAACACGCAGACAACTCGAAACCGATGGCGATGTGTGTATGTATGCACTCACCGTGAGTTCAACTGTACCTACAAACATCAAACAAGCCATGACTGATCATGCGTGGATTGAATCAATGCAAGACGAAATTCATCAGTTTGAACGCCTAAATGTTTGGGAACTTGTTGACCGACCCTATGGAATGTCAATTTTAGATTTCAAATGGATCTGGAAAAACAAACTAGATGAAGAACAAACCATCATCAAAAACAAATCTCGTCTTGTGGTTAAGGGGTATCGTCAACAAGAAGGGATAGATTTCGATGAATCATTTGCTCCAGTTGCTCGTTTGGAAGCAGTCAGGATATTCCTTGCTTATGCTGCACATAAGGGCTTCACGGTTTTTCAGATGGACGTTAAAACTGCTTTTCTCAACGGTCATTTGAAGGAAGAAGTGTATGTGAATCAGCCGGAAGGATTCGTCGATCCTCATCATCCTGACAAAGTCTATCGTCTCAAGAAGGCTGTATATGGACTTAAACAAGCTCCAAGGGCATGGTACGAAGAACTTTCAAACTTCCTGGTGTCCAAAGGATTCTCCAAAGGTTCTATTGATCCTACTCTCTTTACTAATAAATATGGGGATGACATAATGCTGGTGCAAGTTTATGTTGATGACATTATTTTTGGTTCTACGAACCCAAAACTTTCAAAACGTTTTGAGAAATTAATGCACAGCAGATTTGAAATGTCAATGATGGGGGAGCTAAAATTCTTTTTAGGCCTCCAGATTCATCAATCCCCACGTGGTATCTTCATTAACCAAGCTAAGTATGCTCAAGAGATACTTAAAAAGCATGGTATGACCTCATGTGCTCGCGTTGGTACACCATTGTCGACCATATCCCTAGACGCTGACTTGTACTCATATCCCGTAGATCAAACGCGATATCGCAGTATGATCGGGTCACTTATGTACCTTACAGCCAGCAGGCCTGATATTCATCATGCCACATGCTATTATGCACGATATCAAGCCAGACCCACTCAAAAGCACCTCAAAGAGGTTAAACGGATCTTTCGGTACCTTAAGAATACCATTCACATGGGACTCTGGTATCCGAGGGAAATCGGTTTTCATCTAACGGCTTTTTCAGATTCTGATCACGCAGGTTGTCTTGATAGTCGTAAAAGCACTTCTGGTAGCATACAATTTCTAGGGGAAGACAAGCTTGTCAGCTGGTCGTCAAAGAAGCAAGATTGCACTTCGCTCTCATC
Organism: Glebionis coronaria; assembly: GCA_025667525.1. Taxonomy (NCBI): domain Eukaryota; kingdom Viridiplantae; phylum Streptophyta; class Magnoliopsida; order Asterales; family Asteraceae; genus Glebionis; species Glebionis coronaria. The sequence goes on along the minus strand of CM046879.1, from coordinate 139,442,181 downwards.
AGCTGAAGCAGAATATGTGGCTCTATCTGCGTGTTGTGCTCAAGTCCTCTGGATGAGAACTCAACTCACGGATTATGGCTTCAACTTTGATAAAATACCTATGTATTGTGACTCAAAGTCGGCCATAGCCATATCTTGCAATCCGGTTCAGCACTCCCGCACCAAGCACATCGATGTCAGATATCACTTCATCAAGGAACAAGTGGAACGCGGCATCGTGGAATTATACTTTGTCAGAACTGAATACCAGCTGGCAGACTTGTTTACAAAAGCTCTATCGAAAGATAGGTTTGCGTATCTCGTTGGCCGTCTTGGTATGAAGTATATGACTCCAGAAGACTTGGAAGTTTTGGCAAATGAAGCTGCTTGATATTCTCTCACAATGACTTCTAAGCACATCACAGCTTAGGACTCGGACCTCAAATAAGGAAAGTTTATCACGGCCGATAACTTATCCTTCTCAACGAGAAATTAATATTTCTCGGTCATGAGCTTTCTATAAAAACATTCAAAGTTTTAAGTTCATGAAAAACGACTTCTAAGTAAATGTCAGCTTAGAACTCGTACTTCCTCTTAAGGAAAGTTTATCACGGATGATAACTTATCCTTCACAACGGGAAAATAAATTTTCTCGGTCATGAGCTAGTCACAAAACGTTCAAAGTTTTGAGCTCATGTAAATCGGAATTTATTTTAAAACCGTTGAACACAATTTTTCAAGAATTTCTCAAAAGGTTTTTCTAAATCTTTCAAAATTGTGTGTTCAACACTCCCTTCCTCATAAGTGGTCTTTTATATCTCAAAATTGTCATATGTTATTTTGATCAATTTTTTGAGGGGGAGCGTTTTAAAATCAAGCCTTTTAATGTTGTTGGGTACATCTCTAAAATTGTCATATTTTGTGTATCCAACACATTCTGAAAATGATATGAAATTGTCAAATCTAATATATTATATCGGAAAAGGCATCTCAACTCCGTACCTCAACATATTTTGTGGTGTCGTTTTTCAAAAATTTTGTCAAATTTTGTCTCAAGACACACATATATTGTTGAGGGGGAGCGACCCGACTGAAAATGTTCCATGATTCATGCGTGCACACATGTTTCTCTCCCATCGATTTTTCGGAAAATGTCATATTTTAATCAATTGGTATCTCTAATAATATATTTTTATATTAGAGATAGGGGGAGAAAATGTGATTAAAATGTAATATATCGCAACATGTGATCTTAAAGACTCAAGTGCAACTCTTTCCTTCACATGCCAAACTATTTCGTATATCGATGCATGTGTGTAGGGGGAGCTTTTCGGAAATGTAAAACTTTCAAGTGTTAAAAGTTTTGATTTTTATCAAACACTTTGAATGGTTTTCAATGGTTTATGGTTACGATCTATACCCAAAACAACCTACTATCCACGACGGAACGATGGAGTCAAAAGGTAGTTTAGGATAGGAAACTAAGTCCTATGATCCAACCAGAACCGGAGGGATCTACCCAAGGACATTCCATAGCTAGAAATAGTTGTCCTTAGGAAAGATGGAGTGGAATGAAGCTGAATGCGGACCAAGTACTTAAGTTAGCACTGGAACAATCACAACAAGGTGCTAATGATGACGTATTGGTAAGCATTGAAGGAGTTGAATATTCTATGCAACTTAGGTAGAAACCGGGTTAACACATCTATTGAAGACAAGTCATCATGGACCCAGTGATGCAATGCACAACCCTTCCCAGCCATTCGAGTTTCTCTCAAAAGAAACTTGTCTCATTGTCACGGAGATCAACACGTATCTATTGACTTTCTCACTCCGAGTCAGTTAATATTGAAAAGGTGGCAGTCTGCTCCAGCCTCCGATTACCAAAAATGCACTTATTGAGTCTAGAGCCAATCGAGATCAATTTATCATCTCATTAGGACACAATCGAGTCCTACGCATTATCCTTGTGATATTGCCAGAACATCTGAGTGATACGATTCACAATGAAGATGGAAATCCTGCTTGAGCCAGCATCAAACAAGCTCATGGTAGGTAACTTGTGCGATTCTACACGAATCAAACTTGTGAGAACTGGAAAGCAACTAAGTTTGGATTCTTAATTGATTCAAACTTGATTCCAGGTTTCTTCGCAAAATCCATGTGATCTTGCCAGAACATTCAGAGTGACACTCATTAGTGTTCACAGTGACGAATGGAAATCCTTCCAGTGTCAACATCAAACAGCACTGCGGTAGGTAACTCGCAAGATTCTCTATGAATCAAGCTTGTGACAAACTGGAAAGCAACAATGGTGCGATTCTTTTAGAATCAAACTTGTTCCAGGAAATCTGAATTGACGACTCTAATCAGACGGATAATTTATCCTTATGATTCACTCTTTACGTTCGCAGTCTGCTTTGAGACGGTCGAGTAAAGAGAACTGGCTACTACCGCCGGGAAACCCTGTCAAGGAGGTTCTTAATCGAATCTACCTGATCACAGGTACGGTATTTAATACCGTTTAACGGTCTTCACCGATCGGAGGTAAAACGATACCGAGTTAGGGTGAAATGTTCAAAGCCATTTCATCCGTGTCTATATATGTTGCTGCATATCAAGAAGGTGGCGTAGCTGTGCAACCGATGTCGATTCAGAAGTCACAAGAGCACAAGATGGCGATAATCAAGATACCTAAGAATGTAAGAATGTAATAGGTCATCTTAGTCACAAGGAGTACAGATGAAGATCTCAAGCACTCAAAAGTCAAATGACAAAGGCTCAAGATAAAGATCACGAAAGCATGAAGGAACAAAGCTGTTACAAACAAGATCAAGATCAAGATACAAGACCAAAGCAGGAAGATCTCCTCTACAAGAATGTATTCACTCAATCATCTTATGCTTTTTAAGCTTTTTAAGATGACCGATACATTGGGGGAGATTGTTAGCCCTATATTTTATATAGTCGAACAAGAATGTAATAGGTCATCTCAGTCGCTAAATGGTCTTGTATTGTAATAGGTTAGTCGGGAAAACCAGGCTTGGACTTTAAGCTAATATTGTCTAAGTTAGGGGCGTAAGCCCAAGACTAAGCCAAGCCCGGCCCAAGTCACAAACCCACGGCCCATGGAAAGCCCATTGGTTCGTGGGGTATATAACCCTCTTTCACATGTGAAAGAGGGTGTTGGTTCATTTCATTAAACACATAGTTTTAGTGTAAACCTTCCACTTCTCTCTCTACTTTCTCTTTCTACTTTTCTTCTCTTTCTCTCTCTAAGAATCTTGTGTTATGGATTGAATGGGAATAACAGGAGTATTTTTCGGGATGGTTTTAAGTCATTTAGGACTTAGTTAATTAGTTTATTTCATATTTCAAGAGTTTTTATAAAACTGTATATTTTACGTCTTTTACGGTATACGCGTAAATTTGACTAGTTTTACGGTTTTGAGGTTCGGGAGGCTTTAGGAGCTGAAATAAATTAAAGGAATTTAAGGTAATAATAATTAATAGTTAATTTACAATAATATAGTTAAAAAAGTCAGCCATAGGGTGTTGGGCTTGGTTTGGGCCAAATTTTGCTTAAGGAAAGGAAGGGGAGCCCAGTTTGAGTACTATTAGGCTTCCTGGTTAGTTTTAATTACCCATATTACTCCCTTTAGCCCCCAAAACGATTTTTATTTCTCCCAAACCTAATATGAGTCGTGATTAACAATGGTGGATGAAAAAATCCCAATTATTCAATTATGGTTTAAGGTATGCGCTAAAACTATGCTTAATTAACGTTTAATTTACGTATGTAACCTAATATGATGGATTAGGGTTGGACATTCATAATTTTTAATTAGATTTTGTTAATAATCTGTAATTAATGATGTAATTAATAGGTTTTTATCATTGGAAATTTTTTTTAGGTTTTAATTAGGGTTTATGTATAATTAATTAGGTTAATTTAATTAAATTCGTTTATTAAAAACTGAGCATAATTTTAGGTCAATTATTTTGATCGTATCGGGAGTTCTACAAACTCTTATTTTGAGATCCAAGTATCCCTAAAAATGTAATTGAAATGGCTTTCCAATGCAAGAAACGAGAACTAAATTGGAGGTCGGGAAGTGGGTTAAAAACAGGTTACAACAGTCGGAGGTCAAAACAGTTTGGAAGTCAGTATGTTTTCTTTTTAAGTTTTGGGTTGTTTGGGGTACTTAGGGTTGCATTGGGACATTCAAACGAACATGAAAGATGGTTTATATATTATAGTAAGTATCTGCATTGAGGCTAAGATGGTGGGTTAGGGTAAGGGGTTGTTTGATAGCTTCTTAATCATGTGATCAGAGCCATCTAATTAATCGGTCAGCAATTTGGTGTTTGATGGTTGCATTTAATGGTGTTGTACGATTCAATTCCCCTCTTAATCATTTTGCACAAAAATGACGCTACGTCATTCAGCAGCAAATACTGCCAACAATAACCCTCACATTCATATATTTTAACTAAAATATTGATTCCATTCATTCGAATAATTAATATTATACCACATACATCTCTGGTCATTGTTGCATCTTATTTATCTTTACAAATTTGTCACATGATTTTTTTTGTCTAAGATTAATAAAAATTACATACTAATTAGAATAAACTAATGGTACAGTACTGGTACCATATCATACGGGATTCAGATATCAGTATCGGTACGAGTATCAGTACTGATATCGGGAAATCAGATTTTTCTCGTTTATTTTTGGAATTTCCCGGTGGTCCCGTACCAAATTAGTGATAGTCTCGGTACCGTACCGACATAATCTGACACCGAGAATCGATACGGTCCTTGAACGATTCTGATTTAATTTATAAATTCAGGTCGAAATATTCATCCTAAATTAAAAATAACAACTAAAAAACATACTAATGACATCAAAATATGTTTATTGTATATATTTATATAATAGTGTTGAAAAAAATACTTTACTTTTTCATGTTAATTTTAGATATTGTTGTACATTATATCATTTCATTTATAATTGATCACTTCATGTTTTTATATAATATTACTCGAGGTTAAAATAGTAATTTAATGTTATTCAGAGCGTAATCCATGACATTTACCAAACAGTTTATTTTTATTCAGTAACAAATTCATTCAGAGCTTTAGAATGATTCAGATCGCTAAATGATTCAGTGCTTAATCATTTCATTTTATCAAACATCCCCTAAGACCCCCTAACCATAACAAACTTTTTGTATGTTTAAAATCAGTAAATATGGAATGACAAAAGTATATATATATATATATATATATATATATATATATATATATATATATATATATATATATATATATATATATATATATATATATATATATATATATATATATATATATATATATATATATATATATATATATATATATATATATATATATATATATATATATATATATATATATATATATATATATATATATATATATATATATATATATATATATATATATATATATATATATATATATATATATATATATATATATATATATTGGGGCCTTAACAGTAGCCTTATGGTTGAGGCAAAAAGGAGGAGTTAGCTAACATATGTAAGGGCATAGGGTTTCCTTTACAGAGGTCATGGGTATGGTTAGGTGGGCGTTTGGCTCATAGTTTGGAGACCTAAAAACCGGGACTGTTTTGGGTAAAATGTTAACGGGACGGGTTATGAAGTGAACTAAGTTAAGGGCTTTATAGAGGGGTGTAATGACATGCTTAGAGCATATAAATGAGGTATATATATGGGAGAAGGTTAGATGTCCATCATAGGTTGATGAGCCATCTTAGTGTTTGGTTCATGTTTTGATTTTATGTTTTTGTTTGTTAGCTTTTTGCTAGTGCATGGATTATTAGGAGAAGCTCAATCAGGTGAGTTTCATAGTCCCATGTCTACTAATGATTTTGACTTCCAGATGGGATGGAAGAGACACTGTCTTATTTTTATAAATTATGCTGTGAATGTTTTGTGTTTGGTGATGGACTTGTGCATACTTATGTGATTAACTGCTAACTGATTCATGATTGTTTTGTGATATGACTTGGTACCAAGGGGATGTTGACAAGGCGGGGCCTTAGGGAGGTACATAGATGTGTGAGCATCTATAGGACCAATGTATATTGACAAGGCGGGGCCTTGGGATTGGTACGTAGGTGTATGGGCGCCTATGGGACCATGGTGGTTGGTAAGGCTGGGAGCCTTGGATTTGGATTTGGTTTGGAATGATTGATCTTGAATATTAGTTGTTAATGCATGTTTGTATCACATTGTCCATATATTCTTTTGTTAGTGGTTGTTGTTCACAGCTTATGGTTTGATTTTGGCGTTGGAGTCTAAACCTATGACTCTCACCAACTTTATGTTGACGTGTTTAATTGTCTCTTTCAGGTTAGAATGTGGTTAAGCTTGAGGATAGAAGTGGCTAGTTTTGGAGGCATTAGGATTGCATATAGAAGGAGATCCTCGTTCCTTCTCAGTTTCTTTTGTTTGTTTAATAAGTGATACTATTGACACCTATATGTTTGCTTTGTTTATGTATTGTTTGTCTTGGGTAAGAAGTAGGACTGTTACCTACTTGCCTAGACTCCTGCTTTGTTGAGATATTGTCATGACATTTGTGTCACCATTTTATGACATTTCTTAGTTCATTTATTTATCTCTATAGACACGCCATGTTGTGATGAAATCCATACGTCGCGCCCCATATTCCGCCATGGTGGGGTGTGATAGAATGGTATCAGAGACATTGGTTATAGAGAATTAGGTTGCCTAGTCGCGTAGCCTAGTCTATAGCTTAAGGGTCCCTGCATATAGGCGTCATAGGAGTATGTGTGCATTTTATAATAATTGATATGTTTGGATGTTATTTATTGCAATGTTTTGACTAGTATGAATTGAACCATAGTATGTTCATACTTAGCCACATGTTAATTTCTTTTCGGGTTGTGACTAGTGCGGGTTGAATCATAATCGTCCACGCTAGTCATTGTTGTATTTTGCTTAAATTTTACATTATAGTACATAATTTGGTACAAAGTAGTTTCTATCTTTTGTTGAGTTATTTTATGTACCTGAGGTATGTTATTTTTCTTTTGATGTTTAATCATGTTCCCTAAGAATCGTGTGGTGCTTCGAGTTACTCGGAGTACATGGGTAGGAAGGATTTTTAGGTGTTTCCATTCTGATGGGCGACATGACTTATAACTTATTGTGTTTTCGTTTTGGATTTAGTCTATGCTGTTTTAGCTAGACTATGGATTTACGTATTTCAAGAGTTTTACTATGTTATTTTAATAGATGAAGTTTTGGACCTTATTGGTTATGTGGTTATGTGCTTAGGTGAGTTGATGGATTTATGTGTTATGTGTTGTATTGATTCTTATAAGTGTCATCATAGGAGGGAGTGCATTGGGGAAAGGGTAATTGTATAAGTATGGTGGCCAACATAGTTATACAAGTACCACAACTTCAATGGGTTCTCAAGTATGATTGCATGAAAGAGGGTTAGTACATGCTTGTATATGATGAGATGTGGATTATTGGTATATGTATAGTATATGGGTTTATGTAACGGTTGCCTATGATATGGATATTTTTGAGTGTGTTATTGTTTTGGGTTATAGTCATGTTGTGTGATTATGGGGTCACACGATATGGACTGGTTTTAGTGATGGGTTTTATGTCTTGTGGTAAGATGGTGGTTACTCGTAGAAAAAAAAACGAGTGTATGACGCGATTGGTTGATCTGACATGTATGGTAACGAGTATGTTTTGGGTGATTTAATAGGTATATATATGCGGATGTATATATACTACTATATGTTAAGTTATGGTATATGGTCGTTCACTAGTTATTATAACTTGAACGTACCTTGTGTTTGTTCGTGTTTTATGGTGCTGGAGTTTGATGGAGTTCCAACGACGTTTTGAGTCTTTTGGATGTGTGTCTACATTCGGGTATGTATTTTTATTAATGCGAACTACTACATTTTCTTGCAAATAAGTCTGGCTAATTATAGGAAACGGTTTTGAAAATAATTTATAAGTGTATGGTATGATATCGTAACTTACATTTTTTTAGTTGTAGTAGTAAGTTATAAAAAAAGTTGTCTTGAAAATAATTGTATTAGTCTTCTATGTAACATGTGATAATATATTTTAAAGGGGTAAAGAAATTTTACAAAAATTTTCTTAAGTGGAGTTAAAATTTTAGAAGTATTTAACTAGACGGAAAGAGTAAAAAGGGAGATTTTATTATAGTAATGATAATAATAACACCACACCTTATAAACGTGTAGTAGTTTAGTTATAACCAGCCTAAATGGATTTTATAAAATAATAATAATATAGAATAAAATGAAAAAGAAACACTGTATTTTATAAACATGTATTGGTTTCATTATAACAAGTGAAATAAGTTTAATATGGGTAAACAAGATAATGGTTAAAATAAGATTGTAGTATACTAACTAGTTGATATCCTTGATAAAATAATGAAGATAAAACATGAGTTTATTGTTCAAAATGAGTATGATTGATTTTAATAATATTGAAGTTTGGTTCTTATGAGGAGTAACTAAATGGGGCGAAAGTTTAAAATTTTATGAGGTATCGAAATTTGGTAATACTAACCATGACGAGTCTAGTTTTTCGTTGTTGGCACATCCATTGAATATTTTGGATTACCTTGTTTCATTTTCAGTTGTTTTGGCTAGGGTTCGTTTTACCCTATATTTTATTGGGACACGATTGTTTGGAATTCTTTTGTTACACGTCATGGCTGATTTAGTTAGGCGGTTGTGGAAACGTTAGGATGAGAGGATAGATTTGGGTAGTATTACTTATGGTTAGATATTAGAATGAAGAAATGTGTTTTGGTTTAAAGGTTGTGTTGAAGGAATGATTAAGATTTGTGGAGTTTTGAAACTTAGATTGGTTACAGGAATAAGGGAGTAAGTAAAGTTAGTTGACTGGTCGTGGGAACGAGATGTCATGTTATGAGAAGTTGGTTGAAGTACCATTAGGAGATTGATGAAAGTACCAACGGATGTGAGGGTAGAGTAGAAATTTTCTACTAATGGAAAGATTGCGAAAATAACACACAAGGGAATTGGTATAGTTATCGAGGCGATGTAGTAGTAGACACGTGAAGGAAAACATGGATGTGAAAGAATGATTGGTAGGAGGCTGATTAATGGTGATTACAACAAGTAAGAAAGAGTGAGCCATTGAGGGGTTGAAGTACCTTTAGAAATATTGTGGTAGATGAGTTGAAGTTAGAGGCTATTGGGTAGTGTGAAGTTCCTAGGTAACATCATAGAGACGAGAAGGAGTGCGTGAAGAGCTACATCGTGAATCAAGGAGCTGAAAGGACTACGTGCCGGCTGCTAGAAGGAAGCAAGAGATTTCGAAGGAGTCACAGAAATTGCAAGGACTGGAAAGGTGACAAGCACTATGATGGGAATCTCTGTATGGTTCGTGACGAAGAAGGACAGATCGAGTATCGGAGTGGAGTTACAAAGAGCTGAACTAGTGGATCGTGATGAATTGAATACATAACATGGGAGACTAAGAACTCGTGGAGGTAACAAGGGGAATCTAGTGACTACGTGGATAGAATTTTTGTGGCAATCAATATCTAGGGATGAGTAGTGAAGCTGAGCTGAATAAGTTTCGTGGAGAAGTGATTAGAGAGTCGGTTTTGTGAAGGGGTTATGAAAGATCTTTGGAAGAGACAGCTATGCATTATCCAATGCGCTAGTGATTTCCATAGATTTGATGAATGAAGTATGGAATTTTTGTTGGACGAGATAGTGTAGGAATAAGGGTGTAAAACCCGCATGCTTTTACCATGAATAGTGCTCTTAAGATCGTACGTCCTAGATTAAAACTTACCCTATTTAGTATTGATCACATTCATGTGCTAATAATCAAGCAAGTGCATACGTGTATGACATGATAAGTATCGATTACGTACAAACTCATGATAAACAGTTAATAGATATTTCACGGGAACATAATTAAATCATGATCACCATTTAAAAACACGAACTAAAATAATTACGTAAGTACTTAATTACGAGTGTATATAATATGATAAACTACATGATAAAATAAACAGAAACACTTTAAACACGAACACGTTTAACCACGAACGAACACGAAACATCGGGACACGAGAAAAGGTACGGGTACCCCATGTGGGGCCCCATACCCACGGCACACCAATCAAGGTGGGCTAAGCCCATGGACTTTTTACATGAAAGGGGGGGTTATGGTAAAATTCATTTCATTTTCACATTTCAAGGAAATAAGCATTTAACCTAAAAAAGTTTTCCTCTCCTCCTCTTGGTCTCTCTTTGTGCCGCCACCCATAAGACCACCAAAGGTGGTTGTTGATTGATCTTGATCACAAAAATCATTGCTATAAACCGTGTTTGTTCATCCTCTTTCAAGCTACGTATTGGTATATCATTCTAAACCTTTCTTTTCATTTCTTTTTAATCTTTAATTAATTTCATGAACATTTTATTTTTATTTTGTTAAAACATGAAAATTAAACATAGACCTAACATGTTTTGGGGTTAATTAAAATCAAGGGATGATATATGAGGGTGTTTGTTTTTGGCCGCCTAGTATAACCAACCCGAGGGGGGTTCGGTTTGCTTTTGCCGCCACCACCAAGACCATTTTTGGTCTTGGTTGGTGCATGTGGGACCCACGGCAGCAAGGGGACACAAGTACCCTGAGTTGGCTCGGGGTACGGTGTCGAGTTCATGCCCGATTCATGGTTCGTTGGTTAAATCATGATTTATGCTACATGTTAATTTTATGAATTATGAACTTAGGATATAAATTAATTAATAACATGAGATATTAAGTAAACCATGACTTAGGTTATTTTTAATTATTAATTTAGCATGATATTAATTTAACCTAAGTATTTTTATGTTATAAGTTATAATTAATTAATTATTTAAAACATGCCTATAATTAATTAATTTAGACATGACTTAGGTTATGTTACTAATACATAATAATACATATTTTAACCTAAGTATTTTATTCCATTTTAATTAAAACATGTTATACTTTAATTAAAATGCTTAACCTATAGTTTAATTAAAATACATGAAATAATAATTAAACTATACACTATATCATATGACTTAAGAAATAAGCTTATAAACACTTAGACTTATATGTTAGCTTATGTAACCAACTTAATTCTAATTATGGAAACTTCTATTTATAGAAACTTAATTAAATAAGGCAACTAATCTATTAATGGAAACCTTCTATATATGGAAATCTATCTATTTCAGGCAGCTAATCTAATCATGGAAACCTTCTATATATGGAAACTTATTTAATTAAGGCAGCTGATCTATTTTTGGAAACTTTCTATTTTTAGAAACTAATCTATTTTAAGCAGTAAATTCTATTTTTGGAAACTTTCTATTTTTGGAAACTTTCTATTTTTGGAAACTTTCTATTTTTGGTAACTTTCTATTTTTGGAAACTTTCTATTTTTGGAAACTTTCTATTTTTGGAAACTTTCTATTTTTGGAAACCTGCTATTTTTGTAAAGTTACTTATTATTACACAATAAGTATAATAATACATGAATTACCAGTAATACTTAATCAGATTAATCAGAATACAAGATAAACACAATTTAAGGCTTTAAACAGTAAACCATGACCTAAAACATACAAAGTAAGCTAAGATGAGACATAAAACCCAGTACGTAATCAGTGATTCGATACTTATACACGTGTGTATTCATGTAGCGTTAGTGATCCAGAAGTAGGAGTCTTTCTTCCGTTCATTCACTGGACTTGAGGTACGGATTCCCGTCCTTTCAGTATGGACATTCTTTCCTTATTAGGATTTCCCCGTATGCAGCCAACTGTTTTCCCCAGTATTTGTTTTATTGTTTTGAACTGCTTATGTTTAATTAGCATAATCTATAGCCATATACAAGCATGACCAGTTTCACCTAGTTATGGAGGTACCATAACCATAACATTGGAGGCACCAATGTTATGACTTCCCCACGGCGGAGTGATTGCTCGTGGCTTCCCTTTTAGTTTTGGCCATATTATTATATCATGTGGGGCGTATGGGTGCATCCTAGTTACATGTTTTATTCAGTATTTCATGGTGAATGTGGTGTGTGCCTTGCATCCTTCACAAGGAGTTGATCCCTCCTACCCAGACCAGTATATTAGCTAGAGGCATCCCCTCTAATCAGCATGATGAGGTCACCCCTCCAAGTATTCATGTGCGTGACCTTTTCATGACCTATATGGGCTATGGTATATTTATGTTAAAACAGTTTTCATAAGATAAACATAAGGCTTTTCAAACTATAAAACCAGTTTTCTTAATACTTAACCAGTTTACTCAGAACTTAGTCTTCCGCTATTATATGTTACATGCTTATCCTATTTCATGCTATTTTGTACATCCGTGCACTGAGCGTCTTGCTCAGCCGTTTACTTTTCATGTTCCCAAAACGGCAGGTACTCAGGGACGCTCGTAGATCTCTAACGTACGTGCATATGGACTGGAAGCTTTACTGTCTTTCTTTACTTTATGCATTTCCTTTACTTTAATACAGCTTGCAATGGACATTGTTTCGTCCTTTCCTTTTACAGTATTTATGTTTGTGTGTGATGAGCTCTACTTTGGGGTTACCGATGTTTGATTCCGGTATTTCCCTCTTATGGTCAAATAATGCTTAGACATTTATCCTTGTATGCTTTGATGACACGCCATGATTATGCGTAAGATTCCATTTCCAAAATGGGGTGTTACAATTATGGTATCAGAGCCAAGGCTTCGACCTGTAGGCTCTCAAATATGACCTGTGATTAGTGGGTAGTCACTACGGTCTTCCTAGAACTGACAGTTGTTTTCAAGTATTCATCATTTTAAGCATACATATACATGTCATTGTTACAGGGTTTTTGACTAAGTAATGGTTGGTAAAGGACTGGCCCTATTTAGTCGCATGTGTTTTATCAAAACTTTTAGATTTGGGACCGACCCATAGGCGTCCCCTCGATAGGTCTTTTGTTTTGAGTGAACTGACCAGAGGCGTTCACTCTCGAGCATCAAAAGTTTTCATAAAACTGCATCATGCATTCATACAAAAAATTTTCTTGCATAAAATTTTTCTCGTGAAATTTTTGGTATAATTTTTTCATGTATATATATAATTTATATTTTATGTTTTGAACTGTTAATCATATGTTTTATGTTATACTGTCAGATGGTTCTCACACGCGAGCAAGAGCAGCTCAATGCTGCAATTCAGGCTGCCATGCAGGCCTTGCTTCCTCAACTGAGGAATGACATCCGTGCTGAAGTCCAAGCTGCCAACAATCAGCAGCAGCAGAATCAGGCACCACCTCCTCCTCCTCCTCCAGTGACACTAGCAGTGTGGCTGGAAAGATTCAACAAGCTCCGTCCTAGAGCTTTTGAAAAGACTGATAGCCCCAATGATGCTGAAAGCTGGTTGACTCATATCGAGAAGATTTTCAATGCTATGGGCCGTGACCCCGCATACAAGGCGAGATTGGCATGCTACCGGTTTGAAGGCGATGTACTCAGCTGGTGGCTAGCCTTGACGCAGTCGGAAAAAGGTGATGATTGGGTTGCTGGTTTGACATGGGCCCAATTCAAGGAGAGAGTGATGGAGCAGTTCTTTCCCAAGGCAGAGCAGGACAAGCTCAAGCGAGAGTACCATGGGATACGACAAAGAGCGGGCGAGAATAGCAACTAATTCATGCAGCGCTTTCTTCGCTTAGCTGGTTTTCTGGGAGCAGCAGCTGGTACTCCTGAGGAGCAGGCACACCACTTTAGGTGGGCACTTCGCACCTCGGTCGCGAACAATCTGGTGTGTGCTACGTTCAATACAGTAGCACAAGTGGCCGACGCAGCAAGGAAGCTAGAGATGCTACAGGAGCGAGATGAGTTCGGGGAAGCTGAAAGACCCGACAAGAGGTAAACATTTCGTATTCAAACGGTAACCAAACCGCATCCTATCATTATATGTTCAATAATCATCTCTTAAACTGTATCTTCCAGGCAGAAAACTGGGGACCGGTCTCAGCCGGCTACTCAGCAGCAGCCTCATCAGCCCAAAGGAAACGGTCACACTAACGACCGTTCTGTTGTGGAAAGGCGTAGCGGTAATGATAATTACCGTAACAACGCTGGACACTCCAACAACAGCAGGTCCTACTATTTACGCATCTTCTTATGATTTCATGTTATATCTCTCATGCTGACACTATATTAACCTCTACCAGGAACCACGGTAACGGGAAGGACCAGAACCACAGGGGTTCGCAGCCTAACCGTTCAGCTATCACTGCTAAACATCTTATGATGCATATGTCTTATACTCGTGCATATACTTTAACACATTTTGTCATCAGCAGGCCCTCAGCAAGCAAGGACTCCTGCTGGAGGATTCACTCATCTTCTTTGCAGTACTTGCCATCGCAGACACCCTGGCCCATGTCGTCGTGATTCCGACGCGTGCTACAAGTGCGGCCTCCCTGGCCATCGTATGAGAGATTGCCGTAAGGGTGAGATGGAGGGTACCTCGGGTCATGCTGATAATAAGCCGCCTCCTACCATTGGGCGTGTCTACACGACATCTCGCGATCAGGCAAACAAATCTACAGGTACCATTACTGGAATTTTGTATATGTACGGCCAAGCTGCATGTGTTCTTTTCGACACGGGTGCCACTCACTCAGTTATTTCCACTACATATGCTAAGAACATCAGGACACTTCCCTTGCCATTATAAAATAGGCTTACCATTTCCACGCCTTTGAGGGACTCTGTATTAATAACTCATGCATACAAGAGTCTTCCTATAGAGTTTGACGATAAAGTTCGTGCAGTAGATGCACTTCCCCTAGACATGATTGAGTTCGATATGATTCTCGGCATGGACTGGCTATCCAAGCACCATGCTACCATAGACTGCCACTCATATCGGGTGATCTTCGGCGACATTAATGCACCAGAGTACATTCATAACGGGTTCATACCCGGACGATCTGTACAAGTCATATCTACCTTGCAAGCACGTGCATTACTGTCACATGGCTGTGAGGGTTATCTAGCTACGGTTCACGACATGGATGCTGAATCCCCATCGATTCAGGATCAACCAGTAGTTTCGGAACTTCAAGACGTTTTCCCAGCTGAACTTCCCGACATACCACCTGCACGAGAAGTGGAGTTCAACATCGACCTGGTTCCAGGAGCTGAACCAATCTCTAAGGCTCCGTATCGTATGGCTCCCATAGAGCTAAAAGAACTGAAGGACCAACTGCATGAACTACTTGAGCGAGGATTCATTAGACCAAGCGCATCTCCATGGGGCGCACCGGTCTTGTTCGTTAAGAAGAAGGACGGCAGCATGCGACTTTGCATAGACTACCGTGAACTTAATAAGATTACCATCCGCAATAGATATCCACTGCCACGTATAGATGATCTGTTTGACCAACTTCAAGGAGCCAAACACTTCTCAAAGATCGATCTAAGGTCAGGCTACCATCAGCTAAGGGTTAAAGAGCAGGATATTGCCAAGACTGCTTTTCGTACCCGCTATGGCCATTATGAGTTTGTAGTCATGCCATTCGGCCTGACTAATGCTCCAACAGTATTCATGGATCTGATGAACATAATCTTCCATGAATTCCTTGATAAGTTTGTCATTGTATTCATCGATGACATCCTGATTTTATCAAAGTCCATGGAGGAACACGAAGACCATCTCCGTACGGTACTACAGATTCTTCGTCAGAAGCAGCTGTATGCGAAATTCTCCAAGTGTGAGTTCTGGTTAAACAAAGTGGCATTCTTAGGTCACATTGTATCAACAGAAGGGATCACTATGGACCCAACAAAGGTTGAGGCTATCACTAAATGGCCAAGACCAACTTCAGCGACAGAAGTCCGCAGTTTCTTGGGCTTAGTTGGATATTATCGCAGATTCGTGGAGAACTTTTCCCGTTTGGCACTACCTCTCACCAAACTGATGCGAAAAGGAGAGAAATTCGTCTGGACGGAAGAACGAGAGAAGAGCTTCGAAGACCTAAAGCAGAAGTTAGTATCTGCACCTATTCTTACTCTCCCATCTGGTACAGGTGGATTTCAGATCTACAGCGATGCATCGGGGAAGGGACTGGGCTGTGTTCTCATGCAACATGGGAAAGTGATCGCGTATGCTTCACGGCAGCTTAAGCCCTATGAAGAAAACTACCCTACGCATGACCTGGAACTTGATGCAGTGGTGTTCGCATTAAAAATATGGAGGCACTAATTATACGGAGAATCATGCGACATTTTCACGGATCACAAGAGCTTGAAGTATATCTTCACTCAACGTGAATTGAACATGAGACAAAGGAGATGGTTGGAACTGTTGAAGGATTATGATATTAACCTACAGTATCATCCCGGGAAAGCTAATGTAGTAGCAGATGCACTCAGCAGAAAGTCCGGAATGATCAACGGCATTGGAATCAAGGAACAAAACATAAGAGACTTAGAGCGGCTAGACATCGAAATCATGGTACGTGGGCAGCACGGATACTGGGCGAATCTTAGAATAGAACCCGAGTTACTGTCTAGGATCAAGGAAGCTCAGAAGGATGATGGAGAAATATGGGTGATAATTCAGAATTTGGAGAAGCAGACAGAATTCAAAATGGACGCAGACGGTATCATTTGGCAGGGCACGAGACTTGGTGTTCCTGACAATCAAGAACTCCGGGAAGCATTGTTAGCTGAAGCTCACAGCTCCTCATTTTCTATACATCCTGGGTCGACAAAAATGTACCATGACATCAGACAGTACTTTTGGTGGAGTGGTATGAAATAGGATGTAGCCACTTATGTCTCCAAATGTCTTACCTGCCAGCAGGTTAAGATTGAGCATCAGCGATCGGGCGGTCTCCTTCAACCGTTGGATATTCTAGAGTGGAAGTGGGACAAAATCACCATGGATTTTGTTACCGGTCTTCCGCCTACCAAGAAGAAGCACGATGCCATTTGGGTCATCGTCGATCGACTCACCAAATCAGCTCATTTCTTACCGATACGCAAGGAAGATCCGGTAAGTAAACTCGCAGATACTTACAGAAGGGAGATCATGAGACTCCACGGTGCTCCCTCCAGCATCGTCTCAGGCAGAGATCCTCGTTTCACGTCGCGATTCTGGAAAGGTCTGCAAAAAGCTTGGGGTACACAACTTAAGCTGAGTACGGCCTTTCATCCTCAAACGGACGGACAGTCGGAGCGAACAATTCAGACATTGGAAGATATGTTAAGGTCGTGTGCGTTGGAATGGACAGGTGATTGGGACGATTACATCTGTTTGGTCGAGTTTGCATACAACAACAGCTGGCACGCAAGTATCAAATGTGCTCCTTTAGAAATGTTGTATGGCAGGAAGTGTCGCGCTCCAATCTGCTAGGATCAAGTGGGAGAGTGAACACTCGAAGGACCAGAAATTATAGAAATGACCAATGAGAAGATCGAAGTAGCTAAGCAGAAGCTGCAGGAAGCACGGTCACGTCAAAAGAGTTACGCTGATAAGCATCGTAGGGACATACATTTTAATGTGGGAGACCACGTCTTCCTCAAGGTTTCGCCGGCGCGTGGTGTTAAACGCTTCGGGATCAAAGGGAAACTCAGTCCTCGTTTCATCGGACCGTTTGATATCATTGAACGAATCGGTGAAGTATCTTACTGATTGGCGTTACCTCCTCAGCTTTCGCACGTGCATAACGTGTTTCATGTGTCCTTACTCAGAGGGTACAAGTATCATCCCCTTCACATGGTTCAGTATCCACTGGAACAGATACGTGAAGATCTCACTTTTATAGAGGAACCCGAACGAGTTCTTGACAGGCAAGAACGAGTCATGAGAAGGAAGACGATTCCATTCGTCAAAATTCTTTGGAGGGACCATACCGAGCGGGAAGCCACTTGGGAAACGGAGGAGTCTATCCGGGCTTCTTACCCTCACTTCATATTTTGAGTTCAGGTATGTTACTTCTTTCCAGTTTACTTTATCTATAATTCGGGGACGAATTATTCTTTTTAGGGGGGGAAGAATTGTAAAACCCGCATGCTTTTACCATGAATAGTGCTCTTAAGATCGTACGTCCTAGATTAAAACTTACCCTATTTAGTATTGATCACATTCATGTGCTAATAATCAAGCAAGTGCATACGTGTATGACATGATAAGTATCGATTACGTACAAACTCATGATAAACAGTTAATAGATATTTCACGGGAACATAATTAAATCATGATCACCATTTAAAAACACGAACTAAAATAATTACGTAAGTACTTAATTACGAGTGTATATAATATGATAAACTACATGATAAAATAAACAGAAACACTTTAAACACGGACACGTTTAACCACGAACGAACACGAAACATCGGGACACGAGAAAAGGTACGGGTACCCCATGTGGGGCCCCATACCCACGGCACACCAATCAAGGTGGGCTAAGCCCATGGACTTTTTACATGAAAGGGGGGGGGGGGGGGGGGGGGGGTTATGGTAAAATTCATTTCATTTTCACATTTCAAGGAAATAAGCATTTAACCTAAAAAAGTTTTCCTCTCCTCCTCTTGGTCTCTCTTTGTGCCGCCACCCATAAGACCACCAAAGGTGGTTGTTGATTGATCTTGATCACAAAAATCATTGCTATAAACCATGTTTGTTCATCCTCTTTCAAGCTACGTATTGGTATATCATTCTAAACCTTTCTTTTCATTTCTTTTTAATCTTTAATTAATTTCATGAACATGTTATTTTTATTTTGTTAAAACATGATAATTAAACATAGACCTAACATGTTTTGGGGTTAATTAAAATCAAGGGATGATATATGAGGGTGTTTGTTTTTGGCCGCCTAGTATAACCAACCCGAGGGGGGTTCGATTTGCTTTTGCCGCCACCACAAAGACCATTTTTGGTCTTGGTTGGTGCATGTGGGACCCACGGCAGCAAGGGGACACAAGTACCCCGAGTTGGCTCGGGGTATGGTGTCGAGTTCATGCCCGATTCATGGTTCGTTGGTTAAATCATGATTTATGCTACATGTTAATTTTATGAATTATGAACTTAGGATATAAATTAATTAATAACATGAGATATTAATTAAACCATGACTTAGGTTATTTTTAATTATTAATTTAGCATGATATTAATTTAACCTAAGTATTTTTATGTTATAAGTTATAATTAATTAATTATTTAAAACATGCCTATAATTAATTAATTTAGACATGACTTAGGTTATGTTATTAATACATAATAATACACATTTTAACCTAAGTATTTTATTCCATTTTAATTAAAACATGTTATACTTTAATTAAAATGCTTAACCTATAGTTTAATTAAAATACATGAAATAATAATTAAACTATACACTATATCATATGACTTAAGAAATAAGCTTATAAACACTTAGACTTATATGTTAGCTTATGTAACCAGCTTAATTCTAATTATGGAAACTTCTATTTATAGAAACTTAATTAAATAAGGCAACTAATCTATTAATGGAAACCTTCTATATATGGAAATCTATCTATTTCAGGCAGCTAATCTAATCATGGAAACCTTCTATATATGGAAACTTATTTAATTAAGGCAGCTGATCTATTTTTGGAAACTTTCTATTTTTAGAAACTAATCTATTTTAAGCAGTAAATTCTATTTTTGGAAACTTTCTATTTTTGGAAACTTTCTATTTTTGGAAACTTTCTATTTTTGGTAACTTTCTATTTTTGGAAACTTTCTATTTTTGGAAACTTTCTATTTTTGGAAACTTTCTATTTTTGGAAACTTTCTATTTTTGGAAACCTGCTATTTTTGAAAAGTTACTTATTATTACACAGTAAGTATAATAATACATGAATTACCAGTAATACTTAATCAGATTAATCAGAATACAAGATAAACACAATTTAAGGCTTTAAACAGTAAACCATGACCTAAAACATACAAAGTAAGCTAAGATGAGACATAAAACCCTGTACGTAATCAGTGATTCGATACTTATACACGTGTGTATTCATGTAGCGTTAGTGATCCAGAAGTAGGAGTCTTTCTTCCGTTCATTCACTGGACTTGAGGTACGGATTCCCGTCCTTTCAGTATGGACATTCTTTCCTTATTAGGATTTCCCCGTATGCAGCCAACTGTTTTCCCCAGTATTTGTTTTATTGTTTTGAACTGCTTATGTTTAATTAGCATAATCTATAGCCATATACAAGCATGACCAGTTTCACCTAGTTATGGAGGTACCATAACCATAACATTGGAGGCACCAATGTTATGACTTCCCCACGGCGGAGTGATTGCTCGTGGCGTCCCTTTTAGTTTTGGCCATATTATTATATCATGTGGGGCGTATGGGTGCATCCTAGTTACATGTTTTATTCAGTATTTCATGGTGAATGTGGTGTGTGCCTTGCATCCTTCACAAGGAGTTGATCCCTCCTACCCAGACCAGTATATTAGCTAGAGGCATCCCCTCTAATCAGCATGATGAGGTCACCCCTCCAAGTATTCATGCACGTGACCTTTTCATGACCTATATGGGTTATGGTATATTTATGTTAAAACAGTTTTCATAAGATAAACATAAGGCTTTTCAAACTATAAAACCAGTTTTCTTAATACTTAACCAGTTTACTCAGAACTTAGTCTTCCGCTGTTATATGTTACATGCTTATCCTATTTCATGCTATTTTGTACATCTGTGCACTGAGCGTCTTGCTCAGCCGTTTCCTTTTCATGTTCCCAAAACGGCAGGTACTCAGGGACGCTCGTAGATCTCTAACGTACGTGCATATGGACTGGAAGCTTTACTGTCTTTCTTTACTTTATGCATTTCCTTTACTTTAATACAGCTTGCAATGGACATTGTTTCGTCCTTTCCTTTTACAGTATTTATGTTTGTGTGTGATGAGCTCTACTTTGGGGTTACCGATGTTTGATTCCGGTATTTCCCTCTTATGGTCAAATAATGCTTAGACATTTATCCTTGTATGCTTTGATGACACGCCATGATTATGCGTAAGATTCCATTTCCAAAATGGGGTGTTACAAAGGGAGAACCATAGAAGGAGAGAACCAAGTATTCCTAGAAGTTGATGATTGAAAGTACCTCATGATAGGTGCAAGATCAAAGTAGAAGTATGAGATTTGAATAAGAAATCAAAATATGGCATAGTAGACAAATGGAAACTAATGTGGGTATAAGATGAGAGTGTGATCCGCATGGAATCACATGAAACTCTAGTCTGTCCCTATTAGGAGGGAGTAGAGAATGATCTCTACAGATCATGAACGTCTCCAACACATATTTAATCATCTTGATTGAACATTTGGAAAAGGTGATGGGTGGAGTTAAGTGATGAAAGAAAATTGCAAGGCCAAGTACCATCTAGGAAAGGCAAGCATGGTTGATGAGACATGGAATAAGAAGAATGAAGTGAAGTTGAGACAAACTTGAACTATATGGATGACGTATTAGGGTGGTTTAGATGAAGGATGTAGGTTACACGAGTTGAGTTGTCTAAAGCAGAGAACGCGTCAACAGGTATGTTGCGTGGCTTGGATAATCATATGGAGAAAAGGGACGTAGACTATACTTCCTACATAGATAGGAGTAGCTTAGAAAGGGCGATGTAAGGACGAAATTGGAGAAAGGGATACATAATAGGGTGGAGGAATAAGTACGACGAGAGTTGGGTGATAGTCGATAGACTAACTAATTCATCTCATATTTCAAGAGGAATGAGAAGTCACGTAGTTGAGAAGTTGGAAGGATTACGTACGGATGTGATGGAATAGAGGGTTTTGCGTAAAAGTTAGCCTAATATGTATGGAATGCCTTATGAAGGATTATGGCAAGGGAAGAAATGATGGGAAGCATCACATCGTGATGTATGGTAGGAGTTGAGGAAGAAGAAGGAAGTGTGTATAGAAGCGAAGCATGAATGAAATAGGTCGAGATAGGAACCGAAGATAAAACTTTGGTAGAGCTTAATGAGTAGAATAAAGCACAACGCATGCTAATACTGTTGTAGTGTGGAAAAGGAAATGGAGCTGACCTATACTGATTGTTTGGGAGGCTTAGTATCGATAATCGAATGGATGAGGAGTTATAGGTGTGATGTGCCATAGGGACGAAGGGCTTGGTCTAACTGAGACAAGATGAGGAGCAATATGACCTTGAAGGTAGGACATTGTGTAGGTATAAAGGAAGTGTTGGGTATAAAAAAAATCATGAATAAAAGTGAGAAAGAAGTGTATAGGTGCTACTAGTGAGTTATCCAAATTTAATGGAAGTAGTTGTAGCATGGGTTTGGATGGCAGTTGATAGACTAACTGAGATAATCGTCCTTTTGATGATGTGTATAGATCATAAGTTGATTTGGATTGGAAGAACTAATGGATATGTGAAAGACCGTCATAGGTCACTTTGTAAGGAAATTAGAATTTTTAAGTAGTTTGGGGTACGGACTAAAGGGAGTTGATGAACATGATTGGATATGAGTGTATCCAGCTAACTGGAAACGGATGGGCAAGTGAGATATTTATACAACCTTAGGAGTTACACTGAGGGCATGAGTGATTGATTTAGAGGGAGTTAGGAAACTCTTTAGCGATGGCTGAGTTTTCATATAATGATAGTTATCATACTAGAAGTCAATAAATGCCATTTGAGGCACTATATGAAAGGATAGGGTGAGTTGTCCCCATTGTGGACTAGAATTGGTAAAAGAGGCTACTAATGTGGTAATGGTGTTTGTGGAAAGGATGAGAGAAACAAGGGATGCTATGTTGAAAAGGAGGAAACCACTAGAGTTTAGTGACAAAGTTATGTAGGAAGTTTCACCCATAGTAACGGGTGGTATGTTTTTGTAAAATGGAAGAGTCGATGTAGAGTTTTGTAGGTCTATTTATGATCTTTGGAAAGATCGGACCAGTAGCTTATGAGTATAAAATTACCTGGGGAAAATGAGTTGTATACATGATACATTTCATGTATTGAGATTGGTAAATGTTGTTTGAGAATGCATTTTGCATGTACGATTATTCGGGACTTGTGTTAATAAGAGTCTTTGTTTTATCAAAGAGTCATTTGTGAGATTTATTGACTGTGAGGTCAAGATTTTGGCAATGAGTTTAATTATTTTTGGTTTGTATATGTGGTATTTTGAGACTTGAACTAAAGTTCACGTGGAAATGAGAGGAGTTCATTTAGAACAAGTATCCTCGGTTGTTTGCTAATGGTATGTTTGATCCTAAGGAGTAAATCTCGGGACGAGATTTCTATTAGGAGGGAGTGATGTGACAACCGCGGTTTTGAGGTTCGTCACTTAGTTTTATTTTGTGCTAGTTACTCTTCTTTATGTGTTTATGTGCTAATTGGTGTGTATAGATTGTGGTTTGGATATCGTTTCCGGTACCGGGTACCTTGTGAGTGAAACGATGTGTGATGATTTCATGTTCATGAGCTCACATGGTAGTGGCTATGAAATGAGATGGTGTTATTTAGTGGTTTACGTATAAATATATGTATTATAGAAAATCGTATTTTTACGATTTACGGTTTAGCATTTCGAGGTCTCGGATGAGATATTTAGTCACGGGAGTATTTTTCGGGATGGTTTTAAGTCATTTAGGACTTAGTTAATTAGTTTATTTCATATTTCA
This sequence comes from Glebionis coronaria, assembly GCA_025667525.1. NCBI lineage: Eukaryota > Viridiplantae > Streptophyta > Magnoliopsida > Asterales > Asteraceae > Glebionis > Glebionis coronaria. Next base: position 139,418,351 of record CM046879.1, on the reverse strand, counting down.
AGAGTTTTTATAAAACTGTATATTTTACGTCTTTTACGGTATACGCGTAAATTTGACTAGTTTTATAGTTTTGAGGTTCGGGAGGCTTTAGGAGCTGAAATAAATTAAGGGAATTTAAGGTAATAATAATTAATAGTTAATTTACAGTAATATAGTTAAAAAAGTCGGCCATAGGGTGTTGGGCTTGGTTTTGAGCCAAATTTTGCTTAAGGAAAGGAAGGGGAGCCCAGTTTGAGTACTATTAGGCTTCCTGGTTAGTTTTAATTACTCATATTACTCCCTTTAGCCCCCAAAACGATTTTTATTTCTCCCAAACCTAATATGAGTCGTGATTAACAATGGTGGATGAAGAAAACCCAATTATTCAATTATGGTTTAAGGTATGCGCTAAAACTATGCTTAATTAACGTTTAATTTACGTATGTAACCTAATATGATGGATTAGGGTTTGACATTCATAATTTTTAATTATATTTTGTTAATAATCTGTAATTAATGATGTAATTGATAGTTTTTTATCATTGTAAATTGTTTTTAGGTTATAAATAGGGTTTATGTATAATTAATTAGGTTAATTTAATTAAATTCGTTTTTTAAAAACTGGGCATAATTTTAGGTCAATTATTTTGATCGTATCGGGAGTTCTACAAACTCTTATTTTGCGATCCAAGTATCCCTGAAAAGGTAATTGAAATGGCTTTCCAATTCAAGAAACGAAAACTAAATTGGAGGTAGGGAAGTGGGTCAAAAATAGGTTACAACAGTCGGAGGTCAAAACAGTTTTGAAGTCAGCCTGTTTTCTTTTTAAGTTTTGGGTTTTTTGGGGTACTTAGGGTTGCATTGGGATATTCAAACGAACATGAGAGATGGTTTATATATTATAGTAAGTATCTGCATTGGGGCTAAGATGGTGGGTTAGGGTAAGACCCCCTAACCATAACAAACTTTTTGTATGTTTAAAATCAGTAAATCTGGAATGACAAAAGTATATATATATATATCGGGGCCTTAACAGTATCTTTAAGGTTGAGGCAAAAAGGAGGAGTTAGCTAACATATGTAAGGGCATAGGGTTTCTTTACAGAGGTCATGGGTATGGTTAGGTGGGCGTTTGACTCATAGTTTGGAGACCTAAAAACCGGGACTGTTTTGGGTAAAATGTTAACAGGACGGGTTATGAAGTAAACTAAGTTAAGGGATTTATAGAGAGATGTAATGAGATGCTTAGAGCATATAAATGAGGTATATATATGGGAGAAGGTTAGATGTCCATCATAGGTTGATGCACCATCTTAGTGTTTGGTTCATGTTTTGATTTTGTGTTTTTGTTTGTTAGCTTTTTGCTAGTGCACGGGTTATTGGGAGAAGCTCAATCAGGTGAGTTTCATAGTCCCATGTCTACTAATGATTTTGACTTCCAGATGGGATGGAAGAGACACTGTCTTATTTTTATAAATTATGCTGTGAATGTTTTGTGTTTGGTGATGGACTTGTGCATACTTATGTGATTCATTGCTAACTGATTCATGATTGTTTTGTGATATGACTTGGTACCAAGGGGATGTTGACAAGGCGTGGCCTTGGGGAGGTACATAGATGTGTGAGCATCTATGGGACCAATGTATATTGACAAGGCGGGACCTTGGGATTGGTACGTAGGTGTATGGGCGCCTATGGACCATGGTGTTTGGTAAGGTTGGGAGCCTTGGATTTGGATTTGGTTTGGAATGATTGATCTTGAATATTAGTTGTTAATGCATGTTTGTATCACATTGTCCATATGTTCTTTTGTTAGTGGTTGTTGTTCACAACTTATGGTTTGATTTTGGCGTTGGAGTCTAAACCTATGACTCTCACCAACTTTATGTTGACGTGTTTTAGTGTCTCTTTTAGGTGAGAATGTGGTTAAGCTTGAGGATAGAAGTGGCTAGTTTTGGAGGCATTAGGGTTGCAAATAGAAGGAGATCCCCGTTCCTTCTTAGTTTCTTTTGTTTGTTTAATAAGTGATACTGTTGACACCTATATGTTTGCTTTGTTTATGTATTGTTTGTCTTGGGTAAGAGGTAGGACTGTTACCTACTTGCCTAGAATCCTGCTTTGTTGAGATATGGTCATGACATTTGTGTCACAATTTTATGACATTTCTTAGTTCATTTAGTTATCTCTATAGACACGTCATGTTGTGATGATATCCATACGTCGCGCCCCATATTCCGCCATGGTGGGGTGTGATAATACATGTTGTTTCTGTCATCTTCTGCTTCATCAAAACTATAGTAAATCTTCTCGTCACCAGGAAATCTGTCAATCAGCATACCATTAATGCTGTCTACATGTTCACTTTTAGTTGATAATATTTCTCTTGAAACTATATCATAAGATGTATGAACATTGGTGGCAAAGGAGGGTGATGAGATGGCATTTATACATGATCTCATCGTTCTTTTCGGGCTTTAAATGCATAAAAATGTCATAAAATACCATATATATGCTTGTGTTTGTTTACTTGTGTATTTTAGGTATGGATATCGTGAAAAAGACAAAAGATCATAAGAAACAAGGAAAAACGGACACGAGAAACGAAGCCGTACAAAGAACCGGGCCCTAATTCATGATTTATCCAACATTTACCCTTGAAGACTTGAAGACATGCAAGATTGATCCTCAATGAATGAAGAAATGACACTTAAAACCCTTGTGAAATCATAATTACAAGTTTGGTCCCTTAAGTTTGTCAAAATTACACAAATGGTCCTTCAACTTTGAAGAAATGGCAAGTTTAGTCCCTAAACAATTCTAAATTGCCAATTATGGTCCCTTATGGAGTTAAAGTTGCATTTAAGACCTTTGCAGATCAACAATGTCCAAAATCAGTCCGTGAATTATGGAAAAATGGCAAAAACAACCATTGATATCTTTTTACCAAAGTTTTATGCCAAAAGTGCAAAGTTCTGAAAGTTATTAACAAAGGGAATGAGTTTGTTTGCTGAATAAACACGTTTTACAAGTTTTGCTAAAGAACAAGGACCCAAGTTTCCAATTCCAAACTTCAAATCCCATAACACGCGCCAAACACTTACTTTCCCCCAATTTCAGATCAAAATCACCACTGTTCACCTTTTCACCACCCAGAATTTACTCCACTTAAACAAGGGGTAATTTTCAATTACCTTTGCACATGTGTGATTCACACATGCAGAAACACATCCCACACCAAAAACCCTTAATCCTACTCACTATGGACCCCACCCCCAATTCCCGTTCAACCAATCACATGACTACTTGCCCTCCAAGTTATCTGACGTGGCCAAATCAACAGCTGAGAGTCCTTGCTTCATCTCAAAGCTAAAATGAACACTCAGGATCATTTAGGACAGCTCACACCAAGAATTTGTCTAGAAGACTCAAGGACAAATAGGGAATTTCACTTCTAGGGTTTGTGAATAGTGCTAACTTGGCATTTGCCTATAAAAAGACTCCTCAACCTGTGAGAGAGCTTTTGTTCCAGATTTTAGCTTTTAAATCTTTGTAATTCCTTTTTATGAAATAAAGTTTGAATTTCTGAAAATTTTGAATTCTCATTTGTTATTTATAAAAGTTTGGTATCTGATAAGCTAAAATCTGAGTTCCATAATCTCGTTTGAAGGTTTTTGAGGCAAGGTTTTAAGTGATAAAGCTTGTGCTTCAAAAATCAGAAAGTGGTTGTTTATTTGATCTCACCTTATTGTTTGTTCATCTTAGCAGCATTGGAAGCTGGTACTTGTTCTGCTAGTACCTCAGCTCAAACAATCCAAGGCATGGATGTAGGTCTTGGAGGTTTGCACCTTCTCCTTTTTCAATTTCCTCTTTATTTTTCTGAATTTTGTGATTATTGCATGATTATTGGTGAATCTGTGTTTTTGTGGTTGAATATTGTTAATTTGTTATTGTTTGATGTTTATGAGTTGTTATTGACTGGATTTGTGGGTTAGAACCGGATAATCCTTTGAAAAATTGTGAAAACAAGTTTTTAAGAGGTGTTTGGGTCAACTGCATAATTTGGATTTAAGGATTGTTAAGTGGTTGTTTATTGTTGCTATCTGTTGGTATCTGTTTTATTGGTGCTCTTGTTCATCTGTTTGCATGTTTTATGGTTTGAAACACTTTGATTCATAAAAAGTGCTATAAAATCTTTGTTACTTGGTATAATTGGTTGAAATTTAGAGGACACCTAGATCTAATCATAGACTAGGGTTAACAAGTGTTAAATCTAGGTTAATTACACCAGGAAAATAGATTTGAGTGCTTGAATTTGGATCTATGGTCAATTAGATCAGCAAACTGTTTGCATATTGTTCATGTTCATCAGTGACTGTTCTTGGGTGATTTTTGATTGATTCTTGTGTGCAACTTGTTGTTTATTGTGTTTGTTTTGACTCTCAGTAAGCCAAAGCTTATTGAGGTGCCTTTTGTTCCATCAAACAGCAACAAGCAAGGCTTGAAATCAAGCCAAAACATCACTGCATAACAAGCAGTGGGAACTCCTTTCCCACTGAAGGTTCCCCTTGCTAGTGTATTTTGGGGTTCAGCTTATTAATAAGCTATAATAGCTTATTTTAACCAGCAACAACTTGGATTTTGTAATAGGTGCTCATTATTTGACCCATTTGTTCATACTGGAGCATTTGGTGGGTTGACTTTAGGGTTTGACTAGAAAACCAACTTAATTGACTTTTTCATAAGTGCTTATTGGCTTATTCTGGCTTATTGGTTTTGCTTATTGGAATTTTGTTGATTGTTTTGGCTTATTGGGTTCATTTGTGACATTTTGCAAGTTGAATCAAGTCCTGAGGTGCCTTATTTCTCAAAAACGACTATTTTGTCTTTTAGTGAAATATTACTTTGCTTATTTCTGGCTTATTGAGTGTGCCTTTTCAAAATTTCTTTTTACAGATATCTTAAGCATCCCAAAAGAAGGTTGTGTGTCAAATTAGAGCTTATGGCATTAGCTTATTGCTTAATGGGCCAAAAAGCCCAATAAGGATAAGCTGTTTGCTTATTAAGCTGTGATAAGCTCACTTTTAGCTTTTGGGCCTTTAGAGTTTTGTATTTAGAATCAAATTTTGAGTCAGATTGGGCTTTTCCAAGTCAATTGGGCCAGGTTTGACTTTTTGGGCTAAAAAGCCCATTTAAGTGGATTGTTTTTGGTTTTGGCCCATTTGAGGGCCCAATAGGGGTATCCTGGTCATTTCACTTTCATTTTCTGATTATTTAGGTTAAAATAAACTAGTTTGTAAGTTTTTAGAATTTTTTATATTTTTTGGATTTTTAATATTATTTTATTATTATTTTTCAAATTTCACTTTTTTCAACTTTTTACATTTTTCTTAGCTTAAATACATTAAAATAGGATTTTTGCAACTCTTAGAATAATTTTATCACTTTTAGAGTAATTTTTATAATTATTTTAAGTTTTAATAGTTTTTAAATCATTTTAAATAGTTTTTCTTAGTTTAAAAATTTCTAAAAATAGTTTTTAATCTTTTTAGGTCATTTTAGAGGTTTACCAATTGAAAAATCATTATTTGGGATTTTTGATAATTTATTTGATTTTTAGGGCTTTAATTAGCATTTAAAAATTGAATATTTAATTATTTAAAAGGTTTGAAAAAGTTTTGATCATTGGTAATCTCTTAGTTTATTTATTTTGATTTTTGGTGAATTTTTTGTAATTTTTAGAATTAATTTTTATTTTAGCTTGTTTTACGATTTTACGTTTTGTCGTCGTAATATTAATTTCACGTCTTCGTCATCCTCTTTTCTCATCCCCTTCTAAACCAAATATTAATCTCAAATCATTTGCATCTTAGTCACACACATATACCTCCTTGGGAAACGAACTTTCATATCATAAGGGTCATTAGTGCTTGATTTTCCTAAATCATCACTTAATACTTACCGCTTTTACGCTCCTTTTCCTAAAGGACGTAATTTACCACAATCATTTTGGCGCCGCTGCCGGGGAGGTGTGTCGTGATTAATTTGTCTTGTTGTTTTTAATATTAACCATATATAGTATTTGTATTAGTAGAAATCTACTAATACGTATTATCGAATTTCTTGGTTTTTCTTGTGAAATTATTATTACTATATTGTATTAAGTATCACAATCAATACAAAGTATCTCCAAAAGTGTGAAAACACAACCTTAATTGGGATTTGATCTCCTAATTATTGTATTCGAATCTCAAACAAAAAGAAAAAGACAAAAATAGATAAATACTTTCGTGAAGCTCGATTTTGAAAAATACAAACTATAAGGTGGGTGTAAGGCGGGTATTATAAAATATACCCTAAGGAAAAAGGCTCTTAAGTGCTTCGCGCCGCCTCGTTTCCCCGCTTGCTTGTGAGTATTTTGAGGTTGAAGGCTAATCGAGGGTTTTGCCGCCCAAAATATTATTACGTATAATATATTTGCTTGGTTTCTTTGTGATTAAACCCTCTTGAACAATTTGGTTTTCACCAAAGTTCAAAAGTCATTCGAAGGCGTTCACTCCACGTGATCATTTTCATTCCTTTGAGGCTTCTTTAATCAAGAGTTTGATTCGAGGAGAGATTTGGTAGATTGTTGTCTACGAAGATACACCAAAATCCAAAAAAATTAAAAAAAATCAAAAACACAAAAAAAAATTGAAAATTCACAAAACACCCAAAAAGAATCTTCTTTGCTCACCTCCCATTCTTCATGAAGTTTATGATCACTCGTAATCAAGCAAAACGAGCTCGTAAACGTCTTCAAAAGCAAGCCAATCAAGAGACGTTGATTGAAGAACAACCTCCAATTGTTGAATCTATTGTAGAACAAGAAGTCGTCATGGCTAATCGTACTATGATGGAGTTGCTACAAGCACCCACCGAGGGTTTTGGAGAGGCCATTGTGATTCCCGCCATTCTTGCGGAGAATTTCGAAATTAAGACGGGTTTAATGTCGATGTTGCAAGCTAATAAGTTTAGAGGTCATGAGAAAGACAACCCGCACTATCACATTAGGAATTTTAACCATCTCACCGCTACTAGCAAGTTTAAGAATGTTCCACATGACGCCATTAAGATGATGTTGTTTCCATACTCGTTAGATGGACCCGCAAAAATTTGGCTTGAGAAAGAACCACCAAATTCGATATTGACATGGGGTGATCTCGTTTCTAAGTTTGTGAACAAGTTTTTTCCACCATCTAAAACAACACATTTGAAAAATGAGATTTCACGATTTGTACAATGAAATAATGAAAGTTTTTCAATGGCATGGGAACGATTTAAAGAAATGTTACATGAATGTCCACACCATGATTTTTCGGAATTGCATCAAATTGATACTTTTTATAATGGGCTTAATGATCATGAACGAGATTACTTGAATGCCACCGCGGGTGGTAATATTTTGTGCAAAACGACCGATGAAGCTTTAAAGATTATCGAGAATAGATCTAAGGTTTATAGCTCTCGTAACACACCGAGTGTTGCCAATTTGGGTTCGTCATCGTCTCGTAGCATTAATGCCTTACATGATGAAGCTAATGAGGAAAATCGGTTTTTTGATAGATTTGCTAATCTTATATCCCATTGGAAAGCTCAAGAAGCTTCGAATTTCGCTTCGGTTAAAGCAGTTGCTAAGAGTTGTTTGTCTTGTGGTGGAGCGCATGATCTTTCCGAGTGCATTACCGTGGATGGTAACACTTCGAGTGCTTATGTAGAAACGGGCACTTACAACCAAAACGGTCAAGGTTCCCGCCCAAATCAAGCTCCACCAAATCAAAATGCTAATAACTATCGAAACAACAACCAAGGTGGTAATTACCAAGGCAATTCACGTAACTACAACAAAGGGAATTATCAAAGTGGGAATGGACAAGTCACTAATCAAAATCAAAACCGTGATTTTCAAAACACTACACAAGGTTTTAAAAATGCTCACACTAAAAATCTTCAAGGAGAATTTTTGGATTATGCTAAAGCAAATGATGCTAAGTTTGATAACATTCCGAGTTGAAAAACGAGCTTAAAAACGAACTTGCTAATGAACTTAAAACTCATGCTAACAAAATGGAAGGAAATGTCCAACGTCTTTAACAAAATCAACAAAAGATGGAACACGGACAACATGAGATTAAGCAAGAGTTGTTAAAAGCGGATGCTAGGCAATCAAAATTTGAGGACCGAATGGCTAAAATATTTGAAGCAATCATGTGTAAACCCTCTTCCTCGGGTGGTCTTCCTAGTGATACCATTGCAAACCCGAAGGGAGAAATGAAGGTTATTACTACACGAAGTGGTAAAACTTTCAAAGAACCAATCTCTCGTCCAAGTACTTCTACGGAGAAGGAAATCGAGAAAGAACCCGAGGTGATGGTCGAAAAGGAGCACATTACAATCCCACGAAGTACCGCTCAAACCACACCTACGGTTGAACCAATACCAATTGTGGAACCCGAGTTTCCAAGGCCGTTGCCTAATGCCCAACCCACACCACCCTTACCTTTCCATTCGAGACGAAACAAAGAGAAATTACAAGAACGTAACAAACAACAAATCGAGCTTTTTATAAAAATGTTTCAACAAGTGCATTTTGATGTGAGTTTAGCCGACGCGTTGTTCTATATGCCTCGTTTCGCTTCCACTTTTAAAAGTATGATGAGCGATAAGGAAAAGCTTTCAAAGCTTGCTAACTGTTCTTCGGTTTATCTTAACCGCATACCGGAAAAAGTTGGTGACCCCGGAAAGTTTCTCATTCCCTGTGACATACAAGATATGAAAGAATGCCTCGCCTTGGCCGATCTTGGTGCGAGCATTAATTTGATGCCATTTTCCATTTGGAAATCACTTTCGCTTCCGGCTCTTATTCCTTCGAACATGTCTATCGAGATGGCCGATCATTCTACGATTTTAGCATGTGGAGTAGCCGAAGACGTTTTCGTGAAAGTGGGGAAGTTCTACTATCCCGTTGATTTTATAGTAGTTGACATCCCCGTGGATCCTCAAGTTCCTCTAATTTTAGGTCGTTCATTTTTAGACACCTCGAGATCGCTTATCGACGTTCATGCAAGAACTATCACTTTGAAATTCAACGAAGAGGAACTTGTTATAAACGCTACTCAAAACTCGAAACCTTCTCATGTTTATGCAATCGCTACCATCAATCACATTGACATCGTTGATGTGGTTTGCGATGAGTTTTCACAAGAAGTGTTAGGTTTTTCCGATAGCTCGTCGAGTGGCAATCCCACTATTTTGGATCCGATTCTTGCTAATTCCACACCAAATCTCACTCCATTCCAAGGAGGCGATCTCACTTCAAAAGAAATCGACAATGAAGATGAGGTGTTGATTAGTGATGATACTTCTATTCCACCATTTCTTTCGCCGATGGAAGTTATGAGTGTTGAACCAAAATCTTCAATCGAGGAACCACCTATCCTTGAATTGAAAGATCTTCCTTGTCACCTTGAATACGCATTCTTGGAAGGTGATGACAAGTTGCCGGTTATTATTGCAAGAGGTCTTGCTAATAATGAAAAAACCGAGCTCTTGAAAGTTCTTAAGGCTCATAAAGGGGCAATTGCGTGGAAAATTTCCGACATTAAGGGTATTGACCCAAAATTTTGTACTCACAAGATTTTAATGGAGGAGGACTACAAACCCGCAATTCAAAGTCAAAGAAGGGTGAATCCCAAAATTCACGATGTCATTAAAAAGGAGGTTCTTAAACTCCTTGACGCGAGAATGATTTATCCTATCTCCGATAGCCCATGGGTGAGCCCAATCCATTGTGTCCCTAAAAAGGGAGGAATGACCGTTGTGCCTAATGAAAACAATGAGTTAATTCCCACTCGTGTTGTGACCGGTTGGAGGGTGTGCATTGACTACCAAAAGTTAAATGACGCCACTCGTAAAGACCACTTTCCTTTGCCCTTCATGGATCAAATGTTGGAGCGACTCGCGGGAAATGAATTCTATTGCTTTTTAGATGGTTTTTCCGGTTACTTTCAAATCCCTATCGACCCTCGTGATCAAGAGAAGACTACGTTTACATGTCCTTATGGAACGTTTGCTTATCGTAGGATGCCTTTCGAACTTTGTAATGCACCGGGTATGTTTCAACGGTGTATGATGACGATTTTTCACGATATGATCGAGAAGTCGATGGAAGTGTTTATGGATGACTTTTTGGTGTTTGGCAATTCGTTCACGTCGTGTTTATCTATTCTTGAGCAAATGTTAAAACGTTGTGAAGAAACCAATCTTGTGCTTAATTGGGAAAAAATGTCATTTTATATGTAAACAAGGAATCGTCTTAGGACATAAGGTGTCGAAAGCGGGGATTGAGGTCGATAAAGCTAAGGTAGACGTCATCGCCAGGTTACCTCATCCCAAAACCGTTAAGGGAGTTAGGAGTTTCCTAGGCCACACGGGCTTTTATCGTCGTTTCATCAAGGACTTTTCGAAAATCTCTCGACCTATGACACACCTTCTCGAGAAGGATGCTCCTTTTAACTTCAATGAGGATTGTGTTATAGCTTTCGAAACTCTCAAAAGGAAACTTACCGAAGCTCCAATACTTGTTGCTCCTAATTGGGAATTACCCTTTGAAATCATGTGCGATGCAAGTGATTATGCTATAGGGGCCGTCTTAGGGCAACTTTATGACAAGCATTTCCGTCCTATCCACTATGCTAGTAAGACGATGACCGAGGCTCAATTAAAGTACACCACAACGGAAAAGGAATTCCTTGCCATGGTCTATGCTTTTGATAAATTCCGACCTTATCTCGTCTTAACTAAAAGCATCGTGTATACCGACCATTCGGCTATCAAGTATCTCTTAGCTAAGCAAGATGCTAAGCCGAGATTGCTTCGTTGGATGCTCCTCCTCCAAGAATTTGATGTCACCGTGCTTGACAAAAAAGGAGCCGAGAATCTAGTGGCCGATCATCTCTCTCGTCTAGAAGATCCTCACAAAAATGTTTTCGAGAACAAGGAAATCACCGAAACATTTCCTCTCGAGACTCTCGGTGTAGTGAATTCTAAAGACACCACCCCATGGTTTGCCGACATTGCAAATTACCATGCGGGCAATTTCATAATCAAGGGTATGACGACACAACAAAAGCGAAAATTCTTTCGTGACGTCAAGTTCTATTTTTGGGACGACCCTTATCTCTTTCGGGTTTGTGCGGATCAACTCGTTTGACGTTGTGTTTTTGGTACCGAAGCTTCTAATATCCTTAGAGCTTGTCACGAGGGACCCACGGGTGGTCACCACGGTGCTAATCTCACAGCTAAGAAAGTGTTCGATGCCGTCTTCTTTTGGCCTTCTATCTATCGTGATGCACACGCACTTGTGAAGTCGTGTGATTCGTGCCAACGTCAAGGAAAATCGTCTCAACGTGATGAAATGCCGCAAAACATAATTCAAGTGTGTGAGATTTTCGACATATGGGGAATAGACTTTATGGGGCCGTTACCATTGTCTCATGGCAACAAATATATCCTCGTCGCGGTGGACTACCTTTCTAAGTGGGTGGAAGCTAAGGCTTTACCTACTAATGATGCTCGTGTCGTAGTGAAGTTTTTGAAGCAACTATTCTCTCGGTTCGGAACCCCTCGAGCTATTATAAGCGATCGTGGAACCCATTTTTGTAATGACCAATTCGAAAAGGTCTTAAAGAAATATGGAGTTACTCATCGTCTTTCTACGGCTTATCAACCGCGAACGAGTGGGCAAGTCGAGGTTTCGAACCGAGCTTTGAAGAGGATTTTAGAAAGGTCGATTGGAGAAAACCGTGCTTCATGGTCTGACAAACTCGATGACGCTTTATGGGCCTTTAGGACCGCTTATAAGACACCTATCGGTTGCACTCCTTATAAGTTAGTCTATGGGAAGAATTGTCATTTGCCCATTGAATTGGAGCACAAGGCATATTGGGCCCTTAAGCATGCAAACTTTGACTTGAAGACCGCGGGAGATCACCAGAAAATACAATTGAATGAATTGGATGAATTAAGAGATAATGCTTATGAAAATTCATTGATTTTTAAAGAAAAGACTAAAAAGTTTCATGATTCAAAGATTAAAAACCGGGTTTTTAACGTTGGTGATCAAGTGTTACTTTTTAACTCTCGACTTAAGATATTTTCCGGGAAATTGAAATCTCGTTGGTCGGGTCCGTTCACCGTTACACAAGTGTTTCCTTATGGGACCATCGAGCTAGCTCAAGATGATGGTCCTAACTTCAAGGTGAATGGACATAGGCTTAAGCACTACTTTGGTGGGGAAATTCCTTCAATGGTTCACCTCGACCAAGTCACCTTCTCCAATGATAATTAGCATTGAGGGAATCGAGTCGAGCTCATGACTCGGTAATAAAAAACAAGGTGCCTCGTGGGGGAGATCCCATGCTTATCCTTTTATGCTTACTATTCACTAATAAGGGGACTTGTACCCTTCCAACTCGTTGTCTCGTGGTTGTTTGTGATTGTGTTATCTAGATCATCATCATCATCTACGATTGAAGACTCTCGTGTTCGTTTACGTGAGCCTCCATCGTTTGCTTGAAGAAGTTTTTCACGAATCCATTGACATATCCTTTATTGTTCTAACAATTATCTTTTAGCATACTTAATAAACGGCTTTAGATATATTGTTGATCACCCTTTCCATGCTAGATCCTAAGCATCTGATTCTTCGTCTCTAGTATGGGGGTGCTCCACCTTTAGACTCGAAACATTGAGGACAATGTTTACTTTTAGTATGGAGGGGTGAATAGGTACTTGCTTTGCTACGCCCTCACGCTTTCCAACTTTCAATGTTTTGTTTTTGTTGCTAAAGGCTAAAAATGGCTAAATTTTAAAAAATTTCTTAGTTTTCATTAGTGTTTTTGAGACACGAATGTATATTTTCTGATGGGTAGAATAAGAGTTAATTTTTGACTTGATGGGCATTTGGAGCCATTTACATTCCTTAACCCACTCAATTTAAGTTTTGCTAGACTTTTATATAGGGAGCTTTAAAACACGAAAGTCTTAACTCATACGGGTTAAGAACAAGAACTTTTCGCAAGTTCCTATAATTGATCCTAGAAAGTCACTTATCAAGGGAACTTGATAGGTGTGTAAACACCCATCCTTTTTACCACTTAATTACAATAATAACCGGGCCAAAACTTGTATTTTATGTCATTTATGTCGGAATTATGCGTGGTTTGTGTTTTTGTTGTGATTTAGGACGAAAAGGTGAAAAGTGGAGAAAACACGGGCATTTACGGGCTTTTATTGAAGAAAAAGATGAAAGACGAAGTCAAGAAGTCAAGAGTGCAAAAAGAACGGAAGTCCAAGACCAATTCTGAAGATTTATCAAAGAAAAAGTCAAAAGACGGAAGTTTACTAAAAGCCGAAGAACTCAAGTCTTATTTATTGAAGAATTAAAAGACGAGTTTAAAGAAATCCCGAGCCAAAAGTCATTAAAGTCCAAGATTAACAAAAGATTAAGAAGGGAATGACTTAAAGGTGCAATTAAGAAGAAAGGAAGGAGGAGAGGAAGCTTCCTCTAACCATCTCCCTAATCTACTATAAATAGGATCATCTAGTTTCATTTTTTCTTTGTTGGCTAAGGTGACAATTAGTCTTCCATCCTTTTAACTACTTGCTCTTTAAATACATGTCAATTTAAATACTTGTCTTGCACTTTTAATATCTTTAATTTCCAAGTAAGTGTTCTTTAATTTTCTTGTTTTAATCTCTTATTCTACCTTTCTTTCTATGCTTTAATCTTTGTTTACATGCTTATTGTGTTGCTTATTTGATTAAAGGTTGTGTTTTTGTGTTTTTGATTGTTCTAGATCATTGATTTTTATAGCTTATTGTGTTTATCTTTGAGTTTATAAAGTTTTTATAAAAGTTATTTTTATATAAAAGTTTGTTTTTCGTAAACCTTTTCTTTTCGTGTTATAAAAGTCTTTAAATTTCAGTTTAGTAGCTTTTTCTTATACGGTTTGCCTTAGGATTTTCGTTGTGTGCTTATTCGATTAGTAGCTTATTTTTCTAGCTTATTTTGTGCTTTTTTTCTTCTGTATTCCGATCTAGTGATCGGATAAGGGTTTCACATTCCGACCAGCATTCCTTGCTTGGTCGGAAAAGGGTTTTGACATTCCAATTAGTGTAGCTTTAGTGTATTCCGATTAGGGGAGTTTGTGGTATTCCGATCAGGAGTCTACTCTCATTCCGATCAAAGGTAAGTTATTCCGACCATGGTCCACTTCATATTCCGATCAGGATTTATTTAGTTATTCCGATCTGAAAAAGTGACATATTCCGATCTGGTGTTCCGATCACATTCCGATCAGAGACGAGGTACATTCCGATCGGAATGCATTCCGATGGTAGGGGTGTTTTACTATTTGGTCTTGTTTAATTTTTAAGTTCTCTTTTTAATTCTTTGTCAAATTTAAATTCTCGTCACGCTTTTAAATTTCCGTCATTTAATTATTTTACTTTTCAAAGTTTTAATATTGCACCCTTTCTTTTAATTAGACTTAGATTTACGTTAACGCACTTTTATTTTAAACGCATCTTTATTTTAACGTAATTTTTCATTTAAGTCTTTGCACTTTTAATATACTACATTGACACATTTTTGTTTCACCAAAGAACAGCTGAGTCACACATAGAACCTGGATCAATTCGAAGAGATTGGTTTAACGATATTTTTAACTGAGAAAAATCTAGTTATTAAATGGCGCCGCTGTCGGCTCTTTTCTTAAAGATTAACGGTTTTCTGTGAGAGACGCGTTGCCTTTTGGGGATCCGTTCACTTGTGAGCGTTATTTTTCTTGCTTAAAAAATTTTCAAAAAAAAAAAAAAAAATTATAAAAATTAACAAATTGATAAAAATCCATAAAAATTAAAAATTTCAAAAATCCAAAAAGATTCTATTTTTATTGTGTATATATATTGTCTTTGTGTTTGGTTTTTTTTTTCTTTTGCATTTTCAGGTGTATGCGTACTAGATCTTCTAATTATCAAGAGCCCGAGACTCGAGAAGATTTAAGTATGTCAGGGGTTAACAACAACAATAATCCACCGCACCTCAACAATAACAACAATGTTCTTCCACAGCCCGATCTTCGTACAATGGAGGAGCTTTGTCAACCTACAATGTTTGGACGAGGAGGACTGATTGCGCCGATGCAAATCACGGCTCCAGAGTTTTCGTTGAAGCACCACATGATTCAGCAAGTGCAAACTAACCCATTCCGTGGATTGCCTGATGATGATGCCAACAAACACCTCGACAAGTTCATTACAGTCACCCAAAGCATGAAGTTACCCGGTGCCACAATGGATGTTCTTCGCCTACAACTCTTCCCACATACTTTATCACATCATGCCGAGAAATGGTTTGATCATCTTCCAAAGAATTCTATTCACACTTGGGATGACATGACTCAACGCTTTTTGTCGCGCTACTTTCCACCATCCATGGTCACGAGCCTTCGCAATCAAATCAGCGGTTTCATGCAAGACCCTGATGAATCTCTTTTTGATGCCTGGGAAAGATATAATGTCTTGATCGATCGTTGTCCAAACCACAACATGCTCCCTGTGACCTTAATAGATACTTTCTACAACGGTTTGACTTTTCGAGATCGTGATACGATTAATGCAGCCGCCGGTGGCACATTCATGAAAAGGAGACCCGAGGAGTGTAGAGAGCTTATTGAGAACATGACTACTCACCACAAAAACTGGGATTCCTCCGCTTCTTCAAGGAACAACCCGAGAGTCAATGTTTCTTCCACTTCAGCAAACCCTGATATGACCAAACTCACCCGCATGATGACTGAAATGAGCAAAAGTATCACGCTTCTCGCTTCAAACCAATAACAACAACAAGTTAAAGCGGTTGCCAATCCTTGTGAAACATGCGGCGGTCCTCACTCATACACCGATTGTCCTTCTACCCAAGGAAATCCGGAAAATGTGTATGCAGCTTATGGTAATTATTCACCGGAAAATTACCAAGCTAGACCTCAAGGGGATCGGAATTTGCTGAGTTACCGGTCCAACAATTACCTTTCACCCGTTTTTTCTCCTCAAAACCAAAACCCCGCCAACAACTACAATAGAAGCAACCAAATCCCACCAAGAGCTTCTAATCCTTATCACCCACCCACTCAACAACCCCCACCCATTAACCCCGATGTTGAAGCCATAATGAGAACCCAAGGTGAGCAAATCAAGAATCTGTAGAGCCAAATTATAAATCTGAAAGGAGATATCACCAAGCAAGGGAATGAGATAAGATCCGAACTTCGAGATAATATCCAATCTTCCTTCAGCACTCAAACGAATGATTTGAAGAATATGCTTGCTAGTTTCTTGCCCGCCGCTCAACCTCCTTCTTCGAGTTCTCTACCTTCAAACACCGTCCCCAATCCGCGAGGAAATGTGAGTGCTATTACTACCCGTAGTGGAGTCACCATCGTAGGACCACCTATCCCGCCCCCATCATCTACACCTCATCCACCACCATTTATCTCTACTCCTCTTACACCTAGTATTAGTGCACCATTACCGTCTCCGCCTCGTCATGACGATGTACCTAGGAAAGACCCTTCAACATCTCAACCTTTACCTACTACACCTGCACCTTCACCACCCAAACCCAATATCCCTTATCCCTCTCGTTTAGGCAAGACCAAAATGCTAACCAAGGATGACTCTGAAGTGTCGAGCTATGTGAAGATGATCTCTCAAATGAACTTTAACATTAGCTTTCTCGAAGCACTTGTCCACATGCCGAAATTTGTCAAAGCATTCAAGGAATTGCTTAACAAGAAAGAAAAGTTGATTGAGCTCGCCAACACACGCTTAAATGAAAACTGCTCTGCAGTTATTCTTAAAGAACTTCCGGAAAAGCTTGGAGATCCTGGTCGTTTTGTGTTGCCTTGCGTTTTCAACAAAACTGAAGAATTTACTGCCCTTGCTGATCTCGGGGCTAGTATTAATCTTATGCCTTTGAGTGTTTGGAAAACACTATCATTGCCCGACCTTACTCTAACAAAGATGAATCTTGAACTTGCAAATCGCACTCTCGCTTACCCCGTTGGTATAGCCGAAGACGTGTTCATTAAAGTTGGCACATTTACTTTCCCGGTCGACTTTGTCGTTGTTGATTATGAAATGGACCCTCGTATTCCTTTAATACTTGGTCGGCCTTTCTTGAGAACCGGACGAGCTCTAGTTGATGTTGCCGAAGGTGAGTTAATCTTAAGAGTCGGGAATGATTCACAAGTTTTCAAAATGGGGAAGCTTACAAGCAAATCCTTTGGACGAGAATCAGTGAATATGATTAATGTGCTCGATGATTTTGTCGTCTACAACTTTCCTCTATTCGACTCTTGCATTGATAATCCACTTTTTCATGATGATGTGGATGATTCTCTCTCCAATTTGGAACCTTCTCCCATTTACGATTCTCCACCGATCTTTGATGCTTATGATGATGATTCTAGCTCAGATTTGGATGATTATGATGACCTTACTTCTGAGTATCCCGACCTGCCCACATATGATGATTTTGATGATGCCGATACTCTTTCGAGCGATTCTTCACATGATGAAGATCCTCCGCCATCACCCGATCCTACTTTGAACGATTACTCATTTGAGGAAGACTTCTCTACATTTCTCAATACTTACTTCCCTCATGAGAGTGATGCTCCTCCTTATGATTTTGAAGATTATCGTCTTGATCCTACTTTGGATTTGAAGAACATTCTTTCAAAGGAGAAGAAACCGGTCGACACCGATATCCGAAGGACATATGATTTAACACCTCCTTGTCCACCTTCTGAGGACGAGGTTGTGCTTCTTCGCGGATCTTCTTCACACTCTGCTGAGCCTGAGTGCTATTTTCCCTTAAAGGAAAAGGTGTTCGACCCTGGTATCGATATTCTGCAGCCATCTCAGTATCCACCTGATGAAATAAAAGGAAATATCTTTGGAACTTATGGAAATCTGCTTGCACCGCTTCACCCTTGCTTCCATCGTGCTCCATCGCTGCTTAAGGGAACCTTGCCTACTCTTCTTTGGCTTGCCTTGTTCGCCTTAAGCTTGTGCTATTTGATGGATGAAAACTATGTCTTTGATCCTGGTGGATATGTTTCATGCTTCTTCCTATGATGATCAAGGTCGAGTCAGGCTCACGACTCGGTTAACAAAAACCAAGCGCTTCTTGGGAGGCAACCCATGCATCTATCTTTTAGCTTTCTTTATCCTAAGTGTAGGGGAGACCCGTTGGGTTGCTATTTCCTCTCCTCTCTTAATCAGGGATTCGAGCGCTCAATGCTCTACTCTTGATGATTCTTGACGACCCGTGATTCCGTGTTCACTTCTTCCCGGTTCTATCCTAAACTCTTTTCGATTCACTATTTTCTATTTTCTCAATATTAAAATAGGAATCTCTTTAGTTGTCTCTTCCTTAGCAAAATTTAAACAAAGTGCACAATGTCCTAAGTGTAGGGGAGTTTACTCCCACATGCTTAAACATTGAGGACAATGTTTATGTTAAGTGTAGGGGGACTTCGATCGAAGTTAAGTGGCCTTTTCCTTGTATTTGTCCTCATTTTAACCGGAAAATTTGATTTTTCGACATTTTTCAAAATTTTTGATCTATTTTGGCCTATTAGTTTTTCCCTTTGTATAGTTATTTTCTTTCTTTGCTAGAATAAATGTTTAATAAAGTGTTTTTAAATTTTTAAACGTTGTGAATCTTTTGACTCAACCCGAGTTTTCTTATCTAAGTTTACTCTAGCTAGTATCCTTAACATGTTTAAGTCAAGTTTTGCTAGGCTTTTATATAGGGAGCTTTAAAACGCGAAAGTCTTAACTCTCACGGGTTAAGAACAAGAACTTTTCGCAAGTTCCTATAATTGATCCTAGAGAGTCGTTTATCAAGGGAACTTTAAAATGCGATTTCTAAACTTGAAAAAGTCTAAGAGTTTGCAAGATCCTATAGGCGACTCGAAAACCCAAAACTTTGATTTAATAGGCTAAGCATCCACGAGTCTCATTACTTGAGATTTTAAACTGTGGAGAACGAGAGATGATAGAGTCAATTATAAGTTCGGTATTCTTTCGTGAATTTATGTGAGTTAATTATAAGCCTATTCTCCCATCGCTTGATAATAAATTTATCTACAATAAATAAGGTTGTACGATTTGTAAAGTTACTTAGCTTCTAGCCCAAGATCGTTTAAAAGTTGCTCGGTATGGATTAGAGTTCATAGCCAAGTCATAACTTATTGAAGCGGGATGCGAAGATTGGCGAGTCCAAAAAGGTCCTAACAAGGCATGAGGGCTATATTTTGTTGCTAAAGATCCAAAGTGATGTGAAGAATCATTTATCAAAAATCAATATGAAGGATCGAGACACACGACGAAAAGAAAAAAAAACTCCCCAAAAGTCATGGAGAGGTGTATCCGAAAAGACCCTAGCAAGGTATGACGATAAATAGATCCAAGTCATAAAAGGAGGCGGATCGTTGTGTTGATCCCAAACTTAGATCGATTAGCTTTGTGTATACGAGATTAGATCAAGTAATACACGTAGAGAAACCTTTGCATATGCTTATGAATCTAAGTGTTATGCGGAATTTAACACTTAAACTAGAACACACAATGATATAAACAAACTTTCACTTTGATTATCAATATAAAACTTGCTTACAATGAAAGATGTTTACGAATGAAAACTTATATAAAACTTATATTAAAGATTAACCTAAAGGCCTTCTTTTATAGACATAAGAAGCCTTGTACAATAATCTACGTATCAGCTATTCTAGGTAAAGATAAATATAGAAAATACATTGTTGTTCCTATCTTTACTAGAAGTATTCTAGAATATAATACACGCGTAGAATATATCTTCCATCAGTGCTTGTCTTCAATGTGTCAACGCTTGACTTTATCTTGTCAACGCTTGAGCTGTCAGCGCTTGTTTTGTTCTTGTCAATGCTTGTTTTGTTCTTGTCAACGCTCAAGTGATCTGGCCTTAATTTATTCCCAACAATCCTCCCCTAAACTTGATATCCACTCTTATGATCAAGTTTCTGAATAAGCATTAAGGACTAGGAGGAATCTTACAAACCTTCCCATATTGATAGTGAATAAATCTGATCAAATCTTTTGCCACGTCACTTGAATAATCTATTTCCAGCTGAGTGTCCTTCATCTTCTCCAAAATAGCCTTGGATATGAAATACTGAGCATCCACAAGTAGATACTCAGCAAACTTTGTAGAACTCAAATGATATACACCAGCAGCTGAATATAACCTTGAAGACCACTGAGGTCATCTTCAAGATCCTTCCAAATAGCAGGATCCTCATCTTTTGGCCCACACATTCTTTTGAATGTGGTCCAAAGTTTTATTCCATTTGCTGAAGTTGGTGCTTCAGCCTCATACTTGGTTTCCAGCAACCTCCAAAGGTCAACCAAGTCTTCTCTATCACAACTTGCAAACAAAGATATGAGAGTGGTAAAAGTGTGTACCTCCTTGCCAAATCTGCCAATCTTCCAGAACCCACATTCATCTTCTTCATAGCTCACAATTGGGTTCCTGGAATCTAATGGTAACACTTGCACCATATCTGAAGCTTCTAATGAGGAGAGCTTGAGGCTCTTTCTTATAACTGGTTCACTTGGATATAGTGGATCCATATCTTTTGGAAACTCAAATGAAATTCCCTTCTTCACTGGCCTGGGAACAATCATAGCTTTCTTGAGTTCCATTTCTTCTGCAAGTTCCTCCTTTCTTTCATCTGAAAGAAGTCTGAGAGTGTTTGCTTCCTGCACTCTCACCCAAATGGGATAAGCCCTGTTTTCCAACTCATCAAATGTCAAAGCCTTCAACTTCTGATATGTCCATCCAACTCCATGACATCTGAGCAACATAAAGTAGAGCTACCTTCTATTCCTTTTCAACTCTGAGAGAATATTACTTGCCTTGTGTTTCAAAATTACCTGGCAATCTTTCTGAACTCTAAGAAGAATCTCCAAACCCCATATTTGATCTGAAATGGTCAAGTCTGGATTCTCCATGCATCTGTCTTCCCAAGCATGATACATTTGAACCACCTCTGGCATGTCAAAGTCAACCTGCAATTTCAATTCTCTCAAATTTTCCCTAGCAAACTCATCACCATACTCAAGCCTTTCTGGTTCTATAATCATTACACTTGAGTCTGAGCTAGCTCCATCACTTCCTTCTTCTGAAGTCCTAACAAATCGTGACTCCTTTTTATCTTGTTCCATGATCTGTGCAGCTAATCTTCTATCAAACTAAACTTGAGCTGCATCCTTTGGAACAATCTCTTCTACCAAAATACCCTTACCCTTATCTGATGGTGCAATGGTTGGTAAGGTAGATGGTGATACCTGAGTAGAAACCTCCTTGATGATAGATGATGACTGGGATACATCACCTTCATGTGCAGGTCTGTCAACGCCCAACTTTGTCCTATCAGCGCCCAAAATATTTCTGTCAGCGTCCAAATTTTCCTTGTCAACGCCCAAATATCTTCCCTCAGCGCCTTGTGTAACTTCTCTCAACATAGCTGTAAATGATAAATTTAAGTTGATAGGAGACACTAAGGACGTGTCAAAACCTGTTTGTTTCTTCAAAGTTGTAAGGGCCTCAGCAACATCCATTGATTGACCATCATGACTGCCCTTATCACTCAGATTTATTGGATCTTCCTCCCCTTTGGAAGATTCCTCCATACCCCTCTTAGCACGATCACATTCCAAAACAACAATCCTCTCCCTCAATTACTTGAGTTCAAGGCCTTGGGAGCTGACAATTTGTACTAAGTCTGCATTTTGCTTTTGCAAGCTTATGCAGACTGCCGTCAATTCCATAAGAGTCATTGGTTCCAGTCTGCCCTCTTCTAAAATGGGGATTTGACCTCCCAAGTCAGATTCATTGGGCATGGATGAGGACTTAATGATGGTGGGACTGCCTTGGCCAGCATCTAAGCCAGAACCAATAGTCCCAGCCTCATCCAGGGCACCAGCCACACTTGTGGTGGTGGTTCTCTCTACAACATGGCTAGGACCACCAGAGGAGAACACTCTAGTAGTCCTTTGGCATTTCATCAACCTATATTCAGGGGGTGTGGAAGATGGTGTGGAAGAATGGGTGGATGTGGGTTGGTTAAGGGGTGTTTGGGATTGTGAAGGTTGTGTGTCAGCGTTGGAAATAGGCACATCAACGCCAACATTGAGTGTGTCAGCGTTGAAGGATTCTGAGTCAATTTGCATGTGTTCAGGTGAAGGCAAAGGTTCAGGGATTGGTTCAAGATGTGGTTGAGGGTCAATTTGTGGTTGGGGGTCTGGTTGGGGTTGTGCTGCTGCAATGACAGCAAGCATAGCTTGGGTTAAAGGTAGGTCACGATAGGGTGGTGAATTCATCTTCATAAAGATAGCTTTCTTTTGCTCAGGGATCTTATAAAAATCATTGTGATCCCTTGAGCAGTAACCTTGAACATCAAAAACCATTTGCAGAAAACGGGGATAAGCTAAAGTCATTTTGTTCCCCTTGTTTTTACACATCCCCTCAAAAATCATTTTAGAATAATTAAATTTTTGCCCTGTTGCAATGCACATAATAGCACTGGCAATGGATCTATTGATCTCATTGTGTGCAGTACATTTGGGACTCAAACATTGAAGGAGGACATGTATGAGGTACTTCCAGGCTGGGGGAAATTACTGCTTATGATACTTATTTAGAGTACCTTCATCAGGAAAAGGATATCCCAAAGCCCTAAGCCCTTGTTCTATTTCATTTATGGGAAGGGTGGCTATACCATCAGCATCATCAAGATGCAAGGCTTGGCGTACCAAGGCCTCAGTAACCACCCAAGGTCTCCCATGAACAATAGAAGTCAATGTGGTCACTCTATTAATTGTTGAGGAACTAACAGTGTTCCAAAACTGTTTAATATGTGTGACTGGAATGAGTGGTGCATGAGAAAGAGCATACCTTAATGGGGATGCGTTCACATACGCCACCATTTGTGTGTATTGGGGAAACAGAGTATCATCAGCTTCAAGATATGCAATCATGTTGTGTTGAGATCTGAACCCCAATTCCAATTCTGATGGTCTAAACTTTGGTGCCATTGATGAAAGCTGTTAATTTTAAGTGAAGAAGATGAAGTTGATAAGAGAAAATTGTTAGTTGATAAGAATTATAGATACCCTGTTTAAAATAGGAGCCAAATTTATAGGAGAAGAAGATGCATGTGATAGGCCCAAAAATAGGCAAGTATTTTCAAAAATCAATCATGAAAATATTGAAAAAGTTATAAGTTATCTCATGCATTAAATGAAAGTAACAACTCCTAAAATTACGGCCTAAAAATTTGTCAAAAAGTAACAACTAGGTAGGTCCCATTGAGTGTCAACTGTAAAAAATAACCTATCAACGCCCAACGGCTATAATCTTGTCAACGTTTGCCTATAGCCATGTCAGCGTCCAATTTGGTCACAACAACGCTTGGAAAATTCTTGTCAGCGTCCAAAACTAAAAATATCTTAAAAAGTGAAAAATGACCTTAACAAGTAATTTATCCTAGAGAAGATAACCAAAAGCTGATAATTATTATAGGGCGACAAGCACTGTCTAGTTATGCACACTTGCATAAGCAAGATAGACATAACAGTCCTCTAGTGTCCCTTGCTAACCAAAACTCTTAACAACCAAGTTACCTTACAAAATTCCTTGTTACTCCCAGGTAAATCCCATAACAAAATGATTCCCAAGTCTCCCAACAGACCACAACCAATTCTAGGCCAAAAATGTCTTGGCAGCATGCATAGTATATCAACTTTGCATGCTACAGTGCCTCATGATTTAGTAAAACTAACTCATACTCACCTGTGGACACAATCTAGAATTGTGATAAGAGTATCATATGGATACCCAAACATCCTAAAGGTTCCTAAAACCTCCCCTTAAAATATGATACAAAAGTTTGCTAAAAGCATGCATGAACATAAAAAATTTATGTCAAGATAGGAATGAAACATTCCAACCATCATCCATAAATAAAAACTTGTCCAAATGCTTCTCCATTGATCCATAAGCAACTCTGTATCCAATGGTATACTGCTAACACCATCTGCACATTTAGATTGAAAACCACAAAACTAACATTGTTGCTGACAACGCCCCGATAACACATGACAGCGTTGAGGGAAGCTTTGTCAGCGTTAGACAATTATATTGCTGACAACGTTGCAAAAACACTTATCAACGTTCAAGCAACCTTTGTCAGTGTTAGAAAAATATAGTGGAAAATCTAAATCATCAATAAGACCAATAATAATGCATCATCCTGTACATACTTTTACAAAAAGACTCCAAAACACATATTATGTGAGATTGACCATTCCAATACTTGTTACCAGGTATTGAAACATCCCAGCATCAAAAGGTTTAGTTAATAAATCTGACACATTTTCCTCAGTGTCAACCCTATCTGGTTGTATTAAACCTTTCTCAAAGCAATCTCTTATAAAATGGTGTCTAATTTCTATGTGTTTAGTTTTAGAATGATGTACAGGATTCTTAATGATGCATAAAGTACTATTATTGTCAACAAGTATCTTAGTATGCATGAAATTGTACCCATAGTCCAACAGTTGGTTCTGAATCCACAACACTTGGCCACAACAAGCAGCTGCAGCCACATACTCTGCTTCAGTTGTAGAATTAGCCACCACTGTTTGTTTCTTGCATTGTCAAGATATCAACCTGCTCCCAAGAAACTGACATCCACCAGTTGTGGATTTCCTACCAAACTTATCACCTCCATAATCACTATCTGAATATGCAATCAGCTCCAATGGTGAATCCTTTGGGTACCACAAACCAAGACTAGGATAGCATCTTAGGTACCTAAAGATCCTCTTTACAGCATAAAGGTGACATTCTTTGGGAGTCACTTGATGGCGTGCACAAGCACACACAACAAACATGATGTCAGGTCTGGAGGCAGTAAGATACATCAAGGATCGAATCATGGATCTATAATGCCTGACATCAACATCTTTCCCATCTCCAATCTTTCCCCAAGGGTGTTCTCTATCCATAGGAGTAGTAGCCCTCTTTTCATGTGGAGAAAAGCCAAACTTCTTCAAGATCTCAGCAACATATTTATCCTGGGAGATGAAGATACCATCTTCTTTCTGCTGAACTTGTAAACCAAGAAAGAAGTTCATCTCCCCCATAGCACTCATCTTGAATTTGTCTGTCATAAGCTTAGAGAAATCCTCACTCATCTTTGGATCAGTAGACCCAAAAATGATATCATCAACATAGACCTGCACAAGCAACACATCCTTGCCTTTCTTCTTTGTAAACAGTGTCTGATCTATGGTGCCCCTCTTGAATCCATTGTCCACCAAATAGGTAGACAAAGTACCATACCATGCTCTAGGGGCCTGATGAAGGCCATACATAACCTTTTTGACTCTATACACTTTATCTGGATGCTCTGGATCCTCAAAACCAGGAGGTTGCATTACATATACTTCCTCAACAATGGTGCCATAGAGAAAGGCACTCTTGACATCCATTTGATAGACAGTGAAGCCCATGCAGGATGCATAGGCTAGAAAAATCCTTATAGCTTCAATCCTTGCAACTGGTGCAAAGACTTCCTCATAGTCTATCCCCTCCTCTTGTGTATAACCTTGAGCCACTAACCTTGCCTTGTTTATGACCACAATGCCTCTTTCATCTCTTTTGTTCCTGAGAACCCATCTTGTCCCTATAGGTCTGACATATCTGGGACAATCAACCAGCTCCCAAACATCCTGAATTACAAATTGATGAAGCTCATCCTGCATTGCTTCCACCCAACTTGGTTCTTTGAGAGCATCAAATATTTTCTTGGGTTCTTCTTGTGACAGAAAACATGCAAACAAACATGCTTGCACAAGAGGGGTATCAACCTTCTTGTGTATATTGGCAATAAACCCACCAAGACCTTGATGAGATCTTCTAGTCTGAACTGGAGTCATAATATCACCAATGATCTGGGAAGGGGGTGATTCTTCATTGTAGAAGTGAGAACTCCTCCTTCAAAAAGTCTGGTGTCCTCAACCTCATGCTCCATGTTGCCAATATCTTCTTCATCAGACTCTCTTATATCAACATAAGGATGGCCTTCTTCATATGAGTTGGAAGGTTCACCTTGTTCAAAATTGGAAGAGAAAAGATGTGCAAAGGTGTTGTCAACGTCTGAATCTTGTTTGTCAGCGCTTGGGCTAACAACGCTTGAACTGTTGTTGTCAACGTCTGAGCCATCAACGTCTGAATTGGTCTTGTCAGCGCTAGATTTGCCTTTGTCAGCGCCTGAAGGACCATGCATGTTTGTATCTGGTGGTGCTTGGAAACCACCATTATCTTGTCCAGCAGCAGCAGCAGCAAAAGCATCTGTCCAAATGGGAATTGTAACATATTCTAGGATAGGAGATGTCTTTTCTGCTTGTGATTCAACCTTTTCATGAACCTGAGTACCTGAAACATCAACAACTTGTTCCTCCACAACATTTGAAGTTACCTTCACAATGTCTGGATTAGTGACAGGCATATAATTTAAAGTTCTAGATAAAGGTTCCAAGTCAAATAACCAATTAGGACCACTTTCAGGATCACTAGGTTTATTCTCTAAAAACCTAACATGTACTTGTTCAACTATACGTTTGTCCTCTTTAAGATAAACCCTATAACCCTTGCTCTGGACTGAATACCCCATGAAGTAACCCTCATCACCTTTTGCACTAAATTTCCCTAAGGCATCACTAGTATCCAAGACTACTACATGACAACCAAAAGGTCTGAGAAAACCAATATTAGGTTTTCTACTCCAAAGTAACTCATAAGGTGTTTTGTTCTGAATTTTGTTAACCAATGCTCTATTTTTCACATAGCAAGCTGTATTAACAGCCTCAGCCCAAAAGGCTATAGGAAAGTGAGCATCAGCCAACATTGTTCTGGCTGCTTCAATTAGGGTTCTATTTTTCCTCTCAGCAACCCCATTTTGTTGTGGGGTTCTAGCAATACTAAATTGCCTAGTAATTCCTTTCCTGGCACAGAAATCATCTAGCTTCTTATTCCTAAATTCTCCACCATTATCACTCCTAAGCATTTTAACCTCATTGCCAGACCTCTTCTCAATCTGAGTGATAAAATTAATTAGAATAACAGCTGTGTCACTCTTCATAGCTAGAAAGAATGTCCAAGTAAACCTAGAAAATTCATCTGTGATGACAAAGCAATATGACTTACCATTCAAACTTTCTATATTGGTTGGACCAAAGAGGTCCATGTGTAGCATATGAAGAGGTCTAGAACTAGTGTGCACCTATTTGGACCTGAATGAGACCTTATGCTGCTTGCCTTTAAGACATGCAACACAAGAGTGGTCATTGTGGAAGGACTTCTCAGGCAAACCATCAACTAAACCAAGCCTCACAAGTCTATTTATATTTTTAAAATTTATGTGCCCTAGTCTCCTGTGCCACAAATTACTCTCATCTACTGAGGCCTTAGCATAAAAACAGGACATATTATTATTCATTTTAATCCCATTCAAATTCACATTATATATGTCCTTATGCCTAGGTGTTCTATACTCAATATATTTCTCATCGGGGATCTTAAAGTCCTTGCTTAACACCAAACACTCAGTATCAGTAAAAAGAACTTTATTTTTGTTATCACAAACTTGTGATACACTAAACAGGTTGTAATCAAGTTCTTTTACCAGGAAGACGTTCTCAAAACGCAGATTCTTGGTGAGAAGGGTTCCTTTGCCTGTGATAGTACCATATCCGCCTCCAAAGTATACCTTATCACCATCTTTAATAGGAGAGAAGTTCGTCAGATAGTCTTCCTTCCCTGTCATGTGCCTTGAGCATCCACTATCCCAATATCCATAATCATTGACCTGTCTTTGAATGCCCTACACATAAAGAAAACAAATTAGTTTTCTTTGGGAACCCAAGTCTTAAACGACTTGGATTCATCTGGTTGTTCAATAAGAACATACTTAGTTCTCATAACAACCCCATTCTCATCCTTCTTAGGATGAAATACCCAGTTAACCTCAATAGGTTTTGTAATGGCTTTTGAAATGTAATTAAATCTATTGCAAGTCATGAAATCCCATTATCATTAGGGTTTTGATCTTTCTTGGGTCTCCATGTTAAGCTTGAAGAAGCTTTAGACCCCTTACCTTGTGGTTGCAAATATTTAGGTCTGGTCACGTTTTTGTCAGCGTTAGAATTTGTCCTGTCAACGCTGAAATTACCCTTGTCAGCGTTGAACCTAGGGTTTGCTACAGAAACCCATTGCCTATTTGACCAGGTGTTTGTCTTTTGAAATGGTCTTTGTCCTTGAGTGTTAGACCCTCTAGTAAAGAATGGGGCAGGTCTAATCACTTGTGGACTTTGCTGCACACAAGGTTTGGGTCTGACAGCGTTTGACTTCCTAACAACGTTGACTTTGTTCCTGTCAGCGCTGAAATTGTTTCTATCAGCGCTGGTGTTGGGAGCGTTGACACACTTGTAGGCCAAGTGTGAAAAGCTACCACACGTGTAACAAGCTTTCCTAGACACAACCTTAGGTCTAGAAGAGAAGAAGCCTGTTCCATGATTGCTAACTTGGCTCTTGGGTGACCTAGTATTCCTATACATCTCTGCATATTTAATGGTAGGTCTTCTAACAGTGTTTGAGCCTAAGTCAACAGCTTTACCAGTGATTGGGTTAGTAACCTTAATGGGTGCTGACTCATTTGGACTTTCACATAGCAAGCCACCCTTGACAAATAAAGTAGGGTTAGCTTTCTTCCACTCATTCAGGTCAGTCAATTTTTGTTGATACTCTTCAACTGGAGTGACAACTCTTGGTGGAGGAATGAATTCCTCCTCTTGGAGCTCTGGCAAACCAGTCCAAGATAAGTCCCTTTGTTGGACACCATAGAAGTTACTAGCTGGTGGTGGAACCAAAGAGTAATCATTCATCCCAATCCCAGTCATGTCCTTAGGATCCCTTTGTTTAGCTACACAGTCTCCTAGGGTTTGGGTGGCTCTATCGAATCTTTGAATTTTAAGGCCAACATTATCTTTATTCTTAATGGCCTCATCTAACTTAGCCTGTAATTCACCATTAACCCTTTCCATGATATTTCTAATATCCATACTAGCATCTAACTCGTGTTTTAAAATATTGATTTTATCTTTTAAATCAAATTCCATTTTCTTGTATTCAGAAACGGTTTTCTCAGTTTCAGTAAGAGCTAGTTGGTAATTAGACAATTTACATCTTTCAGTACTCATATCATCTAATAATCTTAACACCTCTTTGTTAAGTCTTTCAGTATTTAACCTACACCCTTTGCTACAAAAAGCATCATCATATACCTCATTATTAGATGAAGAGGAGGAGTGTGCCATGAGAGCATATTCAACATGCTCTTCTTCTTCAATATCAGCAACCAAAGCTTTGTCCTCTTCAACATTCTTAGCCAGATAGCTCCAATCCCATCCCATACCATCAATTCCTTGAACTGAAACCATGGCCTTGGAATCCTGAGCTTTAACAACCTGACTTGAGGGTTTGCCAGCATCAGATCTTCTAGGAGATCTGCATTCCCTCATGAAGTGCCCCATACGATGGCAGTTGTAGCATTCAACTTTGGATTTGTCAAATCCAGCTGTTTCTTTAGCATTGAAGGTCATTTTCTTCTTAAACCTTTTGTTCCACCTGTTTGCTCTTATACTAGCAAGAGCCATGTTCCACTTGATGTCCATCTCTTCCAAGTGCTCATCACTTATCTGCTCAAGGTCCTCATATGTAATCACTGAACCGTTGGGCAAAGAAGCAATGTAAGCACAAACAGTATCTAAATTCAAACCAACAGGTGTAACTCTTGGGGAGTCACTCTTGAATGTGTCAGCGTCTGAATAGGAGACGTTGACAGGACTTGTTCCAGCGCTGACATATGATGATCCAGTAACTGGATGCACGTAAGAGTCCTTCTGATTGAATTGACCTTCACTATGAAAGAAGAAGGCCATGTTGCTGGTAGTAGACTTGCTTCCATGTTCTGAAAGAGTTTCATCCTCCAACAGCCTTAGTTTGCTGTAGATGTCATCAAACGAGGAGCTCTTGTAAGTATTGTTGGCAAGAATAGATCTTGCCTCAATTTTCCATGCCTCACCAAGATTTTTAAGAAAGGTAGCATTAATATCAACATCACCAACTTGTGTCCCCATGAAGGACAACTTGCTTGTAATGTCAAGCAATCTGCTTCTCACACTACTTAGTTTCTCATTGGGTTGAGCCTTGAAGACAACATAATCATGCATGAGTTGCTTTTTCTTTTCTTCCTTAGTGTTTGCATTGCCACCATGTGCAACTTCAAGAGCTTCCCAAAGGTCTTTAGCAGATTCATAACTTCTGTATTTATGCTGATTCTCTTATCCCAAAGAGAGCTTCAGAATATTTAGGGTTTTCATGTCAACCCTTCTCTTTGCTATGTCTTTAGCGGACACAGCTCTACCATCATCAGGTTTTTCCCTCTTGTCAGCTTCTGAACATCCAGCAACAGCTGTTCTTGCAGCAATGGCATTAAGAATCTTTTGAGCCTTATTGAATGTGTTTCCATATTCAATAACCTCCCAGAGTGTGTAATCATAGATCCCCAGATATTGTTCAAAGTTGAACTTCCACTGATCAAAGTTGGTTGCATCAAGCATAGGAATCTTGATGTTTGGTAAAGGTGAGGAGGAAGAGTTGGTGATTTCTGGAGTTGACATGATGTTGTTTAGGGTTTTTGAGAAAACTAGGGTTTTGGTGATTTCTAGGGTTCTTGTGTTCTTTAAGATCAAAAAGTTTCTCAACAAGCTCTGATACCACTTGTTGATCCCAAACTTAGATCGATTAGCTTTGTGTATACGAGATTAGATCAAGTAATACACGTAGAGAAACCTTTGTATATGCTTATGAATCTAAGTGTTATGCGGAATTTAACACTTAAACTAGAACACACAATGATATAAACAAACTTTCACTTTGATTATCAATATCAAACTTGCTTACAATGAAAGATGTTTACGAATGAAAACTTATATAAAACTTATATTAAACATTAACCTAAAGGCCTTCTTTTATAGACATAAGAAGCCTTGTACAATAATCTACGTATCAGCTATTCTAGGTAAAGATAAATATAGAAAATACATTGTTGTTCCTATCTTTACTAGAAGTATTCTAGAATATAATACACGCGTAGAATATATCTTCCATCAGTGCTTGTCTTCAATTTGTCAACGCTTGACTTTATCTTGTCAACGCTTGAGCTGTCAGCGCTTGTTTTGTTCTTGTCAACTCGTGTTTTGTTCTTGTCAGCGCTCAAGTGATCTGGCCTTAATTTATTCCCAACACGTTGTATATCAAAGTCCAAAATAAAGATTGGAGAAAAATGAAGAAGTCGTGGTCCAAGTATGAATCTCTCAAAACTTCAAGTGAAGAAATCCCTATATGAAGAGAAGACCATTATTTCATGAACGTCTCTCAAGGTTTGAAGTATGAAGTCGCTGCCAAATATCGATCCGAGAAAGGTCTCAAAGCGCGAAGCGAGTTATGCCAAGATATGAACTTTATGAGGTCCCGAGAAGCAGTTTTAAAAGATTTTGTCCTTTAGCTAACTATTGATTAAATCGTTCACTTTATTTTTGGACTAAATAACTATCGAAATAAGTCAAAATGCATCCTCGTGATCATTCAAGACAACAATAAAATATAAGAGATACACCTAGGAATAAGGGAGTCTAAGTGAATAATTGGCCCACATGAGTTCGTGTTAGTTTACTAACTTATAATAACAATGATCTCATTTTTAAGCTTGGTTTGGAGGAAGCGAAAACTTGAGGATGATGATTATTCATGACATTTCCAAAACCCAAGGTATGTTTTTATTTTCTTTACTTTGAATGTTTATAGTTTTCTATCTCTTTAATAAAGGCCAACTTGGATTGATTATGATAAAAAATGTAAACGGGCTTTGTAACTAATGCATTGCATGAGGACATTACAATGGTTAAGTGTAGGGGATTTGATAGGTGTGTAAACACCCATCCTTTTTACCACTTAATTACAATAATAACCGGGCCAAAACGTGTATTATATGTCATTTATGTCAGAATTATGCGTGGTTTGTGTTTTTGTTGTGATTTAGGACGAAAAGGTGAAAAGTGGAGAAAACACGGGCATTTACGGGCTTTTATTGAAGAAAAAGATGAAAGACAAAGTCAAGAAGTCAAGAGTGAAAAAAGAACGGAAGTCCAAGACCAATTCTGAAGATTTATCAAAGAAAAAGTCAAAAGACGGAAGTTTACTAAAAGCCGAAGAACTCAAGTCTTATTTATTGAAGAATTAAAAGATGAGTTTAAATAAATCCCGAGCCAAAAGTCATTAAAGTCCAAGATTAACAAAAGATTAAGAAGGGAAGGACTTAAAGGTGCAATTAAGAAGAAAGGAAGGAGGAGAGGAAGCTTCCTCTAACCATCTCCCTAATCTACTATAAATAGGATCATCTAGTTTCATTTTTTCTTTGTTGGCTAAGGTGACAATTAGTCTTCCATCTTTTTAACTACTTGCTCTTTAAATACATGTCAATTTAAATACTTGTCTTGCACTTTTAATATCTTTAATTTCCAAGTAAGTGTTCTTTAATTTTCTTGTTTTAATCTCTTATTCTACTTTTCTTTCTATGCTTTAATCTTTGTTTACATGCTTATTGTGTTGCTTATTTGATTAAAGGTTATGTTTTTGTGTTTTTGATTGTTCTAGATCATTGATTTTTATAGGTTATTGTGTTTATCTTTGAGTTTATAAAGTTTTTATAAAAGTTATTTTTATATAAAAGTTTGTTTTTCGTAAACCTTTTCTTTTCGTGTTATAAAAGTCTTTAAATTTCAGTTTAGTAGCTTTTTCTTATACGATTTGACTTAGGATTTTCGTTGTGTGCTTATTCGATTAGTAGCTTATTTTTCTAGCTTATTTTGTGCTTTTTTTCTTCTGTATTCCGATCTAGTGATCGGATAAGGGTTTCACATTCCGACCAGCATTCCTTGCTTGGTCGGAAAAGGGTTTTGACATTCCAATTAGTGTAGCTTTAGTGTATTCCGATTAGGGGAGTTTGTGGTATTCCGATCAGGAGTCTACTCTCATTCCGATCAAAGGTAAGTTATTCCGACCATGGTCCACTTCATATTCCGATCAGGATTTATTTAGTTATTCCGATCTGAAAAAGTGACATATTCCGATCTGGTGTTCCGATCACATTCCGATCAGAGACGAGGTACATTCCGATCAGAATGCATTCCGATGGTAGGGGTGTTTTACTATTTGGTCTTGTTTAATTTTTAAGTTCTCTTTTTAATTCTTTGTCAAATTTAAATTCTCGTCACGCTTTTAAATTTCCGTCATTTAATTATTTTACATTTCAAAGTTTTAATATTGCACCCTTTCTTTTAATTAGACTTAGATTTACGTTAACGCACTTTTATTTTAAACGCATCTTTATTTTAACGTCATTTTTGATTTAAGTCTTTGCACTTTTAATATACTACAACGACACATTTTTGTTTCACCAAAGAACAGCTGAGTCACACATAGAACCTGGATCAATTCGAAGAGATTGGTTTAACGATATTTTTAACTGAGTAAAATCTAGTTATTAGAACTATAAAACGCATTCTATAAACTTGAAAAAGTCCAAGAAAGTGCAAGATCCTAAAGGTGGCTTGAAAACCCAAAACTTTGATTTGATATAGTCTTAATGAAAGCTAATCCAAATTTGGCTTAATTTTGACTTGCATGGCTAAGTATTCACGAGTCTCTTTAATTAGAGGTCTTTATATAGTGAAGAACGATAAATGATAGAGTTAGACAAGTGATCATGCTAAACGTAGAACATGAAAATGTTCTTTCAAAAACTCATATGTTTTTAATTGTGGCTTTTTCTTCCCATAAGATCAATGCATTAGGAATAAAAATAATTGCAATAAGTAAGGTCGTACGATTTGAAAGGTTACTTAGCCTCTAGCGCAAGATCGTTTAAAAGTTGCTCGGGGTTGAATAGAGTTCATAGCCAAGGCATAACTTATTGCAGCGTGACGCGAAGATTGGCGATTATCCAAAAAGGCCCTAACAAGGCATGAGGAGCTATTTTTTTGCTAAAGATCCAAGATGATGTGAAGTATCATTATTCCTAAATCAATATGAAGGATCGAGACACACGACGAAAAGCAATTACTCCCCTAAAGATCATGGAGAAAGTCTATCCGAAAAGACCCTTACAAGGTATGAGGATAAATATATCCAAGTCCGAAAAGAAGGCGGATCGTTGTATATCAAAATACAAAGTAAAGATTGAAGAAAAATGAGGAAGTCGTGGTCCAAATATGAAGAATCTCTCAAAAACGTCAAGTGAAGAAATTCCAAATATATGAAGAGAAGACCATAATTTCAAGAACGTCTTCCCAAGATTTGAAGTATGAAGTACATGCCAAATATCGGTCCGAGAAAGGTCTCAAATCGTGAAACGAGTTATGCCAAGATATGAACTTAAGGAGATACACGAGAAGCCGTTTTAAAAGATTTTGTCCTTCGGCTAACTATCGATTAAATCGTGCTACTTTGCTTTCGGACTAATAACTACTCAGATAAGTCAATATGAATCACTTGATAGTTAAAAAATGCTAGTAACCCATTTCCTTTTATAATAACTAGGATTGCGGGGAGAAAAAGTATTACACAATTTGGACGTATGAGTAGTGTTAGCATTGTGACTTGTACCAACAATGATCTCGTTTTTGCACTTAGCATGGAATGTATGACAATCAAGGATGACGAAGTTTACTCTAAGGGACATTTACTTGTTTCTATTCTTTGACCCTAAAAGTCACATTCGTGATGAAAATCATACATTATGTCTTTACACATCTTCGTAGTATGTTGCAAGTCTTTTACTCTTCAATAAAGTTTAATAAAATTAAACTTTGGTGATGCTTAGATACTTTATTCTAGCATTGCGTGAGGGCACGGCAATGGCTTAGTATGGGGGAGTGATGAGATGGCATTTATACATGATCTCATCGTTCTTTTCGGGCTTTAAATGCATAAAAATGTCATAAAATACCATATATATGCTTGTGTTTGTTTACTTGTGTATTTTAGGTATGGATATCGTGAAAAAAACAAAAGATCACAAGAAACAAGGAAAAACAGACACGAGAAACGAAGTCGTACAAAGAATCGGGCCCTAATTCATGATTTATCCAACATTTACCCTTGAAGACTTGAAGACATGCAAGATTGATCCTCAATGAATGAAGCAATGACACTTAAAACCCTTATGAAATCATAATTACAAGTTTGGTCCCTTAAGTTTGTCAAAATTACACAAATGGTCCTTCAACTTTAAAGAAATGGCAAGTTTAGTCCCTAAACAATTCTAAATTGCCAATTATTGTCCCTTATGGAGTTAAAGTTGCATTGAAGACCTTTGAAGATCAACAATGTCCAAAATCAGTCCGTGAATTATGGAAAAATGGCAAAAACAACCCTTGATATCTTTTAACCAAAGTTTTGTGCCAAAAGTGCAAAGTTCTGAAAGTTATTAACAAAGGGAATGAGTTTGTTTGCTGAATAAACACGTTTTACAAGTTTTGCCAAAGAACAAGGACCCAAGTTGCCAATTCCAAACTTCAAATCCCATAACACGCGCCAAACACTTACTTTCCCCCAATTTCAGATCAAAATCACCACTGTTCACCTTTTTCACCACCCAGAATTTACTCCACTTAAACAAGGGGTAATTTTCAATTACCTTTGCACATGTGTGATTCACACATGCAGAAACACATCCCACACCAAAAACCCTTAATCCCATTCACTATGGACCCCACCCCCAATTACCGTTCAACCAATCACATGACTACTTGCCCTCCAAGTTATCTGACGTGGCCAAATCAACAGCTGAGAGTCCTTGCTTCATCTCAAAGCTAAAATGAACACTCAGGATCATTTTGGACAGCTCACACCAAGAATTCGTCTAGAAGACTCAAGGACAAATAGGGAATTTCACTTCTAGGGTTTGTAAATAGTGCTAGCTTGGCATTTGCCTATAAAAAGACTCCTCAACCTGTGAGAGAGCTTTTGTTCCAGATTTTAGCTTTTAAATCTTTGTAATTCCTTTTTATGAAATAAAGTTTGAATTTCTGAAAAATTTGAATTCTCATTTGTTATTTATAAAAGTTTGGTATCTGATAAGCTAAAATCTGAGTTCCATAATCTTGTTTGAAGGTTTTTGAGGCAAGGTTTTAAGTGATAAAGCTTGTGCTTCAAAAATCAGAAAGTGGTTGTTTATTTGATCTCACCTTATTGTTTGTTCATCTTAGCAGCATTGGAAGCTGGTACTTGTTCTGCTAGTACTTCAGCTCAAACAATCCAAGGCCTGGATGTAGGTCTTGGAGGTTTGCACCTTCTCCTTTTTCAATTTCCTCTTTATTTTTCTGAATTTTGTGATTATTGCATGATTATTGGTGAATCTGTGTTTTTGTGGTTGAATATTGTTAATCTGTTCTTGTTTGATGTTTATGAGTTGTTATTGACTGGATTTATGGGTTAGAACTGGATAATCCTTTGAAAAATTGTGAAAACAGGTTTTTAAGGGGTGTTTGGGTCAACTGCATAATTTGGATTTGTGGATTGTTAAGTGGTTGTTTATTGTTGCTATCTGTTGGTATCTGTTTTATTGGTGCTCTTGTTCATCTGTTTGCAGGTTTTATGGTTTGAAACACTTTGATTCATAAAAAGTGCTATAAAATCTTTGTTACTTGGTATAATTGGTTGAAATTTAGAGGACACCTAGATCTAATCATAGACTAGGGTTAACAAGTGTTAAATCTAGGTTAATTACACCAGGAAAAGAGATTTGAGTGCTTGAATTTGGATCTATGGTCAATTAGATCAGCAAACTGTTTGCATATTGTTCATGTTCATCAGTGACTGTTCTTGGGTGATTTTTGATTGATTCTTGTGTGCAACTTGTTGTTTATTGTGTTTGTATTGACTCTCAGTAAGCCAAAGCTTATTGAGGTGCCTTTTGTTCCATCAAACAGCAACAAGCAAGGCTTGAAATCAAGCCAAAACATTACTGCATAACAAGCAGTGGGAACTCCTTTCCCACTGAAGGTTCCCCCTGCTAGTGTATTTTGGGGTTCAGCTTATTAATAAGCTATAATAGCTTATTTTAACCAGCAACAACTTGGATTTTGTAATAGGTGCTCATTATTTGACCCATTTGTTCATACTGGAGCATTTGGTGGGTTGACTTTAGGGTTTGACTAGAAAACCAACTTAATTGACTTTTTCATAAGTGCTTATTGGCTTATTCTGGCTTATTGGTTTTGCTTATTGGAATTTTGTTGATTGTTTTGGCTTATTGGGTTCATTTGTGACATTTTGCAAGTTGAATCAAGTCCTGAGGTGCCTTATTTCTCAAAAACGACTATTTTGTCTTTTAGTGAAATATTACTTTGCTTATTTCTGGCTTATTGAGTGTGCTTTTTCAAAATTTCTTTTTACAGATCTCTTAAGCATCCCAAAAGAAGGTTGTGTGTCAAATTAGAGCTTATGGCATTAGCTTATTGCTTAATGGGCCAAAAAGCCCAATAAGGATAAGCTGTTTGCTTATTAAGCTATGATAAGCTCACTTTCAGCTTTTGGGCCTTTAGAGTTTTGTGTTTAGAATCAAATTTTGAGTCAGATTGGGCTTTTCCAAGTCAATTGGGCCAGGTCTGACTTTTTGGGCTAAAAAGCCCATTTAAGTGGACTGTTTTTGGTTTTGGCCCATTTGAGGGCCCAATAGGGGTATCCTGGTCATTTCACTTTCATTTTTTGATTATTTAGGTTAAAATAAACTAGTTTGCAAGTTTTTAGAATTTTTTATAATTTTTGGATTTTTAATATTATTTTATTATTATTTTATTATTATTTTTAAAATTTCACTTTATTCAACTTTTTACATTTTTCTTAGCTTAAATACATTAAAATAGGATTTTTGCAACTCTTAGAATAATTTTATCACTTTTAGAGTAATTTTTATAATTATTTTAAGTTTTAATAGTTTTTAAATCATTTTAAATAGTTTTTCTTAGTTTAAAAATTTCTAAAAATAGTTTTTAGTCTTTTTAGGTCATTTTAGAGGTTTACCAATTGAAAAACCTTTATTTGGGCTTTTTGATAATTTATTTGATTTTTAGGGCTTTAATTAGCATTTAAAAATTGAATATTTAATTATTTAAAAGGTTTGAAAAAGTTTTGATCATTGGTAAACTCTTAGTTTATTTATTTTGATTTTTGATGAATTTTTTGGTAATTTTTAGAATTAATTTTTATTTTAGCTTGTTTTACGATTTTACGTTTTGTCGTCGTAATATTAATTTCACGTCTTCGTCATCCTCTTTTCTCATCCCCTTCTAAACCAAATATTAATCTCAAATCATTTACATCTTAGTCACACACATATACCTCCTTGGGAAACGAACTTTCATATCATAAGGGTCATTAGTGCTTGATTTTCCTAAATCATCACTTAATACTTACCGCTTTTACGCTCCTTTTCCTAAAGGACGTAATTTACCACAATCAGAGGGAAATATTTCATTGACCAACGCATCCTTCGAGGCAACATCGATAGTGTATGGAATGGTCATGTCATCGGTTATCCGTATGTAATCTTCATCGATGACATCTCACCGACTCGTAATAGGAAGTTTGAAAACCATGGATCCGTTAGTGCCCTCATGTTTATGGTTAATCGTATTTTTTGAATGTTTGGCCAAAGTGATGACATTCTGACACTTGAATCTAAAACTTGCGCTCGTGTTACACGTCTTACGACCGGTAAAACCTGTCTAAAGTCTCCTCCTAAAATTGTTATCTTGCCACCGAAAGGAAGGTTGACCCCGGTAAGGTCTCACAAAGTTCGATCTACCGCCTGCACACCGTGTCTTTTAGCCATTGATGCTTCATCCCATACAATCAACTTGGTTTGACAAAGTAGTTTTGCAAGGCCACTTTGTTTCTTTACGCTACATACTGAGTTTGTAGTAAGATTGATAGGAATTTTAAATCGTGAGTGAGCAGTTCTCCCCGTGTCATGTTATTTGCCGCAACCCCTGACGAAGCGGTTGCAAGTGCAATAAGTCCACGAGAACGAACAGTTGCAAGCAAAGATTTATACAATAATGTTTTCCCAATTCCTTCGGGTCCATCAATAAAAAAAACGCTATGTTCGTCGTCGTCAACATGTCTCATGATTGTATCATATGCTTGTTGTTGATCAGTGTTTAGTGAATGTCGAGCAAGTATGTCTTCGGGTTGTACAACTATCGAGCATTCCTCGTGAACTTCACGACATCCATATGCATAAGAACGTACATCTTCAGTAATTTGTGGAAGATCAAAATCACTAAGTCTCTTGCCCATAGATTGTAGAATTGTTGATATGTCCGTTAGAACCATATTTTGAACCCGTTCAGCACTCATACATTCTAAGTTGTAGTCTTCTGAAAGAGATTCGTAGTGGTCATCCCATAACTTCCGAACATCTCATGGTTCACAAAATACTAAAATAGTAGCGAAACGTCTTCTAAGAGGGTCGGGCATCTCCTGTGTAGAGGACTCACTTAGACAATCATGTATGTGGTTATCGCCCTTTATTAACCCTCTCTCTAGGGCGGATTTACGAAATGTACTATACAATATGTTATTCGCCTTGTAAAGAAAATCAAATCATGTAGGTCCTTTAACATGTTGCAATAGTACGCGTAGATAAAATCACTCCCCTTCAGCCGGATTAGCCGAAACCATTCTTCCTCTGATTTTTCCTTTTTTTTCTAGGGTTCCACTTACGGGTACTCTTGTTCCATGAGTAGAACCTGGGGATGTCCCTATAAAAATGTTTCCTTGCATCTACATCTCTTTGGTTCAATTCAAAAAAGGCAGTCAACATCGATCTTTTATCCTTTTCTCTTTCAAGAATGTCCGTCAATACATCGTCTTCAGCGAATCGAACCAACTGTTGATTTGGCAAATGAACTTGCAATGACATGACCGACGGATACATATTAGATAGAGGGAAGCCATATATTCTCCACATTGCTTCGGGGGGTGATACATAACGCGCATCTTGGAATCTTTTTATCTCGTTGACGACTTGTTGACTTTCTTGATCAGCATTTAGAACTTGTTTGTCATGACCCTTGTAAACATACTTGAAGACATATTTAACCGATTTTATACTTGAGCATGCCTCTACATTGATGTGACAATTGAACATCATCAACAACTTAGGATTGTATGGAACAACCCATTTATTGTCGAGGACGTGGTTTCGTACGTTTACCTCGATGCCATTGTCTCTTCGTCTATACAACGGGTACGAGTCATCACCTTGTTGCGTTGTTTCTTGGAATTGCCTAGGATATTTAAAGCGACATTTCTTCGGTTCACCCTCCATACAAAGACATTGAGTATTAAAAATACCACAAGGACCATGCATCATGTGTTTTAGGACCAACTGGTGCAATTCAGGATGTTTATCCGGGTCTGGAATTTTAGCGCATACTACTCTGTCGTAGTGATCTGGATTTACCAACTTGTCTTCTGATCTCATAATTAGAAGAAAATGCGCATGTGGTAAACCACGTTTTTGAAACTCAATAACGTATATATGCGACGAAACAACACCAAGGATATGTTTGGTGAATAGTTGGTACTTGAGAGACTCTAGTTTTGCGGAAAAAACTCTTGTAACGAGGTCCGTTCGATCTTGGGTTGTTTGTCCTTCATAAAGATCTTCTAGAATTTCTGGCCAGTTTGGATTGCAAGTCATGGTTAGAAAGATATCTGGTTTCCCAGCATCTTGTAATAACGTCATGGCATCCAGAAAGCGTCTCCGCATGTCACGTGGTCCTCCGATAAAAGACACAGGCAATACAATTACCAGGCCAAGTCTATTCGTATGAACCTCCCCGGCATTAACACAATCTACGATTCCTTGGTACAAATCTGCTCTAATTGTGGATTGGTTTTTTTCACAAAATTGCAACCGTGAAGTCTCAATCTTTATGTACGTGTCTACAATGAATTGCTGAAACAATCGGCCTCCAAACAGGATCAAGTTATGAGTTGGGCGAATCTGGAACTTGTAACAATAGTATTCTCGCATAGTTACTGTTTTTCTACCGGTGTTTGCGTTAATCCCTGCGTGGTGATGGTAAACACATGGATAACATATTAAGTTAGAAATATAATTTAAATGTTGGGCAAGGCATAAATTGAATATAGGATACTATTGTAACACGATATTAAACAAGATAAAGTAATATATGCATATTAGTTAACTTTATTACCTTCGTCATTTTCGTCAACGTCATCCTCATCATCAGCGAGTTCTCTTATGTCTACACCTTCCCATGGTATTTGATTATGCCATCCAGCCTCACTGTTTGGAAAGAACATTGGATATGACAAATGACCATAGGAAGCAAAATAAGGTTGTATTTGTGTAGGGTAATCAGACTTTCCATATACAATAATACTTCTCTTGTATGCAGTGATGTTGTCATTACCTTCCACCCAAATACCAGCCACATGTGTGTTAATAAATTTAAGGTAATAAGTTTTTTTGTATATTTAGATAAAACGTAGGATGTTTAGAATCATATTCATACCTCAGATGTTGTTGGGCGATTGTACTCTCTTTGATCAACCTTAACGGATGCATTTAATTCGACCCTATAATTGTCAAGTGTACCAAGGTTACCAAGTGATCGAAAAGTCTGGACATATGGGTTTGGTGTAAGAACTCGTGATAATATTGTAACAATCTCTTTATCATGGTTAGGCCATTTTAATTTGTGTTCAAGATTTGATTCTCCGTCATAAAAGTACAACTGCAAGTATCTTGGCTCTCCGTCTCTAGGTATCAATTGATCAATTTTATGATATATCCCTCCTTGCACGCGAAAAGTATATACTCCAGATCCTCCATTGCTGTATGTTTTGTCTAATTTTACACCTGTTGAAGCGAAAGAGAAGTTAGTGTTGTACGCGTGTATGTTTTTCCTAAACATTTTCCTATTTGGCACTGAGATGTGTATAGGTTGTATAGTTCTAGAGGAATGCCTAAGGGCTGCAAAGTCGTTCTTCCATTCATGCAACAAAAAGTAGGGAACTCGTATTGTATTTTCTTTGCTCCACAATAGACACATGGTGTTTGCTCATTCAATAGACTATGCTCTACGAGAAGCCCATCGTAAACAAAATCATACGGATCATTTTGTGTTTGATCAGCTGGATTGAAATTTAAACGTTGTATTAATAGAGACAATACAAAATTTCATATATATAGAAGAAAAGTATGTAAAATATTGTATCAAAGGTAAATTGTTTTTTTAATGAGGCTTACCATCCGTAGTTTCGTTGTACTCTTGGTCAAACAGGGGTAACAATACGTTACTACCATGTTGATCATCTGGATTAAAATTATAAACAAGTATTAGTAAGATAGTACAAAATTTCGTAAATTAGCGCAATGTATAATATTTTTTGCAAAGTTTGTTCTACCTGGCGTAACTCCCATGGATGTAAGCTGACCCATGTTAGTAGTCGAGTCTGTTGTATTCTTCTCTCTACGTCGTTGGTAGTAACATTTGTGATATTCGCTCCTTGTTATACTTGTTGGAGGCACACCTACATTAATTCGTAAATAATAAACATAATGTAAATAAATGTAGTAAAGAGAAATGGG
This sequence comes from Glebionis coronaria, assembly GCA_025667525.1. Taxonomy (NCBI): domain Eukaryota; kingdom Viridiplantae; phylum Streptophyta; class Magnoliopsida; order Asterales; family Asteraceae; genus Glebionis; species Glebionis coronaria. The sequence continues at coordinate 139,375,345 of CM046879.1, read as the reverse complement.
TGATTTTTTAAATAGGCTCACCATCCGTAGTTTGTGTTTCCACGTTAGCACTTGCTTCTCCTCATTGATTTTGTTTACGTTTTTCCCGATAACTTTTATGATATTCTCTTCTTTTTAGAAATGCTGGGTCTATAGTTTCATTGGTGCATACAGACGTAGAACCATAGGTAGTTTGCATTGGAAATGGTGTTATATTTTCCCTAACGCGTGATAGGTTTAGAGGCGATGGTGTTTGTAATGGTGTGTTTTGTAGGGAACCGTTACTGTTTATGATATTGTCTAACGTTCCAGGCGGTGCCCGTTAGGAGATATATTTAGTTGAGGTGGTGTTTCTTCCAAATAGCCTACATTAGTTCGTAGATAATAAATATAATGTAAGTAAATGTAGTAAAGAGAAATGGGTGATTTTTTTAAAGAGGCTCACCATCCGTAGTTTGTGTTTCCACGTTAGCACTTGCTTCTCCTCGTAGCTTTTGTTTACGTTTTTCCCGATACCTCTTCTGATATTCTCTTTTTTTAGAACTGCTGGGTCTACAGTTTCATTCGTGCATACAGACATAGAACCATAGGTACTTTGTGTTGGCAATGGTATTATATTATCCCTAAGATGTGGTAGGTTTAGAGGCGATGGTGTTTGTAATGGCGTGTTTTCTAGGGAACCGTTACTGTTTATGATATTGTGCAAAGTTCCAAACGGTACTCGATTAGGAGAGAAATTTAGTTGAGGTGGTGTTTCTTCCAAATAGCCTACATTAGTTCGTAGATAATAAGTATATAATATAAATAAACGTATTAAAGATAAATTAGTGATTTTTTAAAGATGCTTACCATCCGTAGTTTTTGTTTCCACGTTAGAACTTGCTTCTCCTCGTAGCTTTTCTTTACGTTTTTTCTGATACTTTTTATGATATTTTCTTTTTTTAAGAACTGTTGGGTCTACAATATCATTGGTGCATATAGAATTAGAACCATGTGTACTTTGTATTGGCAATGGTGTTACATTTTCTTTATTGTGTGATAGGTTGAAAGGCGATGGTGTTTGTAAATGTGTGTTTTTTAGAGAACCGTTATTGTTTATGATATTGTGCAACGTTCCAAACGGTGCCCGATTAGGAAAGATATTTAGTTGAGGTGGTGTTTATTTCAAATAGCCTACATTAGTTCGTAGATAATAAATATAATGTAAATAACTGTAGTAAATAGAAATTAGTGACTATTTTAAATAGGCTTACCATTCATACTTTGTGTTACCCTTTTAGCATTTGCTTCTACTCGTAGCTTTTCTTTACGTTTTTCCCAATAGCTTTTATGATATTCTCTTCTTTTTAGAACTGTTGGGTCTACAGCTTCATTGGTGCATACGGAAGTAGAACCATGTGTACTTTGTGTTGGCAATGGTGTTACATTTTCTTTATTGTGTGATAGGTTGAAAGGAGATGGTGTTTGTAAAGGTGTGTTTTCTAGAGAACCGTTACTGTTTATGATATTGTGCAAAGTTCCAAACGGTACTCGATTAGGAGTGAAATTTAGTTGAGGTGGTGTTTCTTCCAATTAGCCAGGTTTTTTAGTCTTGTTTTTTTTGTTTGTGTTGGACGAACGTTTGCGTCAGCTAATGGTTTGCGTTTTTCTAGCATAATATTGAAAGAGATAGAGTTGCATTAAGGATTAATATTTTAATAATTAATATATCGATTATAACCATTAAAAAGATACCTTTGTTTGAGCCGACATGATTAATGATGGAACAGCTTGTGTTAGATTGCGTTACTCCAGTGCTCCTGTCTTCAAACTACGAAAATGGTTAATAATAACATAAGTCCGGTATCAATTGCTACATAAATTGCGTTAAATAAAATGTGTCATAAATTGTTGTTATCTAAATAAATGTTAAATATATTTGATTTGTTGAATTTGTAAAAAAAGTTAATATATTTCATTGTTACACTATAAAAAAATAAATTTGTGCACATAGATGTTTTAGCTAAGTCAATTTGATAAAAATATAGGTAAAGATTAGTATCAATTTAGTTCAAAAAAAAAGATTAGTATCAATTATTAAGGTATACACTCTAACACATTAATACATGTAACTGTTTAACGAAGGATATGGGAATATTTTAATCACAATAATAGCTTTTGGCGGGAAATCTTCCTGGGTTGATAGTCTAACACGTAACATGATACGTCTTCTCACTACCTCTTTATTTCTTTTACACGTGTCTATGTCCTAACCCAAAAAACACTTACCAGATCTTAAAACACATACTATTATCCTCTCTCTTAAACCTCACCGGCTGCCCACCAAGTCTTCATTCCACTGCTTCCACCAAATCTTGATTCTACTTCCCATCGTTCTCTCTCTCTAAAACTCCGACTAACAACGCATCTGTGAACAATCCTTTGACCTTCTTCGGACACAAGGTTTCTTCCAAAGGTAGGATCTTTTTTATACATATATGCCTTTTTGTTTGATCGTTCATAACGTTGGTTGATGTAACATTTTTAGTTGCGATCGTTAACAATCGTGTCCTCATGTTTTTCCATATGTAGGAGAATACACATTTAGGTGGAGGCGGTATTTGATTCGATTTCTACTCTTGAAGATTTGCAAGTTTAATCTTAAAATATCAGGTTCGATTTTTCCTATTGGTTGTAATTTGGATTTTGGGTGTTGTTGATATGTAAAAATTAACATGAACCTTAATTTGTGAATTCAGGATTATCCATGGAAAGTAATTAGTATGTGTGCTAGCCTATAAGAGGATCTGGGAATATAGGTTCAGCTACTAATAATAATCACAATATTTTGTAATCTATAATATATGTCACTAATAATCATCACAAATTGTATAAATTTTTTGATTTTGGTTGAAGGTTTGATTGGTTGTGACTTTTTAATCTCTAATTTGTTTATGTGCAAAAATTAGTCAAAAGCCGTGGGGTTTAATGTTGAAACAATTAGTTGAACATTTGATTGGTTGTGATTTTTTAATCTCTAATTCGATATAACAGCCATGGCGATTTTCATAGACGAGGTTGAAGAAGGCGGGCTTCATGTTTTGCTACCAGCTAATGAGAAGGAAGCTTATCAGGGTTTAGTTAATTAAAAGCTTTTTCATTTAAATGATATGCTTAAAATTATTGTAAGAGATTGTAATTTTAACTGTTTGTTTTGGGTTTCTCAGGGGGTGTTCTGGACTGTGTTTTCGAGAAAAGGATCTGATTGTTTGGATGACGAATATTTGAAGAGCTTGAGTTGGTCTAAAAGAACCCTACAACGAATGGTTCTGAAAAGGACCATCCAACGGCTCAATCTCTTGCAAAGTGAGTCCTTTAAACCTATGGTTCTTTACGAGCAAATTAACCGTTTGTTGAAATTTAGAGTATAAGGATGTGCATATGTGGTTCTTAAAATCAGTTGTATGTATTCAAAGATGTCATGTTGTCTCATTCTAATTGTGTACCTTAGAGTATATGGATGTGCATATGCGGTTTAAATATTCAATCCGAAAGGCCCTCTAATCTGCACTATGTGATTTTATATCGCAATGATAAAATTATCGGATTTAGTATTATGGTTGTTATGTTATGTCCTGTTTCATGTGAGTTGTAAAAAAGAACTTCAGGTAGTTACGTATTAATAGAGCAGTAAGTATGTAATATGCTTCAAAAGATCATTTTTTTATGCTTGATTCATTTTACCGATATAAAGACTTTAGGTTGCAAGCTTTGTGTTAGTAAAAGCGAGTACTAAGATTCTTTATTTTGTATGCCACTAATGATAGAGCAGTAAGTATGTAATATGTTTAGTCAATGGTTAGTGGCTTTAGGTTGACCTGTAATTGGCATTACTTATACTGTTATACGGATTTTGGTTGATGATTATGGGTTAAAGTTACTATGCCATGGCTCATAACTTATATGAATTCTTTCAGAGAACCAAAGGTAATATAGCTAAAGATTCGAAAGCAATTAAACCAAATAAGGTCTTCTATTTGCTTCATAAATTCAGTTCGGGAACATTTATAATTGTATAAATTACACATAACTTTGTTTGTTCGTTCTTATATTTGAATTCCTAAAAAAGATGATGTATAAAGTTCCAAAATTGTATAATTTTCCTCCCCTTTTTTGGTTGTCACGGTTGCAGACAATGATGAATGGATCAAGTCACTGATTATTTTGAGTTCAAAAAAGATTGAATTGATGTTTTCCGTTTCGTACCAATTGCACACCATGTGACATAACAGATTTACCATGTATGTCTTCTTTTAGCATAATTTCATCGATCTTTACTCCATAAATCCCGCGAATTCGGAACAAATAACTTTGTCGTCACCAAGTATTTATATTAAAAATAGGTAGGTCAAATGTGTTGGTAATGGGTCAAATTGGTATATTTTAGAGTGTGTGAAGATGATTTGAGTCGTGTTGGTAACCATAAATGATTTGTTATGTATTCTTTATTAGTTTTATTACTGTGTAATATATTATACACAACAAAATAAGTTTAGCGCCTATATCACTATCCAGACTTTGGTTTATTTGCAGCTGTGTTTGGATTTAATTAAGTTTTAGAAGTATGTAAAGGCAGATAATTAGTTGAATCATAATAAAATGCAGTTAGTAGTGTATAGCTTCTTTTAAAGTAAATGCAGATAATATCATAATAAGTTAAATCATAACAAAATGTAGAATCATATTTTCCTTTATACTCAGGATTATGATGTATGGCCATTTCCTAAACACTACATTAGAAATTTACTATTACACGTTATTTGTTAATGTGACCAACACATCAGTGATGCAATTGTTTTAGAGCCGGACTACATGGATAAAATATATATGAATCTGATGCTGAACTTGAGAATAATACAATGGCTTGCCACCTTTTGGGTATATTAAATGTACAAATAATCTTACTTACTTTATTATATTGAGACTCGAATATAATGTGCATTAATTACAGATGATTAGTCCTTTCGTGATATATTACACATCGAACATGACCGGGGGATGAGGGATGATTAGTCCTTTTGTGGATATGAGCTTATCTTTTTTGTGCTTATATTCCATAAGCTTATTTATGGTTATGAGCTTATCTGTTTTGGGCTTATATTCCATAAGCACGTATTTTATGGCTTATGAGCTTTTGGAGTAAAAAGGACTTATGAAATATGAGACATTGTCATCAACTTATTTTGTGGTAATGAGCTTATGTGCTTTTAGGCTTATATTTAATAAGTTTTCATTTTTTTGGCTTATTTGCTTTTTATGCAAGTGTATTAGCTAAAAATAAGTGGAAAAAGGGAATTATGAATTATTGGAAACTGTGTAATTTGATTCAAGCTATAATAATTTTATGCATTTGATATTGTCTATAATAAGTTTTATGTGGGACTGATTATTTTTTTTGATATTGATTTGTAGGGTTTTAAATACATTGACGTTGAAATGCCTACTGAATTTTTATGGTGGATGGACAAGAAAAACTTTCCTGACTCACAGGTATGATATTTAACAGTCAACGACTTTTTATCTCCAACTTTCATTGTAGTTAAACATAGGTTAGATGGCTGTAAACAGGTGCTCAGGATTGTATAGAGAGTGTTTGGGAAAGTTTACTAATTAACTTATAAAGTGCTTATTACATTAAAATGTAATTAAACGTAGGTTAGATGGTTGTAAACGTTATGAGTTCTAAACTGCTAGGCAGGGAGGCAGTCCCAAACACCCCCTTATTCGTTATGAGTTCATACAAAAGTTACGGGGAAATCATTCCTTGTGTGGGCTGCACGGACTGATATTTTCGTTTCGGATTACATAGATGGCTTATGGCTTATTTGGTTTTGGGCTTATTTTTTATAAGTTCATTAAGTTTATATGTCATAATGAAATTACATAAGTTGGAAAGTTTCAAAATAAGCAATAAAAAGTAAGCTTATGAAACATAAGCCAAAGGCCAAATGAGCCATAGGCACACTATATAAGCTGAAACAAGTGTTTGTTTAGGGTTATAGAGCTGGCTTTATGACTTTTTTGGTTTCGGGCTTATTTTTCATAAGCTTACTTTTTATTGCTTATTTTGAAACTCTACAACTTATTTATAGTTATTATGACACAATTAACTTGTATAAGCTTAAAAGTTTCAATTTAAGCCACAAAAGTGAGCTTAGTAAACATAAGCTCAAAACCCAATAAGCCATAAGCACACGTTATAAGACGAAACAATCACCCTAATGCAGTTTCAGAAAGCAACTTAATTTGTTTCAATCAAATCCCAAACAACTCCTTAGTTTCTCAAGAATTTATGTGCAACCGTGTTTTTTGTATGGCGTTACCTTATATAATGTGATACTCGTTTTCAAACAAAATCATTAAGTGAAGTCTTTTTGGTGTACTGAAAGATCTTATTTTACACATTATTTGCATCAGATGTAGCAGCTTCTAAACCGTTTTTAACTTGTCCTTTAGTAATACGTACATTTAACATCGACATTGATACGAAATAGGAAATAGGCTGAATTAACATATAACAAACATCTTCAAAAAAACAGATATGCAGCAAAAGCGTAGTTGGCAATGTGTTGTTTACCTCAACTTCAAGATCATGCGTAGTAAGCTTGAAGACTGTATCAATTTCCATAGGTGCAAAAGCTTGCAGAATCTCGGAGTGAACCTTGTAATTAGCACAAACAAGACATATTAGAATGGTTTATGTAAGTTATATAATATCTTAAAAACATGAGTATATGTTCGAATACACCTGTGGTTTGACAGTATGAGATATGGATGATTGCATAAACGCTTGTGCCTCATCAGCAGCATCCGATTCATTCATTACTGTATCCATAACCACTACTGTTTTGTGCGTATAATAATATAAAACAATGATTTAGAAGGTGATTGGGGAATGAGATATATATAACTTGGATATACTTATGATTTTGTTTTATTTTCAGCACATTTGAAACTAGTTGCGGAGTCATCAGGGTACACCTGTTGACATGGTATAGAGGATAAGGGGATTGTGATGAATGATGAATGATGACATTAGAGGAAGAAGTAGAGATTTATATAGGCTGCAAGAATGAAACACAGAAGAAATAATAAGGCTGCAAGAATGAAACGCAATATTGATTGCTATAAAAGTGTATTTGACATTCCAAATAAAAGTGTATTTGACATTCCAGAAAGACGCAATGGTGACATACAGCTTTGAGATTTCTGTTTTGTGTATTTGACATTCCAAAAATAAGGTAACATTGACATACAATTGTTTCATGCGTGAGATATAGCAAATTTGTAGGAGTTTTCTGTTTTTGGAAGTGTGAAAAGGTTAATTAAGGTAATGTTGAGGAAACTTTCTAGTAAAGGAAAGGTGAGAAAGTGAGATGGGTTTTTCAACAAAATTATGTAGACTTTATAAGTAGTAGAGATAAGTAATCAAACATATAAAACAATATTTAGGAAAAAATTTGGCTGCAAACGAAGAATCCTAATAAGGAAAGAATGTACATACTGAAGGACGGAAAATCCATACCTTGTGTCCAATGAACGAGGAGAGACGAAAGGATGAATAGTCCTACTCCGACCTCACTAATGTTACATAAATAAGGGACATGTATAAGTTGTCTGAACTGAGTAAGTTACTGGTTATAGCATGTTCTTAGCTTGTTTTATATGTTCTTTTCTTGTTTTATTGTTTTAAATGATACGCTGTATTAATTATGTATTTCATGTATTTCTGATTAAGTGTTATCTTGTATTCTTGTATTATTATACTTGTTGTGTAATAATAAGTAACTTTCTAAACATAGCAGGTTTCCTAAAATAGAAAGTTTCCAAAAATAAAAAGTTTTCAAAAATATAAAGTTTCCAAAAATAGATCAATTTCTAAAAATAGACCAGTTTCTAAAAATAGAAAGTTTCCAAAAATATTAAGTTTCCTGAAATAGAAAGTTTCCATATTTAGAAATAAGCTGGATTAATAAGCTATTAATATAAGCTTAAGTTTACTGGTTAAAAATCATAAGTCATTTAATAATAGTATAGTTTATTAATTAAATTTCATGGTAATTTAATAAACTATAGGTTATATGATTTAATTAAATAAAGGCATGATTTAATTAAATTAAGACATATAAAATACTTAGGTTAATCATGTATTAATAATTTAATAATTATAACCTAAGTCATGATTTATTAATTAATTATAAGTCCATGTTTTGATAATTAATTAATACCTATAGTCTAAATTAAATAACAAAATACTTAGGTTAAAACATGTATTATTTATTAAAAATATATATAACCTAAGTCCATGATTAAATTAAATTAATTATTAGTCATATTTTAAATAATTTAATTTTCCTTGAAAGTAATATAACTTGTAAAATGTATAACTTGTAAAAAAAATCCCGTGACCGAACCCGTGTTCTTCTATAAACCGAAACATGAACCGAACCAAACAACCCCTTGGCAGTGGCTACCCGGCCTAGCCGGTTGCCACTGCTCAACCAAAATCACCACCGGCTGACGCGGGTGGTTCCCCCTGCCTGGCTGCGGTTCCCACTACGCAACACAAAACAGCCGCCGGCTGATGCCGGTGGTTTTGTTGCTGCTGCACCGAAACCCAAACAAACCAAACACCACCCCGACGCGAGTCGGGGTCCTCTGTTCCCTGCGGCTGACCGAAACCAACCACACCGAGACCTTGGGTCTCGGCTGTTGGTGATCGCAAGACCACGCCGAGAGCCTGGGGCTCTCGGTTGTGCGTGTCACCGAACAAACCCCACCAAAACCCCCCTCATTCATGTTTTCTTGATTAGTTTTACATGTTTTTAATTATGTTTCTAATATTAGTCACATGAACATAATAAAAAAATAAAAGATGAAGGTTTTTGACGATACCAAACACGTGACTTGAAAAGAACTATGAACACGAACACGATCCACCCAGATTCAAAGATCCAAATCAAACAACCACTCTTTGTGGTGTCCTTGTAGCCGGCGGTAATAGAGAAAAGAAATGAGGCTAGGGTTTTTCTTTTTGTTAAAAATTATGTAGAATGATTATCTGTGTTTTGTTTTTGTTTAGTTAACCAAAAACAAATGGTCTTGGGCCCCCTTTGCTCCTTTGTCCGTAACAATCATAAGCCCAAAGGCAAACCCGTACAATTTTCATGTTTAACTATTTTACGTGTTCGTTCGTGTTTATTAAGTGCTCGTATTGGTTTGTGTTTTAATATTCATGATATATATTATACGTAATACTTGTTTATCGTGAAATAATGTAGTTTACATGTTCATGTTTTAATGTTCGTGATCATATGCTCGTGATTATCATTATTATAATTAATAATTATCGTGTACTACCACGTACTTAATAATTATCGTGCACTAACACGTACGTAGTTTCTGAATTTAATATTCGTGACACGTGTTCATGACATAAAAGAAAAGTTTTAATTGGTTCGTATGTTTACGTAGTGGACTGTTCATGGCATTTAGATACGGGTTTTACAATCGTCTTTGTCTTCAAAATATGATCTTCTGTGTCTCTTGAACATTTTTTGCAGCAACTATGTTGTCTTCATATATAGAACTCTGTCATCTTTAAGCTTTTGGACCAACAAAATCTTCCCTTATTTGATGATGACAAAACTTCCTTATAATCTTCTTGATCTTGAACATACATGAATCTCTTTGAACATGTTTATTTATTAATCAACATTCCTGCTTATGCCTTCTCACCTGAAATAAAACAGTTAACAACAAACCAATCTGTATTGGCATCGTGATCTTTAGCTAATATCAACGGATTTGATTTATTCTTTACCAGTTAGCCGTACACTCTGGAATAGCCAATACTTTATTCATAAAGAATAAGGTGTACTGATAACCCTACAATTTTTGGTAAACTGTCAACCATTAACGGATTTGATAGAGTCTTTACCTAGAACCGTTTGCCCCAGGACTAGATAACTCTTCACTTCTAAGTATGGTTAATGACCATGTAGTTTTTAGCAAACTACCAGCTATCAACGGATTTGAGAAGTCTTTACCACAAACTGTTTGCTTATGGACTAGCCAGTTCTTATGTTTGTTAGACATGGTGAACTAAGAACCATTTGTGAAGTGTGACTAAGATTCAAACACCTAAGGATCTTTCTCAGCTTCTTCTTCTTTCTCCAAATCCTTGAGTTGCTGTTTGATCATCCTAATCAACTCTAAAGCACCATTAGACTCCCCTGAAACCTCTAGTTGTTGTTCCAACATTCTTTCTAACAACCTTCTTCCAAAAGGATATCTTTTCTCTTGAAGCATATAATATGTCACATCATCTACATCCAGTGTATGTATACCACATGATCTATAATATCTCCAGTAGGTAGGAACCTGATTCTCTAAATCCTTCAACATTTGTTGATCACAATTACGTGGTTCATACATAAATTTCAATTCTCTTCCCAATAGTGATATCTCCTCTTGACCTTCACTTCCTCCTTGAACAAATCTGTTAAGATCTTGAGTATCTTGTCTGTCAAGAATATGAAGAATGTCTTCTAATAACCTGAACATCCTAAATGTACCATTTGTTCTAGTTATTCCATGAGCTTCCAATCCTTGTTTTATAGCACCTGTCCACCTTATGATTGATGACTTCGTTCTAAAGATTTCTGTATCAATACATTGGTCTTCAAATTTTACTATCTTCAAGTGCTTTCTGCAGCTCTCATCATCATCACTATCTTGATCGGTAGATTTTGCCTTTTTCTTAGCTTCTTTCTTTCTCTTGGTTGATCTTTTTCTCTTAATACCTTTGGAGGTTCCTTCAATTTCAATGGATCCTTCCTCCAAGTCAAATTTTACCGTTTCTTCATGTACTGTTGACTGAGTATGTACTGCTTGTACATTTTTAGTTCCTTCAACACTTTGATCTTGACTTCCCTCATCCAATTCTTGAGCAGTCTTTGTTTCTTTTGAAACTTTCTTCACCCTTTTATTCTTCCTAGCATATGTCGTCTTGATAGGTGGAGATGTTTCTTTCTTTCCAACAGTACTTGCATCAAGTCTGGGGGTACTTCCAAATTGTCTTTGTTGTTGTATATGTTTCTTGAAATCTTCAATGTCCTTTTTGTCTTTCTCAGATCCAATCTCAACAAAGTTTAGTTTTCTCCTTTTGTGTTGGTCATACAAAGTCTTTATCTCATCAAAGCTTTTCCTGACTAGTTGTGCATGAGTAAAATGCTTAACATTCTTGAGGTATGACATCATTTGATTCCTAATTTGCATAGTAGTTGGAGGCTTAACTCTTTCTTTTCTTCTCTTTTCAACAAAGAATATTTTTTGCTCCCTTACCAAATCATCAATCAATTTATCCTTTTCTTCCTCATCATAGGCATCCCTCTCTTCAGCTATTAAGGATTCTACTAGAAGTTCACTTGCCTTTAGTTTAGCTTGAATTCTATCATATTCTTCTATGTTCCATTCTTGTTGTACTCTCTATGCTTCAAGCAATTGTTGCTTGGCTGTAAGTTCTTCTTGTTGTTCTTCTTCATGCATGCTTGCTTGTAGTCTAAGAGCTACCTCTTCATCATGCTCCATTTGATGAAATTTGTTCATGACTTTGCTGATATCATCATCTGAATCACTTTCACCTTCAGACTCAGATTGCAATTTCTTTTTGCCCTTATCCTTTGGATCAATCTTAGGTAATTTCTTCAATAACCTTGAAGATCTTCTTTCTTCATCTTCATTAGGTTGTTGCCGAATCACAATACCTTTTGTAGAGGGCTTTGAAGCTTGTACTTTCTTACCTTTGTCTTGACTTTGACTGGCAAGATTTGCTTGTTGTGTCTTCATTTCTTCTTCTACTAGCCTTGCCTTTTCAGTTGAGCTGTTTTCTCTGATATCAAGCAACACTTGTGATAATGTCTCATCTTCTCCAAAAGATGGAGTTTGGGTTTCTTCAGAAGATGGTAGTGAAGGTTTTTCACCAACAGTGCTTGCAGTTGGTTGAGCAGTACTTGGTTCTTCAGCAGTATTTACTTCACCAGTTGTAGACATACTTCTTTCTTCTATCACCAAAGTATCTCCAAACACTTTATCTCCTTTGGAAGCTGTCTTATCAATCTCTAACTCCTCAGTCTTGTCTGATCCATCATTCATCCTTGATCTTGACAGTAATTGGAAAGACAGTTTCTTATGAAACCAAAATTGTCTTTGTGGTGGAGTTGTAGACACAAGAAATGTAATATTTATTTCCTCTAGCTTCTCATAAAAACTACTCCAATTTACTTGTAGTTGTGGTGATGGAGGTTGTGGTTGAGTTACCACCATTTCTTCTTTAGCAGATGGTTGTGGTTGTGGTTCCTCATGTTGATGCTCCAAATATGTATCATCCACATAGTTTTTCATGCCATCATCAACTTCAAAATTGATGTCATCCCCAGAAAGCTTTGCTTGAATATCAGAAGAAGGTCCTTGTTCTTCAGTATTCCTTCTCTGTTTGGTTGTATTCAGTTGCTTCTTCTTGAAGTTTCTTAGCTTTTGCTTATTAAGGTTAGCTTGCTGAATTGCCCTATGGTGCCTCATCTAAGGAGCAACTTTATTCCTTAGCTTAAGCAAATTGGCTTCCAAGTCTGCAATTCTCTTATCCTGAGGAAGCTTTTCCTTTTGCAAAACCTGTACTTGTTTGGACAAGCTTGTGCACAAAGCAGTTAAATTTGCAACATCCACCACCTCTATTGCCCTTGCTTGTGGAGAACCGCTAGCAGTAATTGAAGCAGCAGGTGTATGGATCATCTCATCAGAGTGAGGTTGATCACCATCATGATGAGAAGAAGATTGTGAATCTTCAGATGGTTGAGGACTCTGGTTACAGGGAGTTTGCTGAGAAGCACTAGCTGAGCTAGGTTCCTCACCCTCTTGGTTAGCTGGGTGTGCTAACATATTAGAAAATAATGGTGTTACAATCCATGAGAAAGAACTACCATTCTTTATCAAGAAAGAAAAAATTCTCTTGGTGAAAGAGGGACATCCCATGTATCTGTTAAGTCTGGTAGGTTAGGGATTTGGTCTTGGACTAAAGCCTGAATGAATCTTGGATACATTAAAAAAACTTTAGAACCTTCCAAAATTCTAGTCATACCCTCAAAAATTAACTTTGAAAAGTTAAAAATTCTGTTGTTTGCTAGACAAATACCAGCTGATGCCAAAGTAGCAAGAATTTGATCAAAAGATGTAATTTTTGAGCTTAAACAATGAATTATAGCATGAAAAAGGAATTTCCATTGTTGTGAAAATAAACCTTTAAAGAAAGTAAGACTTTCCCTACCACCCTCATATCCCATGGCTGCAAGGCTATCATGTATCTCAGTGTTGGTCAACATACTAGGGCCATTTGCATCATCTAGCCTTAAACTAGCCCTAAGCAGTACTTTAGTTACATATATATTCCTATTATGAACCCTAGCCCTTACAAGGTTGATTATGACGTGTACCTATGACATCAGTATTCCAAAATTGTGTAACAAGAGGAATAGAGACAACATGACTTACAGTAAGTGCAAAATGTACGTGACTTCAAGATAGAAAGTCAAGAATCTCATGAAAACCAAGTGAATCATCATTCTAAGTGATATTAGCAATCTGATTGTGTTTACAGATCACTTGTAGAGCAGCCATTAGTATTTTTGATGATCGAAGATTAGAGAGAAGGTTATAGAATCGAGGTATAAAAAGAAAAGATATGGTGAATCAATTGTGTAATTGGGGTTAATATTTATATGAATAACAAACCCAAGCGCGAAGAAACTGCCAAATTTACAAAAGAGACCCTCAACGGTACAACGATTATGTAGCGGTACATAGAACATACACGGTACTTTAAATTTGCCTACCGGTACTTGGTTCCAAACGCTACCTCAATGATAAGACCGGTACATGCATTCCACTATCATTGTAACCTCTTTTATCTTAATCTAAAACCTATAATCACATCAAAAACAAACACTATACAATAAAAATTAGCATAAGAATTGTACAATTGTTACCTCCCCTTAACATATGCAGCAGTTATTGGTTGAGCATACCAATATGTGTTACCAAGAACTCAAATATCTTAGTTTTAAATGCCTTGGTTAATAAATCAGCTACATTGTTGTCTATATGGATCTTCAAAACCTAAATAAGCTTTTTGTCATAAGCATCTCTTATAAAGTGATGTCTTATTTCAATATGCTTGGTTTTGGAGTGAAAGACTGGATTCTTGACAATGCAGATAGTACTTTCATTATCAATGTAGATTTTGGTGTTCATGAAGTTGAAAACATAATCTAACAACTGATTTTGAATCCAAAGTACTTGTCCATAGCAATGAGCATCAGCTACATATTTAGCTTCAGTTGTAGAAGTAGCAACAATGGTTTGCTTCTTACACTGTCATGATATGAGTCTTCTGCCTAGGAATTGACAACCTCCTGTTGTGGATTTCCTATCATGATTGGCTCCAGTATAATCACTGTCTGAATAAGCTTTTAAGTCAAATGTATAATCCCTAGGGTACCATAATCCTAAATTAGGTTGACCTTTAAGATGCTTGAAAATCCTTTTCACAGCATGTAGATGTGAAACCTTTGGATTGACTTGGAAACTTGAACAAGCACACATAGCAAACATAATATCTGGCCTTGAAGCAGTAAGATACATCAATGAACCAATCATTGATCTATACAAATGAAGATCAACATTTTCACCATGTTCATCTTTTGACAGATACTTATTAGCTTCAAAATGTGTACTTGCACTTCTTGTATCCATACTTGAAAATTTCTTTAAGATTTCAGCAACATATTTATCTTGGCTAATAAATATTCCATCTTTCCTTTGTTTGACTTGAAGTCCTAAAAAGAAAGTAAGTTCTCCCATATAACTCATCTGAAATCTGCCTTTCATTAAAGCTTCAAACTCTTTACACTATGACTTTTTGGTTGAACCAAAAATGATGTCATCAACATATACCTGAACTAGGATAATAACCTTAGCATATTTCTTGATAAAAAGAGTCTTGTCAATGGTCCCTCTCCTATATCCATGTTCCAAAATAAAATTGGACAAAGTTGCATACCAAGCTCTAGGAGCTTGATGAAGACCATAAAGAGCTTTTATGACTTTGTAGACTCTGTTGGGGAACTTTGGATCTACAAAACCTGGAGGTTGTGAAACATATACCTCATTTGAAATAGTGCCATATAGAAAAGCACTTTTCACATCCATTTGATAGACTATAAATCCCATATATGATGTAAAGGCCAAAAATAACCTAATGGATTCTATCCTTGCCAATGGTGCAAGAACCTCATCACAGTCTATCCCTTCTTCCTGTCTATAGCCTTGAGCAACAAGCCAAGCCTTGTTCCTCACAAAAACACCTTTTTCATCCTTTTTATTCATGAAAACCCATCTAGTACCAGTTACTCTTTTCTCTAGAAGGGAGATCCACAAGAATCCAAACCTTTTGTAGTTCAAATTGAATTAGCTCTTCTTGCATGGCATCTACCCAACTTTCTTCATCAAAAGCTTGAGAAATATTCTTAGGCTCTAATTGTGATAAGAAATAGGCAAACAAAAAATGTTGGATATCTTTATGATTTGTTCTCTGCTGTTGTTTGACATAGCTCACAAGTGCATGAGTTTTAGCACTAGCTTGAATTTGTCTTCTGGTCTGCACAACAGACTTTGGGTTTCCAATAATCTTAGTTATAGGATGGTTGTTGTTGACTCTATGGGTAGGAATTATACTAACTGGTATTTTAGTTTCCAAATTGTTAAAGTCAGTCACTGCACCCTACTCATCATAGGAGGCATTTGAGAAGATTCCTTCCTTGGGACTAGTAAAACTATCTTCATTATCCATTTCTTGAAATATGTCTTCTAGTGCATCAACAGATTTTGCAGAACTTGTCTTAACAGTTCTTGTAGATGAAGTACCGCTAGGTTGTAAATGTACTGCTGAGCTTTGTGATTCTAAGGGTTCTTATCTTGAATGATTAGAACTTGCTCTAACATTATTTTCTTGATCCATAAGCCTATGAAGTTCATCATGTGAGGCTTGATCATCATTTGGTATCACTGGTTGCTTCTGTTGTGGGCTAACAATTGCTTGTGAGACAGTAGACAAATGTGGTACATAGATATGAACATCATCATCATCTTGAGAGTCTGATGAAGAAGGACTTTCCTTCTGAGTACTTGAGCTAGTTATACTAGTCTCTTTACCTGCATTGTTAGTTTGACAGTCTTGTTGCATAGAATAGTAATTCATGGAATTAGTTAGATAATCCAAATCAAACATCCAAGCATAACCTATTCTTGGGACACTGGGCTTATTCTCTAAGAAATTGACATGTACATTTTCTTCAACTTTCCCTGATGTCAAATTAAAGACTCTATATGCCCTGCTTTGCAAAGAATATCCTACAAGATATCCTTGATTAGAATTTCCATCAAACTTACCCAAATGATCAAGAGTATTTAAAATAGAAACATGACACCCAACAGGTTTTATATAACTTATGGTTGGCAACTTGGCATAACACTAGTCAAAAGTTCATAAGGTGTTTTATTTTGAGGCTTGGTCACTAAAACTCTATTTAGCACATAACATGCAATATTGATTGCTTTTGCCCAAAAGGTGTTTGGCAAAAGAGAATCAGCCATCATAGTTCTAGCAGCCTCAATTAATGTCCTATTTTTCCTTTCAGCTACTCTATTTTGTTGTGGAGACCTAGGATTACTAAATTGTCTCTTGATCCCTTTAGTCTTACAGAATTCATCAAATTCAGCATTCTTAAATTCTGTCCCATTATCTGTCCTAATGACTAAAATTTGTTTATTGAACTGTTTTTCAACTAAGGTGACAAAGTATGTAAGTAATTCATTGGTCATACTTTTAAGCTTTAAGAAGAAAACCCAACTGAATCTACTATAATCATCAGTTATAACTAGACAAAAGGTCTTGTGACTAATACTCCTAACAGAAACTAGACCAAACAGATCCTTGCGTCAGAGTTGCAAAGGCTTAGTCACAGAATTAACAGTCTTGGTCTTACAAGAGGCTCTATGTTGTTTTCCTTTTTTGACAAGCAGTACATGTGTAAAACCCGCATGCTTTTACCATGAATAGTACCCTTATGATCCTATGTACATGATTAGAACTTTCCTTATTGAGCACGTTTACGTTTCATGAATAAGATTTACAAGTATTACGTACGTGTTATTACACGGTAAGTATTTAATACGTATTAATGCACGATAATTATTTCAACAATAATTATAATCACAAACATGAAATCATGAATGTAAATAATCACGAACTTATTACTACGTATTTACGTATATTTATTACGGTTTCGAATAAATATAGTTTACGACACGAATGATAACTAAATAAATTACGTAAACACGACACGGGAACACGTATAATATTTAGACACGTGAAAACAATGGGTTTCCCCTTGGGGGGCCCACATACCCACGGCTAGAAAGGAAGGAAGGGGACCAAGCCCACTATTAATTTAGTTAAAACAAGAAAAAGGAAAACATATTTTTCATAATCACAGGAAATTAGAAAAATATCAAAACCCTAGTTCTCTCTTTTTCCTTCTCTTGGCCGCCAGGTATAAACACCACAAAGGTGGATTGGTTGATTTTTGGTGATCAATTCTTGCAAGGGTGTTCGTGTTTTTCATTCTCCATTGTTTCACGAATTCGGTAAACCTTTAAACCCCTTTTTCTTTTATGTTTTAATAGATCTAGACACATGAAATAATAAGATAATAAAACCAAGTGTACATAACATGTAATTAATCATGAGGTTTTTAGGGGTGTTTGTTTCGGCCGACGCAAGGAACCGAGACCACATGGTCTCGACTTGCTTTTGTTTCGCACCAACAATCGAGACCAAGGGTCTCGATGTGGCTGTGTGTCTCGGCCGCAACAACAAGGGAACCTCGACTTATGTCGGGGTGTGTTTTGGCTTTGGTGAGTCTCGGCTAAAAACAAACCAACACCACCGGCTTAAGCCGGTGGCTAAATAAGGAAAGCATGGGGAACATGAGCCGCGACAGCCGGGGGAACCACCGGCTAACTACCGGTGGGAACTTTGCCTAGCCGGCGGCTACAACCGAGAAACCAGGGGAAACCACCGGCACAACCGGTGGCTGTTTTTGCGAAAACAGTGGCAACCGGCCAAGCTGGTTTTGCCACTGTTAAGGGTGCGTTTGTTTGGCTGGTTCACGGGTTCACGAGCACGGTTCACGACACGCTTAGTAAATTAAAACACGGTTCACGACTTAATTAATTTTACAAGTTAATTATTTTTACAAGACTAATTTTTACAAGGTTAATTAAATTAATTAAACATGTTACACGATTAATTTAATTACAACATGACTTAGGTTATTATTATTATTAATAATACATGGATTTTAACCTAAGTATTTATTATTTAATTAGACTATATAGTTAATTAATTATTAAACATGCCTTATAATTAATTAATTTACATGACTTAGGTTATATTAATATAAATATTAATACACGTATTGACCTAAGTATTTTATACACTTAATTTAATTAAATCATGATTATATTTAATTAAATACTTTAACCTATAGTTTATTTAATTTACATGTAATAATTAATAAACTATACTATTTGATCACATGACTTAGAATATTAATCAGTAAACACTTAAGCTTATATTATTAGCTTAATAATCCAGCTTAATTTTAAATATGGAAACTTTCTATTTTTAGAAACTTATTTATTTTAAGCAGCTAATCTATTTATGGAAACTTTCTATTTTTATAAACTTATCTATTTTAAGCAGTAAATCTATTTTTGGAAACTTTCTATTTTTGGAAACTTTATATTTTAGGAAACTTTCTACTTTAGGAAACCTGTTATTTTTAGAAAGTTACTTATTATTAAACAACAAGTATAATAATACAAGAAATACAAGTAATACTTAATTAGAAGAGACATAGTACATGATAAACACAGCATAACGTTAAAAACAGTAAAACAAGACATGAACATATAAAACATGCTAAGACATGAGATAAAACCAGTTACGTATACAGTAATTAGAATACTTATACACGTATATTATTGATGTAGCATTAGTGATACCAAAGTAGGACTCTCTTCCGTTCGTCTTCTTCGTTCACTGGACTTAAGGTACGGATTCTCCGTCCTTTCAGTATGGACATTCTTTCCTTATTAGGATTCCCCGTATGCAACCAACTGTTTTCCCAGTATATGTTTTATATGTTTTGAATTGCTTATGTTTAATTAGATACCTAAAGCCATATACATGCATGACCAGTTTCACCTAGTTATGAAGGTACCATAACCATAACACTAGAGGCACCAGTGTTATGACTTCACCACGGCGGAGTGATAGCTCGTGACGTCCCTTTCAGCTTTTGGACATATTATTATTATCATGTGGGGCGTATGGGTGCATCCTAGGTTACATGTTTTTACAGATTATTCAGGTGAATGTGGTGTGTGCCTTGCATCCTTCACAAGGAGCTGATCCCTCCTACCCAAAACTTATATTAATTAGAGGCAGCCCCTCTAATTACATGACGAGGTCACCCCTCCAAGTATTCATGCACGTTGATATTTATGACCTATACTGGCTAATGGTAAACATGTGAAACAGTTTTTATAAGATAAACATAAGGCTTTTCAAACTATGAAACCAGTTTTACTAAGTTATACCAGGTTTTCCAGGACTTAGACATTTCCGCTGCTTTATGCTTATATGCTTATATTATTCATGCTATACTTGTATATCCGTGCACTGAGCGTTATGCTCAGCCGTTTTTCCTTTCATGTTCCCAAAACGGCAGGTACTCAAGGACGCTCGTAGACTTTAAGCGTACGTGCATATGGATTGGAAGCTTCCTAGCCTTCATTACTTTATGCATTTCTTCATACTTTTGATACTCATTTCCATGGACATTGTTTAGTCCTTTTCATTTACAGTACTTATGTTTGTGTGTGATGAGTTCTACTTTTGGGGTACCGATGTTTGTTTCCGGTATTTCCTTTATGGTCATGTGATGTTTTATACATTTATCCTTGTATGCTTTGATGACACGCCATAATCACGCGTGACATTCCATTTACCAAAATGGGGTGTTACAATTATGGTATCAGAGCCAAGGCTTCGACCTGTAGGCTCTCAAAACACGACCTATTCACCTCCCATACTAAAAATAAACAAAACAAAAATATTAACAAAACAAAAATATTGAAAGTTGGAAAGCGCGAGGGCGTAGCAAAGCAAGTACCTATTCACCCCCCATACTAAAAATAAACATTGTCCTCAATGTTTCGAGTCTAAAGGTGGAGCACCCCCATACTAGAGACGAAGAGTCGAATGCTTAGGATCTAGCATGGAAAGGATGATCAATAATATATCTAAAGCCGTTTATTAAGTATGCTAAAAGATAATTGTTAGAACAATAAAGGATATGTCATGGATTCGTGAAAAACTTCTTTAAACGAACGATGGAGGCTCACGTAAACGAACACGAGAGTCTTCAATCGTAGATGATGATGATGATGATCTAGATAACACAATCACAAACAACCACGAGACAACGAGTTGAAAGGGTACAAGTCCCCTTATTAGTGAATAGTGAGCATAAAGGATAAGCATGGGATCTCCCCCACGAGGCACCTCGTTTTTGATTACCGAGTCATGAGCTCGACTCGAGCCCCTCAATGTTAATTATCATTGGGGAAGGTGACTTGGTCGAGGGCAACTATTGAAGGAATTTCCCCACCAAAGTAGTGCTTAAGCCTATGTCCATTCACCTTGAAATTAGGACCATCATCTTGAGCTAGCTCAATGGTCCCATATGGAAACACTTGTGTAATGGTGAACGGACCCGACCAACGAGATTTCAATTTACCGGAAAATATCTTAAGACGAGAGTTAAAAAGCAACACTTGATCACCAACGTTAAAAACCCGGTTTTTAATTTTTGAATCATGAAACTTTTTAGTCTTTTCTTTAAAAATTAATGAATTTTCATAAGCATTATCTCTTACTCCCTCCGTCCCTAATTAAATGTCCACGTTTGACTTTTAGAGTCATTTTTTATAAACTTTGACCGTAATTTATTTTGTTTGTGTTATATAATACTTGGTGAAAGTTATACTAATGAAAATATATTTAAAACTCAATCAATTCGTATGATTTGTATCAAGTATTATATAACACATACACGATAATTTAAGGTCAAAGTTAAAAACGGTTGACTTCGAAAGTCAACAGTGGACATTTATTTAGGGACGGAGGGAGTAATTCATCCAATTCATTCAATTGTATTTTCCGGTGATCTCCCGCGGTCTTCAAGTCAAAGTTTGCATGCTTAAGGGCTCAATATGCCTTGTGCTCCAATTCAATGGGCAAATGACAATTCTTCCCATAGACTAACTTATAAGGAGTGCAACCAATAGGTGTCTTATAAGCGGTCCTAAAGGCCCATAAAGCGTCATCGAGTTTGTCGGACCATGAAGCACGGTTTTCTCCAATTGACCTCTCTAAAATCCTCTTCAAAGCTCGGTTCGAAACCTCGACTTGCCCACTCGTTTGCGGGTGATAAGCCGTAGAAAGACGATGAGTAACTCCATATTTCTTTAGAACCTTTTCGAATTGGTCATTACAAAAATGGGTTCCACGATCGCTTATAATAGCACGAGGGGTTCCGAACCGAGATAATAGTTGCTTCAAAAACTTCACTACCACACGAGCATCATTAGTAGGCAAAGCCTTAGCTTCCACCCACTTAGAAAGGTAGTCTACCGCGACGAGGATATATTTGTTGCCATGAGACGATGGGAACGGCCCCATAAAGTCTATTCCCCATATGTCGAAAATCTCACACACTTGAATTATGTTTTGTGGCATTTCATCACGTTGAGACGATTTTACTTGACGTTGGCACGAATCACACGACTTAACAAGTGCGTGTGCATCACGATAGATAGAAGGCCAAAAGAAACCGGCATCGAACACTTTCTTAGCCGTGAGATTAGCACCGTGGTGACCACCAGTGGGTCCCTCGTGACAAGCTCTAAGGATATTAGAAGCTTCGGCACCAAACACACAACGTCGAACGAGTTGATCCGCACAAATCCGAAAGAGATAAGGGTCGTCCCAAAAATAGAACTTGACATCACGAAAGAATTTTCGTTTTTGTTGTGTCATCATACCCTTGATTATGAATTTGCCCGCATGGTAATTTGAAATGTCGGCAAACCATGGGGTGGTGTCTTTAGAATTCACTACACCGAGAGTCTCAAGAGGAAATGTTTCGGTAATTTCCTTGTTCTCGAAAACATCTTTGTGAGGATCTTCTAGACGAGAGAGATGATCGGCCGCTAGATTCTCGGCTCCTTTTTTGTCAAGCACGGTGACATCAAATTCTTGGAGGAGGAGCATCCAACGAAGCAATCTCGGCTTAGCATCTTGCTTAGCTAAGAGATACTTGATAGCCGAATGGTCGGTATACACGATGATTTTAGTCAAGACGAGATAAGGTCGGAATTTCTCAAAAGCATAGACCACGGCAAGGAATTCCTTTTCCGTTGTGGTGTACTTTAATTGAGCCTCGGTCATCGTCTTACTAGCATAATGGATAGGACGGAAATGCTTGTCATATCGTTGCCCTAAGACGGCCCCTATAGCATAATCACTTGCATCACACATGATTTCAAAGGGTAATTCCCAATTAGGAGCAACAAGAATGGGAGCTTCGGTAAGTTTCCTTTTGAGAGTTTCGAAAGCCTTAACACAATCCTCATTGAAGTTAAAAGGAGCATCCTTCTCGAGAAGGTGTGTCATAGGTCTAGAGATTTTAGAAAAGTCCTTGATGAAACGACGATAAAAGCCCGCGTGGCCTAGGAAACTCCTAACTCCCTTAACGGTTTTGGGATGAGGTAACTTGGCGATGACGTCTACCTTAGCTTTATCGACCTCAATCCCCGCCTTCGACACTTTATGTCCTAAGACGATTCCTTGTTTACACATGAAATGACATTTTTCCCAATTAAGCACAAGATTGGTTTCTTCACAACGTTTTAACATTTGCTCGAGATTAGATAAACATGACGTGAAAGAATTGCCAAACACCGAGAAGTCATCCATAAACACTTCCATCGACTTCTTGATCATATCGTGAAAAATCGCCATCATACACCGTTGAAACGTACCGGGTGCAATACAAAGTCCGAAAGGCATCCTACGATAAGCGAACGTTCCATAAGGACACGTAAACATAGTCTTCTCTTGATCACGAGGGTCGATAGGGATTTGAAAATAACCGGAAAAACCATCTAAAAAGCAATAGAATTCATTTCCCGCTAGTCGCTCCAACATTTGATCCATGAAGGGCAAAGGAAAGTGGTCTTTACGAGTGGCGTCATTTAACTTTCGGTAGTCAATACACACCCTCCAACCGGTCACAACACGAGTGGGAATTAACTCGTTGTTTTCATTAGGCACAACGGTCATTCTTCCCTTTTTAGGGACACAATGGATTGGGCTCACCCATGGGCTATCGGATATAGGATAAATCATTCCCGCGTCAAGGAGTTTAAGGACCTCCTTTTTAATGACATCGTGAATTTTGGGATTCACCCTTCTTTGACTTTGAATTGCGGGTTTGTAGTCTTCCTCCATTAAAATCTTGTGAGTACAAAATTTTGGGTCAATACCCTTAATGTCGGATATTTTCCACGCAATTGCCCCTTTGTGAGCCTTAAGAACTTTTAAGAGCTCGGTTTTTTCATTATTAGCAAGATCTTTTGCAATAATAACCGGCAACTTGTCATCACCTTCCAAGAATGCGTATTCAAGGTGAGAAGGGAGATCTTTCAATTCAAGGATAGGTGGTTCCTCGATTGAAGATTTTGGTTCAACACTCATAACTTCCATCGGTGAAAGAAATGGTGGAATAGAAGTATCATCACTAATCAACGCCTCATCTTCATTGTCGATTTCATTTGAAGTGAGATCGCCTCCTTGGAATGGAGTGAGATTTGGTGTAGAATTAGCAAGAATCGGATCCAAAATTGTGGGATTGCCACTTGACGAGCTATCAGAAAAACCTAACACTTCTTGTGAAAACTCATCGCAAACCACATCAACGATGTCAATGTGATTGATGGTAGCGATTGCATAAACATGAGAAGGTTTCGATTTTTGAGTAGCGTTTATAACAAGTTCCTCTTCGTTGAATCTCAAAGTGATAGTTCTCGCATGAACATCGATAAGCGATCTCGAAGTGTCTAAAAATGAACGACCTAAAATTAGAGGAACTTGAGGATCCGCGGGGATGTCAACTACTATAAAATCAACGGGATAGTAGAACTTCCCCACTTTCACGAAAACATCTTCGGCTACTCCACATGCCATAATCGTAGAATGATCGGCCATCTCGATAGACATGTTCGAAGGAATGAGAGCCGGAAGCGAAAGCGATTTCCAAATGGAAAAAGGCATCAAATTAATGTCCGCACCAAGATCGGCCAAGGCGAGGCATTCTTTCATATCTTGTATGTCACAAGGAATGAGAAACTTTCCGGGATCACCAACTTTTCCGGTATGCGGTTAAGATAAACCGAAGAACAATTAGCAAGCTTTGAAAGCTTTTCCTTATCGCTCATCATACTTTTAAAAGTGGAAGCGAAACGAGGCATATATAACAACGCGTCGGCTAAACTCACATCAAAATGCACTTGTTGAAACATTTTTATAAAAAGCTCGATTTGTTGTTTGTTACGTTCTTGCAACTTCTCTTTGTTTCGTTTCGAAGGGTAGGGTAAAGGTGGTGTGGGTTGGTCATTAGGCAACGGCCTTGGAAACTCGGGTTCCACAATTGGTATTGGTTCAACCGTAGGTGTGGTATGAGCGGTACTTCGTGGGATTGTAATGTGCTCCTTTTCGACCATCACCTCGGGTTCTTTCTCGATTTCCTTCTCCGTAGAAGTACTTGTACGAGAGATTGGTTCCTTGAAAGTTTTACCACTTCGTGTAGTAATAACCTTCATTTCTCCCTTCGGGTTTGCAATGGTATCACTAGGAAGACCACCCGAGGAAGAGGGTTTACACATGATTGCTTCAAACATCTTAGCCATTCGGTCCTCAAATTTTGATTGCCTAGCATCCGCTTTTAATAACTCTTGCTTAATCTCATGTTGTCCTAATTCCATCTTTTGTTGATTTTGTTGAAGACGTTGGACATTTCCTTCCATTTTGTTTGCATGAGTTTTAAGTTCATTAGCAAGTTCATTTTTTAGCTCGTTTTTCAACTCGGATCTTAAACTAATCATCTCACGTTGCATGTTATCAAATTTAGCATCATTTGCTTTAGCATAATCCAAAAATTCTCCTTACAAATTTTTAGTGTGAGCATTTTGAAAACCTTGTGTAGTGTTTTGAAAATCACGGTTTTGGTTTTGATTAGAAATTTGTCCATTCCCATTTTGATAATTCCCTTTGTTGTAATTGCGTGAATTGCCTTGGTAATTACCTTGGTTGTTGTTTCGATAATTGTTAACATTTTGGTTTGGTGGAGCTTGATTTTGGCGGGAACCTTGACCGTTTTGGTTGTAAGTTCCCGTTGCTACATAAGCACTCGAAGTGTTACCATCCGCGGTAATGCACTCGGAAAGATCATGAGCTCCACCACAAGATAAACAACTCTTAGCAACCGCTTTAACCAAAGCGGAATTGGAAGCTTCTTGAGCCTTCCAATGGGACATAAGATTAGCAAATCTATCAAAAAACCGATTTTCCTCATTAGCTTCATCATGTAAGGCGTTAATGCTACGAGACGATTGTGACGATGAAGACGAACCTAAATTGGCAACACTCGGTGTGTTACGAGGGCTATAAACCTTAGATCTATTTTCAATGATTTGTAAAGCCTCATTTGTCGTCTTGCACAAAAAATTACCACCCGCGGCGGCATTCAAATAATCTCGTTCATGATCATTAAGCCCATTATAAAAAGTATCAACTTGATGCAATTCCGTAAAATCATGGTGTGGACATTCATGTAACATTTCTTTAAATCGTTCCCATGCCATTGAAAAACTTTCATTATTTCTTTGCACAAATCGTGAAATCTCATTTTTCAAGTGTGTTGTTTTAGATGGTGGAAAAAACTTGTTCACAAACTTAGAAACGAGATCGGCCCATGTCAAAATCGAATTTGGCGGTTCTTTCTCGAGCCAAATTTTTGCGGGTCCATCCAACGAGTATGGAAACAACATCATCTTAATGGCGTCATGTGGAACATCCTTAAACTTGCTAGTGGCGGTGAGACGGTTAAAATTCCTAATATGGTAATGCGGGTTGTCTTTCTCGTGACCTCTAAACTTATTTGCTTGCAACATCGACATTAAACCCGTCTTAATCTCGAAATTCTCCGCAAGGATGGCGGGAATCACAATAGCCTCTCCAAAACCCTCGGTGGGTGCTTGTAGCAACTCCATCATAGTACGATTAGCCATGACGACTTCTTGGTCTAACAATAGGTTCAACAATTGGAGGTTCTTCTTCAACAATCAACGTCTCTTGAGTGGCTTGCTTTTGAAGTCGTTTACGAGCTCGTTTTGCTTGATTACGAGTGATCATAAACTTTACGAAGAATGGGAGGTGAGCAAAGAAGATTCTTTTTGGGTGTTTTGTGAATTTTCAATTTTTTTTGTGTTTTTGATGATATTTAATTTTTTTGAATTTTTGGTGTATCTTCGTAGACAACAATCTACAAAATCTCTCCTCGAATCAAACTCTTGATTAAAGAAGCCTCAAAGGAATGAAAACGATCACGTGGAGTGAACGCCTTCGAATGACTTTAGAACTTTGGTGAAAACCAAATTGTTCAAGAGGGTTTAATCACAAAGAAACCAAGCAAATATATTATACGTAATAATACTTTGGGCGGCAAAACCCTCGATTAGCCTTCAATCTCAAAATAATCACAAGCAAGCGGGGAAACGAGGCGGCGCGAAGCACTTAAGAGCCTTTTTCCTTAGGGTATATTTTATAATACCCGCCTTATACCCACCTTATAGTTTGTATCTTTCAAAATCGAGCTTCACGAAAGTATTTATCTATTTTTGCCTTTTTCTTTTTGTTTGAGATTCGAATACAATAATTGAGTGATGAAATCCCAATTAAGGTTGTGTTTTCACACTTTTGGAGATATTGTGAATTTATTGTGATACTTAATACAATATAGTAATAATATTTGTACAAGAAAAACCAAGAAAACCGATAATACGTATTAGTAGAGTTCTACTAATACAAATACTATATATGGTTAATATTAAAAACAACAATACAAATTAATCACGACACACCTCCCCGGCAGCGGCGCCAAAAATTGATTGTGGTAAAATACGACCTTTTAGGGAAAAGGCGTAAAAGCGGTAAGTATTGAACAAATGACTTTAGGAAAAATCAAGTGTTAATGACCCAATGAAAGTTCGTTTCCGAAGGAGGTATATGTGTGTGACTAAGATGTTTAAGATTTGTGATTAATATTTGGTTTAGAAGGGGATGAGAAAAGAAAATGACGAAGACGTAAAAAATAAAAATTAACAAAAAACCACTACTAGAAAGTTAAAACGTATAACCTTAAAAACCACAAAAATAAAAATAAATTCTAAAAATTACCAAAAGTTCACCAAAAATCAGATTAAATAAACTAAGAGTTTACCAATGATCAAAACTTTTTCAAACCTTTTAAATAATTAAATATTCAATTTTTAAATGCTAATTAAAGCCCTAAAAATCAAATAAATTATCAAAAAGCCCAAATAAAGATTTTTCAATTGGTAAACCTCTAAAATGTCCTAAAAAGATTAAAAACTATTTTTAGAAATTTTAAAACTAATAAAAACTATTTAAAATGATTTAAAAACTATTAAAACTTAAAATAATTATAAAAATTAATCTAAAAGTGATAAAATTATTCTAAAAGTTGCTAAATTCCTATTTTAATGTAATTAAATGTAAAAAGTTGGAAAATATGAAATTTTAAAAATAATAAGAAAATAATAATAAAATAATATTAAAAATCCAAAAATTATAAAAAATTCTAAAAACTTGCAAACTAGTTTATTTTAACTTAAATAATCAGAAAATCAAAGTGAAATTACCAGAATACCCCTATTGGGCCCTCAAATGGGCCAAAACCAAAAACAGTCAACCAAATTGGGCTTTTGGGCCCAAAAAGTCAAACTTGGCCCAATTGACTTGGAAAAGCCCTATCTGACTCAAAATTCAATTCTAAGAACAAAACTCTAAAGGCCCAAAAGCTGAAAATGAGCTTATCACAGCTTATTTAACACTCAGCTTATTCTTATTCGGCTTTTCAGCCCATTAAGCCATAAGCTAATGCCATAAGCTCTAATTCGACACACAACCTTCTTTTGGGATGCTTATGAGATCTGTAAAAAGAAATTTTGAAAAAGCTCACTCAATAAGCCAGGAAATAAGCAAAGTATTATTTCACAAAACGACAAAATAGTCGGGATTGAGAAATAAGGAACCTCAGAAGCTCTAGTTTGTTGCAAAAGCTCACAAATAGCTTAACTAAGAATAATCAATCAAGAAAATCACAAAAATCCAAGTAGAATAAGCTGTAAGAACAGATAAGCTGGCTGAAAAAGCCAAATAAGCTAGTTTTCTAGCAAAAGCTTAACCTAAAGACTTGTAACCTTCCAGATTTGATATTAAGCTGAGAAAAATGATTTCTATTACAAAAGATAAGTTGTTGCATGTACCAATAAGCAAAACAGATTCAATAAGCTTAGAAACCAAGTTTGACCAAAAGTCAAACGTTGATAAGTTGAAATCAAACGCTGACTGGAACAAAGTAGGCGTTGACAGACTTAATGAAGTGTAAGGACTTGTTTTTCACCCTGCTGGTCAAGGTTTGAGTGCAAACCTTGTGAATCAAGGCTTACCAGTTGGGTAAACTTGATGTGTTTTGGCACAAATAAGCCAATAAGCCAGTGGGCTTATAAGCTATGAACAAAGCAATCCAAATAGCCAAATATTCTCACAAGCAGCATACAAATAAGATACAAGCAACAATACAACAATCCTAATGCTAGAAATCACAATGCAACACCAAATGAGGTGGTCACTTTGCTGATGCAAATGACCACTTCAACAGACTTTGATAAGCTATGAAAACCACAATAAGCCACCAAATTTAACAAGCAGATAACCAATAGATAGCTTATCACCCAAACTATTCCCAAACCAAATTTCAGACCTTAGATCCAACAAACAAAGAAGTTATTGGATCTGATGTGTTTGACCAAATTCAAAACCAATTTTATCAGATTTTTGCAAAACTTAGAATCCCTTTTCCAAACTTTCAGAAAGTAAACCAATGGCTAAAACTTGTGTATTAGGATTTGTTTAGACCACCCAAACCCTAAGAACCAAGGGCACAAGGCCACAAGGCCTTGATAACCAGTAATCCCAAACAACCCTTAATCAAGCACTTAACAAAGGAACTTGTGATTTTAACTAATAACCTACTGATTTTAATGATAAAAAACACTTAAACAATAGCAACTAACACAATCAAACTCAAAAATCACCAGCACAAACACCAATACTCAAAATTAAAGCACCAAATCAAAATCAGTCATAAACATGAAATTTTGAGTGGAATCTTAACAAGGGATTATACCTGCCTTCCACAACATCCTAGGAAGGCCAGCAATGCTCCTTGGACCTTGTTCAACAACTAGAAAAAGACCAAGGTACTTCAATAAAGATGATGCAAACTTCCTTGGTTGATGGTTCAAAGTAGAACCTCAAGGACTTTATATCTTCAACACAAACAGCAAACAACTCAACCAAGGGCTCTAATCCCTTCACAAGCTTGGTGTCAACAAGCTTGTAAGAGCTTATAGCAAATGGCCAAGGGTTAGTACACAAAATAAGCCAAAACAGAACCTAGGATTTCAAGGTATTCAAACCTTAAAAACCTTATGAAACATGACGTGCCTTAACCACAAGATTAAGGTAGGCCTTAACAATCAAATGGAACTCAGAATTAGGCTACTCAAACACCAAACTTTTAATTAAATCAAAAGGAGATTTCACAATTTCAGAAATTCAAATTTTATTTAAACTTAAAAAGGAATTACAAAGATAATAGCCTAAAACTGGAACAAAGGGACTCTCACATGTTGAGGTCTCCTTTTATAGGCAAATGCCTGGCTAAACACTATTCACAAACCCTAGAAGTAAAATTCCCTAAATGCCCTAAGTCCTTCTAGACGTTTTCTGAATTTGAGCTGTCCAAATTGATCAAGGCTGTTCATTTTAGCTTTGGAATGAAGCAATGAGTCTTGGCTGTTGATTTTGCCACATAGGATTACTTGGAGGGTAAGTTGCATTCTGATTGGGTGACGTGTTGAATGGTGGGGTCTATTGGTGAGTGGAGATGAGGGTTTTGTGTGTGGGATGTGATTCTGCATGTGTGAATCACACGTGGGTATGGGTAATTTTGATTTACCCTTTGGTTTAAGTGGAGTAAAAACTGGGTGGATGAAGGTGAATAGTAACTCATTTGATCCGAAATTGGGGGAATGGGATGTGTTTGGCGCATTTGTGGGAGTTTGAATGTTTTAGTGCACAAAAATGGTCCTTCTTCTTCCTTTATTTATGCATTTGTGTATAAAAGTCTATCAGCGCCCAAATTCCTTTGTATCAACTTTCACAACTTGACATTTTATGCACAAAACTTTCTAAAAGGTGTATCAAGGGTTATTTTTGGAACTTTTGCATATTTGAAGGACTGATCTTGGACATTTTTGATCTTCAAAGGTCTTCAATGTATCTTTGGCTTGATGAGGGACCATAATTGACAATTTGAAATTGCTGAGGGACTAATCTTGCCATTTCTTCAAAGTTGAGGGACCTTTTGTGTAATTTTGACAAACTTAAGGGACCAAACTTGTAATTATGACTATACAAGGGTTTTAAGTGTCATTTCTTCAATGAATGAGGATCAATCTTGTTTGTCTTCAAGTCTTCAAGGGTATTTGTTGAGTATTCCATGATTAGGGCCCGGTTCTTTGTACGGCTTCGTTTCTCGTGTCCGTTTTTCCTTGTAACTTGTGATCTTTTGTCTTTTTCACGATATCCATACCTAAAATACACAAGTAAACAAACACAAGCATATATATGGTATATTATGACATTTTTATACATTAAAAGCCCGAAAAGAACGATGAGATCATGTATAAATGCCATCTCATCACCTGTGATTAGTGGGTAGTCACTATGGTCTTCCTAGAACTGATAGTCGGTTTTCATTCATTCATCATTTTCATGCATACATATATATGTCATTGTCACAGGTTTATGACTAAGTAATGGTTGGTACAGGACTGACCCTATTTAGCCGCATGTGCTTTTATCGAAACATTTAACTTTGGGACCGACCCATTCGCGTCCCCTCGCCATGTCTTTTGTTTTGAGTGAACTGACCATAGGCGTTCACTCTCACGCATATAAAAGTTTTTATAAAACTGCATTATGCATTCATGTACTAGTTTTTCTTGCATAAAATTTTTCTCATGATTTATTGGTATAAATTTTTTTCATGTATATAGTTTATGTTTTGTTTAGTTAATCATGTATTTTTTATGTTATACTGTCAGATGGTTCTCACACGCGAGCATGAACAACTCAATGCAACAGTCCAAGCTGCAATGCAAGCTATGCTTCCTCAGCTGAGGAACGAAATCAGGGCTGAGGTGCAGGCTGCCAACAATCAGCAGCAGCACCCAGTACCTCCTCCTTCTCCTCCAGCAACATTGGTCACATGGCTGGAGAGATTGAATAAGTTACTCCCTCGAGCTTTCGAGAGAACAGATAGCCCAAATGAAGCTGAAAGCTGGTTGGCTCACATTAAGAAGATCTTCGATGCCATGGGCTGTGACCCCGTCTTCAAGTCGAGGTTGGCCTGCTACCGGTTCGAAGGTGATGTGTTAGCATGGTGGAAGGCACTGAAGCAGTCCGAGGGAGGTGATAAATTGGTGGCTGGTTTGACTTGGGCTCAGTTCAGGGATTTGGTGATGGGATAGTTCTTTCCCAAGGCTAAGCAAGACAAGCTGAAGAGAGAGTACCATGGAATCCGACAAAGAGCCGGGGAGAATAGCAACGAGTTCATGTAGTGCTTTCTTCGCTTGGTTGGTTTTCTTGGTGCAGCAGCATGTACTCCCGAAGAGCAAGCACACCACTTCTGGCGGGCTCTTCGTACATCGGTCGCAAACAACCTAGTGTGAGCTACGTTCAACACTGTGGCACAAGTGGCCGATGCAGCACGTAAGATGGAGATGCTACAAGAAAGAGAAGAGTTCGGGGAAGCAGAGAGACCCGATAGAAGATAAACATTCGTATTCAGCTGTGACTAAACCGTATTCTTTCAGTATATGACACTAATTTCGTCTCTTTTAAACTGTATCTTCCAGGCAGGAGATGGACCCAGTGATGCAATGCACAACCCATCCCAGCTAACTCAGATATCTCTCAAAAGGTATTTGTTTTAATCACACAGAGACAACGCATTATCTATTGATTTATTCACTCCGAATAAATTGGTATTGAAAAGGTGGCAATCCTCTCCAGCCTCCGATCACTAAAATCCAAAGTGCACGATCGAGTCTAGAGCCACTTGAGATCATCAAATATCTCATTTAGGACACACTTTCAGAATTCCTTGCTTCTTCACACACTCTGAAAAGTAAGAAAGATTTTAAGAGTCCTACGCAAAATCTTCATGGTCTTGCCTGAACATCCGAGTAATACGAAAGTATTTACAATGAAGATGGAAATTCTTCTTGAGCGAATATCAAAAAGCTCATGGTAGGTGACTTGTGCGATTCTTTATGAATCAAACTTGTGATAACTGGAAAGCAACAGTTGTTTAATTCTTAACTGAACTTAAACACGTTCTAGGCCTCTACGTAATATCTTAGTGATCTTGCCAGAACACTCAGAGTGACACTTTATAGTGTTCACAGTGATGAGTGGAAATCCTTATATTGTTAACCTCAAACAGCACTTGGTAGGTAACTTGCAAGATTCTATACGAATCAAGCTCGTGACAACTGGAAAGCAACGATGGTGCGGTTCTTAATTGAATTTCACTTGTTCCAGGAACATGAACTGACGGATTTAAATCATGCGGATATTATTATCTAAATGATTCACTCTTTATGTTCGCAGTCAGCTTTGGACGGTCGAATAGAGAGAACGGGTTTACCCGCGAAATCTTGTCAAGGAGATCTTTAATTAGAGCTACCTGTCACAAGTACGATATTTTATATCGTCCAACGGTCTTCACCGACCGGAGGTAAAATGCTACCGAATTAGAATGAAATGTTCAAGGCCATTGCATCCGTGTATATGTTTTGTTGCTAACCGTCTTATGCAGCGTAACAAGAAAATGGCATTACGGTGTACTATCCAGAAGAAGTTGTCACCACATGCTTATACTGTGTCTGTATGCACTTAATACTTCAACAAATTCAAGAAAGTCTAAAAGTCAAGTCTTCCGCTGTATCAAACTCTGAAGTTTTCAAGAATTTATAGAAGTATAAGTATGTGGAACATGAAGTCACGAAGAGGCAAATATCACAAGCGATGAATGCACAAGGCAAAGCAAGGACACATGTTCAAGACCAAAGTCAAAGATCTCATCAGCATATTCACAAGAACAAGATCGAAGACTCAAGCATAGTATGCTAGGTTTAAGATTTTGTAAAATGGTGTGACCTCCCTTAGGGGGAGATTGTTGGAAATACGTTTTACGTATTAAGAAGGATCAGTCACTCCAACGATAGTCCATGTTATAGCTCGTAGTTTAGTTACTTATCTTCATTTAACAAACAAACCCAAGCCTAGCCTACAACATGTGTAGGCCGGCCCAAATGTAATCCCAAGCCCATGACAAGGGCTTGGGTATATAAACCCTCTCCTTTGATGGAGAGGGTGTGTGGTTTTCATATTTTACATATAGTTCTCATTAGTTTCTCTCTCTAGAATTGTGTGAAATCCACCATCTTTCTATCTCATTCTCTCTCTAAAACATAAGCAAGATTTACATATCAAACAAAAACACTGACAAAAACCTAAAATTACTGACGAAAACGTAAAACTACTGAAGAAAACGTAAATTAATTGACGAAAACGTAAATTTACTGATGAAAACGTCAATCTACTGCGAAAACGTAAATCTACTGACGAAAACGTAAAATTAATGACAGAAACGTAAATTTACTAACAAAAACGTAAATTTACAGACAAAAACGTAAATTTACTGACGAAAACGTAATTTACTGTCGAAAACACAAGTTTATTGACTAAAACGTAAGTTTACTGACGAAAACTGAAATAACTGACGAAAACGTAAATTTACTGACGAAAATTTAAGTTTACTGACGAAAACATAATTTTACTTACGAAAACGTAAAAATGTTGTCGAAAACGTAATTTTTCTGACCAAAACGTAAGTTTACTGACGATAACGTAAGTATACTGACAAAAACGTAAATTACTAACGAAAACGTTAAATTACTGATGAAAACGTAAATTTACTGACGAAAACGTCAATTACTAACGAAAACGTAAAAATACCAACGAAAACGTAAATTTACTAACGAAAACGAATTACTGACGAAAACGTAAATTTACTGACGAAAACGTAAAAATACTGACGAAAACGTAACTTTTCAGACGAAAACGTAAGTTTACTGACGAAAACGTAAGTTTACTGAATAAAATGTAAGTTTACTGACGAAAACGTAAGTTTACAGACGAAAACGTAAATTACTAACGAAAACGTAAGTTTACTGACGAGAACGTAAAGAAAACGTCAAAATACTGACGAAAACGTAACTTTTCTGACAAAACGTAACTTTAGTGACGAAAATGTAAGTTTACTTACGGAAACGTAAGTTTACTGACCAAAACGTAAGTTTACTGACGAAAACGTAAGTTTACTAAAGAAAACGTAATTTTATTGACGAAAACATACAATTACTGACAAAAACGTAAATTTACTGACGAAAACGTAAAAATACCGACGAGGGCGTGACTTTACTGACGAAAACATAACTTTACTGACGAAAAAGTAAGTTTACTAACGAAAGCGTAAGTTTACTGACGAAAACGTAAGTTTACTGACGAAATCGTAAATTTACCGACGAAAACGTAAAAACACTGACGCAAAGGTAAATTTACTGACGAAAACTTAAGTTTACTGACGAAAACTTAAGTTTACTGACAAAAACGTGATAATACTGATGAAAACGTAAGCTTACTGACGAAAACGTAAATTTATTGATGAAAAAGAAAATATACTGACGAAAAACTTTTCTAACGAAAACGTAAGTTTACTGACGAAAACATAAGTTTACTCACGAAAACGTAAGTTACTAAAGAAAACGTAAAATTAATGAAGATAACATAAATTGACTGACAAAAACGTAAAATTGCTGACGAAAACGTAACTTTTCTGAAGAAAACGTAAGTTTACTAACGAAAACGTAAGGTTACTGACGAAAACATAAAATTTACCGACGAAAACGTAAATTTACTGATGAAAACGTAAAAATACTGACGAAAACGTAACTTTACTGCCGACAACGTAAATTTACTTACGAAAACGTAAAAATACTGACGAAAACGTAAGTTTACTCATAAAACGTAAATTTACTGACGAAAACATAAAATTACTGACGAAAACGTAAATTTACTGACGAAAACGTAAAAATACTGGCGAAACGTAACTTTACTGACGAAAAAGTAAGTTTACTGACGAAAACGTAAGTTTACTGATGAAAACGTAGGTTTATTGACGAAAGCGTAAATTTACTGACGAAAACGTAAAAACACTAACGCAAACGTAAATTTACTGACGAAAACGTAAATTTATTAACGAAGACGAAAAATACTGACGAAAACGTAAGTTTACTGACGAAAACATAAGTTTACTGACGAAAACGTAAGTTACTAACGAAAACGTAAAACTAATGACGATAACGTAAATTTACTGACAAAAACATAAAAATACTGACGAAAACGTAACTTTTTTTCAAGAAAACGTATGTTTACCGACGAAAACATAAAATTACTGACGAAAACGTAAATTTACTGACGAAAACGTAAAAATACTGATGAAAACGTAACTTTACTGACGAAAACGTAAATTTACTGACGAAAACATAAAAATACTGACGAAAACGTAAGTTTACTGACGAATACGTAAGTTTACTGATAAAAACGTAAATTTACTGACGAAAAAATAGAACATTACTGACAAAAACGTAAATTGACTGACGAAAACGTAAAAATACTGACGAAACGTAAGTTTACTGAAGAAAAAGAAAAAGTAAGATTACTGACGAAAACGTAAGTTTACTGTCAAAAACGTAAGTTTACTTACGAAAACGTAAGTTTACTTACGGAAACGTAAGTTTACTGACGAAAGCGAAAATTTACTGACGAAAACGTAAAAACACTGATGCAAACGTAAATTTACTGACGAAAACTTAAGTTTACTGACGAAAACGTAAAAACCCTGATGCAAACGTAAATTTACTCACGAAAACTTAAGTTTACTGACAAAACGTAAATTTACTGACGAAAACGTAAATTAACTGAAGAAAATGTAAATTTACTAATGAGAACGTACAATTACAGGCGAAAACGTAAAAGTACCGACGAAAACATGAAAATACTGACGAAAACGTAATATTACTGACGAAAAAATAAAATATCGGAGAAAAACGTAAAAAAACTGACCAAAACGTTAAAAGATATGAAAACATTGTAAGTGAGTAGGTTGATCCGATCCAAACCGTTTGAACCATTATGAGGTGATGACCCATTTGATCAATGATCGAAACCAACCCATCTCAACCCATTTGCCACGTCTAATGTAACGTAACTATAGACTAGAGGAACAAAGTTTGGATGTATAGTATATATGCAATCAACTAACCACGTATATACATTTTTCCGTCTAACAAAAAAATCCATCTTTAGAAAATTAAATATCTTACAAACCATTAATCGTTACGCAAAACGAAATATATAATCGTGACGGGAATTAAAACATTTTTCTATCGAGGGGCAGATGTATATACGAATCATATATGATTTTCTAAAAAAAAAATTATCAAAAGTATTTACATGTGACTCTTGATAAAAAAATAATTTAATTCTCGTTGTAATACTGTATTTTTTATCACTTGACGATTTACAATTTATGAAATATTAATTTTTTTTTTAAAGATCGAAAATTAGTTTGAATGAATGTAAACGGTTAATATGATTTTAAGAAATGCAATAAAGAAGTAAACATCCAAAAGGTTCACGTCGAACAGAATAGGCCTAATTGAAGTATTGAACCATAGTTAGCAAAATCGGGCCAAAAGCTAACAACAAGTCCAGAATAGACTCTCAACTGCAAACTCAACCGGTCTAGCAGGCAACCGGAAAATCAGTTTCATAAACAACCACAAAATAAAAGAGGATTTCAAAATCTTCTAATTGTCATAAAGTTAGATGAAACCTTTGACCACCAAAGAAAGAACAGAAATCAAAGGTACGGAACTCTTGCATTCCTTTTAGGGTTCATAATAAACTAAATTAATCTTACAATATTTCATGTTTGTTTTCTATTTATTTATTTATTTCACATATTACTTTCTTTTGTAAATGCATTTCTAGGTTTCTTCTCGATTAGCTTATTTTTCGAGCTTTTATCAATAGCTTATCAACTTAGGCTTTACTGCTTATCATAACTCCATAAGCTCAACTTGGGGTATTTTTCTGGGTGTTTGCTTCGGCTTATATAGCCGGCTTATGGCTTATTTCGTTTTGGGCTTATGTTTCATAAGCTCACTTTTTGTTTTT
This sequence comes from Glebionis coronaria, assembly GCA_025667525.1. Classification (NCBI taxonomy): domain Eukaryota; kingdom Viridiplantae; phylum Streptophyta; class Magnoliopsida; order Asterales; family Asteraceae; genus Glebionis; species Glebionis coronaria. The sequence continues at coordinate 139,337,283 of CM046879.1, read as the reverse complement.
GGCATAATTTGGAACTTTCGGCTTATATAAGTTTATTATTATTATTATTATTATTATTATTATTATTATTATTATTATTATTATTATGTCATAATGAACTTTATAATAGCCGAATTTTTTTAAAGTAAGCCACAAAAAGTAAGCTTATGAAACATAACCAAGTAAGCTATAAGCCGAAACAATAACCCCTATGGCTTATGATCGATAATCTAATAAACTAAGATTGAGTGTTTGGATTAGCTTTTGATAGAAAAGGTGAAAAAAATCGCTTAAAAGTCTATAAGCCACAAAAAAGGGCTTATCAAACCCCCGATTATTTAAAGGAAGGGTTGTGTATTAATGGTACCCAATGTTGTGTTGTGTGAGAAGTGTGGAATAACCTCGATAATATCCCACCGACTAGGTAAAGAGTGTGAATAAATCAACACTATAACTCTATAAGCTTACCTAAAACTAGCTTGTTGAAAATTAGACAATGCAAAATAAACCAAGAATGAAACACCAAACTTTCATATATTTCTCAAACTAGAAACATATTACAAAACTAGAAACTAAAGAGGAAAGCTAAGAACACAACAAAATGTGTGTTTTGGTGTATCTAAACTCAAAGTGGAAGCTCTTATTTATAGCCTTCAAAGAAGCTCCCAATGTAGCAAGTTGCTACCAAGTTGCCTAGTTGCAACATACAAGTTGCTCCTACTTGCTTTCATTCATTGAATGTAAAACTTATTCAAATATGAGCCAAATTCAACTAATCTTCACATTGACGAATATTTTTTCAATCTCGTCGTGAACCATCATCATTTGTGGAGTCTTCAAACCAACCTTCATGTTGTCACAACGTTGATCAAGTCCAAACAATAATTGAACTTGATCCTAGCTAATACTTTAGTCAGCATATCTGCAAGATTTTTAGAAGTATGAACCTTCTAGATTCTAACTCCACCTTATTCGAGTATCTCACGTATGAAATGATATCGAACATCAATGTGCTTCGTCCTTGCGTGATAAACTTGATTTTTTGCTAAGTGAATTGCACTCTGATTGTCAGAATGCAGATTTATTCCAAGTTCACCGAGCAACCCTTGAAGCCAAATTGCAGCCTCTGTAATTGACATAGCCCTTAGTAGATCTTCGCTTGTCTAAATCTCCAACATAGTTGGAATCACAATATCCTGCCACCCACTGACTACTTCCATGTTCGAATACTAACCCGACATCTACTGTGTTATGGATATACCTTAGTATCCATTTCACACCTTGCCAATGTCCGTTTTTAGGGTTATGCATATACATGCTCAGCATCCCAACAACATGACTAATATTTGGTCGAGTACATATCATAGCATACATTAAGCTACCAACAACATTTGCATAAGGTACTTTTTCCATGTAAGCCCTTTGTGCATCATCTTTCGGTGACATACCAGCACTAATCTTAAATTGAGAAGCGAGTGGAGTACTAACTCGTTTTGTTTGCTTGTCGAACCTAAAACGCTTTAGAACCCTTCTCAGATATTGTTTCCGAGTCAAACAAAGCTTCCTCAATTTTTTGTCTCTGACTATCTCCATGCCGAGAATCATGTTTGCTTCACCGAGTTCCTTCATCTCAAATTCACTTTTCAACCGAGTCTTCAACTTTTCAATCTCGTCTAGACTTTGAGAAGCTATCAACATACCGTTTACATATAGTAGAAGATATACGAAGGACCTATCTTGCAACTTTTTCAAATAGACACAATGGTCGTATTTGCTTCTTGTGTACTTCGACTCCATCATAAACTTATCAAATCGCTTGTACCACTGCCTTGGGGATTGCTTTAATCCGTACAACAATTTATGAAGCTTACACAATTCATGCTCTTTTCCAACAACTTTGAATCCTTATGGTTGAACCATATAGATTTCCTCTTCCAAGTCTCCATGTAGAAATGCATCTGAACTATCCAACTCTGCTACCAAAGCCAGCAAAATTCTAATAGAGGAATGTTTTACCACTGGAGAAAAAACTTCATTATAATCAATTCCCTCTTTCTGAGCGTAGCCTTTAGCTACCAATCTTGCTTTGCAGCGAACATCATCTTGGCAAGGAAATCCTTCTTTCTTTGCATACACCCATTTACATCCAATTGCCTTATTCCCTTCTGGGAGGTTGGTCAACTCCAATGTCTGATTCTTCTGAAGAGGCATTTCTTCGCTCATGGCAATCCTCCACTTCTCGTTCTCTGAGTCTCGAACAGCTTCAGAGTAAGTAGTAGGAACATCATCAACTGCAATTGAAGATGCACAAGCCACCGTATCATTAAAGCGGGCAGGCTTTTTAGTTTTTCTTTTTGGCTTGCTAGTAGCAATTGATTCATGTTGTTGTTGTCGAGGTTCTTCAGGTTGAACCTCCTCTTCTTCAAAATCTCCTTCTTCCATAGGAGAATCATCATAGATTACTCTATCAGGTGGTACAATTATTCTTTCAAACTCCACCTTTTTGGGAGTTCCATCTAACTACTCTGCATTCACATTTTTCAACATGGCAGATTCATTAAAGGTGACACCACAAACGATACCCTTTGATTCCAGAGGTGATCCCCATGAATAATGCTTTCTTTGCTTTAGGATCTAACTTTGATTCCTGCACATGATAATACGTAGCGGAACCAAATACATGTATGGAATCATAATCAGTAGCAGGTTTCCCATACCATTTCTCCAATGGCGTCTTCCCATCAATAGCAGTTGATGGCAAACGATTAACGAGGTGACACGCATACGTCACAGCTTCAGCCCAAAATTCTTTACCCAACCCAGCATTGGATAACATACACCGAACTTTCTCCAGCAAGGTTCGGTTCATGCGTTCAGCCACCCCATTCTGTTGTGGTGTAGTGTATGTCTCACAGTGAAATGCCTCACGATGCCTTCATCTTCACAAAACTTTGTGAAAAGATCATTTTTATACTCTCCGCCATTATTGTCCGGAGATGTTTGATCTTTCTGCACGTCTGAGTTTCCATCATCTTTTTCTACTTGATGAACACTCCTAGCACTTCATCCTTTGTCTTCAACGTGTACACCAAAACTCTACGGGAAAAGTCATCAACAGAGGTCACATAATAGTGTCTCCCTTCTAAAGATTTTGTCTTTGAGGAACCCACACATCAGAGTGGACATAATCCAAGATACCTTGTGTCTTGTGGATAAGTGTCCCAAATTTCACCCTTGTCGTCTTCCCGTTGATGCAATGCTCACAGAGATCCAACTTACAGGACTTGAGTCCTTTCAATAATCCTTGCTTTATGAGCAAATTCAAGGATTTTTCTCCAGCATGTCCTAAGCGCATATGCCATAGTTAGCTTCACAGCTTCTGAGTTTCTATCGGTTACAGTTCCAACAATTGTTCTACCCTTGTAGTGATACGTGTTGTTTATTTTACGAATACCCTTCATTACTACAAGTACGCCAGAGATGATCTTCATAACCTCATCTTTCGCTCTTACTTCAAAACCTTTAGATTCTAAAGTACCAACGGAAATGAGATTCTTCTTCAACTTTGGCGAATAACGAACACCTTTCAAGGTCATAATTGTTCCGTCTTCATTCTGCAATCGAACGGAACCAATACCATGAGTAGTGAGGGGAGTTTCGTCTGCCGTATAAACAACTTCCTCATGTTCTTCAAAATTACTAAACCACTCTCGATGTGGTGTAATATGATGGCTACATGCGGAATCCAATAGCCATATATCAGAAGCACTTCTACTTGACGATGTTGCTAGTGAGAGATCTGATCACACTTGGTGACATTCGCCTCAGCCTTTCCCTTTATAGTGATTGTCTTTGGTTTTCAACTTAGGACAATCTCTCTTCCAATGACCTTTTTCATGACAAAAGGCACATTCATCTTTGCTTAGTTTTTGCCTTGACTTAGATCTCCATCTCTTATCGGTGCCCCTCTTCTGCGAACGACCTCTAACTAGCAAAACTTCCGCGTCTCCACTTGAACTAAAAGCAACACAAACTTCACTAAGAGACACGTCATCCTTCCCATCTAGTAGAGTTGTTTCAAGCAACTCGTACTCATCTGGAAGCGATCCCAAAAGTATCAATGCTAGATCTTGGTCTTTGAACACCTCGTCCATATTCATCAAATCGGTTACTAGTTGATTAAAACTAGTAATGTGATCATTCATTGTGGTACCCGGTACATATGTGAAGCGAAAAAGTCGCTTCTTCATAAAGAGCTTATTCTGACAATTCTTCTTCAGAAATTTCTCTTCCAAAGCAATCCACAATTTGTACAATTTGTAAGCGGATATTTCTTTTGAGAAAGCATACCGTTGCTCTCTCGAAAGACAAGAACGAATCGTACCACAAGCTAACCGATTGATGGTTAACCAATTCCTCTCTTCTACATCCTTTGGTTTACTTTCATCAATCGCAATGTCTAGACCTTGCTGAAAAAGAGCGTCTAGAACCTCACTTTGCCACATACCGAAATGGCCTGTGCCATCGAATACCTCCACCGCCAATCTAGCATTCGTCAAGACTGGTCTAGCCCAACTATGTTGGATCCACCAATGTGGATGTGGAAGGTACTTTGTCAACTTTGTCGTCCACCATTTCAAGTACAAATTAATTTTCAACAACTTCTAACCAAAGTCTTCTGATGTGGAAGATCAAATTAAATTGCAACCACAGAGCCTACTAAGGGGTGTTTGTTATTACGTTTTGGTTGAGATTATTTGCTTATTTCAATTTAAAAACGCAAATAATGTGTTTTAAGTGTTTGGCAAAAACAATTTAATAACTGCTTTTTTGCGTTTGACTTGCTTAAAACGTCGTTTTCTGGCTGTAGGAGGGGACCAACTTTTGGAAAACGCTATTCTCTTTTTGTGGTAATATTACAAAGTTGCCCCCACATCACTCTTCTTTATTTATAATGCAAATGTCTATTTTGGTCATTTTACTATTATATGATGAAATAATTTAGTTTCCCAAACATAATTATTTGATTAATACTTTATCAAACAAAATAATCAAATCCAAACACTATATTTTAAAAACACGTTTTGTAACCACTGATTATCTGCTTATTCATTTTCAAAACTCATAATCTATTTTGAATAAGTAATACCAAACACCCCCTAAGAATAACCTCGGCTCTTGATACCACTTGTTGTGGAATAACCGCGATAATATCCCACCGACTAGGTAAAGAGTGTGAATAAATCAACACTATAAGCTTACCCCAAAACTAGCTTGTTGAAAATTAAACAATGCAAAATAAACCAAGAATGAAACACCAAACTTTCATATATTTCTCAAAGTAGAAACATATTACAAAACTAGAAACATATTACAAAACTAGAAACTAAAGAGGAAAGCTACAACAAGAGTACTTGTATGTGTGTTTTGGTGTATCTAAGCTCTAAGTGGAAGCTCTTATTTATAGCCTTCAAAGAAGCTCCCAATGTAGCAAGTTGCTACCAAGTTGCCTAGTTGCAACATACAAGTTGCTCCCACTTGCTTGCATTCATTGAATGTAAAGCTTATTCAAATATGAGCCAAATTCAACAAGAAGCTCTTCAACAAAATAGTTGTGTGGGTGTCTGCATAGGGAGATAGTTACTTGCCGTTAAATAAATTAAGAAAACCCGTTTATATATGCTCATAAACCTAAGCTTATCCAAACACTTCGATAGGCTTATTTTGGCTATAAACCCCATAAAAAAGCTAAAGTCTAACACCCGGTAAACTAATAGGCTGAAAAACGTGGCTTATGAGCTTAGCAAAAATCGGATAAACTCATAAAAGAAGCTAACCATGCAACAACTTACATTATTTACTCACATTTAGTATGTTCTATGCGCTAATGAATGACTGCATATTGTTTGCAGCTTGTGGAGCCACATACGAAGGTCATATGCTAGCTGTGTAGCAAATAGAAATTAGATATAATCGGGAGAGAATGGAATCTGGGCATGGTAAAACGAGACTGAACGTAGAAGGCGATAGACTAAGCAACTTGCCCGATGACCTTATCCATAAAATCCTTTCTCTTGTCGGCATAAAACTTGCTGTCCAAACAAGTGCTTTGTCATCTAGATGGAGGTATCTTTGGACTACGTTGCCGTGTCTTAATTTCTTAACCGATGATTTCAAAAGGATGTCCAAGTTTTGCAACTTTGTTCCTCATGTTTTATCTTGCCGCAATAATCAAATAGAAATTTCTTCAGCTAAACTCAGTTTTCAGGGAAAGGCTAGTCAGGAGTTTGTCACAGAGATTCTGAACTATGCGTTCTCCCACAATGTCAAACAACTAATTGTTTCATGCTTGAGTGCAACTGAATTCCCTCTTTCTCTGTTTAGTTCTGAGTCTCTCGAACATCTCACTATTACTGGACTTTCTCTTATTCTCACATCAACATGGGAGCTCAAAAGTTTAACAACATTGCACCTCGAATATATCGCTTTTAATGACGAGGTTACTGCCAAAGATACTGGTATTTTCTCTAAATGTGCAAACTTGAAGAAACTCGTGTTAAGATATTGCACAATGAGTAGATCAAATGGTATTGATATTTGTCATCCTGGACTCTCTGATCTCACACTTGAACATCGGACCCATTCCAAAGATGTTATAAATGTGGTTGCGCCTCAACTAAAGAATCTCACTGTTATAAATGTGGCTGCGCATCTGATTTCTGCACCTGAGCTTGTGTCCCTGCGATTTGAAGGTCTGCAATATCAATGGTTGAAGTTTTCTTCATATGAGTTATGTTCTTTGGAAAATGTGGATATATGTATTACCAGCGAGCGTTTATATAAACGGAACAAGCCAGACGCTCATACAATTTTTGATCTACTTCAACAGCTCCATAGTGTCAAATATCTTACGCTCAACATGGACATTTTTCAGGTGAGATGGTATCGGAATCAGTCTTCAGTCTTTATAGTGTGAGTTATGTGGTCGCCATAGCAGTAATATTAAGGATTAATCTTAACTTAACTCATAATTCCTAATTTCAGTATTAAAGTGAAATTGTTTTTTTTTCAAGTTATGTAGAACACCGGATATTCTTTTGTGTAATAGTTTGGTGCTCAACGTTATTTGATACTTCCAAGACGTTATTGTCCTGTATCTTATACTCATAAGTAATTCTTATTATGTAATTTCTTTTGCAGCTTCTTTCTCCACTACTGGAATTAATCTCATATCAACCTTCTCCGTTTGTTAACTTGAAGAGCTTAAAGGTTTATTCAAGTGTGTTATATGCTAAATCGCTACAAACTATACCCGCTGAAGTCAAAAAGTATTTGCTAGATGGTTCTCCAGGTGCCACCTTCACAGAGGTCTCATATGAGGTATTTACGCCAATACGCCATGAGAATATCGTCTTACTTACTATGCATTGTGCTTAGGGATGGCAATGGGGCGGGTAGGGTCGGGGATCATATTTCCCATCCCCATCCGTAAATGTCATTAACCATCCCCATCCCCGATCCCATACCCGATGGGGATTTAAATCGCAATCCCATCCCCGTCCTCATTGGGGATGGGGATTGGGGATTTTTTTTTCTCATGTATATTTATGTTAAATAGTTATCGTAACATCTAAAAAATTATAACAAGCACTAAATTTGGGCGTAGGAATTAGGTTTTAAAAATGCATAATTGTATTAATAGTTTTACATATCTAATACAATCATACATGCATCAACATCAGTTGAAACAAAAGTAAAATTATGGAAAATAAAAAGAGAACTCAAATAAACACATAACAAAAGCAAATATATGAAATAAATTATGAGGCCTCTACTAAATAATGGTATATTTAAACTTAAAATACTTCGGGTATGGGTTCGGGTACGGGTTTGGGTACCCATAAGGTATTACCATCCCCACCCCCATCCCCATATATATTATCGGGGATTCCCCATACCCATCCCCATCCCCATCCCCGGTCAACTTGGGGATTCCCCGGTTAAAGCGGGTTCGGTTATTGGGTCCCCATCGGGTACGGGTTTTATTGCCATCCCTAATTGACTTCTTCACATTAATGATGTTGACATTTTAAACTGCTAATACAAAATTGTATTTTTAGACTTAGCTCTTTCAAACATATTCAGTTAAGTCAAACGCATGTTCGTTTTCTGGTCACACAAACATTGCACTGTTGTTTTAGATATAACTAGAAGTGAAAAAGTGTAGTCACTCGTTACCAAGCGTGGCCTGGTTTTAAGAATCTATTTATAACACTATAATCTTTTTTCATGTACTTCGACTTCATGTTTTATGTTAAAGGTTGTACTGTAGTAGAATTGATTCGCAAATTTTCTTAGAGTGAAAAGCTCTTTGTTCCTTTTCTTGTATACAGTTAAAGTAAATCTGAAAAAAGAAATGAATTGTAAGGGAAAAAACTTGCGTGTCTAGAGCAATTGGTTAGCCACTTCTGGAAGTAATGTATTACATTAGTCTGGTTTTTGTCTCATTGGTTAGACGAAGCTTGTTTTGGATGTTACGTTCGCTATGTGCTAAACTGAACAGTCAATGTTCACTACCCAGTAAGCTAGTAAGACCCATAACTTTACATGTTCGTGTAAAAAACTAAGAAAGGGTATATTAAATTGGGAATTTTTGATAGTAAATCAATTATAGTCGCATGTTGCTTCTAAAAACTATATGTTTCATTCAGGAGATGAGAGTATTGAAGTATGCCGAATTAGCACATATCTATATCGCAGAACTACGGGTGATGCTAGAGCATGAGAAAGCAAATATCGAGAAAACTATAGCTCATTTGGATCAAGGTATGGCACCAATGGAATGCCATGAGCTAAATATATATCAGCAAGATAAAATGCAAATTAACAAGTTGCACATGAGTGATCAGATTTTGTTCAAAAAAGGAAAGAATAAAAAAATGAGGAAACAAATCAATAGCTGTTGGAAAGATATAGGTGCTCAGATCAAACATGGGAAAGAAACGACTTCTGGTATTATTTCAAAGTTGTGTTGCATTGAAGAATTACTACCAAGGCTTCCTGCATCAAAGAGGGCCCAGATAGAAACATCCTTCTCTAGGTTGTGCATTGAGGCTGACACTGTCATAAATGCTATAATGAATTCTATGAAGATCCAATCTGACGAGAAGCAAAGCCGTTTAAGTATCTACTTTCATGACCTTGCTATGTCAGCGAAGCCTTCGTTTTAGCTAATTGTATGTTTTTTATTCCTATGTACTCAGAAGTGATAACTATGTCAAAGACTGGTCGCATTGTATCCTCTGCTTTGCTTTTAGGTCTTGGTGCCTTTTGTGTATCGGAAAGACGGGAATGGTGGAGTATTGCAGTGTATATTCTTCTGTTTATGGATTCAACTTTAATGGTATGTTGTTTGCCGCTATCCTATTAAACTAAGACATGGCGATTATTTGGGTTGTAATATCTTAAGTATGATATTTAAGCTGGCAGAGACAAAAACACACATAGCAATTAGGGGTGAGCAACAACCCAGCACCGCACTTAATTGCACCAGACCACATTTTGCAGTTTCGGTTTTGCGGGTTTTAATCACTCCCCTTGTATAATTAATATAATTAATGTGTGTTTTTGTGGTTTTTGGTTTACAATGTGTATTTTTTCGGTTATGGCAATACATATATTTAACGAAACACACTTTACTTTACTTTATAACTTATAAGAATATTAATCATAATATGCACTCGGAGCCTTATGACACACATTAAATAACCAATGTGTCGTTTTTGGTTTTAGAATAATCAACTTGGGATGAGGTGTGGATTTTGTGGTGCGATTTTACGATAAAATTGAACCGCGTCGTATTTTGCGGTTTTTCTACCTTCTTAAAACCAATCCACCGGTTTTTTGGAACAATTTTATTTGTGAATTTTACAATTTTACGAATTACAATGCGATTTTTGTCACCTGTGAATTACCAAATCCGCTACAAGCAACCCAAGTTCTATTTGACAGTTTTTATTACATAAATTATAAAAATACATTTAACTAAAATAAATATGTAAAATGACAAAATACTCCAATCAATTTTCAGTTTCAAAAAGAAGTTTTCATCTTTTAAAAAACAAACGCTACGAGAATCTTTGCAACACTTCAACAGCTTGCAGAGGTGTTGCAAAGATTTTGGTGGAAAAAAAATAGATTATATAACGATTAAATTAATGTTAACGTGTAAGAGTTTGAATCAAAATAAAATAAATATATTAAAATCAGTATTGCAACAAAAGTTTACAAGGTCGATTCATTGCTATAAGGCCATCAATCTTTTTCGATTTATGTAAATGACGATTAACGACGGTTAAGAGAAGTTAAACTTATCGAAAACCTGCAAATCTTGCCGAAAATACTGCAAAATCTTCATAAACTTAGATTTATCACTTATAGTAAATATTTATATGTATGATAAATTGGATCTAAAGAATAATATTGTCGAAAGTACCTGAAACTCGTTAAAAATACCAAAAATTTGTCAAAAGTACTTAAAACTCGTTAAAAATACTCAAAATTTGTCAGAAGTACCTAAAATGAAATGCTCCAATTAATCATTGAATAGTCTCGTCTAAAACGATTAAAAATTACAAGTAATCGACCGACCAACTACCTATTCATGATTTTTTCATATTAAATATAAATGTTTAGAGATAAAGATTGTAAGTGAGTTTGAGAAATTTTGTGAAATTGTCATGCGGAAAAATAAGATTTTTTAAAAAAGTGGGTTGTAGGTTGTTTAACCGAATCAGCCCAAATGCAAACCACAAGTCCAGAAATCCAGAATAAAACTCTCAAATTAACCGTCCGGCAGGCAGGCAACCGGAGAACCACAAACTCCGACAATGCCCCCCTCCAACCAAAATACCAACAACAGAAACCTAACAACATTCTTAAATACAGGAATTCACCATTTCGAAGATTCAAATACCGTATTCATTGACCCAGTTCGCGTACTTAATACGTCCTACACCAGTGTTAGGATTAACTCATCTTCTTACTACTCTAGATTCTTTGAACCGGTTCAATTTCATGAACAAGAAGAAGAAGAAGATAAAGTTGGGGTTAAAAGGAAACGTAAACGTAAAGTCAAGAAAACTGTTTTGCTTAATTCAAGAGAACAAGCTGCTGATCAAAGACATCAGGTAAAATAAACTCTTTTTTATTTAAACCAATATATAATTTAGTGTTAATTTTCACCCGGTTCAAAAAATATTATGCTGTAGTCTTGTTTGATTTTTTGTAAATGTACCTCATGGTTTTGTGTCATAGTTCCTTCCCGGTCTACAGTTTACGTGCTTCCGGTTTATTGCAAAATTTGTGTGTTTATGTAAGCTTATTATTACTACATAATAAACTTATGTAGGTTTATATTTTTCAAAATAAGCTGAAAAAGCTCGTACGCCCAGAAATGAACTAAAGAAACACCTTAGTGTAACCGGACAGATGAACGTTAAGAAAATTATGTGTCACGTTCATTAAAATGTTAACCAAATAGGTGAACATAAGTGAATGTAGTCAAATGAACGATTCAAAATGTAATTTTTTTTTTTTTTTTGTGCTCATTTGTTTAAGTATAACTGTTATACTGGAAATAATTTATAATGGGCGTTATATTAGAAGAAAAACAAGCAAATATACATGAATGATATAGTAAACGGATAATAATATGACAGAATGTAAATGGATGAACTAGAGTCATGTCTGTGTCCTGTTTAGTTTCTTAAACCGGACACATTTGCTAAATAAAGTAACAATTTGCCGTGAAAAGTTAAGGTGTTAATTACGAGGTTAATTAGTAAAGCAAGTTGTATACTGTGTTATGTTCTGGTGGAACTAAAGCTATATGACTAGATTGATTAGTGTATGTGCAATTGGGGGTGTGATTGTTGCAGAGGGCGAAACCGTTTTTGGTGAAGGCGCATGAGTGTTTGATGGAAGCTAGTGATCTTTTGTTAAATTTGCCGAAATTGAGGAGTGATGAGTTTATTGCTTGTGATTCTGGACAGTCAACCGATGAACATTCGTTTGTTGAGCTTGGGAGTGTATGGCAAGCTCCGTTGTTTGAAATAGCTCTGGCTCCTCATGAAGATTGCAGACAAACAGAAGGTACGTGTACTTTATATCTGCATTCATTAGCATATGCATCGCCGTGAAAATCTTTAAAGAGGTTGAGAGTTACGAACGTTAGTTATAAGGCTTGAATGATTGTATTTGTAGCAGTAATACGGAGTAGAACTTATGGGCTTGTTTCCATTGCTAATTTAGTTGCCAATGAATACTCTTTGAAATCTTTTGCTGAGGAGCCTATGGTTCAAATCGTAGAAGGTGCATAATCGTAGGGAAGTAAAAGGTCTCAACATGTATGTACAATTGTACATATAGCAAAATATCAATGTCAAATGTGAGAGGTGTTAACCACTCAAGGGTGGCCTAGTGGCAAAAAGATTTGTGGCTATCACTCCAAAGTGTGTGAGGTCTCAAGTTCAATTCCCACTAGGTGCAAACAATCTTGAAGTGGCCACGCCAACCTCCTGAAAAGGGAGGGCTTTACCTGGTTTGAGTCTGTGTGGCGGTGGGCTCAAACCCCGTGGATTAGTCGGCCAATGAGTCGGAAATCACGGTTACCAAAAAAAAAAAAAAAAAAAAAAAAAAAAAAAAAAAAAAAAACAAAAAAAAAATAAAAAAATGTGAGAGGTGTTGCGGAAACATAAACTAATGAGCGCATCCGATATAGACATTGTAGAGGCAACAGCGTAGGCATGTTTGACATTGTTGGCTTAAATTTTTAGAAAACAAAAACAACGTCATGTTAAGCTTCCATCTAAAATCTATTGGTTCTTTTAATGTGTATTTATTTGCCTTAAATCGTGCAAGTGAATTTGATTGATTAATCGAAGGGGCTAATTGCTGTAAGATATGGTTGTGAGCCAACAGATTATTAAGTGTGTAAATGTTAAAATGGAGATATTGTTACTTTATCCCTCAAGTATAGCAAGCAGGGCTTAACATTCACCCACTGGTTCATCTTCATCAACATAGCCCCCAACACACTCCCTATATTAAATGCTGCTTGCAGACTGCAATTTTTTTCAATAAACTGTAAATTTAATTAACAAACAACTTCTTCGTCACCCTACAAAATGTATTAACTTAGAATTCCAATCTAAGAGTATAATACCATGACAGTGGCTGGCATTTAATAACACGATACTGGTTGTAATCAGCTACTTTGCACTAAAATAGACATTTCAGGAAGTTATTTTAAAAAACTAGCCAAACTGATGAAATCATATTTTGACTGTCTACTTGGGTTCACAATCGGTTAAGGTTAGAATGCTATGTTGTAGCAATAATGTTTGATGCTGCACAAGTACGCAAGCTATTTAAGTTCAGATTACACTCGTCTCCTTACTTAATTTGTTCCTCAGGTATCCTATCTGTTCAAAACTGTGAAAAAAGAAAGATTCCAGCGTTTGGGAGCTTGGTTGCTAATGAGACGAGCAGTGACATGGAGGCTGATTTCCTAAATCGCACATACATAATACCGAAACAGAGTTCCTTCTACATGGTGCGTTTATACTATTAATACATTATATTTAGTAAACAGTATGGTATTGCTCATTGAGAAAAAAGAAAACCTATAGTTGGTGGAACACTGCAAATTTATCTTTCTTATACCCTTCCGTGCTTCATATGTGTTTTTAAAGTTGCTTTAATACTTAAACTTTATTCAGTCTGGTTTAATAACTCCATGTTTTTTTCTTTGATTCACATGTGGAAGTCTGATCTGAAGCAGATTCATGGTCTAATTCCTGGTAATGTTTGATTTGTAAAACTTAGATTTTTTATTCATAAGTCATTCATAAGGTGATAGCAATAAGGTTGAACAGATCAATGCATCAAATATTGTTCAGCTATAGTGAATTGGCTAAGAATATATGATCACATGATCTTGTAGAAGTTCCATTATCCTACATTCCGTAGCATCACATATGTATATACTCTATCAAAAATATAAATTTACTTGTTGTGCAAAAGATATCAGGCTTTGTTAAACATGAAAATTTATTTCTTCAATGCATCTTCTTGCAGGGAAACGTGATCATGGATTTAATCTTATTTTGATTGACCCACCTTGGGAAAATAGCAGTGCTTCCCAGAAATTGAAGTAAGTATTTGTATTCATTAAGTTTTACCTTTACCATATATTGTACACATCTAGTGTAAGTCAATTTTGGCCTCTTAATCCAGGTATTAGGCTACTCTATAAAAGAATTTCAAGCCTAAAACACATAAGCTTCACATATCTGGCAGGCGACATACACAAAATCTACGCAAAAAATACTAAAACTCGTCTGACAAACATCACTCTGTATATTAGGCCTACTATAACACTTTTGTATTATTCATGTCTAAAATCAGGCATAGTTATTTTTGAGAGATCTATAAAATTTAACCAATTCACTTCTCATGATTTCAGGTACCCAACTTTACCCAATCGTTACTTCTTGTCACTTCCTATCACGAGACTTGCTCATGCAGATGGAGCCTTGGTAGCTCTGTGGGTAACCAATAAGGAGAAATTACGGATATTTGTGGAAAAAGAGCTATTCCCTAAATGGGGAGTCAAGTACATGGCAACTCATTATTGGTTGAAGGTAATTTGTCGTCGTCTTCAATTCTTCTTGCTGAAAAGAGGACTTTAAAGTTTTTGAACCATCAAATCCTTCTTATTTAGTACATACCTTTTACAGGTGAAAGCAGATGGTTCTTTGATTGGCGAATTAGATCTTTTTCATCATAGGCCATATGAATGTCTTGTTCTTGGTTACTGTCATGGAAAGGTGAAGTACCTGAACAAGTTATCAAGTTTATTTCCCTTTTCTTAGATTAACTAATTTCTTTAAATCCACCCTTGCTATATTATGCGTTCTGATAAATCTTCTACTTCAAATGCAGGATGAGGATGAGGATGCTGAGTGTTTTTCAAGACTAAAATCCATTCCAGACGGTCAAGTGTTTATCAGTATACCTGGAGATTACTCGAGGAAGCCCCCAGTTGGAGGTAGGCATATATCTTGCATCTGAATATCTACCTTTGCAGTTATATGGTCGTATGTTTGGATTGTAGTATGAAATAAGCAGTTTGGAATGATCATCTTGAAACTGTTAGTCAAAATTAATTATTTTACTCTCATGTAATCCGATAAGCAGTTTGGATTAGCAATACCAAACACCCTTAAAGCTACTTTATTGTATTGATATACAATAAGCAGTTGATCAGTTTTAATAAGCAATCCCAAACACCATGTAAAGCTGTTTTTAGGGCCAATAATCCCATGTATTATTCTTTGCATACACCCATTTACATCCATTGCCTTATTCCCTTCTGGGAGGTTGGTCAACTCCAATGTCTGATTCTTCTGAAGAGGCATTTCTTCGCTCATGGCAATCCTCCACTTCTCTTTCTCTGAGTCTCGAACCGCTTCAGAGTAAGTAGTAGGAACATCATCAGCTGCAATTGAAGATGCACAAGCCACCGTATCATTAAAGCGGGCAGGCTTTTTAGTTTTTCTTTTTGGCTTGCTAGTAGCAATTGATTCATGTTGTTGTTGTCGAGGTTCTTCAGGTTGAACCTCCTCTTCTTCAAAATCTCCTTCTTCCATAGGAGAATCATCATAGATTACTCTATCAGGTGGTACAATTATTCTTTCAAACTCCACCTTTTTGGGAGTTCCATCTAACTACTCTGCATTCACATTTTTCAACATGGCAGATTCATTAAAGGTGACACCACAAACGATACCCTTTGATTCCAGAGGTGATCCCCATGAATAATGCTTTCTTTGCTCTAGGATCTAACTTTGATTCCTGCACATGATAATACGTAGCGGAACCAAATACATGTATGGAATCATAATCAGTAGCAGGTTTCCCATACCATTTCTCCAATGGCGTCTTCCCATCAATAGCAGTTGATGGCAAACGATTAACGAGGTGACACACATACGTCACAGCTTCAGCCCAAAATTCTTTACCCAACCCAGCATTGGATAACATACACCGAACTTTCTCCAGCAAGGTTCGGTTCATGCGTTCAGCCACCCCATTCTGTTGTGGTGTAGTGTATGTCTCACAGTGAAATGCCTCACGATGCCTTCATCTTCACAAAACTTTGTGAAAAGATCATTTTTATACTCTCCGCCATTATTGTCCGGAGATGTTTGATCTTTCTGCACGTCTGAGTTTCCATCATCTTTTTCTACTTGATGAACACTCCTAGCACTTCATCCTTTGTCTTCAACGTGTACACCAAAACTCTACGGGAAAAGTCATCAACAGAGGTCACATAATAGTGTCTCCCTTCTAAAGATTTTGTCTTTGAGGAACCCACACATCAGAGTGGATATAATCCAAGATACCTTGTGTCTTGTGGATAAGTGTCCCAAATTTCACCCTTGTCGTCTTCCCGTTGATGCAATGCTCACAGAGATCCAACTTACAGGACTTGAGTCCTTTCAATAATCCTTGCTTTATGAGCAAATTCAAGGATTTTTCTCCAGCATGTCCTAAGCGCATATGCCATAGTTAGCTTCACAGCTTCTGAGTTTCTATCGGTAACAACTGCTACAGTTCCAACAATTGTTCTACCCTTGTAGTGATACGTGTTGTTTATTTTACGAATACCCTTCATTACTACAAGTACGCCAGAGATGATCTTCATAACCTCATCTTTGGCTCTTACTTCAAAACCTTTAGATTCTAAAGTACCAACGGAAATGAGATTCTTCTTCAACTTTGGCGAATAACGAACACCTTTCAAGGTCATAATTGTTCCGTCTTCATTCTGCAATCGAACGGAACCAATACCATGAGTAGTGAGGGGAGTTTCGTCTGCCGTATAAACAACTTCCTCATGTTCTTCAAAATTACTAAACCACTCTCGATGTGGTGTAATATGATGGCTACATGCGGAATCCAATAGCCATATATCAGAAGCACTTCTACTTGACGATGTTGCTAGTGAGAGATCTGATCACACTTGGTGACATTCGCCTCAGCCTTTCCCTTTATAGTGATTGTCTTTGGTTTTCAACTTAGGACAATCTCTCTTCCAATGACCTTTTTCATGACAAAAGGCACATTCATCTTTGCTTAGTTTTTGCCTTGACTTAGATCTCCATCTCTTATCGGTGCCCCTCTTCTGCGAACGACCTCTAACTAGCAAAACTTCCGCGTCTCCACTTGAACTAATCTGCTTGTCCTTCCTTCTCAGTTCTTTACTATACAAAGCAGCACAAACTTCACTAAGAGACACGTCATCCTTCCCATCTAGTAGAGTTGTTTCAAGCAACTCGTACTCATCTGGAAGCGATCCCAAAAGTATCAATGCTAGATCTTGGTCTTTGAACACCTCGTCCATATTCATCAAATCGGTTACTAGTTGATTAAAACTAGTAATGTGATCATTCATTGTGGTACCCGGTACATATGTGAAGCGAAAAAGTCGCTTCTTCATAAAGAGCTTATTCTGACAATTCTTCTTCAGAAATTTCTCTTCCAAAGCAATCCACAATTTGTACAATTTGTAAGCGGATATTTCTTTTGAGAAAGCATACCGTTGCTCTCTCGAAAGACAAGAACGAATCGTACCACAAGCTAACCGATTGATGGTTAACCAATTCCTCTCTTCTACATCCTTTGGTTTACTTTCATCAATCGCAATGTCTAGACCTTGCTGAAAAAGAGCGTCTAGAACCTCACTTTGCCACATACCGAAATGGCCTGTGCCATCGAATACCTCCACCGCCAATCTAGCATTCGTCAAGACTGGTCTAGCCCAACTATGTTGGATCCACCAATGTGGATGTGGAAGGTACTTTGTCAACTTTGTCGTCCACCATTTCAAGTACAAATTAATTTTCAACAACTTCTAACCAAAGTCTTCTGATGTGGAAGATCAAATTAAATTGCAACCACAGAGCCTACTAAGGGGTGTTTGTTATTACGTTTTGGTTGAGATTATTTGCTTTATTTCAATTTAAAAACGCAAATAATGTGTTTTAAGTGTTTGGCAAAAACAATTTAATAACTGCTTTTTTGCGTTTGACTTGCTTAAAACGTCGTTTTCTGGCTGTAGGAGGGGACCAACTTTTGGAAAACGCTATTCTCTTTTTGTGGTAATATTACAAAGTTGCCCCCACATCACTCTTCTTTATTTATAATGCAAATGTCTATTTTGGTCATTTTACTATTATATGATGAAATAATCTAGTTTCCCAAACATAATTATTTGATTAATACTTTATCAAACAAAATAATCAAATCCAAACACTATATTTTAAAAACACGTTTTGTAACCACTGATTATCTGCTTATTCATTTTCAAAACTCATAATCTATTTTGAATAAGTAATACCAAACACCCCCTAAGAATAACCTCGGCTCTTGATACCACTTGTTGTGGAATAACCGCGATAATATCCCACCGACTAGGTAAAGAGTGTGAATAAATCAACACTATAAGCTTACCCCAAAACTAGCTTGTTGAAAATTAAACAATGCAAAATAAACCAAGAATGAAACACCAAACTTTCATATATTTCTCAAAGTAGAAACATATTACAAAACTAGAAACATATTACAAAACTAGAAACTAAAGAGGAAAGCTACAACAAGAGTACTTGTATGTGTGTTTTGGTGTATCTAAGCTCAAAGTGGAAGCTCTTATTTATAGCCTTCAAAGAAGCTCCCAATGTAGCAAGTTGCTACCAAGTTGCCTAGTTGCAACATACAAGTTGCTCCCACTTGCTTGCATTCATTGAATGTAAAGCTTATTCAAATATGAGCCAAATTCAACAAGAAGCTCTTCAACAAAATAGTTGTGTGGGTGTCTGCATAGGGAGATAGTTACTTGCCGTTAAATAAATTAAGAAAACCCGTTTATATATGCTCATAAACCTAAGCTTATCCAAACACTTCGATAGGCTTATTTTGGCTATAAACCCCATAAAAAAGCTAAAGTCTAACACCCGGTAAACTAATAGGCTGAAAAACGTGGCTTATGAGCTTAGCAAAAATCGGATAAACTCATAAAAGAAGCTAACCATGCAACAACTTACATTATTTACTCACATTTAGTATGTTCTATGCGCTAATGAATGACTGCATATTGTTTGCAGCTTGTGGAGCCACATACGAAGGTCATATGCTAGCTGTGTAGCAAATAGAAATTAGATATAATCGGGAGAGAATGGAATCTGGGCATGGTAAAACGAGACTGAACGTAGAAGGCGATAGACTAAGCAACTTGCCCGATGACCTTATCCATAAAATCCTTTCTCTTGTCGGCATAAAACTTGCTGTCCAAACAAGTGCTTTGTCATCTAGATGGAGGTATCTTTGGACTACGTTGCCGTGTCTTAATTTCTTAACCGATGATTTCAAAAGGATGTCCAAGTTTTGCAACTTTGTTCCTCATGTTTTATCTTGCCGCAATAATCAAATAGAAATTTCTTCAGCTAAACTCAGTTTTCAGGGAAAGGCTAGTCAGGAGTTTGTCACAGAGATTCTGAACTATGCGTTCTCCCACAATGTCAAACAACTAATTGTTTCATGAACTGAATTCCCTCTTTCTCTGTTTAGTTCTGAGTCTCTCGAACATCTCACTATTACTGGACTTTCTCTTATTCTCACATCAACATGGGAGCTCAAAAGTTTAACAACATTGCACCTCGAATATATCGCTTTTAATGACGAGGTTACTGCCAAAGATACTGGTATTTTCTCTAAATGTGCAAACTTGAAGAAACTCGTGTTAAGATATTGCACAATGAGTAGATCAAATGGTATTGATATTTGTCATCCTGGACTCTCTGATCTCACACTTGAACATCGGACCCATTCCAAAGATGTTATAAATGTGGTTGCGCCTCAACTAAAGAATCTCACTGTTATAAATGTGGCTGCGCATCTGATTTCTGCACCTGAGCTTGTGTCCCTGCGATTTGAAGGTCTGCAATATCAATGGTTGAAGTTTTCTTCATATGAGTTATGTTCTTTGGAAAATGTGGATATATGTATTACCAGCGAGCGTTTATATAAACGGAACAAGCCAGACGCTCATACAATTTTTGATCTACTTCAACAGCTCCATAGTGTCAAATATCTTACGCTCAACATGGACATTTTTCAGGTGAGATGGTATCGGAATCAGTCTTCAGTCTTTATAGTGTGAGTTATGTGGTCGCCATAGCAGTAATATTAAGGATTAATCTTAACTTAACTCATAATTCCTAATTTCAGTATTAAAGTGAAATTGTTTTTTTTTCAAGTTATGTAGAACACTGGATATTCTTTTGTGTAATAGTTTGGTGCTCAACGTTATTTGATACTTCCAAGACGTTATTGTCCTGTATCTTATACTCATAAGTAATTCTTATTATGTAATTTCTTTTGCAGCTTCTTTCTCCACTACTGGAATTAATCTCATATCAACCTTCTCCGTTTGTTAACTTGAAGAGCTTAAAGGTTTATTCAAGTGTGTTATATGCTAAATCGCTACAAACTATACCCGCTGAAGTCAAAAAGTATTTGCTAGATGGTTCTCCAGGTGCCACCTTCACAGAGGTCTCATATGAGGTATTTACGCCAATACGCCATGAGAATATCGTCTTACTTACTATGCATTGTGCTTAGGGATGGCAATGGGGCGGGTAGGGTCGGGGATCATATTTCCCATCCCCATCCGTAAATGTCATTAACCATCCCCATCCCCGATCCCATACCCGATGGGGATTTAAATCGCAATCCCATCCCCGTCCTCATTGGGGATGGGGATTGGGGATTTTTTTTTCTCATGTATATTTATGTTAAATAGTTATCGTAACATCTAAAAAATTATAACAAGCACTAAATTTGGGCGTAGGAATTAGGTTTTAAAAATGCATAATTGTATTAATAGTTTTACATATCTAATACAATCATACATGCATCAACATCAGTTGAAACAAAAGTAAAATTATGGAAAATAAAAAGAGAACTCAAATAAACACATAACAAAAGCAAATATATGAAATAAATTATGAGGCCTCTACTAAATAATGGTATATTTAAACTTAGAATACTTCGGGTATGGGTTCGGGTACGGGTTTGGGTACCCATAAGGTATTACCATCCCCACCCCCATCCCCATATATATTATCGGGGATTCCCCATACCCATCCCCATCCCCATCCCCGGTCAACTTGGGGATTCCCCGGTTAAAGCGGGTTCGGTTATTGGGTCCCCATCGGGTACGGGTTTTATTGCCATCCCTAATTGACTTCTTCACATTAATGATGTTGACATTTTAAACTGCTAATACAAAATTGTATTTTTAGACTTAGCTCTTTCAAACATATTCAGTTAAGTCAAACGCATGTTCGTTTTCTGGTCACACAAACATTGCACTGTTGTTTTAGATATAACTAGAAGTGAAAAAGTGTAGTCACTCGTTACCAAGCGTGGCCTGGTTTTAAGAATCTATTTATAACACTATAATCTTTTTTCATGTACTTCGACTTCATGTTTTATGTTAAAGGTTGTACTGTAGTAGAATTGATTCGCAAATTTTCTTAGAGTGAAAAGCTCTTTGTTCCTTTTCTTGTATACAGTTAAAGTAAATCTGAAAAAAGAAATGAATTGTAAGGGAAAAAACTTGCGTGTCTAGAGCAATTGGTTAGCCACTTCTGGAAGTAATGTATTACATTAGTCTGGTTTTTGTCTCATTGGTTAGACGAAGCTTGTTTTGGATGTTACGTTCGCTATGTGCTAAACTGAACAGTCAATGTTCACTACCCAGTAAGCTAGTAAGACCCATAACTTTACATGTTCGTGTAAAAAACTAAGAAAGGGTATATTAAATTGGGAATTTTTGATAGTAAATCAATTATAGTCGCATGTTGCTTCTAAAAACTATATGTTTCATTCAGGAGATGAGAGTATTGAAGTATGCCGAATTAGCACATATCTATATCGCAGAACTACGGGTGATGCTAGAGCATGAGAAAGCAAATATCGAGAAAACTATAGCTCATTTGGATCAAGGTATGGCACCAATGGAATGCCATGAGCTAAATATATACAGCAAGTAAATGCAAATTAACAAGTTGCACATGAGTGATCAGATTTTGTTCAAAAAAGGAAAGAATAAAAAAATGAGGAAACAAATCAATAGCTGTTGGAAAGATATAGGTGCTCAGATCAAACATGGGAAAGAAACGACTTCTGGTATTATTTCAAAGTTGTGTTGCATTGAAGAATTACTACCAAGGCTTCCTGCATCAAAGAGGGCCCAGATAGAAACATCCTTCTCTAGGTTGTGCATTGAGGCTGACACTGTCATAAATGCTATAATGAATTCTATGAAGATCCAATCTGACGAGAAGCAAAGCCGTTTAAGTATCTACTTTCATGACCTTGCTATGTCAGCGAAGCCTTCGTTTTAGCTAATTGTATGTTTTTTATTCCTATGTACTCAGAAGTGATAACTATGTCAAAGACTGGTCGCATTGTATCCTCTGCTTTGCTTTTAGGTCTTGGTGCCTTTTGTGTATCGGAAAGACGGGAATGGTGGAGTATTGCAGTGTATATTCTTCTGTTTATGGATTCAACTTTAATGGTATGTTGTTTGCCGCTATCCTATTAAACTAAGACATGGCGATTATTTGGGTTGTAATATCTTAAGTATGATATTTAAGCTGGCAGAGACAAAAACACACATAGCAATTAGGGGTGAGCAACAACCCAGCACCGCACTTAATTGCACCAGACCACATTTTGCAGTTTCGGTTTTGCGGGTTTTAATCACTCCCCTTGTATAATTAATATAATTAATGTGTGTTTTTGTGGTTTTTGGTTTACAATGTGTATTTTTTCGGTTATGGCAATACATATATTTAACGAAACACACTTTACTTTACTTTATAACTTATAAGAATATTAATCATAATATGCACTCGGAGCCTTATGACACACATTAAATAACCAATGTGTCGTTTTTGGTTTTAGAATAATCAACTTGGGATGAGGTGTGGATTTTGTGGTGCGATTTTACGATAAAATTGAACCGCGTCGTATTTTGCGGTTTTTCTACCTTCTTAAAACCAATCCACCGGTTTTTTGGAACAATTTTATTTGTGAATTTTACAATTTTACGAATTACAATGCGATTTTTGTCACCTGTGAATTACCAAATCCGCTACAAGCAACCCAAGTTCTATTTGACAGTTTTTATTACATAAATTATAAAAATACATTTAACTAAAATAAATATGTAAAATGACAAAATACTCCAATCAATTTTCAGTTTCAAAAAGAAGTTTTCATCTTTTAAAAAACAAACGCTACGAGAATCTTTGCAACACTTCAACAGCTTGCAGAGGTGTTGCAAAGATTTTGGTGGAAAAAAAATAGATTATATAACGATTAAATTAATGTTAACGTGTAAGAGTTTGAATCAAAATAAAATAAATATATTAAAATCAGTATTGCAACAAAAGTTTACAAGGTCGATTCATTGCTATAAGGCCATCAATCTTTTTCGATTTATGTAAATGACGATTAACGACGGTTAAGAGAAGTTAAACTTATCGAAAACCTGCAAATCTTGCCGAAAATACTGCAAAATCTTCATAAACTTAGATTTATCACTTATAGTAAATATTTATATGTATGATAAATTGGATCTAAAGAATAATATTGTCGAAAGTACCTGAAACTCGTTAAAAATACCAAAAATTTGTCAAAAGTACTTAAAACTCGTTAAAAATACTCAAAATTTGTCAGAAGTACCTAAAATGAAATGCTCCAATTAATCATTGAATAGTCTCGTCTAAAACGATTAAAAATTACAAGTAATCGACCGACCAACTACCTATTCATGATTTTTTCATATTAAATATAAATGTTTAGAGATAAAGATTGTAAGTGAGTTTGAGAAATTTTGTGAAATTGTCATGCGGAAAAATAAGATTTTTTAAAAAAGTGGGTTGTAGGTTGTTTAACCGAATCAGCCCAAATGCAAACCACAAGTCCAGAAATCCAGAATAAAACTCTCAAATTAACCGTCCGGCAGGCAGGCAACCGGAGAACCACAAACTCCGACAATGCCCCCCTCCAACCAAAATACCAACAACAGAAACCTAACAACATTCTTAAATACAGGAATTCACCATTTCGAAGATTCAAATACCGTATTCATTGACCCAGTTCGCGTACTTAATACGTCCTACACCAGTGTTAGGATTAACTCATCTTCTTACTACTCTAGATTCTTTGAACCGGTTCAATTTCATGAACAAGAAGAAGAAGAAGATAAAGTTGGGGTTAAAAGGAAACGTAAACGTAAAGTCAAGAAAACTGTTTTGCTTAATTCAAGAGAACAAGCTGCTGATCAAAGACATCAGGTAAAATAAACTCTTTTTTATTTAAACCAATATATAATTTAGTGTTAATTTTCACCCGGTTCAAAAAATATTATGCTGTAGTCTTGTTTGATTTTTTGTAAATGTACCTCATGGTTTTGTGTCATAGTTCCTTCCCGGTCTACAGTTTACGTGCTTCCGGTTTATTGCAAAATTTGTGTGTTTATGTAAGCTTATTATTACTACATAATAAACTTATGTAGGTTTATATTTTTCAAAATAAGCTGAAAAAGCTCGTACGCCCAGAAATGAACTAAAGAAACACCTTAGTGTAACCGGACAGATGAACGTTAAGAAAATTATGTGTCACGTTCATTAAAATGTTAACCAAATAGGTGAACATAAGTGAATGTAGTCAAATGAACGATTCAAAATGTAATTTTTTTTTTTTTTTTGTGCTCATTTGTTTAAGTATAACTGTTATACTGGAAATAATTTATAATGGGCGTTATATTAGAAGAAAAACAAGCAAATATACATGAATGATATAGTAAACGGATAATAATATGACAGAATGTAAATGGATGAACTAGAGTCATGTCTGTGTCCTGTTTAGTTTCTTAAACCGGACACATTTGCTAAATAAAGTAACAATTTGCCGTGAAAAGTTAAGGTGTTAATTACGAGGTTAATTAGTAAAGCAAGTTGTATACTGTGTTATGTTCTGGTGGAACTAAAGCTATATGACTAGATTGATTAGTGTATGTGCAATTGGGGGTGTGATTGTTGCAGAGGGCGAAACCGTTTTTGGTGAAGGCGCATGAGTGTTTGATGGAAGCTAGTGATCTTTTGTTAAATTTGCCGAAATTGAGGAGTGATGAGTTTATTGCTTGTGATTCTGGACAGTCAACCGATGAACATTCGTTTGTTGAGCTTGGGAGTGTATGGCAAGCTCCGTTGTTTGAAATAGCTCTGGCTCCTCATGAAGATTGCAGACAAACAGAAGGTACGTGTACTTTTATATCTGCATTCATTAGCATATGCATCGCCGTGAAAATCTTTAAAGAGGTTGAGAGTTACGAACGTTAGTTATAAGGCTTGAATGATTGTATTTGTAGCAGTAATACGGAGTAGAACTTATGGGCTTGTTTCCATTGCTAATTTAGTTGCCAATGAATACTCTTTGAAATCTTTTGCTGAGGAGCCTATGGTTCAAATCGTAGAAGGTGCATAATCGTAGGGAAGTAAAAGGTCTCAACATGTATGTACAATTGTACATATAGCAAAATATCAATGTCAAATGTGAGAGGTGTTAACCACTCAAGGGTGGCCTAGTGGCAAAAAGATTTGTGGCTATCACTCCAAAGTGTGTGAGGTCTCAAGTTCAATTCCCACTAGGTGCAAACAACCTTGAAGTGGCCACGCCAACCTCCTGAAAAGGGAGGGCTTTACCTGGTTTGAGTCTGTGTGGCGGTGGGCTCAAACCCCGTGGATTAGTCGGCCAATGAGTCGGAAATCACGGTTACCAAAAAAAAAAAAAAAAAAAAAAAAAAAAACAAAAAAAAATAAAAAATGTGAGAGGTGTTGCGGAAACATAAACTAATGAGCGCATCCGATATAGACATTGTAGAGGCAACAGCGTAGGCATGTTTGACATTGTTGGCTTAAATTTTTAGAAAACAAAAACAACGTCATGTTAAGCTTCCATCTAAAATCTATTGGTTCTTTTAATGTGTATTTATTTGCCTTAAATCGTGCAAGTGAATTTGATTGATTAATCGAAGGGGCTAATTGCTGTAAGATATGGTTGTGAGCCAACAGATTATTAAGTGTGTAAATGTTAAAATGGAGATATTGTTACTTTATCCCTCAAGTATAGCAAGCAGGGCTTAACATTCACCCACTGGTTCATCTTCATCAACATAGCCCCCAACACACTCCCTATATTAAATGCTGCTTGCAGACTGCAATTTTTTTCAATAAACTGTAAATTTAATTAACAAACAACTTCTTCGTCACCCTACAAAATGTATTAACTTAGAATTCCAATCTAAGAGTATAATACCATGACAGTGGCTGGCATTTAATAACACGATACTGGTTGTAATCAGCTACTTTGCACTAAAATAGACATTTCAGGAAGTTATTTTAAAAAACTAGCCAAACTGATGAAATCATATTTTGACTGTCTACTTGGGTTCACAATCGGTTAAGGTTAGAATGCTATGTTGTAGCAATAATGTTTGATGCTGCACAAGTACGCAAGCTATTTAAGTTCAGATTACACTCGTCTCCTTACTTAATTTGTTCCTCAGGTATCCTATCTGTTCAAAACTGTGAAAAAAGAAAGATTCCAGCGTTTGGGAGCTTGGTTGCTAATGAGACGAGCAGTGACATGGAGGCTGATTTCCTAAATCGCACATACATAATACCGAAACAGAGTTCCTTCTACATGGTGCGTTTATACTATTAATACATTATATTTAGTAAACAGTATGGTATTGCTCATTGAGAAAAAAGAAAACCTATAGTTGGTGGAACACTGCAAATTTATCTTTCTTATACCCTTCCGTGCTTCATATGTGTTTTTAAAGTTGCTTTAATACTTAAACTTTATTCAGTCTGGTTTAATAACTCCATGTTTTTTTCTTTGATTCACATGTGGAAGTCTGATCTGAAGCAGATTCATGGTCTAATTCCTGGTAATGTTTGATTTGTAAAACTTAGATTTTTTATTCATAAGTCATTCATAAGGTGATAGCAATAAGGTTGAACAGATCAATGCATCAAATATTGTTCAGCTATAGTGAATTGGCTAAGAATATATGATCACATGATCTTGTAGAAGTTCCATTATCCTACATTCCGTAGCATCACATATGTATATACTCTATCAAAAATATAAATTTACTTGTTGTGCAAAAGATATCAGGCTTTGTTAAACATGAAAATTTATTTCTTCAATGCATCTTCTTGCAGGGAAACGTGATCATGGATTTAATCTTATTTTGATTGACCCACCTTGGGAAAATAGCAGTGCTTCCCAGAAATTGAAGTAAGTATTTGTATTCATTAAGTTTTACCTTTACCATATATTGTACACATCTAGTGTAAGTCAATTTTGGCCTCTTAATCCAGGTATTAGGCTACTCTATAAAAGAATTTCAAGCCTAAAACACATAAGCTTCACATATCTGGCAGGCGACATACACAAAATCTACGCAAAAAATACTAAAACTCGTCTGACAAACATCACTCTGTATATTAGGCCTACTATAACACTTTTGTATTATTCATGTCTAAAATCAGGCATAGTTATTTTTGAGAGATCTATAAAATTTAACCAATTCACTTCTCATGATTTCAGGTACCCAACTTTACCCAATCGTTACTTCTTGTCACTTCCTATCACGAGACTTGCTCATGCAGATGGAGCCTTGGTAGCTCTGTGGGTAACCAATAAGGAGAAATTACGGATATTTGTGGAAAAAGAGCTATTCCCTAAATGGGGAGTCAAGTACATGGCAACTCATTATTGGTTGAAGGTAATTTGTCGTCGTCTTCAATTCTTCTTGCTGAAAAGAGGACTTTAAAGTTTTTGAACCATCAAATCCTTCTTATTTAGTACATACCTTTTACAGGTGAAAGCAGATGGTTCTTTGATTGGCGAATTAGATCTTTTTCATCATAGGCCATATGAATGTCTTGTTCTTGGTTACTGTCATGGAAAGGTGAAGTACCTGAACAAGTTATCAAGTTTATTTCCCTTTTCTTAGATTAACTAATTTCTTTAAATCCACCCTTGCTATATTATGCGTTCTGATAAATCTTCTACTTCAAATGCAGGATGAGGATGAGGATGCTGAGTGTTTTTCAAGACTAAAATCCATTCCAGACGGTCAAGTGTTTATCAGTATACCTGGAGATTACTCGAGGAAGCCCCCAGTTGGAGGTAGGCATATATCTTGCATCTGAATATCTACCTTTGCAGTTATATGGTCGTATGTTTGGATTGTAGTATGAAATAAGCAGTTTGGAATGATCATCTTGAAACTGTTAGTCAAAATTAATTATTTTACTCTCATGTAATCCGATAAGCAGTTTGGATTAGCAATACCAAACACCCTTAAAGCTACTTTATTGTATTGATATACAATAAGCAGTTGATCAGTTTTAATAAGCAATCCCAAACACCATGTAAAGCTGTTTTTAGGGCCAATAATCCCATGTATTATTCTTTGCATACACCCATTTACATCCATTGCCTTATTCCCTTCTGGGAGGTTGGTCAACTCCAATGTCTGATTCTTCTGAAGAGGCATTTCTTCGCTCATGGCAATCCTCCACTTCTCTTTCTCTGAGTCTCGAACCGCTTCAGAGTAAGTAGTAGGAACATCATCAGCTGCAATTGAAGATGCACAAGCCACCGTATCATTAAAGCGGGCAGGCTTTTTAGTTTTTCTTTTTGGCTTGCTAGTAGCAATTGATTCATGTTGTTGTTGTCGAGGTTCTTCAGGTTGAACCTCCTCTTCTTCAAAATCTCCTTCTTCCATAGGAGAATCATCATAGATTACTCTATCAGGTGGTACAATTATTCTTTCAAACTCCACCTTTTTGGGAGTTCCATCTAACTACTCTGCATTCACATTTTTCAACATGGCAGATTCATTAAAGGTGACACCACAAACGATACCCTTTGATTCCAGAGGTGATCCCCATGAATAATGCTTTCTTTGCTCTAGGATCTAACTTTGATTCCTGCACATGATAATACGTAGCGGAACCAAATACATGTATGGAATCATAATCAGTAGCAGGTTTCCCATACCATTTCTCCAATGGCGTCTTCCCATCAATAGCAGTTGATGGCAAACGATTAACGAGGTGACACACATACGTCACAGCTTCAGCCCAAAATTCTTTACCCAACCCAGCATTGGATAACATACACCGAACTTTCTCCAGCAAGGTTCGGTTCATGCGTTCAGCCACCCCATTCTGTTGTGGTGTAGTGTATGTCTCACAGTGAAATGCCTCACGATGCCTTCATCTTCACAAAACTTTGTGAAAAGATCATTTTTATACTCTCCGCCATTATTGTCCGGAGATGTTTGATCTTTCTGCACGTCTGAGTTTCCATCATCTTTTTCTACTTGATGAACACTCCTAGCACTTCATCCTTTGTCTTCAACGTGTACACCAAAACTCTACGGGAAAAGTCATCAACAGAGGTCACATAATAGTGTCTCCCTTCTAAAGATTTTGTCTTTGAGGAACCCACACATCAGAGTGGATATAATCCAAGATACCTTGTGTCTTGTGGATAAGTGTCCCAAATTTCACCCTTGTCGTCTTCCCGTTGATGCAATGCTCACAGAGATCCAACTTACAGGACTTGAGTCCTTTCAATAATCCTTGCTTTATGAGCAAATTCAAGGATTTTTCTCCAGCATGTCCTAAGCGCATATGCCATAGTTAGCTTCACAGCTTCTGAGTTTCTATCGGTAACAACTGCTACAGTTCCAACAATTGTTCTACCCTTGTAGTGATACGTGTTGTTTATTTTACGAATACCCTTCATTACTACAAGTACGCCAGAGATGATCTTCATAACCTCATCTTTGGCTCTTACTTCAAAACCTTTAGATTCTAAAGTACCAACGGAAATGAGATTCTTCTTCAACTTTGGCGAATAACGAACACCTTTCAAGGTCATAATTGTTCCGTCTTCATTCTGCAATCGAACGGAACCAATACCATGAGTAGTGAGGGGAGTTTCGTCTGCCGTATAAACAACTTCCTCATGTTCTTCAAAATTACTAAACCACTCTCGATGTGGTGTAATATGATGGCTACATGCGGAATCCAATAGCCATATATCAGAAGCACTTCTACTTGACGATGTTGCTAGTGAGAGATCTGATCACACTTGGTGACATTCGCCTCAGCCTTTCCCTTTATAGTGATTGTCTTTGGTTTTCAACTTAGGACAATCTCTCTTCCAATGACCTTTTTCATGACAAAAGGCACATTCATCTTTGCTTAGTTTTTGCCTTGACTTAGATCTCCATCTCTTATCGGTGCCCCTCTTCTGCGAACGACCTCTAACTAGCAAAACTTCCGCGTCTCCACTTGAACTAATCTGCTTGTCCTTCCTTCTCAGTTCTTTACTATACAAAGCAGCACAAACTTCACTAAGAGACACGTCATCCTTCCTATCTAGTAGAGTTGTTTCAAGCAACTCGTACTCATCTGGAAGCGATCCCAAAAGTATCAATGCTAGATCTTGGTCTTTGAACACCTCGTCCATATTCATCAAATCGGTTACTAGTTGATTAAAACTAGTAATGTGATCATTCATTGTGGTACCCGGGTACATATGTGAAGCGAAAAAGTCGCTTCTTCATAAAGAGCTTATTCTGACAATTCTTCTTCAGAAATTTCTCTTCCAAAGCAATCCACAATTTGTACAATTTGTAAGCGGATATTTCTTTTGAGAAAGCATACCGTTGCTCTCTCGAAAGACAAGAACGAATCGTACCACAAGCTAACCGATTGATGGTTAACCAATTCCTCTCTTCTACATCCTTTGGTTTACTTTCATCAATCGCAATGTCTAGACCTTGCTGAAAAAGAGCGTCTAGAACCTCACTTTGCCACATACCGAAATGGCCTGTGCCATCGAATACCTCCACCGCCAATCTAGCATTCGTCAAGACTGGTCTAGCCCAACTATGTTGGATCCACCAATGTGGATGTGGAAGGTACTTTGTCAACTTTGTCGTCCACCATTTCAAGTACAAATTAATTTTCAACAACTTCTAACCAAAGTCTTCTGATGTGGAAGATCAAATTAAATTGCAACCACAGAGCCTACTAAGGGGTGTTTGTTATTACGTTTTGGTTGAGATTATTTGCTTTATTTCAATTTAAAAACGCAAATAATGTGTTTTAAGTGTTTGGCAAAAACAATTTAATAACTGCTTTTTTGCGTTTGACTTGCTTAAAACGTCGTTTTCTGGCTGTAGGAGGGGACCAACTTTTGGAAAACGCTATTCTCTTTTTGTGGTAATATTACAAAGTTGCCCCCACATCACTCTTCTTTATTTATAATGCAAATGTCTATTTTGGTCATTTTACTATTATATGATGAAATAATCTAGTTTCCCAAACATAATTATTTGATTAATACTTTATCAAACAAAATAATCAAATCCAAACACTATATTTTAAAAACACGTTTTGTAACCACTGATTATCTGCTTATTCATTTTCAAAACTCATAATTTATTTTGAATAAGTAATACCAAACACCCCCTAAGAATAACCTCGGCTCTTGATACCACTTGTTGTGGAATAACCGCGATAATATCCCACCGACTAGGTAAAGAGTGTGAATAAATCAACACTATAAGCTTACCCCAAAACTAGCTTGTTGAAAATTAAACAATGCAAAATAAACCAAGAATGAAACACCAAACTTTCATATATTTCTCAAACTAGAAACATATTACAAAACTAGAAACATATTACAAAACTAGAAACTAAAGAGGAAAGCTACAACAAGAGTACTTGTATGTGTGTTTTGGTGTATCTAAGCTCAAAGTGGAAGCTCTTATTTATAGCCTTCAAAGAAGCTCCCAATGTAGCAAGTTGCTACCAAGTTGCCTAGTTGCAACATACAAGTTGCTCCCACTTGCTTGCATTCATTGAATGTAAAGCTTATTCAAATATGAGCCAAATTCAACAAGAAGCTCTTCAACAAAATAGTTGTGTGGGTGTCTGCATAGGGAGATAGTTACTTGCCGTTAAATAAATTAAGAAAACCCGTTTATATATGCTCATAAACCTAAGCTTATCCAAACACTTCGATAGGCTTATTTTGGCTATAAACCCCATAAAAAAGCTAAAGTCTAACACCCGGTAAACTAATAGGCTGAAAAACGTGGCTTATGAGCTTAGCAAAAATCGGATAAACTCATAAAAGAAGCTAACCATGCAACAACTTACATTATTTACTCACATTTAGTATGTTCTATGCGCTAATGAATGACTGCATATTGTTTGCAGCTTGTGGAGCCACATACGAAGGTCATATGCTAGCTGTGTAGCAAATAGAAATTAGATATAATCGGGAGAGAATGGAATCTGGGCATGGTAAAACGAGACTGAACGTAGAAGGCGATAGACTAAGCAACTTGCCCGATGACCTTATCCATAAAATCCTTTCTCTTGTCGGCATAAAACTTGCTGTCCAAACAAGTGCTTTGTCATCTAGATGGAGGTATCTTTGGACTACGTTGCCGTGTCTTAATTTCTTAACCGATGATTTCAAAAGGATGTCCAAGTTTTGCAACTTTGTTCCTCATGTTTTATCTTGCCGCAATAATCAAATAGAAATTTCTTCAGCTAAACTCAGTTTTCAGGGAAAGGCTAGTCAGGAGTTTGTCACAGAGATTCTGAACTATGCGTTCTCCCACAATGTCAAACAACTAATTGTTTCATGCTTGAGTGCAACTGAATTCCCTCTTTCTCTGTTTAGTTCTGAGTCTCTCGAACATCTCACTATTACTGGACTTTCTCTTATTCTCACATCAACATGGGAGCTCAAAAGTTTAACAACATTGCACCTCGAATATATCGCTTTTAATGACGAGGTTACTGCCAAAGATACTGGTATTTTCTCTAAATGTGCAAACTTGAAGAAACTCGTGTTAAGATATTGCACAATGAGTAGATCAAATGGTATTGATATTTGTCATCCTGGACTCTCTGATCTCACACTTGAACATCGGACCCATTCCAAAGATGTTATAAATGTGGTTGCGCCTCAACTAAAGAATCTCACTGTTATAAATGTGGCTGCGCATCTGATTTCTGCACCTGAGCTTGTGTCCCTGCGATTTGAAGGTCTGCAATATCAATGGTTGAAGTTTTCTTCATATGAGTTATGTTCTTTGGAAAATGTGGATATATGTATTACCAGCGAGCGTTTATATAAACGGAACAAGCCAGACGCTCATACAATTTTTGATCTACTTCAACAGCTCCATAGTGTCAAATATCTTACGCTCAACATGGACATTTTTCAGGTGAGATGGTATCGGAATCAGTCTTCAGTCTTTATAGTGTGAGTTATGTGGTCGCCATAGCAGTAATATTAAGGATTAATCTTAACTTAACTCATAATTCCTAATTTCAGTATTAAAGTGAAATTGTTTTTTTTTCAAGTTATGTAGAACACCGGATATTCTTTTGTGTAATAGTTTGGTGCTCAACGTTATTTGATACTTCCAAGACGTTATTGTCCTGTATCTTATACTCATAAGTAATTCTTATTATGTAATTTCTTTTGCAGCTTCTTTCTCCACTACTGGAATTAATCTCATATCAACCTTCTCCGTTTGTTAACTTGAAGAGCTTAAAGGTTTATTCAAGTGTGTTATATGCTAAATCGCTACAAACTATACCCGCTGAAGTCAAAAAGTATTTGCTAGATGGTTCTCCAGGTGCCACCTTCACAGAGGTCTCATATGAGGTATTTACGCCAATACGCCATGAGAATATCGTCTTACTTACTATGCATTGTGCTTAGGGATGGCAATGGGGCGGGTAGGGTCGGGGATCATATTTCCCATCCCCATCCGTAAATGTCATTAACCATCCCCATCCCCGATCCCATACCCGATGGGGATTTAAATCGCAATCCCATCCCCGTCCTCATTGGGGATGGGGATTGGGGATTTTTTTTTCTCATGTATATTTATGTTAAATAGTTATCGTAACATCTAAAAAATTATAACAAGCACTAAATTTGGGCGTAGGAATTAGGTTTTAAAATGCATAATTGTATTAATAGTTTTACATATCTAATACAATCATACATGCATCAACATCAGTTGAAACAAAAGTAAAATTATGGAAAATAAAAAGAGAACTCAAATAAACACATAACAAAAGCAAATATATGAAATAAATTATGAGGCCTCTACTAAATAATGGTATATTTAAACTTAAAATACTTCGGTTATGGGTTCGGGTACGGGTTTGGGTACCCATAAGGTATTACCATCCCCACCCCCATCCCCATATATATTATCGGGGATTCCCCATACCCATCCCCATCCCCATCCCCGGTCAACTTGGGGATTCCCCGGTTAAAGCGGGTTCGGTTATTGGGTCCCCATCGGGTACGGGTTTTATTGCCATCCCTAATTGACTTCTTCACATTAATGATGTTGACATTTTAAACTGCTAATACAAAATTGTATTTTTAGACTTAGCTCTTTCAAACATATTCAGTTAAGTCAAACGCATGTTCGTTTTCTGGTCACACAAACATTGCACTGTTGTTTTAGATATAACTAGAAGTGAAAAAGTGTAGTCACTCGTTACCAAGCGTGGCCTGGTTTTAAGAATCTATTTATAACACTATAATCTTTTTTCATGTACTTCGACTTCATGTTTTATGTTAAAGGTTGTACTGTAGTAGAATTGATTCGCAAATTTTCTTAGAGTGAAAAGCTCTTTGTTCCTTTTCTTGTATACAGTTAAAGTAAATCTGAAAAAAGAAATGAATTGTAAGGGAAAAAACTTGCGTGTCTAGAGCAATTGGTTAGCCACTTCTGGAAGTAATGTATTACATTAGTCTGGTTTTTGTCTCATTGGTTAGACGAAGCTTGTTTTGGATGTTACGTTCGCTATGTGCTAAACTGAACAGTCAATGTTCACTACCCAGTAAGCTAGTAAGACCCATAACTTTACATGTTCGTGTAAAAAACTAAGAAAGGGTATATTAAATTGGGAATTTTTGATAGTAAATCAATTATAGTCGCATGTTGCTTCTAAAAACTATATGTTTCATTCAGGAGATGAGAGTATTGAAGTATGCCGAATTAGCACATATCTATATCGCAGAACTACGGGTGATGCTAGAGCATGAGAAAGCAAATATCGAGAAAACTATAGCTCATTTGGATCAAGGTATGGCACCAATGGAATGCCATGAGCTAAATTAACAAGTTGCACATGAGTGATCAGATTTTGTTCAAAAAAGGAAAGAATAAAAAAATGAGGAAACAAATCAATAGCTGTTGGAAAGATATAGGTGCTCAGATCAAACATGGGAAAGAAACGACTTCTGGTATTATTTCAAAGTTGTGTTGCATTGAAGAATTACTACCAAGGCTTCCTGCATCAAAGAGGGCCCAGATAGAAACATCCTTCTCTAGGTTGTGCATTGAGGCTGACACTGTCATAAATGCTATAATGAATTCTATGAAGATCCAATCTGACGAGAAGCAAAGCCGTTTAAGTATCTACTTTCATGACCTTGCTATGTCAGCGAAGCCTTCGTTTTAGCTAATTGTATGTTTTTTATTCCTATGTACTCAGAAGTGATAACTATGTCAAAGACTGGTCGCATTGTATCCTCTGCTTTGCTTTTAGGTCTTGGTGCCTTTTGTGTATCGGAAAGACGGGAATGGTGGAGTATTGCAGTGTATATTCTTCTGTTTATGGATTCAACTTTAATGGTATGTTGTTTGCCGCTATCCTATTAAACTAAGACATGGCGATTATTTGGGTTGTAATATCTTAAGTATGATATTTAAGCTGGCAGAGACAAAAACACACATAGCAATTAGGGGTGAGCAACAACCCAGCACCGCACTTAATTGCACCAGACCACATTTTGCAGTTTCGGTTTTGCGGGTTTTAATCACTCCCCTTGTATAATTAATATAATTAATGTGTGTTTTTGTGGTTTTTGGTTTACAATGTGTATTTTTTCGGTTATGGCAATACATATATTTAACGAAACACACTTTACTTTACTTTATAACTTATAAGAATATTAATCATAATATGCACTCGGAGCCTTATGACACACATTAAATAACCAATGTGTCGTTTTTGGTTTTAGAATAATCAACTTGGGATGAGGTGTGGATTTTGTGGTGCGATTTTACGATAAAATTGAACCGCGTCGTATTTTGCGGTTTTTCTACCTTCTTAAAACCAATCCACCGGTTTTTTGGAACAATTTTATTTGTGAATTTTACAATTTTACGAATTACAATGCGATTTTTGTCACCTGTGAATTACCAAATCCGCTACAAGCAACCCAAGTTCTATTTGACAGTTTTTATTACATAAATTATAAAAATACATTTAACTAAAATAAATATGTAAAATGACAAAATACTCCAATCAATTTTCAGTTTCAAAAAGAAGTTTTCATCTTTTAAAAAACAAACGCTACGAGAATCTTTGCAACACTTCAACAGCTTGCAGAGGTGTTGCAAAGATTTTGGTGGAAAAAAAATAGATTATATAACGATTAAATTAATGTTAACGTGTAAGAGTTTGAATCAAAATAAAATAAATATATTAAAATCAGTATTGCAACAAAAGTTTACAAGGTCGATTCATTGCTATAAGGCCATCAATCTTTTTCGATTTATGTAAATGACGATTAACGACGGTTAAGAGAAGTTAAACTTATCGAAAACCTGCAAATCTTGCCGAAAATACTGCAAAATCTTCATAAACTTAGATTTATCACTTATAGTAAATATTTATATGCATGATAAATTGGATCTAAAGAATAATATTGTCGAAAGTACCTGAAACTCGTTAAAAATACCAAAAATTTGTCAAAAGTACTTAAAACTCGTTAAAAATACTCAAAATTTGTCAGAAGTACCTAAAATGAAATGCTCCAATTAATCATTGAATAGTCTCGTCTAAAACGATTAAAAATTACAAGTAATCGACCGACCAACTACCTATTCATGATTTTTTCATATTAAATATAAATGTTTAGAGATAAAGATTGTAAGTGAGTTTGAGAAATTTTGTGAAATTGTCATGCGGAAAAATAAGATTTTTTAAAAAAGTGGGTTGTAGGTTGTTTAACCGAATCAGCCCAAATGCAAACCACAAGTCCAGAAATCCAGAATAAAACTCTCAAATTAACCGTCCGGCAGGCAGG
Source organism: Glebionis coronaria (assembly GCA_025667525.1). Taxonomy (NCBI): domain Eukaryota; kingdom Viridiplantae; phylum Streptophyta; class Magnoliopsida; order Asterales; family Asteraceae; genus Glebionis; species Glebionis coronaria. Next base: position 139,299,858 of record CM046879.1, on the reverse strand, counting down.
CAACCGGAGAACCACAAACTCCGACAATGCCCCCCTCCAACCAAAATACCAACAACAGAAACCTAACAACATTCTTAAATACAGGAATTCACCATTTCGAAGATTCAAATACCGTATTCATTGACCCAGTTCGCGTACTTAATACGTCCTACACCAGTGTTAGGATTAACTCATCTTCTTACTACTCTAGATTCTTTGAACCGGTTCAATTTCATGAACAAGAAGAAGAAGAAGATAAAGTTGGGGTTAAAAGGAAACGTAAACGTAAAGTCAAGAAAACTGTTTTGCTTAATTCAAGAGAACAAGCTGCTGATCAAAGACATCAGGTAAAATAAACTCTTTTTTATTTAAACCAATATATAATTTAGTGTTAATTTTCACCCGGTTCAAAAAATATTATGCTGTAGTCTTGTTTGATTTTTTGTAAATGTACCTCATGGTTTTGTGTCATAGTTCCTTCCCGGTCTACAGTTTACGTGCTTCCGGTTTATTGCAAAATTTGTGTGTTTATGTAAGCTTATTATTACTACATAATAAACTTATGTAGGTTTATATTTTTCAAAATAAGCTGAAAAAGCTCGTACGCCCAGAAATGAACTAAAGAAACACCTTAGTGTAACCGGACAGATGAACGTTAAGAAAATTATGTGTCACGTTCATTAAAATGTTAACCAAATAGGTGAACATAAGTGAATGTAGTCAAATGAACGATTCAAAATGTAATTTTTTTTTTTTTTTTGTGCTCATTTGTTTAAGTATAACTGTTATACTGGAAATAATTTATAATGGGCGTTATATTAGAAGAAAAACAAGCAAATATACATGAATGATATAGTAAACGGATAATAATATGACAGAATGTAAATGGATGAACTAGAGTCATGTCTGTGTCCTGTTTAGTTTCTTAAACCGGACACATTTGCTAAATAAAGTAACAATTTGCCGTGAAAAGTTAAGGTGTTAATTACGAGGTTAATTAGTAAAGCAAGTTGTATACTGTGTTATGTTCTGGTGGAACTAAAGCTATATGACTAGATTGATTAGTGTATGTGCAATTGGGGGTGTGATTGTTGCAGAGGGCGAAACCGTTTTTGGTGAAGGCGCATGAGTGTTTGATGGAAGCTAGTGATCTTTTGTTAAATTTGCCGAAATTGAGGAGTGATGAGTTTATTGCTTGTGATTCTGGACAGTCAACCGATGAACATTCGTTTGTTGAGCTTGGGAGTGTATGGCAAGCTCCGTTGTTTGAAATAGCTCTGGCTCCTCATGAAGATTGCAGACAAACAGAAGGTACGTGTACTTTATATCTGCATTCATTAGCATATGCATCGCCGTGAAAATCTTTAAAGAGGTTGAGAGTTACGAACGTTAGTTATAAGGCTTGAATGATTGTATTTGTAGCAGTAATACGGAGTAGAACTTATGGGCTTGTTTCCATTGCTAATTTAGTTGCCAATGAATACTCTTTGAAATCTTTTGCTGAGGAGCCTATGGTTCAAATCGTAGAAGGTGCATAATCGTAGGGAAGTAAAAGGTCTCAACATGTATGTACAATTGTACATATAGCAAAATATCAATGTCAAATGTGAGAGGTGTTAACCACTCAAGGGTGGCCTAGTGGCAAAAAGATTTGTGGCTATCACTCCAAAGTGTGTGAGGTCTCAAGTTCAATTCCCACTAGGTGCAAACAATCTTGAAGTGGCCACGCCAACCTCCTGAAAAGGGAGGGCTTTACCTGGTTTGAGTCTGTGTGGCGGTGGGCTCAAACCCCGTGGATTAGTCGGCCAATGAGTCGGAAATCACGGTTACCAAAAAAAAAAAAAAAAAAAAAAAAAAAAAAAAAAAAAAAAAACAAAAAAAAAATAAAAAAATGTGAGAGGTGTTGCGGAAACATAAACTAATGAGCGCATCCGATATAGACATTGTAGAGGCAACAGCGTAGGCATGTTTGACATTGTTGGCTTAAATTTTTAGAAAACAAAAACAACGTCATGTTAAGCTTCCATCTAAAATCTATTGGTTCTTTTAATGTGTATTTATTTGCCTTAAATCGTGCAAGTGAATTTGATTGATTAATCGAAGGGGCTAATTGCTGTAAGATATGGTTGTGAGCCAACAGATTATTAAGTGTGTAAATGTTAAAATGGAGATATTGTTACTTTATCCCTCAAGTATAGCAAGCAGGGCTTAACATTCACCCACTGGTTCATCTTCATCAACATAGCCCCCAACACACTCCCTATATTAAATGCTGCTTGCAGACTGCAATTTTTTTCAATAAACTGTAAATTTAATTAACAAACAACTTCTTCGTCACCCTACAAAATGTATTAACTTAGAATTCCAATCTAAGAGTATAATACCATGACAGTGGCTGGCATTTAATAACACGATACTGGTTGTAATCAGCTACTTTGCACTAAAATAGACATTTCAGGAAGTTATTTTAAAAAACTAGCCAAACTGATGAAATCATATTTTGACTGTCTACTTGGGTTCACAATCGGTTAAGGTTAGAATGCTATGTTGTAGCAATAATGTTTGATGCTGCACAAGTACGCAAGCTATTTAAGTTCAGATTACACTCGTCTCCTTACTTAATTTGTTCCTCAGGTATCCTATCTGTTCAAAACTGTGAAAAAAGAAAGATTCCAGCGTTTGGGAGCTTGGTTGCTAATGAGACGAGCAGTGACATGGAGGCTGATTTCCTAAATCGCACATACATAATACCGAAACAGAGTTCCTTCTACATGGTGCGTTTATACTATTAATACATTATATTTAGTAAACAGTATGGTATTGCTCATTGAGAAAAAAGAAAACCTATAGTTGGTGGAACACTGCAAATTTATCTTTCTTATACCCTTCCGTGCTTCATATGTGTTTTTAAAGTTGCTTTAATACTTAAACTTTATTCAGTCTGGTTTAATAACTCCATGTTTTTTTCTTTGATTCACATGTGGAAGTCTGATCTGAAGCAGATTCATGGTCTAATTCCTGGTAATGTTTGATTTGTAAAACTTAGATTTTTTATTCATAAGTCATTCATAAGGTGATAGCAATAAGGTTGAACAGATCAATGCATCAAATATTGTTCAGCTATAGTGAATTGGCTAAGAATATATGATCACATGATCTTGTAGAAGTTCCATTATCCTACATTCCGTAGCATCACATATGTATATACTCTATCAAAAATATAAATTTACTTGTTGTGCAAAAGATATCAGGCTTTGTTAAACATGAAAATTTATTTCTTCAATGCATCTTCTTGCAGGGAAACGTGATCATGGATTTAATCTTATTTTGATTGACCCACCTTGGGAAAATAGCAGTGCTTCCCAGAAATTGAAGTAAGTATTTGTATTCATTAAGTTTTACCTTTACCATATATTGTACACATCTAGTGTAAGTCAATTTTGGCCTCTTAATCCAGGTATTAGGCTACTCTATAAAAGAATTTCAAGCCTAAAACACATAAGCTTCACATATCTGGCAGGCGACATACACAAAATCTACGCAAAAAATACTAAAACTCGTCTGACAAACATCACTCTGTATATTAGGCCTACTATAACACTTTTGTATTATTCATGTCTAAAATCAGGCATAGTTATTTTTGAGAGATCTATAAAATTTAACCAATTCACTTCTCATGATTTCAGGTACCCAACTTTACCCAATCGTTACTTCTTGTCACTTCCTATCACGAGACTTGCTCATGCAGATGGAGCCTTGGTAGCTCTGTGGGTAACCAATAAGGAGAAATTACGGATATTTGTGGAAAAAGAGCTATTCCCTAAATGGGGAGTCAAGTACATGGCAACTCATTATTGGTTGAAGGTAATTTGTCGTCGTCTTCAATTCTTCTTGCTGAAAAGAGGATTTTAAAGTTTTTGAACCATCAAATCCTTCTTATTTAGTACATACCTTTTACAGGTGAAAGCAGATGGTTCTTTGATTGGCGAATTAGATCTTTTTCATCATAGGCCATATGAATGTCTTGTTCTTGGTTACTGTCATGGAAAGGTGAAGTACCTGAACAAGTTATCAAGTTTATTTCCCTTTTCTTAGATTAACTAATTTCTTTAAATCCACCCTTGCTATATTATGCGTTCTGATAAATCTTCTACTTCAAATGCAGGATGAGGATGAGGATGCTGAGTGTTTTTCAAGACTAAAATCCATTCCAGACGGTCAAGTGTTTATCAGTATACCTGGAGATTACTCGAGGAAGCCCCCAGTTGGAGGTAGGCATATATCTTGCATCTGAATATCTACCTTTGCAGTTATATGGTCGTATGTTTGGATTGTAGTATGAAATAAGCAGTTTGGAATGATCATCTTGAAACTGTTGGTCAAAATTAATTATTTTACTCTCATGTAATCCGATAAGCAGTTTGGATTAGCAATACCAAACACCCTTAAAGCTACTTTATTGTATTGATATACAATAAGCAGTTGATCAGTTTTAATAAGCAATCCCAAACACCATGTAAAGCTGTTTTTAGGGCCAATAATCCCATGTATTATGGTTATTATTGTTAGCTACCATGATTATGCTTACTTTATAGTCTGATCTATCAGAGATGCTACGCAAGTACATACCCGGATCAGCGCCTGCTCATTGCCTTGAACTCTTTGCTAGAGAATTGCTACCTGGATGGATATCTTGGGGGAACGAGCCACTTCGATTCCAAGATACACGATACTTTTCCAAGATAGACCAACAAGGTAAGTTTTATAATGTTGAACTACATATGAGACAGCAACATGCTATGAGTAATACCGAGTAGAAATCAGTTATATCTTTCAAATTTTGTTTGCGTAATTCAACTTTAATTGCTTAAAAGTGAAATGACAAATTTGATTTTGGGAAGATGATTTAGATTTAAAGATGAAGGAAACCTGTTTTTTAATACATAATTAGTCATCTGTGTGCCATACTTGTATCCACGAGAAGTGTAAATTCATAGATTTCACAGAAATGTATGGTTAACATTTGTAAAGCTAACAAAGGATTCCTTCTCCCGATCTTGTGGACCAGAAAAATGTACAAAATTTTGTCCGGAATTCTTTTGTGATGATTGTTAACGATTTTTTTGTTTGTTTTCTGTTTATGCTTTTGTGTTCTTAGAAAGCCAACATGCAGTGATTATTAGTTTTAATTTGATGCATTTGTAAAGCCAAATTCACCATTCAATGTTCATATCTTTGTAAAACCAAAACTAGTCTGTATATTAAATCTAATTTACTACATCTCTTTTCTGTAGGTGAAACCGATCTTACAAGTTACAACATATCCAAATCAACATCCTAATTCTGGCGGTAAGCTATATACTCCGCCAAAGCCACCAACGGTGCCACACCCCTCTCTGATTCAAACCCTTCCAACTGCTGCTTCGCCTCGGCCAACAACTCCTCAGCAAACAACCTCGACTTCTCCAACCCCATCAGTTTCGGGTACGTCATCTTATCCGTCAGCAAATCTTTCCCAGCCGTTTTCCCCAATTCCTCAGAGGACTTAGTCACATCCAGTATATCATCCACCACTTGAAACAACAACCCGATACACCTTGCAAATTTCCTCAACTTCTCCACCTGTGTCTCAGTCCCACCACCCAAAATTGCACCCAACACGACCGCAGCCTCTAACAAAACCGCGGTCTTATGAATGTGAATAAACTCAAGCTGTTCCAACCCGACATCTTGCACCCCAGTTGAAGCTATATCAACCACTTGACCCGCGACCAACCCTTCTGTCCCAACCGATTTCGCAAGCTCCCCAACTGAAGCCAACACCCGTGCAGCTGGCACACCAACAGTCTCATTTGCAACAAACTCAAAAGCCAAAGCCAAAAGCGAATCACCCGCTAAAACCGCCACATCCTCACCATAAACCTTATGATTAGTGGGCTTCCCACGTCGAAAATCATCGTTATCCATACAAGGTAAATCATCATGAATCAAAGACATTGTATGTATCATTTCAACAGCACAAGCTGCAGGCATGGCAGTGGCTTCATCACCTCCAACAAGCTCACAAGCTGCGATACACAAAATCGGCCTCACTCGCTTACCACCAGCAAGTAAGGAATACCGCATTGCTTCATGAATCTTTAATGGTGCTTTTAGCATTATAGATTCATCAAGTGCTTTATTAACAGAGCTAGCTTTTTCATGCATGAATGTTTTAAAACAAAAAGATGGTTTTTTGGTATAGTCTGAGGATATTGTTTCTTGTTCTTCTTCCTTAACAACAGCAGAAACATTTGAAAAACAACTTTTTGAAACATTGGATCTAATTAATGTTGGGTGAATCTTGAAATAAGGTTTACTATATTTGATAAATGATGAAGATGATGAGGAGGAAGATCCATGAAACATGGAACATGTTTGGACCCATGAATCAACTAAGGCTAAGGATTTACTCATGGTTGTTGTTTACTTTTGGTTTGGTTTGAGAGAATTTGTGTTTTGTGTTGGATGGGGCCCTTTGAGTGGTGGTGTGCACTATATATTGTGACAAATAATGGGTGTAAAGTGTGAACATGGTCATTTAGGTAACCTCATCTTGAAATAAGATAGAATGATGGATAGACGTGTTGGTGGCAACATCAGAGGTTTGGTGTGAGCAATTATTATTATTTATTACAATACTGATTACGAGAATATTTGGAATCTTGTTTTAAAAAACTTAAATATTGACATTACTGATGTTGATCACGTGCATATCTGGAATTCTGTTTACAAAATACCAATGTTTTAAAATCAGGTTTTTGGTTAATCCGATTTAGTGACCGGCTTATGGGTCAATCGGTTGAACTGTCGAATCAACTTGATTTTATATATATGTATATTTTTTTTTATATATTTAATACATAGTAGTTAGAATCTTATAACTTATTTTACGTTAAGTTAAATCAATAAAAAATATTTACTATTTTTTATTTTAATATTTATAATATTATAGCAAATGTATGAAAACAATTAATTTATAATTATAATTTGTATTAAACCATAATAAAATGATATTAGTTTGTGTTTTAAGTTAGTTTTGATTTTATTTTAACTAGCAATAGTCACAATCACTTTAATTATTTTAAAAATTTTAAAAATGTTTATGAAAAAAAAGTTTTTTGATTTTTTGTTTTAATAAAAAATCGTGACCTGGCGGGTTTATCAACTGGGTAAACGAAAACTGACGGTTCAATCCGGTTCTCAAACAAGCAAAAACATAGTCACATCTGGTCTGGTCTTTGAGCCGGTTCACGGATCAACCAGTCCAACCGGACGAGTCAATCCGATTTTTAAAACATTGCAAAATAGTACTTTTTTCGTCATATAATTATACATCGATAAAATACACACAGCTTAATAAAAATATTATTTTTTCAGTTTTCTCTTTTTTACTATTTTTACAATGACAATTTTAATCCTAACTAATTAATTTATGTCTTTTTATTATTTGTAATAATACATTAAGTGAAGTTAATATGATAAATTTAATCTATATTCATTATCAATTTTTTTAGAACTATTAATTTGAAACGTCCTAAATAATATATTGAATTATAATTTTGAGACGAAAAGAGTACCAAGTAGTGTAAGAGTAACTTCATACTGAAATAATGATAGACGTGTCAAGCAAGAGACATTTAAAGATTATTAGAGTTTAAGTCGCTAATTTTTAGATTAAATAATTTTTTATGATTGATACTACATATTAAAAGAAAACATTTTTAAAATCTTATAACTCATCATATTCATAATGTACAACTATATAAACATAATCAGAGTAAATTAGAGCATAAAAACATAATTTAATACTCGTATTATTATCAATTATTACACAATAATTAATACATATTTCAAAATAAAAAATAATTGATATGCAACTAAAAGCCCATATCTATAAAATCGTACATATGTTGTATACCTAAAATTATGTACCGGACCAACGGGTTAAACTAGAAATCAAAGTCACTATCAGTTCGGTTAACCAATAAAACCGTCAGGAGACCTGCCGAATAGAAACCTATTGAAACCGAGGAGGACGCCCCCCATTACAAAAATATGTACTGTTTTTTTAATGACACATAAACGTGTACTACTTATAAAAGAGATTGTACTATTTCTCCGAAACTTTAATTAGTACAAACCTTTACAACACCAAAACTTCATAAATTTATTTTTTTATTAATTGATGAGCAATACACATTAAATGATAAAATAAATACAATTAATATGCAACATGTAAAAATCATTATTGCTATAAATTATAATTTTTTACATACAATTATTTAAATTTTTCACTAATGTAACTTTACTGTCAAATATGTGTTTGATTTTGAACAATATGATTTTTTTAAAATTGGCATATTCGAAAACATATATCGTCTATATATGTATTTTAGTACAAATTTAGTGAAATATTAATTATTCTGATAATTAATTCGATCTAATCGTATATATCAAAGTAAAAAGATTTTTAAGTTATTAAATATATGTAAACGTGTAAACATAAAAACTACAAAGATCTTATGTATTTACACGTTACGGAGTATATAATATTGTGACAAATGTTATACAGATTAGCAAATATTTTTCAACATCAATCATCACAATCTCGTAATAGTATTGTTATATGAAATAGTTTATTATTGCTTAAAGTTATTCTAACATAATACTTTCATCATTATTCGTTAAATTATTATTGCAAAATATGTATAATGATAAACATTGTGCTCGTAGGATTTAGTTTCATGGTACCAGCACCCGCAACGCGTGAGTACTCTGCTATAAATCTTAATAATGTATATGTTAAAAGTTGTTTTTGTTAAAATCAATTGTGTAAAAAGTTGTTAACGGAAAATGCTTCTTTATACACTAGCAGAGTACACGCGGGTTGTGGCTGCGAGTATCCTGAAACTAAAATTCTAAGAGCATAATATTTTATAAGTATACATATTTTTCAATAATAACTTTACAAATAATGATGATAGTTTTAAGTTGGATAACTTTAAGCAATACTAAACTACTTTATATAAATATAGTATTACGAAATTGTGATGATTGATTGTGAAATGTATTTGCTAATATCTGTAACATTTGTTATAATATTATATAACATGTAAATATAAAAAATATTCGTAGTTTATATGTTTACACATTTTTATATATTATAATAACCTTAAAATCTTCTTATTTTGATATGTTCATAATCAAACGTGGATTTAATATTAAACTTATATGCGTGATCAATTTAAATAAATGAATACAATTTTTTTTATAGTTTGTAGCAATAATCATTTGTACATATTGCATATTAATTTGTATTCACTTTGTCATTTAATGCATATTGCTACACAATTAATACAGAAATAAATCAATGAAGTTTTTGTGTTATACAAGTATATACCAAAAGTTTGTAAGGGTAACTAATTTAAATTTTGAAGAGAGAGTGCAATCTCTTTTATAAGTAATACAAATTTATGTGTTGTTAAAAAATAATAAATATTAATATAATAGGGGCTATTTTTATCGGTTTCGATGGAGCCTCTTTAGTTCGTATTATGACGGGTTTTTGGCTAGTCGAACTGATTGTGACTCCAGTAAGTCCAGTTCAGTTGAACCCATTGATCCAGTTCAGTTTTCAAAATTATGTACACCATTATTTTAAATAAGCAATATATTTTATTGATGTACAATGTGTATATATAATTTTATATTTAAGTAATGGGTGTAATAATTATATATTAATTAGTAGTATTAATTAATTTTATTTTTAAGTGTGTATTAACTATTATGTATTATTTAGTTTTAATATGAGTGTTAAATTATGTTTTTATGTTTTAACTGATTTTTAATTATGTTTTAATACTTGTATTATGTGTTATTTTAGCTGTAAACTAGGTTGAGGAGTGTTTTAATTATAAAATTCAATGTAATGTATTGTTTTAATAGTATAATTACATGTTTTATGTTTTCTACTTTTATTATGTATGTGTTGTTTTATTGTAACATGAAATTTTCAAGTATTCTATACATAAAAGAACTAATGTTTTATAAGATAGTATGATATGATGTGTGTTTGGTGATAAGGGTCGTAACTTTAATGGTTTTTTGTTTAGTATCAATGAGCTTTTGTTTTTTTCTTCTTTTCAAAATTTTCGTTTTTCAATACTCATAAAATAACATTTAGGAGTTATTTTACATATTATTATGACAACTAAAATTACGTTATCAAATATTTCATAAAAAACAATTATTGTTTGTGGCTACTGTTAATTGTTAATGTTTACTGCTACTGTTCAATGACATTGTTATTTTTTCTAGACTAGCATATTGACTTGTCTAAAACCGCATGATACATTGGCGTGATATACTCAGGGGTGAAGTAAAAGTATAAAGTCATCGGGTGAATAAAAATTTTAATACAAGTATTTATATAGTACATAAATTTGAGACCGGGTTCATTTTGAAAAAAAAAGAAATTTTAGTAAATATATAAATTACCCGATAAAATTCTATCGGTATATCCCCGGAAACCCTCTGACTCTGCCCTGAATATACCCCACTATACTCGTCTGACACCGCACCATACAATCATACTTGTTCTTTAATAAGGAATTTGATATTATAAACCTCAAAGGCTCAAACCGCACACTGAGAATTTAAACAACTTCCAGTAATTAAACCTTAAACTTACAAAAATTCAAAGTGATTCATGATTAGTGTATATACTAAGAATGTGTTTGGTTGCATAATGTTTTCGGAAAAAGATATAATCTAATAAGTGAATCGTTATGTACTAACATGCAAAATGAAAGGTTATGAATTATAATATGATATAAATAGAATAACATAAATAAAAAGATATTTCGTGTTTGGTTGGTAAGAAACATAAATATAAAAAGTAATAAAAACTTCAAAATTAAGACATAACTATAATATAATATAAGAACAATAACAATAATTGTTTGCGTATGATTTTTCGTATGGTATGTAAAACGTGTTTAAAGAAGTATTTGGGATATATGTGTTGTTTGATTTTTCATTTTGAACAGTAAGGCTCCGATGGTATAAATGAGATTATAAAGCTTGGGTAACACTTAAACAACCCATATTTGCAATGTTGAGTGTTATTGTGTGTAACGGTTATGCTCTAGTGTATGAGCTTACTTGATGAAGTTGTGAGAGATGTCTTCTATTTATAAAGAGACATTAGTGTTTAAAGATAAATCTCTGAGGAATGATCAACGGTTGTTAGAAAGTCACGCATTGAACATACGAGAAGGACGGGTGGAACTATCTTCCCTCCCCAACGAGGAAGTGTTTGCTTCCTATTATGTTGGATGCGTGTCTCTTATTTCTTTATGTTAGATTGTACCTCCTAGCCTTTAGCGGTATCTAGAGTAGGGTTGAGCATCGGTCCAAATCCGGACCGGACTGAGGACCGAAATAATCCGAAATCTGGGACCTAAATAGTCCGGTCCAGTCCAGTCCGGTTCGGTCCGGTCCGGTTTGGTCCTCAGTCTGGTCCGACCCTATTAGGCAAAATCGACAAAAAATTTTGTAAGAACGAACCAAATCGGACCGGACCGAGGACCGAAATTGTCCAAAACCCCGGACCGAAGACCGGACCGAAATTGTACGGTCTGGTTCGATTTCTTGGTCCGGGTCGGTTTTAGGTCTGCCATGTGCAACCCTAAGCTAGAGACAATTGTAACGTACAAGTGTACTAAGTGGCATTTCTAATGCTTTACCAAGCTATGTGTACCCTAGGTTTGTATAGTTCTTGTCTTGTAGCTACTTGCAAACCCTTGAGTGATGAGATTGATTTGAGCGTGTTATCAGTGGGACTAATAGGTTTTTTTTATTCCTTCCTTTTAACCTCTCGCAAAAGTTCTCGAACACTCAGCATTGAATTGAACGATGATTTCTTTGTCGAATGATTTATTGCTTGAGTATTTCAGAGAAAAATGACATAAAAAAGCTTGTGACACTTTTCTCTTTCATTAATTTTGCGAGCACCTCCTTTCTTTGATTCCTTATCTTGTCTCCTTTGCATGGTGTCTCAAGTAAATCAAGCCATTCTTCATGATAACCCTGTTTGGTACAAGCCTATAAAGTATAACAACTTTAAACGTGGCCACAAGTAGGTTGTGATGCTACCTGTGGCTAGGGGTACTTACGGTCAAAAATTGGACCGAACCGACCAATACCAGACCGTACTGAAACCGATTTTGGCCAAAACATCGAAATGAAGACCGAACCGAAATGGTTCGCTTCGGGTTGGTATGTGTAAACAGAAATATCATATTAAAACGATATTAATGTTTTAATCATTCTTAACGTTTTTAATGACAAAATATCAAACATATTTTTATGTTTGTGTTACAATTAACATCTAAGTCTTTTAATTTATAAACTTATGTTCTAAACTTTACATAAAAAGTTTTATACACTTTAACTCTTTAAGTGTAAAAATAATATGGACAAAATACATCTATATCTTTCTCCATATCAGATATATAAAAGTCAACCTTGTATATATTCAATAACTGAGTATGATCTTGGATAAACGTTTATGAGGCAACAAATGTCAGACCCGACAGACTCGGGCAGACCCTTGGGTAAAGGGGCCGACGGGTTCCGTGGGTGTCCGGTACCTTGCCTATAAATACCATGCTTTGTCCAATCTTATAACTCACCCCTCTTCTAACCTATCTCTCTAAACTCTCTGCATAGATCTAACTCTCTAAACTCATTCTTGTCTTAACTTTTTGTCCCTTGTGATTTCGATCTTTGTAAATTTGAAGATCAATTACGAGAATTCTATCTTCTAAGCCTTGATCCTTCAAAGCTTCACATTGTGTAAATGTGTTAAGTGTTACCTACATAATAACCATTTTTGTACCCATCCTTCTACCTACTTGTGTAATAGTGTGGTTGGTGTTATAAACCACAAAGTAAATCGTGTAAAGGGAATTGTTGTACTCGTGTTAAGAACACGACATCCTAGCTTAGGTGTCGATAAAGATTGCAAGCTAAAGTGTGAAGGTTTCTCCACCGGTGTAAAGGAGATTTGTTTACTAGTGAAGTAGAACTCTTGAGCGGACTCTCGAGGAGTGGAAGTAGAGGCAAGATAAGTGAGATCTTGCTAGGCCTAACCACTATAAATCATTGTGCATTGTGGTTTATTTAATTCTCTTCTCATATCTATTACTTTTTCAATCACGCTTGATCTGTATCCATAGTAATCACGAAAAAGTTTCAAAGTAATTAAAACTAATCGGTAAAAACCATTCTACCCCCCTTCTAGTTTTCTACAATTGGCATCAAGAGCTACGTACTCAATATCTTTAAAGTATATTGTACTTTAAAACTTGAATCGATCCATGAATTCTAAAAATTACAAAGAAGGGAAATCTATGCGAAGTCCACAACTCTTTGGAACCTATGGTTTTATATATTGGAAAAATCGTTTTGAAACTTATGTGAAATAAAGGATATAGATCTTTGGTACATAATCATTTAAGGTGATTATGCACCAACGGCTAGAAATGTTACAACTAACTAGTTTGAGTCGGTTCCACGCGATAAGCAAACCGATGATCAAAAGAAAATGTTGGCGAAAAACAATGAAGCCAAAACGATGCTTTACAATGCTCTACCTAAAAAGGAGTATGGAAGAATCTTCATGTGTCAAACCGCCAAATAAATTTGCCATTCGTTGATAGTCACACATCAAGGAACTCGCAAGTAAAAGATAATAAAATTGATCTAGTTGTTCAACAATATGAACAATTTTCTATCCTTGAATGTAACACCCCATTTTGGAAATGGAAATATCACAGTAATTATGGCGTGTCATCAAAGCATACAAGGTAAAATGTCTAAACATTACTTGACCATATTAAGGAAAATACCGGAATCAAACATCGGCAGTCCAAAAGTAAAGCTCATCACACACAAACATAGTATAGTAAAGGAAAAAGGACGAAACAATGTCCAAAGCATAAGTATCATAAAGAAAGGAAATGCATAATGTAAAGAAGGCTAGACAGCTTCCAGTCCATATGCACGTACTCTTAGTGTCTACGAGCGTCCCTGAGTACCTGCCGTTTTGGGAACATAGAAAAGGAAAACGGCTGAGCAATACGCTCAGTGCACGGATGTACAATAAAGCATGAATAGGATAAGCATAAAACATAATAACAGCGGAAAAAAACTAAGTCCCGAGTAACCTGGTTAAGTCTTAATAAAACTGGTTTTATAGTTTGAAAGTCTTATGTTTATCTTATAAAAACTGTTTGTCATATTTTACCATTAGCCAATATAGGTCATGAATATCCACCGTGCATGAATAATTGGAGGGGTGACCTCATCATGCAAATTAGAGGGGCTGCCTCTAATTTAATATACTGGTTTTATGGGTAGGAGGGATCAGTTCCTTGTGAAGGATGCAAGGCACACACCACATTCACCATGTAATCCTGAATAAAAACGTGTAACTAGGATGCACCCATACGCTCCACATGATAAATATAAATAAATGGCCAAAAGCTGAAGGGACGCCACGAGCAATCACTCCGCCGTGGTGAAGTCATAACATCAGTGCCTCTAATGTTATGGTTATGGTACCTCCATAACTAGGTGAAACTGGTCATGCATGTATATGGCTATAGGTAATCATATTTAAACATAAGCAATCAAACTCATACTTATACTACGGGAAAACAGTTGGCTGCATACGGGGAAATCCTAAATAAGGAAAGAATGTCCATACTGAAAGGACGGGAATCCGTACCTTATGTCCAGTGAACGAGAACGATGAACTGCGAAAATCCTACTTCCGAAACACTAGTGCTACATAAATACGTACATGAAATAAGTATCTGCTTACTACATACATAGCTAGTTTTATGTCATGTCTTAGCTTATTTATGTGTTCTTACTATTTTACACTGTTTAAAGCCTTAAACTGTGTTAAATCCTACATTTTGTTCATTCTGAATAAGTATTACTGATATCTCATGTGTTATTATACTTACTGTGTAATAATAAGTAACTTTCCAAAAATAGCAGGTTTCCTTAAATAGAAAGTTTCCAAAAATAGAAAGTTTCCAAAAATAGAAAGTTTCCAAAAATAGAAAGTTTCCAAAAATAGAAAGTTTCCAAAAATAGAAAGTTTCCAAAAATAGATTTACTGCTTAAAATAGATAAGTTTCTAAAAATAGAAAGTTTCCATAAATAGATTAGCTGCCTTAATTAAATAAGTTTCCATAAATAGATTAGCTGCCTTAAATAAATAAGTTTCTAAAAATAGATGGTTTCCATAAATAAAATAGCTGCCTTATTTAATTAAGTTTCTAAAAATAGAAAGTTTCCATAATTAGAATTAAGCTGGTTAAATAAGCTAAGTAAATAAGCCTAAGTATTTTCATGATTATTTTCTAAGTCATATGATATATTATATAGTTTAATAATTATTTCATGTAATTTAATTAAACTATAGGTTATAATATTTAATTAAAGTATGACATGTTTTAATTAAATATATTAAATACTTAGGTTAAAAATATGTATTATTAAATACTAATAATATAACCTAAGTCATGTTTAATTAATTAATTATATCCATGGTTTTTAAAATAATTAATTAATTATAAGTCTTAATAATAATAATACTTAGGTTAAAAATAATTTCATGATTTTTAATAATTAGTTAACCTAAGTCATGCTATTAAATTAATTACATCTTATTAATTTAATTATTAACATAAGTTCATAACATATAAAAAAACTAACATAATCATGATCTGGATCTAAGCTTAAAAACATGCACCGGATATGAACAAACACCGTACCCCGAACCAAATCGGGGTACCCCTCTTGCTGCCGTGGGACCCACACGCACCAAGCAAGACCAAAAAGGTCTTGGTGGTGGTCGGCTAAAACAAACCGAGCCCCCTTGGGGTCGGTTGTTCCTGCGGCCTAAAACAAACACCCCTTAGATCCATCCCTTTGATTAATTAATGACCAAAACATGTTAGATCTAGGTTTAATTAATGTGTTTTTATGAAAAACATCACGTGTTCTTAATTAATAAAAGATTAATTAAAAAGAAAACAAGTAAAAAGGTTTTACCGTATTCGTGGATCAAAAGGGTGAAGAACAAACACGAACAAACACTAAAATAACAAGATCCAAGATCAAACTCACCCCCTTATGGTGGTTTGTAGGTGGCGGCACACAAAGGAGAAGGAGGAAGGGTTTCTAGGTTTTCTTGAAATTCTTCTGTAAAAATAATCTGAGTAGTAAAAACTCTTAACCGTCCCTTTTAGTAAAATTGACAATGGGCTTGGCCCATTGTCCTATGTTGGCCGCGGGTAGGGACTCCCTTGTGGGGGTCCCGTACCTCGTTTCGTGTCTTGTAATTTCATACACGTTTACTTTTAATTTAGTTCGTGTTTTAAAAGTTCTCGTTACGTAAATATCCTACACTTATATATTTAATTACGCTCGTATTAAATATATATACGTAATAATAATAACTCGTGTTTAAGTTACGCTCGTGATTTCGTGATCGTATGTTCGTGATTAATTATTGCTAAAATAATTATTACGTGATCGTTCACATAAAATACTTATCGTGTTCTAACACGTACGTAATACATAAACTCCTAATACGTAAACGTAATCATATGCTATATTAGGAAAGTTTTTAACTAGTACGTACGAACTTAAGGTACTATGCATGGTAAAAGCATGCGGGTTTTACAACTCTTCCCCCCTAAAAAGAATAATTCGTCCCCGAATTATAGATAAAGTAAACTGGAAAAGAAGAACATACCCGAATTCAAAATGAGGGTAAGAAGTCCGGATAGACTCCTCTGTTTCCCAAGTGGCTTCCCGCTCGGTATGATCCCTCCATAGAATCTTGACGAATGGAATCGTCTTCTTTCTCATGACTCGTTCTTGCCTGTCAAGAACTCGTTCGGGTTCTTCTATAAAAGTGAGATCTTCACGAATCTATTCCAGTGGATACTGAACCATGTGAAGGGGATGATATTGGTACCCTCTGAGTAAGGACACATGAAACACATTGTGCACATGTGAAAGCTGCGGAGGTAACGCCAATCGGTAAGATACTTCACCGACTCGTTCAATGATATCAAACGGTTCGATGAAACGAGGACTGAGCTTCCCTTTAATCCCGAAGCGTCTAACACCACGTGCCGGCGAAACCTTAAGGAAGACGTGATCTCCTACGTTAAAGTGTAAATCCCTACGATGCTTGTCGGCGTAACTCTTTTGACGTGACCGTGCCTCATGAATCTTCTGTCTAGCTACTGCGATCTTCTCGTTTGTCATCTCTATGATTTCTGGTCCTTCGAGTGTTCGCTCGCCAACCTGATCCCAACAGATTGGGGCGCGACACTTTCTGCCATACAACATCTCAAATGGAGCACACTTGATGCTCGCGTGCCAGCTGTTGTTGTACGCAAACTCCACCAAACAGATGTATTCGTCCCAATCACCCGTCCATTCCAACGCACATGACCTCAACATATCTTCCAATGTCTGAATGGTTCGCTCCGACTGTCCGTCCGTTTGAGGATGAAAGGCCGTGCTAAGCTTAAGTTGTGTACCCCAAGTTTTCTGCAGACTTTTCCAAAAGCGCGAAGTGAATCGAGGATCTCTGTCTGAGACGATGCTGGATGGTGCACCGTGTAGTCTCATGATCTCTCGTCTGTACGTATCTGCGAGTTTACTTACCGGATCTTCCTTGCGGATCGGTAAGAAATGAGCTGATTTGGTAAGTCGATCAACGATAACCCAAATTGCATCGTGCTTCCTTTTGGTAGGCGGAAGACCGGTAACAAAATCCATGGTGATTTTGTCCCACTTCCACTCTGGAATGTCTAACGGTTGAAGGAGACCGCCAGATCGCTGATGCTCGATCTTAACCTGCTGGCAGGTAAGACATTTGGAGACATAAGTGGCCACATCCTGCTTCATACCACTCCACCAAAAGTATTGCTTGATGTCATGGTACATTTTAGTTGAACCAGGATGTATCGAGAATGGGGAGCTATGAGCTTCTGCTAGCAAAGCTTCCCGGAGTTCTTGGTCATCAGGAACACAAAGTCTAGTGCCCTGCCATACGATACCATCTGCATCTACTCTGAATTCTGTCTGCTTCTCCAAATTCTGAACTATCGCCCATAATTCTCCGTCATCCTTCTGAGCTTCCTTGATCTTAGATAGCAACTCGGGTTCTACTCTAAGATTAGCCCAGTAACCGTGATGTCCACGTACCATGATCTCGATGTCTAGTCGCTCCAAGTCTCTTATGATTTCCTCTTCGATTCTAATGCTGTTGATCATTCCGGATTTCCTGCTAAGGGCATCTGCTACTACATTTGCCTTTCCGGGATGATACAGTAGATTAATGTCATAATCCTTCAACAGCTCTAACCATCTTCTCTGCCTCATGTTCAATTCACGCTGAGTGAAGATATACTTCAAGCTCTTGTGGTCTGTGAAAATGTCACATGATTCTCCATATAAATAGTGTCTCCATATCTTCAATGCAAACACGACTGCAGCAAGTTCCAGATCGTGCGTGGGGTAATTCTCTTCATAAGGCTTAAGCTGCCGTGAAGCGTACGCGATCACTTTCCCATGTTGCATGAGAACACAGCCAAGTCCCTTCCCCGACGCATCGCTGTAGATTTGAAATCCACCCGTACCAGATGGTAGAGTAAGAATAGGTGCAGATACTAGCTTCTGCTTCAGGTCTTCAAAGCTCTTCTCTCGATCTTCAGTCCAAACGAATTTCTCCCCTTTCCGCATCAGTTTGGTCAATGGTAGTGCTAAGCGGGAAAAGTTCTCCACGAACCTACGGTAATAGCCAGCTAAGCCTAAGAAACTACTGACTTCCGTCGCTGATGTCGGCCTCGGCAACTTAGTGATGGCCTCAACCTTCGCTGGATCCATAGTGATTCCTTCTGCTGATACAATGTGACCTAAGATGCCACCTTGTCTAACCAGAACTCACACTTGGAGAATTTAGCATACAACTGCTTCTGGCGAAGAATCTGTAGTATTGTACGAAGATGGTCTTCGTATTCCTCCTTGGACTTAGAGAAAATCAGGATGTCATCGATGAAAACAATGACGAATTTGTCCAGAAATTCATGGAAGATTCTGTTCATCAGATCTATGAACACTGCTGGAGCATTTGTCAGGCCAAATGGCATAACTACAAACTCGTAGTGGCCATAACGAGTACGAAAGGCAGTCTTAGCAATATCCTGCTCCTTGACTCGTAACTGATGATAGCCTGACCTAAGATCGATCTTGGAGAAGTGTTTGGCCCCTTGGAGTTGGTCAAACAGATCGTCAATGCGTGGCAGTGGATATCTATTCCGAATAGTAATTTTGTTGAGCTCGCGATAGTCTATGCAAAGACGCATACTGCCGTCCTTCTTCTTAACAAACAAAACCGGTGCACCCCATGGAGATGCGCTCGGTCGAATGAAACCTCGTTCGAGAAGTTCTTGCAGTTGATCCTTCAGCTCCTTCAGCTCTATGGGAGCCATGCGATAAGGAGCCTTGGATATTGGTTCAGCTCCTAGAACCAGCTCGATACTGAATTCCACTTCTCGTGTAGGTGGTATGCCCGGAAGTTCTGCTGGAAACACGTCTTGGAATTCCGACACTATAGGTTGATCCTGAATCGATGGATATTCAACATCCATGTCGTGAACCGTAGCAAGATAACCCTCGCAGCCATGTGACAGTAGTGCACGCGCTTGCAGGGTGGATATGATTTGTACAGACCGTCCGGGTATGAACCCATTATGAATGTACTCTGGTGCATTGACATCACCGAAGATAACTCGATATGAATGGCAGTCTATGGTAGCATGATACTTGGATAGCCAATCCATGCCTAAAATCATGTCGAATTCATTCATGTCCAGCGGAAGTGCGTCGACAGGTCGAACATTATCATCAAATTCTAGGGGAAGACTCTTGTATACATGGGTGATTAATACAGAGTCCCTCAAAGGCGTGGAAATAGTAAGCCTATTTTCTAGTGGCAAGGGAGGCATCCTAATGTTCTTAGCATAAGCAGTAGAAATAACCGAGTGAGTAGTACCCGTATCGAAAAGAACACATGCAGCGCGACCATACATATACAAGATTCCAGTGATGGTACCTGATAGGTGTGTAAACACCCATCCTTTTACCACTTAATTCGGGCTAAAACGAGACCAAAACACGTATTTAATATCATTTGCTTGGAATTATGCGTGGTTTTTGTGTTTATTGTGTTTTCAGAGCCAACCGGATGAATATTGAAGAAAGCATGGGATTGCACGGGTTTTACTGAAGAAAAAGACTCAAGATAAAGTCTATTGTCCAAGAGATGCAAAAGATTTGAAGTCACTGGGCCTATTCGAAGATTTATCGAAGAAAAGGACCAAAGATGGAAGATTTACACAAGTCGAAGAAACTCGAGTCTATTAAACGAAGAAATTAAAAGACGAGTTAAAATTAATCGACAACAAATCCCGAATAAGAATCGAAAACGGAAACTTTTCTGAAAAGACGAAAAGACAAGAAGAACGGGAGAAAGCCCACTCACCAACCAAAGGACAAGCCTATAAAAGGAGCCCCTCACACATTTTAGCTAGTTAATCTGGAGTTTTCTCTCCTTCCCTTTTTTCTCCTTTCTTGTTCGTTCCATCACCATCACCACTAGGGTGATTGGTGATTTTTATCTTTGTTCTTCCAATCTTGTAATTTTAATCTTTGATTTATCTTGTCAAAACATTAATCATTCAATACAAAGTTCTTGTTTAATCTTTCCATTTTATCTTGTTCATCATCATCTTTATCTTCAAGTTTTTAAGTTTTTATTTTCTTGATTTGATCTTCAAAAGTTGTTGGGATTTGTATTTTTGTTGATGGGATTTGTAGCCTATGGTTAATAGATGTTTTGTGATTGAGTTATTTTAGTCTTTGGTGAAAAACTTGGTGATTTTTGGATCAAAACCGTTTTTCCTTGTTCTTCGGTTTGGTTCCTGTATCTGGGTTTCCCAGAAGTTCCGAATCAGTGAATAGTAACTTCCGAATGAGTTGTGTTTTCAAAAGTTCCGAGTCAGTTAAAAGTTCCGAATGAGTTTACCTTAAAAAAGTTCCGAACCAATTTAAAACTTCCGAACCAAACAAAAGTTCCGGATGAAGCATTAAGTTCCGAATCAGTTTGAAAAGTTCCGAACGAAGCAGAAAGTTCCGAACCGATTTATTTACAAAAAGTTCCGAATCAGTAAGTTCCGGATCAAGCCAAAACTTCCGAACCAAAGACTTCCAAACCAGTAAGTTCCGAATCAAGGGGCTTCATTCGGAAGTCCAAAACTTCCGAATCAGTAAGTTCCGGATGAGTGTAAACTTCCGAACCAAGGTTAAAGTTCCGAATCAATTTTCCTTTTAGTGTTACTGTTTGTCTGTTTTACTGTTTCTTTATGTTTATTTCACAATTTATATTTTAACTGTAATTTGAACTTTAATTTCAATTTTAATTTCAATCTTAATTTTAATTTTAATCTTAAGTTTAATACAAGTTTTTGTTAATTATAATTAAAATAATTGTCTTTGATTTAAATTTTCATTTCCACTTTTTATTAGACTAGAAAACCAAACCCTTTTATTTAGTAACCAAGAACAATCATTCCACTTAAGACCAAGATCAATTCGAGAGGATATCGAGAGATTTAATCTGAACCCAAGCAAAATCATAATATCAAATGGCGCCGCTGCCGGCTCTTCTCGTTAAGATCAAAAGTTTTTTGTGAGAACTTGGATTTTGGGATCCGTTCCCCGTGAACGTTCTTTTTCAAAAACAACTAAAAAATATAAAATTTTCAAAAATACAAAAAAAAAAATTAAAAAAAAAAAAAACATAAAAACCAAAAATATTTTTGCTTTGTTTTTCTTTGTTCGTTCTTTTGCAGGTGTATGCGCACTCGATCCACGTCATATCAAGAGCCCGAGCCTCTCGATCACTTAGACATGGCCGGTGTACCACCTCCAAACAATAATAACAACAACAACATGAACAATAACAACAATAATGAGCCCCTTCCGGATAATCGCCCGATGATTGAATTGCTACAAGCTCATGTCGATGGCAACACGGATCCAATTGTTATACCACCAATTGCCACCAACAATTTCGAGCTAAAATCAGGCTTTATCCAGATGGTCTCCGCTCAACCGTTCTTGGGACGAACCATTGATGACGCACATGACCATATCAAGAGATTTCTACAACTCACCAACACGGTCAAGTTCAATGGCGTTCCACAAGAAGTTATAAGGTTACAACTTTTTCCCTTTCTTTAGAGGGACAAGCCCGGCATTGGCTTGCTAAGGAACCGCCACAGAGTATTCTCTCGTGGACGGATTTGGAAACAAAGTTTATCAACTACTTTTTTCCACCCTCTCGTACTACCGCTTTGCGGAATGAGATCATAAATTTTGAACAAAAGTACGATGAGTCATTCAGTGAATCTTGGGATCGCTTTAAAGACCTTTTAAGAAAATGCCAACAACATGGTTTTACCAAAGTACATCAAATCAATACTTTTTACAATGGTTTAAGCATGAGTGACCAAGATTCACTGAACAGTGCCTCGGGGGGTAATCTATTGGCTAAGACTTCCAATGCTGCTTGGGACATCATTGAGAACAAATCTCGTGTGCAAACCAAGAGTGTTCAGACCAATGTCGCTAGTGCTAGCACTAATGACAGCGACAAGCGACTTGACAAAATCACCACGCTTCTTGAATCGCTTGTCACCCACACCGTCAGCAACAACAACAGCAACAACGCCAAAAACGCACAAGTGAACGCTGTCAGCCAACCTTGTGAGATATGCGGTGGTCCTCACTCTTACAAAACTTGTACCGCCACCCAAGATTACCCTGCTGAGAATGTGAATGCGGCATATGGCACCTATCCTCAACCTGCTTATCAAGCTAGACCTCAAGGTGACCGTAACTTGCTTAGCTATCGATCCAACAACTACCTCTCCCCACCTGGCTTTCCTCCTACCAACCCAAACCAACAACAAAACCTTAACCGACCTCCTCAACAACAACAACAACCTCGACAACCATACATCCCACCTCACAAGCAGCAACAACCACCTCAACGTAACAATCAAGTCTACCAACAACCTGCTTACCAACCACCTGCATACAATGCTCCTCCCAACCAAGCCACCACTGCATTACACCAAGAGGTTGCAACCTATATGAGGACCAATGATGTGATAGTGGGAAATCTCCAAGAGGAAGTGCGCAATTTGAAAGCAGACTTGGTCAAGCAAGGAAATGATTTGAGAGCCGATATGAGAAATACGTTGGATAGCCAAACAAATGACCTGAGGAACATGATGGATAGTTTCTTCCAAGGTAATCAACCCTCTTCTTCGGGTACTCTTCCGAGTAACACCGTTGCGAACCCAAGAGGGGAGATGAAAGCAATCACTACTACACCGGTGGTTGTGACTAAGGAGAACGAGTCACCTGCTCCTATTCCTCACCCTTCTCCTTCCCCAATTTCTCCACCTCTTCTTTCTACCCCTCCTCCACCCGTGGTTGTGAGTAATCCTCTTACCCAAAAGCCTTCCTCTTCATCCAATATACCTTATCCTTCAAGGTTGAGGAAAGAGAAGCAAAAGAGCAAGGATGATATTCAGGTTTCGAATTTCCTTAAAATGTTCAAACAACTGAATTTCAATATCTCCTTCGCTGAGGCTCTCGCTCACATGCCCAAATACGCCAAAATGTTTAAAGATCTTCTGAGCGACAAGGAAAAGCTCCTCGATATTGCCAACACCCAACTTAATGAGAACTGCTCTGCAGTGCTCTTAAGGAAATTGCCAACCAAGCTTGGTGATCCGGGTCGTTTTCTTATCCCTTGCAATTTCCCGAGAGTAGAGAATTGCATGGCCCTAGCCGATCTAGGTGCCAGTATTAATCTCATGCCTCTAAGTGTTTGGAAGCAATTATCTCTCCCAGAGCTAGTCCCCACCAAAATGACTTTGGAATTAGCCAACCGTACGGTTGCTTATCCAGTGGGGATAGCCGAAGACGTCATTGTAGGAGTCGACAAATTCACCTTCCCTGCTGATTTTGTTGTCGTCGACTACGAGATGGACCCCCGTGTGCCACTAATTGTTGGTCATCCATTCCTTAGGACCGGTCGCACTCTTATTGATGTTGAAGCCGGTGAGCTTATCATGAGAGTGGGTGACGATAAAGTAGTCTTCAACATGGGAAAGTTGTCTAAACAACCATATTCATATGAGAGCGTTAATTGTATTGACGTTCTTGATGAGGCTTGTGAAGAACACTTTAATGATGCTTGCAAAAGTATTCCTACCTCTCTTCCCACTGTTGAGACCGTGTCCTCCATCGATTCATCGTTGTCTCTATTTGGAGATGGTGATTTATTTTGGAACAATCTTGAAGATACCATGGGAGATGCGAATTTAGCTACTAATGATTCTCCTATCGATGGGGATGAAGACATGAATTTCTTTGACAATCTTCTCACCGAAGACAATCCTTCGCCTCCATCTCCCACGGTTATTGCTATCGATGCCACGACTTTGAAAACGCCTCCCGTCGAAAATCCTCCGGATTTGGAACTTAAGGAGTTGCCGCCACATCTCGAGTACGTGTTCCTTGACGATAACAAGAAGTCGCCCGTCATTATTGCAACGGATTTGAAAGATGAAGAGAAGACTCGCCTCGTTGCCGTGCTGAAAGCTCATAAGAAGGCTATTGCTTGGAAGATTTCAGATATTCGTGGAATTGATCCTCACTTCTGCACACACAAAATTCTCATGGAGGACGACTTTAAGCCCACTATTCAAAGCCAACGAAGGGTGAATCCAAAAATACATGAAGTCATCAAAACAGAGGTTATCAAACTTCTTGATGCGGGTATGATTTACCCTATTTCGGATTCACCATGGGTTAGTCCAATCCATTGTGTGCCCAAGAAGGGCGGAATAACCGTTGTTCCCAATGAACACAACGAGTTGATTCCCACTCGTCTCGTTACTGGGTGGAGAGTTTGTATAGACTACCGCAAACTCAATGATGCCACGAGAAAGGATCATTTCCCTCTACCTTTTATGGACCAAATGCTTGAACGTTTAGCCGGTAATGAATATTACTGCTTTCTTGATGGTTTCTCGGGTTATTTTCAAATACCCATCGATCCCCAAGATCAAGAGAAGACTACATTCACTTGTCCCTATGGCACTTTCGCTTACAAAAGAATGCCTTTTGGCTTATGTAATGCGCCCGGGACTTTCCAAAGGTGCATGTTAGCTATCTTCCATGACATGGTTGAACAAACCATGGAAGTCTTCATGGATGATTTCTCGGTCTTCGGGGATTCTTTCTCTTCTTGCCTTGCCAATTTGGAACGTATGCTCAAGCGGTGCGAAGACACTCGCCTAGTTCTGAATTGGGAAAAATGCCATTTTATGGTAAAAGAAGGCGTCGTGCTTGGACATAAGATCTCGAAAGCCGGTCTTGAAGTAGACCGTGCTAAAGTCGATGTTATCGCAAAGTTGCCTCCACCTTCAACCGTGAAGGGTGTGAGAAGTTTTCTGGGTCATGCGGGCTTCTACCGTCGATTCATCAAAGATTTTTCGCAAATCGCTCGCCCGATGACCCACCTCTTGGAAAAAGATACTCCTTTTATCTTCTCCAAAGAGTGTCTTGAAGCCTTCAACTCGCTTAAGGATAAGCTCACAAAGGCACCTGTCTTGGTTACCCCTAATTGGGAGCTGCCTTTCGAGATGATGTGCGATGCTAGTGATTTTGCTATTGGAGCGGTTCTTGGAAAAAGAGTGAACAAACACTTCCAACCGATCCATTACGCTAGCAAGACAATGACAGGGGCACAATTGCATTATACGACAACCGAAAAAGAGCTTTTAGATGTTGTCTATGCTTTTGAAAAATTCCGCCCTTATCTTGTCCTTTCTACCACCATTGTGTATACCGATCATTCCGCGCTGAAGTTCTTGTTGACAAAGCAAGATTCCAAACCAAGACTTCTTCGCTGGGTTTTGCTGCTCCAGGAATTTAAAATCGAAATTCGCGATAAAAAAGGAGCAGAAAACTTAGCCGCGGACCATCTTAGCAGACTTGAGGATCCATACCAAGGGGATCATCCGACCAAAGAAATCAATGATTCTTTTCCCTTGGAGACCTTAATGTCTAAACTCGAAGTCGAATGAAACCCCGTGGTTTGCGGACTTTGCAAACTACTTGGCGAGTGGAATTCTCAAGGAAGGGTTGACGTCCCAACAAAAGAAGAAGTTCTTCACCGACATCAAGACTTACTTTTGGGACGACCCTTACCTATTCAAACAATGTGCCGACCTGATTATTCGCCGATGTGTTGATGGACCGGCAGCGTCTGAAATCCTTAATGCTTGCCACAAAGGACCCACCGGTGGTCACTTTGGTCCCAACTACACCGCTAAAAAAGTGTTTGATTCCGGATTTTATTGGCCCTCCATATACCGTGACGCTCACGATATGGTCAAACGATGTGATGTTTGCCAAAAGCAAAGCAAAATCACACATAAAGACGAGATGCCTCAGAATTTCATTCAAGAGTGTGAAATTTTTGATGTTTGGGGTATCGACTTTATGGGGCCATTCCCTTCGTCTAAAGGAAACAAATACATCCTTGTTGCCGTTGACTACGTTTCAAAGTGGGTTGAAGCCAAAGCTTTACCCACTAATGACGCAAGGGTGGTTTGTAACTTTTTGAAAGCTCTATTCGCTAGATTCGGTGTGCCTCACGCCATTATTAGTGATCGTGGGACTCATTTCTGCAATGACCAATTTGCTAGAGTCATGGCTAAGTACGGTGTAAACCATCGTCTTTCCACAGCCTACCACCCACAAACTAATGGCCAGGCTGAAATATCCAACCGAGGACTTAAGCGAATTCTTGAAAGGACCATGGGAGAGCATCGTGCCTCATGGGCTGATAAACTTGATGATGCTTTGTGGGCTTTCCGTACTGCTTACAAGACCCCGATCGGCTGTACGCCTTATCGTCTTGTGTACGGGAAAGCATGCCACCTCCCCATTGAGTTGGAGCACAAGGCTTATTGGGCCTTGAAGTGGGCTAATTTTGATATTAACAAAGCCGGTGACCTACGCAAAATCCAACTCAATGAGCTCAATGAACTCCGTAATGAGGCTTATGAAAATTCTTTGATCTATAAGGAAAGAACTAAGCTCATTCACGACTCCAAGATTAAAAACCGAGAGTTCCATGTTGGAGACAAAGTCTTACTTTTTAACTCTCGGTTGAAAATCTTCTCGGGAAAGCTCAAATCTCGTTGGTCCGGCCCATTCACCATTGCCCAAATTTTTCCATATGGTACTCTCGAGCTCGCTCAACCTGATGGACCTAATTTTACGGTGAATGGCCAACGAGTGAAGTTGTACTTTGGTGAGGACACCTCTCAGGAGGTGATTCCATCCATCACCACGTTCCCCATGAACTAATTTTGGGTCTAGTCAGGCTCGTGACTCGGTTATCAAAAACAAGCGCTCCTCGGGAGGCAGCCCGAGTATCTATCCTTTTATGTTTTAATCCCCTAAGTGTAGGGGGGGACTTCTATACGAGTTTGTCTTTGTGTGGTGATGTGATTACAGGGATAAGTGCACTCTTGGAATCTTTGAAGAACCGTGCTCCCGTGTTATCCGAAATCCGGTTCTATCTCTCAACTATCGTGATTCAATTTTCTTCATACTCACATTTGAAATTGATCACTTTAGTCGTCTCTTCCTTAACTTTAGTTAACCAACGTGTACAATGTCATAAGTGTAGGGGAAACTTTTCCCACATGCTTAAACATTGAGGACAATGTTTATCTTAAGTGTAGGGGGACTTCTATCGAAGTTTTAAGTGGACTTTTCCATGAAAATGCCTTCAATTAACCGGAAAATCATATTTTTCAACATTTTTCAAATTTTTTATTAACTTTGGCTATTTAGTTGTAATTTTTAAATTTTTATCGTTGCTTTCATATGTATATATTCCGCAATAAAGTCAAAAATATTAATAAAGTGGTGTAGCTAGTTTAGAAGTCTTTGACATATTAGGCCCGTTGCGTTTATTTTGACTCAACCCGAATAGACTTATCCAAGTTTATTCTAGCTAGTATCCTTAACCATGTAGACCTTAGTTGGTTTATTAGGCTAAGTGTCCACTAGTCTCATTACTTGAGATTTTAAATTGTGGAGGACGAGAAATGATAGAGTCAATTATAAGTCGGTATTCTTGCGCAAGCTCACTTGGTGTAATTATTTGCCTATTCTCCCATCACTTGCTAATAATTTATCTGCAATAAGTAAGGTCGTACGATTTGAAAAGTTACTTAGCTTCTAGCCCAAGATCGTTTAAAAGTTGCTCGGTAATGATAAGAGTTCATAGCCAAGGCATAACTTATGAAGCGGGGCGCGAAGATTGGCGAGTCCGAAAAGGCCCTAACAAGGCATGAGGATTCTATTTTATTGCTGAAGATCCAAAGTGATGTGAAAAGCATTATTCCTAAAGTCAATATGAAGGATCAAGACTCACGACGAAAAGCAATCAACTCCCATAAAGATCATGGAGAAGTCTATCCAAAAAGACCCTAACAAGGTATGAGGATAAATAGATCCAAGTCCGAAAAGGAGGCGGATCGTTGTATCTCAAAATCCCAATTAGAGATTGAAGAAATAATCATGAAGTCGTGGTCAACAAAGTTGGAGTACCCCTCAAAAGTCTCCAAGCGAAGAAACTCTATTATGATGAGAAGACCATTATCTCAAGAACGTCTCTCGAAGATATGAAGTATGAAGTACATGCCAAATATCGGCCTGAGAAAGGTCTCAAATCGTGAACCAAGTTATGCCAAGATATGAACTTTTTGATATCCCGAGAAGCAGTTTTAAGAGATTTTGTCCTTTAGCTAACTATTGATCAAATCGTCCTACTTTGCTTTCAGCCCTAATAAACTATCGAAATAAGTCCAAAAATGCATCTTCATGATCATTCTAAGACAAAAATAAAATATAAGAGATACACTTAGGAATAAGGGAGTTTAAGCATTTAATTAAGCCATGTGTGTAAGTGTTTGAATTGCTAACTTATAATAACAATGATCTCGTTTTTAAGCTTAGTTTGGGGAACGTGAAACTTGAGGGTGATAAATCTTCGCAGCACAAAAGCCCTAATGTAAGTCATTGATTTCTTTGCAAGTTATTTCCATGTAGCTATTTTCAAGTGAAAATGGTTTTCTATCCTTTTGTTTCCTTTAAAGTTTTAATTTCTCTTAGTACTTTAAGTTTTTGTTTAGTAGTGATTGAATAAGGCCAAGGTTGATTGATTATGAGAAAAATGTAAAATTGCTTTATCACTAAGCATTGCATGAGGGCATGGCAATGGTTAAGTGTAGGGGATTTGATAGGTGTGTAAACACCCATCCTTTTACCACTTAATTCGGGCTAAAACGAGACCAAAACACGTATTTAATATCATTTGTTTGGAATTATGCGTGGTTTTTGTGTTTATTGTGTTTTCAGAGCCAACCGGATGAATATTGAAGAAAGCATGGGATTGCACGGGTTTTACTGAAGAAAAAGACTCAAGATAAAGTCTATTGTCCAAGAGATGCAAAAGATTTGAAGTCACTGGGCCTATTCGAAGATTTATCGAAGAAAAGGACCAAAGATGGAAGATTTACACAAGTCGAAGAAACTCGAGTCTATTAAACGAAGAAATTAAAAGACGAGTTAAAATTAATCGACAACAAATCCTGAATCAGAATCGAAAACGGAAACTTTTCTGAAAAGACGAAAAGACAAGAAGAACGGGAGAAAGCCCACTCACCAACCAAAGGACAAGCCTATAAAAGGAGCCCCTCACACATTTTAGCTAGTTAATCTGGAGTTTTCTCTCCTTCCCTTTTTTCTCCTTTCTTGTTCGTTCCATCACCATCACCACTAGGGTGATTGGTGATTTTAATCTTTGTTCTTCCAATCTTGTAATTTTAATCTTTGATTTATCTTGTCAAAACATTAATCATTCAATACAAAGTTCTTGTTTAATCTTTCCATTTTATCTTGTTCATCATCATCTTTATCTTCAAGTTTTTAAGTTTTTATTTTCTTGATTTGATCTTCAAAAGTTGTTGGGATTTGTATTTTTGTTGATGGGATTTGTAGCCTATGGTTAATAGATGTTTTGTGATTGAGTTATTTTAGTCTTTGGTGAAAAACTTGGTGATTTTTGGATCAAAACCGTTTTTCCTTGTTCTTCGGTTTGGTTCCTGTATCTGGGTTTCCCAGAAGTTCCGAATCAGTGAATAGTAACTTCCGAATGAGTTGTGTTTTCAAAAGTTCCGAGTCAGTTAAAAGTTCCGAATGAGTTTACCTTAAAAAAGTTCCGAACCAGTTTAAAACTTCCGAACCAGTTTAAAACTTCCGAACCAAACAAAAGTTCCGGATGAAGCATTAAGTTCCGAATCAGTTTGAAAAGTTCCGAACGAAGCAGAAAGTTCCGAACCGATTTATTTACAAAAAGTTCCGAATCAGTAAGTTCCGGATCAAGCCAAAACTTCCGAACCAAAGACTTCCGAACCAGTAAGTTCCGAATCAAGGGGCTTCATTCGGAAGTCCAAAACTTCCGAATCAGTAAGTTCCGGATGAGTGTAAACTTCCGAACCAAGGTTAAAGTTCCGAATCAATTTTCCTTTTAGTGTTACTGTTTGTCTGTTTTACTGTTTCTTTATGTTTATTTCACAATTTATATTTTAACTGTAATTTGAACTTTAATTTCAATTTTAATTTCAATCTTAATTTTAATTTTAATCTTAAGTTTAATACAAGTTTTTGTTAATTATAATTAAAATAATTGTCTTTGATTTAAATTTTCATTTCCACTTTTTATTAGACTAGAAAACCAAACCCTTTTATTTAGTAACCAAGAACAATCATTCCACTTAAGACCAAGATCAATTCGAGAGGATATCGAGAGATTTAATCTGAACCCAAGCAAAATCATAATATCAGTACCTGTAGACTTGTAGGCATGGTCTCGAGATGTCGTGTAGACACGCCCGGCAGTAGGAGGCGGCTTGGTATCAGCATGTCCCGATGTACCCTCCATCTCGCCCTTACGGTAATCCTTCATAATATGGCCAGGAAGACCACACTTGAAGCACGCATCAGTATTACGGCGACATGGTCCTGGGTGCCTACGGTGGCAAGTAGAGCAAAGAGGATGAGTGTATCCTCCAGCAGGTGCTCTGGCTGGCTGAGGACCTGATAAAACATTTTACATGAGACATAATAGTTGGGTACAAAGGACAAAGCGGATAATCGTAAGATTGAATACCAGTGATAGCTGGACGGCTAGGCTGCGAACCTCTCTGGTTCTGGTCCCTACCGTTTCCATGGTTCCTGGTAGAATTTTGCTAGAGTGTCAGAATATGAGTTATAACGTAAAACATAAGAAATTTCGTAAGTATTGAGACCTGCTGTTGCTGGATTGCCCGGCGTTGTTACGGTAATTGTCATTACCGCCACGCCTATCCGTAGCAGATCGATCATTAGTCTGACCATTTCCCTTGGGCTGATGAGGCTGCTGCTGAGTAGCCGGCCGAGACCGGTCCCCAGTTTTCTGCCTGGAAGATACAGTTTAAGAGATGAATAATTGACATATGGAAAGTATACGGATTGAGCACCGCTTGAATACGATGGTTTACCTCTTGTCGGGTCTTTCAGCTTCCCCGAACTCATCCCTCTCCTGCAGCATCTCCAGTTTTCATGCTGCATCGGCCACTTGTGCTACAGTATTGAACGTAGCACACACCAGATTGTTTGCGACCGATGTGTGAAGAGCCCATCTGAAGTGATGCGCCTGCTCTTCAGGAGTACCTGCTGCCGCACCAAGGAAACCAGCCAAGCGAAGAAAGCGCTGCATAAACTCGTTGCTATTCTCCCCAGCTCTCTGACGGATCCCATGGTACTCTCTCTTGAGTTTGTCCTGCTCAGCCTTGGGAAAGAACTGCTCCATCACCCTGTCCTTGAACTGAGCCCAAGTCAAACCAGCAACCCACTCATCACCACCTTCAGATTGCATCAAAGCTAACCACCAGTTGAGTACATCGCCTTCGAACCGATAGCATGCTAACCTCGCCTTGTATGCGGGGTCACAGCCCATAGCGTTGAAGATCTTCTCGATGTGAGCCAACCAGCTTTCAGCATCGCTGGGGCTATCTGTCTTCTCAAAAGCTCGAGGGCGGAGCTTGTTGAATCTCTCCAGCCATACTGCTAATGTCACTGGAGGAGGAGGAGGTGGCTGATTGTGCTGCTGCTGATTGTTGGCAGCTTGAACTTCAGCCCGGATGTCATTCCTCAGTTGAGGAAGCAAGGCTTGCATGGCAGCCTGAATTGCAGCATTGAGCTGCTCCTGTTCGCGTGTGAGAACCATCTGACAGTATAACAATAAAACATATGATTAACAGTTCAAAACATAAAATATAAAATATATACATGAAAAAAAAAATTTCTACTAAAAATTTTACGAGAAAAATTTTATGCAAGAAAATTTTTGTATGAATGCATGATGCAGTTTTATGAAAACTTTGGATGCTCGAGAGTGAACGCCTCTGGTCAGTTCACTCAAAACAAAAGACATATCGAGGGGACGCCTATGGGTCGGTCCCAAATCTAAAAGTTTCGATAAAACACATGCGACTAAATAGGGCCAGTCCTGTACCAACCATTACTTAGTCAAAAACCCTGTAACAATGACATGTATATGTATGCTTAAAATGATGAATGCATGAAAACAACTGTCAGTTCTAGGAAGACCGTAGTGACTACCCACTAATCACAGGTCATATTTGAGAGCCTACAGGTCGAAGCCTTGGCTCTGATACCATAATTGTAACACCCTATTTTGGAAATGGAAATATCACAGTAATTATGACGTGTCATCAAAGCATACAAGGTAAAATGTCTAAACATTACTTGACCATATAAAGGAAAATACCGGAATCAAACATCGGCAGTCCAAAAGTAAAGCTCATCACACACAAACATAGTATAGTAAAGGAAAAAGGACGAAACAATGTCCAAAGCATAAGTATCATAAAGAAAGGAAATGCATAATGTAAAGAAGGCTAGACAGCTTCCAATCCATATGCACGTACTCTTAGTGTCTACGAGCGTCCCTGAGTACCTGCCGTTTTGGGAACATAGAAAAGGAAAACGGCTGAGCAATACGCTCAGTGCACGGATGTACAATAAAGCATGAATAGGATAAGCATAAAACATAATAACAGCGGAAAAAAACTAAGTCCCGAGTAACCTGGTTAAGTCTTAATAAAACTGGTTTTATAGTTTGAAAGTCTTATGTTTATCTTATAAAAACTGTTTGTCATATTTTACCATTAGCCAATATAGGTCATGAATATCCACCGTGCATGAATAATTGGAGGGGTGACCTCATCATGCAAATTAGAGGGGCTGCCTCTAATTTAATATACTAGTTTTATGGGTAGAAGGGATCAGCTCCTTGTGAAGGATGCAAGGCACACACCACATTCACCATGTAATCCTGAATAAAAACGTGTAACTAGGATGCACCCATACGCCCCACATGATAAATATAAATAAATGGCCAAAAGCTGAAGGGACGCCACGAGCAATCACTCCGCCGTGGTGAAGTCATAACATCAGTGCCTCTAATGTTATGGTTATGGTACCTCCATAACTAGGTGAAACTGGTCATGCATGTATATGGCTATAGGTAATCATATTTAAACATAAGCAATCAAACTCATACTTATACTACGGGAAAACAGTTGGATGCATACGGGGAAATCCTAAATAAGGAAAGAATGTCCATACTGAAAGGACGGGAATCCGTACCTTATGTCCAATGAACGAGAACGATGAACTGCGAAAATCCTACTTCCGAAACACTAGTGCTACATAAATACGTACATGAAATAAGTATCTGCTTACTACATACATAGCTAGTTTTATGTCATGTCTTAGCTTATTTATGTGTTCTTACTATTTTACACTGTTTAAAGCCTTAAACTGTGTTAAATCCTACATTCTGTTCATTCGGATTAAGTATTACTGATATCTCATGTGTTATTATACTTACTGTGTAATAATAAGTAACTTTCCAAAAATAGCAGGTTTCCTTAAATAGAAAGTTTCCAAAAATAGAAAGTTTCCAAAAATAGAAAGTTTCCAAAAATAGAAAGTTTCCAAAAATAGAAAGTTTCCAAAAATAGATTTACTGCTTAAAATAGATAAGTTTCTAAAAATAAAAAGTTTCCATAAATAGATTAGCTGCCTTAATTAAATAAGTTTCCATAAATAGATTAGCTGCCTTAAATAAATAAGTTTCTAAAAATAGCTGGTTTCCATAAATAAAATAGCTGCCTTATTTAATTAAGTTTCTAAAAATAGAAAGTTTCCATAATTAGAATTAAGCTGGTTAAATAAGCTAAGTAAATAAGCCTAAGTATTTTCATGATTATTTTCTAAGTCATATGATATATTATATAGTTTAATAATTATTTCATGTAATTTAATTAAACTATAGGTTATAATATTTAATTAAAGTATGACATGTTTTAATTAAATATATTAAATACTTAGGTTAAAAATATATATTATTAAATACTAATAATATAACCTAAGTCATGTTTAATTAATTAATTATATCCATGGTTTTTAAAATAATTAATTAATTATAAGTCTTAATAATAATAATACTTAGGTTAAAAATAATTTCATGATTTTTAATAATTAGTTAACCTAAGTCATGTTATTAAATTAATTACATCTTATTAATTTAATTCTTAACATAAGTTCATAACATATAAAAAAACTAACATAATCATGATCCGGATCTAAGCTTAAAAACATGCACCGGATATGAACAAACACCGTACCCCGAACCAAATCGGGGTACCCCTCTTGCTGCCGTGGGACCCACACGCACCAACCAAGACCAAAAAGGTCTTGGTGGTGGTCGGCTAAAACAAACCGAGCCCCCTTGGGGTCGGTTGTTCCTGCGGCCCAAAACAAACACCCCTTAGATCCATCCCTTTGATTAATTAATGACCAAAACATGTTAGATCTAGGTTTAATTAATGTGTTTTTATGAAAAACATCACGTGTTCTTAATTAATAAAAGATTAATTAAAAAGAAAACAAGTAAAAAGGTTTTACCGTATTCGTGGATCAAAAGGGTGAAGAACAAACACGAACAAACACTAAAATAACAAGATCCAAGATCAAACTCACCCCCTTATGGTGGTTTGTAGGTGGCGGCACACGAAGGAGAAGGAGGAAGGGTTTCTAGGTTTTCTTGAAATTCTTCTGTAAAAATAATCTGAGTAGTAAAAACTCTTAACCCTCCCTTTTAGTAAAATTAACAATGGGCTTGGCCCATTGTCCTATGTTGGCCGCGGGTAGGGACTCCCTTGTGGGGGTCCCGTACCTCGTTTCGTGTCTTGTAATTTCATACACGTTTACGTTTAATTTAGTTCGTGTTTTAAAAGTTCTCGTTACGTAAATATCCTACACTTATATATTTAATTACGCTCGTATTAAATATATATACGAAATAATAATAACTCGTGTTTAAGTTACGCTCGTGATTTCGTGATCGTATGTTCGTGATTAGTTATTGCTAAAATAATTATTACGTGATCGTTCACATAAAATACTTATCGTGTTCTAACACGTACGTAATACATAAACTCCTAATACGTAAACGTAATCATGCTATATTAGGAAAGTTTTTAACTAGTACGTACGAACTTAAGGTACTATGCATGGTAAAAGCATGCGGGTTTTACATTGAAGAAGGTTCAATTGATGTGGGATTTGATCCGTTTAACACTATCATAATATCACTTAAAGCACTTGACGAATCTTTATTCAATAAGAACTTTGTGATGAAATTTCTTAGAGCTCTTCATTTAAAATGGAGAGCAAAGGTCACGACCATAGCAGAGTCTAAATATCTCTCAAGCTTGTCATTGGAGGAATTCATAGGGAATCTCAAGGTATACGAGATGGTGATGGAAAAGGACTCCGAGATCATCAAATGAAAGAAACAAAAACAAAGATCAATGGTGTTGAAAGTGAGAGTTGAATATAGTAATGATGAAGAGTCCGATAGCGATGATGAAGAGTATGCCATGGCCGTTCGTGACTTTAAGAACTTCTTCAAAAGGCGAGGGAAATTTGTGAAACAACCATTTGACAATAAGAAAACACCTCGAAAGCCCTTTGACATTAAGAAAGAAAAAGATGAAAGAAAATGTTTCCAATGTGGTGATCCAAATCACTTCATTGGTAATTATCCTAGGTCAAAGCCAAAGACACAAAGAGCTTTCGTGAGTGGATCATGGAGTGCAAGTGATGATGAAGGAGACGGATCCAAAAAAGGAAGAACTAGCACTTATGGCACATGAACCAATGAGGTACATTCTGACTCATCTTACTATTCCACCTCATTAGATGATGATACCTTACAAATTAAATATAACAAAATGTGTAAATTAAGTCTTAAAATCATAAACAAGAGCAAACTTTTAAAAACAAAAAATGAATGTTTATGAACTAAAGGCCAAATTGCAAATACTAGAATGAGGTAAATTATCTAAAGATAAATGTGAAACATGTCAAGAGCTCACTCTCGAAATTAAGAAACTTAAAACTAGTCAAGAGGCGTTAACCAAACAAAACTTAAAATTTGTAAAGTTTTACCAAAACGTAAATTGCATTAATCAATTGCCAAGTTTTCAAAGAGACAACAAAGACAAAACAGGGTTGAGGTTTGGAAAACAAGATGTACCTTCTAGCTCAACAACACCACCAAAAAACGACGCAATAAACGTTTCAACCAAAACTATCACGGGCAGTGGCAACCCCGTCGGACCCCTCAGCGCAAGGGTCCGAAACCCTGCAAAGGGGTCGTAGGTCTGACAGATGAGCAGAAACGAAATCGTGCCGAATTTGTGGTTGTGTCTCGAAAACCAAAACAAATTAATCCAGAAAGATATAACACAAACATTAGAAACCTGGAAAGAAACATTAGAGCTAGAAGTGTACAAACTCGACCAAAACCATCTTATCCCAGACGCCCCTTTTCCGAAAAGTAACCAAGGAATACTAGGAAGATATAGTCAAGTTCCACTTAACTAATCATAACCAAATCTCAAATGGAAATTTGGTACCATGGGATGTATTCGGCAATACTCCAATTAGAATTACCATGAGAAGCATGTTTAACCCAAACGGACCCATAAGACGATGGGGAGCAAACGTTTGAGTTTCATAATGTGTAGGTATGCTTGAAAGTTGGACTTGAACCGGATGAATGGATCAAGGACAATGTATTTTCAAGACACACGAGGGGTAATCAGAATCTTTTTAGCACCCACACATCAACGAACGGAGGTAATGTTATTTTTGGTGGAAACGTTAAAAGCAAAATCATTGGCAAAGATATGATTTTTAATGACCATATCACAGTAGATACTGTTGCTCATGTCAAAAACTTATGATTTAATCTACTTAGTATAAGTCAACTTTGTAGTAAAAAATGCAAAGTTCTCTTCGAAGAAAACAGAAGTAAAATACTAAAAGATGGAATAACCATAACAAAGGGAACTAGGAAAAATAACATATATGTGATGAAGTTTGACTTATCAAAAGACGCTATTTGTCTGACCACAATGGATGACACCTCCACCCTTTGGCATAGGTGTCTTGGTCATACTAACATGGGTCTTTTACAATCTATGGCCAACAAAGATCTTGTTAGAAATCTACCAAAAGAAAAATATGAACACTTTTGTGACGCATGTAAAATAGGAAAACAAACACACTCAAGTCATAAGGCTAAAAATGTTGTGTCCACAACTAGGTGTCTAGAACTTTTACATATGGACTTGTTTGGTCCATCTGTGATGCAAAGTTACGGAGGTAATCTTTACACTTTGATCATCGTGGATGACTACTCAAGATATACATGGACAAAGTTCTTGAAAACTAAAAATGAGATTTTAACCATTTTGAGATTTTAAGCAATAAAACTGAAAATCAACTAAATTAGCATATTGTGTCAATTCAAACGGATCATGGTCGGCAGTTTGACAATGAGGCACAATTTGGAGCATTTTGTGACACCAAGGGTATAACACATAATTTATCGGCTCCTAGAACACCTCAATCAAACGGGGTAGTAGAACGTAAAAATAGAACACTTTAAGAAATGAGCAGAACAATGCTAAATGAGTCGGGTATGCCACAAAAGTTTTGGTGTCATGCCGTAGATAATCCAAAATATAATCTCAATCAAATTAGACCACATCTTGATAAAACACCCTATGAAATATTAAAAGGAAGAAAACTGACCATTGGATATTTTAAAGTGTTTGGAATCAAATGTTTCATTATTAACACTAAGGAATATCTCACCAAGTTCGACTCAGGATAATAGGAAAGATTTTTTCTTTGATATTCTTAAAATAGTAAAGCTTATATTGTTCTAAATAAGCAAACCATATGTGTCGAGGAATCATTGAACATAACAAAAGTTCACCTCCCTCTAGAACATCACCTTTGGTAGATGATGATCTAGTTGAAAGTCAAGCTAATAACCAACAAGTTAATCTTGAAAAAGACAAGGGAAATGAACCATTAAAACTTGAATTGTTAAACATCAAAGAATTAAAAGGCGACGTTATTGGTAAACTAAATAAACGGACCTTAACGTCTTAAGATCAAAACGAAAGTAATTTCTTTTGATTCGTATCTCAAATTGAACCTAAAAATGTTAATGAGGTTATCATTGATGAAAGTTGGGTACTAGCAATGCAAGAAGAGTTAAATCAATTTGTGATAAATGATGTTCGGTACTTAGTACCGAGTCCTAAAACTCAAATGGTAATTGGGACAAAATGGGTTTTTCGAAACAAACTAGATGAAAATGGTGTTGTGTCGAGAAACAAAGCTAGGCTTGTTGCTCATGGGTATAACCAACAAGAAGGTATAGATTATGATGAAACCTATGCCCTGGTCGCTCGGCTTGAGTCCATAAGAATTTTACTTTCTTATGCTTGTGCACATGATTTTAAACTCTATCAAATGGATGTTAAAACTGCTTTCCTAAATGGCTTTATAAACGAGAAAGTGTATGTTACACAACTTCCCGGTTTTGAAGACTTTGAAAAACCTAATCACGTTTACAAACTAAAAAAGGCTCTCAGCTGGGAATAAAATCAGCCAAGTCATCTAGCCGCTGACACATTACATCAAGTCGCTGAAATAGTGTTATCAAGTTGCTGACAGAATAGGCGCAGACAAGAATTATCAAGCCGATGTCAAGACTTAAAGTCAACACGTTTTATTATGATAGGAAGATATGCATGATTATTGTATTTTGTATGTTTATCTTAATATATCTAGAATAGTTGACACAATAACTTTGTGTACAAGGCTCCTTATGTGTATAAAAGGAGGTCTTTAGGTTTAGGTTTTGATATGCTTTCAATCATTGTTTGTTCATCGTTATTATTAATCGAAGTTGAAAGTTTGGTATATGTTCTTTGTTAATTTTTCATTGTGCTAAGTATTAATTCCGCATAATACTTAGTTTGTTGAATATACAAAGTTTCTCAAACGTATTATACTTGAACTAATCTCGATAATACATAAGCTTAATCGATCTAAGTTTGGGATCAACACTCTCTATGGTCTCAAGCAAACACCCAAGGCGTGGTATGACCGACTCAAGTCTTTTCTAACTGAACATAAATATTCAATGGGTCAAGTAGAAAACACTTTGTTTACTAAGAAAAGGGGGTCACACATAATGACTGTTCAAATTTATGTCGATGATATTATTTTTGGATCTACATGTCAAGGCTTTTGATCTACATTGCTACCAAGGCTCACAAGAATTCCTCATTTGATGACATATATAATCAATTGAAGATTATAGAACCTGAAGATATGCTCAAACAAGGAAGCACATCAACATCAGGGAGCATGGCATTCATCTCTCATAATGATTCCTCAGCCGTTGACAATGTTTCATATGTCGGTGGATGGAATTCACATGTCAGTGGCTTAACCTCATCAGCCAATGACACATACAATGTTGGCTCATCAAGTCTCAAACCAGGTGGAATTGATTTGGATACTGTATGTGCATACGTTGCTGCTTTGCCTAATGTTTCTCTAGTTTCTTTTGAAGATCTTGAGAAAATCAGTGATATTGATCTTGAAGAGATGGATATCAAATGGAGTATGGCACTTAGCAGTATAAGAGCCAATAGGTGGAACAAGATATTTGGTAGGAAGATGACATTTAATAGCAAAGAGACTGCTGGATTTGATAAATCCAAATTTGAATGCTATAATTGTCACATGATGGGACACTTTATGAGGGAATGTAGATCTCCATGTAGGAATGATGTTGGAAAGAGCTCAAGCCAAATCGTCAAGGTTGAAGATGCTGAGCCAAAAGCTATGGTTGCCATGCAAGGGGTTGATGGTCTTGGATGGGATTGGAGCTTTATGGAAAATGATGTGGAGCCGAATCAGGCATTGATAGCTGAGAAGGAAGAAGAGAATGTTCAATATGCTCTCATGGCTAAATCTTCCTCTTCCTTTTCATCAGATAGTGAGGTATATGATGATGCTTTTTGTAGTAAAAGTTGCAGGCAAAACACTGAAAAACTTGATCAAGAAGTTTTAAAATTTAAATCAAACGTCTTTGATTTAGAAATTAAGCTTGCAAACTATAAAATGGGTCTTGCATAATCTGATGGGATGGTAGAAGAGTATAAGAAAATGGAATTTAATCTTAGAGATCAAATTACTGTTTTAACTAGAGATCTAAAAGTAAGTAATGATGCCAGGGATTCTCTCATGAAATCTAGGGCTGAATTGCAACTTAAATTAGATGAGGCCATTAAAACTAAAATGATGTAGGGATTAAAATTGAAAAGTTTGATCAAGCGGGTGTTCTCTTAGAAAAATGTGTAAGTGAATAGAGAAACCCTAGAGACATGTCTGGCATTGGGATGAAAGAATTTGTTGTTGTTCCACCTCCAACATGAAATTTTTATGGGGTTCCTAAAGGGAAAGACCTCTCTTGGACTGGCTTGCCAGAATTCCAAGTGGAAGAATTTATCCCTCCACCTAGAGTTCTTAGCCCAGTTTAGGAGTATAAGAGGAAGGTTACAGACTTAGAACAATGGAAAGCAGCCAACCCTTTTCGATTTGTTAATGGCAGACTGCTTAATGATGACATTGTTGACCTAAAACCCATTGTTGTGACTAACCCTAATACTGGCAAAACTATTAACCTTGACTCAAAAACTAAAAGTAAACCTAGTGTTAAATATGCAGAGATGTATAGGAAACCTAGGTCCCCTCAAAGTCAAGAAAATGTTAATGGAACAGGGTTTTATCAATCTAAGCCTAAGTTTGTGTCCAAAAAGGCTTGTTATTCATGTGGGAGCTTCTCACATTTGGCCTATAATTGTGTCAGTGGATACATTTCACCCGCTGACAATAGGTCAACCATGGTCAACCCTAGACCTTTTGTCCAACCAAGTCCACATGCCACAAGACCAGCTCCTTTCTTCTCCAAGGGAGCTAATATCCATGGACAAAGACCCTTTTAAAAGACTAATACTTGGTCTAATAGACAGTGGGTTCATGTAGCAAACCCTAATTTAGGATGAAAGGAACAATCTATCCGCTAACAAGATGAAACAAACGCCGACAAATCTAGGTTTGGTATGAAAATGCCACAAGTAGCTACTGTCAGACCTTATGTTTGTGTCCAAAAAGGCTTGTTATTCATGTGGGAGCTTCTCACATTTGGCCTATAATTGTGTCAGTGGATACATTTCACCCACTGACAATAGGTCAACCATGGTCAACCCTAGACCTTTTGTCCAACCAAGTCCACATGCCACAAGACCAACTCCTTTCTTCTCCAAGGGAGCTAATATCCATGGAAAAAGACCCTTTCAAAAGACTAATACTTGGTCTAATAGACAGTGGGTTCATGTAGCAAACCTTAATTTAGCCGCTGAAAGGAACAATCTATTCACTAACAAGTTAAAACAAACGCCGACAAATCTAGGTTTGGTATGAAAATGCCACAAGTAGCTACTGTCAGACCTTATGTTAAACCAAGTAATAATAGGTATCTGAAACCTAAGGGACAAGGGTCTAAGGCTTCATCCAGTTTAACATGGAGACCTAAACAAGAACAAAACCCTAATTTTAATGAAGTTTCTATGACCTGTAACAGATTTAAATTTCTTGAAAAGGTTATTACTAAACCTATTGGAGTAAGTTGGTTGTTTAGGGCACAAAGGGATGAACATGGGGTTGTTACAAGGAATAAGTCAGTTCTTGTTGAACAACCACATGAATCCAAGTCTTCAAAGGCTTGGATTACTAAAGGAAACTAATTTATTTTCTTTATGTGCAGGGCATTCATAAGTAGGTCAATGATCATGGATATTGGGATAGTGAATGCTCTAGGCACATGACTGGAAAGGCAAATTACTTAACAAATTTCATCCCCATTAAAGATGGTGACAAAGTGTACTTTGGTGGCAGCTATGGAAACATCTCTGGAAACAACACTCTTATCACCAACAACTTAAGGTTTGAGGAAGTATTCCTAGTAAAAGAACTTGATTATAATCTGTTTAGTGTGTCATAAGTATGTGACAACAAGAATAAGTTTCTTTTTACTGACACTGAATGTTTAGTGTTAAGTAAAGACTTTGAGGTTCCTGCTGATAAGTTCATTGAGTTTAGAACACCTAGACATAAAGATATTTATAATGTTAATCTGAATGGCATTAAAATGAATAACAATTTGTCATGTCTTTATTCTAAGGCTTCAGTAGACGAGAGTAAGTTATGGCAAAGTGTAACACCCCGGGTAGGGTCAAAATATGCGGAAATATCCACGGAGATGTCACTAGGGTGGATCGAGAGCATATAGTCCATAGAGCATAAGATAAAGAGTTATTTAAATCATATTACATGTTTGATAAACAAATCAAATAAAATTGTCTTAAACATGACAGAAGGTGATGATGTTTCCCAAATAGAACACCTGACGAGTCCTATGATGCAGATTACTAAGATGCTGGAGACCATGCACACACCACGTACTAACTTCATATTCCTGTGCAAAACATACTAAAGGGTCAACATAAAGTTGGTGAATTTACAGGTTTTTAACAATTAATTAGTTTGGACATACATTAATCATAGAAGTAACAATGCACAAAGCATTCTTACTAAAATTTAGATTACATTTGTTTATTATTAGAAACTAAAGCTTAACCTTCCATAGTCCTCAACAGATGAGGACTTAGTGTCTTACAAAAAGACACCCAACCCAGTTCCAACATGGTATACGTCTGTTGTCCTGGCCAAGGCACAATGAGCATGACTCACCCAGACGGGGATGGTCAATCCCTAATAGATCTATTTATAACATTCGGGCTATTTACAACAATTTTAACAGTTCCAATAATAATCAATCATAGTCAAGTTTATAAAATTTCGTTATGTCCATTAAGTGTTTGCATATTCTTTTTCCCAAAAGGGAAAGTTTTATCAAAAGTTTATATGGGGCTGTAAACTCACCTGGGATTAGGCAATAGTTGTTTAATACGAATATCCAAATAAAGCTCACGCCAAAAGTTATGCCTAATTAAATAGTACAGTCTTAATAGATAGTACAAAGAACATATATGTATGCTTATACATATTTTAGTCAGTTCATTTATGCTACGGTATTTATCTAAATAACCGTAGTTCAAGTATCAACAATATTCATTTAAACTTATTTATATAAGTTTCATTTCTAAGTAAACATAAAATGTTTAACTATTAATATCAGTTAGCATATATAATAA
Source organism: Glebionis coronaria (assembly GCA_025667525.1). NCBI lineage: Eukaryota > Viridiplantae > Streptophyta > Magnoliopsida > Asterales > Asteraceae > Glebionis > Glebionis coronaria. The sequence goes on along the minus strand of CM046879.1, from coordinate 139,255,717 downwards.
TCATTCAACTTACAATTAAGTTTCTTATTTAAGTAGACATAAAATGTCCTACTTAAAATATTAGTTTACGTTATCCGTTCATGTATTATAATCACTCATTTACTATTAAGTTTCATTATTAAGTACATATAAAAATTCTACTTAATATTAGTTCACGTTCGTAGTTCATGTATTATAATCCTCCATTTAAACTTATTATTAAGTTTTATATTTAAGTAAACGTAAGTTGTTCTACTTAAATATTGGTATTCAATTTATCCAACGTTCATATAAATTTTATTTTCTAAAAGTATATGAGTTCATGCATTAATAATAATACATATCATAATTGTTTATACAATTTATTTCCTAAGCAAATATAAATATTTTATTTTGAAAAATTAAATATAATATTTTATTTAACTTTAAAGTTTCCATAAATTATTTTAACATTTATAAAATAATTTATTAATTACAAACTTAAGAATTTATACATTAATTCTTAAGGTCTAGGTATTTAATTATGTTTTATTATAATTAAAATAGATTTTAGGGTTAGGGTTTGTTAATATTTCGGAACATGGCAAAACTAGTCCCTCCATTTGTTAAACAAGTATAATTTCAGAATTTACATATTTGGTACCTAGGGCTTGTTAAAGTTTCGGCTTATGGCAGATTTAGTCCCCCTAGTTATATCTAGGTTTTGTAACTTTACTAAAATTACAAAAACAGCCCCTAGGGCTTCTTTAAGTTTTGGCAAATTACAAGAATGGTCCTTAGCGTTATAAAATGACAAAATAACTTTTAGAAACTTCCCAAAATGGTCCCTAGGGTTTAATTTGCCACGGATAATATTTATTAAACCCTAGACTTTTGGATATTTACATTTTCAGTCCTTGTGTTTACTAGTTTATCAAAACAAGTTTCATAAGTTACGGTTTTAGTCCTTAAGTTTCATAAATTATCATTTTCATCCAAAAAGTTTTTATAAGTTATATTTTATTATAAAAACTTTTATTTTAACATTCAAACTTTATATGGGTTCATTAAATGGGCTAAACATCTAATGGGCTATTTAGTGGGCTTAAATATATCTCAAGTCCACTAATTTATTTAAATGGGCCTTTAATTAGTTAAATGGGCCTAAATGAAATCTTAAGTCTATTAAGTTACTAAGATTTATCAAATGGGCTTATAGGGTCTATTAAGTCTTGGATTAACATTTCATGGGCTTAAATTGTCCATTAACACTACTTTACATTTTATGTAAGTTTTAACTTAGGATATTCTTATAAGTTTATTATGAGCTTATTTTTATTTAATTTTAAATCTAAATAGAAGAATAAAACTTATAATTTGTTTTATGTGATGTGCCATCTAGGTGTGTTATAAGGTTGCAAGTAAGTCATAAGTCCTAATAGGAGCTTATATCTCACGGCTATAATTAGTTATAGCTTATTAAGATAAGTCAAGTCTCATTTTAAGGTTGCATGTAATTTTATGAGTGTTACAAAAATAGATCTAGCTATGTACAAATCAAGAAAACAAGTCACAAGTCCAAAATGAGATCTAAACTATGTCTAGACCTAAAAATCAATCATAGATCCATGTACACTCATATATAGCTCACGACTATATTTCTAAATCTTGGTATTTCGAAGATGAACTCTTTAGCTAATTTTAAGTCTTGTAAATATTTACAAAAATATAATCATGATTATCTAGGTGTCATGCATGTTTCCAAGGTTACCATTTTACCAAGGAGGCTATATACAGCCCATGGCAATATTGTCCCTTCCCAAGGTTCCCATAAGATTTTATAAGCTTGTTTTATGTTTAACATACTCAAGTTAATATTTATCATTAGATCTATGGTTTATATAAGCATGCATGTACATCTAACCCATTTTAGGTCATATGTAACCCACGGCTACATATATTCACATAAGTTATTTTTGTGATTTTTAATATTCTATTTAACATGTATCATTTCATATTCCATTATTCAAAACTAAGTAGACAAATCATATGGTCATTACTCATTTTAGCCGTGACCTTTAAGGTCATGGTTTTCATGGTCTTTAAGTTTCACAAGTTCATTTTATGAGATCTATGGTCATTAGTTAACCAAAGTCCCATAAAACAAGATTTATAACTCATGCAACATTTAGATTTATAAAATGTTTCATATGGTTTTCAAATCAAGTTTAAGACATAGAATACAAACCATATGTTTCTTATTAAAAGATTTTTAAATCATGAATATGATTTTCATAATTATGTCGTGACCTATAATGGTCATAGCTTTATCAAATCTTGGTTTTAACATGTTATTTACTTGTGTTTATAGATGTATGATGATGCATGCATGCAGAAATGAAAGAACATGAAGTGTATACCTTTCTTGCTTAAAAGTACCAAGGATGTTTTAGATGAACAAGGAGATTAAAGATCTAATCTTGTTGAGGAAGAAAACCCTAATACAAACCAAGCCATGGCCTTGATGATTTCGGCTAGGGCTTGTTTATAGTGATTCCAAAAGGAATGATACAACTAATGATTTGTAGTAAAGATGAGACAAGGATCTTGGTGGATTTAATACTTGGTTTTGGATGTATATGGATTTAAGCCGTATGATTGAGAGAGAAGAGGATGAGAGAAACAAGATTGGATTGTATGAGAGAATGTGTGAGTATGTGTGTGATTTTCGGCTAAAAGGAGAGAGAGAGAGGAGGGCAAAAGGCATGACTTGTCTTGGTAAGAGAATTCTTGCCAAGTGTATGCCTTTATGTTTCCCATGCATCTCTTCTTCTTCCACCTAAGGTGGGGTGCCGTGTCAAGCTAACCAAAAAGGGGTAATGGGCCCTTGGCTTGAGCTTACACAAATGGCATATATTCTTGGGCTAGTCCAAGAGTGTAAGTACACTCCTAGTCCACTTACACACATATCATGGCTACAATACCTAATGTAGTATATTTTCAAATTATGTTAAGTGTGGTACACATATTGTTAGTTATAACTTCATTACTTGTTTTCCTAGTTGCAAGTTCATGGTTTTAGGTTATGAAGTTATTTTCAAAAAAGATGAAAGTAAAAGTATAATTACATGATGGACAAGTTCATACACATCTTAAGGTGATATAACACATGAATGGGTGCTCTAGGGTTATTGGGTGGGAATTTATTATATTCAATCATGGTAAAATCATAGATTTTACAGCACCACCCCGTTATTTTAGCTTTGTCCTCAAAGCTACTAAAAACATAGTTATATTTTAAGTGAAAGATGTTATAAGTATGATTCATTACAGACTCTCTCTCAGGTACGAATGGCGGCATGAACGCAAAGTGTTCTATACCTAGGTTACTCTTATACGTCCGATTTGGCATTAATGAAAGCTTCTGTTATTACGGGTCAACAGAGGAGAATGCAAAGAGATTTTTATCCAGGTTGCACTATTTATCCGATCGAGCAGTAAAAGAGACCGATGCTATGGATGGACAGGAAGCAATGCAAAGAGATCTTTATCCGGATCGCACTATACATCCGATTGAGCAGTAAAGGAGACTGCTGCGGTGGATGGATAGGAAGGGAATGCAAAGAGATCTTTATCTGAATCGCACTATACATCCGATTGAGCAGTAAAGGAGACTGCTGCGGTGGATGGATAGGAAGGGAATGCAAAGAGATCTTTATCCGAATCGCACTATACATCCGATTGAGCAGTAAAGGAGACTGCTGCGGTGGATGGATAGGAAGGGAATGCAAAGAGATCTTTATTCGAATCGCACTATACATCCGATTGAGCAGTAAAGGAGACTGCTACGGTGGATGGATAGGCGCGGGCTTCCCAACGGGGGTCGCAGCTATACCCTTCCAGGACCTAGGAGAGAACTAATGGCGTTTGGATTTGGTTAGGAGGACAAATCCATTGCAAATGGTTTCTGATATGAGGAGGACACGCCAGCATGTTTTATACGCTGGGGAAGCTGGGGATGTACTATATCTGCACCCTTTTCACTGGTGAGATACAGGTTATATCTCCACACCCGATGATGAAAATTAGGGGTTGAAGGTAAAACAAAACATTTTAACTATAACCCCTCCTATATCAACAGCTTTAAGAAAAGACTTACAATTATACCTCAAGCTTGTGGGATACAAACATTAGTTAATAGTACTAAAGTTTCTACCCAACAGAGAGGTTAAGATTATTGTTGATGGCGATTGAGTAAGAAGTTTCAAAGAATCTGCTTCATTCGCCGCGGTGCTGAGCGAGAGGGGCGCAGAAAAGAAGTACCTCAAATGGTGGAAATAAAAGAAGATACCAAGAATAAAGAAGTGCGCGCCTTGCGGGGTGCCGTAACAAGGGTCATGCATTCACTATTCCTGGTTCAAAATTTGTACAAATCCTAACTTCTAAAGAGAGGAAATCACATCTCCCAGAGTCTGGTGGGTGATGGTATTGGCGAACTAATTGAACTCGAAGAGGAAAGAGGAATGTCCAAAAACATGGGACATTCAACATTTCTTTACGAGGGATGTCAGACATAGCCCTACAAAGTACACCCATTGTGAGTTGAATGTGCATTTCAGGTTTAGGGTTGCCTAGGTGGCGGATATAACCCTACAAAATACACCCATGGTGAGTTGGATGTGTCTTTCAGGTTTAGGCAGGAGAGAAACAGGTTAGGGAAATGGAGTATCCCCGGACCAAGTACTCTCTGGCTTGTTGGTTCTAGAAATGACACTAAATCTAGTGTTAACTATATCGGGGTTATGGCTCCCCAGTATAATCAAGGTTTCATCTCCCCAAGGTACACGAACCAATTTTTGGTCATAAAGGATAATTTCATGATACTTGCTAGTCAATTGATGCTAATGACGACATCAAAGCTATCGAGACTTTCTAGGATCTGATTGATGTAAAACGGGTGATTGGAAAGTTTTAAGGAACCACCTCGAATGATGGGTTAACCATCATAACTTTTCCGTCGACTATTCTACAGTATAATAGGAGTCTAGAACTAACGAAGGGATTTCCAATTCCGTACTAAATTTAGTAATTGTAATGCTTTGGTCTACCCATGTGTCAAACGAGATAGATGCATATCATTGGTTTAGTAAGAACGTACCAGGTACGATGTTGGAGCCTGGATTAGCTTGGGCATTTCCGGCCATATACACTTGCAAAGAAGTTCCCTTGTTGTCCCTCTTCTGGTTGGCCAACTTGGGACAATCAGGTCTCGCATGCCCAGGGGTTCCACACTCGTAACATACCACAACTTTCTTTGGTCCACTACTACTTCCACCTACGGGGTTTCGGTTTCCCTGCTGCCCACTTCCACTTCCACGTGGGTTGGACTTGCCCTTGTTGCTGTTCCCGGGATTGGTATTGGGTCGACCTGGGGTAGCAACATTTGTTTGAAAATCATGAACAAAATGTCCTTGTTGGCCACACTTGTAGCATCCTTGGCATTGTCCTATAACAACATGATGGTAGTTGCACTTTGAACACTTAGGCTTGGTCCCTGAGTAGTTCTTGGTGCGGGTTGTGGGAGTAGTGTCACCAGCTTGCCCAACGTTTTGCTTTTTGGAAGGCTGCTGGTGCTGGCTACGAGAGCTTTCATTGGATTTTCTCTTGTTGTTCGTTTGCCTCTTGGACAGATTGTGGGCTCGCTTATTGATCAGCTCAGTCGCAAATTCCATAGCACCTTCAACGGTAGTGGGTCGTGAAGCTAGCACACTGTCATGAATGTTGTCAGGAAGTCCGCTGACATACTTCTCAATCTTGTCACTCCTTAGAGGGAACATTCTGGTGCACATCAAGCTTAACTCTTGAAATCTTTGGTTGTACCAAAGGATATCATTGTTCTTACACTTTAGATCCCATAGCTCGACTTCCAACTTATTCATTTCTCCGCTGGGACAATATTTCTCCGTCATTCTCTCCTTGAGGTTGGACCAAGTGAGAGTATAAGCAATGTCATGTCCAAGGGTGGCGACCACAGAGTTCCACCAAGTAAGGGCGCTCTCGAGTAGGGTGCATGTAGCAAACTTAACTCTGTTCTCGTCAGCACAACCGCTGATGCGGAAAATTGTCTCTAGTCTTTCAAACCACTGCATCAATTCTACAACTCCTTCTTTTCCTCGGTAGTATGAGGGTGTGCATTTTAAGAAGTCGGGGTAAGAGCAACCCCTGTTGGTTTTGTTTCTGCGTGCATCAAAGTTGGGATCATTGTTTGCATTCGGGTCAGCTCCTCTGGCTGCCATGGCTGCTGTGATGCCTTCACTTATCATTTCCCGCAGTTGTGCGGCAGTAACATTTCGAGTAGCTTTTGGGGATTCAGCATTATCGGCATTGGAAGTGGTTGCATTATTGGGATTTGATCTCGTAATCACCATTTGTCTATAATCATATACAAAATGAGATTAGTAGTTCAAGCGTTAGTACAGTTTTTATATTATTTGCACGAGAAAACTTATGCACTGATTTCATAACAAATTTGGATAACCTGTCAAGATATCATAATATAATACATTGCACAATAGATATAATAAAGAAAGTGATTACATGTTATTTCCATGAGAAATTTAACATTCATCTAGCATAACACAATCTAAGTCATAGGCCGGTCGGGCCTAGTCCAAGGTAATGATACACACAGTCTTTAAAACATCACATCCCAAAGTTACATGTCCCAAAAGAAAAGAAAAGATAAAGTACGGGATTACATCACCAAAAGCTAAAAAAGAAATAAAAGTACAAAGGCCCTATGTCATGATAGCTGGGATGCAACCCGTGAGCTTATCATGACGTACAAGAAGTCTAGTACGTCTAGACTAATCCTGCCTGGATGGTCCACTAGATGATGTCGGGGCTGATGGTGCTGATGGAGCTGGTGGGGCTGCAGAATTCCTCCTGGTGTTCCATAAAGTCCGAACTGTCGTTCGGGTATCCTTGAGCGTACGAAGTGCCGATAGTAGCTGGTTCCGGAGTCTATCGACGACTCCTCGGAGATAATCCATCTCCCCAGTAACCCCATCATGCCGGACAGTGGCGAGATCAAAGAAAATGGATAATGATTGCTCATGAGCGGAAAGAGCAGCATGGGTCTGATGCTGCAGACCCTCCATGACCTGAATGCGCTGGTGGAGGCGGTAGTTCTCCTCCAATAACCACTTCAGTGCCTCGTCTGTCCTAGCCTGGACGCCTTTAGCGGTCTGGGATTCTCCCCTCATAGTGCGAAAAAGAGTGTCGATACGATCGTAGATGACGGCATGGCTTTGTTGACTGATTGTCAACTGGCTGCGGAGGTCGGATATCTCCCGCTCCTGGCGTGTAGCCAGTGCAGCGATCTGGGCCTGGACGGAATCGACACGTCCTGCCCTGGAGCCTTCCCCGGTCTCATAAGTGGAGACGGGTACGGGCCCGGAAAAATAACCCGATGATAAGGATGGAGGCATGGAAGATGGTATGCTAGGAGGGACCCGGTCCTCCTCCATAGAGGTTGGGGCCAGTGTGGTTGATGCTGAGATAGAAAAAGGGTCCTCTGGGAGTACAGATTCGATGGTTGGGTCATCCTCTAAATCCGAGGCTGACAACCATCACACTGCGTCGATCGTGGAGATGAACAAACAACTGGAGTAGGAGCTACTATGGGTAGAAGAGTCGAGGATGCATTAGGCGGAGTCATGGTGCTCTGAAATTGTATTATTTTAAGTTTGAAGTGAGTATAAGCTTACAAACAAAGAACAATATTATTTTAGATTACATGTTTTATGAAATATATCCCTTTTAAACAATTATTATAATGTTTTAAGGTTACATATATTAATACTTATATATATATATATATATATATATATATATATATATGTTATAATTTAAGCAGTTCATTCAACAATTCGTAAGTGCAAGGTTTGGTTTAGTATTACCTATATTTTCATTTCAGTATTTTACTATGTAGTGTAAAATTTTCAAGTTTAGCATATCTAACATTTTCCATAGAAATATCTCATTAAACAGTATTAATAATCAAGTTTAGTTAACAATATATACACTTAGTTCACATAGCATAAAATGCCCTAAGATCTATATGCTTAACTAATACGGTCCCAAAATAAAATCCCAAAAAGATTTTTATAAGTTATAGTCCAATTTTAAATAAAAGAAAAATCATTTTATTTTTTATTTTATTTAAAAATTTATCTGGTTCTCTATAACTAATGCTCTGATACCATTCTCTGTGACACCCCGGGTAGAGTCCAAATATGCGAAAATATCCACGGAGATGTCACTAGGATGGATCGATAACATATAGTCCATAGAGCATAAGATAAAGAGTTATTTAAATGAGATTACATGTTTGATAAACAAATAAAATAAAATTGTCTTAAACATGACAGAAGGTGATTGTTTATTTTTCCCAAATAGAACCCCTGACGAGTCCTATGATGCAGATTACTAAGATGCTGGAGACCATGCACACACCACGTACTAACTTCATATTCCTGTGCAAAACATACTAAAGGGGTCAACATAAAATTGGTGAATTTACAGGTTTTTAACAATTAATTAGTTTGGACATACATTAATCATAGAAGTAACAATGCACAAAGCATTCTTACTAAAATTTAGATTACATTTGTTTATTATTAGAAACTGAAGCTTAACCTTCCATAGTCCTCAACAGATGAGGACGTAGTGTCTTACAAAAAGACACCTAACCCAGTTCCAACATGGTATACGTCTGTTGTCCCGGCCAAGACACAGTGAGCATGACTCACCCAAACGGGGATGGTCAATCCCTAATAGATCTATTTATAACATTCAGGCGATTTACAACAATTTAACAGTTCCAATAATAATCAATCATAGTCAAGTTTATACAATTTCGTTATGTCCATTAAGTGTTTGCATATTCTTTTTCTCAAAAGGGAAAGTTTTATCAAAAGTTCATATGGGGCTGTAAACTCACCTGGGAGTAGGCAATAGCTGTTTAATACGAATATCCAAATAAAGCTCATGCCAAAAGTTATGCCTAATCAAATAGTACAGTCTTAATAGATAGTACAAAGAACATATATGTATGCTTATACAGATTTTAGTCAGTTCATTTATGCTACGGTATTTATCTAAATAACCGTAGTTCAAGTATCAACAATAATCATTTAAACTTATTTATATAAGTTTCATTCCTAAGTAAACATAAAATGTTTAACTATTAATATCAGTTATCATATATAATAATCATTCAACTTACAATTAAGTTTGTTTCTTATTTAAGTAGACATAAAATGTCCTAAAAATATTAGCTTACGTTCTCCGTTCATGTATTATAATCACTCATTTACTATTAAGTTTCATTATTAAGTACATATAAAAATTCTACTTAATATTAGTTCACGTTCGTAGTTCATGTATTATAATCATCCATTTAAACTTATTATTAAGTTTCATATTTAAGTAAACGTAAGTTGTTCTACTTAAATATTGGTATTCAATTTATCCAACGTTCATATAAATTTTATTTTCTAAAAGTATATGAGTTCATGCATTAATAATAATACATATCATAATTGTTTATACAATTTATTCCTTAAGCAAATATAAATATTTTATTTTAAAAAATAAAATATAATATTTTATTTAACTTTAAAGTTTCCATAAATTATTTTAAAATTTATCAAATAATTTTAAGAATTTATACATTAATTCTTAAGGTCTAGGTATTTAATTAAGTTTTATTATAATTAAAATATATTTTGGGGTTAGGGCTTGTTAATGTTTCGGAACATGGCAAAACTAGTCCCTCCATTTATTAAACAAGTATAACTTTCAGAATTTACATATTTGGTACCTAGGGCTTGTTAAAGATTCATCTTATGGTAGATTTAGTCCCCCTAGTTATATCTAGGTTTTGTAACTTTACTAAAATTACAAAAACAGCCCCTAGGGCTTCTTTAAGTTTCGGAAAATTACAAGAATGGTCCTTAGGGTTATAAAATGACAAAATAACTTTTAGAAACTTCCCAAAATGGTCCCTAGGGTTTAATTAGCCACGGATAGTATTTATTAGACCCTAAACTTTTGGATATTTACATTTTCAGTCCTTGTGTTTACTAGTTTATCAAAACAAGTTTCATAAGTTACGGTTTTAGTCCTTAAGTTTTATAAATTGTCATTTTCATCCAAAAAGTTTTTATAAGTTATATTTTATTATAAAAACTTTTACTTTAACATTCAAACTTTATATGGGCTCATTAAATGGGCTAAACATCTAATGGGCTATTTAGTGGGCTTAAATATATCTCATGTCCACTAATTTATTTAAATGGGCCTTTAATTAGTTAAACGGGCCTAAATGAAATCTTAAGTCCATTAAGTTACTAAGATTTATCAAATAGGCTTATAGGGTCCATTAATTCTTGGATTAACATTTCATGGGCTTATTGTCCATTGACACTACTTTACATTTTATGTAAGTTTTAACTTAGGATATTCTTATAAGTTTATTATGAGCTTATTCATATTTAATTTTAAATCTAAATAGAAGAATAAAACTTATAATTTATTTTATGTGATGTACCAAATTAGATCTAGGTGTGTTATAAGGTTGAAAGTAAGTCATAAGCCCTAATAGGAGATTATATCTCACGGTTATAATTAGTTATAGCTTATTAAGATAATCAAGTCTCATTTTAAGGTTGTAAGTAATTTATAAGTGTTACAAAAATAGATCTAGCTATGTACAAATCAAGAAAACAAGTCACAAGTCCAAAATGAGATCTAAACTATGTCTAGACCTAAAAATCAATCATAGATCCATGTACACTCATATATAGCTCACGGCTATATTTCTAAATCTTGGTATTTCCAAGATGAACACTTTAGCTAATTTTAAGTCTTGTAAATATTTACAAAAATACAATCATGATTATCTAGGTGTCATGCATGTTTCCAAGGTTACCATTTTACCAAGGAGGCTACATATAGCCCACGGCTATATTGTCCCTTCCCAAGGTTCCCATAAGATTTTATAAGCTTGTTTTATGTTTAACATACTCAAGTTAATCTTTATCATTACATCTATGGTTTATATAAGCATGCATGTACATCTAACCCATTTTAGGTCATATGTAACCCACGGCTACATATATTCACATAAGTTATTTTTGTGATTTTTAATATTCCATTTAACATGTATCATTTCATATTCCATTATTCGAAACTAAGTAGACAAATCATATGGTCATTACTCATTTTAACCATGACCTTTAAGGTCATGGTTTTCATGGTCTTTAAGTTTCACAAGTTCATTTTATGAGATCTATGGTCATTAGTTAACCAAAGTCCCATAAAACAAGATTTATAACTCATGCAACATTTAGATTTATAAAATGTTTCATATGGTTTTCAAATCAAGTTTAAGACATAGAATACAAACCATATGTTTCTTATTAAAAGATTTTTAAATCATGAATATGATTTTCATAATTATGCCGTGACCAATAATGGTTATAGCTTTATCAAATCTTGGTTTTAACATGTTATTTACTTACGTTTATAGATGTATGATGATGCATGCATGAAGAAATGAAAGAACATGAAGTGTATACCTTTCTTGCTTAAAAGTAACAAGGATGGTCTAGATGAACAAGGAGATTAAATATCTAATCTAGTTGAGGAAGAAAACCCTAATACAAACCAAGCCGTGGCCTTGATGATTTCGGCTAGGGCTTGTTTATAGTGATTCCAAAAGGAATGATACTACTAATGATTTTTAGTAAAGATGTGATAAGGATCTTGGTGGATTTAATACTTGTTTTTCGATGTATATGGTTTTAAGCCGTATGATTGAGAGAGAAGAGGATGAGAGAAACAAGATTGGATTGTATGAGAGAATGTGTGAGTATGTGTGTGATTTTCGGCTAAAAGGAGAGAGAGAGAGAGGAGGACAAAGGGCATGACTTGTCTTGGTAAGAGAATTCTTTCCAAGTGTATGCCTTTATGTTTCCCATGCATCTCTTCTTCTTCCACCTAAGGTGGGGTCCGTGTTAAGCTAACCATAAAGGAGTAATGGGCCCTTGGCTTGGGCTTATGTTGGGCTTACACATAATGGCATCTATCTTGGGCTAGTCCAAGAGTTTAAGTACACTCCTAGTCCACTTACACACATATCATGGCTACAATACCTAATGTAGTATATTTTCAAATTATGTTAACTGTGGTACACACATTGTTAGTTATAACTTCATTACTTGTTTTCCTAGTTGCAGTTCATGGTTTTAGGTTATGAAGTTATTTTCAACAAAGATGAAAGTAAAAGTATAATTACATGATGGACAAGTTCATACATATCTTAAGGTGATATAACACATGAATGGGTGTTCTAGGATTATTTGGTGGGAATTTATTATATTCAATCATGCTAAAATCATGGATCTTACACAAAGAAGGTTACGGCATATAAACTTTAAAAACATGAATAGACTTGTGAGACGTGATCTTGTAAGAGGATTGTCTTCAAAAGCATTCCACAATGGTCATAATTGTATTGCATGTCTTAAAGGCAAGCAACATAAGGCCCCATTTAAGTATAAGAGTGTGCATTCTAGTTCTAAACCACTTCACTTACTACATATGGATTTATTTGGCCCAACCAATATAGAAAGTCTCAATGGTACATCTTACTGTTTTGTCATTATTGATGATTATTCTAGGTTTAATTAGACCTTCTTTTTGGCACAGAAAAGTGACACTGCTAAGACTTTAATTAAATTCATTACTCAAATGGAAAAGAAAACAAGTCATGATGTTAAAGTTCTTAGAAGTGATAATGGTGGTGAATTTAGGAACAACCTTTTAGATGCCTTTTGTGTCAATAAGGGAATCTCTAGGGAGTTCAACATAGCAAGAACTCCACAGCAGAATGGTGTAGCTGAAAGAAGGAATATAATTCTTATAGAAGCAGCTAGAACCATGTTGGCAGATGCTAATTTACCCATTGCATTTTGGGCTGACGCTGTGAACACTGCATGCTATGTTCAAAATATATCCTTATTCAATAAGTTCCATAATAAGACTCCTTATGAATTGCTTTGGAATAGGAAGCCTAATATATACTTCTTTAGACCTTTTGGATGTCATGTAGTAATATTAAATACTATTGATAACCTAGGCAAGTTTAACTCAAAAGGTGATGAGGGACTTTTTATGGGATACTCCATGAATAGCAAGGGGTATAAGGTTTATAACAAGAAGTATAGAATTCTCATAGAAAATATACATGTTGACTTCTTGGAGAGTAAACCAAGTGATCTTGAATCTGGACCAAATTGGCTATTTGATTTAGAGCCATTATCCAGGTCCATGAATTATATGCTTGTAACTAATCCAGATGTCTTGGAAGCACCTATTGTTGATAATGCATGTATACAGGTCAATGAGGTAAAAAGATCACATGCAGATGAACCCACTCCTTCCTTTAACTATATTAACATACCAATTTGGAGTGAAGAGTTCATTCAAGCATCTGCTGCTGCAAAAGAAGAGGAGAGAAAGCAACAAGGGGAGCCAAAAGTTGATGAAACAGTGAATGAATCTTCATCCGCTGACACCTCCATACCAGTCGCTGACACTTTAGACTCAGCCGCTAACAACTGGCTTTCATCCTTTGACAAAAATATTCCTGAACTTGTTGGAGATCCCATACTCACTGAAGGTGTTAGTGGACATGTTCCAGCTGCTGACAATATGTCTCCTAGTTCAAGTGGGCATGGAAATAGCAATGATGGGGATCTTGGCATTTAGAATCAACAGTTCATGACAACACAATTTTGGGGGAAGGAATTCTTACAAAGGTGGCCAAATCCATCCTCCCACCCAAATAATTGGTGATATTGATACTCCCGTTCAAACAAGGGGGAAGAAGAAGTTTCAAGGTGGATTCATTGCTAATATTTACAAGAAGGATGATACTCCTTTTGTTCAAGAATGTTTGTTTGCCTGTTTCTCTCTCAGTTAGAACCAATGAAGATTTTTGATGCTCTTAACGAAGAAAGCTGGGTTGAAGCAATGCAAGATGATCTTCATCAGTTTGCAATACAAGATGTTTGGGAGCTTGTAGATTATCCAAGGTATGTTAGATCTATTGGAACACGCTAGGTTCTAAGAAACAAGAAGGATGAGAGAGGTATTGTGATTAGAAACAAGGCAAGATTGGTTGCTCAGGGGTACACTCAGGAAGAATGTATTGATTATGGAGAGGTTTTTGAACTTGTTGCTAGAATAGAAGAAATAAGGATTTTCCTAGCCTATGCTTCCTGCATAGGTTTCAAAGTCTACCAAATGGACGTGAAGAGTGCATTTTTGTATGGCACAATCGAAGAAGAAGTCTTTGTTATGCAACCTCCTAGTTTTGAAGATTCTGAGCATCCAGACAAGGTTTATAGAGTGAAAAAGGCAATGTATAGCCTTCATCAGGCCCCTAGAGCTTGGTATGGTACTCTTTCCGCATACTTAGTGGAAAATGGTTTCAAAAGGGGCACCATAGATCAGACTCTATTTACAAAGCAAGAAGAGAATGATTTTCTTCTTGTACATGTCTATTGACGATATCATCTTTGGGTCATCTAACCAAAGAACGAGTGATGATTTCTCCAAGCTTATGAAAAATAAATTTCAAATGAGTGCTATGGGAGAGATGACTTTCTTTCTTGGGTTACAAGTTCAGCAGAAAGAAGATGATATTTTTATCTCTCAAGACAAGTATGTGGCTGAAATTTTAAAGAAATTTGGTTTTTCACCACATGAAAAACGAGCAAGCACACCCATGGATAGGGAACATCCTTGGGGTAAGATTGGAGATGGTAAGGTAGTTGTTTTCAGGCATTATAGATAAATGATTGGTTCATTGATGTATCTCACAGCTTCAAGGCCTGACATCATGTGTGCAATATGTGCATGTGCACGTCATCAAGTGACTCCCAAGGAATGTCACCTTCATATTGTCAAGAGGATTTTTAGGTACCTTAGATGTTTTTCCACATTGGGATTATGGTATCCTAGAGACTCTCCTTTGGAGCTTATTGATTATTCAGACAGTGACTATAGTGGTGATAATAGGGATAGAAAGTCCACAACTGGTGGATGTCAATTCCTTGGAAGCAGTCTTATATCTTGGCAATGCAAGAAGCAAACTATGGTAGCCAATTCAACAACTGAGGCTGAGTATGTAGTAGTTGCTGCATGTTGTGGGCAAGTGCTATGGATTCAAAATCAGCTTTTGGATTACGGGTACAATTTTAGGCATACTAAGATTTTTGTATATAATAACAGTACATTGTGCATAATTAAGAATCCTGTTCATCATTCTAAAACTAAACACATAGAAATCAGACATTATTTTATAAGGGATTGTCTTGAAAAAGGTTTAATATTTCCAGATAAAATAGACACAGAGAAAAATGTGTCTGATCTTTTAACCAAACCTTTTGATGTTGGGCGATTTCAGTACTTGGTTTCAAGTATTGGAATGATCAATTCATAAATTATGTGGTTTTTGAAATTGATGTAAAGTATGTACAGGATGTGCACTGTTATTAAATTTTGTAAAAGTTAGATTTTCCACATTATTTTTCTATCCGCTGACAAAGGCATTCTATCCGCTGACATAATGGAAAGAAGCCACTGATAGCTTTCATGGTAGTTTTTGTGGTTTTTCTTCTAACATTGCAGGCATGTAGGGAAACTGTAAATTTGGATACAAATTTTCTTATGGATTCAAGGAATGTGGCAACAAGGTTTAGTTATGATGGTTGAAATATTTATATTTCTATCTTGAAATAAATATTTTTGTCACCTATATTTTTAAAGTACACTCATCATAATTTAAGGGGTGGTTTAGGATAACCTTTAGGTTCTTAGGTATTCTTAGAATGCTCTTATTACAATTTTAGATTGTGTCCACATGTGAGTGAGGGTTAGAAGTTATGATGCCATGTTTTTTATAAATATGGTGGAATTTCTAAACCTCGAGGCAGTATAGCATGCACATAATTTATTTTGCATGCATGTTGCCAAGACATTTTGACATAGAATTGGGTTGGTTGGTTTGGGAGGCTTTGGTTACATATTTATGGGATTACCTGGGAGTTATAAAGATATTATATGAGATAACTTCATTCTTAAGGACTTGTAGAGAAAGAGACACTTGAGGACACTCATATCTATCTTGTGGAAGCAAGTTGTATGATTGGACAGTGCTTGCAAAACTCTATCTTTTTGAAGATAAGATAACTCTCTTAGGATTAATAACCTTTGTTAGGTCTTTTATTTTCATCTTTCTCTTTATTTTTGACCTAATAACTAATAAAATGTTATCCACAGACAAACACATTTTAGCCCCAGACAAAGTACTTTTATCCGCTGACAAATATAGCTGTTGCCGCTGACAAAACTTTTGACCGTTGAAAAACACTATGTCCTACCTAGTTGTAACTTTTGTGATATTTTGAGCCGTAATTTTTAGGGATTGGTTATTTTCTTTAATTTTTATGAGATAAGTTGTAATTTTTCAAAGATTTTAATGATTACTTTTGAGAAATTTAACACTTACCTTATTTTTCAACCAATCACATCTCCCTTATTTCTACTATATATTCGACTCACCATATTGTGTATAGGGCAACTTGCTTATTTTTTGCATACATATTTTACCAATTAACCTTTACCTTTATTCAAATCTTTTCCTTTTTATCCATGGCGCCAAAGTTTAAAACCACTGATGATGTGTTGGAGTTTAAGGACCAACACAATATGCTTGCATATTTGGTTACTGATATTGAACATCCTCAATATACTCAGATGATAGAGTATCTGTTGGCTTCTCCATTAAGGTATGCTTTAGCTCATGCTCCTATCATCCTTATCACACACATCAAACAGTTTTGGCACACTGCTAGTTCCACAACAGTTGATGGAGTGACAAGAATAGAAGGCATCATCCATGGGAAACAATGGGTGATCACTGAGGCTTTGGTTCGCCAAGCCTTGCATCTTAATGATGCTGATGGTTGCCTTCCCAAGGAGTTGCTACATGATGGTCTTCGAGGCTTGGAATATAGACTCCCCCACAAGGGAAAATAAACAAATATTCTAAGGGTTAATTTCCCCCAGCCTGGAAGTTTTTAATCCATGTCCTTCTACAATGCCTTAGTCCCAAATGCTCTTCATTCAATGAGATCAACCGTTCAATCGGGAGTGCTCTTGTGTGTTTAGCAAATGGGAAACCTTATAAGTTTTCTAAAATGATTTTTGAAGGCATGTTACACAACAAGGGTAGCAAGATGACTCTTTCTTATCCTAGGTTTTTGCAAATGGTATTTGATCTCCAAGGAGATTGTGGCAGGAATCATGAAAACTTTTATGAGATTCCTGTCCAAAAGAAAAAAGCTATTTGTTACTCTTAACACTAAACCATATGCACCAATTCCTTTGACCCCACCCATGCTTGCAGATATTGAAGCAGCCTTACACCTACCACCACTAGAACCTAAACCAAACCATATTCCAGAACCACATCATGAAGAACAACTACCATCACCACATCCACAACCACATGTTGACCCTATTCCTGCAGCCGTTGACATTTCTTTGTCAGCCGCTGGCACTTCTATACTAGCCCCCGACATCTCCCAGATTGACCCAAATACCTCTTCTGAATCACCACCTCAACAATTTCACATAGCCAAAAGACAAAGGACCGCTGGGTGTTATCCTTTGATGGTCCTATCCATGAAGTAGAGAGAACCACCACCACAAGTGTGGTTGGTGATATGGAGGTGGCTGGACCTATTGACCCTATTACAGGTCAAGCTAGGTCCACTGTATCTAAGTCCATCACCATGCCCCATGTGGATGAGGGCAGCATGCAACCATTAACAAACTTAGAATTGACGGTACTCTGCTTGAGCTTGCAAAAGCAAAATGCATAGGTTGTACATAAGTTGACAACTCAAGATCTTGAACTCAATACATTGAGGGAGAGGATTGTAAAATTGGAGTCTAGACGTAAATTTGTGGTAGATGATTCTTCCAAAGGGGAGGAAGAACAACCAACTGAACCCTTCATTGTCAGTGATAAAAGTTCAAAAGAACTTTGTTGAAAAAGAGATAGGTGTTGCTCTTACAGGGATGAAGTAACAAGAACAAGGGAGATTTGATTCATCCAAGGTGTTACTGATGACACCTAAGCAGTTATCATTTGTGGAGTTGATGCAACAACAAGAAACATGGTCAGCCGCTGACTAGACTATTTTACACGTAGAAACTTTGTTGGCAGCCGCTGACAAACCCATAGGTGAATCCCAACCATCTTTGGTGTTCAAGGATGTTTCTTCTCAGGTATCCCTATCTGCTTTTCCATTTATAGATCCCATGGATAAAGGCAAATGAATAATGGTAGAAGTAGAGGTCCTAATGATGATAAACAGGTTAAGTTTGATGCCATGCTGGCTCAACAAATTCAAGAGCAGGAAAAGAGGGGGATTAGGAAATGGAGTATTGAAGCTTAGATTAGCTCAAAATCTAAGAGTTTAAGGAAAGAAAGTGATAGTAATGAGGAGGAGATTAGTGGCCATGGTTCTAATGCAAAGATTGAAAAGGAACCAAAAAGGTTGGAATATGGAGAATGTGAGGCAGCTTTGGAGAGACTTAAGCAACTTAAACTGCAGGTTGAATTTGATATACCTACCATTCCTGGTGTATATTTTAGGTATGAGGAGGAGGTCTTGATTAATCCTGAGAGAAATTTTACTAAGAATATTCAGGGGTTAGAGTTTTTGCTAAGCGTTCAAAAGGATTGTAAGACTATTTTGGATAATAGGGAAAATAAAGTATTGACACAGAACAAGACTGCAAGAAGGGAATTGTATTATATGCTTCTTATATGTCACCAATCAAGATGGACATACACAAATCTAAGGAAGCTATCATTTGAGTAGTTGGAATTTCTTGTCTATCCAATTTGGGATCGTGTTTGTGAGGAAAACACTTTTATGTTGCTTTCTCCTAAGAGACAGGAAGAGATTGAAGAGGAGTTGAAGATTAAGAAGGAATCTGTCACTCATAGGCCGGTGAAAAAGGGAGCAAAGTTTTTGTTTCTAGCATATTATCCCTATGATGAAAGATACAGTGAAGCAGGTTTAAAGAAGAAAATGGAGCTTTCACCCTTGGAAGCTTCAGATATTGTTGCTGTAGTACCTCTTGACTTCAAGAACCCAATTGTGAAGTATGAAGAAGATTCTGCTGGTTTTTGGAAGATCACCATATATGGTGATAAGGTACATTTCTTCACTTATCTTATTTCTTTGTTTGCAAGTATGGACAGAGAAGATTTGGAGACTTTAGGGGGGTTAATGAAGGAGAAATATGATGTTGAGGCTCCTTCCTCACTTGGTGGTAATAAGATATGGAATTCAAGAAAATGTTGCCCATGATGAAGCAGATCCAATCTGGTTGGATCTTGATGATTTGAGTGGCTTGGAATGGCGTTTGTATTCAGCTGTTGGTGTCTAGTATCTTTGTACTTCAAAGTTTACAACAAACTTGTTGATAGACAGGGTATATCCACTGTCACAAGACTTATTAAAGAAGATGGTTGGTACTAAGCTCAAGGTTGACTACACAAGTGACGTTGGCATTGACTTTTTGAAGTTCATGTATTCCCAGATCAAAGAAGAATAGATTGGTTTGTAAGACTCCTCTTAACATTTTGTTTTATTCAGAAACTTGATGATCATGATGAATATGAAGTTTAGGGGAGAATTGTTGGGAATAAAATCAGCCAAGTCATCTACCCGCTGACACATTACATCAAGCCGCTAACATAGTGTTATCAAGCCGCTGACAAAATAGGCGCATACAAGAATTATCAAGCCGTTGTCAAGACTTAAAGTCAACACGTTTTATTATGATAGGAAGATATGCATGAATATTGTATTTTGTATGTTTATCTTAATAAATCTTCCTAGAATAGTTGACACAATAACTTTGTGTACAGGGCTCCTTATGTGTATAAAAGAAGGCCTTTAGGTTTAGGTTTGATATGCTTTCAATCACTGTTTGTTCATCGTAATTATTAATCAAAGTTGAAAGTTTGGTATATGTTCTTTGTTAATTGTTCTTTGTGCTAAGTATTAATTCCGCATAATACTTAGTTTGTTGAATATACAAAGTTTCTCAAACGTATTATACTTGAACTACTCCCGATAATACATAAGTTTAATCAATCTAAGTTTGGGATCAACACTCTCTATGGTCTCAAGCAAACACCCAAGGCATGGTATGACCGACTCAAGCCTTTTCTAATTGAACATAAATATTCAATGGGTCAAGTAGAAAACACTTTGTTTACTAAGAAAAGGGGGTCACACATAATGATTGTTCAAATTTATGTCTACATGTCAAGAATTTTGTGATGACTTCTCCAGAATTATGCATGATGAATTCGAAATGAGCATGATGGGTGAACTTAACTTTTTCTTGGGCTTAAAAATAAGCAAATGGAAGACGATATTTTCATCAATCAATCTAAATATATAAAAAGAAATGCTCAAAAAATTTGGACTAGAAGAATCTAGACCAACCAACACACTAATTTAATGGAAACTAAACTAACCAAAGATGTTACTAATGACTATGTTGATAGCACCAAATATCGAGGTATGATTGATAGTTTACTTTATCTCACGGCAAGTAGGCCGGATATTATGTTTAGTGTTTGTATGTGTGCTCGCTTTCAAGACAATCCAAATGTATCACATCTTGAAGCCATCAAGAGGATTTTTATATATATCAAAGGAACCACTAATCTTGGGATTTGGTATCCCAATGGCACAAGAATGGAAACCATTGTCTATGCGGATTCAGACCATGCCGACGACTATGTCGATAGAAAGAGTACTAGTGGTGTGTGTACATTTATTGGGTGTTGTCTTACCTCATGGTTCGTGAAAAAAACGAAACTTACTATTTCCACACCCGAGGCTGAGTATGTGTTGGCGGGTAAAGCATGTCAACAAGCATTATGGATGAAGCAAGCTCTTGTTGGCTATGATATCAAGTTCGAGGACGTGACCATTATCTGTGACAACAAAGGAGCCATTAATCTCAGCAAGAATCCCGTGTTGCATTCACGAACCAAACACATCAAGATTCAACATAACTTTCTACGGGACAACGTCCGAAAAGGTAATATATCCATAGAAAAGTATTCCTTGGAAGATAACATAGCCGATATCTTGACCAAACCACTTAAGCGTGAACCATTTAACTTGCTAAGGCTAGGATTAGGGTTAAAGGAAATCTCGTCTTGAATAAAAACCATCTTGTCCTCTGCACAGACGACACCCGCCGCCCCCCTTCCCCCAAGGGACCGTGAAAGGGGCAATGGGACTGTAGAGTATTCCATATCTTAAAATAATTAAACACATACACAAAACATAGTACTCCACTCCCACTTTCTGCAAAACATGACCACCACCACCATTTTTCCATCTCTCTAATAAATCTAGGCTATAACTAACCATTTTCTTTGTGAAAAATCATCCACTGTAAGTATTCTTTACTTAATTCACTCTTCAATTACTACATTCTTCTCAATATGAGTCTAGGGTTATATTTAATTGCACAAAATCAAAATTAGGGATTCATCTGGATTATTCAATTTAACAAATGCATTAGTTAATTATGATGTTAAAACTACTTGGTATGCATAATTCCTTCAAACCAATAGGCATTACTAGGAATCCCTAGTTGATCAAAAAAATTTCAAAAACTCTTCTCACTACTTAGGTCTCGCCGAAAAATCGGTTTTTCAACATTTACCAGATATAAAAAAAAAATTTAATCATGGCATACGGACTCGTGAACGCTAAAGGAATTTCATAATTCATATGCATTTTCGGGTACGTTCATTCAAATGTACATTGAAATTAAGGAGCGTTTGAGTTATCTCAAAAATATGACTCTTCATTCCTTTTGCAAATAATTTTTGGGTCAAGATAACCTCACCTCCACATTTGTTGCATATAGGCACACACTAGGCATTCCTCTAGTTATTTCCTAAAATTTGACTAACTTGGAAAATTATGCCTTAGGATCAAACATGCCGGCCGCTTGGACCTATGAACACAATGACACTCTAATTACATACCCAATTCCCATAGATCCAAAAACTTCACATCCGTACAAAAAACTTCGTGCAAAGAGCTAGAAAACCACACCTTCCATGAAGGTCATGTAGTTCATCCATCCTTCATGGATAACACCAACATCCGTGAAGTGTTCTATAGGATAAACTTTGATTTCCTTTTGGACATGGATAAACAAATTTATCCCGAATTTGTTCTTGAGTTCTACATGACTGTCAATGTAACCTTTGATGAAAACCACATTCTTTTCTTGAATTTTCAACCAAATGGTATTGACTACTACTACTCTTTAGATCAATTTTCTCGCATCCTTAGGATCCCCAACCATGGTGTTTGTTTTTATTCAGACCTCCACTCTCTCACAACCCTTGAGAAAACCAACATACCTAGAGATGCCCAAGATAGGTAAAATTCTAGACTTGACGACAAGGACGTCGTAAGGACAACTATTTTCAAACCTAAAACCGAAGACACTAGGATTTCAAACAAAAACAAAGTCATCTACAAGGATCCATATGGAATGGAAGCTAGAGAGGTTAAATAAAAATTTGTAAAGTGGGAACGGATCTTATGGTGCAATGCCATGTGTTTGGTAGGAAACAAGGATCATATAAATGCATGTCAAAGCTATATGCTTTATAGTTTAGAAACCGGTAAACCCTTTAATCTTTCCTACTACAAGCAAATAGGATGTCACATATCCGAAATCTTGTCTCAACGGTGCTTCCTTATGGAATGTTGCTTACTCGTCTCTATCATCACATAGAACCTATTCCACCAAGTCCTAATGGTCGAGAAAGAACATAACATCTTGGGTGATCGTGTAATGACCCCGATTAGCGATCTTAGGGTGACAAGACTTTTGGCAAACCATCAAAGGGGTAAAGACAAAAGACCTCAACAACCCTCTAGCTCATCATCATTGGCAAGTGATAATGATTGTCTTCCGAACTCTAGGCTACCACCTTTAGAATACCTTAGAAAACTGCCAAAATCCCGGATTCCTCACCCGAATTCAAGCAAACGAAGGGTATGTTCAAGTGTCTCGGAAGGTTCCTTGCCAAGATGGACAAAAAGAAGAGCAAGTAAAGAATGGTAGTTTGAATGGGTACAAATGGACGACGTTCTATTTTTTAAAATCAATGGTGGTTGTAAACATTAAAGACTTGTGTTTGTCTTTACATTCTACTTGCACACTAACTCTAACACCCCCAAATCGTATGCGCAGCGGAACTACAACATTTGGGTGCTAGGAAGTTATCATTACACACAAGCTATTTCGAACGACTCAAAGAGACGTAGAAATTTAAACATTAATTAAACATTGTTAAAATATCAAAGTCTACTGCTTCCCAAACCCCTTAGAAAGTACAAAACGGAGTTGCGTTTAGGTCCCCACTGAATCTCAACCCAAAAGTACATTACTTGTTTCACATGACATAATATAAAATTTTTAAGTGATAAAAAGGGAGGAAAGATAAAGTAGACCGCCAAGCCACAACAACTTCCATCCGTGCATGCTCCTTGATACCATTTCATCGATTACCTGAAACACATGTTTAAAGGGGTCAACAAATAATGTTGAGCGAATTTATAGGTTTTACAATCTCATTTTTGAACATAAGTATATAAAATCAATCACGACAATTTATAAAAACTGTTGATCAAACAATCTATCATTCAAGGTTATTATCGTTAGCAATAGCTAATAATTGTGTTTAAGCTCATGACACTAATCTGTTAACTCAATCACCCGCGTACATTTACCGGCATGATTAAGATGAAACCAGTGCCCCTTCTAAAGGCATTAGTTGCAATTATACCTTATTTCTTATCACAAGTTATCCGTCCGCAGAGGGTATTCAACGTACTAGCTCTCGTCTCGGATAGGGTCGTCAACCCCATAGTACTATCAATTGTATAAGCGGCTATTTCCAATCCACACGAGGATTAAACAATAGTTAATAGTTCATGAATATAGGGTCTTTTGCAACTAGGTACTCAACACAATTCAGGTAACTTTCGGGTCCAACAATCATTCATGACTTATGTTCGTTTTATTTAAAATAGCATGCATCCCCCTCGCGGGTAAAACCATTTAAAAGTTTTATAAATCGAGGCTATAAACTCACCTTGCGTAGTAGTAGTGGTTCTAGCGAAGACGTAACGAAAATATCACCGACGATGTGGTTGCCCCGGAAAATCTAACACGTGACCTAAAAATCCAAATACGAAAACCGAGTCAATACTCCGTGTACATTAATGTACTAAACACGCGTATACAAAAACAATTAATGCTTATAAAAACTCATGCCAAAATTCATACATATGATTATTACTAGACTCGTACTATCTATCTATGTAATTAAAAATATTTCCCATTTTATAACTTTTACCGGTACTTGCCAAAAGTACGGGCTGTTTTCTAACACTTAAGCATCACTATAAATTACGAGAAAATTTGTAGAAATCCCTTACAACCTTTATAAATCTCATTTTAAATTCCATAGAAAGTTTTCACTTTTATGACCCATTACTCATTACATTACTAGACGTAAACTTTTCGGACAGATCTTGCACTTTTACCATGTAAGACTTCTTTGACTGGTTAAAACATACCATTAGATAATTTGAGTCCTAAGTCTAAAAATAGACTAAAAAACACAGGTATAGCACCAAAGAATAACTTTCAATTATTTATAAAACTCTATCTATGGTCCCCGGGATTTGACCTAAAACCAAACATAATTTCGGATTATGTTGATTTTCATCTCCCGGTACACGAACTTTTAAAGTAGCATAACTTTTGACTCGTTTGGAGTCGTAACCTCTTTCTTCTACCAAATCGAAGCTAAGACAATGCTTTACAACTACATCCTAGACTCATAACCTGTTTTCAAAGTTAAACCCACGAAAACATGTTTAAACAATCTGCCTAATTTTTCCTTCCTCAAAATCAACTCAACACTTGTTTCCATTCCATTCTAACATCATCTAGACCTATACTAACCACTTATAAACATTGAAAAACACCCTAATCATCCTATACAACTAGGAAAATCAAATCTTCATAAAAACCCAATTCCTAAATCACACATGCAATATGTTTATCCTATCTAAAAACATCAAAAACATCACTCTAAACACAAACCCACATCACAAATCATCAAACACCATGAACAACCAAACACCCCCATTCGGCCGCGGGGTGTTGGTGTCTAAAACACCCAAACCAAATTGATTTTGGTTGGTTTTGTGGATGATTATCCATTACCCAAACATCAATTAAACATGCAAATAGTCTAATTACATCAAAACATATTTTTTGAAAAATCTTTGATTCTTGAAAAATTTATGTTAATGCATATTGAAATGGATGATACCAAAACACTTACAAGGGATAATTAAGATGTGGTCTAAACTTGGATTGTTAAAAATCAAAAGGGAAAAATTTTGGTGGTGATGGTGGTGTGGAGGCCGACGGCCAAAGAGAGAGAGGAGGAAGGAGAGAAAATTTTTTTGAAATGATTTTTGATGTGTGTTTTTCATCCTTCCCTTTTACTAAAATTTTGAGGGGTCTCTTTTGCCATCTTTGTTTTCTTTTGGCCTCATTTTTAAACGACAATTTTTAGTAGCGGGAAACTTCTTACTAGTTGATTTTGAAAATTTGCGGGAGTCTGGGGTCTCCCCGAACACTCGAAAATACTTTTAAAGAAATTTAAACGCACCCGGGATAAAATAAAACGCACCAGACTCGACTTAACACGAACCAAAAATAAAATTCTTGAAAAATTCTAATATCGACAAAACAAAAATAAAACATAAAAATTGGGCATCCGTCAGGATCATAGTCGTCGTCGTCTTTCCTAAATCGTCAATCGTTATGATTACGACCTTAAACGTTGGTCTCAACTTAAACCGTTAAATATATAATAAACGAAATTTCTTAAAAATTTCAAAAATATTCGTAATTTAGGGTAAAATAAATTACCTCGGGTTCTGGGTATCACATCCACCCCTCCTTAAAGAGAGCAACGTCCCGACGCTCGCCTATTCTTATACTCACATATTGTGCCGCTAGAACAGATGAGGATATCTCTCCTTGAAGAAGTCCTCACGTTCCCAAGTGTATTCCGGTCCAGGTCTTGAATTACATCGTACCTTTGCAATGGGAATTCTACTGTGCTTCAATCTCTTAACCTCTCGGTCCATAATCTCCACTAGTTCCTCCACAAAATACATTTAATCGTCAAGTTGAATCTCGTCCAAAGGAATCACCAATTCCTTATCCGCCAAACATTTCTTCAAATTCGATACGTGAAACGTGTCGTGAATAGCACTAAGCTCCTTCGGTAATTCTAACTTATAAGATACAGGTCCAATTCGTCTAACAATCTTGAACGGTCTAATATACCTTGGACTCAAATTTCCTCTCTTTCCAAAACGTATCACACCCTTCCATGGTGACACCTTAAGCATGACCATGTCTCCGACCTCAAATTCTAACGGTTTCCTCCTATTATCGACGTAACTCTTCTGTCGGCTTCTCGCAGCAAGTAAACGGTTCTTGATTTGCACAATATTCTCTGTAGTCTCTAAAACCATTTCGGGCCCAGTCAACTGACTTTCTCCCACTTCGCTCCAACACACAGGAGACCTACATTTCCTTCCATACAATGCTTCAAATGGTGCAGCCTTAATACCCGCATGATAACTGTTATTATACGAAAACTCTACTAAAGGCAAATGGCATTCCCAGCTTCCTCCGAAATCAATCACGCACGCTCGAAGCATGTCCTCCAACGTCTGAATTGTTCGGTCGCTTTTGCCATCAGTTTCAGGATGATAGGCCGTGCTCAAACTCAATTCGGTGCCCATCGCACGTTGAAGAGATTTCCAAAATTCTGAAGTAAATCTGTTGTCACAATCCGAGATGATCGATAAAGGTACTCCATGTCGACAAACAATTTCCTTCACGTACACACTGGAAAGTTTCTCCATGCTATCCGTCTTCTTCATAGGTAAAAAGTGAGCAGATTTCATCAATCTATCCACGATCACCCAAATCATATCACAACCACTAGGAGTCCTAGGTAAACCCGTCATGAAATCCATAATGATCTTTTACCATTTCCATTCTGGGATCTCATGTTGTACCAACAACCCAGACGGTCTCTTATGTTCAGCTTTAACCTTCGCGCAAGTCAAACACTTATTGACTTAACGAGCAATTTCTGCCTTCATATTCGGCCACCAGTAGACTTTCTTCATATCGTGATACATCTTATCCGCTCCAGGATGTATCGAGTACTTCGACTTATGAGACTCATTCATAACCAAATCTCGCACTCCAGGCGTTCCTTCCTCAGGTGGACATAGCGGTAACCAAAACCGATTTTCAAAATATCTCAGCCCGTCTGACTTTATCACAAAAAGAGGTTTCTTCAGTCTTCCCAGATTCTCGGCGCCAATATTTTCTTTCATCAATCCATTCTCTTGTGCTTTCAATATCGTTCCGGTCAAATCAACACCCTCAGTCATCACTAATGCTCTGACTCTCAAGGGTTTCTCTCTATCCTTCCTACTAAGTGCATCCGCTAAAACGTTCGCCTTGCAAGGATGGTAGCGAATCTCGCAGTCATAGTCACTCAGTAGCTCCACCCATCGTCTTTGTCTCATATTCAACTCCTTCTGGTGTAATATGTGCTGCAAACTCTTGTGGTCAGTGAATACAACACACTTAGTCCCATACAAGTAGTGTTTCCATAATTTCAACGCAAAAACTATAGCTCCCAGTTCCAAGTCGTGCGTAGTGTAGTTTTCCTCATGCTTCCTCAATTGCCTCGACGCGTAAGTGATCACCTTCTCACGTTGCATCAAAACAGCTCCATAACCCTTATGAGACGCGTCACAATAAACCATGAAGTCTTTGATTCCTTCCGGCAATGACAAAATCGGAGCAGAACACAGTTTGTCCTTAAGTGTTTTAAAAGTGATTTTTTCATCATTTCCCCATTCAAACACCCGATTCTTCTCAGTAAGCTTGGTCAACAGCTTTGCAATCAACAAAAACCCTTCGATGAATCTCCGATAATAACCAGCTAAACCAAGAAATTGTCGAACTTCAGTCGGCGTTGTCGGTGCCGACCATTCCTTAATTGCCTCCACCTTGGCAGGATCTACACGAACTCCTTTGTTGTCAATCACATGCCCAAGAAATTGTATAGATTCCAACCAAAATTCACACTTGGAGAAATTTGCGTACAACTTCTCTTTTTTCAATAGCTCCAATGTCGTCCTCAAGTGCTTCTCATGTTCTTCTTTGCTCTTGGAGTAAATAAGAATATCATCAATGAATACAATGACAAACTTATCCAAATACGGCTTGCACACCCGATTCATAAGATCCATGAACACTGCAGGCGCATTCGTTAACCCAAAAGGCATCACTTGGAATTCAAAATGTCCTTATCGCGTAAGAAAATTAGTTATAGGAATATCCTCCTCTCTAACTCATAGTTGATGATACCCTGATCTCAAGTCAATCTTCGAGTACACACAGGATCCTTGCAACTGATCAAATAAATCGTCAATCCTCGGTATTGGATACCGATTCTTAACCGTCAATTTGTTAAGCTCTCAATAGTCGACTACACATTCTAAATGACCCATCCTTCTTCTTTACAAATAACACAGGCGCTCCCCATGGCGATGAACTCGGTCTAATAAACCCCTTATCCATCGATTCTTTCAATTGGTCAGATAACTCATTCAGTTCTGACGGTGCCAGTCGATAAGGTTCACGAGCAAATGGTGCAGCTCCTGGCATCAAATCAGTCCGAAATTCCACTTCACGAGAGGGCGGTAAACCCGGCAACTCATCAGGAAAGACTTCCGGATACTCTCGAATCACAGGCACCTCTTCCAACTTTGTCTCTACATCACCATCACTAGAAATCTGCGCCAGAAATACATCGCATCCTTCTTCCATATACCTCATCATCTTCAAGCAAGATATTACTCTCAGATGAGAAGTACATTCATTTCCCTTCACAACCAATACCCTATTTCTCAACGGGATTTAGACCAACCTTTCTCCAAAAACAATCACCGCACTATGCGTCATTAACCAATTCATCCCAATAATCATGTTGAAAGATCCTAGCTCTATAGGCATTAAGTATATATCAAAGGCATAATTCCCTAACTTCAAGGAACAACCTCTTAGTATAGAATTAGTACTAACAATCTTTCCATCGGCTAATTCCACATTATAGTTAGTCGTTAGCATCACCGGTTCTCTATTGATAAGACGACTAAATTTTACGTCTACAAAGCTTTTGTCGGATCCAGAATCAAATAATACACTAGCATAACGAGCGTCAAGTAGAAACGTATCGGTTACCACATTCGGGTCTTGAGGTTTGTCAGTGGTGCCCACTCGGTATACGGGAGCAGCAGCATTTCCTACCTGTCTATTCCCAGATTTCGGACAGTTTCCTTGCTTGTGCCCCTTTTCTCCACAACCAAAACAAACCATTACTCTAGTGGCATTCGCCCCTGTAGCCACACCTCTAGATCGACATTCTGCAACTCTATGGCCAGCCTTCCCACACTTGCCACAAGTAGTCATTGGGCCGAGACAGTATGGTGACGTTCCGTTTTTCTTGAGAAGGATTGATAGGCTAATGTACGAACGTTACGTGGTGCAGACAAGAGTGATCAAGAGGTTTGACGAGAACGAAAGAGCATATCAAAAGTTATTGACAAGGACCGCAAGGGCTGAGTACAATGGAGCATCGACTAAGAATGATATTGACAGCTTAAGATCTATGATAACAAATTTGAGTGCAAGTCTTGAGTGGGTTAAGGAAGACCAGGCTAGGTTGGTCAGGATGCAGCGTTGGGGGAACCGTGTAAGATCATCCCTACCGCAAGATTGGAGATTCGTGGATGACTCTGAGCTGGAGGCCAATGATTTCATGGTTCAACCGCCCGTCAGGGGTGAGTGTGTTACTTTTGGGAATCAGGTAGCACCAGAGTTTGGGTCTACTTCTAGAAGGGAGAAAGTGGCAGAATGTGAGCCGAGCGATAAAGGGAAGAGAAAGATGGATGAGGAAGAAGATAGTGAGGAAGAGCTAGAGGAGGATGAGGAAGAACCACCGTCCAAGAAGTCATGTGGATCACCACGTGGCTAGTTACTTGTTTTTATCATTTGATCGTTGTAATTGAACGTATTTAGACTCCCGTATGATGGAATTGTGATGAAAACTTGATAACTTTAAGTTTGTTGGTGTATGGTTGTAGTGGCATTACTTGTCACGGGTTTTTGTTGATAATCAATGCAATCCATGTTTACCTTTCATAATCTATGATAAGTCTTAAATTTGCTCTTTTGTGATGTGATTGATGAATATTAGTAATCTTGTTGATGTGTTGTGGTACTTATATTATGTCCTGAAAGAGAAATCCTTCTTGATCTTGATATGTATACTTAACTTGTTTTCTATTTCCCTGTCATTGCAGAGAGGTGTAACTAAGACTTCACCATGCCTCCAAAGTTGACGACCGCTCGAGTAAACACTATGATTAAAGAGTCAATCGCCAATGCTCTTGAGGCAGATCGTGCGAACAGAGACCAGGGTGAAGGGGGAAATGTGGAGAGGCAACCAGCCCCAAGGGAATGTTCATATGCCAGTTTCGTGAAATGTGGTCCCACACAGTTCCGTGGTACCGGTAGAGCTTTGGAACTTCGTAGATGGGTGGAAAAGATTGAGAGCACTTTCGAAATCAGTGGGTTCTCTGAGGCAAACAAAGCTAAATTTACAGATGCTACTTTCCTGGATGATGCTTTAAGCTGGTGGAACAACCAGGTGGCTACTGTCGGATTGGTAGTAGCAAATGGAAGAACTTGGGCTGCAACCAAGGTACTTTTGACTAAGAAGTTTTGTCCCTAGGAAGAATTGGGTCAGTTAGAGGACGAGTTGAGACACTTGTCGTTGAAGAATAATGACATCACTGCTTATACAAGAAAGTTCATTGATTTAATCCTATTGTGTCATGATGCTTTCGCAGACGATCGCAAGAAGATGAAACAATATATCAAGGGTCTGTCGAGCAACATTAAGGGTGAGAATACTTCGTCAAAACCCAGATCATTTGATGAAGCCGTTCAGATGGCTCATGCACTGACAGATGTTAAGTTGCAAGACAAGAATGACTATATTGCTGAGGGAAACAAAAGGAAATGGGAAGCTGCCCTGGTGAGTCAACCACAAGGACAGAATCGTGGGGGTAATCGCAACAACAATCAAGGACCGAATCATAACCAGTAGTTCAACCAAAGGAGGAACGATGGGATGAGAGCCGCTACTGCTCCCAGAGGAGTTAAGGTCAATCCTCAGTGTGGCCTTTGTAAGTTGTATCACATTGGGAATTGTTCTCCTGCTTGTGGCAAGTGTGGGAAGGCTGGCCATAGAGTTGCAGAATGTCGATCTAGAGGTGTGGCTACAGGGGCGAATACCACTAGAGTAATGGTTTGTTTTGGTTATGGTGAAAAGGGGCACAAGCAAGGAAACTGTCCAAAAGCTGGGTATAGACAGGGAGGAAATGTTGTTGCTACCGTATACCGAGTGGGTACCGCTGACAAACCTCAAGGCCCGAATGTGGTGACCGGTACGTTTCTACTTGACGCTCGTTATGCTAGTGTATTATTTGATTATGGATCCGACAAAAGCTTTGTAGACGTAAAATTTAGTCGCCTTATCAATAGAGAACCGGTGATGCTAACGACTAACTATAATGTGGAATTAGCCGATGGAAAGATTGTTAGTACTAATTCTATACTAAGAGGGTGTTCCTTGAAGTTAGGGAATTATGCCTTTGATATAGACTTAATGCCTATAGAGCTAGGATCTTTCGACGTGATTATTAGGATGGATTGGTTAATGGCGCATAGTGCTGTGATTGTTTATGGAGAAAGGTTGGTCCAAATCTCGTTGAGAAATAGGGTATTGACTGTGAAGGGTAATGAATGTACTTCTCGTCTGAGAGTAATATCTTGCTTGAAGATGATGAGGTATATGGAAGAAGGGTGCTAATACAAGAGATTTTGTATGTATAAAAATTAAAGTTCGTGTTCTCGGTATCTTAGCGAATTGATTTCCGGTTCAAAGTATGACTCTATTGATTTTGGTGAAACAAATATTTTTTGGTTGTTTTAAAATAAAATATGCAAAACTTTAAAATTAAATGACGGTTAATTAAATCTAACTTCTAATTAAAATTTAAATGTGCAAGAATAAAAACTTTGAAAAGTAAATAACGAGAAAATAAATGACGGAAATTTAAAAGCGTGACAAGAATTAAAATTTGACAAAGTATTAAAACAAGACAAAATATAAAACAAACCTACTTACCTCCTTGTCGGAATGCTGATCAGAAAAACCGATCAGAATAATTCAAAATTCCTCCAATCGGAAAGCTGATCGGAATGTACTCTCGTCGGAATATTAGCTCACCTGTCGGAATACCCAACTAACACCCTAGTCGGAATGTAATCGGAATATGTCACGGTCAGAATGACAACCTTGGGTTGATCGGAATGTTGTCGGAATACCAAATCGGAATGCTGTCACCAATAGCCAAATCGGAATAACCAACAATACCCTTTGATCAGAATGTCAAATCGGAATGAGTCTAAAGTACCCCAATCGGAATCCTAATCGGAATCAAGATAGGAATCCTAGACCTGATCGGAATACCAAACTCGAATACACCCTGGTCGGAATGCCTAGTCGGAATGCTGGCGTCGGAATAGGGCCCAATCGAAATATTAAAGATGCTACAATCGGAATGTCACAAACCCTTTTCCGACCAAGCAAAGGAGTGCTGGTCGGAATAATAAACCCTTTTCCGACTGGTGTGGTCGGAATATAGTGGAAATAACACAAAATAAGCAAGACAAATAAGCTATAACCCAAATAAGCACACACCTAAAATCCTAATCAAAACACGTATAAGTAAAACTAATAGGCTACAATCTAAAGACTTTTGAAAACACGAAATAAGAAAAATGTACGAAAATAAACTTTTAAATAAAAATAACTTTTATAAAAACTTTAGAAACTTAAAGATAAACACAAATAAGCTATAAAAATCAATAATCCAAACAATCAAAAGCATAAAAACATAACCTTTAATCAAATAAGCAACACAAAAAGCATGTAAACAATAAGATTAAAGCATGGAAAGAAAGGTAGATGAGAGATTAAAACAAGAAAATTAAAGAACACTTACTTGGAATTAAAAGGTATTAAAAGTGCAAGACAATGTATTTAAATTGACATGAAAAGTAAATGTGCAAAAATTAAAGATAGAAGAACTAGTGTCACTCTAGCCAACAAAAGGAAATGAAATAACTAATGGCCTATTTATAGTGGAGATTAGGGAGGAGCTTAGGAAGCTTCCTCCCCTCTTTCATTTCTTCTTAATTGCACCATTAGTCCTTAAGCCTTCTAATCATCTTTTATCTTGGACTTTAATGACTTTTGGCTCGGGATTTCTTTGAACTCGTCTTTTAATTCTTCAATAAATTAGACTTGAGTTCTTCGGCTTTAAGTAAACTTCCGTCTTTTGACTTTTTCTTCGATAAATCTTCAGAATTGGTCTTGGACTTCCGTTCTTTTTGCACTCTTGACTTCTTGACTTCGTCTTTCATCTTTTTATTCAATAAAAACCCGTAAATGCCCGTGTTTTCCCCACTTTTCACCTTTTCGTCCTAAATTAGAACAAAAACACAAACCACGCATAATTCCGACATAAATGACATAAAATACACGTTTTGGCTCGGTTATTATTGTAATTAAGTGGTAAAAATGATGGGTGTTTACACACCTATCAAATCCCCTACACTTGACCATTGCAATGTCCTCATGCAATGCATTAGTTACAAAGCACGTTTACACTTTTCATCATAATCAATCCACGTTGGCCTTTATTAAAGAGATAGAAAATTATAAACATTCAAAGTAAAGAAATCAAAAGCATACCTTGGGTTTTGGAAATGTCATGAATAATCATCATCCTCAATTTTTCGCTTTCTCCAAACCAAGCTTAAAAACGAGATCATTGTTATTATAAGTTAGCAAACTAACACGAACTCATGTGGGCCAATTATTCACTTAGACTCCCTTATTCCTAGGTGTATCTCTTATATTTTATTGTTGTCTTGAATGATCACGCGGATGCATTTTTGACTTATTTTGATAGTTATTTAGTCCGAAAATAAAGTGAACGATTTAATCAATAGTTAGATAAAGGACAAAATCTTTTAAAACTGTTTCTCGGGACCTCATAAAGTTCATATCTTGGCATAACTCGTTTCGCGATTTGATACCTTTCTCGGACCGATATTTGGCAGCGACTTCATACTTCAAACCTTGAGAGACGTTCATGAAATAATGGTCTTCTCTTCATATAGGAATTTCTTCACTTGAAGTTTTGAGAGATTCTTCATATTTGGACCACGACTTCTTCATTTTTCTCCAATCTTTATTTTGGACTTTGATATACAACGATCCGCCTCCTTTTTGGACTTGGCTTTATTTATCCTCATACCTTGTTAAGGCCTTTTTGGATAGACTTCTCCATGACTTTTGGGGAGTTTTTGCTTTTCGTCGTGTGTCTCGATCCTTCATATTGATTTTTGATAAATGATTCTTCACATCACTTGGGATCTTTAGCAACACAATGTAGCCCTCATGCCTTGTGTAAAACCCGCATGCTTTTACCATGAATAGTGCCCTTAAGATCGTACGTCCTAGATTAAAACTTACCCTATTTAGTATTGATCACATTCATGTGCTAATAATCAAGCAAGTGCATACGTGTATGACATGATAAGTATCGATTACGTACAAACTCATGATAAACAGTTAATAGATATTTCACGTGAACATAACTAAATCATGATCACCATTTTAAAACACGAACTAAAATAATTACGTAAGTACTTAATTACGAGTGTATATAATACGATAAACTACATGATAAAATAAACAGAAACACTTTAAACACGAACACGTTTAACCACGAACGAACACGAAACATCGGGACACGAGAAAAGGTACGGGTACCCCATGTGGGGCCCCATACCCACGGCACACCAATCAAGGTGGGCTAAGCCCATGGACTTTTAACATGAAAGGGGGGGTTATGGTAAAATTCATTTCATTTTCACATTTCAAGGAAATAAGCATTTAACCTAAAAAGTTTTCCTCTCCTCCTCTTGGTCTCTCTTTGTGCCGCCACCCTCAAGACCACCATAGGTGGTTGTTGGTTGATTTTGATCATAAAAATAAGTGCTATAAACCGTGTTTGTTCATCCTCTTCCAAGCTACGTATTGGTATATCATTCTAAACCTTTCTTTTTAATTCTTTTTAAATCTTTGATTATTTTCATGAACATGTTATTGTTATTCTTATTAAAACATGATAATTAAACATAGATCTAACATGTTTTGGGGTTAATTAAAATCAAAGGTTGTTATATGAGGGTGTTTGTTTATGGCCGCCTAGTATAACCAACCCGAGGGGGGTTCGGTTTGCTTTTAGCCGCCACCACCAAGACCATTTTGGTCTTGGTTGGTGCACGTGTGACCCACGGCAGCAAGGGGACACAAGTACCCCGAGTTGGCTTGGGGTACGGTGTCGAGTTCATGCCCGATTCATGGTTCGTTGGTTAAAACATGATTTATGCTACATGTTAATTTTATGAATTATGAACTTAGGATATAAATTAATTAATAACATGAGATATTAATTAAACCATGACTTAGGTTATTTTTAATTATTAATTTAGCATGATATTAATTTAACCTAAGTATTTTTATGTTATAAGTTATAATTAATTAATTATTTAAAACATGCTTATAATTAATTAATTTAGACATGACTTAGGTTATGTTATTAATACATAATAATACACATTTTAACCTAAGTATTTTATTCCATTTTAATTAAAACATGTTATACTTTAATTAAAATGCTTAACCTATATTTAATTAAAATACATGAAATAATAATTAAACTATACACTATATCATATGACTTAAGAAATAAGCTTATAAACACTTAGACTTATATGTTAGCTTATGTAACCAGCTTAATTCTAATTATGGAAACTTCTATTTATAGAAACTTAATTAAATAAGGCAACTAATCTATTAATGTAAACCTTCTATATATGGAAATCTATCTATTTCAGGCAACTAATCTAATCATGGAAACCTTCTATATATGGAAACTTATTTAATTAAGGCAGCTGATCTATTTTTGGAAACTTTCTATTTTTAGAAACTAATCTATTTTAAGCAGTAAATTCTATTTTAGGAAACTTTCTACTTTTGGAAACTTTCTATTTTTGGAAACTTTCTATTTTTAAAAACTTTCTATTTTTGGTAACTTTCTATTTTTGGAAACTTTCTATTTTTGGAAACTTTCTATTTTTGGAAACTTTCTATTTTTGGGATTTTTCTATTTTTGGAAACATTCTATTTTTGGAAACCTGCTATTTTTGGAAAGTTACTTATTATTACACAGTAAGTATAATAATACATGAATTACCAGTAATACTTTATCAGATTAATCAGAGTACAAGGTAAACATAGATAGGGCTTTAAACAGTAAACCATGACCTAAAACATACAAAGTAAGCTAAGATGAGACATAAAACCCAGTACGTAATTAGTGATTCGATACTTATACACGTGTGTATTCATGTAGCGTTAGTGATCCAGAAGTAGGAGTCTTTCTTCCGTTCATTCACTGGACTTGAGGTACGGATTCCCGTCCTTTCAGTATGGACATTCTTTCCTTATTAGGATTTCCCCCGTATGCAGCCAACTGTTTTCCCCAGTATTTGTTTTATTGTTTTGAACTGCTTATGTTTAATTAGCATAATCTATAGCCATATACAAGCATGACCAGTTTCACCTAGTTATGGAGGTACCATAACCATAACATTGGAGGCACCAATGTTATGACTTCCCCACGGCGGAGTGATTGCTCGTGGCGTCCCTTTCAGTTTTGGCCATATTATTATATCATGTGGGGCGTATGGGTGCATCCTAGTTACATGTTTTATTCAGTATTTCATGGTGAATGTGGTGTGTGCCTTGCATCCTTCACAAGGAGTTGATCCCTCCTACCCAGACCAGTATATTAATTAGAGGCATCCCCTCTAATCAGCATGATGAGGTCACCCCTCCAAGTATTCATGCACGTGACCTTTTCATGACCTATATGGGCTATGGTATATATATGTTAAAACAGTTTTCATAAGATAAACATAAGGCTTTTCAAACTATAAAACCAGTTTTCTCAATACTTAACCAGTCTACTCAGAACTTAGTCTTCCGCTGTTATATGTTACATGCTTATCCTATTTCATGCTATATTGTATATCCGTGCACTGAGCGTTTTGCTCAGACGTTACTTTCCTTTCCATGTCCCAAAACGGCAGGTACCCAAGACTCGAGCATTTGGAGGACATGCATAGGATGGAAGCTGCCATAGACTTCTTCTCTTGTTTCCTTCATATATTTATGCTTGTTTAGTCTTTCATTCAGTTCATTTACTTTGTTATGTTTTGGGCTTATGTTTGGGAACCGATGTTTGATTCCGGTTTTCCCTATGGTCATGTATGTTTTACTACATATTACCTTGCATGCTTTGATGACATGCCATAATTACGCGTGACATTCCATTTATCAAAATGGGGTGTTACAATTATGGTATCAGAGCCAAGGCTTCGACCTGTAGGCTCTAAAACTCGACCTGTGACTAGTGGGTAGTCACCAGGAGCTTCCTAAGCCAACGTTTGTTATTCCACGTATTGATGTTTTCAGCACATTGTTGTTTTAACCATGATGTTTTCAGCACCTTGAGGTTTTAACCTTGACATTTTCATCGATATTGTTTTACTAATATGGATGGACAACCGTCATTCATATTTAGTTATGTGTCATTGTTTCATGCATAATGTTCCTCGTGAACTGTGGCTATGTGGACTGAACCCCAGTAGTTCATAATTAGTCACATAAAATTTTTTTCTGATAAGTTTTGACAGATAAGTTTCATTTATTCATGTTTCATGTATCATTGTTGCAGGGATTATGACTAAGTAATGGTTGGTACAGGACTGACCCTATTTAGTCGTATGTGCTTTTATCGAAACTTTTAACTTTGGGACCGACCCATAGGCGTCCCCTCGCCATGTCTTTTGTTTTGGGACCGACCCATAGGCGTCCCCTCGCACATATAAAAGGTTTTTATAAACTACATTACGCATTCATGCACTGTTTTCAAGCATAAAAATTTTCTCATGATTTATTGGCATAAAATTTTTTTCATGTCCCCTCATAAGTTACTATGTTTTTTATGTCAAGTATGTTTTCATACTGTCATGGTTAACTTCAGTTTCATGCTGAATATGTTATACACTCCTATATGATAGATCGTTTTATGTTCCTTCATGATAGTTCCATTTTCATGTTGATTACGTCTTACGCCTCTTTTGTTATTTATGCTTTCACGCAAGACATTGTTGGATTTCATTGAATTCTGCTTTCATGATTGTCATGGTTGGTTTTCATTGATCATGCTGTCAGGAAAATCATCGTTGAATTTTGTGTAACCACACTTTAGCGTTTCTCTATGCAACCAGAATGATGTCTATGCTAATACTGCCAGGTTATCATGGTGGTTTTCCTAACTGTTTAACCAATATACTTTCCTTAAATCATGATAAATGATCGACCCCATACCGATCATTTCATGTGTATTCCACGTGTACTCTACGTACCGTATTCCATGTATATTACATGTACCTAAATCCATGTGTATTTCATTTGTAATACTTCGCGAATATTCGCTAGTCGATTCTGAATCATCTCAGGCGTATTTTCAATTGCTGATATTCTACTAGATTGCTGATGCCGCTCATAACTTGGAGATGTTACTAAAGGTTGATGCTGCTGACTTTCGGAGACGCTACGAGATGCGGATGTTGTTCACAACCTAGAGATCCTACGAGACGAAGACAAAGGCGTCAGAGTAAAGCTATTGGATGAGAAGATACTTCACCATCAGACGATTTTATCAATGATTGTCCCTAATTATTAGTTACATGTCACACGTCATTCGGCTGTCATTTCAGCCATATGAGTGCAAACCGGTACCAGCCGGCCACTCAGCTGAATAGTTACATGAATCACGGTCATGAGAATGACCATCATGGAACTGACAGACAGGACGATAGTAACCACTACTATGACAACAACTATCCTAGAAATCACAACCGAGGCTCCAGCCGCGGACGTGATCAGACATACAAAGGATCAGTAGTCCAACCGATCCGCCAAGTCTGGCATAATAACCTAATATTGTAGTTTTATTATTTTACGTCTCGAGACGCATGTCAAGACATCAGTCAAGACACATGTCTCACGTATACTTTCTGAGGACACATGTCAAGATACCAGTCAAGACATATGTCATGCTTATAGTTCCAAGACACGAGTCAAGACACATGACTCACGTCCAACTATGGAACATTTCTAAGAAATTCAGGGTAGCCTCCAAGGGTATATCCATTTTGTTGTGCCAGGTATTAATCAGGCCACAAGAATTTCAATACCATTATCGGCGCATCAGTGAGAACTGTCACGTTGCCAATGTCACTTTCATTTCTTTCACCAGACTTCATATATTCATGACCATGAAGGACGCCTTTCGTATTCCCACGTATACGAAGGTTTTCCTTCAGCTTAATGATGAGATCCAAGCTGCAAACGCATTTCCTCGGACAGACACAAGTTGAATTTTATCCTAATTATGGACTATGAACAGCACACCATGCTACGATTCATAATTATGTACAGTAATGTTCAGGCTCCTGAATACTTTCAGCTTGATTTTCCATCGGAAAATCTGTGCAAATTATCTATGCTTACAAGCATGTGCATTGTTAGCCACGGTCGCTAGAATTTTCTAGCTGTCAGTAAGACACGACCACTTAACTCTTTTACGCATAGCCAGTTGATTATTCCAAAGTCTTCCTATACATTCCAGGAGAACCTATAAGGAGAAGGATGGTACCATGAGATTATGTGTCGACTACCGTCGACTTAAACAAATCACCATTCATGACCGTTATTCTCCTCCACGTATTGACGACATGTCCAATCAACCGTATAGTGTTAATCACTTTTCCAAGATCGAACTCATGAACAAGTTGCCAATAGTGACGGGTGAAAGAGCAGGACATGTCCATGACTGCTATTCGTGCACGACTCGGTCATGCTAGATTTATGATTTTGGATTAGTCTCATCAATGCTCCAACAGCATTATGGACTTAATAAATTGTGTTTCCATGAACTCCTAAACAAATTCATCAGCATTTTCATTGAGGATAACCTGATTTCATTTAAGCCTAGAGAAGAACAGGAAGACCCTATATGCACTATGTTGTAAATTCTCTGACATGTGAAATTTTACCCAGGAAATTCTTTCCGATATCAATTCTGTTTGATTTCAGTGACACGCTGAATCACATGGCATTCTACGGTTAATCTTACCATGACTCAGCTTATGCGTAAAAGAGAGAACCCTACACTACATTAGGTGTTCTAGAAAATCCTACGCTTGGTGAAGTCTAGATTCAGAGACTCAGAGTTTCGCAAACTCCTATGTATCAAGTTCTACGAAGCAAGATACAGTTACGTTCATATCTAGGTACCTGACATACCAACAGGTTAAGATAGGACACCAACAAACTGGGATGTTTCATCATCTAAAATTGTGAACTAAAATGGGACAAGATCTACACGGATTTTGGTTACCAGATTAATGCAAACTTAGAAGAAGCATGATGCTATCTGGGTTATTGCAAACAGTTTGATCAAGTCTGCAGAATCATTACATCCGCAAGGATTGTAGAACCGACAGATTGATCGGACATGTTCCAGCCAAGGCTCATCCGACCACTTGGTAATCCTGCAGCTATCGGGTCAGACAAAGATTCCCAATTGTACTCCTAAATTACTTCACGTCTTCATTCTGATTCCACGACTTGCTTTCGCGCTCGCGTTCATGACACTATTCACGTTCATGATCGTATCTGGGCTTACGATTTTACGTTCATTTCGTTCTGGGAAGTTTTGCAAGAACTTGAGAGACCAGACCCAAGTTTAGTATAACTCTCCATCATCAGATAGACGTTTCACGTCATATTCCACGTCTCACCTTGTAGCGTTTGGCGTTACCGCCATTATATTCTACGATCACGATATGTCTCACATGTCATGTTCATTCCACGTTCCTTATATCATGATCAAAATATGTTACACGTATCATGGATCACGATATGTTTACTCATACTACACTCGCCATATCTCCATGTAACACGTTCAAAATTTTTCACGTATCACGTTCAAAATTTTTCACGTACTACGTTTCTTTATGTCTCGCGCATCATTTCTAATTATCAGTTAAGTCAGATTGTCTTGCATCGTAACGTTTCAGTTACCCTAGCACGTTAACTCTTATTTTCCTCGATCCAATTTAGGGGATCTACCTTCCGTTGATAACCAAGAATTTCTTCGTATTCCAAGTCAAGGTCAGGAGGACCAAGATTTATCATTTGTGTCAAGATCTTCTGAAGGAACCGTTCCAAGAGGGAGGCCACTTGGAAACGGACGAGTTCATCCGGACTTTTATCCGTTTTTCTCATCAATTAGATATGTCCTTTCAGTCACGTCACGTTCCATGTCCTTTCAAGACATGTCACGTTCCACGTTTCCTTCTACCATGTCACCTTCTTTTCCGTTATTTTGCATACCTTTCCAGTTTGATTCGGGTATGTTTCGCTTCCAGTTACTTTATCTATAATTCGGGGACGAATTATTCTTTTTAGGGGGGAAGAATTGTAAAACCCGCATGCTTTTACCATGAATAGTGCCCTTAAGATCGTACGTCCTAGATTAAAACTTACCCTATTTAGTATTGATCACATTCATGTGCTAATAATCAAGCAAGTGCATACGTGTATGACATGATAAGTATCGATTACGTACAAACTCATGATAAACAGTTAATAGATATTTCACGTGAACATAATTAAATCATGATCACCATTTTAAAACACGAACTAAAATAATTACGTAAGTACTTAATTACGAGTGTATATAATACGATAAACTACATGATAAAATAAACAGAAACACTTTAAACACGAACACGTTTAACCACGAACGAACACGAAACATCGGGACACGAGAAAAGGTACGGGTACCCCATGTGGGTCCCCATACCCACGGCACACCAATCAAGGTGGGCTAAGCCCATGGACTTTTAACATGAAAGGGGGGGTTATGGTAAAATTCATTTCATTTTCACATTTCAAGGAAATAAGCATTTAACCTAAAAAGTTTTCCTCTCCTCCTCTTGGTCTCTCTTTGTGCCGCCACCCTCAAGACCACCATAGGTGGTTGTTGGTTGATTTTGATCATAAAAATAAGTGCTATAAACCGTGTTTGTTCATCCTCTTCCAAGCTACGTATTGGTATATCATTCTAAACCTTTCTTTTTAATTCTTTTTAAATCTTTGATTATTTTCATGAACATGTTATTGTTATTCTTATTAAAACATGATAATTAAACATAGATCTAACATGTTTTGGGGTTAATTAAAATCAAAGGTTGTTATATGAGGGTGTTTGTTTTTGGCCGCCTAGTATAACCAACCCGAGGGGGTTCGGTTTGCTTTTAGCCGCCACCACCAAGACCATTTTGGTCTTGGTTGGTGCAGGTGGGACCCACGGCAGCAAGGGGACACAAGTACCCCGAGTTGGCTCGGGGTACGGTGTCGAGTTCATGCCCGATTCATGGTTCGTTGGTTAAAACATGATTTATGCTACATGTTAATTTTATGAATTATGAACTTAGGATATAAATTAATTAATAACATGAGATATTAATTAAACCATGACTTAGGTTATTTTTAATTATTAATTTAGCATGATATTAATTTAACCTAAGTATTTTTATGTTATAAGTTATAATTAATTAATTATTTAAAACATGCTTATAATTAATTAATTTAGACATGACTTAGGTTATGTTATTAATACATAATAATACACATTTTAACCTAAGTATTTTATTCCATTTTAATTAAAACATGTTATACTTTAATTAAAATGCTTAACCTATAGTTTAATTAAAATACATGAAATAATAATTAAACTATACACTATATCATATGACTTAAGAAATAAGCTTATAAACACTTAGACTTATATGTTAGCTTATGTAACCAGCTTAATTCTAATTATGGAAACTTCTATTTATAGAAACTTAATTAAATAAGGCAACTAATCTATTAATGGAAACCTTCTATATATGGAAATCTATCTATTTCAGGCAGCTAATCTAATCATGGAAACCTTCTATATATGGAAACTTATTTAATTAAGGCAGCTGATCTATTTTTGGAAACTTTCTATTTTTAGAAACTAATCTATTTTAAGCAGTAAATTCTATTTTAGGAAACTTTCTACTTTTGGAAACTTTCTATTTTTGGAAACTTTCTATTTTTAAAAACTTTCTATTTTTGGTAACTTTCTATTTTTGGAAACTTTCTATTTTTGGAAACTTTCTATTTTTGGAAACTTTCTATTTTTGGAAACTTTCTATTTTTGGAAACCTGCTATTTTTGGAAAGTTACTTATTATTACACAGTAAGTATAATAATACATGAATTACCAGTAATACTTTATCAGATTAATCAGAGTACAAGGTAAACACAGATAGGGCTTTAAACAGTAAACCATGACCTAAAACATACAAAGTAAGCTAAGATGAGA
The DNA here is from genome assembly GCA_025667525.1 of Glebionis coronaria. Lineage (NCBI taxonomy): Eukaryota > Viridiplantae > Streptophyta > Magnoliopsida > Asterales > Asteraceae > Glebionis > Glebionis coronaria. The sequence continues at coordinate 139,211,591 of CM046879.1, read as the reverse complement.
CATAAAACCCAGTACGTAATCAGTGATTCGATACTTATACACGTGTGTATTCATGTAGCGTTAGTGATCCAGAAGTAGGAGTCTTTCTTCCGTTCATTCACTGGACTTGAGGTACGGATTCCCGTCCTTTCAGTATGGACATTCTTTCCTTATTAGGATTTCCCCCGTATGCAGCCAACTGTTTTCCCCAGTATTTGTTTTATTGTTTTGAACTGCTTATGTTTAATTAGCATAATCTATAGCCATATACAAGCATGACCAGTTTCACCTAGTTATGGAGGTACCATAACCATAACATTGGAGGCACCAATGTTATGACTTCCCCACGGCGGAGTGATTGCTCGTGGCGTCCCTTTCAGTTTTGGCCATATTATTATATCATGTGGGGCGTATGGGTGCATCCTAGTTACATGTTTTATTCAGTATTTCATGGTGAATGTGGTGTGTGCCTTGCATCCTTCACAAGGAGTTGATCCCTCCTACCCAGACCAGTATATTAATTAGAGGCATCCCCTCTAATCAGCATGATGAGGTCACCCCTCCAAGTATTCATGCACGTGACCTTTTCATGACCTATATGGGCTATGGCATATATATGTTAAAACAATTTTCATAAGATAAACATAAGGCCTTTCAAACTATAAAACCAGTTTTCTCAATACTTAACCAGTCTACTCAGAACTTAGTCTTCCGCTGTTATATGTTACATGCTTATCCTATTTCATGCTATATTGTATATCCGTGCACTGAGCGTTTTGCTCAGCCGTTACTTTCCTTTCCATGTCCCAAAACGGCAGGTACCCAAGACTCGAGCATTTGGAGGACATGCATAGGATGGAAGCTGCCATAGACTTCTTCTCCTGTTTCCATCATATATTTATGCTTGTTTAGTCTTTCATTCAGTTCATTTACTTTGTTATGTTTTGGGAACCGATGTTTGATTCCAGTTTTCCCTATGGTCATGTATGTTTTACTACATATTACCTTGCATGCTTTGATGACACGCCATAATTACGCGTGACATTCCATTTATCAAAATGGGGTGTTACACCTTGTTAGGTCCTTTTCGGACTCGCCAATCTTCGCATCCCGCTTCAATAAGTTATGCCTTGGCTATGAAATCTAATCCATACCGAGCAACTTTTAAACGATCTTGGGCTAGAAGCTAAGTAACTTTTCAAATCGTACAACCTTATTTATTGCATATAAATTTATTAGCAGGCGATGGGAGAATAGGCTTATAATTAACTCACATAAATTCACAAAAGAATACCAAACTTATAATTGACTCTATCATCTCTCGTTCTCCACAGTTTAAAATCTCAAGGAATGAGACTCGTGGATGCTTAGCCTATTAAATCAAAGTTTTGGGTTTTCGAGTCGCCTATAGGATCTTGCAAACTCTTAGAATTTTTCAAGTTTTAGAAATCGCATTTTAAAGTTCCCTTGATAAACGACTCTCTAGGATCAATTATAGGAACTTGCGAAAAGTTCTTGTTCTTAACCCGTGAGAGTTAAGACTTTCGCGTTTTATAGCTCCCTATATAAAAGCCTAGCAAAACTTGACTTAAACACGTTAAGGATACTAGCTAGAGTAACTTAGATAAGTAAACTCGGGTTGAGTCAAAAGATTCACAACGTTTGAAAATTAAAACCACTTTATTAAAAATTTGTTCTAATAAGGAAAGAAAATAACTATACAAAAGTAAAAACTAATAGGCCGAAATAGATCAAAAATTTGGAAAAATGTTGAAAAATTGATTTTCCGGTTAAAATGAGGACAAATACAAGGAAAAGGCCACTTAACTTCGATATAAGTCCCCCCTACACTTAATATAAACATTGTCCTCAATGTTTAAGCATGTGGGAGTAAACTCCCCTACACTTAGGACATTGTGCACTTTGTTTAAATCTTGCTAAGGAAGAGACAACTAAAGAGATTCCTATTTTAATATTGAGAAAATATAAAATAGTGAATCGAAAAGAGTTTAGGATAGAACCGGAAAAAAGGAGATACGGAATCACGGGTCGTCAAGAATCATCAAGAGTGGATCATTGAGCGCTCGAATCCCTGATTAGAAGAAGAGGGGAGAGAGCAAACACAACGGGTCTCCCCTACACTTAGGATAAAGAAAGATAAAAGATAGATGCATGGGTTGCCTCCCAAGAAGCGCTTGGTTTTTGTTAACCGAGTCGTGAGCCTGACTCGACCTTGATCATCATAGGAAGAAGCATGAAACATATCCACCAGAATCAAAGACATAGTTATCGTCCATCAAATAGCACAAGCTTAAGGCGAACAAGGCAAGCCAAAGAAGAGTAGGCAAGGTTCCCTTAAGCAAAGATGGAGCACGGTGGGAGCAAGGATGAAGTGGTGCAAGCATATCTTCAAAAGTTCCAAAGATGTTTCCTTTTATTTCATCAGGTGGATACTGAGATGGCTGAACAATATCGATACCGGGGTCGAACACCTTTTCCTTTAGGGGAAAATAACACTCAGGCTCAGCAGAGTGTGAAGATGATCCGCGATGAAAATGCACAACCTCGTCCTCAGAAGGGGGACAAAGAGGTGTTAAATCATATGTGCTGCGGATATTGGTGTCGACCGGTTTCTTCTCCTTTGAAAGAATGTTCTTCAAATCCAAAGTAGGATCAAGACGATAATCTTCAAAATCTAAAGGAGGAGCATCACTCTCATGAGGGAAGTAAGTGTTGAGAAACGTAGAGAATTCTTCCTCAAAAGAGTAATCATCCAAAGTAGGATTAAGCATGGATGACGGAGGATCTTAATCATGTGAAGAATTACTCGAAAGAGTATCGGCCTCATCAAAATCATCATATGTGGGCAGATCGGGATACTCAGAAGTAAGGTCATCATAATCATCCGAATCTGAGCTAGAATCATCATCATAAGCATCAAAAATCGGTGGAGAATCATAAATGGGAGAAGCGTCCAAATTGGATAGAGAATCATCCACATCATCTTCAAAAAGTGGATTATCATTGCAAGACTCGAATAGAGGATTGTTGTAGATGACAAAATCATCGAGCACATTAATCATATTCGCAGATTCTCGTCCATAGGATTTGCTTTTAAGCTTCCCTATTTTAAAAACTTGTGCATCATTCCCGACTCGTAAGATTAACTCACCTTCGGCAACATCAACTAAAGCTCGCCCGGTTCTCAAAAATGGACGACCAAGTATTAAAGGAATACGAGGGTCCATTTCATAATCAACAACGACTAAGTCGACCGGGAAAGTAAATGTGCCAACTTTAATAAACACGTCTTCGGCTATACCAACGGGGTAAGCGAGAGTGCGATTTGCAAGTTCAAGAGTCATCTTTGTTGGAGTAAGGTCGGGTAATGATAGTGTTTTCCAAACACTCAAAGGCATCAAATTAATACTGGCCACGAGATCAGCTAGGGCAGTAAATTCTTCGATTTTGTTAAAGATGCAAGGCAACACAAAACGACCGGGATCTCCAAGATTTTCTGGAAGTTCTTTAAGAATAAATGCAGAGCAGTTTTCATTTAAGCGTGTGTTGGCGAGCTCAATCAACTTCTCCTTCTTGCTAAGCAATTCCTTGAATGCTTTGACAAATTTCGGCATGTGGAAAAGTGCTTCAACAAGGCTAATGTTGATGTTCATTTGAGAGAGCATCTTCACATAGCTCGACACTTGACAGTCATTCTTGGTTAGCTCGTTGGTCTTGCCTAAGCGAGAAGGATAAGGGATATTGGGTTTGGTTGGTGAAGGTGTAGGTGTAGCAGGTAAAGGTTGAGATGTTGAAGGGTCCTTCTTAGATACATTGTTATGACGAGGCGGAGACGGTAATGGTGCACTAATACTAGGTGTAGGAGGAGTAGGGATAAATGGTGGTGGAGGAGGTGTAGATGATGGGGGTGGGAATGGTGGTCCTACTATGGTAACTCCACTACGGGTAGTAATAGCACTCACATTTGCTCGCGGATTGGTGACGGTGTTTGAAGGTAGAGAACTCGAAGAAGGGGGTTGAGCGGCGGGCAAGAAACTAGCAAGCATATTCTTCAAATCATTTGTTTGATTGCTGAAGGAAGATTGGATATTATCGCGAAGATCGGATCTAATGTCATTTCCTTGCTTGGTAATATCTCCTTTCAAATTGATAATTTGGCTCTGCAGATTCTTGATTTGCTCACCTTGGGTTCTCATTATGGCTTCAACATCAGGATTAATGGGTGGGGTTTGTTGAGTGGGTGGGTGATAAGGATTAGAAGATCTTGGTGGGATTTGGTTGCTTCTATTGTTGTTGTTGGCGGGGTTTTGGTTTTGAGGAGAAAAACCGGGTGAAAGGTAGTTGTTTGATCGGTAACTCAACAAATTTCGATCCCCTTGAGGTCGAGCTTGGTAATTTTCCGGTGAATAGTTACCATAAGCTGCATACACATTTTCCAGATTTCCTTGAGTAGAAGGACAATCGGTGTATGAGTGTGGACCGCCGCATGTTTCACAAGAAGTTGCAACCGCTTTAACTTGTTGTTGTTGGTTTGAAGCGAGAAGCAAGATACTTTTGTTCATTTCAGTCATCATGCGGGTGAATTCGGTCATATCAGGGCTTGCTGAAGTAGAAGAAACATTGACTCTCGGGTTTTTCCTTGAAGAAGCGGAGGAATCCCAGTTTTTGTGGTGAGTAGTCATGTTCTCAATTAGCTCTCTACACTCCTCGGGTCTCCTTTTCATAAATGTGCCACCGGCGGCTGCATTAATCGTATCACGATCACGAAAAGTCAAACTGTTGTAGAAAGTATCAATCAATGTGACTGGAAGCATGTTGTGGTTTGGACAACGATCAATCAAGACATTATATCTTTCCCAAGCATCAAAAAGAGATTCATCGGGTTCTTGCATGAAACCGCTGATTTGATTGCGAAGGCTCGTGACAATGGATGGTGGAAAGTAGCGCGACAAAAAGCGTTGAGTCATGTCATCCCATGTATGAATTGAATTCTTTGGAAGACGATCAAACCATTTCTCGGCGTGATGTGATAAAGTATGTGGAAAGAGTTGAAGGCGTAGAACATCCATTGTGGCACCGGGCAACTTCATGCTTTGGGTGATTGTAATAAACATGTCGAGGTGTTTGTTGGCATCATCATCAGGCAATCTACGAAATGGGTTAGTTTGCACTTGCTGAATCATGTGGTGCTTCAACGGAAACTCCGGAGCCGTGATTTGCATCGGCACAATCGGTCCTCCTCGTCCAAACATGGTAGGTTGACAAAGTTCCTCTATTGTCCGAAGATCGGGCTGTGGAAGAACATTGTTGTTATTGTTGATGTGCGCTGGATTATTGTTGTTGTTAACACCTGACATACTTAAATCTTCTCGAGTCTCGGGCTCTTGATAATTAGAAGATCTAGTACGCATACACCTACAAAGATAAAAGAAAACAATACCAAACACAAAGACAATATATATACACAATAAAAATAAAATCTTTTTGGATTTTTGAAATTTTTAATTTTTATGGATTTTTAACAATTTTTAAATTTTTTGGTTTTTTGAATTTTTTAGGCAAGAACAATAACGCTCACAAGTGAACGGATCCCAAAAAGCAACGCGTCTCTCACAGAAAACCGTTTATCTTTACGAAAAGAGCCGGCAGCGGCGCCATTTAATACAAGAGATTTTGTATGTATAAAAATTAAAGTTCGTGTTCTCGGTATCTTAACGAATTGATTTCCGATTCAAAGTATGACTCTATTGATTTTGGTGAAACAAATATTTTTTGGTTGTTTTAAAATAAAATGTGCAAAACTTTAAAATTAAATGACGGTTAATTAAATCTAACTTCTAATTAAAATTTAAATGTGCAAGAATAAAAACTTTGAAAAGTAAATAACGAGAACATAAATGACTGAAATTTAAAAGCGTGACGAGAATTAAAATTTGACAAAGTATTAAAACAAGTCAAAATATAAAACAAACCTACATACCTCCTTGTCGGAATGCTGATCGGAAAAACCGATCGGAATAATTCAAAATTCCTCCAATCGGAAAGCTGATCGGAATGTACTCTCGTCGGAACATTAGCTCACCTGTCGGAATACCCAACTAACACCCTAGTCGGAATGTAATCGGAATATGTCACGGTCGGAATGACAACCTTGGGTTGATCGGAATGTTGTCGGAATACCAAATCGGAATGCTGTCACCAATAGCTAAATCGGAATAACCAACAATACCCTTTGATCGGAATGTCAAATCGGAATGAGTCTAAAGTACCCCAATCGTAATCCTAATCGGAATCAAGATATGAATCCTAGACCTAATCGAAATACCAAACTCGAATACACCCTGGTCGGAATGCCTAGTCGGAATGCTGCCGTCAGAATAGGGCCCAATCGGAATATTAAAGATGCTACAATCGGAATGTCACAAACCCTTTTCCGACCAAGCAAAGGAGTGTTGGTCGGAATAATAAACCCTTTTCCGACTGGTGTGGTCGGAATATAGTGGAAATAACACAAAATAAGCAAGACAAATAAGCTATAACCCAAATAAGCACACACCTAAAATCCTAATCAAAACACGTATAAGTAAAACTAATAGGCTACAATCTAAAGACTTTTGAAAACACAAAATAAGAAAAATGTACGAAAATAAACTTTTAAATAAAAATAACTTTTATAAAAACTTTAGAAACTTAAAGATAAACACAAATAAGCTATAAAAATCAATAATCCAAACAATCAAAAGCATAAAAACATAACCTTTAATCAAATAAGCAACACAAAAAGCATGTAAACAATAAGATTAAAGCATGGAAAGAAAGGTAGATGAGAGATTAAAACAAGAAAATTAAAGAACACTTACTTGGAATTAAAAGGTATTAAAAGTGCAAGACAATGTATTTAAATTGACATGAAAAGTAAATGTGCAAAAATTAAAGATGGAAGAACTAGTGTCACTCTAACCAACAAAAGGAAATGAAATAACTAATGGCCTATTTATAGTGGAGATTAGGGAGGAGCTTAGGAAGCTTCCTCCCCTCTTTCATTTCTTCTTAATTGCACCATTAGTCCTTAAGCCTTTTAATCTTCTTAAATCTTGGACTTTAATGACCTTTGGCTCGGTATTTCTTTGAACTCGTCTTTTAATTCTTCAATAAATTAGACTTGAGTTCTTCGGCTTTAAGTAAACTTCCGTCTTTTAACTTTTTCTTCGATAAATCTTCAGAATTGGTCTTGGACTTCCGTTCTTTTTGCACTCTTGACTTCTTGACTTCGTCTTTCATCTTTTTCTTCAATAAAAGCCCGTAAATGCCCGTGTTTTCCCCACTTTTCACCTTTTCGTCCTAAATCACAACAAAAACACAAACCACGCATAATTCCGACATAAATGACATAAAATACACGTTTTGGCTCGGTTATTATTGTAATTAAGTGGTAAAAAGGATGGGTGTTTACACACCTATCAGATGCGATGTAATTCTGGCGCAGATTTCTAGTGATGGTGATGTAGAGAGAAAGTTGGAAAAGGTGCCTGTGATTCGAGAGTATCCAGAAGTCTTTTCTGATGAGTTTCTGGGTTTACTGCCTTCTCGTGAAGTAGAATTTCGGATTGATTTGATACCAGGAGCTGCACCAGTTGCTCGTGTACCTTATCGATTGGCACCGTCAGAGCTCAATGAGTTATTTGATCAATTGAAAGAATTGATGGATAAGGGGTTTATTAGACCGAGTTCCTCGCCATGGGGAGCGCCTGTGTTATTTGTAAAGAAGAAGGATGGGTCGTTTAGAATGTGTATCGACTATCGAGAGCATAACAAATTGACGGTTAAGAATCGGTATCCATTGCCGAGGATTGACGATTTATTTGATCAGTTGCAAGGATCCTGTGTGTACTCGAAGGTTGACTTGAGATCAGGGTATCATCAACTACGAGTTAGAGAGGAGGATATTCCTATAACTGCTTTTCGTACGCGATATGGACATTTTGAATTCCAAGTGATGCCTTTTGGGTTAACGAATGCGACTGCAGTGTTCATGGATCTTATGAATCGGGTGTGCAAGTTGTATTTGGATAAGTTTGTCATTGTATTCATTGATGATATTCTTATTAACTCCAAGTGTGAATTTTGGTTGGAATCTGTACAATTTCTTGGGCATGTGATTGACAGAAAAGGAGTTCGTGTAGATCCTGCCAAGGAACTCCTTGAGTGCGAGATTTGGTTATGAATGAGTCTCATAAGTCGAAGTACTCGATACATCCTGGAGCGGATAAGATGTATCACGATATGAAGAAAGTCTACTGGTGGCCGAATATGAAGGCAAAAATTGCTCGTTACGTCAGTAAGTGTTTGACTTGCGCGAAGGTTAAAGCTGAACATAAGAGACCGTCTGGGTTGTTGGTACAACCTGAGATCCCAGAATGGAAATGGGAAAAGATCGCTATGGATCTCGTGACGGGTTTACCTAGGACTCCTAGTGGTTGTGATATGATTTGGGTGATCGTGGATAGATTGACAAAATATGCTCACTTTTTACCTATGAAGAAGACGGATAACATGGAGAAATTTGCCAGTGTGTACGTGAAGGAAATTGTTTGTCGACATGGAGTACCTTTATCGATCATCTTGGATCACGACAATATATTTACTTTGGAATTTTGGAAATCTCTTCAACGTGCGATGGGCACCCAATTGAGTTTGAGCACGGCCTATCATCCTGAAACTGATGGCCAAAGCGAACGAACAATTCAAACGTTGGAGGACATGCTTCGAGCGTGCGTGATTGATTTTAGAGGAAGCTGAGAACGCCATTTGCCTTTAGTGGAGTTTTCGTATAATAACAGTTATCATGCGAGTATTAAGGCTGCACCATTTGAAGCATTGTATGGAAGGAAATGTAGGTCTCCTGTGTGTTGGAGCGAAGTGGGAGAAAGTCAGTTGACTGGGCCCGAAATGGTTTTAGAGACTACAGAGAAGATTGAGCAAATCAAGAACCGTTTACTTGCTGCGTGAAGCCGACAAAAGAGTTACGCCGATAATTGGAGGAAACCGTTAGAATTTGATGTCGGAGACATGGTCATGCTTAAGGTGTCACCATGGAAGGGTGTGATACGTTTTGGGAAGAGAGGAAAGCTGAGTCCAAGGTATATTGGACCGTTCAAGATTGTTAGACGAATTGGACCTGTAGCTTATAAGTTAGAATTGTCGAATGAGCTTAGGTGCTATTCACGACACGTTTCACGTATCGAATTTGAAGAAAAGTTTGGCGAATAAGGAATTGGTGATTCCTTTGGACGAGATTCAGCTTGACGATAAAATGCATTTTGTGGAGGACCAGTGGAGATTATGGACCGAGAGGTTAAGAGATTGAAGCACAGTAGAATTCCCATTGTGAAGGTAGGATGGAATTCTAGACGTGGACCGGAATACACTTGGGAACGTGAGGACTTCTTCATGGAGAGATATCCTCATCTGTTCTAGCGGCACAAAATGTGAGTATTAGAAGAGGCGAGCGCCGGGACGTCGCTCTCTTTAAGGAGGGGTGGATGTGATACCCAGAACCCGAGGTCATTTATTTTACCCTAAATTACGAATATTTTTGAATTTTTTAAGAAATTTCGTTTATTATATATTTAACGGTTTAAGTTGAAACCAACGTTTAAGGTCGTAATCTTAACGATTGACGATTTAGGAAAGACGACGACGACTACGATCACGACGGATGCCCAATTTTTATGTTTTATTGTCGTTTTGTCGATATTAGAATTTTTCGAGAATTTTATTTTTGGTTCGTGTAAAGTCGAGCCGGGTGCGTTTCATTTTATCCCGGGTGCGTTTAAATTACTTTAAAAGTATGTTCGAGTGTTCGGGGCGACCCCCGACTCCCGCAAATTTTCAAAATCAACTAGTAAGTAGTTTCCCGCTACTAAAAAAATTGTCGTTTAAAAATGAGGCCAAAATAAAACAAAGATGGCAAAAGAGACCCATCAAAATTTTAGAAAAAGGGAAGGATGGAAAACACACATCAAAAATCATTTCAAAATAAAATTTCTCTCCTTCCTCCTCTCTCTCTTTGGCCGTCGGTCTCCAAACCACCACCACCACCAAAATTTTTCCCTTTTGATTTTAAACAATCCAAGTTTAGACCACATCTTAATTATCCCTTGTAAGTGTTTTGGTATCATCCATTTCAACATGCATTAACATAAATTTTTCAAGAATCAAAGATTTTTCAAAAATATGTTTTGATGTAATTAGACTATTTGCATGTTTAATTGGTGTATTGGTAATGGATAATCATCCACAAAACCAACAAAAATCAATTTAGTTTGGGTGTTTTGGACACCAACACCCCACGGCCAAACGCGGGTGTTTGGTTGTTCATGGTGTTTGATGTTTTGTGTTGTGGGTTTGTGTTTAGAGTTATGTTTTTGATGTTTTTAAATAGGTTAAACATATTGTATGTGTGATTTAGGAATTGGGTTTTTATGAATATTTTATTTTCCTAGTAGTATAGGCTGATTAGGGTATTTGTGAATGTTTATAAGTGGTTAGGATAGGTCTAGGTGATGTTAGAATGGAATGGAAACAAGTGTTGGGTTGATTTTGAGGAAGGAAAAATTAGGCAGATTGTTTAAGCATGTTTTCGTGGGTTTAACTTTGAAAACAGGTCATGAGGCTAGGATGTAGTTGTAGAGCATTGTCTTAGCTTCGATTTGGTATAAGAAAGAGCTTACGACTCTAAACGAGTCAAAAGTTATGCTACTTTGAAAGTTCGTATACCGGGAGATGAAAATCAACATAATCCGAAATTATGTTTGGTTTTAGGTCAAATCCCGGGGACCATAGATAGAGTTTTATAAAGAATTGAAAGTTTTTCTTTGGTTCTAAACCTGTGTTTTTAGTCTATTTTTAGACTTAGGAGTCAAATTAGCTAATGGTATGTTTTAAACAAGTCAAAGAAGTCTTACATTGTAAAAGTGCAAAATCAGTCCGAAAAGTTTACGTCTAGTAATGTAATGAGTAATGAGTCTTAAAAGTGAAAACTTTCAATGGAATTTAAAATGGGATTTCTACAGGTTGTAAGGGATTTTTACAAATTTTCTCGTAATTTATAGTGATGCTTAAGTGTTAGAAAACAGCCCGTACTTTTGGCAAGTACCGACAAAAGTTATAAAATGGGAAATATTTTTTAATTACATAAATAGATAGTACGAGTCTAGTAATAATCACATGTATGAGTTTTGGCGTAAGTTTTTATAAGTATTATGTAACACCCCCAAATTACCACGTAACGGAATACCACATTGGGGCGCTACTAATAGCACATCACACACAATCATAGAAAACGACCTCAAAAGAGACGTTGAAATATTACACAACCTTGTCTAAAAGGTTTCCCATCCCTATATATAAAATCAGAGTAGCGTTTAGTCCCAAAAACCGTTACCAATCACAATACATTCATCAAAGACTTTAAAAGTCATTTATTCATTTTAAAGGATGGAAAAATAAATATAAAACATTAGACAAGTAAGCATCAACTTCCTCCTCGCATGCTCTGCTGCTATCCATCTTGATTACCTGAAATACATGTGTAAAATCATCAACACAAAGGTTGAGCAATTCTATAGGTTTTACAAAATATTTTGAACACAAACAAAGATTATAAGTTTGTGGCATACTTGAAGGCAACAAGCATCAAATAATAATTTGCATCAACAATAACATAAATTACATTAAGCTCATGGAACCGAGCCCTTAGACACTCCATTAGGTCTAATAAGATAAGAGATTTATTAATTGTCGTTACCTCTAGATTATTGGTACATTGCCGTATACCTGACTGCTCAATACAATATGTTCAAACAGTGTGGAGGTCGGGCCTAAGCTTCTGTGACAAGTCCACACAAACTGAACCGAGGCGGCTTCCCCCATAGATCTATTAATTGTACTAGCGGTTAACCCATCATAGGTTAATTAACGGTTCATAACTGAGGCTTTAACAAAGGCAATCACCTAATGCAATTTAGAGGCAACCACGGGTCCATTCATAGAGGGACAAGCATATCATAAAAGAATTGTGTTCTAAGTTTATGAAAAACATGTATTCCCCCTCGCGGGTTTAAAAACCATTTACAACATAGTAAAAAGCGAGGCTATAGACTTACCTTAGATAATATGCAAAGCTAGTAGTAGTAGTGATCACCGATGTGAAGATGCCTCCCAAATATATACACATCAAAAGCCGCCACCTAACAAATAAGGTGCCGCTTAACCACATACTTAAGTATTTCAAAATATACTTAATATAATAAAACCAATGACTCAAAATAGTATGTACATAGACACGACCAATTAATGCAAGTGATTCCTTCTAAACCCCACAACATGTACTAGCTTTCCAAGACTAGCACCTTCGATTTGATCCATCTCAAGATGCCAAATTAATATGGTTCAAGTAACCTAAATGGGTCTCCAATCTCAGAATATACACCCACATGTAAGACTTATATTCTTTTAGAACTTTGAGAAGCTAATAGATTAGCCTCTCGTCTCAAACTATGACGCGAGGTTAAGTACCTCCCAAAAAGTACTCAGCCGGTACTTACCAAAAGTACACGCTGTTTTACCATACCTAAACAACTCCGTTTTCGACGAAACTTGGTGGAAAACTCATTTATAATCTGTAAAAGACTCAGTTTAAATTTCATCAAATGATTCATATTTTAGAACCACCTGCTCGATACATCTTTAGACTTTAAAAACCGGACAGTTTTGCACACTTGTATCGTAAAACCATTTTGACCTTGTTAAACATTTCCATTTACAAAATAGCCACTTGAATTTGAAAATAGACTCAAAATGCTAAGTTTAGAACCCAACCACAACATTTGATCAGTTTTAAAACTCAACTTATAGTCCCCGGGATTCGATCCAAATATCGACAACAATTTCGTATTGTGTCAATACTCGTCTCCCGGTACACGAATAATCAAACTAGCATAACCTTTGACTCGTTAGGAGTTAAAAGCTCTATCTTATATTGAAACTAGCGTCTCGACGACTACTACAACAATATCTAATAATATCAAACTTTATCCAACATCTACTGTATGAAAGTAGGTCTTAAACCTACTGATGTAAATCACCTTTTTAAAAATCATATCAACAACCATTTTGACCCATTTTAAACATCATCTACACCTCAAATATGCTATATTTATCATTCCTAACATCTCATATCATTCTTAAATCACTTGAATGATCCATCCTTTCAAAACCCACATCAAAAATCATACATGCAACACTTTTAAAATCAAATATAATAATAATAACACCTCTTTACAACACAACAATGGATCAAACACCATTGTTCTTCAATAAAAATCTTTGAAAAATAAAAGTATATGCATGTTGTTAAAAATCATACCATAAGAATCACCATTGGATTTCCAACATGGGTCTTCTTTTTGTTTTCAAGGATTCAAGCTCAAATTTGTGATCAAAGGGGTGTTTGTTGATGAAAGTCACGGCAAGAGAGGGAGAGAGAGTGGAGAGATGAAAACTTTTTAGATCTTGCATGTGTGTGTGAAAAGTAGGTAGAAAAATTCCTTTTATATGATGGGTGAGGGTAGATTTTGCAATTGGTGCATTCTTGTGGACTAAAATGTAAATATTAGTTAAAAAGCGGGAAATGACTTTTAGTCAATTTTATAAATATTTACGAGAGTCGGGTTTCGTCCCGGGTTCATAAAAATATAAATCTTGTTTGTTAAATCGATCGTTTTAATAATTAAACGCACACAAAATGAAATAATAAAGTTTCGACTCGACTTAATACGTAATGAAATAAAAATTTCAAAAATATCATATATCGAAATAATCGATACTAAAATATAATATTTGGGCATCCATTGGCATCTTGATCACTATTAGTACTCTTCAATCGTCACAACAATTAAATATAGTCACACATTATCGGTTTCAACTAAAACCGTCAAATATAATAATACTCATCATTACTTAGAAATTACAAATTCGTTACATAGTTTGTGACACCCCCAAATTGAGTCAAGTGCAGCGGAAATAATATTTGGGTGTCACGTAGGTGGATCAACAGCAGATAGCGTATAGAGCGACAGATAAAAGATTACCATTACATTTATTACATGGATAAAAGTGCAAATAGTATTAAAATAGTCTTAAACATTGTTCAACAGTTTGAATTATTCCTCAATTTACAAAACCCCAGATGAGCTCTATAAATGCAGCCTATCATGATGCTTGACTCCATGCACACCATTACCTGCTTCAGTTTCCTGAGAAAACATGCTTAGAGAGTCAATATAAAGTTGGTGAATTCACAGGTTTAGTAAAATAAGTTTGGACAATAAATATTCACTGAAGTAGTAATGCACAAAGCATCAATACTTAAAAGTAATTACATTCCCATATTGCCTGAAGCTGAGACTTGACAGTTAAGTCCTTAACAAGTAAGGACCATTCGCCTTATAAAAAGGCACCCATAAAGATAATAAGTGCTGACATGTGAAACATCTGTTGTCCTGGCCTAGGCACAGTGAGCATGACTCACCCAGATGGGGACGGTCAATCCCAAATAGATCTATTTATAAAATTCAGGTAATTCAATAGTTATAACAGTTTCAGATGCACGGGTCTTGCGGGTTCATCTACAATAGGCAATGTAATCAAAGGTTTCACAGTTCAGTTCATGTCCATAAAATAAGATATGTTGCATGTTTTCTTCCCCGTTAAAAGGTTTAAAAGTTTGTCAATATATAAAGTGGGGCCATGAACTCACCTCAGCAGTACAGCAATAGGTCAGTAGATAAATCTGATAAGATGCTCACGATACAGTCAACGACCTAAATAATTATAAGGTCTCAGTAAATGCATAACATAATGCATAAAATTTCAGAATAAATCTGTGCATACTTATACTGGTTTTAAGCATTTATTACGATACTTGTACTTTAGCTCATCGTTGTACAAGTTATAGTAGTATTTATTTTAAGTATAAAATAAATAATAATGTTAAATGAATTAATCTATTTAATTAATTCTCTTGTACTTATGTTGTTTATAAAACACTTTAAATATTTATAAAAGGTAGTTTTATATATATATTTTAAGGTAATAGAAAATTAATATAATTAATATATTAATTTTATAAGTTAATCATTTTTAATTTATATTTAATATATAAATAAGGTTTATAAAACGTATAACATTTTAATTAAATTCCACGTTTCCGTAGTGTTTATAATTATTAAATTATAAGTTTTGAAAAATAACAAATGTTATGTTTATGTAAGTTTTACGTTTTAAATATCGGGTATAAATTTATAGAAATTTTAGAGTTCGTTATACTTTAGGTAAATTACATTTTTGTCCCTCTATATAAATAATTACCCGCGGTTAAATTACTTTTATACCCCTAGGGTTTCTAAATATTTCAAGTAATTACAATATTGGTCCCTCCCTAGTTACACGTGTAACTAGGGTTTGTTTAAGTTTCATAAAATGGCAAATTTGGTCCCTATAGTATTCGGCTTATATTAGGGTTTATTATAAGTTTCACAAATGCCCCCTAGGGCTTATATAAGTTTCAGCAAATGGCAAAAATCATCCTTAGGGTTTATCTAGGGCTTGATATAGTTTACTATAATGGCAAAATAGGTCCCTAGGGCTTATATTAAGTTTCGGTAAATGGCAAAGGTAATCCCTAGGTTTTTATTAAGTTACACAATTTACCCGAACGCCTTAGTAATTTCATTTAGGTCCTTTTTGTTAACTTGAAGTTTCGGATAGTGTCCAAAACACTCCCTTAACTCTCGACTAATTACAAAAGTGACCCTAAGGTTTATATTTTTAGAAAATAAATTTCTATACTTGTTCATTTAGATCCCTACACTTAGTAAAATTACAAATCTAACCCGAAAGTATTATATTTCCCTTTTTAACCCGAAACATAATAGATTTACTATTTTAACCCAAAGTTTCATAGATCTTTCATTTTAATACAAAACATTTATAGATCTACTATTTTTAACCCGAAACTTTATAATGTTATATTTTTGACACCAAAAGTTTTAAATAAATATTATTTAGTAATAATGAAGATTTATTTAGGCAACTTACTATAGTGAGCTTAAAACTAAATCTTATAAGGCACAAATAGTGAGCTTAACATTTTAAGGCAACTAGAATATAGATCTAATGTTTCTAGTCACATTTAAACATTACAAGTTTAACCCATATTGAATCATGAGATTAAAACCCACGTCCAATATATACATGGACATGTCTTTCATAGTTTTTCAAGTTTAACTAGTCCATAGTGATATGTTCATCATGGTTATTAAGATTTTGCATCATGTGAACCCATGCCACATTTTTAGCCGTGACCTATATAAGGTCTAGGGTTTCATATTTTTGTTTCATCATTAAGTTTTACAAGAAATAACCTTGTGTATGTTAAAGTGAATGAAAGTAATATATAGAAAGATAGATTTTAGGTTTGACTTACTTGTTTAGATAGGTTTAGGAGTGGATAGGAGAATGAGTAAGAACAAGTGATAAGCTTTCAACAATGGAGATTCTAGTAACAAAGATGTAGTCGTGGGCTTCAATGGTATGGCTAGGGCTTATTTTCTTTCTTCAAGGATCAAGATACTTGTAGAGTGAACTAATGATTAACCTTCATGTAGTATGAGACATGATTTTAGGAGTAGCAAAGGAGTTTGAAAGTCTTGTTAATGGTGGAGATGGTTTGAGCCGTAGGTTGAGAGAGAGAGATGTGAGATTCTTAGTTTCAAGTGAATTGTGTTGGTGAGGGTGTGTGTTTCGGCTTATGAAGAAAGAGAAGGATTCAAGTGAGATCCTTGTTTGTCCTATGAATCTTAGTTTGATTTGCTTAGGATTTGGTTGAAAGATATGCTAGTTTATTCCCCACATGCTCAAAATAGCAAAACTCTTTCCCTCCCTTTTTGGTTTACCCGTGGGTTTACAAGGGTCAAAGGGGGACAAGGATTGACAATGCATAGTAGCATGTATGGTGTGTGTAAGTAAGCAACATGGTTGTGTAAGAAAAGCATGGTTAGCATAGTGTATTAGTGGAGTATACATGATTATACTTGTAAGTTAGCAACAATGATCAATGTGTAAGTATGTATATGTAACACCCCCAAATTTATACAACTCAATACAGCGGAAGACTAGTTGGTGTTACGGGATAGCACATTACTCACATCATAGACAACGCATAAAAATCGCGTCGTTTATTAATAAAGCATTTCCATTCATAAATATCAAAGTTACATAGGTCCCAAGTCATATTATTTCATACAAAGTTTTACAAAGTATTTGAATGGAAAATATTGTTTAAGTGCGGGCCATGAATTCTTGTCGTCTTCCCGAGAATTACCTTCAAGTACCTGAGATAAAACATGTTAAAAGAAAAGGTCAGCGATAACGCCGAGTGAATTCATAGAGTTTAATAAAATCCATCAATATAATATAAGTATAAAATTATTACTGAAAATCATTTTGTACAAATCATTTTAATAGGCCATAAAATAGCCAAAGTCATTTTATACAAATCCTTATCAAAATCGTAATATAGGCTTTCGCCTTTCAAAATCATTAAACGAGCCATTCTCGTTAAAAACATCATACAATACGTCTTAAGACGTTGTATAAAAATAAAAACCGTTATATGAATATGGTTATGAAAACCAAAACACGAACATAATATCAATAGTATGACCCTGTATTGCTAGTCAGGCAATACATCGTAATTCGGAGCGTCTAGTAGTATTTCGTTAGTTTGGATTATTATAAGCCGCATGACATTGTTACCTTACTAAACCAACAACGGGTAGCTAACCCGATACCAATTTTGCCCATCTAAAGTAGCGTGTCGTCACAAAGGTCACGCTATGGAAATCTTCTCATACATAAATTCGCTTACCAATCAATGTGGCACAACGGGGATCAACCGTCAAGGCGCGAACTGGGGTGATCGTCCCCAAATAGTACTATTATATGCACAAGCGTCTACCAATCCCGGTAGTTCACAATTCATGCTAATGGGACTTTTAGTGACATAACATAACTTTAATAATCCATTTAATTTCATCTATCGGGTCCTTTAATCATTTATCGGGTCATACAATCAGGTCATTCAATCATTCGGGTCCAAATCAATAAACAAACAATCGGGACAATTGGTGTCCTATTTTGTAAAAACTAACATGTTATCTCCCTCGCGGGTTTATAAAACATTTCATAAAAACATTTAAAGAGTGCGAGGCTATGAACTCACGTTGATGTGGGAAGGCGGGTTATCGGCAATTCGGACGTACGGTACGCGCTTCAATCACGGAAACCTAGACAAATAATACTCGTCTTAGACTCATTTCCAATGACTTTATAAAAATAACAATTATGTATACATATGATGATTATTTATATATGATGATCAAGTGGGTTTACATATTCTCGTTTACTCATTTTTAGTGTTATATGTCGATAACTTTTATACTAGTTTACTAGTTTGACCTATTTACGTGTTTTAAGTCCAATAAGCTTATTATAAGTTCTTTAACTTGTTTTAATCTATTTTATACTTATATTATCAGTATCTATACTTTCCATGTTGGGCCCAAATGGGTTAAGCCCAATAAGTACTTTTTATAAGTGTTTAACTTATTTAGTCCAATTATTAATCCAATATGTTTACTTAGCTCGTTAATGTCCGTATGTCCTATAGTTCGGGTTTTATCGGTTTTTACTTGTCATACATGTTTATATATCAGTATATAAGTTTTATAAATTTTACATTAGACGGGTCCAACCATCTAAGTTTTATTTAACAAAAACGTTAATTTTACGGTATTAGCCGAAAAAGTCGTAAAAATCATGTTTATAGTTTTATAACTTATAAAACTTAACAAGTTACCATTTTTATAATATTTACACTTATTTACCATTGTACATATTTATATAAATGTATTATATAAGTTAGTGGGTTTTAATTTATATTTTATACTATTAAATTTTGAGTGCTTATATAATAGTATTATACTTTAATTTCCAAAATCTGATTTTTATCTTCACTTTCACCAAAACTGCCATATCTAGAGTTCTGTATGGAGATAGAAGCTCAAATTTTTGTCACATAAACTACATGATATGTGCTCCATTTAACTCTACTATAGCTACTGTTGAATCATCTTCTAAGTAGTTTCTAAAAATCGTCCAAAACAGTGAACTCAGATTTGTATCTTAAACTTGTTTTGATCATATCTCACTCATTACAATGATTCCATTGCATGGCCAACTCTCACATGTGTACAAGACCCATAGCTTACTGTAAATACATCCTACTTCATCATTTTATCAGTTCATGACATGTTTCTTTACAGTTTTATACAGCCATCACTTTTAAGCAAGATTTTAGCCTTGTTCTTTATAGTTTTTCACCTTTTTAATCATGTTTATCAACAACAAATCCCCACATAACATTTTTATCATCATATAATCATCATATACATATACAATAGGAAATAAAATACATGTTTACATAATCAAAATAACAAGAAGATGAGGAGGACAATCTTTATACCACCATGATGATGTAGGTTGTGATGAAAACATGGATTTTGATGGAGAAACTTGTGCATAGCCAAGACCATCTTCAAGACCACCATTCTTCATAAACTCCTTGTGGAAAATCAGCCCTAATAATTCATGGAAACTCCTCCTTGGATGTTATAACTTGCACCAATCAATAAGGCTTCAAAAGGGCATCAACATGTGTATGAATAACATGAGATTTTGTGGTTGATTTTGATCAAATGAGGGTGTTCTTGGTGAGGATATGGACGAATTTCTAGAGAGAGAGGGAGGAGAGTTGTGTGGTTTGCATGTAAGAAATGAATGGAAGGTTTGAGGTGGTGGTTTTGCTAGTTTGTTAGCTTACTAGTTAAGCTAAATATAACAAGTGTAATACTTGTTTTATGAGGTTTTGACACCTCATGTGTTAGCTAAATTGTTGAGGTTTGAGTGGGGGTGGGACAAGTGTCCCACTTGTCTCATCCCCATTTATTTACGGGTACTCCTCGATTCTAGTTTCCTCGATTTGCGTGCCCTCGGGTCGTTTTACGAAAAACGTTTTTATAAATTATGAATCAATGGCACAAAACGAATCTAATAGAAATTGTCTCATCAAAAACGGAGTTCGAAAACGTAAATACGTAATCCTAGGGTTTCCGGTTTAGTCGTGAAGGACGGTAAATTAAAATCGTAAGTCCTAATCTCTTCTCGTAAATTTGTGAGTTTATGAACCAACTCAAATTTAAAATTCCAAAATAATATTCACAGATAAATTTATTTTCTGAAATGTCGGACTGTCACCAAGGACGGTGTATGTAAACTTAAGCACGTAACGTTGAATCCTCCGGTTTAGACGTAGTCGATGCTACTTCAAGACGTAAATCCAAATTTCTTCCCAAAAATAAGTGAGTTCATAAAATAATATTTTCAAATAAATATTGAGAATAAAATATTGATCATAATTTGATGGATTGTCACAGCATTTACCCCTAAACAGGATCTTTGTCCTCAAAGATCATCTTACCTTACTACTCGCTTCTTATAGAGTTAAAGCCATTTGGGTATTTCCTCCACATTCGGTCCTTTCTCACAAGTGCAATTGATTATAATACGCGAGTTTCATCAAACATAACTATGGGAACAAGATCAGGCTAAATGTTGACTTACTTTCTCTATCCATGATATTCACGGGTTTTTGATGAATGCAACTTTTCGCCGATCTAAACTTTACTAAGAAGAATTCTGATTTTCACTTGATAGATATTTCATCAAGTTCGATTTACGAAACATAATTCACGCATCTCTTGAAGTCCTTGGGTAGATCCAGCTTATATGCCTTTCAAACCAAATCTTTTACATCATCTCAATGGTCTCATACAACGGGGACTTATATCCCATGATTTGTCAGATCATGAATTCATTTTTCCAAGGTTAAAATTTTTGGCATAACTTCGCTACCCATTTGGCACTTCAAGATCTACATTTCACATTCACATAACCTCTTGCCCACTACCGGCAGTCAATAATCAAATCCTAATTTCAACAATCATTTCAGATCTCGCGGGTCGAATATTTTTGGAAGGTTAGGTTCGCCATCATAGGAAACCTTAAACCTAAAAGACATGTCCAACTCACAATGGGTGTATGTCGGGTGTCTTTATCTCAACTCTTGCTTACCGATGCTCTAATTTCTAAATCTTAACAAGATTCGATCTCGATCCTAATACGATAATTATCAATGATAATCTTTCCAAAGGAAAGCGATTATACGGTCTATTACCAAAGGTCAATCATTCAAACATAAAACAGCACTTATATTACTTTGTATCGTTACTTTACCTTGTCCCTTCGATTTGGGGTGGTACATAGTACTCTCATCAAGGTTCGTTCTCAATGATTTCTGAGCAAATCTCTAGAAATTCGATGCAAAGAGAGGATCTTGATAAAGATGTTCGATACAGGCACACTATGTTTACATAACTCTTTTGCATTTATCATTAACGAGAATGATATTAGCAGATTTGGTCAGTCTGTCGACGATGACCCAAATCGAATCAAATTCAGATGATGACCTTTGCAATAGCTAGACGTTTACTAATGTATGAGGCAATGTCTGCCTTCGTAATTGCCATTAGTACAACTTCTTCAGACAAAGATACTTTTAGTCATAAATGACATAAATAGAATACTTATACTTACAAATTCCAACATACTATATCTCACAATCTCCATATTTAGGCAACCACAAGTGGCCTTTAAAACATTTAACGCTATCGGCTTCTCAATTCTAATGGTTCACATTAGCCGCGAACCACTTTTTATTATTTATATTATCCTTTTCACAAACATCGTTTATTTTTATATAGTTTGGCAATTTATTTTGCACGTTCATTATTAAGAAATATATCTTAATTGGTTCTTTATCCTTTTTATATAATATGTCAGTATCTATATTCACTTCTCATGATGATGTGATTATCATGTCCACAATCCACTCAGATATTCTTTCTATATTATGCGTCAGTAATTACGTTCACCTTTCTTCATATTTTCTAAGTTTCAGTTTCGTCTTATCTATCATTTTTATCAGTTTTTCTCAATCCAGCGTTTAAAGCGTCGATAATTATTACATGTAATTAACAATAATTATTAAATTTTTATGAAACGTAAACGTAAAGATTTTAAATTTCTTAGTTCGACAAATTATATAAAATGTTCAAAAATAAATTTGGATTTAATTAACAAAATTTTCAGTTGATTTATTGAAAATAATTAATAAGATTCGTAAATGTTCGAGAAACCTTTATTTACATTTTGGTCAAAATTTTCTTAGTCGAAAAGCAAAAATTGTCGTTTCGAATTTTAAGTCATGGTTTATATAGTTTCCTCAATTCTTCTTAAGTTGTCTAGAAGTATACACAAACATTTACCCCTAAACAGAAGTTTAGTTAAATGGTTGTGTATAAGGGAATAATCCCTTAAAAATCCTTTGTTAAAATATTTGTCAAAACATATTTGCATTTTCTTTTTAGTATAACTCAAAGTCTTAAATGACTTCTAAATTTTGAAGAGTCAATTTATATTCCATTATCTATTAATCACACGGTTAAATCATGTAAAGGATTAAGTCTTTAATCACATGTTAAATACTCAAGGTACAAGTTTTCCTTGTTCGGCCAATTCAGGGCAATCTATAATTAATTATTAACTCATTCTTATTCTTATAAACAAACAAATAAATGGTCCTTAATGATCACGAGCATGAATTTATCAAATTACAGCCTACACACGTGATTCACCAAATTTATGAATGCTACATGTGTATTAGTCAATCCAAACGTCACCACGTGAAACTCATAATGTTCATTGCAAGTACTGGATGTAGTGATTGGAATACATAATCTTTTCCGCAGATGCGAAGTTGATGATAACCATGCCGTGGATCAAATCTTTAAAACATACGCTAAAACCTTGTAAATGATCGAACAAATCTTCCATTTCGAGTTATGGGTATCGTTTTCGATTGTCAATTTACTCAGTTCACAGTAATCTATAAATATAAGGAATGATAACACCATAGCTCTTCATGATGACAGGCTTGGTAGAATAAAATCTTTCTCCGACAACTCTCTCAGTTGTACGGTAATTCCTTAAATTCAGATGGTGCTGACGTACAGTGCACAAGCCACAAGTGCAGCACCAGAAATATAATCAATACTAATTTCAACTTGCCTTAATGGCGAAAGTTTAGGTAATTCACCAATAAATACTTCCTAAAGTTTCAGATAACATAAACATTTTTTTAATATATTTACTTTAAGTTCTTTCTAGATTATAATATCTATAACTAGTTCACAACCATTCACGGTATAATTTCAAGTCTAAATGCAGGATATGGTCATCCATCAAGAACTATTTAAATCACTTTTGATAATCAACATCTTATCATTTAAGGGATGTCTACTCGAGTTCCCATCAATTAAGACAATGTCGTCATGTCATAATCAATCAATCCATTCTACTGGCACTATCAACTTTCCAGTTTCATTGCCGTTGATAAGATGTGTACTTTTCAAAAGACTAATAATAACTCATAATCCTTCACAAATTCAAAGATATCTGGAGACACAACTACTATTAAAAGAGTAAGGTCAACGCATAATCTAGGTGAGAGAATTTCAAATCAGATACAGATGAAAACATTTAATGAATATGAATATATCCCATGTTTTCATAATTTGAGTACACATTCGAAAGCTCCTCGGATCGTTACCCATGTCATTCAAATGAAATCAAATCAAAAGAAATGATAGGAACGTCGATACGTCCAGTCGAGTATCAATTCTCGGTAATCGGATACTTTTCCTAAGAATCTCACTACGGGAGAAATGGACAAGAACGGAATATCAATTGTTAAACAAGACAAATTCCACAGATGAGTAAATTCAACTCAGAAGAATAGATGCTACAGGCACATATGTAGGTGTCCCTAACACTATGTCCTTATTTTTCACTTCTTGCAGATCTCATAAATTTTAATCTTCCACAATCTTCAAAGAAAATTTAGTGTTTATTAATCAGTTTTATGGTGACTACTAATCAGCCTTGCATGGTTCATTCCAAATTGTATGTAGGCGCGCAACTATATACAATTTCAAGATTAACGATGCAATACTCAGTTCGTCAAAATTTTATCATCATGTTTATAATAAAAACATTTTCGTGCTTAATTCTTAAATAAGAATCAAAATAAATTTACAAAGATTTTCCTTGTTATGAAAACAATTAAGTTTTCCCAAGGTGTTTTATAAACAACTTCATTTCGATAACAATCACTTATAAATCTCACTTTGAATAATCCTTATAGTGATGAAAATTAAATTTTCCTCAAATAATATTGTTTTATCTTATAAAAACAATGAGTGATCTTCAGAAGAGTGATGAAAGCTTGTTCACCAAGAACTTAACTACAATATGATAGGAAATGAGCTTTAGCCAAATAATCATGAGGTTCATGATCTCGATGGCACTCAAAAAGAATAATTCACAACGTAACTCAAATCAAGATGAGTACTTGTTCAATGGTTGCATCACTAATGTGAACATTAGGATGAAGCAATAAAAGATATATAACATCGATACATGTAGGATTTAGCAATCAAAGGTAGTCTTTTCATTAATCATAAACAAGTCAAAATTGTACCGTAACACATTACGTGTCACTATGTCATACAATTCTCAGAACTCATCCTACCAACTGATGTCTCATTTAACTTAGGGATTATTTTTAAAAGATACCACAATGAATACTAATCTACAAGAGTTATTAGGTGTTCCACATGTCCCTAAAGATCCATCGGTCTCAATTTAGAAGAAGATTTTCTTCAATTTATTTCTTGGACACTGGGCATCCTCGTTAGTAGACAATGGCCTAGGAACAACCCTTAACACGAATCAACAATCAATTAAAACCTTATAATTCAATCACAGAACTTAACGACTTCCTCTTAACAATTTCTTATCCCATACAAGTTAAATTTTACTTTTATTCAAGTTTCAATCAACTTATACTCAATTCGATATCCTACCTCATTTTCCAATACTTTCAATCTTATTCTTAGACCTTCAAAGTGCAATAAAAGCTCGATATCAACAACGCTGAATTTCCAATCCTATTAGCTCTTACAACAATAGTTATCAAATGAGTCACTAGTATGAAATGACTCGATCATTCAATTAGACTTCTCGGAAAGGTACTAGTGGCATGAGGCTTTTGGGTAATGGTTCCAATGACAACCTCAAGTGCAACATTCACCCTTTCGATTTCAATTTAAGAATTGGATGACGACGAATCATATGACATCTTTCTAGGTGGTAACGTTTTGTCAAACTCCACTCTATAAGGAAAGATCGTCATGACATCGATATCAGATTTAATCTCACCAATTCTTTTTCAAGATCACAATCAACTAATATCTATATTTCTACGAATATTAACCATTTGTTGGGATCATAAATATCCACAACTTGGTTTAGATCTAGGATAGCTAGAATTCCTACGAGAATGGCTTCGATTAATTTACTAGGGGATTTAGGGTTCTTTGTGACAATCTACGTCGTACAAATACCTCGTATAAATATCAAAATAATCATCAAACAATCATGTAATAAAATTACATCATATATATATATATATATAATCCAAGTTATATATATATTAAAATAACACTTCTCAGTCTGGCCTTGTCGGTAACTCGGGAATTCTTCGGCACCGTTATAATCAAAAGATTTTTTTTTTAGACATTTTTAGAAAAATGTTTATAGTTAAAAGATTTTGAAATGTTTTATTCAAAACCTTGGTTTTAAAATCTTTCGTTCTCTATAACGAGAGCTCTGGTACCAAACTGTAACACCCCCAAATTTATACAACTCAATACAGCGGAAGACTAGTTGGTGTTACGGGATAGCACATTACTCACATCATAGACAACGCATAAAAATCGGGTCGTTTATTAATAAAGCATTTCCATTCATAAATATCAAAGTTACATAGGTCCCAAGTCATATTATTTCATACAAAGTTTTACAAAGTATTTGAATGGAAAATATTGTTTAAGTGCGGGCCATGAATTCTTGTCGTCTTCCCGAGAATTACCTTCAAGTACCTGAGATAAAACATGTTAAAAGAAAAGGTCAGCGATAACGCCGAGTGAATTCATAGAGTTTAATAAAATCCATCAATATAATATCAGTATAAAATTATTACTGAAAATCATTTTGTACAAATCATTTTAATAGGCCATAAAATAGCCAAAGTCATTTCATACAAATCCTTATCAAAATCGTAATATAGGCTTTCGCCTTTCAAAATCATTAAACGAGCCATTGTCGTTAAAAACATCATACAATACGTCTTAAGACGTTGTATAAAAATAAAAACCGTTATATGAATATGGTTATGAAAACCAAAACACGAACATAATATCAATAGTATGACCCTGTATTGCTAGTCAGGCAATACATCGTAATTCAGAGCGTCTAGTAGTATTTCGTTAGTTTGGATTATTATAAGCCGCATGACATTGTTACCTTACTAAACCAACAACGGGTAGCTAACCCGATACCAATTTTGCCCATCTAAAGTAGCGTGTCGTCACAAAGGTCACGCTATAGAAATCTTCTCATACATAAATTCGCTTACCAATCAATGTGGCACGACGGGGATCAACCGTCAAGGCGCGAACTGGGGTGATCGTCCCCAAATAGTACTATTATATGCACAAGCGTCTACCAATCCCGGTAGTTCACAATTCATGCTAATGGGACTTTTAGTGACATAACCTAACTTTAATAATCCATTTAATTTCATCTATCGGGTCCTTTAATCATTTATCGGGTCATACAATCGGGTCATTCAATCATTCGGGTCCAAATCAATAAACAAACAATCGGGACAATCGGTGTCCTATTTTGTAAAAACTAACATGTTATCTACCTCGCGGGTTTATAAAACATTTCATAAAAACATTTAAAGAGTGCGAGGCTATGAACTCACGTTGATGTGGGAAGGCGGGTTATTGGAAATTCGGACGTACGGTACGCGCTTCAATCACGGAAACCTAGAAAAATAATACTCGTCTTAGACTCATGTCCAATGACTTTATAAAAATAACAATTATGTATACATATGATGATTATTTATATATGATGATCAAGTGGGTTTACATATTCTCGTTTACTCATTTTTAGTGTTATATGTCGATAACTTTTATACTAGTTTACTAGTTTGACCTATTTACGTGTTTTAAGTCCAATAAGCTTATTATAAGTTCTTTAACTTGTTTTGATCTATTTTATACTTATATTATCAGTATCTATACTTTCCAAGTTGGGCCCAAATGGGTTAAGCCCAATAAGTACTTTTTATAAGTGTTTAACTTATTTAGTCCAATTATTAATCCAATATGTTTACTTAGCTCGTTAATGTCCGTATGTCCTATAGTTCGAGTTTTATCGGTTTTTACTTGTCATACATGTTTATATATCAGTATATAAGTTTTATAAAGTTTACATTAGACGGGTCCAACCATCTAAGTTTTATTTAACAAAAACGTTAATATTACGGTATTAGCCGAAAAAGTCGTAAAAATCATGTTTATAGTTTTATAACTTATAAAACTTAACAAGTTACCATTTTTATAAGATGTCCACTTATTTACCATTTTACATATTTATATAAATGTATTATATAAGTTAGTGGGTTTTAATTTATATTTTATACTATTAAATTTTGAGTGCTTATATAATAGTATTATACTTTAATTTCCAAAATCTGATTTTTATCTTCACTTTCACCAAAACTGCCATATCTAGAGTTCTATATGGAGATAGAAGCTCAAATTTTTGTCACATAAACTACATGATATGTGCTACATTTAACTCTTCTATAGATACTGTTGAATCATCTTCTAAGTATTTTCTAAAAATCGTCCAAAACAGTGAACTCAGATTTGTATCTTAAACTTGTTTTGATCATATCTCACTCATTACAATGATTCCATTGCATGGCCAACTCTCACATGTGTACAAGACCCATAGCTTACTGTAAATCCATCCTACTTCATCATTTTATCAGTTCATGACATGTTTCTTTACAGTTTTATACAGCCATCACTTTTAAGCAAAATTTTAGCCTTGTTCTTTATAGTTTTTCACCTTTTTAATCATGTTTATCAACAACAAATCCCCACATAACATTTTTATCATCATATAATCATCATATACATATACAATAGGAAATAAAATACATGTTTACATAATCAAAATAACAAGAAGATGAGGAGGACAATCTTTATACCACCATGATGATGTAGGTTGTGATCAAAACATGGATTTTGATGGAGAAACTTGTTAATAGCCAAGACCATCTTCAAGACCACCATTCTTCATGAACTCCTTGTGGAAAATCAGCCCTAATACTTCATGGAAAATCCTCCTTGGATGTTATAACTTGCACCAATCAATAGGGCTTCAAAAGGGCATCAACATGTGTATGAATAACATGAGATTTTGTGGTTGTTTTTGATCAAATGAGGGTGTTCTTGGTGAGGATATGGACGAATTTCTAGAGAGAGAGGGAGGAGAGTTGTGTGGTTTGCATGTAAGAAATGAATGGAAGGTTTGAGGTGGTGGTTTTGCTAGTTTGTTAGCTTACTAGTTAAGCTAAATATAACAAGTGTAATACTTGTTTTATGAGGTTTTGACACCTCATGTGTTAGCTAAATTGCTGAGGTTTGAGTGGGGGTGGGACAAGTGTCCCACTTGTCTCATCCCCATTTATTTACGGGTACTCCTCGATTCTAGTTTTCTCGATTTGCGTGCCCTCGGGTCGTTTTACGAAAAACGTTTTTATAAATTATGAATCAATGGCACAAAACGAATCTAATAGAAATTGTCTCATCAAAAACGGAGTTCGAAAACGTAAATACGTAATCCTAGGGTTTCCGGTTTAGTCGTGAAGGACGTTAAATTAAAATCGTAAGTCCTAATCTCTTCTCGTAAATTTGTGAGTTTATGAACCAACTCAAATTTAAAATTCCAAAATAATATTCACGGATAAATTTATTTTCTGAAATGTCGGACTGTCACCAAGGACGGTGTATGTAAACTTAAGCACGTAACGTTGAATCCTCCGATTTAGACGTAGTCGATGCTACTTCAAGACGTAAATCCAAATTTCTTCCCAAAAATAAGTGAGTTCACAAAATAATATTTTCAAATAAATATTGAGAATAAAATATTGATCATAATTTGACGGATTGTCACAGTATACCTACACACGGAATATACATGCATGTGGGAAGGTGTTTTGATAATTTTTATCAAGTGTTGAATCAGAATAAAATCCCTTGTTTAATATTGTATGCATTTGTTGAGTTGTAGGTATTTTTGTTGAAGCTTTTAGGTAATTTAGTGAAAGTGTATAAAGAATACATCATTATAATTATTTTACTTAAATAAAGTAAATAAATGACAATGTAAAATAATGTACATTGTTTTAAGGTGTTAGTGTTTATTCCTATTATGTAATATATGTAAATATGTACATATAAAATAAGTCCAAGTACTTACAATTAAATTAAGTAAGGTTACAGTTTATCTCAAAAATATGTACTGAGGTGATGAGTCCTGGTTCATTCAGGTGGCCAGTCAGTTGGCAGAGTAGTCAACAATGACTAGAGGTCCATATAAATATAAAATAAATATGAAAGGTAGTATGACAAAAGGTATATGATTAAAAATAAGTCATATAAGGGTAGAATTATATAGATTCCAAAAATAAATAGTACAACAGTTGACAAAGTCAATAAGGTAAGATAAGAGGTTTTACAGCACCATCCCGTTATTTAGCTTTGTCCTCAAAGCTTAGGATGAAGTCATTGGTCAGGTGAACAAGTGTGGGTACTTGGTTTTGAACGAGTCTTCTCGTTCCCAAGAGAACTCAGGGCCTCTCTTAGAGTTCCAACGTACTTTGACCAACGGGATGCGACTGCGTTTCAATTTCTTAACTGTCCTCTCCATGATTTCTACTGGTTCTTCTATGAACTGAAGTTTGTCGTCAAATTGAACTCCCTCCAATGGCATAGCCAATGGTTCTTCAGCATAGCACTTCTTCATGTTAGACAAATGAAAGGTAGAGTGTACCCGACTCAGTTGCTGGGGCAACTCTAAACGATAAGATACCTCCCTGATCCTGGCTATTACTTTGATAGGGCCAACATAACGTGGATTCAGTTTTCCACGTTTGCCAAAGCGTACAACACCCTTCCAAGGTGATACCTTGAGCATAATACGGTCACCTACTTCAAATTGCATAGGTTTGCGTTTCAGGTCCGCGTAGCTCTTTTGTCGGCCGCGAGAAGCTTAAATTCTTTGCTTAATGAGGACGATCTTGTTTATAGTCTCCTGGATTAGTTCTGGTCCAGTGAGCTGAAATTCACCTACTTCTGCCCAGCACACAAGTGAACGGTATTTGCGATCGTACAATGCTTCAAAAGGGGCAGCCTTAATACTGGCGTGATAACTGTTGTTGTAGGAGAATTCCACTAAAGGAATGTGGTCAACCCATCCATTTCCAAAATCAATCACACATGCTCGTAGCATGTCCTCTAGAGTCTGGATGGTTCGTTCACTTTGACCATCAGTCTGCGGATGATAAGCAGTGCTCATGTCTAAATTGGTACCTAAGGATCGTTGGAAAGCCTCCCAAAAGTTTGATGTGAACCTACCGTCTCGATCACAAATTATCGACACTGGTATTCCATGTTTGGTCACAATCTCCTTCAGGTACGTTTTTGCTAGTCTTGTAAGGGAATCGTTCTCCCTAATTGGCAGGAAATGAGCGGACTTGGTGAGTCGTTCGATGATTACCCAGATAGTATCGTAACCGTGAGATGACTTTGGGAGTTTGGTGACAAAGTCCATGGTGATGTTGTCCCACTTCCATTCCGGTATCTCGGGTTGTACAAGTAAACCCGATGGTCTCTGGTGTTCAGTTTTGACACGGGAACATGTCAAACACTTCTGCACGTAGGTGGCGATGTTGGCTTTCATATTCGGCCACCAGTATAATTTCTTCATATCCTGATACATCTTTTCAGATCCGGGATGTATAGAATATGACTTATGAGATTCGTACATGATCACGTTCCTCAAATCTCCATAGCAAGGTAACCAAATTCGTCCGTGAAGGCATAGGGTTCCATCTGCTCTTGGTTCTAGCTTCTCCTTACTAAGATCAGTTCTGAGCATTCCCCCGACGTCTTCCTTCACGAGGTTTTTAGGTAATTGGGCTTGAGTCTGAGCTTCCAAAATCTGTTTGGGTAGATCCAGACTGATTGTCATAACTAATGCCCGAACTCTCATAGGAGGGTCCGTTTCCTTACGACTTAAAGCATCAGCAACCACGTTTGCTTTACCGGGGTGGTATTTGATCTCGCGGTCGTAGTCACTCAACAACTCAATCCAACGGCGTTGTCTCATGTTCAGCTCCTTCTGATCCAATATGTGTTGCAAACTTTTATGGTCAATATGCACTGTGCACTTCGTTCCGTATAGGTAATGTCTCCAGACTTTGAGAGCAAAAACTACGGATCCAAGTTCTAGATCGTGAGTGGTGTAATTCTTCTCATGCTTCTTCAGTTGTCTTGAAGCGTAGGCAATCACTTTCATCCTTTGCATCAATTTATGTGAAGCATCACAGTATACAACGAAATCATCGTTGCCTTCAGGCAAGGCCAATATAGCTGCACTGCACAACTTCTGCTTGATCAGTTGGAAAGATGATTCTTCCTTCTCTTCCCAATCGGACTTTATTCCTTTTTGTGTGAGTTTGGTCATCGGCTTGGCTATCTTGGAAAAATCTTCAATGAATCTGCGGTAGTACCCGGCAAGGCCTAGAAATAGGCGGATCTCTGTCGTAGATTTAGGAGATACCCAATCCTTGACAGATTCGACCTTTGCTGGATCTACGTGAATACCGTCACAATCGATGACATGACCGAGGAATTGCACTCTGGGAATCCAGAATTCACATTTGGAGAATTTAGCATAGAGATGCTCCTCCTTGAGTACCTTTAGTACTTGTGAAATATGTTACCCGTGTTCTTGTTCGTTCTTGGAATAAATGAGTATATCATCAATGAAGACTATCACGAATTTGTACAGGTAGGGTCTGCACACACGGTTCATAAGGTCCATGAAAATAGCTGGTGCATTAGTCAACCCAAATGGCATAACCTGGAATTCGTAATGACCGTAACGGGTTCTAAAAGCTGTTTTTGGAATATCTTCCTCCCTGACTCGTAGTTGATGGTTTCCAGATCTCAAGTCAATCTTGGAATACACACCTGACCCTTGCAGTTGGTAAAATAGGTCGTCAATGCGAGGAAGCGGATAACGATTCTTCACAGTTAGCTTATTCAGTTCTCTGTAATCGATGCACATTCGAAAAGAACCGTCTTTCTTTTTGACAAATAACACAGGAGCTTTACATGGTGAGGAACTGGGTCGAATGAATCCTTTGTCAGATAGTTCCTGGAGTTGTTCAGCTAGTTCTTTCATCTCTGATGGTGCCAACCGGTATGGAGCTTTGGCTACAGGTGCAGCTCCGGGAATCAAATCAATTTGAAATTCCACTTGTCGGGTCGGTGGTAAGCCTGGCAACTCATCAGGAAAGACTTTTGGAAAATATCAGACGATGGGTACGTCCTTGATTTGCTTCTTCTCGGGCTTGTCTTCTTCATCTGTTTGAGAAATAGGGGCCAAGAAGATAGGACATCCTCTCAACAAATATTTCTGAGCTTTTGTACAAGAGATAACACTAAGTCTAGTATAAGTGAGGTCGGTGTTACCGTCTCCTCGAATGATTAGTGTTTCGTTTCCCCATGGAATACGGACTAGCTTTTCATCACAAACAATGACTGCGCGGTATCTCGCTAACCAGTCCATGCCAATATCAAAGCTACCACGGTTTACGGGGATAAGGTCAATGTTGAACGGATGTTTGGAAAGATTTAAGGTACAACCTCTAATGATAGTGTCAGCATCTACAGTTTTACCGTCAGCTAATTCTACGGAGTAACGGTGATCTAAGCTTGTAGGAATAACTTCTAGTACTTGGCTAAATTCAGTGGATATAAAACTTCGGTCTACTCCAGTATAAAAAAACAGATGCATAACGATTGTTTAGTAGAAACGTACTGATTGTGGTAAAAATACGACCTTTAGGAAAAGGTGCGTAAAAGCGATAAGTATCGAGTGATGATTTAGGATAATCAAGCACTAATGACCCTTATGGTGTGAAAGTTCGTTTCCCAAGGAGGTATATATGTGTGACTAAGATGTAAATGATTTGAGATTAATATTGGTTTAGAAGGGGATGAGAAAAGAAGATGACGAAGACGTGAAATTAATACTACGACGACAAAACGTAAAACCGTAAAAACTACAAAAATAAAAATTAATTCTAATAATTACCAAAAATTCACCAAAAATCAAAATAAATAAACTAAGAGTTTACCAATGATCAAAACTTTTTCAAACCCTTTAAATAATTAAATATTCAATTTTTAAATGCTAATTAAAGCCCTAAAAATCAAATAAATTATCAAAAAGCCCAAATAAAGATTTTTCAATTGGTAAACCTCTAAAATGACCTAAAAAGATTAAAAACTATTTTTAGAAATTTTTAAACTAATCAAAACTATTTAAAATGATTTAAAAACTATTAAAACTTAAAATAATTACAAAAATTAATCTAGAAGTGATAAAATTATTCTAAAAGTTGCTAAATTCCTATTTTAATGTATTTAAGCTAAGAAAAATGTAAAAAGTTTAAAAATGTGAAATTTGAAAAATAATAATAAAATAATATTAAAATATTATTAAAAATCTAAAAATTCTAAAAAATTCTAAAAACTTGCAAACTAGTTTATTTTAACCTAAATAAATAGAAAATCAAAGTGAAATGACCAGATTACCCCTATTGGGCCCTCAAATGGGCCAAAACCAAATTCAGTCAACACAAATGGGCTTTTTAGCCCAAAAAGTCAAATTTGGCCCAATTGACTTGGAAAAGCCCTATCTGACTCAAAAATTAATTCTAAACACAAAACTCTAAAGGCCCAAAAGCTGAATGTGAGCTTATCATAGCTTAATAAGTAAACAACTTATTCTTATTAGGCTTTTCAGCCCATTAAGCAATAAGCTAATGCCATAAGCTATAATTTGACACACAACCTTCTTTTGGGATGCTTATGAGATCTGTAAAAAGAAATTTTGAAAAAGCACACTCAATAAGCCAGAAATAAGCAAAGTAATATTTCACTAAAAGACAAAATAGTCGTTTTTGAGAAATAAGGCACCACAGGACTTGATTCAACTTGCAAAAGATCACAAATAGACTCAATAAGCCAAAACAATCAACAAAATTCCAATAAGCAAAACCAATAAGCCAGAATAAGCCAATAAGCACTTATGAAAAAGTCAATTAAGTTGGTTTTCTAGTCAAACCCTAAAGTCAACCCACCAAATGCTCCAGTATGAACAAATGGGTCAAATAATGAGCACCTATTACAAAATCCAAGTTGTTGCTGGTTCAAATAAGCTATTATAGCTTATTGATAAGCTGACACCAATTTAACACTAGCAGTGGTAACTAGCAGGGGAAAGGAGTTCCCACCGCTTTGACTATTTGACCAAGCTTTTTAGAGAGATTTAGTTGGATCCAAATGGAAACAAGGGCATCCTTGTGATCAGTGAATCACAAGGAGTCAATAGCAACAAGAAAATCCAAATTTGGTTCACACAATAAGCCACAAATGATCAAACAGTTAACAGATACACAGAGACATGAAAATAAGCAGTTATGCACTTAATAAGCAGATTTAGCAAGAATAAGCAAACCAAACTCAATAGGATGCATACACAAGCTATATTAACTATGAATAAGCACAAATAAACTTAAATCAAACACTGAATCAAAGTAAACAACAAGATCAAAGCATAAAAAGTTACTGATGAACAAGGTGCATATGAAGAAACTATTTGCTGATCTATTTGACACTAGATCCAATTTCAAGCCTCAAATCCTACTTCCCTGGTGTAGTTAACCTAGATTTAACACTTGTTAACCCTAGTATATGATTAGATCTAGGTGTCCCCTAAATTTAAGTCAATTTCACCAAGTAAACAAGATTTTATACCCAATTAATGAATCTATGTGTTTCAAACCACAAAATGAGCAGCAAAGCAACCAAGTATATCAGATACACAAGTACTAGCATATAGCAACAACAAACAACCACTCAAAACACCACAAATCCAAATCAAGCAGTTGACCCAAACACCCCTTAATCAACCACTTAACAAAGCACTTTGTGATTTTTACTAATAACCTACTGATTTAAATGATCAAAAACACTTACTAGGTAACAACTAACAGAATCAAACACAAAAATCACCAACTTAAACACAAGAACACAAAATCAAAGCACCAAATCCAAAACAGGCAGTAACATGAAATTTTTAGAGGAAACTTAATCAAGGGATTATACCTGCCCTCCACAACATCCTAGGTTGGCCAGCTATGCTCCTTGGACCTTGTTCAACAACTAGAACAAGACCAAGGTCCTTCAAAGAAGAAGATCAAAGCCTGATGATGTTCAAAGTAGAACAAGGATTTGATTATGATATGTCTTCAACACAAATCAGCAAACAACTCAACCAAAGGCTTAGAACTCTTCCCAGGCTTGGTGTCAACAAGCTTGAAGGAGCTTAAGGCTTATGGCTAAGGGTTAGTATACAATAATAACCAAAATCAGAAACTAGGATTTCAAGGTTTTTGAACCTTGAAAACCTTATAAACCAAGACGTGCCTTAACCACAAGATTAAGGAATGTCTAAACAATCAAATGGAACTCAGATTTAGGCTATTCTAACACCAACTTTTAATCAAACACAAAAGAGAATTCAAAATTTTATGAAATTCAAATTTTATTAACTTAAAAAGGAATTACAAAGATTGATAGCCTAAAACTGGAACAAGAAAACCAAGTCACATGTCGACACTGGTTTTATACTACTTTTGAGGGACTAAACAATGCTAAAACCCTAAAACATGAGCTGACAGAAATTCCCTTGATGCTTGGAATATGCTAGTCAAGATTCTTGGTCCAAGAGTGCCATGTGATAGGTTTTTGGCAGCTTGTTGGTGCTTAGCTGTTGGAATGCCATCTAAACCGTTCTTGGATGCCTTTGGGAGAAAGAAAACGATTTAAACCATTGATTTACTTTACCTTCTTGGACTTTTGCAGCAGGGGAGTCATATGGGGGACCCACCAGTCACGGGTTAAGGTTTTTGGGGTGTGGGTTCAATTGAGGGGATGGTTAATTATTGATCTGGATAAATTGGGGTAAAACCCCTATGATTTGGGGTTAATCGAGGCTGGGAATTTTAGGGTTTATAAGGGGATTAAGGGAATGTTTAATCTGTTTTTGGGGTTAGTAATTTTAAAAAAAGTGTTTAAGGAGGGAAAAGGGTATAAAACTGATTTATTAACTTAAATCAGATGGTGGAGTGTGACGTGGAGTGGGAGGGGATTGTGATTGGCTATAGAGTGAGTGGGGATGACGTGTCAAGCTGGGAGTGGTGGGGTGAAGTTTGTGTGTCTGTCCAATTTGGCCCCCAATGTTCCCAATTGTGTTTACTTTGAAATAAACAGCCAAATAATTCATTTCCTTTGTTTTTCAAGTTTGTAAACTCCCATTTTGGCCACAATAACTTTCTCAAATATGAACCAAGGGCTTTTCTTGCAATTTCTTCATTCTTCAAGGACCAATGATGTATAATTTTGACATTTTAGGGACCCAAGTGTAAAATATGAGTTTCACAAGGGTTTAAAATGACAAGTCTTCAATAGTAGAGGGACCATTCTTGCCAAATCTTCAAACTTCAAGGACTTGATAGGAAAATCATGATTCGGGTCCGGTTCATTGTGTGGCTTCGTTTCCCGTGTTCGTTTTTGATTGATTCTTGTGATCTTTTTGTCATTTCGTCAATATCCGTACCTAAAATACACAAGCAACAAACACGAGAATATATTTGGCAGTTTTAATGATATTTAAGGCATTTTAAGCCCGTTTTGGACGATGAGACTATGTATAAAAGAAGTCTCATCACTCCCCCATACCAAACCATTGCAGTGCCCTCACACAATGCTAGAATAAAGTATCGTAGCACCTCCAAAATTCATTTTTATTCACTTTATTGAATATAAACTAGCTACACTACTACTATTGCTACTACTTGTGTTTTAGACATAATGTATGATTTTCATCGCAAAATGGGACGTTTAGGTTCATAGAATAAGAACACGTGAATGCTTCGTTAGAAATAATTTCATCGTCCTCGATTTTCACCCCAATTCCATGCCAAGCGTGCAACGAGATCATTGTCATTATAAGTTAGTAATGCTAACACTACTCATATGCCCTAATCACGTACTTATCCTCCCATTATTCCTAAGTTGTATCTCTTATATTTTATTTTGTCTTGAATGTTTCACGAGGATACATTGTTTGACTTATGTGATAATAGAGATTTAGGTCTAAAAATAGAGTCCTAACGGTGTAACCAAGACCATCAAATCAATAACCCCTCCTAATAGAAAACGATGTTAAAAAATTAAGTTGACAAGAAGAATCGATAAACACGGTTTTATAACGGTTTTGAACATGAGACTTATTACCAAGACTTTTATACGCCCCCTAACGGAAGGGCCTTATTATCTTTGGTTTACCTCCATCTTTTATTCAACTTCGCCATGAAGCTTTTATTATGACTTAGGTCTTGCCTTGCCTTTTATTATCCGCCTCATCGGTGGTTTTATTAGCCAAAGACGTATATCCTAACGCTAAGGCGAATTTTGGATCTTTAAAGCTTCGAAGATTAAGGCTTGATTCACTTTCAATTTTGCATAGATTTTTCGGCCTTGTGGGGCTTCAAATTGTTTGCTAGATTTAGGTGAGCACTTGAAATCTTATTATTGGGTGAAGCTTTCGATTATTCGGGTGCCAATACTTCAAAACCGTGACGCTGGCGATACCTTAATGTCTTCCCAATTTAATTACACGAAAGCTACTAGAAAAGACTAGAAACCCAACAATCAAGACTAAACCGCTAAGTCAATATTTATTAAGCAAAAAATATTTACAAGCGAAGGGAGAATAAGCAAACAACAAGAACACATAAGTTTTTGAAAGAATACGAGTACTCTACGTTTAACATAGTAACTTATAATTAACCCTATCATTTCTCGTCCTCATTTAAGAGACTTAGCCTAATGTGTAGTTAAGGAATCAAAGCTAAGTGCTCAACACGCACGGTCGAGTCAAAAATTACTCTTATTCTCACCATCGGAAAACCTACATTCGTGTCTTTAAACACTTATAAAACATGAGAAAATTTTTAAAATTTGGCCATTTTTAGCCTTATTTTGCAACAAAACGATAAACAAAAAGATAAACTTTGGAAAGCGTGAAGGTTTGGCAAGGAAAGTATCTATTCACCCCCATACTAAAGTTAAACATTGTCCTTAATGTTTCGAGTCTAGGGGTGCAAACACCCCCATACTAGAGACGTAGTCGAATGCCTAATCTAGCATGGAAAGGGTGTAACCAATAAATTAATAGCCGTTTATGAAGTGTGCTAATAACCTAAGGTTAGAACATCAAAAGGATATATCATGGATATTGAGAAAGCCTTCAAATCAAACGATCGAGTGCTCCCATAAAACGAACACGAGAGGCTCCAATCGTGAAGATCATGATCATCTAAAGTCCACAATTCACAAACAACCACGGAACAAAGGTTGGAAGGGCACAATTCCCCACACGTTAACTACATTAGAAAGCGATAATATGTACATGGATAAGCATGGGTCTCCCCCACGAGGCACCTTGTTTTTGATAACCGAGTCAAAAGCTCGACTCGATTCCCCATAAATGTGATCATTTAGGGATTATCTTGGTATGGTCAATTTTTAGTGGGGCTTACATGATAAACAAGGCCAAAAAACAACCGGTATTAAGGACTAAGTCCTTTGATGGTGCAAAATACCGGGATCGAAGATGGTGTTCTCGTTTTCATTGGAAAAACAAATCAACGCCACTTCATCATGTGTCAACACAAACCCAAAGGGTTTCAAGAAAATAGATGAGAAGAAATAGAAGGGTGGGACAATGGGTAAGTCATAAAAAACATGAGCTACTCGAGGTAGACTCGAACCAATCAAATAGAAATATTTTCCATTTATTGCATCGATGGAAGACCAAGATTTCCCTTTATAAGCAATTCCGGGATTAAATATCTCGTCCTCGGTGGAGAAAGGGGAGGGAACATAAGGGGCTTCTCCCACACTAAGTCCACACAAAGCATCGTCAAAAGGAGAAGACGAGCTTGTAGCACTCAAAACACGAGGTGATGACGGAGTTAGCATTGTAGAAAAATCTTTTAAATCCAATTTAAAATCTTTCCCTTTTTCATATTTTAAACTCTCCTTATGAAAACCCGACTTAATTATGTCAAAAATATTTGGTGTTTCTAAAGCAATGTTAGTCACACTAAAACTTCTCATATTTGAAAACCGTTTTGGTTTAGGTGGTGGTAAGTTTTCAAAACGTTTGTCAACAAAGAAAACTTCCCCATCGGGATCAACATATTCATCATCCGAAGAATCATTCGTGATTGGAATCGTAGGCTTAACACTCTTAACCTCCACCGGCGGAGGGGACGGAAAATAGTTTTTATCATCAACTTCTAAAACTCTTTTTGAAATCTTTTTACAAATGTTTTTGATGGGATTAACATTGTTCAAAGATGTGATAGAATACACATGAGAAAGTGTGGAGTTCTGAGTTGCATTTATGACGAGTTCTTCCTCATTGAAACGAAGAGTGATTTTCCTAGCATGCACATCGATAAGTGCTCTCGAGGTATCCAAAAATGATCGACCTAAAATTAGAGGAACTTTAGGATCGATAGGGATGTCAACAACGATAAAGTCTACGGGATAGTAGAACTTTCCAACTTTCATGAAGACGTCCTCGGCTACTCCACAAGCTAGAATCATAGAATGATCGGCCATCTCGATTGACATTCTTGAAGGAGTGAGATTTGGAAGATTGAGCGACTTAAAAATATCAAGAGGCATCAAATTAATACTAGCACCAAGATCGGCCAAGGCGTAGCATTCTTCCATATCTTGTATAGCACATGGGATTAAAAACTTGCCGGGATCATCGACTTTTTGAGGTATGCGGCTAAGAAAAACCGAAGAACAACTAGACGACTTTTGCAATTTCTCTTTGTTATTCAACATACTTTTAAAGTTCGCGGCAAATCGAGGCATCATCACCAAGGCGTCGGCAAAACTTATATTAAAATGCAAGTCACGAAACATTTTCATAAAAAGTTCAAATTGATAATTATTTCGTTCTTGTGCCTTTTCCTTGTTTCGTCTTGAAGTGTAAGGTAAGGGTGGTGTGGGTTGGGGCATAGGCATCGGCCTTGGAATCTCGGGTTCCACTATTGGTATTGGTTCAACCGTAGGTGTGGTTTGAGCGGTACTTCGTAGGCTTGGAATTTGCTCCATTTCTACCACCACCTCGGGTTCTTTCTCTTTTTCCTTCTCCGTAGAAGTACTTGGACGAGAAATGGGTTCTTTGAAAGTTTTACCACTACGAGTAGTAATAACCTTCAATTCTCCTTTCGGGTTTACGATGGTATCACTAGGAAGGCCACCCGAAGAAGAAGGTTTACACATGATAGCTTCAAACAT
This sequence comes from Glebionis coronaria, assembly GCA_025667525.1. Lineage (NCBI taxonomy): Eukaryota > Viridiplantae > Streptophyta > Magnoliopsida > Asterales > Asteraceae > Glebionis > Glebionis coronaria. The sequence goes on along the minus strand of CM046879.1, from coordinate 139,170,555 downwards.
TTTTCCCATTCGATCTTCAAACTTAGATTGCCTAGCATCTGCTTTTAACAATTCTTGCTTAATCTCATGTTGACATTGCTCCATTTTTTGTTGATTTTGTTGGAGTCGTTGAACATTTCCTTCCATTTTATTAGCATGAGTCTTAAGTTCATTAGCAAGTTCGTTTTTAAGCTCGTTTTTCAACTCGGATCTTAAACTAACCATTTCACGTTGCATATTATCAAACTTAGCATCGTTTGCTTTAGCATAATTTAAAAATTCTCCTTGAAGATTTTTGGTGTGATCATTTTGAAAACCTTGTGTGGTAGTTTGAAAATCACGGTTTTGGTTTTGGTTTGAAATTTGCCCATTTCCACTTTGATAATTACCCTTGTTGTAGTTACGTTGATTTCCTTGATAAGCACCACTTTGATTGTTGTTTTGATAGTTATTAGCATTTTGATTTTGTGGAGCTTGATTTTGGCGGGAACCTTGACCGTTTTGGTTATAAGTTCCCACGGCTACATAAGCATTCGAAGTGTTACCATCCGCGGTAATGCAATCGGAAAATCATGAGCTCCACCACACGAAATACAACTCTTGGCAACCGCCTTAACCGATGCGGAATTCAAAGTTTCTTGATTTTTCCAATGAGTCATAAGAGTCGAAAACCTATCGAAAAACCGATTCTCCTTATTTGCTTCATCTTTCAAGGCATTAATGCTACGAGACGATGACGAACCCAAATTGGTAACACTCGGTGTGTTATGAGGGCTATAAACCTTGGATCTATTCTCAATGATTTTCAAAGCCTCTTCGGTCGTTTTGCACAAAAAATTACCACCCGCGGCGGCATTTAAGTAATCTCGTTCATGATCATTAAGCCCATTATAAAAAGTGTCAATTTGATGCAATTCGGAAAAATCATGATGTGGACATTCATGTAACATTTCTTTAAACCTTTCCCAAGCCATTGAAAAACTTTCAGTAGATCTTTGTGTAAATCGTGAAATCTCGTTTTTCAAATGTGTTGTTTTAGATGGTGGAAAAAATTGATTCACAAATTTCAAAACGAGATCACCCCACGTCAAAATCGAATTTGGGGGTTCTTTCTCGAGCCATATCTTGGCGGGTCCATCTAACGAGTATGGAAACAACATCATCTTAATGGCCTCGTGTGGTACATCCTTAAACTTGCTTGTCGCGGTGAGACGATTAAATTGCCTAATGTGATAATGTGGGTTGTCTTTCTCGTGTCCGCGAAACTTGTTGGCTTGAAGCATAGACATTAAACCCGTCTTGATCTCGAAGTTCTCCGCAAGGATGGCGGGAATCACAATGGCCTCTCCAAAACCCTCGGTGGGTGCTTGAAGCAACTCCATTATAGTACGATTAGCCATGATAGCTTCTTGTTCTACAATAGGTTCCTCACTTGGAGTCTCTTCACTAGAAAGATTAGGAGTAGGTGTTGCCTCCTTCTTGTTTCTTCGTTTACGTGCACGTCTCGCTTGATTACGAGTAAGCAGAAACGTCACGTACAACGTAGGGATGAGAAAAGAAGATTCTTTTTGGTGTTTTTAACTTTTTCAATTTTTTTGGATTTTTGATTGTTTTTACTTTTTTTGGATTTTGGAATTGTATTAGGTAGACAAAAATCTACAAATCTCCTCCTTAATCAAATCTCTTGATTAAAGAAGCCTCAAGGAATGAAAACGATCACGTGAAGTGAACGCCTTCGATGACTTTAGAACGTTGGTGGAACACCAAAACGTTCAAGAGGGTTTAACCAATGGAAACCAAGAAAATATATATGATACTTAATAATACTTTGGGCGGCAAAACCCTCGATTAGCTCTCAAAATCAAATACTCACAAGCAAGCGGGGAAACGAGGCGGCGCGAAGCACTTAAGAGCCTTTTTCCTTAGGATATATTTTATAATATCCGCCTTATACCCACCTTATAGTTTGTATTTTCAAAATCGAGCTTCTCGAAAGTATTTATCTATTTTTGCCTTTTTTTTCTTTGGTTTGAGATTCGAATACAATGATTGGGTAATGACCTCCCAAGTCAAGGCTGTGATTTCTCACGTATTTGGAGTACTTGTGAATTTATTGTTCTACGTATACACTATAGTAATAGTATTCAAAAACCGAAAAACCGATAATACGTATTAGTAGAGTGCTACTAATACAAATACTTATTATGGCTATATAAAAACAACAATTGTTCAAGTCAAAACACAACACGCCTCCCCGGCAGCGGCACCAAAATTATTGTGGTAAAAATACGACCTTTAGGAAAAGGTGCGTAAAAGCGATAAGTATCGAGTGATGATTTAGGAAAATCAAGCACTAATAACCCTTATGGTGTGAAAGTTCGTTTCCCAAGGAGGTATATGTATGTGACTAAGATGTAAAAGATTTGAGATTAATATTGGTTTTGAAGGGGATGAGAAAAGAAGATGACGAAGACGTGAAATTAATACTACGACGACAAAACGTAAAACCGTAAAAACTACAAAAATAAAAATTAATTCTAATAATTACCAAAAATTCACCAAAAATCAAAATAAATAAACTAAGAGTTTACCAATGATCAAAACTTTTTTCAAACCCTTTAAATAATTAAATATTCAATTTTTAAATGCTAATTAAAGCCCTAAAAATCAAATAAATTATCAAAAAGCCCAAATAAAGATTTTTCAATTGGTAAACCTCTAAAATGACCTAAAAAGATTAAAAACTATTTTTAGAAATTTTTAAACTAATAAAAACTATTTAAAATGATTTAAAAACTATTAAAACTTAAAATAATTATAAAAATTAATCTAGAAGTGATAAAATTATTCTAAAAGTTGCTAAATTCCTATTTTAATGTATTTAAGCTAAGAAAACTATAAAAAGTTGAAAAATGTGAAATTTGAAAAATAATAATAAAATAATATTAAAATATTATTAAAAATCTAAAAATTATAAAAAATTCTAAAAACTTGCAAACTAGTTTATTTTAACCTAAATAAACAGAAAATCAAAGTGAAATGACCAGAATACCCCTATTGGGCCCTAAAATGGGCCAAAACCAAATTCAGTCAACACAAATGGGCTTTTTAGCCCAAAAAGTCAAACTTGGCCCAATTGACTTGGAAAAGCCCTATCTGAATCAAAATTTAATTCTAAACACAAAACTCTAAAGGCCCAAAAGCTGAATGTGAGCTTATCACAGCTTAATAAGTAAACAACTTATTCTTATTGGGCTTTTCAGCCCATTAAGCAATAAGCTAATGCCAAAAGCTCTAATTTGGCACACAACCTTCTTTTGGGATGCTTATGAGATTTGTAAAAAGAAATTTTGAAAAAGCACACTCAATAAGCCAGAAATAAGCAAAGTAATATTTCACTAAAAGACAAAATAGTCGTTTTTGAGAAATAAGGCACCACAGGACTTGATTCAACTTGCAAAAGATCACAAATGGACTCAATAAGCCAAAACAATCAACAAAATTCCAATAAGCAAAACCAATAAGCCAGAATAAGCCAATAAGCACTTATGAAAAAGTCAATTAAGTTGGTTTTCTAGTCAAACCCTAAAGTCAACCCACCAAATGCTCCAGTATGAACAAATGGGGCAAATAATGAGCACCTATTACAAAATCCAAGTTGTTGCTGGTTCAAATAAGCTATTATAGCTTATTGATAAGCTGACACCAATTTAACACTAGCAGTGGTAACTAGCAGGGGAAAGGAGTTCCCACTGCTTTAACTATTTGACCAAGTTTTTTAGAGAGATTTAGTTGGATTCAAATGGAAACAAGGGCACCCTTGTGATCAGTGAATCACAAGGAGTCAATAGCAACAAGAAAATCCAAATTTGGTTCACACAATAAGCCACAAATGATCAAACAGTTAACAGATACACCACAGACATAGAAATAAGCAGTTATGCACTTAATAAGCAGATTTAGCAAGAATAAGCCAACCGAACTCAACAGGATGCATACACAAGCTATATTAACTATGAATAAGCACGAATAAACTTAAATCAAACACTGAATCAAAGTAAACAACAAGATCAAAGCATAAAAAGTTACTGATTTACAAGGTGCATATGCAGAAACTATTTGCTGATCTATTTGACACTAGATCCAATTTCAAGCCTCAAATCCTACTTCCCTGGTGTAGTTAACCTAGATTTAACACTTGTTAACCCTAGTCTATGATTAGATCTAGGTGTCCCGTAAATTTCAGTCAATTTCACCAAGTAAACAAGATTTTATACCCAATTAATGAATCTATGTGTTTCAAACCACAAAATGAGCAGCAAAGCAACCAAGTATATCAGATACACAAGTACTAGCAGATAGCAACAACAAACAACCACTCAAAACACCACAAATCCAAATCAAGCAGTTGACCCAAACACCCCTTAATCAACCACTTAACAAAGCACTTTGTGATTTTTACTAATAACCTACTGATTTAAATGATCAAAAACACTTACTAGGTAACAACTAACAGAATCAAACACAAAAATCACCAACTTAAACACAAGAACACAAAATCAAAGCACCAAATCCAAAACAGGCAGTAACATGAAATTTTTAGAGGAAACTTAATCAAGGGATTATACCTGCCCTCCACAACATCCTAGGAGGGCCAGCTATGCTCCTTGGACCTTGTTCAACAACTAGAATAAGACCAAGGTCCTTCAAAGAAGAAGATCAAAGCCTGTTGATGTTCAAAGTAGAACAAGGCTTTGATTATGATATGTCTTCAACACAAATCAGCAAACAACTCAACCAAAGGCTTAGAACTCTTCCCAGGCTTGGTGTGAACAAGCTTGAAGGAGCTTAAGGCTTATGGCTAAGGGTTAGTATACAATAATAACCAAAATCAGAAACTAGGATTTTAAGGTTTTTGAACCTTGAAAACCTTATAAACCAAGGCGTGCCTTAACCACACGATTAAGGAAGGTCTAAACAATCAAATGGAACTCAGATTTAGGCTATTCTAACACCAACTTTTAATCAAACACAAAAGAGAATTCAAAATTTTATGAAATTCAAATTTTATTAACTTAAAAAGGAATTACAAAGATTGATAGCCTAAAACTGGAACAAGAAAACCAAGTCACATGTCGACACTGGTTTTATACTACTTCTGAGGGACTAAACAATGCTAAAACCCTAAAACATGAGCTGATAGAAATGCCCTTGATGCTTGGAATATGCTAGTCAAGATTCTTGGTCCAAGAGTGCCATGTGATAGGTTTTTGGCAGCTTGTTGGTGCTTAGCTATTGGAATGCCATCTAAACCGTTCTTGGATGCCTTTGGGAGAAAGAAAACGATTTAAACCATTGATTTACTGTACCTTCTTGGACTTTTGCAGCAGGGGAGTCATATGGGGGACCCACCAGTCACGGGTTAAGGTTTTTGGGGTGTGGGTTCAATTGAGGGGATGGTTAATTATTGATCTGGATAAATTGGGGTAAAACCCCTATGATTTGGGGTTAATTGGGTCTGGGAATTTTAGGGTTTATGAGGGGATTAAGGGAATGTTTAATCTGTTTTTGGGGTTAGTAATTTTTAAAAAAGTGTTTAAGTAGGGAAAAGGGTATAAAACTGATTTATTAACTTAAATCAGATGGTGGAGTGTGACGTGGAGTGGGAGGGGATTGTGATTGGCTATGGAGTGAGTGGGGATGACGTGTCAAGCTGGGAGTGGTGGGGTGAAGTTTGTGTGTCTGGCCAATTTGGCCCCCAATGTTCCCAATTGTGTTTACTTTGAAATAAACAGCCAAATAATTCATTTCCTTTGTTTTTCAAGTTTGTAAACTCCCATTTTGGCCACAATAACTTTCTCAAATATGAACCAAGGGCGTTTCTTGCAATTTACTCATTCTTCAAGGACCAATGATGTATAATTTTGACATTTAGGGACCCAAGTGTAAAATATGAGTTTCACAAGGGTTTAAAATAACAAGTCTTCAATAGTAGAGGGACCATTCTTGCCAAATCTTAAAACTTCAAGGACTTGATAGGAAAATCATGATTCGGGTCCGGTTCATTGTGTGGCTTCATTTCCCGTGTTCGTTTTTGATTGATTCTTGTGATCTTTTTGTCATTTCGTCAATATCCGTACCTAAAATACACAAGCAACAAACACGAGCATATATTTGGCATTTTTAATGATATTTAAGGCATTTTAAGCCCGTTTTGGACGATGAGACTATGTATAAAAGCAGTCTCATCACGTACCAGTAACGACATTCGAATCGGGGTTGGCTTTTGCATTGCCGACCACATACACTCTGGACGAAGCTCCTCCACTATTCTTGTTCTGGTTGGCCCGCTTAGGACAAACTGGTCTCACGTGTCCTGGTGCTCCACACTCATAGCACACAACTCCCTTGTTGGGTCCATTGTTGTTTCCTCCAGCAGCATTGTAGTTCCCCTGTTGTCCATTCCCGTTCCCACGGGCATTGTATCCGCCCCGGTTATGGTAGTTCCCAATGTTTTAAGTGGGTCGGGCCTGAGTGACAGCATTAACTCGATAGGTTTTAGCAAAATGACCCACTTATCCACATCTGTAGCAGGTCTGGCATGGGCTATCAACAGTATGATGATAGTTGCACTTTGAGCACAAAGGTTTGGCGCCCACGTACGAGTTAGCTCCTGCAGAGGTAGCACTATAAACTTGCCCAACATTCTGCTTCTTAGGATGCTGCTGGTGCTGACTGTGGAAATACTTATCTGCCTTTCGCTTGTTGTCGGTTTACCTCTCAGATATGGTACGGACTCTCTTGTTGATCAATTCAGTAGCGAACTCAATGGCATTCTCGACAGTAGTAGGTTGAGATGCGAGCACACTGTCGTGAATGGTGTCTGGGAGTCCACCCACATACTTCTCAATCTTATCTTCCTCCTCCATAAACATTCTGGTACACATTAGAGTCAACTCTTGGAACCTTTGGTTGTATGCAGTGATGTCATTGTTCCTGCTTCTGAGATCCCATAATTCGATCTCAATCTTCTTCATTTCACCCCTTGGACAGTATTTCTCTGTCATTCTCTCCTTCAGTTCAGTCAAGTTGAGAGCATAGGCAGCGTCGTGTCCAAGAGTAGCAACTACGGAGTTCCACCAAGTAAGAGCACTCTCAAGTAGGGTGCAGGTGGAGAACTTCACTTTGTTCTCTTCTGCACAGTCGCTGATGCGGAATACCGTTTCCAACTTTTCAAACCATTACATCAGTTCCACCACTCCTTCCTTGCCCTTGTAGTAGGAAGGCTTACAGGTTAAGAAGTCGGGGTAAGAGCAACCCCTGGTGGTCTGATTATTCCGGCGGTTGTTGGAGTTTTGACTATCGTCTACATTTTTGCTGGCAGCCATCGCAGATGCGATGCCTTGGTCAATCATTTCCCTTAGTTGGGCAGCAGTGACGTTTTGGGTAGTGTCGGCATTGTTGGGGTTCGTTCTAGTGATTACCATTTTTCTATAATTATACACAAAAATGGAATCATTAGTTCAAGGTGTTAACACAGTTTTATATAATTACACGAAAAGATTCATGCATAGACTTTACAACAAATTGGATAACCTGTTTAAAAGTTCATAATATAATACAGTACAGGATATAATAAAAGCTAATGAGTACATGCCATAAGTCTAGAATAGGAATACAGTACAAATTGCACAACCAATCCAAGACAGAGCACAGACTGCCTGTCTGGGATGGTGATACACAGAATATAAAGTACATCATCTATGAATCCCTAATCTAAATAGTACAGTACAAAGATACAGCTGATAAAGGAAAGTACAAATACATGAGGTCCTATATCATGATAGCCGGGATGCAACCCTAATAGCTTATCATGATGTACAAAAGATCTAGTACACCTAGTCTACTCATGCCTAACGGACTCCTCAGATACGGCTGGTGCCACTAGCGGTGATGAGACGGCTGGTGCCTGCATGGCATCCTGCATCGCGGTCATGGCAGTCCGGGTCTCCTTGAGCAGTCGGAGTGTCTCCAAGAACTGGTCTCTGAGGGTCTGCTGAACTCCCCTAAGATGAGCGGTCTCTGATGTCAATCCCTGATGACGGACATCCTGGAGATCGAATAAAATGGCAAGGGTCTCCTCCATGGTCAAGAGAGCGGTGTGAGTATCCGTCTGCTGACTCTGTAGTAAGTAGATCTGCTCACGGAGGAACTCATTCTCCTCCAGCAACCACTAGAGAGATGGGTAAGTAGTCGACCACGCTCCTCGTGCAACGTGCACCTCAGCACTCACGGTCCAAGATAAGAGGTTGTGACAACCGTGGTTTTGAGGTTCGTCACTTGGTTCTATTTTTAGGTTAATTTATGTGTGACTATTTGTTTAGTGTGTTTACATGTTATTTTGCGTGAACGAGGTTGGTGTAGATATCATTTATGGGTATAGAGTACTCATAAGTAAATCGAGGAACGGTTATTTCATGTTCATGAGCTCACAATTAGTGACTATGAAATGAAAAGGTGTTAATTTTGGTGTTTACGTATACGTATAAGTATTATAGTAAATTGTATTTTCTTTTAGGATTTGGGGTTTAGCATTTAGAGGTCTCGGGTAAGGTGTTTAGTCATGTGAGTATTTTTCGGGATGGTTTTAAGTCATTTAGGACTTAGTTATAAAGTTTATTTCAAAATTTAAGATTTTTTTTTAAAACTGTATATTTTACGTCTTTTACGGTAAACGCGTAAAATTGACTAGTTTCTCGGTTTTGAGATTTTAGAAACTTTAGGGGCTGAAATAAATTAAGTAAATTTAAGGAAATATTAGTAAAGTAGTAATAATAAATAAAAAGAAAAAAAATAAAAAAGGGGGTTTGGGTCGGTTATACACGATTTAAACAAAAAAAAGGGAAAATTTATGGTAAGTGGGCTTTTGGTTGGACTAGGATTTGTGCACTATATAAAGAACACCTCTCCTTATATCAAACACATTTTTTTGTTCCTGGAAGTCTTTGGTCGACTGTCAATCAAGAGAATTAGGGTTTCATAAAAAATTTGGGGGTTAAATCAAAGGTAAAATCTTTAATCCCTTTTCAATTTAATTGTTTTTAATGTTTTTATAATCATCTTATGATGGATTTAGGTTAGGGTTTAAATTAAAACTTGTATAATAATGATATTATAATGATTAGGTGACTTAGGGCTTGTAATTAGTGGGATTATGGGTAATTAATTAGGTTAATTTAATTAAACCCGTTTTTAAAAACTGGGCAGAATTTAGGGTCAATTGTTTTGATCATATAGGGACTTCTACAAACTCTTATTTTGCGATCCAAGTATCCCTGGAAAGGTAATTGAAGTGGCTTTCAAATGCAAGAAACGAGAACTAAATTGGAGGTAGGGAAGTGGGTCAAAAACATGTTACAACAGTCGGAGGTCAAAACAGTTTTGAAATCAGCCTGTTTTCTTTTTAAGTTTTGGGTTGTTTGGGGTACTTAGGGTTGCATTGGGACTTTCAAACGAACATGGGAGTTGGTTTATATATTATAGGAAGTATCTACATTGGGGCTCTAAAATATGTAAGGGCATAGGGTTTCCTTTATAAAGGTCATGGGTATGGTTAGGTGGGCGTTTGGTTTATAGTTTGGAGACCTAAAAGTTGGGACTATTTTGTGTAAAATATGAACGAGTTAGGTATCAAACTTAATCAAGTTAAGGACTTGTTAGAGAAGGGTAATGATGTGTTTAGAGCATATTAATGAGGAACATATATGGGAGAAGGCTAGATGTCCATCGTAGGTTGATGAGCCATTTTTAGAGATTGGTTCATGTATTGATTTTGTGTTTTTGTTTGTTAGCTTTTTGCTAGTGCACGGATTATTGGGAGAAGCTGAATCAGGTGAGTTTCATAGTCCCATGTCTACTAATGATTTTGACTTCCAGATGGGATGGAAGAGACACTGTCTTGTTTTTATAATTATGTTGTGAATGTTTTGTGTTTGTTGATGGACTTGTGCATACATATGTGTTTAACTGCTAGTTGATTCTTGATTGTTTTATGTTTTGACTTGGTACCAAGGGGTTGATGACAAGGCGGGGCCTTGGGATTCGTACATAGGTGTATGGGCGCCTATGGGACCATGGTGTTTGGTAAGACTGGGAGCCTTGGACTTGGATTTGGTTTGGAATGACTGATCTTGAATATTAGTTGTTAATGCATGTTTTTTTTTTGTAACCGTGATTTCCGACTCATTGGCCGACTAATCCACGCGGTTTGAGCCCACCGCCACAATGACTTAAACCAGTTAAAGCCCTCCCTTTTCAGGAGGTTGACGTGGCCACTTCAAGGTATTGTTAATGCATGTTTGTATCACATTGTCCATATGTTCTTAGATTTGGTTATTATTCACAGCTTATGGTTTGATTTTGGCGTTTGAGTCTAAACCTACGACTCTCACCAACTTTATGTTGACGTGTTTTAGTGTCTCTTTCAGGTGAGAATGTGGTTAAGCTACAGAACAGAAGTGGCTAGTTTTGGAGGCATTAGGAATGCAATTTAGAAGGAGATCCCCGTTCCTTCTTAATTTCTTTTGATTGTTTAATAAGTGATACTGTTGACACCTATATGTTTGCTTTGTTTATGTTAATTATTTGTCTCGGGTAAGTGGTAGGACTGTTACCTACTTACCTAGACTCCTACATTGTTGAGATATTGTCATGACTTTTGTGTCACTATTTTATGACATTTCTTATTTCATTTAGTTATCTCTATAGACACGCCATGTTGTGATGATATCCATACGTCGCGCCCCATATTCCGCCATGGTGAGGTGTGACAGAATGGTATCAGAGACAATGGTTATAGAGAATTAGGTTGCCTAGTCGCGTAGCCTAGTCTATAGCTTAAGGGTCCCTGCATATAGGCGTCATAGGAGTATGTGTGCATTTTATAATAACTCATGTGTGTGGATGTTATTTTGTGATGTTTGTTAAGTTATGAACTACTATGGTTCATACTTGGCCACATATTATTTTCCTTTTCGGATTTTGACTAGTGCGGGTTTAACTACCATCGTCCACGCTAGTCATTGTTGTACTTTGCTTAGAAATGTATATTATAGTACATAGATTGGTACATAATAGCATCTGCCTTTCGTTATGTTATTCTATGTATTTGATGAGTAATATTTTCTTCTGATGTTTAAGTCATGCCCCCTAAGAGACAAGTGGTGGTGCAAGCCACTGGAATTACGAGGATAGGATGCCACAGACGTACAAACTATAGGAGGACAATTCCATATGAGTGGTATCCATGTGAGGCGATAAAACGCATGTATAAGGTGAAAGTGAACAATATGTGGGTCAATAAGACTGTCCTAACGATAACAGGTAAAGAAGGGAATAAGGAATACCTATTGAGGAATGTCAAGACTAAACCAGTTTATCCAAATAGTAACAATAATGGAGGAGGAGAATCCGATACAAAATCCAATGCATCCAATAGTTATTTGTTTTAAAAAAAGAAAATTTTAATCTTCTCTGACTCTTATGGGCGGCATGCCTTAGAATTATTTATGTTTTCGTTTGGATTATGTCTATGCTAGTTTAGCTAGACCATGGATTTGGGATGTTTCAAGTATTTGATTATGTTATTTTAATAAATGGAGCTTTGGATCTTATTTTGTGTGGTTACGTGCTTGTGAGTTGATGGATTTATGTGTTATGTATTGTATAAATTCTTATAAGTGTCATCATAGGAGGGAGTGCATTAGAGAAAGGTTAAGTGTATAAGCATGGTGGCCAACATGGTTATACAAGTACTACAACTTCTATGGATTCCTAAGTATGATTACATGAAATAGGATTGATACATGCTTCTATAGTATATGTTGGTAGTACGTATGGTTATGATAGGCGTGTGTATGGTGGTAAGTATACTATATGGAGTATTTTGGTAGTGGTTAACGGGTGTCATGTTTTTACTATAGCATGGTGAATACGCGAAATGGTTCTGGAGGAAGTGGTGGTGACGGAAATCCTGATTTGGCTGATTTGATTGCTGCTCAAATGGTCAACATAATACCAACCATTGTTCAACAGGTGACTAATAAGCTGAACAACAACAACAACAACAACAACAATGGTCAAGGAGGAGGTGGAAACAATGGTTGTAGCTATAAGGCATTCACTTCTTGTGGTGCAAAAGAGTATGATGGGAAAGGTGGCGCGGTACTACTTACCCAATGGATTGAGAAGATGGAAAATGTGATTCAGATGAGTGGTTGTTTACCCAATCAAAGGGTCATGTATGTAACTGGTTCACTGGTAGGGAAGGCTTTAACTTGGTGGAATATTCAAGTCCAAGCAAGAGGGAGAGTTGCTGCAAATGCTATGGCTTGGGCTGACTTCAAGGCTCTTATGACTACGGAGTTTTGTCTAAGCAATGAGATGGAGAAGCTGGAAAATGAGTTTTGGGGACATGCTATGGTTGGAGCGGCTCATGCAGATTACACGGATCACTTCCATGAATTGGCAAAGTTGGTTCCCCATTTGGTTACCCCTGAGGCAAACAAAATCAAGCGGTACATTGCTGGATTGCCTACTCATATTAGGAGAATGATCAAGGCTACTCAACCTAACACAATACAGCATGCTATACTTACAGCAGGAATACTTACTGAGGAGGTGGTATCTAGTGGAACCTTGGTAAAGGCGGGGGATAAAAGAAAGGAGCCAGAAGCCGCGAAATCGCCTGACACCAACTGGAAAAATGTTAAGAAGGCAAAAGATGGAAGAAATTTTTCCATGAGAGTACCTCAAGGTTCTGGAAATTTGAACAACAACAATGCAGCTTGCCGAACCTGCTCTAGGTTCCATCCAAGAGGTACACCATGCCAGGTATGCTTCAATTGTCAGAAACCAGGACACTTTGCTAAGGATTGTGGAGCACCTAATAGGAACGCAACACCAATCCAGTCTGTGAGGATGAATGTCACTGGGGGAAACTGCTTTGAGTATGGACAACCCGGGCATTTCAAGAGGGAGTGTCCTAGATTTGTTGGAGCAACCAACCAGGGCAGAGGTCAGCTAGCTTTGGAAGGAAATCGAGGAAACCAAGGCGGTGGAAATTGGAACAATGCTAACCGCAACAATGGAAACACTGGGAATCAGAACTGGAACAGGAACGAAGGAAATCAGAATAAGGGAATCGAAATGGAGGCAGGGTTTACCTTGCAAATGCAATAGAAGCGGTTCAGGACCCGAATGTAGTAACGGGTACGTTTTCTGTTAACAATCACTTCGCTACGATTCTTTTTGACTCTGGGGCAGATTTTAGTTTTGTGTCTTCTTAATTCGTGCCTTTGTTAAATATGAACCCTAGTGTAGCGAAACCGGGGTATGTGATTGAGATAGCTAGTGGTAAGCAAGAAGAGGTAGATGAGATATTTTTAAACTACAAATTAGAGTTGGGAGAATTTAAGTTCACCATAGATTTAATCCCTTTAGGACATGGGAGTTTCAATGTGATTATTGGGATGGATTGGCTATCGAAGCATAGGGCTGAGCTAATGTGTCATGAAAAGATTGTTAAGATCCCCATAGGTGATAATAAGGTGTTATACGTGTACGGAGAAAGGAAGGAGAAGAAGACCAGGTCCCTTATGAATGCCAATGAGGATGAGCCACAAATCAATAAGATTCGAGTAGTAAGAGAGTTCATCGATGTATTCCCGGATGACTTGATGGGATTACCACTGGTGAGACAAGTAGAGTTTAAGATTGACTTAGTACCCGGGGCAACACCCGTAGCGAAGTCACCATATCGTCTAGCACCGTCGGAGATGCAAGAATTAGCTGAGCAACTCAAGGAGTTGCAGGATAAGGGTTTCATTCGACCAAGTTCTTCTCCATGGGGAGCACCGGTGCTATTCGTTAAGAAGAAGGATGGACCATTCCGGATGTGTATCGATTATCGGGAGCTGAACAAGCTGACCATTAAGAACCGTTATCCTCTCCCAAGGATTTGTGATTTATTTGATCAGCTGCAAGGAGCAAGATACTTCTCAAAAATTGACCTTAGGTCCGGTTATCACCAACTAAGGGTCTGTGAGGAGGACATACAAAAGACCACGTTCAGAACAAGGTATGGACACTTTGAATTCACCGTTATGCCATTTGGGTTGACAAACACGTCAGCAGTGTTCATGGATCTAATGAACCGAGTGTGCAAGCCATATCTGGATAAGTTTGTCATAGTCTTCATTGATGACATACTTATCTACTCTAAGATGGAGGAGGAACACAACAAGCATTTAAGGTCGGTGTTGGAACTGCTCAGGAAGGAGAAACTTTATGGGAAGTTCTCCAAGTGTGAATTTTGGCTGCAAGAAGTACAATTTCTAGGGCATGTAATCGAAAATGATGGCATACATGTAGACCCAAAGAAGATTGAAGCTGTGAAGGATTAGAAGGCACCTACTACACCGTCAGAAATAAGGTCATTCTTAGGTTTGGCAGGATATTACAGAAGGTTTATAGAGAATTTCTCTAGAATATCAAAGCCTTTGACATTGTTGACCCAAAAGAATCAGAAGTATGAATGGGACGAAGAGCAAGAGCAGGCGTTTCAGACACTAAAGGATAGGTTTTGTAATGCACCGATCTTGTCCTTACCAGAAGGGGTGGAAGATTTTGTAGTTTATTGTGATGCGTCTAATCAGGGGTTAGGATGTGTTCTTATGCAGTGAGATAAAGTGATAGCTTATGCATCACGACAATTGAAAAACCATGAGAAGAATTACACCACACACGACTTGGAACTAGGGGCTGTAGTCTTTGCTCTCAAGATACGGAGACATTACTTGTATGGGATGAAAAGTGTGATCTATACGGATCACAAAAGCTTACAGCACATCTTTGATCAGAAAGATTTGAACATGAGGCAGAGGCGATGGTTGGAGTTATTTAGTGATTATGATTGTGAGATCAAGTATCACCCTGGAAAGGCCAATGTGGTGGCGGATGCTCTAAGTAGGAAGGAGAGGCTAAAACCTAAAAGAGTAAGGGCAATGAGCATAACTATTCAGACAACTCTTAAAGATAGAATTCGAGCAGCACAAGTAGAGGCCATTAAGGAGGAGAGGCTGTTTGAAGAAAATCTACATACTATGGATCAGTACATGGAAGAAAGAGGAGATGGTTGTAAGTATTACTTGGATAGAATCTGGGTTCCGTTGTTTGGCGATACAAGGAAGGTTATATTGGATGAAGCTCATACGTCAAGGTATTCGATACACCCAGGAGCTGATAAGATGTATCGGGATATGAGGGATATATATTGGTGGCCAGGAATGAAGAAAGATGTAGCTTTGTACGTTAGTGAGTGTTTGACTTGCGCTAAGGTGAAGGCTGAACCTTAAAGACCATCAGGGTTACTGCAACAACCAGAGGTTCCTAAGTGGAAGTGGGAGAATATTGCCATGGACTTCATTACAAAACTGCCAAGGTCTAACAGTGGTAGTGACATGATTTGGGTCATAGTGGACATACTGACTAAGTCTGCACATTTTGTGGCAATGAAGGAGGATGATAAGATGGAAAGGTTTGCCAAGAAATACTTGGAACATGTGGTGGCAAAACATGGGGTGTCGGTGTCGATCATATCAGATAGGGATAGCAGGTTTACGTCTAGGTTTTGGGGACTATTGCAGAAAGCCTTGGGTACAAGACTGGATATGAGTATAGCTTATCATCCGCAGACGAATGGACAGAGTGAGAGGACTATACAAACGCTAGAGGATATGTTAAGGGCGTGTGTGATAGACTTTGGAGGAAGTTGGGAGAATCATCTGGCGTTGGCAGAATTTTCGTACAAATAGCTACCATGCTAGTATATAGTGTGCACCGTTTGAAGCACTTTATGGTAGGAAGTATAGATCACCGTTGCTATGGGATGAAGTGGGAAGTAGTCAACTAATTGGACCGGAGATGGTACAGGAGACTACGGATGCAATAACTATGCTTAAGGAGAAATTAAAGACGGCTAGGGATCGACAGAAGAGTTACACGGACAAGAGGCGTAAGCCGTTGGAATTTGAGGTTGGGGACAAGGTTATGCTAAAGGTTTCACCATGGAAAAGGGTGATGCGGTTTGGGAAGAAAGGGAAGTTAGCGCCTAGATTTGTGGGTCCATTTGAAATCCTTGAAAGGATTGGGCTAGTAGCGTATAGGTTGAGATTACCAGAAGAGTTGAGTAGTGTACATGATGTGTTTCATGTATCAAACCTGAGGAAATGCTTGGCAAGAACTGACTTGCAAGTATCGTTGGACGATATTAGTATAGATACGAGTCTTCATTTTATTGACGAGCCGGTAGAAATTATGGACCGTGAAGTTAAAACATTGAAAAGAAGTAAGATACCGTTAGTTAAGGTTAGATGGAATTCAAAACGTGGACCGGAGTTCACGTGGGAACTGGAAGAGTTTATGAGGAATAAGTATCCTCACCTGTTTGATAATGACGATCCTAAGGAGTAAATCTCGGGACGAGATTTCTATTAGGAGGGAGTGATGTGACAACCGTGGTTTTGAGGTTCGTCACTTGGTTCTATTTTTAGGTTAATTTATGTGTGACTATTTGTTTAGTGTGTTTACATGTTATTTTGCGTGAACGAGGTTGGTGTGGATATCCTTTATGGGTATAGAGTACTCATAAGTAAATCGAGGAACGGTTATTTCATGTTCATAAGCTCACAATTAGTGACTATGAAATGAAATGGTGTTAATTTTGGTGTTTACGTATACGTATAAGTATTATAGTAAATTGTATTTTTTTTTTTAGGATTTGTGGTTTAGCATTTAGAGGTCTCGGGTAAGGTGTTTAGTCATGTGAGTATTTTTCGGGATGGTTTTAAGTCATTTAGGACTTAGTTATAAAGTTTATTTTAAAATTTAAGTTTTTTTTAAAACTGTATATTTTACGTCTTTTACGGTAAACGCGTAAAATTGACTAGTTTCTCGGTTTTGAGATTTTAGAAACTTTAGGGGCTGAAATAAATTAAGTAAATTTAAGGAAATATTAGTAAAGTAGTAATAATAAATAAAAAGAAAATAAATAAAAAAAAGGGGGTTTGGGTCGGTTATACACGATTTAAACAAAAAAAGGGAAAATTTATGGTAAGTGGGCTTTTGGTTGGACTAGGATTTGTGCACTATATAAAGAACACCTCTCTTTATATCAAACGCATTTTTTTGTTCCTTGAAGTCTTTGGTCGACTGTCAATCAAGAGAATTAGGGTTTCATCAAAAATTTAGGGGTTTTCATAAATCAAAGGTAAAATCTTTAATCCCTTTTCAATTTAATTGTTTTTAATGTTTTTATAATCATCTTATGATGGATTTAGGTTAGGGTTTAAATTAAAACCTGTATTTTAATGATATTATAATGATTAGGTGAATTAGGGCTTGTAATTAGTGGGATTATGGGTAATTAATTAGGTTAATTTAATTAAACCCGTTTTTAAAAACTAGGCAGAATTTAGGGTCAATTGTTTTGATCATATAAGGAGTTCTACAAACTCTGATTTTGCGATCCAAGTATCCCTGGAAAGGTAATTGAAGTGGCTTTCAAATTCAAGAAACGAGAACTAAATTGGAGGTCGGAAAGTGGGTCAAAAACAGGTTACAACAGTCGGAGGTCAAAACAGTTTTGAAATCAGCCTGTTTTCTTTTTAAGTTTTGGGTTGTTTGGGGTACTTAGGGTTGCATTGGGACTTTCAAACAAACATTGGAATTGGTTTATACATTATAGGAAGTATCTGCATTGGGGCTAAGATTGTGGGTTAGGATAAGACCCCCTAATTATAACAATCTTTTTGTATGTTCAAAATCAGTAAAATCCGGATAGATAAAAGTATATATATATATATATATATATATATATATATATATATATATATATATATATATATATATATATATATATATATATATATATATATATATATATATATATATATATATATATATATATATATATATATATATATATATATATATCGGGGCGTTAACAATAACTTTAAGGTTGGGGCAAATGGGAGGTGTTAGCTAACATATGTAAGGGCATAGGGTTTCCTTTACAAAGATCATGGGTATGGTTAGGTGGGCGTTTGGCTTATAGTTTGGAGACCTAAAAGTTGGGACTGTTTTGTGTAAAATATGAACGGGTTAGGTATCAAACTTAATTAAGTTAAGGACATGTTAGGGAAGGGTAATGGGGTGTCTAGAACATATTAATGAGGAACATATATGGGAGAAGGCTAGATGTCCATCGTAGGTTGATGAGCCATTTTTAGAGATTGGTTCATGTATTGATTTTGTGTTTTTATTTGTTAGCTTTTTGCTAGTGCACGGATTATTGGGAGAAGCTCAATCAGGTGAGTTTCATAGTCCCATGTCTACTAATGATTTTGACTTCCAGATGGGATGGAAGAGACACTGTCTTGTTTTTATAATTATGCTGTGAATGTTTTGTGTTTGGTGATGGACTTGTGCATACATATGTGCTTAACTACTAGTTGATTCTTGATTGTTTTATGTTTTGACTTGGTACCAAGGGGTTGATGAAAATGTGGGGCCTTGGGATTGGTACATAGGTGTATGGGCGCCTATGGGACCATGGTGTTTGGTAAGGCTGGGAGCCTTGGACTTGGATTTGGTTTGGAATGACTGATCTTGAATATTAGTTGTTAATGCATGTTTGTATCACATTGTCCATATGTTCTTAGATTTGGTTATTATTCACAGCTTATGGTTTGATTTTGGTGTTTGAGTCTAAACCTATGACTCTCACCAACTTTATGTTGACGTGTTTTAGTGTCTCTTTCAGGTGAGAATGTGGTTAAGCTAGAGAATAGAAGTGGCTAGTTTTAGAGGCATTAGGAATGCATTTTAGAAGGAGATCCCCGTTCCTTCTTAATTTCTTTTGATTGTTTAATAAGTGATACTGTTGACACCTATATGTTTGCTTTGTTTATGTTAATCGTTTGTCTCGGGTAAGTGGTAGGACTGTTACCTACTTACCTAGATTCCTGCATTGTTGAGATATTGTCATGACTTTTGTGTCATCATTTTATTACATTTCTTATTTCATTTAGTTATCTCTATAGACACGCCATGTTGTGATGATATCCATACGTCGCACCCCATATTCCGCCATGGTGGGGTGTGACAGAGGTCCTGACGCGACTGCAGAGCAGTGCGTCCCAGCTGTCCCTCGGCCAGCAGAGCATGAATCTCTGCCACATCCTGTGCCTGGCGTGCAGCCAGTGCAGTGATCTGGGCCTGGATAGGGTCCACGCGCCTAGTACCCGAACCCTCGCCGACCTCAAAAGTAGAGTCGACAGGTGCCTCATACCTCCTCTTACGAGGCGGCAGAGACTCGGGTGCATAGTCCCGTAGCGAAGTCACTAGTGGTACAGGTGGTATGGCAGCACGTGGCTGAACCTCTTCCCCAGCGGGGGAAACAGGTGGAGTAGTAATAAGAGTAGCAACAAGAGCGGTGTCACCCGAAGCGTGATTGTCGTCTGTGTCGCTAGCAGATATCCATCCACATAAGACGGACGTCGGCGATACGGTAGCAGGAGTGTCAGTAGGTGAAGCCATAATGATCTAAAAATAATATCGTTTTAATTGACATAAGTATAAACTTACTCAAGTTAAAAGTTTTTGGGATAAAAATGATTAAATTATATATATTAGTGCCATTCAACATGACGATGTTAAAGGTTACGTTAATACTTATGAGATTAATTAACCGGATGTTAATAATCAATGCACAGGTAGCCACCTAAGAATGTATGCTCTACACTCTATATGCTTAACTATTCTAGTCCCGAAAATCCCAAAAGATTTTTAAAGCAATTATAGTCCAGTTTATATAAAAAATTTATTTTTATATTTATTTAAATTTTGTTCTGGTTCTTTATAACTATCGCTCTGATACCATTCTGTGACACCCCCAAATTGAGTCAAATGCAGCGGAAATAATATTTGGGTGTCACGTAGGTAGATCAACAGCAGATAGCGTATAAAGCGACAGATAAAAGATTATCATTACATTTATTACATAGATAAAAGTGCAAATAGTATTAAAATAGTCTTAAACATTGTTCAACAGTTTGAATTATTCCCCAGTTTATAAAACCCCAGATGAGCTCTATAAATGCAGCCTATCATGATGTTTGACTCCATGCAAACCATTACCTGCTTCAGTTTCCTGAGAAAACATGCTTAGAGAGTCAACATAAAGTTGGTGAATTCACAGGTTTAGTAAAATAAGTTTGGACAATAAATATTCACTGAAGTAGTAATGCACAAAGCATCAATACTTAAAAGTAATTACATTCCCATATTGCCTGAAACTGAGACTTGACAGTTAAGTACTTTTACAAATAAGGACCCTTCGCCTTATAAAAAGGCACCCATAAAGATAATAAGTGCTGACATGTGAAACATTTTTTGTCTTGGCCTAGGCACAGTGAGCATGACTCACCCAGATGGGGACGGTCAATCCCAAATAGATCTATTTATAACATTCAGGTAATTCAATAATTCTAACAGTTTCAGATGCACGGGTCATGCGGGTTCATATACAATAGGCAATGTAATCAAAGGTTTCACAGTTCAATTCATGTCCATAAAATAAAATATGTTGCATGTTTTCTTCCCCGTTAAAAGGTCTAAAAGTTTGTCAATATATAAAGTGGGGTCATGAACTCACCTCAGTAGTACAGCAATAGGTCAGTAGATAAATCTGATAAGATGCTCATGATACAGTCAACGACCTAAATAATTATAAGGTCTCAGTAAATGCATAACATAATGCATAAAAGTTTCAGAATAAATCTGTGCATGCTTAGACTGGTTTTAAGCATTTATTACGATACTTGTACTTTGGCTCATCGTTGTACAAGTTATAGTAGTATTTATTTTAAGTATAAAATAAATAATAATGTTAAATTAATTAATCTATTTAATTAATTCTCTTGTACTTATGTTGTTTATAAAACACTTTAAATATTTATAAAAGTTAGTTTTATATATATTTAAGGTAATAGAAAATAAATATAATTAATATATTAATTTTATAAGTTAATCATTTTTAATTTATATTTAATATATAAATAAGGTTTATAAAACGCATAACATTTTAATTCAATTCCACGTTTCTGTAGTGTTTATAATTATTAAATTATAAGTTTGGAAAAATAACAAATGTTATGTTTATGTAAGTTTTACGTTTTAAATATCGGGTATAAATATATAGAAATTTTAGGGTTCGTTATACTTTGGGTAAATTACATTTTTGTCCCTCTATTTAAATAATTACCCGTGGTTAAATTACTTTTATACCCCTAGGATTTCTAAATATTTCAAGTAATTACAATATTGGTCCCTCCCTGGTTACACGTGTAACTAGGGTTTGTTTAAGTTTCATAAAATTGCAAATTTGGTCCCTATAGTATTCGGCTTATATTAGTGTTTATTATAAGTTTCACAAATGCCCCTAGGGCTTATATAAGTTTACTATAATATCCTTAGGGTTTATCTAGGGCTTGATATAGTTTACTATAATGGCAAAATAGGTCCCTAGGGCTTATATTAAGTTTCGGTAAATGGCAAAGGTAATCCCTAGGTTTTTATTAAGTTAAACAATTTACCCTAACGCCTTAGTAATTTCATTTAGGTCCTTTTTGTTAACTTGAAGTTTCGGATAGTGTCCAAAACACCCCCTTAACTCTCGGCTAACTACAAAAGTGACCCTAAGGTTTATATTTAATAAGTGTGAAAACACTTATCCTTTTACCACTTATTTCCAATAATAACAAAACCAAAACGTGTATTTTATGTCGTAAAAGTCGGGATTATGCGTGGTTTGTGTTTTAATTGTGTTTTAGGACCAAAAGATGCAAAAGGAAGAAAACATGGGCTATCACGGGCTTATATCGAAGAAAAAGACTAAAGACGAATGATAGGTGTGAAAACACCCATCCTTTTTACCACTTAATTGCAATAATAACCGAGACAAAACGTGTATTTTATGTCATTTATGTCAGAATTATGCGTGGTTTGTGTTTTTGTTGTGATTTAGGACGAAAAGGTGAAAAGTGGAGAAAACACGGCATTCACGGGCTTTTATCGAAGAAAAAGACGAAAGATGAAGTCGAAAGATCAAAAGTGGAAAAAGAACGGAAGTCCAAGACCAATTCTGAAGATTTATCGAAGAAAAAGTCAAAGACGGAAGTTTACTAAAAAGCCGAAGAACTCGAGTCTTATTTATGAAGAAAATACAAGACGAGTTCGAAGAAATCCCAAGACAAAGTCCAAGTATTAAGAAGATTAACAAAAGATTAAAGAGATCAAGGACCTAAGTGTGCAATTAAGAGAAAGAAGAAAGAGGGAGGAAGCTTCCTAAGCTCCTCCCTACTCACCCCTATAAATAGCAACCAACCTCATTTGTTGAGAGTTGTTGGTGGCTTGACAAGCCACTCTTCCACCATTTTCATTTTCTTGTCATTTCATTTCTTTCACTTTAATTAAATGTTATGCACTTTTAATCATTTAATTTTCAAGTAAGTTTTCATCATTTAATCTTTAATCTTTAATCTTTACTTTTCTTGTCTTAATCTCTCATCTTCCTTTCTTGATTATAATCTACTTTTGGTGCGATTCACATTTGATCCGTGTTGTTCATTCATGTTTTCGCACTTAAAAGTTCATTTCTTTATGTTTTGATTCAAAAGTTTGTTTCTTTTAAGTTTGGTTAAGTTATATTTGTGCTTATTCGATTTATTTCACTTGAGATTCGTGCTAGTTTTGGTTAGAAGCTTATTTTCATAGCTTTTTGATCTAGCTTATATTTCGGATCAAAGCAACCAATCGGAAAGGGTTTTAAAACCCTTTTCCGACCACTGTTTTCCGACCACTGTGTTCTGACCACTACTTTCCGACCGAGCCACCCCTTCATTCCGATCTGATGATCGGAAAAGGGTTATGGAAGATTCCGATTATGGCATTGGCATTCCGATGGTAAGCACATTTCCATATTCCGATTGGAGCATTCGACAAAATTCCGATTTATTAATTTTCCCATTTTCCGATTACAACTTAGTTCCCAACATTCCGATTGGTGGTCTTGTGGGTATTCTGGTCGCTACCTATTCCCACATTCCGATCACTCCCAATCGGAATACATTCCGATTGGAACGCTTTTTGGGTGTATTCCGATTTGGGTGGTTTTGGTTTGTTTTAATATTTTGTTTTAGTTAAAGTGTTGATTTCTCTCGTCTTATTTTCTTTAAGTCATTTTAATCTCGCTTTGTGTTTTTTTTTATTTAATTCTCGATTTACTTTTTCGCTTAGTTTTACTTTTACGTCATTCAAGTTCTCGTCATTTACTTTTTACGTTTTTAATATGCACCGTTTACGTTTCACTTAGTTGTAGTCTTAATTACTTGTTATTTATTTTTAAGTCTTGCACATTTATTTCTCCAAAACCAAAAATATTTGTTTAACCAAGAACAACTAATCTCACACAATCAACCGGAAATCGATTCAAAGAGATACCGAGAAAACGAACTTTCAACGAGTAAAATCTCAGTTATTAAATGGCGCCGCTGCCGGCTCTTTTCGTGAGGATCTAAGGTTTTTTGTGAGAGACGCGTTGGCTTTTGGGATCCGTTCACTCGTGAACGTTATTTTTCGTATTCAAAAATTTTCAAAAATCCAAAAACATTTGAAAAATCATAAAAAGCATTTCTTTTTCAAAGTTTTGCACCAAAAATATTCTTCTTGCTCATCTATCTTTCTTTATGGATTCTTATGTCCATTGCATCGGTTGTGCGAGACGATTGTACGGGAACGACTCTTGTCAATGGTGTACATGTGAGCGGTGCGGAAACGATATCAAAGATACACAATTAATACCAGGATTTTGTCCTTTGTGCCACTCACTTAATTCGTCCTTTTTGAATCCACCTACTCTTTCCCCGTGCATCTATTGTGGAAGCGATTCTCATTGGCATGTTTCGTGCCCGGTTCGATACCCGTATGATCACGGGCAAGAACCGGGGTACAAGTATGACAATGAAAATAGCTATCCACAAGACGCACCCAGTCTTTCTCCTCACCCGTTCTGCAACAACTGTGGGGGTCCTCACGATACCTATTATTGTAAACCAATGAATTGTTATGAGCCAAATCCGTGCCCTTAGTTTTCTTCACAAGTGGATTATTATGAACCAAACCCGGTTTATAATTCTTCTCAACCGATGAACTACTATGAGCCACAACCATGCTATAATTCAGGTTTTCAACATTTTGAACCCCCACAGCACATCATCGATCATCAACCTTTCTTCGAACAATTGAGCCCCCACGAACAATGGAACTCTCTTGTTAAGCAAAGTCAACAAATTCAAGAAACTTTCAACAAGATCATCGAAAAATGGCAAGAGGATCAACGACAAGAGCAAATATCGAATATCGAGACTTATATTCCTCCTCCGGTGTATCCATACTATTATGATGATGACGAGGATGATGTCTATGATCTCAACCCATCCTCTGAGATTACTACTCCTATTCTTGATAACACCAATGCGTCTAAGGATAGTGATACTTCGAGTGAGATTCGTGATTTTGGTCTTGAAGAATTCTTTGATGAGGTTTGTGATATTCCGACTTTTGTTGAATGTAAGGATGAGGTCGCTTTTAATGATGAATTCCAATTCGAGCCTGAGATTGCGGAAATTATCGAACGAGAGCTAGCTCTTTTACCTCCGCTTCCTCCTACAAGCGAGGTCGATTTTTCCAACATCGATGCCGAACTTGATGAGTTGGAGCGTCTTATTTTTCATAATAATGACGAACCAACTCACTTGACCAAACATCCTATTCTCGAGGAGTTACCTAATCAACACTCCTCCACTGAGAATTACGTTTACCACATTCGTGCGGATTTAACTTATCAACAATCCCCACAAATGAATGATGGTTTCGTACTTGATCGTGATCTTTTCGAGCGAGTTTCTGAAATCCTCAATGATGGGAACGACAAACCTTGGTTTGACGCACCTATCTATGATGACGAAATCGAAGAGATTAACGTTCATGAGGATGAGTGCTTTGACCCGGGGGGTGCCATTGATTATTTTATGCTTGATGACCTTACGGCTTTGCCGCTTGCTGCTGAGCATCCATTGTCTTTGGGGGATGACAATGTGCATCCTTTACCCACCCCACCTCCCGTGGATCATTACCTCACATACTTCTCGTATGTTGAGCGGACCTTTCCCCCATTTAAGACTTATTCCCCCGCCTCCCCTTTGTTGATGTCCACCGGGAACGAGGACAAGGTCTTTGATCCCGGTATTACATTCGAGGCTTCCCCATGGACCATTTAATTCGGGGACGAGTCAGGCTCGTGACTCGGTCAACAAAAACACGCGCTTTTTGGGAGGCAACCCAATTATCTATCTTTCCTGTTTTCACCATAAGTGTAGGGGGGAGCCCCGTGGTGTTTCTTGCTTTCTTTCTTATCATGTGCAGGGATTAGAGCTTCAAAGACACACTCTTGATGACTTTTGACGAACCGTGATTCCGTGTTCCCTTCTTCCCGGTTCTATCCTAAACTCTTTTCGATTCACTATTTTATATTTTCTCAATATTATAATAGGAATCTCTTTAGTTGTCTTTTCCTTAGCGAGATTTAAACAAAAGTGCACAATGTCCTAAGTGTAGGGGAGTTTACTCCCACATGCTTAAACATTGAGGACAATGTTTATATTAAGTGTAGGGGGGACTTCTATCGAAGTTAAGTGGTCTTTTCCTTGTATTTGTCCTCATTTTAACCGGAAAATTTGATTTTTCGACATTTTTCAAAATTTTTAATCTATTTTGGCCTAGTTGTATAGTTGTATTTGCCTTTGTTATGTTTCCTTTGCTAGAATAAATTTTTAATAAAGTGGTTTAGATTTTCTTAGTCGTGAACATTTTGACTCAACCCGAGTTTACTTGCCTAAGTTTACTCTAGCTAGTATCCTTAACGTGTTTAAGTCAAGTTTTGCTAGGCTTTTATATAGGGAGCTATAAAACGCGAAAGTCTTAACTCTCACGGGTTAAGAACAAGAACTTTTCGCAAGTTCCTATAATTGATCCTAGAGAGTCGTTTATCAAAGGAACTTTAAAACGCGATTTCTAAACTTGAAAAAGTCTAAGAATTTGCAAGATCCTATAGGCGACTCGAAAACCCAAAACTTTGATTTAATAGGCTAAGCATCCACGAGTCTCATTCATTGAGATTTTAAACTGTGGAGAACGAGAGATGATAGAGTCAATTATAAGTTCGGTATTCTTTCGTGAATTTATGTGAGTTAATTATGAGCCTATTCTCCCTCCGCTTGTTAATAAATTAATCTGCTAATAAATAAGGTTGTACGATTTAAAAGGTTACTTAGCTTCTAGCCCCAGATCGTTTAAAAGTTGCTCGGTAATGACGAGAGTTCATAGCCAAGGCATAACTTATGAAGCGGGGCGCGAAGATTGGCAAGTCCAAAAAGGCCCTAACAAGGCATGAGGGCTACATTTTGTTGCTAAAGATCCAAAAGTGATGTGAAGAATCATTTATCGAAAATCAATATGAAGGATCGAGACACACGACGAAAAGCAAGAACTCCCCAAAAGTCATGGAGAAGTCTATCCGAAAAGACCCTAACAAGGTATGAGGATAAATAGATCCAAGTCCTAAAAGGAGGTGGATCGTTGTATATCAAAGTCCAAAATAAAGATTGGAGAAAAATGAAGAAGTCGTGGTCTAAAGATGAAGAATTTCTCAAAACTTCAAGTGAAGAAATTCCTATTATGAAGAGAAGACCATTATTTCATGAACGTCTCTCAAGATTCGAAGTATGAAGTCGCTGCCAAATATCGGCCCGAGAAAGGTCTCAAATCGCGAACCAAGTTATGCCAAGATATGAACTTTCTGATATCCCGAGAAGCAGTTTTAAAAGATTTGGTCCTTTAGCTAACTATTGATTAAATCGTTCACCTTATTTTCGGACTAAATAACTATCGAAATAAGTCAAACAATGCATCCTCGTGATCATTCAAGACAAAAATAAAATATAAGAGATACACCTAGGAATAAGGGAGTCTAAGTGAATAATTGGCCCACATGAGTTCGTGATAGTTTGCTAACTTATAATAAAAATGATCTCGTTTTTAAGCTTGGTATGGGGAACGTGAAACTTGAGGATGATAAACGTTCATGGCTGCCAAAACCCCAGGTATGTTTTTGATTTCTTTACTTTGTATGTTTATTTTTCTATCTCTTTAATAAAGGCCAATGTGGATTGATTATGATGAAAAGTGTAAACTTGCTTTGTAACTAATGCATTGCATGAGGACATTGCAATGGTTAAGTGTAGGGGATTTGATAGGTGTGAAAACACCCATCCTTTTTACCACTTAATTGCAATAATAACCGAGACAAAACGTGTATTTTATGTCATTTATGTCAGAATTATGCGTGGTTTGTGTTTTTGTTGTGATTTAGGACGAAAAGGTGAAAAGTGGAGAAAACACGGCATTCACGGGCTTTTATCGAAGAAAAAGACGAAAGATGAAGTCGAAAGATCAAAAGTGGAAAAAGAACGGAAGTCCAAGACCAATTCTGAAGATTTATCGAAGAAAAAGTCAAAGACGGAAGTTTACTAAAAAGCCGAAGAACTCGAGTCTTATTTATGAAGAAAATACAAGACGAGTTCGAAGAAATCCCAAGACAAAGTCCAAGTATTAAGAAGATTAACAAAAGATTAAAGAGATCAAGGACCTAAGTGTGCAATTAAGAGAAAGAAGAAAGAGGGAGGAAGCTTCCTAAGCTCCTCCCTACTCACCCCTATAAATAACAACCAACCTCATTTGTTGAGAGTTGTTGGTGGCTTGACAAGCCACTCTTCCACCATTTTCATTTTCTTGTCATTTCATTTCTTTCACTTTAATTAAATGTTATGCACTTTTAATCTTTTAATTTTCAAGTAAGTTTTCATCATTTAATCTTTAATCTTTAATCTTTACTTTTCTTGTCTTAATCTCTCATCTTCCTTTCTTGATTATAATCTACTTTTGGTGCGATTCACATTTGATCTGTGTTGTTCACTCATGTTTTCGCACTTAAAAGTTCATTTCTTTATGTTTTGATTCAAAAGTTTGTTTCTTTTAAGTTTGGTTAAGTTATATTTGTGCTTATTCGATTTATTTCACTTGAGATTCGTGCTAGTTTAGGTTACAAGCTTATTTTCATAGCTTTTTGATCTAGCTTATATTTCGGATCAAAGCAACCAATCGGAAAGGGTTTTAAAACCCTTTTCCGACCACTGTTTTCCGACCACTGTGTTCCGACCACTACTTTCCGACCGAGCCACCCCTTCATTCCGATCTGATGATCGGAAAAGGGTTATGGAAGATTCTGATTATGGCATTGGCATTCCGATGGTAAGCACATTTCCATATTCCGATTGGAGCATTCGACAAAATTCCGATTTATTAATTTTCCCATTTTCCGATTACAACTTAGTTCCCAACATTCCGATTGGTGGTCTTGTGGGTATTCCGGTCGCTACCTATTCCCACATTCCGATCACTCCCAATCGGAATACATTCCGATTGGAACGCTTTTTGGGTGTATTCCGATTTGGGTGGTTTTGGTTTGTTTTAATATTTTGTTTTAGTTAAAGTGTTGATTTCTCTCGTCTTATTTTCTTTAAGTCATTTTAATCTCGCTTTGTGTTTTTTTATTTAATTCTCGATTTACTTTTTCGCTTAGTTTTACTTTTATGTCATTCAAGTTCTCGTCATTTACTTTTTACGTTTTTAATATGCACCGTTTACGTTTCACTTAGTTGTAGTCTTAATTACTTGTTATTTATTTTTAAGTCTTGCACATTTATTTCTCCAAAACAAAAAATATTTGTTTAACCAAGAACAACTAATCTCACACAATCAACCGGAAATCGATTCGAAGAGATACCGAGAAAACGAACTTTCAACGAGTAAAATCTCAGTTATTAACGAAGTCAAAAGATCGAGAATGCAAAAAAAAGAACAGAAGTCCAAGGCCTATTCTGAAGATTTATCGGAGAAAAAGTCTAAAGACGGAAGTTTAATGAAGTCGAAGAACTCAAGTCTAATTATAGAAGAAAATTATAAGACGAGTTCAACTTATATCGACAAATCTCGAGACGACGTCGAGAAATACAAAGAAATTAAGTCGAGTCGAGACGAGAAGAAAGAAAGAAGATAGCTTAAGCATGTAATCTCCCCATCTCCTATAAATACCCTCCTAATATGTCATTAGGAGGGTGTTAGGTGGTTAGTTTTTAGGAGTTGTAGTTAATTTTTAGTTTTTAAGTGTGTTTTTTAATTTCTCTCTAGTTTTCCTTTCAAGCTTATTAAATCTTTTCATTAATCTTGTAATCTTTTGATATTAATCTTTAATCAGTCAAGCTTATTTTCTTAATTCTCATTCTACCTTTCTTAATCTTTTTCCTAATCTTGATAATCATGTAGTTAATCTCATCTCTTTGATTATGTGATTGATTTATTTATGTGATTGATCTTTTAGTTTTGATGTGGTGGATGTTTTGAGCTTATTGTGGTTATTGATCTTCTAGTGTTTAGCTTATTTTTTATTAAGTTGGTTTGATAGATTAATAGATTTGCTTATTAGTTGATTTTAAATGTTTTGATTATTTAGTGTTTTTATAATTTTTAATTTGTGGCTTATTTAGTTCTTCTTAAAATTTATTTGGTTAAAGTTTTGGTTAATTGCTTGTTTGGTTCGTGCTTATTCGTAGCTTATTTCTTTAGTTTTGATATTACTGTTTATCTATATCTGTGCTCTAACTTTTTCGGATTAGGGTTAATTTTTCCGAAATTACCATTTTTCTGAATTTATCATTTCTATGAAATTGTCATTTCTCTGAGATACCATTTTACTGAAAAAGTCTTTATTCCGAAAATACCATTTTAATGAAAAAGTCTTTATTCCGAAAACCATCATTTTTCTAAAAATCTCTTTATTTCGAAAACCCCACTTTTTCTGAAAACATGCATTATTCCGAAGATCTACTTTTTTGAAAAGTCCTTTATTCCGAAAACTCAATTTTTCTGAAAAGTTCATTTATTCTGAAAATCCTATTTTTTCGGAAAACCTTCTTTATTCCGAAAAACTCCTTTTTCTGAAAACACCATTTTTTTGAAAAGATCATTTTTCCGAAAACATTATTTTTTCTGAAAAGTTCTTTATTCCGAAAATCCTATTTTTCTGAAAAAACATTTATTCCGAAAACACTCCTTTTTCTGAAAAGTCCTTTATTCCGAAAACATCCCTTTTTTCTGAAATTTCAATTATCTTGTTTCAGACCTAGTTAAATTGTTAGTTTTCTGAATTGTTTCTATTTTTCAAACTTTAATTTTTCCCGATTTTTTTACTTAGCATTGTTTTAACTTAGATTAAATTTTCAAGCTTTCAACGACATTTTTATTTTTAGCTTAAAGTAGATAACCAAACCCTTTTATTTTTCCACCAAGAACGACTGAGTCGCACTTTCTTCCAATAATCAATTCGAAAATATCGGTTTTATGAACTTTCATACGAGGCTGAAAAACCTTGTATTAAATGGCGCCGCTGCCGGCTCTTTTCGTTAAGATTAACGGTTTTAAGTGAGAGACTCGTTGGATTTTGGGATCCGTTTATCTTTGAACGTTATTTTCCTTGCTTTAAAATTTTTAAAAATCCATAAAATTAAACAAATTTCAAAAATACAAAAAAAATAAAAAAATATAGAAAAACATATAAAAACCAAAAATATTTCTTGTCTATTTTTATATTTCTTTTGTAGGTGTGCATGCGTACTCGTGCTCGTAAGAATAAAGTAGCTCAAGCCGAAGTCATTACTCCACCTATTGTCACCATGGACAATCAACCAATGATCGAGCTTTTGCAATCGCACGTAGAGGGCAACACCGATGCTATTGTCATACCCGAGATTGGATCCAACAACTTTGAGCTCAAATCCGGCTTCATTCAAATGGTCTCTGCTCAACCATTCTTGGGGCGTACACTTGATGATCCTCATGACCATATTAAAAGGTTTCTTCAACTCACTAATACGGTCAAGTTTAATGGGGTTTCACAAGAGGTAATTCGCTTGCAACTTTTTCCTTTCTCCTTAGAAGGACAAGCCCGACATTGGCTTGATAAGGAACCGCCACAAAGTATTCTTACGTGGTCGGATTTAGAGACCAAATTCATCAACAACTTTTTCCCACCCTCACGTACTACCGCTTTGCGGAATGAAATCATTAACTTTGAACAAAATTACGGTGAGACATTTAGTGAATCTTGGGACCGTTTTAAGGAACTTTTAAGAAAGTGTCCACAACATGGTTTCACAAAAGTGCATCAAATTAACACTTTTTACAATGGTTTAAGCATGAATGACCAAGATTCACTAAATAGTGCCTCGGGGGGTAATATTTTGGTTAAGTCTTCTAATGCCGCATGGGATATTATTGAGAATAAATCTAAAGTGCAAACCAAAAGTGTTTTGGCTAATGTGGCTAGTGCTAGCACTAATGACACCGAAAGAAGACTTGATAAGCTTACTACGGTTGTTGAAGCACTTGCTTTACAAGCCGTTAACAATTCCAAAAACAAAAATGCTATTAATATAACTTGTGAAACTTGTGGTGGGCCACACTCTTATGCTAATTGTGATAAAGCTTATGATCAATCTCACGGGGACGTGTATGCTTACAACACCACCGAGAGAGTTCATTTCAAGCCTAATGTCGATGTTAATCACTTGTCTTACAACTCGACAAATTACTTGGCTCCACCCGGTTTTCAACAAAGACCACCACAACCTAACCAAAACAACCAAGGGCCACCAAGAGCCAATATTCAAGGAAATACCAACATGAGGGGCTCAAATGCAAATCAGGGTAACTATCACATGCAAAACCAAGGTTTTCAACACCAAGGTTTCAGTCCTCAAGGTTTTCCACCTTATAACCAATACCCAAACCAAAGTTTTCAACAACAAGGGTTCAATGTACCTCATCCACCAATGGACTTGGTTTCGCAAAAATTGAATGAGCATGAGAAAATCATGCAAGCAATGCAAGAATCTACTAGACAAATTCAAGAGTCAACGGATAGGAGATTCGTTCAAATGTTACAAACCCTTCGTCCCCAAGGTGCTCTTCCTTCTACCACCGAAACAAACACTAGAGCTAATGTGAGTGCTATTACTACTCGAAGTGGAGCAACCTTAGTAGGACCTTCTACCCCACCTCCCGTTACTCCATCTACACCTCCTCAACCCCCATTTATCACTCCTACTACCACACCTAGTACTAGTTCTCCATTACCGTCTCCACCTATTAATGAAGAAGTGCCCAAGCAAAACCCTCCACCAACCCCACCTACCACCTCTAAACCTTCTATTTCTCAACCTTCAACATCTCAACCTTTACCTGCTACACCTACACCACCTAAACCCAATATCCCTTATTCTTCTCGCTTAGACAAGTACCAATTGCTCACCAAGGATGATATTCAAGTGTCCAACTTTTTGAAGAAGATTTCGGGACTGACCATCACCTTTAGCCTTGTTGAAGCTCTAGCGCAAATGCCTAAATTTGTTAAGATGTTTAAGGAGTTGCTTAATAAGAAGGAGAAGATGGCCGAGTTTGTTAATACTCGATTGAATGAAAATTGTTCTGCCGTCCTTCTTAAAGAACTTCCGGAGAAACTTGGAGATCCCGGTCGTTTTGTGTTGCCTTGCATTTTTAACAAAACCGAAGAATTTGCTGCCTTAGCTGATCTCGGAGCAAGTATAAATTTGATGCCTTTAAGTGTTTGGAAAACACTATCATTACCCGACCTTACTCCAACGAAAGTGACTCTTGAGCTAGCAAATCGCACTCTCGCTTACCCCGTTGGTATTGCCGAAGATGTGTTCATTAAAGTTGGCACCTTCACTTTTCCGGTCGACTTTGTTGTTGTTGATTATGAAATGGAACCTCGTATTCCGTTAATACTTGGTCGGCCATTTTTGAGAACCGGAAAAGCTCTTGTCGATGTTGTCGAAGGTGAGCTAATCTTAAGAGTCGGAATGATGCTCAAGTTTTTAAGATGGGGAAGATTACAAGTAAGAAAAATGGAAAAGAATCCGCAAAAATGATAAATGTGCTTCAAGCAGAGCTTACTCCTACTTTCGAAAGTTTTAAGCTTGATGACTTTGTTGTATATGATAATCCTATTTTCGAGTCTTCCCATGACAATCCACTTTTTCAAGACGATGTGGATGATTTTAATGATTCTCTCCCCAAATTGGATCCCCCACCAATCTATGGGTCTCCATCGATCTATGATGACTCTAGTTCCGATGAGGATGATTCTACTGCTTTTGTTTCGGAGTATCTAGACATGCCAACTTATGCTGATTTTGATGATGCTGATACTCTCTCGAGTGATTCTTCTCATAATGACCTTATTCCTACTTTTGAGGAAGATCCTCCACCAAACACTATTGATACTTTGGACAATTACTCATTTGAGGAAGATTTTGCTACTTTTCTCAATACCTACTTCCCCAATGAGAGTGATGCTCCTCCTTTGGACTTTGATGATTATGGTCTTTATCCTCCTTTGGATATGAAGAAACCTGTTTCAACGGAGAAGAAGCTGGCCGATACCGATATCAGTAGCACCTATGTCTTGACACCTCTCTATCCTCCCTCTGAGGATGAGATTGTGCGATTTATGTGCGGATATTCTTCAAGGTTTGCTGAGCCTGAGTGTTATTTTCCCCTAAAGGAAAAGGTGTTCGATCCCGGTATTGAAATTTTCAAGCCATCTGAGTATCCATATGATGAAATAAAAGGAAAGACTTTTGGAACTTATGGAGATATGCTTGCCCATCATCACCCTTACTACCACCGTGCTCCATCTTTGCTTATGGGAACCTTGCCTATTCTTCTTTGGCTTGCCTTGTTCGCCTTAAGCTTGTGCTATTTGATGGACGAAAACCATGTATTTGACCCCGGTGGATGTTCTTCAAGGTTCTTCCTATGCTAATCAAGGTCGAGTCAGGCTCACGACTCGGGTAACAAAAACAAGCGCTTCTCGGGAGGTAACCCGATTATCTATCTATCCTTTACCGTTTTCATAATAAGTGTAGGGGAGCCCCGTATGTGTTTGTTGTCTTGTTTCTTCTTCTGTGCAGGGATTAAAGCTTCAAAGATCTATTCTCGATGACTCTTGACGAACCGTGATTCCGTGTACCCGTCTTTCCGGTTTTATCCTAAACTCTTTTGATTCTCTATTTTATATTTTCCAATATTACAATAGGAATCACTTTAGTTGTCTCTTCCTTCGCAAGATTTAAACAACGTGCACAATGTCCTAAGTGTAGGGGAGGTAACTTCCACATGCTTAAACATTGAAGACAATGTTTATATTAAGTGTAGGGGGACTTCTATCGAAGTTAAGTGGCCTTTTCCTTGTTTTTGTCCTCATTTTAACCGGAAAATTGATTTTTCGACATTTTCCAAAAATTTTAATCTATTTTGGCCTTGTAATTTTTCTTTGCTATCGTTATTTACTTTCTTTGTTAGAATAAATTTCAATAAAGTGGTTTTAATTTTTAAACGTTTTGAATCTTTTGACTCAACCCGAGTTTACTTATCTAAGTTTACTCTAGCTAGTATCCTTAACGTGTTTAAGTCAAGTTTTGCTAGGCTTTTATATAAGGAACTTTAAAACGCGAAAGTCTTAACTCTCACGGGTTAAGAACAAGAACTTTTCGCAAGTTCCTATAATTGATCCTAGAGAGTCGTTTTTCAAGGGAACTTTAAAATGCGAATTCTAAACTTGAAAAAGTCTAAGAGTTTGCAAGATCCTATAGATGACTCGAAAACCCAAAACTTTAATTTTGATTGGCTAAGCATCCACGAGTCTCATAATTTGAGATTTTAAATTGTGGAGAACGAGAGATGATAGAGTCAATTATAAGTTTGATATTCTTTCGTGAATTTATGTGAGTTGATTATAAGCATATTCTCCCATCGCTTGCTAATAAATTTATCTGCAATAAATAAGGTTGTACGATTTGAAAAGTTATTTAGCTTCTAGCACAAGATCGTTTAAAAGTTGCTCGGTATTAAATAGAGTTCATAGCCAAGGCATAACTTATTGAAGCGGGATGCGAAGATTGGCGAGTCCGAAAAGGCCCTAACAAGGCATGAGGGCTACATTTTGTTGCTAAAGATCCAGAAGTGATGTGAAGAATCATTTATCGAAAATCAATATAAAGGATCGAGACACACGACGAAAAGCAAATACTCCCCTAAAGATCACGGAGAAGTCTATCTGAAAAGACGCTAGCAAGGTATGAGGATAAATAGATCCAAGTCCTAAAAGGAGGCGGATCGTTGTATATCAAAGTCCAAAATAAAGATTGGAGAAAAATGAAGAAGTCGTGGTCCAAAGATGAAGAATCTCTCAAAACTTCAAGTGAAGAAATTCCTATTATGAAGAGAAGACCATAATTTCATGAACGTCTCTCAAGATTTGAAGTATGAAGTCACTGCCAAATATCGGTCCGAGAAAGGTCTCAAATCGTGAAGCGAGTTATGCCAAGATATGAACTTTATGAGGTCCCGAGAAGCAGTTTTAAAAGATTTTTTCCTTTAGCTAACTATTGATTAAATCGTCCCACTTTATTTTCAGCTTAAATAACTATCGAAATAAGTCAAACAATGCATCCTCATAATCATTTAAGACAATATTAAAATATAAGAGATACACCTAGGAATAAGGGAGTCTAAGTGAATAATTGGGCCACATGAGTTTGTGTTAGTTTGCTAACTTATAATAACAACGATCTCGTTTTTAAGATTGGTATGGGGAACGTGAAACTTGATAATGATGAACATTCATGACTACCTAAAACCCCAATGTAAGTCTTTGATTTCTTTACTTGTTTTGTTCTTTTAGTTTTCTTAGTGGTTAGTATTTAATAAAGGCCAAGGTAGGTTATCTATGATGAAAAATGTAAAACGTGCTTTGAAATTAGTGCATTGCATGAGGATATTGCAATAGTCAAGTGTAGGGGATTTAATAAGTGCGAAAACACTTATCCTTTTACCACTTATTTCCAATAATAACAAAACCAAAACGTGTATTTTATGTCGTAAAAGTCGGAATTATGCGTGGTTTGTGTTTTTATTGTGGTTTAGGACCAAAAGATGCAAAAGGAAGAAAACATGGGCTATCACGGGCTTTTATCGAAGAAAAAGACTAAAGACGAAGTCAAAAGATCGAGAATGCAAAAAAAGAACGGAAGTCCAAGGCCTATTCTGAAGATTTATCGAAGAAAAAGTCTAAAGACGGAAGTTTAATTAAGTCGAAGAACTCAAGTCTCATTATAGAAGAAAATTATAAGACGAGTTCAACTTATATCGACAAATCCCGAGACGACGTCGAGAAAGACAAAGAAATTAAGTCGAGTCGAGACGAGAAGAAAGAAAGAAGATAGCTTAAGCATGTAATCTTCCCACCTCCTATAAATACCCTCCTAATATGTCATTAGGAGGGTGTTAGGTGGTTAGTTTTTAGGAGTTGTAGTTAATTTTTAGTTTTTAAGTGTGTTTTTAATTTCTCTCTAGTTTTCCTTTCAAGCTTATTAAATCTTTTCATTAATATTGTAATCTTTTGATATTAATCTTTAATCAATCAAGCTTATTTTCTTAATTCTCATTCTACCTTTCTTAATCTTTTTCCTAATCTTGATAATCATGTAGTTAATCTCATCTCTTTGATTATGTGATTTATTTATTTATGTGAGTGATCTTTTAGTTTTGATGTGGTGGATGTTTTGAGCTTATTGTGGTTATTGATCTTCTAGTGTTTAGCTTATTTTTGATTAAGTTGGTTTGATAGATTTATAGATTTGCTTATTAGTTGATTTTAAATGTTCTGATTATTTAGTGTTTTTATAATTTTTAATTTGTGGCTTATTTAGTTCTTCTTAAAATTTAATTGGTTAAAGTTTTGGTTAATTGCTTGTTTGGTCCGTGCTTATTCATAGCTTACTTCTTTAGTTTTGATATTACTGTTTATCTGTATCTGTGATCTAACTTTTTCGGATTAGGGTTAATTTTTCCGAAATTACCATTTTTCTGAATTTATCATTTCTATGAAATTGTCATTTCTCTGAAATACCATTTTACTGAAAAAATCTTTATTCCTAAAATACCATTTTACTGAAAAAGTCTTTATTCCGAAAACCATCATTTTTTTGAAAATCTCTTTATTCCGAAAACCCCACTTTTTCTGAAAACATGCATTATTCCGAAGATCTACTTTTTCTGAAAAGTCCTTTATTCCGAAAACTCCATTTTTTCTGAAAAGTTCATTTATTCCGAAAATCCTATTTTTTCTGAAAACCTTCTTTAATCCGAAAAACTCCTTTTTCTGAAAACATCATTTTTTCTGAAAAGATCATTTTTCCGAAAACATTACTTTTTCTGAAAAGTTCTTTATTCTGAAAATCCTATTTTTCTGAAAAAGCATTTATTCCGAAAACACTCCTTTTTCTGAAAAGTCCTTTATTCCGAAAACATCCTTTTTTTTCTGAAATTTCAATTATCTTGTTTC
Source organism: Glebionis coronaria (assembly GCA_025667525.1). NCBI lineage: Eukaryota > Viridiplantae > Streptophyta > Magnoliopsida > Asterales > Asteraceae > Glebionis > Glebionis coronaria. The sequence goes on along the minus strand of CM046879.1, from coordinate 139,132,796 downwards.
AGACCTAGTTAAATTGTTAGTTTTCTGAATTGTTTCTATTTTTCAAACTTTAATTTTTCCCGCTTTTTTTTACTTAGCATTGTTTTAACTTAGATTAAATTTTCAAGCTTTCAACGACATTTTTATTTTTAGCTTAAAATAGATAACCAAACCCTTTTATTTTTCCACCAAGAACGACTGAGTCGCACTTTCTTCTAATAATCAACTCGAAAAGATCGGTTTTACGAACTTTCATACGAGGCTAAAAAACCTTGTATTAATATTTTTAGTAAATAAGTTTCTATACTTGTTCATTTAGATCCCTACACTTAGTAAAATTACAAATCCAACCCGAAAGTATTATATTTCCCCTTTTAACCCGAAACATTATAGATTTACTATTTTAACCCAAAGTTTCATAGATCTTTCATTCTAATACAAAACATTTATAGATCTACTATTTTTAACCCAAAACTTTATAATGTTATATTTTTGACACCAAAAGTTTTAAATAAATATTATATAGTAATAATGAAGATTTATTTAGGCAACTTACTATAGTGACCTTAAAACTAAATCTTATAAGGCACAAATAGTGAGATTAACATTTTAAGGCAACTATAATATAGATCTAATGTTTCTAGTCACATTTAAACATTACAAGTTTAACCCATATTGAATCATGGGATTAAAACCCACGTCCAATATATGCATGGACATGTCTTTCATAGTTTTTCAAGTTTAACTAGTCCATAGTGATATGTTCATCATGGTTATTAAGATTTTGCATCATGTGAACCCATGGCACAATTTTAGCCGTGACCTATATAAGGTCTAGGGTTTCATATTTTTGTTTTAACATTAAGTTTTACAAGAAATAACCATTTGTATGTTAAAGTGAATGAAAGTAATATATAGAAAGATAGGTTTTAGGTTTGACTTACTTGTTTAGATAGGTTTAGGAGTGGATCGGAGAATGAGTAAGAACAAGTGATAAGCTTTCAACAATGGAGATCCTAGTAACAAAGATGTAGCTGTGGGCTTCAATGGTATGGCTAGGGCTTCTTTTCTTGCTTCAAGGATCAAGATACTTGTACAGTGAACTAATGATTAACCTTCATGTAGTATGAGACATGATTTTAGGAGTAGGAAAGGAGTTTGAAGGTCTTGTTAATGGTGGAAATGGTTTGAGCCGTAGGTTAAGAGAGAGAGAGAGATGTGAGATTCTTAGTTTCAAGCGAATTATGTTGGTGAGGGTGTGTGTTCCGGCTTATGAAGAAAGAGAAGGATCCAAGTGAGATCCTTGTTTGTCCTATGAATGTTAGTTTGATTTGCTTAGGATTTGGTTGAGAGATATGCTAGTTTATTCCCCACATGCTCAAAATAGCAAAACTATTTCCCTCCCTTTTTGGTTTAGCCATGGGTTTACAAGGGTCAAAGGGGGACAAGGATTGACAATGCATAGTAGCATGTATGGTGTGTGTAAGTAAGCAACATGGTTGTGTAAGAAAAGCATGGTTAGCATAGTGTATTAGTGGAGTATACATGATTATACTTGTAAGTTAGCAACAATGATCAATGTGTAAGTATGTATACCTACACACGGCATATACATGCATGTGGGAAGGTGTTTTGATAATTTTTATCAAGTGTTGAATGAGAATAATAGCCCTTGTTTAATATTGTATGCATTTGTTGAGTTGTAGGTATTTTTGTTGAAGCTTTTAGGTAATTTAGTGAAAGTGTATAATGAATACATCACTATAATTATTTTACTTAAATAAAGTAAATAAATGACAATGTAAAATAATGTACATTGTTTTAAGGTGTTAGGTGTTTATTCCTATTATGTAATATATGTAAATATGTACATATAAAATAAGTCCAAGTACTTACAATTAAATTAAGTAAGGTTACAGTTTATCTCAAAAATATGTACTGAGGTGATGAGTCCTGGTTCATTCAGGTGGCCAGTCAGTTGCCAGAGTAGTCAACAATGACTAGAGGTCCATATCAATGTTTTAAAACCCGGTTTTTTATCGACCCGGTCGAGACACCGGTTCACCGGGTTACCGGTTCAACCGGTTGAACCGGCGAATCAAACAGTGATGAGACTGCTTTTATACATAGTCTCATCGTCCAAATCGGGCTTAAAATGCATTAAATATCATTAAAACTGCCGAATATATGCTCGTGTTTGTTGCTTGTGTATTTTAGGTACGGATATTGAGGAAATGACAAAAAGATCACAAGAATCAATCAAAAACGAACCCGGGAAACGAAGCCGCACAATGAACCGGACCCGATTCATGAATTTCCAAAATGGTCCTTGAAGTTTGAAGATTGTACAAGAATGGTCCCTCATATTTTGAAGACTTGGCATTTTATACCCTTGCAAAACTCATAAATTGCATTGTGGTCCCTTAAATGTCAAGAAATTACACTATGAGCCCTTGAAGAATGCCCAAATGACATTTGTGATCCTTATAAAAGTTTGTATGAAACTTGTGCCAAAATTGACAAGTTATGCAAAGTTGTTATAAAGAAAAATGAAGTTGTTAGCTGTTTATTACAATATGAAGAAAGGAAGAAACTTGGGGGGCCAAACTGGCCAGACATCAAACCTCTCCTCCACCACTCCACAGCCGCCACGTGCCCCATTATAACCCAACAACCAATCACGTTACTCCTCCCTTCCACATCAGATCTCCACCCAAACTTTTAATTACTGAATATTAAATCAGTAATATACTTCCCTCCTAAAACATCCAATTTAAATTAACTTAATCCCAAACGGATTAAAAGTACCCCTAACCCACATAAACCCTAATCTGATTAAGGAGCAAAACAAAGGGTTTTTTTGTTATAACTTTCCAGATCATCAATTTACCATCCTATAAACCCATCCCACTCACTTTTTCTATCAACCCGTGACCCATGGACCCCCCTTGTACCTCCCCTGCAACAAGAAGAAAACATGAACAGTCCATCCAACGGTTTTTCTTGTTTCCTTGGTCCCCAATTTGTATCAAACAGCCTAGATACCATCTCAACAGCTATATCTTCACTGGAACATCACATGCTACCTTTGACCAAGATTCCTCAAGGGCAATTTCGGATTTTCTCCATTTAGGGTTTCAGTTTATTATTTTTTTTATTCAAGTAGCCTAGAATGTTCTTGTAGTGCTATATAAGGAGTATGCAACCTGTGCATTACCCTTGTTCCAGATTTTTTCTCAAGTTTTGTAATCCCTTTTTAAGATTTATAAAGTTGGTATTTTGTTGAAATATAATTCCTTTTATAGTTTAAAAGTTGGTAGTTACTTGAGATTGATCTGAGTTCCATTGTCATTTGGTAAAACATTTGGAGTTTCAGTTTTCACAAAGTTATAAAAAAGGTTTTATATTTTCAGAAATTTCAAAAATTCGTTCAAGATTTGTCTAAAAATCTTTCTTTTCTATTACTGATTTTACTGTAACTAAAGCTCTTGAAGAGCTCTTGTTACTTGAAGTGTCTTGCCTTGTTTGTTGTGATTGTGCAGGAACAACAAGGGTAAGCAAGCTCACCCCATTCCATTTTTTTATTGAAGATATTTTTTGGCATTCCCCACAGCAACAAAGTCTGCACAAGCCCGGGCTTGTTTGGAGATGGCTTTTCAGCCATAGTGGGACCTGGATGTGGGTCCCACAAGGTAACTATCTTGAATCCTTGTTTTTCAGTTTTCAATATTTGTGATTTATGTGATTTGGTGAAAGGCATGAAATGTGTCTAAATGTTAGTTCATCTGTTTGTTCATGTTTGTTTTAGACTTATATGCATGTGTAGTTGGATTTAAATCAGTTTCAAGTAGTTTTGATAGCATTTGATTTGAAAAAAAACCAAGTTCTGAATTTAACGGGTGTTTGGATACAGGTTTAGCTAGAATTTGTGACAAGTTTTAGGCTTAAAATCTGTCTAGACATACTCCTTAGGATAGTAATAGGTTGCATGATAGTTTATTTTCAGTTTGGATAAGTTTTTAAACAGATTGCATGTGAAAAAAATGGGTATTATGGTCAAAAATCAGTAAGACCTTTTTGTGCATGTTTTAGTGTAATTTTTGCCATTAAATCTTGCAAACTGTTAGATACTAGGTCCACTTAGGGATTGTTATCAGTTTTATGTGATTTGGTCTATTTGTGTGCAAGATTTAAAGGTTTGAAATCCATTTTTGTGCCAAGTGATTCAGTCACTGTTCATCAGAAACAATTAAGCTTCATCAGTAACATTCTTATGCATTTTGTGCTTAGTTTTGTGAAGTGATTGTGTGTTTTTTGTGTTTAATCTGACTCCATACACTCCACTGAGTGTAGGGGTGCCTTATTGCCCCAAGAAAAAGCTCAAATAAGCTTCCCTAAGCTTATTGGTCAACTGACCAATTATTTGTACTAACAGTGGGAACAAAGTTCCCCCTGCTTGCACAATTGTTACCACTGCTCAACAAAAGGACAAAATCAGGCACATGTCACTAGTAGTATTCTAAGTATTTTGTCTTTAGTGAACCAAAATAGGAGTTAGGACTTCAAACCAGTTTCATAATTTTTCTAATTTAATTTTTGATTTTTCTGTTTAATTAGATTTTTTGTTACTGTTCATCTTATATTTTTTACATTAATTAGCCATTTTTAATTAACTTTTTCATTTCTATTTTTGTCTTTTAGTGACAAAAAGTTAAATGTTTCAGTTTTTAAATTTTTCTTATATTTAGAAAAAGATTTTTAGATTTTTAGTTTAAAAAGTTTTTACTGTTCATTTTTTATTTATTTTTTAGAATTTAATTTAGTTTAATTAAGGTTTAATATTAATCTGTTTTGTCTTTTAGTGAAAAATTTTATATTTTTCAAACTTTTTCATTTTTCTACTGTTCTTTAGAGTAATTTAGGATTTTTAAAATTGTCAAATTATTTTTGGCATTATTTTATTATTTTTTATGATTATTTTAGTTTAAAAATAGTTTTTAGTGTTTTAAAAATAGAAAAATAGTTTTTAAAATTTAGGAAAAATACTTTTTAGTCTTTAGATAATATAAGTAAGTTATTTGTTCAATAAAATAATATTTTGGACATTTTGTTAATTATATTTAATTTTAGGGCTTTAATTAGCATTTAAAATTGAATATTTAATTAATAAAAGGTTTTAAAATATATTTGTTGAATTTTTATTCTTATTTATATTATTTTAGACTTAGTTTTAACTTTTAATTAATTTTAGGTTTAAAATTTTTTAATTTGTAGCTTTTTACGGTTTTACGTGAACGACCTTTTCGTCTTAGCTTAATCCGTCTTCGTAACCGTCATTCTCTTCTTACCCCATTTCTATTTTCCTTTTCTCAATATAATCACAAACCATTAATCAATTCATTACACAACGCACTTGCCTCCTCGAGAACGAACTCACTTTAGGGTCATTTACACACGGTTTTCCTAAATCGTCGTGCTTACCCTATATTTTACGCTCTTTTTCCTAAAAGACGTAATCTTACAACTATCATTTTGGCGCCGCTGTCGGGGAGGCGTGTTGTGTTTTGATTTGAACAATTGTTGTTTTTATATAGCCATAATAAGTATTTGTATTAGTAGCACTCTACTAATACGTATTATCGGTTTTCGTTTTTTGTGTGAATACTATTACTATATTGTATACGTAGAACAATAAATTCACAAGTACTCCAAATACGTGAGAAATCACAACCTTGACATGGGAGGTCATTACCCAATCATTGTATTTGAATCTCAAACCAAAGAAAAAAGGCAAAAATAGATAAATACTTTCGTGAAGCTCGATTTTGAAAATACAAACTATAAGGTGGGTATAAGGCGGATATTAATAAATATATCCTAAGGAAAAAGGCTCTTAAGTGCTTCGCGCCGCCTCGTTTCCCCGCTTGCTTGTGAGTATTTGATTTTGAGAGCTAATCGAGGGTTTTGCCGCCCAAAGTATTACTAAGTATCATATATATTTTCTTGGTTTCTATTGATTAAACCCTCTTGAACGTTTTGGTGTTCCACCAACGTTCTAAAGTCATCGAAGGAGTTCACTTCACGTGATCGTTTCATTCCTGAGGCTTCTTTAATCAAGAGATTTGATTAAGGAGGAGATTTGTAGATTATTGTCTACCTAATACAATTCCAAAATCCAAAAAAAGTAAAAACAATCAAAAATCAAAAAAAAAATTGAAAAAGTTAAAAACACCAAAAAGAATCTTCTTTGCTCGTCCCCTCGTTGTACGTGACGTTTATGCTAACTCGTAATCAAGCAAGACGTGCACGTAAACGAAAGAACAAAACTCGCACTCCAAATCATTCTAGTGAGGAGTCTCCTATTGTCGAACCCATTGTAAGAGAAGCACCAACCATGGTGAATCGAACTATGATGGAGTTACTTCAAGCACCCACCGAGGGTTATGGAGAAGCTATTGTGATTCCCGCTATCCTTGCGGAGAATTTTGAGGTGAAAACGGGTTTGTTGTCGATGATCCAAAACAACAAATTTCGTGGTGATGAGAAGGAAAATCCACACAACCATATCCGCCAATTCAATCGTCTTACCGCTACTTGCAAATTTAAGGATGTCTTGAATGACTCGATTAAGATGATGCTTTTTCCGTATTCCTTAGCGGGGCCCGCTAAAATTTGGTTAGAGAAAGAGCCACCCAATTCTATATTGACGTGGAAGGATCTCATTTCAAAATTTGTGAACCAATTTTTTCCGCCCTCTAAGACTACGCATTTGAAAAACGAGATTTCAAAATTTTCACAAGAATCTAATGAAAGTTTTTCAACAGCTTGGAATAGGTTTAAGGAGATGTTACATGAATGTCCTCATCACGGTTTTTCCGACTTGCATCAAATTGACACGTTTTACAATGGACTTAGTGATCATGAAAGTGATTATTTAAATGCCGCCGCGGGTGGTAATTTTTTGTGTAAACGGTTGAGGAAGCTTTGGTGATAATTGAGAATAGGTCAAAGGTTTATAGCCCTCGTAACACACCGAGTGTTGCCAAATTGGGTTCGTCATCATCATCGTCTCGTAGCATTAATGCCTTACATGATGAAGCTAATGAGGAAAATCGGTTTTTTGATAGATGCTAATCTTATGTCCCATTGGAAAGCTCAAGAAACTTCGAATTCCGCTTCGGTTAAAGCGGTTGCTAAGAGTTGTTTGTCTTGTGGTGGAGCTCATGATCTTTCCGAGTGCATTACCGCGGATGGTAACACTTGGAGTGCTTATGTAGCAACGGGAACTTACAACCAAAGGTTCCCGCCAAAATCAAGCTCCACCAAATCAAAATGCTAATAACTATCGAAACAAAAATCACAGTAGTAATTATCAAGGAAATCAACGTAACTACAACAAGGGTAATTATCAAAGTGGAAATGGGCAAATTTCAAACCAAAACCAAAACCGTGATTTTCAAACTACCACACAAGGTTTTCAAAATGATCACACCAAAAATCTTCAAGGAGAATTTTTGAATTATGCTAAAGCAAACGATGCTAAGTTTGATAATATGCAACGTGAAATGGTTAGCTTAAGATCCGAGTTGAAAAACGAGCTTAAAAACGAACTTGCTAATGAACTTAAGACTCATGCTAATAAAATGGAAGGAAATGTTCAACGACTCCAACAAAATCAACAAAAAATGGAGCAAGGTCAACATGAGATTAAGCAAGAGTTGTTAAAAGCGGATGCTAGGCAATCTAAGTTTGAAGACCGAATGGGAAAAATGTTTGAAGCTATCATGTGTAAACCTTCTTCTTCGGGTGGTCTTCCCAGTGATGCCATCGTAAACCCTAAAGGAGATTTGAAGGTTATTACTACTCGTAGTGGTAAAACTTTCAAAGAACCCATTTCTCGTCCAAGTACTTCTACGGAGAAGGAAAAAGAGAAAGAACCCGAGGTGGTGGTCGAAAAGGAGCAAATTCCAAGCCCACGAAGTACCGCTCAAACCACACCCACGGTTGAACCAATACCAATCATGGAACCCGAGGTTCCAAGGCCTTTGCCTATGCCCCAACCCACACCACCCTTACCTTACCCTTCAAGACGAAACAAGGAAAAGGCACAAGAACAAAATAATTATCAATTTGAACTTTTAATGAAAATGTTTTGTGACTTGCATTTTAACATAAGTTTTGCCGACGCCTTGGTCATGATGCCTCGATTTGTCGCGAACTTCAAAAGTATGTTGAATAACAAAGAGAAATTGCAAAAGTCGTCTAGTTGTTCATCGGTTTTTCTTAACCGAATACCTCAAAAAGTCGGTGATCCCGGCAAGTTTTTAATCCCATGTGCTATACAAGACATGGAGGAATGCTACGCCTTGGCCGATCTTGGTGATAGTATTAATTTGATGCCTCTTGATATTTTTAAGTCGCTCAATCTTCCAAATCTCACTCCTTCAAGAATGTCAATCGAGATGGCCGATCATTCTATGATTCTAGCTTGTGGAGTAGCTGAGGACGTCTTCGTGAAAGTTGGAAAGTTCTACTATCCCGTAGACTTTATTGTTGTTGACATTCCCATCGATCCTAAAGTTCCTCTTATTTTAGGTCGATCATTTTTGGATACCTCGAGAGCACTTATCGATGTGCATGCTAGGAAAATCACTCTTCGTTTCAATGAGGAAGAACTCGTCATAAATGCAACTCAAAACTCCACACTTTCTCATGTGTATTATATCACGTCTTTGAACAATGTTAGTCCCATCAAAAACATTTGCAAAAAGATTTCAAAAAGAGTTTTAGAAGTTGATGATAAAAACGATTTTCCGTCCCTTCCGCCGGTGGAGGTTAAGAGTGTTAATCACGAATGATTCTTCGGATGATGAATATGTTAATCCCGATGGGGAAGTTTTCTTTGTTGACAAACGTTTTGAAAACTTACCACCACCTAAACCAAAACGGTTTTCAAATGTGAGAATTTTTAGTGTGACTAACATTGCTTTAGAAACACAAAATATTTTTGACATAATTAAGTCTGGTTTTCATAAGGAGAGTTTAAAAGATGAAAAAGGAAAAGATTTTAAATTGGATTTAAAAGATTTTTCTGCAATGCTAACTCCGTCATCACCTCGTGATTTGAGTGCTACAAGCTCGTCTTCTCCTTTTGACGATGCTTTGTGTGGACTTAGTGTGGGGGAAGCCCCTTATGTTACCTCTCCTTTCTCCATCGAGAACGAGATATTTGATCCCGGAATTGCTTATAAAAGGAAATCTCGGTCTTCCACCGATGCAATAAATGGAAAATATTTCTATTTGATTGGTGCGAGTCTACCTCGAGTAGCTCATGGTTTTTGTGACTTACCCATTGTCCCACCCTTCTATTTCTTCTCATCTATTTTCTTGAAACCCTTTGGGTTTGTGTTGACATGTGATGAAGTGGCGTTGATTTGTTTTTCCAATGAAAACGAGAACGCCATCTTCAATCCCGGTATTTTGCACCATCAAAGGACTTAGTCCTTAATACCGGTTGTTTTTGGGCCTTGTTAATCATGTAAGCCCCACTAAAAATTGACCATACCATGATTATCCCTAAATGATCACATTTATGGGGGATTCGAGTCGAGCTTTTGACTCGGTTATCAAAAACAAGGTGCCTCGTGGGGGAGACCCATGCTTATCCATGTACATATTATTGCTTTCTAATTAGTTTAATGTGAGGGGATTTGTGCCCTTTGATAAGTGTGAAAACACTCATCAATAATGATCCATAAACCACTCAAAACACTGTCAAATACCTTATATTAAACCGTAAAATATCAGAATTACGTGTGTATTTTGTGTTTGTGTATTTTCAGGTAATATAGGTACATTTGAGACAAACACGAGCTTTCAAGGGATTTTCATAATAAAAGACGAAGAAAAGGACGATAAAGCTTTTCAAGGACTTTATTTGCCAAGCTTCCAAAGATCGAGGACTTAAGTTGCACTTTTAACAATTCAAAGGATGAAAAGGAATTTACTTAAAAGGTTTTATAACCATTTGAAAATAAATGAAAAGTGTAAGGACTTAAAGGCAAAATAAGAAGAAAGTTTACTTATCTTGCTCATTTGACCAAAACCGGTCAAAGACACAAACCCACACATACACGTCTTCTCCTTCATTCCCAAAGAAGAGAGAGAAAGACGGTTATACCTTTTCTCCACCTAAACCTGCAAACAAGAAACAAGGAAGATACAAGATGATTCAGTCGAAGCTCATAACTACAAAAAGATTCCTCTCGTTATCCTCTACAAGACGGTATCCTTTAATTAGATCAAGGAAGGAAGATAAAGAAACCCCCAATTTTGGATTGAAGATGAAGGACGAGTTTTATCCTCGTATTTACACGTGTCCAATCCTCATTGGTGAAGCCACGTCACAACACCTCCTTTCGACGCCTATAAAAGGAAGACGAAGAGTTCATTTGCAAATGGTTAGCTTAGGTGTAGATTACACATAGTAATAGGTGTAGTTAGTTAGTTAGTTTTTACGTGCTATTTGCCAAGTAGACATAAAATACCAAACAAGTCTTTTTAACCAAAAACAATCAAGTCTTTGCTAGAAAACGTTATATCAATTCGAATCGAGCTGAGAAGACAACTACACTAAAAAACGAATTATTAAATGGCGCCGCTGCCGGTTCTTTTCGTGAAGATTAACGATTTCGAGTGAGACGATTGGATTTTGGGATCCGTTCACTTTGTGAACGTTATTTTTTACGTATTATAAATCAAAAAGATAAAAAAAAATCAAAAAGATAAAAATACAAAAAAAAATAAAAAAATCACAAAATCAATTCTTTTCCTAAAGAATTGAACCAAAAAAATAAAAAATCCAAAAAGTAATCTTTTTCCTAAAAGATTACAAAAAAAAATATATATATATTATATCGATTTCATCGCTTTTTACGTAGATATAGTATTTTTCTTAAAAAAACAAATAAATACAAAAATATTTTTGATGTATTATTATATGTAAATAAGTATACGTATAAGAACAACCAAGTTACCTATCTTCCATAAGTATTGCCGAGGCAATACACCGTGTTGAGGGGCGTTCCGGTCCTTGACACGCGTATCGATAAAATTTAATTAAGCAAGAATAGATAAATACTTCCAATTGGCAATAATTCGAAGAATACAAACTACAAGGTGAATAGATAGGCGACGTGCTATAAAATGCCGTCTAAGGGTCAATAGGTACTTAAGTGCTTCGCGCCACCTAACCCCCCGTTCACTAGTGCGTATTCTAAGAAGGAAGGCTTAATTGGAGGTCTTGCACCCAAGTAGTAATTATATATATACTTTCTTGTGGATATTTCATATCGAAACTCGAGGGAGATAATCTCTTCTCTCTCAAAAGTCGACCGAGGGCTACTCCCTCATTCCTCGTGTTTACTTACACGTGTACTCGCACACGTGTAAACATACCACCTTTGGTGTATTACTTCCTTCCCCGAGGAAGCTTTTAAACGTCATTATACTTGTATATACATTCGACCATTTTGTAGCCATGGATCAACGTCCTATTATGGAGATTCTCCAATCGAAAGTAGAGGGAAATGCCGACGCCATCGTTATACCTGAAATAACCGCACAGACTTTTGAGCTTAATGCCCACATGATCACTTTGGTTTCTTCTAGCCCCTTTTTAGGGAGATCCATAGATGACCCCCATGACCATATTAAGAGGTTCTTGTTACTTTGTAATACACTTAAGTATAATGGGGTCCCTCCTGATGCTATTAAGATGATCCTTTTCCCATTCTCCTTAGAGGGTCTTGCTAGAAATTGGTATGATAGGCAACCATCTAAGAGCATCTTCACTTGGGAGGATTTAAGGAAGCAGTTTTTGAACCAGTTCTTTCCTCTATCAAGAACTACGGCTTTGAGAAAGTTAATTATTGGTTTTCAACAAAGGAATGATCAAACATTTAGTGAAGCTTGGGAAAATTTCAAGGAGTTATTGAGGAAATGTCCAAATCATGGATTCGATGAGGTTCACCAACTCAACACTTTCTATAATGGATTAAGACCACACCACCAAGATTCACTCAACTCTTCCGCGGGTGGAAATATTTTCTCTAAATCCTTTCAAGAAGCTTGGGACATTATTGAGAACAAATCGATGGTGCAAGATAACACACAATTTGATGAGAGAGTCCATGTGGTGCAAGAGAGTTTTACTCCTCAAATATAAAATATGATCTCTCAAAAGCTTGATACTATGACCAACACACTCATGAAATTTTGTGAACTCTTTTTGAACAAGAATTCCACCAATGATGTGAATGCTATTGCTCTTTCATGTGAGACTTGTGGAGGTCCCCATTCCTACCAACAATGTGATAAAGTTCAAGGCTATCAAAGGGAGTGTTATGCTTATCAAGGAAATATCTACAAGGCACCAAATCAATTTCAACCACAAGCAAATACCTTTTATCCACCAAATCAAGGATTTAATGCCCAACCTTTACCTTTCCAACCTCAAGGTTTTCAAGGTTATGTGCCACAAGATTATCACACAATGGATTTCTTGCAAAAAATGAATCAAGAGAATGAAAGGAAGTTTCAAGCTATGGAGAAGAAAATGAATGACCAAATGAATAAGGTTTTAATGGTATTAAATCAAAGACCACAAGGGGCTTTACCTTCCAACACACAAACAAATCCAAGGGCCAATGTCAATGCCATTACAACAAGAAGTGGAACAACAACAAAGGATCCTTCACCTCCTAAACCTACTATTGTTCAATCCACTTGTGCTCCTACTTGTGACAAGCCTTCTACCTCTACTTCACCATCTCAAAATGCTCCTATTCAATCAAACACACCTTCTCAACCTATTCCTACTTCTCCTCTACCTTCCATACCTTCTAATGAAGAAGCTAACAAAGACAAATCTTCCACTACAACACCTATTCCACCTACACCAAAACCTACTCTTCCATATCCTTCAAGGTTGAAAAAGGACAAGTTAAAGAACAAGGATGACATCCAAGTCTCAAATTTCTTAAGGATGTTCAAGCAACTCAACATCAACATATCCTTTGCGGAAGCTCTTGCTTATATGCCAAAGTTTGCTAAGATGTTCAAGGATTTACTCTCAAACAAGGAAAAATTGGTTGATTTGCCCAACACATCCCTTAATGAAAATTGTTCCGCCATGCTACTTAAAACCTTACCAACAAAACTTGGAGATCCTGGGCGCTTCTTGATACCTTGTAATTTTCCTGGGGTGGAAAATTGCATGGCACTAGCGAATCTTGGGGCAAGTATCAATCTCATGCCATTATCGCTTTGGAAAAGACTTTCACTTCCCGAGCTCACACCTACTAGGATGACACTTGAGTTAGCTAACCGTACCATAGCTTATCTGGTAGGCATAGCGGAGGATGTGTTTGTAGGGGTTGACAAGTTTACCTTTCCCGCGGATTTTGTAGTGGTTGATTATGATATGGACCCGAGAGTTCCTCTTATTGTTGGTAGACCCTTTTTAAGGACGGGTCGTACTCTTATTGATGTGGCGGAGGGGGAACTTATTATGAGGGTAGAAGATCAAAAGATTGTGTTTAACATGGGAAAATTGTCTAAGAAATCCGATGAGCCTGAGACGGTTAAGCATGTTGATATTCTTGATAAAGAGGTGAATCACGTTGATATTCTTGATGAAGTGTGTAATGAATACTTTGATGAAGCTTGTAAGAGTGGTGAATATGATCTTCCTTATGTTGAGACAATAGCCTCCATTACTTCCTCATTGAATATTCATGAACCCCAACAATTTCATTTTGGAGATTTGAATCATATTTTCAACACAAATGAGGAAGCAAATGAGGATTCTAGTTATGATCAATCACCTCTTTTTGATACACCAATTTATGATGAATATAGTGATGATGAGTTCTCCATTTTTGAGCCTCCATTATTTGATGATCATACTACCTTGAGTTTTGAGGAGATACCTTTTGAAACACCAATCCTTGACCTACCAATCTATGATGACTATCATGATGAGGAGGGTTCTATCATTGATGAGAGTGATAAGGTTTTTGAGATTGAAAGATTGCTTAGTGAGGATGAATTGATAGATAAACAAATTGAAGATTATCTTAAGAGAGATGATATTGAGATTGATATCTCTAGTTCAAATTGGGAAGAGGATGTTCTTGAGATTGAAAGATTGCTTAGCAAGGCTGAATTGATAGATAAACAAATTGAAGATTATCTTAAGAGAGATGATATTAAGATTGATAACTCTAGTTCAAATTGGGAAGAGGATGTTCTTGAGATTGAAAGAATGCTTAGTGAAGATGAGTTGATTAATGAGGAGATTGAAGCTTATCTTAAGAGGGATGATATTGTGGCTGATACATTTTCTTCTAATTGGGATGAGGATATTCGTGAAATAGAAAGATTGCTTTATGGAGATTCCATTCCCACTCAACCTTCTCATGAACCTTCACTTATTACTCTTTCTTACACATCTTGTGAAACACCTCAAAACCAAAATGCTTCATTTATTTCACCACCTTTCTTACAAACCGATTCACATAATCTCTTTGAGCCTTCACTTGATGAACCAATATTTGAGAAGTTTCAAGATGATAGTGACTTGTATCATTTGGATGTTGAATTGGAGAGATTCTTTATGTCACCATATGAGGATGTTTTTGATGAGGAGTTTTCTAAGAACAAGAAAGAAATGGTGGTTTCCTCTACAAGTGTGATGACCCTTACTACTCCATACCTTTTCTCTCATGATGTGAAGTATCAAGGAGAATCTTCAAAGGCTTCCACCACTTGTTATTTTCCCATGAAGCAAAAGATTTTTGATCCTGGTATAGAGAATGTTGAGCCAACTCAGTATCCGCTTGATGCATTAAAAGGAAAACTTGTGGGAAACTTTAAAGTATCACCTTATCATCTTATGGGACACTTAAGGGAAAGAATCATAAACAAAGAAACCTCACCCACCTCACCATTGATTAAGAAGTCCACTTTTGGGATGTGCTATTCTTGGGAGGGCAATTATGTATTTGATCCTGGTGGATATTTATGGGGTTTTGTGTACTTAAGAACTTGTTTTACCTTATCATGGAGAGTTTTTCCTAAGAGGGTAAATCTTTTACTCTCCATGATGGTTTTCCCAAGGACAACCTAATTCGGGGCCGAGTCGAGCTAGCGACTTAGGGTTAAAAAAACTCAAGCATTGAATAACTAGGTTAGAAAACGTAGAGTAGATTTTCAATAGGTTAGGTTTAATTAAAAGGATGTTATAGTAGAGTTGAAGTGGAGGGGTGCATTTCTTCGTGTCTTTTGGTGTTTGTTTCAAGGGTTGCTCTCTCTCATTTCATGCTTGGAGATTATGGAGGAGGCCCATGTATCTGGTTCACTTCGATTAGTTTTTGCTATCATGATATTAAACACTTGTGCTTAAAATGAATACCCTTTAGTTGTCTCTTCCTTAACTTGAGTTAAGCAAAGTTATCAATGTCATAAGTGTAGGGGAGTTTACTCCATGCTCTTAAACATTGAGGACAATGTTTATCTTAAGTGTAGGGGAGACTTCTATCGAAGTGACCTTACCTAGACCATTGCCTTAACTTCATGATAATTGGGAAAATTAATTTTTCGATCATTTTTCAAATTTTTGATCTACTTTGGCCAACAAAAATATGCATTCATAATTTTGCATTAATCATTTTTCATTTGCATAACACATTTGCATTGTATATATTCCTTCTTTTATTTTTCATCAAAAAAAAAATATATAAAAAAAAGAAAATATATAATAAAACATGGTTTTAACGAGTTTAGACTTCTTTGACATATTAGGCCCGCCATGGATATTTTGACTCAACCCGAGTTTGCTTATCTTAGCATTCTCTAGCTAGTATCCTTAACCATGTAGTCCTTCATTGGTCTATTAGGCTAAGCATCCACCAATTTCATTATTTGAAATTTTAAATTTGTGGAGAATGGGAAATGATAGAGTTGAAGCAAGTGTAAAAGGGCTAGATAGACTTCATGGCAATTACTTGTGGCTAAACCCTTCTCTTCTTTACCTCTATTTTCTTCGCATGTATATAATTGTTAATAAATAATCAAGTACGGTTTTAATTGGTTTGTAATCTCTTATGCATTTTTGGCTAATCATTTATGGTTGATATGAGTACGTCTTAAGATTCTAAGTTAGCACGTTTTATGTGTACTAGACTTATGTCATGCTCCATATTTAGCGGGTGTTTTTCCTTTTCTTCTTTTCAAATTTCTTTGTAAGGAATAAAGAAAAATAAGAGCGGCTTATGAAAAAAAATGAGTGGCTAGAAAAAGAAAAAGAAAAAAAAAATGCAAGACTCCCAAGAGGGGCAGTGTGGTGTTAATTATAGTGACTATTGAGTTCCAATATTACCTTGACGGGTTGCGGGGATTCAATAGATTGCTCCAATCCAATATTACCTTGACGGGTTGCGGGGTTGAAGATCCAAAGTCTCAAAAAGATGGCGGATGTAAATTATTGCGTGAGTTTTATTTTTCTTTCCTTAGCGAGTGTGTAGCTACTTATGAAAGCATGACATGAGGATTTTACACATAAGGCGAATGACTTATTACTCCTAAAACGGACTTGTATTAATTGTGAGCGGTTTTTCAAGTAATGGATGAGAGGATTACTTAGGATTAAAATCGTGCTTCCTTATTTTTGGATTTTACACTTCTTATATTTCACACTTGAATAATGACAAATTTGCCCACAAGCAATTTGCTCAAATAATAACCGGTTCCACATTTAATTGTCATGAATAAGTTGATGCACTTTTTACTTGTGAATACAATGATCCCATTTTTAAGCTTGGTATGGGGAAAGTGAAACTTGAGGGTGATAAATGTCCATGGTACCCAAGCCCTAATCTAAGTCATTGAATTCTTTATGAGTTATTTCCATCAAAACCATTTTAATAAAAATAAAAAATATATAAATAGAATTGTTTTCTTTGCATTGCATTGTAAATATTCAAAACCATTCATCATATAGCATAGTATAGTTATTAAATCATAAAATGGCCAAGGTTGGTTAATTATGAGAAAAGTGTAACTTGGTGCTTTAAAATGCTGCATTGCATGAGGACATGGCAATGGTCAAGTGGAGGGGAGTTGATAAGTGTGAAAACACTCATCAATAATGATCCATAAACCACTCAAAACACTGTCAAATACCTTATATTAAACCGTAAAATATCAGAATTACGTGTGTATTTTGTGTTTGTGTATTTTCAGGTAATATAGGTACATTTGAGACAAACACGAGCTTTCAAGGTATTTTCATAATAAAAGACGAAGAAAAGGACGATAAAGCTTTTCAAGGACTTTATTTGCCAAGCTTCCAAAGATCGAGGACTTAAGTTGCACTTTTAACAATTCAAAGGATGAAAAGGAATTTACTTAAAAGGTTTTATAACCATTTGAAAATAAATGAAAAGTGTAAGGACTTAAAGGCAAAATAAGAAGAAAGTTTACTTATCTTGCTCATTTGACCAAAACCGGTCAAAGACACAAACCCACACATACACGTCTTCTCCTTCGTTCCCAAAGAAGAGAGAGAAAGACGGTTATACCTTTTCTCCACCTAAACCTGCAAACAAGAAACAAGGAAGATACAAGATGATTCAGTCGAAGCTCATAACTACAAAAAGATTCCTCTCGTTATCCTCTACAAGACGGTATCCTTTAATTAGATCAAGGAAGGAAGATAAAGAAACCCCCAATTTTGGATTGAAGATGAAGGACGAGTTCTATCCTCGTATTTACACGTGTCCAATCCTCATTGGTGAAGCCACGTCACAACACCTCCCTTCGACGCCTATAAAAGGAAGACGAAGAGTTCATTTGCAAATGGTTAGCTTAGGTGTAGATTACACATAGTAATAGGTGTAGTTAGTTTTATCTCACTTTTCTTGTTAAAGTTTTGTAACGAAATCAGTTTTTAGTTGTAACCGAATTCTTTCTTTTCACCATTAATGAAATCTTTGAGTTCTCTTAATATCTTCATTTCTGTTTTTGATTCAATAATAAAATCTTGTTTTCTCAATCTTTATCTTACTCTATTGTTACTGATTCAATCTACTGTTCATTGAGGGTCTTAGTTTACTTGCTAGGTTTAACTAGTCATTGTGATGTTGAGTCACCGTTCACGATAAATATAGCGTCTAGTTATAGGTTGCTGATTTCTTTTGTTTGTTCAGGTAACAACTTGAATTCAGATTTGATAGGATAATCAAGTGATTGAGATATCGATGGAATATGTTGATACATTTAACTGAGTAACAGTTTGCTTGATTGAATATAATCAGTTTGAGTTTATTTTTGATTTTAGGTTTCAAAAGCTTTTTCTAATAGTTGTTTGAGTTTTACAGCTTAAGTAGCTTGTAAGTGTTCATCATCTCATTTTGAGCTTATTATAGGTTTATTTCTTTCATTTAGATTTTTGTGAGTCCTTTTAAATGATTTCTATAGATTTCATATTCTTTAGTTTTAACAATTTGTCAGTTTGCAATTTCAGTTTGAAAGTCTTTTAATTCAATGAGATTTTACTTGAGTTTCGTAGTTAAGTCTGTAAGTATCCGAACTATTTGAAATGATTTCTTACTAAATCAGTTAGTTAAATCAGCAAGTAAAGGTAGAGATTTTGATATAGTTAGCATATATTTGGTTTCCCGTTTCGTCTCGATTTTGCAGGTCAGGAAAGGTGGTATATAGTATTCTGTATTTGGTTTCTTGTTTTGGTTTGATTCTGCAGGCGTACTTTGAGTTTATGCAGGTTTCGGATTGGAAGGTTCTATTTGATTTTTCTGATGACAGTATGAGGACAATTTGAGCAGTGTTACTTTTTCAGATTAGTTGAGTTTTGCAGGTCAATAGTTCAGCAGAAAAGTGGCGTAGAGTTCGGTTTATTGCCGTCCTTTATCGACCTTGAAAAGCCGGCTCAGCGCCGTGCTTCGACATCAAAGGACTTACTTCGGATGAGATGGTTAAGCTCGGTTTTAAGTTTTCAGCAAATCGTAGTTTGTTAAGTAGCTATAGTGTAAAAATTAGTTGCTGATTGTTCTTATCTGATATACTTTGTCATTAGTGTACCTAAATTGATTTCATTAGTCTTATACTTGCCTTTATACTTTCATAAAGTAGGAGTTGTAGAGATAGTTGAAAATAGCTTAATTAGCATTGTAAGTTGTACTTAAATCAGATTTCATATTCTAAAACAGGGCATTCAATTTGTTTTTAGTAGAACGATTTATCTGCTTTTCATTTAACAAGTTTTGTAAAAAAACAAGTTCAGTCCTTTGTGGTAGACTGTTAAGTCAGTTAGGATATTCGGTTTTATCAAATGAGTATATTCGTTTATAGACGTATAGATAATAATTGATGGGCTCCTTTCACTGTTGGGCCAGTTTTTTTAATTCTGTTTGACATGTGCTACTTTCCAATTTCGTATTTTTAGATTTACTTTGTATAAAATTCTAAGTAGACTAGTTTAGTATATTACAATATTGTATAGGAAATTTTATTAGTATCATTTCTCAATTTATGAATTTTCATTTGTAATATAAATTTGTATTTCACATTTTTAAATTTTGTGCAATTAATTGTGGTATGTGCTAAATGTTTTTAGTTTAGTAGGTATATGTAGGTAATATAGTATATTTTACATTTTTTACGTGCTATTTGCCAAGTAGACATAGAATACCAAACAAGTCTTTTTAACCAAAAACAATCAAGTCTTTGCTAGAAAACGTTATATCAATTCGAATCGAGCTGAGAAGACAACTACACTAAAAACGAATTATTACCCTTCCAACCTTTGTTCCATGTTTGTTTGTGAATTGTGTTTTTTAGATCATGATCTTCACGATTGGAGCCTCTCGTGTTCGTTTTATGGGAGCACTCGATCGATTGCTTTGAAGACTTTCTCAATATCCAAATGATATATCCTTTTGATGTTCTAACCTTAGGTTTTTAGCACACTTCATAAACGGCTATTACTTATTGGTTGCACCCTTTCCATGCTAGATTAGGCATTCAACTACGTCTCTAGTATGGGGGTGTTTGCACCCCTAGAATTGAAACATTGAGGACAATGTTTAACTTTAGTATGGGGGGGGGGGGGGGGGAATAGATACTTGCCTTGCCAAACCTTCACGCTTTCCAAAGTTTATCTTTTTGTTTATCGTTTTGTTGCAAAATAAGGCTAAAAATGGCCAAATTTTAAAAATTTTCTCATGTTTTATAAGTGTTTGAAGACACGAATGTAGATTTTCCGATGGCGAGAATAAGAGTAATTTTTGACTCGACCGTGCGTGTTGAGCACTTAGCTTTGATTCCTTAACTACACATTAGGCTAAGTCTCTTAAATGAGGACGAGAAATGATAGGGTTAATTATAAGTTACTATGCTAAACGTAGAGTACTCGTATTCTTTCAAAAACTCATGTCTTCTCGTTGTTTGCTTATTCTCCCTTCGCTTGTAAATATTTTTTACTTAATAAATATTGACTTAGCGGTTTAGTTAGGATTGTTGGGTTTCTAGTATTTTCTAGTAGCTTCCATGTAATTAAATTGGGAAGACATTAAGGTATCGCCAGCGTCACGGTTTTGAATTATTGGCACCCGAATAATCAAAAGCTTCACCCAATAATAAGATTTCAAGTGCTCACCTAAATCTAGCAAAAAAGTTGAAGCCCCACAAGGCCGAAAAATCTATGCAAAATTTAAAGTGAATCAAGCCTTAATCTTCGAAGCTTTAAAGATCCAAAATTCGCCTTAGCGTGAGGATATACGTCTTTGGCTAATAAAACCACCGATGAGGCGGATAATAAAAGGCAAGGCAAGACCGAAGTCATAATAAAAGCTTCATGGCGAAGTTGAATAAAAGATGGAGGTAAACCAAAGATAATAAGGCCCTTCCGTTAGGGGGCGTATAAAAGTCTTGGTAATAAGTCTCATGTTCAAAACCGTTATAAAACCGTGTTTATCGATCCTTCTTGTTGACTTAATTTTTTGACATCGTTGTCTATTAGGAGGGGTTATTGATTTGATGGTCTTGGTTACACCGTTAGGACTCTATTTTTAGACCTAAATCTCTATTATCGCATAAGTCAAACAATGTATCCTCGTGAAACATTCAAGACAAAATAAAATATAAGAGATACAACTTAGGAATAATGGGAGGATAAGTACGTGATTAGGGCATATGAGTAGTGTTAGCATTACTAACTTATAATGACAATGATCTCGTTGCACGCTTGGCATGGAATTAGGGTGAAAATCGAGGACACGAAATTATTTCTAACGAAGCATTCACGTGTTCTTATTCTATGAACCTAAACGTCCCATTTTGCGATGAAAATCATACATTATGTCTAAAACGCAAGTAGTAGTAAAAGTAGTAGTGTAGCTAGTTTATCATTCAATAAAGTGAATAAAAATGAATATTGGAGATGCTACGATACTTTATTCTAGCATTGCGTGAGGGCACGGCAATGGTTTAGTATGGGGGAGTGATGAGACTTCTTTTTTACATAGTCTCATCGTCCAAATCGGGCTTAAAATGCATTAAATATCATTAAAACTGCCAAATATATGCTCGTGTTTGTTGCTTGTGTATTTTAGGTACGGATATTGAGGAAATGAAAAAAAATCACAAGAATCAATCAAAAACGAACACGGGAAGCGAAGCCGCACAATGAACCGGACCCGATTCATGAATTTCCAAAATTGTCCTTGAAGTTTGAAGATTGTACAAGAATGGTCCCTCATCTTTTGAAGACTTAGCATTTTATACCCTTGCAAAACTCATAAATTGCATTGTAGTCCCTTAAATGTCAAGAAATTACACTATGAGCCCTTGAAGAATGCCCAAATGACAATTGTGATCCTTATAAAAGTTTGTATGAAACTTGTGCCAAAATTGACAAGTTATGCAAAGTTGTTATAAAGAAAAATGAAGTTGTTAGCTGTTTATTACAATATGAAGAAAGGAAGAAACTTGGGGGGCCAAACTGGCCAGACATCAAACCTCTCCTCCACCACTCCACAGCCGCCACGTGCCCCATTATAACCCAACAACCAATCACGTTACACCTCCCTTCCACATCAGATCTCCACCCAAAATTTTAATTACTGAATATTAAATCAGTAATATACTTCCCTCCTAAAACATCCAATTTAAATTAACTTAATCCCAAAACGGATTAAAAGTACCCCTAACCCACATAAACCCTAATCTGATTAAGGAGCAAAACAAAGGGTTTTTTGTTATAACTTTCCAGATCATCAATTTACCATCCTATAAACCCATCCCACTCACTTTTTCTATCAACCCGTGACCCATGGACCCCCTTGTACCTCCCCTGCAACAAGAAGACAACATGAACAGTCCATCCAACGGTTTTTCTTGTTTCCTTGGTCCCCAATTCGTATCAAACGGCCTAGATACCATCTCAACAGCTGTATCTTCACTAGAACATCACATGCTACCTTTGACCAAGATTCCTTAAGGGCAATTTCGGATTTTCTCCATTTAGGGTTTCAGTTTATTATTTTTTTTATTCAAGTAGCCTAGAATGTTCTTGTAGTGCTATATAAAGAGTATGCAACCTGTGCATTACCTTTGTTTCAGATTTTTTCTCAAGTTTTGTAATCCCTTTTTAAGATTTATAAAGTTGGTATTTTGTTGAAATATAATTCCTTTTATAGTTTAAAAGTTGGTAGTTACTTGAGATTGATCTGAGTTCCATTGTCATTTGGTAAAACATTTGGAGTTTCAGTTTTCACAAAGTTATAAAAAAGGTTTTATATTTTCAGAAATTTCAAAATTTCGTTCAAGATTTGTCTAAAAATCTTTCTTTTCTATTACTGATTTTACTGTAACAAAAGCTCTTGAAGAGCTCTTGTTACTTGAAGTGTCTTGCCTTGTTTGTTGTGATTGTGCAGGAACAACAAGGGTAAGCAAGCTCACCCCATTCCATTTTTTTATTGAAGATATTTTTTGGCATTCCCCACAGCAACAAAGTCTGCACAAGCCCGGGCTTGTTTGGAGATGGCTTTTCAGCCATAGTGGGACCTGGATGTGGGTCCCACAAGGTAACTATCTTGAATCCTTGTTTTCAGTTTTCAATATTTATGATTTATGTGATTTGGTTAAATGCATGAAATGTGTCTAAATGTTAGTTCATCTGTTTGTTCATGTTTGTTTTAGACTTATATGCATGTGTAGTTGGATTTAAATCAGTTTCAACTAGTTTTGATAGCATTTGATTTGAAAAAAAAAACATGTTCTGAATTTAAGGGGTGTTTGGATACGGGTTTAGCTAGAATTTGTGACAAGTTTTAGGCTTAAAATCTGTCTAGACATACTCCTTAGGATAGTAATAGGTTGCATGATAGTTTATTTTCAGTTTGGATAAGTTTTTAAACAGATTGCATGTGAAAAAATGGGTATTATGGTCAAAAATCAGTAAGACATTTTTGTGCATGTTTTAGTGTAATTTTTGCCATTAAATCTTGCAAACTGCTAGATACTAGGTCCACTTAGGGATTGTTATCAGTTTTATGTGATTTGGTCTATTTGTGTGCAAGATTTAAAGGTTTGAAATCCATTTTTGTGCCAAGTGATTCAGTCATTGTTCATCAGAAACAATTAAGCTTCATAGTAACATTCTTATGTATTTTGTGCTTAATTTTGTGAAGTGATTGTGTGTTTTTTGTGTTTAATCTGACTCCCTATACTCCACTGAGTGTAGGGGTGCCTTATTGCCCCAAGAAAAAGCTCAAATAAGCTTCCCTAAGCTTATTGGTCAACTGACCAATTATTTGTACTAACAGTGGGAACAAAGTTCCCCCTGCTTGCACAATTGTTACCACTGCTCAGCAAAAGGACAAAATCAGGCACATGTCACTATCAGTATTCTAAGTATTTTGTCTTTAGTGAATCAAAATAGGAGTTAGGACTTCAAACCAGTTTCATAATTTTTCTAATTTAATTTTTGATTTTTCTGTTTAATTAGATTTTTTGTTACTGTTCATCTTATATTTTTTACATTAGTTAGCCATTTTTAATTAACTTTTTCATTTCTGTTTTTGTCTTTTAGTGACAAAAAGTAATATGTTTCAGTTTTTAAATTTTTCTTATATTTAGAAAAAGATTTTTAGATTTTTAGTTTAAAAAGTTTTTACTGTTCATTTTTTATTTATTTTTTAGAATTTAATTTAGTTTAATTAAGGTTTAATATTAATCTGTTTTGTATTTTAGTGAAAAAATTTATATTTTTCAAACTTTTTCATTTTTCTACTGTTCTTTAGAGTAATTTAGGATTTTTAAAATTGTCAAATTATTTTTGGCATTATTTTATTATTTTTTATGATTATTTTAGTTTAAAAATAGTTTTTAGTGTTTTAAAAATAGAAAAATAGTTTTTAAAATTTAGGAAAAATACTTTTTAGTCTTTAGATAATATAAGTAAGTTGTTTGTTCAATAAAATAATATTTTAGACATTTTGTTAATTATATTTAATTTTATGGCTTTAATTAGCATTTAAAATTGAATATTTAATTAATAAAAGGTTTTAAAATATTTTTGTTGAATTTTTATTCTTATTTATATTATATTAGACTTAGTTTTAACTTTTAATTATTTTTAGGTTTAAAATTTTTTAATTTGTAGCTTTTTACGGTTTTACGTGAACGACCTTTTCGTCTTAGCTTAATCCGTCTTCGTAACCGTCATTCTCTTCTTACCCCCATTTCTATTTTCTTTTTCTCAATATAATCACAAACCATTAATCAATTTATTACACAACGCACTTGCCTCCTCGAGAACGAACTCACTTTAGGGTCATTTACACACGGTTTTCCTAAATCGTCGTGCTTACCCTATATTTTACGCTCTTTTTCCTAAAAGACGTAATCTTACAACTATCAAACCGGTTTTATGCAAAAAGATAAAAATACTATTATTTTGTTGTGTTGATAGTGGAAGTTATGTTTCCGGAGTATAAAAGCTATCTATACTACATTATAAAGGGTGTATCCCTTTGGTTGAAAGTTGAAAATGTTGAATGGTTGAAAAACATGGGTCCCACTAATCTATATCTATACTACATTATAAAGGGTGTATCCCTTTGGTTGAAAGTTGAAAATGTTGAATGGTTGAAAAATATGGGTCCCACTAATCTATATCTATACTACATTATAAAGGGTGTATCTCTTTGGTTGAAAGTTGAAAATGTTGAATGGTTGAAAAATATGGGTCCCACTAATCTATATATATACTACATTATAAAGGGTGTATCCCTTTGGTTGAAAGTTGAAAATGTTGAATGGTTGAAAAATATGGGTCCCACTAATCTATATCTATACTATATTATAAAGGGTGTATCCCTTTGGTTGAAAGTTGAAAATATTGAATGATTAAAAAATGTGGGTCCCACTAATCTATATCTATACTATATTATAAAGGGTGTATCCCTTTGGTTAAAAGTTGAAAATGTTGAATGGTTGAAAAATATGGGTCCCACAAATCTATATCTATACTACATTATAAAGGGTGGATCCCTTTGGTTGAAAGTTGAAAATATTGAATGGTTGAAAAATGTGGGTCCCACTAATCTATATCTATACTACATTATAAAGGGTGTATCCATTTGGTTAAAAGTTGCAAATATTGAATGGTTGAAAAATGTGGGTCCCACTAAGCTATATCTATACTACATTATAAAGGGTGTATCCCTTTGGTTGAAAGTTGAAAATGTTAAATGGTTGGAAAATATGGGTCCCACTAATCTATATCTATACTACATTATAAAGGGTGTATCCCTTTGGTTGAAAGTTGAAAATATTGAATGGTTGAAAAATATGGGTCCTACTAATCTATATCTATACTACATTATAAAGGGTGTATCCCTTTGGTTGAAAGTTGAAAATGTTGAATGGTTGAAAAATATGGGTCCCACTAATCTATATCTATACTACATTATAAAGGGTGTATCCCTTTGGTTGAAAGTTGAAAATATTGAATGGTTGAAAAATGTGGGTCCCACTAATCGATATCTATACTACATTATAAAGGGTGTATCCCTTTGGTTGAAAGTTGAAAATGTTGAATGGTTGAAAAATATGGGTCCCACTAATCTATATCTATACTACATTATAAAGGGTGTATCCCTTTGGTTGAAAGTTGAAAATGTTTAATGGTTGAAAAATATGGGTCCCACTAATCTATATCTATACTACATTATAAAGGGTGTATCCCTTTGGTTGAAAGTTGAAATTGTTGAATGGTTGAAAAATATGGGTCCCACTAATCTATATCTATACTACATTATAAAGGGTGTATCCCTTTGGTTGAAAGTTGAAAATGTTGAATGGTTGAAAAATATGGGTCCCACTAATCTATATCTATACTACATTATAAAGGGTGTATCCCTTTGGTTGAAAGTTGAAAATGTTGAATGGTTCAAAAATATGGGTCCCACTAATCTATATCTATACTACATTATAAAGGGTGTATCCCTTTGGTTGAAAGTTGAAAATATTGAATGGTTGAAAAATGTAGGTCCTACTAATCTATATCTATACTACATTATAAAGGGTGTATCCCTTTGGTTGAAAGTTGAAAATATTAAATGGTTGAAAAATGTGGGTCCCACTAATCTATATCTATACTACATTATAAAGGGTGTATCCCTTTGGTTGAAAGTTGAAAATGTTGAATGGTTGAAAAATATGGGTCCCACTAATCTATATCTATACTACATTATAAAGGGTGTATCCCTTTGGTTGAAAGTTGAAAATATTGAATGGTTGAAAAATGTAGGTCCCACTAATCTATATCTATACTACATTATAAAGGATGTATCCCTTTGGTTGAAAGTTAAAAATGTTGAATGGTTGAAAAATGTGGGTCCCACTAAAAACTACTACATGCAAATCTTATTCATTAAAAAAGATATAAACTTTGGTTAATTAAACAAATGGCACCATTTCATCCAATTGAAACATACTTATAAGATATTTTGAATTATAACATGTTACAACGCTTTGCAATAAAAGTTTAATCTTTTGACGTTATATTTTGAATGTCACCGAAACACTTACCACAATATCGCATCGTGTTAATTATCTGTTGCTAGACAATTTCCGCCGCTATGCGCGGGTACTCGTCTAGTTATATATAATACTTTTATATTAAAACAATTTATGGAAAATAACCATTACTGTATTAGATAGAATAGGTTATTTCTATCATCCCATATTTCCACACATAGCTTAGATTCAGTATTATACAATATAAATTATACACACACTACTAGAGTAATTTATTACTCCTCATCAACACAGTCATTGCCATTTCACATCATTACCACCTATATATCTTCTTACTCAAACGGTCAAGCCGATCTTCATCTTCTTTTTCATCCAGCAGATCTTTATTTTAGTTCAATACAGTCAACAACTCACAAAACAAAGATGCCATATAAAAAACCTCATTTACATTTTTATTTTCATCATTTCCCCAAAGATGTCATATAAATAAAGACGAATCTTCAATTTTATCTATCAATCATCATCTGTCCAAAGACAGGTCTTCATCATGTGATGTTAGATCTCTATTCTTTTTGTTGATATATGTTGAACCGGCCGGTTTCCGGTCCGACGGTTCAACCGGGTCAATCAAAACCGGACGGTTTAATCTGGTCCAAGATTTATCAAAAACTCGGCTCATAACGGCCCGGTCACCAGTCCGGTTTCCGGTTCAACCGGTTAAACCGGCCAGGTTGAACCGATTTTTAAAACATTGGTCCATATAAATATAAAATAAATATGAAAGGTAGTATCACAAAAGGTACATGATTAAAAATAAGTCATATAAGGGTAGAATTATATAGATTCCAAAAATAAATAGTACAACAGTTGACAAAGTCAATAAGGTAAGATCAGAGGTTTTACATAGTTAGGGTGTAATAATGACGTCAAGTTCGGGTTATTACATATTAAGTGTTTTTGTATACGCGTGTTTAGTACAATAATGTACACGGAGTATT
Organism: Glebionis coronaria; assembly: GCA_025667525.1. NCBI lineage: Eukaryota > Viridiplantae > Streptophyta > Magnoliopsida > Asterales > Asteraceae > Glebionis > Glebionis coronaria. Next base: position 139,104,693 of record CM046879.1, on the reverse strand, counting down.
GACTCGGTTTTTGTATTTCGATTTTTAGGTCACGTGTTAGATTTTCCGGGGCAACCACATCGTCGGTGATATTTTCGTTACGTCTTCGCTAGAACCACTACTACTACGCAAGGTGAGTTTATAGCCTCTCTTTATAATACTTTTAAAAGGTTTTACCCGCGAGGGGGATGCATGCTATTTTAAATAAAACGAACATAAGTCATGAATGATTGTTGGACCCGAAAGTTGCCTGAATTGTGTTGAGTACCTAGTTGCATAAGGCCCTATATTCATGAACTATTAACTATTGTTTAATCCTCGTGTGGATTGGAAATATCCGCTTACACAATTGATAGTACTATGGGGTTGACGACCCTATCCGAGACGAGAGCTAGTACGTTGAGTACCCTCTGCGGACGGATAACTTGTGATAAGAAATAAGGTATAATTGCAACTAATGCCTTTAGAAGGGGCACTGGTTTCATCTTAATCATGCCGGTAAATGTACGCGGGTGATTGAGTTACTTGTAACTTGGAGTTCCTCTGCTTGATACACGTTTGTAATCGCGTTAACGCCTATCGACATTTATATTCTTCCGATCCGTACTTACGAAACGTATACTTACGGAAGACGACCTATCAGCAACTCCTGATCTTTGCTTTTGGTAATTTTAGATGATATCGTTTAGAGATTTTAACGATATTGAATTGGGTATTTTGCCGGTGACACTTAAGTAGGATGATATATGAATTCTTTATTGAAATGAATTGGGACGCCTTTGCATTTGAATAAAAAATCATAAATCACCGAACCATAAGTTTATAAGGACATATTTGCATAGATTAGGACGCTTCTGTATGCAAATATGAGATTATAAATGAGTGGGCTTAAGGATATCCGATGTGACCCTATATATTTATGGTATTGACTTAGTACTCCAGTAGTTTTGGGAGGGTATTTCTTTTGACTCATGATACGTCCGTACGAGTTAATCGTTCTTTTACCTTGTTATCGTTATTATTACGACGTTTGGCGAGTGCTTCTTTAAGCTTCATTTAATTCACGAATCATTGTACGAACTTTCTGAAAATACACTGATCAACGTGAACCTAACGGGCTGGTGGTGGTGAAACCTCTTAGACTTTTAAGAGTTGACGATTTTTCTAGACTCTTCGCTTCGAATTGTTTCCTCTTATCGTTCTATGAACGATGGCCGATTTGTAAGATTGACAGTAAGAACCGCTAAGATATATTCCGCTTCTACCCATTGCTTACCTAATTAACTATTGGTGGATAACACGATTATAAAAGTTCGGACAGAACTATATGTGAGTAGATCTATGTATATTCGATATAACAAGGGGGTAGAACTTCAAAGTTCTTTTCTCTACACTTTTATTAGGGTAACAACGATTGAGTTCTTGGACGAACTCCAAAATAACACGGATTGAATGTCACAACCGGGAATTTTCCAGGCTTTAATGAATAATAATTTATTCTATATATTGATCGAAAGTTGTTTTTGAGAGATATCAAAGTTATTTGATTCGAAAACGGGAGTTTATTTTTATTATTGTAAAAGACTACGTGGAAATATGAGAACTGACTCGATACAAATTAAATTTACATTTAATTATTTAGAGATATTTAATAAAAAGACTTATTAAGATATCTAATACTTTTATTTTTAGTGTTAATAACGTACGTTGAAAACGAGAACATTCATGTTGAATTTTTTTTCTTTGAACCCAACTATTCGAGTTAACCGATATATGGTAACTACTTAAAAAAAAGGAAAACGATTATGAAATTTGGTCGAGTAATTACTCCATTTTATTGGAAAAATTATTTTTAAAAATCAAGGGTGCAGATTTTAGAAAACGAATCAAATTTTATCTAGCCCGATTGAGTCCCGAATCACGTTTAAACAAGATAAAAGAAAAACTAGTAAATAGTTACATTCTCAACCCTCAACTATATACAGTTTACACCTTCATTTTGCTTTAAATAAAAAACTAGCATGGTACCCGCGCAATGCAGCGACGAGTAATAAGTAATGATTTTTTAGCAATCGATTTAACGTTAAAATGTAAAAAAGTTGAATTAAAATAAATAAAATCACTATAAATGAAAAAAACTAAAAATTTGTATAAAATATAAAAATGGATGTTGAATTAAAGAGAAAATCTTTTTAAAAAATATGATGAAATTAGATTATGAAAAAAATATATGAGTTAAAAGATATTTCAATTTAAAAATAAAAATGGTTTTTTAATAAGTTGTTAAGAAGTTATTACAAAAGTTTGTTACAAAAGAAATGGATGGTCAAGATTTAAAGTTAGGTTTGGATTAAAAATGATCTAATGGTCAAGTTATTAATATGTTTTGGAGTTAGGTTTGGAGTAAGGATGTGTATATCCACCCTTTATATATTAGTATAGATATAGATAAATACAGTCATAATTTTACTCATTTACAACAAAACACAATCCTAATCTAAACACACACATAACCTTAACCCTAACGCTCTGTTCTCGAGTTTTTATTAAAGGAATGAAAGGGGATGGAAAGGGAAATTGAAAAAAGATGGTGTTCTTAAGTTTTTTTTAAGAAGGAAGGATAGGGGACGGGAAGGAGGAAGGAAGGCAAGGTGTGGGCTTTTTAGTGCATAGGTGTTCCGTCCATTTTTGGGAGGATTGGGAAGGAAAATGGGTTAGGCTTGTATGAATTTACATTTATATCCTCATTATTTGAAGTAGGGGTTCAACATTACACAATAACAACCACGTCACTTTTTAAATCATCAGTGGTTTGTTAATGTCTAAATACCACTCAACAATGACATTACCACCAAAACAAAATGTTCTGCAATGCTTATATGCGTATATTTATTTTTATATCTCATTTTACATAGCTATGACCAAAAGTTGCAGTGACCTATTTGAGTTTCGTATGCAAAGAACTAGCGTTCGATAGTCATCACCGCCCCATAGTTTTAATAATTTTATTGCTAGTAGTTTCGGAACGAACAAATAAAAAACTGAAAGACAAAAATAAAAAAAACAGTTAATAGGGAATGGAGATGACAGTGGTAATACAAACTCTCACATGATGAAAAAATCCGCCTGTTAATTGACCATGTAATAAGAAAACATGACTATGATTCTTACACACATAATACATACTAAGATAATAATAACAGTGGGATAAATGCTTAATATATTGAAATTAAAATTCAATTAAACAATGTAATCCTTTACGCATAGTAATAGCAATTGCAGTATATGTTGGCAAATTTATAAGTAGACAAAAAGTATATGATTTTGTGGTTATATTGGTAAATTTGTTATTTTCTATACCTTTTCCTTTCTATTCAAAAATAAAACTCAAGAACACAAATTGCATTAACCATTTTCTTCATAATGCCATCCCCTACTTTGCCCTTCGCACCCCATCCCCTTCTCTTCTTTACAATCTAGACTCGAGAACAGAGCGTAAAACTCTCTCCCCACCTCTTTATAACTTTTCGGTGCCACCCATTTTCCGGTGAGAAATTCCGGCCACCGGAAAATAATTCTCCGGCCACCTTCACCAAAACAAAACCTGATAAAATAGTCCGATCTATTCGATCCATTACTTGATTCGTCTAATTTAATATATCTACATATACCATTTCCGGCGACCATCGCCGTTGTCCGACCTAAAACCATCACCTCACCACCTATTTGCTACTACAACTGCCGGTAGGCAGCCACATGCCACCATCAGCTATCACTTTCCGTCGGCCGCCACATATCCACGCCACCATCACCACGCTGCCACCACAGCCTCCACTATAGATCCACTGTTGTGTTGTTTAACCACGTGCCGCCACCACCGTGACCCCGCCACCGGATCTGTTACTATTACCACCGCAGCCACCATACACCACCTCACCATATTACCACCACAATACCATCGCAGCTGTTTCTGCTATCACCACAACACCACCGCTATAACCACAGATCCGTCAGGGTACCATCACAGCAGCCACTATCACGTGGCGGTTTAACCACGCCACAAACCGTGGTGTTTGTTTCAAATATATTCAGCCCGTATTAGGTGTAGGTCTCTATTCGCTCCAGCCGAGTTGAGGGCGTTTAGATCTGCTGAGTATCAGCCGGATTAGGGGGTGTTCAGATTTGTTATAAGCTAGTCGAGAAGGGTGTTTGTTGCTGCGTTTTAATGAACCTTATGGAGCGTGATTTGTTTCGAGAATAACCACCAGCGGGTGTGTTGTTTAACTAGCAGAAACACATCACGGGTGTTTAGATCTGCTGTAAAATCGTCTGTAGGGGGAGTTTGGGATTACAGCAAAGGTTACGGGGGTGTTTGGGACTGCAGAAGGGTCTTACGGGGCGTTTGGGCTAGCAGTCTGTTGATAAAAGGGCGTTTGGGCTAGCAGTCTGCTGATAAAGGGGCGTTTGGGCTAACAGTCTGCTGATAAAAGGGGCGTTTGGGACTAGCAGTGAGCAAAATGGGGCGTTTGGGTGTGCTGATAGTCAAAGGGGCGTTGGGTTTGCTGATTATTAGATTCGGGTGTGTTTGGACGAGGGATGTCGAGAGTTAGAGTGTCATGCACGAATTGAGCTCATGGTTCGTTGTGGTTAAATTCGGCTAACAAAACTATCTAACTTTATTAACTATAAAACGGACTAAATGGTGGTATGAAACGGTTAAATAAATATGCCGAACACTATAGGCATTGCTAGAACTATACAAATAATAATACGTTTAAATACGTGAATTAAACAGCTTACATCGGGCGTTTGGCATTTAATTTATAACACAAAGGTTGTGTTTGGTTTTTACTTAATTATGGTGATCTTTTAGTCTAAATGTATATATGTTAAAACGCGACTAGTGTAACTTAGATGGTTTAGAAAATTGGAAATATTAAGAATTGGTTTATATGGGAAACGTTGGATAAACGAATAGGTCATGTCGAAATTTCTATTAAAGTCTATTCTTTATATTTCGCTACAAACTACTATTTTATTTGTAAACGATAAAACAAATAAATACCATTATATTTGTATACCAATAAAACAATTAATACTATTAGACTTGTAAACTGATAAAATAATTAAATACTATCTTATTTGTAAACCGATAAGTTAAATGGGTTCTATTATATTGATAAACCGATGAAAGTTATACTTTTTACTTAAAAGTGACAATTATTAATTAAGTGATGTTTTTCTTTAAATGTGTCGAACTATGTTGTCTAATTATTTTTATCACGATCCTTATACTATAACTACAAAATAAATATACACTTTGGTTTATTTTGTAAAAATTGTTATCTCTATTATATAATTCAACATAAGAATTATATAATCGTCGGGTTATGCGTAACATGTACGAAATACATTAATACTTGGTGTGTGTCCAATTTATACATTTTATTTAATCAACTACCGAACTATTATAACATGGAACTTAAATATTTTATCAACGGGTCACGTTGATGTACACATCTATCGAGAACTCAAATACACATATTAAGTTATTGTATCTAGCCGCTTAGTTAAACCACAACACCATGACCGAGTCGTTTTGATTTGTGTTTGTGCGGAGAGTATTATTAGCATCACTTGCGTTTGCTCTACTACGTCGAGGTGAGTTCATACCCCATCTTCTAGTTTTAAATTGATTTATAAAGATTTTATAATCATTTTGGGGGAGGTACATGCTTGGTCACAAACTATTTATAATTTGCTTGGTTGGTCATAAATTGGTTTAATTGTTACGTGCTGAGTGGTTAACTTCCAAATCGTGCGTAGTGTAGTTTTCCTCATGCTTCCTCAATTGCCTCGATGCGTAAGCGATCACCTTCTCACTTTGCGTCAAAACAGCTCCATAACCCTTATGAGACGCGTCACAATAAACCATGAAGTCTTCGATTCCTTCCGTCAATGACAAAATCGGAGCAGAACACAATTTGTCCTTAAGTGTTTTAAAAGCAATTTCTTCATCATTTCCCCATTCAAACACCCGATTCTTCTCAGTAAGCTTGGTCAACGGCTTTGCAATCAACGAAAACCCTTCGATGAATCTCCGATAATAACCAGCTAAACCAAGAAATTGTCGAACTTCAGTCGGCGTTGTCGGTGCCGACCATTCCTTAATTGCCTCCACCTTGGCAGGATCTACACGAACTCCTTTGCTGTCAAACACATGCCCAAGAAATTGTACAGATTCCAACCAAAATTCACACTTGGAGAATTTTGCGTACAACTTCTCTTTCTCCAATAGCTCCAATATCGTCCTCAAGTGCTTCTCATGTTCTTCTGCTCTTGGAGTAAATAAGAATATCACCAATGAATACAATGACAAACTTATCCCAATACGGCTTGCACACCCGATGCATAAGATCCATGAACACTGCAGGCACATTCGTTAACCCAAAAGGCATCACTTGGAATTCAAAATGTCCATATCGCGTACGAAAAGCAGTTATAGGAATATCCTCCTCTCTAACTCGCAGTTGATGATACCCTGATCTCAAGTCAATCTTCGAGTACACACAGGATCAGATCAATTGCAAGGATCAAATAAGTCATCATTCCTCGGCAATGGATACCGATTCTTAACCGTCAATTTGTTAAACTCTCGATAGTCGATACACATTCTAAACGACACATCCTTCTTCTTTACGAATAACACATGCGCTCTCCATGGCGATGAACTCGGTCTAATAAACCCCTTATCCATCAATTCTTTCAATTGATCAGATAACTCATTCAGTTCTAACGGTGCCAATCGATAAGGTGCACGAGCAACTGGTGCAGCTCCTGGCATCAAATCGATCCGAAATTCCACTTCACGAGAGGGAGGTAAACCCGAAAACTCATCAGGAAAGACTTCCGGATACTCTCGAATCACATGCACCTCTTCCAACTTTGTCTCTACATCACCATCACTAGAAATCTGCGCTAGAAATACATCGCATCCTTCTTCCATATACCTCATCATCTTCAAGCAAGATATTACTCTCAGACGAGAAGTACATTCATTACCCTTCACAGTTAATACCCTATTTCTCAACGGGATTTGGACAAACCTTTCTCCACAAACAATCACCGCACTATGCGCCATTAACTAATCCATCCCAATAATCACGTCGAAAGATCTTAGCTCTATAGGCATTAAGTCTATATCAAAGGCATAATTCCCTAACTTCAAGGAACACCCTCTTAGTATAGAATTAGTACTAACAATCTTTCCATCGGCCAATTCCACATTATAGTTAGTCGTTAGCATCACCGGTTCTCTATTGATAAGGTGACTAAATTTTACGTCTACAAAGCTTTTGTCGGATCCAGAATCAAACAATACACTAGCATAACGAGCGTCAAGTAGAAACGTACCGGTCACCACATTCGGGCCTTGAGGTTTGTCAGCGGTACCCACTCGGTATACGGGAGCAACAACATTTCCTCCCTGTCTATACCCAGCTTTCGGACAGTTTCCTTTCTTGTGCCCCTTTTCTCTACAACCAAAACAAACCATTACTCTAGTGGCATTCACCCCTGTAGCCACACCTCTAGATCGACATTCTGCAACTCTATGGCCAGGCTTCCCACACTTGCCACATGCAGGAGGACAATTCCTAATGTGATACAAATTACAACGGCCACACTGAGGAATGACCTTAACTCCTCTAGGGGCAGTAGCGACTCTCATCCCATCGTTCCTCCTTTGGCTGAACTGTTGGTTATGATTCGGTCCTTGATTGTTGTTGCGATTACCCCCACGATTCTGTCCTTGTGGTTGACTCACTTGGGCAGCTTCCTATTTCCTTTTGTTTCCCTCAGCAATATAGTCTTTCTTGTCTTGCAACTTAACATCCATCAGTGAATGATCCATCTGAATGGCTTCATCAAATGATCTGGGCTTTAACGAAGTAGTCTCACCCTTAATGTTGCTCGACAGACCCTTGATATATTGTTTCATCTTCTCGCGATCGTCTGCGAAAGCATCAGGACACAATAGGCTTAACTCATTGAACCTTCTTGTATAAGCAGTGGTGTCATTATTCTTCAACGACAAGTGTCTCAACTCGTCCTCTAACTGACCCAATTCTTCCTCGGGACAAAACTTCTTAGTTGCAGCCCAAGTTCTTCCATTTACTACTACCAATCTGAAAGTAGCCACCTGGTTGTTCCACCAGCTTAAAGCATCATCCAGGAAAGTAGCAGCTGCAAATTTAACTTTGTTTGCCTCAGAGCACCCACTGAAAGTGATCTCAATCTTTTCCACCCATCTACGGAGTTCCAAAGCTCCACCGGTACCACGGAACTGTGTGGGACCACATTTCACGAAACTGGCGTATGAACATTCCCTTGGGGCTGGTTTCCTCTCCACATTTCCACCTTGACCCTGGTCTCTGTTCACACGATCTGCCTCAAGAGCATTGGCGATTGACTCTTAAATCATAGTGTTTAGTCGAGCGGTCATCAACTTTGGAGGCATGGTGAAGCCTTAGTTACACTTCTCTCCAATGACAGGGAAATAGAAAACAAGTTAAGTATACATATCAAGATCAAGAAGGATTTCTCTTTCTGGACATAATATAAGTACAACAACAGATCAACAAGGTTACTAATATTCATCAATCACATCACAAAAGAGCAAATTTAAGACTTATCATAGATTATGAAAGGTAAACATGGATTGCATTGATAGATCAAACAAAATCTGTGACAAGTAATGCCACTACAACCATACACCAACAAACTTAAAGTTATCAAGTTTTCATCACGATGCCATCACACGGGAGTCTAAATAATTTCAATTACAACGATCAAAAGATAAAAATGAAATACAAGTAACTAGCCACGTGGTCATCCACATCACTTCTTGGACGGTGGTTCTTCCTCGTCCTCCTCTAGCTCTTCCTCATTATCTTCTTCCTCATCCATCTTTCTTTTCCCTTTATCGCTCGGCTTACATTCTGCCACCTTCTCCCTTCTAGAAGTAGACCCAAACTCTGGTGCTACCTGATTCCCAAAAGCAACACACTCACCCCTGGCGGGCGGTTGAACCATGAAATCATTGGCCTCCAGCTCAGAGTCATCCACGAATCTCCAGTCTTGCGGTAGGGATGATCTTACACGGTGCTCCCAACTCTACATCCTGACCAACCTAGCCTTGTCTTCCTATACCCGCTCAAGACTTGCACTCAAATTTACTATCATGGATCTTAAGCTGTCAATATCATTCTTAGTCGATGCTCCATCGTACTCAGCTCTTGCGGTCCTTGTCAATAACTTTTGATATGCTCTTTTGTTCTCGTCAAACCTCTTTATCACTCTTGTCTCCACCACATAACGTTCGTACATTAGCCTATCAATCCTTCTCAAACGGTTTTCAGATTCCATATAGTTCCTTGGCCTTGGAAAGTAAACCTTCGCAATATTTTCGTGAAGAGAACGCGATCTAGCTGCAACACTGGACTCCGCACAAAACTCATCATTTACCCGAGCAAACCCCGGCACAATCCTCATATAATCCTTACAAGTAGTCATTGGGGGATGAATAGGTTGCTGATCGTAACGACATGTTAGAGGAACTTCGTATCCTTTTGGTGAGTTGGGGGATTGAACAAAATCGGGCTCAGTTTGACCGACGGCATCTGCTGGAATTCCATCATCCACCGGATCCTTCTCCTCAGAATTCTCTTCGCCATCGTCACCATCTGCTGGAATTCCGTCATCCACCAGCAGATGTCGTCGGTCAAACTAAGCCCGATTTGGTTCAATCCCCCAACTCACCAAAAGGATGTGAAGTGCCTCCAACAGGCCGTTACGATCAACAACCTATTCGTCCCCCAATGACTACTTGTAAGGATTATCTAAGAACTGTGTCGGGGTTTGCTCGGGTAAGTGATGAGTTTTGTGTGGAGTCCAGTGCTGCAGCTAGATCGCCTTCTCTTCACGAAAATATTGTGAAGGTTTACTTTACAAGGCCAAGGAACTATATGGAATCTGAAAACCGTTTGAGAAGGATTGATAGGCTAATTTACGAACGTTATGTGGTGGAAACAAGAGTGATCAAGAGGTTTGACGAGAACGAAAGAGCATATCAGAAGTTATTGAAAAGGACCGCAAGGGCTGAGTACAATAGAGCATCGACTAAGAATGATATTGACAGCTTAAGATCCATGATAGCAAATTTGAGTGCAAGTCTTGAGCGGGTTAAGGAAGACCAGGCTAGGTTGGTCAGGATGCAGAGTTGGGAGTACCGTGTAAGATCATCCCTACCACGAGATTGGAGATTCATGGATGACTCTGAGCTGGAGGCCAATGATTTCATGGTTCAACCGCCCGCCAGGGGTGAGTGTGTTACTTTTGGGAATCAGGTAGCACCGGAGTTTGGGTCTACTTCTAAAAGGGAGAAGGTGGCAGAATGTGAGCCAAGCGATAAAGGGAAGAGAAAGATAGATGAGGAAGAAGATAGTGAGGAAGAGCCAGAGGAGGACGAGGAAGAACCACCGTCCTAGAAGTCATGTGGATTACTACGTGGCTAGTTACTTGTATTTCATTTGTATCTTTTGATCGTTGTAATTGAACTTATTTTGATCGTTGTAATTGAACCTATCTTTTGATCGTTGTAATTGAACTTACCTTGTTTTCTATTTCCCTGTCATTACAGAGAGGTGGAACTAAGACTTCACCATGCCTCTAAAGTTGACGACCTCTCGAGTAAACACTATGATTCAAGAGGCAATCGCCAATGCTCTTGAGGCAGATCGTGCGAACAAAGACCAGGGTCAAGGTGAAAATGTGGAGAGGCAACAGCCCCAAGGGAATGTTCATACGCCGGTTTCGTGAAATGTGGTCCCACACAGTTCTGTGGTACCTGTGGAGCCTTGGAACTTCATAGATGGGTGGAAAAGATTGAGGGCACTTTCGAAATCAGTAGGTGCTCTGAGGCAAACAAAGTTAAATTTGCAGCAGCTACTTTTCTGGATGATGCTTTAAGCTGGTGGAACAACCAGGTGGCTACTGTCGGATTGGTAGTAGCAAATGGAAGAACTTGGGCTGCAATCAAGACACTTTTAACTAAGAAGTTTTGTCCCGAGGAAGAATTAGGTCAGTTAGAGGATGAGTTGAGACACTTGTCGTTGAAGAATAATGACATCACTGCTTATACGAGAAGGTTCAATGAGTTAAGCCTATTCTATCCTGATGCTTTCGCAGACGATCGCAAGAAGATGAAACAATATATCAAGGGTCTATCGAGCAACATTAAGGGTGAGACTACTTCATCAAAACCCGGATCATTTGATGAAGCCGTTCAGATGGCTCATGCACTGATGGATGTTAAGTTGTAAGACAAGAAAGACTATATAGCTGAGGGAAACAAAAGGAAATGGGAAGCTGCCCAGGTGAGTCAACCACAAGGACAGAATCGTGGGGGTAATCGCAACAACAACCAAGGACTGAATCGTAACCAGAAGTTCAACCAAAGGAGGAATGATGGGATGAGAGCCGCTACTGCCCCCAGAGGAGTTAAGGTCAATCCTCAGTGTGGCAAGTGTGGGAAGGCTGGCCATAAAGTTGCAGAATGTCGATCTAGAGGTGTGGCTACAGGGGCGAATGCCACTAGAGTAATGGTTTGTTTTGGTTGTGGAGAAGAGGGGCACAAGCAAGGAAACTGTCCGAAGGCTGGGAATAGACAGGGAGGAAATGCTGCCACTCCCGTATACCGAGTGGGTACCGCTGACAAACCGCAAGGCCCGAATGTGGTTACCGTTACGTTTCTACTTGACGCTCGTTATGCTAGTGTATTATTTGATTCTGGATCCGACAAAAGCTTTGTAGACGTAAAATTTAGTCGCCTTATCAATATAGAACCGGTGATACTAACGACTAACTATAATGTGGAATTAGTCGATGGAAAGATTGTTAGTACTAATTTTATACTAAGAGGGTGTTCCTTGAAGTTAGGGATGATATAGACTTAATGCCTATAGAGCTAGGATCTTTTGACGTGATTATTGAGATGGATTGGTTAATGGCGCATAGTGCGGTGATTATTTGTGGAGAAAGGTTGGTCCAAATCCCGTTGAGAAATAGGGTATTGACTGTGAAGGGAAATGAATGTACTTCTCGTCTGAGAGTAATATCTTGCTTGAAGATGATGAGGTATATGGAAGAAGGATGCGATGTATTTCTGGCGCAGATTTCTAGTGATGGTGATGTAGAGACAAAGTTGGAAGAGGTGCCTGTGATTCGAGAGTATCCAGAAGTCTTTCCTGATGAGTTGCCGGGTTTACCTCCCTCTCGTGAAGTGGAATTTCGGATCGATTTGATGCCAGGAGCTGCACCAGTTGCTCGTGCACCTTATCGATTGGCACCGTTAGAACTGAATGAGTTATCTGATCAGTTTAAAGAATTGATGGATAAGGGGTTTATTAGACCAAGTTCATCGCCATGGGGAGCGCCTGTGTTATTTGTAAAGAAGAAGGATGGGTCGTTTAGAATGTGTGTCGACTATCGAGAGCTTAACAATTTGACGGTTAAGAATCGATATCCATTGCCGAGGATTGACGATTTATTTGATCAGTTGCAAGGATCCTGTGTGTACTCGAAGATTGACTTGAGATCAGGGTATCATCAACTGCGAGTTAGAGAGGAGGATATTCCTATAACTTCTTTTTGTACGCGACATGGACATTTTGAATTCCAAGTGATGCCTTTTGGGTTCAACGAATGCGCCTGCAGTGTTCATGGATCTTATGAATCGGGTGTGCAAGCCGTATTTGGATAAGTTTGTCATTGTATTCATTGATGATATTCTTATTTACTCCAACAGCAAAGAAGAACATGAGAATCACTTGAGGACGATATTGGAGCCATTGAAGAAAGAGAAGTTGTACGTAAAATTCTCCAAGTGTGAATTTTGGTTGGAATCTGTATAATTTCTTGGGCATGTGATTGACAGCAAAGGAGTTCGTGAAGATCCTGCCAAGGTGGAGGCAATTAAGGAATGGTCGGCACCGACAACGCCGACTAAAGTTCGACAATTTTTGGTTTAGCTGGTTATTATTGGAGATTCATCGAAGCATTTTCGTTGATTGCAAAGCCGTTGACCAAGCTTACTGAGAAGAATCGGGTGTTTGAATGGGGAAATGATGAAGAAATCTCTTTTAAAACACTTAAGGACAAAATGTGTTCTGCTCCGATTTTGTCATTGCCGGAAGGAATCGAAGACTTCATGTTTTATTGTGACGCGTCTCATAAGGGTTATGGAGCTGTTTTGATGCAACGTGAGAAGGTGATCGCTTACGCGTCGAGGCAATTGAGGAAGCATGAGGAAAACTACACTACGCACTATTTGGAACTAGGAGCTGTAGTTTTTGCGCTGAAGTTGTGGAGACACTACTTGTATGGGACTAAGTGTGTTGTATTCACTGACCACAAGAGTTTGTAGCACATATTAGACTAGAAGGAGTTGAATATGAGACAAAGACGATGGGTGGAGCTACTGAGTGACTATGACTGCGAGATTCGCTACCATTCTGGCAAGGCGAACGTTGTAGCAGATGCACTTAGTAGGAAGGATAGAGAGAAACCCTTGAGAGTCAGAGCATTAGTGATGACTGAGGGTGTTGATTTGACCGGAACGATATTGAAAGCACAAGAGAAGGGATTGATGAAAGGAAATATTGGCGCCGAGAATCTGGGAAGACTGAAGAAACCTCTTTTTGTGGTAAAGTTAGACGGGCTGTGATATTTTGAAAACTGGATTTGGTTACCGCTATGTCCACCTTAGGAAGGAACGCCTAGAGTGCGAGATTTGGTTATGAATGAGTCTCATAAGTCGAAGTACTCGATACATCCTGGAGCAGATAAGATGTATCACGATATGAAGAAAATCTACTGGTGGCCTATTATGAAGGCAGAAATTGCTCGTTACGTCAGTAAGTGTTTGACTTGCGTGAAGGTTAAAGCTGAACATAAGAGACCGTCTGGGTTGTTGGTACAATCTGAGATCCCAGAATGGAAATGGGAAAAGATCGCTATGGATTTCGTGACGGGTTTACCTAGGACTCCTAGTGCTTGTGATATGATTTGGGTGATCGTGGATAGATTGACGAAATCTGCTCACTTTTTACCTATGAAGAAGACAGATAGCATGGAGAAACTTGCTAGTGTGTACGTGAAGGAAATTGTTTGTCGACATGGAGTACCTTTATCGATCATCTCGGATCGCGACTTCAGATTTACTTTGGAATTTTAGAAATCTCTTCAACGTGCGATGGGCACCGAATTGAGTTTGAGCACGACCTATCATCCTGAAACTGATGGCCAAAGCGAACGAACAATTCAGACATTGGAGGACATGCTTCGAGCGTGCGTGATTGATTTCGGAGGAAGATGGGAACGCCATTTGCGTTTAGTGGAGTTTTCGTATAATAACAGTTATCATGCGAGTATTAAGGCTGCACCATTTGAAGCATTATATGGAAGGAAATGTAGGTCTCCTATGTGTTGGAGCGAAGTGGGAGAAAGTCAATTGACTGGGCCCGAAATAGTTTTAGATACTACAGAGAAGATTGTGCAAATCAAGAACCGTTTACTTTCTGCGAGAAGCCGAAAGAAGAGTTACACCGATAATAGGAGGAAACCGTTAGAATTTGAGGTCGGAGACATGGTCATGCTTAAGGGTGTCACCATGGAAGGGTGTGATACGTTTTGGAAAGAGAGGAAAGCTGAGTCCAAGGTATATTGGACCGTTCAAGATTGTTAGATGAATTGGACCTATAGCTTATAAGTTAGAATTGCCGAAGGAGCTTAGTGCTATTCACGACACGTTTCACGTATTGAATTTGAAGACATGTTTGGCGGATAATGAATTGGTGATTCCTTTGGACGAGATTCAGCTTGACGATAAAATGCATTTTGTGGAGGAACCAGTGGAGATTATGGACCGAGAGGTTAATAGATTGAAGCATAGTAGAATTCCCATTGTAAAGGTTCGATGGAATTCAATACGTGGACCGGAATACACTTGGGAACGTGAGGACTTCTTCAAGGAGAGATATCATCATCTGTTCTAGCGGCACAAAATGTGAGTATAAGAAGAGGCGAGCGCCGGGACGTTGCTCTCTTTAAGGAGGGGTGGATGTGATACCCAGAACCCGAGGTCATTTATTTGACCCTAAATTACGAATATTTTTGAAATTTTTAAGAAATTTCGTTTATTATATATTTAACGGTTTATGTTGAAACCAACGTTTAAGGTCGAAATCTTAACGATTGACGATTTAGGAAAGACGACGACGACTACGATCCCGACGGATGCCCAATTTTTATGTTTTATTGTCGCTTTGTCGATATTAGAATTTTTCGAGAATTTTATTTTTGGTTCGTGTTAAGTCGAGCCGGGTGCGTTTTATTTTATCCCAGGTGCGTTTAAATATCTTTAAAAGTATTTTCGAGTGTTCGGGGTGACCCCCGACTCCCGTAAATATTCAAAATCAACTAGTAAGTAGTTTCCCGCTACTAAAAATTGTCGTTTAAAAATGAGGCCAAAAGAAAACAAAGATGGCAAAAGAGATCCTCAAAATTTTTGAAAAAAAAGGAAGGATGTAAATACACATCAAAAATAATTTCAAAATTTTTTTCTCTCCTTCCTCCTCTCTCTCTTTGGCCGTCGGCCTCCACACCACCACCACCCCCAAAAATTTTCCCTTTTGATTTTAAACAATCCAAGTTTAGACCACATCTTAATTATCCAATTTAAGTGTTTTGGTATCATCCATTTTAACATGCATTAACATAAATTTTTCAAGAATCAAAGATTTTTAAAAAACATGTTTTGATGTAATTAGACTATTTGCATGTTTAATTGATTTTGTTTAATGGATAATCATCCACAAAACCAACCAAAATCAATTTGGTTTGGGTGTTTTGGACACCAACACTGCCCGACCAAATGGGGGTGTTTGGTTGTTCATGGTGTTTGATGTTTTGTGATGTGGGTTTGTGTTTAGAGTTATGTTTTTGATGTTTTTAGATAGGATAAACATATTGCATGTGTGATTTAGGAACTGGGTTTTTATAAAGATTTGATTTTCCTAGTAGTATAGGCTGATTAGGGTGTTTGTGAATGTTTATAAGTGGTTAGTATAGGTCTAGGTGATGTTAGAATGGAATGGAAACAAGTGTTGAGTTGATTTTGAGGAAGGAAAAATTAGGCAGATTGTTTAAGCATGTTTTCGTGGGTGTAACTTTGAAAACAGGTATGAGGCTAGGATGTAGTTGTAGAGCATTGTCTTAGCTTCGATTTGGTATAAGAAAGAGCTTACGACTCCAAACGAGTCAAAAGTTATGCTACTTTGAAAGTTCGTGTACCGGGAGATGAGAATCAACATAATCCGAAATTATGTTTGGTTTTAGGTCAAATACCCGGGACCATAGAAAGAGTTTTATAAAGAATTACAAGTTGTTCTTTGGTGCTAAACCTGTAATTTTGAGTCTATTATTAGACTTAGAGGTCAAATTAGCTAATGATATGTTTTAATGAGTAAAAAAAGTCTTACATTGTAAAAGTGCAAAATCAGTCCAAAAAGTTTACGTCCAGTAATGTAATGAGTAATGGGTCATAAAAGTGAAAACTTTCTATGGAATTTAAAATAGGATTTCTACAGGTTGTAAGGGATTTTTACAAATTTTCTTGTAATTTATAGTGATGCTTAAGTGTTAAAAAACAGCCCGTACTTTTGGTAAGTATCGGCAAAGTAATAAAATGGGAAACATTTTAATTACATGGATAGATAGTACGAGTCTAGTAATAATCACATGTATGAATTTTGGCGTGAGTTTTTATAAGCATTAAGTGTTTTTGTATACGCGTGTTTAGTACAATAATGTACACGGAGTATTGACTCGGTTTTTCTACTTTGATGTTTAGGTCACGTGTTAGATTTTTCGGGGCAACCAAATCGTCGGTGATATTTTCGTTACGTCTTCGCTAGAACCACTACTACGCAAGGTGAGTTTATAGCCTCGTTTTATAATGCTTTTAAATGGTTTTACTCGCGAGGGGGATGCATGCTATTTTAAATAAAACGAACATAAGTCATGAATGATTGTTGGACCCAAAAGTTGCCTGAATTGTGTTGAGTACCTAGTTGCAAAAGACCCTATATTCATGAACTATTAACTATTGTTTAATCCTCGTGTGGATTGAAAATAGCCGCTTATACAATTGATAGTACTATGTGGTTGACGACCCTATCAGAGACGAGAACTAGTACGTTGAGTACCCTCTGCGGACGGATAACTTGTGATAAGAAATAAGGTATTATTGCAACTAATGCCTTTAGAAGGGGCACTGGTTTCATCTTAATCATGCCGGTAAATGTACGCGGGTGATTGAGTTAACGGATTAGTGTCATGAGCTTAAACACAATTATTAGCTATTGCTAACGATAATAACCTTGAATGATAGATTGTTTGATTGACAATTCTATAAATGATCGTGATTGATTTTATATACTTATGTTCAAAAATGAGATTGTAAAACCTATAAATTTGGCTCAACATTATTTGTTGACCCCTTTAAGCATGTGTTTCGAGTAATCGATGATAAGGTAGCAAGGATCATGCACAGATGGAAGTTGTTGTGGCTTGGCGGTCTACTTTGTCTTTCCTCCCTTTTATAACTTAAAACTTTTATATTATGTCATGTGAAACAAGTAATGTATTTTTGGGTTGAGATTCAGTGGGGACCTAAACGCAACTCTGTTTTGTACTTTCTAAGGGGTTTGGGAAGCAGTATACTTTGATATTTTAACAATGTTTAATTAATGTTTAAATTTCTACGTCTCTTTGACCGTTCGAAATAGCTTGTGTGTAATGATAACTGCCTAACACCCAAATGTTGTAGTTCCGTTGCGCATACGATTTGGGGGTGGGCGGAACTATAACATTTAGGGGTGTTAGACTAACGGTCATTGCTTATTAATGCTAGGATTTTTATGACTTTCATGTGATACTTGTGCTAGTTTCTCATACATGACGAGTTATGGATTCGATAGAAAAAGGTACATTCTCTTGTTCTCTAGAGATTCTATTATAGCATGAACATGTGAAACATTGCTCTACTTCCTCTCCCTTCAGAATACACTTCGTTTCGGGTGAAAAGTATCTTGTTTTTCATTCTTAAAGTAGTTTGTTACAAACAATGGCGGACCCCTTCAAGGAAGGGGCCCCCAAGTTCCGTGGTTTTCCCTCCTTAGAAAAATTTCAAAAGTAATCCATGTTCTCACTCGGACCCCGTCGATCCCTCTCCTAAAGGTCCGTCTGGGTCCGTTGGTCTATAGGTTTTCAACTTAAAAATCATCATTACCACCATTTAATATCCTCATTCTCAATACTCTTTTCCTCTTCCACCTTTTTACCTTCACAACTGCTAAATTAAATACATTTACTCCAAATCTTTTCAACCTCCAATCACCTTTCACATCATTCAATTCTTAACACTTCTTAATCCTCTATTTAAAGAACATTCTTTTCCTCATCTTCCTCACACACTCATACCTATCATCCTTCTTAAAAAACATACCAAAATGACTAAAGGTTCTCCATCATCATCCCGCAACATTCTTAGGAGGACGACACGAATAAGTGTTCGCTCCTCATGTTTTGGTTTTCCTACACCCTCGCCTACACCATCTTCTTCCTCAAATCCACATGAGTCACCAATTCACAATGAAATTTCTCAAGAAGTAGGTGATATTCTATGAAATTCAAGATCACCTCACTCCTCATCGACCGTCACTTCTCCTATCATTACTTCACCTACATCCAACAACTCTCATGCCACTATCCCGTCCTCATCACAACCTACCCTTTCACCACAACCTATCAAAAAAATTTATACGCCACCAACATCACCTACTCACTCTCAACCTCACGTGGAAAATGTAACAAGTGTGCCACCATCTCCTCAAATGACACCTCCATACATACCATCACCAATCTTCGACCCATTACCCCAAACACTCCCTATTCCAAATATCTCCTTGACCACCATACCTCTAATTCCATCTTTTATGGATTTAGATGACTCATTATGTATTGAACCACCATCTTTCCGCCACTTACCATCCCATTCATCACCCACTAGCGTGCTACCTCCTCTTATCATAACACAACAACAAAACTTCAATAGGCATCAAGCCTTCAAAGACATGGTCCATCGACACCTTCGAGAGACCCAACAACACATTGACCTCCATGGTCCTTCTCCATCATCATACCATCAAGACCCTCAACTTCACCCTACTAATCTTCATACATCTCCTCAATGCGAACATTGTCGCTGTACTCTCTCTTGTTACAGATCTCCGTCAAGAGATGCGTGTAGCACTACACAATGTCCTTGATGGAATTGAGGCACTACTATGCAAGACACCTCAATAGCATCATCATTCCAAGTTCTCGAGGCCTAAATTTCTTTTTCTTAGCCTACTGTTAAAGAGTTTCCCAGACCCTGTCGGACCCTACCATACAAGGGTCCGACAACCCACCGAGGGATCCGTGGGTCCCTGTTTTTCATTTCTCTTTTATTTTTTTAATCAATGTAATTCATCTTTAGACCAATGTTTCACATGCTTAAAGTTATAATTTTACTTGAGGCGAGATGAACCAACCCTTTTCTTTTCTAAATCATTACTTGTTCATGTATGCTAATGTGTTGTTTGAATGTTGTGATCATGTTATAACCTCGATGATCTATTTCTATAGCTAACTTTATTTTGCAAGAATGAATATCATTTTATCTTGATGATTTGGGCATGAAACAAGGGGGAGTACTATATGACATGCAAATTTTGTCTCATTCATTCCAAAATTATGCATCTTTTTCTATCTATTTGCAAAAATGTGTAATTCACAAAACCATGTGTCGGGTCTTATCATGTACATGTATCTCTACCATCTTCTTTCTAACTATCTTTTTGCAGGATTTTCATAATCCATGTCTCTCGGTTCTCCAAATTAGGGGAGTATGAACCGAGCGGGAGACAATGGAAAAATCTATTGATATCTATATTTCTCTCTTAAACTATCAAAATATCTCTCTCAATAACTTTTTCCAACTATCCTTCCCTTTTTTTTCGACAAAAAGGGGGAGAAGAGAAATAAGCTTATATAAAACTTATATGTTGATGCTAATACCAACTAAAAATAAGTTTATATTTTGTCTTCAACAAAAAGAGGGAGATTGTAAATACAAATATCGTATTAAAACGATATTAATGTTTTAATTATCCTTGACGTTTTGTCAATGAAAAAACATCAAACATATTTTTATGTTTGTGTTACAATCAACATCTAAGTCTTTTAATCTATGAACTTATGTTCTAAACTTTTCATAAAAAGTTTTATACACTTTAACTCTTTAAGTGTAAAAATAATATGGACAAAATACATATATCTCTCTCTCCATATCAGATATATAAAAGTCAACCTTTTTTATATTTAATGATTGAGTATGATCTTGGACAAACATTTATGAGGCAACAAAAGTCATACTCGACGAACCCGGACATACCCTTGGGTAAAGGGGTCGATGGGTTCCGTGGGTGTCTGACACCTTGCCTTAAATACCATGCTTTGTTCAAGCTTAGAACTCACCCCTCTTCTAACCTATCTCTCTAAACTCTCTGCATATATCTAACTCTATAACCTCATTCTTTTCTTAACTTATTTTCTATTATGATTTAGATCTTTGTAAATTTGAAGACCGATTACGAGAATTCTATCTTTAAATCCTTGATCCTTCAAAGCTTCACATTGTGTAAATGTGTTAAGTGTTACCTACACAATCACCATTGTTGTACCAATTATTCAACTACTTGTGTAATAGTGTGGTTGGTGTTGTAAACCACAAAGTAAATAGTGTAAAGGGAATTGTTGTATCCGTGTAAAGAACACGATATCCTAGCTTAGGTGTCGATGAAGATTGTAAGCTAAAGTGTGAAGGTTTCTCCAACGGTGTAAAGGAGATTCGTTTACTAGTGAAGTAGAACTCTCGAGTGGATACTCGAGGAGTGGAAGTAGGGGAAGATAAGTGAGATCTTGCTAGGTCGAACTACTATAAATCATTGTGCATTGTGGTTTGTTTAATTATCTTCTCATATCTATTACTTTTTCAATCACGCTTGATCTATATCCATAATAATCATGAAAAAGTTTCAAAGTAATTAAAACTAATCGGTAAAAACTATTCAACCCCCCATCTAGTTTTCTACAGTATGGTTTGGTCTTCGGTTCGGTTCGGTGCTGTCTGGTCCAATAAGGCATAACTTTCGGGGTTTTAGTAAGACCGATCCGACCGGACCGAAGACTAAAAAGAAAGAAAATAATTGACTGACGATCGAACCAAACATATTTCGGTCCGACACGGGAAGGTTTCTCGATCCGATCCGCGGTCCGTAGTGCTCACCCCTACATGCTTTCTGTTGATAGGGCTAAACGACCACAATCGCGTAGTGTAACTGTGCTTTATTTAGAGCATGCATGCGGCTGTAGGTTTTCGTGGCACTCTTTTCTTTTCAAAATTATTCAACGACATTCCCTCTCCTTTTGCAAATGAATCCCTTTGGATTGCTTTTATTTTGGTTTGGTTTTCTTTAAGCGCACCTCTCTATTTGCTTGTTTCCCGATCACTGTTTCTTTTGCAAGAGCATAGGTCATGGTACATTGTAGAAAAGATTTCTATTTGCAAGAACAACTTTTTCATTAAGTTGCGAAAGATTTTTTGCGTTGGCTTAAGAATTGGGTATGGATTAATGCGAATGAGGATATTTTACCATGTGAGTTCTTTGGGTGAAGTAATAATGTTAATGATGCGATGGTCGCAACGGGTTTTATGAACTTCTAGGCAGTTCACTTGGCCGTGAAGTATAATGTAAAACCCGCATGCTTTTACCATGAATAGTACACTTATAATCGTACGTACATGATTAAAACTTTCCTTTTATAACAAGAATACGTTTCAAAAACATAAATTACAAGAACTACGTACGTGTTATTACACGATAAGTATAAGTATATATAAATGGACGATAATTATTATCAATAATAATTAAATCATGAACATGAAATCATGAACGTAAGAATCACGAGCGAATAATTATGTATTTACGTAATTATTATTACGAATACGTACAAATATATATAATAACACGAATATTTAATAATAACGAAACGTAAATACAAGCACACGAACACGTAATAATTTAGAACGCGGGAAAGTTACGCGTTTCCCTTTGTGGGCCCTACAAGCCGCGACACAACAGGGAGAAATGGGCCCAACCCAAATTGTTTTTACTAAATAAAAAAATATGGAAAACATGTTTTCATTCACAGAAGATTTTTAGAAAAACAAAAACCCTACACCTCTATCTCTCTCCCTTAGGCCGACGACTACATCAAAGAACAAGGGGGTTTGGTTGATTTTGATTAAGTAAATCATAAGTACGTGTTCGTGTATTCACGATCTATTGATTCCACGTGTTTTGGTAATCCGAAAACCTTTCTTTTTATTTTCTTTTTATGTTTTTATGCATATATAATCATGGGGTTTAAAAACAAGAGAATTAAAACATGTCATGGGTGTATGGGAAAATAATAAAGGGGTGTTTCGGGTTTCTTGTCTCCGCCGCCACATAAACCGAGAGTCTCACGACTCTCGGCGTTGGGTTCGCACCACCACACGAGACCCATGTCTTGGTGGTGTTGGGTTTCGGTCAACAACAAGGAACAAGGCACCCCGACTCGCGTCGGGGGTGTCCTTATGGTTTTTTTAGGTCGCGGCAGCCACAGCCCCACCACCGGCAACTGTCAGTGGCTATTTATGGTAAGCTAGGGGAACCGCCGCAGCAAGCAGGGGCCACCGGCACACAGCCGGTGGGAACCCTCGTGTGGTCAGCGGCTAGCTGAGAAGCAAGACCACTGGCACACAGTCGGTGGCAGCTTAACCATAAGCACGGGCAATCGGTTCAAGCCAGTTTGCCACTGCTTTTGGAGGTTTGGTTCGGACCGGTTCATGAGTTCACGGGTCTGGTTCACGACATGTTTTAATAAAAATAATACATGGGTTCGGTTTATTATTTTTACAAGTTTAATAGTTTTACAAGTTTGTTTATTTACAAGTTAATTAAATTAATTTAACATGGCATATAATTAATTTAATTAAAACATGGACTTAGGTTTATTGTTATTATTTAATAATACATGATTTAACCTAAGTATTTACTTATGTAATTTAGACTATAGTAATTAATTAACTATTAAGACATGACATATAGTTAATTAATTTCCATGACTTAGGTTATATTAATATAAATATTAATACATGTTTTATCCTAAGTATTAAATACACTTTAATTTAATTAAATCATGATTATATTTAATTAAATCGTATAATATATAGTTTATTTAATTAAGATGTTATAATTAATAAACTATACTATTAATCACATGACTTAGTATATATTTAATCGGTAAAACTTAAGCTTATCTTATTAGCTTATTAATCCAGCTTATTACTATTTTTAGAAACTTTCTATTTTTAGAAACTAATCTATTTTAAGCAGTTAATCTATTTTTGGAAACTTTCTTTTTTTTGGAAACTTTCTATTTTTGGAAACTTTCTAGTTAAGGAAACCTGCTATTTTTAGAAAGTTACTTATTATTACACAACAAGTATAATAATGCAAGAAATACAAGTAATACTTAATCAGAATATCTAGAATATATGATAAACATAACATAACGTTAAAATCAGTAAAACATGACATGAACATATAAAACAAGCTAAGACGCGATATAAAACCAGTTACGTACTCAGTAATCAGGATACTTATACACTTATACTATTTATGTAGCATTAGTGGGATCGAAGTAGGATTCTCTTCCGTTCGTCTTCTTCGTTCACTGGACACAAGGTATGGATTCTTCGTCCTTTCAGTATGGACATTCTTTCCTTATTAGGTTCCCCGTATGCAGCCAACTGTTTTCCCAGTATATATTTTTTATATGTTTTGATTAGCTTATGTTTAATTTAAATGCCTAAGCCATATACATGCATGACCAGTTCCACCTAGTTATAGAGGTACCATAACCATAACACTGGAGGCACCAATGTTATGACTTCACCATGGCAGAGTGATAGCTCGTGGCGTCCCTTTCAGATTGTGTCCATATTATTATGTTATCATGTGGGGCGTATGGGTGCATCCTAGGTTACATGTTTTTAACAGATTATTCAGGTGAATGTGGTGTGTGTCTTGCATCCTTCACAAGGAGCTGATCCCTCCTACTCAAACTTATATTAATTAGAGGCAACCCCTCCAATTGCATGATCAGGTCACCCCTCCAAGTATTCATGCACGTTGATATTTCATGACCTATATTGGCTTAAAGGTTAACATGTTAAACAGTTTTTATAAGATAAACATACGGCTTTTCAAACTATAAAACCAGTTTTACTAAGTTATACCATGTTTTCCAAGATTTAATCAATTTCGCTGCTATATGTTGTATATGCTTATGTTATTCATTCTATGCTTGTATATCCGTGCACTGAGCGTTATGCTCGGACGTTTTCCTTTCATGTTCCCAAAACGGCAGGTACTCAGGGACGCTCGTAGACTCTAAGCGTACGTGCATATGGATTGGAAGCTTTCTAGCCTTCATTACTTTATGCATTTCATCATACATTTTGCTATTTATTTCTATGGACATTGTTTAGTCCTTTTCCTTTACAGTACTTATGTTTGTGTGTGATTAGCTTATACTTTGGGATACCGATGTTTGTTTCCGGTATTTCCTTTATGGTCATGTAATGTTTAAGACATTTTTCTTGTATGCTTTGATGACACGCCATAATCACGCGTGACATTCCATTTACCAAAATGGGGTGTTGCAATTATGGTATCAGAGCCAAGGCTTCCACCTGTAGGCTCTCAAAACACGACCTGTGATTAGTGGGTAGTCACTATGGTCTTCCTAAAACTGATAGTCGGTTTTCATGCATTCATTGTTTTCATGCATTCATATATATGTCATTGTCGCAGGTTTATGACTAATTAATGGTTGGTACAGGACTGACCCTATTTAGTCGCATGTGCTTTTATCGAAACTTTTAACTTTGGGACCGACCCATTGGCTTCCCCTCGCCATGTCTTTTGTTTTGAGTGAACTGACCATAGGCGTTCACTCTCGCGCATATAAAAGTTTTCATAAAACTGCATCATGCATTCATGTACTAGTTTTCCTGCTTAAAAAAATATCTCATGATTTATTGGTATAAATTTTTTTTCATGTATATATTTTATGTTTTGATCAGTTTAATCATGTATTTTTATGTTATACTGTCAGATGGTTCTCACACGCGAGCAGGAACAATTCAATGCAGCAGTCCAAGTTGCGATACAAGATTTGCTTCCTCAGCTGAGGAACGAAATTAGGGCTGAGGTGCAGGCTGCCAACAATCAGCAACAGCACCAGTACCTCCTCCTCCACCAGCAACATTGGTCACATGGCTGGAGATATTCAACAAGCAACGTCCTCGATCCTTCGAGAAAACCGATAGCCCTAGTGAAGCTAAAAGTTGGTTGGCTCACATTGAGAAGATATTCGATGCAATGGGCTGTGACCCCGTCTTCAAGTCGAGGTTGGCCTGTTACAAGTTCGAAGGTGATGTGCTAGGATGGTGGAAGGCACTCAAGCAGTCTGAGGGAGGTGACGATTGGGTGGCTGGTTTGACTTGGGCTCAGTTCAGGGAGTTAGTGATGGGACAATTCTTCCCCAAGGCTGAGCAAGACAAGCTAAAGAGGGAGTACCACAGAATCAGGCAGAGAGCTGGGGAGAACAACAACGAGTTCATGCAGCGCTTTCTTCGTTTGGCTGGTTTTCTTGGCGCAGCAGCAGGTACTGCCGAAGAGCAAGCATACCACTTCCGGTGGGCTCTTCGTACATCGGTCGCCAACAACTTGGTGTGTGCTACTTTCAACACGGTGGCACAAGTTTCCGATGCAGCACGTAAGATGGAGATGCTGCAAGAAAGAGAAGAGTTCGGGGAAGCAGAGAGACCCGAGAAGAGGTGAATATTCGTTATTCAGCGGTGACCATTCCGAATTCTTTCAATATTATCCAATATTTATATCTCTTTAAACTGCATCTTTCAGGCAGAAGACTGGGGACCGGTCCCCGTCGGCTACTCAGCAACAGCCTACTCAGCCCAAGGGAAACGGTCAGACTCAAGACCGTTCTGCTACGGATAGGCGTGGCGGTAATGATAATTACTGTAACAACGCTGGAAACTCCAACAGCGGCAGGTCCTTACACTTACTCATTTCCTTATGTTACATGCGATATTTCATAATTCTGACACACTAGCAATCTTCTACCAGGAATCATGGTAACGAGAGGGACCAGAACCAAAGAGGTTCACAGCCTAACCGTCCAGCTATCACTGGTATTACATCTTACGATTTTCCGCATTGTCCTTTTGTACCTATAAACCATGTCTCATGTATACTGTTCTTAACAGGCTCCCAGCCAAAAAGGTCACCTGCTGGAGGGTATACTCATGCTCTTTGCACTACCTGCAACCGTAGGCACCTAGGGCCATGTCGTCGCGACAGCGACGCATGCTACAAGTGTGGCCTTACAGGTCATCGCATGAAGGACTGCCGCAAGGGCGAGATGGAGGACACATCTGGACATACTGATTCCAAGCCGCCTCCTACTAGTGGACGCGTTTACACGACTTCTCGCGACCAGGCCAACAAGTCTACAGGTACCATCACTGGAATCTTGTATATGTATGGTTAAGCTGCATGTGTTTTATTTGACACGGGTGCTACTCATTCGATCATTTCTACTGCTTATGCTAGGAATGTTAGGATATCCCTTTTGCCATTAGAGAATGTACTAAACATTTCCACGCCTTTAAGAAAATCTGTACGCATAACCCATATGTACAAAAGCCTTCCCCTAGAGTTTGACGACAAGATTCGTCCTGTTGACGCATTTCCGCTAGACATGAATGATTTTGACATGATATTGGGCATGGACTGGCTATCCAAAAATCACGCCACCATAGACTGTCATACATATCGGGTCATCTTCGGTGATGCAAATGCACCAGAGTACATTCACAACGGGTTCGTACCCGGAAGGTCTATACAAATCATGTCAACCTTGCAAGCACGTGCATTACTTTCGCATGGTTGCGAGGACTATCTAGCTACTATTCATGACATGGATGCTGAATCTCCATCAATTCAGAACCAGCCGATAGTGTCAGAATTTCCAGACGTATTTCTAGAAGAACTTCTGGGCATACCACCTGCACGTGAAGTAGAGTTTAACATCGAGCTCATCCCAGGAGTTGAGCCGATTTTCAAGGTTCCTTATCGCATGGCTCCCATAGAGTTGAAGGAGCTGAAGGACCAATTGTAAGAACTTCTGGAACGAGGCTTCATTCGACCGAGCACATCTCCATGGGGCGCACCGGTCTTATTCGTGAAGAAGAAGGATGGCAGTATACGTCTTTGCATAGATTATCGCGAGCTCAATAAGATTACCATCAGGAATAGGTATCCTTTACCACGTATTAACGATCTGTTTGACCAACTCCAAGGGGCCAAACATTTCTCCAAAAATGACCTGAGGTCGGGCTATCATCAACTACGGGTTAAAGAGCAGGAAATCTCCAAGACTGCTTTCCGTACATGCTATGGGCACTACGAATTTGTAGTCATGCCATTTGGCCTTACCAATGCTCCAGCTGTTTTCATAGATTTGATGAAAAAAATCTTCCATGAATTTCTGTACAAGTTCGTCATTGTATTCATTGACGACATCCTGATATTCTCTAAGTCCAAGGAGGAACATGAAGACCATCTTCGTACAGTATTACAGATCTTTGCCAGAAGCAGCTGTATGCTAAATTCTCTAGGTGTGAGTTCTGGTTAGACAAGGTGGCGTTCTTAGGTCACATTGTATCAGTAGAAGGAATCACCATGGATCCAACAAAGGTTGAGGCTATTACCAAGTGGCCAAGACCGACATCAGCGACTGAAGTTCACAGTTTCCTAGGCTTAGCTGGTTACTACCGTAGGTTCGTAGAGAACTTTTCCCGTTTAGCACTACCTTTGACCAAACTGATGCGGAAAGGGGAGAAATTCATCTAGACTGAAGAAAGAGAGAAGAGCTTTAAAGACCTAAAGCAGAAGTTAGTATCTGCATTGATTCTTACTCTCCCATCTGGTACAGGTGGATTTCAAATCTACAGTGATGCTTCAGGGAAAGGACTTAGTTGTGTTCTCATGCAACATGGGAAAGTGATCGCGTACGCTTCACGGCAGCTTAAGCCTTTTGAGGAAAATTACCCTACGCATGACTTAGAACTTGCAGCAGTCATGTTTGCATTAAAGATATGGTGGCACTATTTGTATGGAGAATCATGTGACATCTTCACAGACCACAAGGGCTTGAAGTACATCTTCACTCAACGTGAACTGAACATGAGACAAAGGAGATGGTTAGAGCTATTGAAGGATTATGACATTAATCTGCATTATCATCCCGGCAAGGCGAATGTAGTGGCAGATGCACTTAGTAGAAAGTCCGAAATGATAAACGGCATTAAAATTGAGGAGGAAATTATAAGAGACTTAGAGCGATTTGACATCGAGATCATGGTGCGTGGACAACACGGTTACTGGGCTAATCTTAGAGTGGAACCTGAGTTACTCTCTAGGATCAAGGAAGCTCAGAAGGATGATGGTGAAATCTGGGCGATAATTCAGAACTTGGAGAAGCAGACATAATTTTGTGTAGACGAAGACGGTATCTTATGGCAGGGCACGAGACTTTGTGTTCCTGATGATCAAGAACTCCAGGAAGCATTGTTAGCTGAGGCTCATAGATCCCCATTCTCCATTCATCCTGGTTCGACCAAGATGTACCACGACATCAAGCAATACTTTTGGTGGAGTGGTATGAAACAGGATGTTGCGACTTACGTCTTCAAATGTCTTACCTGCCAGTAGGTTAAGATCGAGCATCAGCGATCTAGCGGTCTTCTACAATCGTTAAATATTCTAGAGTGGAAGTGGGACAAGATCACTATGGATTTTGTTACCGGTCTTCTGTAGACAAAGAGGAGGCACGATGCGATTTGGGTTATCGTTGATCGATTTACTAAGTCAGCTCATTTCTTACCGATCCGCAAGGATGATCCGGTCAGTAAACTCGCCGATACTTACAAGAAGGAGATCATGAGACTTCATGGTGCTCCATCCAGCATCGTCTCGGACAGAGATCCTCATTTCACTTCGCGATTTTGGAAGAGTCCGCAGAAAGCTTGGGGTACAAAACTTAAGCTTAGCACGGCTTTTCATCCTCGAACAGACGGGCAATCGGAGCGAGCGATTCAGACATTAGAAGACATATTGAGGTCATGTGCGTTGGAATGGACAGGAGATTGGTACGATTACATCTGTTTGCTAGAGTTTTCATACAACAACAGTTGGCACGCTAGTATTAAGTGTGCTCCATTCGAGATGTTGTATGGCAGAAAGTCTCGCGCCCTAATCTGCTAGGATAAGGTTGGCGGGCGAACACTTGAAGGACCAGAAATGATAGAGTTGACCAACGAGAAGGTCGTTGTAGCTAAGAAGAAATTGCAAGAAGCACGATCACGTCAGAAGAGTTATGCCGACAAGCATCGTAGGGACTTACATTTTAACGTAGGAGATCACGTCTTTATTAAGGTATCGCCAGCACGTGGCGTTAAGCGTTTTGGAATCAAAGGGAAGCTCAGTCCTCGATTCATCGGACCGTATGATGTCATTGAGCGATCGGTGAGATATCTTATCGTTTAGCGTTACCTCCGCAGATTTCTCACGTACACGACGTTTTCCATGTGTCCTTACTCAGAGGGTACAAGTAACATCCCTCTCACATGGTTCAGTATCCACTGGAACAGATTCGTGAAGATCTTACCTTCATAGAGGAACCCGAACGAATTTTTGATAGGTAAGAACGAGTCATGAGGAAGAAGACGATTCCATTCGTCAAAATCCTTTGGAGGGATCATACCAAGCGGGAAGCCACTTGGGAGACCGAGGAGTCTATCCGGACTTCTTACCCTCATTTCAAGTTTTGAATTCGGGTATGTCCCACTTTTTCAGTTTACTTTATCTATAATTCGGGGACGAATTATTCTTTTTAGGGGGGAAGAGTTGTAAAATCTAACACCCCCACAAATGCTATGCGCAGCGGAACTACAACATTTGGGTGCTAGGCAGTTATCATCACACACAAGCTATATCAAACGACTCAGAGAGACGTAAAAGTTTAAGCTTAATTTAAACATTGTTAAAACATACAAGTCTACAATTTTCCAAATCCCAAGATGATACAACACAGAGTTTGCGTTTGGTCCCCACTGAATCTCAACCCCAAAAGATACATTTTTGTTCACATGACAGAAAAATAATAGTGTTTCAAGTTAAATAATGGGTGGAAAACAAGTAGACCGCCAAGCCACACACAACTCCCATCCTTCGCATGCTCCATGCTATGCTTCATCGATTACCTGAAACACATGCTAACTTGGGTCAACAAATAATGTTGAGTGGAATTCATAGGTTTTACAATCTCATTTTGAACATATGTGTTATAAAAATCATTCATGATCATTCATAGAATTGTCGATCAAACAATCTATTATCAAGGTTATGAAAATTGTGTTTAAGCTCGTGATACTAATCCGTTAACTCAATCACCCGCGTATAATTTACCGGCGTGATTAAGATGAAACCATTGCCCCTTCTAAAGGCATTAGTTGCAATTATACCTTATTTCTTATCACAAGTTATCCGTCCGCAGGGGGTACTCAACGTACTAGCCCTCGTCTCGGATAGGGTCGTCAACCCCATAGTACTATCAATTGTATAAGCGGCTATTTTCAATCCACACAAGGATTAAACAATAGTTAATAGTTCATGAATATAGGGTCTTTTGCAACTAGGTACTCAACACAATTTAGGCAACTTTCGGGTCCAACAATCATTCATGACATATGTTCATTTTATAAAACTAGCATGCATCTCCCTCGCGGGTAAAAACAATTTAAACAGTAGTAAGTGAGGCTACAAATTCACACCTTATGTATATAGAAGTAGTCGACGTTACTAATGACGATCGCTGACGATGATGAGGATGCCCGGGAAATTCAACACCTAACAAGCAATAACGCGTAATGAGTCAATCTCATTTATAAAACTTTAAGTACTGTATAATATGTACATATTAGTCAATTGTGATAATTACAAACTCACGCCAAAACCAAACAAGTAGTCGTTATTAGTTTTATACGATTTATCTACGTTATTAACGTTACTACCCTTTTTACATTTTTCGCCGATACTTACCAAAAGTATGGGCTGTTTTCTATGACTTAAACCCTTTTATAAAATCTAAGAAAATTCAAAAAAAATACCTCATGACCTGTAGAAAACCCATTTTTAATCCATGAAAAGTTTTCACTTTTATGACTCGTTACCTAACACATTACTAGACGTACATATTTCGGACTGATTTTGCACATTGACCATGTTGGACTTGTTTGACCCATTTAAAATACACCATTAACCCATTCAACACCTAAGTCTAATAATAGACTCACAAATGCAGGTTTGAAACCAAAAATCAACTTTTAATCAATTACCTAACTCTATCTATGGTCCCCGGGATTTGACCCAAAACCAAACATAATTTCGGATTATGTAGGTTCTCATCTCCCGGTACACGTATTTTCAAAACATCATAACTTTTGACTCGTTAGGAGTCGTAAGCTTTTTCTTATACCAAATCGAAGATAAAACAAAGCTCTAAAACTACATTCTATATTCATGACCTGTATCTAAGCTTAAGATTTTCAAAACACCCTTAAACAATCTGCCTAAAATTCACTACTTCAAAATCACCTCAACACTTGTTTCCAAACCATTTTAACGACACCTAGCCCTAACTTAATCACCCATAACCATTCCTAAACACCTTAATCAGTCCTTAATACCTAGAACATCAAATCCATCCTAAAACCCATTTGCCAAAACAAACATGCAATAAGTTTAACCCATTCAAACACACTCAAAACACTAATCTAAACACAAATTCAACAACAAAATAATCAAACACCAAGATCCAGCAAACACCCCCATTTGGCCGTGGGGTGTTGGTGATCAAAACACCCAAACCAAACTTGTTTTGGTTACTTTAATTGATGATTTAACATAATATAAACACAAATTAAACATGCATTAAGTTTAATTACATCAAATCAAACTTTTGAAAAATCTTTTAATTTTTGGAAATTCAAGTTCATGCATGTTTGATTAAACCTTGGAATAACATTTACAAAAGGATTAGAAAGTGTGGTCTTTAATTGGAATTAATCAAAAACAAGAAAAAATATTTTGGTGGTGGTGGTGGTGGTAGTGGTATGGCCGGCGGCCTAGAGAGAAAAGAGAGAGAGTGAGTGAAAATTTTTTGAATGTTTTGTGGTGTGTGTGTTCCCATTTCCTTTTTGTAAATTTTTAGGGTCCTTGTGTGCAATTTAGGCATTCTTTTGGCCTTGTTTATAAACGACCTAAAATATTTACGGGAATTGACTTACTAGTCGACTTGGAAAATTTTACGAGAGTCGGGGGTCATCCCGAACACTCCAAAATACTTTTAGGACAATTTAAACGCACCCGGAAAGAAATAAAACGCACCCGACTCGACTTAACACGAACCGAAAGTAAAATCCTCGAAAAATTATAATATCGATAAAGCGACAATAAACATAGAAATTGGGCATCCGTCGGGATCGTAGTCGTCATCGTTCTTAAATCGTCAATCGTCAAGATTACGGCCTCAAACATTGGTTTCAACCAAAATGATAAAATATATAGTAAACAAAATTTCTTAAAAATTTCAAAAATAGTCGTAATTTAGGGTAAGATAAGTGACCTCGGTTTCTGGGTATTACATCCACCCCTCCTTAAAGAGAGCGACGTCTCGGCGCTCGCCTCTTCTTATACTCACATTTCGTGCCGCTGGAACAGATGAGGATATCTCTCCTTGAAAAAGTCCTCACGTTCCCAAGTGTATTCCGGTACACGCCTAGAGTTCCATCGTACCTTCACAATGGGAATTCTACTATGCTTCAGCCTCTTAACCTCTCGGTCCATAATCTCCACTGGTTCCTCCATTAAATGCATTTTATCGTCAAGCTGAATCTCGTCCAAAGGAATCACCAATTCCTTATCCGCCAAACTCTTCTTCAAATTTGATACGTGAACGTGTCATGAATAGCACTAAGCTCATTCGGCAATTCCAACTTATATGCTGTCGGTCCAATTCGTTTAACAATCTTGAACGGTCCAATATACCTTGGACTCAGATTTCCTTTCTTCCCAAAACAAATTACACCCTTCCATGGCGAAACCTTAAGCATGACCATGTCTCCGACCTCAAATTCCAACGGTTTCCTTCTATTATCGGCATAACTCTTCTGTCGGCTTCTTGCAGCAAGTAAACGGTTCTTAATTTGCACAATCTTCTCTGTCGTCTCTAAAACCATCTCTGGCCCAGTCAACTGACTCTCTCCTACTTCGCTCCAACACACAGGAGATCTACACTTCCTTCCATACAACGCCTCGAATGGTGCAGCCTTAATGCTCGCATGATAACTGTTATTATACGAAAACTCCACTAAAGGTAAGTGGCGTTCCCAACTTCCTCCGAAATCAATCACGCATGCTCGGAGCATGTCCTCCATCGTCTGAATAGTTCGTTCGCTTTGGCCATCCGTCTCAGGGTGATAGGCCGTGCTCAAACTCAATTCGGCGCCCATCGCACGTTGAAGAGATTTCCAAAATTCCGAAGTAAACCTACTATCGCGATCCGAAATGATCGATAAAGGTACACCATGTCTGAAAACAATTTCCTTCACATACACACTAGCAAGCTTCTCCATGTTGTCCGTCTTCTTCATAGGTAAAAAGTGAGCAGATTTCATCAATCTATCCACTATTACCCAAATCATATCACAACCACTAGGAGTTCTAGGTAAACCTGTCACGAACTCCATAGCGATCTTTTCCCATTTCCATTCTGGGATCTCAGGTTGTACCAACAACCCAGACGGTTTCTTATGTTCAGCTTTAACCTTCGCGCAAGTCAAACACTTACTGACGTAACGAGCAATCTCCGCCTTCATATTCGGCCACCAGTAGACTTTCTTCAGATCATGATACATCTTATCCGCTCCAGGATGTATCGAGTACTTCGACTTATTAGACTCGTTCATAACTAAATCTCGTACTCCAGGCATTCCTTCCTCGGATGGACATAGCGGTAACCAAATCCGATTCTCAAAATATCTCAGCCCGTCTGACTTAACCACTAAAAGAGGTTTCAGTAGTCTTCCCAGATTCTCAGCACCAACATTTTCTTTCCTTAATCCCTTCTCTTGTGCCTTCAATATTGTTTCGGTCAAATCAACACCCTCAGTCATCACTAATGCTCTGACTCTCAAAGGTTTCTCTCTATCCTTCCTACTAAGCGCGTCTGCTACAACGTTCGCCTTGCCAGGATGGTAGCGAATCTCGCAGTCATAGTCACTCAGTAGTTCCACCCATCGCTTTTGTCTCATATTCAACTCCTTTTGGTCTAAAATGTGCTGCAAACTCTTGTGGTCAGTGAATACAACACACTTAGTCCCATACAAGTAGTGTCTCCACAACTTAAGCGCAAAAACTACAGCTCCCAATTCCAAATCATGCGTAGTGTAGTTTTCTTCATTCTTCCTCAATTGTCTCGACGCGTAAGCGATCACCTTCTCACGCTGCATCAACACAGCTCCATAACCCTTACGAGACGCGTCACAATAAACCATGAAGTCTTCGATTCCTTCTGGCAATGACAAAATCGGAGCAGAACACAATTTGTCCTTAAGTGTTTTGAAAGCGATTTCTTCATCATTTCCCCATTCAAACGCCCGATTCTTCTCAGTAAGCTTGGTCAACGGCTTTGCAATCAACAAAAATCCTTCGATGAATCTCCGATAATAACCAGCTAAACTAAGAAATTGTCGAACTTCAGTCGGCGTTGTTGGTGCCGACCATTCTTTAATTGCCTCTACCTTGGCAGGATCCACACGAACTCCTTCGCTATCAATCATGTGCCCAAGAAATTGTACAGATTCTAACCAAAATTCACACTTTGAGAATTTCACGTACAGCTTCTCTTTCTTCAACAGCTCAAATATCGTTCTCAAGTGCTTCTCATGTTCTTCTTTGCTCTTGGAGTAAATAAGAATATCATCAATGAATACAATGACAAACTTATCCAAATACGGCTTGCACACTCGATTCATAAGATCCATGAATCTGCAGGCACATTCGTTAGCCCAAAAGGCATCACTCGGAATTCAAAATATCCATACCGCGTACGAAAAGCAGTTATAGGAATATCCTCCTCTCTAACTCGCAGTTGATGATACCCTGATCTCAAGTCAATCTTTGAGTACACACAGGAACCTTGCAATTGATCAAAAAAAATCGTCAATCCTCGGCAACGGATACCGATTCTTAACCGTCAATTTGTTAAGCTCTCGATATTCGATACACATCCTAAACGACCCGTCCTTCTTCTTTACAAACAACACAGGCGCTCCCCATGGTGATGAGCTCGGTCGAATAAACCCCTTATCCATCAATTCCTTCAATTGATCAGATAACTCTTTCAGTTCTGACGGTGCCAATCGATAAGGTGCACGAGAAACTGGTGCGGCTCCTGGCATCAAATCGATTCGAAATTCGACTTCACGAGAGGGCGGAAAACCCGGCAACTCATCAGGAAAAACTTCCGGATATTCTCGAATCACAGGCACCTCTTCCAACTTTGCCTCTATATCACCATCACTAGAAATTTGTGCCAGAAAGACATCGCATCCTTCTTCCACATACCTCATCATTTTCAAGCAAGATATTACTTTCAAACGAGAAGTACATTCATTTCCCTTCACAGTCAAAACCCTATTCCTCAACGGGATTTGGATTAATCTTTCTCCACAAACGATCACCGCACTATGCGCCATTAACCAATCCATCCCAACGATCACGTCGAAAGATCCTAGCTATATAGGCATTAAGTCGATATCAAAGGCATAATTCCCTAACTTCAAGGTACACCCTCTTAGTATAGAATTTGTACTAACAATCTTTCCATCGGCTAATTCCACATTATAGTTAGTCTTTAGCATTACCGTTTCTCTATTGATAAGACGACTAAATTTTACATCTACAAAGCTTTTGTCAGAACCAGAATCAAACAATACACTAGCATAACGAGCGTCAAGTAGAAACGTACCGGTCACCACATTCGGGCCTTGCGGTTTATCAGCGGTACCTACTCGATATACAGCAGCAGCATTATTTCCTCCTTGCCTATTCCCAGTTTTCGGGCAGTTCCCTTGCTTATGCCCCCTTTCTCCACACCCAAAGCAAACCATTACCTTCGTGGCATTTGCCCCTGTAGCCACCCCTCTAGCTCGGTAATCTCCAACTCTATGACCCGCTTTTCCACACTTGCTACATGTAGGAGGGCAATTCCCAATATGGTATAAATTACATCGACCACAATGAGGATTCACCTTAGCTCCTCTAGGGGTAGTATCATCTCTCATCCCATCATTTCTTCTCTGGTTGAACTGCTGGTTGCGGTTCTGACCTTGGTTGTTGCGGTTTCCCCCACGATTTTGACCTTGGGATTGATTCCCCTGAGCTGCCTCCTACTTCCTCTTGTTTCCCTCCGCGATGTAGTCCTTCTTATCTTGCAACTTGACATCCATTAGTGCGTGAGCCATTTGAACGGCTTCATCGAATTACCCAGGCTTTGACGAAGTTGTCTCACCTTTAATATTGCTTGACAAACCCTTGATGTACTGCTTCATCTTCTTGTGATCATCAGCAAAGGCATCGGGACACAAAAGGCTTAACTCATTAAACCTCCTTGTATATGCGGTGATGTCATTGTTCCTCAAAGACAAGTGCCTCAACTCGTCCTCTAGCTAACCCAACTCTTCTTCGGGACAAAACTTCTTGGTCAAGAGTGCCTTGGTTGCAGCCCAAGTCCTCCCATTTGCTACCGCTAATCCGACAGTAGCCACCTGGTTGTTCCACCAGCTTAAAGCGTCATCGAGAAAAGTAGCAGCTGCAAACTTGACTTTATTTGCCTCTGAGCACCCACTAATTTCGAAAGTGCTTTCGATCTTCTCCAACCATCTACGGAGTTCTAAGGCTCTGCCGATACCACGAAACTGTGTGGGGCCACATTTCATAAAACCGGCATAAGAACACTCCCTTGGGGCTTGCTGTCTTCCTGCATTTCCACCTTGATCTGGGTTTCGGTTTGCACGATCCGCCTCGAGTGCATTGGCAATCGCCTCTTGAATCATTGTGTTCACACGGTTAGCTGTCAACTTTGGAGGCATGGTGAAGTCTCAATTACACCTCTCTGCAATGACAGGGAAAAATAGAAAACAAGGTAAGTATACACATCAAGATTAAGAAGAATTTCTCTTTCAAGACATAATATAAGTACAACAACACATCACTACAAGGTTACTAATATTCATCAATCACATCACAAAAGAGCAAATTAAAGACTTATCATAGATTATGAAAGGTAAACATGGATTGCATTGATAGATCAACCAAAATCTGTGACAAGTAATGCCACTACAACCATACACCAACAAACTTAAAGTCATCAAGTTTTCATCACAATACCATCATACAAGAGTCTAAAATAGTTCGATTACAACGATCAAAAGATAAAATAAAATACAAGTAACTAGTCACGTGGTGATCCACACGACCTCTTGGATGGTGGTTCTTCTTCATCCTCTTTGGGCTCTTCTTCACTGTCTTCTTCTTCCTCGTCCATCTTCCTCTTCCCCTTATCACTCGGCTCACACTCAGTTACCTTCTTCGTTCCAGAAGTAGATCCAAACTCCAATGCTACCTGATTCCCTAAAGTGACACACTCACCCCTGGCGGGTGGCTGAACCATGAAATCACTAGCCTCGAGCTCAGAGTCATCTACAAATCTCCAATCTTGTGGCAGGGATGCTCTAACACGGTTCTCCCAACTCTGCATCCTAGCCAACCTAGCCTGATCTTCCTTAACCCGCTCAAGACTGGTACTCAGGTTTGCTATCATCGATCTCAAACTATTAATATCACCCTTATTCGCTGCTCCATCGAACTCAGCCCTTGCAGTTCTTGCCAATAATTTCTGATGTGCTCTTTCATTTTCGTCAAACCTTTTAATTACTCTAGTTTCCACCACGTAACGTTCGTACATCAGTCTATCCATGCTTCTCAAACGATTTTCAGGTTCCCAATAGCTTCTTGGCCTTGGAAAATAAACCTTCGCCACATTTTCATGAAGAGAACGCGATCTAGTTGCATTACTGGATTCCGCACCAAACTCATTACTTACCCGAGTAAACCCCGGCACAGTCCTCAGGTAATCCTTACAAATATCCATTGGGGGACGAATAGGTTGCTGATCATATT
Source organism: Glebionis coronaria (assembly GCA_025667525.1). Lineage (NCBI taxonomy): Eukaryota > Viridiplantae > Streptophyta > Magnoliopsida > Asterales > Asteraceae > Glebionis > Glebionis coronaria. Next base: position 139,065,988 of record CM046879.1, on the reverse strand, counting down.
GGCCTGTTGGAGGCACTTCGTATCCTTTCGGTGAATTTGGAGATTGAACCAAATCGGGCTTGGTCTGACCGACGGCATTTGCTGGAATTCCATCGTCCACCGGATCCTCCTCCTCAGAATCGTCTCCATCATCGTCACTAACGCTGAAGTTGTCCACATCACTTTCATCACTGTCATTTGCCGGCCCTATCGCTTCTTCTTGAGCTATCCATCAATTGTCACCATTTGGCGGGTTCGGAGGAAACGGTCCCCCTTCGTATCCTACGACGTATTCGTCTCCATTTCCGTTAGGCGGTACTTCGGCCATTTCGGCAATAACAGAAAATTTTGGAGGGTACGTAAGATTATTATTCAATATTTATAAATATATGCATGCAAATGCGATGCAAAGGTGGTACACATGCCCAAAATGCGATAATATGATGCTCATGCATATGTAATACAAGAATTACGGTATCGAGTACTCCACGTACAATTCCAATGTTTACATATAGTAGTTCAATATTTACGTAATAAATACTCATACATTACTTCATCTAAAAGGTATACATCTATACCATCAATACTAAAAATAAACCTTACCAAAGCCATGCAGGATAGTTGTGTGCTTGGACAATTTCTTACGACACCAAAAGTTATAGTTTAGGATTTTTCAAAACGACCTAGTTCTCTATAACTCATGGCTCTGATTACCAATCTCTAACACCCCCACAAATGTTATGCGCAGCGGAACTACAACATTTGGGCGCTAGGCAGTTATCATCACACACAAGCTATATCAAACGACTCAGAGAGACATAAAAGTTTAAGCTTAATTTAAACATTGTTAAAACATACAAGTCTACAGTTTTCCAAATCCCAAGATGATACAACACAGAGTTTGCGTTTGGTCCCCACTGAATCTTAACCCCAAAAGATACATTTTTGTTCACATGACAGAAAAATAATAGTGTTTCAAGTTAAATAATCGGTGGAAAACAAGTAGACCGCCAAGCCACACACAACTCCCATCCTTTTCATGCTCCATGCTATACTTCATCGATTACCTGAAACACATGCTAAATTGGGTCAACAAATAATGTTGAGTGGAATTCATAGGTTTTACAATCTCATTTTGAACATATGTGTTATAAAAATCATTCACGATCATTCATAGAATTGTCGATCAAATAATCTATTATCAAGGTTATGACAATTGTGTTTAAGCTCATAACACTAATCCGTTAACTCAATCACCCGCGTATAATTTACCGGCGTGATTAAGATGAAACCATTGCCCCTTCTAAAGGCATTAGTTGCAATTATACCTTATTTCTTATCACAAGTTATCCGTCCGTAGGGGGTACTAAACGTACTAGCCCTCGTCTCGGATAGGGTCGTCAACCCCATAGTACTATCAATTGTATAAGCGGTTATTTTCAATCCACACAAGGATTAAACAATAGTTAATAGTTCATGAATATAGGGTCTTTTGCAACTAGGTACTCAACACAATTTAGGCAACTTTCGGGTCCAACAATCATTCATGACATATGTTCATTTTATAAAACTAGCATGCATCTCCCTCGCGGGTAAAAACAATTTAAAACAGTAGTAAGCGAGGCTACAAATTCACACATTATGTATATAGAAGTAGTCGACGTTACGAATGACGATCACTGACGATGATGAGGATGCCCGGGAAATTCAACACCTAACAAGCAATAACGCGTAATGAGTCAATCTCATTTATAAAACTTTAAGTACTGTATAATATGTACATATTAGTCAATTGTGATAATTACAAACTCACGCCAAAACCAAACAAGTAGTCGTTATTAGTTTTATACGATTTATCTACTTTATTAACGTTACTACCTTTTTACATTTTTCGCCGATATTTTCCAAAAGTATGGGCTGTTTTTATGACTTAAACCCTTTTATAAAATCTAAGAAAATTCGCAAAAATACCTCATGACCTGTAGAAAACCCATTTTTAATCTCATGAAAAGTTTTCACTTTTATGACTCGTTACCTAACACATTACTAGACGTACATATTTCGAACTGATTTTGCACATTGACCATGTTGGACTTGTTTGACCCATTTAAAATACACCATTGACCCGTTCAACACCTAAGTCTAATAATAGACTCACAAATGCAGGTTTGAAACCAAAAATAAACTTTTAATCAATTACCTAACTCTATCTATGGTCCCCGGGATTTGACCCAAAACCAAACATAATTTTGGATTATGTAGGTTCTCATCTCCCGGTACACGTATTTTCAAATCATCATAACTTTTGACTCGTTAGGAGACGTAAGCTCTTTCTTATACCAAATCGAAGATAAAACAAAGCTCTACAACTACATTCTATATTCATGACCTGTATCTAAGCATAAAATTTTCAAAACACCCTTAAACAATCTGCCTAAAATTCACTACTTCAAAATCACCTCAACACTTGTTTCCAAACCATTTTAACGACACCTAGCCCTAACTTAATCACCCATAACCATTCCTAAACACCTTAATCAGTCCTTAAGACCTAGAACATCAAATCCATCCTAAAACCCATTTACCAAAACAAACATGCAATAAGTTTAACCCATTCAAACACACTCAAAACACTAATCTAAACACAAATCCAACAACAAAACAATCAAACACCAAGATCCAACAAACACCCCCATTTGGCCGTGGGGTGTTGCTGATCAAAACACCCAAACCAAACTTGTTTTGGTTACTTTAATTGATGATTTAACATAATATAAACACAAATTAAACATGCATTAAGTTTAATAACATCAAATCAAACTTTTGAAAAATCTTTAATTTTTGGAAAATCAAGTTCATGCATGTTTGATTAAACCTTGGAATAACACTTACAAAAGGATTAGAAAGTGTGGTCTTTAATTGGAATTAATCAAAAACAAGAAAAAAAGATTTTGGTGGTGGTGGTGGTGGTATGGCCGGCGGCCTAGAGAGAAAAGAGAGAGAGTGAGTGAAAACATTTTCAATGTTTTGTGGTGTGTGTGTTCCCATTTCCTTTTTGTAAATTTTTAGGGTCCTTGTGTGCAATTTAGGCATTCTTTTGGCCTTGTTTATAAACGACCTCAAATATTTGCGGTAATTGACTTACTAGTCGACTTGGAAAATTTTGCGGGAGTCGGGGGTCATCCCGAACACTCCAAAATACTTTTAGGACTATTTAAACGCACCCGGAAAGAAATAAAACGCACCCGACTCGACTTAACACGAACCGAAAGTAAAATCCTCGAAAAATTATAATATCGATAAAGCAACAATAAACATAGAAATTGGGCATCCGTCGGGATCGTAGTCGTCATCGTTCTTCTTAAATCGTCAATCGTCAAGATTACGGCCTCAAACATTGGTTTCAACCAAAACGATAAAATATATAGTAAACAAAATTTCTTAAAAATTTCAAAAATAGTCGTAATTTAGGGTAAGATAAGTGACCTCGGTTTCTGGGTATTACATAAAACCCGCATGCTTTACCATGAACAGTACACTTATATTCGTACGTACATGATTAGAACTTTTCTTTTATAACATGAATACGTTTCACGAACATAAATTACAAGAACTACGTACGTGTTATTACACGATAAGTATTAAGTATGTATAAATGCACGATAATTATTATCAATAATAATTAAATCACGAACATGAAATCATGAACGTAAGACACGAGCGAATAATTATGTATTTACATAATTATTATTACGACTACGTACAAATATATATAAAAACACGAATATTTAATAATAACGAAACGAAAATACAAGCACACGGACACGTAATAATTTAGAACACGAGAGAAAGGGGGCCCAACCCAAATTGTTTTTACTAAATAAACAAATATGGAAAACATGTTTTCATTCACAGAAGATTTTTAGAAAAACAAAAACCCTAGACCTCTCTCTCTCTCTTCCTTAGGCCGACGGCTACATCAAAGAACAAGGGGGTTTGGTAGATTTTGATTAAGCAAATCATAAGTACGTGTTCGTGTATTCAAGATCTAATGATTCCATGTGTTTTGGTAATCCGAAAACCTTTCTTTTTATTTTCTTTTTATGTTTTTATGCATATATAATCATGGGGTTTAAAAACAAGAGAATTAAAACATGTCATGGGTGTATGGGAAAATAATAAAGGGGTGTTTCGGGTTTGCTTCTCTCGGCCGCCACATAAACCGAGAGTCTCACGACTCACGGCGTTGGGTTCGCACCACCACACGAGACCCATGTCTTAGTGGTGTTAGGTTTCGGTCAAAAGAAGGGAACAAGGCACCCCGACTCGCGTCGAGGGTGTCCTTGTGGTTTGTTTAGGCCGCGGCAGCCACAACCCCACCACCAGCAACTGCTGGTGGCTATATATGGTAAGTAGGGGGAACCGCCGCAGCAAGCAGGGGCCACCGGCACACAGCCGGTGGGAATCCTCGTGTTGTTATGTGAGACCCCCAAAATCTGACATGGAACAACTAGGCAACGTGGGGGTAACACGTCATAGTACAAGAAACAATGAATTACAGTTGACACAAAGCTGACGTAATAAAAGCATATATATCACATCATAAATGATTAGAGTTTTAAACATAGGTCCCAGAGTTTTATATGCAGAAAGATATATTATTTCATCATGATTTATAACATAAAGTTGCCCAAAAGATATAATAAATTTCTGACAGTTTATACTAAAACCAGTCTTTTAAAAGCATCACAGAAATCTCCAAGCTGCGATAATATCCTGCGGGCTCCCATCCAAGCAAAGCTAAGTAATAATACCTGAGATTAAACATGTAAAATCGTCAACACAAAGTTGAGTGAAATTCATAGGTTTAGCAATAAAGGTGTGGAACACAAGCATTCATTTGTAAAACAAGTAAATGGAGAAAATGGTTATGATCATTAACCATAGTCTGAAACCAATATTATTGTTGTTTAGTTCATGAACCGAAGCTTAACTCAAAGTAAGTTCCTCTAGGGAGTATTCAGCCTAAATACTCAAGTATAAACAAATGTAAGTGCGTCAAGGTAATCGGGACGGGGATTGTCAATCCCGATGGATCCACCCACAACATTCGCGCTTAGCGCAAAGCATACAGGACAATTAACGGTTCATGATCAAGAGAGGAAACTTAAGGCTATTAACTATAAGCAATAATATCAATGAAAACTGTTGGAAAGCATACAAGTCTGAATAGCATACAAGTTCGGGATAGTATACAGTTTTCAATGGATGTGTTCCACCATGTAAAATCTCACCCCGCATTTAGAAACATTGTTCAAGTAAAAAGGGGCTATGAACTCACCTTTAGTAAGTAATCACAAGGTAAAAGGGGCTGAGCAAAAAGAATTATTCACGGACCTATGCAATGGTGACGCGTAATAAGAATGCGTTCAATGAAGCAATAACGTTTTAGAAGTGGTGGGACATAGTATGACTAGGTAACTTGCGTGTGATGGCGAGACCTAAGCTTAAGTTAAAATTTTGACCCAACACCTTGAACCTACTGTAATAACCTAATATCAACCTTGTATGATGGTCCAAGCATTTATGTGTGGGTTCCGAACACGTTTAAGACTCGGTTTGAAAAACCAAAACAAGGGACTGCATTCAGTTTTCTGAAAAAGGCTGTGAAGATTTGGTCATATCTAAAAATCTATAACTGTAGAGGAGGTGAAATTTCTTCACATGTATAGGTATTTCTCTTACCTTTAAAAGTTGGGAAAGAACAGCCCTAGAACTATTTTCAATCAACGGGAAATGCACTTTTAGTGACAGACTATCAAAACAGAAAGTTGTAAACGTCTTTCGTACCTTAAGGTAGATTAAGCATAAATCCCAATCGGTAAAAGATTTTGACACGAAACCAAAAAGAGAAGTTTTATTATATTTGTAGCTACTGTAAAAAGTCATAAAATCATAAATTAATCCTTTTTACCCAAGTCAATTTACCCATGTTTTAAGCATAACATTCAGATTTAACCTAGTTTAGTAAAACGGCCGTTTCGGGCTCATCCGGACACTTCCCGTTTCCATCCAACTCAACACATACTAATCACATCAGTGGGTATCCATTTTTCAAATAAAAACAAGGTAATATGTTTTAGAAAATTTTGCTATGACCTGTTTGTTTCTGTGGTGATTTCCATACTACAAAAACGACTCCATTTAGCTACCTAACCTCAATCAAGCAACACTTAGGCTATACCAAACCGCCACGCAAGTGTCCTAAGTCCTAATATGCCCTAAGTATCTATAATCTCAGTGGGTTTCACCCAAGGAATTCAAAATTCATGAATAAAAAGAATCAAAGTACTAGTAACATCAAAACTAAAAGGCTAGGAGTGACTATACCATCATAACAAGTAGGAATTAATCCAAACACGCAAAGTAAACAATTCCTCCTCCTTGATCCTTAGAAATTTCGTGGCCCTTAACCACGTGTTAAGTCAATCACGGTACTCAGCAACTGAGTAGAAACAATGTAGTGAGACGATCACCGACGATATGGATGCCCAGGGAAAACACGAAAACCGCAACCTATCACAATAAGGCGCGCGTTAAGACTCGAACTCAATATCGATATATATACCAAATATAACATGACTCAAATGTTTTCAAAGTATACACGTTTCAAAACCATTGACACGAATCAAATGAATTCATACTACCCATTTATCCAACGTTACTCGTTAAAACACTTGAACACTTGAAAATGACTCGTCATACGACGCCAAGTCAACGCAAGTCAAACTATCCTTTACCCTTATTTGGACCAGTAGCTAAGTCATTTATATAATGACTAAGCACTTGAGTAAGTCACCATGTCCGATGGTGAACACTCAAACTCACGCAACACAAGCATTGAACTACGTGTCCAAAATAAAAATCAGCAAGTACACCCCGAATGTACACACCGATCTACCCTATCTAGACATGTCCGTTTTACATGAAAATTGGTGTCAAGGTCACTTATAACCTGTATAAGACCTCACCAAAATTTGAGCCAAAGTTCACACTTTAAAACCCATCAGCTCGACGCTTTACTCGACTCCAAATTTTAGGACAGATTTGTACACTTGTTTTTGTAAAACCGTTTGGACCACTTTAAAAGTACTAACCCGACAATCCGTCTTTTGAAACCACTACTAGACTCATCAAACTCAGTTTGTAAACTTTGAAAATCAGTAGTATCAACTATCTAACCAAGCCTAAAGTCCCTGAGAGTCGACCCAAAATCAGCCATAATTTCGGATTGTGCCGACTTGCGTCTCCCGGTACACGAAAACTAAAACTAGCATAACTTTTGACTCGTAATGAGTTATAAGCTCTATCTTATACCAAAACGACCGTCTCGGAAAACTCTACAACAATTTCAAATAATCTCAGTCTTTCACAGACCTTAAACCCACGAAACATACTGTTTAAGGCTGCTGTCCCAAATTAGCTTTTTAGAAAACTTGACAAATCTATTTTTCACTCAAAACCAATCATTTCCATACCCCTAGGATCACTATACTATCATACCCATCAACCAAACACTCCTAAAAACACTTCTATGAAAAATCTAACAAAAATCAAAGATTAAAAACAAGACTTTTAAGGATCAAAACATGATAATCTTACCAAATATAACATATGCAAGATGATTACAACATCATACAACCATAAAATCATAAGTTCTTGAAATCTTGATGCATGTAAGAAATTTTTGTATCATTAGAATCACAATTAAATTCTAAGAATGGGTCTTTATTTAGATTTTGTTAAAACAAGATGGATGGTGGTGGTTTATGGTGGTGAAGTGGCGGCAACAATGGAGGGTGGGGAGAGAGTTTTTGTTTTGGTGTGTGTGTTTTATGAATAAGTGGAAGAAAAAATCTTTATATAGTGCTAGTTAAGTGGAGGGGCTAATATTGCCAATTTTGAAACTTGTGGACTTAAAAACAATTAATAGTTTTAAAAGGTAGAAAATGGTTATTGGTAAATATTAAAAATATTTACGGGGCTCGGGTTTTGTAAAAATACTTTTCAAAAGTTACAATGCATCATAAAAATGATTATATGATTTCCCGACACGACTTAAAACGTAATTAAAACGAAATCGCCGAAAATATTAATTATCGAAACAATCGATAAATAAATGTAAACTTTTGGGCATCCGTCGGTATCGCGATCACTAGGAAATTCTCGTTGTACATTGATTTGAATAAACTCGTTGTAAAACGCACACGGGTGATTTTAAATCAAAAACATTGATTTAAAATAAATATGGAAAAATAAAATGAAAATTTATAATTCCATACAAAGTATTTATTGATGATCAGAAAAATACCTAAAAAAAAGTATAATTTAAAAATCTCAGGATTTACATATAGCAATACAAGAAAACGTAATACGTTGGAAAAATTCAAGAAGCACGAATAAAAAGAATAAAATAATGTTGGGAAAGTACGGGTTCTCACAGTCTTCCCCCCTAAAGGAACTCTGGTCCCCAGAGTTCTCCTGAAAACAGTAGAAGATGCAAACAAGAGGAGGTACAAAGTGTAGAACAAAATTCATTGCTTCCCAGGTAAACTTCCGTACCATGATGAATATTAACGGTTATAATTCACTATGCTTCAGTTTCTTAACTCCTTTTCGTATAACTTTTCAGTCTTGGATTAGGATAACGATCTTTCAATACAGAGATACATCGAGAGATAGAGTTGTTGGAAATACGTGCGATAAACTAACAAGAATGAACACAAGAATCGCTTAAACAGGCAAAGTGCGATAAAATGAACCAAGATTGTAAATCAACAAGGGGTCGCAAATCGTGCAACTGTAAAACGTGAAAATCTTAAAACGTAAGAATCTATTTACAAGAGAAATAGAAGGGAAAAATGAATAACATGTGATCGTTTAAAATACAAGTTGTCACAATCAGTTGTCTAGGATTTTGGTATTACTTTAAAACTCAGTTTATGTATTTCCTTGATTAAAAGAAAATTTCACAAGGTGTAGTGATTTAAAATCAAACTATCTATATTTAGGGAGTAAGCTATTGATATATCTTTTTCTTGATCAGGATTTTCAAAGCAAAAGTAGAACAGTTCAAGATAGTTATCCTGATCGGCTTAAGAACTTTTGGATGACTATATTAAATTATCGTTAAAACTCGGGTTTATCGTCACCATTAGAGAGAATTCAGATTTTTTTTTTCAAGTTATTTTGAATCATTGTTAGAAATTATAAATTAATTTAAATAATTTCATTAGGTTGACAATAAAGTATGATATAATCAAATACTTTAAAAGATACAGCTTGATATCTTGTAAAACATTAGGTAAATTTACCAAAGAGGATATATAGATCCGATACTTAACTTGAAACAGTTATTTTGGTAATTTAAACATTTGATAAAATGTATAAAATGTTCTTAAAAATTAATAATAATTTTTTTTAGAAATTTAAGAAAGTGTTTAAGATATCAAACGATAAACACGTAACAGTTTCTGGTTTTCAAAAGGTGACAAGACAGCAACGAATGTGAATCATATAAAGGTCAACAATCTGTATGCGAGCAATATACAAAGGAATAAGACGGAAGTCGTATCAATTCTTAACAAACGTGGTAGAATAGTCATGTCAATAATAAAAATAATAAGAAACAATGATTATAGCAAGATTAGTTCACGAGTGCGGTTGGCGTCACCAATAACGGCTTATTAAGTTCTCGGTGGTCGAAATACGATCGAAAGGGAAAAGCCACACAACGAATTTTCGAATCAAAGAAAATTCTTAAGAAGTCAATTGAGAGAAGTTCCAGTAAGATGAACAACATTAGCAATGAAAGGCGAAATCAACACATGATTCACACGAATGAAATTTCAAGACGATAGTATCTTAACACATATCATGGCAATTACACGTAATCATCGTTCACGTCCAGTCATAAATCACTAATCGCGTCCAGAGACGTTTCGAAGGTCTACCAAAATAGATAGAGATGGTCAATCGATGTAGGAGCATAGCAACGTTGAAACTTTCAAGTCGGGTATCAATAGTAAGAATTTAGGCAAATGGTAACGAAAATTGTATCATGAGGATGATGAGGTAACAAGTAAAGCAAGGATCATTGAGTAAAGAAATCTGTGCTTGAGGCATGTATTTTGTTCAAGAAAGGATAAGGGTTCATAGGTGTATGTCGCGAACTGTTTTTACTCGCACAAGAAGTAAAAGTTTTCAAAACTTATATTTATCTAACTTTTTAAGAAGCATAATTAAAAAGTTGATTCTTGGTTAAATATTTAAGGTGACTACTATTTGGCCTTGCATGGCTCCTTCTAAATTAGGCATAGGTGATCAGGCCATGCATAATTCAGGACTAGCAATGCGATGCTCAGCTTCGTCAACCAATATTACATATCATATGATTTAAAATATGCATATAATGCCATTTGTAAAAACAGAAATCAAAATAGTTTATGAAACTATTTGCTAATAAGTTACTGGCTAACTGTTTTAAATCGACAATTCGTATAGTTACAAGGGTTCTTTATAAGACCGTATTAGAACAATTTGTGAAAATACATTGTAAAATTAATATAAGTTAATTTTATAAGATAGCATTCAATTATTTAAGAAAGCCCAAATGAAACCTTTTTTAAAATGATTCGTAAACCAGACCAGTTCGAGTTGTATGGTAACATGACAATAGTTTATAAAGTAGCGAGTGGGTTACAAGAGGGAAGTAAGGAGTAGTTCAATACAGCCAATAAAATGGTTACAAGGTGATTAGGTTTCAAGAGGTTTAGCCGAAATCGTCAGGAGACACGTGTCAAGATGATAACAAACGATATGAAAGCAAGATCTTCAAATCTCGATCCAATTCAGTGGTACGATCGAAGCAATGAAAGAAAATAGAATGACAAATAAGTCATAAACAAAAGAAAGGAATAAGGAATCTGTATGTGCACATCGTAATTTATTTGACAAAAATACACTTTTAAGAAAGTAAGGTATCAGTTAACAAATAGTACAATCACACTGAAAAGTTTCTATATTAGGAAGTTACCGAATTTCAAAAGTTCAAGATCTATGTACATGTATGACCGAACACAAAGTTACTATTTTATAGTTATTCAAACGCAATCCTTGTTTTTAGTTTTGCAAAATATCATTAGTTAAAGTTTTACGAGCTCAACGAACTCAAAAACGATTCAATCCATGTTTTTAACTTTTATTAGTTTTGACCTTTGGGTTTGACTAGACCAATTAACTCACTAAACGATATTCTAAGACTCAAAGTCTAATGCATTTCGATGTAAAACAATGTTTTGAACAACTTTCTAGTTTTACCCGAGACTTGAAACGGAATAAAAATGGACGAAAATGCCCTTGCATTAAATCTGTTAACAAAATGATATTTTAGCATTATTCAGAAAATAACTTCTTAGATTTTACAATCTCAAATGAGCGTAACTTGCTCGATTTTAAAGTTTATTGGTCAAATTTTATGTCCTAAACGGACGTCTCAACATGTAGAAATATATATATTTTTATGTCTAAGGTTATAAAAATATTTTCTCGACACTGTTAAACTTCCTATAAAGTTTCTGTTCAAAGTATATTTTTCGACACAGTTTGAAATTAAATCCAAATTTCATGATAACTCAAAATTAATGTACACATAGGACTTGTGGATTCCATAAAGACGAAAGAAGGTAAACTGTATAATTAGTCATGTAAAGAAAACACAGTATAGAAATGGTTCAAGAATGCCAACGATAATCGGAGACATAAAAAAAACGACGCATATCATCCGTGTCTTCGGCTGCAAGATGCAATGCAGAAAGGTCTCTTGGTGGCATGATTTCCAAAATCACAAGATATATCGAGAAAGAAACGGGACAATAACAAGTGGCATTCCTGGAGCGAGGAGGTTCAATGACAAGGGAGGATACAAGTAGGATCGTATTCCAAACAATCATCACATAATAAATGACGATTATGTGTTCAAGGTACAACGGATGTTCTAAGTTAGAATCGAAACATAGAATGGTCAATGAAGTAAGATTTAATCCATGTACAAGTGTCGCGTAAAACGGTGGCGTAAAGGTAAATCAAGATTATAAAAACCCACAATATTATTCAGCACTGATTCAACGAATTCTTCGAGGTGTGAGACTCACACGATGTCCTTTAGTCTTTCTGGGAGACACATTGAGCTACATAATGGTCTATAGACTAGACATTCAATTATGAATGGTCAGAAAGAAAATCTGCGTATCTAAGTAGATATTTTAAGGGAAATAAACAATGAAAGCAACACACACGGTAGTAGAATGAAAATCAGAAGTTCATCGAAAACAACACTTATTCAATCCCGAACAATGGTATCACGAGAGTATGCACAACACGTTCAGCGAGTCAAGAAAAACAGACGGTTCAAACCGAACGAGCATATAAAGTCAGTCGTATCACGCATAAATGAAATAGCAATAGTACTCAGAAAAATGAGTATGAAAAGTTGGCAGCATACGCGCTCTGAATACAAGTATGTAACGTCATAACGATATAATATCATTGCAATAAGATCAATTCACAAGAACAAGAATTCAAGAAATACAGTATAGGCATATGTAATCACAGTAACATTCAATGATAATTCATGAAGCACATAGGCTTTGAAAAGACATAGTAATTATCTTCATTAGCGTAAAGTAATATTTCAAAATGTAGTCAAGAGATGAAATACTACAACGTTAATTAAAAGTAAATAATAAGGATTAGAGAGTTACCCGCGAAGATATCGAACAGCAATGGCAAATTCTGTGTTTGACACTTAGAAACAATAAAATATTTGAACTTTCGGTTATAGACTAAGTTTTGAAAAACGACCCAGTTCCCTATAACCATCGCTCTGATACCAATCTGTGAGACCCCCAAAATCTGACATGGAACAACTAGGCAACGTGGGGGTAACACGTCATAGTACAAGAAACAATGAATTACAGTTGACACAAAGCTGACGTGATAAAAGCATATATATCACATCATAAATGATCAGAGTTTTAAACATAGGTCCCAGAGTTTTATATGCGGAAAGATATATTATTTCATCATGATTTATAACATAAAGTTGCCCAAAAGATATAATAAATTTCTGACAGTTTATACTAAAACCAGTCTTTTAAAAGCATCACAGAAATCTCCAAGCTGCGATAATATCCTGCGGGCTCCCATCCAAGCAAAGCTAAGTAATAATACCTGAGATTAAACATGTAAAATCGTCAACACAAAGTTGAGTGAAATTCATAGGTTTAGCAATAAAGGTGTGGAACACAAGCATTCATTTGTAAAACAAGTAAATGGAGAAAATGGTTATGATCATTAACCATAGTCTGAAACCAATATTATTACTGTTTAGTTCATGAACTGAAGCTTAACTCAAAGTAAGTTCCTCTAGGGAGTATTCAGCCTAAATACTCAAGTATAAACAAATGTAAGTGCGTCAAGGTAATTGGGACGGGGATTGTCAATCCCGATGGATCCACCCACAACATTCGCGCTTAGCGCAAAGCATACGGGACAATTAACGGTTCATGATCAAGAGAGGAAACTTAAGGCTATTAACTATAAGCAATAATATCAATGAAAACTGTTGGAAAGCATACAAGTCTGAATAGCATACAAGTTCAGGATAGTATACAGTTTTCAATGGATGTGTTCCACCATGTAAAATCTCACCTTGCATTTAGAAACATTGTTCAAGTAAAAAGGGGCTATGAACTCACCTTTAGTAAGTAATCACAAGGTAAAAGGGGCTGAGCAAAAAGAAGTATTCACGGACCTATGCAATGGTGACGCATAATAAGAATGCGTTCAATGAAGCAATAACGTTTTAGAAGTGGTGGGACATAGTATGACTAGGTAACTTGCGTGCGATGGCGAGACCTAAGCTTAAGTTAAAATTTTGACCCAACACCTTGAACCTACTGTAATAACCTAATATAAACCTTGTATGATGGTCCAAGCATTTATGTGTGGGTTCCGAACACGTTTAAGACTCGGTTTGAAAAACCAAAACAAGGGACTGCATTCAGTTTTCTGAAAAAGGATGTGAAGATTTGGTCATATCTAAAAATCTATAATTGTACAGGAGGTGAAATTTCTTGACATGTATAGGTATTTCTCTTACCTTTAAAAGTTAGGAAAGAACAGCCCTAGAACTATTTTCAATCAACGGGAAATACACTTTTAGTGACAGACTATCAAAACAGAAAGTTGTAAACGTCTTTCGTACCTTAAGGTAGATTAAGCATAAATCCCAATCGGTAAAAGATTTTGACACGAAACCAAAAAGAGAAGTTTTATTATATTTGTAGCTACTGTAAAAAGTCATAAAATCATAAATTAATCCTTTTTACCCAAGTCAATTTACCCATGTTTTAAGCATAACATTCAGATTTAACCTAGTTTAGTAAAACGACCGTTTCGGGCTCATCCGGACACTTCCCGTTTCCATCCAACTCAACACATACTAATCACATCAGTGGGTATCCATTTTTCAAATAAAAACAAGGTCATATGTTTTAGAAAATTTTGCTATGACCTGTTTGTTTCTGTGGTGATTTCCATACTACAAAAACGACTCCATTTAGCTACCTAACCTCAATCAAGCAACACTTAGGCTATACCAAATCGCCACACAAGTGTCCTAAGTCCTAATATGCCCTAAGTATCTATAATCTCAGTGGGTTTCACCCAAGGAATTCAAAATTCATGAATAAAAAGAATCAAAGTACTAGTAACATCAAAACTAAAATGCTAGGAGTGACTATACCTTCATAACAAGTAGGAATTAATCCAAACACGCAAAGTAAACAATTACTCCTCCTTGATCCTTAGAAATTTCGTGGCCCTTAACCACGTGTTAAGTCAATCACGGTACTCAGCAACTGAGTAGAAACAATGTAGTGAGACGATCACCGACGATATGGATGCCCAGGGAAAACACGAAAACCGCAACCTATCACAATAAGGCGCGCGTTAAGACTCGAACTCAATATCGATATATATACCAAATATAACATGACTCAAATGTTTTCAAAGTATACACGTTTCAAAACCATTGACACGAATCAAATGAATTCATACTACCCATTTATCCAACGTTACTCGTTAAAACACTTGAACACTTGAAAATGACTCGTCATACGACGCCAAGTCAACGCAAGTCAAACTATCCTTTACCCTTATTTGGACCAGTAGCTAAGTCATTTATATAATGACTAAGCACTTGAGTAAGTCACCATGTCCGATGGTGAACACTCAAACTCACGCAACACAAACATTGAACTACGTGTCCAAAATAAAAATCAGCAAGTACCCTTTACCCTTATTTGGACCAGTAGCTAAGTCATTTATATAATGACTAAGCACTTGATTAAGTCACCATGTCCGATGGTGAACACTCAAACTCACGCAACACAAACATTGAACTACGTGTCCAAAATAAAAATCAGCAAGTACACCTCGAATGTACACACCGATCTACCCTATCTAGACATGTCCGTTTTACATGAAAATTGGTGTCAAGGTCACTTATAACCTGTATAAGACCTCACCAAAATTTGAGCCAAAGTTCACACTTTAAAATCCATCAGCTGGACGCTTTACTCGACTCCAAATTTTAGGACAGATTTGTACACTTGTTTTTGTAAAACCGTTTGGACCACTTTAAAAGTACTAACCCGACAATCCGTCTTTTGAAACCACTACTAGACTCATCAAACTCAGTTTGTAAACTTTGAAAATCAGTAGTATCAACTATCTAACCAAGCCTAAAGTCCCTGAGAGTCGACCCAAAATCAGCCACAATTTCGGATTGTGCCGACTTGCGTCTCCCGGTACACGAAAACTAAAACTAGCATAACTTTTGACTCGTAATGAGTTATAAGCTATATCTTATACCAAAACGACCGTCTCGGAAAACTCTACAACAATTTCAAATAATCTCAGTCTTTCACAGATCTTAAACCCACGAAACATACTGTTTAAGGCTGCTGTCCCAAATTAGCTTTTTAGAAAACTTGACAAATCTATTTTTCACTCAAAACCAATCATTCCCATACCCCTAGGATCACTGTACTATCATACCCATCAACCAAACACTCCTAAAAACACTTCTATGAAAAATCTAACAAAAATCAAAGATTAAAAACAAGACTTTTAAGGATCAAAACATGATAATCTTACCAAATATAACATATGCAAGATGATTACAATATCATACAACCATAAAATCATAAGTTCTTGAAATCTTGATGCATGTAAGAAATTTTTGTATCATTAGAATCACAATTAAATTCTAAGAATGGGTCTTTATTTAGATTTTGTTAAAACAAGATGGATGGTGGTGGTTTATGGTGGTGAAGTGGCGGCAACAATGGAGGGTGGGGAGAGAGTTTTTGTTTTGGTGTGTGTGTTTTATGAATAAGTGGAAGAAAAAATCTTTATATAGTGCTAGTTAAGTGGAGGGGCTAATATTGCCAATTTTGAAACTTGTGGACTTAAAAACAATTAATAGTTTTAAAAGGTAGAAAATGGTTATTGGTAAATATTAAAAATATTTACGGGGCTCGGGTTTTGTAAAAATACTTTTCAAAAGTTACAATGCATCATAAAAATGATTATATGATTTCCCGACACGACTTAATACGTAAATAAAACGAAATCGTCGAAAATATTAATTATCGAAACAATCGATAAATAAATGTAAACTTTTGGGCATCCGTCGGTATCGCGATCACTAGGAAATTCTCGTTGTACATTGATTTGAATAAACTCGTTGTAAAACGCACACGGGTGATTTTAAATCAAAAACATTGATTTAAAATAAATATGGAAAAATAAAATGAAAATTTATAATTCCATACAAAGTATTTATCGATGATCAGAAAAATACTTAAAAAAGTATAATTTAAAAATCTCAGGATTTACATATAGCAATACAAGAAAACGTAATACGTTGGAAAAATTCAAGAAGCACGTATAAAAAGAATAAAATAATGTTGGGAAAGTACGGGTTCTCACATGTTAGCGGCTAGCCGAGAAGCAAGAGCACCGGCACACAGCCGGTGGTAGCTTAACCATAAGCAGGGGCAACCGGTTTGCCACTGCTTTTGGGGGTTTGGTTCGGACCGGTTCATGGGTTCACGGGTCCGGTTCACAACATGTTTTAATAAAAAATAATACATGGGTTCGGTTTATTATTTTTACAAGTTTAATTGTTTTACAAGTTTATTTATTTACAAGTTAATTAAATTAATTTAACATGGCATATAATTAATTTAATTAAAATATGGACTTAGGTTTATTGTTATTATTTAATAATACATGATTTTAACCTAAGTATTTACTTATGTAATTTAGACCATAGTAATTAATTAGTTATTAAGACAAGACATATAATTAATTAATTTCCATGACTTTGGTTTTATTAATATAAATATTAATACATGTTTTAACCTAAGTATTAAATACACTTTAATTTAATTAAATCATGATTATATTTAATTAAATAGTATAACATATAATTTATTTAATTAACAGGTTATAATTAATAAACTATACTATTAATCACATGACTTAGTATATTTAATCAGTAAAACTTAAGCTTATCTTATTAGCTTATTAATCCCACTTATTACTATTTTTAGAAACTTTCTATTTTTAGAAACTAATCTATTTTAAGCAGTTAATCTATTTTTGGAAACTTTCTATTTTTGGAAACTTTCTATTTTAGAAAACCTGCTATTTTTAGAAAGTTAGTTATTATTACACAACAAGTATAATAATGTAAGAAATACAAGTAATACTTAATCAGAATATCCAGAATACATGATAAACACAACATAACGTTAAAATCAGCAAAACATGACATGAACATATAAAACAAGCTAAGACACGATATAAAACCAGTTACGTACTCAATAATTAGGATACTTATACACGTATACTATTTATGTAGCATTACTGAGAACGAAGTAGGACTCTCTTCCGTTCGTCTTCTTCGTTCACTGGACACAAGGTACGGGTTCTCCGTCCTTTAAGTATGGACATTTTTCCTTATTAGAATTCCCCGTATGCAGCCAACTGTTTTCCCAGTATATGTTTTATATGTTTTGATTTGGTTATGTTTAATTTAAAGAGCTAAGACATATACATGCATGACCAGTTCCACCTAGTTATGGAGGTACGATAACCATAACACTGGAGGCACCAGTGTTATGACTTCACCACGGCGGAGTGATAGCTCGTGGCGTCCTTTCAGATTTCGGCCATATTATTATGTTATCATGTGGGGCGTATGGGGGTTACATGTTTTTAACAGATTATTCAGGTGAATGTGGTGTGTGTCTTGCATCCTTCACAAGGAGCTGATCCCTCCTACCCAAACTTATATTTATTAGAGGCAACCCCTCTAATTGCATGATGAGGTCACCCCTCCAAGTATTCATGCACGTTGATATTTCATGACCTATATTGGCTTAATGGTTAACATGTTAAACAATTTTTATAAGATAAACATAAGGCTTTTCAAACTATAAAACCAGTTTTACTAAGTTATACCAGGTTTTCCAAGACTTAATCAATTCCGCTGCTATATGTTGTATATGATTATGTTATTCATTCTATGCTTGTATATCCGTGCACTGAGCGTTATGCTCAGCCGTTTTCCTTTCATGTTCCCAAGACGGCAGGTACTCAGGGACGCTCGTAGACTCTAAGCGTACGTGCATATGAATTGGAAGCTTTCTAGCCTTCATTACTTTATGCATTTCATCATACATTTTGCTACTTATTCCTATGGACATTGTTTAGTCTTTTTCCTTTACAGTACTTATGTTTGTGTGTGATGAGCTTATACTTTGGGGTACCGATGTTTGTTTCCGGTATTTCCTTTATGGTCATGTAATGTTTAAGACATTTTTCCTTGTATGCTTTGATGACACGCCATAATCACGCGTGACATTCCATTTACCAAAATGGGGTGTTACATATAATATATGCAAATAGTTGGGGGTCAATATCGGTTTCTTGGGGAATAGTGTGGGAGGTCAATGTCGAACGTTTAAAAGATCTATAGGTGAGAAGAAGATTCTTTTTGTATTTTTAATATTTTATGAATGCAGTAAAATTATCGGGTAAAGAAGGAGGTTTTAACTAACAATCTAAACTACTTTGTAAAATTTCACTGGTTAAAGAAACGTGTTCATCTAATCACGCACTACCGCGTACATTGTTTTCCTACATGTTCATTGTCCGTCACACCTTATTGATTAAATGTGTAAGTGTTTATGTTGATACTAATTACAAGTTATGCGTAAAACAAATAAAATATATCAAAGTAGCATGAAGACATTTAATAAACCTACCCATTTGACGCGTGTACCTATAATCGCCTATGTGAATAATCATAAATCTAAAAACCTAGATCTACTTCATTAACACATGCATTAACAAACACCTAAATGAATCCGCCTAATCGGTACATAAGCACACACGCGGTCAGATACACATTCACTCCATGGTTGCGTAATCATCTTAACACCTACGTTTTCTTAGACATATCAACAGTTAAGATATAATGATCTAGTCTGATTTCTAAAGCCTAACGTACACACAATCAATCAAGAAATAATAAACATACAAGAATCACATCATATCTTTCATGCGATCATAGACAAACATTAATTAATTTAGCCAAGCATATAAAAGAAAAAAAGATAGAATACAGAATCATATAACATAAAGACATGATAAATAATGCGTGAATAAACTTCGTTTTTCAATTGATATAGGAGATAAAATAAAACTTTTAGGGGTTTAGAAACCTTAAAATCAACCTAAAAGAGCTGTTCCAAAGTAACTCTAAAATTCTATACGGATTATATGTTTACAAGAGGCTATATATATAATACGGGGTCACTACGACGCCGGGTTATGACCGCGATGTCGCCTGGATGTCGGGTTATCATCGTGACGTAAGGTCATAATTACTTTATTTTTGTGAAAAGTTTTACCGATGAAATTCATATAAACTTTAAAAGATCTTTATCCACATAACAAGTTTAACCGAAACAAGAAAATATTTCATGATTTTTATTATAATTATTGTTGATCCCAAACTTAGATCGATTTAGCTTGTGTAAACGAGATTAAATCAAGTTAAACACGTAGAGAAACTTTGTTGTGTATAAAACAATTTAAGTATTATGCGGAATTAATACTTAAACAAGAACACACAAACAATTGTAAAACAAACTTTCACTTGATTGATAATAACAAACTTGCTTACAATGAAAGTGTTAAACGTATGAAAAATTATATGAAACATAACCTAAAGATCTTCTTTTATAGACATAAGAAGCCTTGTACAAGAGTCTACGTATCAGCTATTCTAGGTAAAGATAAACATAGAAAATACATTGTTGATCCTATCTTTTACTAGAAACAAGCTAGAAACATAATACGCGTAGACCATATCTTTCTATCAGTGCTTGACTTCAACCTATCAACGCTTGACTTCTTCCTGTCAACGCTTGATCTATCAACGCTTGTTTTCTTCTTATCAGCGCTTGTTTTCTTCTTGTCAGCGTCCAAGTGTACTGGCTACATATTATTCCCAACAATCCTCCCCTAAACTTGATATCTACTCTAGTAATCAAGTTTCTGAATAAAAATTAAGAACTAGGAGGAATCTTACAAATCTTATCATATTGGTAATAAACATGCCTAATCAAATCTTTGGCCACGTCACTTGAATAGTCAATTTCCAGCTGTGTTGTCTTCATCTTATCCAAAACTTCTTTGGACATGGGATACTCAGCATCTACAAGAAGATACTCAGCAAACTTTGTAGAGCTCAAATAATACACACCAGCAGCTGAATACAAACGCCATTGAAGTCCACTGATATCATCCTCAAGATCCTTCCAAACAAGATCTTCTTCTTCTGGTGCACACATTCTCTTGAATGTTGACCAAAGCTTTATTCCATTGACTGAAGTAGGTGCTTCAGTCTCATACTTGGCCAGCAACAACCTCCAAAGGGCTTCCAAGTCTTCCTTATCCATACTTACAAAGAGAGACATAAGAGTAGTAAATGTGTGTACCTCTTTCCCATATCTGCCAATCTTCCAAAACCCACTTACATCTTCTTCATAACTAATGATAGGATTTCTGGCATCAAGAGGTAACACTTGTACCATATCTGAAGCTTCCATGGGTGAGAGCTTAATGCTCTTTCTAAGAACAGTTTCACTGGGATTCACTTTATTTAAACCTTTAGGGAACTCAAGTGGAACTCCCTTCTTCAAAGGCCTTGGAACAACCATTGCCTTCTGAATCTCCATCTCTTCTGCAAGTTCTTCTTTCCTTTCATCTGAAAGAAGTCTAAGAGTATTCATTTCTTGCACTCTTGCCCAAATGGGATAAGCCTTGTACTCCAATTCTTCAAAGGATAATCCCTGTAATTTCTTAAAGGTCCATCCAGTTCCATGACATCTGAGTAACATGTAGTAAAACTCCATTCTATCCCTCTTTAGCAGTGAGAAAACATTGCTAGCCTTATGCTTCAGAATTACCTTGCAGTCTCTTTGAACTCTTAGAAGAATCTCCAATCCCCAAGTTTGGTCTAAAATTGTCAAATCTGGATTCTCTATAATCCTATTCTCCCAAGCATGGTACATCTAAACAACTTCTGGCATATCAAAGTCTACTTGCAATTTTAACTCTCTAAGCTTCTCTCTTGCCAAGTCATCACCATATTCAAGTCTTTCTGGTTGTTCAATTATCATAACACTTGAATCTGAACTTCCTTCATCACTTCCTTCTTGTTCATCAAAAGTGACAACAAATGGTGATTCACCAACCTTCTTCGTTTCTTGTTCCACAAGTTGTGCATCCAACCTTGAATCAAACTCTACTTGTGATGCATCCTTTGGAACTTCTACTTCTACCATGATTCCTTTACCCTTATCTAATGGATCAATGATGGGTAAAGATGATGATGGTACCTTTGAAGACACTTCTTTGATGATAGCTGATGACTGAAATACATTAACCATATCTGCAGGTCTGTCAACGCTCAAATTCTGTGTGTCAGCGCCCAACTTACTCTTGTCAGCGCTTGATGTGTCAGCGTTCAAATTATGCTTGTCAACGCTCACCTTACTTGTCTCAGCGCCTCTTACGAACTGCTCCATCATAGCTGTAAAAGATAAGTTCAAGTTTCTAGGAGTAACCAAAGATGTATCAAAACCTGGTTGCTTCTTCAATTCAGTGAGGGCTTCAGCAACACCCAAAGATTCTCCATCATGTGAGCCTTTGTCACTTACATGGATCTGCTCATCCTCCCCTTTGGAAGATTCCTCCATCCCACGCCTAGTGATAGCATCCTCCAAAATAACAATCCTCTCCCTCAATTGCTTGAGTTCAAGGCCTTGTGTACTGACTGTTTGTACCAGGTCTGCATTTTGCTTTTGCAAGCTAATGTAGACAGCCGTCATTTCCATCAATGTGTATGGTTCTAATCTGCCCTCCTCTAGAATGGGTATTTGACCTCCCAAAGTAGAGTCATGGGGCATGGATGAGGTCTTAAAGATGTTAGGACCGTCTTGGCCCGCATCTAAGCGAGTAACAATAGTCTCAGCCTCATCCATAGCACCAACCACACTTGTGGTGGTGGTTCTCTCTGCAACATGGCTAGGACCACTAGAGGAGAACACTCCAGTAGTCCTTGGGCGTTTTTGCAACCTATAGTCAGGTGGGGTAGAAGATGATGTGGATTGGGTGGTAGTTTGAAGGTTAAGGGGTGTTTGGGTTTGTGAAGGAAAGGTGTCAACGTTTGGATTACTAGTGTCAACGCCAACATTTAATGTGTCAGCGTTGAAGGATTCTTGGTCAATTTCCATGTGTTGAGGTGAAGGCAAAGGTTCTGGTATTGGGTCAAGTTGTGGTTGTGGGTCTGGTTGAGGTTGTGTTGCTGCAATAACAACAAGCATAGCTTGGGTGAGGGGTAATTCACGGTGAGGGGGTGAGTCCATCTTACTAAAAATAGCTTTCTTTTGCACAGGGATCTCATAAAAATCATCATGATCCCTTGTGTAGTAATTTTGCACATCAAAAACCATTTGCAAAAATCTGGGATAAGCTAAAGTCATCTTACTCCCCTTGTTTTTACACATGCCATCAAAAATTAGTTTTGAAAAATTATACTTTTGCCCATTTATAATGCACACAATTGCACTAGCAATAGATCTGTTAATTTTATTATGTGCAGTACATTTGGGGCTCAAACATTGAAGGATGACATGTATGAGGTACTTCCAGGCTGGGGGAAACTCTTGTTTATGATATTTATTTAGAGTACCCTCAGCAGGGAAAGGATACCCCAAAGCCCGAAGTCCTTGTTCTATTTCATTAATGGGAAGAGTGGTTATACCATCTGCATCATTAAGATGCAAAGCCTGGCGAACCAAGGCTTCAGTAACCACCCAAGTACGCCCATGAACAATAGCTGTTAATGTAGTCACATTACTAATTGTTGAGGAACTAACAGTGTTCCAAAACTGTTTAATATGAGTGACAGGGATGAGAGGAGCATGAGAAAGTGCATACCTAAGTGGAGATGCATTCAAATACGCCACCATCTGACTGTATTGTGGAAACAAAGTATCATCAGCCGCCAAATAAGCAATCATGTTGTGCTGACTCCTGAATCCCAATACCAAGTCACTTGCCTTAAACTTTGGTGCCATTGTAGAAGAAAGCTGTTTGTGAAAGGTTGATGAAAGATGAATTATAGGAGAAAAAGTGTTAGACAAGAATATGATAGTACCCTGTTTAAAAATAGGAGCCAAATATATAGGAGAGATAGGCACATGTGATTGGTAAAAAATAAGGCAAGTATTTTCAAAATATAATGATGAAAATATTGAAAAGAAAATAAGTTATCTTGTGCATTAATCAAAAGTTATCTACTCCCAAAATTACGGCCCCAAAATTCGTTAAAAATAACAACTGGGTAGGTCCCAATGAGCGTCAACGGTCAAAAATAACCCATCAACGCCCAATGGCTATATTCTTGTCAACGTTTGCCAAAGTCATGTCAGCGTCTAAATTGGTCACAACAACGCTTTGAAAAATATTTGTCAGCGTCCAAAAATAAAAGTAATAAAAATGAAAAAGGACCTTAACAAAGTAATTTATCCTAGTGAAGATAACCTATAAATTGATAATTATTATAGGGCGGCAAGCACTGTCCAGTTATGCACACTTGCTTATGCAAGATAGACATAACAGTCCTCTAGTGTCCCTTGCTAACCAAAATTCTTAACAATTAAGTTATCTCATAAAATCCCTTGTAACTCCCAGGTAAACCCAATATAAATCATTCCCAAGTCTCCCAACAGACCACATCCAATTTTAGGCCAAAAAGGTCTTGGCAGCATGCATAGTATGTCAACTTTGCATGCTACAGTGCCTCATGATTTTGTAAACTAACTCATACTCACCAGTGGACACAATCTATAATTGTGATAAGAGTATTATAAGAATACCCAAAAGTCCTAAAGGTTCCTAAAACCTCCCCTTAAACTGTGATACATATGTTGCCCAAAAATATGCATGGATATAAAAATTTATGTCAAGATAGGAATATAAATATTCCAACCATCATCCATAAATTGAAACATGCTCTAATGATTCTCCAAGAATCCATAAGCAACTTTGTATCCAATGGTACAATGCTAACAACGCCTGTAAACTTAGATCAAAAACCACAAAACTAACATGTTGCTGACAACGTTACGATAACACTTATCAGCGTTAAGATAACCTTTGTCAGTGTTAGACAAATATAGTGGAAAATCTAACTTCAAAAAGACCAATAACAATGCATATCCTGTACATACTTTTACAATGAGACCCCAAAACACATATTAAGTGAGATTGATCATTCCAATACTTGTTACCAAGTATTGAAACCTTCCAGTATCAAAAGGTTTAGTTAATAAATCAGACACATTTTCTTTTGTGTCAACCCTATCTGGTTGTATTAAACCCTTTTCAAAACAATCTCTTATAAAATAATGTCTAATTTCTATGTGTTTTGTTTTAGAGTGATGTACAGGATTTTTAATAATGCATAAAGTACTGTTATTGTCTACAAAAATCTTGGTATGCATGAAATTATACCATAATCCAACAGCTGGTTCTGAATCCACAAGACTTGTCCACAACAAGCAGCTGCTGCAACATACTCTGCTTCAGTTGTAGAATTGGCCACCACTGTTTGTTTCTTGCATTGCCAAGAGATCAACCTACTCCCAAGAAACTGACATCCACCAGTTGTGGATTTTCTATCAAATTTATCACCACCATACTCACTGTCTGAATATGCAATAAGATCCAATGGTGAATCTTTTGGGTACCATAATCCCAAATCTGGATAACATCTAAGGTACCTAAAGATTCTCTTGACAACATGAAGATGACACTCTTTGGGAGTCACTTGATGGCGTGCACATGCACACATAGCAAACATAATGTCAGGTCTTGAGGCTGTGAGATACATCAATGAACCAATCATTGATCTATAGTGCCTGACATCCACATCTTTTCCATCTCCAACTTTTCCCCAAGGGTGTTCTCTATCCATAGGAGTACTAGCCCTTTTCTCATGTGGAGAAAAGCCAAACTTCTTCAAGATTTCTGCTATATATTTATCCTGAGAGATGAAGATACCATCTTCTTTATGTTGAACTTGTAAACCTAGAAAGAAGTTAATCTCCCCCATTGTACTCATCTTGAACTTGTCTTTCATAAGCTTGGAAAAGTCTTCACTCATCTTTGGGTTTGTTGAGCCAAAGATGATATCATCCACATAAACCTGAACAAGTAAGACATCCTTACCAGTCTTCTTTGTAAATAAGGTCTGGTCTATGGTGCCCCTTTTGAATCCATTTTCCACCAGATAGGTGGACAATGTGCCATACCATGCTCTTGGGGCTTGATGAAGTCCATACATAGCTTTCTTAACTCTATATACCTTGTCTAGATGATCTGGATCTTCAAAACCAGGAGGCTGCATTACATAAACCTCCTCTACAATTGTGCCATAAAGAAAATCACTATTCACATCCATTTGATAGACAGTAAAGCCCATGCAGGAAGCATAGGCTAGAAATATCCTTATAGCCTCAATCCTTGCAACTGGTGCAAAGACCTCCTCATAGTCTATCCCTT
Organism: Glebionis coronaria; assembly: GCA_025667525.1. Taxonomy (NCBI): domain Eukaryota; kingdom Viridiplantae; phylum Streptophyta; class Magnoliopsida; order Asterales; family Asteraceae; genus Glebionis; species Glebionis coronaria. The sequence goes on along the minus strand of CM046879.1, from coordinate 139,039,672 downwards.
CCTCTTGTGTATATCCTTGAGCCACTAAACGTGCCTTGTTTCTGACCACAATGCCTCTTTCATCTTTCTTGTTTCTAAGAACCCATCTTGTCCCAATAGGTCTGACATATCTGGGATAATCAACTAACTCCCAAACATCCTGAATAGAAAATTGGTGAAGCTCATCCTGCATTGCTTCCACCCAACTTGGTTCTTTGAGAGCATCAAAAATCTTCTTGGGTTCCTGTTGTGACAGAAAACAGGCAAACAAACATGCTTGAACAAGAGGGGTATCAAACTTCTTATGTATATTGGCAATAAATCCTCCAAGATTCTGGTGAGATCTTCTAGTTTGAACAGGAGACATCACATCACCAATAATTAGAGAAGAGGGGTGATCCTTCATTGTAGAAGTAAGAACTCCTCCCTCAAAAAGTCTGTTGTCTTCAATCTCATCATCCATGTTACCAATATCTTCTTCAGACTCTCTTCCATCAATATCTGTATGAACCTCTCAATTTCTACTTGAAGGTTCACCTTGTTCAAAATTGGAAGAGAAAATATGGTCAAAAGAGTTGACAACGCCTGAACCAAGTTTGTCAGCGTTAGAGCCATCAACGCCTGAAATAGAGTTGTCAACGTTTGAGCCATCAACGCCTGAATTTGTCTTGTCAGCGCCAGATTTTCCTTTGTCAGCGCTTGAAAGACCATGCATGTTGTTAACTGGTGATACTTGGGGACCACCATTTTCCTTTCCAGCAGCAAAAGCATCTTTCCATATGGGAATAGTAAAATACTCAAGTATGGGTGATGACTTGTTTGCTTGTGATCCAACCTCTTCATTAACCTGTGTACCTGAAACATCAAAAACTGGTTCTTCCACAACACTTGAAGTTACCTTCACAATGTTTGGATTAGTAACAGGCATATAATTCAGAGTCTTAGATAGAGGTTCCAAGTCAAATAACCAATTTGGACCACTTTCAGGATCACTAGGTTTACTTTCTAAAAACCTAACATGTACCTTTTCAAGTATACGTTTTTCCTTCTTAATGTAAACCCTATATCCTTTACTCTGCACTGAATAACCCATGAAGTAGCCTTCATCACCTTTAGCACTAAATTTACCTAAGGCATCACTAGTGTCCAGCACAACTACATGACAACCAAAAGGTTTAAGAAAACCAATATTAGGTTTCCTTCCCCAAAGTAACTCATAAGGTGTTTTGTTATGTATCATGTTGACTAATGCTCTATTCTGAACATAACAAGCTGTATTCACAGCCTCAGCCCAAAAAGCAATGGGAAAGTGAGCATTAGCCAACATAGTCCTGGCTGCTTCAATTAGTGTTCTATTCTTTCTCTCAGCAACCCCATTTTGCTGTGGGGTTCTGGCAACACTAAACTGTCTAGTAATCCCTTTCTTGGCACAAAAATCATCCAACAACTTATTTCTAAACTCACCACCATTATCACTTCTAAGCATCTTAACTTCATTACCAGTTTTCTTTTCAATTTGGCTAATAAAGTTGATTAAAGTATCAGCAGTGTCACTTTTCAAGGCTAAAAAGAAAGTCCAAGTAAACCTAGAAAAGTCATCAGTGATGACAAAACAGTAAGATTTACCATTCAAGCTTTCTATATTAGTAGGACCAAACAAGTCCATATGCAGCAAGTGAAGTGGTTTAGAACTAGAGTGCACCTGTTTAGAATTAAATGAGACCTTGTGTTGTTTGCCTTTAAGGCATGCAACACAAGAGTGGTCATTGTGGAAAGCCTTTTCAGGCAAACCATCAACCAAGCCATGTCTCACAAGTCTGTTAATATTTTTAAAGTTAATGTGCCATAGTCTCTTGTGCCATAGATTACTCTCATCAACTGAAGCCTTAGCATAAAGACATGACAAGTTATTATTCATCCTAATCCCATTAAGATTTACATTATAAATGTCCTTATGCCTAGGTGTTCTATAATCAATGAATTTCTCATCTGGTATTTTAAAATCCTTGCTCAACACCAAGCATTCAGTATCAGTGAAAAGAACCTTATTTTTATTATCACAAACTTGTGATACACTAAAAAGATTATAGTCAAGTTCTTTTACCAGTAACACGTTTTCAAAACGCAAGTTGTTGGTGAGAAGAGTTCCTTTGCCTGTGATAGTTCCATATCTGCCTCCAAAGTAAACTTTATCATCATCCTTAATGGGAGTGAAGTTTGTGAGATAATCTTCCTTCCCAGTCATGTGCCTAGAGCATCCACTATCCCAATAGCCATAATCATTAACCTGCTTTTGAATGCCCTGCACATAAAGAAAACAAATTAGTTTTCTTTGGGAACCAAAGCCTGAGCAGACTTGGATTCATTTGGTTGTTCAACAAGAACAGACTTAGTCCTCATAACAACCCCTTGTTTATCCCTTTTTGGATTAAACACCCAGTTAACCCCAATTGGTTTTGTGATGACCTTTGAAATATAATTAAATCTGTTACAGGTCATAGAAATCCCATTAGAATTAGGGTTTTGATCTTGCTTAGGTCTCCATGTCAAGCTAGAAGAAGCTTTAGACCCCATTCCCTGTGGTTGCAAATATTTACCATTATTTGGTCTGGCAACATTTCCGTCAGTGTTTGATTTGGTCTTGTCAACGCTGAAATTACCCTTATCAGCGTTGAACCTAGGGTTTGCTACATGAACCCATTGCCTATTAGACCATGTATTGGTCTTCTAAAAAGGTCTTTTTCCATAAGTGTTAGACCCTTTTGAAAAGAATGAGACTGGTCTAACAACTTGTGGACTTTGTTGAACAAAAGTTTTGGGTTTGACAGTGTTTGACTTTTTGTCAGCGTTGACCTTGGAAGCGTTGACACACTTATAAGCTAAATGTGAAAAGCTAACACAAGTATAGCAGGCTTTTCTAGACATAACTCTAGGGCTAGAAGAAAAGAAACCTGTTCCATTATCACTAATTTAGCTTTTTGGTGACCTAGTATTTCTATACATTTCTGTATATTTAATGCTAGGTTTTCTAACAACGTTTGAGCCAAGGTCAACAGACTTGCCAGTGATTGGGTTTCTTACTTTGATAGGGGTAGGCTCATTTGGACTATCACTAAGCATGCCACCCTTGACAAACAAGGTAGGGTTGGCTTTCTTTCATTGATCCAAATCAATCAACTTTTGCCTATATTCTTCTACTGGGGTAAGGACTCTTGGTGGAGGAATGAATTCCTCTTCTTGGAGTTCTGGTAAACCAGTCCAAGATAAGTCCTTTCTTTGGACACCATATAAGTCCCCAGCTGGTGGTGGAACACCAACATACTCTTTCATCCCAATCCCAGTCATATCCCTAGAATCCCTTTGTTTACTAACACATTCTCCTAGGGTTTGTGAGGCTTTATCAAATCTCTGAATTTTAAGATCTACATTATCCTTATTCTTGATAGCCTTATCTAACTTAACCTGTAGTTCAGCATTGACCCTCTCCATGATGTTTCTAATATCAGTACTAGCATTTAAATCATGTTTTAAGATATTAATTTTATCTTTTAGATCAAGCTCCATTTACTTATACTCAGCTACAGTCTTTTTAGTTTTTGTAAGAGCAAGTTGATAGTTAGACAACTTGCATCTCTCATTACTCACATCTGTTGACAAGCTTAAAACCTCTTTGCTAAGTCTTTCAGTATTTAAACGACAACCCTTACTACAAAAAACATCATCATATACCTCATTGTCTGATGAAGATGAGGAGTGTGCCATGAGAGCATATTGAACATGCTCTTCTTCTTCCATCTTAGCAACCAAAGCTTTATTCTCTTCCTCATCCTTAGCCAAATAGCTCCAATCCCATCCAACACCATCAATTTCTTGCATTGCAACCATGGCCTTGGGATCCCGAGCCTTAACAATTTGGCTTGAGGGTTTTCCAGCATCAGATCTTCTTAGAGATCTGCATTCTCTCATAAAGTGTCCCATACGATGACAATTATAACACTCAGCCTTGGATTTATCAAATCCAGCAGTGTCCTTGGCATTAAAAGTCATCTTATTCTTGAATCTTCTATTCCATCTGTTTGCTCTTATACTTGCAAGAGCCATATTCCACTTTATGTCCATCTCCTCCAAATGCTCATCACTTATTTGCTCAAGGTCCTCATAAGTAATCACTGAACCATTGGGCAATGAAGCAATGTATGCACACACAGTATCCAGATCAATACCAGCAGGCTTAACTCTAGGTGAGTCAGTTTTGTATGTGTCAGCGTCAGAATGTGAGGCATTGACAGGATATGATCCAGCGTTGACACAAGTTGATCCAGGAACGGGGTGCATGTATGACTCCTTCTGATCAAGTTGACCTTCACTATGTGAGAAGAAGGCCATGTTACCATTGGTAGACTTTCTTCCATGATCCAAAAGAGTTTCATTCTGTATCAGCCTCAGTTTATTGTACACATCATCAAAAGTAGAACTTTTGTGAGTGTTATTAGCAATTATAGACCTTGCTTCAATTTTCCATGCGTCACCAAGGCTTTTAAGGAAAGTAGATATGATATCAACATCACCAAGCACTGTTCCCATGAAGGATAGTTTGCTTGTGATGTCCAGAAGTCTGCTTCTCACACTACTTAACTTCTCATTAGGTTGAGCCTTAAAAACAGCATACTCATGCAAGAGTTGCTTCTTTTTCTCTTGTACAGTATCAGCATTACCACTATAGGAAACTTCAAGAGCTGCCCAAAGATCTTTTGCATACTCATAACCTCTGTATTTGTGCTAATTTTCTTGTCCCAAAGAGAGTTTCAGAATGCTTAGGGTTTTCATATCAACTCTTCTCTTTGCTATTTCCTCAACTGAGACAGCTCTACCATCATCAGGTTTTTCTTTTCTATCCTCTTCAATAGAACCTTGAACAGCTGTTCTTGTGGCAATGGCATCTACAATCTTTTGAGCCTTATTGAATGTGTTTCCATATTCAATAATTTCCCAGAGAGTGTAGTCATGGATTTGTAGATATTGCTCAAAGTTAAACTTCCACAACTCAAAATTGTATGGGTCTAACATGAGAATCTTGATGTTGTGGTTTGAGGAGGAGGAGGAGTTTACTTCCGGGGTAGACATGATGTTTTTAGGGTTTTGTGAAAATTAGGGTTTTTGGTGATTTAGGGTTCTTGTGTTCTTTAGATCAAAGTTTCTCAACAAGCTCTGATACCACTTGTTGATGCCAAAGATCGATTTAGCTTGTGTAAAAGAGATTAAATCAAGTTAAACACGTAGAGAAACTTTGTTGTGTATAAAACAATTTAAGTATTATGCGGAATTAATACTTAAACAAGAACACACAAACAATTGTAAAACAAACTTTCACTTGATTGATAATAACAAACTTGCTTACAATGAAAGTGTTAAACGTATGAAAACTTATATGAAACATAACCTAAAGATCTTCTTTTATAGACATAAGAAGCCTTGTACAAGAGTCTACGTATCAGCTATTCTAGGTAAAGATAAACATAGAAAATACATTGTTGATCCTATCTTTTACTAGAAACAAGCTAGAAACATAATACGCGTAGACCATATCTTTCTATCAGTGCTTGACTTCAACCTATCAACGCTTGACTTCTTCCTGTCAACGCTTGATCTGTCAACGCTTGTTTTCTTCTTATCAGCGCTTGTTTTCTTCTTGTCAGCGTCCAAGTGTACTGGCTACATTTTATTCCCAACAATTATAAGGGAAAAAGACAGATATGGTCATGTTGAGCACTTTATAGCCTAAGGTAAGTCAAGTGGAAAGATTTTGACGGATTTGGTCATCACCATACAAAATGCGACAAGTGTCCCACTAAAGATCCTTTTTAAGTGATCAACCGACGACGCTCAACCCTCAAACGCACAACTCGTCAGTTTCACTTTTATTGGAAATTGAATCATAATGTTAAATGTCTAAAATACCCTATATCTTTTATTTTTTTTTTACTATTTATTTTTACTTTTACTTCAAGTTTGGAACCAAAGTCCTTTCTAACAATATCATCTTTTATTTTTAATGCAATCTATTTTTTAATTCTTTGGTCAACACTATTGACCAAATACGACATATATGGATGCAAGTCTATTTTGAAATGGGATTTGGAGGTTTGCTAATCAGCAGATGTAACGGGTCGTCGCAAAGCTGTCATAACTCATTGGGTCTCTATCTGTAAGCAATTTTGCATTTATGACAGCTCAAGGCAGAAAGTTTTAGATTGGTTTGAATGTAGTAATTAACCACTAGAAGGTATGGAGATTGGTTTGTTTATTGGTATATTCATTGATGTAAAAAGATTCAGCTGCGAGCTACTATATTCTAATTGCTAATTTATTAATATTGAATGAATTAATGTTATACAATCAAGAACTGGTACCAATGATTATGCTTGACCACAACATTTTAGTTATACACCTCGATTATGGTCTTGAGAAAGTGTTGAAATATCAAGGTAATACAGTGCGTGGTACCTGCTGGTGTTGGATTGAAAGTAGAAGAAGAAAGAAAGAAGAAAGAGAAAAAGAAAAGGGTGTTTTTGTAATTTTGTAATTTTAATAATATTGTGTCAGTGGACACATGACGTCCAGGTGATGAAGTTATGCATTTGTGTATTTGTATATGACCAAATCTGTCAAAATCTTTCCACTTGACTTACCTTAAGATATGAAGTGTTGATTTTAACCATATATGTCTTTTTCCCTAATTATAATTGGTCTTATCTACTAGTAATTACCTACGACAGTTAGGTAATAATCACATCAATATAGTTCAAAGTTATACGAAAAGAAAATAAACAAAAGCGTGTGATATGTGAGCGACAGAAGTGTGTTAATTTGAGTGTGGTTGGTAAAGTGATTGAGATCATTAACTAAATTTTTGCTTTTAAGCCTGACGTGTTGTATTTGGCTGCCCAAGTGGTTATGGCTATTTTTGGCAACGCGTATCAGTAAGCAATTGTATGAGCAGAAAAAATAAGTAGTTGTTTGTTAAATAAAGTATTTGGTAAACATAGAAATAACAGTAATTATACACTGTAAAATTATTTAAAAGAACATGTACACATTAACATAAATGTTCTTTAAATGAAAAGAAGGGGGCATATTATAATTTGAAAATCAAAACGCTAGCGGTTAGATTTAAATGCTTGTTGATAAAGCGTTTTGAATAAGAGAAGCTACACACAATTTAACCGATAGTCGCTCTTTGCCAAACAAGCATTATATTTAAACTGCTAGTCGCTTGCCACTGGTTGCTCCGAAATGCTCTTGGTACCAAACATACACATGGGCAGTGGCGGATCCAAGAATCTCGAATAGGGTATGCACAACTTTTAGGAGAGTCGTACAAAAAAATTTGTTTTCCGGGTTAGTTTTTTCGGGTTGGATTTCTCGAGAGTTAGATCGCGCACGATTATTTTCTTGACGGAAGTTATCAAAGTTGATTTTTTTCTCTAAGTTTTGTTTATCCATATAAAAATGAAGACTTTGATTTAAGTATCTTTAGTTCGTAGCTTTTAGCACAACAAGAGATGCTCATGTATGGTTAATTACGCCATACTTACAACATACAAACAAATATGTAAGCTTACACTAATAGACAGTTAAATGGGCCCGTTTACAAAACTTTACATATCAACAATTGGGCTATAAAGTAAAATCGTTGACTATATATCTGACCCATATCTTAATGTCTCCTCCTTTTCCTCTTTCTTCTTCATGACAATCATCTGCAACTCTTCTTAACATTAACAGTGCTCATTCTTTTTCCTTTTATCTTCTTTTCAAACAAAGGTGTGCACTCATAATTTCTATGTATTTCAAAGGGTGTGCACTAATAAATTTGTAGTGTATTTTTAGTTAGGTTTGAAAAATTACAAAAAAAAAAATTCACTACTAAACATTTACACCCTCCCTCTAAGCTATACTAATTTTTCAACTTTTGGGTCTGAAGTTCGCATGTTTCCAGTGGTCAGGTAAGTAAACTGCATGTGTAACGTGTTGAAATGTCCATACAGTATTATCGTGTATAACGATACATGAACAACATGAAACTGGTGAAATCCATATCTATCTTTTATAGTGCATGATTTTATATTTTCCTAGGGAGTTTGGGACTTCAAATTCGTCATTTTACGCAAACACATAGAAAGCTTTTTCATGTTTAACGTGTGTTGTGCATTAATTATTGAACTTGGTCGTCACGACCAACTAGTGATTTTTATGGGTTGGGGACGCGTCGCAAATGGGAGGTGTAACGGGCGAGATGCATCTTAAGTTCCAGTCGACCATCAATAAGATCGAGTCTTTACAGACAGTCTTACGGGTATATTATACGAGACTTGAGCAAATTAAAATGACAACACTTAATTTATCTCATAAGAGAAATACGAAGTCATTTCATTGTCTAATAAAAAGTCAAAATCAAAACAGTTTTGTCAAGCTATTCAGTCATATAAATATGTATACGTGTGTTAATTATGTAAAAAAAATTAACATTACATTAGATTTCTATTATTTTTATTTTAGAAGTGTTTATCACAAAAATACAAATTTCCTGAGTTATATCATATAGTGACAAAAGTTGATATTTCTAATTCGTATTTTAAATCACACATGAATTAAGATATCATGTTAACTTAAAGTTTTTCCTCATTTCTTTAGCAACTCATGAAAAGCATTCAACGTTAATTATAACCTATCTAGTGTTAAAAATTTAGACCACTGGTATCGACTATCATTTAGTAAAATTATAATAGCCGTTATAAGTCATGGAAAATGGGATACAAAGATACACAAGTTGAAGTCGTTTACATTGAGTAATCTTTTTTGTATGACATCAATTTCTTTAAAAAAATATATAGATAGACTTAATTCGCAAGTTTAAAAGGAGGCTTAAAGGAGGCCTAATCACAAGATTGAGACAAGTGGTTGAATGAAAAGCTGAGATGAAAAAATAGAAAATATGAAATAATGAGCCCCTGCATTTCACCAATCACACAACGACACGTAAGCTTAAATCTATTTTTAAGTCTGCAAATTAGGTCCATATATCAGCGCTCTTTTTTTAATATAAATTTTTTCGTTAAATATTTAACGATGATTCACTAAAATTTTCATATTATGGTTCACTAAGGGTGAGCATGGTTCGGTTTGGTGCAGTTTTTGATTAAAACCGAACCACAACCGCACTTGCGGTTTTTATAAAAATAGAAACCGCACCGAACCAAAAACAACGGTTTTGGTTTTGCGGTTTTTTTACGGTTTCTGCGGTTTTACGGTATTTAACCGCACCGAACCATTACTTTTGACTTATATAATAATTATGGCTTTTTGCGGTTTTTTTATAATGTTGATTTTTTTCGGTTATAACAATACATAAATTGAATCTAACACACAATTTACTAATAACTTATATGAATATCAATGATAATATGCGTTAGAAGTCTTATAACTCGTATAAAATAGTCGATGTGACGTTTTTTTAGTATAAAACAGTTATTGTGTGGTGCGGTTCGGTTTTACGGCCGAAAACCGCAACCGAACCGCATTTGCGGTTTTTCCTTTTTCTTAAAACCAAACCGTTAATTTTTGTCGTGGTGCGGTTTCTGCGGTTTTTTCGGTTTTGCAGTTTGCGGTTCGGTTTCTTCTCACTCCTAATGTTTACTATCGCAACCTCCACCTCTGATCATTATTGCCACCACCAACCTTGCCCATCACCACCACTATCACACACTGTCTCCACCACCGACCCTGTAAAATCCGCCTTAAAAGTCCACGCACATTAATTACGTACAGTCACAGTTCTAATCTAAACGTTGCGTAGTTATTTATTCAGATAATAAATGACAATATTAATTCAAGTATTACGCAATTATTATTGATTCAGGAAATAAATAATTCACGTCAAAATATATCACGAGGATTAATATACGAACACGTTCACAATGTTTAAAAATCCACGAATATTAATTCACACAGTCTCAGTTTTATTTAAGATCGTGACGTAATTAATTATTCAGAAAATAATTATTAGTTAATAATTAATTACTAGCTTTTCAGTTTTTCGTAAGTATTTATCTTCAGTAAAATAAATAAATACATGACGGGATTTAAAAAAACGAGCACGCAAGTTAAATAATTTTAAACGAAGCGAAACGAAAAGGAAACGTTAGTAAAAAACTTAAACATTTGGTGTTGGTGTTCTTTTGGGCCGCAGCTAGAACCAAAGAAAGAATAAATGGGCTTTGAGCCCAACATGCTTAAACAAAAAAAAATAAACGGGGGTTCACCCATTTTTTTTTTCAAAAACGGTAAACAAAAAAAGAAAGAAAAGGAATTAGGGTTTCTTGTGGCTGCCGACAGAAAGGACAAAGAAGAAGGAGGGGATCGGGATTTATTCCTTCTTTTGATCATCGAATTGAATGCGGGTAAGCTTTAAGCCTTCTCTTTAATCTGTACTAATCACGAAACCATTATTCTTTAAATCAAGAACGAGGGTCCTAATCGTGAATATTTATGGTGTAATCATGGGTTGGTGGTGTTTTGTGAATGACCAGCCTAGACTTTAAGTCTCGATGGTGTTGTTGTTGCCCATCCGTGACCCATATATGGGTGTGTGGTGGGTTTAGTCTGACTCGCAGGCCCAAAATTATAAAGGGGTGTTTGGGTTTGTAATCAGTGGAACCAAGTAGCTAATAAGGATTTACTTGGCATAAAAGTGGGAACTTAATCCCAAAAACAGTGAGAACAAACAGAACAGTGGGAACTATAACTATAGCAGTGGGAACTATTACATAAACGGTGGGAACAGAAAAAAAACAGTTGGAATAAATGAAGAACAGTAGCAACTGGCACTAGGCCAGTGGCTACTGTTCAAAATCAGCAACAAAAGGGGAGCCACGATGTGTGGTGGTGTGCTCGGTTTGGACTTGACCCGAGACATGAGTGTCTCAGGAAGGTTTTGACACGGGTTTTGGGTGCTCGTTGGAAAGATTAAAATAATGGGTTTATTTAATTAATAATTAAATCATTTTTTTAGCAAATAAGTTTTATATTATAAGTAACCAAGTTATAAAAGGTTTATTAATTTAATTTGGTAAATTAAATTAAGATGATTTAAGAAGCTTTTATTAATTAAAGTATGATTTTATAAAGGATTTAGGAGGTGTTTGATAGCAGCTTAATAGAATGACTCAGCGCTTAAATCCTAATCGGTCAGAGACAACATTGTTTGGCAAGAAAAAAGATAACGCTGGACCAATCAATTCATTACTGAGCGAATAATGATAGGAGGGGTAGGTCTGCCATTCAGTGGCATTTGTGTTTATAAATTCACGTGACATACTTTCTTCTTTTTTTATTTTATATCATTTTTTTATTTTAATACTACACAAAAAGTACAATCTTCGGCTTACTATATTTATTTATCAAAGTGAATTTATGTACTACGTAGCTTATTGTTTGTTGCAATTAGAGTATAATTTTTTTCTTGCTATTATAGTAACTAGTTATAAGTTTCGTTTATGTATGGGGTTACAAATAAATTTAATTTAATTTTATATATAATCTCTTTATTTAAAGTTTTTTTCACAAATTTGACACTTATAATTTTATATCTTTTTTTATTCATTAAATTTTTTATCAATTTTATAAAAACTTTTACCAAGTAAGAAAATTTTTAAATTTTTTAAAAAACATAAATAATTAAAAGAATAAATCAAGAGAATGTTTTCTAATAAAAAACATTATTTTAAAAAAGTTTTTACTTCATAAAAAAATTAAATTTATATTATTACAAAAAAAATTAAATAAAATGACATCTTTTTAGAAATATATATCGTTCAATAAAGTTTAAAAAAGAATAATCATTTGATAGCAAATAATAGTATTTTAACTTAATTTATTTTTCGCATTCAGAATGTGAATCAAACAATCATTTTTATTCAGAATCATGTTTCATTCAGTGTCTTTGATTCATTCAGAGTCATTATTGACTCAGTGCTTAATCACATTGTTTTGTCAAACAACCCCTTAAATTCTCATAGAATCTATTTTGGAAACCTTTCTATTTTAGGAAAATCTTCTAAATTAGGACACTTCTATTTTTTGCAGGTTACCATTTATATTAATATTATAATACCAAAATATAGTATAATACCATAATCAGAATACAGTGTAATATATTTAAAGAACAGCCGGATTTAGCAGAAATACACCAGACAATCATATTAATCAGTTTATACGCAACCAGTAAAATAATACGAGAAAACGCAAAATGAATTAACAACAATAATAAACAATAAACAGTAAACAGTAAATAGTAATCAGTGATCAGATAACTCATTTCACGTCCCTTATTTATGTGGTAACCGTGAAGTCAGAGTAGATCTTTCAGCTTTTATTCTTATTTTATTACTGGACACGGGGTACGGATTTCCCGTCCTTCAGTAAGGACTTCCTTTCTACGCATGATTAGGATTTCCCATCTGCAACCAAATGTTTTCCCCAGTATATGTTCTAAGTTTTATCAGTAATCATTTTAATAACTAAGTTAAATTTTCCTGAGCTTTATATACAAGCATGACCAGTTATGTACTAGTTACGGAGGTACCGTAACCATGACACTTGAGGCATCGGTGTCATGACTCCTCTGCGGGGGAGTGATTTCTCGCAGCGTCCCATTTATTCAACTTGGCCATTCTATCAGTATTATCAGCGGGGCGTATGGGTGCATCCTATGTTATCAGTTTACAGCTTATCAGGTGAATGTGGTGTGTGCTCTACATCCTTCACATTGGAGTTGATCCCTCCAACCAGCACATTATTTAGAGGTCACCCATCTACAACATGACGAGGTAACCCCTCTATTTATTCATGCAGCAGTTGTTAAAGCACATGACTTATATAAGCTCTTGGCAATTAAAATACAGTGAAAGTATGTTTTCAGACTTAACAGTTATAGTTCAACTTTACTATTTTTAAATTAGACCTTTCAGATTATACACAGTTTTCCGCTGTAAATTTACTTATCAATCTTACAGCTTCAATATTTTATCATCTGCTTCATTTCAGTATTTCTTATCGTGTTTTATATCCATTCACTGGGCGTTATGCTCAGCCGTAGTTCCTTTCATGTTCTAACGGCACGTACACTGGGACGCTCTTAGGATTCTGAGAGCAGGTGCATTTGGATGGAAGCTATCCAGACTTATTACTTTATGCACTTCTTATATTACTTTGCTTATTTGGACATTGTTTAGTCCTTTCCTTCAGTATATACTTTCATATTTTGAGCTTATGTTTGGATTACCGATGTTTGATTCCGGTATTTCCTTTATGGTCAGTAAATGTTTTAGGACATTTACCTTATGCTTTGATGATACGCCATAAATACACGTAACGGTCCACTTATCCAAGTAGGGTGTTACAGTTTTGATATCAGAGCCTGGTTCGACTTGTAGGCTCTAAAAACTTGACCTGCGACTAGTGGGTAGTCACTAGGAACTTCCCAGATTTTGGTGTTGTTATCTTTCATACTTCTCATGCAATTATCAGTCAGTTTTCTTCATTTATCAGTCCATTTTCTTAAATTTTTGACTAAGTAAAAGGTTGGTACAGGACTGGCCATATTTAGTCGCATGTGCTTTTCTGTGAATTTTCGTTTTGGTGAACCGACCCATAGGCGTTCACCCTTGCCGTTCAGATTTTTTATTGGTGAACCGACCCATAAGCGTTTATCCTTACTCATGTCAGATTCATGTTTTCAGTCGTATATTACTTGGTGAACCAGCCATAGACGTTCACCATTGCTCATGTCAAATTTCATGTTTTCAGACGATAGTTGTTTTGTGAACCGACCCAAAAGCGTTCACCTTTGCTCATGTCATGACATTTTAATAAAGTTTTGACAAGTATGGATTGGACTACAGCCATCCATATTTAGTCCCAGATTTTAAATTTCTATACATGACAGTTCTCATAAAATGTTGACAAGTATGGATCGAACCAGAATCTCCCGTACTTAGTCACACGTTTTCTTCCTTGAATTCTGTGGATTGAACCATAGCCATCCACATCAGTTGATGTTAAACCTCATTTGATTATACTTTTATGTTCCTTGTAACAATCAAGTTTGCATACCCTCACGTGGACGTCGTTTTCATGCTGATTAAGTTTCATGTCTCCTCATGAGAATTATATTTTCAGTAGGGTGATGATGTTTTCATGCTAATACACGGAAGAATTTCAGTAAAATCCTGTTTTCATGATAAATCATGTTTGGTCTTCATCAATCACGTCTTCATGCTGACTATTGTTGAAATTCCGTTCAAACATACCTTTGAGCCTCTATACAACCAGCATTAAGTCTACGCAGAAGTTGTCAATCTATCATGTTACTCATTTCAGTTCAGTTTACTACCGTTAAAATCAGTTTATTTCTTTTGATCATGTCAGATAATTGACACCAATATTGATCATTCCATAAATTATCATTAGTGTCTTAATCATACTCCATGTACAATGTTTCATGTGTACTCCACGTACCGTACCTCAGATATGCTCCATGTGTAGTATTCATTGTGTACCCATGTGCAGTAGTCCAGGTGTACTCCATGTACCTTACTCTATGTGTATTGTAATCAATCCTCAATCATCTCAAGCATTTCCACTTGTCGATACTCTACCAGATGCTGATGTTACTCGAGAGTTGAAGATTTTACCAGATACCGTTGCTGTTAATATTTTGGAGACCTCACGAATGCTGATGTTGTTGATACTTTGGAGATTCCACAAGACACTGATGCTGTTTATATTATGAAGACTCTTTAGAACAAGGACGAAAACTATAAATTTGAAATTCCTGACAAGAATATACTTCAAACATCAGACACTACCATCCCATCCATGCTTTTACCTTCTCAGCTAGATGTCACACTTCACTCAGCTAACCTTTCATTCAGAAGAATGGAAACCAGTACCCAGCCGGCCACTCAGCAGAAATAGTTACATGAATCACGGTCATGATAATTACCGTCATGAAATTGACAGACAAGGCAGTAGTAACAACCACCGTGCTAATAATTAATCAGCCAGTAACCATCGGAACTTCGGAATAGACGTGACCATAAAAATAGAGGTCAGCAGTCTAATCGGTCCGCCAACCCTAGCAGTTACCAGAATTTTTTTTAAACCTCATTTAGACTCACCTACTAAGACACGAGTTAAGACTCATAACTTCATATGTTTCTAAACCAGACCCTCAGAAATTCAGGCTACCCTCCAAGGGGGTATAACCTTTTTTATCATGCCACACATAAATCAGACCATTAAAAATTCAGTTACCACCAATGGAGTATTATTCAGGTTAGACACCCAGTATTCATTCTATGAGGTTACAGACGAACACATTCAGTGAAAGTCGCCAAGTTTACTTCACGTATTCCTATGTCAGCTTTATTTAAATCAAGTATTTACCTACCTCCCAGCCCGAAAAGACTCCACAGTAGCATCCATATTTATTAAAGTTTTCTTTTCAGTTAACGACGAGATCCGTCTTACTAAATCCCAAATATATTCATTATATTTCTGCCAGAAAAATCAGTACAATTAGTTTCTGCCTTACAAGCGCGTGACTTATCAGTCCATAGCTACGAAGACTTTCTAGCCACCAATTATAATCTACTTCTGAAGTTCTTTAAATTTATGATCAACAGATTCTTTTCAGCATTTCCAGAAGTAATTCTAGAAGGTGTTCCAGAAATTCCTTCCTAACCACGGGACAGAATTTAACATCGAGCTTGTCTCAAGAATAGAACCTGTTTTCAAAACTCTTTATTCCAGGGCTTCAGCTAAGTTACAAGAGTTGCATCAATTGCTGCAAGAGTTACGGAACGAGGCTTTATTCGCCCTAGCGCACCACCAGGAGGTGTACCGTTTCTGTCCATCATAAAGAAGGCCGATAACATGAGATCATGTATCGATCACCGAAAATTGACAAGATCGCCATTCATAAACGATATTCATTCCACGAATAGAAGGTTTACCTGACCTGCTACGATGTCTTAAATATTTTCTAGAACAATTCGCGACCATGCCACCAGCAGTGGTGAGAGAAGAACATGATGTTTTCCAGACTGCTGTTGAACACATTATAGTCTCTCTATAATTTAACTTATACGTCTGAGCTCCCTAATGCTCCAGCTATAGTATGAAATTTATGAATAATTTTTTTCATGACTTCACAGACAAAATCGTCAGTATATTCTTTGATAACATTCTGATCTGCTAAATTCTAGAGAGGTACAAGAGAATCATCTTCTCGCAGTTGTAAAGAACCTCCGATAGGAGAAAATTAAATAAGCAGCTTCCCAAATGTGAATTCCAATTGAACAAGGTGGCATTTCTGAGCCGCCCTATTTCAGCAGAGAGAAATATTAAACAAATCCTGCGAAGGTGAAGGCCATCACCAGATGGTCAAGACCGACGTCTGTGACTAAGTACGAAGTTTCTAGAATTCAGTTGACCACTACCACAGAAAATTGTTGACAATTCTCACTATTACTGAGAGGTCTAAATTACCGAGACTCATAAATTCTTCCATGACTATCCATCCAGATTACACAAGAATGTACCATAATCCCAGGCAGAATTTGGATAGAAGCAGTATAACACATTGATGCAGCTATATTCATATCTTGATGCCTGACATGCCAGCAGGTTCAGGATAGAACACCGACATGCTAGTGCGTTATTACAACCATTACAAATTTCTGAACAGAAATGAGACAAGATTCCATAGAAGTGGTTATCAGTTACCAAAGACTCAGAAGAAGTATAATACTATCTAAGTCGTTATCAACCATTTAACCAGCCTACACGTTTTCTTTCATTCGAAAGGATTACGTAGTAGCAGATCTACAGGAAATTCAGCAATAGATCGTACAACTTCAAGGTATTCCATCAACCATCATATCAGATAGAAAATTCACGTTCGCGAATTTCGCTCACGTTCACCTTCACGTTTACGTCTCACGTTCACATTATGATGTTGTTTCAGTCCATATTTTGTGCTATTTCATGATTTAAATTCACGTTCACATTCATGACATCGTTCAAGTTCAGGTTCGTGTTCCATCTCAGTATATACGTTCCATGTCTTGTACCGGATTTGGTTACAAAAAGCTTAAGAAACCAGACCCAAGTTTAGCACAACTTTTCCATACCCAGGCAGACGTTTCACGTCTTAGGTCGTATCGTTTAGCATCCCTTCCTCAGTCAGCATACGTTCATGATATGTTCTAGTATCACATTCACAATACGTTTCACGTATCACATTCACGATATACTTCATGCACAGTGTTCCTTTATGATCACGAACCCCCGTTCACAATTTCTCACGTAGCACGTTCACAATTGTTCACGTAGTTCGTCCCTATATATTTTCAGCAGCTTGCTCAGAGATATAAATATTATCTTTTCAGGATAATTGTATGTATCGTTTCATGTATCCTATATGATATGGCTTTTTCATTCTATCAGATTCAGAAAATCCATCTTAAGTATGGAACTAGAAATTATTCAGCATTCATCAGAACAGGGTCATCAGGACTAAGATTTTCTGTATGTTTAGACCTTTGAAGAAATCGTTTCGAGCGGGAAGCCACTCGAAACGTAGGAGTCCATCCGGACCTCTCATCCTTTTCCTTCAATAATTTAGTAAGCTCTTTCAGTCATGTTACGTTCCATGTTCTATTCAGCCGTGTCACATTCCATGTTCACGTCAGTCATGTCATGTTTATACCTTTCAGCAACAATTATGTCTCTAATTCGAGGACGAATTATTTTTTTTAGAGGGGAAGAATGGTAAAACCACAGCATTATCGTGTCTCTAATTCGAGGACGGATTATTTTTTTAGAGGGGAAGAGTTGTAAAACCCGCCTTAAAAGTCCACGAACATTAATTACGTACAATCACCGTTCTAATCTAAACGTTGCGTAGTTATTTATTCAGATAATAAATGACAGTATTAATTCAGGTATTACGCAATTATTATTTATTCAGAAAATAAATAATTCATGTCAGAATATATCAGGAGGAGTAATATACGAACACGTACGTAATGTTTAAAAATCCACGAATATTAAATTCACATAGTCTCAGTTTTAATTAAGATCGTGACGTAATTAATTATTTAGAAAATATATTAGTTAATAATTAGTTACTAGTTTTTCAGTATTTCGTAAGTATTTATCTTCAGTAAAACAAATAAATACATGACGGGATTTTAAAAAAACGAACACGCAAGTTAAATAATTTTAAACGAAACGAAACGAAAAGGAAACGTTAGTCAAAAACTAAAACATTTGGTGTTGGTGTTCTTTTGGGCCGCAGCTAGAACCAAAGAAAGAATAAATGGGATTTGAGTCCAACATGCTTAAACAAAGAAAATAAACGGGGGTTCACCCACTTTTTTTTCACAAACGGTAAACCAAAAAAAAAAGGAAGTAGGGTTTCTTGTGGCTGCCGACAGAAAGGACAAAGAAGAAGGAGGGGATCGGGTTTTATTCATTCTTTTGATCATCAAATTGAATGCGGGTAAGCTTTAAGCATTCTCTTTAATCTGTACTAATCACGAATCCATTATTCTTTAAATCAAGAACGAGGGTCTTAATCACGAATCTTTATGGTGTAATCCCGGGTTGGTGGTGTTTTGTTGATGACCAACCGAGACTTCAAGTCTCAGTGGTGTTGCTGTTGCCCCGCCGCGACTCATATATGGGTGTGTGGTGGGTTTAGTCTGACTCGCAGCCCTAAAATCATAAAGGGGTGTTTGGGTTTGTAATCAGTGGGAACCAAGTAGCAAACAGGGAGTGTTTGGCATAAACGGTGGGAACTTAATCCCAAAAACAGTGAGAACAAACAGAACGGTGGGAACTATAACTATAGCAGTGGGAACTATAACATAAACGGTGGGAACAGAAAAATAAAACAGTGGGAATAAATGAAGAACGGTAGCAACTGGCACTAGGCCAGTGGCTACTGTTCGAAGTCAGAAACAAAAGGGTAGCCACGACGTGTCGTGGTGTGCTTGGTTTGGACTTGACCCGAGACATGAGTGTCTCGGGAAGGTTCTGAAACGGGTTTTGGGTGCTCGTCGGAAAGATTAAAATAATGGGTTTATTCAATTAATAATTAAATCATTTTTTAGCAAATAAGTTTTATATTATAAGTAACCAAGTTATAAAAGTTTTATTAATCTAATTTGGTAAATTAAATTAAGATGATTTAACAAGCTTTTATTAATTAAAGTATGATTTTATACAGGATTTAAATTCTAATGGAATCTATTTTGGAAACCTTTCTATTTTAGGAAAACCGTCAAAATTAGGACACTTCTATTTTTGGCAGGTTACCATTTATAGTAATATTATAATACCAGAATACAGTATAATACCATAATCAGAATACAATATAATATATTTAAAGAACATTCGGATTTAGCAGAATTACACCAAACAATCAGATTAATCAGTTTATACGCAACCAGTAAAAGAATACGAGAAAATGCAAAATGAATTAAGAACAATAATAAACAATAAACAGTAAACAATAATCAGACAACTCATTCACGTCCCTTATTTATGTAGTAACCGTGAACTCATAGTAGTTCTTTCAGCTTTTATTCTTATTTCATTACTAGACATGAGGTACGGATTTCCCGTCCTTCAGTAAGGACTTCCTTTCTATGCATGATTAGGATTCCCCGTCTGCAGCCAAATATTTTCCCCGGTATATGTTCTAAGTTTTATCAGTAATCATTTTAATAACTAAGTTAAATTTGTCGAGCTTTATATACAAGCATGACCAGTTATGTACTAGTTACGGAGGTACCGTAACCATGACACTTGAGGCACCGGTGTCATGACTCCTCTACGGGGGAGTGATTTCTCGCAGCGTCCCATTTATTCAGTTTGGCCATTCTATCAGTATTATCAGCGGGGCGTATGGGTGCATCCTAGGTTATCAGTTTACAGCTTATCAGGTGAATGTGATGTGTGCTCTACTTCCTTCACATTTGAGTTGATTCCTCCACCCAAACATTATTTAGAGGTCACCCATCTACAGCATGACGAGGTCACCCCTCTATTTATTCATGCAGCAGTTGTTACAGCACATGACTTATATAAGCTCTTGGCAATTAAAATACAGTAAAAGTATGTTTTTAGACTTAACATTTATAGTTCAGCTTTACTATTTTTAAATCAGATCTTTTAGATTATACACAGTTTTCCGCTGCAAATTTACTTATCAGTCTTACAACTTCATTATTTTATCATCTGCTTCATTTCAGTATTTCTTTTATCATGCTTTATATCCGTTCGCTGGGCGTTATGCTCAACCGTAGTTCATTTCATGTTCTAACGGCAGGTACACTGGGACGCTCTTAGGATTCCGAGAGCATGTGCATTTGGATGGAAGCTATCCAGACTTCTTACTTTATACACATCTTATATTACTTTGCTTATTTGGACATTGTTTAGTCCTTTCCTTCAATATTTACTTTCATGTTTTGAGCTTATGTTTGGATTACCGATGTTTGATTCCGGTATTTCCTTTATGGTCAGTAAATGTTTTAGGACATTTACGTTATGCTTTGATGACACGCCATAAATACACGTAACGATCCACTTATCCAAGTGAGATGTTACAGAACCCATATCAACCATAACCACCTATTGTTGCCACTATACCCTACCCAGCCATCAATACCACCATCACCTACCATAACCACTACCATCATTATTTTACCCAAACACCATCTATCATTGCCACCTAGCATATTCGTCATCGTCACAGTCATTGTCACCCCCTAACCAAAACCATAGTCATTACTAACATTACCACTGTTGTCATCACTACCATATCTACCAATCACAACCACTGATGTGTTACTAAGATCGCCATTCACATAACAACATAAACCACACTGTTTATGTATTAATTTTATGTTTTGCTTTTTGTTAGTTTGGTGGATCTTAAATGCTTGAGTTTTAATGACTTATATTATCATTTATTTTCAAGAAAAATGACAGAGACCTAATGCGTATGTTTAAAAAAAGGTCTAATAATAAGATTGGGACAAGTGACACAGTGAAAGGTTGAAATGAAGAAATAAAAAATATGAAATAATGCCCCCCTTGCATTTCACCAATCAGAATACGACATGTAAGCTTAGGCATGTTTTTAGGCATTCTTATTCAAGCTAGGGGCGTGCACGGTTCGGTTTGGGTCGGTTTTTGACTAAAACCGAAACCGAACCGACATATTCGGTTTTTAAAAAATCAAAAACCGAAACCGTTCGGTTTTAGGCGGTTCAGTTTTTCGGTTTGTAATCGGTTTCGGTTCGGTTTTTCGGTTTTGAAACCATTTATATTTAGGTACATCGGATTTAGATTAAAAAACTTGTTTTGCGTAAAAAATATAGTTTTTTTTTCTTTATTTTCAATTTAAGCCTAATAATGTTTATCTCAAATTTCTAATCTATAATTACACACATATTAATAAGATAAACACACATGCATGTAAACATGCATACAAACGATTATTGTCACATATGTAATGATATATTGTTAAGTAAGCACAAATATATATCAAACACACGTATATTATAAACAATAAGATAAATATATTACTCTTATTTCTCTAAAAAAGGAATATTAATTTATAATTTTGATATATTACTTATTTATACTATATTATATTTTTTATTTTTATATAATATAATGGTTCGGTTCGGTTCGGTTTTTACGGTTCGGTTTTTGGATGAAAACCGAAACCGAACCGAAACTTTTCGGTTTTTGAAAACGTAAAAACCGAACCATCGGTTTTTGTATTCGATCGGTTTTTTCGGTTCGGTTTTCTCAATTTTTCGGTTCGGTTTCGGTTTTTCGGTTTCTTTTGCTCACCCCTAATTCAAGCATCCACTATAATAGGTTCAAATATAAGTCTAAAAAACTTGAAGAGGTTTATGTTTTATATTAGTCATAGTGGAGCTTTATTTTATGTTGTTGTGGCATGAAGAGGTATTTAATCTTAAACCTCTTCACAATTTAATGCAAGTGTTGTGTGTAACAATTTTAAAGGTTTAAACCATTTATACCATAATGGAAAAGGTTTATTAATCCAAAAAGTTTAAAACTTGTTGATGTGGTATAAAAAAATAATTCATATGGGTTTATAACTAGTTTTAATGTCCGTGCACACACGAGACTTGAATATAAAGGATAAAAAAGTAATAATTTTTCTATTTCGATTTTATGTATATCTTATATATTTTTTAAAACATCTAATGTTTATATGTTTGGTTATGTTATTTCTTTACTGTGCACCGTGTAAATTAATATAAACTCACATCAATTTTTATTTTTCGAATTTCATACTCTTTTTACTTTCGATATTTTTATTCTAAATAATCATGTCTTAATTATTAACAACAAACCATTATATCAACGTTACACAACCTCACACCCACACGATTTATAAATTCATGATTTTATAATGCTTAATATCATTTTATAAAACAATATTAAACTTCTAATATTTAAATAGTTATGATGCCATTGACCCACAAGTTTTACATAATTTTGCATTATGTGATAATATTAATTGATATTTTGTATAAATATTTGTTGCACAAAGGATTTGAATTTGTTTAACTGAAATGTTAGCTATCATTTTCTAGACATTGTGTGTTTAGTAACACATAACGACCTTAAAAAAAATATATGTTGTTGTAATATGTATAATCTCGTCTACTTATTTTCATCTCACACCGATATCTGAGGTCCGACACTCATTTTGATATTTATATTAATGTTAATAATAATTTGCGTAGATTGCATTGTTTAACTTTGTAATGTGTCAAAATAAAATAAAAAATTGTGTTTTTATTTGAATATTTATAATCAGGTTATTTATTGATTTTTTAATATAACATAAATGTTTTATTTTTAAAATAAAAAGTTTAAAAGGTATAAAAGTTACGGGATATTTTGTTTATTTTATAAAGTTATTAAAAATATAGAAATTTATAAGTTTACTCTTAAGTCCATCTAATTTATTTAAAATTAAACTAATAAAGTTTTATCAATCCACTTCTATTTTTTTATGTTTTTATTTTCACAAATTTGACATGTACATATTTGTATGTTTTCATTAAATTCCTTCACCAAATTTTTTAATTTTGACTAAATTGAATTCAATTTTAACTTTTTTCCACCAATCACATCGCTCGATTTTGCTTATGTGTCAAAATCAAACAATTTGATTATTCCAATCGTTTTTTCTACAACATTCACTATTTTTCACTAAAATTTTAAAATAAAAATAAAAATTTATTATATAAAAGATATATTTTACCATTAAGAGCATAGATGCTCTTAGGTCTATATATCAATACTATATTATCAAAATTAAAAAGGTTTGTATCATTGTTTTAAAAGCTTTTGAATCTTTTTATGAGTGACTTGTAAAAGTCAAATTATGGCTAAAATCTTTTTCCTCTGAGTCTCTTTTACTTTATTTTTTTCATTTATAACAAAGATTTATAAATTTTTTTAGTTATTGGAGCGATAACTTTTAACTAAATCTGAACATTTGGGATGCTCGAAGAGGGGTCCATGAGTAGTGAGAGGTTCGTTTGGACAACAATTGGGGATTTGAAAGGACTAATTCAGTAATTTGTTTGGTCAGTTGGACAACTTGTGCAAATTGTAAATTGGACACAGAAAAGGGGAAACAACGACATTTATTGAAAGGGAACCTCATCTAAAGAAATTGATAAGACACGTAAGTAGCAATATGAGTGGTTCTTTGTTCAAAAAAATAAAATAAAATGAGTGGTTCGAATATGTAGTAGACTCTAGTCACTAGAGTCTAGTGCACCAAGTCGGGTGTAATGGGTTGGCACATTCATATATAGTATAACGGTACCAGCGTAATGTGATAACGAGTACCTAATAACGAATTTTGAGACTAACAAATATTATTCTCTTATTTATTGTAAAGTTCTAAAAAATCGAATTAAAAAATCTACTAAAATTAAAAAAGAGTAAAAGTTATATTAAAATAGATATCGAATTAAAAAGCACAAAATTTTTAAAAATATAATAAAATTAGATTATAAAAATAATAAATAAATAAAAAAAAATTTCAATTTAAAAGAAAAAATATTGTTACAAAAGGTTGTTACAAAAGATTGTTAGAAAATGTTATAATAAATAATGTTATCATCAACAACCTGATTTATTTAGTAGGTAAAAAAGGTCTGAATTTTCAGCCTCACTATTTTAAGTAGGTCTTATATGCTTTATATAATACTAGAATAGTATTCGCGCAATACGGCGACGAGTACCTAATAACGAAGTTTGAGACTAACAAGTATTAATCTCTTACTTATTGTAAAGTCATAAAAAATTGAATTAAAAAACCCACTAAAATTAAAAAAGACTAAAAACTAATAAAAATATATCAAAATGGATATTGAATTAAAAAGCACAAAATTTTAAAAAATATAGTGAAATTAAATTATAAAAATAATAAATAAATAAAAAGATTTTTTAATTTAAAAAAAATGTTATTTTAAAAAATTGTTATAAAAGTTTGTTATAAAAGATTATTTAAAAAAGGTTATAGTACTATATAATATTAGTGAAAATATCAACAACTTGCTTTATTTAGTAGGTAAAAAAGTCTAAATTTTTAGCATTGTTATTTTAGTAAGGTCTTAAATACTTTATAAATTAGTATAAACTATATATATATTTTTATATCCTGCCAAGCAGTTAAGATATTTGAATATGGTTAAAATGTTGATGTGAAGTTTTGAATAAAATAACTAACATGTTTGAAACATTTGGTCATGTTAGAAGTTACATCTATATATAACCCATTGTCAAAACTCGTGTTAAATAAAATCAAATCGACGTTTTTACATTTTTCTCTAAGTTCTAGTATTACCTTCACTTCGTTTTGTGATTTTCTATATGACATATCCGTTTAACAAAAATTTTTTGGCGCTGTAAAAACTAAAAACATATTTTAGGGTTGTATAAACACATTCGGCAAGGTGTTTGGACCGAAATCTGAAGTGTGGCTGATGAAGTGATTGAAAGTGCTAAATATACCGCTCAACTTTTATGTTGCTTACGGACGTAATATTTATGGAGTAAATTTTAAATTTGTATCAACGCAATCTGTGGTTTACTCTTTTTCTTATTGTCCCCCACACTTGTGAGGTGTGATTCGGGTTGACCCGGTCGGGTTTGGGTTCGGGTCAACTCGGGTCAAAGGTAAAAAATAAATAACTCGAACTTGAGTCTAATTAGAACTTGGGTCACTCGGGTTCGGGTCGGGTCAACTCGGGTCGGGTCAACTCGAGTTCGGATCAACCCGAATTTAAGGAAAATGTGTAAAAAGTGGCTCAATTAAGTACTAATACAATGTAAAAAGTGTAATTTTAGTCGGGTCAAGTCGGGTTGTCGGGTTCGGGTCAAGTCGGGTTGTCGGGTTCGGGTCAAGTCGGGTCAAAGGTAAAAAATATATAACCCGAATCCGAGCCTAATTAGAACTCGGGTCAATTCGGGTCAACTCGAATTGACCCGAATACACTTTTAGACCCGAATGACCTGACCCGAATATGATTATTTGGGTTCGGGTTCGAGTCGAATTTGAGTCGGGTTAACTTTTTCGACACCCCTACTTGTGACCATAATATAAGACAGAGTCAAACAGTGAGTGGTTCAACAGGATGTTGATAGAATTGAAATGGGTTGTTAGCATGTAACATACCCATACATGGACCACTTTTAGATTTGGGCTTAGTCAACATAAGTTACATTATGTTCAAAAAAAAAAAAGATACATAAGTTACATTGAAAACATTAATGGATCTGACTGAGGGATAGTATCAGTGACCACACAACATTTCAGCTTTCTATGTATAGTACTATAGTAGTATAGATTTCACAATGTAATATGCATTTTAGAATCAACACACTATGATCAAAAATTGAGATTAAGTCATCGACATTTTCTCGTTTTTTTTTTTTTTTTTTTTTTGTTTTTGAACGGCAATTTTTCACAACTCACACTAACTATCTCAAAAAATCTATCTCACATGTCTCCATTAAAACTTAACCCACAGTCTTTAATTTAGAAAGACACTTACATATCGCTAGACTAAAAGACCTTTGGTTCTCTATGTTGCTTTTATGCATATGTTCTGTTAGACATACTTTCAAAAAAAAGAAAATAAGTGTTACACATACTTCTATATTTGTGGTAAACACAAGTATAACCGATGATGTATAATCCAGAGTGAGCCGGGAATGGGTTAGACCCGATAGAAAAACGACCCACGTTTTACCAATCCTAATCCTTAGTATTATATTTACAAAAGACGATCTCTCTATTTATCAGGTTATCTTCACCCTACCCTCTTATACCACAGTTATACCACAACTGACTTGATCGTTGAATGGTAGATCTCGAAGCTCCGTCCTCGGGTTCCTTCTAACATGTTCGTCTTTATTTGTAAGCTAGTGATAACGACAAACGGCACCTATTAAAGTAGTCAAAATTGATCCGACCAAATTATGCATCAACAATTGCTTTATATATATACGTTAGAGAGCTGGGAACCGTTGGTACGAGAAAGTGGTGCCAAAGCCGCCACGTAGGATTTTGGGGCTTTGGCACCAGAAACCCCTTGGCACCACATTTGTGAGGGAGTGGCTGACACAAGAAAAAGTGATGCCAAAGGGGTATAATGGGCCCACAAAATACCCTCTTTATTACTAAAAAAAAGGAGAAAATGGTTGGCGCTGGCTGTTGTGGTTGGCGCAAGTCACGATGGCGCGAGCACCGGAGTGGTGCGCCAATAAAAAGATGGCTGATGTCCAGACGATATAAAAGAACAACTTAAAACACACGAATATAAAAGAACTAAATTAAATCGAAATCCCTAAGGATGATCGAGTTTGATTGATACTGAATAATGAAAACCAAAAAAGTGTCTGCCATTGCATCGGCCTAAATATAAAGTAGAAGATATGTAATTCCTTTGAGAGGAAGATACATATCTTTTCTTATTTTAAGACTATGTAGATTAGGAAACAAATCCTAATCAATTATTAAAAATAACAAAAACGATAAAGTACTAAGCACTCCCGACATCATTCTCCCCTCCTTGAGAAAGACTCGACCTCGAGTCTGCTTTATCCTCAGAGTCTCCTCCATCCTCTAAGTCACCCACATAGGGAGACAAGTCTGCAACATTAAAAGTTGCTGAAACATTATAATGACCAGGAAGTTCAATTTTATACGCATTGTCGTTTATATTCTTCAATATGCGAAAAGGTCCATCAGCTCTTGGCTTGAGTTTGCCAAAACGCCCAGCGGGAAATCTTTCTTTCCTCAAATGAACACAAACCAAATCCCCTTCATGAAAGACAATGTGCTTCCTATGCTTGTTAGCTCGAGCCGCATATTGTTTATTGTGCTTATCAATCTGCTCACGAACATGCTGATGCAACTCCTTAATTTGAGTAGATCGCTCATCACCTTGAGTACAGACCTAATGAGTAAGAGGGATTGGAGCTAAATCAAGTGGAGTAATAGGGTTCTTCCCATACACAATCTCAAACGGACTCTTCCCGGTCGTACGATTAATAGAACAGTTATAAGCAAACTCAGCTTGTGTTAGAGTAAGGTCCCACTGCTTAGGATTATCTCCAATTAAACTCCGCATCAAATTTCCCAAATTCATGTTAGCAACCTCGGTCTGCCCATCCGTCTGGGGGTGGTGTGAACTACTAAATTGCAGCTTTGATCACAAAGGAAAAGGCATGCATGTATTCCACCCACCTAGCATGTCTCGGACTCAATTTATGTTGGCCATTGATGTATTTAAGCGCTTCATGATATGAAAACAATACAAACTTGTTGTCTAACAAATAATGGCGCCAAATATCCAAACTCCTAACAATAGCATAAAACTCTTTGTCATAAGTAGAGTACTTGCGCTTAGTCTCGTTCAACTTCTCATTAAAGAAAGCAATAGGACGTTTATTTTGACTAAGCACCCCGCCAATACCAACCTCTGAAGCATCACATTCAACCTCAAAATTTTCATTAAAATTTGGTAATGCTAAAACAGGAGCCTGAGTCACCTTGGTCTTCAAAATGGAAAATGCCTTGTCCGCCTCTTCGGTCCATAGAAACTTACCACCCTTTATACACTCGGTCATCGGTGTGATAATACTACTAAAATTTTGGATAAAGCGACGATAAAATGAAGCTAATCCATGGAATCTGCGAATATCATGAATAGTGGTTGGAGTTGGCCAATTTATTATGGACTCAACTTTTGCTTCATCCATCCTAATTCCTTCCCCTGATATAACATAACATAAGAAAGTTACCTCAGGAACTAAGAAGTGGCACTTTTTACCATTGGCGTACAATTTTTGATCCCTTAATACCGCAAAAACTTTACGCAGATGAAGAATATGTTCATCCACACTTCTACTAAAAACCAAAATGTCATCAAAATACACCACTACGAAACGGCCAATGAAGGATTTGAAAATCTGGTTCATGAGTCGCATAAAAGTGCTTGGTGCGTTAGAAAGCCCAAACGGCATTACCAACCATTCATACAACCCATCTCGAGTCTTAAAGGCTGTCTTCACTCATCCCCGGCCTTATCCGAATTTGATGGTAGCCACTTCGCAAGTCAATTTTTGAAAACACCTTAGCACCATACAATTGGTCCAATCAATCGTCAAAACGGGGAATTGGAAAGCCATATTTGATTGTTATTTTGTTCACGGCTCGACAATCAATACACATACGAAAACTACCACCATGTTTCGGTACTAACAAGGCTGGTACCGCACATGGACTCATACTTTCTCGAATCAAACCTTTGTTTAACAACTCACTTACTTGTCGTTCAAGCTCCGCATACTCGTTAGGATTCATTTGATAAGCTGGCTTATTTGGAATAGAAGAACCTGGAACAAAATCAATGCAATGTTGAATGTCTCGTATGAGAGGCAATCCTGATGGAATGTCATCAGGTAAGATATCCGCAAATTCCTGAACCAATGGTTGCACCTCAGGTGGTATGTTACCACCCATGTCATTCTCTTCTGCTATTACTAGTGCAAATAAAAACGGACTCGTCTTTGCTAAACCTACCAATTCAGCATGGTTCAAGAACAAGGTTGAATCACTTTCGGAAATTCCTCTTGTGTCCAACGGTACCAAGGTAACGTTCACCCCATCCTTGCGAAAACTATAAGTATTTTGAAACCCATCATGCTTAGTTTTTCTATCAAACTGCCAAGGCCTACCCAATAGTATATGGCATGCATCCATAGGAATAACTTCGCACCACACGTCATCCTTATATTTACTCCCGATAGAGAAATGGACTAAACATCGCTTACTAACCTTGATCACATTCCCTTTCTTTAACCAAGTTAACTGATATGGCTCAAGGTGATCTTCCTCCTTCAATCCCAACTTCTAGACCATGTGGGTTGAAACCATGTTCTCACAATTTCCCCCATCAATAATCATATTACATACTTTCCCTTTTGACGTACATTTTGTGCGAAAAATATTGTTTCTTAACCATGAATCGTCATCGGTCTTGGAAGCATCAACATTTAAAACTCGTTGGATAACCAATGACTCACCCACATTAGGTAGACACACCACCTCATCCTCATACACCAACTCATCTCCATCTGAATCATACTTAGGAGCAGGCTGTGCATCTTCCTCAACCAATGTCACCATCTGTTGATTTGGGCAATCGCGTATCATGTGACCCAAACCTTGACACTTATAACACCTTGGAGTACGCGAGCTCGAGTTGGCAACGGTGCTTGCAGAAGCAGTAGTCGTCGGTGTTTTAGTCCTAATAGGGACTGTTGCATGGTTTATCGCTGTAAACCGACCTCCTGTTGACCGAACCCGACTTTTTTGCTGTTTTTCAACTTTTAAAGGTAAGTGGCACACATCGGCATAAGACCAATATGGTTGCAACTGTACAACATCTGAAATATCTGGTTTTAGGATGCCCAAAAACCGCGCAATAACCTGTTCTTCTTCTTCAACCACATCACATCGCATTCTAAGCCTATCAAACTCGTTGATTAATTCTTCCACGGACATATTTTTTGTGATAGGTTATGATATTCTAAAAATGCCTCTTGCCTGTGATTTTGAGGTAAAAACTTATGCTTCATCAGCTTCTTCATCTTTTCCCAGGTAAGAATCTTTGATTTCCCCTCATTTTTTCGTTGTTTCTTCACATGATCCCACCAAAGTGAGGCGTGTTTCCTCAACCGAATGGTAACCAACTTGACTTTTAAATGCTCGGGTATCTTTTTTAAATCAAAGATTCTTTCAACCGTACTCAACCACTCAATAAAATCATCGGGATGAGACTTGCCTGTAAATTCGGGTATCTCAACCTTCATACCTATACCTCGTAATGGATCATCACGGAATTTCCCATCGCGATGTCGTTGACGGGGTCCGCCAAAAGGATTGAACTCATCGTCTCCGTTGTTCCGAACACTCGGATTCGATAAGGTCTCTTTTACCGGCGAGTCCTGCATGATTTCTTGCTGGAGCTCGAGTTCTTGTACCCGATGTTGCAAGCGTTCAATTTCAATATCACGCGGATCACGTGCATCAATCCCGTCAGTGAAAGGACCAGACCCCATTGCACGAGCACCATGACGAGTAACCGAACCACAGTCTCTTCCACGTCCACGAGGGTTCTGATCATTCATTCGTACCTAGACCTCTGATGCCAAATGATGTCCAGACGATATAAAAGAACAACTTAAAACACACGAATATAAAAGAACTAAATTAAATCGAAATCCCTAAGGATGATCGAGTTTGATTGATACTGAATAATGAAAACCAAAAAGTGTCTGCCATTGCATCGGCCTAAAACATTATATAAAGTAGAAGATATGTAATTCCTTTGAGAGGAAGATGCATATCTTTTCTTATTTTAAGACTATGTAGATTAGGAAACAAATCCTAATCAATTATTAAAAATAAAAAAACGATAAAGTACTAAGCACTCCCGACATCAATGGCGCTAAAGGCTACCAGCCCTCCCACCAGCTCCCACTCCCCCCACTCTTTGAAGAACAGGTATACCAAAAATATTGCTTTTTTACATGTTTAAATAACAAACAAATAACTTGTTTCGATGGGTCCTTGAAACCAATCATAAATAAATTCACGGCCCATGGTTTAAATTTATAATGCAACGAACCCATTCTTTGAGTTGGAAAGTTGCCGGCCCATTTTTAATAGGTTCAATTTCACTGATTATAATGATTTCCCAAAAGTTTTTTTCTTTTAGGGCACGTTTGGTACTATAGTTATTAAAATTAGAAATAAAGTATAAAATTGTATTCTTAGAAATAAAATTCACGGAGATTCTTTATTGTATTCATTTATTTGATAGCGTTAGAGATTTAAACTTTAAAAATATAAATAAAAAAGTGTAATTAAATCTTTTTTTATATATTAATAAATATTAATAAATAACAATAAAAAATAATAATATAACAAAGAAATAAATAATAATAATAATAATAATAATAATATATATGACATGCAGACATTTTACTATATACTTAGTTTCAAGGTAAAAATGCATGTTTGGATGTTACCTGCATTTCTCCATTTGCTGGTATAGGGGCAACTTTCTAGGCTCCTGGGGTAGCCCTACACAATGCCGTAGAGAAGAAAAACAAGAAGTATACATCCATATGTGAGGACAACGGATACAAGTTCATACCATTTGCTTTTTCTACGTTCGGGGAATTCGATATTGAAGCTTTAGACACACTTTCACGTATTAAGTCTATTTCTATTAGTCACTCTAATAATGCTAAAAGTGGTGCATTTATCTTTCATAGACTAAGTTTTTGTATTCAAAAAGGTGTGGGAGCGCAAATTGTGTCTCGGCTCCCATCCAACTTTATATAATAATAATAATAATAATAATAATAAGCTTTTTAAAAAATAACAATAATAATAAACTATAATAATAATAATAATAATAATAATAATAATAAAATTATTATTATTTTTATAAACATTAAAAATAAAAAAATAAATATAATTATAATTATAATAATATTAATTATAATAAATAGTAATAAAAATAAAAATAATAATTAATAATAATAACGAAAGTAAAAAATAAATAATAATAAATAAATAAGAAATAAATAAATAAGAAATAAATAAATAATAATAACAAAATGATGTTATAACAAAAAATAATAATAATAAAAAAGTAAATTTAATAATAAAAAAATAAAAAATAATAATAATAAAGCATCTTACTTTTGTGTGATTAATAAATAAAGTTTGATTAAAAAATATATATATAATAATAATAATAGTTTTAATATAAAATGATAATAATAATGAAAAAAAGACATTTTAGTCATTGTACATTAAAAAAAATAACAATAAAAAAAGTAATAAAATAATAATAATAATAAATAAAATAATAATAATAATAAATAATAATAATAATAATAATAATAATAATAATAATAATAATTATTATTATTATTATTATTATCATTATTATTATTATTATTTTAATTATTCTTATTATTATTATTATTATTTTATTTTTTTATTACTTTTTAAATATCAACACTTTATTATTATTATTATTATTATTAATATATAACTAGGAAATGGTTTCCACGCTAAATATAATGGAAATGATTTCCACAAAATTTACAATGGATCAACTCGTTAAGAGTTCAACTCTGCATCTCTTTTATTTCTCTACCAACCAAAAAATGGAAATGAAATTATTTCCATTTCTCTTCCTCCAATTCTCTCTACCAAACACACCCTTAGAGACATAAACTAACCGTTGTTTTTTGAGAAAAAACGTTCTTTTCAAAAATCTACACCCCAAAAAAATCTATGAATATTACCTGTTTTCACCAAATTTCATACACTCAATTCTTACATTGTCTATCTCACATTTCTCTACAACTATTATTTTTTACTCACATTGATCCATGCAACAACACCGTCAGCGAATACGAAATGTGTTTCAGACACGATCACGAACACTATACGCGAGGTTTTACTGAGTGTGAGATATTTGTGGCTATGTGTAATCAAGAAGCCGGTGGTTCGGGGTCGTCTCACAAACATATGAGGACATATATACCGCGTGAACGGGAAGACGCGGGTCAACGGTTACTCGATGACTACTTTGGTGATGACGATACTCCTCCAAAGTACATGGAAGAGAAATTCCAGCGAATGTATCGTATTTCAGTACTTTAAAAAAAATCGAAGCTATTTAAAATTATGATGCCGACCCTCTTCCCTAGTTCTGTTCTTATTTTCACCCGGGGATGGATGCTACCGCCGAGAAAGTATTCATCATATTCTAAAGATCACTTCGGAAATTCCTCAACTGGCATATGGGTCATCACCTGATGCATTTGACGAGTATTTGCAAATTGCCGAACGCACTTCTAAAGAATGTTTGCTTAGTTTTACTAAATGCATATATGTTTTATATGTTGAAACATATTTAAGAAAACCAAATTCCACAGATATTGAAAAAACATTTGCATTGCAAGTTGAGAAACAGTGACTCCCAGGAATGTCCAAGAGTATTGATTGCATGCATTGAGATTGGAAAAATTGTCCCAATGCTTTACAGGCTTAATTTAAAAGACGGGATCATAAATATCCAACTCTTATTTTAGAAGCAGTTGCGGCTCAACAGTTTTGGCATGCATACTTTGCGGTTCCAGGGGCAAACAATGATCTAAATGTGTTATATGGTTCTCCTTTATTTGATGATGAGTTAGCCGATAGGGTTCCGAAATCTCCATTTGTGGTAAACGGAAAAGCATACAAAAAGGCTACTATTTGGCCGACAATATTTATCCAGAATAATTTATTTTTGTGAAAACATTTTCGGTTTCCGGGGATGAAAAATGTTACTGTTTAAAAGAGTTCAAGAAGGTCCTAGAAAAGATATTGAAAACGCTTTCAGTGTCTTACAAGGTCGTTGGGGAATTATAAGACAACCCGCTAGTGCTTATGAAATAAATCACTTGAAACGAATCATGTATTGTTGTATCATGTTACATAACATAATTAGAAATCTATTATTTAATTAAGATAAATCATTTCATATTTAACTACACTTACTATAATTGTGATATTTAAATATCTATAAATTTAGAAATAATGAGTTTATTAAATGCTACTTTATATAAATAAAAAAACTTAAAAAACCCATATGGTTGCTGTTAGAAAAACCTTTTTTTATGTGTATTGAGTATTGACCAACTACATAAATGAAACTGTTTTTTTATCAAAAGAGAAGCTATAATTATCGACTAGAAGAAAGTTTTTCTAGTTCCTAGTACAGTTCTTGCGTTCTCATTATCTTTCATTTTCTTCCGATTATTTGGTTGTTCTGATATTTCATATACTCAATTAATTTGTCTATTACATTTTCAAGTTGATATATTGGGTAAACGGTTACAAAATAGTATATTAAAAGCGAAAAAGTTTGAGTATAAATGAAATGTGGTTGAAATATCACATTAAACTAAAGAAAAAAGCTTGATGAAGACACCGAAATATAATGCTTCTTACATGCCATAACACTCAAAACTATAGCTACATACTAAGTAAGGTAAAACTAGAGATAAAAGACACCAAAATGGCAAAATCTAAACAAATCAAGTATCCAAAATATCAGGAGCCGTGTAAGTGTTAACCCCCGTTCTTGTACTGGTGAGCAAGTTAGCCGATTCATAAAAAACAACTCCAACTTCCTCCTTACTCTTCATGTCATCCTGAACTCGGACAACACATCATAAGGGTTAGAAGTAGGTTAATGTTGGATTTTTGTCAATTAATGTTCGTTTTCCTCGACTCGACTCGAAATTGATCTCAAATTTAACGTGGATTAATTGTTCTTGGTAAAACGTATTCTTTTTGGTATTTTTAAAACTAAAAACTATTTAATTAAAAGCTAATTAATTAACTATTTAAAACTTTTTTAAACAAATGTGAAAACTATTTTAAACTAATTTAAAGCTAATTTTAAAACCAAATCAATTAGACTAACAAAAAAAACTATTTTAAATTTAAGTGAAATCTATGTAAAACTATTTTTAAATAAATCTAAATTAATTAAAACTAATTTTTTAAAAACTAAATTTAAAACAAAACAATTTAAATTTTGAAAAAGTAATTAAAATATTTTTTTATCTTTTTATTTTTATTTGAACTTTATAAAAGAGAATTTATAAAATACTTTATATTAAAATTAAACTAACAAAAACGTGAATTTAAATAATTAAAATCTGACAGCTAAATATTAACCAACCTCTATCAATTAATGAACGCGTATTAAAACTCAAAAGAAAGGCAAGAACAAATGGTTAAGTAATTGGACAATTAAACTGGAGGTCAGGGGTTCGAGTCCCCTGATAGACAAATTTTGCTATATTTTTTTGGGACTTTATGGAATAAATCAGACCAATTGGATCTGTTTCCCTTTAAAACAGCAAATACCAGCAAAAGCAAATAAGCTCAATAACAAGATCAGAAAATAAGCTAAAAAGCAGATAAGCTGGCAAAAATAAGCAGATAAACTGGAATTAAGCAAAAAGCAGATAAGCAGATGAATAAGAATAAGCTAATGAAAATAAGCAGTAGACCTATAAGCCAAATCGAATCAAACAAGCAGATAAGTAAATAGGCCCTAACACTACCAGGCTGAAAATAAGCAGAGCAAATAAAGAAAATAAGCAAATCTATCCAAACTTAAACTAACCTAATAAGCAATAAATCCTAAATAGTCAATGAAGCAGATCCAAAACAAACAACTTAACTAAGCAGAACCAACTAAACTTAATACCAAACAAACAAGCTAAACAAACAGATAAATAAACCAAACATATCAATATCCAAATACAATAACAGATTTATCAAACGTTAATATATCCAAACTTAAAATCAAAACAACCTTAAACAACAAAATCAGCAGACAAAAATTACTCTAAAATCAAGCAGATAAAAACTTATCAAGCAGTAAACAAAATTAGCAAATCCAAACTACTAAAAAGCAAATAAACAATCTAAACAAGCAGATTAAAATTAAACTAAAATTAAAACTAAGCAAGAAAATTAAAAAGAGAGTAAGAACCTTGTGTCGAAAACCTTTGGGAAGCGGTCACGCGCTGAGCGGACTGATGAACCGAATCACCACCTTATACATCAACCATCAAGTCACGTACCATCATCTTGAACCGAAAACAAATCTTCGAACAGTTTGATAAATCTTCCCAATGGGGAAAATTAATAACCAATATTTATTTTAATTTTATTAATTATTTTAATAATTATAAAAAAACAAATAACAGTAATATTGATGAACACAGATTGAAAATTAAATAGCACGAGAGAATAAGGCACGAATTTAAACGAAAATTAAATTTTATTAATACTGAAATTTGAGTACAAAACTGAAAAGAAAATTACATTAAACCTAACATCTATTTTTGCAAAAAATAAAAATTAAAAGTAAAATATAAAGGCACAAACAAATTACACCATGAAGGGGGTTTTTATAGAGAAACCCTAAAAACTTATTGGTGAAGCTTCTTGAGTAAGGAAATCAATCCTGGCCGCTCTTTTCTTCACTCTCTTCTCTTTCTTCAATAAACGGCTGAAATAACACCCAGGGGTCACATGGATCGCCACGCTGACGTGTTTGTGCTAGTTGTGTTAGTTTAAGGGTGATGTGGACTCATTTGATTGGTGGAGATTTGGTGGTGATGTAGAAGATCCAATAAAATGAAGGAGATTTTCCACGTTGGATTGAGGACCACCTATTGTGCACCTCCGATATATTGGGGGAATTAATCCCAAGTGCGTGAATCATACGTTTTGAGTAAAAGCCCCAAATTATCATGGTTAATATTTTGATTAGGGTTTGGGTACAGTAAAAATGGTGGTGGTTGTTTATTGTGGGAGAGATGAAGTGAGGTGAAAGGTTTTCTTAGGTATTATCGATAGTAAATAAACAAATGGGGTGGGTAAAATAAGTTATACACGTGTGCGTGTGTGGTGTTTGTTTGACCAATGATTTTGACCAGCAACTTTGTTCAAACCGTCCAACATTATTTAACCAAATGGGCTTTTGGCCCAAGTGATTTTAATCCGTTTCATTATTTGTGCAAATGGGCTTGTGTTGGGCCTTTTGATCCGTCATTGTAAATTAACCATTTTGTTAAATGGGCTTGTGGGCCCAATAAGCAAATGTGGGACCACTTAGCCCAAAATCTTCGTAAATGATTAAATCCACTAAAATCGAGTTTGAATTCGTCTTTGATGATCATTTCTTCAAAGTCGTATCGATTTTTCCGGGTTTCGTGATCTTCGGCACACTTTTGGTCTTTTGACTTTGTCATTGTCTCTTTCTTGGACTTTTCTTCAACAAATGTCCATGAAATCCCGTGTTTTCTTTCCTTTTGATATATTGTACCTATTTCACACAAAAACACAAAACCACGCGTAATTCCGACTTTTACGATATTAAACACATGATTAGGTCTTGTTTTTTCCTTGATTTTAGTGGCAAAAGGATAAGTGTTTACACACTTATGAAATCCCCTACACTTGACCATTGCAATGACCCCATGCAATGCTTAGTTTTAAAGCATAAAGTTTTTTCTCATAATTAATTCATCTCGGCCTTTATTAAGATATGCTATTACTACTACGATGAAAAGATAAAAACTTTAAAGGAAACAAAAGTTATAACAATTTATTAACTTGGAAATTATTTGATGGAAGAAACTCATAAAGAAATCTAAGACTTAAATTAGGGCTTTGGTGTCATGAATATTAATTACCCTCAAGTTTCACGTTCCCCATACCAAACATAAAAACGAGATCATTGTTTACCATAAGTTCTCAAGTTAAAACCACTCATATAAGACAATTGTGTAATACTCTTTCTCCAATTCCTAAGTTGTATCTCTAGCTTTTATTGATTGTCATTCACACGTAGGCTCATTTTACTTATCTGATATTTATTAGTACAAAAATGAAGGCAAAACGGTGCAAACCTGACACTCAAAACCTAACCTCGTCTTCAAAAACGTTGTCAATAAAGTAAGACCACATCAAGGATGATTTAACACGATTTGGGGAATAAATTTCCGGACCCAAAATTTGGCCAATAGTACTACTTATTAGTTATTCCTCCAAAATCATGTTGACTTTATGTGGAGTTTAGCAAGTTCACATCATATACCCTTAGGCTCTTTAAGATGTAAAAATGCTCCTTATCTATTGTCCACAACCTAAGGCTCCTTGAACGATAAACAAGGGAATTGATTTTTGATCAATTTTTATTCAACACTTACCATGCCATACACCCTAAGGCTCTAATGACAAGGTTCATGCTACATGCCCCACACCCTAAGGCTCCTTGAGGTCATGTTTTAATCTTATTCTTTATTTATTTATGATATATATATTAGGCCAAATTCCGCGGTCCCATGGTCTGAATACCTCCTACTTAGTGGTTATGAGCCACCTTAGTCGGAAGTCCACAACGCTGGCACCCTCAATGTGTTCATGCTTTAATTACAAGGAGATAAAAGATTTGGCTAAGAGTTAAGATATCGAATCTACACCGCAAAAATCCTCATTTATTTAGCAATTAAATATACAAGCGGGAAGAAAGAGCCACAAAAATTCATATAAATAAGAATTAACCCTTAAACTTATTATCAACTCTATCATCTCTCGTTCTCCACAATTTAAAATCTCAAGGAATGAGACTCGTGGATGCTTAGCCTAATAAACCAATTAAGGTCCATATGGTTAAGGATACTAGCTAGAGTAAACTTGGATAAGTAAACTCGGGTTGAGTCAAAATATTCACGACGGGCCTAATATATCAAAAACATCTAAACATGTTAAAACCATTTTTATTCATTTATTTATTTTTTTGACTTTTTTCTTTAAATGGAATATATAAATACGATGCGATGACAAAAGGAAAGAAAATAAAATAAAATACTACTAGGCAAAAAATAGATCAAAAATTTGAAAAACGTTGAAAATATTTTAATTTTCCGATTAAATGAGGTCAAATTCATGGAAAAGCCCACTAAAATTCGATAGAAGTCCCCCTACACTTAATATAAACATTGTCCTCAATGTTTAAGCATGTGGGAGAATAAACTCCCCTACACTTAGGACATTGAGTACGTTGTTTAAATCGAGCTAAGGAAGAGACAACTAAAGTGATTACATTTATTCATCTCATTTATATACATGTATGAATCACAATAACAAAAACTTATCGAAGAAACCGGGTACACGGGAAACACGGGGCCACGGGTCGCGTCAAAAACACCAAAAGTGGATCATTAAAGCATATGTCCCTACACAACATCACAACACACAAACAACCTACTTGGCTCCCCTACACTTATTGGGTGAAAATGGATGAAGGTGAAAAAGGGTGGAAAGGATGGAAAAGGTAAAAATCTAACCTAGTTAAACGATGCTTGATTTATTTATCACGAGTCTCTAGCTCGACTCGATTTCCCGAATGTCATCATTCAAATGGGAAGACCGAGATTTCCAAGGGAGGAAAATCTCTCCATGATAAAGGGGTGAAACAAAGTCATATAAGGAATACCCCATGAAAATCCACCCGGGTCAAACAAATAATTTTCATCATGAAAGGAAATAAACCCCGAGGTGGTAAAATCACACAAGGCAAAGAAAAGTGGGGTATCCTTAGGCAACGATCTTTTAAATGAAAAGGTGGTATGGTGAAATGGTTATGATAGCACTAAAGTCTCTATTCCGGGATCAAACACCGGTTCCTTAACGGGAA
This sequence comes from Glebionis coronaria, assembly GCA_025667525.1. NCBI lineage: Eukaryota > Viridiplantae > Streptophyta > Magnoliopsida > Asterales > Asteraceae > Glebionis > Glebionis coronaria. Next base: position 138,999,614 of record CM046879.1, on the reverse strand, counting down.
AATAGCAAGAGGTGTGGACATTAAAGCTCAAAATGTCATTTTGATCCAAAGTGGGGGAGTCGTCCTCTTCCAAACTCGACATGAAAACATAAGTATCATCGGAGTCATAGGAAAACTCATCCTCGTGAGGAAAATAGGAATTTAGAAAGATATCTAAATCCTCCTCAAATGGAATATCCTCTAAAATAGGGGCAACCTCTAAAGGTGGAGGATCCTTTTCAAAAGTCGTAACCCCCAATTTTGGAATATAAGAGTCAAAGGGAGACTCAATAATGAGAGGATAACTTATAGAGATAATAGGATCATTAGGCTCACTAGGTGTCTCGTCAAAACCCAAAGAAATGAGATCACTTAAAGAAGTGTCGTCACTAAAATTAGCTTCTTCATTTTCTTCAAAAAGTGGATGATCATTTGAAATTTCAAAAAGTGGGTTTGAATGAACCACAAAATCATTAAGGTTAAACTTTTTAGTTTCAAAAGGATTGATAAAACTTTCTTCATTATCAAAATTCAGCACATCAATCATATTGACCGATTCTTTTCCGTTTGATTTATTTACCATTTTCCCCATTTTAAACACTTGTTGATCATTCCCAACCCTAAGAATTAATTCCCCTTCGGCTACATCAACTAACGCTTTTCTGGTTCTTAAGAACGGTCTACCAAGTATTAACGGAATACGAGGATCCATCTCATAGTCGACTACAACAAAGTCCACGGGAAAAGTGAATGTACCAACTCGAAAAAAAACGTCTTCGACAATACCAACGGGGTATGCGAGAGTTCTATTAGCTAACTCGAGAGTCATGCGAGTCGGTACAAGGTCGGGTAATGATAATCGTTTCTATACCGAGAGTGGCATAAGATTGATGCTAGCGCCGAGATCCGCTAAAGCCATACAATCATCAATTTGGGGAAACGAGCAAGGTAACACGAATCGTCCGGGATCTCCTAGCTTTTTGGGAAGCTTTTTGAGAAGAATAGCGGAACAATTCTCATTTAATCGAGTATTCACGAGCTCCACCATTTTTTCTTTCTTATTAAGCAATTCTTTGGACATTTTCACAAATTTAGGCATTTGAGCAAGTTCTTCAATAAGGCTAATGTTAACATTCACGTTGGAAATCATTTTCAAAAACTTAGAGACATGAACGTCATCTTTGGTGAGCACTTTAGCCTTGTCCAATCTAGAGGGATAAGGGATATTAGGTTTAGATGGTGAAGGTTGAGAAGGAGAAGGACTCGCTTCTTGAACAACCTTTGGGATAGGCTCTTTGGGCAATGGAGAACTAGTACTAGAAGTGGTAGTGGGATGAATCACCGAAGGGGGAGTAGGATTACTCATTATGACCTCCGGGCCTTGTCTCTCCTTTATGGGCGAAGAGATGGAAGGTCCCACTAAAGTGGCTCCACTTCGAGTAGTGATAGCACTCACATTAGCACGAGGGTTAATCTCGGTATTAGAAGGTAAGGCTCCTTGGGGTCTAAGGGCTTGCAACATTTGGACGAACTTCCTATCGTTGGACTCTTGCATTTGTCTAGTAGATTCTTGCATTGTTTTCATGATTTTCTCATGTTCGGTCAATTTTTGGAGAACCAAGTCCATTTGAGGATTATGCATGTTCGTTTGATTATTCCCTTGATTGTTAAACCCGTGATTAGGAAAACCTTGGTTTTGATATTGAGTTTGAAAACCGTTGTTATTATGAAAACCTTGGTTATTATTTTGAAAACCTTGATTTTGACCACTAAAATTCCCTTGATTTGCATTCCCTTGAAAATTACCCATTTGAGGACCTTGGTTCCTAATTTGGTATTGGGTATTTTGGGCGGGTGGGGGTGGTCTTTGTAGAGCTACAAAACCCGAGGAGCCAAATAGTTAGTACTCTTATAAGACAAATGGTTAACATCAACATTTGGTTTGAATTGAACCCGCTCATTTTCATTGTAAGCATAAAATTGTTGTTGTTGATTATAAACCTCGTCACAATTAAAATATGAATGTAGTCCACCACAAGTCTCACAAGTCTCACACATTTCACAAGTTTCTTTTAAGGCATTAACTTGACCATTGATGGCTTTGGAATTTTTAGCGGTTTGTAAAGCAATTGATTCAATAAGAGACTTAAGCTTATCAATTCTCTTGTCGTTCTCACTAGAACTAGCACTTGCCATAGTAGCCCTAACACTCTTGGTTTGTACTTTAGCCTTATTTTCAATTATTTCCCAAGCCTCGTTCATGGTTTTCACAAGAATATTGCCCCCCACGGCACTATTAAGTGAGTCTTGGTCATTAAGAGTTAAACCATTGTAAAACGTATTGATTTGATGTACTTTAGTGAAACCATGTTGTGGACATTTTCTTAAAATCTCTTTAAAACGATCCCAAGACTCACTAAACGTTTCCCCATATTTTTGTTCAAAGGTAATGATGTCATTCCTTAAACAGGTGGTCCGTGATGGTGGGAAAAAGTAGTTAATGAACTTGGTCTCTAAATCCTCCCATGTAAGAATGCTTTGGGGTGGTTCCTTATCAAGCCAAATCCGGGCTTGTCCTTCGAGGGAAAAAGGAAAGAGCAACAAACATATTGCTTCTTGAGTCACCCCATTGTATTTCACCGTATTAGTTAAATGGATAAATCTCTTAATATGATCATGGGGGTCATCTTGGGAACGACCCAAAAATGGTGTAGCGGAAACCATTTGAATAAAATCCGCTTTGATTTCAAAATTATTTGCTTCAATTGCGGGGACAACGATAGCGCCATCGTTTCCCTCAACGTGAGATTGTAGAATCTCAATCATAGGTCGGTTATCCGTTGCCATCGTATTGTCGAAAGCTCGATTCTCGGGATCGGCTTGAATGACGGTCTTTTTGTTTTTCTTCTTCTTCTTTTTGGAAGAATTAGAATTATTTGATACACCAATCGGTATGTATGTACGCGCGCGAGTGCGCATACAATTAAAACTAAGGATTGAGGTAGGAAACCTCGGTCGACTTGAGAGGAAAGGGATTATCCCTCTCGAGGTGCAATAATAAAAAGCTACAAAAATATATACTTAATTACTACTTGAGTTGGCAAACCAATAATCGGTCGTCCCTCTCAATATACGCACAAGCAAGCGGGGAAACGAGGTGGCACAAAGCACTTAAAAACCTTTTTCCTTAGACGGCCTTTTATAGCGCGTCGCCTTATACCCACATTATAGTTTGTATATATCGAGTTCAAACGTCTTACTAGTATTTTTCTATTTGTCCTTTTTCCTTGTTGTGGATTCGAATACAATAGTTAGGTGATGAAATCCCAACTAAGGCCTTATTTGAAAAGTAGGTAAATTAATTGTGCTACGTAATATAATATAGTAAATGAAAAATCTTTTTGTATATATTTTTTTTAGAAAAATATATATTCACAATAAAAATCGAAAGAAATCGAACTAAGAAAAATAACACTAATACGTAATATTTTTGGTGTAATACTTTTAGGAAAAAGTATTACTTTTTGATTTTTTGTTGCAAATCTTAGGAAAGAATTTACTTTTGTGATTTTTTAATTTTTTTGTATTTTTAAGTTTTTGATTTTTTTGTGTTTTTGATTTTTTTTTTTGCAAGAAAAGTAACGTTCAAAAAGAACGGATCCCAAAATCCAAACGTCTCACGAAATCTTCAATCGTAACGAGCGACGCGGCAGTGGCGCCAATTTAATGTTGGATTTTTGTCAATTAATGTTCGTTTTCCTCGACTCGACTCGAAATTGATCTCAAATTTAACGTGGATTAATTGTTCTTGGTAAAACGTATTCTTTTTGGTATTTTTAAAATTAAAAACTATTTAATTAAAAGCTAATTAATTAACTATTTAAAACTTTTTTAAACAAATGTGAAAACTATTTTAAACTAATTTAAAGTTAGTTTTAAAACCAAATCAATTAGACTAATAAAAAAACTATTTTAAATTTAAGTGAAATCTATGTAAAACTATTTTTAAATAAATCTTGTTGGAACGAATTACTGATTTGTAATAATAATAAATTTATATAATGATTCAAGTAATTTGTACAATGGAAATCTGTTTTACAAGGATCCTATATATACTAATTGAAAGGGTGTCAACCAACCATCACGATGATTCGGTGGTGACAGTTGGTGGTGTCTGTTAAATCTAACCATCACAACCTTTCCTTCTAACCATCATAATCCTTGAATTAAATTACATAAAACTATACTATATACATAATATACTAAAGTTTATTTATTTGACAATTATTCATAATAAATCTAAATTAATTAAAACTAATTTTTTAAAAACTAAATTTAAAACAAAACAATTTAAATTTTGAAAAAGTAATTAAAATATTTTTTTATCTTTTTATTTTTATTTGAACTTTATAAAAGAGAATTTATAAAATATTTTATATTAAAATTAAACTAACAGAAACGTGAATTTAAATATTAAAATCTGACAGCTAAATATTAACCAACCTATATCAATTAATGAACGTGTATTAAAACTCAAAAGAAAGGCAAGAACAAATGGTTAAGGCATTGGACAATTAAACTGGAGGCCAGGGGTTCGAGTCCCCTGATAGACAAATTTTGCTATATATTTTTTTTTGGACTTTATGAAATAAATCAGACCAATTGGATCTGTTTCCCTTTAAAACAACAAATACCAGCAAAAGCAAATAAGCTCAATAACCAGATCAGAAAATAAGCTAAAAAGCAGATAAGCTGGCAAAAATAAGCAGATAAACTGAATTAAGCAAAAAGCAGATAAGCAGATGAATAAGAATAAGCTAATGAAAATAAGCAGTAGACCTATAAGCCAAATCGAATCAAACAAGCAGATAAGTAAATAGGCCCTAACACTACCAGGCTGAAAATAAGCAGAGCAAATAAAGAAAATAAGCAAATCTATCCAAACTTAAACGAACCTAATAAGCAATAAATCCTAAATAGTCAATAAAGCAGATCCAAAACAAACAACTTAACTAAGCAGAACCAACTAAACTTAATACCAAACAAACAAGCTAAACAAATAGATAAATAAACCAAACAGATCAATATCCAAATACAATAACAGATTTATCAAACGTTAATACATCCAAACTTAAAATCAAAACAACCTTAAGCAACAAAATCAACAGACAAAAATTACTCTAAAATCAAGCAGATAAAAACTTATCAAGCAGTAAACAAAATTAGCAAATCCAAACTACTAAAAAGCAAATAAACAATCTAAACAAACAAATTAAAATTAAACCAAAATTTAAACTAAACAAGAAAATTAAAAAGAGAGTAAGAACCTTGTGTCGAAAACCTTTGAGAAGCAGTCACGCGCTGAGCGGACTGATGAACCGAATCACCACCTTATCAATCAACCATCAAGTCACGTATCATCATCTTGAACCGAAAAAAAATCTTCGAACAGTTTGATAAATCTTCCCAATGGGGAAAATTAATAACCAATATTTATTTTACTTTTATTAATTATTTTAATAATTATAAAAAAACAAATAACAGTAATATTGATGAACACATATTGAAAATTAAATAGCACGAGAGAATGAGGCAAGAATTTAAATGAAAATTAAATTTTATTAATACTGAAATTTGAGTACAAAACTGAAAAGAAAATTACATTAAACCTAACATCTATTTTTGCAAAAAATAAAAATTAAAAGTAAAATATAAAGGCACAAACAAATTACACCATGAAGGGGGTTTTTATAGAGAAACCCTAAAAAATTCTCGGTGAAGCTTCTTGAGTAAGGAAATCAATCCTGGCCGCTCTTTTCTTCACTCTCTTCCCTTTCTTCAATCAACGACTGAAATAACGCCCAGGGGTCACATGGATCGCCACGCTGGCGTGTTTGTGCTAGTTGTGTTAGTTTAGGGGTGATGTGGACTCATTTGATTGGTGGAGATTTGGTGGTGATGTAGTAGATCCAATAAAATGAAGGAGATTTGCCACGTTGGATTAAGGACCACCTATTGTGCACCTCCGATATATTGGGGGAATTAATCCCAAGTGCGTGAATCACACGTTTTGAGTAAAAGCCCCAAATTATCTTGGTTAATATTTTGATTAGGATTTGGGTACAGTAAAAATGGTGGTGGCTGTTTATTGTGGGAGAGATGAAGTGAGGTGAAAGGTTTTCTTAGGTATTATCGATAGTAAATAAACAAATGGGGTGGGTAAAATAAGTTATACACGTGTGTGTGTGTGGTGTTTGTTTAACCAATGATTTTGACCAGCAACTTTGTTCAAACCGTCCAACATTATTTAACCAAATGGGCTTTTGGCCCAAGTGATTTCAATCCGTTTCATTATTTGTGCAAATGGGCTTGTGTTGGGCCTTTTGATCCGTCATTGTAAATTAACCATTTTCTTAAATGAGCTTGTGGGCCCAATAAGCAAATGTAGGACCCACTTAGCCCAAAATCTTCGTAAATGATTAAATCCACTAAAATCGAGTTTGAATTCGTCTTTGATGATCATTTCTTCAAAGTCGTATCGATTTTGCCGGGTTTCATGATCTTCGGCACACTTTTGGTCTTTTGACTTTGTCTTTGTCTCTTTCTTGGACTTTTCTTCAACAAATGTCCGTGAAATCCCGTGTTTTCTTTCCTTTTGATATATTGTACATATTTCACACAAAAACACAAAACCACGTGTAATTCCGACTTTTACGATATTAAACACATGATTAGGTCTTGTTTTTTCCTTGATTTTAGTGGGAAAAGGATAAGTGTTTACACACTTATTAAATCCCCTACACTTGACCATTGCAATGACCCCATGCAATGCTTAGTTTTAAAGCATAAAGTTATATTTTTCTCATAATTAATTCATCTCGGCCTTTATTAAGATATGCTATTAATACTACGATGAAAAGATAAAAACTTTAAAGGAAACAAAAGTTATAACAATTTATTAACTTGGAAATTATTTTATGGAAGAAACTTTTAAAGAAATCTAAGACTTAAATTAGGGCTTTGGTGTCATGAATATTAATCACCCTCAAGTTTCACGTTCCCCATACCAAGCTTAAAAACGAGATCATTGTTCACCATAAGTTCTCAAGTTAAAACCATTTATATAAGACAATTGTGTAATACTCTTTCTCCAATTCCTAAGTTGTATCTCTAGCCTTTATTGATTGTCATTCACCCGTAGGCTCATTTTACTTATTTGATATTTATTAGTCCAAAAATGAAGGCAAAACGGTGCAAACCCGACACTCAAAACCTAACCTCGTCTTCAAAAATGTTGTCACTAAAGTAAGCCCACATCAAGGATGATTTAACACGATTTGGGGAACAAATTCCCGGACCCAAAATTTGGCCAATAGTACTACTTATTAGTTATTCCTCCAAAGTCATGTTGACTTTATGTGGAGTTTAGCAAGTTCACATCATATACCCTTAGGCTCAAGATGTAAAAATGCTCCTCATCTATTGTCCACACCCTAAGGCTCCTTGAACGATAAACAAGGGAATTGATTTTTGATCAATTTTTATTCAACATTTACCATGCCATACACCCTAAGGCTCTAATGACAAGGTTCGTGCTACATGCCCCACACCCTAAGGCTCCTTGAGGTCATGTTTTAATCTTATTATTTCTTTATTTATGATATATATATTAGGCCAAATTCCGCGGTCCCATGGTCTGAATACCTCCTACTTAGTGGTTATGAGCCACCTTAGTTGGAAGTCCACAACGCTGGCACCCTCAATGTGTTCATGCTTTAATTACAAGGAGATAAAAGATTTGGCTAAGAGTTAAGATATCGAATCTACACCGCATAAATCCTCATTTATTTAGCAATTAAATGTACAAGCGGGAAGAAAGAGCCACAAAAACTCATATAAATAAGAATTAACCCTTAAACTTATTATCAACTCTATCATCTCTCGTTCTCCACAATTTAAAATCTCAAGGAATGAGACTCGTGGATGCTTAGCCTAATAAACCAATTAAGGTCCATATGGTTAAGGATACTAGCTAGAGTAAACTTGGATAAGTAAACTCAGGTTGAGTCAAAATATTCACGACGGGCCTAATATATCAAAAACATCTAAACATGTTAAAACCATTTTTATTCATTTATTTTTTTTTTGACTTTATTCTTTAAATGGAATATATAAATACGATGCGATGACAAAAGGAAAGAAAATCAAAGAAAATACTACTAGGCAAAAAATAGATCAAAAATTTGAAAAACGTTGAAAATATTTTAATTTTCCGATTAAATGAGGTCAAATTCATGGAAAAGCCCACTAAAATTCGATAGAAGTCCCCCTACACTTAATATAAACATTGTACTCAATGTTTAAGCATGTGGGAGAATAAACTCCCCTACACTTAGGACATTGAGTACGTTGTTTAAATCGAGCTAAGGAAGAGACAACTAAAGTGATTACATTTATTCATCTCATTTATATACATGTATGAATCACAATAGGAAAAACTTATCGAAGAAACCGGGTACACGGGAAACACGGGGCCACGGGTCGCGTCAAAAACACCAAAAGTGGATCATTAAAGCACATGTCCCTGCACAACATCACAACACCTTTGAGAAGCAGTCACACGCTGAGCGGACTAATGAACCGAATCACCACCTTATCATTCAACCATCAAGTCACGTACCATCATCTTGAACCGAAAACAAATCTTCGAACAGTTTGATAAATCTTCCCAATGGGGAAAATTAATAACCAATATTTATTTTACTTTTATTAATTATTTTAATAATTATAAAAAAAACAGTAATATTGATGAACATAGATTGAAAATTAAATAGCACGAGAGAATGAGACACGAATTTAAACAAAAATTAAGTTTTATTAATACTGAAATTTTAGTACAAAACTGAAAAGAAAATTACATTAAACCTAACATCTATTTTTGCAAAAAATAAAAATTAAAAGTAAAATATAAAGGCACAAACAAATTACACCATGAAGGGGTTTTTATAGAGAAACCCTAAAAACTTATTGGTGAAGCTTCTTGAGTAAGGAAATCAATCCTGGCCGCTTTTTTTTTCACTCTCTTCTCTTTCTTCAATCAACGGCTGAAATAACGCCCAGGGGTCACATGGATCGCCACGCTGGCGTGTTTGTGCTAGTTGTGTTAGTTTAGGGGTGATGTGGAATCATTTGATTGGTGGAGGTTTGGTGGTGATGTAGAAGATCCAATAAAATGAAGGAGATTTGCCACGTTGGATTGAGGACCACCTATTGTGCACCTCCGATATATTGGGGGAATTAATCCCAAGTGCGTGAATCATACGTTTTGAGTAAAAGCCCCAAATTATCTTGGTTAATATTTTGATTTGGGTTTGGGTACAGTAAAAATGGTGGTGGTGATTGGTGTATTTTGCATACACCTAATAGCATGTTAATTTAGCATAATTGTATATTTATTTGTCGTTATATATGTACTTTGAGTGTGTTTTGTGATTATGTAGGTTACGAGCGAAATGGAATAAAATAGCCGCTTACTTAGTTTTTTGGAGAAAGAACATTGTGAGCGCCGATAAATGAAGAAAAAATATTGAAGAAAAAGAATTGAGCGCGTCGCAATATTTTCGGTCATCTTTTATTTGTCCGGGCTTCGTTTGAGCAATTATTGGTGTTGGGTTAACTTTTATTGGGCCAAAGTTATTATATGTCAAAAGAATGGAAAAAAAATTACTTTTGGCCCATTTGGACCCAATGGCCCAACACTTAAACCGACACTAACCACAAGTTATAAAAGGGGAGGCTTTTACAATTGCAAGAGGGGGGACGCATGGATAAAAACCAAGAAAAAAAAAGCCACCGATTGGAGAGAAAAAAAAGACTATTGTCTTTTGGATTGTGGGATTTCAAGAGATAAAAAAAAAGACGGCAATTGAGAAGATGATGAGTACGAAACGGGTCGGGTACATCGCAATGTCCGGCTAATTTTGTTGTAATTCCTTCCGGTAACTTTATTTATGGTTTGATCATTACTTTTGGATTATCATATTTTTATTACATTGATTTATGATTTATTTATAAAATTTTTTTCTCGATTTGATATTATGTTTAATTATTTGTGTTAGACAATTTATTGTTAGTTAACGATTCATACTAATTTTATTTAGTAAAAAAAAATGGTCGTATAATCAACATAAGTTGTAATCCTAAATAAATTGTTAAAACATAATTATTGGTTGGATTAATATAAGATTTATTATTACGAGTCGTTGATGAACATAATAAATGCCGACATTAATTCATTCATATTAAGTCAAAATAATCTTTGTAATCGGTTCTAAAAACTTTCAATAATCCATAAGTGTGACCAACCATAAATATTAGGAGCTGGAAGGGATTGCATTTTTCTTTTAATTGTTTAAATCTTATTTTATTTTTCTAGCTTTACTATTAGCTTAATAATTATTTTAATTTTTAATCCGCATTTTTATTATTAAAAGTATTTTAGTTGTTAGATTTCAAAACCAAAACTTTGATTGATCAGTGATCACCCCAAAACTTAAACTAAAACCACATAGTCCTCGTGGATCGATACCCGCTTACCCTATCTAGTATAAGGTAATTAGGTTATTTTTGACCGGCACTTCGACATCGATCAAAAATTTGGCGCCGTTACCGGGGACTCAGTGAGCTTTTCGTTTAAGTTTTTGTTAATATTTTTCTTTAATAAAATACAAAAATACAAAAAGATTTTATTTTTCTTGTTTTGTTTTGTTTTGTTTGTTTGTTTTGTTTCCTGTGAGTGTGCAGGTTAGTGTATCGCACACGTAGATCGGGACGTACATCACCGTTAGCTTACGATCCCGAGGTTGAGAAAAGTGCATGGTTAAGAAGGAAGACGTTTCGACAGTTTTCTACTAATCTTGATTTTTCAGGTTTAGCAGAGCTTTTCGCTGAAATGCCAGGTGACGAAGATGTTGGCGGAGGTGCTAGCGGAAGTAGCAGCAGAGAAGAATCTCCACCACGGGGTGTTGATTCTTATTACAGGCCGGGGATCTTCGATGATCCCTCGCCTATCGTTTATCCAGATCCGGTAAAAGGGGTTACAAGTAACTTCAAGATCCAGCCGAACCTCATAGCAATCTTGCCAGTGTTTAGAGGTCGTGAGGAGCCATATGCACATCTACGAGAATTCGTCTCAATTGCTGACACACATCAGGTTAATAACATTACCAAGGATGAGGTAAGACTTCGCCTTTTTCCTTTTTCTCTTAAAGATCAGGCTAAGGACTGGTTCTCATCTCTTGAGCCAGGTAGTATTAACTCATGGTCTGAAATGCAATCTGCTTTTCTTGAGGAATTTTATTCTATAAGTAAAACTGCTGCCATTAGGAATAAGATTAAATCCTTTCGTCAAATCCCATGCGAGCAGTTTCATGAAGCATTTAATAGACTTAAGGAGTTATTAAGAACATGCCCTCATCACGATGTTCCAAAATGGGAGCTTGTCAAAGTCTTCTATGATGGGTTGGATTATAACAACCAACAATTTGTGATGGCCACTAGTGGAGGTATGTTTTTCTCGCGACCTATGGAGGAAGAATGGGAGTTTTTTGAAAAACTAAGCAAAGTTCTAAGACCCAAGCTTCAGTGGATCGAAACAACCACCCATCTTCCGCCAATTATGTGTCTAACCAACGTGGCACAAATTCTGAAATTAGCGAGTTAAGTAAGAAAGTTGATCTTTTGTTGAAAAATATAGGAAAAGGTGTTCCGAATGTGTCTAATGTGTCGTATAGTGGGTGTTCAATGTGTGGTGATCCAAGTCACTCTGTTGATAATTGTCAAAGTTGGGGGGCGCCACCAAATGAGGAGGTAAATGGAGTCTACGGTGGTCGTCCATGAAATGACCCATTCTCTGAAAGTTACAATCCTGGATGACGCAATCACCCCAACCTCCGTTGGAAAGATGAAGACAATCGCCCTAATAATGCCCAACAACAACACTATGGTTACAAACCAAGGTATGAGGGTGGCGATTCATCTAATTTTCAACAAAATTCTTACAATCATAGGCCACAACAACAATATCCAAATCAGGGCTAAGGCCAAGATGATAACCGTCTCTTGAACCTTGACCGAAAGTTTGATAGGCTTATGGATTCATTATCTACCAACAATCAAGAGATCAATAGAAAATTTGAGGTCACTAATCAAAGAAACGAGACCACTACTAAATCTATTGCAGCTCTTGAGAGACAAGTTGGTCAATTAGCGGATCAATTAAGCAAAAGAGATGAGGGAAGGCTACCGAGCTACCCCACCATGAATCCCGCACACAAGAAAAATGGAAATGAGCACGTGTATATGGTGACATCTCTTCGAAACGGTAAAATCTACAACAATGACAAGGGAATTCCAAATTCTCCTGATGTCGAGGATTTCGTTACTGATGACGAAATTATTGTTGAAGGTAAAAATTCTGATAATGTTAAGTCCGGTTCTGAGTTGGTAAATGATTTGTTAAACGATTTTCCTAAACCAACTACACCGAATCCTAAAGCTACTGAATCTCCCGAAGTTGGGAAAGGTGGTGTGTCCAACACACCTTACCCTACGGCTTTGGAGAAATCGACATCTGCAAAGTTAGCTAAAAAGGGTCCTCATGTTGAGGATATGTGGGAGACTTTCAAGCAAGTTAAGATCAATCTCCCCCTTATTGATGCTATCAAGCTAATTCCTGCATATGCCAAGTTTTTAAAGGACTTGTGTACCCAGAAGAGGAAGCTGAAGGCGTCTTTGCCTAAAAAGATTGACCTAACTGAGCATGTTAGTGCAGTCTTATCTAGCTCTCTTCCTCCTAAATTCAAAGATCCTGGAGCACCATTGATTTTAGTGGTGGTCGGAAATATTGCCATTAAGAAGGCGCTCCTTGATCTTGGTGCCAATATCAACATCCTTCCTGCTAGTTTGGTTGATAAGTATGACTTAGGAACTCTTCGTAAGACAGACATCATTATTTCCTTAGCCGATCGATCTACCAAAATTCCTAGAGGTATCTTAGAGGATGTTATTGTGAAAGTTGATGATTTCTATTACCCAGTTGACTTCTTTGTTATGGACACCGAGTCGCAATACAAAGATGTTCAACCAACTATTATCCTTGGGCGCCCATTCTTAGCCATGATAGATGCTAGGATTAATTATCGGACCGGCGCCATGGATATTGCATTCGGTAATAAAAGATAAGATTGAATGTGTTTAATTTTATGAATTCTCCTACGATGAATGAATGTTACCAAGTAGATGTAATCGATGAGGAAGTCCAAAAGCATGCACCCCGTATGCTTAAGGATGATCCTTTGGAATTATATCTAACTGGTGAGAATGAGGAGATTCTTGATGTTGCTGAAGTTCAAGAGATTCAGGAGTGTTTGGTCAATTCTTTAGACCATCAAAAACCACCTTGGTCTTATAAAGTGGAGCCCTTGACTTCTACTTTTGACACGGCCAGGAAACCGTCTCTAGAGGTGCCTCCAGCTCTTGAACTAAAACCGTTGCCATCTAATCTCAAATATGCTTTTCTAGGTCCTAATAATACTTTACCTGCTATTGTTGCTTCTGATCTCTCTGAATCACAAGAGGAAGCACTTCTAAAAGTGTTTTCCAAGCACAAAGCAGCAGTAGGATGGACGATTGCAGATTTAAAAGGGATCAGCCCTTCATTATGTATGCATCGAATTGTTACGGACCCAAATATTAAGCCACCAAGAGATACGCAAAGGCGTCTGAATCCTAATATGAAAGAGGTGGTGAAGACGGAAGTTCTTAAATGGTTAGATGCCGGTATCATCTATCCCATCTCGGATAGTAAATGGGTAAGTCCTACTCAAACGGTGCCTAAAAAGGCCGGAATCACCGTTGTAGAAACCGAGAATGGGGAAAAGCTCACAACCCGACCAGTTACTGGGTGGAGAGTTTGCATAGATTACCGTAAGCTGAATAATGCCACATCTAAAGATCACTTCCCACTACCTTTCATTGATCAAATAGTTGAGAAGCTTTCTGGTAAGAAATTCTATTGCTTCTTGGATGGGTACTCTGGTTATAATCAAATACCCATCCATCCTAATGACCAGGCCAAAACTACGTTTACGTGTCCATACGGGACGTTTGCATTTCGAAGAATGCCTTTTGGCCTGTGTAATGCACCGGCTACCTTTCAGCGGTGTATGATGAGTATCTTTTCTGACATGGTTGGAGAATCTGTCGAGATATTTATGGATGGTTTCTCCATCTTTGGTAAATCCTTTGAAAGCTGCCTTGATCAGCTTGAAAGTGTGTTAAAAAGATGCACCGAAACTAATTTGGTGCTTAGTTGGGAGAAGAGCCATTTCATGGTTCGAGAGGGAATTGTATTAGGGCATGTTGTGTCTGAAAAAGGATTTGAGGTTGATCGTGCCAAAGTTCAAGTAATTTCGACCCTTCCTCCTCCCACTACCGTCAAGGGTGTACGTTCTTTTCTTGGTCATGCCGGGTTCTATAGGCGATTTATTAAAGATTTTAGTGCAATATCAAAGCCTCTTTGTAATCTACTCTTAAAAGATGCACGCTTTAACTTTAATGAATCATGTCTTAAAGCATTCAATATGCTTAAGCAAAAGCTTGTAGAAGCACCTATTCTGCAATCACCTGATTGGTCGAAGCCTTTCGAGATCATGTGTGATGCTAGTGATTATGCCGCTGGGGCGGTTCTGGGACAGCGGGTCGATAAGAAACCCGTTGTGATCTTTTATGCTAGTAAGACTTTTTTCCAGAAGCTCCAATGAATTACACCACTACTAAAAAAGAGTTATTAGCCGTGGTTTTTGCTCTTGATAAGTTTAGGTCATATATTTGAGGGCATTCTAAGGTGATAGTATTTTCAGATCATAGTGCCTTAATACATTTGTTAACTAAGAAAGAGACAAAACCGAGGTTGCTTAGGTGGATTTTGCTTTTACAGGAATTTAATCTAGAAATTCGGGATAAAAAGGGGTCAGAAAACGTAGTTGCCGATCATTTGTCTAGAATTATCCCTCCGCCGTTCAACCCTTCTGATGTGATTAAGGAAAGCTTTCCGGATGAAAGTTTATTTGAGGTTTCTAAGGTTCCTTGGTACGCAAATATAGTTAATTACCTAGCTGTTAAAAAGCTTCCGGAGTTTTGGTCCAAGCAACAAAGAAAATACTTCTTCTCCTAGTTGAAGCATTATTTTTGGGAGGATCCGGAGCTCTATAAGGTGTGTGCTGACCAAGTCGTTAGGAGATGTGTTCCTGACCATGAGCATATGGACATATTGGCTCATTGCCATTCTTATGCATGTGGTGGACACTTTGGTGCAACGAAAACTGGGCATAAAGTCCTGCAAAGCGGTTTCTTTTGGCTGACTATATTCAAGGATGCCCAGTCTTTTATGAAAGCATGTATTCGTTGCCAACAAGTTGGAGGGATTTCAAGGCGTGATCAAATGCCTATGAATCCCATACTTGTTGTTGAGATCTTTGACGTGTGGGGTATTGACTTTATGGGACCATTCCCCACTTCCCATGGCAATGTGTACATTTTAGTGGCAGTAGATTATGTGTCTAAGTGGGTAGAGGCTGAGGCTACTAGAACCAATGACCATAGTGTAGTTCTTAAGTTTGTTAAGAAGAATATCTTTGCTAGACATGGAATTCCTAAGACTATCATTAGTGATGGGGGTTCTCACTTTAAGAACTTTAGATTTGGGAAATTATTGAAACACTATGGAGTTAATCATAGGATAGCTACCCCTTATCACCCACAGACTAGTGGACAGGTTGAAGTATCTAATAGGGAGATTAAGCGAATTTTGGAAAAGACCGTCCGTAGTGATAGAAAAGATTGGTCCTTGAGGTTAGATGATGCTTTGTGGGCATATAGAACGGCTTTTAAGACTCCTATTGGTATGTCACCGTATAAGTTGGTATATGACAAGGCGTGTCATTTACCGGTTGAGATAGAGCATAGGGCTGAATGGGCAATTAAGACCGTTAATCTGGATTTAGAGAAAGCGGGTAGTTCTAGGAAACTTCAATTATCTGAACTAGATGAGATTAGACGTGATGCCTATGAAAGTTTTAGGATTTATAAGGAGAAAACTAAAGCTTTTCATGATCGACACATCACCAAGAAGTCTTTCTTGGTTGGTCAAAAAGTTTGGTTATTCAATGCTAGACTTAAGCTTTTTCCTGGAAAATTGAGAAGTAAATGGACGGGTCCATACATAGTGACTCAAGTCTCCCCATACGGAGCCATTGAAATAAAAAATATGGTGGGTGGAGAGCCTTTTAAAGTTAATGGACACCGTTTAAAGCCTTATGTTGAGTTGGAGAGTGATCAGATGGAAACGGTGGATGTGGTTTATTTAGAACCACTCCAACCGTCTCAATAGCTCATTTGAGTTATGTCTGGCTGAAGACGGTAAACTTAGCGCTTCGCGGGAGGCAACCCGTGGTTTGTGGAACTTTGTGGGTGTGTTCACTACAAACCCTCACGAGACAAAACTCGTCCAGTCGGGCTACCGAGTGGTTTAAAGGCTTGTTGCATACGTTAAATGCAACCGTGATTCCTACGAAAGTGAGTTAGGTTTTTGTTTTTGTGTGAGTTTGTCAAATTGATTTTTAACCAAAATTTCAATTTAAAGTTTTTGCATTAGGGACAATGCAATGCTTTAAGTTGAGGGGGGTGGCATATGTGTTACATGTTTTTGTGTGAAATTTTGGTCAAAATGGGTTAAAATGTGATTTTTGGGAAAAATTGAAAATTTTAAAAATTTTAAATCACATTATAAGAGTCTTGTGCTAATTAGATGTGGAAGTTTCTTCTACACATATATGTTTGTTGAGTGTTTGCAGATTCTGAAGATTAGCTTGTGGATGATTTATTGGAGCAAGCTAGAAGATTTGGCCATAATTATCAGGTGCACCCGATTCCATTGTATAATTTGGTTATTAAATTGATTTGATTGTTTGCATGTAGTTAGGCATATGTATAATTTAGATGATCAAACACGCCAGTTGAATTCCCTCTACTTACCTTTGCGTAGATCGAGTAAAAAGTTTAAATAAATAATATGAAATATCGTAATGTAATAGTTGGGTTAGGACACTTGAAATTGATCTTATTCGGCTCGTCACCCGCGCACGGTGGCCTTAGAAAAGAGTTGGAGAACTATCATAATTATTGGTGGTAGTCATATGCTGGGCTTGCCTATCTGATTCGTCACCCGCGCAAGGTGATACTTTAGTTGTTAGCATGGGTCAGACGCCAATTTTTATGATGGATAGCATTGCACTTAGCTGAGACAATTTTATGTGAAATAACCCAATCCTTGTATTGTTGTAATGAAATTAGAAAGATTAGTTTAATTTAGTGCATTGTATAATTATACTATGTGGTAGATAATTCCATCATGTGATGTACCAGTAGACATGAAGTATAACTGTTCCCATTCAATTAAACAGACTTAATTAACCGGTTCTCATGTGTCAATGTGTCTTAGTATGCACCTATAGGATAGATATGCATTTTTCTGAATAATTGGTCTTTATATCAACCTTGAAAGGAGTGTATAAAGCGTTCGGGATGACTTGTATAAGAAACGGTTCCGAATAGCTAAAAAGAAGAGCTTATGTGTGATGTGAAGAAAAAAAAGTGAAAAAAGTGAAAAAAATGAAAGAAAGAAAAAAAAAAGAAAAAAAAAGAAAAAAAAGAAAAGAAAGGAAGTAGAAGTATATAAGCTAAAGTATGATGGCTTATGATGTGCTCTTATGCTATAAAAACTCCAATGTTATAAAAGGTGTACGATATTTCACCTCTTGTTTTAGATTAATGTTTATATTGATTATAGGTGTGTAATAGGTACGTTGGACACATGGTTAATTATATGAAACATAACGTAAATGGAGTCAATGGGAATGGTTATGCTAAGTGTTTAAGAAGGACAAAAATATTGGTAATCATTTTGGATTATTTGTCATGTAGGATGGTTATTAGTGTATTAGGTTGAACGTGATCTTTTTGATGAAATTTCAATAGTATGATTAAAAATTATGAAATTAACATGCTAGTATATTTTTATTTTATTTTTACTTGGGACACGTAAAAGGTTAAGTTCGAGGGGATCTGATTGGTGTATTTTGCATACACCTAATAGCATGTTAATTTAGCATAATTGTATATTTATTTGTTGTTATATATGTACTTTGAGTGTGTTTTGTGATTATGTAGGTTACGAGCGAAATGGAATAAAATGGCCGCTTAATTAATTTTTTGGAGAAAGGACATTGTGAGCGCCGATAAATGAAGAAAAAATATTGAAGAAAAAGAATTGAGCGCGTCGCAATATTTTCGGTCATCTTTTATTTGTCCGGGCTTCGTTTGAGCAATTATTGGCGTTGGGTTAATTTTTATTGGGCCAAAGTTATTATATGTCAAAAGAATGAAAAAAAAAACTTTTGGCCCATTTGGACCCAATGGCCCAATACTTAAACTGACACTAACCACAAGTTATAAAAGGGGAGGCTTTTACAATTGCAAGAGGGGGGACGCAGGGATAAAAACTAAGAAAAAAAAGCCACCGATTGGAGAGAAAAAAAAAGACTATTGTCTTTTGGATTGTGGGATTTCAAGAGATAAAAAAAAGACGGCAATTGAGAAGATGATGAGTATGAAACGGGTCGGGTACATCGCAATGTCCGGCTAATTTTGTTGTAATTCCTTCCGGTAACTTTATTTATGGTTTGATCATTACTTTTGGATTATCATATTTTTATTACATTGATTTATGATTTATTTATAAATTATTTTTATCGATTTGATATTATGTTTAACTATTTGTGTTAGACAATTTATTGTTAGTTAACGATTCATACTTATTTTATTTAGTAAAAAAAAATGGTCGTATAATAAACATAAGTTGTACCTAAATAAATTGTTAAAACATAATTATTGGTTGAATTCATAGAAGATTTATTATTGCGAGTCGTTGATGAACATAATAAATGCCGACATTAATTCATTCATATTAAGTCAAAATAATCTTTGTAATCGGTTCTAAAAAGTTTCAATAATCCATAAGTGTGACCAACCATAAATATTAGGAGCTGGAAGGGATTGCATTTTTCTTTTAATTGTTTACATCTTATTTTATTTTTCTAGCTTTACTATTAGCTTAATAATTATTTTAATTTTTAATCCGTATTTTTATTATTAAAAGTATTTTAGTTGTTAGATTTCAAAACCAAAACTTTGATTGATCAGTGATCACCCCAAAACTTAAACTAAAACCACATAGTCCTCGTGGATCGATACCCGCTTACCCTATCTAGTATAAGGTAATTAGGTTATTTTTGACCGACACTTGGACATCGATCAGGTGGCTGTTTATTGTGGAAGAGATGAAGTGAGGTGAAAGGTTTTCTTAGGTATTATCGATAGTAAATAAACAAATGGGATGGGTAAAATAAGTTATACACTTGTGTGCGTGTGGTGTGTGTTTGACCAATGATTTTGACCAGCAACTTTGTTCAAACCGTCCAACATTATTTAACCAAATGGGCTTTTGTCCCAAGTAATTTCAATCCGTTTCATTATTTGTGCAAATGGGCTTGTGTTGGGCCTTTTGATCCGTCATTGTAAATTAACCATTTTCTTAAATGGGCTTGTGGGCCCAATAAGCAAATGTAGGACCCACTTAGCCCAAAATATTCGTAAATGATTAAATCCACTAAAATCGAGTTTGAATTCGTCTTTGATGATCATTTCCTCAAAGTCGTATCGATTTTGCCGGGTTTCGTGATCTTCGGCACACTTTTGGTCTTTTGACTTTGTCTTTGTCTCTTTCATGGACTTTTCTTCAACAAATGTCCGTGAAATCCCGTGTTTTCTTTCCTTTTGATATATTGTACCTATTTCACACAAAAACACAAAACCACGCGTAATTCCGACTTTTACGATATTAAACACATGATTAGGTCTTGTTTTTTCCTTGATTTTAGTGGCAAAAGGATAAGTGTTTACACACTTATTATAGGGATATTAGACGAGGGGATTAAGACCTTCCTTCTTTGCATTAACGCTAGTGTAAGAGGAAGATGGTATATATCAACTACTTTAGCAGTTTGTTTCTCATCAAAATATGCATAATATCCGGACCCTTATTAGAAAAAGTAGACACATTAGGAGCTTCGTTCTGTGGAGATTCATCATAAGCCTTTGGCTCAAATCTGATAATAGGCTGCCAAGTAGCCTTACCAACATTAACACCACTATGTTCGATATTAGTAGAAACTATTTTACCACTTTTTCTTTTGTAAAAATTGTTTAGAAATTATCATTTTACATTTTTAGACATAAATCATACATATGACCAAAGATCTTGCAATGTCCACAACGATGTGGACTCTAGTTGTACTCAACTTGAATCATTTCCTTAGAAAAACCAACACCCTCAAGTCACGGGAATTCCATAGTAATATACTACCTTTCAAAACCTCATCAACTTTAACTTCAATCAAACAACGATCAAAACTGCTACAACCCTAAGACTCAATGCACATAGAACTAGTAAAAGAATCAAGCATTATTGGCTTACCAATTTTAGTTCATGTTTACAAACTCAAAAAGGCTCTCTATGGTCTCAAGCAAGTACCTGAGGCATGGTATGACCGAATTAAGTCTTTTCTAATTGAACATAAATACTCTATGGGTTAAGTGGACATTATGTTGTTCACTAAGAAAAAAGGGTCACATATAACAATTGATCAAATCTAGGTTGATGACATAATGTTTGGGTTTACATGTTAACAACTTTGTGATGATTTTTCTAAAATTATGCATGACGAATTTGAAATGAGCATGATGGGTGAACTAAACTTCTTCTTGGGTTTGCAAATCAAACAACTGGAAGATGGGATTTTCTTTAATCAATCAAATTATATCAAAGAAATGCTTAAGAAATATGGGTTAGAAGAATCTAAAGCAACACCCACACCAATGTCAACGGGAACCAAGTTAAGCAAAGATGAAATTAACAATTATGTTGATAGTACTAAATATAGAGGTATGATTGGTAGTTTACTTTACCTCATGAAAAGTAGGCCTGATATAATTTTAAATGTTTTTATGTGTGCTCGATTTCAAGACAACCCAAATGTATCACATCTTGAAGCCGTCAAAAGAATATTTAGATACATCAAAGGAACCACTCATCTTGGGCATCTACAGAAACTGAGTAAACCTAAACTTCCATTCCTTAAACTCTTCTTGTTTGAAGACTGGAACCTTGTTCACGGTGTTTGGTTGTGCAACTTTTGATCCATCTCTTTTGTTGAAAATATTTCTTCAGTAATATTCAAGATCAAAGCTTCTCAACAAGCTCTGATACCAGTTGTTGATCCCTTTGATCATTTAAATCTAGGTTGTAGATTTAGACTAAACAGAATAAATTCTACTTGGTCTTAGTAGAAACTTTGAGAAAATATCAAAGATTATGCGGAATGTACTCTTTAAAACTATGAAGATCGAACAGATTATATATAAGAAAAGAGTTCACCAAAAGTTTTAATAATATTGATAAGACGAGTACTCTATGAAAGTACTAGGTTTATAGAAACCTTAAAGCTTTTAATGAAACATAGGAATGAGATATCAAAAACCTAAACCTATGAACTCCTTTAATACTGCAAGGGGTCCTTTACAAGATAAGAACATAAAAATCTTTTAAAAGCAAAGAAGCTATACACATAATATCGTTTGTTGATAACATACGTGTTGTGAATTAAGGTTGTTAGATTTCCCTTAGTCATTTATTACATAAATACGCTAA
Source organism: Glebionis coronaria (assembly GCA_025667525.1). Taxonomy (NCBI): domain Eukaryota; kingdom Viridiplantae; phylum Streptophyta; class Magnoliopsida; order Asterales; family Asteraceae; genus Glebionis; species Glebionis coronaria. Next base: position 138,977,749 of record CM046879.1, on the reverse strand, counting down.
CGTAATATAAACTTACCCGTGCCTAGGTGACATGCAAGTATTGAAAGTCTTACAAAGGTTCGAAGTTCAAAACAGAGACATTATAAAGGAAATCGAAGATTACTTGAAGACATACTCATCAATTGTGATGGATAACAGCTGAGATGTATCAGGGACTCTTAGTGGTTGAGTGTAATCATGGGTGACGATACCCTGATAACACTTTACCGTTTGGACATCTCTTAGTGTTTAGGCGGGAACTATTGAACGAGACAAATAGGATCTTTGATTTAAAGTTGCGTAAAATGCGAAGGTGTGACGATAAGGCATACAGTTGTCAACACTGTTTACTGAAAGCTTTGTAGCAGATTGCCAAGAATAAAAGAGCATCTACACAGATGTCTGACCCCGCCAGTTCTTGTTAATTCGTTATCAACTCCCCCAACTTAGTCAACCTCGTACCACTATAAATAGAGACTGTGTAAAAGAGTTAATGTTGTTCACTTTGTTTATATTCACTGCATTAACTCTTTCAAACTCATCTAAGGTCAGCTGTTTCATTTGAACGCATGTGCCTTAGAGTTTGCTAGTAAACTTTTCATTCTTGTTAAGTTTACTTGTCCATGTTGGGAATAAAATGAAGCCAAGACACTTAGACGTTGACAAGAGGAAATTGGACGTTGATAGGAAGAGATCAAGCGTTGTCAAGACAAGCATTGACAGGAAGAAGTCAAGCATTGATAAGAAGAAGTCAAGCACTGATAGGATACTTAGTCTACACGTTTTATGTTTCTAGTAAAGATATGTTCGACAATGTATTTCTTATGTTTATCTTTACCTAAAATAGCTGATACGTAGAATCTTGTACAAGGTTCCTTAATCTATAAAAGGAGGCCTTTAGGTTTAGTTCAATATATGTTTTTCACACTTTCATTGTACGTAAGTTCGATTAATCAGTCAAGTGAAAGTCTAGTTTATTCTTTTTGTGTGTTCTTGTTTAAGTATTAATTCTGCATAATACTTAAATTGTTTCATATACAAAAAAGTTTCTCTAAGTGTTTAACTTGATTTATTCTCGTTTACACAAGCAAAATCGATCTAAGTTTGGGATCAACAAGTGGTATCAGAGCTTGTTGAAGAACTTTGATCTTAAGAACACAATAACCCTAAATCACCAAAAACCCTAATTTTCAAGAAACCCTAAAATCCAGACAACATGTCTACTCCAGAGTTGACCTCCTCCTCAAGCCATAACCTAAAAATCCCCATGCTAGACCTAGACAACTTTGAGCTATGGAAGTTAAATTTTGAGCAGTACCTTCAAATCCATGACCACACCCTATGGGAAATTATTGGATATGGAAACACATTCGATAAGGCTGCCAAGATTCAAGCTGCTATTACTATGAGATCAACTCCAGGCTCAAGTGAAGCTGATCGAAAAGAACAACCTGGAGATGGGAGAGCTGTCTCAGCTGAGGACATTGAAAAGAGAATGAATGACATGAAAAGTTTAAGCATCCTCAAACTTTCTTTGGGACAAGCCTATCATCACAAGTATAGAGGCTATGAGTCTGCCAAAGATCTTTGGGCAACCCTTTAAGTCACTTATGGTGGTAATGATGATACTGCCTCAGAGAAAAAGAAGCAACTCTTGCATGAGTATGCTGTGTTCAAAGCTCTTCCCAATGAAAAGCTAAAGTGGGGTGAGAAGAAGACTTCTTGACATCACAAGCAAATTGTCATTTATGGGAACAGTGCATGATGATGCTGATATCATCACCACTTTCCTTAAAATTCTTGGTGATGCATGGAAGATTGAAGCAAGGTCTATAATTGCTAATAATACTCACAAAAGTTCCAATTTTGATGACGTCTACAATAAACTGAGGATTGTAGAGAGTGAAATTCTTTTGGATCAAGAAAGTAAATCCACCAATGAAAATATGGCCTTCTTCTCACGTAGTGAAGGTTAATTTGATCAAAGGGAGTCATACATGCACCCCGTTACTGGATCACCTTGTGTCAACGTTGGATCAAGCTTTGTCAGCGCCCCACATTCAGACGCTGACACATACAATGTTGACTCACCAAGAGTTAAGCCTGCTGGTATTGATCTAGATACAGTGTGTGCATACATTGCTTCATTGCCCAATGGTTCAGTGATTACATATGAGGACCTTGAGCAAATTAGTGATGAACATTTGGAGGAGATGGACATAAAGTGGAATATGGCACTTGCAAGCATAAGGGACAATAGATGGAATAGGAGATTCAGGAAGAAGATGACTTTTAATGCTAAAGACACTGCTGGGTTTGATAAATCCAAGGGTGAGTGTTACAATTGCCATAGAATGGGTCACTTTATAAGAGAGTGCAGATCTCCAAGAAGATCTGATGCTGGAAAGCCTTCAAGCCAAATCATTAAGGTTGAAGATACAAAAGCTATGGTTGCCATGCAAGAGATTGATGGTGTTGGCTAGGACTGGAGCTTTTTAGCCAAAGATGTGGAAGAGAACAAAGCCTTGGTTGCAGAAAAGAAGGAAGAGGAGCATGTTCACTATGCTCTCATGGCACATTCTTCATCTTCATCAGACAATGAGGTATATGATGATGCATTTTGTAGTAAAGGTTGTCGTTTAAACACTGAAAAACTTAACAAAGAAATTTTAAAGTTAAAATCAGATGTTTTGATGAAAAATGCAAGTTATCTAACTATCAACTTGCACTTGTTCAAACTAAAAAGACTGTGGCTGAATATAAGAAAATAGAGCTTGACCTAAAAGATCAAATCAATGTTTTGAGTCATGACCTAAATGCTAGTATTCAGATTAGGGACATCTTGGAGAGATCCAAAGGTGTTATACAAGCTGAGTTGGATGAGGCCATTAAAAACAAAGATAATGTAGGGCTTAAAATTCAAAGATTTGATAAAGCTTCTCAAACCTAGAAAAATGTGTCAGTGAACAAAGGGATTCTAGGGATATGACTGGGATTGGGATGAAAGAGTATGCTGGTGTTCCACCACCTGCTGGGAACTTCTATAGTGTCCTTAGAAAGGATTTTTCTTGGACTGGTATACCAGAACTCCAAGAAAAGGAATTTATTCCTCCACCAAGGGTTCTTACTCCAACAGAGGAATACAAGCAGAAATTGACTGATTTGGACCAATGGAAGAAAGCCAACCCTACTTTGTTTGTTAAAGGTGGCATGCTTAGTGAAAGCTCAAATGAGTCAACACCCATATAAGTGACCAACCCTACTACTGGAAAGTCTGTTGACCTTGGCTTAAACGTTGATAGAAAACCTAGTATTAAATATGCAGAAATGTATAGAAAACCTAGGTCACCAAAAAGTCAAGTTAGTGATAATGGGACAGGTTTTTTTTCATCTAAACCTAGAGTTATGTCTAGAAAAGCCTATTATACTTGTGGGAGTTTTTCACATTTGGATTATAAGTGTGTCAATGCTTCAAAGGTCAGCGTTGATAGAAAGTCAACCATGGTCAAACCCAAACCTTTTGTCCAACAAAGTCCACAAGTCATTAGACCAGCTCCATTCTTTACTAAATGGTCTAATACTTATGGACAAAGGCCTTTTCAAAAGACTAATACATGGTCTAACAGACAATGGGTTCCTGTAGCAAACCCTAGGTTTGACGCTGATAAAGGTAATTTCAGCGTTATCAAAAACAATTTTAACGCTGACAGGAATGTTTCCAACACTGTTAGACCAAGTAATAACAAATACTTGCAACCAAAGGGAAAGGGGTCTAAAGCTTTTTCTAGCTTAACTTGGAGACCCAAACATGACCAAAACCCTAATACAGATGGGATTTCTATGACCTGTAACAGATTTCATTATATTTCAAAGGTCATAACTAAACCAATTGGGGTTAATTGGGTGTTTAATCCAAAAAGGGATGAACAAGGGGTTGTTATAAGGACTAAGTCTGTTCTTGTTGAACAAACAAATGAATCCAAGTCTGCTCAGGCTTGGGTTCCCAAAGAAAACTAATTTGTTTTCTTTATGTGCAGGGCATTCAAAAGCAGGTTAATGATTATGGATATTGGGATAGTGGATGCTCTAGGCACATGACGGGGAAGGAAGATTACTTGACAAACTTTACCCCCATTAAGGATGGTGACAAAGTGTACTTTGGAGGAGGATATGGAACCATTACTGGCAAAGGCACTCTTATCACCAACAATTTGTGTTTTGAGAACGTATTTCTGGTAAAAGAACTTGATTATAATCTGTTAGTGTATCACAAGTTTGTGATAACAAAAATAAGGTTCTTTTCACTGATACTGAATGCTTGGTGTTAAGCAAGGATTTTAAGTTACCTGATGAGAAATTCATTGATTATATAACACCTAGGCATAAGGACATTTATAATGTGAATCTTAATAGAATTAGGATGAATAATAATCTGTCATGTCTATATGCTAAGGCTTCAGTTGATAAGAGTAATCTTTGGCACAGAAGGTTAGGGCACATAAATTTTAAGAACATAAATAGACTTGTGAGACATGTTTTAGTTGATGGTTTGCCTGGAAAGGCTTTCCATAATGACCACTCTTGTGTTGCATGCCTTAAAGGCAAACAACACAAAGTCTCCTTTAAGTCTAAACTTGTGCATTCTAGTTCTAAACCACTTTACTTGATGCATATGGACTTGTTTGGTCCAACTAATATAGAAAGCTTAAATGGTAAATCTTATTGTTTTGTCATAACTGATGATTTTTCTAGATTTACTTGGACTTTCTTTTTGACTTTGAAAAGTGAAACTACTGATGTTTTGATTAACTTTATTACCTAATTAGAGAAAAAGACTGGGAATGAGGTTAAAATTCTTAGAAGTGATAATGGTAGTGAGTTTAGAAATAAGCTGTTAGATGAATTTTGTGCCAAGAAAGGGATTACTAGGCAATTTAGTGTAGCTAGAACCCCACAACAAAATGGGGTGGCTGAAGGAAGAATAGAACTATCATAGAAGCAGCTAGGACAATGTTGGCTGATGCTCACTTTCCCATTGCAATTTGGGCTGAGGCTGTGAATACAGCCTGTTATGTTCAGAATAGGGCACTGATCAACAAAATCCACAATAAGACACCTTATGAGCTATTTTGGAGTAGGAAACCTAATATTGGTTTTCTTAAACCCTTTGGCTGTCATATAGTTGTACTTGATACTAGTGATGCCTTAGGTAAGTTTAGTGCCAAAGGTGATGAAGGCTATTTTATGGGCTATTCAGTGCAGAGTAGAGGATATAGGGTTTACCTTAAGAAAGAAAAACGTATACTTGAAAAGGTACATGTTAGGTTTTTAGAAAGTAAACCTAGTGATCCTGAGAATGGACCAAATTGGTTATTTGATTTGGAACCTTTATCTAGAACCTTGAGTTATATGCCTGTTACTAATCCAGACATTGTGAAGGTGACTTCAAATGTTGTGGAAGAACCAGTTGTTGAAATTTCAGGTATACAGGTTGATGAGGAGGTAGGATCACTGATAGGTGTGTAAACACCCATCCTTTTACCACTTAATTCGGGCTAAAACGAGACCAAAACACGTATTTAATATCATTTGTTTGGAATTATGCGTGGTTTTTGTGTTTATTGTGTTTTCAGAGCCAGCCGGATGAATATTGAAGAAAACATGGGATTGCACGGATTTTACTGAAGAAAAAAGACTCAAGATAAAGTCTATTGTCCAAGAGATGCAAAAGATTTGAAGTCACTGGGCCTATTCGAAGATTTATCGAAGAAAAGGACCAAAGATGGAAGATTTATATAAGTCGAAGAAACTCAAGTCTATTAAACGAAGAAATTAAAAGACGAGTTGAATTTAATCGACGACAAATCCCGAATCAGAATCGAAAACGGAAACTTTTCTGAAAAGACGAAAAGACAAGAAGAACGGGAGAAAGCCCACTCACCAACCAAAGGACAAGGCTATAAATAGCCTTCCCCCTCACACATTTTAGACTAGTTTTTCTTTCTTCCTCCCCACTCTTTCTTCCTGGTTCGTAGAACACCATCACCACTAGGGTGATTGGTGATTTTTATCTTTGTCTTTCCAAATCTTGTAATTTTAATCTTTGTTTCATCTTGTCAAAACATCAATCATTCAATACTAAGTTCTTGTTTAATCTTTCATTTCATCTTGTTCATCATCTTCTTTATCTTCAAGTTTTTAAGTTTTTATTTTTCTTGATTTGATCTTCAAAAGTTGTTTGGATTTGTGTTTTTATTAGTGGGATTTGTTGCTTATATTGTCTAAATGATTTGTGTTTAATTTGGTAAATCCTTTTTAAGTATTTGTCTTGATTTTGATTAAAAGTTGTGTTCCGTGTTCTTCGTTAACTGCTACTGTACCTGGGAATTCAGAACTTCCGAATCAACCAAAAAGTTCCGAATGAAGCCTTCATTCGGAAACTTCCGAACCAAGCATTAGAGTTCCGGATCAAGGCCCCTTCATTCGGAAGTCTCAAACTTCCGAACCAAGAAGAAGTTCCGAACCAGTTATTTCCGAATCAACATTCATTCGGAAAGTTTCGAACCAGTCCTTCATTCGGAAGTTTCAAAACTTCCGAATCAGCAACCTTCATTCGGAAGGTTCCGAATGAGCAAGTTCCGGATGAGTGAATAGTACCTTCCGAATCAGATAGTTCCGAATCAAGGTTTAAAGTTCTTAATCAGTTATTTTTGGGTATTTTAAAGTTACTGTTTTACTGTTGTTGTTTTACTATTTCCCTACTCATATTTCACAATTTACATTTTAACTTTAATTTTAATTTGAACTTTAAATTTTAAACCAAGTCTTAGTTAATTATAATTAAAGTAATTGTTTTTGACTTAAACTTTCATTTCCACTTTTTATTAGATTAGAAAACCCAACCCCTTTGTTTAGTAACCAAGAACAATCATTCCACTTAAGACCTAGATCAATTCGAGAGGATATCGAGAGTAAAATTGAACCTAGCAAAACCCTTGTATCAAATGGCGCCGCTGCCGGCTCTTCTCGTTAAGATCAAAAGTTTTTTGTGAGAACTTGGATTTTGGGATCCGTTCCCCGTGAACGTTACTTTTTCATCACAAATTTTCAAAAACAACTAAAAAATATAAAATTTTCCAAAATCCTAAAAATTAAAAAACAATAAAAACCAAAAATATTTTTGCTTTGTTTTTCTTTGTTCGTTCTTTTGTAGGTGTATGCGCACTCGATCCACGTCTTATCAAGAGCCCGAGCCTCTCGATAACTTAGACATGGCTGGTGTACAAAACAACAATAACATACCACCTCCGAACATCAATAATAACAACAACAATCCGCCTTTCAACAACATGAACAATAACAACAACAATGAGCACCTTCCGGATAATCGCCCAATGATTGAATTGCTGCAAGCTCATGTCGATGGCAACATGGATCCAATTATTATTCCACCAATTGCCGCCAACAATTTCGAGCTAAAGTCAGGCTTTATCCAGATGGTCTCAGCTCAACCGTTCTTGGGACGAATCATTGACGACCCACATGACCATATCAAGAGATTTCTACAACTCACCAACACGGTCAAGTTCAATGGAGTTCCACAAGAAGTGATAAGGTTACAACTTTTTCCCTTTTCTTTAGAGGGACAAGCCCGGCATTGGCTTGCTAAGGAACTGCCACAGAGTATTCTCTCGTGGACGGATTTGGAAACAAAGTTTATCAACTACTTTTTTCCACCCTCTCGTACTACCGCTTTGCGGAATGAGATTATAACTTTTGAACAAAAGTACGACGAGTCATTCAGTGAATCTTGGGATCGCTTTAAAGATCTTTTAAGAAAATGCCCACAACATGGTTTTACCAAAGTTCATCAAATCAATACTTTTTACAATGGTTTAAGCATGAGTGACCAAGATTCACTGAATAGTGCCTCGGGGGGTAATTTATTGGCTAAGACTTCCAATGCTGCTTGGGATATCATTGAGAACAAGTCTCGTGTGCAAACCAAGAGTGTTAGGACCAATGTTGCTAGTGCTAGCACTAATGACAGCGACGAGCGATTAGACAAAATCACCACGCTTCTTGAATCGCTTGTCACCCACACCGTCAGCAACAACAACAGCAACAACGCCAAAAATGCACAAGTGAACGCTGTCAGCCAACCTTGTGAGATATGCGGTGGTCCCCACTCTTACACAACTTGTACCGCCACCCAAGATTACCCTGCTGAGAATGTGAATGCGGCATATGGCACCTACCAACAACCTGCTTATCAAGCTAAACCTCAAGGTGACCGTAACTTGCTTAGCTATCGATCAAACAACTATCTTTCACCACCTGGATTTCCTCCTACCAACCCAAACAAACAACAAAACCCTAACCGCCCTACTCAACAACAACAACAACCTCGACAACCATACATCCCACCTCACAAGCAGCAACAACCGCCTCAACGTAACAATCAAATCTACCAACAACCTGCTTACCAACCACCTGCATACAATGCTCCTCCCAACCAAGCCACCACCGCATTACACCAAGAGGTCGCCACCTATATGAGGACCAATGATGTGATAGTGGGAAATCTCCAAGAGGAAGTGCGTAATTTGAAGGCAGACTTGGTCAAGCAAGGAAATGATTTGAGAGCCGATATGAGAACTACGTTGGATAGCCAAACAAATGATCTGAGGAACATGATGGCTAGTTTCTTCCAAAGTAGTCAACCCTCTTCTTCGGGTACTCTTCCGAGTAACACTGTTGCGAACCCAAGAGGGGAGATGAAAGCAATCACTACTCGAAGTGGTAAAGGTACCAAGGAACCCGAGCTTCCTATACCTCCACCGGTGGTTGTGACTAAGGAGAACGAGTCGCCTGCTCCCATTCCTCATCCTTCTCCTTCCCCAATTTCTCCACCTCTTCTTTCTACCCCTCCTCCACCCGTGGTTGTGAGTGATCCTATTCCTCTAAAGCCTTCCTCTTCTTCCAATATACCTTATCCTTCAAGGTTGAGGAAAGAGAAGCAAAAGAGCAAGGATGATATTCAAGTTTCGAACTTCCTAAAAATGTTCAAGAAACTGAATTTCAATATCTCCTTCGCTGAGGCTCTCGCTCACATGCCCAAGTATGCCAAAATGTTTAAAGATCTTCTGAGCGACAAGGAAAAGCTCCTCGATATTGCCAACACCCAACTTAATGAGAACTGCTCTGCAGTGCTCTTAAGGAAATTGCCAATCAAGCTTGGTGATCCGGGTCGTTTTCTTATCCCTTGCAATTTCCCGGGAGTAGAGAATTGCATGGCCCTAGCCGATCTAGGTGCCAGTATTAATCTCATGCCTCTAAGTGTTTGGAAGCAATTATCTCTCCCAGAGCTAGTCCCCACTAAAATGACTTTGGATATGGCCAACCGTACGGTTGCTTATCCAGTGGGGATAGCCGAAGATGTCATTGTGGGAGTCGACAAATTCACCTTCCCTGCTGATTTTGTTGTCGTCGACTACGAGATGGACCCTCGTGTACCACTGATTGTTGGTCGTCCATTCCTTAGGACCGGTCGCACTCTTATTGATGTTGAAGCCGGAGAGCTTATCATGAGAGTGGGTGACGACAAAGTAGTCTTCAACATGGGAAAGTTGTCTAAACAACCTTTTTCATATGAGAGCGTTAATTGTATTGACGTTCTTGATGAGGCTTGTGAAGAACACTTTAATGATGCTTGCAAAAGTATCCCTACCTCTCTTCCCACTGTTGAGACCGTGTCCTCCATCGATTCATCGTTGTCTCTATTTGGAGATAGTGATTTATTCTGGAACAATCTTGAAGATACCATGGGAGATGCGAATTCAGCTACTAATGATTCTCCCACCGAGGGGGATGAAGACATAAGTTTCTTTGACAATCTTCTCACCGAAGACAATCCTTCGCCTCCATCTCCCACGGTTATTGCTATCGATGCCACGACTTCGAAAACGCCTTCCGTCGAAAATCCTCCGGATTTGGAACTTAAGGAGTTGCCGCCACATCTCGAATACGTGTTCCTTGACGACAACAAGAAGTCGCCCGTCATTATTGCAAAGGATTTGAAAGATGAAGAGAAGACTCGCCTCGTTGCCGTGCTGAAAGCTCATAAGACGGCTATTGCTTGGAAAATCTCGGATATTCGTGGAATTGATCCTCACTTCTGCACGCACAAAATTCTCATGGAGGACGACTATAAGCCCACTATTCAAAGCCAACGAAGGGTGAATCCAAAAATACATGAAGTCATCAAAACAGAGGTTATCAAACTTCTTGATGCGGGTATGATTTACCCTATTTCGGATTCCCCGTGGGTTAGTCCAATCCATTGTGTGCCCAAGAAGGGCGGAATAACCGTTGTTCCCAATGAACACAACGAGTTGATTCCCACTCGTCTCGTTACTGGGTGGAGAGTTTGTATAGACTACCACAAACTCAATGATGCCACGAGAAAGGATCATTTCCCTCTACCTTTCATGGACCAAATGCTTGAACGATTAGCTGGTAATGAATATTACTGCTTTCTTGATGGTTTCTCGGGTTATTTTCAAATACCCATCGATCCCCAAGACCAAGAGAAGACTACATTCACTTGTCCCTATGGCACTTTCGCTTACAAAAGAATGCCTTTTGGCTTATGTAATGCGCCCGGGACTTTCCAAAGGTGCATGTTAGCTATCTTCCATGACATGGTTGAACAAACCATGGAAGTCTTCATGGATGATTTCTCGATCTTCGGGGATTCCTTCTCTGCTTGCCTTGCCAATTTAGAACGTATGCTAAAGCGGTGCGAAGACACTCGCCTTGTTCTAAATTGGGAAAAATGCCATTTTATGGTAAAAGAAGGCGTCGTGCTTGGACATAAGATTTCAAAAGCCGGTCTTGAAGTAGACCGTGCTAAAGTTGATGTTATAGCAAAATTGCCTCCACCTTCAACTGTGAAGGGTGTGAGAAGTTTCTTGGGTCATGCGGGCTTTTACCGTCGATTCATCAAAGATTTTTCGCAAATCGCTCGCCCGATGACCCACCTCTTGGAAAAAGATACTCCTTTTATCTTCTCCAAAGAGTGCCTTGAAGCCTTCAACTCGCTTAAGGATAAGCTAACTAAGGCACCCGTCTTGGTTACCCCTAATTGGGAGCTTCCTTTTGAGTTGATGTGCGATGCTAGCGATTTTGCTATTGGAGCGGTTCTTGGACAAAGAGTGAACAAACACTTCCAACCGATCCATTACGCTAGCAAGACAATGACTGGGGCACAATTGCATTATACGACAACCGAAAAAGAGCTTTTAGCTGTTGTCTATGCTTTTGAAAAGTTTCGCCCCTATCTTGTCCTTTCCACCACCATCGTGTATACCGATCATTCCGCGTTGAAGTACTTGTTGACAAAGCAAGATTCCAAACCAAGACTTCTTCGCTGGGTTTTGCTGCTCCAGGAATTTAAAATCGACATCCGCGATAAAAAAGGAGCAGAAAACCTAGCCGCGAACCATCTTAGTAGACTTGAGGATCCTTACCAAGGGGATCATCCGACCAAAGAAATCAATGATTCTTTTCCCTTGGAGACCTTAATGTCTATAAACTCGAAGCCGAATGAAACCCCGTGGTTTGCGGACTTTGCAAACTACTTGGCGGGTGGAATTCTCAAGGAAGGGTTGACGTCCCAGCAAAAGAAGAAGTTCTTTACTGACATCAAGACTTACTTTTGGGACGACCCTTACCTATTCAAACAATGTGCTGATTTGATAATTCGCCGATGTGTTGATGGACCGGCAGCGTCGGACATCCTTGATGCTTGCCACAAAGGACCCACCGGTGGTCACTTTGGTCCCAACTACACCGCTAAAAAAGTGTTTGATTCGGGATTTTATTGGCCCTCCATATACCGTGACGCTCACGATATGGTCAAACGATGTGATGTTTGCCAAAAGCAAGGCAAGATCACACATAAAGACGAGATGCCTCAGAATTTTATTCAAGAATGTGAAATTTTTGATGTTTGGGGTATCGACTTTATGGGGCCATTCCCTTCGTCTAAAGGAAACAAATACATCCTTGTAGCCGTTGACTACGTTTCAAAGTGGGTTGAAGCCAAAGCTTTGCCTACTAATGACGCAAGGGTGGTTTGTAACTTTTTGAAAGCTCTTTTCGCTAGATTCGGTATGCCTCGCGCCATTATTAGTGATCGTGGGACTCATTTCTGCAATGACCAATTTGCTCGAGTCATGGCTAAGTACGGTGTAAATCATCGTCTTTCCACAGCCTACCACCCACAAACTAATGGCCAGGCTGAAATATCCAACCGAGGGCTGAAGCGAATTCTTGAAAGGACTGTGGGAGAGCATCGTGCCTCATGGGCTGATAAATTGGATGATGCTTTGTGGGCTTTCCGTACTGCTTACAAGACCCCGATCGGCTGTACGCCTTATCGTCTTGTGTACGGGAAAGCATGCCACCTCCCCATTGAGTTGGAGCACAAGGCTTATTGGGCCTTGAAGTGGGCTAATTTTGATATAAACAAAGCCGGTGACCTACGCAAGATCCAACTCAATGAGCTGAATGAACTCCGTAATGAGGCCTATGAAAATTCTTTGATCTATAAGGAACGAACTAAGCTCATTCACGACTCCAAGATCAAAAACCGAGAGTTCCATGTTGGAGACAAAGTCTTACTTTTCAACTCTCGGTTGAAGATCTTTTCGGGAAAGCTCAAATCTCGTTGGTCCGACCCATTCACCATTGCCAAAATTTTTCCATATGGTACTCTCGAGCTTGCTCAACCTGATGGACCAAATTTTAAGGTGAATGGCCAACGAGTGAAGTTGTACTTTGGTGAGGACACCTCTAAGGAGGTGATTCCTTCCCTCACCACGTTCCCCATGAACTAATTTTGGGTCGAGTCAGGCTCGTGACTCGGTTATCAAAAACAAGCGCTCCTCGGAAGGCAGCCCGAGTATCTATCCTTTTATATTTTAATCCCCTAAGTATAGGGGGGACTTCTATATGTGCTTGTCTTTGCATGGTGGTGTGATTACAGGGATAAGTGCACTCTTGGAATCTTTGAAGAACCGCGCTCCCGTGTTTATCCGAAATCCGGTTCTATCTCTCAACTATCGTGATTCAATTTTCTTCATACTCACATTTGAAATTGATCACTTTAGTCGTCTCTTCCTTAACTTGAGTTAACCAACGTGCACAATGTCATAAGTGTAGGAGAACCTTTTCCCAAATGCTTACACATTGAGGACAATGTTTATCTTAAGTGTAGGGGGGACTTCTATCGAAGTTTTAAGTGGACTTTTCCATGAAAATGCCTTCAAGTAACCGAAAAATCCTATTTTTCAACATTTTTCAAATTTTTTATTAACTTTGGCCATTTAGTTGTAATTTTTAAATTTTTATCGTTGCTTTCATATGTATATATCCCGCAATAAAGTCAAATATTAATAAAGTGGTGTAGCTAGTTTAGAAGTCTTTGACATATTAGGCCCGTTGCGTTTATTTTGACTCAACCCGAATAGACTTATCCAAGTTTATTCTAGCTAGTATCCTTAACCATGTAGACCTTAATTGGTTTATTAGGCTAAGTATCCACGAGTCTCATTACTTAAGATTTTAAATTGTGGAGGACGAGAAATGATAAAGTCAATTATAAGTCGGTATTCTTGCGCAAGCTCACTTGGTGTAATTATTTGCCTATTCTCCCATCACTTGCTAATAATTTATCTGCAATAAGTAAGGTCTTACGATTTGAAAAGTTACTTAGCTTCTAGCCCAAGATCGTTTAAAAGTTACTCGGTAATGATAAGAGTTCATAGCCAAGGCATAACTTATGAAGCGGGGCGCGAAGATTGGCGAGTCCGAAAAGGCCCTAACAAGGCATGAGGATTCAATTTTATTGCTGAAGATCCAAAGTGATGTGAAAAGCATTATTCCTAAAGTCAATATGAAGGATCAAGACTCATGACAAAAAGCAATCAACTCCCATAAAGATCATGGAGAAGTCTATCCGAAAAGACCCTAACAAGGTATGAGGATAAATAGATCCAAGTCCGAAAAGGAGGCGGATCGTTGTATCTCAAAATCCCAATTAGAGATTGAAGAAATAATCATGAAGTCGTGGTCAACAAAGTTGGAGTACCCCTCAAAAGTCTCCAAGCGAAGAAACTCTATTATGATGAGAAGACCATTATCTCAAGAACGTCTCTCGAAGATATGAAGTATGAAGTACATGCCAAATATCGGCCCGAGAAAGGTCTCAAATCGTGAACCAAGTTATGCCAAGATATGAACTTTTTGATATCCCGAGAAGCAGTTTTAAGAGATTTTGTCCTTTAGCTAACTATTGATCAAATCGTCTTACTTTGCTTTCAGCCCTAATAAACTATCGAAATGAGTCCAAAAATGCATCTTCATGATCATTCTAAGACAAAAATAAAATATAAGAGATACACCTAGGAATAAGGGAGTTTAAGCATTTAATTAAGCCATGTGTGTAAGTGTTTGAATTGCTAACTTATAATAACAATGATCTCGTTTTTAAGCTTAGTTTGGGGAACGTGAAACTTGAGGGTGATAAATCCTCGCAGCACCAAAGCCCTAATGTAAGTCATCGATTTCTTTGCAAGTTATTTCCATGTAGCTATTTTCAAGTGAAAATGGTTTTCTATCCATTTGTTATCTTTGAAGTTTTATTTCTTTAATTTTTGTTTAGAAGAATTTAAATAAGGCCAAGGTTGATTAATTATGAGAAAAGTGTAAACTTGCTTTATCACTAAGCATTGCATGAGGGCATGGCAATGGTTAAGTGTAGGGGATTTGATAGGTGTGTAAACACCCATCCTTTTACCACTTAATTCGGGCTAAAACGAGACCAAAACACGTATTTAATATCATTTGTTTGGAATTATGCGTGGTTTTTGTGTTTATTGTGTTTTCAGAGCCAGCCGGATGAATATTGAAGAAAACATGGGATTGCACGGATTTTACTGAAGAAAAAAGACTCAAGATAAAGTCTATTGTCCAAGAGATGCAAAAGATTTGAAGTCACTGGGCCTATTCGAAGATTTATCGAAGAAAAGGACCAAAGATGGAAGATTTATATAAGTCGAAGAAACTCAAGTCTATTAAACGAAGAAATTAAAAGACGAGTTGAATTTAATCGACGACAAATCCCGAATCAGAATCGAAAACGGAAACTTTTCTGAAAAGACGAAAAGACAAGAAGAACTGGAGAAAGCCCACTCACCAACCAAAGGACAAGGCTATAAATAGCCTTCCCCCTCACACATTTTAGACTATTTTTTCTTTCTTCCTCCCCACTCTTTCTTCCTGGTTCGTAGAACACCATCACCACTAGGGTGATTGGTGATTTTTATCTTTGTCTTTCCAAATCTTGTAATTTTAATCTTTGTTTCATCTTGTCAAAACATCAATCATTCAATACTAAGTTCTTGTTTAATCTTTCATTTCATCTTGTTCATCATCTTCTTTATCTTCAAGTTTTTAAGTTTTTATTTTTCTTGATTTGATCGTCAAAAGTTGTTTGGATTTGTGTTTTTATTAGTGGGATTTGTTGCTTATATTGTCTAAATGATTTGTGTTTAATTTGGTAAATCCTTTTTAAGTATTTGTCTTGATTTTGATTAAAAGTTGTGTTCCGTGTTCTTCGTTAACTGCTACTGTACCTGGGAATTCAGAACTTCCGAATCAACCAAAAAGTTCCGAATGAAGCCTTCATTCGGAAACTTCCGAACCAAGCATTAGAGTTCCGGATCAAGGCCCCTTCATTCGGAAGTCTCAAACTTCCGAACCAAGAAGAAGTTCCGAACCAGTTATTTCCGAATCAACATTCATTCGGAAAGTTCCGAACCAGTCCTTCATTCGGAAGTTTCAAAACTTCCGAATCAGCAACCTTCATTCGGAAGGTTCCGAATGAGCAAGTTCCGGATGAGTGAATAGTACCTTCCGAATCAGATAGTTCCGAATCAAGGTTTAAAGTTCTTAATCAGTTATTTTTGGGTATTTTAAAGTTACTGTTTTACTGTTGTTGTTTTACTATTTCCCTACTCATATTTCACAATTTACATTTTAACTTTAATTTTAATTTGAACTTTAAATTTTAAACCAAGTCTTAGTTAATTATAATTAAAGTAATTGTTTTTGACTTAAACTTTCATTTCCACTTTTTATTAGATTAGAAAACCCAACCCCTTTGTTTAGTAACCAAGAACAATCATTCCACTTAAGACCTAGATCAATTCGAGAGGATATCGAGAGTAAAATTGAACCTAGCAAAACCCTTGTATCAATCACATGCAGACAAATCAACACCCATACTTGAGTATGTTACCATTCCTATATGGACAGATGCATTTGCTGCTGCTGCTGGAAAGGAAAAAGGTGGTCCATAAGAAACACCAGTTGATGAAAACATGCATGAATCTTCAAGCGATGACAAAGGAAAATCTGGCGCTGACAAGACGAATTCAGGCGTTGATGGCTCAAACTTTGACAACCATAATTCAGGCGTTGACAACTCTTTTGACCATCTGTTCTCTTCCAATGTTTTTGAACAAGGTGAACCTTCAATAGTACATGAAAAGGTTCATTCAGGTGATGATGGATGAGACTTTGAAGATGATATTGGCAATTTGGAGACTGAACTTGAAGACAACACAATTATTGAAGGAGGAGTACTTACATCTACTATTAAGAATCATCCTTCTTCTCTAATTATTGGTGATGTGTGTTGGGAATAAATTAAGGCCAGATCACTTGAGCGCTGACAAGAACAATTCAGGCGTTGACAAGAACAAAACAAGCGTTGACAGCTCAAGCGTTGACAAGTTAAAGTCAAGCGTTGACACATTGAAGACAAGCACTGATGGAAGATATAATCTACACGTTTATTATATTCTAGAATACTTCTAGTAAGGATAGAAACGACAATGTATTTTCTATGTTTATCTTTACCTAGAATAGCTGATACGTAGATTATTGTACAAGGCTTCTTGTATCTATAAAAGAAGGCCTTTAGGTTAATGTTTGATATAAGTTTTATATAAGTTTTCGTTCGTAAACATCTTTCATTGTAAGCAAGTTCGACATTGATAATCAAAGTGAAAGTTTGTTTACATCTTGTGTATTCTTGTTTAAGTGTTAAATTCCGCATAACACTTAGATTCATAAAGCATATACAAAGGTTTCTCTACGTGTATTACTTGATCTAATCTCGTATACACAAAGCTAATCGATCTAAGTTTGGGATCAACAAGTGGTATCAGAGCTTGTTGAGGAACTTTTGATCTTTAAAGAACCTCATACACGTCCTCCTTCAATGTTTGAGTCCCAAATGTACTGCACACAATGAGATCAATAGATCCATTGCCAGTGCTATTGTGTGCATTGCAACATGGCAAAAATATAACTATTCTAAAATGATTTTTGAGGGGATGTGTAAAAACAAGGGGACAAAAATGACTTTATCTTATCCCCGTTTTCTGCAAATGATTTTTGATGATCAAGGTTACTGCTCAAGGGATCACAATGATTTTTATAAGATCCCTGAGCAAAAGAAAGCTATTTTTATGAAGATGGATTCACCACCCCATAGAGACTTACCTTTAACTCCAGCCATGCTTGCTGTTATTGCAGCAGCACAACCCCAACCAGACCCCCAACCTCACATTGACCCTCAACCACAACTTGAACCCATTCCTGAACCTTTACCTTCACCTGAACACATGCAACTTGACCAAGAACCCTTTGACGCTGACACATCAAATGTTGGCGTTGATGTGCCTATTTCCAACGCTGACACACAACCTTCACAATCCCAAACACCCCTTAACCAACCCACATCTACCCATTCTTCTACACCATCTTCCACACCCCCTGAATATAGGTTGATGAAACGCAAAAGGACTACTAGAGTGTTCTCCTCTGGTGGTCCTAGCCATGAAGCAGAGAGAACCACCACCACAAGTGTGGCTGGTGACTTGGATGAGGCTGGGACTATTGGTTTTGGCTTAGATGTTGGCCAAGGCAGTCCCACCATCATTAAGTCCTCATCCTTGCCCAATGAATCTGACTTGGGAGGTCAAATCCCCATTTAGACGAGGGCAGACTGGAACCAATGACTCTTTTGGAATTGACGGCAGTCTGCATTAGCTTGCAAAAGCAAAATGCAGACTTAGTACAAATTGTCAGCTCACAAGGCCTTGAACTCAAGCAATTGAGGGAGAGGATTGTTGTTTTGGAAAGTGATCGTGCTAGGAGGGGTATGGAGGAGTCTTCCAAAGGGGAGGAAGATCAAAGAAATCTGAGTGATAAGGGCAGCCAGGATGGTCAATCAATAGATGTTGCTGAAGCCCTTACAACTTTGAAGGAACAAACAGGTTTTGATACGTCCTTAATCTCTCCCACCAATCTAAATTTATCATTTACAGCTATGTTGAGAGAGGTTACACAAGGCGCTGAGGGAAAATATTTGAGCGTTGACAAGGCAAATTTGGACGCTGATAGAAGTATTTTGGGCGCTGATAGGATAAATTTAGGCGTTGACAGACCTGCACATAAAGGTGATGTATCCCAGTCATCATCTATCATCAAGGAGGTTTCTACTCAGGTATTACCATCTACCTTACCAACCATTGCACCATCAGATAAGGGTAAGGGTAAAATGGTAGAAGAGATTGTTCCAAAGGATGCAGCCTAGGTTGAATTTGATAGAAGATTGGCTGAACAAATAATGGAACAAGATGAAAAGGAGAAGTCACCATTTGTTGTGACATCAGAAGAAGAAAGTGATGAAGCTAGCTCAGACTCAAGTGTAATGATTATAGAACCTGAAAGGCTTGAGTATGGAGATGAGTTGGCCAAAGAGAAGCTGAGAGAGTTGAAATTGCAGGTTGACTTTGACATGCAAGAGGTGGTTCAAATGTACAATTCTTGGGAAGAAAGCTGCATGGATAATCCAGACTTGACCATTTCAGATCAAATATGGGGTTTGGAGCTTCTTCTTAGAGTTTAGAAGGATTGTAAGGTGATTTTGAAACACAAGGCAAGCAATATTCTCTCAGAGTTAAAAAGGGATAGAAGGGAGCTCTACTTTATGTTGCTCAGATGTCATGGAGTTGGATGGATATATCAGAAGTTGAAGGCTTTGACATTTGATGAGTTGGAAAACAGGGCTTATCCCATTTGGGTGAGAGTGCAGGAAGCAAACACTCTCAGGCTTCTTTCAGATGAAAGAAAGGAGCAACTTGCAGAAGAAATGGAAATCAAGAAAGCTATGATGATTCCCAGGCCAGTGAAGAAGGGATTTAAATTTGAGTTTCCAAAAGATATGGATCCACTATATCCAAGTGAAGCAGTTATTAGAAAGAGCCTTAAGCTCTCCCCATTAGAAGCTTCAGATTTGGTGCAAGTGTTACCATTAGATTCCAGGAACCCAATTGTGAGTTATGAGGAAGATGAATGTAGGTTCTGGAAGATTGGCAGATTTGGCAAGGAGGTACACACTTTTACCACTCTCATATCTTTGTTTGCAAGTTGTGATAGAGAAGACTTGGTGGACCTTTGGAGGTTGCTGGAGACCAAGTATGAGGCTGAAGCACCAACTTCAGCTAATGGAATAAAACTTTGGACCACATTCAAAAGAATGTGTGGGACAAAAGAGGAAGATCCTGCAATTTGGAAGGATCTTGAAGATGACCTCAGTGGTCTTCAATGGAGGTTATATTCAGCTGCTGGTGTATACCATTTGAGTTCTACAAAGTTTGCTGAGTATCTACTTGTGGATGCTCAGTATTTCATATCCAAGGCTGTTTTGGAAAAGATGAAGGACACTCAGCTGGAAATAGATTATTCAAGTGACGTGGCAAAAGATTTGATCAGATTTATTCATTTCCAATATGAGAAGGTTTGTCAGACTCCTCCAAGTCCTTAACATATTCAGAAACTTGATCATAAGAGTGGATATCAAGTTTAGGGGAGGATTGTTGGGAATAAATTAAGGCCAGATCACTTGAGCGCTGACAAGAACAATTCAGGCGTTGACAAGAACAAAACAAGCGCTGACAGCTCAAGCGTTGACAAGTTAAAGTCAAACGTTGACACATTGAAGACAAGCACTGATGGAAGATATAATCTACACGTTTATTATATTCTAGAATACTTCTAGTAAGGATAGAAATGACAATGTATTTTCTATGTTTATCTTTACCTAGAATAGCTGATACGTAGATTATTGTACAAGGCTTCTTGTATCTATAAAAGAAGGCCTTTAGGTTAATGTTTGATATAAGTTTTATATAAGTTTTTGTTCGTAAACATCTTTCATTGTAAGCAAGTTCGACATTGATAATCAAAGTGAAAGTTTGTTTACATCTTGTGTGTTCTTGTTTAAGTGTTAAATTCCGCATAACACTTAGATTCATAAAGCATATACAAAGGTTTCTCTACGTGTATTACTTGATCTAATCTCGTATACACAAAGCTAATCGATCTAAGTTTGGGATCAACAATGTGATGTCTCCTGTACAAACTAGAAGGTCTCATCAGAATCATAGAAGATTTATTGCCAATATCCACAAGAAGGTTGATATCCCTCTTGTTCAGGCCTGTTTGTTTGCTTGTTTTCTATCACAACAGGAACCCAAGAAGATATTTGATGCTCTCAAAGAACCAAGTTGGGTAGAAGCAATGCAAGATGAGCTTCACCAATTTGCTATTCAAGATGTTTGGGAGCTAGTTGATTATCCCAGGTATGTTACACTTATAGGGACAAGATGGGTTCTTAGAAACAAAAAGGATGAGAGAGGGATTGTGGTAAAAAACAAGGCACGTTTAGTTGCTCAAGGCTATACACAAGAGGAAGGGATAGACTATGAAGAGGTTTTTGCACCTGTTGCAAGAATTGAAGCAATAAGGATTTTCCTAGCCTATGCCTCTTGCATGGGCTTCACGGTTTATCAAATAGATGTTAAGAGTGTTTTTCTTTATGGCACAATTGCAGAAGAGGTTTATGTTATGCAGCCTCCTGGTTTTGAAGATTCTGAACATCCAGAAAATGTGTATAGAGTGAAGAAAGCAATGTATGGACTTCATCAAGCCTAAGAGCATGGTATGGCACATTTTCCACCTATCTGGTGGAAAATGGATTCAAGAGGGGCACCATAGATCAGACTTTGTTTACCAAGAAGACTGGAAAGGACTTCTTACTAGTTCAAGTCTATGTGGATGATATCATTTTTGGCTCTTCAAGTCCAAAGATGAGTAAAGACTTTTCCAATCTCATGACAGACAAGTTCAAGATGAGTGCAATGGGAGAGATGAACTTCTTTCTAGGGTTACAAGTTCAGTAGAAAGAAGATGGTATCTTCATCTCTCAAGACAAATATGTAGTAGAGATCTTGAACAAGTTTGGCTTTTCTCCACATGAAAAACGGGCTAGCACACCCATGGATAGGGAACACCCTTGGGGAAAGATTGGAGATGGAAAAGAGGTGGATTTCAGGCATTATAGGTCAATGATTGGATCATTGATGTATCTTACAGCTTCTAGACCTGATATTATGTTTGCTATGTGTGCATGTGCACGCCATCAAGTGACTCCCAAAGAGTGTCATCTTCATGCTATCAAGATAATTTTTAGTACCTTAGGTGCTATCCCACCTTGGGATTATGGTATCTAAAGGATTCTCCATTGGATCTTATTGCTTATTCAGACAGTGATTATGAGGGTGACAAGTTTGATAGAAAATCCGTAACTGGTGGATGCCAATTTCTTGGGAGTAGGTTGATATCTTGGCAATGCAAGAAACAAACAGTGGTGGCCAACTCTACAACTGAAGTAGAATATGTAGCTGCAGCTGCTTGTTGTGGACAATTCTTATGGATTCAGAACTAGCTGTTGGTTTATGGGTATAATTTCATGCATACTAAGATTTTTGTAGACAATAACAGTACTTTATGTATTATTAAAAAATCCTGTACATCATTCTAAAACAAAACACATAGAAATTAGACATCATTTTATAAGAGATTGTTTTGAAAAAGGTTTAATACAACCAGATAGGGTTGACACAGAAGAAAATGTGGCTGATTTATTAACTAAACCTTTTGATACTGGGAGATTTCAATACTTGGTAAAAAGCATTGGAATGATCAATCTTACCTAATATGTGTTTTTGGAACTTATTGTAAAAGTATGTACATGATATGCATTGTTATTTGTCTTTGTACAAAATTAGGTTTTCCACTTTATTTATCTAACGCTGACAAAGGTTATTTTAACGCTGATAAGTGTTAAACTGACGTTGACATCAATATGTTAGTTTTGTGGTTTTTGATCTAATTATGCAGGCATTGTTAGCATTGTACAAATGGATACAGAGTTGCTTATGGATCCTTGGATCTTACTTGGAGCATGTTCAAGTTTATGGATGATGGTTGGAATATTTATATTCCTATCTTGACATAAATTTTTATTGCATGTATTTTATTTGGCAACTTGTATATCTTATTTTAAGGGGAGGTTTAGGAAACCTTTAGGAATTTTTGGGTATTCATATAATACTCTTATCACAACTCTAGATTGTGTCCACTGGTGAGTACGAGTTAGTTTACTAAATCGTGAGGCACTATAGCATGAAAAGTTGATATACTTTGCACGCTGCCAAGACTTTTTGACCTAGAATTGGATGTGGTCTGTTAGGCGACTTGGGTATGATTTTATTGGGCTTACCTGCGAAGTTACAAAGGATTTTATAAGATAACTTCATTGTTAAGAATTTTGGTTAGCAATGGACACTTGAGGACAATTATGTCTATCTTGCTTAAGAAAGTATGCATGATTGGACAGTGCTTGCCACCCTATGGTAATTTTCAGTCTATAGGTTATCTTCACTAGGATAAATTACTTTGTTAAGGTCCTTTTTCTTTTTTATTATTTTTATTTTTGGACGCTGACAGTTTTATTTCCAAACGTTGTTAGGACCAATTTTGACGTTGACATGGCAAATTCCAAGGTTGACAAGAATATAGCCGTTGGGCGTTGATGCGTTATTTTTTTACCGTTGATAAACATTAGGTCCTACCCAGTTGTTATTTTTGACGAAAATTTGGGCCGTAATTTTAGGAGTTGGTAACTTTTTATTAATGCACAAGATAAGTTATATATTTTCAAGATTTTAATCATTATATTTTGAAAATAACTGCCTCATCTTTGACCAATCACATGTTTTCACCTTCCTATATCTGGCTCATTATTTTGAAACAGGGTAACTGTTTATTTTTGTCTAACTAAATTTTCACACACATTCATCTTTCATAACATTTATCACAGCTTTCTACATCAATGTCGCCTAAGTTTAAACCAAGTGAGTTGGAATTGGGATTCAGAAGTCAGCACAACATGGTTTCCTATTTAGAGGCTGGCAATACTCTATTTCCCCGATATACTCAGATGGTGGAGTATTTAAATGCATCCCCCATAAGGTATTCACTTTCTCATGCTTCTCTTATCCCTGTCACTCATATTAAACAGTTTTGGAATACTGTCACTTCCTCAATAGTTAATAATGTGACTAAATTGACTGCTACAGTCCATGGGCTTCCATGGGTGGTTATTGAAGCCTTGGTTCGCCAGGCTTTGCATCTTAATGATGCAGACGGTATAACCACCCTACCCATTGATGAGCTAGCACAAGGCCTTCAAGCTTTGGGTTATCCTTTCCCTGAAGAGGGAACTTTAAACAAATATTCAAAACAGGAATTTCCCCCAGCTTGAAAGTACTTGATACATGTCATTCTTCAATGTTTGAGTCCCAAATGTATTGCACACAATGAAATTAGCAGATCAATTGGGAGTGCCATTGTGTGTATTGCTACTGGGCAAAAATATAATTTTTCTAAAATGATTTTTCATGGCATGTGTCATAACAAGGGTAGCAAGATGACTCTTGCTTACCCAAGATTTTTGCAAATGGTGTTTGATGAACAACGATATTGCACTAGGGATCACAATGATTTTTATAAGATCCCTGTGCAAAATAAAGCAATTTTTGGAAAGATGAATACACCACCAAACAGAGACTTACCCCTTACCCAAGCCATGCTTGCTATTATTACAGCAGCACAACCTCAACCAGACCCACTACCACAACCAGACCCATTACCTGAACCATCACCATCACCATCACCCCAACATATGGCAATTGACCAAGATCCCTTCAACGCTGACACGTTAAATGTTGGCGTTGACATTCCAAATCCAGACGCTGATACACTTTTACAACAAACCCAAACACCCCTTAACCTTCAAACTAAAACCCAATCTACATCATCTTCTACACCCTAGACTTTAGGATGGGAAAACGCCAAAGGACTACTAGAGTGTTCTCCTCTAGTGGTCATAGCCATGTTGCAGAGAGAATCACCACCACAAGTGTGGTTGGTGACATGAGTGGGGTTAGGACTATTGGTACTAGCTTAGATGCAGGCCAAGCCAGTCCTAACATCATTAAGACCCCATCCATGCCCCATGACTCTACTTTGGGAAGTCAAATTCCCATTCTAGAGGAGGGCAGATTGGAACCCTAAACATTGTTGGAATTGACGGCTGTCTGCATTAGCTTGCAAAAGCAAAATGCAGACCTTGTACATATTGTCTCTACACAAGGCCTTGAACTCAAGCAATTGAGGGAGAGGATTGTTATTGATTGTGGTAAAGTACACCTTTTAGAAAAAGGCGTAAAAGCGGAAAGTATTAAACAAACGACTTAAGAAAATCAAGTGTTAATGACCCAATTAAGTTCGTTTCCCAAGGAGGTATATGTGTGTGATTAAGATGTAAATATTTTGGATCAATATTTGAGAAAGAAGGGGATGAGAAAATAGAATGAGAGATACGTGAAAATTATTAGTATGACGACTAAATTAAAAACCGTAAAAAGTGCCAAAATAAAAAATTAATTCCAAAAATTACCAACAAATTACCAAAAATCAAGTTAAATAAACTAAGATTTTACAAATGATCAAAACTTTTTCAAACCTTTTAATTAATTAATTAATAATTTTTAAATGCTAATTAAAGCCCTAAAAATCCAATTAATTATCAAAAAGCCCAAATAAAGATTTTTCACTTTATAAACCTCTTAAATGACTTAAAAAGACTAAAAACTATTTTTATAAAATTTTAAAGTAATTAAAACTATTTAAAATGATTGAAAACTATTAAAACCTTAAAATAATTCTAAAAATTAAGAAAATGACGATAAAATTAATCTAAGAGTTGCAAAAATCCTATTTTAATGTATTAGACCTAAGAAAAATATAAAAAGTGCAAAAATGTGAAAATTGAAATTTAATAATAAAATAATATTAAAATAATATTAAAAATCCAAAAATTATAAAAAATTCTAAAAACTTGCAAACTAGTTTATTTTAACCTAAATAAACAGAAAATGAAAGTGAAATTACCAAAATACCCCTAATGGGCTAAAAACTAAAACAGTCCACTTAAATGGGCTTTTTGGCCCAAAAATTCCAACAAGGCCCAAAAGACTTGAAAAAAGACCTATCTGATTCAAAATTTGATTCTAAAGACAAAAGTCTGAAGGCCCAAAAGCTGGTTTTGAGCTTATCACAACTTAATGGTATAACAGCTTATCCTTATTGGGCCAATAAGCCCATTAAGCAATAAGCCAATGCCATAAGCTCATATTTGACACACAACCTTATTTTGAGATGCCTAAGGGATCTGTGAAAAGAAATTTTGAAAAAGCTAACCCGATAAGCCAGAAATAAGCAAAGTAGAATTTCACTAAAAGACAAAATAGTCGGGTTGGAGTTCTAGACCACCTCAGACCTTGAAATAAGTTGCAAAAGACTCTAAATGACTTAATTAAGACAAATAAACAAAAAAAGTTCAATAAGCCAAGCCAAATAAGCTAGAACAGCTTATTGATAAGCACAAGGTGAAATAACACTAGCAGCGGCTAGCAGCAAGGGAAAGGAGTTCCCACTGCTTTGACCATTTGACTTGCTTTTTTAGAGAGATCAAGTTGGATTAAATGGAAAACAAAGGCACCCTTGTAATCAGTGGATCACAATGAGTCAATATCAATCAACAAATCACAATTTGGTTCACTTTATAAGCAGATAATAAGAAAACAGTCTACATATATGATATAGACCTGACAAATAAGCAGTTATAAATTAAAAAGCAGTTTTAGCATGAATAAGCCAGCAAAATTGAGCCATATGCATACACAAGATATAATAAAGTCCAATAAGCACAAATAAACTTGTTTCAAACACTAGATCAAAGTAAATAAGCAGATTCAAGCATAAACAGTTACTAATGAATAAGGCACTTTTTCAAAACCCTTTTGCTGATCTATTTGACCACCAATCCAATTTCAAGCACTCAAATCCCTTTCCCTGGTTATGTTAACAATAATTTAGCACTTGTTAACCCTAGTCTACCCTTAGATCTAGGTGTCCCCAAAATTTTAGCCAAAATTTCCAAGTAAAACTGATTTTATAGACCCTTGATTGATTTAGGTGTTTAGACCCTCAAAACTTGCAGATAAGTAACCCAATACACCAGATAAACAAATACCAACAATAAGAAACCACAAACAACCACTCAAGTTGTCTTAAATCTTGATAAATCAGTTAACCCAAACACCCTTTTGGAATCTGATTTCTCAGATTTTCAAAGGATTGTTGTGTTTTAACCCTCAATCCAAGATCAAAAGAACCTAGTAACAACAATTCAACCCTCAGAAACACAAATCAACCACAAATTCACAAATTCACAGACCAAAATCCAAAATCACATAAATCATGCAATATTTTTAGAAAAGTAAAAGAGATAAGAGATGCAAACCTCCAAAATGTACATCTACACTTTGGAATGTTTGTGCTGAAGTGCTAGCAAGAACAAGCACCAGCTTCCAATAGCTGCTAAGAACAACAAACCAAAAAAGTTAACCAAAACAGATTATCCTTTGATTTTTGAAAACAAGTGTAAATGGAACTCAGATCTTAGCTATTCAAACACCAAACTTTTATAAAACTCAAAAGAGAATTTAGAATATTCAGAAAATAAACTTTTATTTCATAAAAAGGAATTACAAAGAAAATAGCTAAAATCTAGAACAAAGGCCTCACCACAGGTTGGGGGACCTTTTATAGGCAATAATAGACGATTCTAGATGAAAAATATATGAAAACCCTAGCTAGAAAATCCCTAGAATACCCTTGAGTGCTTGAGGCGTGTTTGATGTTATGAGCTGTCCAAAATGATCTTGGTTGTTCATTTTATGCTTGGAGACCAAGTAGTAGTTATAAAGCGTTGATCTTGCCAACTAGGATTGCTTGGAGAGGAGGTTGCAATATGATTGGTTGACGTGTTGAATGGTGGGGTCACATGGTGAGTGGGGATTGGGGTTTTGGGTGTGGGATGAGTTCCTGGGCATGTGAATTAAGCGTTGCCTGGGTAATTTCAATTTAACCTTTGTTTAAGTGGAGCAAGTTCTGGGTTCATAAGGGTAAATAGTAACTCGTTTGATCCGAAAAGGGGGGTGGTAAGTTGTTTGGCGCGTGTTTATGGTTTGAAAGTTTGGGATGGCAACTTCAGTCCTTGTTCTTTGGGAAAACATGTAATACAAGTTTTTCAGCCTTAAAAACGTATTCCCTTCACATTTAAACTTTATATTTTCACACTTTGGCCACTAATCTTTGGCAAAAAGGTTTCAAGGGTTATTTTTGCCACTTTTGAATAGTTCAAGGACTAATTTTGGACATTTCTCATCTTTGAAGGTATTCATTGGATGTTTGACTTCATGAGGGACCATTGTTGACAATTTAGAATTATTGAGGGACTAAACTTACCAAATCTTCAAAGTTGAAGGACCTTTTTGTAATTTTGACAAACTTAAGGGACCAAACTTGTAATTATGAATATACAAGGGTATTAAGTGTCATTTCTTCATAAATGAGGGATCAATCTTGTACATCTTCAAGTCTTCAAGGTATATTCTTTAAGAAATCCATAACTAGGGCCCGGTTCATTGTACGACTTCGTTTCTCGTGTTCGTTTTTCCTTGTTTCTTGATATCTTTTGTCTTTTTCACGATATCCATACCTAAAATACACAAGTAAAAAAACACAAGCATATATATGGTATTTTATGACTTTTTTATGCATTTAAAGCCCGGAAAGAACGATGAGATCATGTATAAATGCCATCTCGTCACTCCCCCATACTAAGCCATTGTCGTGCCCTCACGCAATGCTAGAATAAAGTATCTAAGCATATCCAAAATTCAATTTTATTAACCTTTATTGAAAAGTAAAAGACTTGCAACAATACTACAAAGATGTGTAAAGACATAATGTATGATTTTCATCACGTGTGTGACTTTTAGGGTCAATGAATAGAAACAAATGAATGTCACATAGAGTAAAGTTCGTCATCCTTGATTGTCATACATTCCATGCTAAGTGCAAAAATGAGATCATTGTTGGTACAAGTTACAATGCTAACACTACTCATACGTCCAAGTTGTGTAATACTTTTTCTCCCCCCAATCCTAGTTATTATGAAAGGCAATGGGTTTCTAGAATTTTTTAACTATTTGTCATGGATCACAAGTGATTCATATTGACTTATTTGAGTATTTATTAGTCCAAAAGTAAAGTAGCACAATTTAATCGATAGTTAGCCGAAGGAAAAAATCTTTTAAAACGGCTTCTCGAGTATCTCCTTAAGTTCATATCTTAACATAACTCGTTTCACGATTTGAGACCTTTCTCGGATCGATATTTGGCATGTACTTCATACTTCAAATCTTGGGAAGACGTTCTTGAAATTATGGTCTTCTCTTCATACTTTTGAATTTCTTCACTTGACGTTTTTGAGAGATTCTTCATACTTGGACCACGACTTCATCATTTTTCTTCAATCTTTATTTTGGACTTTGATATACAACGATCCGCCTCCTTTTCGGACTTGGATATATTTATCCTCATACCTTGTTAGGGTCTTTTTGGATAGACTTTCTCCATGATCTTTAGGGGAGTAATTGCTTTTCGTCGTGTGTCTCGATCCTTCATATTGATTTAGAAATAATGATACTTCACATCATCTTGGATCTTTAGCAACAAAATAGAGCTCCTCATGCCTTGTTAGGGCCTTTTTGGATCTTCACCAATCTTCGCATCCCGCTTCAATAAGTTATGCCTTAGCTATGAACTCTATTCAACCCCGAGCAACTTTTAAACGATCTTGTGCTAGAAGCTAAGTAACCTTTCAAATCGTACGACCTTACTTATTGCAATTATTTTTATTCCTAATGCATTGATCTTATGGGAGAAAAAGCCACAATTAAAAACATATGAGTTTTTGAAAGAACTTTTTCATGTTCTACGTTCAGCATGATCACTTGTCTAACTCTATCATCTCTTGTTCTTCACGATTTAAAGACCTCTAATTAAAGAGACTCGTGAATACTTAGCCATGCAAGTCGAAATTAAGCCAAATTTGGATTAGCTTTCATTAAGACTATATCAATCGAAGTTTTGGGTTTTCAAGCCACCTAAGGATCTTGCACTTTCTTGGAATTTTTAGAGAATGCGTTTTATAGTTCCCTTGATAAGTGACTTTCTAGGATCAATTATAGGAACTTGCGAAAATTTCTTGTTCTTAACCCGAATGAGCTAAGACTTTCGCATTTTAAAGTTCCCTATATAAAAGTCTAGCAAAACTTGATTCGAGCGGGTTAAGGAATGCAAAGGGCTCCAAATGCCCATCAAGTCAAAAAATTAACTCTTATTCTACCCATCAGAAAATATACATTCGTGTCTTAAAACCACTTATGAAAACTAAGAAAAATTTAAAATTTGGCCATTTTTAGCCTTATTAGCAACAAAACAAAACAAAACATTGAAAGTTGGAAAACGTGAGGGTGTAGCAAATAAGTATCTATTCACCCCCGATACTAAAATTAAACATTGTCCTCAATGTTTCGAGTCTAAAGGTGGAGCACCCCCATACTAGAGATGAAGAGTCAAATGCTTAGGATCTAGCATGGAAAGGGTGATCAACAATATATCTAAAGCCGTTTATTAATTATGCTAAAATATAATTGTTAGAACAATAAAGGATATGTCATGGACTCGTGAAAAACTCTTCAAGCAAACGATCGAGGCTCACGTAAACGAACACGAGAGTCTTCAATCGTTGTGATGATGATGATCTAGATGACACATTCACAAACAACCACGAGACAACGAGTTGGAAGGGCACAAATCCCCTCTCATTATTTTATTAGAAAGCATTAAAAAGATAAGCATGGGATCTCCGCCACGAGGCACCTTGTTTTTGATTACCGAGTCATGAGCTCGACTCGATCCCCTCAAAATGTGAACATTTAGGGAAAAACTTGGTATGATCATTTTAGTGGGGCTTACATGATAAACAAGGCCCAAAAAGCAACCGGTATTAAGGACTAAGTCCTTTGATGATGCAAAATACCGGGGTCGAAGATGGCGTCCTTGTTTTCATTGGATAAACAAATCAACACCACTTCAACATGTGCCATAAACTCAAAGAGTTTGAAGAAAAGAGATGAGAAGTAGAAGGGTGGGACAATTGGTAAGAAAAACTTTTGAGCTACTCGAGGTAGACTCGCACCAAGCAAATAGATATAGTTTCCATTTATTGCATCGGTGGAAGGCTGAGATTTCCCTTTACATGAAATTCTGGGATCAAATATCTCGTCCTCGGTGGACAAGGATGAGGGAACATAAGGGGCTTCCCCCATACTAAAACCACACAAAGCATCGTCAAAAGGAGTAGACGAGCTTGTAGCACTCAAAACACGTGGTGAAGATGGAGTTAGATTTATAGAAAAATCTTTTAAATCAACTTTAAAATCTTTTCCTTTTTTATCTTTTAAACTCTCCTTATGAAAACCCGTTTTGATTATGTCGAAAATATTTGGTGTTTCTAAGACGATGTTAGTCACACTAAAAATTCTCACATTTGAAAACCGTTTTGGTGGTGGTAAGTTCTCAAAACGTTTATCGACAAAGAAAACCTCCCCATCGGGGTCAACATATTCGTCATCCGAAAGATCTTCCGTAGAAACCGACAACTCATCAACACTTTTCAAGAATGAATGTTCGAGGTGAGGCGAACGATTTTTCATTTCAAGTATTGACGGTTTCTTCTTTGTAGGTTTCATACTTATAACCTCCACTAGCAGAGGAAATGGTAAATCGTTTTTGTTGACATTTCCTAACACTCTTGGTGAAAATTCTTTGCAAACGACATTGGTTGAATCACCATGGTTTAAAGTAGCAATAGAATAGACATGAGAAAGCTTGGAGTTTTATGTTGCATTGATGACAAGTTCTTCCTCATTGAAACGAAGGGTGATTTTTCGAGCATGAACATCAATAAGTGCTCTCGATGTATCCAAAAATGAACGACCCAAAAT
Source organism: Glebionis coronaria (assembly GCA_025667525.1). NCBI lineage: Eukaryota > Viridiplantae > Streptophyta > Magnoliopsida > Asterales > Asteraceae > Glebionis > Glebionis coronaria. Next base: position 138,946,238 of record CM046879.1, on the reverse strand, counting down.
GAGAGGAAATTTTCGATCGACGGGAATGTATACAACGATAAAGTCAACGGGATAGTAAAACTTTCCAACTTTGACGAAAACATCCTCGGCTACTCCACATGCTAAAATCGTAGAATGATCGGCCATCTCGATAGACATGTTCGAAGGAGTAAGAGCCGGAAGCGAAAGCGATTTGAAAATCTCAAGAGGCATTAAATTAATACTAGCACCAAGATCAGCCAAGGATTAGCATTCCTCCATATCTTGTATTGCACACGGAATCAAAAATTTACCGGGATCACCGACTTTTTGTGGTATGCGGCTAAGAAAAACCGATGAACAACTAGACGATTGTTGTAACTTCTCTTTGTTATTCAACATACTTTTGAAGTTTGCGGCAAATCGAGGCATCATGATTAGAGCGTCGGCAAAAAATATGTTAAAATGTATATCACGAAACATTTTCATAAAAAGCTCAAATTGATAATTATTATGTTCTAGTGCTTTTTCCTTGTTACGTCTCGAAGGGTAAGGTAAGGGTGGTGTGGGTTGGACATTAGGCAACGGCCTTAGAATCTCGGGTTCCATAATGGGTATTGGTTCAACCGTAGGTGTGGTATGAGCGGTAATTGGCTTGTGATATGCTCCTTTTCGACCATCACCTCGGGCTCTTTCTCGATTTCCTTCTCCGTAGAAATACTTGGACGGGAGATTGGTTCCTTGAAAGTTTTACCACTACGTGTAGTAATAACCTTCATTTCTCCTTTCGGGTTTGCAATGGTATCACTAGGAAGACCACCCGAGGAAGAGGGTTTACACATGATTGCTTCAAACATTTTTGCCATTCGGTCTTCAAATTTTGATTGCCCAGCATCCACTTTTAACAACTCTTGCTTAATCTCATGTTGTCCTTGTTCCATCTTTTGTTGATTATGTTGAAGACGTTGAACGTTTCCTTCCATTTTATTAGCATGAGTCTTAAGTTCATTAGCAAGTTCGTTTTTAAGCTCGTTTTTCTACTCAGATATTAAGCTAATCATCTCACGTTGCATATTATCAAACTTAGCATTGTTTGCTTTTGCATAATCCAAAAATTCTCCATTAATATTTTTAGTGTGAGCATTTTGAAAACCTTGTGTAGTGTTTTGAAAATCACGGTTTTGTTTTTGATTTGAAACTTGTCCATTTCCACTTTGATAAATCCCTTTGTTGTAGTTACGTGAATTGCCTTGATAACCACCATTTTGATTGTTGTTTTGATAGTTGTTAGAATTTTGATTTGATGGAGCTTGATTTGGGCGGTAACCTTGGCCATTTTGGTTGTAAGTTCCCGTTGCTACGTAAGCACTCGAAGTGTTACCACCGGTGGTAATGCACTCGGAAAGATCATGAGCTCCACCACAAGATAAACAACTCTTTTCAACCGCTTTAACCGATGTGGAATTCAAAGCATCTTGTGCTTTCCAATGAGTCATAAGATTCGAAAAACCGATTTTCCTCATTTGCTTCATCATGTAAGGCATTCATGTTACGAGACGATGACGACGATGACGAACCCATATTGGCAACACTCGGTGTGTTACGAGAGTTATAAACCTTAGATCTATTCTCGATATTCTTTAAAGCTTCATCGGTCGTTTTGCACAAAAGATTATCACCCGCGGCGGCATTCAAATAATCTCGTTCATGATCATTAAGCCCATTATAAAAAGTATCTATTTGATGCAATTCCCAAAAATCATGGTGTGGACAATCATGTAACATTTCCTTAAATCGTTCCCATGCCATTGAAAAGCTTTCATTATTACGTTGTGTAAACCTTGAAATCTCATTTTTCAAATGTGTTGTTTTATATGGTGGAAAAAATTGGTTCACAAACTTAGAGACGAGATCACCCCATGTCAAAATCGAATTTGGCGGTTCTTTCTCGAGCCAAATTTTAGCGGGGTCCATCCAGAGAGTATGGAAACAACATCATCTTAATGGCGTCATGTGGAACATCCTTAAACTTGCTTGTTGCGGTGAGACGATTAAAATTCCTTATGTGGTAATGCGGGTTGTCTTTTTCATGACCTCTAAACTTATTTGCTTCCAACATCGACATTAAACCCGTCTTAATCTCGAAATTCTCCGCAAGGATGGCGGGAATCACAATAGCTTCTCCAAAACCCTTGGTGGGTGCTTGAAGCAACTCCATCATAGTAGGATTAGCCATGGCGACTATTGGTTCTACAACGGGTTCGACAACTGGAGTTTGTTCTTCAATCAAAGGCTCTTGATTTCCTTGAATTTGATGACGTTTACGAGCTCGTTTTGCTTGATTATGAGTTAGCATAAACTTGACGAAGAATGGGAGGTGAGCAAAGAAGATTCTTTTTCGGTGTTTTGTGAATATTCAAATTTTTTTTGTGTTTTTGATTGTTTTTATTTTTTTGGATTTTGTGTATCTTCGTAGACAACAATCTACCAAATCTCTCCTTGAATCAAACTCTTGATTAAAGAAGCCTCAAAAGAATGAAAACGATCACGTGGAGTGAACGCCTTCCAATGACTTTAGAACTTTGGTGAAAACCAAATTGTTCAAGAGGGTTTAATCACAAAGAAACCAAGCAAATATATATGATACGTAATAATACTCTGAGCGGCAAAACCCTCGATTAGCTTTCAATCTCAAAATACTCACAAGCAAGCGGGGAAACGAGGCGGCGCGAAGCACTTAAGAGCCTTTTTCCTTAGGGTATATTTTATAATACACGCCTTATACCCACCTTATAGTTCGTATTTTTCAAAATCGAGCTTCACGAAAGTATTTATCTATTTTTTTCTTTTTCTTTTTGTTTGAGATTCGAATACAATAATTAGGAGATCAAATACCAATTAAGGTTGTGTTTTCACACTTTTGGAGATATTTTGTATTTGTTGTGATACTTAATACAATATAGTAATAATAATTTCACAAAAAACAAAAAAACCGATAATACGTATTAGTAGAGTTCTACTAATACAAATACTATTTATGGCTAATATTAAAAACAAAATGACAAATTAATCACGACACACCTCCCCGGCAGCGGCGCCAAAGTGATTGTGGTAAAATACACCTTTTAGGAAAAAGGCGTAAAAGCGGAAAGTATTAAACAAATGACTTAGGAAAATCAAGTGTTAATGACCCAATTAGGTTCGTTTCACAAGGAGGTATATGTGTGTGATTAAGATGTAAATATTTTGGATTAGTATTTGAGAAAGAAGGGGATGAGAAAATAGAATGTCGGATACGTGAAAATTATTACTACTACGACTAAATTAAAAACCGCAAAAGGTGCCAAAATAAAAAATTAATTCCAAAAATTACCCACAAATTACCAAAAATCAAATTAAATAAACTAAGAGTTTACAAATGATCAAAACTTTTTCAAACCTTTTAATTAATTAATTAATAATTTTTAAATGCTAATTAAAGCCCTAAAAATCCAATTAATTATCAAAAAGCCCAAATAAAGATTTTTCACTTTGTAAACCTATTTATTGACTTAAAAAGACTAAAAACTATTTTTATAAAATTTTAAACTAATTAAAACTATTTAAAATGATTAAAAATTATTAAAACCTTAAAATAATTCTAAAAATGAAGAAAATGATGATAAAATTAATCTAAGAGTTGCAAAAATCCTATTTTAATGTATTAGACCTAAGAAAAATATAAAAAGTGCAAAAATGTGAAAATTGAAATTTAATAATAAAATAATATTAAAAATCCAAAAATTATAAAAATTTTAAAAACTTGAAAACTAGTTTATTTTAACCTAAATAAACAGAAAATGAAAGTGAAATTACCAAAATACCCCTAATGGGCCCCCAAATAGGCAAAAAACTAAAACAATCTAATTAAATGGGCTTTTTGGCCCAAAAATTCCAACAAGGCCCAAAAGACCTGAAAAGCCCTATTTGACTCAAAATTTGATTCTGAACACAAAAGTCTGAAGGCCCAAAAGCTGGTTTTGAGCTTATCATAGCTTAATGGTATAACAGCTTATCCTTATTGGGCCAATAAGCCCATTAAGCAATAAGCCAATGCCATAAGCTCGGATTTGACACACAACCTTATTTTGAGATGCCTAAGAGATCTTTGAAAAGAAATTTGAAAAAGCAAACCCAATAATCCAGAAATAAGCAAAGTAGAATTTCACTAAAAGACAAAATAGTCGGGTTGGAGTTCTACACCACCTCAGACCTTGAAATAAGTTACAAAAGACTCTAAATGACTTAATTAAGACAAATCAACAAAGAAAAGTTCAATAAGCCAAGCCAAATAAGCTGATAAGCACTTATGTAAAAGTCAAAGTTATTGGTTTTCTAGTCAAAGCTCAAAGTCAACCCCTCAAATGCTCTAGTTTGAACAAATGGGTCAAATAACTGACGCCTATTACAAATTCAAAGTTGTTGCAGGTTTAAATAAGCTATAACAGCTTATTAATAAGCACAAGGTGAAATAACACTAGCAGTGGCTAGCTGCAGGGGAAAGGAGTTCCCACTGCTTTGACTATTTGACTTGCTTTTTTAGAGATATCCAGTTGGATTCAATGGAAAACAAAGGCACCCTTGTAATCAGTGGATCACAAGGAGTCAATATCAATCAACAAATCACAATTTGGTTCACTCAATAAGCACATAATAAGAAAATAGTCCACATATATGATACAGACCTAACAAATAAGCAGTTATAAACTAAAAAGCAGTTTTAGTATGAATAAGCCAGCCAAATTGAACCATATGCATACACAAGCTATAATAAAGTCCAATAAGCACAAATAAACTTGTTTCAAACACTAGATCAAAGTAAATAAGCAGATTCAAGCATAAACAGTTACTAATGAACAAGGCACTTTTTCAAAATCCTTTTGCTGATCTATTTGACCACCAATCCAATTTCAAGCCCTCAAATCCCTTTCCCTGGTTATGTTAACCATAATTTAGCACTTGTTAACCCTAATCTACCCTTATATCTAGGTGTCCCCAAAATTTTATCCAAAATTTCCAAGTAAATCTGATTTTATAGACCCTTGATTGATTTAGGTGTTTAGACCCTTAAAACTTGCAGATAAGTAACCCAATACACCAGATAAACAAATACCAACAATAAGCAACCACAAACAACCACAAACAACCACTCAAGTTATCTTAAATCTTGATAAACCAGTTAACCCAAACACCCCTTTGGAATCTGATTTCTTAGATTTTCAAAGGATTGTTGTGTTTTAACCCTCAATCCAAGATCAAAACAACCTAGTAACAACAATCCAACCCTCAGAAACACAAATCAACCACAAATTCACAAATTCACATACCAAAATCCAAAATCACATAAATCATGCAATATTTTCAGAAAAGTAAAAGAGATAAGAGATGCAAACCTCCAAAATGTACATCCATACTTTGGAATGTTTGTGCTGAGTTGCTAGCAAGAACAAGCACCGGCTCCCAATAGCTGCTAAGAACAACAAACCAAAAAAGTTAACCAAAACATATTATCCTTTGATTTTTGAAAACAAGTGTTTTAAACCTTAAAACCTTTTCTCAAAATCAATCAAACATGTAAATGGAACTCAAAAGAGAATTCAGAATTTTCAAAAAATAAACTTTTATTTCATAAAAAGGAATTACAAAGAAAATAGCTAAAATCTGGAACAAAGGCCTCACCACAGGTTGGGGGTCCTTTCATAGGAAATAATAGACGATTCTAGATGAAAAATACATGAAAACCCTAGCTAGAAAATCCCTAGAATGCCCTTGAGTTCTTGAGGCGTGTTTGATGTTGTGAGCTGTCCAAAATGATCTTGGTTGTTCATTTTATGCTTGGAGACCAAGTAGTAATTATAAAGCGTTGATCTTGCCAACTAGGATTGCTTGGAGAGGAGGTTGCAATATGATTGGCTGACGTGTTGAATGGTGGGGTCACATGGTGAGTGGGGATTGGGGTTTTGGGTATGGGATGAGTTCCTGGGCATGTGAATTAAGCGTGTGCCTGGGTAATTTCAATTTACCCTTTGTTTAAGTGGAGTAAGTTCTGGGTTCATAAGGGTAAATAGTAACTTGTTTGATCCAAAAAGGGGGTGGTAAGTTGTTTGGCGCGTGTTTATGGTTTGAAAGTTTGTGATGGCAACTTCAATACTCGTTCTTTGGGAAAACATGTCATACAATTTTTTCAGCCTTAAAAACGTATTCCCTTCACATTTAAACTTTATATTTTCACACTTTGGCCACTAAACTTTGGCAAAAAGGTTTCAATGGTTATTTTTGCCACTTTTGAATAGTTCAAGGACAGATTTTGGAAATTTCTCATCTTTGAAGGTCTTCATTAGATGTTTGACTTCATGAGGGACCATTGTTGACAATTTAGAGATCTGTTGAGGGACTAAACTTGCCAAATCTTCAAAGTTGAAGGACCTTTTTGTAATTTTGACAAACTTAAGGGACCAAACTTGTAATTATGAATATACAAGGGTATGAAGTGACATTTCTTCATAAATGAGGGATCAATCTTGTACATCTTCAAGTCTTCAAGGTATATTCTTTAAGAAATCCATAACTAGGGCCCGGTTCATTGTACGGCTTCATTTCTCGTGTTCGTTTTTCCTTGTTTCTTGATATCTTTTGTCTTTTTCACGATATCCATACCTAAATGCACAAGTAAACAAACACAAGCATATATATGGTATTTTATGACATTTTTATGCATTTAAAGCCCGAAAAGAACGATGAGATCATGTATAAATGCCATCTCATAAGTTATTTTGGAAGGAGCTACCCCTAGGCATGGAGTGGAGGATTCTTCCAAAGGGGAGGATGAGCAGATATATGTGAGTGACAAAGGCTCACATGAAGGAGAATCTTTGGGTATAGCTGAAGCTCAATCAGATTTAAAGAGGTAGCCAGGTTTTGATGTTTCATTGGTTACCCCTACAAATTTGAATTTATCTTTTACTGAGATGTTGGAGCAGTTCACAAAGCCAAGCGCTGATAAGAGTAATTTGAGCGTTGAGAAGCAGGTTTTTGACGCTAACAAGCTAAGCGCTGATAGGTGTAAGTTAGGCATTGACACACAGGTTTTGAACGTTGACAGACCTGCAGGTATGGTTGATGTATCCCAGTCATCAGCTATCATCAAAGATGTGTCTACACAGGTACCATCATCATCTTTACCCACCATTGATATATTAGATAAGGGTAAAGGGATTATGGTATAAAACAGTAGTTCCCAAGGATGCAGCCCAAGTAAAGTTTGATTCCATGTTGGCTGCACAACTTGAGAAAGAAGATAGGATGAAGGAAACTGCTGTTGAGAGTAAGGAAGGCAGTGATGATGAGAGTACAAATTCAAGTGTAATGATTATTGAAGAACCAGAGAGACTTGAATATGGTGATGAGTTGGCAAAGGAAAAGATTACAGAGTTGAAGAATCAGGTGGATTATGAGATGCATGAAGTTGCTTAGATGTACTTTGCATGGGAGAATAAGGTAATGGAGAATCCAGACATGGATTTATAAGATCAAATTTGGGGTTTGGATATTTTACTAAGAATTCAAAGGGATTGCAAGGTAATCTTGAATTATAAGGCTAGCAAAGTTCTTTCACAGTCTAAGAAGGATAGAAGGGAGCTCTACTATATGCTACTCAGATGTCATCAAGGAGGTTGGACTTTTCAGAAGTTGTAGGGATTGTCCTTTGATGAATTGGAATATAAAGTTTATCCTATTTGGGCAAGTGTGTAAGAGCAGAACACTATCAGACTTATTTCAGATGAACGAAAGGAAGAACTTGCAGAAGAGATGCAGATCCAACAGGATTTAGTTGCACTAAGACCTTTGAAGAAGGGAGTTTCACTTGAGTTCCCAGAAAATTTGGATAGAGTGAATCCTAGTGAAGCTATTATCAGAAGGAGTATTAAGCTCTCACCCTTGGAAGCTTCACATATGGTAGAGGTGTTACCTCATGATTCCAGAAAACCTATAGTTCACTATGAGGAAGATGCAAGTGGGTTTTGGATGTTTGGCAGATATGGGAAGAAGGTACACACTTTTACTACTCTTATGTCTTTGTTTGCAAGCCTGGATAGATAAGACTTGGTAGACCTTTGGAGGTTGATGCAGGCCAAGTATGAGACTGAAGCACCTACTTCAATCAATGGAATAAAGATTTGGTCAATATTCAAGAGAATGTGTGTACCAAATGAAGAAGATCCAGTTTAGAAGGATCTTGATGATGTCAGTGGACTTCAATGGCGTCTACATTCAGCAGTTGGTGTGTATTATTTGAGTACTACAAAGTTTTCTGAGTATCTTCTTGTGGATTCTGAATATCCTATGTCCAAAGAAGTTTTGAAGGAAATGGTGTCAACACAGCTGGAGATAGATTACACAAGTGACGTTGGCAAAGATTTGATTAGGGTTATTTATTTCCAACTTAATAAGATTTGTAAGAATCCTCCTTGTACTTAGTTTTTATTCAGAAACTTGATTACTAGAGTAGATATCAAGCTTAGGGGAGGATTGTTGGGAATAAAATGAAGCCAAGACACTTAGACGCTGACAAGAGGAAATTGGACGTTGATAGGAAGAAATCAAGCGTTGTCAAGACAAGCGTTGACAGGAAGAAGTCAAGCGTTGATAAGAAGAAGTCAAGCACTGATAGGACACGTAGTCTACACGTTATATGTTTCTAGTAAAGATATGTTCGACAATGTATTTCTTATGTTTTATTTACCTAAAATAGCTAATACGTAGACTCTTGTACAAGGTTCCTTAATTTATAAAAGGAGGCCTTTTGGTTTAGTTCAATATATATTTTTCACACTTTCATTGTACGCAAGTTCGATTAATCAATCAAGTGAAAGTTTGGTTTATTCTGTTTGTGTGTTCTTGTTTAAGTACTAATTCCGCATAATACTTAAATTGTTTCATATACAACAAAGTTTCTCTAAGTGTTTAACTTGATTTATTCTCGTTTACACAAGCTAAATCGATCTAAGTTTGGGATCAACAGTCCAAAGGGTATTTCATACACTGTCACTCAAACTGTGTGATCCATAACACATTGTAATACTTGTTATACAATAATAAATTCTTACGTTTGACAAGTATTTATGGTATTATTAATGCTTATAGTATTCGTTTCAGTCGTGTTTTAGGAACTTCCAATATGCGTCTTCAGTCTTTATCTCTTTGTCAGCATTGATCAACTCAACCAACATTAAATTTGACAGTGGACGCCCTAGCCATATTCAACTAGACACTACCAGAACTAATTTTATACTACCAGCACTAATTACACTAGTACTGGTAGTGCAACAGAAACAACACTAAATTTTATTCCCAACAGACTCGGGGTTGATATTGTTATGTCGAGGAGTAGTTTGGGAATTCATAGTTGAATGTACAAAAGGTATAGAGGTGGAAAGGAGATTCTTTTTTTATTTTTATTTTTATAAAAGCAAGTAAATTATCGATGTATACGAGGGGGTTTTGACTAACACTATAAAGTAACCTAATATAATGTTGTATAATTTTACCAAGTAAATATTATGTATTTACCCAATCATGTATTACTCACTACAATGTTCTCTTAATGTGTTTGCTACCCGTCACATGTTGTTGATTAAATATGTAAGTGTTTCCGTTTGTATTAATTACAGGTCGTATACATAACACGAAAAACTTAGCATAGTGGCATGGCGATGTTTACTAGAACATACATGCTTGACAAAAACCCTCATAATCGTCTATGTGACAAAATCATAAATCTAGAATAATAAAGAAACCCTATATCTACTCATTCACACATGCATTAACAAACACCTAAATATATCTGCTAGAACAACACACAAGAGTACCATGCAATTGATGACCCAACCAAGGGAGTTTACGAACAAGAACATGAATCTACGTGGCAAGGCATCATCTAATCACCCATGTTTCCATAGACATATCAACAGTTAAGATATGATGCTTTAGTATGGTTTTCTAAAGCCTAACGTGCACACAATCAAGTCATGAAGCAACAAACCCAAGAATATCACATTGTAGCTTTCATGCAATCATATATAAACAACAAATAATTTAGCCTAGCATATCAAGAGAAGAAAAGATAGAAAACACAATCATCAAACACATAGACATGATTAATGAAAAGGGATAAACCTTGTTTTTCAATTGATATGGGTGAAAGAATAGAGTTTCTTAGGGTTTTGAAACCCTAAAATCGGTTGAAAATGGTTGCTGCAAGCTAACAAAAAAAATCTCCATGAATTGTATGTTTACAAGGGTCTACATATAGAGTTTGGTTTGCGACGACGTTGAGTACAAAGTATGACACCATCAGGCCTATGAATCTTCTATAGGCTTTTACTGTCGATAAGTTGTGATGACATCAGGTTGAATGGGCGACGTCATTTGGAGTGTCGATGTGATAGCGTTGGGTAAAATGTGTGACGTCTTCTATAGCTCTTGTTTAAAAAAATTTGTTTTTGACTAGAGAAATTCGTGCATTCTTTGCTTGGCTTCTTCTATACTTCTTCAACAGTATTGAAGATGATTGAAAATACCTCCAAATCCTCCCAAATATTCTAAGTGATTCCAAATTACTAAAATTATAAAAAGAAAGGAATTGAGACGTTTTAGGGCATTTTATAACAAAAATGTGGGTGAATTAGCCCCTAAAAAGTGTATTAAATGGCACCTCATCAAATATCCTTATACTTGGGATTTTATTGTCCTCAAGTAAATGAGCTTTTCTACTTAAGATAGTTGTACACGAGGGTATTCACTTAATGATAAAAACAATTACAACATACATAAATAGGTTTTCGTTAGTAATGCACGGAAGTTACAATTGCTAGCACCTCACATAAGTGTTTAATTTCACATTTCTCATGTGTATGGTCAATGTAGTACAAGGGGAAACAAAAACAAAAATTAATCACTCATTACTTGGCGTAACATATAGATTACCATAGGCTTGATAGATGATCAAACATCCACCGCTATGGCGTAAGCACCTAACATTTCCTATTAAAGAGGACTTTACGAAGGGTTGTAATGAGGAGTTTAAGGGTATGAAATCACTGGTATGGATAGGCATGGGAAATCTTGAGTGGCAAGTCAAAGTATGCACGATATTTATAATTTTGCTCAAGACGACACACGACCTCCATTTTATATAATATACAACACTTGCTACATACAATACTTTACAACAGACCTATTTTTTTTTGTTTTTTCTATTTTTTATGAAATGAAATAAATACACAAAGTGGATATGTAGCATCCATACACTTCAGTTTTACTAAAACTCAAAACTACTCCTATGATTCGATTTAGAAGGATCAACTTACATGGAGTTCTTCAGTAAATACATATGGGGGTAATAATTCCTTTTCTCATTCTTCTTTAGAATGATAACAACATGGTCCATCAATTAATCCAAAATGTATACAATGCTTCTCAAATTGGCAACACGGTTAACTAGTGGTTTTATAAAAGAGTTATCAAATGCACCAAATGGAGTGAATACACGGAAGGCTAGGTGATTTGGTTGGAACATATAGTGGGGTGTAAACAATGCTCTTCATTAACATTCTAGATTAACCTGAAAGTTAAAGAGAACCACGAAAAGGTTAGGCTCGGAGGGGTGTACTAGGGGTGACTTTCATTAAAAATGAATGCTAAGTATGGGGTTTTGGGAGAGTTATATGACCGATGTGATCATCATAACTTACACATACATCTAAAGGATTGTCCTAAAAGGTTATCCTAATGCCTCTTATCACTTAGTAAAATACCAATTACACGAATGCAATCTCACGTGTGGTCTTGGAAAGTATCAACTAAAGCATGTTATAGAATCAAATACACTACCAGCACCCTCTTATAGTCTCAAATTGACTCCATATTTCTAGAAAAGGCAATGAGAAATAAACATGCTATAATCATGATAATTAAAAAGACATAATTAATACTCGGATCTTAACTCGATCAAGCCAAATATTTTTCTATTTTCTTGGATCATCAAAAATGGATGTCTGAATTCCTAGAGATCTGAGGGTTTAACCTAACATTTTAGTATGGAATTTTTAAGTGGTGGAGTATGTACTAGCAATGCAAATCCTATCAAGGATACACATTAACAACTAGAGTTTTCTCTAAATAGGTTACAATTTATTTAGAAATTTGGGCGAAATTTGCCTTTTTAACCATGTTTCGGTATATTACTCATGATTTTAAGGCATAAAAAAATAACAAGAGAGAACAATCTAAGGCTTTTATTTACCCTCCCTACACTTCAGACGAACATTTTGTCCCCAATGTTCTAAAAGTATTTATAAGAGCAGACAAGTAAAGAACTGAGAGAAACTAATACTCCATTGGTTTGAGCTTGTACGGATAAAAACTTGATTTTAGGCAAAATAGACATCAAAAATACGTCACTATGCTTCCATTGCTTGGGATAATCTTCAATGGGACGCCCCAATCAAATATATCCTGAAAATCAAAGACAAAAAAACACTACCCTGAGTAAAATTTGTGGCAAAGAATATGATAAACCCTTAAAGTAAACTAATGTACAAGTCTAAGAAATAACTAAAGACAATACGTGTGGTTTATCAATTTAACTTAGTTGTGCAAATCCTAAAAAAATACACATTTTAGATAGATATGAAAAAACTTTTAAAATCAAAAATTAAAAATCGAAATTTTCTTATAGCTAAGGCGAGACAACGTCGTGGCTAAAGCCCGATGTCGTCTATAGCCACTGTGAGGATTCTTGATTTCGTTTCGTTATTGACAAAAACTTCCTGCATTTTATGCATAGGTGTTTCCTACGGAGATTTTGTTACTACACAAGCCAAGAAAGCATCAAAAACACACTTGACACAAACAAACAATTAAAACCAACAAAAAATTTTGTTAGTGCAAACATTACGATGTTTAATCGATATGATCCATTGCTGATGTTTTGGTGATGACAAACGTAAAACTCGCAATACATTATGTAAAATGTGTAAGGTACTCGTAATCATTTAAGCATACTAATGTATACTTCTCTCGAGACCTTCAAGCTTTCATTCATCATGAAGGAAAAAAGGACGCGGTTCTCTTATAGTACCCGCAGATCTTTAAAGATAATGAACCACATGACATTTAACGAACCACGGGCAGACAAACCGGTTTAGGCTCATTCAAGACTTTTGGAAGCTTCTAGAAGATAGAGGGAAACTAATAAATTAAAAATTCAAATTTTGAATTTTCTTCTAGAAGATGGAGGGAACTAATAAATTCAAAATTCAAAATTTGAATTTGCTTCAAGAAGATGGAGAGAAAAGAATAAATTTAAAATTCAAATTTTGAATTTAGGTGCATCCTTCTATCCAATGGATCAAAGAGACCTCTCCAAGGCAAGACTTCCCTATAAATTGCAAATATTTACTTCCCCTCAAAGATGTGAAAAAACTACATACAATTTACCTCAAAAATTCCACTCCTCATTTGCCTCCCCCTCCTCCTCAAGTGTAACGATAAGAACACCTCCATCCTTGTGAAGTGTTAGCCACAACATGATGAAGATCTCTCCTTCTAGATAAAGTCATGCTTATGGTTTTCCTACTATGTATATGTAGAAGATCCAAGTTGTGGGTACACTTGGATATGTTGTAAGGGTAGTAGATCCAAGTGATGGGTATCCTTGGATTAGGAGTTAGGAGTGTAAATCCAAGTTATGTAAATACTTAGATATAGTGTTAGAGTCATAGATCTAAGAGGTGTGTACTTAGATCTATATGGTTTATGTGTTTAGGCCATAAATCACAAGGTTTGTTATGTTGGGCAATAAAACATAACTAGTGATGTGAGTGTGTAGATTGGTTCTACCTAAGATTAGAACTTGACATCTAGCCTTGTGTCAGAAAATGGGAAGTAGGCGACGTGTGTAGATTGGTCCTACCTAAGATTAGGACTCGACATCTAGCTTAGTGTCAAAAATGGTGTAAGCAACGTGTATGGTTTTCTCCGCCTTGAAAGGAGCTTGTTGACTAGTGAAGTAACTCTCGAGTTGGGTACTCGAGGAGTGGAGTAGGGCGAAGAGGAGCTTCGTGACTGAACCAATATAAATTATCGTTTCGGTATTCTCTTTTACATTTATGTCTTTACTTTCTTAGTTGGATAATATACTTGTTGTGTGTTATATGCATCTCATAATCTAAACATCTAAGTTGCAGAAAAGCTAAGGCTTAGTACGTGTGTGCTTCATGTTTAGATTATGGTCAAGTGTGCATCCTTTAGTCTAAACATCTTAGTTGCAGAAAAGCTAAGGCTTAGTACACATGTGCTTAGTGTTTAGAGTATTGCTTGATGTACTCTTGATTTGATGTTTTTGTGTGTTTACTTGCTTATTGTCAGACATCAAACACATCTAATATTAAGTCAAGGTTGATAAGGAATTTGATACAAAGAATTGTTAAAGTTTAACAGGTAACAACAGGTTTAATCCATTATTGGCGGTTCCTTAAATGGACCTGTGGTTCTTTAGTGATAATGAACCGTGCCTTATTTATTGAGCCACAGACAATGGCTTATGCGAAATGTTTTGAAAACTTAGTGAGAAACTATTCAACCCCCTTTTATAGTTTCTATAATTTGTATCAAAGCGATTCAAGATCTTTGAAGTACATTGTGATTTAAAGCTTAGATCGATCTTTGCTCTCGTTTTCAAAACAAATGGTTCTTAAAAATGGAAACGATTTTTAAAATAAGACACGATCTTTGTATCAAATTGTCCATGAAGAGTGATTACATATGAAATATGTTTTAATGTTTCATTCATAAAAGTTTGGTGTTAAATAAACTTCGTATAATAGCTTGATAATAAATCTTTTCATGTTTGGAAGTATACAAATCTTTTGTGTCCTAATAACTCTAAAGCCGAGTTTATGTGTCAAAAATGATTTTTAGAGTCGTACGGCCTTCCATCAAGTCACCCAATGATTTTGTTCAAAAACTCAGTTATTGTCCTCTGATCACGGATCATAAATTATTCCCCGAGGTTCGTTATCAATAACAAACTGCGACCAGTCCGACACAGATTTTTGCAAACTTTAAAAAATCATATAAAATCAACCGTAAGTCCGTAGAAGTCGTACCACCCGTCATATCGAACGTAATTGAGTGTTTTTTCATTTAAAAGTACTTCCAAACCTTTATTTAAACTTTAAAATTTGTATGTATTCTATGTTCTATACTTTGTCCAAAGTATTGAGTCTCGGTTTGTCATAAAACTTGTGTCTTACTCTTTTATATTAAGTTTGACATCTCTTGTTGATATATATTTGAAAATAGATATATTTATAAAGTGTTGAACTTATTTAAAATTTTGAAATGGGTCAAAAACTATTTTCAAATAAAATCAAACTATGTATACTTTGTTGTATCTAACACTCAAAACATGGACGAATGCTTTAATGTGTTTAGCTAATTGTTTATGTGTGTTATTATTGTGTGTAGACATTATTGAATGTTCCTTACTATTTGTAGTAGAGTTTCTTATATTTCTATTCTCTTGTGCATTGCATGGTACTTGTGTGTGTCTAGTTTTTATTAAGTAGAATTTATGCTAGATTTCTTGCATTTTGTTTGCAACATTGTTTATGTATTGCATATAGGATCAACATCTCTAGGTTTAAAAATGTTACATAAACATATTGTATACCTCGTTATGTTTAATAACATTCTTAGGTTCGAAAGCTATGTAAGCTTGTCAAATCTATTGATAAGGATCTTCTTACTTTATCATTGTATTATGAGTTCAAGTAGATAAATGTCTCACCATAAAACATGAAACACTCTTCGAAAATCTTAGTTATTTTCTCTTAAAGAAGTGTTCTTAGGAATCAAGAAAGATTTCGGGTATATGTCAATTCATTATTCAAATTATGATTGATATCATTACCGAATCTAATTGACATGTTTTTTAGTGTAGACATGAATGTGGATTCTTATGAATATACGTCAGATCATAACTCACACTTTTGTTGATGATGTTATATTCAATCTACTTGTTCAAATTGTTAGACAAATTTGTTTAACAATTACTTAATACACAATGAAGTCGGTTTGACAACTTGGATGTTTCATCCGAAACACTTAAGTAATTTACATTGCAATGCAATTGATAAATGTGTCATTTCTGAAAGACCAATCAAGAGTGTTCTAACAAATTGTGTAAAATTTGTTTATACAATTCAATGTTAATGGCCTCAATATGTATTAAGGTAAATAACCTTAACTAGATTCTTATTGTCAAGATATGCAATGGTGCATTCTTAAACCCCATTAGATCATGCATTGTGTGGTTATATAAAATTCATATTTGCTACACTTCATTAGGCAAATGTAGGAATTACATTTTGTCTAACTTGAGAATGACTACTAGAGAACCTATTGCACTAGAAATTCAATTTGACTTAACAGTTGAATTACTTCCTTGTGAGAAGTTGAGTTAGTGTATAACTCGTAAAATTGGTCGTGCTTAACCGTAATTAAGCACCTCTAGTGATAGTCTCATACTCATTCTCTAAATTGATTAAATGGCTCATCCTAAATATGACTAATGATAGTTTACATCGATGAACTTTATATGTCATTAGGAGTCCTTTTATTTTGTAGCCATTAGGTTTTTCTTAGCGTTCTTCCTACGTGCTAATTGAACCTATGAGTTTTACATTTGTGCGTGTTCTAGTTTTTATTGCTCATTAGCATAACTTTATGATAAGTCAGACTAGAACATTAGGATTTGCTGATTTGGAAAATTCCCCTTATCCTCCTAAACACACCTTCTGTAGGCGGATCATTAATTTTCAGGCAGCTCAATATATTTATTGAACCGTGGGCACAATTAATGAGCCGCGGGCAGAAGCAGTTAAAACTGTATTTTCTTAAACTTCAAAAGTGTTCCAACATTTTTTGAAATCTTTGTTTAAAACCTTTGACCACTCCTAAAATATCTTGTGCTTTCTCTACTTAACCCTAAGCATTTTTTAATCTCTTTCACGCCAAAGCAAAATGTCTTATTCACCAAATGAAAGCCTTGATTTTCCACCAAAGAACACACAAAATGAAATCTCTTCTGCTTCTAAGGAAATTGTTTTTGTAAACTCTCCTTTTCCACCACTTCCCTTTTGTGTTCTTCCTCCATCACATGATAATGTCATGCATCATGAAACATATTGTCATTATTGTTGATATCAACATCTTTTCATGCCTCATATCTGTGATGAGTTTAATTACAAGATTATCACCAAGCCTTTTCCACCAAATTCTGCTATCTCTTCGTCTTCTAATTAAGCATGTGTGTTGCTTATTAATAAGACACCCAATTTAAGAAAATCTTAGAATTCTTGTTTACCTAGGATTGTAATTATGCTTAAGTTTTAGGCTTGTGTTTCATACATCTTTGTGAGATCTTTATTTTCTTTTATCTCTTTTCATGATTTTTAACATGATTTGTCTATGGATCTTGGATCTTGTTGTTATTGTGTTCCTTTTTTTTCTCTTATTTTGAGTCTTTCTTAAACTAGTAAGAATTAGGATTCTTCTTGGAGATTTACACTAAGTGTTTATTAATATGTGATATCTAGATAGATAACTTGCTTGTATGTTACATGCTAATATATCTTCTTGTTTATCCGTATGCTATATGCTTAATTGGTTAGTTAATGAATGCATGCTTATTATAAAGGTTTTGTCTTTGTCAAGCAATTCCGATATAATATCTCTTAGATGTGTCTAACTCATGCATGTCCTTAAATGCTAAGTGCTAACACGTTTTACTTAGTCTTCTCTTTTTAAGTAATCATGTTTCTTGTGTGTGATATGTGTTAATTGTGCACCTTTTCTACATTGGTTTATTGTAGACTTTATTAGGATAATTCTCTAGAGTACATTTGGCCTTGCACATTAATCTCTATGGTTATTGCTTTGATGCTTTCTTAATTGCTCCTACATGCTCAAACCTATGTGCTTACATGCGTATGCTTACATGCTTATGCTTACATGCGTTTGCTTACATGCTTATGCTTACATGCGTATGCTTACATGCTTATATATATATTCTTAAACCTATTAGTGTTTAGGAGTAGGAATGATGGAACATTTTCCTTGATTATGCATGCTTAGTTGAGTTAGGTTTTACTTTGTTGAATGTTAAGTTAACCGCCATCTCTTTTTTGTTGCATATATGCATTAAATAAGATGTTCTCTTAATGTCAATCCTTCTTCTGTGATTACATTAAGCATTGCATGAATTCTCCTATGTGCTTACTTGATTATGTGTTAGATTTTGTGCTAACTCTATTGTAGAAACTAGAAGGGGGGGGGGTTGAATAGTTTCTAGTTACTTTTCAAAACATTTCGTATAAACCCACTGTGCGCGGTTCTTTCAACATACATGCGGTTCCTTATCACTAACGAACCGCGTGTCCCTTTAAGGAACCACCTACAGTGGACGATGCCATTTATTACATGTTAAACTTTAACAATCCTTTGTATCAAATTCTTGATCAAGCTTGACTAAGTATGAGATGTGTTTGTAATGGATAATAACTATAAGTAAGGAAACACACAAACACAACAAATCAAGAGTACATCAAGCAATAGTTTAAACACTAAACACACACGTACTAAGCATAATCTTTTCCGCAACTAGGATGTTTAGACTAAGTGATGTACACTTGACCATAATCTAAACATGAAGCACACACGTACTAAGCCTTAGCTTTTCTGCAACTTAGATGTTTAGATTATGAGATGCACACAACACACAACAACAAGTATGCAACTATAAATACATCTAAAAAGGTAAATACATAAATGTAAATGAAAGTACCGACACGATGATTTATAGTGGTTCGGTCACGAAGCTCCTCTTCGCCCTACTCTACTCCTCGAGTACACCTTACTCGAGAGATACTTCACTAGTCAACAAACTCCTTAAGGTGGAGAAACCATACACAACGTCGCTTATCCAATTTCCGACTCTAAGCAAAAAGTCGAGTCCTAATCTTAGGTAGGACCAATCTACACAACGTTGCCCACTTCACCATTTTCTGACACAAGGCTAGATGTAGAGTCCTAATCTTAGGTAGGACCAATCTACACCCATCTACACAACTTCCAAATTGACACACCAATTTGGATCTACACAACTCTTCACAACTACACAACTACATCACTCTTAACAACTACACAACTACACCACTCTTCACAACTACACACCTACATAACTCTTCACCCTAGTTATGCTTTATGGCCCAACATAACAAACTTTGTGTTTTATGGAATAAACACATAAACCATATAGATCTAAGTACTCACCACTTAGATCTATGACTCTAACACTATATCTAAGTATTAACAAACTTGGATCTTACACAACTAACACCTAATCCAAGGATACCCATCACTTAGATATTCTACCCTTACAAACACATACAAGTGAACCCAACACTTGGATCTTCTAAATATGCATAGTAGGAAAACAATGACTTGATCTAGAAGGAGAGATCTTCATCATGTTGTGAACCAAACACTTCATGGTAATGAAAGTGTTCTTCTATTTGCACTTGAGAAGATTGAAGGAGAGAATCACATCTTTAACAAGATTAATCTAAACTAACTAATCAAGGAGTTTAAAGATGTTTTTTAGAGACTGTGCAAAAAAGGTTGAAAGAAAAGCTGGAGATGATCCACTATTTATAGGGCAAGAGTGCAACGGTCGAAAACACCCACGGTTCCTTATCAATAAGGAACCGCCTCCCGCGGTTCCTTATCAATAAGGAACCTCCGGGATAGAAACCTTGCATTTTTGTCCTTTAGTAGGGATATGCCATCTGGGGTAGTTTATACGCTCAAAGGATATTCCTTTGGCATATGGAATATGCCAAATTCAAATTAAAGAATATTTTTTAGAATATGCCTTAGGGAATATTCTTTGAAATATTCCAAATTCAAATTTCCATTTTCTTTTTATTAAAACATTTTCTTAAAAATAAAGTTTATTAACATTTGGTTAAATGTGAGTTTTAAGAAAATATTAATCATTGATCACTTAGTTAGGTTAATGACATGTTTATTCATACCTTGAGTGATTCATGCCGAATGCGATCTTGGAGATGTCAAGAGAAGTATACAAATGTATTCTTGAGTGATTACGAGTACCTTAACATTTATATAATGTATTGCAAATTATACGTTTGTCATCAACAAAACACAAAGAGATTATATCGAAAAAAAACATCGTAATGTTTACACTAACAATCTCCCCCTTTTTGATGATGACAAACAAGTAAACCGCAACGCATATTAAAATGTATAAGTTACTCGTTTTCACTTACATCTCCCCCTTTTGTCGAATCAAAAAGGTAGTCAACCTCTTTGAAGAAAAGAAGAATCAACGTCGAGAGAGCACACATCCAAAGTAGTAATCATCGATAACACGTCATTTGAAGAAGAGAATAATTGACTTCACGAGAGCTTGCATCCGAAAGGTAGTCTTTATTTGTAGAAGAAGAGGATAGACTTCGATAGAACATGCATCCAAAAAGCTAATCATCTATTGTGGTTGTCAGTTGAGAAGCGAGAATCCAAACCGTAGACCCATCATCTAAAGATATTGAGCTTACGTCATCCTAGTGAAGTCTTCAATCAAACATAGGTTAACAAACTTCATGCATAATAAAATGCTTATCTTCGAGATTCCAAAATTCATTACTTGCAAGAAGTTCGATGAATGCAATTTAAGTGAGTCAACGATCGCAAACGTAATGACTAGAAATCTTGCAAATGCTCCCCCTTGATATGAGCTCCCCCTTGCTTGAGGCACAAATAAAGCAAGGATAGTGACAAGCTACAAAGAAGGGTTAGACAAGTCCTACAAAACAAAGTTAGTGGACAAGATCATATATGTATAGCAATGTCACCAAAGCGGAATTAACTTTAAATATCTTGAGTACAAAGAGAGGGACTCAAGAGAAAGCTAAAACAATCTTAACTTTTAGAAGTGTCAAAATGTGACAAGTTAAGAAAAATAAGAGGGTTATTAGATAGAAAAGAGAACCCAACTTATTTTGGTGACACCAAAAAATATATAAAGAGGACTAAGATAAAAAAGAGATGTCCAATATATAAAAGAAAGAAAATTGTCAAGAGGACATACTCCACTTTAATATCATGGAAAAAAATACCAAACTAAAGAGAGTATGACATAGACAATATAAACAATTCCACATAGTCGAAAACAGAGGAAGAATGACTATGATGAAAAAGAAAATGAGGACGATAAACAAGTCGTTTTCACAAACAATGACAAGCATTGAAGAAAGAAGTATGCATGTGATGCTATCAATCCAAAAAAATAAAAAGTCTTAGGAGAGGATTTTGACAAGATCAAATCACAATTGATGGAATAGAGGTAGAGAAGAAACATCCATACCAATTGTAATGATAATATGTCAAAAGGTTAAAAGCCTTAGAATTTTTTGAATCACCCAAGAAAATTCAAGAATTAACCAAGATCCTCTCAAAAGGTTAAAAACTTAGAATTGTTGGAATCACCCAATCCAATTGTAAATTTTAACCGCAATCAACTCTCAACAACAAGAGAGACAAAAAAAATCTCAAACCAAAGACATTTTGGACCTTAAAAATAATTCCTTTGGAAAGCTCCAAAAGCTTTAAGTCGGGAATCAAGGTACAAAAATGAAAAAACCAAAAGCGAGGGTAAATCGACGCTTAAGAAAAAAACTATATATAAGACATTATAGGCAAGGATCCTTATGAATGTCGACACCTAAAAGATGACTCAATGATATAGAGAAAGAGATCAAATAAGTCAAAGAATAGAAAAACCAAGATGGATGGTGTTTAACATACGATAAACTACATGCTCAAAGTTTTGTAGCTCTTCTCAATCATTGTGAATGTTCAAAGAACAATTACATGACGAGGAAAGGGTGAGGCTCGACTTGACTTAGTTTAGAAAGGATAGAAGAGAGAGACTTAACTTAGAGAGGCATGATTAAAATAAATTAAAAGAGACTCAACAAAGAAGTTAAGGATAAGTTCACAAAATAATTCAAGAATACTATACCTTATTAGGTGATAGTGAAGTCTTGAAGAAAAACGAGATAAGAAACCCAAAAGAAAATAAACGGAGGAATCTTCAAGAAAACTCTTTAAAGATAGAGATAGACCAAAAACGAACAAAGGGACTCACTGGCCGCGGTTCGTTAAATAGGTCCGTGGTTCATTATAAATAATGAGCCGCTAGGTTATTTGAGGAACCGTGGACAGTGGGTGTCCAAAAAGGATTATTGACTAAAAAATCACTTGGTCAAACAATTTAACATAAGATGCTAAATGGGTTGAGAGTCAATGCTTTGGATATGACTTTTAACAATTGCAATTGCAAGTTAAAATTGCTTGAATATTTCGAAAGAAATATTTAAATTGTCAATCTTACTAGGATAGGAATTAGATTAAGATCCAACCTTCCTTGAAAATTAAGTAAGAAAATAAAGAAGAAAAGGAAGATCACAAGTAAAACGAGATCCAATACCCAAAGACAAATCATGTTGAAAAACATGAAAGGAAATACAAGAAATAAGGATCATACAAAGATGTATGAAACACAAGCCTAAAACTTAAGCATGATTTTAATCTTAGTTACACTAGAATTCTAAGATTTACTTAAATTAGATGTCTTAGCAATAAGCAATCCACATGCTTAAATGAAAGACAAGGTGGTGACAGAATTTGGTGGAGAAGGCTTGGTGATAATCTTGTAATTCAACTCATCATAGATATAAGACATGACAAGATGTTGATATTGACAACAATGACAACATCTTCCATGATGCATGACATAATCATGTGATGGAGTAAGAACACAAAAGGGAAGTGGTGGAAAAAGAGAGTTTCTAAAATCAATATTCTTAGAAGGAGAAATTATTTAATTTGGTGTGTTCTTTGGTTAATTTGGGTTGAAAGAGATTTGAGAAAATTATGGATAATCAAGGCTTTCATTTTGTGAAAAATATATTTTGCTTTGGTGTGAAGAGATGGCAAAATGCTTTGGGTTAAAAAGAGAAAGCACAAGATATTTTGGGAGTGATAAAAGGTTTGAAACAAAGATTCCAAAGGGTGTTGGAACAATTGGGAAGTTTTAGAAAACCCGTTTTTGGTTGCTTCTGCCCGCGGTTCTTTTTCTCCACCGGCGGTTCCATATCGATATGGAGCCGCGGTTTCTATAAAGAACCGCCCACAGCGGGTGTGTTTCGGAGGATAAGGGAATTTTTCCAATTCGAAAAATCCTAATGTTCAGTCTAACTTATCATAAAGTTATGCTAAAGAGCAATAAAAACTAGAACACACACAGAGGAAAAACACATAGGTTCAATTAACACGTAGGAAGAAGGCTAAGGAAAACCTAATGGCTATAAAAGAAAAAGACTCCTAATGACATACAAAGTTCATAAAATTAAACTATCATTAGTCATATTTTGGAAGAGCCATTTAGCCAATTTAGAGAATGAGTATGAGACTATCACCATAGGTGCTCAATTAAGGCTAAGCACGACTGTTTTTACGAGTTATAAAATAACCCATCTTCCCACATGGAAGTAATTCAACCGTTAGGTCAAATTAAGATTCTAGTGCATAAATTATCTAGTAGTCATTCTCAAGTTAGACAAAATGTAATTCCTACAGTTGTCTAATAAAGTCTAGCAAGGATGAAATTATATGACGACACAATGCACAACCTAACGAGGGTAAAGAATGCACCATTGCATATCTTTTCAAACAAGTCTAGTTAAAGTTATTTACCTTAGTAGAACTTGAGGCCAAACACTTTGAAGTGTATAAACAACGTTTACACAAAACAAAGTAACACTCTTGATTGGTCTTTCGGAGATGACACATTTACAAATTGCATTGCAATGTAAATCACTTGAGTATTTCGGATGAAACATCCAAGTTGTCAAACCGAATCCACTGTGCATTATAAGCAGTTATTAAACAAAATATGTCTAATAATTTGAACAAGTAGATTCAATATACCATCATCAACACAAGTGTGAGTTATGATATGATGTATATTATTAATAAACTACATTTATGTCTACACTTAAAAAAATGTCAATTAGATTCGATAATGATACCAATCATAGTTTGAATAATGAATTGATATTTAATCGAAATCTTTCTTGATTCCTACAAACACTCCTTTAAGAGAAAATAGCTAAGATTTTCAAAGGGTGTTTCATGTTTTATAATGAGAAATTAATCTACTTGAACTAATAACACAATGATCAAGTAAGACGACCCACATCAATAGATTTGACAAGCTCCCAATGCTTTCAAACCTAAAAGTGTTAAAGAACATGCCAAAGTGTACAAAATGTTTATGTAACATTTGTAAACCAAGAGATGTTAATCCTATATGTAATGCACACATAAATAGACAACTAAGTAACACTACTACTAATAGTAAATGATAACTTAAGAATGTCCAAAGATAAAAGAAAAAACACAAAAGCATTCGTCTTTGTTTTGAGTGTTAGATACACCAAAGTATACATAGCTTGATTTTATTTGAAAATAGTTTTCGACCCATTTCAAAGTTTAATTAAGTTCAACACTTTATAAATATATCAATTTACAAAGATATATCAACAAGAGATGTTCAACTTAATATAAAAGAGTAAAACATAAGTTTTACGACAAACCGAGACTCAATACTTTGGACAAAGTATAGAACTTAGAAAACATCCCAAATTTAAAGTTTTAATAGAGGTTTAGAATCATTTTTAATAGAAAACAAATTCAGTTACGCTCGAAATGACGGGTGGCACGACTTCTACGGACTTACGGTTGATTTTATATGATTTTTCAAAGTTTGCAAAAATCTGAGTCGGACTGACCACGGTTCCTTATTGATAAGGAACCTCGGGGAATAGATAAAGAACCGCCGTCAGTAGGCAAAAATTGAGTTTTTGGCCAAAATCATTTGGTAACATTTTGGAAGGATTCGGGACTCTAAAAAATAATTTTAGACACATAGAACTCGTATTTTAGAGTTAATTATGACACAAAATATTTTTATACTTCCAAACATGGAAAGATTTGTTATCAACCTATTATACGAAGTTTATTTAACATCAAAAATTTTACGAATGAAACAACAAAACACATTTCATAAGTAATCACTCTTCGTGAACAATTTGATACAAAGATCGTCTCTATTTTTAAAACCGTTTCCATTTTTTAAAAACCGTTTTTTTTAAAACGAGAGCAAAGATCGATCCAAGCTTTAAAGCACAATGTACTTCAAAGATCTTGAATAACTACTCTCTGATATCAATTGTGTAAACTAGAAGGGGGGTTGAATAGTTTCTAGTTACTTTTCAAAACATTTCGTATAAACCCACTGTGTGTGGTTCTTTAAACATACCCGCGGTTCCTTATCACTAACGAACCACATGTCCCTTTAAGGAACCGCATACAGTGGACGATGCCATTTGCTACATGTTAAACTTTAACAATCCTTTGTATCAAATTCTTGTACAAGCTTGACTAATTATGAGATGTGTTTGTAATAGATAATAACTATAAGTAAGGAAACACACAAACACATCAAATCAAGAGTACATCAAGCAATAGTCTAAACACTAAGAACACACGTACTAAGCATAAGCTTTTCCGCAACTAGGATGTTTAGACTAAGTGATGTACTGTAACACCTCATTTTGGTAAATGGAATGTCACGCGCGATTATGGCGTGTCATCAAAGCATACAAGGATAAATGTCTTAAACATTACATGACCATAAAGGAAATACCGGAAACAAACATCGGTACCCCAAAGTATAAGCTCATCACACACAAACATAAGTACTGTAAAGGAAAAGGACTAAACAATGTCCATGGAAATAAGTAGCAAAATGTATGATGATAAGCATAAAGTAATGAAGGCTAGTAAGCTTCCAATCTATATGCACCTACGCTTAGAGTCTACGAGCGCCCTTGAGTACCTGCCGTTTTGGGAAACATGAAAAGGAAAAACGGCTGAGCATAACGCTCAGTGTATGGATATACAAGCATGGAATGAATAACATAATCATATACACATATAGCAGCGGAATTGATTAAGTCCTGGAAAACCTGGTATAACTTAGTAAAACTGGTTTTATAGTTTGAAAAGCCTTATGTTTATCTTATGAAAACTGTTTAACATTTTAACCATTAAGTCAATATAGGTCATGAAATATCAATGTGGATGAATACTTGGAGGGGTGACCTCATCATGCAATTAGAGGGGTTGCAACTAATTAATATAAGTCTGGGTAGGAGGGATCAACTCCTTGTGAAGGATGCAAGGAACACACCACATTCACCTAAATAATCTGTTAAAAACATGTAACCTAGGATTCACCCATACGCCCAACATGATAACATAATAATATGACCAAAAGCTGAAGGGACGCCACGAGCTACCACTCCGCCGTGGTGAAGTCATAACACTGGTGCCTCAAGTGTTATGGTTACGGTACCTCCATAACTAGGTGAAACTGGTCATGCATGTATATGGCTTAGGCATTTAATCTAAACATAAGCAAATCAAAACATATAAAACATATACTGGGAAAACAGTTGGCTGGTACGGGGAATCCTAATAAGGAAAGAATGTCCATACTGAAAGGACGGAGAATCCATACCTTATGTCCAGTGAACGAACGGAAGAGAGTCCTACTTCGATCTCACTAATGCTACATAAATAGTATACGTGTATAAGTATTCTGATTACCGGGTATGTAACTGATTTTATATCATGTCTTAGCTTGTTTTATATGTTCATGTCTTGTTTTACTGATTTTAACGTTATATTGTGTTTATCATGTATTCTAGCTATTCTGATTAAGTATTACTTGTTTTTCTTGTATTATTATACTTGTTGCGTAATTATAAGTAACTTTCTAAAAATAGCAGGTTTCCTAAAATAGAAAGTTTCCAAAAATAGAAAGTTTTCAAAAATAGAAAGTTTCCAAAAATAGATTAACTGCTTAAAATAGATAAGTTTCTAAAATTAGAAAGTTTCCAAAAATAGTAAGTTTTGTGAAATAGAAAGTTTCCATATTTAGAAATAAGGTGGATTAATAGGCTAAATAAGATAAGCTTAAGTTTCACTAATTAAATCTACTAAGTCATGTGATTAATAGTATAGTTTATTAATTATAACATGTTAATTAAATAAAATATATGTTGTACGATTTAATTAGATATAATCATGATTTAATTAAATTAAAGTGTATATAATACTTAGGTTAAAACATGTATTAATATTTATATTAATATAACCTAAGTCATGAAAATTAATTAATTATATGCCATGTTTTTAATAATTAATTAATTACTTTAGTCTAAATTTCATAATGAAATGCTTAGGTTAAAATAATGTATTATTAAATATTATTAATAAACCTAAGTCCATGTTTTAATTAAATTAATTATATGACATGTTAAATTAATTTAATTAACTTGTAAATAAATATACTTGTAAAAATAATAAACCGAACCCATGTAATATTTTTTTAAAACATGGCGTGAACCGGAACCGTGAACCCATGAACCGGCCCGAACCAAAACCCCAACACCAACCACCACCCACAGCCACGGCTGTGGTGGCGGCTGCGCTGCCAACAGCGGCGGCTGTTGCCGCTGCTGCGCCGTGGCTAGCCGCTGCCAGCATCAAAGATCCCACCGGCGCAAGCCGGTGGTCTCCCCCTGCTACCTTCGTTGTTCCCCCCGTCCGACCCAAACAGCCACCGACTTAAGCCGGCGGTTCCTGCTGATGTGCCGAGACCCACACCGAGCCCCTTAGGGGGTCTCGGTGTGGCTAAAAGGGACACCGAGAGTCATTCAACTCTCTGTCGGATGCCGAACCACAAAACAATCCAAACGAACCATTTTCCCATGTTTATTAAATTCCATAACATGTTTTATTTAATTGTTTTTAAAGATCTAACATAAAAACATAATTAAATAAAAAGATTAAAGATCAAGGTTTTATGTTTTACCTCAACGTGTGATTGAAAATAACACGAACACGAACAAAACACCAAAGATCAAAAATAAAAAACGAATCCTCCTTGTTCTTGTTTGATGTCGCGGCTAGGGAGTCACCAAGAGCTAGGGTTTTCAACTTTTCTATAAAAATATGTTTATGAAACTCTGTGGTTTTAGTTTCCTTTAACTAAACCAAAAAGTGGGCTTTTAGGCCCCTCCTTTCTCTTGTGTGCCGCGGCTAATAGGGCCCACCAAGGGAAACCTGTAGTTTTTCGTGTTCTAAATTATTACGTGTTCTCGTGCTCGTATTTACGTGACGTTATTATTAAATGTTCGTGTTATTTTATATACTTATACGTAGTCATAATAATAATTACGTAATTACATAATTATACTTTCGTGATTATTACGTTCATGATTTCATGTTCGTGATTTAATTATTATCTATAATAATTATCGTGCATTATTACACTTAATACTCATCATGTAATAACACGTACGTAGTTCTTGTAATTTATGTTCATGAAACATACTCATGTTATACAAGGAAAGTTTTAATCATGTACGTACGATTATAAGGGTACTATTCGTGGTAAAAGCATGCGGGTTTTACATGTACACTTGACCATAATCTAAACATGAAGCACACACGTACTAAGCCTTAGCTTTTCCGCAACTTAGATGTTTAGATTATGAGATGCACACAACACACAACAACAAGTATGCAACTATAAATACATCTAAAAAGGTAAAGACATAAATGTAAACGAAATTACCGACACGATGATTTATAGTATTTCGGTCACGAAGCTCCTCTTCGCCCTACTCCACGCCTCGAGTACACCTTACTCGAGAGATACTTCACTAGTCAGCAAACTCCTTAAGGTGGAGAAACCATACACAACGTCGCTTACCCAATTTCCGACTCTAAGCTAAAAGTCGAGTCCTAATCTTAGGTATGACCAATCTACACAACGTCGCCCACTTCACCATTTTCCGATACAAGGCTAGATGTCGAGTCCTAATCTTAGGTAGGACCAATCTACACCCATCTACACAACTTCTAAATTGACACACCAATTTGGATCTACACAACTCTTCACAACTACACAACTACACCACTCTTCACAACTACACCACTGTTCACAACTACACACCTACACAACTCTTCACCCTAGTTATATTTTATGGCCCAACATAACAAACCTTGTGTTTTATGGCATAAACAGATAAACCATATAGATCTAAGTACTCACCACTTAGATCTATGACTCTAACACTATATCCAAGTATTAACAAACTTAGATCTTACACAACTAACACCTAATCCAAGGATACCCATCACTTGGATATTCTACCCTTACAAACTATCCAAGTGAACCCAACACTTGGATCTTCTACATATACATAGTAGGAAAACAATTACTTGATATAGAAGGAGAGATCTTCATCATGTTCTGAACCCAACACTTCATGGTAATGAAAGTGTCCATCTCTTTGCACTTGAGAGGATGAGAGGATTGAAGGAGAGAATCACATCTTAAACAAGATTAATCTAAACTAACTAATCAAGGAGTTTAAAGATGTTTTTTGAAGAAACTGTGCAAAAAGGGTTGAAAGAAAAGCTGGAAATGATCCACTATTTATAGGGCAAGAGTGCAACGTTCGAAAACACCCGCGGTTCCTTATCAATAAGGAACCGCCTCCCGCGGGTCCTTATCAATTAGGAAACTCTGGGACAGAAGCCGTGCATTTTTGTCCTTTAGTGGGGATATGCCATCTGGGGTAGTTTATACCCTCAAAGGTTATTCCTTTGGTATATGGATTATGCCCAATTTAAATTAAAGAATATTCTTTGGAATATGCCTTGGGGAATATTCTTTGGAATATTCCAAATTCAAATTTCCATTTTCTTTTTATTAAAATATTTTATTAAAAATAAAGTTTATTAAAACCTTTTGTCACATTTGGTTAAATGTTAGTTTTAAGAAAATATTAATCCTTGATCACTTAGTTACGTTAATGACATATTTATTCATACCTTGATTGATTCATGCTGAATGCGATCTTGGAGATGTCGAGAGAAGTATACAAATGTATTCTTGAGTGATAGCGAGTACCTTAACATTTTATATAATGTATTGCGAATTATATGTTTGTCATCAATAAAACACAAAGAGATTATATCGACACATCGTAATGTTTGCACTAACATCTACCTTGCCTTCTTGAACTCTTTTGAGTCTTCTTCCCTCTAAGAGTCTTTTCTCTTTTGAGTTTCTTCTCTCGTTTTCTTTCAAGATTTCACTATCACCTACTAGGGTATAGTATTCTTGAATTATTGTGTGAAGTTATCGTTAACTTATTGTTGAAAGTTTATTGCGGTTAAAACTTACAATTGGTATGGGTGATTCCAATAATTCTAAGTTTTTAACTCCTCGAGATAATATCTTTAAATTGTTGGATGTTTCTTATCTACCTCTATTCCAACAAATGTGAATTGATCTTCTCAAAATCCTCTCCTTGTCTTTGGATTGATAGCATCGCGCGTGCACTTCTTTCTTCAATGCTTGTCATTGTTTGTGCATCAACTTGTTTATCGTCCTCATTTTCTTTTTCCTTCATAGTCATTCTTCCTCTCTTTTCGACTATGTGGAATTGTTTATTGTCCTTTTCAAACTCTCTTTAGTTTGGTATTTTTGCCAAGATATTAAAGTGGAATATGTTCTCTCGACAATATTTTTTTTATAAATTAGACATCTGTTTTCTCTCTTAGTCTCGTTTATATTTTTTTGGGTCACCAAAATAAGTTGGGTTTTCTTTTCTATCTAATATCCCACTTATTTTTCATAACTTACCAAATTTTTGACACTTCTAAAAGTTAAGATTGTTTTAGCTTTCTCTTGAATCCCTCTATTTGTACTCGAGTTGTTTAAAGCTAATTCCGCCTATATATGCTCTTGTCTACTAACTTTGTTTTTAGGACATTTCTAACCTATTTTTGTAGCTCGTCTATATTCCTTCTTTGTTGGTGTCTTAAGAAAGGGGGAGCTCATATCAAGGGGGAACATTTGCAAGAGTTCAATACATTACATTTGCGAACATCAACTCACTTTAATTGCATTCATCAAACATTTTGCAAGTAATGAGTTATGGGAAGCTCGAAGATTAGCTAGTTCTTATGCATGAAGTTGGTTAACCAATGATGATTGAAGACTTCACTAGGATGATGCAAACTCAATCTCTTTGGATGATGAGTTTAGAGTTCGGATTGAAGACTTCACTAGGATGACGCAAGCTCAATCTCTTTGAATGATGGGATTACGGTTCAGATTCTCGCCTCTCAACCGAATATCTTTTGGATGCAAGCTAACTCAAAGTTTATTCTTCTCTTCTATAAACGAAGAATACCGTTTGGATGCATGCACTCTTGACGTCGATTCTTATCTTCTACAAATGACGACTACCTTTGGATGCGTGATCTTACTCAAATGACATGGATTCTACTCTTCCTCAAATGACGACACCCTTATTGATTCGACAAAAGGAGGAGAAGTAAGTGTAACAAGTAAGTTTCACATTTTACTATGCGTTACGGTTTACTTGTTTGTCATCATATAAAAGGGGGAGATTGTTAGTGCAAACAATACGATGTTTAATCTATATGATCCCTTTATGTTTTGGTGATGACAAACGTATAACTCGCAATACATTATGTAAAATGTGTAAGGTACTCGTAATCACTCAAGCATACTAATGTATAATTCTATCGACACCTTCAAGCTTGCATTCTTCATAAAGGACAAAAAGGACGTGGTTCTCTTATAGTACCCGTGGATCCTTAAAGATATTGAATCACAGAACTTTTAACGAACCACAAGCAGACAAGCCGGTTTAGGCTCATTCAAGACATTTGGAAGATTCTAGAAGATGGAGGGAAATTAATAAATTCAAAATTCAAATTTTGAATTTGCTTCTAGAAGATGGAGGGAAACTAATAAATTCAAAATTCAAATTTTGAATTTGCTTCTAGAAGATGGAGGGAAAAGAATAAATACAAAATTCAAATTTTGAATTTGGGTGCATACTTTTCTCCAATGGATAAAAAAGATCTCTCCAAGGCAAGGTTTCCCTATAAATAGCAAATATTTACTTCCTCTCAAAGGTGTGAAAAAAATACATACAATTCACCTCAAAAATCTCATTCCTCATTTGCCTCCTGCTCCTCAAGTGCAATGAGAAGAACACCTCCATCCTTGTGAAGTGTTATTCATAACATGATGGAGATCTCCCCTTCTAGATCAAGTCATACTTATAGTTTTCCTACTATGTATATGTAACACCCCCAAGTATTCATACTTTAGTTCAGCGGAAGAGGCGTTGGTGTTACGGGATAGCACATTACTCAAATCATAGACAACGCTTAAAAATCGCGTCGTTAAATAATAAAGCATTTTTCATTCATAAATATCAAATTACATAGGTCCTGAGGTCATTATATGTCATACAAATTTTACAAAACATGTGAATGGAAATTCTATTTGAATGCGGGCCACAAATTCTTGTTGTCTTCCCGATAATTACCTTCAAGTACCTGAGATAAAACATGTTAAAAAGTCAGCGAAACGCCGAGTGAATTCATAGAGTTTAATAAAAACCATTAATATATCACCGGTATATAATTATTACCGAAAATCATTTTGTACAAATCTTTATCGTAGGCTATAAAATAGGCCGAAGACATTTTAAACAACTCTTAGTCGTAAATCATAACATAGGCTTTTGCCTTCAAAACCATTATACGAACCATTGTCGCAAAAACATCATACAATAGGTTTTATAACGTTGTATAGAGTTAAATAAAAACCGTTATATAAAAAAAGTTATGTAAAACCAAAACACGAACATAATATCAGTAATAAGACCCCATATTGCTAGTCAGGCAATATATTATAGTTCAATTCGTACATCAGTATTTTCATTATTGGATTATTATAAGCCGCATGACATTGCTACCTTACTATAACAAACAACGGGTAGCTAACCCGTAATTCCTTTGCCTATCTAAAACAGCGTGTCGTCACAATAATCACGCTTATATAAATCTTCTCATAAATAAATTCGCTTACCAATCAATGTGGCACGACGAGGATCAACCGTCAAGGCGCGAACTGGGGTGATCTTCCCCAAATAGTACTATTATATGCATAAGCCTCTACCAAATCCAGGTAGTTCACAATTCATGCTAATGGGACTTTTAGTGACATAACCTAACTAATAATAATCCATTTCATTTCATTCATCGGGTCATATAATCATTCATCGGGTCATATAATCATTTGGGTCCATATCAATAAGCAAACAATCGGAACAACTGGTGTCCTATTTTTATGAAAACTAACATGTTATCTCCCTCGCGGGTTTATAAAACATTTAATAAAACATTTAAAAGAGTGCGAGGCTATGAACTCACGTTGATTGGGAAAGGCGGGTTATCGGCGATTTGGATGTATGGTACGTGCTTCAATCACGGAAACCGCCAAAGTGATGAAAAGGTTGAGATTTTGGAGGAACAAAGCTTGGTTCTTGCCACCAAATCTTTAATCTTGGCAAGATCACTTTTAGAAACCTCCAAGTAGATGAACATACTCTTGAAATCAGCCCTTGAACCTCATGAAAACTCCTTTTCATAGGTTATAATCACCTTCAATCTTCATCTTTTCAACTAGGCTTCAACATATGTTGATGATAGCCTTTGTTTATGGCTAGATTTTTGATAGTGGTGGTGTTGTGGTGGTGAATGGGACGGCCAAGGAGTGAGAGAGAGAGAGAGATTGGAAGAAATTTCTCTAGTTTACATGTATGAGAGAATGTGAGAAATGGTCTAATGGTTTTTGTTAAGTGGTTTAGGTAGTTTGAGGACATGTGTCCATAAACATGTATAAAAGTGACACCAAGGGGTGTTGTGTAGCTTGTTTTGCCGCCACATGTATGGGGGTGAGGCAAGTGTAAACTTGTCTCACCTCTATTATTTTACGGGTACTCCTTAATTCCAGTTTCCTCGATTTACGTACCCTCGGGTCGATTTACGAAAAACGTTTATATATATTATGAATCAACGGCACAAAACGAATCTAATAAAAAATTTCTCATCAAAAACGGAGCACAAAGGCGTAAATACGTAAACCTAGGGTTTCCGGTTTAATCGTAAAATACGCTAAATTATGCACGTAAATCCTAATCTCTTCTCGTAAATTTGTGAGTTTTATGAACCAACACAAATTAAAATTCCAAAATAATTTTCAAAAATAAATTTATTTCCTGAAATGTCGGACTGTCAAACGGTGTATGTAAACGTAAGCACGTAACGTAGAGTTCTCCGGTTTAGACGTAGACGATGCTTCTTCAAGACGTAAACCCAAATTTCTTCCCAACGGTGAGTGAGTTCATAGATTATCAATAAAATATTGATTTTTAAATAATACTTGAGAATAAAATAGCGACCATAAACTGACGGGTTGTCACAGCAGTTACCCCTAAAGTGGATATTTGTCCTCAAAGATCGATTTATCTTACTACTCGCTTCTTATAGAATCAAGACATGTGGGCATTTCCTCCATGTTCGGTCTTTTCTCTCAAGTGTAATCCATTACAATACGTGAGTTTCATCAAACATAACTACGATCATGCTTAAGTTGACTTACTTTCTCTATCCATGATGTTCACGGGTTTTTGATGAATGCAACTTTTTGCCGATCCAAACTTCATCAAGAAGTAATCAGATTTTCACTTGATAGACATTTTATCAAGTTCGATATACGAAACATAATTCACGCAGCCCTTGAAGTCCTAGGGTAGATCCAGCTTATTTTCCTTTCAAACCAACTTTTTACATTATCTCAATGGTCCCATACAACGGGGACTTATTTCCCATGATCTTTCAGATCATCAATTCACTTCTCCATGGTGAAATTTTTTGGCATAACTTCGCTACCCATCCTGCACTTCAAGATCTACATTTCATATTCACATAACCTCCTGTCCACTACTGGCAGTCAATAATCATATCCTAATTTCAACAATCATTTCAGGTTTCACGGGTCGGGTATCCTGTAAGGTTAGGTTTGTCATCATAGGCAACCTTAAACCTAAAAGACATGTCCAACTCACAATGGGTGTATGTCGGGTATCTTCATCCCAACTCCCACCTACAGGTGTTCTTATATTTAGATCCTCACAAGATTCGATCTCGATCCTAATGCGATAATTATCAATGATAATCTCTCCAAAGGAAAGCGATTATCCTGTTCATTACCAAAGGTCAATTATTCAAACATAAAACAAGACTTCTAGTGTTTGTATCGTTACTTTACCCTGTCCCTTCGATTGGGGTGGTAAACAATACTCTCATCAAGATTCTTTCCCAATGACTTCTGAGGAAATCTCTAGAAATTCGATGCGAAGCGAGCATCTTGATAGAGATGATCGATAAAGGCACACCATGTTTACACAACTCCTTTATATACAAAAGAGTCAACTTCTCCATCGAGAATCTATCATTAAAGGAAATGATATTAGCAGATTTGGTCAGTCTGTCGACGATGACCCAAATCGAATCAAATTCAGATGATGACCTTGGAAGATTTGTGATAAAATCCATGGTGGTTCTATCTTACTTCCAAACAAGAATTAATATGCTGTAGAAGCAATCCTTATGGATTTTGGTGCTCAGCCTTGATCTTCGCAAAGGTTAGACATTTTCCAACGTATGTTACGATGTATGCTTTCGTAATTGCCCATCAGTACAACTTCTTCAGATAAGATACATTTAATCAGAAATGGCATGAATAGAATACTTAAACTTACGAGATTCTAACATGACTGAATCTCAAAATCCTCCATATTTAGGCAACCACAAGCGGCCTTTTAAACATTTAACGCCATCGGCTCTCATTTCTAATGGTTTAGATTAACCGTGAAACTCTTTATTAGTTATATTATCCTTTTTACAAGCATCAGCTACTTTTAAATTGTCCGGGCAAATTATTTTGCACCGTCATTACTAAGGAACACATCCTAATTGATTCTTTATCCTTTCTACATAACGTGTCAGTAATTACATTCACCTTCCCTGATGAAATAAATATCATGCCCATAATCACTCAGAAATTCTTTCTTCATATTTTCTAAGTTTTAGTTTCTTCTCTACTACTATCTTTATTAGTTTAACTCAATCCGACGTTTATAGTGTCGATAAATATTACAAGTAATTAAATAATAAATATTTAATTTTATGAAACGTAAACGTAAAAGTTTTAAATTCCTCAGTTCGTCCAATTATAGAAAAATGTTCAAAAATAAATTTGAATTTAGTTGACACGATTTTTTTTATTAATCGAAAATAATTAATAAGATCCGTAAATGTTCGAAAAATCTTTGTTTATACTTTGGTCAAAATTTTCTTAGTTGGAAAGCAAAAATTGTCGTTTTAAATTCCAAGTCATGGTTTAAATGGTTTCCTCAATCCCTCTTAGGTTGTCTTGAGGTATACAATAATATCTACTCCAAAGGGAGTTTAGTTTAAATGATCTGGGTATAAGGGAATGATTCCTTAAAAATCCTTTGATAAAATATTTGTCAAAACATATTTGCACTTTCTTTTTGGTATAACCCAAAGCCTTAATGGCTCTAATCTTTGAAGAGTCAATATAGATTCCATTACCATTAATCACACGGTCAAATAGTGTAAAGGATCAAGCTTGAAATCACATGTTAAATACTCAAGGTACAGGTTTTCATTGCTCGGCCAATTCAGGTCAGTCTACAAATGATTACTAACTCCTTCTTATTCTTAGAAACAAACAAATGGTCCTTAATGATCGCAAGCATGAATTTATCAAATTACAGCCTACACACGTGATTCACTAAATTTATGAATGCTACATGTGCATTGGTCAATCCAAACGACATCACATGGAACTCATAATATTCATTACGAGTTCTGGATGTAGTGATTGGAATGGATAATCTTCTTTGCGGATGCGAAGTTGATGGTAACCATGCCGTGGATCAAATTTTTAGAACATACGCTAGAATCTTGTAAATGATCGAACAAATCTTCCATCTTGAGTAATGGATATGAATTTTGATCGTCAATTTATTCAGTTCACGGTAATCAACTAATATAAGTAATGATAATACCATAGCTCTTCATGATGACGAGCTTGGTAAAATAAAAGCTTTCTCCGACAACTCTCTCAGTTGTACGGTAACTCTTTTGATTCAAATGGTGCTGAAGTACAGTGCACATGCTACAGGTACAACACCGCAAATATAATCAATACTAAATTTAACTTGCCTTAATGGCGAAAGTCTAGGTAATTCATCAGCAAGTACCTCAGAAAGTTTCAAATAACAGGAACATCTTTTAATAAATTTACTTTAAGTTCTCTCTAGATTACAATATCTATGACTAGTTCATAACCATTCACGGTATGATTCCAAGTCTAAATGCAGGATATGGTCACCCATCGGGAATGATTTAAATCACCTTTGATAATCAACATTTTATCTTTTAGGGGAATTCCACTCGAGTTCCCATCAATTAAGACAATGACATTATGTCATAATCAATCAATCCATTCTACTGGCACTACCAACTTTCCAGTTATATTACCATTGATAAGATGTGAACTTCTAAAAAGGCTAATAATAACTCGTAATCCTTCACAAATTCAAGGATATCTGGAGACATAACTAACATTAAAAGAGTAAGGTTAACGCATAAATTACGCGAGAGAATTTCAAATCAGATACAAACGAAAACATTAACGAATATGAATATATCCCATGTTTTCATGAATTGAGTACGCATTCGAAAGCACCTCGGATCGTTACCAATGTCATTCAAATGGAATCTAATCAAAGAAATGATAGGAACGCCGATACACCCAGTCAGGTATCAACACTCGATAATTAGATAATTTTCCAAAGAATCTCACTACGAGAGAATTGGACAAGAAGGGGATATCAATTGTCAATTAAGACAATATCCACAGATGAGTAAATTCGATTCAGAAAAATAAATGGTACGGGCACATATGTAGGTGTCTCTAACAATATGTCCCTATTTTTGCACTTCTTGCAGATCTCATAAAGTTTAATCTTTCACAACTTCAAAGAAAATGTAGTGTTTGTTAACACTTTCATGGTGACTACTAATCAGCCTTGCATGGTCCCTTCTAAATTGTACGTAGGCGCGCAACTATATATAATTTTAGGATTAACGATGCAATACTCAGTTCGTCAAAACTTTGTCATCATGTTTAAAATATATATATATTTTCATGCTTAATTCTGAAATAAGAATCAAAATGATTTTACCGAAATGTTCATCATTATGAAAGCATTCCCATTTACAGGATGCTTAATAAAAACTTTATTTCGACAATAACTACTAATGGTACCAATTTAAATAACTCATATAAAATGATAATTCCATATTTTCCCCCAAATGGTATCGTACTACTTATAAAAAAATGAGTGATCTGCAAAAGGAGTGATGAAAAGGTTGTTCACCAAGAACTAACTATAATATGATAGGAAAAGAGCTTAGCCAAATAATCATGAGGTTTGTGACCTTGATGGCACTCATATATACAAGGAGAAGAATCTACAACGTAACTCAATCCGAAATGAGTACTTGTTCAATGGTTGCATCACTAATGCGAACATTAGAAAGAAGCAAGAAAAGATAGATAACATCGATACATGTAGGATTTAGCAATTAAAGGTAGTCTTTTCATTAATCACAAACAAGTCAAACATTGTACCGTCACACATTACGTGTCGCCATGT
This sequence comes from Glebionis coronaria, assembly GCA_025667525.1. Taxonomy (NCBI): domain Eukaryota; kingdom Viridiplantae; phylum Streptophyta; class Magnoliopsida; order Asterales; family Asteraceae; genus Glebionis; species Glebionis coronaria. The sequence goes on along the minus strand of CM046879.1, from coordinate 138,907,239 downwards.
CATACAATTCCAAGGACTCATCCTACCAACTGATGTCTCAGTTAAGTTAGAGATTTAAAAGATACCACAATGCATACTAATCTACAAGACTCATTAGGTGTTCCACCTGTCCCAGAAGATCCATCGGTCCCAATTCATAAGAAGATTTCTTCAATTTATTTCTTGGACACTGGGCATCCTCGTCATTGCACAATGGCATAGGAACAACCCTTAACACGAATCAACAACCATTTAAAACCTTATAATTCAGTCACAGGACTCAACGAATTCCTCTTAACAATCTCATATTCCATACGAGTTAAATTTTGCTTTATTCAAGTTTCAATCAACTTATACTCAACGCGACATCCTACCTCATTCTCCAATACTTTCAACCTTATTCTTAGACCTTGAAAGGGCAATAAAAGCTCGATATGAACAACACTTAATTTCCAATCCTATAGCTCTTACAACAATAGTTATCGAATGAGTCACTAGTATGAAATGACTCACACATTCAATTAGACTTCTCGCAAAGGTACCAGTGGCATGAGGCTTTTGTGTAATGGTTCCAATGACAACCTCAAGTGCAACATTCACCCTTTTCGATTTCAATTTTTAAGAATTGGGTGACACCAAATCTGATGAAACCTTTCTAGGTGATAAGGTTTTGTCAAACTCCACTCTATAGGGAAAGATCGTCATGACATCGAAATCAGATTTAATCTCGCCAATTCTTCTTTAATATCACAATCAACTAATATCAACATTTCTACGAATATCAACCATTTTTTGGGATCATAAATATCCACAACTTGGTTTAGATCTAGAATAGCTAGAATTCCTACAGAAATAGCTTCGATTGATTTGCTAGGGGAGTTAGGGTTTCTTGTGACAACCTACGTCGTATAAATATCTCGTATAAGTATTAAAAAAATCATCAAACAATCATGTAATCAAATTACAATATATATATATATATATATATATATATATATATATATATATATATATATATATATATATATATATATATATATATATATATATATATATATATATATATATATATATATATATATATATATATATATATATATATATTTATAATCCAAGTTATATATATATATATATATATATATATATATATATATATATATATATATATATATATATATATATATATATATATATATATATATATATATATATATATATATATATATATATATATATATATATATATATATATATATATATATATATATATATATATATATATATATATATACGTTCATGTAAGTACCAAACTTAATATAAAAATAATAAGAACCAATAGTCTTTTGCCATGTGTAGTATAAGAAATTAAATAAATTAAAATTGATTAATAGTCAAAAAGGGTATTAAAGACATTTTGCACCACTCTTTATTTGAATCTTTAAATGCTATCATTATTTTACACACAAAAAACGCTCATGCACAAGTTGATGACTTACAATAATTTTATAATACAATCCTAGTGAGTAGTGACGCATATATACTAACACAACATTTCCTGACACATATGTACAACACAAAATTTTTGATAATTTTTAGTGACACATAAATTTTTGTAACACATTTGTAGTGATAAATATATTTAATGTTGTTAAAAGAAATATATTTAACGATACATTTGTAGCACATTTGTAGTGTCACATATATTTTAGTGACACATATACTTTTAATATACTTTTTTAGCACATTTTTAGTGGCACAATTATTTTTATACTACATTTTAGTGACACATTATCTTTCTTGACACATATTTTGCCGACACACTAAACTTTTACACACTAATACATTTGTAGTGACACATATTTTTTTGACATTTTTTAAAAGATTTAACTGTATGAAACATTTGGTTTCATGATATACGTATTTTAGTTTTTCTTAATAAAACATTCAATTTCTAACAATTTTATGCAAATTTATTTTTAGTAATGATAATTATTTTTATTGAATTATAATGTCTCACTTTTTTATGCATGACATATGTCATGAGGTTTGTTAGAATTTTATTCTGACAAAATAAATTAGCATGATACTAAGAAAGTGTGCATGAGAAGAAAGGAAAAAAACGAAGGCTATGTATATCTTGTAATTCGTTGACTACAAAATTTAATGTGTAAAAAAACGGTTTTGTTTGGTTTTGTAAATCACCTACAAATACAGTAAATGTTATTAAATACATACACAATGCCATTAGTATTATACTTTATTACAATTATGCCACTCATTTCATTAAAAGTTGAGCTTCTTCATAACAGTTGATCCGATGGTGCAAAACGGTTCTTATTGTTTTTTATTTTAAGAGTGGTCACCACAATAACGCGCCTATATATATATATATATATATATATATATATATATATATATATATATATATATATATATATATATATATATATATATATATATATATATATATATATATATATATATATATATATATATATATATATATATATATATATATATATATATATATATATATATATATATATATATATATATATATATATATATATATATATATATATATATATATATATATATATATATATATATATATATATATATATATATATATATATATATATATATATATATATATATATATATATATATATATATATATATATATATATATATATATATATATATATATATATATATATATATATATATTAAAATAACACTTCTCAGTCTGGCCTTGTTGATAACTCCGGAATTCTTCGGCACCGTTATAGTCAAAAGATTTTTAAACATTTTACCCAAAATATTTATTTAAAAATATTTATGGTTAAAAGATTTTGAAATGGTTTATCCAAAACCTTGGTTTTAAAAATCTTTCGTTCTCTATAATGAGAGTTCTGATACCAAACTGTAACACCCCCAAATATTCATACTTTAGTTCAGTGGAAGAGTCGTTGGTGTTACGGGATAGCACATTACTCAAATCATAGACAACGCTTAAAAATCGCGTCGTTTAATAATAAAGCATTTTCCATTCATAAATATCAAATTACATAGGTCCTTAGGTCATTATATGTCATACAAATTTTATAAAACATTTCAATGGAAATTTTATTTGAATGCGGGCCATAAATTCTTGTTGTCTTCCAGAGAATTACCTTCAAGTACCTGAGATAAAACATGTTAAAAAGTCAGCGAAACGCCGAGTGAATTCATAGAGTTTAATAAAAACCATTAATATATCACCGGTATATAATTATTACCGAAAATCATTTTGTACAAATCTTTATCGTAGGCTATAAAATAGGCCAAATACATTTTATACAAATCTTAGTTGTAAATCATAACATAGGCTTTTGCCTTCAAAACCATTAAACGAACCATTGTCTCAAAAACATCATACAATACGTTTTATAACGTTGTATAGAGTTAAATAAAAACCGTTATATGAAAAAGGTTATGTAAAACCAAAACACGAACATAATATCAGTAATAAGACCCCGTATTGCTAGTCAGGCAATATATTATAGTTCAATTCGTACATCAGTATTTTCATTTGGATTATTATAAGACGCATGACATTGCTACCTTACTATAACAAACAACGGGTAGCTAACCCGTAATTCCTTTGCCCATCTAAAACAGCGTGTCGTCACAATAATCACGCTTATATAAATCTTCTCATACATAAATTCGCTTACCAATCAATGTGGCACGACGGGGATCAACCGTCAAGGCGCGAACTAGGGTGATCTTCCCCAAATAGTACTATTATATGCATAAGCGTCTACCAAATCCCGGTAGTTCACAACTCATGCTAATGGGACTATTAGTGACATAACCTATATAATAATAATCCATTTCATTTCATTCATCGGGTCATATAATCATTCATCGGGTCATATAATCATTCGGGTCCATATCAATAAGCAAACAATCGGGACAGTTAGTGTCCTATTTTTATAAAAACTAACATGTTATCTCCCTCACGGGTTTATAAAACATTTCATAAAACATTTAAAAGAGTGCGAGGCTATTAACTCACGTTTATTGTGAAAGGCGGGTTATCGGCGATTTGGATGTACGGTACGTTCTTCAGTCACGGAAACCACCAAAGTGATGAAAAGGTTGAGATTTTGGATGAACAAAGCTTGGTTCTTGCCACCAAATCTTTAATCTTGGCAAGATCACTTTTAGAAACCTCCAAGTAGATGAACATACTCTTGAAATCAACCCTCGAACCTCATGAAAACTCCATTTCATAGGTTATAATCACCTCCAATCTTCATCTTTTCAACTAGGCTTCAACATATGTTGATGATAGCCTTTGTTTATGGCTAGATTTATTATAGTGGTGGTGTTGTGGTGGTGAATGGGACGGCCAAGGAGTGAGAGAGAGATAGATTGGAAGAAGTTTCTCTAGTTTGCATGTATGAGAGAATGTAAGAAATGGTCTAATGGTTTTTGTTAAGTGGTTTAGGTAGTTTGAGGACATGTGTCAATAAACATGTATAAAAGTGACACCAAGGGGTGTTGTGTAGCTTGTTTTGACGCCACATGTATGGGGGTGAGGCAAGTGTAAACTTGTCTCACCTCTATTATTTTACGGGTACTCCTCGATTCTAGTTTCCTCGATTTACGTGCCCTCGGGTCGATTTACGAAAAACGTTTTCATAAATTATGAATCAACGGCAGAAAACGAATCTAATAAAAATTTTCTCTTAAAAAACGGAGCATAAAAGCGTAAATACGTAAACCTAGGGTTTCCGTTTTAATCGTAAAAGACGCTAAATTATGCACGTAAGTCCTAATCTCTTCTCGTAAATTTGTGAGTTTTATGAACCAACACAAATTAAAATTACAAAATAATATTCGAAAATAAATTAATTCCCTAAAATGTCGGACTGTCACCAAAAACGGTGTATGTAAACATAAGCACATAATGTAGAGTTCTCCGGTTTAGACGTAGACGATGCTACATCAAGATTTAAACCCAAATTTCTCCCAACGGTGAGTGAGTTCATAAATTATCAATAAAATATTGATTTTTAAATAATACTTGAGAATAAAATATCGACCATAAATTGACGGATTGTCACAGTATATGTAGAAGATCCAAGTTGTGGGTACACTTGGATATTTTGTATGGGTAGTAGATCCAAGTGATGGGTATCCTTGGATTAGGAGTTAGGAGTGTAGATCCAAGTTATGTAAATACTTAGATATAGTGTTAGAGTCATAGATCTAAGTGTTGTGTACTTAGATCTATATGGTTTATGTATTTAGGCCCTAAAATACAAGGTTTGTTATGTTGGGCCATAAAACATAACTAGTGGTGTGATTGGTGTAGATTGGTTCTACCTAAGATTAGAAATCGACATCTAGCCTTGTGTCGAAAAATGGGAAGTAGGCGACGTGTGTAGATTGGTCCTACCTAAGATTAGGACTCAACATCTATCTTAGTGTCGAAAATGGTGTATGCAACGTGTATGGTTTTCTTCGCCTTGAAAGGAGCTTGTTGACTATTGAAGTATTGGGTACTCGAGGAGTGGAGTATGGTGAAGAGGATCTTCGTGACCGAACCACTATAAATAATCATGTCGTTATTCTCTTTTACATTTATGTCTTTACTTTCTTAGTTTCATAATATACTTGTTGGTGTTATATGCATCTCATAATCTAAACATCTAAGTTGCGGAATAGCTAAGGCTTAGTACGTGTGGGCTGCATGTTTATATTATGGTCAAGTGTGCATCCTTTAGTCTAAACATCTTAGTTGCGGAAAAGCTAAGGCTTAGTGCGTGTGTGCTTAGTGTTTAGACTATTGCTTAATGTACTCTTGATTTGATGTGTTTGTGTGTTTACTTGATTATTGTCATTATCGACATCAAACACATCTCATATTAAGTTAAGCTTGATAAGGAATTTGATAAAAAGGATTGTTAAACTTTAACATGTAACAAAAGGTTTAATCCATTGTTTGCGGTTCCTTAAATGGACACACGGTTCTTTAGTGATAATGAACCGCGCCTTTTTTATTGAGCCATGGACAGTGGGTTATGAGAAATGTTTTAAAAACTTAATGAGAAACTATTCAACCCCCCCCCCCCCCCCCTCTAGTTTCTACACATGTGATTATCAATGAATTAGCAAGCCTACCTAGACTTATTTTTTTAGATGAAATATCTTTACATGTAATCTAGGAACACAATTAAGTATGATTACATTGCAAAAAGGATAGAATTCAAGAAACAAATACATTACATTGAAATCACAAGAGACACATAAATTAAAAACTTAGATGCATGAAATCAAATAGTTGAGTTCCTCCCAACAAGCGCCTTCCTTTAGTTTACGATTATTTTATATAGACTCGGGGTCACTCTATCCTACGTTTCTTATATGATTTCATAATTTCGCAAACCTAATCCATTCATTGTTCTTTCTTCATGTGCGTTCTCACGCCAATCCCAATAGGCCATTTCTTCTCTCCTTATTCTTTCAAGCCCACTTTCCACTTCTAAGGTCATATGTTCACGAAGATGGTAGGAATCTTAGAGTTACCATGATCGTGCTTATTCTTCTTAAGGTTCTTGGGGTGCCTAGGAATTCTATGAAACATGTGTTCGGTCCTTACCGGCCAATAGTTATTGTACCTTCACCGAACATGATTTTCCGCCCTAGTCGTGCTTAAGAAAGGTGTTCCTAATATAAAGGGGACTTCTACATCTTCCTCGATATCTAGAATGACGAAGTATACGGGGTATATAAAGCTACCTACCACTACTAACACATCTTCGGCTATTCCTAACAGGTATTTGTATGAAGGATTGACAAGGGAGTACCTACGGTTCACATGGTTAATATTTGCACCACTCAACTTCTTATATGTTGATAATGACATAATATTAACGTCAGATCCTTGAGATGTTGTTTCGGATCCTCAGATGAAATTATTCGTCTCTTTGGCCGCAATTGATTCAACAATCTTAAGGAAGTCCTTGAGATGTTGTTTCGGATCCTCAGATGCATTTGTGTGGAAGGAACATCCGTTTTACGCCAATCAGATGATGTCACATATAAGTTTCACTTCATTGTTTTCCCAATGGGAAATACAATGGTATTGCGATAGCCCTCATTTCTAGGTGTGGAGTAACTTCCGATTATGCGTGCAAGAGGATTCTCGTTCACCATTATGCAAATGAATGAGATTTCAAAACAAATAAACAATGAAAAGATAGACTAAAAGAAAGATAATTTACGTAAAATAAATAATCTTACTCGGATGAAACCGAGAGAGTAGACCAAAAGCTAGTTGAACACTAAGCCTAATTATTCCCTAGCAGCGACGCTAATAACTTGATGACGGTCGTTAATCGGGGTTTAACCCTTTCGCGATTCAAGAGTTTTACAACCCCTCTGGTAGTGTACCCGATCGTGTAGATATAGTATAGGCAAGGACTCGGGGTTATTATCGTCCGCTCGGGGAATAGTTTAGGAGGTCAGTCTCGAACGTACAAAAGTCTAGAGGTGGGAAGGAGATTCTTTTTGTATTTTTATTCTTATAAAAGCAAGTAAATTATCAGGGTATAGGAGATGGTTTTTGACTAACACTCTAAGCTAACCTAATCTAATTTTGTAGAGTTTCACTAAGTAAATAAAATATGTTTATCTAATCATGCATTACTCCCTACAAGGTTCTGTTAATGTGTTTGATACCAATCACACTTCGTTGATTAAAAATGTAAGTGTTTCCGTTTGTATTAATTACAAGTCATATGCGAAACAAGTAAAACCTAGCATAATGGTATGACGATGTTTACTAGATCCTACCCACTAGACATACACCCTCATAATCGTCTATGTGACAAAATCATAAATCTAAAATGACAGACAAAACCTAGATCTACTCATTAACACATGCATTAACAAACACCTAAATGTATCCACCAGAACATCACATAAGACTACCATGCAATTGACGACCCGGTCAAGGAAGATCACGAACAAGTTCATAAATAAAACTTAATATTATTCCCAAGTCTTCTCGCAATTATTATATCTCCACTTCACTTAATTGTTTTACCCATTTAGGAACCAAACTGAGAGTTGACCCAAAATAACTTTTTGAAGTACACATGACTTAGTTTACATAATATCTAATACCGTAATTTACATGTCTATAACTGAAAAGTTATGACCCAATAAAGTTAACAAAATTTAATGAAAAAGTTACCTTTTTCATAGACATTAATTATCACACTCAAGCATATACTAGGGACAAAATTACATGCATTTTTTTACACATATATAGTAAAATATGTATTGTTTGTCATGTAGGCTTCGGATAGAGTTTTGCATCGTTTTGCATGCATCGTTTTCGTTTCCACATCATACTCGTTATTATCTTGCTGTATCTTAAAGGCGAGTTTCATATCCTCACATTTTTTGATTTTATACATGATGGGGTAAGAATATGCTTTATTTTACAAATGAACACAATTCCAAATTTATACGTTTACCTACTATGGTCTTAGTACCTCATAACCTACTATGCTTTTAGCCCATTATCATGAACCGTTAATTACTTAGTAATCGTGAATGTTGTGGATGGATCTATCGAGGTTGACACCCTTGTCTGTTTTGACTACCATTAGTCAAGAAAATGCAGTTTCATTTTAGTCAGATACGGATGTCCCAAGTTTGGCATCCGCATTGGGCCCTTATACATTTTGGATTTTTTGTTAACGCTTCGGTTTCATGAGCTTAAACAGTATTAGTAAACACACTTCTGATATGACTTGTATTTATTATAATGTCATATGTTGTAAATACGTTTTTACGTATTTAGAAAGGATCGATCACTCCAATGATATTGGGCTCGTGATCCAATATAGCCCATATAGCCCACATGCAGGGTGGGCTATATATACCCCCTCCCAGCATGTTAGGAGAGGTTGGTCATTTGTGTTTTCACTTCTCACTTAATCAACCTTCTATTTCTCTCCTTTCTCTCTCTACCTTTCTCTCTCTAGTTCTTCATTCCGCTCCTTTTTCTTTAAATCAATCAAACACATCTATAATCCTAAGAAACTAAGGACCTACAAATGGTATCAAGAGCCATGGTTGATTAGGTTGTTCTTGTGTTTGTACATCATTGATTTGTCTATTTTGATTCAAAATCATTCGATCCAAAAATTCTTTTTGTGTTTTTTATGGTTTAATCTTGATACAAATAATCTACATAGTTGTGGTAGTGATTTGGTATTGTTTCTTTGGTTAAAAACACAAAATTTTTGGGTCTTTGGATCATTTTTTAGCTTAAAATCTCGAATAGGTTGGGTTTTATCCGAAAAAAGTGGAAAAAAGTGGAATTTGGGATAATTTTGTACTATTGCGACACTTTTTTTCCGTCGCAATAGCCTAGGGTTTGCATATTGCGACGCATATTGCGACAGCTTGTAAGTTATTGCGACAGTTTCTGAGCATATTGCGACAGCTTTGCGACAGTTTTGGGATATTGCGATAGATCTGTTACTTTTTCAATATTGTGAGGGTCATTATTTTTTAAATACATTGCGATCCATGTTTCTTTTTGTCTTATTGTGATACATTATTGTCAGTTAGTCTCTTTCCGTATTGTCTCTTATCATATTGCATTAGTCAGTCTTTTTTAAATATTGCGATGTCTATTTTTCTTTTGAGTATCATTGCGATGGAATTTTTCTTTGAGTAACATTGCGATAATTCATATTATTGCTATTGCTACTTAAAACAAAACGTCTCGTCTGTCAGACCAACACAAACAAACAGCTTCGTTAACAAAGACTCGATTAAAGATTCGACTCACTGTCCACAACATCAACTCGAACCCCTTACACTCTAACCCTCGACTACCTCACCTCTCGGACTCATCTGTCTAACCAACCAACAACACCCTCGACTCCAAGACACCATAACCAACTCTCGACACCCATTCTCACCCTCAGACTCGACCCTCGCACACTCACCCTCACCCTCATCCTCGACCATCACCCTCGACTCCCTCACCCACACTCTCGGACACCCAACTCACACAACACTAAAACAGCCTCGAAAACCACCCTCGACTCCCTAACCCTCAACCTCGACTCAAAACGTGATCTCGGATTGCTTAACTTTTTCACAAAATATTTTCTAAGATTTATAAGTTTCAAACATACCCATCATCGATCTATAGCACAAACTGCCATCATTTTTTATACGAAAATTAAAGAAGATTTATAACATCCAGGTTATCATCTTTCTTTATTTTCGATCGACTTACATGCAATCAATTAAATAAACCTACCTGAGACCCCTAATAGGATCTTGAAGCTCGTATATCCTTCATAATTATATGCTAAAAAATCATGAGATTCGGTATAGAACAAGGTTTATCGTATCCGATGATGTAAATCAAGAGGATTCGTTTGATCACATTTTGTTGGTTTTGATTATTATTGATTGTGTATTGGAGATAGGAGAAGATTTTTGGGGTTATGATTATGATTCTTGTTGATTGAGATTGGAGTGAAAAGATGGGGGGTGGAGTTTTTTAGCAAGATTAGGTTGTGTGAGTTTATTAGCTGTGAGTGGAAAGAGACGGAAGTTTTGTAGATAGGAGATAAGTGTTGAGAGAGAGATATATATAAAGCAGGAAAAGTCAGACGAAGTTTCCTAGAGTTTACGTGGGTGGAAGCCACGTGTGTGGTGAGTTACATTTGATGATTTGTGTAGTTGGTCCAGCCACGTAATAGGCATATCATCAAATTTAAGATTTTCGTTCAAAACAATATATATCAGATTTTTATCTTATTTTATTTTTACTTTATTTTTATTTTATTTTAGTTAAGTAAATTTTTTATTTTAAGTTAATTTTGTATATTAGTTTTTGGTACATCGTATTGAGGCGGGTATTTAGAAAGAACCGAAGTGGTAAAATATTTGACGGGCCGATCATTATATTTACCGTATGGTAAAATATTTGACGGGCTTTATTTTTAGTGTGAACTGAGTTTGATTTGGACTTCGTTTAATTTATCATCGTTTGAGCCGACAACAATTTTTGAGCCGAGAAAAGAGATATATTATCAAACGAGGATTTTTTTAAGAGTTGTTTACGAATTTTTCATTGGTTTTTTCATATTCCACGAATTTCTGCTTCTAAATTTCTTCACGAATTGCAAAATCACGAAAACAACCACAAAATTCAATGGAGTCTTTGAATTCAACTTTTCGAGAGGGAGACTTGCAGAAATTGCATCACGTGCAAGCCAACGCTAGAAGAAGTGGCATCACTTCATTTCGACTGCTTCAGTCTCATCTTGTCACTCTTTCATGGATTCAAGCAGGGAGCGAATTTGTGACAATCTTTGGTCAAGATCGTCATATATTCATGGATTCGATGTTCATCATCTTGACCCAACTATCAGAGCAACACCACAATAAAGACTTTAATCACTCTGCATCTACACTTGCATATAAGAATCTTGTGACACAACTCACGCCTTTCCTCCAATTCAGTATCATCAAGCCTGAAAGTTCAGTGATTTTCCAATTATTTCTTCGAGATACACATACCGAGCTTCGAGTTTTCCGTGATAGAATTTTGAAACTCATGACATCGGTCTCGTCTTCGATTTATGAAAGATCTCGACTTTAGCAAGGGTATGATAATGGAGTGCAAGACTCTTTGATGCAAGAGGAAAATGGTCATATGGTTGAAAACTTGGAGCCTAACGATGGCAAGAGCACGGAATCAGGAGGACAACATGATACCAGTGGCCCGTCAGGGAATGTTCACGAGATCTCTTTTGATGACACCTTACCCCGTTTATGACGAAGAGCGTGCGAACATGGTATAGTGTAATGTTGTTTATGATGTATATGTTAATGATATGCCACATATTGAGCATTCTGAACCTAATTATGACAAACATGGGATGGAAAAAAGTGATAGCAATACCACTTCTGATTCATCCGATGTAAGTCATAATGGGGGAGAGATTGTTTAGAATGCTATAGTACATCATGATAAATGCTTTATAACTGCTTCGTTAACTGATTCTGATTCCAATATTAAAGAGCTCGAAACGATCGTAGCTCAGCAATCAAAAGATCTTGAGGATGCCAAACTTGAATTTTCTAAGAAAACGGACAAATTTGAAGCATACTTTGAAAAACTTGAAAAGTCTAACGTTGTTCTTGAAAGAAAATTGGATCAAAAAGTTTTAGATTCTAAAGCTGAAAAGGATAATCTTTTGAAACAAATTCAGTTACTAGAGTCTAAATTGGCATCCCAAGATGAATTGCTCAAAGAAAATGAGACCTTAAAATCTCAAGTTCAGGAAAAGGTTTTTGCTATAGCTGCGTCGAAAAACGAGTTAAGGAAAACTAGAGGACCTGGTGTAGACACTAAGCTTGAAAAAACATCAATCTTGGGGAAACCGCCTACAAATCAGTTCGTTAGACAACCGACTGCATTTAGATCCGAGCGACCACAATCCTTGAGACCGCGGTTTGCCTCCCAAGTTGATTTGGTTCATCTTTCTAGACCAGTCACTCCAGCAACTAGGAAACAGATTTAGCAAGATCTAATCAGATAATTGCCCCTAGTCTCCCTAAAAATACCAAGACCACGTCTAGAACTAGTTCAAATGACGTTTGCCATAAATCTGGTCTTAGGGAAGCTAAGAAAAAGACACATGTAAGAGATAGCAATGTCCAACCTAGTCAGATGCCTTCTAGATTACCCAACACTGCTAACCGTAGCATGTCACATCCTAGGAGCATCAATCAATCATCTAGGAATTCTAGATCTTACTCGGACATTAAATATGCTACTTGTAAAACATGTAGGAAATGTGTCTTTAAAGCCAATCATGATTCTTGTATCAAAAAATTACTTAATGAGGTGAACTCCCGTGCTAGACTTAAATCCCAGTGGGTTGCTAAAATCAAACCCATTGGTAAAATGTGGCGCCCCACTGGTAGAACTTTCACCATTGTAGAAAACGAGTGCCCTTTAACTAGGATAGTCTCTGATTCTACTAAGACTACTAGGGAGGAAATTGAAAAGGAGGATACATCACTTAAGCCTGAACTTAAGGTTTTATATGAAAGGAAACGTTTACCAGCTAAGACAACTGAATCATCTCCTCAGGTCACCTCTAGCACAAGAAAAGAAAACTGTGAACCCCCACTTGCTTCTAAGATAGATATTGCTAACCCATATCAAAGCATGCAAATTCCAAATGAGAATGCAGGTACCAAAGAGGATGTTCCAAAAGAACGAAGCGGTCCAATCATTGTATACCATTCAATTAAGGACACTCTCAGAGTTTGGTTGCTGAAGAAGCTGATATCTAAGAAACAAGTGTCTCAGGGGATTTGCAGTTAAGCTTACAGTGTACAAATGATTTACAGTCATATAACAGGCTGTAACTCGATCTCAAAAGACATGAAAGTTCATCCCGATGATGATTATCCTAACAAACGAGAAATTAAATCATCTCGGTCACGAGCTTACGTTAAAACTATTCAAAGGTTTCAAGCTCGTGTACGGGATTTATAGTCACATTACAGACTATAACTCGATCTTCAAAGGAAGCAAAGTTTATCGTCGATGATAAACTTATCCTCACAACGAGAAATTAATTTTTATCGGGCATGAGCTTATGTTAAAAATATTCGAAGTTTTTTAAGCTCATGCACAATGACTTACAGTTAAAATATCAGACTGTAACTCAGACTTCAATTTTTAGGAAAGTTTATCTTTAATGATAACTTATCCTCGTAACGAGAAATTAATTTTTCTCGGTCATGAGCTTGTAGTAAAACATTCCAGGTTTTAAGCTCATCAAGAAAAGTGTATCTTTTAAATAAGAAAACTTTTCCCCCTAACGAGAAATTCACCTTTCTCGGTCATGAGCTTTACGTTAAAACATTCAAAAGTTTTCAAGCTCATGAAAACGACTTCTAGGTAAATATCAACTTAGGACTCGCTCTTCAGTTAATAGGAAAGTTTATCGCCGATGATAAACTTATCCTCACAACGGGAAGCTTACAACTTCTCAGACTTGAGCTCGTTTTGCAAGATATTCAACATCTTAAGCTCAAGTAATTGGTTTTCAAAACGTTGAACACAATTTTTCGAGAATTTCTCAAAAAGGTTTTCTAAATCTTTCAAAATTGCGTGTTCAAAAAATGTTTTGATAAAAAGAGCATGTCTTCTGGAATCGATAATATTTACGATACTAGAAATGTCATTCAATAATGACACGGGGTTGTAAATAAAGTTCGAGCAGAAGTTCAAATGTTTTAAAACATGCTCAAAATGGTTTGCTATTATTTCAGATAGTAACCCGCTTTTCATACTCAAGTCAAGCATTTCACCGGAAAGCTTTGACTCAACAACGGGAATTAATTTTCTCGGACATGGTTTTCTTTATAACCATGTAAGGGATTGTGTTTACGTAATAACACAATCTAACACGAATTTATGTACGTGTCAGTGCATTTATTTGTTAAAACAAGAGAAATCTTGTTTTTATGAAGTTATCATCTCCACCAACCGTAGCAATTTACAATTGGTATCTACATACTCGACGATGCGACTACTCAAACGGCGACTACAGCTCTTTCAATAGAATACGGGTCAACAATTGAGGGGGAGAAATTGTCCAGCATTCAGAATCCTTGATGCCGAGAGTGCCAAGTTCATATATTAGTGTCAAGACAACGATATCAATCATACACATGGAGTCAAGAGACAACTTCAGACATGACGAGGCGACCAACATTCGTGAACAAGAACCATGTGCTTCTATCATATGATGTTCTCCATCATTCAGGTCCAACCTCGTATATTGCTAATCTTGTGAATACATTATCATATATGATCTTTGCACGTGATAAATACCTTACACTTGTGTTTATAAGGTATTTTATTTATGTTTCAAGTACACCCTCATTAATTTGAGGGGGAGCTTGTGTAATTCATGAAGATAAGTGGATTTGCATTTTTCTTCCCAAATTTTCTTAAAATGCTATTAAATCAATTGATATTAAAAACATCGATTGGGTTAATATTTTTAATATGGGGGAGAAAATGTGATTTAATATGGGAAATGATTAATCACAAATGATTTGACTTAACGTGCTAGCTCATCCCGACATGTGTGAAATGTTTTCGGATATCGTGGCATATGTTAAGGGGGAGCAAAATGGATTTGCACTTCAAAATGGATTTCATGGTGACATACACTTACCCAAAACATCTCTATTCACGACGGTGAAGATTGTGGTGACATAAGGATGGTAGGATAGGTTAAAGTCCAATGATTCCTATAGAACCGGAGGAATCTTCCCAAGGACATTCCATAGCTAGAAATAGTAGTCCTTAGGAAAGATGGAGAAAGATTGTGAACATAGCTGAATGCCGACCAAGTACTTAAGTTAGCACTGGAACAATCACAACAATGTGCTAGTTATGACGTATTGGTAAGCATTGAAGGGGTTGAAGAATGAAAAAGAATTGTAATGATAAAGGGTGTAAAGAAAGAAGCCCTCCTTACAACTTAGGCAGAAACCGGGTCAATACATATGCTATTGAGATCATTTTTAATGATGCTTGATATTGAAGACAGACATCATGGACCCAGTGATGCAATGCACAACCCATCCCAGCTAACTCAGATATCTCTCAAAAGATATTTGTTTTAATCACACGGAGACAACGCATTATCTATTGATTTATTCACTCCGAATAAATTGGTATTGAAATGGTGGCACTCCTCTCCAGCCTCCAATCACTAAAATCCAAAATTTACGATTGAGTCTAGAGCCATTTGAGATCATCAAATATCTCATTAGGATACACTTTCATATTTCCTTGCTTCCTCACACACTGTGAAAAGTAAGAAAGATCTTAAGAGTCCTAGGCAAAATCTTCATGATCTTGCCTGAACATCCGAGTAATACGAAAGTATTTACAATGAAGATGGAAATCCTTCTTGAGCGAATATCAAAAAGCTCATGGTAGGTGACTTGTGCGATTCTTTATGAATCAAGCTTGTGATAACTGGAAAGCAACAGTGGTTTAATTCTTAACTGAATTTAAACACGTTCCAAGCCTCTACGCAATATCTTAGTGATCTTGCCAGAACACTCAGAGTGATACCTTAGTGTTCACAGTGATGAGTGGAAATCCTTCTAGTGTTAACCTCAAACAACACTTGGTAGGTAACTTGCAAGATTCTACACGAATCAAGCTCGTGACAACTGGAAAGCAACGATGGTGCGATTCTTAATTGAATTTCACTTGTTCCAGGAACATGAATTGACGGCTCAAATCATGCGGATATTTTTATCCAAATGATTCACTCTTTATGTTCGCAATCAGCTTTGGACGGTCGAATAAAGAGAACGGGTTTACCCACGAGATCTTGTCAAGGAGGTTCTTAATTGAAACTTCCAGTCACAAGTACGATATTCTTATATCGTCCAACGGTCTTCACCGATCGGAGGTAAAATGCTACCGAATTAGAACGAAATGTTCAAGGTCATTTTATCCGTTATATGTTTTGTTGCTAACTGTCTTATGCAGCGTAACAAGAAGGTGGCATTGCGGTGTACAATCCAGAAGAAGTCGTCACCACATTTTTATACTATATGCACCTAATACTTCATCAAATTCAAGAAAGTCTAAAAGTCAAGTCTTCCGCTGTATCAAACTCTGAAGCTTTCAAGAATTTATAAAAGTATAAGTATGTGGAATATGAAGTCACGAGGAGGAAAATATCACAAGTGATGAATGCACAAGGTCAAAGCAAGGACACATGCTCAAGACCAAAGTCAAAGATCTCATCAATCATATTCACAAGAACAAGATCGAAGACTCAAGCATAGTATGCTAGGTTTAAGATTTTCTAAAATGGTGTGACCTCCCTTTGGGGGAGATTGTTGGAAATATGTTTTTCCAAGGAAAGTCTCGGTCACATCATTGTTAGCATAGATCACGAGCTATAGACTATTTAGCACATTGTAACTTGGAATGACATCCCTTTGGGGGAGATTGTTGGAAATACGTTTTTACGTATTTAGAAAGGATCGGTCACTCCAATGATATTGGGATCGTGATCCAATATAGCCCATATAGCCCACATGTAGGGTGGGCTATATATACCCCCTCCTAGCATGTTAGGAGGGGTTGGTCATTTGTGTTTTCACTTCTCACTTAATCAACCTTCTATTTCTCTCCTTTCTCTCTCTACCTTTCTCTCTCTAGTTCTTCATTCCTCTCCTTTTTCTTTAAATCAATCAAACACATCTACAATCCTAAGAAACTAAGGACCTACATCATATGCATGTGATAATATCATGTGGTTCATTATCATCACTATTTAACAAAACCCATGAACTCACTAACTTTATGTTGACGCTTTAGCAATGTTTTTCTCAGGTATTAAGAATGGAGAATGATTATGGAGACTCATACATGGATTTCTTTTCAAGATTGTAAATGATCATTTGTGCCAAATTTTAATACATTTATTTTTTTGTGACCAGTTGAAGATAATTTTATAAATCGGTATTTAAGAAATTTAATTATGATTTATATATACTTGCATTGAATCTATTTCAAAGAAACTTAATACTGGTTTCAATGAATTAGATTTAACAATAAAATAAATCAGTTTGATAGTAACTCAATCTTACCTTCAATATAACTGATTAGATCAACTGCTTAAAAACATTATAAATCTGCAATACAAAATCTGTCAATTAAAGTCCTATTAAAATATCGACTTTCTAAAGAAACTCAATTTTGATTTCGGCAGAAAAATATTTTTCGTATAAAATATCTTAATATATATTAATCCGATTTACAGAATTGTTTTTTATTCAGTTACACATAATCAGTTTAAGATTGTAGGAAAACTTGTACATCTTTATTAAAATAAATCATATTACAATGATTAAATAAATTAATATAATATGATTGACAAAGAATTAAATAACATAAAGTAAATTACATAATGTAATTAACATAAAATAAAGCAGACGGAATATGCTATAAGCAGAGACAGACATTGTAAATAATAAAAATGAACATAAACGACGGTCTAAGCACGAGGTTCATGTTTAACATGATTCCCTTAAAACAGTGTTGTCGTATGTTTTCTAGAATACAATGGCCAAAGCTGATGAACAATCGGACTTGACACACTTGTCTGAAATATCACATAAAAAACTACGTGCTTTTGATCGAAGGACTGTTGGAACACGGTGTGTAATAAAGATACATTTTGGTTGTGTCTAAACTAAATGAGACTTAGATTTTATTTAAAAATAAAAATCAACTTGTTCTTCGAGATAAAATAATTGGCCTAACTTAAGCAAATCTATTAATTAACAACACTATTTTCATATCATCTAAATAACACATAATACTTTGTTCAAATGTATTTGATAAGTTTAAGTCTATTCCGAAAATAGATTACATACAATTTTATTTGATAAGTTTATATTTATTCCGAAAATAGATTTAACAGAAACTGTAAAAGAAAACCGGGATCTTCAACAAAAAGATACACACTTAGGCGAGGTTTTAGAGTTGCCTTTGTATCCGTAGGTCGTGCGGGCTCATATGTGCTCAGAAGTTTCGAACCCATTTTGGCCTAGAAACCCAGCGTGCGCACATATGTGCTGGGGTAAAAATATTTTGAAGGTAGATATCATGATTTCTATATAAACACGTCTCCACTTCCTTTCTTAGGCGATGTGGGTTGTTTTATTTTTCTAAATTTTGTGTTTTACGTGATTCACTTTGAGACATGATATTTTATTTATATTTACGTCATTTTGGGCATATTTTAACTCGTTAGGAAGCTATTTTCGAAGAAACACATAACTACTAACTAATACAAATATATATATAACATATACATATATTAAATTATATCAAAACTTAAAAGAAATTATTTTACAAACACTATATTCCTAATTACAACTTAGAGAGGAACGTGTCATGGAGAGGCAAATCCTTTTCATTTTGTCCCTACATCTGGCACATCAGCGTCACATCAACACAAATAAACTAAGCAAAATACCCATTTACTAGTCGAGAGGAACACCTCTCCACTTTGGCCCCACCACTATCTTTTATTTTTTTTTATTTTCATTTTCACACAAATTTAATCATTTCATCTAAATTAAAATTATAAATATTTAAGTAAAAATTACAAATACGAAATACTTAAATAAAAATAAACTACTCATTTTGCCGGAATCCGAATCAGATGCGTTCGCCAAAAAACACCACCTCAACATAAAATATTCAGCTCTTTATTTCTTGATTTGCTCCTCAAATATTTTTTACCCTTGCTTTTTCTACTAAGGTTTCTCGTAATGCTTCTTCATCAACAAGCATTTGACGTTCTTTTTCCTCAGTAAGACGAAACTCAGCAGGTACCTCAGATTCTTCAACAGTGCTGTCTGGTTCATCAAGTAGACCATCAATAGTAGGAACTGATGATCCATCCATCAAGTTTGGGTAAGATTGTGGGGGGATTGAGCCATGTACTTTTTTCATTGTCAATGGGTTGCTTCGAGTTGCTTTTCGTTTGTTTTGTTTCTTGTTTTCAGAAGTGTTTTTTTAGACATGTATGAGAGTAGGTTTTTGGTATGAGAAAATTAATATACAGAAAACATAGCCGTTGGAAAACTCAAACAAATACATAGTCGTTGGAAAATTCAAACAAATACATAACCGTTGAAAAATAACAACACAGAAATTAAAATTACAACAACGAAATTAAAATTACAACACAAAATTAAAATTCTCTCACCCATTCCTTTTTAAATTTCATTTGTCTTTCATTTTTAGCGGCTTCTTCAAACAAGGCATCATGTATCGCACAGTCTTTGTCTGTTTCTTTTCTCAAAAATTCGGTCGAATCACGCGACTCTTTTGAAATATCATTGTATTCTTCATATGCTTTCTGCAAATTATCTTTAGCAATGGATGCACTTTCAAATTTGAAGGCTAACTCCGCAATCGCTTTCTGTCGAACGATGTCTTCTTTAATTAGTTTATCAACCAACGTTTTGATTTGATCAAAAGTGTGTGGAACTGAACAAGCCATACTATTATTTGTTGATTTGGAAAATATATATGTTTGTTAAAAGTGTTAAAATAAGGGATATATATAATGGTAAATGTTAAAAAAAATTAGATTTTTTCTAAATTCGAACGTCGCCCTACGGTAAAAATTTGTCTCTCCCCTCTTTGTTGCCTCGTCGCTGCATCGACGAAGGCTCGGGGAATAGGTAAGTTAAGTGTGACAGCGAGATCTGGCGTGAGGCGGCGAAAGTGCCAGCTAGGCTCAGCGAGTGGGTTTGCACCGTGTAACCCTCCGCTCTTAGTTTTATTATTGTGTTAGTTTATACTTCATTAAAATAAGTAATCACAATATCGTAACAACAACTTTTCGTCGTTAAAAAGTATCGTTGTTACGCAAAGATACTCTTAGGCTCCGTTTGGTTCGGTGTAATTGGATGTAATTGGGTGTAATTGTAATTCAATTACATTACATAACTTGTTTGGTTCACAGAATGAGGGGAATGTAAATCACTTTACATTACATATGGTGTTTGGTAAGATACGTAATTATAATTGGGACATTACAATTACATCATTTGATGTAATTCAAGATTACATAGGAAGTTGAATGTAATGTTTTGAATTACGTCGTAATTCGTAGTATTATACTTTAAACCAATATTATTATTATTATTATTTATCAATAAATCAACTTTATTATTATTATTATTATAATAATATTAAAGTAATATAATAAAATAAAATTTATTTTTATTATTATATAATAAAATGTTAAAAAATTTATAATAATAATTTTATTATTATTATTTACTATTATTTATTATTATTTTTATATTATTATTTATAAATTTATAAATTTTAAATTTATATTTTTTCTTTTTTTTAAGATTTTTAAATTTATTTTATTTTTTTTAATTTATTTAATTATTTTTATTTTATATTGTTTATTGTTATTATTTTTTATATTTTTATTCTTAATTATTGTGATTTTTATTTAATGTAATTATTTTATTAGTAATAATATTTCATATTATTATATTTTTAAAGTATTAAAATAATATAAATTATTATTATTTTATTTCAATAATAATAATAATATTTATTTAAATAATAATTTTATTAAAATAATAATTTTTATTAAAATACTTATTTTATTTTATTTTAATTTATTTATATATTATTATTTTATTATTTTATTATTTTTTTATTAATTTTTTAAGTTTTATAAAAAAATTTGAATTACATTACGCTGCGACTCAACCAAACACATCTCACATTTAATTAATTAAAATTTCACAACATTACAATTCCAACATATTCCTATTTTTTCAATTACAATTATATCAAATTACAATTCCTTTCAAATACTATAATTCCTTTAAAAACATTCCGCGAACAAAACAGCCCTTAACAATTTATCACAGAACGTTTGATTCTAGATTGAAAGAACTCAAGAAGTAAAATATATTGATTTTACAAACATGTAAAAAAACTTTTTTAGTTTACCACACAACTCCTTTATCTACTTTGTCATGTTGGGCATACAAATCACACATCTTTTAATGCTAAGATCCATCAATCAACAATCATCAATAACATCGAAATCAACGGTCCCAATTATTTGAAAAATCATTATCAAGCAGACATTAAAGTTCCTCATGTTCCTACACACAACAAGATTCTCCTCACTTTTTCAGTATCTCAGTTGCTTTTACTTCAAACAACTTTCACATAACACACACTATTTACACCTTTAAAACACACACACACAATCAAACTAACGAAAAACACGATATTTTTTGTCAGAAAGCGTGACACTACCCAATACTGGTACAACATTGTACACATTATTTTTATTCCATTCACACAAATGTTATATAACACATCGTTTTGAGTCATGTAAACTTCCTAGCTAACAACATTTTATTTGTTAACGTTGCTAGCTATCTTTTATTTGTTGGAAGAAACACAAAAAAACACACATTTGATATATAATGATGTGGGAAGGTGGGTCTTCGATGGCGGGGGTGGTGGAGGGTGGAGGTGGCGTGGGAGGACGGAGGAAACCGTCGTGGAGAGAGCGCGAAAACAACCGAAGGAGAGAAAGGAGGCGTAGGGCGATAGCCGCGAATATATATAATGGATTGAGAGCACAAGGGAATTATGATTTGCCAAAACATTGTGATAACAATGAGGTTTTGAAAGCTCTTTGTAGAGAAGCTGGTTGGGTTGTTCTTCCTGATGGTACTACTTTTCGGAAGGTATAATAATCATCCTCTTGGTTTAGTTCTACAATGCATTTATGGTTTTCTTTTTGAAATTGTTTGATTTAAATTATATTTTTAGATAGTGGATTTTTGGTTCTTAATAAGTTTGATTTGAATTTCATGTTCTGGATCTGCACTTATTGTGTACATTGATGTCCAGCTTATTGTGTTTGTTTTTAGATTTGTAAGGATTATTCTTAATGCAGTGAGTTGTGGTTTTTGGATCTATTGAAATGATATGATGGATAGGCTTATCAACAGTAGTAGAACTTATGCTTGCTAGTGTAATAATTTATGCGTTTAAGACTGCTTATTAAGGGTGCTTATAGGAATTTGATAAAGCAGATAAGCAATTTGGGGATTGCCTACTCAAATTGGCCCCATGGGTTCTTTAATTACTATCAACAACTTATCTATGTTTTTAAATAAACTAGCATGGACCCGCGTAATGCGGCGGCGAGTACTCATAATCTTTTTTGAGGCTAACAAATATTAATCTCTTATCCATTAAGTTTGTATTGTTAAAATTGTAAAAAATCGAGCTAAATTTAAAAAAAATAACAGTTAATAAAAATATAGCAAAATGGAAATGTTATTTAAGTAGGTTGTTATAAAAGTTTGTTAAAAAGGTTGTTAGAAAAAGTTATAGTATATAATGTTAATGAAAATATCAATAACTTGCCTTATTTAGTAGGAAAAAAGGGCTGAATTTTCAGCCATGCTAATTTAAGAAGGTCCTAAATGCTTTATATAGTAGTATAGATAGTAGTATAGATAGATATAGATATAAAAGTATAGATAAGTTCTTATGTTATAAACTAGCAACTACTGATCAGAAACAGATTATTTCAAGTTTTCAACCTTCAATATCGCCCTTTTTGCCACCATTAAGTTTTAGTAATCAATCCCAAACACCAAATTTATTTTCAAAGCAATAGCTTAATCTGGATGTAAGCTTACTGATAAAATTGTACTAACTAGTTTAGAAAATTTTGGATCCGGTGTACGTACTGATGTGATTAAGTTGACTTTTTTCAGTATCTTAATAGTTATAGATTTTGATATGAATCTGCAGGGATGTAAGCCACCGACCACGATTGAAATCGGAAGCACATCAACAAACACAACACCATGTTCTTCCCGAAGGCCGAGTCCTCCTACTTCATCTTTCCCTAGCCCATCAAACCATCATTTCACCATTTTCCATGATTCAGTTCCGGCTTCACTCCCTCCTCTTCGAATATCAAACAGCGCCCCTGTAACCCCACCAACGTCGTCCCCAACTTCAAAACCTCCCCAGCACAACAATCTCATCTGGGAATCTATAACCAAACACCACATGTCCTCTTTTAACTTGCCTAATTTTACTATTTCATCATCAGCCCCTTCAAGCCCGACTAGATATCAGCGGTTCAGACCCATGACTATACCAGAATGTGACGAGTCTGGGTGCTCCACTATTGATTCTTGTAAATGGATGAGCTTTGAGAACCATGAGCCTATGGCGATGAGCCCAAATTCACCGACATTTCACCTTGTGAAACCTATGGCTTCAACAAGTATTACGAATACAGTGTTTGATAAAGGAAAAGGATTAGAATTAGACTTCGAGAGCAATCTTGGAAGTGGATTTAAGGCGTGGGAAGGCGAGAGGATACATGATATGGGACTAGATGATCTTGAGCTAACTCTTGGAAGTGGCAATGCCAAGTGATGCTCTAGTTCTTAATATAAAGAGAATCAAAGGTGGCAGAGTTTAGCATATAACTAGTGAATTTTCTTCCTACATTATGTTAATTGAGTGAATACTCTGAAGTACTATTATGAGTTTTGATCTTCACTTCAAATCTTCAATGTTATCGCAAACATTTTACCAGTTTTCATTAGATACAAACTCTAGTTATCGTATCTCTTGGCCCCTTGAAGCACCTTTATTGTCTTGTGAATTCAGCTAGATTAAGGCAACTGCTATAAAAAAACCAAATCAAGGAACGTTAAAAGTTTGTGCCGAATATTGACTCAAACGTACTGATCATACATGTGACCTCAAACATCACATATCAGTCAGCATGAACACTTTTTTTTTACTTGGCAAGTGACGTGACATTGTTAGCCGACTAATTCCACAAGCGACTATCTTTTTAGATAACTGGAGTCTGGAAGTCATCGCATCGCATGTGATCTTCTCCGGCCAAAAAATTAATTTTCTCTTCATGGTTCGAACTCAAAACATCAAGGCACTTTTGTGTTTTGTCCTAAGAGGATAAGCTATTACCGCTCGATTACCCATTGGTTTAGCATGCAACACTTGAGGTCACGGAATATTGACAATTACGACAAGTTAACACCAACTCATGCGAATTAACATTCTTGTGCGTTCTGTTAACGAAGCCATATCATATCACCAACTCATGTGATTATTTAATGGTGTACAAGTACCGCTAGCAGTTATTGGTTTAAGAATCTTCAGATTAAATTTTACTAGTACTAAATAATTTATTATCACCAACACATGGTCTTAAGTCAAAAGATGATTTAGTATCAAGAGACAAAACGGAAAGTCATGTTTCCCGTAGCTGAGGCAAATCTGATGTTTCACATGTGTATAAATCAGTCAAAACAATAGTAGTAAGTAAGACATGTCATGTTATACTCCCTTTGTCCCTAAATAAATGTCCACTGTTAACTTTTAAAGTCAACCGTTTTCAACTTTGACCTTAAATTATCGTGTTTGTTTTATATAATACTTGATACAAATTATACGAAGTAGATTGAGTTTTAAATATATTTTAACTAGTATAATTTTCCTCAAGTATTATATAACAAAAACAAAATAACTTAAGGTTAAATTTACAAAAAATAACTCCAAAAGTCAAAAGTGAACATCCTACAATTTATACCTGGTAAATTTTATACGTATTTTAAAACAATATATGTCGTTATATTGAGATACTATTAATTGTTATCATATATTAAATATATATGACGAAGTTGATATCAAAATAAAAGCAAAGTTACTGTGATAAGTAAAAATGATAAGGCCGGGTCTATCTCTTGTCTAGCCGTTTAGGTAGAGGTGACAAATCTTTTTTATTTCGTTAAATATAAGTATTTTTTAGCACTAGTTTAAAAAGGATGGAATATTTTTTGCTCATCCATCATTGATGGGCTAAAAGACGCATATTTAAAACACAAAATGGACTTAATGAGCACTAATATAAAATACTATTTAGTTACTCGGTGAATTTTTTATATTTACTTTTTTATCTCGGCTTTCAAACAAGTATTTTTATTTTTTATTTCTACGTTTTTATATATTATTTTTTTCGTTTTAGCAGGGACCCGTTTAGCCCGTCTGTTTAGCCTGTCCGTTTTAGTCCGCCTATTTAACCCACTCGTTTAACCCGCCCATCTGATCCATGCCCGTTTAGCCCGTTCGTTGTAGTAGCAGCTATCTAATTTATGATTATTTAAGTACATATGAGTTCCTTTGTACACTAGAGGGTGTAAACGAGCCGAGCTTTTAACGAGCTACTCGAGCTCGAGCTCGGTTAACTCGAACTCGAGCCTACATATTTTCAAGCTCGAGTCGAGCTCGAGCGAAAAAAGATGCTCGTTAGTTTAACGAGCCGAGCTTTTAAAAGGCAATATTTGGCTCAGCTCGTTCGAAAGCTCGTCTAGTTACTCGAGCCGATTGAGCTTGTTGAGCTTAACGAGCAGAACGAGCTAATCGAGCCATACATTTAAATTTTTATGAAAATTTATATATTTTACATTTTAGTAAGTATTAATAATTTAGTCTATACTACATTATAAAAGGCTCATCTCAATTGTTGAAAAAGGTTAAATTTTCAACAATTCCATATATAAATTGTTGTAACCCGTGGAATTTTGATCCTTTGCTTTTAAGATTCACAAACATGGAAACTATCTCTACTATCACATATTAATCTATCAAGGTTTTAAAATTATTAAAAATATTCAAGACTTCTCCTATACGTTTGCCACAAACCCTACCGATTCAAAACGCATTTATAAATTATTCATTAACCTACTACAAACCCTACCGATTCAAAACGCAGTAATTATTATTTTCATTCAAGATCCGTGATTCAAAAGCCCTATAAAGGTACTTGATTGATTTTCCATTCAATGTTGATTTATTTGATGTCAACCAAATACTTTGGGTAATTGTCCATATTATTGATGTTAATTTTGTTTCAGTTAACTTGATTTTGAACTAAAGTTATATACATGACACATAATGCCTTTGTTTTAACCACATTAGTTTTAAGAGTTTAGTTTCACATTATTAACCTCATGTTACGCATCGTACCTTGTGAAACATAATCTACTTTTAAAACAATTTATTAAGAAGTACTGACAAGAGGACCAGGAAGGTTTAGAACATCCAGTTGTTGAAAATGAGAAAAAGTTCACTTTTGTATCTTTTTACCATGTTTTATTAGTACACTGTTTTCTCATTATTAGCAATTTAGCAGTGATACTTGAATTATTACTAATTTATTATTGGTTTCCAAGTTATTCTTATCATTATTGATTTTAGTGTATCCAACATTTGTAACTATCTTATTTGCATTCCCATACTGTTATACGAGGCCTTCTGGTGCTCTTAATGGATGATCCTCACAGAAAGATTTGTACATCGATTAGTATCATCAGCATCAGCCGCACATCATGACTAGAGGAATATGGCGTGACTTAGCCACATTCTTGATTAAGTTAATCAATGATCAAAGTAATACAAATGCAGGTACTTACCTCATAACCTTTTTTATGGAGAAAGTTGATTTTCTTACATCATTCTTGCGTTTGATGTGTTATGTCATTTCACTTTGTTACTTTGTTACTGATTTAAAAGTCTCTTCTAGGTATGTATTTTGTCATTTCATGGCCGATGTATTTAGTATGAATTCTTTAAATATACAGTGAATAGGGTTCTTATATGTTTAGCTCTTCTCTCTAGGGATATGTGATAAGTTGGTGCCTATAATAATTCCAGTATTGTTCCCGTGCTTGCGTGCCATTGTTTCGTCGCCCTAGGTCAACTCTAATTTCATGTTTTACACTATTCCTATATAATTAAAGTAGAAAAAAATGAAAGTGCACATGCTTATTGTACATGGATGATTCCTGGAGAAGATCCTTTTCTTAAATAGAGATAAACATGGAAGTGTTTATTAATTTTTGGCGTATTGATGGCAGATATATGACAAAACTTTGCCCACAAACGCTCTTTTAATAGTATAATCTTGTACATCTATGTTGGGAGTTATGTGGCGTGTACAAGGTACTTTCTTTTTCATTGCAATCTTTGGTGGTCAAATTGATCTATTATCTGCTATTTTGATGAAAAGAATTGAATGCTTGCATTGAATGATTATTATTTAGATAGAACCAAGTGCCTTGATGTTACCAGATCTCCTCCATCCTTAAGAGTCTTCTACAATCTGTAGCCCAGATGATTGGAGCTTAGGAATGGAGCCTCCATCCTTAAGGTATCTTTTTGTCCAAAGATCTTTAAATTTTGCTTATTTGTCAATGAAAATAACTTTCATTCCAAATTGATCATCGAGCTATAAATTGCTTGAGTCAATTAGTTCAGAATTTCCCAAGTCTGGCAGAGAGTCGGTTCATATGGTGAGTTTGTCTCTCTTGTGCATACTTCTGGTTGATAATTTTCTATTTGCTATTAAGACATAGAAGAATGTTTTTTAGAGGTTTTGGTTCCATTGTGGCAAACATTTTTGTCATCCGTGGGTGTTTATGAACGATCTTCAGTCTAACGACTTGAAGATGGGAAGACATGATTATGATGGTTCATAGACAAGCATGGAGTCCTTTCATCATCCAACCATGTGTTGTTTTTAACCATCTGTTTTATGTTATTAAGTGGTTCGAGTTTCTAATAGCTATTGTTTGAAGTAGAAAGCTTCTCAAGGTAATTATACTTATATCAAGATTTTAGTACTCCTATTTTGATGTTTACCACCTGCCAAATTTTACTCTTCATGGATATTCTGTTGGAAAAAGCCACAAAAGGCTCAAAATACTCACCTGTTGTAAGTTATCAATGCATGTACATTTCTTTTTAAAATGGTAGTGCATATGTTCCTAATTATCGATTCTTTACTACATTCCTTGGATAACAAGTAGAGTTTTTGTTAGACTTACTTTTTGGTAAGTTGACTGATATGAGCTATTTTAGTCATATCAATTATATCATAAAACAATGAAATTATGCATTTAATGTATCAAATTTGCCTTGTATATGCATGTTTTCTTGTTTCGTGTGTGTAGGTACCAAAGTTCGCGGAAACCGGCAAAACCGACACGAAGATTGAAGAAAAGATCAACAAGCCAATTTCGAGCTCAACTTTAGCGGATTTAATCTTTTATGAAGATATTGGGCTTTCTGGGTCCCACAATTGGGTAAATGGGCCCAAAAGCCCATTTGAGGAAATAAACTTGTCTATTTCGGATTACAAGCCCTACATTTGGCCCAATTTGCAAGTTAAATAAACGGATGAATAAGGTCATTTGTTGGGTCCAAATTCATTCCAAGCCCAAAACGATTTTAATAAATAAATGGAGGAAGCCCAAATTAAACCCATTAGGGTTTACAAACGAATGTGCGTTTGTTTATTAACTTATCTTCAGTCAAATATTCCACACATATTCACTCACTCACGCTTTAAATAAATCCCACACACACGTTTTCTATCTTTCCACACAATAAATAAATAAAACGTCTCTCACCCACTTAAATCCACCATACGTTTTCACCCACACAATTAAATAACCCATTCGATATAACCTATGTGTTTCATCTTCCCTCACTTCATCCCTCACCTTTTCACCCCCATAACCAGTTACAACATTCACTGTTCAAAACCCTAATTACCCAAAAGTTAAATTAATAAGGGGCTTTTGATTCCTACGTGTAATTCAAGCGTGTGGGAATTAAATCCCCAAAGATTCGGAAGAGAAGAGTGGAGAGCAAGGCTACGTGGCAAAAATCTACTGGATGAAACACCTCAGCCTCCTCAATCAGCCTATCATAAGGGGACATATCAGTATCCAAGAAGCACAACTAGCACAAACGGATGCCACGTTGGCAATCCGTCTGCTAGTTGTGTCTTATCAACCGTAGGATCAAAACCAACATGAGAGAGAAAGAAGAATCGATGATCTAAGGGCTAAGATTGAAAGAGGAATATGCTGAATAAGATGCGAATATTCTTCCTCAATAGCCTTGGGATGGCTATAAAAACCCTTTATTTTCTTGTAATTCATTATCCCTTTTTATTTTCTAAAGTTATAATGCTAGATTAGTTTTAGAAGTAATTTGTATTATTTTATTTTCTCCAGTATTGTAACAGATTTTGTGATTAATAAAAGATTGGTGGTTTCGAAATATTTCTTTAATTTTACTTACTGTTAAATCAATTATGCAATTTACTTTAATCTATTTGGTATTATTAATGATTATAATATTTATTTAAGCTTAAATAGTAGCTTAAACTGAATATTAAGAAGATAGAATTGGGGATAAACTTTCTCTACTGGAAAGTTTTAAAAATTAGTTCGTTACTGTTGACTGTTCGGATGATGATGTTACTGGATCGAATATTATGGTGGTGGTGATGCGTACTGGTGATGTAGAATCGGGTTCACAAGGAAGCTCAGCGCTCTCCTTCGTCTCAAAGGATAGCGACAAAAGGTTTGATTCCAATTTATTTTTTTGTCTAGCTTTTAATTGATATATGTTTTATATTTAGTATGATTTAGCTTATTTGCATTATTATCTGTGTAGTGCTTAGTTTTCAGTATCATATAGTTTATTTTTTTTCCTGCTGGTATGATAATTTCTTTATTTACTGATTAAATAGTCGAATCTAATTTGTTAGAATTAGGTTTATAAACTGTCTTAATAAGGGATTTGGACTTAATAGTGGATTTGATTTGTTTCAAATATTGGTTGATTTTTGTTATGATTTGGAAAGTTGTTTTAAGACGGATCTGCTTGATTTGCTTTAACTTGGGATTAATTGTAGTGTTAACATGTGAGTATGTTAAAGGGACTTTAAACTGTTGCTATATGGGAGTTGCAGTTGAACAATCTGATTAAATTTGCTACTTTTGTTTGAATATATAACTGAATTTGGTATCTCTTAAACTATCATATGAACTGATGTAATGTTATCTGAGTCTCGAAGTTGTGTAGAATTACTGTTTTAAGTTTGCTGCTTATTCTAAGTTTACTTGACTACTGACTTTCTGCATCTTCTTGTAACTGTATTTTTGTTTTACTGAATTTGTGGATTGCTTGGTTATTTTATCTGCTTGATTTGCATCATGTGTTAACTGTTGGTTAGCTTGTTCAAAGTAATCTCTTGCGTTTTGCATTTTTCTTTAGCTCCTTTATATTATTTGTTGGATGTAAAAGGCTATCAGATTAACTAACCTGATAGTTTCCAGGCTGATATCCTTATCAGTTATTCAAAAGAATTAGCACACAAGTCACCTCCTGTGACTCCAAACGATTTACTGTCAAACATAATATTTCCAAAAAAATGAGTCCTTCATGGGACTCGAACCCGTGACCTCACGGGCAATTACTTCTCGCTTTACCACTGAGCTAGATGCTCTTTTAGGTTTAATTTCAGTCACATTGATTAATATTGGCAGTTACTTGTGAGTTGTATTATTTCTTTAATAATTACTCAATTTTAATTCCATTTTTATAAAAGTTCTTTTTATTCTTATATAATTTCAGTTTAAATAATAATTAAATATAAAAAAATAAAAATAAATAAAAGAAATACAAAAGAAAAAAAAATGTTTTTATTAATTTTTAAAGGTTTAAAAAGTTTTCAATTAATTAGATTTTATTTATTTTAGATCTAAATAAAAATATGGTTTTTAACATAGATTTGGTTTAAGTAAGTTTTTAGTAAATTTAATTAGTTTACAAAGTTAATTAGATTTCTAAAAATAGATTAAAAGTTATTTTTATTAAATAGATTAATTTTTATAGATTATTAAATAGTTTAATTTTTAAATTGCTTTATTTTTAAGTAATTAATTGTTTTAGATTTAAATAATTTCGGGGTTTACGATTCATGCACTTTAGGATTAAAATAAGTTTTAAATTTGTAGACTTTAATTTTAGATTAAAAACCGAAAACCAATTCAAATCAATTGTCCAAATCGAATCAAAACGTCTCAAATTCATAAGATCTTCGTGTACAACGAACTTGGTTCATCACGTGTTTAATTGAATTCGTCTTTGGTAATATTAGTCTATTACTTTTTCCTAAAGGCAATTTACTAATTTACCCTATAACGTATCTTAATTATCACATAAACATTCCACCACACATTAAAAATTTTGGCGCCGCTGCCGGGGATCTTGTGTACGATTCGTCTTTGTGGAGATTTGTTGATCGTTGATTTGAAGACCCTTTCCGTCCTCGGAAAGTTTTGTTATTTTTCTATTATATAGTATGTATCGTTTTTCTCGTTTTTTGTGAATAATATATTGTATTACGTAGCACAATAAACTTACATACTTTCCAAATAAGGCCTTAGTTGGGATTTCATCACCTAGCTATTGTAGTCGAATCCAAAACAAAAATAAAAGGCAAAATAGATAAATACTAATAAGAAGTTTGAACTAGATTTATACAAACTATAAGGTGGGTATAAGGCGACATGCTATAAAACGCCGTCTAAGGAAAAAGGGTTTTAAGTGCTTTGTGCCACCTCGTTTCCCCGCTTGCTTGTGCGTATATTGAGAGGGACGACCTATTATTGGTTTGCCGACTCAAGTAGTAATAAATTTTATTTTTGTAGTTTACTTATTGAACCTCGAGACGTTTAGGTTTTCACCTATCGTTTCAAAGTCGACCGAGGGTAATTTACTTCCATAGTAGTTATCCTTATTCCTTGTTTTTATCGATCATTATTGATTGAGCAATACCAAATAAAATACCAAAAGTAATCTTCTTCTTGTCTAATTTCTTTTCTTCAATCCTCTAAATTCTCGTCTTTGTAGTGTATGCAATTACGTTCTTCTCGTCTTGTGATTGATTTTAATATGCTTGAAAATATTCCTCGTAGAAATAGAAATCGTCAACAACAAATAGTGGAACCCGAGCTTCCACCTATTGTTGTAGAGATGGCCGATAACCGAACAATGGAGGAATTGCTCCGTGCACCCACCGAAGGGTATGGGGAAGCAATCGTTGTGCCGGCTATTTTGGCGGATAATTATGAGATTAAGACGGGTCTTTTATCACTCATTCGTGCCGACCAATTTCGTGGCAATGAGACCGATAACCCGCACTCTCACATTCGGAATTTTCTTCGAATTACCTCGACTCTCAAGTTTAGAGATGTGCCGAATGACGCGATTAAGCTCATGCTTTTTCCGTACTCGCTCGAGGGTAATGCTAAGATTTGGTATGAGAAAGAACCACCGGGTTCGATTTTGACATGGGATGATTTAGTATCCAAGTTTATGAATTATTTCTTTCCACCATCTAAGACAACACACTTTAAGAACGAGATCACTAGATTTGAACAAAAAGTGCATGAATCGTTTGGGGTTGCTTGGGAAAGATTTAAAGATTTATTGAGACAAAGTCCACACCACGGTTTCTCAGAATTGCATCAAATCAATACTTTCTATAATGGGCTAAATATGATTGAACAAGATTCTTTAAATGCCGCCGCGGGTGGTAATCTTTTAAGAAAAACTCCGAGAGACGCGTGGTGTATAATTAAGAATAAGTCTAGAGCACAATATTCATGAAACACACCGAGTGCT
Organism: Glebionis coronaria; assembly: GCA_025667525.1. Classification (NCBI taxonomy): domain Eukaryota; kingdom Viridiplantae; phylum Streptophyta; class Magnoliopsida; order Asterales; family Asteraceae; genus Glebionis; species Glebionis coronaria. The sequence goes on along the minus strand of CM046879.1, from coordinate 138,873,974 downwards.
TCCAATGTGAATTCGTCTAATATCGAGATTGCTAGATTGGACTCTAAGATTGATAATAGATTTGCGACATTGTTGAATGAGATTAGGAAGAATCCTCATGGATCGATTAATATGATTGAGAATGTTTGTGTATCATGTGGTGGAGCACATCCTAATTATACTTGTTCAACCACAGGGTTTGATCAAGCTAGTTCTTTTGCCGCGACGGGAACTTATGGCTCCAACGGTCAAGTTCCTCGTCAAAATCATGTTGCTCCACCGGTTCAAAATAGGTACAACAATGGAAACAATGGGAATAATTTTAACTGTGGTAACCAAGGGAATTATAATCAAGGAAATGGGTTTAATGCTAATCAAAACAATCAAGGTTTTCACAATAACCAAAATGATTTGTCAAGCTACATCAAGTCAAATGATGCAAATTTGAAGGCTTTTCAAAATAACATTCAAGGAAAAATGGCAACTTTGAAAAATGAGTTTCAAAATACGATTAAAGGGCAAAACAATAAGATTGAGCTTAATCAACAAAGAATTGAACAAAGATTTGAGCAAATGTTCGAGCAAAGTCAAAATCGTTTGCAACAAAGTATGGAACAAGGTCAAAATAAATTGCTTTCGATGTTTGAATCTTTTATGACCAAACCTTCCTCTTCTTCGGGTGGCTTACCTAGCAACACCATCCCAAACCCGAAGGGTGAGATGAAAGCTATAACCACACGTAGTGGGAAAGCTTTAGACGGACCTTTTCTTCCACAAGTGAGTACCTCTCCGGTGAGGGAAGTGGAGCAAGAACCCGAGGTGGTTAAAGAAAAGGAAATCCTTATTCCACCAAAGGTAGACCAATTGCCTATTCCGGAACCCGAGCTTCCGAAGACTAAACCCACACTACCCTACCCTTCGAGACTTAACCAAGAGAAGCTCCGCGAAAAGTCCAATGCTCAAATGGCTATTTTCTTAGAGATGTTTAAGAATCTTCATATTAATCTTAGTTTCGCGGATGCATTGCTTCACATGCCTAAGTTTGCTTCGACTATTAAGAGATTGATGAACGATAAAGGGAAATTGGTTGAAATGTCTACATCTTTAGATGCTAATTGTTCCGCGGTTCTTACACAAAAGCTTCCCAAAAAGCTTGGAGACCCGGGCAAGCTTTTGATACCATGTGAGTTCCCTAATATGGAAGAATGCTTAGCATTAGCCGATCTTGGCGCTAGCATTAATTTGATGCCTCTTTCCGTGTGGAAAAGGTTATCACTTCCCGAGCTTACACCTACTAAGATGACTCTCGAGCTAGCGGATCGATCGACCACCTTTCCAAAAGGTATAGCCGAGGACGTGTTTGTCAAAGTAGGAAAACTCGTCTTTCCAACGGACTTTGTAGTTTGCGATTATCCCGAAGATTCTCTTGTACCACTTATTTTGGGAAGACCGTTTTTAATGACGGCTAGTTCTATAGTTGACATGAGAGCGGGGAAGTTGACTTTACGTTTTGATGATGAAAGTGTTACACTTGATGTTGATGATAACACTAAATATTTTTCCAAGTATTACGAGGAATCAATTAATCAAATCGATGTGATTGATGTTACTTGTGAAGAATATTCTCAAGAAGTGCTTGGATTCTCGGCTAACTCCGAAAGTGGCAATCCTTCTTTATCGGATCCTATTATTGCCCTTTCGTCTCCACCCCTTACTCCATTTGGGGCTAGTGATTTTATCTTGGAGGAGGTGGATGCTTTTCTTAGCACACCGGATTTGCTATCTTCATATGCTGAGGATTATCATGATATAGAGGCAGATATCGATTTACTTGAAGCCTTTTTGAATGAAGATCCTTATGAATCGCTACCTATGGATTTGAAAGTTGTGAATGAAAATGAGACTAAAGTGAAAACATCTATTGAGGAAGCACCCGAATTAGAACTTAAGGAACTACCCACTCATTTGGAGTATGCTTTTCTTGAAGGAACGGATAAATTACCGGTGATTATTGCTAAGGGATTAAAGGAAAATGAAAAGGTTGAACTTATCAAAGTGCTTAAGAAACATAAACGGGCCATTGCATGGAAAATCTCCGACATTAAGGGTATAGATCCAAAATTTTTTACTCATAAAATTCTAATGGAGGATGATTATAAACCCGCTATCCAAAATCAAAGAAGGGTCAATCCAAAGATTCATAAGGTTATAAAAAAGGAAGTCACTAAACTTCTAGATGCCGGAATGATCTACCCTATCTTGGATAGTCCATGGGTTAGCCCCGTGCATTGTGTTCCAAAGAAAGGAGGAATGACGGTTGTTACTAATGAGGATAATGAATTGATTCCCACTAGACTTGTGACCGGTTGGCGTGTTTGTATTGACTATAGGAAACTTAATGATGCCACTAGGAAGGATCATTTTCCATTACCTTTTATGGATCAAATGTTAGAGAGACTAGCGGGGAATGAATTCTATTGCTTTTTGGATGGATTTTCAGGCTATTTCCAAATCCCCATTGACCCTCCTGATCAAGAAAAGACCACATTCACTTGTCCTTATGGAAAATTTGCTTATCGTCTCATGCCTTTTGGACTATGCAATGCTCCGGGGACGTTCCAAAGGTGTATGATGGCCATTTTCCATGATATGATCGAAAAAACCATGGAAGTCTTCATGGATGACTTTTCGGTTTTTAGGGAATCTTTCACTTTATGTCTCTCTAACCTTGAAAGAATGTTGCAACGTTGTGAGGAAACGAATCTTGTGCTTAATTATGAAAAATTTCACTTCATGTGCAAAGAGGGAATTGTGTTAGGACATAAGATCTCTAAGGCCGGTATTGAGGTTGATAGGGCTAAAATCAACGTGATTGCCAAATTTCCTCCACCCACCACCGTTAAGGGAGTAAGGAGTTTTCTCGGCCATGCCGGCTTCTTTCGACGTTTTATACAAGACTTCTCTAAGATAGCTCGGCCTATGCCCCATCTTTTGGAAAAAGAGACTCCTTTCATCTTTTCGGATGAGTGTATTCAAGCCTTTGAGATGCTTAAAAGGAAATTAACCGAATCTCCAATCTTGGTTGCCCCAGATTGGGACCTACCTTTTGAAATTATGTGTGATGCTAGTGATTATGCGGTATGTGCGATTTTGGGGCAACGTAAGTCAAAACACTTCTTGCCTATACACTATGCAAGTAAGACTATGACGGATGCTCAAACAAAGTATACTACAACGGAAAAGGAGTTTCTTGCCGTTGTGTATGCTTTTGAAAAGTTTAGACCATATCTCGTCTTGTCTCAAACCATATTGTATACGGACCACTCGGCTATCAAATATCTTCTTAATAAACAAGATGCTAAGTCGAGGTTGCTCCGGTGGATTCTCCTCCTTCAAGAATTTAATGTCAAAATTCTAGACAAAAAAGGAGCCGAGAATCTCGCGGCCGATCATTTATCCCGACTTGAGAATCCTCACCAAAGCGGTCGAGAGAACAAGGAAATTAATGAAACATTTCCTCTCGAGACGCTTGGTATGATTGCTTTTCGTGGTGATGATAGTACCCCATGGTTTGCGGACATCGCAAATTACCAAGCGGGGAAGTTTGTGATCAAGGGTATGTCGTCCCAACAAAAACGAAAGTTTTTCAAGGATATATCCTACTACTTTTGGGACGACCCCTATTTGTTTCGTGTGTGCGCGGATCAAGTGATTCGTAGGTGCGTGTTTGGCAAAGAAGCTCAAGATATCCTTAAATCTTGTCATGAGGGACCCACCGGGGGACATCATGGTGCCAACGTCACCGCGAAGAAAGTCTTTGATGCCGGCTTCTTTTGGCCTTCCATATATCGTGATGCCCAAGACTTGATCAAGACTTGTGATGCTTGTCAACGTCAAGGAAAGAACTCACAAAGGGATGAAATGCCTCAAAACATTATCCAAGTTTGTGAAATCTTTGACACGTGGGGGATCGATTTTATGGGGCCATTTCCATCTTCGAAAGGAAATAAATACATTCTCGTAGCCGTGGACTATTTGTCTAAATGGGTTGAAGCTAAGGCTTTGCCCACGAATGATGCTCGAGTTGTGGTGAACTTTTTGAAACAACTCTTTGCTAGGTTTGGAACTCCACGGGCTATTATAAGTGATCGTGGGACCCATTTTTGTAATGAACAATTTGACAAAGTTATAAAGAAATATGGTGTCACTCATCGACTTTCTACGGCTTATCACCCTCAAACGAGTGGTCAAGTGGAGGTTTCAAACCGAGCTCTTAAAAGGATTTTGGAGCATTCTATTGGAGAGAATCGCACTTCATGGTCGGATAAATTGGACGATGCATTGTGGGCTTTCCGTACAGCTTACAAGACACCAATTGGTTGTACACCATTTAGGTTGGTCTACGGAAAAGCATGCCACTTTCTAATTGAACTCGAACATAAGGCGTATTGGGCTCTTAAGCATTGTAACTTTGATTTGAGGACCGCGAGTGATCATCGCAAGGTTCAATTAAATGAACTAAGTGAATTAAGGGATCAAGCTTATGAAAATTCTTTGATCTATAAAGAGAAGACTAAGAGGATTCATGACTCTAAGATCAAAAACCGCATTTTCAATGTTGGTGATCAAGTCCTCTTATTCAACTCTAGACTTAAGATTTTCTCGGGCAAGCTTAAATCCCGTTGGTCCGGACCATTCACCGTTTCATGAATTTTCCCTTATGGCACCGTTGAGCTCGCTCAAAAAGACGGGCCTAACTTTAAGGTGAATGGTCATCGTGTGAAACATTACTTTGGAGGGGACATACCTACGGAGGTTGTCCCGGATCTTCAAACTGTTGATCCCACTCTTAGATCGATTAAGCTTTGTGTATACGAGATTAGATCAAGTACTACACGTAGAGAAACCTTTGCTTATGAGTAAAGTAACAAAGTGTTATGCGGAATTAACACTTGATCTAAAACACAAAGATGTTAAACAAACTTTCACTTGTATTAGAATGATTCTTGTTGATTACAATGAAAGAGTTTAACTTGCGAATACTATGAAAACTGATATATGACTTTAACCTAAAAGACCTTCTTTTATAGAACAAGAAGTCTTGTACAATAAGCTACGAATCAACTATTCTAGGTAAAGATAATAATAGAAAATACAATGTTGTGCTTATCTTTACCATACATAAATAAAGAAACAAATAAACAAAAGATACGTATGAAGATATTCCATCAGTGTCAATCTTCAAGGCTGTCAGCGTTGACTTCTTCAATGTCAACGCTTGGCTGTCAGCGTCCAATGTCTTCTTATCAGCGTTGACATTCTTCTTATCAGCGTCTAGTGAACTGACCCATATTTTATTCCCAACAATCCTCCCCTAAACTTGATATCCATTCCAATGATCAAGTTTCTGAATAAATACTTAAGACTTAGGAGGAATCTTGCAAAAACTTCTTATGTTGGTGATAAACATATCTGATCAAGTCCTTGGCCACGTCACTAGTATAATCAATCTCCAAGGGTGTCTCTAGCATCTTCTTCAATACTTCTTTGGACAAGAAATAATCAGCATCCACAAGTAAATACTCTGAAAACTTTGTAGAGCTCATATAAAATACACCACAAGTAGAATATAGCCTCCAATGAAGATTACTGAGATCTTCTTCAAGATCCTTCCATATGGCAGGATCTGCTTCTTTTGGACCACACAAAGTCATAAATGTGTTCCAAAGTCTTATTCCATTTGCTGAAGTAGGTGCTTCAGCAGTATACTTGGCCTCTATTAATCTCCATAGATGCACCAAGTCTTCCCTGTCTATGCTTGCAAATATAGAAATAACTGAAGTGAAAGTATGTACCTCCTTTCCAAATCTGCCAATCTTCCAAAATCCACACTCATCTTCATCAAAACTGATGATTGGATTTCTGTCATCTAAAGGTACTACATTTACCAAATCTGAAGCTTCCAATGGAGAAAGCTTGAGATGCTTCCTTATAACACCTTCAGTTGGAAAATACACATCCATGTCTTTAGGAAATTGGAAAGGATCTCCTTTCTTCATTGGTCTTTGAGCAATCCTTATTTCCTTTTGAATCTGCATTTCCTCAGCAAGCTCTTGTTTCCTTTCTTCTGAAAGAAACTTGTAGACATTCTGTTCTTGCACCTTCCTCCAAATAGGATGTGCCCTATACTCTAGCTCCTCAAAAGACAAGGCCAGCAACTTCTTTGATGTCCAATTAGGCTGATGACATCTAAGCAACTTATAGTACAACTGCCTTCTATCTCTTTTGAGCCAGGTCTTGACCTCTTGTGCATTAAACCTCATAATCACCTTAATGTCTTCTTGTACCCTAAGAAGAACTTCCAACCCCCAAATTTGATCTGATAAACTCATACCTGGGTTGTCCATCACCTTGTCTTCCCAAGCATGGTACATTCTGGTGATTTCTGGTAGGTCCCAATCAATCTGATTCTTCAACTCACTCAACCTTTCCTTTGCAAGCTTATCCCCATATTCAAGCCTTTCTGGATCTTCAATAATTTGAATACTTGAATCTGAGCTATCACCTTCTTTATCATCACCACTTTCTTCCTCACTCTCAGAAACAACAAATGGTGATCTTCTACTCCTCTTCAAATCTCTTTCCACAAGTTGTGCAGCCAACTGTTCATCAAAAGCTATTTGTGCTGCATCTTTCTTTGGAACATCTTCTTCAACCAATTTGCCTTTACCTTTGTCTTTTGGATCAATAATTGGTAAAGTAGAAGAAGAAACCTGTGTGGACACATCTTTGATGATTGTTGATGGCTGGAATACATCAACACCACCTGCAACTTTGTCAGCGTTCAAGTTGCTCCTATCAGCGCCACGATTACCTTTGTCAGCGTCCAAACCTGTATCAGCGCCCAATGTTTCTTTGAAAGATCCTTCCAAGTTCTTTGGTGTCACCTTGGATATATCAACAACTGGGTGCTTCTTCAAGTTGGTGAGTGCTTCAGCAACCTGCAAAGATTCACTAAATTGTGAACTCTTTTCTGAACTCTTCTCACTAGCTGTGTGAATCAGCTCATCCTCCTCATCCTCTTCATCCTCCCCTTTGGAAGATTCCTCCATTAGACTCCTGCTACTTGGATTCTCCAAAACAGTTACTCTCTCCCTCAAAACTTGGAGTTCACGTCCCTGTTTGTTGACAGTTTGTACAAGACTGACATTTTGCTTTTGCAAGCTAATGACAGCCGCCGTCAATTCAGTCATAGTCATAGGTTCCAATCTGCCCTCAGCTAGAATGGGGATTTGACCTCCCAAAATAGAATCATGGGGCATAGATGAGGTCTTAATGATGTTGGGACTGTCTTGACCAGCATCTAAGCCTGTGTCAATAGCCCCAGCCTCACCCATGTCACCAGCCACACTTGTGGAGGTGGTTCTCTCTGCTACAAGGCTAGGATCACTAGAGGAGAACACTCCAGTAACCCTTTGGCGTTTAGTCAACCTAGATTGTAATGGGGTGGAAGATGAAGTAGATTGTGTGGGTGTTGGTTGGTTAAGGGGTGTTTGGGATTGTTCAGGGATGGTATCAGTGTTGGGATTGGCTGTGTCAGCGCCCACATTATGAGTGTCAGCGCTGGGTTGGTCAATGTCCATGTGGTCTGGGGAAGGTAATGGTTCATCAATAGGCTCAAGTTGGGGTTCAGGTTCTGGTTGTGGTTGTGGTTGTGGTTGTGGTTGTGGTTGTGCAGCCTGAATTACTTCAAGCATTGGTTGGGTAAGAGGTATGGGGTCGTTTGTGGAGCTCATTTTAGCAAAAATGGTTTTCTGTTGTTTAGGGATCTCATAAAAAGTGTCATGATCCCTAGAACAATATTCTTGTAAATCAAATACCATTTGCAAAAATCTAGGGTAAGCCAAAGTCATTTTACTTCCCTTGTTTTTACACATCCCTTCAAAAATCATTTTTGAAAAATTATACTTAAGCCCACGTGTGATACAAACCAAAGCACTTGCAATTGACCTGTTTATTTCATTAAAAGAAGTACATTTTGGACTTAAGCATTGTAAAAGGACATGTATCAAATATTTCCAGTCAGAGGGAAATTCCTGCTTATGATATTTATTCAAAGTGACATCAGCAGGAATAGGATAACCCAATTCCCTAAGACCTTGTTCTATTGTTGCAATGGCAAGGGTAGTCACACCATCAGCGTCATCAAGACGCAAAGCTTGGCGAACCAAAGCTTCAGTGACCACCCATGTTCTTCCATGAACAGTAGATGTTAATGTGGTCACTCCATTAGTTGTCTAATGTGTGCGACAGGGACTAATGGTGTATGAGAAAGTGCATACCTCAATGAAGATGCATTTAAAAATGCCACCATCTGTGAATACTGAGGAAACAAATCATCATCAGCAGTCAAGTAAGCTACCATATTGTGTTGGCTCTTGAACTCCAATGTTAAATTCTTCGAGTTAAATTTGGGTGCCATGTTTGAAAGCTGTTTAGGTTATATGAGATGGGAACAATCTAGGAGAAAAATGTTAGACAAGAAAATATGAATACCCAGAATAAAAAGATTAGCCAAATTTATAGGAGAGATGCATGATTTTGATTGGTCAAAAATGAGGCAGTTATATTCAAAGAATAATGATGAAAATAATGAATCAAATATAACTTATCTCATGCATTAATTAAAAGTAACTTCTCCCCAAAATTACGGCCAAAGATTAGTCAAAAATAACAACTGGGTAGGGCCCACTAGGTGTCAACGGTCAAAAGTAGCCCATCAGCGCCCAACGGCTATATTTTCTTGTCAGCGTTTGCCTAAAGCCTTGACAGCGTCACGATTGGACGTAACAGCGTTTGGAGAAAAACTTGTCAGCGTCTAAAAATAAAAATATTTAAAAAGAAAAAGACCTTAACAAAGTAATTTATCCTAAGGGAAATATCTTACAAGTGGATAATAATTACTGGGCGGCAAGCACTGTCCATTTATGCACACTTGCATAAGCAAGATAGACACAAATGTCCTCTAGAGTCCCTTGCTAACCAAAATACTTACCAACAAAGTTACTTCACAAAATTCTTTGTAACTCCCAGGTAAACCCATATCCAAAGTATTCCCAAGTCTCCCATCAGACCACAACCAAGTCTAGGCCAAAAATGTCTTGGCAGCATGCATAGTTTATCAACTTTGCATGCTACAGTGCCTCATGGTTTAGTAAAACTAACCCATACTCACCTGTGGACACAATCTAGAATTGTGATAAGAGTATTATAAGAATACCCAAGAGTCCTAAAGGTTCCTTAAACCTCCCCTTAAACTATGATACATGAGTTCTCAAAATATATATGAACATTAAAAAATTTATGTCAAGATAGGAATATAAATATTCCAACCATCATCCATAAACAAAACATGTCCAAATAGCTCTTCAAAGATCCATAAGCAACTCTGTATCCAATGGCAGAAAGCTACCATCACCTGCACATTTAGATGAAAACCACAAAACTAACATTTGTTGCTGACAGCGTCCCGACAACACTTATCAGCGTTGAAGAAACTCTTGTCAGCGTTAGACAATAATATCTCTAACAACGGCAAAATAACCCTTGACAGCGTTACAATTACCTTTGTCAGTGTTAGAAAAATAATGTGGAAATCTAAATCATCACAAAGACCAATAACAATGCATTATCCTGTACATACTTTTACAAAAAGGTTCCAAAACACATATTAAGTGAGATTAACCATCCCAATATTTGTTACCAAATATTGAAATCTTCCAGCATCAAAAGGTTTAGTTAATAAATCAGCTACATTATCTTCTGTATCTACCCTATCTGGTTGTATTAAACCTTTCTCAAAGCAATCTCTTATAAAATGATGTCTAATTTCTATGTGTTTGGTTTTAGAATGATGTACAGGATTTTTAATAATGCATAAAGTACTGTTATTGTCTACAAAAATCTTGGTATGCATAAAATTATACCCATAATCCAACAGCTGGTTCTGAATCCATAAGACTTGTCCACAACAAGCAGCTGCAGCCACATATTCTGCTTCAGTTGTAGAGTTTGCCACCACTGTTTGTTTCTTGCATTGCCAAGATATCAATCTACTCCCAAGAAATTGGCATCCACCATTTGTGGATTTCCTATCAAACTTGTCACCACCATAGTCACTGTCTGAATATGCAATAAGATCCAATGGAGAATCTTTTGGGTACCATAATCCAAGATCTGGATAACACCTTAGGTACCTAAAAATTCTCTTCACAGCAAAAAGGTGACATTCTTTGGGAGTCACTTGATGGCGTGCACATGCACACACAGCAAACATGATGTCAGGTCTTGAGGCTGTAAGATACATCAATGATCCAATCATTGATCTATAGTGCCTAACATCCACATCCTTTCCAGCTCCAATTTTTCCCCAAGGGTGTTGCCTATCCATAGGAGTGGAAGCCTCCTTCTCATGTGGAGAAAAACCATATTTCTTCAAGATTTCAGCTACATACTTGTCTTGGGAGATGAAGATACCATCTTCTTTCTGCTGAACTTGCAAACCTAGAAAGAAGTTCATCTCACCCATTGCACTCATCTTGAATTTATCTGTCATGAGCTTGGAAAATTCCTCACTCATTTTTGGATCAGTAGACCCAAAAATGATGTCATCAACATAGACCTGCACAAGCAACACATGTTTTCCTTTCTTCTTTGTAAATAGTGTCTGATCTATGGTGCCCCTTTTGAAACCATTTTCCACCAAGTAGGTGGACAAGGTACCATACCATGCTCTAGGGGCCTGATGAAGTCCATACATTGCTTTCTTCACTCTATAGACCTTGTCTGGATTTTCAGGATCTTCAAAACCAGGAGGTTGCATGACATATACTTCCTCAACAATTGTCCCATAGAGGAAAGCACTCTTCACATCCATTTGATAAACAGTGAAGTTCATACAAGAGGCATAAGCTAGAAAAATTCTTATAGCTTCAATTCTTGCAACTGGTGCAAAAACTTCTTCATAATCAATTCCTTCCTCTTGTGTATAACCCTGAGCTACCAAACGTGCCTTGTTTCTGACCACAATGCCTCTTTCATCTTTCTTGTTCCTTAGAACCCATCTTGTCCCAATTGGTCTCACATATCTAGGACAATCAACCAGCTCCCAAACATCCTGTATAGCAAATTGGTGAAGCTCATCCTGCATTGCTTCCACCCAACTTGGTTCTTTGAGAGCATCAAAAATCTTCTTGGGCTCTTCCTGTGACAGAAAACAGGCAAACAAACATGCTTGTACAAGAGGGGTATCAACCTTCTTGTGTATATTGGCAATAAATCCACCAAGACCTTGATGGGATCTTCTTGTCTGAACTGGAGCCATAACATCACCAATGATTTGAGATGTGGGGTGATCCTTAGCTGTGGAAGTGAGAACTCCTCCTTCAAAAAGTCTGGTGTCCTCAACTTCACGCTCCATGTTGCCAATATCTTCTTCAGATTCTTCTTGATCAACAGAAATCTCTTCATGAACATTAGAAGGTCCACCCTGTTCAAAATGGGAAGAGAAAAGATGTGCAAAGGTGTCATCAAACTCTGAACCTTGCTTGTCAGCGTTTGGGCTAACAGTGCTTGAACTATTGTTGTCAGCGTCTGATCCATCAGCGTCTGAATTGCTCTTGTCAGCGCTTGATTTTCCTTTGTCAGCGCCTGAAGAAGTATGCATGTTTGTATTTGGTGGTATCTGAAAACCACCATTATCTTTTCTAGCAGCAGCAGCAGCAGCATAATACTCATCTGTCCATATAGGAAGTGTAACATATTCTTGTGTGGGAGATGATTCAACTGCTGGTGGTCCATTCTCCTTAGCAACCTGTATACCTGAAACATTACCAATTCTCTTTTCCAAAACACTTGAAGTTACCTTCACAATGTCTGGATCAGTAACAGGCATATAATTTAAAGCTCTAGATAAAGGTTCTAAGTCAAACAACCAATTTGGACCACTCTCAGGATCACTAGGTTTACTCTCTAAAAACCTAACATGTACTTTTTCAAGTATACGTTTTTCCTTTTTAATGTAAACCCTATATCCTTTACTCTGCACTGAATAACCCATGAAGTAGCCTTCATCACCTTTTGAATCAAATTTACCTAGGGCCTCACTAGTTTCTAGAACAACTACATGACATCCAAAAGGCTTGAGAAAGCCAATATTGGGCTTCCTTCCCCAAAGTAATTCATAAGGTGTCTTATTATGTATCTTGTTGACCAATGCCCTATTTTGAACATAACAAGCTGTGTTAACAGCTTCAGCCCAAAAGGCTATAGGAAAGTGGGCATCAGCCAACATGGTTCTGGCTGCTTCAATAAGGGTCCTATTCTTCCTTTCAGCAACCCTATTTTGCTGTGGGGTTCTAGCTATGCTAAACTGCCTAGTAATCCCTTTCTTGGCACAAAAATCATCTAACAACTGATTTCTAAACTCACCCCCATTGTCACTTCTAATAATTTTGACCTCATTACCATTCTTCTTTTCAATTTGGGTAATGAAATTAATCAGACTTTGGGCAGTTTCACTTTTCTTGGCTAAAAAGAAAGTCCATGTAAACCTGGAATTAAAATATGTGCTATACTTAAGGGGAAGCTTCTTGGAGATCATGTACTACATACAAAGGATTCATGCTTAAGAGGAGTGTTTTGACATCATCAACTAGGGGAAGATTGTTGGGTCGAATTATTGAGTTGATAAGTCAAAACACAACAAAATAAGAAGACAAGGGCTAAAAAGTACAAGTTGCAAAAGAACAAGCCGTTGGAGTCTTTTTATTACTTTAGCTTTCTTTGTAAGCTATGTTTTCTAGTATATAAAGAAAACATAGGACGTAGGTTTTATACAATATTATTCATTCACAATGTAAACCTAAAATAATCATCAGTGATAACAAAACAATATGATTTACCCTTCAAACTTTCTATATTAGTTGGACCAAAGAGGTCCATATGCAATAAGTGAAGTGGTTTAGAACTAGAATGCACCTGTTTAGACGTGAATGAGACCTTGTGTTGCTTGCCCTTAAGACATGCAACACAAGAGTGGTCATTGTGGAAAGCCTTTTCAGGCAAACCATCAACTAAACCAAGCCTCACAAGTCTATTAATATTCTTAAAGTATATGTGCCCTAATCTCCTGTGCCAAAGATTACTTTCATCTACTGAGGCTTTAGCATACAGACATGACATTTTATTATTTATCTTAATTCCATTAAGATTCACATTATATATGTCTTTATGCCTTGGTGTTCTAAAATCTATGTATTTTTCTTCAGGAAGCTTATAATCTTTGCTTAACACCAAGCACTCAGTATCTGTGAAAAGAACCTTATTTTTGTTATCACACACTTGTGATACACTAAACAAATTATAATCCAGTTCTTTTACCAAGAAGACATTCTCAAACCGTAGATTGTTGGTGACAAGGGTTCCTTTGCCAGTGATGGTGCCGTAGCCCCCTCCAAAGTATACCTTATCACCATCTTGAATAGGAGAGAAATTGGTTAGATAGTCTTCCTTTCCTGTCATGTGCCTTGAGCATCCACTATCCCAGTATCCATAATCATTGATCTTCTTCTGGATGCCCTGCACATAAAGAAAACACATTAGTTTTCTTTGGGAACCCAAGCCTTGGAAGACTTGGATTCATTTGGTTGTTCAACAAGAACAGACTTGGTTCTCATAACAACCCCATTTTCATCCCTGTTTGAATGAAATTCCCAGTTAACCCCAATTGGTGTTGACAATGCCTTTGAAATATAATGAAACCTGTTGCATGTCATAGAAATACCAGTAGAATTAGGGTTTTGGTCTTGTTTTGGTCTCCATGTTAAGCTAGTAGAAGCTTTAGACCTATTTCCCTGTGGTTGCAAATACCTAGGTTTAGCAGTGTGTCTGTCAGCGCTGAAATTTCTCTTGTCAGCGCCCCGATTGCTCTTATCAGCGTTGAACCTAGGGTTTGCTACAGGAACCCATTGCCTATTTGACCAAGTGTTTGACTTTTGAAAAGGTCTTAGGCCTTGTGTGTTAGCCCCTCTAGAAAAGAATGGTGCCGGTCTAACAACTTGTGAACTTTTGTTCACAAAGGTATTGGGTCTGTCAGTGTTTGACCTATGTTGACTTTTGTCAGCGCTGAAATGGTTCCTATCAGCGTTGACATTGGAAGCATTGACACATTTGTATGCCAAATGTGAGAAGCTACCACATGTGTAACAAGCTTTTCTAGACATAGTCTTAGGTCTAGAAGCAAAGAAGCCTGTTCCAGGGTTACTAACTTGGCTTTTTGGTGACCTAGTATTCCTATACATCTCTTCATATTTAACACTAGGTTTTCTAACAGTTTGTGGGCCAAGGTCAACAGCTTTGCCAGTGGTAGGGTGTGTGATCTTAATAGGTTTAGGATCAAGGCTCTTGATTGGTGTGGGCTCATTTGGACTTTCACACAACAACCCTCCCTTAACAAACAAGGTGTGGTTAGCTTTCTTCCACTCATCTAGGTCAGTCAGTTTTTGCTTGTATTCCTCAACTGGGGAAGTCACTCTAGGTGGAGGAATGAATTCCTCCTCTTGGCATTCTGGCAAGCCAGTCCAAGATAAGTCCTTTGATTGGACACCATAGAAATCCCCAGCTGGTGGTGGAACACCAGTATAGTTATTCATCCCAATCCCACTCATATCCTTAGAGTCTCTTTGTTTGCTAACACACTCTCCTAGGGATTGTGTGGCCTTATCAAATCTCTGGATTTTAAGACTCACATTATCTTTATTTTTGTTAGCCTCCTCTAACTGAGCTATCAAATCAAGATTAACCCTATTTACTATATCTTGAACATCCTTACTCTGATGTAACTCATGTTTTAAGATATTTATTTGATCCTTTAAATCAAACTCCATTTTCTTATACTCAGCTACTGTCTTTTCTGTTTGGGTAAGAGCAATTTGATAATTAGATACTTTGCATCTTTCAGTACTTGCCTCATCTAATAATTTAACTATCTCTTGTTTTAATTTTTCAGTATTTAAACGACAACCCTTAGAACAGAAAGCATCATCATATACCTCATTATCTGATGAAGAGGAGGAGTGTGCCATGAGAGCATATTCAGCATGCTCTTCTTTAACTTCAGCAACCAAAGCTCTGTCCTCTTCCTCATTCTTAGCCATCCAGCTCCAATCCCATTCTCCAACACCATCAATTTGTTGAACAGCAACCATGGCCTTGGGATCTGGGTTCTTAATCATTTGGCTAGAAGGCTTCCCAGCATCAGATCTTCTTGGAGATCTACATTCCCTCATAAAGTGCCCCATCCTATGACAGTTGTAGCACTCAACCTTGGACTTGTCAAATCCAGCAACATCCTTAGCATTAAAGGTCATCTTCTTCTTGAACCTTTTATTGAACCTGTTTGCTCTTAAACTTACAAGAGCCATAGTCCACTTGATGTCCATTTCTTCCAATTGTTCATCACTTATCTGCTCAAGATCTTCATATGTAATTCTTGAATCACTGGGCAAAGAAGCAATGAATGCACACACAGTATCTAGATCAAAACCAGCAGGTTTTATTCTATCAGTGCCATGATTGTGTGTGTCAGCGCTTGAGTACAAAGCGTTGACAGGATATGATCCAGCGCTGACAGATTGAGATCCAGGGGCTGAATGTCCATAGAAGTTCATGGAATCAAATTGGCCTTCACTTTGTGAGAAGAAGGCCATGTTGCTGCTGGAAGATTTGTTATCACTCTCCAATTGCCATTCATTCTCCAACAGTCTTAGTTTGTTGAAGATGTCATCAAACCTGGAGGTCTTGTGGGTATTATTAACAAGAATGGATCTTGTCTCAATCTTCCATACATCACCAAGGCTTTTGAGAAAAGTAGCATTCAATTCAGGGTCATCAATCTGTTTTCCCATGAAGGAAAGTTGACTTGTGATGTCAAGAAGTCTACTTCTCACACTGCTGAGATTCTCATTAGGTTGAGCTTTAAAGACAGCATACTCATGCAATAGTTGCTTCTTCTTTTCTTCTTTTGTGTCAGCATTGCCACCATGTGCTACTTCAAGAGCTTCCCAAAGCTCTTTTGCAGACTCAAAACGTTTGTACTTGTGCTGATTCTCATGGCCTAGGGCATGTTTCAAGATGTTCAAGATTTTCATGTCCACCCTCTTCTTGGCTATATCTTCAACAGCTACAGCTCTCCCATCTCCAGGCTTTTCCACCTTATCAGCTTCAGGACAATTAGGAACAGCTGTCCTTGTGGCAATTGCAGCAGTAATCTTTGCTGCTTTATCGAATGTGTTCCCATATTCGATAATTTCCCAAAGAGTGTAGTCATGAATAGCTATGTATTGCTCAAAATTAGACTTCCAAAGTTCAAAGTTTCTGGCATCAAACATGGGAATTTTGATACTAGGGTTTGAGAAGTTGTTTTGTAGCAAAGAAGCAGGTTGATCTGTGCCAGACATGATGTTTTTAGGGTTTTGAGAATTTAGGGTTTTTAGGGTTTGGTGTTTTAGGGTTCTTGCGTTACTTAAAGATCAAAAGTTTCTCAACAAGCTCTGATACCAATTGATGATCCCATTAAATCGTTCGACTCAATGGTTAATAACCATTATATCTAGGTTGATCATCGTTCATATGATAACATAGTGGAATAGAACAATGATCATAACAAGGTGTTTAGGCACAAAGAACGCGAATTAAAACAAATGGGGATGTTCATTATATTAATAACAAACATCCACTAGACGTGTATACATTGAATCCCACGTCTAGTGCACACACACTTTTAGGTTTACATTGTGAATGAATAATATTGTATAAAACCTACGTCCTATGTTTTCTTTATATACTAGAAAACATAGCTTACAAAGAAAGCTAAAGTAATAAAAAGACTCCAACGGCTTGTTCTTTTGCAACTTGTACTTTTTAGCCCTTGTCTTCTTATTTTGTTGTGTTTTGACTTATCAACTCAATAATTCGACCCAACAATCTTCCCCTAGTTGATGATGTCAAAACACTCATCTTAAGCATGAATCCTTTGTATGTAGTACATGATCTCCAAGAAGCTTCCCCTTAAGTATAGCACATATTCTTCCCCTTTTTGACACATCAATAGGGAATATGTGAAAGTATGCAATCTTGAAGATTCTCCAAAAGTAGCTCTATGTAATGATCTTGAAGAACAATAAATAAAGTAGTCTTGATGTTGAAGTTGAGTAACCCATACCTATGTTCCATGTCTTGTTGTATCCATGCGACTTCAAAACTCACGGCTATAATGAGCAGACTTAAAAACTCACGGCTATAATGAGTAGTCTCTTGACAAAAAGAGTTCTCTAGCAAATATGAGCATAGAGCATCTTAAGAAAAATCCCATACCTTTGCTATCTTTTTATCAAGTCCGTTGTCACCAATTATATAAGCATGAACAAGTTACCTTTAAAGTGTGAGTGCCACTGAAAACACCACGACTTTAAGATATGATAGAACACAAACTTGCGAAAATCTTCTTCAATCATCAAAACTTACCATAAGAATTCTTCCCCTTAAGCTAACACCTCTTCATAAAGAAACTTAATCTTCATATCATACGTAAAAGTGATAAGACGGATAACTCTTTTACAAGGCTACCCCGATTACATAATCAAATCCAATAAATTACCTCACGAATTGTTGCTAACTCGCATTAAAATCATTAATCCCTTTCAAAATATCCGAGCCATAAATATCAACTTGATATTCTAAATTATAACGGAGATTCCATGTACCTTTGTGTGTATAATCCTCCTTTTTGTGTGCTTAAAACGTACCCATTTTCTCTAACAGCAGCAAACAGTGTGTTACCCGAGATCTTTCTTTGTCCAATATCCTTCCTTGTGTATTGCCCGATATCAGACAACACGTATCAGCGTTAGAAACATATATCTCGGACAACACTGTCAACCTATCAGCGTTGACTTATTCCTGTCAGCGTCAAACTTCCTTCTGTCAGCGTCTGAATTACAAACGTCAGCGCCAACCATCAACCTTGTCAGCGTCTGACCTATACTCGTCAGCGTTCACTTCTGTCAGCGTCTTAAAAATGAATATCAGCGTCTAAATCAGCGTTCACTTCTGTAATCTAGACGTGTATCCACAAAGTACACATCAGTATACATACGCATGATATATATATGTTCAAATGTTCTTTCCTCCAATCATAGCTCTTCCACCGTGTGAACACAAGATACTAATAGCCAATCAACATCTAACCACCGTGTGAACACAAGTATCTTAAATCTCACTCGCATGTATTCACCAATTGAAAACTTTCAACCGTGTGAACACACTAATTCTGACCAATCAGAATTGATACCTGCGAATCAAATCTAGCTTTAACCTCATGTTACCATGGACTAGCATATAGTGGATTGTAGCACCGTGTGAACATAGAATGAATATTACGCAACATGGAAAGTAAATAATCTTGTTTTGGCTGACCATGTGAACGCAAAATTGAAGCCTTGCAGACATGCGTATTTTTCCTTTGGCCGTGTGAATGCACATGAAGATCTCACGTCACTTCAAACATTGTATAAGCAGCTGCTATAATATTTATCAGAAACCTTAAATTAAGGTTTTGTGAATTAAATAAGCCCATAAGAACGACGAACATCTGCTGTAACACCATTCTTGATCGTAACCTGCTGCTTATAATACAAACCCTAGAACGAAGATTGTTTAATTCGAAACCCTAATTAGGGTTTTAAGCCTAATCAGATTCGAATTTAAACACCATAATGCATTATAACAGCCTCCAATTTTAATTCTTCCTTCTTTTTAAGTAGATCTAGGGTTTGAGGAACCCTAGTTCATGATTTTATGTAAAAGCAGAAAACTGAAAATCTGCCATCAGCCAACTTCGACGCCTAATAACTTTTGCCTGGGGATAAAACTCGACAATCCCTCCGGTGGATGTTTAGATCTATGTATGTAGAACACATATCTAAAATTTCGTGATGATCCAACGGTTCAATCAAAAGTTATGACCTTCTGAATACTGCTGCGCACACAAAAACGTCCAGAAAAACTCCATACGAATTTTTCTTCTTCACCATACACGAACACCTCATCGGACCTAGATATCACGAGCCTTAGGCTCTGATACCAATTGATGATCCCACTCTTAGATCGATTAAGCTTTGTGTATACGAGATTAGATCAAGTACTACACGTAGAGAAACCTTTGCTTATGAGTAAAGTAACAAAGTGTTATGCGGAATTAACACTTGATCTAAAACACAAAGATGTTAAACAAACTTTCACTTGTATTAGAATGATTCTTGTTGATTACAATGAAAGAGTTTAACTTGCGAATACTATGAAAACTGATATATGACTTTAACCTAAAAGACCTTCTTTTATAGAACAAGAAGTCTTGTACAATAAGCTACGAATCAACTATTCTAGGTAAAGATAATAATAGAAAATACAATGTTGTGCTTATCTTTACCATACATAAATAAAGAAACAAATAAACAAAAGATACGTATGAAGATATTCCATCAGTGTCAATCTTCAAGGCTGTCAGCGTTGACTTCTTCAATGTCAACGCTTGGCTGTCAGCGTCCAATGTCTTCTTATCAGCGTTGACATTCTTCTTATCAGCGTCTAGTGAACTGACCCATATTTTATTCCCAACACAAACTTTCCCTAAGGACCAATGAATGCGGGGATCGAGTCGAGCTCATGACTCGGTTAACAAAAACGAGGTGCCTTGTGGGGGAGTCCCATACATTCTATCTTCTTTCTATTTTCTAACAACTAATAAGGCTTGATCTTTCAAGCTCGTGCTCGTGTTTTGTTGTGTTGTGAATCTTAGGTATGACCCTAATATTTGAAGACTCTCGTGTTCGGTTTTTTCCGGTCCACTTGATCTTCCTTTCTTTGAATGCTAAAAAGGGTCGCACTTTTTATCCCTTGATTTTTATCGACTAACGTTTTATCTTGAGGCATAATTAATAAACGGCTTATAGATTTGCGTGCTCTTTCCATGTTAGGATTTTGCATTAGACTCTTCGTATTTTAGCAAGGGGGTGTTACTCTTGAGCTAAGAAACATTGAGGACAATGTTTGGTTTTAGCATGGGGGAGTCAATCGATATAATGGCTTGCAATTGTTTTTGTCGTGTCCAAACATAATCTTTTTCTCATTTTTCAATAAAATTTTAAATTGTTAGCGTTATTTTTAAATTTTAATAAAGGAAATAAGTGCTTCTGACACGAATGTAGGCTTTCCGTTGGTGAAAATAAAAATAGTTTTTGACTCGACTTGGTTTTTAACCTTAGCTTTTCCTTAACGTATTTGAATTAAGTTTTGCTAGGCTTTTATATAGGGAGCTTTAAAACGCGAAGGTCTTAATTCATACGAGTTAAGAACAAGAACTTTTCGCAAGTTCCTATAATTGATCCTAGAAAGTCGTTTATCAAGGGAACTTTAAAACGCAAATTCTAAAACTTGAAAAAGTATAAGAAGATGCAAGATCCTATAAATGACTTGAAAATCCAAAACTTTGATTTAATAGGCTAAGTATCCATTGATTTCACATTTTTGAAATTTTAAAATATGGAGAACAAGAGATGATAGAGTTCAATCATAAGTTTCTAAGGTTAAATTCTTCTGTGTGCAAGTATTTTTGTGTTTGATTTAATCTCCTCGTATTTACTTTCCACACTTGAATAATAATTGCTTAATAAATGAAGTTTTTAGCGGTTTAGGCTTGATATCTTAACTCGTAACTCCTTCTTTTTCTTCCCTTGTAATTAAAGTGAGAACACATTAAGGGTGTCAGCGTCATGGACTTTTGATCATGGGATTGCGGAAATTTGGCTTACTATACATATCATATTAATAAGAAGAATAAATAAAAACATGTTCTCTAGGAGCCTTCGGGTGGGAGTCATGTAGCACTAACCTTGTCATTAGAGCCTTAGGGTGTATGTCAAGGGGCGTGTTGAATAAAAATTGCTTCATCATCATGATCCGTAAGGTGGGATGGTGAAGTCAATTCCCTTATTTTTGTCCAAGGAGCCTTAGGGGTGTGGATTTCAAATAAGGAGCACAATTTCATCTTAAAGAGCCAAAAGGTGTTATGGTGTAATTGTTGCTAACTCCATTAATAAGGTCATAATTGACTTTGGAGGTTTTATTGTTGCTTTTAAGTAGCCATATTAGTCAAATTTCGGGTCCGGGATTTATCCCTAAATCGTGTTAAGTTATCCTTGATGTGGGCTTTCTTTAGTGACAACGATTTTTGAAGTCGAGGTCAGGTTTTGAGTGTTGAGTTTACACCGTTCTTGTCTTCATTTTTGGACTAATAAATATCAAAATAAGTCAAATGAGCCTTAGGGTGAATGACAAATAAAATCTAGAGATACAATTAGGAATAATAGGAGATTGAGTTTAACACAAATTACTTGTATGAGTTGGTTTAATTTTGGGGCTTATGATTGACAATGATCTTGTTTTTGCACTTGGCATGGAAAAGTGAAAAGTCGGGGACGATGAATCTATTTGAGTTTTATGATCCTAAAAGTTATTTTTCAAATAATGAAAGCAATATATTATGTCTTTGCAAAATAAAGTAGAAAAAGTTGAATAATGGTGTAGTTAGGGTTTTACTTTATCATTGCGTGAGGACACGGCAATTGCTTAGCAAGGGGGAGTTTGATATGAGCTATTTTAGTCATATCAATTATATCATAAAACAATGAAATTATGCATTTAATGTATCAAAGTTCGCGGAAACCGGCAAAACCGACACGAAGTTTGAAGAAAAGATCAACAAGCCAATTTCGAGCTCAACTTTAGTAGATTTAATCTTTTATGAAGATATTGGGCTTTGTGGGTCCCATAATTGGGTTAATGGGCCCAAAAGCCCATTTGAGGAAATAAACTTGTCTATTTCTGATTACAAGCCCTACATTTGGCCCAATTTGCAAGTTAAATAAGCGGATGAATAAGGTCATTTGTTGGGTCCAAATTTATTCCAAGCCCAAAACAATTTTAATCAATAAACGGATGAAGCCCAAATTGAACCCATTAGGGTTTACAAACGAATGTGCGTTTGTTTATTAACTTATCTTCAGTCAAATATTCCACACATATTCACTCACTCACGCTTTAAATAAATCCCACAAACACGTTTTCCATCTTTCCACACAATAAATAAATAAAACGTCTCTCACCCACTTAAATCCACCATACGTTTTCACCCACACAATTAAATAACCCATTCGATATAACCTATGTGTTTCATCTTCCCTCACTTTATCCCTCACCTTTTCACCCCCATAACCAGTTACAACATTCACTGTTCAAAACCCTAATTACCCAAAAGTTAAATTGATAAGGGGCTTTTGATTCCCACGTGTAATTCAAGCGTGTGGGAATTAAATCCCTAAAGATTCGGAAGAGAAGAGTGGAGAGCAAGGCTACGTGGCAAAAATCTACTAGATGAAACACCTCACCCTCCTCAATCAGCCTATCATAAGGGGTGTAAAACTCGCATGCTTTTACCACGAATAGTACCCTTAGGATCGTACGTACTAGATTAAAACTTTCCTAATATAGCATGATTACGATTACGTGTTAGGCGTTTACGTATTACGTACGTGTTAGAACACGATAAGTATTTGCTACGTACGATCATGTAGTAATTATTTGACGATAGTTAATCACGAACATGCGATCATGAAATCATGAACGTAATTAAAACACGAACTATTATTAATTACGTATATATATATTTATTACAAGCGTAATTAAATATATTAGATCACGGTATTTACGTAACGAGAACATTTAAAACACGAACACAAATAATCACAAACGTTTAACTTAACAACGAGACACGGAAAAAGGTACGGGTACCCCAAGTGGGGCCCCTACCCGCGGCTACAAGGGAAAATGGGCCAAGCCCATTTGTCAAATTTACTAAAAGGGAAAAAGGGGATTTTCACTACTCATAAAATTTTACAGAAGATTTTCAGAAAAACCTAAAACCTCCTTTCCCTTGTCTCCTTTGTGCCGCCACCCTACAACCACCACAAGAGGTGGTTTGTGATCTTGGATCTTGGAATTTTGCTTGGTGACCGTGTTTGTTCTTCATCCTTTTGATCCACGAATTCGGTAAATCCTTTTTAAATCTTTTCTTTTGATTTAATCTTTTTATAAATCAAGAACATGTTATGTTTTTACAAAAACCTAGTAATTAAACATAGATCTAACATGATTTGGTGTTAAATAAAATCAAAAGGGTGTTTTAAGGGGTGTTTGTTTTTGGCCGCAGGCTGCACCGAACCCGAAGGGGTTTCGGTTTGGCCAAGCCGACCACCACCAAGACCATACGGTCTTGGTTGGTGCGTGTGGGTCCCACGGCAGCAGTAAAACACGGGGTACCCCGAGTTGGTTCGGGGTACGTTGTCGATTTCATGTCCGGTTCATTGTTTTTAGCATAGATCCGGTTCATGGTGTATGTTAGTTTTTTTTATGTTTATGATCTTATGTTAAAAATTAAATTAATAAAATGACATGATTAATTTAATAACATGACTTAGGTTATTTAATTATTAATAATCATGAAATTACTTAACCTAAGTATTTGTATATTTAAGACTTATAATTAATTAATTATTTTAAAACCATGGATATAATTAATTAATTAACATGACTTAGGTTATATTATTAATATATAATAATACATATTTTAACCTAAGTATTTAACTTATTTAATTAAAAACATGTTATACTTTAATTAAATATTTTAACCTATAGTGTAATTTAATTACATGAAATAATTATTAAACTATACATTATATCATATGACTTAGAAAATAATCATGAAAACACTTAGGCTTATATACTTAGCTTATTTAACCAGCTTATTTCTAATTATGGAAACTTTCTATTTTTAGAAACTTAATTAAATAAGGCAGCTAATCTATTTATGGAAACCTTCTATTTTTAGAAACTTATTTATTTCAGGCAGCTAATCTATTTATGGAAACTTATTTAATTAAGGCAGCTAATCTATTTATGGAAACTTTCTATTTTTAGAAACTTATCTATTTTAAGCAGTAAATCTATTTTTGGAAACTTTCTATTTTTGGAAACTTTCTATTTTTGGTAACTTTCTATTTTTGGAAACTTTCTATTTTTGGGAACTTTCTATTTTAGGAAACCTGCTATTTTTGGAAAGTTACTTATTATTATATAGTAAGAATAATAATACATGAAATACCAGAAATACTTAATCAGATTAAACAGAATGTAAGATAAGCACAGTTAAGGCTTTTAAACAGTAAAACATGGTAAGAACACATAAAATAAGCTAAGACATGACGTAAAATCAGCTACGTAATTAGTAAGCAGATACTTATTCATGTATGTATTTATGTAGCACTAGTGATTCAGAAGTAGGATTCCTCTCAGTTCATCTTCTTCGTTCATTGGACATAAGGTACGGATTCTCGTCCTTTCAGTATGGACATTCTTTCCTTATTAGGATTCCCCGTATGCAGCCAACTGTTTTCCCGTAGTATAAGTTACGTGTTTGATTGCTTATGTTTAATTAAGATTACCTAAAGCCATATACATGCATGACCAGTTTCACCTAGTTATGGAGGTACCATAACCATAACATTAGAGGCACTGATGTTATGACTTCACCACGGCGGAGTGATTGCTCGTGGCGTCCCTTCAGCTTTTGGCCATTTATTTATATTTATCATGTGGGGCGTATGGGTTCATCCTAGTTACATGTTTTTATTCAGGATTTCATGGTGAATGTGGTTTGTGCCTTGCATCCTTCACAAGGAGCTGATCCCTCCTACCTAAAAACCAGTATATTAAATTAGAGGCAGTCCCTCTAATTTGCATGATGAGGTCACCCCTCCAAGTATTCATGCACGGTGGATTTTCATGGCCTATATTGGCTAATGGTAAAATATAAAAAACAGTTTTTATAAGATAAACATAAGACTTTCAAACTATTAAACCAGTTTTATCAAGACTTAACCAGGTTACTCGGGACTTAGTTTCTTCCGTTGTTATATGTTATATGTTATATGTTATATGTTATATGTTATATGTTATATGTTATATGTTATATGTTTATCCTATTCATGCTTTATTGTACATCCATGCACTGAGCGTATTGCTTAGCCATTTTCCTTTTCTATGTTCCCAAAACGGCAGGTACTCAGGGACGCTCGTAGACACTAAGGGTACGTGTATATGGACTGGAAGCTGTCTAGCCTTCTTTACATTATGCATTTCCTTTCTTATGATACTTATGCTTTGGACATTGTTTAGTCCTTTCCTTTATTATACTATGTTTGTGTGTGATGAGCTTTACTTTTGGACTACCGATGTTTGATTCCGGTATTTTCTTTTTATGGTCAAGTAATGTTTAGACATTTTTCCTTGTATGCTTTGATGACACGTCATAATCTCTGTGATATTTCCATTTCCAAAATGGGGTGTTACAATTATGGTATCAGAGCCAAGGCTTCGACCTGTAGGCTCTTAAATATGACCTGTGATTAGTGGGTAGTCACTACGGTCTTCCTAGAACTGATAGTTGTTTTCATGCATTCATCATTTTTAAGCATACATATACATGTCATTGTTGCAGGGTTTTTGACTAAGTAATGGTTGGTACAGGACTGGCCCTATTTAGTCGCATGTGTTTTATCGAAACTTTTAGATTTGGGACCGACCCATAGGTGTCCCCTCGCTGTGTCTTTTTGTTTTGGGTGAACTGACCAGAGGCGTTCACTCTCGAGCATACAAAAGTTTTCATAAAACTGCATCATGCATTCATACACAAAATTTTCTTTCATAAAATTTTTCTCGTGAAATTTTAATATAAATTTTTTTTCATGTATATATATATTTTATGTTTTGATCTGTTTAATCATATGTTTTATGTTATACTGTCAGATGGTTCTCACACGCGAACAAGAGCAGCTCAATGCTGCAATTCAGGCTGCCATGCAAGCCTTGCTTCCTCAACTGAGGAATGATATCAGGGCTAAAGTTCAAGCTGCCAACAATCAGCAGCATAATCAGCCACCTCCTCCTCCTCCTCCAGTGACATTAGTAGTATGGCTGGAGAGATTCAACAAGCTCCGCCCTCGAGCTTTTGAGAAGACAGATAGCCCCAGCGATGCTGAAAGCTGGTTGGCACACATCGAGAAGATTTTCAACGCTATGGGCTGTGACCCCGCATACAAGGCGAGGTTGGCATGCTATCGGTTCGAAGGCGATGTATTCAACAGGTGGTTAGCATTGATGCAATCTGAAGGTGGTGACGAGTGGGTTGCTGGTTTGACTTGGGCTCAGTTCAAGGACAGGGTGATGGAGCAGTTCTTTCCCAAGGCTGAGCAGGGCAAGCTCAAGAGAGAGTACCATGGGATCCGAAAGAGAGCTGGGGAGAATAGCAACGAGTTTATGCAGTGCTTTCTTCGCTTAGCTGGTTTCCTTGGTGCGGCAGCAGGTACTCCTGAAGAGCAGGCACATCACTTTAGATGGGCTCTTCGCACATCGGTCACGAACAACCTCGTGTGTGCTACGTTCAACACTGTAGCACAAGTGGCCGATGCAGCACGGAAACTGGAGATGCTGCAGGAGAGAGATGAGTTCGAGGAAGCTGAAAGACCCGACAAGAGGTAAACATTCGCATTCAAGCGGTGACCAATCTGTATATTTTTCCATATGTCATTTATTCATCTCTTAAATGTATCTTCCAGGCAGAAAACTGGGGACCGGTCTCAGCCGGCTACTCAGCAGCAGCCTCATCAGCCCAAGGGAAACGGTCAGACTAACGACCGTTCTGCTACGAATAGGCGTGGCGGTAACGATAATTACCGTAACAACGCTGGGCACTCCAACAGCAGCAGGTCCTAATACTTACGCAATTCCTTATGTTTTATGTTATAACTCATATTCTGACACTTTAGCAAACTTCTACCAGGAACCATGGAAACGGTAGGGACCAGAACCAGAGAGGTTCGCAGCTTAGCCGTCCAGTTATCACTGGTATTCAATCTTACGATTATCCGCTTTGTCCTTTGTACCCAATTACCTTGTCTTATGTAAAATGTTTTATCAGATTCTTAGCCAGCCAGAGCACCTGCTGGAGGATACACTCATCCTCTTTGCTCTACTTGCCACCGTAGGCACCCAGGACCATGTCGCTGTAATACTGATGCGTGCTTCAAGTGTGGTCTTCCTGGCCACATTATGAAGGATTGTCATAAGGGCGAGATGGAGGGTACATCGGGACATGTTGATACCAAGCCGCCTCCTACTGCCGGGCGTGTCTACACGACATCTCGAGACCAGGCCAACAAGTCTACATGTACCATCACTGGAATCTTGTATATGTATGGTCAAGCTGCATGTGTACTTTTCGATACGGGTCTACTCACTCGGTTATTTCTACTGTTTATGCTAAGAACATTAGGATGCCTCCCTTGCCACTAGAAAATAGGCTTACTATTTCCACGCCTTTGAGGGACTCTGTACTAATCACCCATGTATACAAGAGTCTTCCCCTAGAATTTGACGATAAGGTTCGACCTGTTGACGCACTTCCGCTAGACATGAATGACTTTGACATGATTTTGGGCATGGATTGGCTATCCAAGCGTCATGCTACCATAGACTGCCATTCATGTCGAGTTATCTTCGGTGATGTTAATGCACCAGAGTACATTCATAATGGGTTCATACCCGGACGGTCTGTACAAGTCATATCCACCCTGCAAGCGCGTGCACTACTGTCACATGGCTGCGAGGGTTATCTAGCTACGGTTCACGACATGGATGCTGAATCCCCATCAATTCAGGATCAACCTATAGTGTCGGAATTCCAAGATGTGTTTCCAGCAGAACTTCCGGGCATACCACCTGCACGAGAAGTGGAATTCAGTATCGAGCTGGTTCTAGGAGCTGAACCAATCTCCAAGGCTCCTTATCGCATGGCTCCCATAAAGCTGAAGGAGCTGAAGGATCAACTGCAAGAACTTCTTGAACGAGGTTTCATTCGACCGAGCGCATCTCCATGGGGCGCACCGGTCTTGTTTGTTAAGAAGAAGGACGGCAGTATGCGTCTTTGCATAGACTATCGCGAGCTCAACAAGATTACCATTCGGAATAGATATCCACTGCCACGCATTGACGATCTGTTTGACCAACTCCAAGGGGCCAAACACTTCTCCAAGATTGATCTTAGGTCAGACTATCATCAGCTACGGGTCAAGGAGCAGGACATCGCTAAGACTGCCTTTCGTACCCGTTATGGCCACTACGAGTTTGTAGTTATGCCATTTGGCCTGACAAATGCTCCATCAGTGTTCATGGACTTGATGAACAGAATCTTCCATGAATTTCTGGACAAATTCGTCATTGTCTTCATCGATGACATCCTGATTTTCTCAAAGTCTAAGGAGGAACACGAAGACCATCTTCGTACAGTGCTACAGATTCTTCGCCAGAAGCAGCTGTATCACTACAAGAAAAGATAGTTTTTAGGACGAAACTTTTTGGAACGATAAAAAAATCGTGCTAAATACACGTATTTAGCACTAGTTAGATAGTCGTGCCAAAAAAGTAGGTATTTGGGACGAATATCAAAAAACCGTTACAAATACATATGCATTTGGAACGATTTCTAATAATGGTACCAAATAAATGTTTATTTGAGACAGCTTGAGTTAACGATGCCAAATACGTATGTATTTGAGACAGTTGGTAGTACTGGTGCCAAATTTTCATATATATTTGGAACACCATTAATTGTTGGTTACAAATACTTATGTATGTGAAACAGTTGGTACCACCGGCAGCAAATACTCATATGTATTTGAAACTTTATCTAATGTTAGGATACTCCCTCTGCCCTAAATTAATAATTCCTATAAATTTTTTTTAAATTTAATTGTCATGTCTACTATTATAAATGGATAACAAATTTAATTGAGTTTATCATATTACTTTAGTTGAACATAATACTAATAATTTAAATAAAATATAAACTAATTAATTATGTGTAAAACGATTATTTTAAAAGGGTAAGATATCATGTATTTTTTTATAAGGATATCATGTGTTTGTTAAATGAGTTAATTTCTATATAGCCTGCTAAGACTCGTCTTAAGGTACGCTAAAACTTAAGGCGTGACCTCACGTTACGCAATAAGCTAAAACGCGCTACGAAATGAGGTGCCGTGTTTTTTGAATTCAACTCTAAAAATCAATATTATTACATGTAATGAGAGTTTTCTAACTTTACCTATAATGTATAACACTTATTGTGAATTCAATATAAATATAATATTTAAATATAATAAAACAAATAAATATTTTTATATGTTGAAAAGCCATAAGTCACGGTTTAAAAAACATTAAAACTTCGTTTTAACCGCTAAAAGGTGCAGGTTGAATATGTCGTCACGCCACGCCACGCCTCACACTATTTATAACCAAGTATATATCATAAGTTGGGACATATTATAATTTATTTATTACGTAGTAATATTATCTTTTTAAAAGGACCTAAAATAAAGGAATGATACATTTAAATGGAAAGCAGTTTCACATATTTAGTCAACTTATGAACGAGTCAAGTAATCACGTTCCAATTATTCCCTTAATTACCGGCTCATAGTATATTATAAGCCTCAACATTCTCTTCTTTTTTGCTACTCATTAAATATGACCATAAAAACCTAAAAATTTACAATGAGAAGATAGAGAGAGCGGCACCCGTATTCACTCCATTGATTGTATTCATATTCCATAGTTAGTCTCGTGTTAGTTTCAATTTGCTCTTATTTTGAACGGAGGTAACTCTTCAGCCAAACATATTTTATTTGAGTAATCCTTTCTATTATTTTTTTAAGATTCACACAAAATTGAATTTATATATGAAAATCACCATTAACAATAACGATGCATTTTTCGATGTTAAATAAACTCGATGTTTAGAAATTGAAAGTTACATAAGACACATTTTGTAATGTGTGATTTAGTTGTCACGTGTTTTTATATTTGAAATGAAATCCTCAAAATGGTTATGTGAATCGATTCTGCTGTTTTATAAAAGAGAAAGGAAACCTTACATGACGAAGTACTTTGCTTATATTAATGGCTAAACCAATGTTAATCTCCTTATGTATACAGAAGGAAGATGACTCATGGAGTAAATTTAAACAAATGACCAATTGAGACGTACGTGTAGGTTGCTCATTAAAACATAACTTATCGCAATTTCATTATTTAATCTATATGACTGCTAAGTATATTCTTAGTTTTGTTGCCTTTTATTACTAACAAATGAATATTTATATTTTCAGGACCAGATGAAAGAGAAGTCAAATGAGTTATCACAATCAAACAAAATTGATTAGTTCAAAGAATAAGTTTACACTCGTCTAGTGGGAGCTAATAAGTTTGAAGAACAAGTTTTAGTGATATATCGGATCAATTGTTTACAAAGATGTTGAATGTATTATATTTTAGTTAATGATATGCAAGTATCTATGTTGACTTATAGATGAATACAATTAAAATTTATATTTTTTGTTTTTGTTGAATTATAGTTGTGAAGTTTAAAATAGTGTATACAAAATCATATATGTGATGGAAAATGGTATTAATATACGTCGACAATGATTACACGAACTGTGCTAAATAATTAATTGAAGATTCAAAATTGTGGCAAATGATTTTTATGCCGAACACAATGACCCAAATGATTTTTTGCAAGGCGCATATAGATGTGTGAAACAAGTTTGGAAAAATATATAGAAACCATGTCAAATATGTTTCTCGGCTAAATAAAACGTTCCTAATTAACTTTGGCATGGTAAATAGATATTGTATCAAACGCCATTTGGCACAAGAAATGAGTTAGTATCAAATACACATTTGGCACATGATATAAAAGTGTGTGACGAATGTCTATTTTGGAACGAAAATTCATCATTCGTGCCTAATACCTTAGTCATGGCACCCAAAGATAAACCGTCTCAAAAACCGTGCCAAATACTATTTAGCACGATTTCAACCCGACCCAGATCTATTTGGCACCCTCATATTTAGGACGGAGCCAAAAGCGTGCCAAATCCGTGCCAAATAGCATTTGGCACGGGTTTATAAGTATTTGGTACGGTTTTGCACCGTTCTAAATACCACTTTTTCTTGTAGTGTATGCTAAATTCTCCAAGTGTGAGTTCTGGTTAGACAAGGTGGCATTCTTAGGTCACATTGTATCACCAGAAGGAATCACTATGGATCCAGCGAAGGTTGAGGCCATTACTAAGTGGCCAAGACCGACATCAGCGACGGAAGTCCGCAGTTTCTTAGGCTTAGCTGGCTACTACCGTAGGTTCGTGGAGAACTTTTCCCGCCTAGCACTACCATTGACCAAACTGATGCGGAAAGGGGAGAAATTCGTCTGGACTGAAGATCGAGAGAAGAGCTTTGAAGACCTGAAGCAGAAGCTAGTATCTGCACCTATTCTTACTCTACCATCTGGTACGTGTGGATTTCAAATCTACAGCGATGCATCGGGGAAGGGACTTGGCTGTGTTCTCATGCAACATGGGAAAGTGATCGCGTACGCTTCACGACAGCTTAAGCCTTATGAAGAAAGTTACCCCACACACGACCTGGAACTTGCTGCAGTCGTGTTTGCATTGAAGATATGGAGGCACTACTTATATGGAGAATCATGTGACATTTTCACGGACCACAAGAGTTTGAAGTATATCTTCACTCAGCGTGAATTGAACATGGGGCAGAGGAGATGGTTAGAGCTGTTGAAGGATTATGACATTAATCTACAGTATCATCCCGGAAAGGCAAATGTAGTAGCAGATGCTCTTAGCAGGAAGTCCGGAATGATCAACGACATTAAAATTGAAGAGGAAATCATCAGAGACTTGGAGCGACTAGACATCGAGATCATGGTACGTGGACAACACGGTTACTGGGCTAATCTTAGAGTAGAACCCGAGTTGCTATCTAAGATCAAGGAAGCTCAGAAGGATGACGGAGAAATCTGGGCGATAGTACAGAATTGGAGAAGCAGACAGAATTCAGAGTAGATGCAGATGGTATTGTATGGCAGGGCACAAGACTTTGTGTTCCCGATGACCAAGAACTCCGGGAAGCTTTGTTAGCTGAAGCTCATAGCTCCCCATTCTCTATACATCCTGGTTCGACTAAGATGTACCATGACATCAAGCAGTACTTTTGGTGGAGTGGTATGAAACAAGATGTGGCCACTTACGTCTCCAAATGTCTTACCTGCCAGCAGGTTAAGATCGAGCATCAGCGATCTGGCGGTCTCCTTCAACCGTTAGATATCCCAGAGTGGAAGTGGGACAAAATCACCATGGATTTTGTTACCGGTCTTAGCTCATTTCTTACCGATCCGCAAGGAAGATCCGGTAAGTAAACTCGCAGATACGTACAGACGAGAGATCATGAGACTCCACGGTGCACCATCCAGCATCGTCTCAGACAGAGATCCTCGATTCACTTCGCGCTTTTGGAAGAGTCTGCAAAAAGCTTGGGGTACACAACTTAAGCTTAGCACGGCTTTTCATCCTCAAACGGACGGACAGTTGGAGTGAACCATTCAGACATTGGAAGATATGTTGAGGTCATGTGCGTTAGAATGGACGGGTGATTGGGACGAATACATCTGTTGGTGGAGTTTGCATACAACAACAGTTGGCACACAAGTATCAAGTGTGCTCCATTTGAGATGTTGTATGGCAGAAAGTGTCGCGCCCCAATCTGCTGGGATCAGGTTGGTGAGCGAACACTTGAAGGACCGGAAATCATAGAGATGACCAATGAGAAGATCGCAGTAGCTAAGCAGAAAATTCAGGAGGCACGGTCACGTCAAAAGAGTTACGCCGATAAGCATCGTAGGGATATACACTTTAATGTAGGAGATCACGTCTTCCTTAAGGTTTCGTCGGCACGTGGTGTTAGACGCTTAAGAATTAAAGGGAAGCTCAGTCCTCGTTTCATCGGACCGTTTGATATCATTGAACGAGTCGGTGAAGTATCTTACCGATTGGCGTTACCTCCGCAGCTTTCGCATGTGCACAATGTGTTTCATGTGTCCTTACTCAGAGGGTACCAGTATCATCCCCTTCACATGGTTCAGTATCCACTGGAACAGATACGTGAAGATCTCACTTTTATAGAAGAACCCGAACGAGTTCTTGACAGACAAGAACGAGTCATGAGAAAGAAGACGATTCCATTCGTCAAAATTCTATGGAGGGATCATACCGAGCGGGAAGCCACTTGGGAAACGGAGGAGTCTATCCAGGCTTCTTACCCTCATTTCATATTTTGAATTCAGGTATGTTCTTCTTTTCCAGTTTACTTTATCTATAATTCGGGGACGAATTATTCTTTTTAGGGGGGAAGAGTTGTAAAACCCGCATGCTTTTACCATGAATAGTATCCTTAGGATCATACGTACTAGATTAAAACTTTCCTAATATAGCATGATTACGATTACGTGTTAGGAGTTTACGTATTACGTACGTGTTAGAACACGATAAGTATTTGCTACGTCCGATCATGTAATAATTATTTGACGATAATTAATCACGAACATGCGATCATGAAATCATGAACGTAATTAAAACACGAACTATTATTAATTACGTATATATATTTATTACGAGCGTAATTAAATATATTAGATCACGGTATTTACGTAACGAGAACATTTAAAACACGAACACAAATAATCACAAACGTTTAACTTAACAACGAGACACGGAAAAAGGTACAGGTACCCCAAGTGGGGCCCCTACCCGCGGCTACAAGGGAAAATGGGCCAAGCCCATTTGTCAAATTTACTAAAAGGGAAAAAGGGGATTTTCACTACTCATAAAATTTACAGAAGATTTTCAGAAAAACCTAAAACCTCCTTTCCCTTGTTTCCTTTGTGCCGCCACCCTACAACCACCACAAGAGGTGGTTTGTGATCTTGGATCTTGGAATTTTGCTTGGTGATCGCGTTTGTTCTTCATCCTTTTGATCCACGAATTCGGTAAATCCTTTTTAAATCTTTTCTTTTGATTTAATCTTTTTATAAATCAAGAACATGTTATGTTTTTACAAAAACCTAATAATTAAACATAGATCTAACATGATTTGGTGTTAAATAAAATCAAAAGGGTGTTTTAAGGGGTGTTTGTTTTTTGCCGCAGGCTGCACCGAACCCGAAGGGGTTTCGGTTTGGCCAAGCCGACCACCACCAAGACCATACGGTCTTGGTTGGTGCGTGTGGGTCCCACGGCAGCAGTAAAACACGGGGTACCCCGAGTTGGTTCGGGGTACGGTGTCGATTTCATGTCCGGTTCATTGTTTTTAGCATAGATCCGGTTCATGGTGTATGTTAGTTTTTTTTATGTTTATGATCTTATGTTAAAAATTAAATTAATAAAATGACATGATTAATTTAATAACATGACTTAGGTTATTTAATTATTAATAATCATTAAATTAATTAACCTAAGTATTTGTATATTTAAGACTTATAATTAATTAATTATTTTAAAACCATTGATATAATTAATTAATTAACATGACTTAGGTTATATTATTAATATATAATAATACATATTTTAACCTAAGTATTTAACTTATTTAATTAAAAACATGTTATACTTTAATTAAATATTTTAACCTATAGTTTAATTTAATTACATGAAATAATTATTAAACTATACATTATATCATATGACTTAGAAAATAATCATGAAAACACTTAGGCTTATATACTTAGCTTATTTAACCAGCTTATTTCTAATTATGGAAACTTTCTATTTTTAGAAACTTAATTAAATAAGGCAGCAAATATATTTATGGAAACCTTCTATTTTTAGAAAATTATTTATTTCAGGCAGCTAATCTATTTATGGAAACTTATTTAATTAAGGCAGCTAATCTATTTATGGAAACTTTCTATTTTTAGAACTTATCTATTTTAAGCAGCAAATCTGTTTTTGGAAACTTTCTATTTTTGGAAACTTTCTATTTTTGGAAACTTTCTATTTTTGGTAACTTTCTATTTTTGGAAACTTTCTATTTTTGGGAACTTTCTATTTTAGGAAACTTTCTATTTTAGGAAACCTGCTATTTTTGGAAAGTTACTTATTATTACACAGTAATTATAATAATACATGAAATACCAGAAATACTTAATCAGATTAAACAGAATGTAAGATAAACACAGTTAAGGCTTTTAAACAGTAAAACATGGTAAGAACACATAAAATAAGCTAAGACATGACGTAAAATCAGCTACGTAATTAGTAAGCAGATACTTATTCATGTATGTATTTATGTAGCACTAGTGATTCGGAAGTAGGATTCCTCTCAGTTCATCTTCTTCGTTCACTGGACATAAGGTACGGATTTCCGTCCTTTCAGTATGGACATTCTTTCCTTATTAGGATTCCCCGTATGCAGCCAACTGTTTTGTAGTATAAGTTACGTGTTTGATTGCTTATGTTTAATTAAGATTACCTATAGCCATATACATGCATGACCAGTTTCACCTAGTTATGGAGGTACCATAACCATAACATTAGAGGCACTGATGTTATGACTTCACCACGGCGGAGTGATTGCTCGTGGCGTCCCTTCAGCTTTTGGCCATTTATTTATATTTATCATGTGGGGCGTATGGGTGCATCCTAGTTACATGTTTTTATTCAGGATTTCATGGTGAATGTGGTGTGTGCCTTGCATCCTTCACAAGGAGCTGATCCCTCCTACCTAAAAACCAGTATATTAAATTAGAGGCAGCCCCTCTAATTTGCATGATGAGGTCACCCCTCCAAGTATTCATGCACGGTGGATTTTCATGGCCTATATTGGCTAATGGTAAAATATGACAAACAATTTTTATAAGATAAACATAAGACTTTCAAACTATTAAACCAGTTTTATTAAGACTTAACCAGGTTACTCGGGACTTAGTTTCTTCCGCTGTTATATGTTATATGTTATATGTTTATCCTATTCATGCTTTATTGTACATCCGTTCACTAAGCGTATTGCTCAGTCATTTTCCTTTTCTATGTTCCCAAAACGGCAGGTACTCAGGGACGCTCGTAGACACTAAGAGTACGTGCATATGGACTGGAAGCTGTCTAGCCTTCTTTACATTATGCATTTCCTTTCTTATGATACTTATGCTTTGGACATTGTTTAGTCCTTTCCTTTATTATACTATGTTTGTGTGTGATGAGCTTTACTTTTGGACTACCGATGTTTGATTCCGGTATTTTCCTTTTATGGTCAAGTAATGTTTAGACATTTTTCCTTGTATGCTTTGATGACACGCCATAATCTCTGTGATATTTCCATTTCCAAAATGGGGTGTTACAAGGGGACATATCAGTATCCAAGAAGCACAACAAGCACAAACGGATGCCACGTTGGCAATCCGTGTGCTAGTTGTGTCTTATCAACCGTAGGATCAAAACCAACATGAGAGAGAAAGAAGAATCGGTGATCTAAGGGCTAAGATTGAAAGAGGAATATGCTGAATAAGATGTGAATATTCTTCCTCAACAACCTTGGGATGGCTATAAAAACCCTTTATTTTCTTGTAATTCATTATCCCTTTTTATTTTCTAAAGTTATAATGCTAGATTAGTTTTAGAAGTAATTTGTATTATTTTATTTTCTCCATTATTGTAACAGATTTTATGATTAATAAAAGATTGGTGGTTTCGAAATATTTCTTTAATTTTACTTACTGTTAAATCAATTATGCAATTTACTTTAATCTATTTGGTATTATTAATGATTATAATATTTATTTAAGCTTAAATAATAGCTTAAACTGAATATTAAGAAGATAGAATTGGGGATAAACTTTCCCTACTGGAAAGTTTTAAAAATCAGTTCGTTACTGTTGATTGTTCGGATGATGATGTTACTGGATCGAATATTATGGTGGTGGTGATGCGTACTGGTGATGTAGAATCGTGTTCACAAGGAAGCTCAACGCTCTCCTTCGTCTCAAAGGATATCGACAAAAGGTTTGATTCCAATTTATTTTTCTGTCTAGCTTTTAATTGATATATGTTTTATATTTAGTATGATTTAGCTTATTTGCATTATTATCTGTGTAGTACTTAGTTTTCAGTATCATATAGTTTATTTTTTTCTTGCTGGTATGATAATTTCTTTATTTACTGATTAAATAGTCGAATCTGATTTGTTAGAATTAGGTTTATAATCTGTCTTAATAAGGGATTTGGACTTAATAGTGGATTTGATTTGTTTCAAATATTGGTTTATTTTTGTTATGATTTGGAAAGTTGTTTTAAGACGGATCTGCTTGATTTGCTTTAACTTGGGATTAATTGTAGTGTTAACATGTGAGTCTGTTAAAGGGACTTTAAACTGTTGCTATATGGGAGTTGCAGTTGAACAATCTGATTAAATTTGCTACTTTTGTTTGAATATATAGCTGAATTTGGTATCTCTTAAACTATCATATGAACTGATGTAATGTTATCTGAGTCTCTAAGTTGTGTAGAATTACTGTTTTAAGTTTGCTGCTTATTCTAAGTTTACTTGACTACTGATTTTCTGCATCTTCTTGTAAATGTATTTTTGTTTTACTGAATTGGATTGCTTGGTTATTTTATCTGCTTGATTTGTGTCATGTGTTAACTGTTGGTTAGCTTGTTCAAAGTAATCTCTTGCGTTTTGCATTTTTCTTTAGCTCCTTTATATTATTGTTGGATGTAAAAGCCTATCAGATTAACTAACCTGATAGTTTCCAGGCTGATATCCTTATCAGTTATTCAAAAGAATTAGCACACAAGTCACCTCCTGTGACTCCAAACGATTTACTGTCAAAAATAATATTTCCAAAAAAATGAGTCCTTCATGGGACTCGAACCCGTGACCTCACGGGCAATTACTTCTCGCTTTACCACTGAGCTAGATGCTCTTTTAGTTTTAATTTCAGTCACATTGATTAATATTGACAGTTACTTGTGAGCTGTATTATTTCTTTAATAATTACTCAATTTTAATTCCATTTTTATAAAAGTTCTTTTTATTCTTATATAATTTCAGTTTAAATAATAATTAAATATAAAAAAATAAAAATAAATAAAAGAAAAAAAAATGTTTTTATTAATTTTTAAAGTTTAAAAAGTTTTCAATTAATTAGATTTTATTTATTTTAGATTTAAATAAAAATATGGTTTTTAACTAGATTTGGTTTAAGTAAGTTTTTAGTAAATTTAATTAGTTTACAAAGTTAATTAGATTTCTAAAAATAGATTAAAAGTTATTTTTATTAAATAGATTAATTTTTATAGATTATTAAATAGTTTAATTTTTAAATTGCTTTATTTTTAAGTAATTAATTGTTTTAGATTTAAATAATTTCGGGGTTTACGATTCATGCACTTTAGGATTAAAATAAGTTTTAAATTTGTAGACTTTAATTTTAGATTAAAAACCGAAAACCAATTCAAATCAATTGTCCAAATCGAATCAAAACGTCTCAAATTCATAAGATCTTCGTGTACAACGAACTTGGTTCATCACGTGTTTAATTGAATTCGTCTTTGGTAATATTAGTCTATTACTTTTTCCTAAAGGTAATTTACTAATTTACCCTATAACGTATCTTAATTATAACATAAACATTCCACCACACATCACTGGCGCCTTTCACGTGAGTTGGACTAGATTTATATCATTTTCTATACGCAGGGACTTAATATGTAAAGTATGGATAGTCTAGTCTTGGTAGGCCTATAAATAGCCCCCATGACTCTCCATAGGGGTGTGGAAGTTTAGTCATTTTTCATTTGTATTGTTTGACTTAAAATAAACACACACTTTCCTTTCACCTCTCTCTAACTTTCTCTCACTAGAACTACATCATGTTTACCATGTTCTTTGATCATCCCCGACCCCCCGAACCAAGGTGGCTTTTTGATGCTTGTTAATTGGTATCAGAGCTAACCGGTGGTGTCTTGTATCCGTGTGATTTGTGTTTGTGTCATGTTATCAGCTTTCGTACTATTCCTTTTCATGGTTGGTATTCGTGGTTCATTACTATTATTTATTTTTTATAAATTCTAATCTCGATATATCAACTTCTTGTTCAAAATTTGTGTCCAGTTAAGCCTCGTCATATTTTTATGTTCAATTTTTGTGTACCCGTTTATTGGTTTGTCCACATTGATGAGATCTGAGTAATCTTTTTGGGGAAAAGGACAAAATCAGATGGACCAAATCCATTTTTTTCGTTGTATACAAAATTTTATATTCCGACTGAAATCCATCGGAAAAGGGTTTATACTTTCCGATGGTTATTCCGATGCATATTTCGATGGTGTTTTCAGTTCGTCTCATTCCGATACTTATTCTGATAGTTTTCCGATGGCCACATTCCGATGTCACATTCCGATGATAACATTCGGATGGTGACATCCGATGGTAACATTCGGATGGTGACTTTCCGATGGGTTGTATCAAATGGGACTTATTCCGATGGGTATTCAAAATTTACTTTGACTCAAAAACTTTGCAATGGTTTCTTTAAACATTACGATAAACCGAGACCATGCAATTTTTTTATCTCAACCAAATCTCAACCTATCTTCATCACATACCGTGTCAACTCGGTAATTACCGAGTTGACCGGGTCAACTCACTGAGTTCAACAACTTTCATCATGAAAATATCAGTTTCAAATTCTCATGTACATCATCACCTCAACCCATCACATCCAGAATCCAAAAAAAAAATTATGGTCTCAGATTTGTTATAACGTTTTTTTAATCTGTAAAAAGATTTGTTACGTTTAACATATTATCATCTCTGACCAAACTCAATCATGCAGTTAAATCAAACCAACACATGCTTCGATCGAACCCCCGATCTCTGATTATTCATGTTAAATCACAAATCGACTCATACAACAAATCCAACCTACCCGAGACCATGTTTTGATCTTGATGCCTCTTTGATCTTGACCTTCTTCTCGTTTTAAAACTGATTTCGTCGATTTGATATGGGTTTTGTGGTTTTATAGTGGTTAATTTGTTAATTAATTTGGGTTGAAAAATGGAGGATATGGGTTAATGAAGTCAAATGGGAGGAGATGAATTTTTGTGGGGTTGTGATAATTGTGTAAATGGGGGCGATGTAAACAAAGTAAAGAAGGTGTGATGAGATTGGGATTTATGTGTTTAGATGATGTTCTGAGATGGAGAGTTGGAAAGCAGATGAAAGTGGCGGTGGAAACAAGATTAGATGGGGGGCAGAGGTTACGAGATAAATGGAGTTTTGGGAGAGTGTGTTTAAGATGGTGACTGAGTATCTAGGTATTGGGGGCGGTATTCTCTAAGAAAATGGAGTAAGTGTCATTAGGTTAAATGTTGAGTTGAATAGTGTTCACTCTTTTATATCCCATATATATGTTGACCAGCTCCTCAATTTTACACGTGGGTAGATATATCAATGAGATGAGGGTAATGTTTTTGTATCATCACATTTGGGCCGAACCTTATATCCATCAGGTGATAGTGAGTTATTATGATATAATGTTGGGCTACGTTTGATTTTCTTTAATCGGGCTCTTTTGTTGAATACTTGGTCCGATTGATAGATTACTTGGTCCGTGTATAGATTGTCAATGTGGGCCGAACATAAGTTAAACATAGGCTCGGATTGGACAGTTTTTCTTGGGCCATTTTTTGTTGTCAACTATGCTACTCGGACTTCATGTGGGCCGAACATTTTTTATACTTAGGCTTACAAAGGTTTGATTATTAGTTTTGACGGGCTGATCACTACTCTAAAATGAAGATATATCGTGGGTCGATTGATGTTGCAATCGAATTCGGGATGACCGATTTTATATCCGAATGGTGCAAAATTAATTATGATGTATCATGTGAATTACGGGAGTTATTCTTGGGTTGACTCGGATATTTCGATAGAACCGAGTAGAAAAAATTCTTATCGGGTTAAATGCTTATGTGACAGGATTGTATCACTTTGGCGGGTCGTTTAATCTGTGACATTCAAGGCCGGGTATCCGTTTTCGATCACAAAACTTCTTTACGAACAACAAACACAACAAACACGATACATTACACTAAAATGATCCTTATCAAAATTTCACCTAAATTCCTAACGGGTATTACGGTTTATGTGATTACGAAGATGATTCGATGCTACTTATTTGAGGTTGAAGTAAGATTTTTCAGAGGCGTTCTTATTTTATCTTTAAAGTAGTACTTACAACTTTATAAGATAACTTGCTCGAGCATATACGGTTATGAAAAAGACTTGAAGCATCTGGTTTCCAGTGTCAAGGAGAGGATGGTCGACGACATGGATAACTATCACTTAAAGGAGCTACATTGTTGTACTCAGTGTCACGCGCATAGTCGACGGGGATATCTTTAAGAGGTGATGTGCTTATATACTTCGTCAGTAATGTATTGGGTACTCAGAAATTTCTCAGCAATGATATTTCTACACCGTTCTTCATTCTACTATAGTGCAAGCTTAAGTTCAAGTTTGGGGAATTCTACTTTAGTTTCAAGTTTGGATTATCGGGTTATCTTCATCAGTGGTCACTATCAGTAGCCAACAGAATTGATAAGGGGATTCAGTTCGGGGTGATCAAGAGAGAATTTTTGTTTAGAGAGATATTGTTGACATCTTCTCACATAGTATTGGTTACTAAGTAAGCGGTTCCAGTTGGCATACCACGTACACACATGAAGGATGATTCCTTTAATAGGTATCATCCTGGAGGGAGAAATGTGTACATGCGGGGTCACTTGACTTTGGTGTTACCGTTTCTACATAGAGGGATAAGTTGTCTACATTCGGGACTTAATTGACTTTGATGTGGCAACTTTATATCATCACTGTCTTGTCAGGAGAAATGTGCATTTTCAGGACTTAATTGACTCTGGTGCTACAATTTGACTTCATGATCGGGATAGAGTGTGTACTTCTGGTAATCTCTCATAGAATCAAGACTGGGATTGCTTCAATTTGTGAGAAAATGTTGATGACGTTATCACCTCCCACAGATTTCCTCTGAAGGATCTGTTTGGGAGGGAGCAGTCTTTACTGCTTGTTTAATGAAAGGCCTTCTAGTTAGGAGGGAGTAAAACTCAACTAGATTCTACACAGCTGAAGAAATAGAGCAGGAGCATTCAAGAAGATGAAGGTCGCTGAAGACTGTCTCATGGAATGCTGGAATTCAAGCTTATCATTTTTCTTTATTTTTGCTTGTAGGAATCATTGTAACCAACTCATGTGAGTCACCATCTTGGAGGGAGATTTTTAGACTTACTTTTTGGTAAGCTGGTGCCTTTCACGTGAGTTGGACTAGATTTATATCCTTTGCTATACGCAGGGACTAAATATGTAAAGTATGGATAGTCTAGTCTTGGTAGGCCTATAAATACCCCCCATGACTCTCTATGGGGGTGTGGAAGTTTAGTCATTTTTTATTTGTATTGTTTCACTTGAAATAATACACACACTTTCCTTTCACCTCTCTCTAACTTTCTCTCACTAGAACCACATCATGTTTACCATGTTATTTGATCATCCCCGACCCCCCGAACCAAGGTGGCTTTTTGATGCTTGTTAGTTTTAGTGCACATGCTAACTGAAAATATGGAATCCAATACAAACTCACTAATGCATGAAACCAAATATAGCTTAATTTCTAAGAAAATATTCTATTTACCCATAATTATTTTAGGAAAATATATATAATCCAATTGTTTTAATGAATTATTGTGTTGTAATTTTGAACTTTGAAAATCGAAGGTAAGAGTGTACATTGGTCCTAAATTAAAAATGAGTTGTAAATGTGAAAATTTATTGCAAGCTCATTATTTGACTCAAATTTTAAAAAAATCTTATGTTTTGTAGGGTGCTAGCATGATACCAAATGCAAGTTTCTGAGATTAAGACGATAAAAGGAGTGGCACAAGTCAAGTGTGAACCGTTTTATCTTAAATGATAATTATTGTGGACTTGGCATACTTGAACATTTCCTCCTTGGCCATCCTACATTTCAGGTTTGAATATTTGATACATTCGGATGCATGAGCAGATCTCAGATGTAAAAAAATTTTTCTTGGAAATTAACAATGTGCTACTTCTTGATGTTTTTTTTTCAGAATATGCTAAGAAACAATTGTTAAAGCAATCTTAAGTAAGTGTGATTGTGGTAAATTACACCTCTTTTAGGAAAAGGAGGGTAAATAGTGGAAAGTATCAAACAAATGATTTTAGGAAAAATCAAATGTTAATGACCCTTAATGATGTGAAAGTTCGTTTCCCAAGGAGGTATACGTGTGTGAAAAATTTGTTAAATGTTTGTGATTAATGATTGGTTTAGAAGGGGATTAGAAGATAAAATTACGAAGACGTAAAAATAAAAATTACCAAGAAAAATCACTATTAGAAAGTTAAGACGTAGAACCTTAAAAATCACAAAAATAAAAATAAATTCTAAAAATTACTAAAAATTCACCAAAAATCAAAAATAATAAACTAAGAGTTTACCAATGATCAAAACTTTTTCAAACCTTTTAAATAATTAAATATTCAATTTTAAAATGCTAATTAAAGCCCTAAAAATCAAATAAATTATCAAAAAGCCCAATTAAAGATTTTTCAATTGTTAAAACTCTAAAATGACCTAAAAAGATTAAAAACTATTTTTAGAAATTTTAAAACTAATAAAAACTATTTAAAATGATTTAAAAACTATTAAAACTTAAAATAATTATAAAAATTAATCTAAAAGAGATAAAATTATTCTAAAAGTTGCTAAATTCCTATTTTAATGTATTTAACCTAAGAAGAATGTAAAAAGTTGAAAAAAGTGAAATTTTAAAAATAATATTAAAATAATAATAAAATAATATTAAAAATCCAAAAATTATAAAAAATTCTAAAAACTTGCAAACTAGTTTATTTTAACCTAAATAATAAGAAAATCAAAGTGAAATTACCAAAATACCCATAATGGGCCCTCAAATGGGCCAAATCCAAAATCAGTCAACACAAATGGGCTTTTGGGCCCAAAAAGTCAAACTTGGCCCAATTGACTTGGAAAAGCCCTATCTGACTTAAAATTTAATTCTAAGAACAAAACTCTAAAGGCCCAAAAGCTGAAAATGTGCTTATCACAGCTTATTGAACACAAAGCTTATTCTTATTGGGCTTTTCAGCCCATTAAGCCATAAGCTAATGCCATAAGCCCTAATTTGACACACAACCCTCTTTTAGGATGCTTAAGAGATCTGTCAAAAGAAATTTCCAATAAGCTCACTCAATATGCCAGAAAATAGAAAAGCAAAAATCCACAAAACGACAAAATAGTCGTTTTTGAGAAATAATGCACCTCAGAAGCTGATTCAACTTGCAAAAGCTTTCAAATGGACTCAATAAGCAATATCAATCAACAAAAATCCAATAAGCACAACCAATAAGCCAGAATAAGCACAAATGAACTTATGTAAAAGTCAAAGGAGTTGGTTTTCTAGTCAAACCTAAAAGTCAACCACCCAAATGCTCCAGTATGAACAAATGGGTCAAAATATGAGCACCTATTACAAAAACAAAGTTGTTGCTGGTTGGAATAAGCTATTATAGCTTATTGATAAGCTGACACCAAAATTGCACTAGCAGTGGTAACCAGCAG
This sequence comes from Glebionis coronaria, assembly GCA_025667525.1. Classification (NCBI taxonomy): domain Eukaryota; kingdom Viridiplantae; phylum Streptophyta; class Magnoliopsida; order Asterales; family Asteraceae; genus Glebionis; species Glebionis coronaria. The sequence goes on along the minus strand of CM046879.1, from coordinate 138,829,111 downwards.
GGGAAAGGAGTTCCCACTGCTTTGACTAATTGACCAAGCTTATTTGAGAGTTCTGGTTTAATTCAATTGGAAACAAAGGAACCCTTGTGATCAGTGAATCACAAGGAGTCAATAGCAACAATAAAATCACAAAATGATCCACACAATAAGCCACAATAAGCCAAACAGTTCACAATTATGCTCCAGATATGAAAATAAGCAGTTAAGCACTTAATAAGCAGATTTAAGCAAAATAAGCCAACCAAACTTAACCAGATGCACACACAAGCTATATAAACTAACAATAAACACAAAGCAACAAGAATCAAACACTGAATCAAAGAAATCAACAAGATCAAAGCACTAGAAGTTACTGATGAACAATGAACAATATGCAGAAACAGTTTGCTGATATACTTGACACTTGATCCAATTTCAAGCCTCAAATCCTTCTACCCTGGTGTGATTAACTATGATTTAGCACTTGTTAGCCCTAGCCTATGCTTAGATCTAGGTGTCCTCAAAATCCTAGCCAATTTTACCAAGTTATTAAGATTTTATAGCCAATATAAGAATCAATGTGTTCAAAACCTCAAAACCTGCAAACAGATGAACAAAAAACACCCAACAAACAGATACCAATACTTGCAAACAACACACAAGCACTTAACAAGCCACAAATCTAACTTATGCAGTAATCCCAAACACCCTTTTAAAACTTGATTTCACAAATTTTCAAAGGCTTATGAAGATTCAACCCACAAATCAGATCAGTAACACCTCAATAACATCAAACCAAGCCAAATCAACAATAATCACCCACAATAACACAGATTCAAGCAATAATCCACAAAAATCACAAATAATCAGAAACTTAAAGAGAAAATGAAAAGGGAAGAAGGTGCAAACCTCCAAGACCTACATCCAGGCCCTGGATTGTTTGAGCTGAGGTACTAGCAAAACAAGTACCAGCTTCCAATGCTGCTAAGATGAACAAACAATAAGGTGAGATCAAATAAACAAGCACTTTCTGATTTTTGAAACCCAAGCTTTATCAACTAAAACCTTGCCTCAAAAACCTTCAAACATATAAATGGAACTCAGAATCAGGCTATTCCAACACCAACTTTTAATAAACAAGAACAAGATTTCTCAAAATTCAGAAAATCAAATTTTATTACTTAAAAAGGAATTACAAAGATTGATAGCCTAAAACTGGAACAAAGGGACTCTTACATGTTGAGGTCTCCTTTTATAGGCAAATGCCTGGCTAAACACTATTCACAAACCCTAGAACTAAATTCCCTATTATGCCCTTGGTCTTCTAGACGTTTTCTTGATGTGAGCTGTCCAAAATGAATCCAAACCGTTTAAAATAGCTTTGTGATGAAGCAATGAGTGTCAGCTGTTGATCTTGACACGTGGCTAAGCTTGGAGCCCAAGTTGTGTTTTGATTGGTGGACGGGTTTGAATGGTGGGGCCTCTTGGTGAGTGGGAGTGAGTGTTTTAAGGTTGGGAAGGGTTTCTGGGCGTGTGAATTAAGTGTGTGTCAAGGTAATTTAAATTAACCCTTTGTTTTAAGTGGTGTAAAATCTGGGTGGTGAAAAGGTAAACAGTAGTGTGTTTGATCCGTTTTTGGTGGATTGAGAAGTGTTTGGCGCAAAAACGTGTTTGAATGTTTCATTTGCTCACTTTCAGTCCTTCTTTTTCCTTTCTTTTGTCAATTGCAAGTAAACTTCTATCAGCGCCCAATTATACTTGTAACAACTTTCACCACTTGGCAATTTTGGCACAAAACTTTATAAAAAGTGTTTCAAGGGTTATATTTGCCATTTTTGGATAATTCAAGGGCTGATCTTGGACATTCTTGATCTTCAAAGGTCTTCATTGTATATTAATCTTTATGAGGGACCATTGTTGGCAATTTTGATTTGTTGAGGGACTAATCTTGGCATTTCTTCAAAGTTGAGGGACCTTTTGTGTAATTTTGACAAACTTAAGGGATCAAACTTGTAATTATGAATATAAAAGGGTTTTAAGTGTCAATTCTTCAATAAATGAGGATCAATCTTGTTTGTCTTCAAGTCTTTAAGGGTATTTGTTGAGAATTCCATGATTAGGGCCCGGTTCTTTGTACGGCTTCGTTTCTCGAGTCCGTTTTTCCTTGTAACTTGTGATCTTTTGTATTTTTCACGATATCCATACCTAAAATACACAAGTAAACAAACACAAGCATATATATGGTATTATTATGACATTTTATGCATTTAAAGCCCGAAAAGAACGATGAGATCATGTATAAATGCCATCTCATCACTCCCCCATACTAAGCCATTGCCGTGCCCTCACGCAATGCTAGAATAAAGTATCTAAGCATCACCAAAGTTCAATTTAACCCTTATTGAAGAGTAAAAGACTTGCAACATACTATGATGATGTGTAAAGACATAATGTATGATTGTCATCACAAAAAGTGACTTTTAGGGTCAAAGAATAGAAACAAGTAAATGTCCCTTAGAGTAAACTTTGTCATCCTTGATTGTCATACATTCCATGCTAAGTGCAAAAACAAGATCATTGTTGGTACAAGTCACAATGCTAACACTACTCATACGTCCAAATTGTGTAATACTTTTTCTCCCCGCAATCCTAGTTATTATAAAAAGAAATGGGTTACTAGAATTTTTTATCTATTTGTCACGGATCACAAATGATTCATATTGACTTATTTAAGTAGTTATTAGTCCGAAAGCAAAGTAGCACGATTTGATCAATAGTTAGCCGAAGGACAAAATCTTTTAAAACGGCTTCTCGTGTATCTCCTTAAGTTCATATCTTGGCATAACTCGTTTCACGATTTGAGACCTTTCTCGGACCGATATTTGGCATGTACTTCATACTTCAAATCTTGGGAAGACGTTCTTGAAATTATGGTCTTCTCTTCATATATTTGGAATTTCTTCACTTGACGTTTTTGAGAGATTCTTCATATAGGACCACGACTTCATCGTTTTTCTTCAATCTTTACTTTGGATTTTGATATACAACGATCCGCCTTCTTTTCGGACTTGGATATATTTATCCTCATACCTTGTTAGGGTCTTTTTGGATAGACTTTCTCCATTCTTTAGGGGAGTAATAGCTTCTCGTCGTGTGTCTCGATCCTTCATATTGATTTAGGAATAATGATACTTCACATCATCTTGGATCTTTAGCAAAAATAGAGCTCCTCATGCCTTGTTAGGGCCTTTTTGGATGATCGCCAATATTCGCGTCCCGCTTCAGTAAGTTATGCCTTGGCTATGAACTCTATTCAACCCCGAGCAACTTTTAAACGATCTTGCGCTAGAGGCTAAGTAACCTTTCAAATCGTACGACCTTACTTATTGCAATTATGATTTATTCCTAATGCATTGATCTTATGGGAAGAAAAAGCCACAATTAAAAACATATGAGTTTTTGAAAGAACACTTTCATGTTCTACGTTTAGCATGATCACTTGTCTAACTCTATCATTTCTCGTTCTTCACTATATAAAGACCTCTAATTAAAGAGACTCGTGAATACTTAGCCATGCAAGTCAAAATTAAGCCAAATTTGGATTAGCTTTCGTTAAGACTATATCAAATCAAAGTTTTGGGTTTTCAAGCCACCTATAGGATCTTGTACTTTCTTGGACTTTTTCAAGTTTAGAGAATGCGTTTTATAGTTCCCTTGATAAGTAACTTTCTAGAATCAATTATAGGAACTTGCGAAAAGTTCTTGTTCTTAACCCGTATGAATTAAGACTTTCGCGTTTTAAAGCTCCTTATATAAAAGTCTAGCAAAACTTGAATTGAGCGGGTTAAGGAATGTAAATGGCTCCAAATGCCCATCAAGTCAAAAAATAACTCTTATTCTACCCATCGGAAAATATACATTCGTGTCTTAAAAACACTTATGAAAACTAAGAAAAATTTTAAAATTTGGCCATTTTTAGCCTTATTAGCAAAACAAAACATTGAAAGTTGGAAAGCGTGAGGGCGTAGCAAAGCAAGTACCTATTCACCCCCCCCCATACTAAAAGTAAACATTGTCCTCAATGTTTCGAGTCTAAAGGTGGAGCACCCCCATACTAGAGACGAAGAGTCAAATGCTTAGGATCTAGCATGGAAAGGGTGATCAACAATATATCTAAAGCCGTTTATTAGGTATGCTAAAAGATAATTGTTAGAACAATAAAGGATATGTCATGGAATCGTGAAAAACTTCTTCAAACGAACGATGGAGGCTCACGTAAACGAACACGAGAGTCTTCAATCGTAGATGATGATGATGATCTAGATAACACAATTACAAACAACCACGAGACAACGAGTTGAAAGGGTACAAGTCCCCTTATTAGTGAATAGTGAGCATAAAGATAAGCATGGGATCTCCCCCACGAGGCACCTCGTTTTTGATTACCGAGTCATGAGCTCGACTCGATCCCCTTAATGCTAATTATCATTGGGGAAGGTGACTTGGTCGAGGGCAACCATTGAAGGAATTTCCCCACCAAAATAGTGCTTAAGCCTATGTCCATTCACCTTGAAATTAGGACCATCATCTTGAGCTAGCTCAATGGTCCCATATGGAAACACTTGTGTAATGGTGAACGGACCCGACCAACGAGATTTTAATTTCCCGGAAAATATCTTAAGACGAGAGTTAAAAAGCAACACTTGATCACCAATGTTAAAAACCCGGTTTTTAATCTTTGAATCATGAAACTTTTTAGTCTTTTCTTTAAAAATTAATGAATTTTCATAAGCATTATCCCTTAATTCATCCAATTCATTCAATTGTATTTTCCGGTGATCTCCCGCGGTCTTCAAGTAAAAATTTGCATGCTTAAGGGCCCAATATGCCTTATGCTCCAACTCAATGGGCAAATGACAATTCTTTCCATAGACTAACTTATAAGGAGTGCAACCGATAGGTGTCTTATAAGCGGTCCTAAAGGCCCATAAAGCGTCATCGAGTTTGTCGGACCATGAAGCACGGTTTTCTCCAATTGACCTCTCTAAAATCCTCTTCAAAGATCGGTTCGAAACCTCGACTTGCCCACTCGTTTGCGGGTGATAAGCCGTAGAAAGACGATGAGTAACTCCATATTTCTTTAGAACCTTTTCGAATTGGTCATTACAAAAATGGGTTCCACGATCGCTTATAATAGCACGAGGGGTTCCGAACCGAGAGAATAGTTGCTTCAAAAACTTCACTACCACACGAGCATCATTAGTAGGCAAAGCCTTAGCTTCCACCCACTTAGAAAGGTAGTCCACCGCGACGAGGATATATTTGTTGCCATGAGATGATGAGAACGGCCCCATAAAGTCTATTCCCCATATGTCGAAAATCTCACATACTTGAATTATGTTTTGCGGCATTTCATCACGTTGAGACGATTTTCCTTGACGTTGGCACGAATCACACGACTTCACAAGTGCGTGTGCATCACGATAGTTAGAAGGCCAAAAGAAACCGGCATCGAACACTTTCTTAGCCGTGAGATTAGCACCGTGGTGACCACCCGTGGGTCCCTCGTGACAAGCTCTAAGGATATTAGAAGCTTCGGCACCAAACACACAACGTCGAACGAGTTGATCCACACAAATCATAAGGGTCGTCCCAAAAATAGAACTTGACGTCACGAAAGAATTTTCGTTTTTGTTGTGTCGTCATACCCTTGATTATGAAATTGCCCGCATGATAATTTGCAATGTCAGCAAACCATGGGGTTGTGTCTTTAGAATTCACTACACCGAGAGTCTCAAGAGGAAATGTTTCGGTAATTTCCTTGTTCTCGAAAACATCTTTGTGAGGATCTTCTAGACGAGAAAGACGACCGGCCGCTAGATTCTCGGCTCCCTTTTTGTCAAGCACGGTGACATCAAATTCTTGGAGGAGGAGCATCCAACGAAGCAATCTCGGCTTAGCATCTTGCTTAGCTAAGAGATACTTGATAGCCGAATGGTCGGTATACACGATGCTTTTAGTCAAGACAAGATAAGGTCGGAATTTCTCAAAAGCATAAACCACGGCAAGGAATTCCTTTTCCGTTGTGGTGTACTTTAATTGAGCCTCGGTCATCGTCTTACTAGCATAGTGGATAGGACGGAAATGCTTGTCATAACGTTTCCCTAAGACGGCCCCTATAGCATAATCACTTGCATCGCACATGATTTCAAAGGGTAATTCCCAATTAGGAGCAACAAGAATAGGAGCTTTGGTAAGTTTCCTTTTGAGAGTTTCGAAAGCCTTAACACAATCCTCATTAAAATTAAAAGGAGCATCCTTCTCGAGAAGGTGTGTCATAGGACGAGAAATTTTTGAAAAGTCCTTGATGAAACGACGATAAAAGCCCGCATGGCCTAGGAAACTCCTAACTCCCTTAACGGTTTTCGGATGAGGTAACTTGGCGATGACGTCTACCTTAGCTTTATCGACCTCAATCCCCGCCTTCGACACCTTATGTCCTAAGACGATTCCTTGTTTACACATGAAATGACATTTTTCCCAATTAAGCACAAGATTGGTTTCTTCACAACGTTTTAACATTTGCTCGAGATTAGATAAACATGACGTGAACGAATTACCAAACACCGAGAAGTCATCCATAAACACTTTCATCGACTTCTCGATCATATCGTGAAAAATCACCATCATACACCGTTGAAACGTACCGGGTGCATTACAAAGTCCGAAAGGCATCCTACGATAAGCGAACGTTCCATAAGGACACGTAAACGTAGTCTTCTCTTGATCACGAGGGTCGATAGGGATTTGAAAGTAACCGGAAAAACCATCTAAAAAGCAATAGAATTCATTTCCCGCAAGTCGCTCCAACATTTGATCCATGAAGGGCAAAGGAAAGTGGTCTTTACGAGTGGCGTCATTTAACTTTCGGTAGTCAATACACACCCTCCAACCGGTCACAACACGAGTGGGAATTAACTCGTTGTTTTTATTGGGCACAACGGTCATTCCTCCCTTTTTAGGGACACAATGGATTGGGCTCACCCATGGGCTATCGGATATAGGATAAATCATTCCCGCGTCAAGGAGTTTAAGGACCTCCTTTTTAATGACATCGTGAATTTTGGGATTCACCCTTCTTTGACTTTGAATTGCGGGTTTGTAGTCCTCCTCCATTAAAATCTTGTGAGTACAAAATTTTGGGTCAATATCCTTAATGTCGGATATTTTCCACGCAATTGCACCTTTGTGAGCCTTATGAACTTTCAAGAGCTCGGTTTTCTCATTATTAGCAAGACCTTTTGCAATAATAACCGGCAACTTGTCATCACCTTCCAAGAATGCGTATTCAAGGTGAGAAGGAAGATCTTTCAATTCAAGGATAGGTGGTTCCTCGATTGAAGATTTTGGTTCAACACTCATAACTTCCATCGGCGAAAGAAATGGTGGAATAGAAGTATCATCACTAATCAACACCTCATCTTCATTGTCGATTTCATTTGAAGTGAAATCGCCTCCTTGGAATGGAGTGAGATTTGGTGTGGAATTAGCAAGAATCGGATCCAAAATAGTGGGATTGCCACTTGACGAGCTATCGGAAAAACCTAACACTTCTTATGAAAACTCATCGCAAACCACATCAACGATGTCAATGTGATTGATGGTAGTGATTGCATAAACATGAGAAGGTTTCGAGTTTTGAGTAGCGTTTATAACAAGTTCCTCTTCGTTGAATCTCAAAGCGATAGTTCTCGCATGAACATCGATAAGCGATCTCGAAGTGTCTAAAAATGATCGACCTAAAATTAGAGGAACTTGAGGATCCGCGGGGATGTCAACTACTATAAAATCAACGGGATAGTAGAACTTCCCCACTTTCACGAAAACATCTTCGGCTACTCCACATGCCATAATCGTAGAATGATCGGCCATCTTGATGGACATGTTCGAAGGAATGAGAGCCGGAAGCGAAAGCGATTTCCAAATGGAAAATGGCATCAAATTAATGCTCGCACCAAGATCGGCCAAAGCGAGGCATTCTTTCATATCTTGTATGTCACAAGGAATGATAAACTTTCCGGGGTCACCAACTTTTTCCGGTATGCGGTTAAGATAAACCGAAGAACAATTAGCAAGCTTTGAAAGCTTTTCCTTATCGCTCATCATACTTTTAAAAGTGGAAGTGAAACGAGGCATATATAACAACGCGTCGGCTAAACTCACATCAAAATGCACTTGTTGAAACATTTTTATAAAAAGCTCGATTTGTTGTTTATTACGTTCTTGCAACTTCTCTTTGTTTCGTCTCGAAGGGTAGGGTAAAGGTGGTGTGGGTTGGACATTAGGCAATGGCCTTGGAAACTCGGGTTCCACAATTGGTATTGGTTCAACCGTAGGTGTGGTATGAGCGATACTTCGTGGGATTGTAATGTGCTCCTTTTCGACCATCACCTCGGGTTCTTTCTCGATTTCCTTCTCCATAGAAGTACTTGGACGAGAGATTGGTTCCTTGAAAGTTTTACCACTTCGTGTAGTAATAACCTTCATTTCTCCCTTCGGGTTTGCAATGGTATCACTAGGAAGACCACCCGAGGAAGAGGGTTTACACATGATAGCTTCAAACATCTTAGCCATTCGGTCTTCAAATTTTGATTGCCTAGCATCCGCTTTTAATAACTCTTGCTTAATCTCATGTTGTCCTAATTCCATCTTTTGTTGGTTTTGTTGTAGACGTTGGACATTTCCTTCCATTTTGTTTGCATGAGTTTTAAGTTCATTAGCAAGTTCATTTTTAGCTCGTTTTTCAACTCGGACCTTAAGCTAATCATCTCACGTTGCATGTTATCAAATTTAGCATCATTTGCTTTAGCATAATCCAAAAATTCTCCTTGCAAATTTTTAGTGTGAGCATTTTGAAAACCTTGTGTAGTGTTTTGAAAATCATGGTTTTGATTTTGATTAGAAATTTGTCCATTCCCACTTTGATAATTCCCCTTGTTGTAATTGCGTGTGTTGCTTTGGTAATTACCTTGGTTGTTGTTTCGATAATTGTTAACATTTTGGTTTGGTGGAGCTTGATTTGGATGGGAACCTTGACCGTTTTGGTTGTAAGTTCCCGTTGCTACATAAGCACTCGAAGTGTTACCATCCGTGGTAATGCACTCGGAAAGATCATGAGCTCCTCCACAAGATAAACAACTCTTAGCAACCGCTTTAACCGAAGCGGAATTGGAAGCTTCTTGAGCCTTCCAATGGGACATAAGATTAGCAAATCTATCAAAAAACCGATTTTCCTCATTAGCTTCATCATGTAAGGCGTTAATGCTACGAGACGATTGTGACGAAGATGACGAACCCATATTGGCAACACTCGGTGTGTTACGAGGGTTATAAACCTTAGATCTATTTTCAATGATTTGTAAAGCCTCATTTGTCGTTTTGCACAAAAAATTACCACCCGCGGCGGCGTTCAAATAATCTCGTTCATGATCATTAAGCCCATTATAAAAAGTATCCACTTGATGCAATTCCGTAAAATCATGGTGTGGACATTCATGTAACATTTCTTTAAAGCGTTCCCATGCCACTGAAAAACTTTCATTATTTCTTTGCACAAATCGTGAAATCTCATTTTTCAAGTGTGTTGTTTTAGATGGTGGAAAAAATTTGTTCACAAACTTAGAAACGAGATCGGCCCATGTCAAAATCGAATTTGGCGGTTCTTTCTCGAGCCAAATTTTTTCGGGTCCATCCAACGAGTATGGAAACAACAGCATCTTAATGGCGTCATGTGGAACATCCTTAAACTTGCTAGTGGCGGTGAGACGGTTAAAATTCCTAATGTGGTAATGCGGGTTGTCTTTCTCGTGACCTCTAAACTTATTTGCTTGCAACATCGACATTAAACCCGTCTTAATTTCGAAATTCTCCGCAAGGATGGCGGGAATCACAATAGCCTCTCCAAAACCCTCGGTGGGTGCTTGTAGCAACTCCATCATAGTACGATTAGCCATGATGACTTCTTGTTCTACAATAGGTTCAACAATTGGAGGTTCTTCAACAATCAACGTCTCTTGATTGGCTTGTTTTTGAAGTTGTTTACGAGCTCGTTTTGCTTGATTATGAGTGATCATAAACTTCACGAAGAATGGGAGGTGAGCAAAGAAGATTCTTTTTGGGTGTTTTGTGAATTTTCAATTTTTTTTGTGTTTTTGATGATATTTAATTTTTTTGGATTTTGGTGTATCTTCGTAGACAACAATCTACAAAATCTCTCCTCGAATCAAACTCCTGATTAAAGAAGCCTCAAAGGAATGAAAACGATCACGTGGAGTGAACGTCTTCTAATGACTTTAGAACTTTGGTGAAAACCAAATTGTTCAAGAGGTTTTAATCACAAAGAAAACCAAGCAAATATATTATACGTAATAATACTTTGGGCGGCAAAACCCTCGATTAGCCTACAATCTCAAAATACTCACAAGCAAGTGGGGAAACGAGGCGGCGCGAAGCACTTAAGAGCCTTTTTCCTTAGGGTATATTTTATAATACCCGCCTTATACCCACCTTATAGTTTGTATCTTTCAAAATCGAGCTTCACGAAAGTATTTATCTATTTTTGCCTTTTTCTTTTTGTTTGAGATTCGAATACAATAATTGAGTGATGAAATCCCAATTAAGGTTGTGTTTTCACACTTTTGGAGATATTGTATATTGAGTGTGATACTTAATACAATATAGTAATAATATTTGTACAAGAAAAACCAAGAAAACCGATAATACGTATTAGTAGAGTTCTACTAATACAAATACTATTTGGTTAATATTAAAAACAACAATGCAAATTAATCACGACACACCTCCCTGGCAGCGGCGCCAAAGTGATTTTGGTAAATTACACCTCTTTTAGGAAAAGGAGGGTAAATAGTGGAAAGTATCAAACAAATGATTTTAGGAAAAATCAAATGTTAATGACCCTTAATGATGTGAAAGTTCGTTTCCCAAGGAGGTGTATGTGTGTGAAAAATTTGTTAAGTGTTTGTGATTAATGATTGGTTTAGAAGGGGATTAGAAGAGAAAATGACGAAGACGTAAAAATAAAAATACCAAGAAAAATCACTATTAGAAAGTTAAGACGTAGAACCTTAAAAATCACAAAAATAAAAATAAATTCTAAAAATTACTAAAAATTCACCAAAAATAAAAAATAATAAACTAAGAGTTTACCAATGATCAAAACTTTTTCAAACCTTTTAAATAATTAAATATTCAATTTTTAAATGCTAATTAAAGCCCTAAAAATCAAATAAATTATCAAAAAGCCCAATTAAAGATTTTTCAATTGTTAAAACTTTAAAATGACCTAAAAAGATTAAAAACTATTTTTAGAAATTTTAAAACTAATAAAAACTATTCAAAATGATTTAAAAACTATTAAAACTTAAAATAATTATAAAAATTAATCTAAAAGAGATAAAATTATTCTAAAAGCTGCTAAATTCCTATTTAAATGTATTTAACCTAAGAAAAATGTAAAAAGTTGAAAAAAGTGAAATTTTAAAAATAATATTAAAATAATAATAAAATAATATTAAAAATCCAAAAATTATAAAAAATTCTAAAAACTTGCAAACTATTTATTTTAACCTAAATAATCATAAAATCAATGTGAAATTACCAAAATACCCCTAACGGGCCCTCAAATGGGCCAAATCCAAAATCAGTCAACACAAATGGGCTTTTGGGCCCAAAAAAGTCAAACTTTGCCCAATTGACTTGGAAAAGCCTTATCTGACTTAAAATTTAATTCTAAGAACAAAACTCTAAAGGCCCAAAAGCTGAAAATGTGCTTATCACAGCTTATTGAACACAAAGCTTATTCTTATTGGGCTTTTCAGCCCATTAAGCCATAAGCTCTAATTTGACACACAACCCTCTTTTAGGAGGCTTAAGAGATCTGTCAAAAGAAATTTCCATTAAGCTCACTCAATATGCCAGAAAATAGAAAAGCAAAAATCCACAAAACGACAAAATAGTCGTTTTTGAGAAATAATGCACCTCAGAAGCTGATTCAACTTGCAAAAGCTTTCAAATGGACTCAATAAGAAATATCAATCAACAAAAATCCAATAAGCACAACCAATAAGCCAGAATAAGCACAAATGAACTTATGTAAAAGTCAAAGGAGTTGGTTTTCTAGTCAAACCTAAAAGTCAACCACCCAAATGCTCCAGTATGAACAAATGGGTCAAAATATGAGCACCTATTACAAAAACAAAGTTGTTGCTGGTTGGAATAAGCTATTATAGCTTATTGATAAGCTGACACCAAAATTGCACTAGCAGTGGTAACCAGCAGGGGAAAGGAGTTCCCACTGCTTTGACTAATTGACCAAGCTTATTTGAGAGTTCTGGTTTGATTCAATTGGAAACAAAGGCACCCTTGTGATCAGTGAATCACAAGGAGTCAATAGCAACAATAAAATCACAAAATGATCCACACAATAAGCCACAATAAGCCAAACAGTTCACAGATATGCTCCAGATATGCAAATAAGCAGTTAAGCACTTAATAAGCAGATTTAAGCAAAATAAGCCAACCAAACTTAACCAGATGTACACACAAGCTATATAAACTAACAATAAACACAAAGCAACAAGAATCAAACACTGAATCAAAGAAATCAACAAGATCAAAGCACTAGAAGTTACTGATGAACAATGAACAATATGCAGAAACAGTTTGGTGATATACTTGACACTTGATCCAATTTCAAGCCTCAAATCCTTCTACCCTGGTGTGATTAACTATGATTTAGCACTTGTTAGCCCTAGCCTATGCTTAGATCTAGGTGTCCTCAAAATCCTAGCCAATTTTACCAAGTTATTAAGATTTTATAGCCAATCTAAGAATCAATGTGTTCAAAACCTCAAAACCTGCAAACAGATGAACAAAAACACACAACAAACAGATACCAATACTTGCAAACAACACACAAGCACTTAACAAGCCACAAATCTAACTTATGCAGTAATCCCAAAAACCCTTTTAAAACTTGATTTCACAAATTTTCAAAGGCTTATGAAGATTCAACCCACTAATCAGATCAGTAACACCTCAATAACATCAAACCAAGCCAAATCAACAATAATCACCCACAATAACACAGATTCAAGCAATAATCCACAAAAATCACAAATAATCAGAAACTTAAAGAGAAAATGAAAAGGGAAGAAGGTGCAAACCTCCAAGACCTACATCCAGGCCCTGGATTGTTTGATCTGAGGTACTAGCAAAACAAGTACCAGCTTCCAATGCTGCTAAGATGAACAAACAATAAGGTGAGATCAAATAAACAAGCACTTTCTGATTTTTGAAACCCAAGCTTTATCAACTAAAACCTTGCCTCAAAAACCTTCAAACATATAAATGGAAATCAGAATTAGGCTATTCCAACACCAACTTTTAATAAACAAGAACAAGATTTCTCAAAATTCAGAAAATCAAATTTTATTACTTAAAAAGGAATTACAAAGATTGATAGCCTAAAACTGGAACAAAGGGACTCTCACATGTTGAGGTCTCCTTTTATAGGCAAATGCCTGGCTAAACACTATTCACAAACCCTAGAACTGAATTCCCTATTATGCCCTTGGTCTTCTTGACGTTTTCTTGATGTGAGCTGTCCAAAATGCATCCAAACTGTTTAAAATAGCTTTGTGATGAAGCAATGAGTGTCAGCTGTTGATCTTGACACGTGGCTAAGCTTGGAGCCCAAGTTGTGTTTTGATTGGTGGACAGGTTTGAATGGTGGGGCCTCTTGGTGAGTGGGAGTGAGTGTTTTAAGGTTGGGAAGGGTTTCTGGGCGTGTGAATTAAGTGTGTGTCAAGGTAATTTAAATTAACCCTTTGTTTTAAGTGGTGTAAAATCTGGGCGGTGAAAAGGTAAACAGTAGTGTGTTTGATCCGTTTTTTGGTGGATTGAGAAGTGTTTGGCGCAAAAACGTGTTTGAATGTTTCATTTGCTCACTTTCAGTCCTTCTTTTTCCTTTCTTTTGTCAATTGCAAGTAAACTTCTATCAGCGCCCAATTATACTTGTAACAACTTTCACCACTTGGCAATTTTGGCACAAAACTTTATAAAAAGTGTTTCAAGGGTTATATTTACCATTTTTGGATAATTCAAGGGCTGATCTTGGACATTCTTGATCTTCAAAGGTCTTCATTGTATATTAATCTTTATGAGGGACCATTGTTGGCAATTTTGATTTGTTGAGGGACTAATCTTGCCATTTCTTCAAAGTTGAGGGACCTTTTGTGTAATTTTGACAAACTTAAGGGATCAAACTTGTAATTATGAATATACAAGGGTTTTAAATGTCAATTCTTCAATAAATGAGGATCAATCTTGTTTGTCTTCAAGTCTTCAAGGGTATTTGTTGAGAATTCCATGATTAGGGCCCGGTTCTTTGTACGGCTTCGTTTCTCGAGTCCGTTTTTCCTTGTAACTTGTGATCTTTTGTCTTTTTCACGATATCCATACCTAAAATACACAAGTAAACAAACACAAGCATATATATGGTATTCTTATGACATTTTATGCATTTAAAGCCCGAAAAGAACGATGAGATCATGTATAAATGCCATCTCATCAAAGTGAAAGTCCCTAATCAAACACAAGGTATTACTTTTCAAACGTAATCTTATTATTGTATAATAAAGAATTAAAAGTGTTATGGATAACACCATTTGATGACAATGTGTTATGCACACTTTGAACAACTATAAACCCTAACTTATGAATACAGTCGCAGCTGTTTGATTCTATAAGTTCTAAGCAATAATGTTATGAATATAATCAAAGTGTTAAACATTAATGCATGGATACACATCCTATTTATAGTGTTACGAGGTTGACCTAAATAGTACTTGATGGTGACTACACAAGCTTTCACTTTTCAGATATCGGTCACATGATGCTCTTCTATTCTTGGTAGTCTTCCATTATGCTTTAAGGAAACAGTTGTCAAAACAGTTTCCTTTTTCTTCATAGTCTCGAACACACAAATGGCATGTCCAAAGTGTGTTGAGTGTTAACAGGGTATTGCCACCCCTGTTAACCCTCAACCCCTCAGAGTCCCTGATACATCTTGGCTGTTATCCATCACAACCAATGAGTATGTCTTCAAGTAATCTTTGACTTCCTTGACAATGTCTCTAACATGGACTCCTCTAAGGTTGCTCAGAGAGACTTGGATCTCTGTAAGTCTTGCGATACTTGCCTGCCTCCTAGGCACAGGCAAGGGACTATCTAACAGCTTAATTATGTTTAAATCTATTATCAGGGAATCTAACAAGTTTAGATTCCCAACAATCTCCCCCTATTTAAATACAAATATTGCTAGATCTAACTAAGTTAAGGTAAGTGAGTTAACAGCTTCTTCTTACTCATAACAGATCTAAACAAACATACCTTATGATTTTATTAATACTTAAAGGAAATTACAAGTACATTACAAAAGTAAAATAAAATGTGAAGGTAAAATTGGGCTGTGAATTTCTTCAATAGTCATCATTTTTAATCCTTTCTTCAGCTTCAGCTAAGTCTAATCTGTTATCCAACTCTTCCTACAAAGTTTTTGCAAACCTTTTGGAATACTCTATGTTGATCTTGAGTGACTTCTTGTGACAAAGCAGTTGAATTGTTGAGGCTAAGCATAGCCCATCTTCTCTTTGAAATGCATACTGGCAGGCTCTGTTCATGAATGCCATTCCTCTTCCAGGCTCTGTGTATGTCTGACCATCAACAGGGCCAACAATACCATTTGGTAGGATCAATTCCCTGTGCATGCCATCCACTTGAACATCATATGTGACAAAAGTTTCTTTAACAAGTTGAGAAACTCTTCTTCTTTTGTTACCAGTCTTTGGGGGTTCTTGTTCAAAAAGCTGTGGTGGGGGATCTATCTTAAGTTTGGCAGCCGTTTCTTTGATTCAGGTAAACTTAGCCTTAATAGTCTTAAGCAGAAGAAATTAGCTTGTCCAGTTCTTTTGGCAGCTAAGGCTTCAAGTTCGAACCATTCAGATAACCCAAGTGTCTTTAGCCTGAAGTTGTCAAACACATTCATGTTTCCCTGTTGGTTATCTCTCCATAAGATCATCTATAGGGTATTTGTGGATTTATGAATGGTGTATTTGAACTTGGTTATCTTGCCAGGTGCATATCTGTTGTTAACGCATGCATCATAATCAGCTTTGACTTTTCTTAGTGCCTCAGCGCGTTTAACTTCCATTTCCCTCAACCTTTGTTTTTGCTTTTCTCTTTCCGGCAGAGTCATCTTCCTTAGAGTAGCTTCATTCAATTCTTTGGCTGTCTTGAGTTCATTTAATCTCTTGAATTCCTCAGCCTGATTCTCTATTTCTTCAGGAGTTAAAGGAATCTCATTGGAAGGTGTAAAGGTTGAAAATTGGGAAAGGTCTGTGGTGGATCCTCTTGTCTCTAGCATCGCAGCTATCTTCTTTAGTTTGGTGTCTGTGTCAACCAAAACTATCTCCTTTCCTTTCTTCGAGACAGAGGATTCCACACTCATGTTTTTCAAAACTTCAGCTCCTCTGATAAATGCTGTCTGAGCCTGAGTTTGTATTGCTTTGGGAAGGGAGCTAACAGTGAACTTTAGCTTCTTGGCAGCTGGTCACCATCATCCCCAGACTCGCTGGTGTTAACCAAAGCCAGGGACTTTGATGAATCAGCTCCATCTTGATTCTGTTGCTCCCCCTGAGTGTTATCCTCATCATCAGGTATGTTGATAGGTGTGATGACTTGGAGAGGAACAGGTGTAATGGTGTTGTCAGCTGATGATGAGCCTTGTTTAGCAGATTCAAGGTTAAGTGTTGTTTTTTTCTCCCCCTCACGTTCATCCTGGCTACGCAGACGTTTGGATGAGCGTGTTTGAAAATGCCTTGCAATCTGTTCAATAGAGGCAGCCATAGCACGTTGCCTTTTCCTTGAAGCCCTGGCAATCTTCAGCAGAAGGTTGTTGTTTGCATTAGTATTGGCCTGAACTCGATTGACAATGAAGTTTGCATGACGATATTGCCTTTTGCGAATAGCTTCAAATTGTCTGTGCATAGTTAGCTCATGATCATGGAGTAAGGCAGGGACCTCTGAGTCAATTACATCCTTCATTCTTGTGGAAAGATGACTAAGTTCTTGTGCAACACCTTTTCTTGCACCATCCTTGATGGGTTCAGTAACCGCCTCAACAACAGCCTTTTGTATGATCCCTGGAAATGTGACAGTGAAGTTGTGCATTTCAGACTTGATCACATCCAGCTTCCTTGATAAGCGTTCAATGTCAGATTGATGATGAACAGGCTGAAGATTATGTATGTTGAGGCTTTGTTGAGCATAATCATCCCCCCTTGGTAAAAGATCGAAGTTGGTTTAGGCAGGATGATCAAACATTAGAAACTCAGCTGTTGGATCATAGGCTGGGCGTTGGAAGACTGCTGTTGTTGAGGTAGCAGAGTTTGGAGTAACAACAGCGTCCTTGGGAGGAGGAGTATTATTTCCAGCTGGGGTGGACACAACTATTTCCTTGGGAGGAGAGACAGATTGTTGATCTTCCTCATCTTCTTCATCCTCCTCCTCAAACATCCCTACAGGGTTTTCATCTTCAGACATTGACTCAAGATCAGAGACATCATCCACTAATGACAGCATTTCTTCATCAATATTCAGCAGAGGCTCATCGTCATTAGGTTGGTCTTGAGTAATTGTATCAGCCACTTTCTCCTATTGTACCTGGGATTCAGTGACTGGCTGTACAATTTCAGCCTGCAAATTGTTATAATTAGTAACAGGGAAAAAAGTAAGGGGAATGGTCGCCATTTTGCTGTCCCAGAGATGCTGAGGGTGATTACTCAGCCACTCCAAAGGATAAATCCTTGGGATTCTTTTAAGTGTGAAAAATATAAGGTTAATGATCGCCATTCGCTGCCCCTAGGAAAGCTGAGTGTGATTATTCAGCCCCCCAAAAGGTTAAAACCTTTGGGACTCTGTTGATTGTGAAACATATGTTGTTTATGGATCGCCATTCGCTGCCCCTAGGAAGGCTGAGGGTGATCATTCAGCCCCCCCAAAAGGTTAAGAAACCTTTGGGACTCTTTTAAGAGTGAAACATATGTGGGTTAAGGTCGCCTGTTACGCTGCCCCTAGGAAAGCTGAGGGTGATGATTCAGCTCCCCCTGAAAAGGATAAATCCTTTGGGATTCTTTTAAGGTGAAAAAGTTAAGGGTTAAGATCGTCTTATTACGATGTCCCTAGAAGAGCTGAGGATGATGATTCAGCTCCCCTAAAAGTAAAAGTTTTGGGATTCTTTTTCTGAGGGAACCAAGAGGCTGTGTGAAGTACAACTGATCAAGGTTGAGACATATGTGTATCCAGGTTGTTGTTAGCCTGAATACTGTCTAGAGGGTGCAGGGTCATCGGGGTGCTTTATAAACACAAATGAATCATTCCCTGGTGCAAAGACAGAGTGTACAGAAGTTTTAAAGAGTTCTAAGTGCATAGACAGACTGCTTATGGGTCGAGGATTACCCTAACTTCACCACTCTCTCCTACAGACAATTGAGAGTGGCTGCTTGTGAACCTCTAAAAATGTACACTGATTACCTGTGAGATATCAGCTGGATTAGGCTGGTTTCCTGTTGTCTCAGCTGACTTTGAGACACTAGACCCCTGTTGTTGGTCAGCAGAAGTATTTGATTCCACATGAGTATCTGGAACATAGGAGGTGTCAGTCTTCTTTCCTTTGGCCTTAGTAACAGTTTTGGTGTGGGAAGAAGAGGGGATTTTCTTCTTCTTAGGCTGTTGGCCAGAAGAAGCCTTGGACTTCGTAGTGTGCTGCCCAGAGGTCAAAGACTTAGACTTGCCAGACACACTAGAGGTATTCACCTTCTCAGAAGAAGGGAGCAAGGACTTCTCAGCGGTTGGTTGTTTGTTGGCAACATTCATCATATGAGAAGTGACAGGGACATCTTCAGCTCCTATTTCTTTGTAGATGGCACATGTGATGCGGTAGGGCTTCAGAGCAGTCAACGCAGAGTTATGGTAGTTGTCTCCCAACAGACTTTCAAAGATCAGCGACAAGAAGCGAACATAGCAGATATTCTTTTCCCTGACTTGATTTCTTCCCTTCAGCTGTTCTACAAGGTTGGAGAAGAGAATGCTTCCAACATCAACATCAGCTCCCCAGATCAGCCCATATGCTATAGCTTGATGGTTAAAGGACATCTGATCTTGGGATCCCTGCATTCCTCCCAGGGATTTAACAATGTGGGTGAAGAGGACACGCCACATGGGTGTAAATTACTTAATCTTCAAAGGAGATTTTGAGAGGACCTCAGCGGGTGTAAGGGCAGGGTTTACATCATGGAAAGGTTTGAGTGTGACCAGGGCATCTTTAACAGCCTTTTTATCAACAACCTTAAGGCATTCATCACCATGTTTCAATCCAGCCACACTCGAGAAATCTTTAAGTGAAAAAGCAAATGGGTGTTCATTGCAAGGCTAAAGGGTATTGTGTCATCTACCACTTCAGCAGAGTACCAAAATTCCCTAAGGTATTCTTGGTAGAAGGTGGTTGGGGATTTGGTAAATGCTTCACTTAGGTCACAATTTTGCATGAAGTTTACCAGATCTGAGTAGGTGTCATTAGGAGCCTTGATCCATCCAATGGAGAGTGTTGGAGGCGAGGATGCTTTCGTTGATCTCGAAGTTAACGTTTGCTGCTTTGGGAATGGAAAACATCATGGATTCAAGGTCGAAGGTGAAAGAAAATGGAGGATGGTTTAAGAGAGAGAAGAACTTAGAGAGAGAAAAGATTTGTGAAATGAGAATGGTGGTGGGTGAGAAGAGACGAGAGACAATATATATATTCAAACTAAGTAAACAGTTATTCAACCGCATTAAATGCAAAGTGAGAAAATGACTGCTCAAGTGGGTCCCTTGACCTTTCAAAACTTATTTGTCTCCTCGTTATTCGAAAAATAAATGATTAAATATTTGAGAATGTTTTTTGCCTTTACTTGGAAAGTAACTACCTAGTTTCATGTGAAAAAAATTTAATATAGAATCAATCATTTAATGAACACATTTAATATCAAGCCACAGGCTTTGAGATATTGAGCATCCCTATCTCAGCAACTAGCCTATTGAACGAAGGTTCAGCCAAAGGCTTTGTGAAGATATCAGCTAGTTGCAGCTCTGTGGGAACAAAGTGCAGCTCAATATCTCCCTTCATTATATGATCCCTGATATCAATGTGTTTGGTACGAGAGTGAAGAACAGGGTTGTTGGATATGGCAATGGCGCTGGTGTTGTCACAAAAGATTGGCACTTTGTCATATAAAATTTCATAGTCAGCCAATTGACTTTTCATCCAGAGCACCTGAGCACAACAGCTGGCTGCAGCGACATATTCTACTTCAGTTGAAGACATAGCCACAGAGTTTTGCTTCTTAGCACTCCATCCAACCAATTTTCCTCCTAGGATTTGACAGCTGCCTGAAGTGCTTTTCCTGTCAATACAGCATCCAGCATAGTCTGAATCTGAATAGGCCTTGAGATCAAAGCCTGATTCCTTGGGATACCATAGACCTAGGGATGGTGTTCCTTTGAGATACCTAAAAATTTTCTTAACAGCCACTAGATGGGATTCTTTTGGGTTAGCTTGGTACCTTGCACAGAGACATGTGGAGAATTGGATATCAGGACGACTAGTTGTCAGATACATGAGTGACCCAATCATGCCTCTATATAAAGTCTCATTAATAGAGACCCCTGACCCATCAAGGCCTAAGTTGTTGGGTGGAAGCATGGGGCATTTCATTGATGCACAATCAGCTAAGTCATATTTTTTAAGTAAATCCTTAACATACTTTTCTTGACAAATTGAAATTCCCTTAGGACATTGTTTAATTTGAAAACCCAAAAAGTAAGTTAATTCACCCATCATACTCATCTCATATTTCTTGGTCATTAATTTAGAAAAACGTTTACTAAGATTGACATTTGTTGACCCAAAGATGATATCATCCACATAAATCTACACAATGATGAAATCACTCTTATCCTTGAAGGTAAAGAGTGTTTTATCAATAGAACCCCTGACAAATTTATTATCAGTTAAGAAATTAGAAAGAGTTTCATACCATGCTCTTGGAGCTTGTTTCAGCCCATACATGGCTTTGTGTAGTCTGTACACATGGTTGGGAAACTCGTTGTTCTCAAATCCTTCAGGTTGTGCAACATACACTTCCTCAGCCAAATCACCATTGAGGAATGCACTCTTTACATCCATCTGATACACAATGAAGTTCATATAGGCAGCATAAGCCAGGAAGATTCTGATGGCTTAAAGTCTTGCAACTGGAGCAAATGTTTCATCATAATCAATTCCTTCAGTCTGAGTATACCCCTGTGCTACCAGCCTGGCCTTGTTTTTGATGATGTTCCCAATTTCATCCATCTTATTTCTGTAGATCCATCTAGTGCCTGTAATATTCTTTCCAGGTGGACCTGGCACAAGTGTCCATACTTTGTTCCTTTTGAACTGATTGATTTCTTCTTGCATAACAGCTACCCATCCTTCTTCTACCAGAGCCTCAGCTACTCTTTTAGGTTCAATTTGTAAGAGAAATTCAGAAAAGAGACATTCATTGACAAGAAGAATGTGTTGATCTCTTGACCACTTATTTTGAGGAGCTGGGGATTCAGGGACAGGAACACTTGTGGGCACAGCTGGTACAATTTGAGTTTCAACCTGCTGACTAGGAGGGCTTTCTTCAAAGACTACTTCAGTGTCAGAGTCTTCTTCAGCCATTTCAAGAGGTACAACTTCATTATCAGCAGGAGATTCTTCAGGGATTTAAAGAATTGGTGAGTCATCAATAGCAGTAGAAGAAGAAGGACTACCAGAGGTTTGTGGTTCTTCTTCATCAAGTTCTTGTGAGGTAGGAGCTTCTATGTTGTGAGTAGACAGAGGGTCAAAGGTAGGAACATACGGAGTGAGTGTGTTGGAGTGATGATGGTGATGACTGGTAGGTCTTGGTTCTGAGAACTCATCACTTGGGAAAGACACATTTTCATTAAAATCAATTTCATCACCCTCTGTTCCTGTTCTCTGTATGACTTCATCATCTTCATTGAATCTGACATGAAAGGTATCTTCTACTTCTTGTCTTCTGATGTTGAATACTCTGAAGGCTTTGGCTGTTGGAGAGTATCCCAAGAAGAAACCATCATCAGCTTTTTCATCAAACTTTCCAAGTTTATCCCCGTAGTTGTAAATGAACACAGGGCATCCAAACACATGAAAATAGCTGACATCTGGAGATCTTTTTCTGAAAACTTCATAGGAAGTTTTACCATGTCTTTTGACAATGATTGATCTGTTTTGTGTGTAGCAGGCAGTGTGGACAGCTTCTCCCCAAAATTGCTTTGGTAAGGCTGCACCATTCAACATAGTTCTGGCTGCTTCAATCAAAGTCCTGTTTCTTCTTTCAGCCACACCATTTTGTTCAGGGGTGCCAGCTGAAGAGAAGTTCTGTGAAATCCCTTTTTCATCACAAAAAGATTCAAGTTGATGATTCTTGAATTCAGTACCATTATCACTTCTTAGAGCTTTGACTCTAACATCATTCATATTTTCAACCTGTCTGATGAAGGACATGATGGTATCAGCTGCATCACTTTTCCTTCTGAGGAAGAACACCCATGTGTATCTTGAAAATTCATCGACTATGACCAAGGTGTATTTGTTGTGATTAATGGTCTGAGGTTTGACAGGCCTAAACAAACCCATGTGAAGGAGATGTAAGCACTTGTCAATGGAGAATGATTGCCTAGTCTTGAATGAAGACCTGTGATGCTTTCCTTTGACACAGGCAGAACAAGTCTTGTCTTTAGAAAACATTACTGAAGGTAGACCAGCAACCAGGTTTTGTGTGGCTATCTTGTTGATGTTCTTGAAGTTGAGATGAGACAGTCTTTTGTGCCATAGCCAATTGACACTTTCAGAGGCTTTAGCAAGAAAACAATTTGAGCTGTCTTCAGAGCAAACAGCCATGTTGATGACATAAACATCTCTCCTTCTAGGTACAATAAGCACAACATCATTGTTTTTATTGAATATGGTTCCCTGAGTCTTAGTAAACAAAACCTTATAGTCAGCATCACACAATTGGATGATGCTAATAAGATTGTGTTTAAGACCATTCACATATGCAACCCTGGTAAACGTAATTCCATTGCAGTTCACTGAGCCATATCCTTCTGTGTCACCTGAAGAGTTATCTCCAAACACCACTTTGGGACCTGGCTCCTTTTTGTATCTGTGCAGGTATTGTTGAATCCCTGTCATGTGTCTAGAACAGCCACTGTCTAGATACCATACTGATTCCTTGAGATATTTCTGCACAGATACATAGAAATAGGTTAGTTCCTATGGTGAACCCACTTTCCAGTGGGTTCCCTGAATTGCTGATTAGCAACTCTTGTGTTACTGAAGAACTTTTGGCGTTGGGTGGGACAATTCACTGTTTCATGGGTATAACTTCCACAGATATCACACCCAGTAAAGTCACCACACTCGTCTGAGTGATGGTCTGTGAATCCACAGAATTTATAGGGAGGATAAGGTCTGTAGTTTCCCTGTTGTCTATTGGAACCCTGTGGTCTATCCCTAGAGGGCGTCTGAGCTCTTTTAGCTGCCATGTGTCTGTCATGATCTAAGGTTATCTGGTGAGAGTTTTTACATACATTGCAATAAGGTTTGATTAACCTTTCCCCTTTGGGTTCACCTAGGACTGACTTAGGTTCAT
This sequence comes from Glebionis coronaria, assembly GCA_025667525.1. Classification (NCBI taxonomy): domain Eukaryota; kingdom Viridiplantae; phylum Streptophyta; class Magnoliopsida; order Asterales; family Asteraceae; genus Glebionis; species Glebionis coronaria. Next base: position 138,805,250 of record CM046879.1, on the reverse strand, counting down.
GAGAAGTAGAGCATTCAGCGGAAGGCTTAATGTGTTGTTTCAAGAGTTCTACTTCTTTCATTAGAGACAACAGGCGATCTTCAGTGGTAGGGTCAACCTTATTCACAGCTTTAGTAGCAACAGGCTTAAAAACAACTTGTTTACCAGTTTGTTTAGCAGGCACATGAAAAACTTTAGTTGGAGGTTTCTCAATATTTGTACTAAGTTCACCCTTAGCAGCTCGAGAAGAACTGCTAGGTTCAACTCCAGAGAGTTTGGGAAAAGGTGGTAACTCAGCCACATCTTCAGAGACAGGGTCATTAGTCAAAGTGGTATCTAACATATGAATAGTCTCTGTAGATTTGAAGACAATGTCTTTGGGTTTGGTGAGAATTCTCAGCCTATTTTTCTTAGCAGATATATCCCTTTTAATGTCAGCAGGCACTTCATCATTAAGCAATTGATCTATTGTGAACCTAGCACAACCATTTTTCAATAACCTTGTTTAATTCAGAAACTTGATCATTTAAAGCAATGTTTTTCAAGGTTAGCCTAGTGACTTCATTTTGCAGGGATATTTTCTCTAAAGTAACCCGTCTGAGAGTATCACATTCAGATTTAGCATTTAGCAATTCAGTTTTAACAGAGTGAAACTTATCAAGTAGGTTCTTTATTTGTTCCTCAACAAAGTGTAAATCAACAATGGTGTAATCAAGGACATGCTTGCGTTCATCACTATCAGACATAGATAAAAGCCTATGTACCTTTTTCATTGTGATATCAACCCATTGTCCTGATCTTGCATCACCTTTTCCAAGAGCTGGTCATCCTCAGCTATAGCCATGAACGCCCTGACTCTAGTAGTATCTTCCTCATCTGAAGTCAGTGGCTCATCATTCCAATCATAAGCTTCAGCTACCAACCCTTTCTCTGTCTTTTTATCACCACCCTTCTTCTTAGACAGAGCTTCAAGCTTCAAATTCATTTGTTCTAACTCAGCTTTAAGTGCCTTGTACTTGTTTTTGTAATCCTTCTTCTCAGTGTCTGATGAATTGGATTGGTGAGATGAGTTGTTGTGTTGTTTGAACTTGTAAGGTTTGGATGAAGATGATGGATAGGAGGGTGAGGATGTCTTGGTGGAAGGACAGTCTTTTTGGAAGTGTCCAAGCTTTCCACAGGCAAAGCAAGTTTCTTTTGACCTGTCAGTAGGTTTACTAGTTGATCCTATTCTCCCTGACCTTTTGAAGAATCTTCTTTGGTTGGCTAGTAAGGCTCTTTCATGAAACTCTACATTAAGGTCTGCCAAGAACTCTTGGCTGTTGCGGGTGTCTTCTTCAACATCAGAGTCGCTGTCATGAGGATGTGGTGCAGAGATTAAGGCTTTGGAAGATGCTCCTTGAACTACAAATCTTTCAGTCTCTGACTTGTAAATAGTATCGATCAGCCCTTCTTCATAATTATACTTTCCATAAAGCTGAGCTAAGGTGTCATTCTTGATTGAGTTATTAGCTCTCTGAGTCTGATTCATACTCAGCCACTTTCTTGGAAGGCTGTTGACAAAAGTGGCATTAATCTCAGCTTGACCAATGGTGACATCATTCATTGCTAGGTCATTGAGAAGAATCTTCAGCCTTGTATAGGTTTGCTGAACCTTTTCACCTTCAAGTGACTTGAAGGCATTGAACTGAAGTCTGAGTGCCTGAATCTTTGTCTCTCTTGTTTTAGAGGGTCCTTCATGGCCAAGGATGAGGTCTTTCCACATTTGCTTGACTGTGGGACACTGAATGACAGACTTCATGATATGTTTGGGAAGACAGGATATGATGATGCTTTTGAGACGTTTATCTTGGTTTGCCAATTTTCTATCAGCTGGAGTCTATTGTTTGAGAGGTTTGGGAAGAGGGTTTTCTTTAGTGGAGGTAAGCACCATGGGAATATAAGGACCATTTTCTAAAATTTCTAGAAGAAAAGGTTCAAGTCCATCGAGATACACAAGAAAATGACTCTTCCAACTGGCAAAATCTTCTTCATCAAAGACTGGTACACTTGTGACATGTGATCCACCTCTTGAGTCAAGAAGTTGGGGTAGATCATCGTCATTGGCAGGAGGGTTGAGTCTTGGTGAAGATGGTGTTGTAGAAGGTGAATGTGATGGGTTAGAAGTTTCTGGCATGGTGGATCTTGATTATAAAACTGAGAACGATGTTTCTTGAAGGTTTTAATATCAAACACCGCTCTGATACCAATTGAAAGTCCCTAATAAATGCTAGAAACCCTAAGCTTAACTAATCAACACAAGGTATTACTTTTCAAACGTAATATTATTATTGTATAATAAAGAATTACAAGTGTTATGGATAACACCGTTTGATGACAATGTGTTGTGCACACTTTGAACAACTATAAACCCTAACTTATGAATACAGTCGCAGCTGTTTGATTCTATAGGTTCTAAGCAATAATGTTATGAATATACTCAAAGTGTTAAACATTAATGCATGGATACACATCCTATTTATAGTGTTACGAGGTTGACCTAAATAGTACTTGATGGTGACTACACAAGCTTTCACTTTTCAGACATCAGTCACATGATGCTCTTCTATTCTTGGTAGTCTTCCATTATGCTTTAAGGAAACAGTTGTCAAAACAGTTTCCTTTTTCTTCATAGTCTCGAACACACAAATGGCATGTCCAAAGTGTGCTGAGTGTTAACAGGGTATTGCCACCCCTGTTAACCCTCAACCCCTCAGAGTCCCTGATACATCTTGGCTGTTATCCATCACAGCCAATGAGTATGTCTTCAAGTAATCTTTGACTTCCTTGACAATGTCTCTGACATGGACTCCTCTGAGGTTGCTCACAGAGACTTGGATCTCTGTAAGTCTTGTGATACTTGCCTGCCTCCTAGGCACATGCAAGGGACTATCTAACAGCTTAATTATGTTTAAATCTATGATCAGGGAATCTAACAAGTGTAGATTCCAATAGTATGTTTTGTAATATATCATTGGCATGTATCATAAGCTAAGGTTCTTATTCGTTGTTTTCAAAATGTAAAATGCAAAACATGTATCGTATATGTACGATCAAATAAAATCTTGCATTAACGCACTGGCTAACATCCTCATTTAAATTGATATTACATGCTCGAATTATTGAAATGTTAAAAGAATTCTAATCCTGGAAATGGTTCTATGATGATCTGGTTCATATTGAATCACACGAAATTTTAGATGGTAAAGGCTGACTTTTCAATACATGGTTGGTTTTTTATTTATTAACCCAAATATAGAAACGAATCCATGAGTTGAAGCAGTAAACAATTTTATGATAGAAATTAGTTTAATAACAAATATGATAGGTCAAATAGATCTTATTTGGATGTTTAGTCACTACTCAACTTAGATCTATCTCGACTTTTTGCTATTAGTTTCTACATGGTCACAACCGAGGACTTAAAGGTATCTTTAAAAGAATTTTACGTGCATAATTTTTGTTACTGTACTTAGTAACATGCAATCGTGAAGTATGAAGTTGTAATATAATTCTTAAGCATGATGCTAGAGAATAAGAGAAATGTCGGAACTAAATAAGCATCCAACAAAAATAAATGAAAACACGATGTTAAGTGAAAGTTTAATCGGGGTATAAGAATTGAGCTTGAGAGCAACACTAATTGCAAACAAGTTATCAAGCAATTTTAGACTCATGCGTTCAAAGCACTTTATTTTAAACGATTCTTCATAAAAAAACCCATTTTTTAACTTGAAAAAGAAAAATTACTAAACATTTTTTTGTTATTGCATGTTACAACTCTTTTCAATTACATTTTGATCTCATCGCAATATGGTGTATCATTAATTATTTGTAACTATGTAGTTTCCGCCGCTATGCGCGGGTACTCGCCTAGTTTTAATTAAAAACAATACCTATGAAGATATCAAACTTTATTAAGCAAAAAACACTACGAAATCACTCAAAACATAAAGCAAGATGCTAAAACACTTCTTAAACTTTTCATTGCTTTCGCCTCACAATTTATGGAACGATTCAACTTCGTAATTTCTTACAACTATCGATGTGATTCAATCAAATATCATCAAGACATGTATTACAAAACAATTTTGGATACAGTAATACATAACATCTAAACCCGTTATTCATTAACTAAATAGTCACATGCAATAAGCAAAATATGGTCTAAAAAAGTTAAAAATAATATGTGATAACATTACACTTTTACTATGATTACATGTTATTTAAATGTAGATCCAACTTTAAAGAGAGTGCATAATTTGACCGAGTATGATGTTTTCTAGTATAAGAAGGACATGATTAGTAAAATTATCCCACATTGCTTGAAGTAGAAAAATTTCATGGGAAAAAACTCTATATAAGCAAAGCTCTCGTCCTAGTTTTGAACTTTGTTAAGATTTAGATGTAATTAAACATTAGTTTTGTATTTTAAAACAAGCGGTTTTGAGCTTATAAGTTACATAAGTTAGTTTGAACATTATAAATTTTTTTATAATTGTAAACAAGTTTTCGAGTTCGAGCTTGAGTTAACAAAGAGCTGTTGGGAATCTAAGTTTATTAAATTCCCTGTATCATAGATTTAAACACAAATCAAGCTGTTTGATATTAACTTGCCTGTGCCTAGGAGGCAGGCAAGTATCGCAAGACTCATAGAGATCTAAGTCTTTGTGAGCAACCTCAGAGGAGTCCATGTCAGAGACAGTATCAATGAAGTCGAAAATTACTTGAAGACATACTCATTGGCTGTGATGGATAACTACCAAGATGTATCAGGGACTCTGAGGGGTTGAGGGTTAACAGGGGTGGCAATACCCTGTTAACACTCAGTACACTTTGGACATACCTTAGTGTGTACGAGACTATGAAGAAAAGGGAAACTGTGTCAGCTTTGTGTCCCTAAAGCATTATGGCAGACTACCAAGAATAGAAGAGCATCTTGTGACAGAGGTCTGAAAGTGTCTGTCTAGTGTAGTCACGATCAACCAGTACTTGGAGTCAACCTCGTACCACTATAAATAGGTTATGTAGCCTAGAGTTAATCCTTAACACTTTGACACATTTCACACATTAACTCTTAGAACTTGTTGAACCAAACAGCTGTGACTGTGTTCATAAGTTAGGTTTTAGTTTGTCCAAAGTGTGCACAACACATTGTCATCAAACGCTGTTAGCTATAACACTTGTAATTCTTTATTATACAATAGTAAGTATTACGTTTGAAAAGTAATTAAGTGTTTTGATTAGTTAAGTTTATTGTTTCAAGCTTGGTTAAGGGACTTTCAATTGGTATCAGAGCGGTGTTTGATATTAAAACCCTCATAAACATCGTTCTAAGTTTTATAATCAAGATGCACCATGCTTGAAACAAGCAATACACCACCACTACCACCACCTTCTTCTGGGAACAACACTACTCTACCACCAACATCTCTAAGACTTACTCCTCCACCTTAAAATGAAGATGATCTACCTCAACTTCTTGACTCAAGAGGCGGATCTCATGTCACCAATGTACCAATCTTTGATGAAGATGATTTTGCAAGTTGGAAGAGTCAATTCCTCGTGTATCTCAACGGACTTGAACCATTTCTTCTAGAAATTCTGGATAATAGACCTTATGTTTCTGTGGCGCTTACCTCTACTGATGAGAATCCTCTTCCCAAACCTCTCAAGCAGTGGACTCCAGCTGATAGGAAATTGGCAAACCAAGACAAACGTCTCAAGAGAATCATTATATCCTGACTTCCTAAACACGTCATGAAGTCTGTGATTCAATGTCCTACAGCCAAACAAATGTGGACATACCTTATCCTTGGTCATGAAGGACCATCTGAAACCATAGAAACCAAGATTCAGGCACTCAAACTTCAGTTCAATGGTTTCAAGGCACTTGAAGGTGAAAAGGTTCAACAAACATATACAAGGATGGAGATTCTTCTCAATGACCTTACTATGAATGACGTCACCATTGCTCAAGCTGAAGTAAATGCCACATTTGTCAATAGCCTTCCAAGAAAATGGCTGAGTATGAATCAGACTCAGAGAGCTAATAACTCCATCAAGAATGACACCTTGGCTCAGCTATATGGAAAGTACAATTATAAAGAAGGGCTGATTGATACCATATACAAATCAGAGACTAAAAGATTTGTAGTTCAGGGAGCAACATCCAAAGCCTTGATTTCCACCCTACACCCTCATGACAGCGACTCTGATGTTGAAGAAGACACACGCAGTAGCCAAGAGTTCATGACAGACCTCAATGCTGAGTTTCATGAAAGAGCCTTGCTAGCCAATCAAAGGAGATTCTACAAAAGATCAGGGAGAGTAGGATCAGCTAGCAAACAAACTGACAAATCAAAAGAAACTTGCTTTGCCTATGGAAAACTTGGACACTTTCAAAAAGACTGTCCTTCCACAAAGACATCCTCACCTTCTTATCCATCATCTTCCACCAAACCATACAAGTTCAAATCACAACATAACAACTCATCCCACCAATTCAACTCCTCTGACAATGAGAAGAAGGATTACAAGAACAAGTATAAGGCACTTAAAGCTGAGTTAGAACAGATGAATTTGAAGCTTGAATCTCTGTCTAAGAAGAAAGGGGGTGATAAAAAGACAGAGAAATGGTTGGTAGCTGAAGCGTATGATTGGAATGATGAGCCGATGACTTCAGATGAGGAAGATACTACTAGAGTCAGGGCTTTCATGGCAATAGCTGAGGATGAACCAGCTGTTGGGAAAGGAGATGCAAGATCAGGACAATGGGTTGACATCACAATGAAAAGGTACACAGGCTTCTATCTATGTCTGAAAGTGATGAACGCAAACATGTCCTTGGTTACACCATTGTTGATTACACTTTGTTGGGGAACAAAGAAAGAACTTGCTTGATAAGTTTCACTCTGTTTGTTGGAAATACGTTTTTACGTATTTAGGAAGATTCGGTCACTCCAACAATAGATTAAGTAGTAGCTCGTAGTCCTTGTTATTAAGTTAAACAAAGTTAGCAAAGCCTAGTCCACAAAGACTAAGGCCACGACCCAATTGTAAGCCCAAGCCCATCTTATGGGCTTGGGTATATAAACCCTCTCCTTAGATAGAGAGGGTGTGGTTTTCATAAATTTACACATAGTAATCTTTCATTTCTCTCTCTACAAGTGTGTGAATTCCACCAAGTTTCTATCTCTTTCTCTCTCTAAAACATAAGCAAGATTTACATATCCTACAAATGGTATCAAGAGCCATGGGATGATTGTTTGGTTTTTGTGTTTGTGTTCTTGATTATCTCGCCTATTTTGATCTGAATCCATACGTACCAATTTTTTTTTGTGTTTTTTATGGTTCAATCTTGATGTACTTCATCTAGTTACTTATTATAGTGATTTGGTATTGGTATTTTGGTTAAAAACACAAAATTTTTGGGTGTTTGGTTCGTTTCTTGGCTTAAAATTCTGAATTTGTCGTGTACTATCCGAGAAACGTGGTATTTTTGTCGCCATCGCAAAGTTGGTATCCATCGCAAAAACCTAGGGTTTCTACATTGCGATCGAAGGGTATTTCGACACTTATTCCGATCGTACATTGCGATAGCTCCTTGCATCATACATTGCGATCGGGTATAAGGAAATATTGAAACGTTACTCTGCCAAAATTTCATTAGCCACATTCCGACAAGTATTGCGATCAAACATTCCGACAGGTATTGCGATCAAACATTCTGACAGGTATTGCGATCAAACATTCCGACGGGTATTGCGATCAAACATTCTGACAGGTATTGCGATCAAGCATTCTGACAGGTATTGCGATCAAGCATTGCGACAGGTATTCAGATAGACATTGCGACAGAACTTGTTTTGTGCATTCCGATAGAGTGACAAGATTTCCAAGATTTTTCAAAAACGTGTTTTTGAAAATTCGTGTGTAATTTATTCTTGGAATTTTTGGTTTATCGAGAACATAATTTAGGGGATTTCAACATTATTTCTCAGCTTTAACACACAACAACAAACACATTAACTTTCTCTCATTGTTCGATCAACTTTGTAAATCTTAACTTATTGAAATAGAGTACACATCTCTTACGGATAAGTCCATCCTCTCGGGTACGGATAATCGTCCACCAATGTTGGTGAAGACTATGTATGAGGTGTGGGCTTCCCGAATGGAACTTTATATATTGAACAAAGAAAATGGACATCTAATTTGGGCATCGGTGCTCAATGGACCATTGGTATATGAGACTGTGACGGAAGGTGTTGTTACTCGTCCTCGCACAACGGGTGAACTAACTGGAGATGCTAAGATACAAGACAAGTGTGATAAGCAAGCTACAAATATCTAATGTTAAACTAGGGTTTTTGCAAACTCTTTTTATATCTATTTTTTTCGTTCCACAAATCGACTCGAAATTGATTTCCAATTAACGTAAAACTTAATTTGTTCTTGGTAAAATATATTTTTTTGTTATTTTTAAACTAAAAGACTATTTAATATAAAAACTATTTAATCTAATTGAAATAAACTAATTTTAAACTAATGTAAAAAAAATAATTTTTAAAAATAAAAACTTTAAATCTAATTTTCAAAAACTAAAAATAAAGACTTTTAAATAAAAACTAATTTAATATAAAATCTGTATTAACAAAAATTTAAACTAAATTTAAAGACATTTAAAATTTCCTAAAAGTAATTAAAATATTTTTTAAACTTTTTATTTTTAGTTAAACTAAATTGATTTTTAACTAACAAAACAATTTAAATAAAACTTTTTTAAAAAAAACGTATATAAAAAAACTGACAGTCATGACTAAGTTTATATTAATTAAATGACGCAAATAAAAACACAAAACAGGTGCTAGCACAACTGGTTAAGGGAGATTGCTGATATGCGAGAGGTCTAGGGATCGAATCCCACCCCAGACGAAATATTTGCTATTTATTTATATTTTTTTGGATTCTTTTGGTACTCAAAATAACAGATCTATTGAATATCTAATGTACAGCAATATAAGCAAATACACAAAATCCCAAATAAGCAATTACACTAACCAAATAAGCAGATAAAATGAATTATAAGCTGAAAAGGAAATAAGCAATAAGGCTGACTCAAATAAGCTAACTAAAAAAGTCAGTTACCAATTCTAAAACAAACTCAAACCGAAAATAAGCAACGAATCTGACAAATCTGAAAATCCAAATAAGCTAAATACTACTAACCAAATAAGCTAACAAATCTGAAAATCCAAACAGTAACTATAAGCAAGAATTAAACATAAGCAGATAAAAAAATGATAACTAACAAGCATATAACTAATAAAAACAAGGCAGGATCAAATACTAAGAAGCAGTTAAATCAAATTAAACTAAAACTTATAATAGTAAAAATAGAGAAGAACCTTGATGACGATTTCCGTTGTGACGAAGATCGGCGCTGAGCCGTCTTAATGACAAACCGAACACCACCTTAAATCAACCTTCGAACATCATCATCATATCTAAACTAAACAGCTACTTCGAACCAAACGAACCAAGAAGTATCACAGTAACCGAGACACAAAGCTCTCGAACTAGGAACAGTACTCGAACCAAATAATATACTCCAAACTAACAGTAACTTTTTTTTTGTATTTTCCTAGTGGGGGAAATTACTTTACCACTTTCCTTTATTTTTTTTTCTTTATCAATTAAAAACAAACTTTCGAACAGTAATAATTAAAAAAATTAAAGATGAATTTGCTTTAACAGAAATTTAAATAAGACGAAAATTAAATTGAGAGATAAATTAAATAAAATAACTTTTCATTAATTAAAAAGAGAATTACAATTACTGAAAAATGAAAATTACATAAACCCTAATCTAATTTGCAGAAAAGTAAATAAAAGAAAAGTGCTACTGATTACAGATTTGGAGGCGGTTTTTATAGGAAAAACCCTCAAACCCTCTTGGTAGCTTCATCATTAAGCATTCAATCTTGGCCCTTAAATCTTCTCTTCTCTCTCTTCTCTTCAAATCAACGGTTGAAAATGAACTGATGAGCCACGGATTGCCAGGATGGCATTTGGGTGTGTTTGTTGTGTTTGTTTAGGCTGAGGTGGAGCAAGTTTATTGGAGGGATTTGGATGGTGATGTGTTCCATCCAATCACAACATAGGATTATGCCACGTCGGATTTGGAGATAGGACCACCATGAGTGGATCTTCTGAAAAGTTGGGGGATTTAATTCCCCTTTGTGTGAATTAATCAATAAGGGTAAAACCCCCAATTTTTACTGATTAACATTTGATATAGGAATTAGGGTTTGAGGATAAAAAGAAAAGTGGAGGTTGTGTTTGTTTGTTTAGTGAGAGAGAAATTAAACAGTGAATGGGTTTCTTGTTTTTATCGTTTTTATCAAAAGGTGAGTGAGGGTAGGTAAAACTTTTTATAAACAAAATGTGTGAGGGGGTGAATGGGGTTGGTAATATGTGTGAGATAAGGGTTGGAGTGAAAAGTAAAACACGTGTGAGAGGTGAGGGTATATTTGTTTGTTTGTGTGATTTAATTTGTGTTTGCTAGGGTTGCCCAAGGTATTATTTACCAAATAAATAGTCCTCCGTCCCATGTAACTTGTTAGTGTTTGGGCTTGAATCCGTCCAAAAAGGCTTGGCCCAAATTAAAAGAAAACTCCCTTCCGTTCAATTAATATTGGCAAACAAATAGGCTTATAACTTTTAAACAAGCAATTTTAAACTTTCAAATGGGCTATTAAGCCCATTAACCCGAATGTGGGACCCACTAAGCCCAAATGTCTTTCATATGATCAAATCCACTAAAATCGAGCTCGATTCCGACTTTCTTGATCATTTCTTCAAAATTAAGTCGACTTTGTCGATTTTCGTGATCTTTAGCACACTTTTGGTCTCTTGACTATGTCTTCGTCTTTTTCTTGGACTTTTCTTCAACATTTGACCGTGAAATCCCGTGTTTTCTTTCCTTTTGATCATTTGTACCTATTTTAACACAAAAACACAAAACCACGCGTAATTCCGACTTTTACGATATAAAACACATGATTAGGTCTTGTTTTTCCTTTATTTTAGTGGTAAAAGGATAAGTGTTTACACACTTATTAAATCCCCTACACTTGACCATTGCAATGACCCCATGCAATGCATTATTTTAAAACATAAAGTTACATTTTTCTCATAATTAATCCATCTTGGCCTTTATTAAGATATATTATTACTACTACGATGGAAAGATAAAAAGTTTTAAAGGAAACAAAAGTTATAACAATTTATTAACTTGAAATTATTTGATGGAAGAAACTCGTAAAGAAATCTAAGACTTAGATTAGGGCTTTAGTGTTATGAATATTCATCACCCTCAAGTTTCACGTTCCCCAAACCAAGCTTAAAAACGAGATCATTGTTTACCATAAGTCCTCAAGGTAAAACCACTTATATAAGACAATTGTGTAAACTCTTTCTCCAATTCCTACATTGTATCTCTAGATTTTATTGATTGTCATTCACCCGTAGGCTCATTTGAGTTATTTGATAATTATTATTCCAAAAATGAAGGCCAAACGGTGCAAACCCGACACTCAAAACCTAACCTTGTCCTCAAAAACGTTGTCACTAAAGTAAGTCCCACATCAAGGATGATTTAACACGATTTGGGGAAAAAATTCCCGGACCCAAAATTTGGCCAATAGTACTACTTATTAATTATTCCTCCAAAGTCATGTAGACTTTATGTGGAGTTTAGCAAGTTCACATCATATACCCTTAGGCTCTTTAAGATGTAAAAATGCTCCCCGTCTATTGTCCACACCCTAAGGCTCCTTGAACGATAAACGAGGATATTGATTTTATTGATCAATTTTTACTCAACACTTACCATGCCATACACCCTAAGGCTCTAATGACAAGGTTCGTGCTACATGCCCCACACCCTAAGGCTCCTTGAGGTCATGTTTTAATCTTATTCTTTTTTTATTTATGATATGTATAGTAGGCCAAATTCCGCGGTCCCATGGTCTGAATACCTCCTACTTAGTGGTTATGAGCCACCTTAGTCGGAAGTCCACAACGCTGGCACCCTCAATGTGTTCATGCTTTAATTACAAGGAGAATAAAGATTTTGCTAAGAGTTAAGATATCGAATCGACACCGCAAAAATCCTCATTTATTAAGCAATTAATATACAAGCGGGAAGAAAGAGCCACAAAAACCATATAAGCAAAAATTAACCCTTAAACTTATTATCAACTCTATCAATTCTCGTTCTCCACAATTTAAAATCTCAAAGAATGAGACTCGTGGATGCTTAGCCTAATAAACCAATTAAGGTCCATATGGTTAAGGATACTAGCTAGAGTAAACTCGGATAAGTAAACTCGGGTTGAGTCAAAATATTCACGACGGGCCTAATATATCAAAGATATCTAAACTTGTTAAAACCATTTATTCATTATTTTTTTTTTTTTTTTTTTACTTTATTCTTGAAATGGAAAATATAAATAAGATGCGATGACAAAAGGAAAATAAATAAAAATACTACTAGGCCAAAATAGATCAAAAATTTGAAAATCGTTGAAAAATTTTTAAATTTTCCGGTTAAATGGGGTCAAATTCATGGAAAAGTCCACTAAAATTTCGATAGAAATCCCCCCTACACTTAATATAAACATTGTCCTCAGTGTTTAAGCATGTGGGAGAATAAACTCCCCTACACTTAGGACATTGAGTACGTTGTTTAAAATCGAGCTAAGGAAAGGACAACTAAAGTGATTACATTTATTTGTTTTATTTATATACAAGATTGAATCACAATAGCAAAAACTTATCGAAGGAACCGGGTACACGGGAAACACGGGAACACGGGTCGCGTCAAAAGCACCAAAAGTGGATTATTAAGCACATGTCCCTGCACACAACATCACAACACACAAAACAAACAACCTACACGGCTCCCCCTACACTTATTGTAGAAAATAGATAAAAATAGATCATCGGGTTGCCTCACGAGAAGCGCTTGTTTTTGTTCACCGAGTCATGAGCCTGACTCGACCCCGAATTAAATGGTCCATGGGGAGGCCTCGAATGTAATACTGGGATCAAAAATCTTATCCTAGGTCCCAGAGGAACATAATAAATGAGAGGCAGGAGGATAAGTCATGAAAGGTAGAAAAGTCCTCTCAACATACGAAAAGTATGCGAGGTCGTGATCCACGGGAGGTGGGATGGGTAAAGGAGACAAATTGTCATCCCCCAAAGACAATGGATGGTCACTATTCGGCAAAGCCGTAAAGGTATCAATAATTTCACCTCCCGGGTCAAAGCACTCATCCTCATTTCCCGATATGAAATGAGGAGAGTAAAAGCGATACATCACCTGCTTGGGTGTGCACGCGGTAGGACGGGGTGGCAACATAATATGAGAAATATCAGAAGACATATCTACCACCCGCGTCACCTCACCAGACCGAATCAAACGGAAGGTAGGGTCAAATCTCTCCACCTCCTCTACGATGGGAGGTGGTATGGCTAACAAAGAATGCTCATCAATATCAAGAGAGTCGGAGCTATCAATGTCCTCAATCCCCTCTTCAAAGAGAGGATTCACCTCACTAGAGATGTAGGCGTCATCAAAATCAAATAAAGGGTTCGAATAAATCTTGAAATTTTCCTTCTGAACGTCTTCATCGGATAGTGACTCGTCATCACTAGAAGTAAAATCATCATCGAGATCAAAAAGGGGATTAGAGAAAGCCAAAGAATCGTCTCCCAAGATGTCGGTGGGAGGTAATGAATCATCACTAGAAATAGATTCACACTCATTGTCACTATCGGAAGCAACTGTAGGCTCACTTTTGATTGGAATAAGAATCTCATCACAAGGAATAGTGATAAGAACCTCATCCCCCATGATGAGAGAGGCATCGGTCTCCGTAGTGGAAGAATCGAGAATAGGAGTGGTAGTCTCACATGATGGATTGAGATTGTAAATATTATCCTCGTCATCATCGTAATAAAAAGAACGCACAAGAGGCGGAGTATAATCACTAAGATTAGATACTTGCTCTTGTTGTTGTCGCTTTTCCTCCTCCCTTGCTTCTTTTAGCTGAACAACGGCTTCTTGAAGTTGCAAAATAATGGCGTGTGTTTCGTCATTCAAAGTAGTGAGTTGTTGGGCAATACGAATTCTCTGAGAGGATTGATGATTGAGTGTGGGATGTGGGGGCTCACAGTTATGAAAACCAGAATTATAGCACGGATGTGGCTCATAGGAAGTCATTGGTTGAGAAGAATTAGAACACGGATTTGGTTCATAATAATCCATCGGTGAAGAAAAATGAGGACACAGATTTGGCTCATAATAATTCATTGGCTAACAATAAGAAATATCGTGAGGGCCCCCACAATGATTGCAACACGGGTATTGAGAAAAATCCGGTGCTTGTTGAGGATAGGGATTGTCATAGACGGGAGGGGGGAGAAATTTGTGTAAGAGGAGAAGTACGAATTTCTTGAATTGCACAATGGACAAAATCCAAATTGTGTATTGTCGATATCAGAACCACACTTCGCACAAGTACACCATGGACATATTGGAAAACCAAGCCATGGTCTCCCACACCGAACGCAAGACGAATCCATGAAGAATTATAAATAAGAGGGGTAGAGAAAAGAATTAAACACAATAGAGGATAAAGAAGAATATTTTTGGTGTAATACTTTAGGAAAAGTATTACTTTTTTATTTTTAAATTTTTTTTGGTGCAAATCTTAGGAAAGAATTTGCTTTTGTGATTTTTTTAATTTTTATGTATTTTTAAGTTTTTGATTTTTGTTACAAAAAAGTTAACGTTCAAAATCGAACGGATCTCAAAATCCAAATCGTCTCACGACAAATCGTCAATCGTAACAAGCGAAGCGGCAGCGGCGCCATCTTAATACTAGGATTTTTATGTCCATTTTTTTCGTTCCATAAATCGACTCGAAATTGATTTCCAATTAACGTAAAACTTAATTTGTTCTTGGTAAAATATATTTTTTTTGGTATTTTTAAACTAAAAGACTATTTAATATAAAAACTATTTAATCTAATTGAAATAAACTAATTTTAAACTAATGTAAAAAAAACTAATTTTTAAAAATAAAAACTTTAAATCTAATTTTCAAAAACTAAAAATAAAGACTTTTAAATAAAAACTAATTTAATATAAAATCTATATTAACAAAAATTTAAACTAAATTTAAAGACATTTAAAATTTCCTAAAAGTAATTAAAATATTTTTTAAACTTTTTATTTTTAATTAAACTAAATTGATTTTTAACTAACAAAACAATTTAAATAAAACTTTTTAAAAAAAACGTATATAAAAAAACTGACAGTCATGACTAATGTTATATTAATTAAAAGACGCAAATAAAAACACAAAACAGGTGCTAGCACAACTGGTTAAGGGAGATTGCTGATATGCGAGAGGTCTAGGGATCGAATCCCACCCCAGACAAAATATTTGCTATTTATTTATATTTTTTTGGATTCTTTTGGTACTCAGAATAACAGATCTATTGAATCTGTTATGTACAGCAATATAAGCAAATACACAAAATCCCAAATAAGCAATTACACTAACCGAATAAGCAGATAAAATGAATTATAAGCTGAAAAGGAAATAAGCAATAAGGCTGACTCAAATAAGCTAACTAAAAAAATCAGTTACCAATTCTAAAACAAACTCAAACCAAAAATAAGCAACGAATCTGACAAATCTGAAAATCCAAATAAGCTAAATACTACTAACCAAATAAGCTAACAAATCTGAAAATCCAAACAGTAACTATAAGCAAGAATTAAACATAAGCAGATAAAAAAAATGATAACTAACAAGCATATAACTAATAAAAACAAGGCAGGATCAAATACTAAGAAGCAGTTAAATCAAATTAAACTAAAACTTATAAAAGTAAAAATAGAGAAGAACCTTGATGACGATTTCCGTTGTGATGAAGATCGGCGATGAGCCGTCTTAATGACAAACCGAACACCACCTTAAATCAACATTCGAACATCATCATCATCTCTAAACTAAACAGCTACTTCGAACCAAACGAACCAAGAAGTATCACAGTAACCGAGACACAAAGCTCTCGAACTAGGAACAGTACTCGAACCAAATAATATACTCCAAACTAACAGTAACTTTTTTTTTTGTATTTTCCCAGTGGGGGAAATTACTTTACCACTTTCCTTTATCTTTTTTTTTCTTTATCAATTAAAATCAAACTTTCGAATAGTAATAATTAGAAAAATTAAAGATGAATTTGCTTTAACAGAAATTTAAATAAGACGAAAATTAAATTGAGAGATAAATTAAATAAAATAACTTTTCATTAATTAAAAAGAGAATTACTGAAAAATGAAAATTACACTAACCCTAATCTAATTTGTAGAAAAGTAAATAAAAGAAAAGTGCTACTGATTACAGATTTGGAGGGGGTTTTATTAGGAAAAACCCTCAAACCCTCTTGGTAGCTTCATCATTAAGCATTCAATCTTGGCCCTTAAATCTTCTCTTCTCTCTCTTCTCTTCAAATCAACGGTTGAAAATGAACTCATGAGCCACGGATTGCCAGGATGGCATTTGGGTGTGTTTGTTGTGTTTGTTTAGGCTGAGGTGGAGCAAGTTTATTGGAGGGATTTGGATGGTGATGTGTTCCATCCAATCACAACATAGGATTCTGCCACGTCGGATTTGGAGATAGGACCACCATGAGTGGATCTTCTGAAAAGTTGGGGGATTTAATTCCCCTTTGTGTGAATTAATCAATAAAGGTAAAACCCCCAATTTTTACTGATTAACATTTGATATAGGAATTAGGGTTTGAGGATAAAAAGAAAAGTGGAGGTTGTGTTTGTTTGTTTAGTAAGAGAGAAAGTAATCAGTGAATGGGTTTCTTGTTTTTATCGTTTTTATCAAATGGTGAGTGAGGGTAGGTAAAACTTTTTATAAACAAAACGTGTGAGGGGGTGAATGGGGTTGGTAATATGTGTGAGATAAGGGTTGGAGTGAAAAGTAAAACACGTGTGAGAGGTGAGGGTATATTTGTTTGTTTGTGTGATTTAATTTGTGTTTGCTAGGGTTGCCCAAGGTATTATTTACCAAATAAATAGTCCTCCGTCCCATGTAACTTGTTAGTGTTTGGGCTTGAATCCGTCCAAAAAGGCTTGGCCCAAATTAAAAGAAAACTCCCTTCCGTTTAATTAATATTGGCAAACAAATAGGCTTATAACTTTTAAACAAGCAATTTTAAACTTTCAAATGGGCTATTAAGCCCATTAACCCGAATGTGGGACCCACTAAGCCCAAATGTCTTTCATATGATTAAATCCACTAAAATCGAGCTCGATTCCGACTTTCTTGATCATTTCTTCAAAATTAAGTCGACTTTGTCGGTTTTCGTGATCTTTAGCACACTTTTGGTCTCTTGACTATGTCTTCGTCTTTTTCTTGGACTTTTCTTCAACATTTGACCGTGAAATCCCGTGTTTTCTTTCCTTTTGATCATTTGTACCTATTTTAACACAAAAACACAAAACCACGCGTAATTCCGACTTTTACGATATAAAACACATGATTAGTTCTTGTTTTTCCTTGACTTTAGTGGTTAAAGGATAAGTGTTTACACACTTATTAATATCATTCTCCAAGCCCTTCCTCCAGATGTCTACAAACTCGTCAGTAAACATAAAGTAGCCAAAGAGTTATGGGATAGAATTCGCGTTCTAATGCAAGGCACTTCGTTAACTAAACAAGAACGAGAGTGTAAGCTTTATGATACTTTTGATAAGTTTGCATATGTGCCAGGGGAGACTCTCAATGATTACTATCTGAGATTTACCCTATTGTTGAATGAGCTCAATATCTATGGCATGGCAATTCCTACGTTTCAATTGAACACCAAGTATTTGAACACTCTTCCTTCAGAAAGGAAAAAGTACGTGACGGATGTTAAATTGGCTAAGGACTTGCATAACACAAATGTGGATCAACTTTAAGATTTTATTCAACAACACGAATGCCATGTGATCGAGGCTCGGTTGTCTACACCTCAAGTTCATGATCCACTTGCTATGTATGCTTCTTAACAAAACATGGCTTATACTTATCAACAACCATCATACTTGCAGCAGTCACCACCACACACCTATCAGCAACCACAACAACCATCTTATCAACCACTAATGATGCCACAACAAGCATTTCAACAAAGTGTTCATCAACAATCTTTTCCACAACAACCACCACATCAGACATCACCAGCACAAGCCAACACTTCTCCAATGGGTTATACTCCTCAGCAAGGATATTTTCCAATTGAAGCAAAACCAGCACAAGCCTTCTACTCCAATGAACTTACACCAATCCAAGCACCGGTCTTTACTACAAATGATACGCCAGCTGATGTTCTAAACCATCTCACTGCCTACTTCTCAAAACTTGTTGCAACTAGAGGATTTCCACCAACAAACAATCAGCTTCGTACATCTTCAAATCCTCCACAACAAGCCACTTTTAAAGATGGTCAAGTGACGGTGCAACCTATTCAGGGAAGGCAAACTTCATATGGACCTCCTACAAGGACTGTGAATGCTCAAGCTGTGAGTTCTCAAGCTAATGGAAATGGAAGCCCTATTGGTCCTCAAAAGGTTGTGACTTGCTACAATTGCCGAGGACAAGGTCATATGCCTAGGGAATGCACTCAGCCAAAAAGGAGAAGGGATGCAACGTCGTTTCGTGAGAAGATGTATTTGGTCGATGCTCAGTCTAAGGGAAAGATTTTGGATTCAGAAGAGTTAGCATTTCTTGCAGACCTAGGGGCAACAGATAATGAAGGCATTGCAGTCGTTTCCACTTCTAATGCAGCTTATCAAGCAGATGATCTTGACGCATATGATTCGGATTGTGATGACATTCACTCTGCCCAGGCTGCTCTCGTTGCTAATCTCTCTCACTATGGTTCTGATGTCGTCAGTGAGGTACCAACCACATCTAATAATATTGATGATAAACAACATCAAGTTGGGCATGAAAATGGCAACCTCGAACAGCATTCGGGAACTAGTAACTCAAATGATGTGGTACCCAATCCTACACATTTGAGTGAACCTCAACCAAATGCTATGACGGGTATGGAATCTTATGCTCAACATGATTTGGTCATTGTGCCTGAACATATTATTGATCAAATGCATATGGCTCTCAGACAATCCGTAGATACAAATTCCACCCTAACAGCTGAGCTTGCGTTGCATAAAGAAAAAGTCAAAACTTTTGAAATGGTCCCTCAAGCAGAGAAAATAACATGTTCTGAATTTGACCAATTTCGTTTTGAAAAGATTGAACACTTGAAAGAAATAGAATCATTAAAAGCTAATCTTTCCAATGAATTAAAGTCAAAAGAGTCGGTTGTCAATGATTTTCAGAAACTTAAAATGGATTTCGAAACTCTCGAGTCTAAAAAGTTTGAATCGGAAATTAATGCTACCAAACTTCTTAAATTCAAAGAACAACAGCTTTTAAAACAATACGCTTCCACAGAAGAGGTTCATCTTTTAACTAAATCGTTTAAAGAAATCGAACTTAAGCGTCTTCAAGATTTACCACCTAATCCCGGTTATGCAAAACAAGCTCAGGAATATATTCCGTGTCTTTATGATATGACCCTAATTGTCAAATCGAAGGAAGCACCTTTTGTTCGTAGTACTGAGAAGACACAGTCACTTGTGGAAGAAACTCATTCTAAAATGCTTTCAAAATTCCATAAGCTTGATTATGATACGTATAATAAAGATCAACTTTCTAAAAAGACTCGCATTCGCTTACAAAAGGAATTAGCTGAATTGACAGTTCTCGTGCCCCAAAGTTTGTCAAATGAAAACCCTCCTAGTACGTCTCCTACACTTGTCAAAACGGATTTAACGAAGTTAATTCCACCGGTAAGTAAGGCGTCCGTAACACTTAGCCGACTTTGACAAGGTCATTTTGGAACGTACGACGGCTTCGGCCATAACGGAAGGTGAATGGAATTTTGAGCACACTAGAGCTGCGTTTCGAGACGAAATTGTTCCGTTTGTAAAGAATGTTAAAGCTTGTCTTAGTAATCTTGATCAAGATTTGCTTTTGGAAATAGAAGAAGTTGGACGTGTTTTCAATGAAATGGATGATGCTTATGAAAACAGTTTACTTGAAATAGAACGGGTTTTACGCCAAAATGGATCAGCTTCTAAAGCAAGTGATGTCTCATGATATAGTTTTCGTCTGTTTGAATAAAAGTGTTGATAATGATTCTATTGTGCATAATGTTGAATCTGTGGATAATGTGGTAGATAGTACTTGTCACGAATCTGACGCTGAATTTTTAAAGCTTCAAGATTCAATTTCTTCGCTTTCAAAATGTTTTGATGAGATTCAAACACATTGTATTTCGCTTGAATGCAAGCAACAATTTATTCAAGAAATCTTTGAAACGTCATTCGAAGGTGTTAATATCGATGATGCAAACATTGAAAAGAATTTTCGATTGAATTTACAATCAAAATAGTGTCAGCCAAGTGACAAGGTTGCTAAATCTTTGCCGATAGACATAGAGAAACCTAAGGAGCTTAATTGTGTGAACGTACTTGAGGCTGCTGAGAATTTAAAACTTGATCTAAATGATCGAGTTTCCAAGATTTTGTCCAAAGTTGATAACTTAAAACAGAAAAATACACAAACTCTTCGATTCAGTAAAGCCCGCTGAAATTGTGTATAATTGTAGTTCGTTTTCTCGATTCTTAACCAATTGAAAGTCCTAACAAAATCAGGTTTATGATCGTTTTTGGTTGGTAGGGTTATTTGGCTTTTCTATGTCTAATTGAACAATCAAATAAAAATTTGCAAAATATTAACTACGTATCCGTAAAACAAATAGCAAATACCAAATTTTTATTCAAATAAGGACAAAAATGTAAAACTATGGAATTAAAGTGCTTAACATGTAAATTTATGAAACTAAGGTGCTTGAAATGTAAAACCAGGAAACTACAAGGACTAACTATGCAAATTTAACAAACTACTAACTAATTTGTAACAAACTTGAAAACTAATTAACTGAAAATGTAAAGTTTTGAAAAGTAAAAGGACTGATTATATGCAAACCCTAGATTAGTGAAAGATTAGCTAAAAATTCACACAGTAACAAACTAGAAGGACCAAAGTGCAATTAAAGGTGAAATTTTCTCAAAAACGGGCAAGGATGATTAATAAGCTCGTTTAAGCTATATACTTGACCAAATAAGCTCCAACAACTTGCAAACAGCTTAAAACTCAATTTTACTTAGCCTTGTAAAAGGAATAAGCTGGAAACTCAGTCAAACTCAAATAAGCCAAACTTGATAAGCCACACATAAGCTTTCTAATAAGCTAGACGTGCACAAACTGATTTTCTTGTTAAAACTTGATTATCAGTCCATTAGGAGTATGGAATGTCTTTTGGAATTGAAAATGATTAAGTAATGAAGTAGGAAAATGCAAATAAGCTGAAACTAGCTTATTTGACCAAAGTTTGACAGAATTTTGGAAAAGCTGAAAATTTCCAGATCTACTCAAGAACAACTTCTAAACACGAATATGAAAGAAAATGGGGAAGTTTATGAAGTAGAATTGCTGTTTTGAGAAATCAGTTAGCACCTATATTACAGAAACTTCACTTTAACTCATCAGCTTATCAAATTGCTTATTTCTCACTTGAAATGGAAAACTGTGCAATTTCCTTAAGAGAGCTTAAAGTTCAGATGTTAAATGACAGATGAGAACTGGTTTGAAACAAGTTCATCAAGAAATGAAGATATGCCAAGCAATTGAAATCAGGAACTTTTATGAACTTGTTATAAAGCTGAAATTGACCCATACTTTTTATGACCAATTTCCTTTTTGACTAGTTACTTGACTTGAAAACTCTTGATCCTTGTTTAATATGACTAAATGAATGTAAATGAACAATGTTTATCCACTAATCAACACTTTATACTAAAATGACTAGTAAATCCAAACACTAATTACTGAATTATAACAACTTTTTACGATAGAAAACTAGGCAATTGGTTGAACTGGTTAAAATGTGATATCTAAACAAACTCTATAATCAAAACGGAGTACAAATGAGCCATCAACAAACAGTTAAACCAGCTAATACTCAAAATGCTCAAGTAAGCTATGAATGACTAATAAACTGAAAACAAGAACAAGTAATAAGCTAGGAACTAGTATTAAACTACAAATAAGCTATCCAATGAACAAAATCAGTTCAATAACAATCTAAACACACTTGATCATACCAGCAAAGAGGATTACACTAGAATTTATCATGTCATTGCTGTTTAGTGGAACAAAAATCAGAAAACTTGAAACCTTTTAGCTAGGGACTCCTCTGATGGAGTAGGTAGGCGTTGAGCCTCCTAGATAGTGTTAATCACCACCTTAACACTATCAAACACTTATCAACCTGCTAACATCATCATCATCACCATTGTTGAACAATTCTGCTTCAAAATCAACTCAAAATGCTACTGGATGAACAGAACAAACTCAAACAGCTACACTCTTCAACAATAGCTAATCATGATCATTTGTGATCACAAATAGCTAATAACAACACTAGGATAACAGGATTGAAGGAGATGAACAATAGATTTAGGAAAAAGGAAGGAGAATTTTATTGATTGAATGAGTAAAGTTGGTTACAGAATCTGGTAAAGTTGTTACAACTGAAATAACTAACTCAAGAGCTTGTTAGACTCTTGAGTTTGTTATGCTACTAACTAGAAGCTAAGATTGAGAGAGAAATGAAATGTGTGTGAAAATTTCACACTTTAGCTACAATGACAAATGAAGGTGATAATCCCTATTTATAGACAAAATGTGAGTGTGTTTTGGGGTTGATGACGTGTTCCCACCACTTAATTGCTGCCACGTGTCTTCAAACTGCTAATTGCTCATCATCGTGTTCTTCATGAATTGGGGGTTTCTAATCCCTTGAGTTTGAGCTTAATTAGTTGTTACCAATGTATTCCTCTCTTGAAAACGAGCAGGTTTCATGTAGAAACCATCTTATGAAATTCAGTGTAGCTAGAATTCATCCCTGGGCTTGTTGAGGAAGAAGAAGCCTCGTGTCAAATCCTGGTTGGGAGAGAGGAGGTCACACGGATCGTTATCCAATTTTGGGTATTTGGATTATTGAATGGCGCTTCCTGATTGGTTGAAATTAAGTGAGTGGGTTTTAACTGTTGCTTTGCGGCTATTAAATGAAAGGGTGAGGTGGCAGCTCAAGTTGGCAATCCGTGACTTCAAATCCTTGCCTTCTCATTGGTTGAAACCATAACACACGGATTGAACTTGTTTTTACTTTGAAAAATGGCAAATTAAACCCTTGTATTTTGGCAGATTCACAATTAAGGCTTAGAACTTCATTCCTTTGGCATAAATGGTCCTTCCACTTGCATTCTTGATAAGTTTGACCCTTTGACTTGGTTGACTGAAGAGTTGACCATGTTTGACTTTTATCTTGACTTTGGAAAATTTACACTTTAAGTCCTTCAACTTTAGAGTGTTGTCAAGATAGGTCCCTTATCTTCAAAGTCTTGTCATCCTTGATCCTTCTTTGTCTTTTTCATCCAAATAAGCTTGATTTTATTTTTGTTTTCTTGAAAATGTATCCTTCTTACCTATTTATACACAAACATAAAACATACCACATAATTCCGCTTTATAGCACAAAAGTTAGGTACTTTCCTTGTGTTTTAGGGTGATTTGTTGATTAATTGATATGAGTTTTTGCTCATATCAAATCTCCTACACTTGAACATTGCCATGACCTCATGCAATGCTATATTTTAAAGCACAAGTTTACATTTTCCTCATAATTAATCCACCTTGGCCAATATGGAATGCATCTATACTATATGATGCATGATTTTGATTTTGAACAATGCAATGCAAAAGAAACAATTCTATTTATATCTTTTTGAATTTTTCTTGAAATGTCTTTGATGGAAATAACTCATAAAGAAATCAATGACTTAGATTAGGACTTTGGTACCATGGATACTTATCACCCTCAAGTTTCACTTTCCCATACCAAGCTTAAAAATGGGATCATTGCATTCACAAGTAAAAAAAAGTGCATCAACTTATTCATGACAATTAAATGTGGTACTGGTTATTATTTGAGCAAATTGCTTTTGGGCAAATTTGTCATTATTTAAAGCGTGAAGTATAAGAAATGCAAAATCCAAAAATAAGGAAGCACGGTTTTAATATTAAGTAATCCTCTCATCCATTACTTGAAAAACCGCTCACAATTAATATAAGTCCGTTTCAAGAGTAATAAGTCATTCGCTTTATGTGTAAAATCCTTATGTCATGCATTAATAAGTAGCTACACACTCGCTAAGGAAAGAAAAATAAAACTCACGCAATAATTTACATCCTCCATCTTTTTGAGACTTTGGATCTTCAACCCCGCAACCCGTCAAGGTAATATTGGATTGGAGCAACTATTAAATCCCTGCAACCCGTCAAGGTAATATTGGAATCTAATAGTTACTATAATTAACACTGTTAATGCAAGTGATGCCTAAAAACATTATTAGTGTTAACTAATCTTTCTTAGTTTTGATCACAACAAACCATACAACACATTTAGTGTAAAACACAAAATGAATTATTTAACTAACACTATCATCAAGGTAATAATCATATCACTAACCTTTCTTAATCATACTTAGTGATCATCAAAATGATTATCCTTAAAACTCACTTTTGTTAATAAGACAAAAGACTTTTTAATAAACTTTCTTTTTTAGAAAATGTTTTATTAAAATGGAAAATGAAAATTTGAAAATGGCATATTCCAAATGCTGTTAGAATATCCTTTGAAGGATTCAAATACCTCAGATATTCCCACCTCACTAAAAGACAAAAAACGGAGCGGAGTCTAGTGGCGGTACCTTAAGTACCTACGCGGTACCTTAGCGATATGGTACCGCGGGGTGAGATAAGGTACCGCGCACAGTAGCCGTTATAGATCCGTTGTAACTTTGTCTCCTTTAAATAGTGGGTCAAATCTCATTTTCCAGCAAGCCTCTTGGACGTTTCTCTCAGCCCTCTTTCTATTTTCTATAGCATAATCATTAGTAAATGATCACTTAAATTGTTAAGGATGTTTACATATGATTATCCTCTTGATCCCCTCCTTTACCATGTCCAATGAGAAGATCACTCACTCACTAGTGTAGTGATAAAGATGAATCTATGAGCTAGTCATATTCATCATGATACCCTTTTTTGTTTTAGGTCAATCCAATGTATTTATGACTACTTAGACTAGTTGTGTTCATCCAAGTTATTTGTAGATACTTGGATTTGTTGTGTACATCCATTGCATATGTGTTTGCTTGGATTTGTGCTGTGTAAATCCAAGCTACATGTGTGTACTTGGATAAGTCTAGTTGAGTTGTAATAGATTTGATTAGGAGTTCTCACTAAACTATAAAGTGATGTGGTTGTGTCTTGTGAGTTCTCACTAAACTTTAAAGTGATTAGTAGTTGTGTTATGTGAAGTTCTCACTTAGCTTCAAAGTGAAGAGTCGTGAAGATTGATTCTAGCTTTCGATTAGAACTCGACATCTAGCCTTGTGTCGTAAAATGGTGAAGTAGGCAACATCGTGAAGATTGGTTCTACCTTAAGATTAGAACCCGACATCTAGCCTTGTGTCGTTAAATTGTGAAGTAGGTAACGTCGTGTAGATTGGTCCTAGCTAAAGATTAGGTCTCGACATTTAGCTTAGTGTCGGAAAATAATATAAGCAATGATGTAAGGTTTTCTCCGCCGAGAAGGGAGCTTGTGGATATAGTAGAAATCTCGAGTAGGTGTACTCGAGGAGTGGAGTAGAAACGAGGATAGAGCCTCGTTGTCGAACCACTATAAATCTTGGTGTCTTCCCACTAGGTTGTATCCTTCCTTACTCTTTACTTATTTCATTATCATTATACTTGCTTATTATCCTTGCTAGTGCATTTCAATTGAACCTAATCATTATGCAACTTAGCCTCAAGTAAAAGATAGTTTTGATACAAACTAAATTGAAAGTAATTTTAATTTGGTCACCAAGCGAAGAGAAACTATTCAACCCCCCCTTCTAGTTTCTACAATTGGTATAAGAGCGATGGTCACTCAAGATCTTTGAAGTATATTGTACTTTGAAACTTGGATCGATCCATTGTCTCCTCAAATTAGAAGGTCTAGTTGTACTAAAGTTTCTCTTTGGTCAAAACTATGTTTTCTTTGAAAATAGGTCTTTTTATTGATAATATTGCATCCCACTTAAGATTAGTAGCCTTTATGCATTTTAGATATACTCTTGAAATGTATCTACTAGTTTGCATCTTGCTTTGTGTAGGTACTCATGAAGATCAATCTGTGACAATCCGTCAATTTATGATTGATATTTTATTCTCAATATCTATTTGAAAATATTATTTTAATGTTATATTATGAACTCACTTATTTTTGGGAAGAAATTTAGATTTACGTCTTGAAGTAGCATCGACTACGTCTAAAACCGGAGGATTCAACGTTACGTGCTTACGTTTACATACACCGTCCTTGGTGACAGTCCGACATTTCAGAAAATAAATTTATCCGTGAATATTATTTTGGAGTTTTAAATTTGTGTTGGTTCATAAACTCACAAATTTACGAGAAGAGATTAGGACTTACGATTTTATTTTTATGTCCTTTACGACTAAACCGGAAACCTTAGGATTACGTATTTACGTTTTCGAACTCCGTTTTTGATGAGATAATTTTTATTAGATTCGTTTTGTGACGTTGATTCATAAATTATAAAAACGTTTTCCGTAAAACGACCCGAGGGCACGCAAATCGAGGAAACTAGAATCGAGGAGTACCCGTAAATAAATGGGGATGAGACAAGTGGGACACTTGTCCCACCCCCACTCAAAACCGGCCCTAACTAGCAAACCAACACTCTTGTGTGTCAAGCTTACAAAGTAAGCAAGACACTTGTTACTTGAAGCTTCATTTTGAAGCAACTTCACCCCACTAAGTCACAAAACCACTAGCTAACACACATACCATCCATTTCTAACATGCAAACTACTAAAAATCTTCTCTTTCTCCCTTGCTTGTGCCGTCCACTATAGCCTTCAAAACACCCCACTCATACAAATTTTAACCACAAACATATGTTATAATTAACATATGTTAATCTCCATTCAAAAAGATGAAGATTGGTGCAAGTTTTAACATCCAAGGAGGAGTTTCTATGGAGTATTAGGGCTGATTTCCACAAGGTGTTCATGAAGAATGGTGGTCTTGAAGATGGTCATGGTTATCCACAAGTTTCTCCATCAAAATCCATGTCCAAATCATAACCTACATCAACTTGGTGGTATAAAGATTGTCCTCCTCATCCTTTTGTTCTTTTTGATTATGTAATTTTTTATTTCTTTCACTTATGTATATGTATATGATGATGAATGATGATTAAAAATATTGTGTGGGGATTTGGTGTTGATAAACATGCTTAAAAAGATGGACAAACTACATGTAAAATGGGTAAATCTTGTTTAAATAGTAGGCTGTATAAAAACAGTAAAGAACCACATGTTAGACTGATAAAATGATGAAGTAGAATCAATTTACAGTAAGCTATGGGTCTTGTACACATGTGAGAGTTGTCCATGCAATGGAATCATTGTAATGAGTGAGATATAATCAAAACAAGTTTAAAGTACAAATCTGAGTTCACTGTTTTGGACGATTTTTAGAAAAAACTTAGAGGATGATTCAACAGTAGCTATAGTAGAATTAAATGGATCACATATCATGTAGTTTATGTGATAAAAATTTGAACTTCTATCTCCATATAGAACTCTAGATATGGCAGTTTTGGTGAATATGAAAATAAAAAACAGATTTTGAGAATTAATGTTTATTATTATTATATAAGCACTCAAAATTATATTGTATAAAATGTAAAATAAAAACCCACTAACTTATGGATTTTATTTATATAAATATGTAAAAGGTTAAATAAGTGTATAAATTATAAATATGGTAGTGTAATAATACTTATAAGTAATAAAAACTATAAACTTGATTTTTACGACTTTTTCGGCTATTACCGTAAAATTAACGTTTTTGTTAAATAAAACTTAGATGGTTGGACCCGTCTAATGTAAACTTTTATAAACTCGTATACTGATATATAGACATATATAACAAGTAAAAACCGATAAAACCCGAACTATATAACATACGGACATTAACGGACTAAGTTAACATTATTGGACTAATAATACAACAAAATGGGATAAAACACTTATAAACTTATTTATTGTGCTTAACCCATTTGGGCCCAACATGTAAAATGTACATACTGATAATAAAAGTATAATTGGACTAATGAATAGTATTTGGCTTGTAATAAGCCCATTGGGCTTCAAAATATAAACAAGATTGAACTAGTATAACTACTCTTGAAAAATTCCCAACACATAACACTAAAATAAATAAATGAGAATATATAAACCCACTTGATCATCATATATATAAAATCATCATATGTATACATAATTGTTATTTTTATAAAGTCATTGGACAAGAGTCTAAGACGAGTATTATTTGTCTAGGTTTTCGTGATTGAAGCACGTACCGTACGTCCGAATTGCCGATAACCCGCCGTCCTACATCAACGTGAGTTCATAGCCTCGCACTCTTTTAAATGTTTTTATAAATGTTTTATAAACCCGCGAGGGTGATAACATGTTAGTTTTTATTAAATAGGACACCATTTGTCCCGATTGTTTGTTTATTGATTTGGACCCGAATGATTGTATGACCCGATTGTATGACCCGATAAATGATTAAAGGACCCGATAGATGAAATTAAATGGATTATTAAAGTTAGGTTATGTCACTAAAAGTCCCATTAGCATGAATTGTGAACTACCGGGATTTGGTAGACGCTTATGCATATAATAGTACTATTTGGGGACGATCACCCCAGTTCGCGCCTTGACGGTTGATCCCCGTCGTGCCACATTGATTGGTAAGCGAATTTATGTATGAGAAGATTTCCATAGCGTGACCTTTGTGACGACACGCTACTTTAGATGGGCAAATTAAGTATCGGGTTAGCTACCCGTTGTTTGTTTTAGTAAGGTAACAATGGCATGCGGCTTATAATAATCCAACTAACAAAATACTACTAGACGCTCCGAATTACGATGTATTGCCTGACTAGCAATACAGGGTCATACTATTGATATTATGTTTGTGTTTTGGTTTTCATAACCATATTCATATAACGGTTTTTATTTTCATACAACGTCATAAGACGTATTGTATGATGTTTTTACGACATTGGCTCGTATAATGACTTTTAAGGCAAATGCCTATATTATGATTTTCGATAAGGATTTGTATAACAATGACTTCGGCTATTTTATGGCCTATTAAAATGATTTGTAAAAAAAAGATTTTCAGTAATAATTTTATACTGATATTATATTGATGGATTTTATTAAACTCTATGAATTCACTCGGCGTTATCGCTGACCTTTTCTTTTAACATGTTTTATCTCAGGTACTTGAAGGTAATCTCGGGAAGACAACAAGAATTCATGGCCCGCACCTAAATACTTATATCCATTCAAATGCTTTGTAAAACTTTGTATGAAATAATATGACTTGGGACCTATGTAACTTTGATATTTATGAATGGAAATGCTTTATTAATAAACGACGCGATTTCTATGCGTTGTCTATGATGTGAGTAATGTGTTATCCCGTAACACCAACTAGTCTTCCGCTGTATTGAGTTGTATAAATTTGGGGGTGTTACAGTTTGGTATCAGAGCTCTCGTTATAGAGAACGAAAGATTTTTAAAACCAAGGTTTTGAATAAAACATTTCAAAATCTTTAAACTATAAACATTTTTCCCAAAATGTCTAAAAATCTTTTGACTATAACGGTGCCGAAGAATTCCCGAGTTACCGACAAGGCCAGACTGAGAAGTGTTATTTTAATATATATATAACTTGGATTATATATATATATATATATATATATATATATATATATATATATATATATATATATATATATATATATATATATATATATATATATATATATATATATATATATATATATATATATATATATATATATATATATATATATGATGTAATTTTATTACATGATTATTTGATGATTATTTTGATATTTATACGAGGTATTTATACAGCGTAGATTGTCACCAGGAACCCTAAATCCCCTAGTAAATTAATCGAAGCTATTCTCGTAGGAATTCTAGCTATCCTAGATCTAAACCAAGTTGTGGATATTTATAATCCCAACAAAATGGTTGATATTCGTAGAAATGTTGATATTAATTTATTGTGATATTAAAGAAGAATTGGCGAGATGAAATCTGATATCGATGTCATGACGATCTTTTCTTATAGAGTGGAGTTTGACAAAACGTTACCACCTAGAAAGATGTCATCTGATTCGTTGTCACCCAATTCTTAAATTGAAATCGAAAGGGTAAATGTTGCACTTGAGGATGTCATTGGAACCATTACCCAAAAGCCTCATGCCACTAATACCTTTCTGAGAAGCCAAATTGAATGTATGAGTCATCTCATACTAGTGACTCATTTGATAATTGTTGTTGTAAAAGCTATAGGATTGGAAATTAAGTATTGATTCATATTGAGTTTTTATTGCCCTATTAAGGCCTAAGAATAAAGTTGAAGTATTGGGAAATGAGATAGGATATCGAATTGAGTATAAAATTGGTTGAAACTTGAATAAAGTAAAATTTAACTTGTATGGAATATGAGATTGTTAAGAGGAAATCGTTAAGTTCTGTGATTGAATTATAAGGTTTTAAATGATTGTTGATTCGTGTTAAGGGTTGTTCCTAGACCATTGTCCAATGACGAGGATGCCCAGTGTCCAATAAATAAATTGAATAAATCTTCTTCTGAATTGGGACCAATGGATCTTTCGGGACATGTGGAACACCTAATGACTCTTGTAGGTTAGTATTCATTGTGGTATCTTTTAAAAATCCCTAACTTAACTGAGATATCAGTTGGTAGGATGAGTTCTGAGAATTGTATGACATAGTGACACGTAATGTGTTACGGTACAATTTGACTTATTTGTGATTAATGAAAAGACTACCTTTGATTGCTAAATCCTACATGTATCGATGATATCTATCTTTTATTGCTTCATCCTAATGTTCGCATTAGTGATGCAACCATTGAGCAAGTACTCATCTCTGTTTGAGTTACGTTGTGGATAAATCTTTTTGAGCACCATCAAGGTCATGAACCTCATGATTATTTGGCTAAGCTCATTTCCTATCATATGGTAGTTAGTTCTTGGTGAACAACTTTTCATCACTCTTTTGCAGATCACTCATTGTTTTTATAAGATAAAACGGTATCCTTTGAGAAAATTTAATTTTCATCACTATAAGGATTATTTAAAGTGAGATTTATAAATGATCGTTATCGAAATGAAGTTGTTTATGAAACATCTTGGAAAACTTAATTGTTTCCATAACAAAGAGAATCTTTGTAAAGTTATTTTTTATTCTTATTTAAGAATTAAGCATGAAAATGTTTTTATTATAAACATGATGATAAAATTTTGACGAACTGAGTATTGCATCGTTAATCTTGAAATTGTATATAGTTGCGCGCCTACATACAATTTAAAATGGACCATGCAAGGCTGATTAGTAGTCACCATAAAACTAATGAATAAACACTACATTTTCTTTGAAGATTGTGCAAGATTAAATTTTATGAGATCTGCAAGAAGTGAAAAATAAGGACATAGTGTTAGAGACACCTACATATGTGCCTGTAGCATCTATTCTTCTGAGTTGAATTTACTCATCTGTGGAAATTGTCTTATTTGACAATTGACAATTCTTTCTTGTCCAATTCTCTCGTAGTAAGATTCTTAGGAAAAGTATTTGATTATCGAGTGTTGATACCCGACTGGATGTATCGACGTTCCTATCATTTCTTTTGATTTGATTTCATTTGAATGACATGGGTAACGATCCGAGGAGCTTTCGAATGAGTACTCATATTATGAAAACATGGGATATATTCATATTCATTAAATGTTTTCGTCTATATCTGATTTGAAATTCTCTCGCGTAGATTATGCGTTGACCTTACTCTTTTAAGGTTAGTTATGTCTCCAGATATCCTTGAATTGTGAAGGACTATGAGTTATTATTAGTCTTTTGAGAAGTTCACATCTTATCGACGGCAATAAAAGCTGGAAAGTTGGAAGTGCCAGTAGAATGGATTGATTGATTATGATATGACGACACTGTCTTAATTGATGGGAACTCGAATTGAATTCCCCTAAATGATAAGATGTTGATTATCAAAAGTGATCTAAATAATTCTTGATGAATGACCATATCCTGCATTTAGACTTGAAATTATAACGTGAATGGTTGTGAATTAGTCATAGATATTGTAATCTAGAAAGAACCTAATATGAATGTACTAAAAGATGTTTATGTTATCTGAAACTTTAGGAGGTATTTGATGGTAAATTACCTAGACTTTCGCCATTAAGGCAAGTTGAATTTGGTATTGATTATATTCCCGGTGCTGCACCTATGGCATATGCACTGTACGTCAGCACCATCTGAATTAAAGGAATTACCGTACAACTGAGAGAGTTGTCGGAGAAAGATTTTATGCTACCGAGCTCGTCATCATGAAGAGCTATGGTGTTATCATTCCTTATATTTATAGATTATTGTGAACTGAGTAAATTGACAGTCGAAAACGATATCCATAACTCGAAATGGAAGATTTGTTCGATCATTTACAAGGTTCTAACGTACGTTTTAAAGATTTGATCCACGGCATGGTTATCATCAACTTCGCATCTGCGAAAAAGATTATGTATTCCAATCACTACATCCGGTACTTGTAATGAACATTATGAGTTTCACGTGGTGACGTTTGGATTGACTAATACACATGTAGCATTCATAAATTGGGTAAATCACGTGTGTAGGTTGTAATTTGATAAATTCATGCTCGTGATCATTAAGGACCATTTATTTGTTTATAAGAATAAGAAGGAGTTAATAGTTAATTATAGATTGCCCTGAATTGGCCGAACAATTAAAACATGTACCTTGAATATTTAACATGAGATTTAAGACTTAATCTTTTACATTATTTGATCGTGTGATTAAAAGATAATGGAATATATAGACTCCTTAAAAATTAAGAGCCCTTTTAAGACTTTGGGTTTTACCTAAAAGAAAATGCAAATATGTTTTGACAAATATTTTAACAAAGCATTTTAAGGGATCATTCCCTTATAACCAAAACATTTAACTAAACTCTTGTTTAGGGGTAAATGCTTTTGCATACCTTAAGACAACTTAAGAAGAATTGAGGAAACCATTTAAACCATGATTTGAAATTTGAAACGACAATTTTTGCTTTTCAATTAAGAAAATTTTGACCAAAGTATAAACAAAGATTTTTCGAACGTTTACGAAACTTATTAAATATTTTCGATAAATCAACAAAAATCTTGTTAATTAAATTCAAATTTATTTTTGAACATTTTATATAATTGGTCGAACTAAGAAATTTAAAATTTTACGTTTACGTTTCATAAAAATTTAATAATTATTATTTAATTAATTGTAATAATTATCGACGCTTTAAACACCGGATTGAGAAAAACTGATAAAAATGATAGATGAGACGAAACTGAAACATAGAAGATATGAAGAAAGAATTTTGAATAAATACGGTTATGATATTCATTTCGTCAGGAAAGTGAATATAGATACTGACACATAATATAGAAAAGATAAAGAACCAATTAGGACATGTTCCTTAATAATGAAGGTGCAAAATAAATTGCCGAACGATATAAAAATAAACAATGTTTGTAAAAAGGATAATATAGATAAAAAAAAGGGTTCGCGGCTAATGTGAACCATTAGAATTGAGAAACCAATAGGGCTAAATGATTAAAAGGTCACTTGTGGTTGCCTAAATATGGAGATTGTGAGATATAGTTATGTTGGAATTTGTAAGTATAAGTATTCTATTTATGTCATTTCTGACTAGAAGTATCTTTGTCTGAAGAAGTTGTACTAATGGCAAATTATGAAGGCAGACATCGCCTCATACATTAGTAAACGTCTAGCTATTGCAAAGTTCATCATCTGAATTTGATTCGATTTGGGTCATCGTCGACAGACTGACCAAATCTGCTAATATCATTCCCGTTAATGATAAATGCAAAAGAGTTATGTAAACATAGTGTGCCTGTATCGAACATCTATATCAAGATCCTCGCTTCGCATCGAATTTCTAGAGATTTGCTCAGAAATCATTGAAAACGAACCTTGATGAGAGTACTATGTACCACCCCAATTGAAGGGACGAAGTAAAGTAACGATACAAAGTAATATAAGTGTTGCTTTATGTTTAATTGATTGACCTTTGGTAGTGAACCGTATAATCGTTTTCCTTTGGAGATATTATCATTGATAACTATCGTATTAGGATCGAGATCGAATCTTGTTAGGATCTATATTAGAGCATCTGTAAGCAAGAGTTGAGATGAAGACACCCCGACATACACCCACTGTGAGTTGGACATGTCTTTTAGGTTTAAGGTTTCCTATGATGGCGAACCTAACCTTAC
Source organism: Glebionis coronaria (assembly GCA_025667525.1). Taxonomy (NCBI): domain Eukaryota; kingdom Viridiplantae; phylum Streptophyta; class Magnoliopsida; order Asterales; family Asteraceae; genus Glebionis; species Glebionis coronaria. Next base: position 138,770,362 of record CM046879.1, on the reverse strand, counting down.
AAAATACCCGACCCGCGAAACCTGAAATGATTGTTGAAATTAGGATCTGATTTTTGACTGCCGGTAGTGGGAAAGAGGTTATGTGAATATGAAATGTAGATCTTGAAGTGCCAGATGGGTAGCGAAGTTATGCCAAAAATTTTAACCTTGGAGAAATGAATTAATGATCTGACAAATCATGGGATATAAGTCCCCGTTGTATGGGACCATTGAGATGATGTGAAAGATTGGTTTGAAAGGCATATAAGCTGGATCTACCCTAGGACTTCAAGAACTGCGTGAATTATGTTTCGTAAATCGAACTTGATGGAATATTTATGAAGTGAAAATCTGAATTCTTCTTAGTAAAGTTTAGATCGGCGAAAAGTTGCATTCATCAAAAACCCGTGAACATCATGGATAGAGAAAGTAAGTCAACAATAAGCCTGATCTTATTCCCGTAGTTATGTTTGATGAAACTCGCGTATTGTAATGGATTACACTTGTGAGAAAAGACCAAATGTGGAGGAAATACCCACATGGCTTTAACTCTATAAGAAGCGAGTAGTAAGATGATCTTTGAGGACAAAGATCCTGTTTAGGGGTAAATGCTGTGACAATCCGTCAATTTATGATTGATATTTTATTCTCAATATCTATTTGAAAATATTATTTTAATATTATATTATGAACTCACTTATTTTTGGGAAGAAATTTGGATTTACGTCTTGAAGTAGCATCGACTACGTCTAAAACCGGAGGATTCAACGTTACGTGCTTACGTTTACATACACCGTCCTTGGTGACAGTCCGACATTTCAGAAAATAAATTTATCCGTGAATATTATTTTGGAGTTTTAAATTTGTGTTGGTTCATAAACTCACAAATTTACGAGAAGAGATTAGGACATACGATTTTATTTTAACGTCCTTTACGACTAAACCAGAAACCTTAGGATTACGTATTTACGTTTTCGAACTCCGTTTTTGATGAGACAATTTTTATTAGATTCGTTTTATGCCGTTGATTCATAAATTATAAAAACGTTTTCCGTAAAACGACCCGAGGGCACGCAAATCGAGGAAACTAGAATCGAAGAGTACCCGTAAATAAATGGGGATGAGACAAGTGGGACATTTGTCCCGCCCCTACTCAAAACCGGCCCTTACTAGCAAACCAACACTCTTATGTGTCAAGCTTACAAAGTAAGCAAGACACTTGTTACTTGAAGCTTCATTTTGAAGCAACTTCACCCCGCTAAGTCACAAAACCACTAGCTAACACACATACCATCCATTTCTAACATGCAAACTACTAAAAATCCTCTCTTTCTCCCTTGCTTGTGCCGTCCACTATAGCCTTCAAAACACCCCATTCATACAAATTTTAACCACAAACATATGTTATAATTAACATATGTTAATCTCCATTCAAAAAGATGAAGATTGGTGCAAGTTTTAACATCCAAGGAGGAGTTTCTATGGATTATTAGGGCTGATTTCCACAAGGTGTTCATGAAGAATGGTGGTCTTGAAGATCATGGTTATCCACAAGTTTCTCCATCAAAATCCATGTCCAAATCATAACCTACATCAACTTGGTGGTATAAAGATTGTCCTCCTCATCCTCTTGTTATTTTTGATTATGTAATTTTGTATTTCTTTCACTTATGTATATGTATATGATGATGAATGATGATTAAAAATATTGTGTGGGGATTTGGTGTTGATAAACATGCTTAAAAAGATGGACAAACTACATGTAAAATGGGTAAATCTTGTTTAAATGGTAGGCTGTATAAAAACAGTAAAGAACCACATGTTAGACTGATAAAATGATGAAGTAGAATCAATTCACAGTAAGCTATAGGTCTTGTACACATGTGAGAGTTGTCCATGCAATGGAATCATTGTAATGAGTGAGATATGATCAAAACAAGTTTAAAGTACAAATCTGAGTTCACTGTTTTGGACGATTTTCAGAAAATACTTAGAGGATGATTCAACAGTAGCTATAGCAGAGTAAAATGGAGCACATATCATTTAGTTTATGTGATAAAAATTTGAGCTTCTATCTCCATATAGAACTCTAGATATGGCAGTTTTGGTGAATATGAAAATAAAAATCAGATTTTGAGAATTAATGTTTATTATTATTATATAAGCACTCAAAATTATATTGTATAAAATGTAAAATAAAAACCCACTAACTTATGGATTTTATTTATATAAATATGTAAAAGGTTAAATAAGTGTATAAATTATAAAAATGGTAGTGGAATAATACTTACAAGTAATAAAAACTATAAACTTGATTTTTACGACTTTTTCGGCTATTACCGTAAAATTAACGTTTTTGTTAAATAAAACTTAGATGGTTGGAACCGTCTAATGTAAACTTTTATAAACTCGTATACTGATATATAGACATATATAACAAGTAAAAACCGATAAAACCCGAACTATATAACATACGGACATTAACGGACTAAGTTAACATTATTGGACTAATAATACAACAAAATGGGCTAAAACACTTATAAACTTATTTATTGGGCTTAACCCATTTGGGCCCAACATGTAAAATGTACATACTGATAATAAAAGTATAATTGGACTAATGAATAGTATTGGGCTTGTAATAAGCCCATTGGGCTTCAAAATATAAACAAGATTGAACTAGTATAACTAGTCTTGAAAAATTCCCAACACATAACACTAAAATAAGTAAATGAGAATATATAAACCCACTTGATCATCATATATATAAAATCATCATATGTATACATAATTGTTATTTTTATAAAGTCATTGGACAAGAGTCTAAGACGAGTATTATTTGTCTAGGTTTACGTGATTGAAGCACGTACCGTACGTCCGAATTGCCGATAACCCGTCGTCCCACATCAACGTGAGTTCATAGCCTCGCACTCTTTTAAATGTTTTTATAAATGTTTTATAAACCCGCGAGGGAGATAACATGTTAGTTTTTATAAAATAGGACACCATTTATCCCGATTGTTTGTTTATTGATTTGGACCCGAATGATTGTATGACCCGATTGTATGACCCGATAAATGATTAAAGGACTCGATAGATGAAATTAAATGGATTATTAAAGTTAGGTTATGTCACTAAAAGTCCCATTAGCATGAATTTTGAACTACCGGGATTTGGTAGACGCTTATGCATATAATAGTACTATTTGGGGACGATCACCCCAGTTCGCGCCTTGACGGTTGATCCCCGTCGTGCCACATTGATTGGTAAGCGAATTTATGTATGAGAAGATTTCCATAGCGTGACCTTTGTGACGACATGCTACTTTAGATGGGCAAATTGAGTATCCGATTAGCTACCCGTTGTTTGTTTTAGTAAGGTAACAATGTCATGCGGCTTATAATAATCCAACTAACGAAATACTACTAGACGCTCCGAATTACGATGTATTACCTGACTAGCAATACAGGGTCATACTATTGATATTATGTTTGTGTTTTGGTTTTCATAACCATATTCATATAACGGTTTTTATTTTCATGCAACGTCATAAGACGTATTGTATGATGTTTTTACGACATTGGCTCGTATAATGACTTTTTAGGCAAATGCCTATATTATGATTTTCGATAAGGATTTGTATAACAATGACTTTGGCTATTTTATGGCCTATTAAAATGATTTGTACAAAATGATTTTCAGTAATAATTTTATACTGATATTATATTGATGGATTTTATTAAACTCTATGAATTCACTCGGCGTTATCGCTGACCTTTTCTTTTAACATGTTTTATCTCAGGTACTTGAAGGTAATTCTCGGGAAGACAACAAGAATTCATGGCCCGCACCTAAATACTTATTTCCATTCAAATGCTTTGTAAAACTTTGTATGAAATAATATGACTTGGGACCTATGTAACTTTGATATTTATGAATGGAAATGCTTTATTAATAAACGACGCGATTTTTATGCGTTGTCTATGATGTGAGTAATGTGCTATCCCGTAACACCAACTAGTCTTCCGCTGTATTGAGTTGTATAAATTTGGGGGTGTTACACAATCAATTAGTTGGTTATGGATTGAGTTACTTGCACTTTTAGAAGAATCATCTTCATTGATCTTTAACATCTTTGAAGGATGATACCAAGATGATTGGGAATGATACTAGTCCTTGAAGACTTAGTACTCATCATAGTCATTGATTGGGCATAGCACTTGTTCCTTCATGGATTGTTCTTTGTGGCCAAGGTATGCTTTCGTTCTTACACATTCCCTTTGATCATTCTTTTGATCATTACTTGACTATGTGCTTGTTCTCGGCATCCTTGCCTTGACATTTATTTGTAGTTTGTGTTTCTTTTCTTTTATCCTCTCAAACCTTCATTGCTTGGATACTTGACTCACTATGGTGATGTAGAGTGAGTTAGTAGAAGCTTAAAGTATCAAGCATGATTTACATGGTTTGCACCCATACGGTTAGTAGGCCCTTTGTGGGAGAGAAAGTGAATTAATACCTTGCTCATATTTTAGTTTAGACTAAGACTATTATTGAAAGTGATCTTAGTCTATACTTGAATAATTGCTTTGTGCTTATTCAATACCAAAGCCGTTTATCGTTTCGCCGGAAAGGCACGTCTTAAACCACTATATATGACACAAGCTCTTCGTTACAACTACTCGAAGATTGTCATTAATCCCTTGAGCATTGATCCTAGTCTTGATTCACTTCTCTTGACTTCTCTCCACTTAGTCGTTTTGCTACGAGTAGTCGTTTGTCCATTTCGGTTCTTTTCGATCTTGATTTAACTCGTAATCCTTCATTAAGGCATATTGCTTAGTGTTATGATGATCCAATGATATTCTAAAAGGCTGATGATTTAATTTTAAGTATTTTAGAAAAACTGGATTTTCAAAATTTGTCGTTTTTCAGAGATAAAAACCTGCCTCTGTTGGCGGTTCCTTATCTCTGCGGCTCAAACCCGCGGTTCCTTATCGATAAGGTACCGCGGGCAGTAACTTTTGTCAGAGCGCCAGTTTGAGTTTTTTATTCTTTTTCAAACCAAACTCTCTCTCTCCCAAAAAAACACACAGCCGCCGGGTTTTACCTTTTCCACCATTGTTGAAGCTTCCAAAACCTTCAATCACTCAAATTAATTGATTCCAAGTTGTGGGTTTCACTCATCCTTCATCTAACATCAATTAATTGTAAGTATTTTCTTTCAATTTCATCTATTTTGTTCTAGGGTTCATCCTTTCATAATTGGGGATTTTTAAAATTGAAATTGAATTAAAACCTTAATAGGAATGTGGGTTGACATGGTAATCTTACTATGATTCCTTAGGTTGATATTCATCAAGATTTCACTAAAACCCATTTGTAGAATAAATCCGAATTTAGGCTAAATGATTTTGGTTGAATGATGGATTTGAGATGAACCCATGAACAAGTAGGTAATGACATTGTTAATGCTTACCTAAAAACCTTGTTTTGAAAAACCAATGTTCTAATCCATTGTTGATCTAACATAGATCATGTGTTCTTGGTTAATGATGGAATAGACACATTGTGAACATGAAAATGATATGGATTCAATCCTATGTTTGTTGATATTTCGGTTTTTGCTAGGTTCAATTTTACTCTCGATATCCTCTCGAATTGATCTTGGTCTTAAGTGGAATGATTGTTCTTGGTTACTAAATAAAAGGGTTTGGTTTTCTAATCTAATAAAAAGTGGAAATGAAAATTTAAATCAAAGATAATTAATTTAATGATGAGTAATAAAACTTGAATTTAAACTTGAACTTAAATTAGAATTAAGCTTAAAAGAAAATTAGAATTAAATCAAGGAAACAGTAAAGAAATAGTAAAGAAACAGCAAAACTTTAAAATACCCAAAAGATAACTGATTCGGAAGTTACTGTTCATTCGGAAGTTAAGCTTCATTCGGAACTTTTGGATTCATCCGGAACTTACTGATTCGGAACACTCATCCGGAACTTACTGATTCGGAACACTCATCCGGAACTTACTGATTCGGAAGTTTTGGACTTCCGAATGAAACCCCTTGATTCGGAACTTACTGGTTCGGAAGTCTGAAAATTGGTTCGGAACTTTAGCTTCGTTCGGAAGTTTTGGCTTGATCCGGAACTTTTACCTTCGTTCGGAACTTCTTCTTGATTCGGAAGTTTAGCTTGGTTCGGAACTTTTTAATACTAAACTCATTCGGAACTTTTAACTGACTCGGAACTTTTGAAAACAAGACTCATTCGGAACTTACTGTTCATTCATTCGGAACTTCTGGAAAACCCAGATACAGTATCAGCACCGAAGAACAAGGAACACGGTTTTGACCCAAAAATCACCAAGTTTTTCACCAAAAACTAAAATAAATCAATCACAAAGCATCCACTAATCATAAACTACTAATCCCATCAACAAAAACACAAATCCCAACAACTTTTGAAGATCAAATCAAGAAAAATAAAAAACTTAAGAACTTGAAGATAAAGATGAAGATGAACAAGATTAAATGGAAAGATTAAACAAGACTTTGTATTGAATGATTAATGTTTTAACAAGATCAAACAAGAATTAAAATAACAAGATTTAGAAAACAAAGATTAAAATCACCAATCACCCTAGTGGTGATGGTGATGAAACGGAACAGAGAGAAAGAGTGGGGGAGAAGAAAAAACTAAAAACTAGTCTAAAATGTGTGAGGGGAGGGCTATTTATAGCCTTGTCTTTTGGTTGGTGAGTGGGATTTCTCCCGTTCTTCTTGTCCTTTCGTCTTTTCAGAAAAGTTCCCGTTTTTGATTCTGATTCGGGATTTGACGTCGATTAAATTCAACTCGTCTTTTAATTTCTTCGTTTAATAGACTTGAGTTTCTTCGACTTATATAAATCTTCCATCTTTGGTCCTTTTCTTCGATAAATCTTCGAATAGGCCCAGTGACTTCAAATCTTTTGCATCTCTTGGACAATAGACTTTATCTTGAGTCTTTTTCTTCAGTAAAACCCGTGCAATCCCATGTTTTCTTCAGTATTCATCCGGTTGGCTCTGAAAACACAATAAACACAAAAACCACGCATAATTCCAAACAAATGATATTAAATACGTGTTTTGGTCTCGTTTTAGCCCGAATTAAGTGGTAAAAGGATGGGTGTTTACACACCTATCAAATCCCCTACACTTAACCATTGCCATGCCCTCATGCAATGCTTAGTGATAAAGCAATTTTACACTTTTCTCATAATTAATCAACCTTGGCCTTATTTAAATTCTACTAAACAAAAATTAAAGAAATAAAATTTCAAAGGTAATAAAGGGATAGAAAACCATTCTCACTCGAAAATAGTTACATGGAAATAACTTGCAAAGAAATCAATGACTTACATTAGGGCTTTTGTGCTGCGAAGATTTATCACCCTCAAGTTTCACGTTCCCCAAACTAAGCTTAAAAACGAGATCATTGTTATTATAAGTTAGCAATTCAAACACTTACACACATGGCTTAATTAAATGCTTAAACTCCCTTATTCCTAGGTGTATCTCTTATATTTTATTTTTGTCTTAGAATGATCATGAAGATGCATTTTTTGGACTTATTTCGATAGTTTATTAGGGCTGAAAGCAAAGTAGGACGATTTGATCAATAGTTAGCTAAAGGACAAAATCTCTTAAAACTGCTTCTCGGGATATCAAAAAGTTCATATCTTGGCATAACTTGGTTCACGATTTGAGACCTTTCTCGGGCCGATATTTGGCATGTACTTCATACTTCATATCTTCGAGAGACGTTCTTGAGATAATGGTCTTCTCATCATAATAGAGTTTCTTCGCTTGGAGACTTTTGAGGGGTACTCCTACTTTGTTGACCACGACTTCATGATTATTTCTTCAATCTCTAATTGGGATTTTGAGATACAACGATCCGCCTCCTTTTCGGACTTGGATCTATTTATCCTCATACCTTGTTAGGGTCTTTTTGGATAGACTTCTCCATGATCTTTATGGGAGTTGATTGCTTTTCGTCGTGAGTCTTGATCCTTCATATTGATTTTAGGAATAATGCTTTTCACATCACTTTGGATCTTCAGCAATAAAATTGAATCCTCATGCCTTGTTAGGGCCTTTTCGGACTCGCCAATCTTCGCGCCCCGCTTCATAAGTTATGCCTTGGCTATGAACTCTTATCATTACCGAGCAACTTTTAAACAATCTTGGGCTAGAAGCTAAGTAACTTTTCAAATCGTACGACCTTACTTATTGCAGATAAATTATTAGCAAGTGATGGGAGAATAGGCAAATAATTACACCAAGTGAGCTTGCGCAAGAATACCGACTTATAATTGACTCTATCATTTCTCGTCCTCCACAATTTAAAATCTCAAGTAATGAGACTCGTGGACACTTAGCCTAATAAACCAATTAAGGTCTACATGGTTAAGGATACTAGCTAGAATAAACTTGGATAAGTCTATTCGGGTTGAGTCAAAATAAACGCAACGGGCCTAATATGTCAAAAACTTCTAAACTAGCTACACCTCTTTATTAATATTTTTGACTTTATTGCGGAATATATACATATGAAAGCAACGATAAAAATTTAAAAATTACAACTAAATGGCCAAAGTTAATAAAAAATTTGAAAAATGTTGAAAAATAGGATTTTCTGGTTAAATGAAGGCATTTTCATGGAAAAGTCCACTTAAAACTTCGATAGAAGTCCCCCCTACACTTAAGATAAACATTGTCCTCAATGTTTAAGCATGTGGGAAAAGTTTCCCCTACACTTATGACATTGTGCACGTTGGTTAACTCGAGTTAAGGATGGGACGACTAAAGTGATCAATTTCAAATGTGAGTATGAAGAAAATTGAATCACGATAGTTGAGAGATAGAACCGGATTTTGGATAACACGGGAGCACGGTTCTTCAAAAATTCCAAGAGTGCACTTATCCTTGTAATCACACCACACAAAGACAAACACGTATAGAAGTCCCCCCTACACTTAGGGGATTAAAACATAAAAGGATAGATACTCGGGCTGCCTCCCGAGGAGCACTTGTTTTTGATAACCGAGTCACGAGCCTGACTCGACCCAAAATTAGTTCATGGGGAACGTGGTGAGGGATGGAATCACCTCCTGAGAGGTGTCCTCACCAAAGTACAACTTCACTCGTTGGCCATTCACCTTAAAATTTGGTCCATCAGGTTGAGCAAGCTCGAGAGTACCATATGGAAAAATTTGGGCAATGGTGAATGGGCCGGACCAACGAGATTTGAGCTTGCCCAAAAAGATTTTCAACCGAGAGTTAAAAAGTAAGACTTTGTCTCCAACATGGAACTCTCAGTTTTTGATCTTGGAGTCGTGAATGAGCTTAGTTCTTTCCTTATAGATCAAAGAATTTTCATAAGCCTCATTACGAAGTTCATTCAGCTCATTGAGTTGCATCTTGCGTAGGTCACCGGCTTTGTTTATATCAAAATTAGCCCACTTCAAGGCCCAATAAGCCTTGTGCTCCAACTCAATGGGGAGGTGGCACGCTTTCCCGTACACAAGACGATAAGGCGTACAGCCGATCGGGGTCTTGTAAGCAGTACGGAAAGCCCACAAAGCATCATCAAGTTTATCAGCCCATGAGGCACGATGCTCTCCCACGGTTCTTTCAAGAATTCGCTTCAGCCCTCGGTTTGATATTTCAGCCTGGCCATTAGTTTGTGGGTGGTAGGCTGTGGAAAGACGATGATTTACACCGTACTTAGCCATGACTCGAGCAAATTGGTCATTGCAGAAATGAGTCCCACGATCACTAATAATGGCGCGAGGCACACCGAATCTAGCGAAAAGAGCTTTCAAAAAGTTACAAACCACCCTTGCGTCATTAGTAGGCAAAGCTTTGGCTTCAACCCACTTTGAAACGTAGTCAACGGCTACAAGGATGTATTTGTTTCCTTTAGAAGAAGGGAATGGCCCCATAAAGTCGATACCCCAAACATCAAAAATTTCACACTCTTGAATGAAATTCTGAGGCATCTCGTCTTTATGTGTGATTTTGCCTTGCTTTTGGCAAACATCACATCGTTTGACCATATCGTGAGCGTCACGGTATATGGAGGGCCAATAAAATCCCGAATCAAACACTTTTTTAGCGGTGTAGTTGGGACCAAAGTGACCACCGGTGGGTCCTTTGTGGCAAGCATTAAGGATTTCAGACGCTGCCGGTCCATCAACACATTGGCGAATAATCAGGTCGGCACATTGTTTGAATAGGTAAGGGTCGTCCCAAAAGTAAGTCTTTATGTCGGTGAAGAACTTCTTCTTTTGTTGGGACGTCAACCCTTCCTTGAGAATTCCACCCGCCAAGTAGTTTGCAAAGTCCGCAAACCACGGGGTTTCATTCGGCTTCGAGTTTATAGACATTAAGGTCTCCAAGGGAAAAGAATCATTGATTTCTTTGGTCGGATGATTCCCTTGGTATGGATCCTCAAGTCTGCTGAGATGGTCCGCGGCTAAGTTTTCTGCTCCTTTTTTATCGCGAATTTCGATTTTAAATTCCTGGAGCAGCAAAACCCAGCGAAGAAGTCTTGGTTTGGAATCTTGCTTTGTCAACAAGTACTTTAGCGCGGAATGATCGGTGTACACAATGGTGGTGGAAAGGACAAGATAGGGGCGGAATTTTTCAAAAGCAAAGACAACAGCTAAAAGCTCTTTCTCGGTTGTCGTATAATGCAATTGTGCCCCAGTCATTGTCTTGCTAGCGTAATGGATCGGTTGGAAGTGTTTGTTCACTCTTTGTCCAAGAACCGCTCCAATAGCAAAATCGCTAGCATCGCACATCAACTCAAAAGGCAGCTCCCAATTAGGGGTAACCAAGACAGGTGCCTTAGTGAGCTTATCCTTAAGCGAGTTGAAGGCTTCAAGACACTCTTTGGAGAAGATAAAGGGTGTATCTTTTTCCAAGAGGTGGGTCATCGGGCGAGCGATTTGAGAAAAATCTTTGATGAATCGACGGTAAAAGCCCGCATGACCCAGGAAACTTCTCACACCCTTCACAGTTGAAGGTGGAGGCAACTTTGCGATAACATCGACTTTAGCACGGTCAACTTCAAGACCGGCTTTCGAGATCTTATGTCCAAGCACGACGCCTTCTTTTACCATAAAATGGCATTTTTCCCAATTCAGAACTAGCCGAGTGTCTTCGCACCGCTTGAGCATACGTTCCAAATTGGCAAGGCAAGAAGAGAACGCATCCCCGAAGACCGAGAAATCATCCATGAAGACTTCCATGGTTTGTTCGACCATGTCATGGAAAATAGCTAACATGCACCTTTGGAAAGTCCCGGGCGCATTACATAAGCCAAAAGGCATTCTTTTGTAAGCGAAAGTGCCATAGGGACAAGTGAATGTAGTCTTCTCTTGATCTTGGGGATCGATGGGTATTTGAAAATAACCCGAGAAACCATCAAGAAAGCAGTAATATTCATTACCGGCTAAACGTTCAAGCATTTGGTCCATAAAAGGTAGAGGGAAATGATCCTTTCTCGTGGCATCATTGAGTTTGCGGTAGTCTATACAAACTCTCCACCCAGTAACGAGACGAGTGGGAATCAACTTGTTGTGTTCATTGGGAACAACGGTTATTCCGCCCTTCTTGGGCACACAATGGATTGGACTAACCCACGGTGAATCCGAAATAGGGTAAATCATACCCGCATCAAGAAGTTTGATAACCTCTGTTTTGATGACTTCATGGATTTTTGGATTCACCCTTCGTTGGCTTTGAATAGTGGGCTTATAGTCGTCCTCCATGAGAATTTTGTGCGTGCAGAAGTGAGGATCAATTCCACGAATATCCGAAATCTTCCAAGCAATAGCCTTCTTATGAGCTTTCAGCACGGCAACGAGGCGAGTCTTCTCTTCATCTTTCAGATCCGTTGCAATAATGACGGGCGACTTCTTGTTGTCGTCAAGGAACACGTACTCGAGATGTGGCGGCAACTCCTTAAGTTCCAAATCCGGAGGATTTTCGACGGGAGGCGTTTTCAAAGTCGGAGTATCGATAGCAATGACCGTGGGAGATGGAGGCGAAGGTTTGTCTTCAGTGAGAAGATTGTCAAAGAAATTCATGTCTTCATCCCCCTCGGTGGGAGAATCATTAGTAGCTAAATTCACATCTCCCATGGTATCTTCAAGATTGTTCCAGAATAAATCACTATCTCCAAATAGAGACAACGATGAATCAATGGAGGACACGGTCTCAACATTGGGAAGAGAAGTAGGCAAACTTTTGCAAGCATCATTAAAGTGTTCTTCACAAGTCTCATCAAGAACGTCAATACAATTAACGCTCTCATATGAATAAGGCTGTTTAGACAACTTTCCCATGTTGAAGACTACTTTATCGTCACCCACTCTCATGATAAGCTCACCGGCTTCAACATCAATGAGAGTGCGACCGGTCCTAAGGAATGGACGACCAACAATCAGTGGCACACGGGGGTCCATCTCGTAGTCGACGACAACAAAATCAGCAGGGAAGGTGAATTTGTCGACTCCTACAATGACGTCTTCGGCTATCCCCACTGGATAAGCAACCGTACGGTTGGCCAATTCCAAAGTCATTTTAGTGGGGACTAGCTCTGGGAGAGATAATTGCTTCCAAACACTTAGAGGCATGAGATTAATACTGGCACCTAGATCGGCTAGGGCCATGCAATTCTCTACTCCCGGGAAATTGCAAGGGATAAGAAAACGACCCGGATCACCAAGCTTGGTTGGCAATTTCCTTAAGAGCACTGCAGAGCAGTTCTCATTAAGTTGGGTGTTGGCAATATCGAGGAGCTTTTCCTTGTCGCTCAGAAGATCTTTAAACATTTTTGCATACTTGGGCATGTGAGCGAGAGCCTCAGCGAAGGAGATATTGAAATTTAGTTGTTTGAACATTTTAAGGAAATTCGAAACCTGAATATCATCCTTGCTCTTTTGCTTCTCTTTCCTCAACCTTGAAGGATAAGGTATATTGGAAGAAGAGGAAGGCTTTAGGGGAATAGGATCACTCACAACCACGGGTGGAGGAGGGTTAGAATGAAGAGGTGGAGAAATTGGGGAAGGAGAAGGATGAGGAATGGGAGCAGGTGACTCGTTCTCCTTAGTCACAACCACCGGTGGAGGTATAGGAAGCTCAGGTTCCTTGGTACCTTTACCACTGCGAGTAGTGATTGCTTTCATCTCCCCTCTTGGGTTCGCAACGGTGTTACTCGGAAGAGTACCCGAAGAAGAGGGTTGACTACTTTGGAAGAAACTAGCCATCATGTTCCTCAGATCATTAGTCTGGCTATCCAACGTGTTTCTCATGTCAGCTCTCAAATCGTTTCCTTGCTTGACAAAGTGTAACACCCCACTTGGATAAGTGGACCGTTACGTGTATATATGGCGTGTCATCAAAGCATAAGGTAAATGTTCTAAAACATTAAATGACCATAACGGAAATACCGGAATCAAACATCGGTATTCCAACTAAGCTCAAAACATGAAAAACAAAAATACTGAAAGAAAGGACTAAACAATGTCCAATAAGCAGAATAATGTAAGTGCATAAAATAAGAAGTCTGGACAGCTTCCATCCCAAATGCACGTGCTCTCAAAAACCTAAGAGCGTCCCGGTGTACCTGCCGTTAGAACATGAAAGGAACTACGGCTGAGCATAACGCTCAGTGAACGGATATAAAGCATGATAAGAATATACTGAATGAAACAGGCGATAGAATACAGAAGCTGTAAGACTGATATGTAACATGTGGTAGAACTCTGCATAAAATCTGAGCAATCTGATTCATATATACTGATACTGAAATATAACTATTAATTCTGAAAACATGCATTTACTGTATTTTATTTGCCAGAGCTTATATAGGTCACGTGCTGTAACAACCGTGCATGAATAACTGGAGGGGTGACCTCGTCATGCTGTAGAGGGGTGACCTCTAAATAACTGTGCTGGGTGGAGGGATCAGCTCCAATGTGAAGGATGTAGAGCACACACCACATTCACCCTGATAAACATGAAACACTTGAAAGCCTAGGATGCATCCATACGCCCCACTAAAACATACATATAAAAATGGCCAACTGAACATGAGTGGGACGATGCAGGATATCACTCTCCTGCATGTGAGTCACGACACCGGTGCCTCTAGTGCCGTGGTTACGGTACCTCCGTAACTAGTACATAAACTGGTCGTGCTTGTATATAATGCTCAGGCAATTTATTTCGTTATTAACATGATCACTGATAAACTTAAACATATACTGGGGAAAAACATTTGGCTGAAGATGGGAAATCCTAATCATGCATAGAAAGGAAAGTCCTTACTGAAAGGACGGAAAATCCGTACCTCGTGTCCAGAAATGAAATAAGACAGAAAGCTGAAAGATCGACTCTGACTTCACGGATACTACATAAATACGAACGGAAAAATAAGTCGTCTAAATACCGTTTGCTGTTACTGATTCTTATATGTTCTAATTTTAATTTAATTTATTTCTGTATTACTATTTATGTATAATCTGGTTAATCTGATAGTCCGGTGTATTTCTGATAATCTGACTGATCTTTAAAAGTTTACTGATTAATATATACTTATTGATGGTTACTATGTATTATACCGTGTTCCAACAATCCCGATATTACTATAAATAGCAACCTGTTGTAAATGGAAAGTTTCCTAAAATATAAAGATTTCCAAATTTAGTTTCTTGAAATAAATTATTAATTTAATCATCAATTAAATCCGACTTTTAATAGTGGAAGGAAAATGTTAAGAATCGATTTAATTTTACTAATTACATAACAAATAGTTTTTATAGTACAAAAACTTATTTATAACATGCTTTAACCAAGATAATTCCCACTGTTTTTGAAACAAAGTTCCCACTGCTTGCAATTTGCCACTGTTAGTGCAGTGGTTACCACTGCTTATGCAGTGGTTCCCACTGCTAGTTCAAGTTCCCCCTGTCTTCATTAATGGCAGACCCAAACACACCCTTAAGACCTGCTAATCCCAAACACCCCCTGTTGCTGCGTTTTAACCCCAAACGTACCCTGTTGATGAACCGAAAACCCCCCTGATGGTTGTGGTTCGCGGCTGGAAATAAAACAAAACCACCGAGACATTACCATGTCTCGGTTTTGATGCAACCACACATACACGAAACCCCATGTTTATTGTATCATGATTAACTATTTAAAAACCCATTTATTTGGATTAACAAACCTATTAATTCGTGATAATCAATGGAAAATAAAGGAAAAATGTACCTACACGAATTTAGTTAGCGAGAGGTGATTATACTCGACTTTCTTGAATAAAACAAAGCTCGAATCCCTTTTTTTTTTTTTTTGTGATTCGTGGCAGGGAAGAGGAGGCACAAGAAGTGGCGGCTGATTGTTTTCTAATTAGGGTTTTGTTTGAGTAGTGTATGTGTCGGCATAAAAGAAAAGAAAACCCCCGTCTGTTTTATTTCTTCACACGGGCTTGGCCCAACTCTTTTCACGAGTTGCGGCGCAAGAACCATAAGTTGCGGCGCAACTGAAGGGGCTACAGTTCATGGTGCTGCGGATCACTAGTTGCGGCGCAAGACGATGAGCTGCGGCGCAATTGATGCTACGTGTACGTTTTAAGGAACAATATCCCGCGTAAAATAATAATAAACCGCGTATTTATAAATTCTCGATTTAAAATACGGGTTTTACAATTCTTCCCCTCTAAAGAAATAATTCGTCCCCGAATTAAAATGCGGCGTACTGGGTTTTACAATTCTTCCCCTCTAAAAGGAGAAATTCGTCCTCGAATTAAAAATGATAAGCTGACGAAGTTATAAGAACTGAAAGAACACGTAGACTGAAAAGACAATTAAGCTGAAGGATGAATTGTCTTCTAATTAAGACATAATGCTGCTGATAGGTATAAACCTGACATGACTGGAATTATCATATAACGTGACATGGCTGAAGAGAACGTAACTAAATTTATTGAAGAAAACAATGAGAGGTCCGGATGGACTCCTCCGTTTCGAGTGGCCTCCCGCTCGAAACGATCCCTTCAAATGTCTAATATAATAAATAAAGTCTTGGTCCTGTTGACCCTGTCCTGATGATGCTGACTGGTTTCTGGTTCCATACTTAAGATGGATTTGCTAAATCTGATAGACTGAATAACTATAGCATGTATGATACATGAAACGATACGTGTAAAATATTCTGAAAAGGTAATATTTATATCTCTGAGCAAGCTGCTGAGAATATATATATAGGGACGAACTACGTGAACAATTGTGAACATGCTAAGTGAGCAATTGTGAACGTGGTTCATAATTATATGAGGAGCGCTGGTATGGAATTAGAATATGATACGCGAATCATACTGTGAACGTGATACTAGAATATATCATGAACGTATGCTGCCTGAGGAATGAATGCCAAACGATACGGCCTGAGATGTGAAACGTCTGCCTGGTCATGGAATAGTGGTGCTAAACTTGAGTCTGTTCTCTCAAGCTTTCTGTAACCGTATTCGGTAATAACTGAGAAACGTGCATCGTGAAATGGCACACGAACTTGAACGTGAACAACGTTATGAACGCTAATGTGAGCTTAAATCAGGAGGTAGCATAAAAGATGAACTGAAATAGCATCATACTGCGAATGAGACGTAAACGTGAAAGTGGAAATAAACATGAACTTAAAGTGGACGTAAACATACACTTGATCGTGAGCATGTATTCTGTTTGATATAATGGTCGATGGAATGCCTTGAATCCGTACGGTTTATTGCTGAATTTGAAAATTTTCTGCAGATCTGCTACTACGTGCTCCTTTCGGATGAAAGGAACGCGCAGGCTGATTACATGGTTGATGATAACTTAGATAGCATCACAACTTCTCTGAGTCTGTGGTAAACTGATTACAATTTTTCATGAAATTTCGTCTCATTTCTGTTTCAGACTCCAAGGGTTGCAGTAACTCACTAACATGACGGTGTTCTATCTTGAACCTGCAGTAGGTCAGGCATCTAGATATGAACATAGCTGCATTAACATGTGATGCGGATTCTAACAGTGTTTTGTCTGGGATTATGGAACATTCTGGCGGAAATCTTGTTGAATAGTCATAAAAGAATTTCTAGTGATGACTGTCGGCGATTTCTGCGATAGTAGTCAATTGGGTACTAGAAATTTTTATACTACGCTCACAGGCGTCAGTCGGGACCATCAGGTGATGGCCTTCACCTTCGCAGGATTGTCTGGAATTCCTTTCTGTTGAAATAGGGTGGTTCAGATATGCCACCTTGTTCATCTGAACCATACATCTAGAAAGCTTGCGTATATAATTTTCTCCTATCGGAGAATCTGCGGGGTCGTGAAAAGATGATTCCCATGTCCTTCTCTAGAATTTAGGAGATCAAAATCTTGTCAACGAATGTACTGCCAAATTTGTCTGAGAATTCAAGGAAAATTTATTCATACATTTTCATACTATAGTTGGAGCATTAGGGAGCTCAGAAGTAAAATTCAAAAAATTTTTAGAGTGGCTATAATATGTGCAACAACGGTCTGAAGATCATCATGTTCTTCCCTCATCACTGATGGTAGCATGATCTTGAATTTTTCTGGAAGAATGTTTAAGACACCTCGTAGTAGGTCAATTAAACTTTCTATTCGTGGAATGAATATCGATTAGGAATGGTGATCTGATAAATTTTTCGATGGGGCGCTAGGGCGAATAAAGCCTAATTTTGATAACTCTTGCAGCAATTGCTGCAACTCTTTTAATCGTAGCTAGAGCCCTGTAATAAAGAGTTTTGAAAACAGATTCTATTCTTGAGGCAAGCTCGACGTTAAATTATGTCTCGTGGGTAGGCAGGAATTTCTGGAACACCTTCTGGAATGACATCTGGAAATTTTAGGAAAATCTGCTGGTCATGGATTCGAGGAATTTCAGAAATGAATTTATAACTGATAGTCAAAAGTCTTCGTAACTATGTATTGGTAAGTCACGCGCTCGTAAGGAAGAAACAGCTTGTACTGATTTTTCTGGCAAAATATATAATGAATATATTTGGGATTAATAAGACGGATCTCGTCGTTAACTGAAGGGAAAACTTTAATAAATATGGTGGTACTGTTGAGTCCTTTCTGGGTGAGAGGCAGATAACTACCTGGTTTGAGATAAAGCTGACATAGGGATACATGAAGTGGACATGGAGACTTTTCACTGAATGGGTTCGTCTGTAACCTCACAGAGTGAATACTGCGTGTTTTACCTGAGTAATAATCTAGTGGTGGTAACTGAATTTTAATGGTCTGATTTTATGCGTGGCATAACAGAATGAGTATACCCCTTTCTGAAAGATACCCTGAATTACTGAGGGTCTTGCTTGGAACATACTGGAATTAGGAGCTCTGACTCGTACTCTGAGAAGATATTCGTATGACGTGTATCATGACGGGTGCCCTGATATGTGTCTTCCGAAATGGTACCTGAGAACTATGTCTTGACTGATGTCTTGGCACGCGTTTTAATGGGTGAGTCTGAATAAGATTAAGAATTTATGGTAACTGCTAGGGTCGGCGGACCGGTTAGACCACTGACCTCTTGTATTGTTGGTCATGTCCGTTCCGGAGTTCCGATGGTTACTGACTGATTAATTATAAGCACGATGATTGTCACCACTGCTTTGTCTGTCAATTTATGACGGTCATTATCATGACCGTGATTCATGTGACTATTCTGCTGAGTGGCCGGCTGGGTTCCGGTTCCCACTCTTCTGAATGAAAGTTGGCTGGGTGAAGTGTGACATCTAACTGAGAAGGTAACAGCATAAAATCGAATGGTAGCGTCTGATGGTTGAATTTATTCTTGTCAGAAATTTCAAGTTTATAGTTTTCGTCCTCGTTCCGCGGCGTCAGCATCTTGAGAAATCTCCAAGGTTCAGCAGCGTCAGCATCAGTGTGGTCTTCAGAGTATTAGCAGCGTCAGCATCTGGTAAAATCTTCAACTCACGAGCAGCATCAGCACCTGGTAGAATATCGACAAGTGGGAACGTCCGCGATGTTTAAGGATCGATTAGTAATATCTATGGAGTAGGATACCTGGAGTACACCTGGGCTACTGTACATGAAGTACACAATGAATACTGCACATGGAGCATATATGAGACACTGTACCTGGAGTATACGTGAAATATTATACATGGAGTATAACTGAGACACTGTACATGGGGTACATATGGAATACTGTACATGGGGCTGGTGGAAATTTTATGGGATGACCGATACTGGTGTCGATTTTCTGACATTCTCAACGGAAAATAATTTGATTTAACGGGTTAGCAACTGAACTGAAACAGTTACTATGATGGCTGAAAATTTCTGCATGGACTTAATGCTGGTTGTATAGAGGCTGAAAGTACGATTAAACAGAGTTTCATCAATGTTCAGTATGAAAACAGAAGACATGATTGATAAAGACCAGAACATGATTTATCACGAAATAGGATTTTACTGTAATCCTTCTATATTTTAGCCTGAAGGCATCATCACTTTGCTGAAAACATAATCCTCGTAAGGAGACATGAAACTGAATCATCATGTAGATGACATCAACGTGAGGGTATAAAATTTGACTGTTATAAGGAACACAAAAGTTAAATCAACTGAGGTGTAATATTAACTGATGTGGACGGCTAAGGTTCAATCCACGTACTTCAAGGAAGGAAACATGAGACTAAGTATGGGCTATTCTGGTTCGATCCATACTGGTCAAACTTTTCTGAGAACTGTCATGTATAGAAATTTATAATCTCGGACTAAATATGGATGGCTGTAGCTCAATCCATACTTGTCAAAATTTATGAACTGTCCCGATATGACCAAGGTGAACAACTGTGGATCGGTTCATAAAACATCATTTGACTGAAAAGCATGAAATTTGACTTGAGAAATGAGGAACGATTTTGGCTGGTTCACTAAGTAATATCTGACTGAAAACATGAATCTGACATGAGTAAGGGTAAACGCCTATGGTCGGTTTACCAATACAAAATCTGAACGGCAAGGGTGAACGCCTATGGTCAGTTCACCAAAACGAAAGCTCGCTAAAAGCACATGCGACTAAATATGGCCAGTTCTGTACCAACCTTTTACTTAGTCAAAACGTTAAGAAGACTGACTGATAAACGAAGAAAACTGACTGAATAATCCATGAGAAACATGAAAGATAACAACGCCAAAATCTGGGAAGTTCCTGGTGACTACCCACTAGTCACAGGTCAAGTTTTAGAGCCTACAGGTCGAACCAGGCTCTGATACCATAATTGTAACACCCCACTTGGATAAGTGGACCGTTACGTGTATATATGGCGTGTCATCAAAGCATAAGGTAAATGTTCTAAAACATTAAATGACCATAACGGAAATACCGGAATCAAACATCGGTATTCCAACTAAGCTCAAAACATGAAAAACAAAAATACTGAAAGAAAGGACTAAACAATGTCCAATAAGCAGAATAATGTAAGTGCATAAAATAAGAAGTCTGGACAGCTTCCATCCCAAATGCACGTGCTCTCAAAAACCTAAGAGCGTCCCGGTGTACCTGCCGTTAGAACATGAAAGGAACTACGGCTGAGCATAACGCTCAGTGAACGGATATAAAGCATGATAAGAATATACTGAATGAAACAGGCGATAGAATACAGAAGCTGTAAGACTGATATGTAACATGTGGTAGAACTCTGCATAAAATCTGAGCAATCTGATTCATATATACTGATACTGAAATATAACTATTAATTCTGAAAACATGCATTTACTGTATTTTATTTGCCAGAGCTTATATAGGTCACGTGCTGTAACAACCGTGCATGAATAACTGGAGGGGTGACCTCGTCATGCTGTAGAGGGGTGACCTCTAAATAACTGTGCTGGGTGGAGGGATCAGCTCCAATGTGAAGGATGTAGAGCACACACCACATTCACCCTGATAAACATGAAACACTTGAAAGCCTAGGATGCATCCATACGCCCCACTAAAACATACATATAAAAATGGCCAACTGAACATGAGTGGGACGATGCAGGATATCACTCTCCTGCATGTGAGTCACGACACCGGTGCCTCTAGTGCCGTGGTTACGGTACCTCCGTAACTAGTACATAAACTGGTCGTGCTTGTATATAATGCTCAGGCAATTTATTTCGTTATTAACATGATCACTGATAAACTTAAACATATACTGGGGAAAAACATTTGGCTGAAGATGGGAAATCCTAATCATGCATAGAAAGGAAAGTCCTTACTGAAAGGACGGAAAATCCGTACCTCGTGTCCAGAAATGAAATAAGACAGAAAGCTGAAAGATCGACTCTGACTTCACGGATACTACATAAATACGAACGGAAAAATAAGTCGTCTAAATACCGTTTGCTGTTACTGATTCTTATATGTTCTAATTTTAATTTAATTTATTTCTGTATTACTATTTATGTATAATCTGGTTAATCTGATAGTCCGGTGTATTTCTGATAATCTGACTGATCTTTAAAAGTTTACTGATTAATATATACTTATTGATGGTTACTATGTATTATACCGTGTTCCAACAATCCCGATATTACTATAAATAGCAACCTGTTGTAAATGGAAAGTTTCCTAAAATATAAAGATTTCCAAATTTAGTTTCTTGAAATAAATTATTAATTTAATCATCAATTAAATCCGACTTTTAATAGTGGAAGGAAAATGTTAAGAATCGATTTAATTTTACTAATTACATAACAAATAGTTTTTATAGTACAAAAACTTATTTATAACATGCTTTAACCAAGATAATTCCCACTGTTTTTGAAACAAAGTTCCCACTGCTTGCAATTTGCCACTGTTAGTGCAGTGGTTACCACTGCTTATGCAGTGGTTCCCACTGCTAGTTCAAGTTCCCCCTGTCTTCATTAATGGCAGACCCAAACACACCCTTAAGACCTGCTAATCCCAAACACCCCCTGTTGCTGCGTTTTAACCCCAAACGTACCCTGTTGATGAACCGAAAACCCCCCTGATGGTTGTGGTTCGCGGCTGGAAATAAAACAAAACCACCGAGACATTACCATGTCTCGGTTTTGATGCAACCACACATACACGAAACCCCATGTTTATTGTATCATGATTAACTATTTAAAAACCCATTTATTTGGATTAACAAACCTATTAATTCGTGATAATCAATGGAAAATAAAGGAAAAATGTACCTACACGAATTTAGTTAGCGAGAGGTGATTATACTCGACTTTCTTGAATAAAACAAAGCTCGAATCCCTTTTTTTTTTTTTTTGTGATTCGTGGCAGGGAAGAGGAGGCACAAGAAGTGGCGGCTGATTGTTTTCTAATTAGGGTTTTGTTTGAGTAGTGTATGTGTCGGCATAAAAGAAAAGAAAACCCCCGTCTGTTTTATTTCTTCACACGGGCTTGGCCCAACTCTTTTCACGAGTTGCGGCGCAAGAACCATAAGTTGCGGCGCAACTGAAGGGGCTACAGTTCATGGTGCTGCGGATCACTAGTTGCGGCGCAAGACGATGAGCTGCGGCGCAATTGATGCTACGTGTACGTTTTAAGGAACAATATCCCGCGTAAAATAATAATAAACCGCGTATTTATAAATTCTCGATTTAAAATACGGGTTTTACACCAAGTCTGCCTTCAAATTGCGCACTTCCTCTTGGAGATTTCCCACAATCACATCATTGGTCCTCATATAGGTTGCAACCTCTTGGTGTAATGCAGTGTTGGTTTGGTTAGGAGGAGCATTGTATGCAGGTGGTTGGTAAGCAGGTTGTTGGTAGACTTGATTGTTACGTTGAGGTGGTTGTTGCTGCTTGTGAGGTGGGATGTATGGTTGTCGAGGTTGTTGTTGTTGTTGAGGAGGGCGGTTAAGGTTTTGTTGTTGGTTTGGGTTGGTAGGAGGAAAGCCAGGTGGTGAAAGATAGTTGTTTGATCGATAGCTAAGCAAATTACGGTCACCTTGAGTTCTAGCTTGATAAGCAGGTTGAGGATAGGTGCCATATGCCGCATTCACATTCTCAGCAGGGTAATCTTGGGTGGCGGTACAAGTTGTGTAAGAGTGAGGACCACCGCATATCTCACAAGGTTGGCTGACAGCGTTCACTTGTGCGTTTTTGGCGTTGTTGCTATTGTTGTTGCTGACGGTGTGGGTGACAAGCGATTCAAGAAGCGTAGTGATTTTGTCTAATCGCTTGTCGCTGTCATTAGTGCTAGCACTAGCGACATTGGTCCTAACACTCTTGGTTTGCACACGAGATTTGTTCTCAATGATATCCCAAGCAGCATTGGAAGTCTTAGCCAATAGATTACCCCCCGAGGCACTGTTCAGTGAATCTTGGTCACTCATGCTTAAACCATTGTAAAAAGTATTGATTTGATGTACTTTGGTAAAACCATGTTGTGGGCATTTTCTTAAAAGATCTTTAAAGCGATCCCAAGATTCACTGAATGACTCATCGTACTTTTGTTCAAAATTTATGATCTCATTCCGCAAAGCGGTGGTACGAGAGGGTGGAAAAAAGTAGTTGGTAAACTTTGTTTCCAAATCCGTCCACGAGAGAATACTCTGTGGCGGTTCCTTAGCAAGCCAATGCCGGGCTTGTCCCTCTAAAGAAAAGGGAAAAAGTTGTAACCTTATAACCTCTTGTGGAACTCCATTGAACTTAACCGTGTTGGTGAGTTGTAGAAATCTCTTGATGTGGTCGTGTGGATCATCAATGGTTCGTCCCAAGAATGGTTGAGCGGAGACCATCTGGATAAAGCCTGATTTTAGCTCGAAATTGTTGGCGGCAATTGGTGGTATAACAATTGGATCCGTGTTGCCATCGACATGAGCTTGCAGCAATTCAATCATCGGGCGATTATCCGGAAGGGGCTCATTGTTGTAGTTATTGTTCATGTTGTAGTTGTTATTATTGTTTGGAGGTGGTACACCGGCCATGTCTAAGTGATCGAGAGGCTCGGGCTCTTGATATGACGTGGATCGAGTGCGCATACACCTGCAAAAGAACGAACAAAGAAAAGCAAAGCACAAATATTTTTGGTTTTTATGTTTTTTAATTTTTTTGTATTTTTGAAAATTTTATATTTTTTAGTTGTTTTTGAAGATTTTCTTGAAAAAGTAACGTTCACGGGGAACGCATCCCAAAATCCAAGTTCTCACAAAAAACTTTTGATCTTAACGAGAAGAGCCGGCAGCGGCGCCATTTGATATTTCGGTTTTTGCTAGGTTCAATTTTACTCTCGATATCCTCTCGAATTGATCTTGGTCTTAAGTGGAATGATTGTTCTTGGTTACTAAATAAAAGGGTTTGGTTTTCTAATCTAATAAAAAGTGGAAATGAAAATTTAAATCAAAGATAATTAATTTAATGATGAGTAATAAAACTTGAATTTAAACTTGAACTTAAATTAGAATTAAGCTTAAAAGAAAATTAGAATTAAATCAAGGAAACAGTAAAGAAATAGTAAAGAAACAGCAAAACTTTAAAATACCCAAAAGATAATTGATTCGGAAGTTACTGTTCATTCGGAAGTTAAGCTTCATTCGGAACTTTTGGATACATCCGGAACTTATCCTTCATCCGGAACTTACTGATTCGGAACACTCATCCGGAACTTACTGATTCGGAACACTCATCCGGAACTTACTGATTCGGAAGTTTTGGACTTCCGAATGAAACCCCTTGATTCGGAACTTACTGGTTCGGAAGTCTGAAAATTGGTTCGGAACTTTAGCTTCGTTCGGAAGTTTTGGCTTGATCCGGAACTTTTACCTTCGTTCGGAACTTCTTCTTGATTCGGAAGTTTAGCTTGGTTCGGAACTTTTTAATACTAAACTCATTCGGAACTTTTAACTGACTCGGAACTTTTGAAAACAAGACTCATTCGGAACTTACTGTTCATTCATTCGGAACTTCTGGAAAACCCAGATACAGTATCAGCACCGAAGAACAAGGAACACGGTTTTGACCCAAAAATCACCAAGTTTTTCACCAAAAACTAAAATAAATCAATCACAAAGCATCCACTAATCATAAACTACTAATCCCATCAACAAAAACACAAATCCCAACAACTTTTGAAGATCAAATCAAGAAAAATAAAAAACTTAAGAACTTGAAGATAAAGATGAAGATGAACAAGATTAAATAGAAAGATTAAACAAGACTTTGTATTGAATGATTAATGTTTTAACAAGATCAAACAAGAATTAAAATAACAAGATTTAGAAAACAAAGATTAAAATCACCAATCACCCTAGTGGTGATGGTGATGAAACGGAACAGAGAGAAAGAGTGGGGGAGAAGAAAAAACTAAAAACTAGTCTAAAATGTGTGAGGGGAGGGCTATTTATAGCCTTGTCTTTTGGTTGGTGAGTGGGCTTTCTCCCGTTCTTCTTGTCCTTTCGTCTTTTCAGAAAAGTTCCCGTTTTTGATTCTGATTCGGGATTTGACGTCGATTAAATTCAACTCGTCTTTTAATTTCTTCGTTTAATAGACTTGAGTTTCTTCGACTTATATAAATCTTCCATCTTTGGTCCTTTTCTTCGATAAATCTTCGAATAGGCCCAGTGACTTCAAATCTTTTGCATCTCTTGGACAATAGACTTTATCTTGAGTCTTTTTCTTCAGTAAAACCCGTGCAATCCCATGTTTTCTTCAGTATTCATCCGGTTGGCTCTGAAAACACAATAAACACAAAAACCACGCATAATTCCAAACAAATGATATTAAATACGTGTTTTGGTCTCGTTTTAGCCCGAATTAAGTGGTAAAAGGATGGGTGTTTACACACCTATCAATTGTCAAGAAATTGATATAACACATTTTCATTTTTCGTTTTCCTTTTTATTTTTCAAATGAGTGATTGGAGAAATATTGTCTTGTGTTTGTATTTAGGTACTTAATCATGCCTTCTCAATATCAAAAAGATCATCAATTCACTAGAGATTATATGCCCGACATCTCTCAAACCTTTGTTTCCCCTCAACTCCAAAACGCTTTTCCATCTCTTTCCTCTCGTTGTTTCCATGAGGGTAGGATTTTAGATTCAAGAATAGCGGGAGATAATTATATCAACTCTATGTTCGAGCTTATTGGGTTTGATTGTTTGCTTTACATAGACGAGGTAATTTATCCCTTGTTCCTTCTTGAGTTCTTTAGTACTTACTCCATGCTTGAAATCAACGACCAAATCTTTATTCGTTTCTTGTTGAATGGTCAAATCATTCAATATTCCCTCGATGACTTTGGTGATATTCTTGGTGTGCCATTTGAAGGCACTTGTCGTTTCACGGATAAGTGGATACTAGATGCTCTCTTGGAGTCAAACGATAAACCTCCAAATGACACCACCGAAGTTGATCTAAATTTCATCCTTGAAATCATAACGAAAGTGCGTAGTGGAAACGTTGTGAGAAGCCTTCATGCAAATGTGCGAAATGTGAATAGGTATGAAGTGCTCTCAAGCAACCTTAAGGATTACATGCTCCAATGGGCAAACATCCTTAGGGAAAATGTGTTTTGTCTTGGTGGGAACCGAGATCATATCCCGACTTGCATGGGGCATATGTTGTTTTGCCTATTTACTTCCACCAAGTACAATCTTGCATATTACATCGCTCGACGTATAAATTATGCTCTTTCCAAACCCAAAACAAACCTCCCTTATGCTATGCTTCTTACTCACCTCTTTAGAAGGGTTGGTCAAGATTTTCCTCAACTCGATCTTTCTCGCTTTCACCCGGTTCAACGGGTTATGTTGCCTATTCAAGAGGCGTATCAACGAAAGCCAAGAAGTGATCGTGGTTCGAGAAAATCCGACCATCAAGAGCCGGATGAGGAGGACACCGATATGCCACCAAGTGATGGTGATGGCATCGGTCCTAATTCTCATTTTGACTCTTCGAGTAACTCCCATCCATCCTCAAATAAATTCGAGGATGATTTTGAAGACTTAGCTCCTCCTCCTCACCCTTCTAGTGATGTTCCTGAAGATCTCAATATGGAGCATCTTTATCGTGAGAATCTTAGAACTCGGGGAGAATTACATGAACACCGAGTGGAGTCAAGAAAAGGGTTCAAGTATTTGGGAAAGATGATCAAGGGTTTAGGAAAGAAAAGGAGGTGAAGACTTTGAAGCTATGTCAAAGTTTTGATTTGTTGGTTAAATATTTGGTTATTAACACTTTGGTTTAGTTGTTTATTAACTTGTGTTGCATGCTTGGATTACTATTTATTTTGATCCTTTATGGTGCTTATGCAATCATGTTTGTGACTTACATAGCTTTGTGCATGCCTTATGATAGTTAGCTTATTAGATTATGATCTGTAGTTAACTTTGGTTTGTGAAACTTTTGGGAAAAATCTGGGTTTATCAAAAACTGGGAAGGGAAATTTTTGAAAACCTTCTGGTCGCGGTTCCATATCGACCCGCGGTTCCTTATCGATAAGGTAACGCCGGTCCTAGATAAGGAACCGCCGGTCACTGTGCACGACAACATCTTTGCTTTACACTGTTTTCTTAATTTTGTGTAAATCTTGCATGATTTTCAGTAATAAACTGCAAATTTCCTAAACTAGGTTACCTAAATTCATTATTCACCTAAAATGATTTTAACCCATTACTAGTTTGGATCATCCCTTCACCCATTTAAACTCACCTTGTTTGCCATGTTCTTCACACATCAAACATACTTCCCTAAACCTTAAACCACCCTAATCAACCATGGTGTGTACCAAAACCTCAAACACTTCCAAGACCTCCACCCCAAGGAAAACACTAAAAATAAGGGTTAAGGTAGCTAAGCCTAACTCCTCACCTTTCCACACACCTAAGAATGAGAATGCTCATATCCTCATTTCCTCATCACCTTCCCCACCTCTTGCACCATGCAAGACTTCATCCACTCATGGTACTAACCACTCCATTGGTTCTACCTCCTCTTCATTCAACTCTAGAATGAATGAGCTTTCTTCACCCTTCACTCCAAGTGCACCCTTGGAAGTGACCACACAACCTCAACCAATCCAAAGCATTCCTTTTGGGAATGACTTTAATGACACTTTGGTGACTTCACCATTTACCCCTCACAACTCACCCATTTCACCAACCTTGGAGGATTTACCTCCACACTCACCCATTTCCCCTTTGGGGAACATGCCTCCACTTTCACCCACATCACCCTGGGAGAACTTGCCTCCTCCACCTCCACCCAACTCCAACATCCCAATTTTGGGTGTCCCTCTTTCCCTCCTCTTGGGTGATCCTTACTTTGGGTTTCAACAAACTCATGGTCCTAGTTGCCCATGTTGTCTTTACAACCACTACATCATCCATAACCTTAGGATGGACATGTATGAGCTACATAGGAGGTTGCAAAACTTCTTGCTTGCCTTGTTCTCCATGCCTCCTCCTAGGAGATGAATGATGGAGTTTTCTGAATAAGAGTTTTCAACAAAACCAAGCCTAAGAAAACTACTTATCTAGATTTAATATTAAGCTAGCTATGTATTAGTTAGTCTTTATTTATCTTTGTACCTTCCTCATTAATGAATGTTTCATGTTGTTGACTTATGGATTTAGCTTTGTGTGATTCTATCCTTTTGTGCACACTAATCAACTTTAATTTGAAATTAAAATTGAACCTAAATCTATCACAACCCCTAAACTTGACTAAAATTGGTTCAAAATGATATCTAAATTATTTTGTCACCCTTTGTCAAGACATTCTTTGTGAATGTGTTGCTTTATGCAACCCTAGCATATTTTGGTTCTAATAGAGGTAAAATCCCAAGATTTGCAATTTTTTGAAAAAGTCTTAGTTTTTCCCAAAACCCAGGAAAAACATGGTTTAAAGTCCACTGGACGCGGTTCCTTAAAGACCCGCGGTTCCTTAGTGATATGGAACCGCCGGCCCCTATAAGGTACCGCGGCTAGAAAGTGGCTTTTGACGATTTTTTGGTCAAAACTTGTAAAACCCTATTCCCAGTCAAGATTCCTTGTTTACTCAAATTGACTAAACATTCCTTGACACTACACATTTTGTATTCAAATTCTTACCTTGATTACAATTTACTTATACCCCAACCTTGAGATTTCATTCTCACACCTTCCCAACCTTGAGAATTCATTCTCACATAACCTTGAGATATCATTCTCACACTCTCACAATGCCTAACTCCTACATTCCTAACCTTGACATTTCTTTGTCACAACCCCACTCACCCAAAGCTTCCTCATCCAAGCTTTCAAAGAAACCAAAAATCTCGGTTCGACCCGTTTGGGTTAAGAAGAATGAACCATCTTCGTCCAAACCACCCAAAAACCCTCCCTTCTCTCCAATCAAGTATTGGAATGAGACTTACACCATAAACCCCATCACCAGAGCAAAAGAACATGTTCCACCACCACCACAATCCTTCAATACCCCCCAACTCAATGACCTTTCAACCTTCCCAAACCTCACAAGGCATTGTGAAAACACTCCCAAACCCTTTACCCCACCACCACCAAACCCTAAGCTTGATGCCATACCCACATCAAACGATTTTGTGTTGCATCATGGATCCCCGTGTGATTGTTGCCGATTTCAACAAATTGAACTTGCTCATGTGTATGAGAAGTTAAATTTTCTTGAATTCCTCCTCACTCGACCTCCTATTTAAGTTTTCGTTCCGGTGGACAAAACTTCGAATGATGCATCGTCGTCTTTTTAGTTTTATTTTTTTAGCAATCTTGGAAAATATCACTATTAGACTAGCTTATGCTTAGTGGTTTATTTTCCATATTTATTGCTTTTAGATACTCATACTATGTGTATGACTATCTTCTTTGTTGCTTTTTTTTCTCTTTATGTAACCTTTGTGTTATTTGTGTGCTATTTCATTAGTTCTATTTTGAGTTGATCTTGGTTAATTTTTTACAATTGCTTATGGGTGATTCCATCAATTCTAAAACTTTAACCCATTGACAAGCTTATCATCTTCATTGGATTGAAGTTTGATTTTGTCAATTACCTCTTTGGACATACTTAGCAAAATACTTGCTTCTAATTTGAGACTTCTTCTCTTTCTCCCTCTCAAGTTACTTAGTAGGTAGTGATCATATATATACATTGGTGTTTCTTTCCTTTCTACTAACCTTTGTGTAGCATGTCACCTTAGCTCACAAACTTGGTGCCCCAAGCAAGGGGGAGCAACCACCAAGGGGGAGCTACTAGCAAAGTTCGATGTTCTTCAAAGACTTGCTAACCTTTTTGCTACGACAAAGGGGGAGAAATGATAGTGATAAACTAGTTAATAATTCCATAGTTTGTGTTTCTACGTAAATGAGTTTATCGTTTGTCGTAATCAAAAAGGGGGAGATTGTTAATGCAAGTGATGCCTAAAAACATTATTAGTGTTAACTAATCTTTCTTAGTTTTGATCACAACAAACCATACAACACATTTAGTGTAAAACACAAAATGAATTATTTAACTAACACTATCATCAAGGTAATAATCATATCACTAACCTTTCTTAATCATACTTAGTGATCATCAAAATGATTATCCTTAAAACTCACTTTTGTTAATAAGACAAAAGACTTTTTAATAAACTTTCTTTTTTAGAAAATGTTTTATTAAAATGGAAAATGAAAATTTGAAAATGGCATATTCCAAATGCTGTTAGAATATCCTTTGAAGGATTCAAATACCTCAGATATTCCCACCCCACTAAAAGACAAAAACCGGAGCGGAGTCTAGTGGCGGTACCTTAAGTACCTACGCGGTACCTTAGCGATATGGTACCGCGGGGTGAGATAAGGTACCGCGCACAGTAGCCGTTATAGATCCGTTGTAACTTTGTCTCCTTTAAATAGTGGGTCAAATCTCATTTTCCAGCAAGCCTCTTGGACGTTTTTCTCAGCCCTCTTTCTATTTTCTATAGCATAATCATTAGTAAATGATCATTTAAATTGTTAAGGATGTTTACATATGATTATCCTCTTGATCCCCTCCTTTACCATGTCCAATGAGAAGATCACTCACTCACTAGTGTAGTGATAAAGATGAATCTATGAGCTAGTCATATTCATCATGATACCCTTTTTTGTTTTAGGCCAATCCAATGTATTTATGAATACTTGGACTAGTTGTGTTCATCCAAATTATTTGTGGATACTTGGATTTGTTGTGTACATCTATTGCATATGTGTTTGCTTGGATTTGTGTTGTGTAAATCCAAGCTACATGTGTGTACTTGGATAAGTCTAGTTGAGTTGTAATAGATTTGATTAGGAGTTCTCACTAAACTATAAAGTGATGTGGTTGTGTCTTGTGAGTTCTCACTAAACTTTAAAGTGATTAGTAGTTGTGTTGTGTAAAGTTCTCACTTAGCTTCAAAGTGAAGAGTCGTGAAGATTGGTTCTAGCTTTCGATTAGAACTCGACATCTAGCCTTGTGTCGTAAAATGGTGAAGTAGGCAACGTCGTGAAGATTGGTTCTACCTTAAGATTAGAACCCGACATCTATCCTTGTGTCGTTAAATTGTGAAGTAGGTAACGTCGTGTAGATTGGTCCTAGCTAAAGATTAGGTCTCGACATTTAGCTTAGTGTCGGAAAATAATGTAAGCAACGATGTAAGGTTTTCTCCGCCGAGAAGGGAGCTTGTGGATATAGTGGAAATCTCGAGTAGGTGTACTCGAGGAGTGGAGTAGAAACGAGGATAGAGCCTCGTTGTCGAACCACTATAAATCTTGGTGTCTTCCCACTAGGTTGTCTCCTTCCTTACTCTTTACTTATTTCATTATCATTATACTTGCTTATTATCCTTGCTAGTGCATTTCAATTGAACCTAATCATTATGCAACTTAGCCTCAAGTAAAAGATAGTTTTGATACAAACCAAATTGAAAGTAATTTAAATTTGGTCACCAATCGAAGAGAAACTATTCAACCCCCCCCCCCCCTTCTAGTTTCTACAAACACTTCACTGCCCCTCTTGGGAGTCTTGTATAATTATTTTTTTTTCTTTTTTTGTTTCTAGCCACTCATTTTTTTCATAAGCCGCTCTTATTTTTCTTTATTCCTCACAAAGAAAGTTGAAAAGAATAAAAGGAAAAAACCCCGCTAAGTATTAAGCATGACATAAGTCTAGTAAAAATAAAACATTCTAACTTAGAATCTTAAGACGTACTTATATCAACCATGAATGATTAGACAAAAATGCATAAGAGATTACAAACCAATTAAAACAGTTCTTGATTATTTATTAACATATATACATGCGAAGAAAATAGAGGCAAAGAAGAGAATGGTTTAGCCACAAGTAATTATCATGAATTTTATCTAGACCTTTTATACTTGCTTCAACTCTATCATTTCCCATTCTCCACAAATTTAAAATCTCAAATAATGAGATTGGTGGATGCTTAGCCTAATAGACCAATAAAGGACTACATGGTTAAGGATACTAGCTAGAGAATGCTTAGATAAGCAAACTCGGGTTGAGTCAAAATATCCATGGCGGGCCTAATATGTCAAAGAAGTCTAAATTTGTTAAACCATGTCCTTATTATATTTTTTCTCTTTTTATATATTTGATAAAGAACAAAAGAAGAAATATATACAATGCAAATGTGTTATGCAAATGAAAAATGATTAATGCAAAAATTATGAATGCATATTTTTGGTGGCCAAAGTAGATCAAAAATTTGAAAAATGTTTGAAAAATTAATTTCCAAGTTATCATGAAAGTCAATGACAAGTTCTAGGTAAGGTCACTTCGATAGAAAACCCCCCTACACTTAAGCTAAACATTGTCCTCAATGTTTAAGAGCATGGAAGTATAAAAACTTCCCCTACACTTATGACACTGAATAGACTTTGCTTAACCCAAGTTAAGGAAAGATCAACTATAGTGAATTCATTTTTAAAGCACAAAGTGTCTATGAAAGATCACAATAGTAACGAAGTGAACCGGATACAAGGGCCTCCTCCATAAGCTCCAAAGCAAGTGATGAGTGAGCAACCATACAAACATCATGAAGACAAAAGAAGGTCTCCCCAACACTTCTCAACAATTTGTTATCCTTATTTCTAACCTACAACACTCTAGATCTAACAACTCTAAACCTAGTTATTCAAGCTTGATTTAAGGAGTCTCTAGCTCGACTCTTCCCACAATGAATTAATTCATGGGAAAAATGGGGATCTCTTGGACCATTTCAACGGAAATGTCCTCCCCAAAATAGTGCTTCACACGGTGACCATTCACTTTAAAATTCAGACCATCGGGTTGTGACAACTCAATAGTTCCATATGGAAATACTTGAGCAATAGTGAATAGACCGGACCATCTCGACTTAAGCTTGCCCGCAAAAAGTTTCAACCTTGAGTTAAAGAGGAGAACCAGCTCTCCAACTTTAAACTCACGATTCTTGATCTTAGCATCATGCAATTTCTTAGTCTTCTCCTTATAAAGCAAAGAGTTATCATAGGCGTTGGCTCTCAATTCATCCATTTCATTAAGTTGATCCTTTCTATGTGAACCAGCATGGTTTAAATGAAAGTTAGCCCACTTGAGAGCCCAAGAAGCCTTATGTTCTACCTCGAATGGGAGGTGGCATGCTTTTCCATAGACAAGCCTATAAGGAGTGCAACCAATTGGTGTCTTAAAAGCCGTCCTAAAAGCCCACAAAGCATCATCAAGCTTATCCGACCAAGAAGCTTGATGCTCTCCCATGGTTCTCTCCAAAATTTTCTTTAAACCACGATTTGTGACCTCGGTTTGACCATTGGTTTGAGGGTGATACGCGTTAGAAAGTCTATGATTAACTCCATATTTCTTCATAACTCTTGTGAATTGATCATTACAAAAGTGCGTACCACGATCACTTATGATGGCCCGAGGTACACCAAATCTAGCAAACAATTGCTTCAAAAACTTCACAACAACTCTAGCATCATTAGTAGGTAAGGCTTTGGCCTCAACCCATTTTGACACATAATCCACCGCTACAAGTATATACTTGTTTCCCTTGGAAGATGGAAAAGGTCCCATAAAATCTGTGCCCCACAAATCAAAAATCTCACACTCTTGAATGAAATTTTGTGGCATCTCATCACGTTGTGTAATTTTTCCTTGTCTTTGACATACATCACAAAATTTCACCATCTCTTGGGCATCTTTGTAAATGAAAGGCCAATAGTAACCCGAATCAAAGACTTTCTTGGCGGTATAGTTGGGCCCAAAATGTCCACCCGTAGGTCCTTTATGACAAGCTTCTAAAATCTTAAATACCTCGGGCCCATCTACACACCGTCTAATGATTTGGTCCGCACATTGCCTAAAGAGGTAAGGATCATCCCCAAAGTAGTACTTTACTTCCTTGAGAAATTTCTTCTTTTGTTGGGAAGTAAGACCCTCTATAAGCACATTCCCCACAAGATATAGTTTGCTATATCCGCAAACCAAGGGGTGGCATCCTCTTGAGAAGAGATAGACATGAGCTCCTCTAATGGAAAGGATTCATTGATTTCTTTATTAGGAAAATCTCCTTGAAAAGGATGCTCAAGTCTACTCAAGTGATCCACCGCTAAATTCTCGGCTCCTTTCTTATCTCGAATTTCTATCTTAAACTCTTGAAGCAATAAAACCCATCTCAAAATCCTAGGCTTAGCATCTTGCTTTGTCATGAGATACTTGAGAGCGGAATGATCCGTATACACTATGGTCTTGGATAGCACAAGGTATGGTCTAAATTTTTCAAAGGCATAAACTATAGCAAGCAACTCTTTTTCCGTGGTAGTATAATGAAGTTGTGCACCGGTCATGGTTTTACTAGCATAGTGTATAGGTTGAAAATGCTTATTCACTCTTTGTCCTAAGAAGGCCCCCACCGCATAATCACTAGCGTCACACATAAGCTCAAATGGTAATTCCCAATTTGGAGAAACCAAAACGGGAGCCTTTGTCAATTTCTCCTTAAGAGCCTCAAATGAATCCAAACACTCTTGGTTGAAAATGAAAGGAGCCTCTTTTTCCAAGAGATGAGTCATCGATCTTGCTATCTTAGAAAAATCTTGTATGAAGCGCCTATAAAACCCCGCATGACCTAAGAAACTCCTTACACCCTTAACCGTAGTGGGTGGGGGAAGCTTAGCAATCACATCAATTTTAGCTCGATCCACTTCTAATCCCTTATTGGATATCTTGTGTCCCAAAACAATTCCCTCTTTCACCATTAAATGACATTTCTTCCAATTAAGAACTAAACGTGTTTCCTCATACCGCTTAAGCATTCGTTCTAAATTGGTGAGACATGAGGTAAATGAATCTCCAAAGACGGAAAAGTCATCCATGAAAACCTCCATAGTTTGCTCTATCATATCATGGAAAATTGCCATCATACACCTTTGAAATGTCCCCGGTGCATTACACAAGCCAAAAGGCATTCTCTTGTAAGCAAATGTACCGTAGGGACAAGTGAATGTGGTATTTTCTTGATCCTTAGGGTCAATGGGTATTTGAAAATAACCCGAAAAGCCATCAAGAAAGCAATAGTACTCATTTCCCACTAAGCGTTCAAGCATTTGGTCCATAAAAGGTAATGGGAAGTGATCTTTCCTAGTAGCCTCATTGAGCTTCCTATAATCAATACAAACTCTCCAACCGGTAACAAGTCTCGTAGGAGTAAGCTCATTGTTCTCATTGGGTACTACGGTGATTCCACCCTTTTTTGGAACACAATGTACCGGGCTAACCCATGGAGAGTCAGAAATGGGGTAAATCATGCCCGCATCAAGGAGTTTGATAACTTCCTTTTTAATGACCTCATTGATTTTTGGGTTAACCCTTCGTTGGATTTGAATGGCGGGTTTGCAATCATCCTCCATAAGGATTTTGTGTGTAGAAAAATGTGGATCAATTCCCGTATGTCAGATATTTTCCATGCTAAGGCTTTCTTATGTTTCTTAAGGACTTCTATGAGTTTCTCTTTCTCATCCTCTTTCAACTCTTTAGCAATGATCACGGGTAATTGGTCTTTTCCTTCTAAGAAAGCATACTCTAGGTGGGATGGAAGGTCCTTAAGTTCAAGTGGAGGTGGACTCTCTATGGAAGGTTTAACTATGGATGGATCATCATTGGTTACTTCTTGTGGAATGGGTAAAGGAATGGGGTCCTCATTGAGCAACTTTTGGATGGTGAGAATATCTTCTTCCCAATTGATGGGAGAATCATCATTACCAAGAAAGTTGGACTCAAATTCCTGTAAGAGTAAATCACTCTCTCCAAAAGGTGTTAAGGAGGGAGCAATTGAGGCCACGGTTTCAACATGGGGCATATCCTCACTATTACTCTTGCAAGCGTTGATGAGACTGCTTTTATATATAGTCTCATCGTCCAAAAAGGGCTTAAAATTCATTAAATATCATCAAAATACCCATATATATGCTTGTGTTGTTGCTTGTGTATTTTAGGTACGGATATTGAGAAAATGACAAAAGATCACAAGAATCATGCAAAAACGAACACGGGAAATGAAGCCGCACATTGAACCAAGCCCTAATGAAGAATTTCCCAAGAAAACCCTTGAAGATTTGAAGATTTATAAAGAAGGGTCCTCCAATATTGAAGAATTGACACTTTATACCCTTGTATCCTCATAATTACAAGATTGGTCCCTAAAGTTTGTCAATATTTCAAAAAGGGCCCTCCACTTTAAATAATTGGCAATTTTAGTCCCTCAACAAAACTAAATTGTCAATATTTATCCTCCTCAAAGTCAAACATAGCAAGAAGAACTCCAAGATACAAGAATTACAAATTTGGTCCTTTGAAAATATCAAAATTACCAAAAGGACCCTTGACTTTGAAGACTTAGCAAAAATGGTCCCTCATTAATCATGATTTGGCAATTTCAGTCCTCCAAAATGTCAATCATACAAGTTTAGACCATTATCCTTGAAGAAAATACCAAATCAGTCCTTCAAGAATCAAGAATTGGCAAGAATTACCCCTGAATTTACTTTACAAAACATTTTGGGGCAAAAGTGTGAAAAAGGAAAAGTTGTTACAAAGGAATTAGGCGTTGATAGAGTTTTAAGCTGAAGTGACAAAGGGAAAAGAAAGGAGGGGCTAAACATGGCAGACATCAAAGATACCTTAACCAACCACAACACGCCACCTGTCCCACTAACACCTTTCCACCAATGGGAACTCTCCCTGTTGCCATGTCACTACTTCACTCACCTGGATTAAATAATTAACTAAACCTTGGCGCCATTAACACTTATTTAAAATTAATCCACCCCTAAACCAGATCAAACTCTCAACTATTTACATCAAGAACATAATTAGGGGTTTACTAATTACTTGTAATTAGCCTCTAATTATTTCCAGATTTATGATTAATGATCCTTTGAATATATCCCAACCTTCAAAATCACTTGCCACATCACCCAAGAGTGCACATGGGACCTCCCCTGCTACACCTTTGAGCAAGAAGACAAGATTGTAACAGCCATCCAACATCCAAGGATCCAGCTTACATTTCAAGCTTAATACAAGCCATTTGATCAACTTTTCACTTGCCAGCTACCACAAGACAACAAAAATCAGTCACATGATTCTCCAAGAGTTCAAACTTCAAAGGGCAATTTGGGGACTTCCATAGCTAGGGTTTACGTTTTTTTCAGCTTTCCTAGTTCATTGTATGCCTATATAAAGGCCTTAGTTCATTACATTTTAGCTTTGTTCTTGAATTTTTCTTGTTCACAAATCTATAAAGCTCATATTCAGTTAATGAAATGTGTATGAATTTTGTAAAGAAAACTCAAGTGCCACTCTTATAATCTGCTTATTATTGTTAATGTTTACTTGTTCTTGAACCTCAAAACCTGTTTTCAAGGAGTGTGCAAAAGTTTGCACATTTTCCTTTAAGCTTGATATTTTGCTAAGTTTCTTGGTCTATCTTGGAATTCTTGGGCTATAAAGCTGATCATAGCATCCTGATATTAAGTTATCAAGGTGTGGTGAAGCCTATAACTTGGGTATAATCAAGTGTGGAGTACAAGAGTTGCATTAATCAAGGCTTTTTAACCTGTCTATTTTTGATATTTTGCTTCTAACCTTGTTGAATCTTAGCAGGCTTTGTTGTTGAAGCTTGTACTTGTTCTTGCTAGTACATAAGCTCAAAATTCGTGGGTGTGGATGTACATCCATGAGGTTTGCATACTTAATCCCAAAATCTGCTTAAATCTTGATTTTTGGTAATATTTGTGTGTGACTTGTGTTCTTGTGAATTTTGTGGCTTAATCTTGTTCTAATCTGTTTATCTCATCTGTTGTTGTGTTGATTTGGGCTTGGGTAACCTTGGAATGCTGTTTTGATTTGAAAATCTTGATTTGAAAAGTTAAAGGGGTGTTTGGGATTACCTGTCTTGAATCATATAGTGTTATTTGGTGGTTGGAAGTTTGTGTATTTTCTTTGTATCTGATATATACTTGGTTGAGTGCATTTTGCTGCAAGTTTTTGGGTTTGAAACCTCAAATCATACATTGTGCTATATCTTGTTGATTTTAACTATTTTTGACCTAAGATTTTGGTAAAATCTAGAATTTATGCATGCTTAGGGTTAAAAGTTGTTTAAACATCATTTATATATATCATATGTGATAGATCTGAGTGATCGAATTTGGCTTGTTGGTCAATTGCATCAGCAAAGTGAAAAAACTGCGTTCGCAGTTCATCAGTAACTTTAAATGCTTGAATCTTGCTTAATACTTTGAATCAGTGCATGAAACCTGTTTAGACTTGCTTATTTAAGTTTAATATTGCTTGTGTATGCATGTGGTTAAGTTTGGCTGGCTGAATTGTGCTATAAGTGCTTATTGAACCATAACTGCTTATTTGTTCATGTCTGGGCATTCTGGTGATTGATTGATTAAACTGTACAAATTGGGTGATTGTGATTGTGATTTCTTTGTTGTATTTGACTCCTCTTGATCCACTGATCAATTGGGTGCCTTTGTGTAACCTGAATCTCCAAAAAAGTCACTAAAGACAAAAAAAGCCAACAAGTCAAGCAGTGGAAAAAGTTTCCACTGCTCAACACCCAAAACTAACCCCTGCTAATACAATTTTTCATTCAGCTTATCAATAAGCCATTTTGGCTTATCCAGACATGCAACAACTTATTTTTTGTGATAGATCTTCATTATTTGACCCATTTGATTGAACTAGAGCTTATTAGGCTTTGACTTTGACTTTTTGCTAGAAAACCAACTTATTTGACTTTTTCATAAGTGCTTATTTGCTTATTCCAGCTTATTGAGTCAACTTATTTGAAAAAATTTTGTTGATTAAGCTTATTTAAGTCATTTAAAAGCTTTTTCAATTTGAATCAGCTCTTGGGATAGCCTAGAACTCAAAAACGACTATTTTGTCGTTTTCTGTAGATTGCTTTTTGCATTTTTAGGCTTATTCCTTTGGCTTATTTCAAATTTATTTTTACAGAAGTCTTAAGCAACTCAAAAGAAGCTTGTGTGTCTAATTTGAGTTTATGGCATCAGCTTATAGTTTAATGGGCCAAAAAGCCCATTAAAAATAAGCTGTTTGGTATAAGTCAGCTTATTTCACATTTTCAGCTTTTGGGCCTTTGAAAAGTTGTGTTTAAAATCAAATTTTGAGTCAGATAGGAGCTTTTGGGCTTAATTGGACAATATTTTTCTTATTGGGCTTATTTTGGCCCATTAAGGGGTCTGTTTGAACTTTTGGCCCATTTCTAGGCCCATTAGGGGTATTTTGTAATTTCGACTTCATTTTCTGCTTATTTAGGTTAGATTAAGCTAGTTTACAAGTTTTTAGAATTTTTTATAAATTTTGGATTTTTAATATTATTTTATTATTATTTTATTATCAAAAATTAAAATTTAGATTTTTCAAGTTTTTATATTTTTCTTAGGTTAAATACATAAAGTTAGGAATTTTACAACTTTTAGAATATTTTTCTTGTTCTTAGATTAATTTTTATAATTATTTTATGTTTTAATAGTTTTAATTGTTTTTAAATAGTTTTAATTAATTTTAAAATTTTCAAAATTAGTTTTAAATTAAGTTAGGGTATTTTAGAGGTTTACAAAGTGATAAAACTCATTTTGGGCTTTTTGTTAATTAAATTGATTTTTAGGGCTTTAATTAGCATTAAAAATCATTATTTAATTAAATAAAAGGTTTGGGTACATTTTTTTTATTTTTTTGTAAACTCTTAATACATTATTTAGGATTTATTTCAATTTTTTAGGAATTTTTAGAGTAAATTTTTAATTTTGGTGCTTTTACGGTTTTACGTGTACGACCTTTTCGTCTTAGTTTAAATCGTCATCGTAACCGTCATTCTCTTCTTACCTCATTTCTATTTTCTTTCTCATAATCATATAATCACATAATTAATCATTTCATTACACATACACCAAGCCTCCTTGAGAACGATCCCCACTTTGGGTCATAACTCGTGGTTTTCCTAAATCACTTGTTAACACTTGCCCTAATTTGCCCTTTTTTCCTAAAGAGTGGTAAAAACTCAACCATCATTTTTGGCGCCGCTGCCGGGGAGACGTGTTGTGTTTTGATTTGGCAGTTATCGTTTTTATATATATCCATAATATCTATTGTATTAGTAGCACTCTACTAATACGTATTATCGGTTTTTCGTTTTTTGTGTGAATACTATTACTATATTGTATACGTAGAACAATAAATTCACAAGTACTCCAAAAGTGAGAAATCACAACCTTGACTTGGGAGGTCATTACCCAATCATTGTATTCGAATCTCAAACCAAAGAAAAAGGCAAAAATAGATAAATACTTTCGTGAAGCTCGATTTTGAAAAATACAAACTATAAGGTGGGTATAAGGCGGATATTATAAAATATATCCTAAGGAAAAAGGCTCTTAAGTGCTTCGCGCCGCCTCGTTTCCCCGCTTGCTTGTGAGTATTTGATTTTGAGAGCTAATCGAGGGTTTTTCCGCCCAAAGTATTATTAACTATCATATATACTTTCTTGGTTTCATTGATTAAACCCTCTTGAACGTTTTGGTGTTCCACCAACGTTCTAAAGTCATCGAAGGCGCTCACTTCACGTGATCGATTTCATTCCTTGAGGCTTCTTTAATCAAGAGATTTGATTAAGGAGGAGATTTGTAGATTTTGGTCTACTTAATACAATCACAAAAATCCAAAAAAAAGTAAAAACAATCAAAAACCACAAAAAAAATTGGAAAAATACAAAACACCAAAAAGAATCTTCTTTGCTCATCCCCTCGTTGTACGTGACGTTTATGCAAACTCGCAATCAAGCAAGACGTGCACGTAAACGAAAAAACCGAAAGGAGTCAACACCTACTCCTAATCTTTCTCGTGAGGAGTCTCCTATTGACGAACCTATTGTAAGAGAAGAACCAACCACGGCGAATCGAACTATGATGGAGTTACTTCAAGCACCCACCGAGGGTTATGGAGAGGCTATTGTGATTCCTGCTATCCTTGAGGAGAATTTTGAGGTGAAAACGGGTTTGTTGTCGATGATCCAAAATAACAAATTCTGTGGTGATGAGAAGGACAACCCGCACAACCATATCCGCCAATTCAATCGTCTTACCGCCACTTGCAAATTTAAGGATGATGCTTTTTCCGTATTCCTTAGCGGGGCCCGCTAAAATTTGGTTAGAGAAAGAGCCACCCAATTCTATATTAACGTGGAAGGATC
Source organism: Glebionis coronaria (assembly GCA_025667525.1). Lineage (NCBI taxonomy): Eukaryota > Viridiplantae > Streptophyta > Magnoliopsida > Asterales > Asteraceae > Glebionis > Glebionis coronaria. The sequence continues at coordinate 138,728,497 of CM046879.1, read as the reverse complement.
TCGTGTCTAAGTTTGTGAACCAATTTTTCCGCTCTCTAAGACTACGCACTTGGAAAACGAGATTTCAAAATTTTCACAGGAATTTAATGAAAGTTTTTCAACGGCTTGGAATAGGTTTAAGGAAATGTTACATGAGTTTCCTCATCACGGTTTTTCCGATTTGCATCAAATTGACACATTTTACAATGGACTTAATAATCATGAAAGGGATTATCTTAATGCCGCCGCGGGTGGTAATTTTTTTTTGTAAAACGGTTGAGGAAGCTTTGGTGATAATTGAGAATAGATCTAAGGTGTATAGTCCTCGTAGCACGTCTAGTGTTCGTAAGGCTTCTTCTTCGGCTTCACCTTCTTTGTCTACTACCATCGATGCTTGCCAAATTGAGGCGAACTTGGAAAACAAAATCTTTGATAAGCTTAAAGGTCTTTTGATTGAGTTCAAAGTTGGAGAACCAAGTGCTCCCGCTACGGCTAAAGCGGTTGAGGTTTCATGCATGTATTGTGGTGGAGGTCATGATTTCTCCGAGTGCATTACCAACGGTGGTAACACTTCGAGTGCCTACGCGACCACGAGAACTTATAACCAAAACGGTCAAGTTACCCGCTCTAATCAATTGACTCCACCGGGTTTTGGTTCAAATCAAAATGCTAACAACAACTATCGAAACAATCAAGTTGGTTTCAAAAACAATTTCAACAAGGAAAACTATGGTAATCAAGGGGCTAATAATCAAGTTTCAAACAAAAATCAAAATGATTTTCAAAACAACAACAAAAGTTTGGAAACGTTGAAAGATCTTCCAAATGAATTTGTTGAATACGCTAATGCAAACGATGCTAGGTTTGACAACATTCAAAGAGAAATCATTAGCCTAAGATCCGAGTTTAAGAACGACTTGAAGAAAGAGTTGAAAAATGAGTTAGCAAATGAGCTTAAAATCCATACCAACAAGATGGAAGGAAATTTAACAAGGTTACAACAAAACCAACAAAAAATGGAACAAGGGCAACATGAAATTAAGCAAGAGATGATTAAAGCCGAGAAGAGGCAATCCATGTTTGAGGACAAAATTTCATCTATGTTTGAGGCAATTATGTGCAAATCGTCTTCGAGTAGTCTTCCTAGCAACACCGTATCAAACCCTAAGGGTGAGATGAAAGTGATTACCACATGTAGTGGTAAGACACTTAAGGAACCGACTCCTCAACCAATTGCTCCTACGGAGGAAGCAATTGAGGAAGAACCCGATGTGGTGGTCCAAAAGGAGCATGTTCCAATCCCACGAAGTACCGCTCATGCCACACCTACGGTTGACCCATTACCAACCTTGGAACCCAAGATTCCAAAGGCTATGCCTACGCCTCAACCCACACCACCTTTGCCCTATCCATCGAGACTTAGGAAGGAGAAACGTCAAGAGCGCGACAATTATCAATTTGAGCTTTTTTGAAAATGTTTCGTGATTTGCACTTTAATGTGAGTTTCTCCGATGCTTTGGTCATGATGCCTCGATTTGCCGCTAACTTTAAGAGTATGTTGAACAACAAGGAGAAATTGCACCAATTGTCTAGTTGTTCATAGGTTTATCTTAATCGCATACCTCAAAAAGTCGGTGATCCCGGTAAATTCTTGATCCCTTGTGCAATCCAAGATATGGAAGAATGCTTTCCCTTGGCCGATCTTGGTGCTAGCATTATTTTGATGCCACTTGCAATCTTCAAGTCGCTCAATCTTCCTAATCTTACTCCTTCACTAATGTCTATCGAGTTGGCCGACCATTCCACGATTCCCGCATGTAGATTGGCGGAAGACGTTTTTGTGAAAGTGGGAAAGTTATATTATCCGGTATACTTTATCATTGTCGATATTCCCACGGATCCTCAAGTTCCTCTCATTTTAGGTCGTTCGTTTTTAGATACGTCTATGGCTTTCATCGATGTTCATGCTAGAAAGATCACCTTACGTTTCAACGACGAGGAACTTGTTATAAACGCAAATCAAAACTCTCAAATTTCTCATGTTTATTCCGTTGCAACCATAAACCTCGTTGATATGATTGACGTGGTTTGCGAGGAATTTTCACAAGAAGTTCTAGGTTTTGGTGATGATGAAAATAGTGGCAATCCCACTATGTTAGATCCCATTCTTGATAACTCGACACCAACCTTCACTCTATTTGAAGGTGGTGGTTTTATGTTGGAAGAATTCGATGTTCCACGTACTTGTAACGAAGACCTCGACAACGATGAGGACTTCTCGATTATCAAGGATTTTCTTAACGATTTCCCATTTCCTCCACCTGAGGAGGTTATGAGTATCGAGCCCAAATCTTCAATTGAGGAACCACCTATCCTCGAGTTGAAAGATTTACCTCCTCATCTCGAATATGTCTATTTGGAGGAGGGCGACAAGTTGCCGGTTATTATTGCGAAAGAACTTTCGGATGATGAAAAAACTGCACTTGTCGATGTTCTAAAGGATCCCAAAGGGGCAATTGCGTGGAAGTTATCCGAAATTAAGGGGATTGATCCCAAATTTTGTACCCATAAAATCTTAATGGAGGAGGATTACAAGCCCGCAATCCAATGTCAAAGGAGGGTGAACCCCAAAATTCACGACGTCATCAAAAAGGAAGTCCTTAAACTCCTTGACGCGGGAATGATTTACCCAATTTCTGATAGCCCTTGGGTGAGTCCTATTCATTGTGTCCCTAAAAAGGGAGGAATGACCGTTGTGCCAAACAATGCCAACGTATTAATTCCCACTAGACTCGTGACCGGATGGAGAGTGTGCATTGACTATCGTAAGTTAAATGAAGCCACTCATAAAGACCATTTTCCCTTGCCCTTCATGGACCAAATGTTGGAGCGTCTTGCGGGAAACGATTTCTATTGCTTTTTAGATGATTTTTCCGGTTACTTCCAAATCCCCATCGATCCTCGTGATCAAGAAAAAACTACATTTACGTATCCATATGGAACGTTTGCCTATCATAGAATGCCATTCAGACTTTGTAATGCACCGGGAACCTTTCAAAGGTGCATGATGGCTATTTTTCATGATATGATCGAGAAGACGATGGAAGTCTTCATGGATGACTTTTCCGTGTTTGGTAATTCGTTCACTTCGTGTTTGTCGAATCTTGAGAGAATGTTGAAACGTTGTGAGGAAACCAACCTTGTGCTCAATTGGGAAAAATGTCATTTTATGGTTAAAAGTGGAATCGTCTTAGGGTACAAGGTCTCGAAAGCAGGGATTGAGGTAGATCAAGCTAAGGTAGACGTCATCGCCAAATTACCTCATCCTAAAACCGTTAAGGGAGTTAGGAGTTTCCTAGGCCACGCGGGCTTTTATCGTCGATTCATCAAGGTTTTTTCAAATATCTCTCGACCTATTACACATCTTCTTGAAAAAGAGGCACGTTTTGTCTTTGACGAAGATTGTGTACGAGCCTTTGAAATCCTTAAGAGGAAACTTACCGAAGCTCCCATTATTGTTGCTCCCAATTGGAACCTCCCCTTTGAGCTCATGTGTGATGCTAGTGACTACGCTATTGGGACCGTATTGGGGCAACGTCATGAAAAGCACTTCTTGCCTATTCACTATGCTAGCAAGATGATGACTGAGGCTCAACTAAAATACACTACAACGGACAAGGAGTTCCTTGCCGTGGTGTATGCATTTGAGAAATTCCGACCTTATCTCATCTTGACGAAATGCATAGTGTATACGGATCATTTGGCTATCAAGTATCTTATGGCTAAACAAGATGCTAAGCCATAATTACTTCGTTGGATTCTCCTCCTTCAAGAATTTGATCACAAAATTGTTGACAAAAGGAGCCGAGAATCTAGCGGCCGATCATCTTTCTTGTTTGGAAGATCCTCACCAGAGTGTTTACGAGCCCAATGAAATCATCAAATCATTTCCGCTCGAGACACTTGGTGTAGTGAATTCTAAGCTTGATTCTTCCACCCCATGGTTTGCGGACTTTGCAAATTACCATGCGGGCAACTTCATCATCAAGGGTATGACGACTCAAGAAAAACGAAAATTCTTTCGTGACGTCAAGTTCTACTTTTGGAACGACCCTTACTTGTTTCGAACTTGTGCGGATCAAATTATCCGACGTTTTGTCTTTGGTACCGAAGCTTCTAATATCCTTAGAGCTTGTCACGAGGGACCCACGGGTGGTCACCATGGTGCTAATCTCACGGCTAAGAAGGTGTTTGATGCCCGTTTCTTTTGGCCTACTAGTGACCGAGATGCACATGAGCTTGTGAAGTCGTGTGACTCATGCCAACGACAAGGAAAAGCCTCACAAAAAGATGAAATGCCACAAAATATCATCCAAGTGTGTGAAATCTTTGACGTTTGGGGCATAGACTTTATGGGTCCGTTCCCATCATCTCGTGGTAATAAGTACATTCTTGTTGCGGTTGACTACCTATCTAAGTGGGTGGAAGCTAAGTCTTTGCCCACCAATGATGCTCGTGTGGTAGTCAAGTTTTTGAAAAGCTTTTTTTCTTGGTTTGGAACCCCTCGTGCGATCATAAGCGATCGTGGAACCCATTTTTGTAATGACCAATTCGAAAGGGTCCTAAGGAAATATGGGGTTACACATCGGCTTTCTACGGATTATCACCCACAAACGAGTGGGCAAGTCGAGGTTTCAAACCGAGCCTTAAAGAGGATCTTGGAGAGATCCGTAGGGGAAAACCAACAATCTTGGTCGGATAAGTTGGACGATGCTTTATGGGCCTTTAGGACCGCTCATAAGACGCCCATTGGGTGCACTCCCTATAAGCTTGTGTATGGGAAAAATTGTCACTTACCAATTGAATTGGAACACAAGGCTTATTGGGCCCTAAAGCATTGTAATGATGATATGGAGACCGCGGGAAAACACCGGAAAATGCAATTAAATGAATTGGATGAATTGAGGGATATTGCTTATGAAAATTCATTGATTTATAAAGAAAAGACCAAAAAGTTGCATGATTCTAAAATTAAAAACTGTTTTTTTTTGCATTGGGGATCAAGTTTTGCTTTTTAATTCTCGTTTGAAAATCTTTTCTGGTAAGTTGAAATCCCGTTGGTCCGGTCCATTCACCGTGACTCAAGTTTTTCCATATGGGACCATCGAGCTAGCTCAAATGATGGCCACAATTTCAAGGTGAATGGACATAGGTTGAAGCACTACTTTGGCGGGGAAGTTCCATCCTTGAACTACCTCGACCAAATCACCTTCCCCAATGATAATTAGTATTGAGGGGATCGAGTCAAGCTCATGACTCGGTAATCAAAAATGAGGTGCCTCGTGGGGGAGTCCCATGCTTATCCTATGTACATATTATCGCTTTCTAATGTAGTAACGTGTGGGGATTTGTGCCCTTCCAACCTTTGTTCTGTGGTTGTTTGTGAATTATGGATTTTAGATTATCATGATCTTCACGATTGGAGCCTCTCGTGTTTGTTTTATGGGAGCACTCGATCGTTTTTGAAGAATTTCTCAATATCCATGATATATCCTTTGATGTTCTAACCTTAGGTTTATAGCACACTTCATAAACGGCTTTAAATTTAATGGTTACACCCTTTCCATGCTAGATTAGCCATTCGACTACGTCTCTAGTATGGGGGTGTTTGCACCCCTAGACTCGAAACATTGAGGACAATGTTTAACTTTAGTATGGGGGGTGAATAGATATTTGCCAAACCTTCACGCTTTTCAAAGTTTATCTTTTTGTTTATCGTTTTGTTGCAAAATAAGGCTAAAAATGGCCAAATTTTAAAAATTTTCTCATGTTTTATAAGTGTTTGAAGACACGAATGTAGGTTTTTCGATGGCGAGAATAAGAGTAATTTTTTACTCGACCATGCGTGTTGAGCACTTAGCTTTGATTCCTTAACTTTACATTAGGCTAAGTCTCTTAAATGAGGACGAGAAATGATAGGGTTAATTATAAGTTACTATGCGAAATGTAGAGTACTAGTATTCTTTCAAAAACTCATGTGTTCTCGTTGTTTGCTTATTCTCCATTCGCTTGTAAATATATTTTTTGCTTAATAAATATTGACTTAGCGGTTTAGTCTTGATTGTTGGGTTTCTAGTCTTTTCTAGTAGCTTCCGTGTAATTAAATTGGGAAGACATTAAGGTATCGTCAGCGTCACGGTTTTGAAGTATTGGCACCCGAATAATCAAAATCTTCACCCAATAATAAGATTTCAAGTGCTCACCTAAATCAAGCAAACAATTTGAAGCCCCACAAGGCCGAAAAATCTATGCAAAATTGAAAGTGAATCAAGCCTTAATCTTTGAAGCTTTAAAGATCCAAAATTCGCCTTTGCGTGAGGATATACGTCTTTGGCTAATAAAACTACCGATGAGGTGGATAATAAAAGGCAAGGCAAGACCAAAGTCATAATAAAAGCTTCATGGCGAAGTTGAATAAAAGATGGAGGTAAACCAAAGATAATAAGGCCCTTCCGTTAGGGGGCGTATAAAAGTCTTGGTAATAAGTCTCATGTTCAAAACCGTTATAAAACCGTGTTTATCGATCCTTCTTGTTGACTTAATTTTTTGACATCGTTGTCTATTAGGAGGGGTTATTGATTTGATGGTCTTGGTTACACCGTTAGGACTCTATTTTTAGACCTAAATCTCTATTATCGCATAAGTCAAACAATGTATCCTCGTGAAACATTCAAGACATAATAAAATATAAGAGATACAACTTAGGAAATTGGGAGGATAAGTACGTGATTAGGGCATATGAGTAGTGTTAACATTACTAACTTATAATGACAATGATCTCGTTGCACGCTTGGCATGGAATTGGGGTGAAAATCGAGGACGATGAAATTATTTCTAACGAAGCATTCATGTGTTCTTATTCTATGAACCTAAACGTCCGATTTTGCGATGAAAATCATACATTATGTCTAAAACGCAAGTAGTAGCAATAGTAGTAATGTAGCTAGTTTATCGTTCAATAAAGTGAATAAAAATAAATTTTGGAGGTGCTACGATACTTTATTCTAGCATTGCGTGAGGGCGCGGCAATGGTTTAGTATGGGGGAGTGATGAGACTGCTTTTATACATAGTCTCATCGTCCAAAAAGGGCATAAAATGCAATAAATATTATCAAAATACCCATATATATGCTTGTGTTTGTTGCTTGTGTATTTTAGGTACAGATATTGAGAAAATGTCAAAAGATCACAAGAATAATGCAAAAACGAACACGGGAAACGAAGCCGCACATTGAACCAAGCCCTAATGAAGAATTTCCCAAGAAAACCCTTGAAGATTTGAAGATTTATGAAGAAGGGTCCTCTAATATTGAAGAATTGATACTTTATCCCTTGTATCCTCATAATTACAAGATTGGTCACTAAAGTTTGTCAATATTGCAAAAAGGGCCCTCCACTTTAAAGAATTGGCAATTTTAGTCCCTCAACAAAACTAAATTGTCAATATTTATCCTCTCAAAGTCAAACATACCAAGAATAACTCTAAGATACAAGAATTACAAATTTGGTCCTTTGAAAATATCAAAATTACCAAAAGGACCCTTGACTTTGAAGACTTGGCAAAAATGGTCCCTCATTAATCATGATTTGGCAATTTCAGTCCTCCAAAATGTCAATCATACAAGTTTAGACCATTATCCTTGAAGAAAATACCAAATCAGCCCTTCAAGAATCAAGAATTGGCAAGAATTACCCCTGAATTCACTTTACAAAACATTTTGGGACAAAAGTGTGAAAAAGGAAAAGTTGTTACAAAAGAATTAGGCGTTGATAGAGTTTTAAGCTGAAGTGACAAAGGGAAAAGAAAGGAGGGGCTAAACATGGCAGAAATCAAAGATACCTTAACCAACCACAACACGCCACCTGTCCCACTAACACCTTTCCACCAATGGGAACTCTCCCTGCTGCCATGTCACTACTCCACTCACCTGGATTAAATAATTAACTAAACCTTGGCGTCATTAACACTTATTTAATATTAATCCACCCCTAAACCGGATCAAACTCTCAACTATTTACATCAAGAATATAATTAGGGGTTTACTAATTACTTGTAATTAGCCTCTAATTATTTCCATATTTATGATTAATGATCCTTTGAATATATCCCTGATTGCAGAGTGTTTTTACTACTCTTTAGGAAAATAGCGTAAATAGGGAAAGTATTAAATACGACGTTTTAGGAAAACCGTGTACAAATGACCCTAGATGAATTCAAAGTTCGTTTCCCAAGGAGGTATATGTGTGTGAAAAACTTGTTAAATGTTTGTGATTAATGATTGGTTTAGAAGGGGATGAGAAAAGAAGATTACGAAGACGTAAAAATAAAAATTATTACTACTAGAAAGTTAAAACGTAAAACCTTAAAAACCACAAAAATAGAAATTAATTCTAAAAATTACCAAAAATTTACCAAAAATCAAAATAAATAAACTAAGAGTTTACCAATGATCAAAACTTTTTCAAACCTTTTAAATAATTAACTATTCAAATTTTAAATGCTAATTAAAGCCCTAAAAATCAAATAAATTATCAAAAAGCCCAAATTAAGATTTTTCAAATGGTAAACCTCAAAAATGACCTAAAAAGATTAAAAACTATTTTTAGAAATTTTTAAACTAATAAAAACTATTTAAAATGATTTAAAAACTATTAAAACTTAAAATAATTATAAAAATTAATCTAAAATTGATAAAATTATTCTAAAAGTTGCTAAATTCCTATTTTAATGTATTAAAGCTAAGAAAAATGTAAAAAGTTGAAAAATGTGAAATTTGAAAAATAATAATAAATTAATATTAAAATAATATTAAAAATCCAAAAATTATAAAAAAATTCTAAAAACTTGCAAACTAGTTTAATTTAACCTAAATAATCAGAAAATCAAAGTGAAATTACCAGAATACCCCTATTGGGCCCTCAAATGGGCCAAAACCAAAAACAGTCAACACAATTGGGCTTTTGGGCCCAAAAAGTCAAACTTGGCCCAATTGACTTGGAAAAGCCCTATCTGACTCAAAATTCAATTCTAAGAACAAAACTCTAAAGGCCCAAAAGCTGAATATGAGCTTATTACAGCTTATTAAGCACACAGCTTATTCTTATTGGGCTTTTCAGCCCATTAAGCAATAAGCTAATGCCATAAGCTCTAATTTGACACACAACCTTCTTTTGGGATGCTTATGAGATCTATAAAAATAAATTTGGAAAAAGCTCACTCAATAAGCCAGAAATAAGCAAAGTATTATTTCACAAAACGACAAAATAGTCGGGTTTGAGAAATTAGGCACCTCAAGACTTGATTCAACTTGCAAAAGATCACATATGGACTCAATAAGCCAAATCAATCAACAAAAATCCAATAAGCACAACCAATAAGCCAGAATAAGCACAAATGAACTTATGAAAAAGTCAATGAAGTTGGTTTTCTAGTCAAACCCTAAAGTCAACCCACCAAATGCTCCAGTATGAACAAATGGGTCAAATAATGAGAACCTATTACAAAATCCAAGTTGTTGCTGGTTAGAATAAGCTATTATAGCTTATTGATAAGCTAAACCCAATTTTACACTAGCAGTGGTAACTAGCAGGGGAAAGGAGTTCCCACTGCTTTGACTATTTGACCAAGCTTATTTGAGAGTTCTGGTTGGATTCAATTGGAAACAAAGGCACCCTTGTGATCAGTGAATCACAAGGATTCAATAGCAACAAGAAAATCCCAATTTGATTCACACAATAAGCCACAATCAATCAAACAGTTGCCAGATATAGCCCAGATATGGAAATAAGCAGTTAAGCACTTAATAAGCAGATTTAGCAAGAATAAGCCAACCAAACTTAACAGGATGCATACACAAGCTATATAAACTAAGAATAAACACAAAGCAACAAGAATCAAACACTGAATCAAAGTAAACAACAAGATCAAAGCATGAAAAGTTACTGATGAACAATGAACATATGCAGAAACAAGTTTGCTGATCTATTTGACACTTGATCCAATTTCAGGCCTCAAATCCTTCTTCCCTGGTGTGATTAACTAAGGTTTAGCACTTGTTAGCCCTAGCCTATGCTTAGATCTAGGTGTCCTCAAAATCCTAGCCAATTTTACCAAGTATTCAAGATTTTATACCCTATTTTATGAATCTATGTGTTCAAACCCTCAAAACCAGCAAACAGATGAACAATAGCACCTAAATAACATATACCAACACTTAGCAACAATAAACAACCACTTAACAAACCACAAATCCAATTTATGCAGTAAACCCAAACACCCTTTTAAAACTTGTTTTCACAAATTTTCAAAGGCTTATGCAGGTTTTACCCACAAATCAGTCTAACAACACCTCATAAACATCAAACCAAGCCAAATGAACAATAATCAACCACATTATCACAGATCAAAGCACAAATCCACAAAAATCACAATTAATCAGAAACTTAAAGAGAAAATGAAAAGGGAAGAAGATGCAAACTTCCAAGACCTACATCCAGGCCTTGGATTGTTTGAGCGAGGTACTAGCAGAACAAGTACCAGCTTCCAAGCTGCTAAGAAGAACAAACCACAAAGTGAGATCAAAATAATACCAACTTTCTGATTTTTGATGCACAAGATTTATCACTTAAAACCTTGCCTCAAAAACCTTCAAACAAGATTATGGAACTCAGATTTTAGCTTATCAAACACCAAACTTTTATAAATAACAGATTAGAATTCAAAATTTTAAGAAATTCAAACTTTATTTCATAAAAAGGAATTACAAAGATTTAAAAGCTAAAATCTGGAACAAAGCTCTCTCACAGGTTGAGGAGTCTTTATATAGGCAAATGCCAAGGCTAGCACTATTCACAAACCCTAGAAGTGAAATTCCCTAAATGTCCTTGAGTCTTCTAGACGTTTTGATGGAATGAGTTGTCCAAATGCATCCAAGCCGTTTAAAGTAGCTTTGATATGAAGCAGGGATCCTAGGCTGTTGATTTGGACACGTCAGATTACTTAGAGGCTAAGTTGCATTTTCATTGGTTGAGGAGGTTGAGTGTGGGGTCCAAGGAGTAGTGGGAGTGAGGGTTTTGTGTGTGGGATTTGTTTCTGCACATGTGAATCACACAAGTGCCAGGGTAATTTGTTTTTACCCTTTGTTTTTAAGTGGAGTAAAAACTGGGTGGATGAAGGGTGAATAGTAGTAGTTTTGATCCGAAATTGGGGGAGTGGAAAGTGTTTGGCGCAATTTCGTTTCAAATGTTTCAATAGCACACCTTTAGTCCTTGTATTTTGGGATTTTTGGTAAAACGTGTTTTCAGCCATAGAAACTTGATTTCCTTTGTTATTAACTTTCATCATTTGGCAATTTTGGCACATAACTTTCCAAAAGGGTTTATAAGGGTTATTTTTGCCACTTTTGCATATTTGAAGGACTGATCTTGGACATTCTTGATCTTCAAAAGTCTTCAATGTATCTTTGGCTTGATGAGGGACCATAATTGACAATTTGGAATTGTTGAGGGACTAATCTTGCCATTTCTTCAAAGTTGAAGGACCTTTTGTGTAATTTTGACAAACTTAAGGGACCAAACTTGTAACTATCAATATACAAGGGTTTTAAGTGTCATTTCTTCAATAAATGAGTATCAATCTTGTATGTCTTCAAGTCTTCAAAGGTATTTGTTGAGTATTCCATGAATTAGGGCCCGGTTCTTTGTACGGCTTCGTTTCTCGTGTCCGTTTTTCCTTGTATCTTGTGATCTTTTGTCTTTTTCATGATATCCATACCTAAATTACACAAGTAAACAAACACAAGCATATATATGGTATATTATGACATTTTTATGCATTTAAAGCCCGAAAAGAACGATGAGATCATGTATAAATGCCATCTCATCACTCCCTCATACTAAGCCATTGCCGTGCCCTCACGCAATGCTAGAATAAAGTATCTAAGCATCACCAAAGTTCAAATTTATTAACCTTTATTGAAGAGTAAAAAGACTTGCAACATACTACGAAGATGTGTAAAGACATAACATATGATTTTCATCACAAAAAGTGACTTTTAGGGTCAAAGAATAGAAACAAGAAAATGTCCCTTAGAGTAAACTTTGTCATCCTTGATTGTCATACATTCCATGCTAAGTGCAAAAACGAGATCATTGTTGGTACAAGTCACAATGCTAACACTACTCATACGTTCAAATTGTGTAATACTTTTTCTCCCCGCAATCCTAGTTATTATAAAAGGAAATGGGTTACTAGCATTTTTTTATCTATTTGTCATGGATCACAAGTGATTCATATTGACTTATATGAGTAGTTATTAGTCCGAAAGCAAAGTAGCACGATTTGATCAATAGTTAGCCGAAGGACAAAATCTTTTAAAACGGCTTCTCGTGTATCTCCTTAAGTTCATATCTTGGCATAACTCGTTTCACGATTTGAAACCTTTCTCGGACCGATATTTGGCATGTACTTCATACTTCAAATCTTGGGAAGACGTTCTTGAAATTATGGTCTTCTCTTCATATATTTGGAATTTCTTCACTTGACGTTTTTGAGAGATTCTTCATATTGGACAACGACTTCATCATTTTTCTTCAATCTTTACTTTGGATTTTGATATACAACGATCCGCCTCCTTTTCGGACTTGGATATATTTATCCTCATACCTTGTTAGGGTCTTTTTGGATAGACTTTCTCCATGATCTTTAGGGGAGTAATTGCTGTGTGTCTCGATCCTTCATATTGATTTAGGAATAATGATACTTCACATCATCTTTGGATCTTTAGCAAAAATAGAGCTCCTCATGCCTTGTTAGGGCCTTTTTGGATGATCGCCAATCTTCGCGTCCCGCTTCAATAAGTTATGCCTTGGCTATGAACTCTATTCAACCCCGAGCATCTTTTAAACGATCTTGCGCTAGAGGCTAAGTAACCTTTCAAATCGTACGACCTTACTTATTGCAATTATGATTTATTCCTAATGCATTGATCTTATGGCAAGAAAAAGCCACAATTAAAAACATATGAGTTTTTGAAAGAACACTTTCATGTTCTACGTTTAGCATGATCACTTGTCTAACTCTATCATTTCTCGTTCTTCACTATATAAAGACCTCTAATTAAAGAGACTCGTGAATACTTAGCCATGCAAGTCAAAACTAAGCCAAATTTGGATTAGCTTTCATTAAGACTATATCAAATCAAAGTTTTGGGTTTTCAAGCCACCTATAGGATCTTGCACTTTCTTGGACTTTTTCAAGTTTAGAGAATGCGTTTTATAGTTCCCTTGATAAGTGACTTTCTAGGATCAATTATAGGAACTTGCGAAAAGTTCTTGTTCTTAACCCGTAAGAGTTAAGACTTTCGCGTTTTAAAGCTCCCTATATAAAAGTCTAGCAAAACTTAAATTGAGCGGGTTAAGGAATGTAAATGGCTCCAAATGCCCATCAAGTCAAAAATTAACTCTTATTCTACCCAACGGAAAATATACATTCGTGTCTTAAAAACACTTATGAAAACTAAGAAAAATTTTAAAATTTGGCCATTTTTAGCCTTATTAGCAACAAAAACAAAACATTGAAAATTGGAAAGCGTGAGGGCGTTGCAAAGCAAGTACCTATTCACCCCCCCCCCTATACTAAAAGTAAACATTGTCCTCAATGTTTCGAGTCTAAAGGTGGAGCACCCCCATACTAGAGACGAAGATTCGAATGCTTAGGATCTAGCATGGAAAGGGTGATCAACAATATATCTAAAGCCGTTTATTAAGTATGCTAAAAGATAATTGTTAGAACAATAAAGGATATGTCATGGATTCGTGAAAAACTTCTTCAAGCAAATGATGGAGGCTCACGTAAACGAACACGAGAGTCTTCAATCGTAGATGATGATGATGATCTAGATAACACAATCACAAACAACCACGAGACAACGAGTTGAAAGGGTACAAGTCCCCTTATTAGTGAATAGTAAGCATAAAGGATAAGCATGGGATCTCCCCCACGAGGCACCTCGTTTTTGATTACCGAGTCATGAGCTCGACTCGATCCCCTCAAAATGTGAACATTTAGGGAATATCATGGTATGGTCAATTTTTAGTGGGGCTTACATGATGAACAAGGCCCAAAAAGCAACCGGTATTAAGGACTAAGTCCTTAGATGGTGCAAAATACCGGGATCGAAGATGGCGTTCTCGTTTTCATTAGAAAAACAAATTAACGCCACTTCAACATGTGCCATCAACTCAAAGAGTTTGAAGAAAAGAGATGAGAAGTAGAAGGGTGTGACAATTGGTAAGACAAACTTTTGAGCTACTCGAGGTAGACTCGCACCAAGCAAATAGATATCGTTTCCATTTATTGCATCGGTGGAAGACCGAGATTTCCCTTTACATGAAATTCCGGGGTCGAATATCTCGTCCTCGGTGGACAAGGATGAGGGAACATAAGGGGCTTCCCCCATACTAAAACCACACAAAGCATCGTTAAAAGGAGTAGACGAGCTTGTAGCACTCAAAACACGTGGTGATGACGGAGTTAGATTTGTAGAAAAATCAATTAAATCACATTTAATATCGTTTCCTTTTTTATCTTTTAAACTCTCCTTATGAAAACCCTTTTTGATTATGTCGAAAATATTTGGTGTTTCTAAGACGATGTTAGTTACACTAAAAATTCTCACATTTGTAAACCGTTTTGGTTTTGGTGGTGGCAAGTTCTCAAAACGTTTATCGACGAAGAAAACTTCCCCATCGGGGTCTACATATTCATCATCCGAAGGATCTTCCGTAGAAACCGGCAACTTATCAACACTTTTCAAGAATGAATGTTCGAGGTCAGGCGAAGGATTTTTCGATTCAAGTATTGACGGTTTCTTCTTTGTAGGCTTTACACTCATAACCTCCACCGGCGGAGGAAATGGTAAATTGTTTTTGGCGACATTTCCTAAAACTCTTGGTGAAAATTCTTTGCAAACGACTTTGGTTGAATTACCATGGTTTAAAGTTGCAATAGAATAGACATGAGAAAGATTGGAGTTTTGTGTTGCATTGATGACAAGTTCTTCCTCATTGAAACGAAGGGTGATTTTTTGAGCATGAACATCGATAAGTGCTCTTGATGTATCCAAAAATGAACGACCCAAAATGAGAGGAACTTTTCGATCGATAGGAATGTCTACAACAATAAAGTCAACGGGATAGTAAAACTTTCCGACTTTAACGAAAACGTCCTCGGCTACTCCACATGCTAAAATTGTAGAATGATCGGCCATCTCGATAGACATGTTCGAAGGAGTAAGAGCCGGAAGCGAAAGCGATTTGAAAATCTAAGAGGCATTAAATTTATACTAGCACCAAGATCGGGCAAGGCGTAGCATTCCTCCATATCTTGAATTGCACACGGAATCAAGAATTTACCGGGATCACCGACTTTTTGTGGTATGCGGCTAAGAAAAACCGATGAACAACTAGACGATTGTTGTAACTTCTCTTTGTTGTTAAGCATACTTTTGAAGTTTGCGGCGAATCGAGGCATCATGATAAGAGCATCGACAAAACTTATGTTAAAATGCATATCACGAAACATTTTCATAAATAGCTCAAATTGATAATTATTCCGTTCTCGTGCCTTTTCCTTGTCACGTCTCGAAGGGTAAGGTAAGGGTGGTGTTGGTTGGTCATTAGGCAACGGCCTTGGAAACTCGGGTTCCACAATTGGTATTGGTTCAACCGTAGGTGTGGTTTGAGTGGTACTTCGTGGGATTGTAATGTGCTCCTTTTCGACCATCACCTCGGGTTCTTTCTCTATTTCCTTCTCCGTAGAAGTACTTGGATGAGAGATTGGTTCCTTGAAAGTTTTACCACTTCGTGTAGTAATAACCTTCATTTCTCCCTTCGGGTTTGCAATAGTATCACTAGGAAGACCACCCGAGGAAGAGGGTTTACACATGATTGCTTCAAACATCTTAGCCATTCGGTCCTCAAATTTTGATTGCCTAGCATCCGCTTTTAATAACTCTTGCTTAATCTCATGTTGTCCTAATTCCATCTTTTGTTGATTTTGTTGAAGACGTTGGACATTTCCTTCCATTTTGTTTGCATGAGTCTTAAGTTCATTAGCAAGTTCATTTTTTAGCTCGTTTTTCAACTCGGATCTTAAGCTAATCATCTCACGTTGCATGTTATCAAATTTAGCATCATTTGCTTTAGCATAATCCAAAAATTCTCCTTGCAAATTTTTAGTGTGAGCATTTTGAAAACCTTGTGTAGTGTTTTGAAAATCACGGTTTTGGTTTTGATTAGAAATTTTTCCATTCCCATTTTGATAATTCCCTTTGTTGTAATTGCGTGAATTGCCTTGGTAATTACCTTGGTTGTTGTTTCGATAATTATTAGCATTTTGATTTGGTGAAGCTTGATTTGGGCGGGAACCTTGACCGTTTTGGTTGTGGGTTCCCGTTGCTACATAAGCACTCGAAGTGTTACCATCCGCGGTAATGCACTCGGAAAGATCATGAGCTCCACCACACGATAAACAACTCTTAGCAACCGCTTTAACCGAAGCGGAATTTGAAGCTTCTTGAGCTTTCCAATGGGACATAATATTAGCAAATCTATCAAAAAACCGATTTTCCTCATTAGCTTCATCATGTAAGGCATTAATGCTACGAGACGATTGTGACGATGATGACGAACCCAAATTGGCAACACTCGGTGTGTTACGAGGGCTATAAACCTTAGATCTATTCGCGATGATTTGTAAAGCCTCATTTGTCGTCTTGCACAAAAAATTACCACCCGCGGCGGCATTCAAATAATCTCGTTCATGATCATTAAGCCCATTATAAAAAGTATCAACTTGATGCAATTCCGTAAAATCATGGTGTGGACATTCATGTAACATATCTTTAAATCGTTCCCATGCCATTGAAAAACTTTCATTATTTCTTTGCACAATTCGTGAAATCTCATTCTTCAAATGTGTTGTTTTAGATGGTGGAAAAAACTTGTTCACAAACTTAGAAACGAGATCGGCCCATGTCAAAATCGAATTTGGCGGTTCTTTCTCAAGCCAAATTTTTGCGGGTCCATCTAAAGAGTATGGAAACAACATCATCTTAATGGTGTCATGTGGAACATCCTTAAACTTGCTAGTAGCGGTGAGACGGTTAAAATTCCTAATGTGATAATGCGGGTCGTCTTTCTCGTGACCTCTAAACTTATTTGCTTGCAACATCGACATTAAACCCGTCTTAATCTCGAAATTCTCCGCAAGGATGGCGGGAATCACAATAGCCTCTCCAAAACCCTCGGTGGGTGCTTGTAGCAACTCCATCATGGTACGATTAGCCATGACGACTTCTTGTTCTACAATAGGTTCAACAATTGGAGGTTCTTCTACAATCAACGTCTCTTGATTGGCTTGCTTTTGAAGACGTTTACGAGCTCGTTTTGCTTGATTACGAGTGATCATAAACTTCACGAAGAATGGGAGGTGAGCAAAGAAGATTCTTTTTGGGTGTTTTGTGAATTTTCAATTTTTTGTGTTTTTGATGATATTTAATTTTTTTGATTTTGGTGTATCTTCGTAGACAACAATCTACAAAATCTCTCCTCGAATCAAACTCTTGATTAAAGAAGCCTCAAAGGAATGAAAACGATCACGTGGAGTGAACGCCTTCGAATGACTTTAGAACTTTGGTGAAAACCAAATTGTTCAAGAGGGTTTAATCACAAAGAAACCAAGCAAATATATTATACGTAATAATACTTTGGGCGGCAAAACCCTCGATTAGCCTTCAATTTCAAAATACTCATAAGCAAGCGGGGAAACGAGGCGGCGCGAAGCACTTAAGAGCCTTTTTCCTTAGGGTATATTTTATAATACCCGCCTTATACCCACCTTATAGTTTGTATTTTTCAAAATCGAGCTTCACGAAAGTATTTATCTATTTTTGCCTTTTTCTTTTTGTTTGAGATTCGAATACAATAATTGAGTGATGAAATCCCAATTAAGGTTGTGTTTTCACACTTTTGGATATATTGTTTATTTGTTGTGATACTTAATACAATATAGTAATAATATTTTTACAAGAAAAACCAAGAAAACCGATAATACGTATTAGTAGAGTTCTACTAATACAAATACTATTTATGGTTAATATTAAAAACAACAATTACAAATTAATCACGACATGCCTCCCCGGCAGCGGCGCCAAAATTGGTTTGTAGAGTGTTTTTACTACTCTTTAGGAAAAGAGCGTAAATAGGGAAAGTATTAAATACGACGGTTTAGGAAAACCGTGTACAAATGACCCTAGATGAATTCAAAGTTCGTTTCCCAAGGAGGTATATGTGTGTGCAAAACTTGTTAAATGTTTGTGATTAATGATTGGTTTAGAAGGGGATGAGAAAAGAAGACGACGAAGACGTAAAATAAAAATTATTACTACTAGAAAGTTAAAAACGTAAAACCTTAAAAACCACAAAAATAAAAATTAATTCTAAAAATTACCAAAAATTCACCAAAAATTAAAATAAATAAACTAAGAGTTTACCAATGATCAAAACTTTTTCAAACCTTTTAAATAATTAAATATTCAATTTTTAAATGCTAATTAAAGCCCTAAAAATCAAATAAATTATCAAAAAGCCCAAATTAAGATTTTTCAATTGGTAAACCTCAAAAATGACCTAAAAAGATTAAAAACTATTTTTAGAAATTTTTAAACTAATAAAAACTATTTAAAATGATTTAAAAACTATTAAAACTTAAAATAATTATAAAAATTAATCTAAAAGTGATAAAATTATTCTAAAAGTTGCTAAATTCCTATTTTAATGTATTAAAGCTAAGAAAAATGTAAAAAGTTGAAAAATGTGAAATTTGAAAAATAATAATAAAATAATATTAAAATAATATTAAAAATCCAAAAATTATAAAAAATTCTAAAAACTTGCAAACTAGTTTAATTTAACCTAAATAATCAGAAAATCAAAGTGAAATTACCAGAATACCCCTATTGGGCCCTCAAATGGGCCAAAACCAAAAACAGTCAACACAATTGGGCTTTTGGGCCCAAAAAGTCAAACTTGGCCCAATTGACTTGGAAAAGCCCTATCTGCCTCAAAATTCAATTCTAAGAACAAAACTCTAAAGGCCCAAAAGCTGAATATGAGCTTATCACAGCTTATTAAGCACACAGCTTATTCTTATTGGGCTTTTCAGCCCATTAAGCAATAAGCTAATGCCATAAGCTTTAATTTGACACACAACCTTCTTTTGGGATGCTTATGAGATCTGTAAAAAGAAATTTGGAAAAAGCTCACTCAATAAGCCAGAAATAAGCAAAGTATTATTTCACAAAACGACAAAATAGTCGGGTTTGAGAAATAAGGCACCTCAAGACTTGATTCAACTTGCAAAAGATCACAAATGGACTCAATAAGCCAAATCAATCAACAAAAATCCAATAAGCACAACCAATAAGCCAGAATAAGCACAAATGAACTTATGAAAAAGTCAATGAAGTTGGTTTTCTAGTCAAACCCTAAAGTCAACCCACCAAATGCTCCAGTATGAACAAATGGGTCAAATAATGAGCACCTATTACAAAATCCAAGTTGTTGCTGGTTAGAATAAGCTATTATAGCTTATTGATAAGTTGAACCCAATTTTACACTAGCAGTGGTAACTAGCAGGGGAAAGGAGTTCCCACTGCTTTGACTATTTGACCAAGCTTATTTGAGAGTTCTGGTTCGATTCAATTGGAAACAAAGGCACCCTTGTGATCAGTGAATCACAAGGAGTCAATAGCAACAAGAAAATCACAATTTGGTTCACACAATAAGCCACAATCAATCAAACAGTTGCCAGATATAGCCCAGATATGGAAATAAGCAGTTAAGCACTTAATAAGCAGATTTAGCAAGAATAAGCCAACCAAACTTAACAGGATGCATACACAAGCTATATAAACTAAGAATAACCACAAAGCAACAAGAATAAAACACTGAATCAAAGTAAACAACAAGATCAAAGCATGAAAAGTTACTGATGAACATGAACATATGCAGAAACAAGTTTGCTGATCTATTTGACACTTGATCCAATTTCAGGCCTCAAATCCTTCTTCCCTGGTGTGATTAACTAAGGTTTAGCACTTGTTATCCCTAACCTATGCTTAGATCTAGGTGTCCTCAAAATCCTAGCTAATTTTACCAAGTATTCAAGATTTTATACCCTATTTTATGAATCTATGTGTTCAAACCCTCAAAACCTGTAAACAGATGAACAATAGCACCTAAATAACAGATACCAACACTTAGCAACAATAAACAACCACATAACAAACCACAAATCCAATTTATGCAGTAAACCCAAACACCCTTTTAAAACTTGTTTTCACAAATTTTCAAAGGCTTATGCAGGTTTTACCCACAAATCAGTCTAACAACACCTCATAAACATCAAACCAAGCCAAATGAACAATAATCAACCACAATATCACAGATCAAAGCACAAATCCACAAAAATCACAATTAATCAGAAACTTAAAGAGAAAATGAAAAGGGAAGAAGATGCAAACCTCCAAGACCTACATCCAGGCCTTGGATTGTTTGAGCTGAGGTACTAACAGAACAAGTACCAGCTTCCAAGCTGCTAAGAAGAACAAACCACAAAGTGAGATCAAAATAATACCAACTTTCTGATTTTTGATGCACAAGCTTTATCACTTAAAACCTTGCCTCAAAAACCTTCAAACAAGATTATGGAACTCAGATTTTAGCTTATCAAACACCAAACTTTTATAAATAACAGATTAGAATTCAAAATTTTAAGAAATTCAAACTTTATTTCATAAAAAGGAATTACAAAGATTTAAAAGCTAAAATCTGGAACAAAGCTCTCTCACAGGTTGAGGAGTCTTTATATAGGCAAATGCCAAGGCTAGCACTATTCACAAACCCTAGAAGTGAAATTCCCTAAATGTCCTTGAGTCTTCTAGACATTTTGATGGAATGAGTTGTACAAATGCATCCAAAAAGTTTAAAGTAGTTTTGATATGAAGCAGGGATCCTAGGCTATTGATTTGGACACGTCAGATTACTTGGAGGCTAAGTTGCATTTTCATTGGTTGAGGAGGTTGAGTGTGGGGTCCAAGGAGTAGTGGGAGTGAGGGTTTTGTGTGTGGAATTTGTTTCTGCACATGTGAATCACACAAGTGCCAGGGTAATTTGTTTTTACCCTTTGTTTTAAGTGGAGTAAAAACTGGGTGGATGAAGGGTGAATAGTAGTAGTTTTGATCCGAAATTGGGGGAGTGGAAAGTGTTTGGCGCAATTTCGTTTCAAATGTTTCAATAGCACACCTTTAGTCCTTGTATTTTGGGATTTTTGGTAAAACGTGTTTTCAGCCATAGAAACTTGATTTCCTTTGTTATTAACTTTCATCATTTGGTAATTTTGGCACATAACTTTCCAAAAGGGTTTATAAGGGTTATTTTTGCCACTTTTGCATATTTGAAGGACTGATCTTGGACATTCTTGATCTTCAAAAGTCTTCAATGTATCTTTGGCTTGATGAGGGACCATAATTGACAATTTGGAATTGTTGAGGGACTAATCTTGCCATTTCTTCAAAGTTGAAGGACCTTTTGTGTAATTTTGACAAACTTAAGGGACCAAACTTATAATTATCAATATACAAGGGTTTTAAGTGTCATTTCTTCAATAAATGAGGATCAATCTTGTATGTCTTCAAGTCTTCAAGGGTATTTGTTGAGTATTCCATGAATTAGGGCCCGGTTCTTTGTACGGCTTCGTTTCTCGTGTCCGTTTTTCCTTGTATCTTGTGATCTTTTGTCTTTTTCATGATATCCATACCTAAAATACACAAGTAAACAAACACAAGCATATATATGGTATATTATGACATTTTTATGCATTTAAAGCCCGAAAAGAACGATGAGATCATGTATAAATGCCATCTCATCAATCCCAACCTTAAAATCACTTGCCACATCACCCAAGAGTGCACATGGGACCTCCCCTGCTACACCTTTGAGCAAGAAGACAAGATTGTAACAGCCATCCAACGTCCAAGGATCCAGCTTATAGTTCAAGCTTAATACAAGCCATTTGATCAACTTTACACTTGCCAACTACCACAAGACAACAAAAATCAGTCACATGATTCTCCAAGAGTTCAAACTTCAAAGGGAAATTTAGGGACTTCCATAGCTAGGGTTTACGTTTTTTTTCAGCTTTCCTAGTTCATTGTATGCCTATATAAAGGCCTTAGTTCATTACATTTTAGCTTTGCTCTTGAATTTTCCTTTTTCACAAATTTGTAAAGCTCATATTCAGTTAATGAAATGTGTATGAATTTTGTGAAGAAAACTCAAGTGCCACTCTTATAATCTGCTTATTATTGTTAATGTTTACTTGTTCTTGAACCTCAAAACCTGTTTTCAAGGAGTGTGCAAAAGTTTGCACATTTTCCTTTAAGCTTGATATTTTGCTAAGTTTCTTGGTCTATCTTGGAATTCTTGGGCTATAAAGCTGATCATAGCATCCTGATTTTGAGTTATCAAGGTGTGGTGAAGCCTATAACTCGGGGATAATCAAGTATGGAGTACAAGAGTTGCATTAATCAAGGCTTTTTAACCTTTCTGTTTTTGATATTTTGCTTCTAACCTTGTTGAATCTTAGCAGGCTTTGTTGTGGAATCTTGTACTTGTTCTTGCTAGTACATAAGCTCAAAATTCGTGGGTGTGGATGTACATCCATGAGGTTTGCATACTTAACCCAAAATCTGCTTAAATCTTGATTTTTGGTGATATTTATGTGTGACTTGTATTCTTGTGAATTTTGTGGCTTAATCTTGTTCTAATCTGTTTATCTCATCTGTTGTTGTGTTGATTTGGGCTTGGGTAACCTTGGAATGCTGTTTTGATTTGAAAATCTTGATTTGAAAAGTTAAAGGGGTGTTTGGGATTACCTGTCTTGAATCATATCGTGTTATTTGATGGTTGGAAGTTTGTGTATTTGCTTTGTATCTGATATATACTTGGTTGAGTGCATTTTGCTGCAAGTTTTTGGGTTTGAAACTACAAATCATACATTGTGCTATATCTTATAGATTTTAACTGTTTTTTACCTAAGATTTTGGTAAAATCTAGAATTTATGCATGCTTAGGGTTAAAAGTTGTTTAAACATCATTTATATATCATATGTGATAGATCTGAGTGATTGAATTTGGCTTGTTGGTCAATTGCATCAGCGTTGAACACAATTTTTTCAAGAATTTTTCAATGATTATTCAAAATCTTTCAAAAATTGTGTGTTCAACAACTCCCATCCTCAAAAAGAGAAATGTGGATCACATCCTCACGATGACAATTCAATTGGATCAATTTTTGAGGGGGAGCATTGATTGTAGTAAATTACACCCCTTTCTTTGCCTTAGGAAAAACAAAGAGAAGAAACGTAAAGTAGCGGTAAGTATCGAGTGACGGTTTAGGAAAACCGTGCACTAATGACCCACAATCACTTAAAATGAGATGAAAGATTCGTTTCCCAAGGAGGTATGGTGTTGTGAATTAATTTGTATTTCTTTGAGATTAATATTGAGAAGATGGAATGACGGTTTCTTGGAAATTATACTATGACGTGAAAAACGAAAACGTAAAACCGTAGAAAAATCACTAAAATTAAAAATTATTAAAACCAAAAACAAAATCAAGAAAAAGATTAAAAAGACTAAAACAAGTCTAAAATAATATAAATAAAGACAAAAATCCAATAAAGATATTTTAAAACCTTTTATTAATTAAATAATTAATTTTAAATGCTAATTAAAGCCCTAAAATTAAATTTAATTAATTCAAATGTCAAAAATATGATTTTATTGAATAATTACTCAACTTATATTATTATAAGACTAAAAAGTAATTTTCTAAAAATTAAAACCTATTGAAATTATTTTTAAAACTCTAAAAATGATTAAAAGTAAATAGAAACTAATTAAACTTAAAATAATTATAAAAATAAATCTAAAAGCTATAAAAATAATCTAAAAATGGAAATAGTCCCAATTAATGACAAAGAACCTAGGAAAAATGAAAAAAGAAAGAAAAATAAAATTTTGAAAATTAATTAATAAAATAATATTAAAACACTCCAAAAAAAATAAAAGTCACTAGTTGCGCCGCAACTAGTGGGGTCTTGCGCCGCAACTAGTGTAACGGGATCACCAAGATCAGCAGCTCTGCCAGTTGCGCCGCAACCTTCTGTCTTGCGCCGCAACTTGCAAAACGTGCCAGGTTTGCTTCTTTTGGACAGATGAACACCCAAGTGAGAGTGCACACTTTTTGGTGCCAAGAGGGCTTGGCAATGAGCTTGTTTGGAGATATTTTGGATCAATTGGGGCACCCTTGTGCTCAATGAAGCACAAGGAGTCAAAACTCACAAGGATAAAACACTTAGCAATCAAAATCAAGCAATCATATGCATGAAAAACCAAGCAATTTAGCAATATGCAGATTTTTAACACCCTTTTTACCTTTTAAACTCAACAAACTTGTTCAAATCTTGTTCCAAACTAATTAACTACTTACTAATAACCTTAATCAACCCTAAACAAGCAATCTAACACCTTTTAATTATCAAAACAAATCTAGATGTCCTGCTTAAACCTGTTGCCAAACACCCTTTAAACTTTTTGAAAACCAATTTTAACAAAGAAAAACCTTACAAACCCTATGCAAACTTGTTCCAATATCTCAAAACATGCATAACAACACTTGAGAACACAAATCCACTATCTATAACACACTTAGTAACAAAATCACATGAGATCATATAAACTAGCACTTTAATGAACTTCTCAAAGAGTAAAAGGAAGATACCTTAGGTTCTTACATCCAAGAACCTAGAGGATGAAAATCCTCCTCCAATCCAACCCGGGTTGGAGCTGAACTAAATCAACAAGCCTTCAACCTATTTGAACACAAAACAAAGAAAACAACAAAATAATATAAAATGATATGATTCTTTTTTTTTCTTTTTAAAACTCTTCCAAAACCTTTTCCAATCTTCTTAAAATGTTTCTATAATACTTAAATCACCAACAAACATGAACCATAAACACCAAAATACCTTTGAGAAGATTTTACCAAAATCTCTCAAAATCAAAACCTTAAACAACTTTGAAAATCAAAGTTGCTTAACCATAAAACAAAGTGGAACTCAGAATCAATCTCCTCACAACACACAAACTTTTAAAAACAATAAAAAAGGAATTACACTTGAATATTTCAAAAACCAAACTTTTTATTTCTTTAAAAAGGAATTACATGTGAGAGACTAGAAACTGGAACAAAGGCTTCACACAAGTTGTGAGCTCCTTTTATAGAGTCCTAAGAAGATACTAGAAGCATAAAAACATAAAACCCTAATCATAAGAAAATCCCAAATGTGCCCTTGAGTGATTTTGAGTGCATATGAGCTGTCCATTTGATCTTGGCCTTTAAATTTTGCTTTGTGAGCAAGCATATCATCTTGGACGTTCAATTTGCCACGTCACTAGTCTTGGAGGCTAAGGAATGATGTGATTGGTGGATTGGGGAATTGGGGGTTTGGTGCACATGAGTGGGATGCAGGTTTTTAGGAGTGGGAAAGGTTTGTGAGTGTGTGAATTGAGTGTGTGAAGGTTTAATTGAGTTTTACCCAAGTAAATGTGAGGGTAAAATCTGGGGTGGTAAGAAGGTGAATAGTACTCATTTGATCCGAATTTTTGGGGGTGGGATGGTGTTAGGCGCCTGATTTTTTTAAATGTTTCAAGTTTGGCACTTTTGGTCCTTGTCTTTTGGAATTTTTGGCTTTTAAAGATTTTCAGCCTAAAATTCGTCTCTCCCTTGTATTTAAGTTTCATCACTTGACAATTTTGGCACAAACTTTCCATAAAGATGTTTCAAAGGCAATTTTTGTCATTTGGTGATTTTTCAAGGACTAATCTTGGACAATGTTGATCTTCAAAGGTCTTCAATGTCTCTTTAAACTTCATGAGGGACCATATTTGGCAATTTGAATTTGTTGAGGGACTAAACTTGCCATTTCTTCAAAGTTGAAGGACCTTTTTGCAATTTTGACAAACTTAAGGGACCAAACTTGTAATTATTAATATACAAGGGTTTTAAGTTGTCATTTCTTCAATAAATGATGATCAATCTTGTTTTGTCTTCAAGTCTTCAAGGGTATTTGATGATAATTCCATGATTAGGGCCCGGTTCTTTGTACGGCTTCGTTTCTCGTGTCCGTTTTTCCTTGTATCTTGTGATCTTTTGTCTTTTTCACGATATCCATACCTAAAATACACAAGTAAACAAACACAAGCATATATATGGTATTTTATGACATTTTAATGCATTTAAAGCCCGAAAAGAACGATGAGATCATGTATAAATGCCATCTCATCACTCCCCCATACTAAGCCATTGCCGTGCCCTCACGCAATGCTAGAATAAAGTATCTAAGCATCACCAAAGTTCAATTTTATTAACCTTTATTGAAGAGTAAAAGACTTGCAACACTACGAGATTGTGTAAAGACATAATGTATGATTTTCATCACCAAAATGTGACTTTTAGGGGTCTAAGAATAGAAACAAGTTAATGTCCCTTAGAGTAAATTTCGTCATCCTTGATTGTCATACATTCCATGCTAAGTGCAAAAACAAGATCATTGTTGGTACAAGTCACAATGCTAACACTACTCATACGTTCAAATTGTGTAATACTTTTTCTCCCCGCAATCCTAGTTATTATAAAAGGAAATGGGTTACTAGCATTTTTTATCTAATTGTCATGGATCACAAGTGATTCATATTGACTTATTTGAGTAGTTATTAGTCCGAAAGCAAAGTAGCACGATTTGATCAATAGTTAGCCGAAGGACAAAATCTTTTAAAACGGCTTCTCGTGTATCTCCTTAAGTTCATATCTTGGCATAACTCGTTTCACGATTTGAGACCTTTCTCGGACCGATATTTGGCATGTACTTCATACTTCAAATCTTGGGAAGACGTTCTCGAAATTATGGTCTTCTCTTCATATATTTGGAATTTCTTCACTTGACGTTTTTGAGAGATTCTTCATATAGGACCACGACTTCATCATTTTTCTTCAATCTTTACTTTGGATTTTGATATACAACGATCCGCCTCCTTTTCGGACTTGGATATATTTATCCTCATACCTTGTTAGGGTCTTTTTGGATAGACTTTCTCCATTCTTTAGGGGAGTAATAGCTTCTCGTCGTGTGTCTCGATCCTTCATATTGATTTTGGAACAATGATACTTCACATCATCTTTGGATCTTTAGCAAAAATAGAGCTCCTCATGCCTTGTTAGGGCCTTTTTGGATAATCGCCAATCTTCGCGTCCCGCTTCAATAAGTTATGCCTTGGCTATGAACTCTATTCAACCCCGAGCAACTTTTAAACGATCTTGCGCTAGAGGCTAAGTAACCTTTCAAACCGTACGACCTTACTTATTGCAATTATGTTTTATTCCTAATGCATTGATCTTATGGGAAGAAAAAGCCACAATTAAAAACATATGAGTTTTTGAAAGAACACTTTCATGTTCTACGTTTAGCATGATCACTTGTCTAACTCTATCATTTCTCGTTCTTCACTATTTAAAGACCTCTAATTAAAGAGACTCGTGAATACTTAGCCATGCAAGTCAAAATTAAGCCAAATTTGGATTAGCTTTCATTAAGACTATATCAAATCAAAGTTTTGGGTTTTCAAGCCACCTATAGGATCATGCACTTTCTTGGACTTTTTCAAGTTTAGAGAATGCGTTTTATAGTTCCCTTGATAAGTGACTTTCTAGAATCAATTATAGGAACTTGCGAAAAGTTCTTGTTCTTAACCCGAATGAATTAAGACTTTCGCGTTTTAAAGCTCCCTATATAAAAGTCTAGCAAAACTTGAATTGAGCGGGTTAAGGAATGTAAATGGCTCCAAATGCCCATCAAGTCAAAAATTAACTCTTATTCTACCCATCGGAAAATATACATTCGTGTCTTAAAAACACTTATGAAAACTAAGAAAAATTTTAAAATTTGGCCATTTTTAGCCTTATTAACAAAACAAAACATTGAAAGATGGAACACGTGAGGGCGTAGCAAAGCAAGTACCTATTCACCCCCCCATACTAAAAGTAAACATTGTCCTCAATGTTTCGAGTCTAAAGGTGGAGCACCCCCATACTAGAGACGAAGAGTCGAATGCTTAGGATCTAGCATGGAAAGGGTGATCAACAATATATCTAAAGCCGTTTATTAATTATGCTAAAAGATAATTGTTAGAACAATAAAGGATATGTCATGGATTCGTGAAAAACTTCTTCAAACGAACGATGGAGGCTCACGTAAACGAACACGAGAGTCTTCAATCGTAGACGATGATGATGATCTAGATAACACAATCACAAACAACCACGAGACAACGAGTTGGAAGGGTACAAGTCCCCTTATTAGTGAACATAAAGCATAAAGATAAGCATGGGATCTCCCCCACGAGGCACCTCGTTTTTGATTACCGAGTCATGAGCTCGACTCGATCCCCTCAAAATGTGAACATTTAGGGATATCATGGTGTGGTCAATTTTTGATGGGGCTTACATGATAAACAAGGCCCAAAAAGCAACCGGTAAAAAGGACTAAGTCCTTAGATGATGCAAAATACCGGGGTCGAAGATGGCGTTCTCGTTTCCATTGGAAAAACAAATTAACACCACTCCATCACGTGCCATAAACTCAAAGAGTTTGAAGAAAATAGATGAGAAGTAGAAGGGTGGGACATTGGTTGGGTAAAACAATCGAGTTACTCGAGGTAAACTCTCACCGAGCAAATAGATATAGTTTCCATTTATTTCATCGGTGGAAGACCGAGATTTTATCTTAAACGTGATACCGGGGTCAAAAATCTCGTCCTCGGTGGAGAAGTGTGGGGCTTCCCCCATACTAGGTCCACACAAAACGTCGTCAAAAGGAGTAGACGCGTTTGTAGCAAATTCAATCAATCGAGGTGATGACGGAGTTAGAGTTGGAAAAATTTTCAAATCATTTGTAAAATCTTTTCCTTTGTCAATTTTTAACTCATTATTACGAAAACCCAAGTCGATTAAATTGAAAATTTTTGGTGTTTCTAAAAGAAATCTAGGCACACTTAAACTTTTCACATTTATCTTGAAGGCGGGAGGAGGATTTGATTTTTTAAAACATGAATCGATTAGAAAAATATCCCCCTCCGGGCTAACGTAATGGTCTACATCAAACTCGAAAATCGAAGGCGGGTCGTCAAGAATACGTTTGATCTCGGAAAAATCTCCATCGGGATCAAAAACGTCTTCTCTTCCTCGTGGAAGAGGTTGAGCAATAAGATCGTCGATAATCGAGTCACTAGCTTCAACCGTCGTGAAACTAGGAATAGAAGGCTCTTCGATTGAAGATTTTGCCTTTGTCGTGTCGACCTCGATATCGAAAAACGTATCGATGTGAGCAAGGCCATCGGCGGACTTCTCACACGATAAATCCAAAATCTCACACGGTGTGGGATTAGGAGTAAAAGGCTCGTCTCGTGACGATTTTGCCTTGACGGTTTCAATTTTGTCCTTCGAAGGGATCGAACGTGGGTTCTCGAACATTTTGGCAAAACTACTAACACGTCCCTTCGGAATTAATTTTCGTTCATCTTGTAAAAACGTGGGTTCAATGATTTCCTTCAAAACCTTTTCACATTTTTCTTCTTTAAAATCATTTATTGGAATTTCTTCAAAATTAAGTGTATATTGATTTAGAAAATCCTCAATAATTTCATCTTCATTAGAAAAATTAGGTTTACAAGGTACAAGATTTAAAACTCCCAAATATCCTACGAGTTTTTCCTTAGGTTTATTTTCACAAACTTTTTTCAAAACTTCGTTGGATGACGTTTTCGTTGCCTCAACGTTCTTACTTGATGACGATGGTTGCACGACTCTAAAATTCGAGAGATATGGATCAATACGAGACGTACGAGTCTTAGGAGTCGAAGTAACTTGAACCTCTCCTACGGGATTAGGATTGGTGTTTTTAGACAAAGAATTGAATTTTTCCACTAAGCCCTCGAACATTAAAAGAATTTTATCTTTCTCATTGGCGTGATCATCCTTAATTTTATCTACGTATTCTCTCCACATCACTTGACTTTGGTCATACACTCGTTGTTGCTCTTCAAAAAGGGTATCATAATCGTTTTCCATTTTTTTGAAAGTTTCCCCTTGGGTTGCCAATTTCTCTTTGTAATACTTATCGAGATCTACCACGTGTTCTTGAAGTGACTCTATAAGTTTGTTATGACGGCTCATATAATCACAAAAAGATTCATTAAGACTCATTTCTTCATTTTGATTTTCACCATAATTAAAAGACGAATCAAATGACGAATGTGGTTGGTGACCTTGGTCGTTAGATTGAAAATTGTCACCATCACCACGTGGAGGAGAGTTATAGATATAACCCTCTCGACCTCCATAAACTTCACAATTAAAACAATTAGCCCCATCGGGTGGGCCTCCACAATATGGACACGAAAAATATCCCTCATCATTAGACATGATGCAACATAAGCGGTGTTACGAGAATTAAACGTTTAGAGGGTGAAAGAAGAGAATTATGAAAATAGAGGGAAAGCAAAGAAGATTCTTTTTGGTGGTTTTGTGGATTTTCAATTTTTTTGTGTTTTTGATGATATTTAATTTTTTTGGATTTTGGTGTATTACGTAGACAACAATCTACAAAATCTCTCCTCGAATCAAACTCTTGATTAAAGAAGCCTCAAAGGAATGAAAACGATCACGTGGAGTGAACGCCTTCGAATGACTTTAGAACTTTGGTGAAAACCAAGTTGTTCACGAGGGTTTAATCACAAAGAAAACCAAGCAAATATAGTATACGTAATAATACTTTGGGCGGCAAAACCCTCGATTAGCCTTCAATCTCAAAATACTCACAAGCAAGCGGGGAAACGAGGCGGCGCGAAGCACTTAAGAGCCTTTTTCCTTAGGGTATATTTTATAATACCCGCCTTATACCCACCTCATAGTTCGTATCTTTCAAAATCGAGCTTCTCGAAAGTATTTATCTATTCTTGCCTTTTCTTTTTGTTTGAGATTCGAATACAATGATCGAGTGATGAAATCCCGAATCAAGGTTGTGTTTTCACACTTTTGGAGATATTGTATTTTGATTGTGATACTTAATACAATATATTAATAATATTCACAAAGAAAAACCGAGAAAACCGATAATACGTGTTAAGGGAGTTCCACTTAACACAAATATTATTATGGATAGTATTAAAAACAAAATTTTCCAAATTAAGACACGACACACCTCCCCGGCAGCGGCGCCAAAAATGATTGTAGTAAATTACACCCCTTTCTTTGCCTTAGGAAAAACAAAGAGAAGAAACGTAAAGTAGCGGTAAGTATCGAGTGACGGTTTAGGAAAACCGTGCACTAATGACCCACAATCACTTAAAATGAGATGAAAGATTCGTTTCCCAAGGAGGTATGGTGTTGTGAATTAATTTGTATTTCTTTGAGATTAATATTGAGAAGATGGAATGACGGTTTCTTGGAAATTATACTATGACGTGAAAAACGAAAACGTAAAACCGTAGAAAAATCACTAAAATTAAAAATTATTAAAACCAAAAACAAAATCAAGAAAAAGATTAAAAAGACTAAAACAAGTCTAAAATAATATAAATAAAGACAAAAATCCAATAAAGATATTTTAAAACCTTTTATTAATTAAATAATTAATTTTAAATGCTAATTAAAGCCCTAAAATTAAATTTAATTAATTCAAATGTCAAAAATATGATTTTATTGAATAATTACTCAACTTATATTATTATAAGACTAAAAAGTAATTTTCTAAAAATTAAAACCTATTGAAATTATTTTTAAAACTCTAAAAATGATTAAAAGTAAATAGAAACTAATTAAACTTAAAATAATTATAAAAATAAATCTAAAAGCTATAAAAATAATCTAAAAATGGAAATAGTCCCAATTAATGACAAAGAACCTAGGAAAAATGAAAAAAGAAAGAAAAATAAAATTTTGAAAATTAATTAATAAAATAATATTAAAACACTCCAAAAAAAATAAAAGTCACTAGTTGCGCCGCAACTAGTGGGGTCTTGCGCCGCAACTAGTGTAACGGGATCACCAAGATCAGCAGCTCTGCCAGTTGCGCCGCAACCTTCTGTCTTGCGCCGCAACTTGCAAAACGTGCCAGGTTTGCTTCTTTTGGACAGATGAACACCCAAGTGAGAGTGCACACTTTTTGGTGCCAAGAGGGCTTGGCAATGAGCTTGTTTGGAGATATTTTGGATCAATTGGGGCACCCTTGTGCTCAATGAAGCACAAGGAGTCAAAACTCACAAGGATAAAACACTTAGCAATCAAAATCAAGCAATCATATGCATGAAAAACCAAGCAATTTAGCAATATGCAGATTTTTAACACCCTTTTTACCTTTTAAACTCAACAAACTTGTTCAAATCTTGTTCCAAACTAATTAACTACTTACTAATAACCTTAATCAACCCTAAACAAGCAATCTAACACCTTTTAATTATCAAAACAAATCTAGATGTCCTGCTTAAACCTGTTGCCAAACACCCTTTAAACTTTTTGAAAACCAATTTTAACAAAGAAAAACCTTACAAACCCTATGCAAACTTGTTCCAATATCTCAAAACATGCATAACAACACTTGAGAACACAAATCCACTATCTATAACACACTTAGTAACAAAATCACATGAGATCATATAAACTAGCACTTTAATGAACTTCTCAAAGAGTAAAAGGAAGATACCTTAGGTTCTTACATCCAAGAACCTAGAGGATGAAAATCCTCCTCCAATCCAACCCGGGTTGGAGCTGAACTAAATCAACAAGCCTTCAACCTATTTGAACACAAAACAAAGAAAACAACAAAATAATATAAAATGATATGATTCTTTTTTTTTCTTTTTAAAACTCTTCCAAAACCTTTTCCAATCTTCTTAAAATGTTTCTATAATACTTAAATCACCAACAAACATGAACCATAAACACCAAAATACCTTTGAGAAGATTTTACCAAAATCTCTCAAAATCAAAACCTTAAACAACTTTGAAAATCAAAGTTGCTTAACCATAAAACAAAGTGGAACTCAGAATCAATCTCCTCACAACACACAAACTTTTAAAAACAATAAAAAAGGAATTACACTTGAATATTTCAAAAACCAAACTTTTTATTTCTTTAAAAAGGAATTACATGTGAGAGACTAGAAACTGGAACAAAGGCTTCACACAAGTTGTGAGCTCCTTTTATAGAGTCCTAAGAAGATACTAGAAGCATAAAAACATAAAACCCTAATCATAAGAAAATCCCAAATGTGCCCTTGAGTGATTTTGAGTGCATATGAGCTGTCCATTTGATCTTGGCCTTTAAATTTTGCTTTGTGAGCAAGCATATCATCTTGGACGTTCAATTTGCCACGTCACTAGTCTTGGAGGCTAAGGAATGATGTGATTGGTGGATTGGGGAATTGGGGGTTTGGTGCACATGAGTGGGATGCAGGTTTTTAGGAGTGGGAAAGGTTTGTGAGTGTGTGAATTGAGTGTGTGAAGGTTTAATTGAGTTTTACCCAAGTAAATGTGAGGGTAAAATCTGGGGTGGTAAGAAGGTGAATAGTACTCATTTGATCCGAATTTTTGGGGGTGGGATGGTGTTAGGCGCCTGATTTTTTTAAATGTTTCAAGTTTGGCACTTTTGGTCCTTGTCTTTTGGAATTTTTGGCTTTTAAAGATTTTCAGCCTAAAATTCGTCTCTCCCTTGTATTTAAGTTTCATCACTTGACAATTTTGGCACAAACTTTCCATAAAGATGTTTCAAAGGCAATTTTTGTCATTTGGTGATTTTTCAAGGACTAATCTTGGACAATGTTGATCTTCAAAGGTCTTCAATGTCTCTTTAAACTTCATGAGGGACCATATTTGGCAATTTGAATTTGTTGAGGGACTAAACTTGCCATTTCTTCAAAGTTGAAGGACCTTTTTGCAATTTTGACAAACTTAAGGGACCAAACTTGTAATTATTAATATACAAGGGTTTTAAGTTGTCATTTCTTCAATAAATGATGATCAATCTTGTTTTGTCTTCAAGTCTTCAAGGGTATTTGATGATAATTCCATGATTAGGGCCCGGTTCTTTGTACGGCTTCGTTTCTCGTGTCCGTTTTTCCTTGTATCTTGTGATCTTTTGTCTTTTTCACGATATCCATACCTAAAATACACAAGTAAACAAACACAAGCATATATATGGTATTTTATGACATTTTAATGCATTTAAAGCCCGAAAAGAACGATGAGATCATGTATAAATGCCATCTCATCAAGCATTTTAACTTCATGCAACAGATTAACACATCTTTCTCCCGGAGATTTTCAAGACTATTTTTCAAAATATATTTTAATCAAATTTGGTATCTCTAATATCAAAAGATTTTATATATTAGAGATAGGGGGAGAAAATGTGATTAAAATGTGATCGTATATAAGACTCAAGCACTTTAACTCTACCTACAGGTGCGAAACACTTTCGATTATCGATGCACATGTGAAGGGGGAGCTTTTCTGAAACGACAAAAACTAGCAAGGTGTTAAATGTTTTTCAAACACTTTGTTAGAATTTAAAGTGGTTTTCATGGTTACGATCAAATACCCACAACATCTTTAATTCACGACGTTATTGGTGTCAAAAGGGTGGTTAGGTTTAAGTCCTATGATCCAACCAGAACCGGAGGGATCTTCCCAGGGACAATCC
Source organism: Glebionis coronaria (assembly GCA_025667525.1). Lineage (NCBI taxonomy): Eukaryota > Viridiplantae > Streptophyta > Magnoliopsida > Asterales > Asteraceae > Glebionis > Glebionis coronaria. The sequence continues at coordinate 138,693,515 of CM046879.1, read as the reverse complement.
AATAGATTATTAGAAGTCCTTAGGAAAGATGGAGTAGAATGTGAACGTAGCTGAATGCCGACTGAGTACTGATGCTAGCACTGGAACAATCACAACAAGGTGCTAGTAATGATGTCTTGGTAAGCATTGAAGGGGTTGAAGAATGAAAAAGAAATGTAAGGATAAAGGGTCTAAGGAAAGAAGCCCTCCATACAACTTAGGCAGAAACCGGGTCAACTCATCATGAAGACAAACTCATCATGGACCCAGTGATGTGAAGCACAGCCCTTTTCTAGCTACTCAGGCTTCTCTCAAAAGAAGTTTGTTTTATTGTTACGGAGATCAACACGACTTCTATTGACTTTCTCACTCCGAGATAGTTGATATTGAATAGGTGGCATCTGCTCTAGCCTCCGACCACTAAAAGTGCACAAATCGAGTCTAGAGCCAAGAGATCAATCAAATCTCGTTAGGACACACGGATGAAGATCAAGAGAGTCCTACGCTATATCCTTGTGATATTGCTAGAACACTCAGAGTGATACTATTTAGTATTCGCAATGATGAGTGGAAATCCTTCCAGTGTTAACATCAAACAGCACTACGGTAGGTCATATGCAAGATTCGTTATGAATTGAACATATGTAAAACTGAAAAGCAACAGTGGTTTGATTCTGAATTGATTCAAACTCGTTTCAGGTTTCTACGCAATATCTTTATGGTCTTGCCAGAACATTCAGAGTGATATTTATTAATATTCACAGTGACGAATGGAAATCCTTCTAGCGTCAACATCAAACAGCGCTACGGTAGGTGACTTGTGAGATTCTTATGAATCAAACTTGTGTCAGCTGGAAAGCAACAATGGTAAGATTCTTAATGAATCAAACATGTTCCAGGAATTTGAATTGACGACTTTAATCAAGCGGATATTTATCCAATTGATTCACTCTTTATGTTCGCAGTCTTGCTTTGAGACGGTCGAGTAAAGAGAACGGCTAGTACAGCCGCGAAACCCTGTCAAGGAGATTCTTAATTGAATCTACCTGATCACAGGTACGATATTTAATATCGTATAACGGTCTTCATCGACCGGAGGTAAAACGCTACCGATTTAGGACGAATGTCAAAGCCATTCAGTCTGTGTCTATGTTTTTGTCTCGAGAAGGTGGCGCCACGGTGTACTCAGCAAAGTCAAAGATTCAAAACCACATGTTCATGCCCAAAGACTTATTCAACAATTAATAGTGTGAGCATGTGGATAAAGACACAAGATCGAAAGATGGCAAAGACATGTCAAGAATGATTTGAAGATCTCAAGATAAAAGACTAAGTCGAAAGACAATGACAAAGGTTCAAAGATCACAGCATGAAGGAACAAAACTACTGTTACACGTTCAAGGCTCATTTATGACGAGATTCGTAATCTTCATTGATCTTTAAATATCAAAATGGTATGACCTCACATTGGGGGAGATTGTTAGCCTCAAAATATTGAGTCAAACAAGAATGCTCGGTCATAGGTTATTATTGTAACATTAGTTAAAACGTTGTAATAAGTAGTTAATTAGTCATGTTTTACGGGCTTAGATTTAAACTAATTAAAGTCCAAAAGACAAGCCCGGCCCAATATATAGTCCATTAAAGCCCGCATGTGGGTGGACTATATATACTACCCTCCTAGCATGTTAGGAGGGTTGGTTGTTCATTTTTCTTACTTCTAATCTAATATTCCAAAAGTTAATCATCTCTCTCTCTACTTTCTCTCACTACTTTCTCTCTCTAAGAATTCATCTCTTCTTCATCTATTTTCTTTCTTTAATTCGTGTTATATCATCTAAATAAATGGGACAACATAAATGGTGCAGCTTTACCAAAGCAATTTTAGGGAGAAGCTGTTCACACTGCATGCTACACCCAAAATAGGTCAATCATTGTCAAGAGACATGGCAAAACTTCCTATGAAGTTTTCAGAAATAGAGCTCCAGATGTCAGCTATTTCCATGTTTTTGGATGCCCTGTGTTTATTTATAACTACAGGGATAAACTTGGAAAATTTGATGAAAAGGCTGATGATGGTTTCTTCTTAGGATACTCTCCAACTGCCAAGGCCTTTAGAGTATTCAATACTATAAGACAGGAAGTAGAAGAAACCTTTCATGTCAGATTCAATGAAGATGATGATGTCATACAGATATCAGGAACAGAGGGTGATGAAATTGATTTTAATGAAAACATGTCTTTCCCAAGTGATGAATTCTCATAACCAATACCTCCCTGTCATCACCAGCATCACACCAACACTCTCACTATGTATGTTCCTGCATTTGACCCTCTGTCAACACACAACATTGAAGTTCCCTCTACTCAGGGACTTGATGAAGAATAACCACAGCCTTCTTGTAGTCCTTGTTCCATAACTGCTGAAGATGACTCACCTATTCTTCAAATTCTTGAAGACTCTCCTACTGAAAATGAATATGTGCCCCTTGATATAGCTGAAGTTGACACAGATACTGAGGTCATCTTTGAAGAAAGTCCTCCTATTCAGCAGGATGAAAATCAAATAGTGCTAGCTACCTCCACAGATGTCCCTGTCTATGATTCCTCAGCTCCTCAAACTAAATGGTCAAGAGATCAACACATTCTTCTTGTCAACATTATTGGGGAACCTAATGCAGGGGTTACTACTAGACAGCAAATTCATGACTCAGAGTCAGCCTCAGCCAACGAATGTCTCTTTGCTGACTTATCTCTCAAATTGAACCTAAGAGAGTAGCTGAGGCTCTTATGGAAGATGGGTGGGTAGCTGCTATGCAGGAAGAAATTAATCAGTTCAAAAGGAACAAGGTATGGACTCTAGTGCCAGCTCCACCTGGTAAGAACATCACAGGCGCTAGATGGATTTATAGAAACAAGATGGATGAAATTGGAAACATCATCAGAAACAAGGCTAGGCTGGTTGCACAGGGGTATACACAGACTGAAGGGATTGATTATGATGAAACTTTTGCACCTGTGGCAATACTTGAAGCTATTAGAATCTTCCTTGCTTATGCTGCATATATGAACTTCACTGTGTATCATATGGATGTTAAGAGTGCCTTCCTCAATGGAGATTTGGCTGAGGAAGTATATGTTGAACAGCCTGAAGGATTCGAGAACAGCGAGTTTCCTAATCATGTGTACAGACTACACAAAGCCATGTATGGAACAAGCTCCAAGAGTATGGTATGAAACTCTATCTAATTTTTTAACTGAAAATAAATTTGTCAGGGGTTCCATTGATAAAACACTCTTTACCTTCAAGGATAAGAGTGATTTCATCATTGTGCAGATTTATGTGGATGATATCATCTTTGGGTCAACTAATGTTAATCTTAGTAAACGTTTTGCTAAATTAATGACCAAGAAATATGAGATGAGTATGATGGGTGAATTAACTTACTTTTTGGGTTTTCAAATTAAACAATGTCCTAAGGGAATTTCAATTTGTCAAGAAAAGTATGTTAAAGATTTTCTTAAAAAATATGACTTAGCTGATTGTGCATCAGTGAAATTCCCCATGCTTCCACCCAACAACTTGGGTCCTGATGAGTCAGGGGTCTCTGTTAATGAGACTTTATATAGAGGCATGATTGGGTCACTCATGTATTTAACAGTCAGTCGTCCTGATATCCAATTCTCCACATGTCTCTATGCAAGATACCAAGCTAACCCAAAAGAATCCCATCTAGTGGCTGTTAAGAAAATTTTCAGGTATCTCAAAGGCACAACCTCCCTAGGTCTATGGTATCCCAAGGAATCAGGCTTTGATCTCAAGGCCTATTCAGATTTAGACTATGCTGGATCCTGCATTGAAAAGAAAAGTACCTCAGGTAGCTGTCAAATCCTAGGAGGAAAGTTGGTTGGATGGAGTGCACAGAAGCAAAACTCTGTGGCCATGTCATCAGCTGAAGCTGAATATGTTGCTGCTGCCAGCTGTTGTGCTCAGGTGCTCTAGATGAAGAGTCAATTGGCTGACTATGAGATCCTATATGACAAAGTGCCAATCTTCTGTGACAACACCAGCGCCATTGCCATCTCTAACAACCCTGTTCTTCACTCTCGAACCAAACACATTGATATCAGGTATCATTTTATCAGGGGTCATATAATGAAGGGAAATATTGAGTTGCATTTCGTTCCCACTGAGCTGCAACTAGCTGACATCTTCACCAAGCCTTTGGCTAAACCTTCGTTCAACAGGCAAGTTGTTGAGCTTGGGATGCTTAATATCTCAAAGCCTGTGGCTTGATATTTAATGTGCTCATTAATGTCTGATTAAATATTAAATGTTTTTCACATGAAACTAGGTAGTTACTTTCTAAGTAAATGCTAAAAACATTCCCTATATTTAATTACTTCTTTTTCGAATAACGAGGAGACGAATGGTTTTGAAAGGTCAAGGGACCCACTTATGTGCAGTCTTTTTCCCACTACGCATTAAATGCGTTTGAATAACTTTTTCACAATCTCATCTCTCTCTAAACTTTCTCTCTCTAAACCCTCTCACCATCTTCGTCTTCATCAACCTTGAATCCATGGCGTTCCCAGTTCCTAAGGCTTCCAATGTTACCTTCGAAATTAATGAGAGCATCCTTGATTCTAATAACTCGATTGGATGGCTCAAGGCTCCTAACGACTCCTATACAGATCTGGTCAATTTCATGAAGAATTGTGATGTAAGTGAAGCACTCACAAAATCCCCATCCGTTTTCTACCAAGAATACCTTAGGGAATTCTGGTATTCTACTGAAGTCATTGACGACACCATCACCTTTAGCCTCTCGTGCAATGAACACCCCTTCGCCTTCTCTCTCAAAGATTTTTCTAATGTGGCTGGGCTAAGACATGGAGATGAATGCCTGAAAGTTGTAGACAAAAAGGTTGTAAAGGACGCCCTTGTCACGCTTAAACCCATACATGATGTAAACCCAGCCCTTACTCCCGTTGAAGTCATTGCCAAGTCTCCTCTGAAGATCAAATATTTCTCCCCTATGTGGCGTGTCCTCTTCACACACATAGTCAAATCCCTAGATGGTATGCAGGGATCACAAGACCAAATGGCATTCAATCACCAAACCATTGCTTTTGGGCTGATATGGGGCATAGACGTTGATGTTGGAAGCATACTTTTCTCAAACCTTGTGGAAAAACTTAAGGGATCAAATCAGGTCAGGGAGAAAAATATCTGTTATGTTCGCTTTCTTTCTCTTCTCTTTGAAAGCCTGTTGGGTGACAACTACCACAACTCTGCACTCACAACCCTGAAGCCGTATCATATTACTGGAGCTATCTACAAGGAGATTGGACCTGAGGATGTACCTGATACTTCTCATATGTTGAACATTGCTAATAAACAACCTTCAGTTGTGAAGTCCTTTCTCCCTTCCTCTGAGAAGGTGAATACAGCCGGTGTGTCTGGGAAGTCTGAGTCTTTGACCTCTGGGCAACACACCACGTCGTCCAAGGCAACAACTGGCCAACAGCCAAAGAAGAAGAAAAACCCATCTTCTTCCCAAACCAAAACTGTTGTTAAGGCCAGGGTAAAGAAGACTGTAAACCTCTCATCCTCCTCTGTTCCAGAGATTTCTGTGGACACAAAGACTTCAGTTGACCAACAATTGGAGTCTAGCGTCTCGATGTCAGCCGAGACAACAGGGAACCAGCCAAATTCTGTTGAATCACACAGGTAATCAGTCTTATCATTTTTAGAGGTCCACAAGCAGCCACTCTCAAATGTCTGTAGGTAAGAGTGGTGAAGTAAGGTTATCCTCGACCCATAGGAGTCTTTGTATGCACTTAGAAATCCTTTAAGACTTCTGTACACCCTGTCTATGCACCAGGGAGTGATTCATTTGTGTTTATAAAGCACCCCGATGACCCTGCACCCTCTAGATAGTATTCAGGCAAACAACAACCTGAATACATATATGTCTCGACCTAGAGTAGTTGTACCTCACACAGCCTCTTGGTTCCTTCAGAAAAAGAATCCCAAAAGTTTTACTTTTAGGGGAGCTAAATAATCATCCTCAGCTCTCCTAGGTACAACGTCACAAGACGACCTTACCCTACATCTTTTTCACACTTATAAGAATCCCAAAGGATTTATCCTTTCAGGGGGAGCTGAATCATCACCCTCAGCTTTCCTAGGGGCAGCGTAACAGGCGATCCTTAACTACATATGTTTCACATAAAAGAGTCCCAAAGGTTTCTTAACCTTTGGGGGGGCTGAATAATCACCCTCAGACTTCCTAGGGGCAGAGAATGGCGATCCTTAACAACATATGTTTCACAAATAAAAGAGTCCCAAAGGTTTTAACCTTTTAGGGGGGCTGAATAATCACACTCAGCTTTCCTAGGGGCAGCAAATGGCGACCATTAACCTCATGCTCTTCACTCTTAAAAGAATCCCAAGGATTTATCCTTTGGAGTGGCTGAATAATCACCCTCAGCCTCTCTGGGACAGCGAACTGGCGACCATTCCCTTTATTTATTTCAGTGTTACTAACTTAAAAGAACGTGCAGGCTGATGTTGTAGAACCAAACATAGAATCTATGGAGCAGCCAGATAAAGGAGCTGATACATTGATTCAGGATCAGCCAAATGAGGATGAGCCCATGCCTAATGTTGAAGAGGATGTGTTCGCCTTAATAGACAGCTTCTCTGAACCTGAATCCATGCCAGATGATGAGATTCTCCCTGAGGGGATGATTGAGGAGGAGGATGATGAAGAGGATGATGACCAACAGTCTCTGTCTCCTCCAAAGGATATCGTTGTGTCCACACCAGCTGTTGACACCATTCCTCCTCCCAAGGAAGCTGTAGTGACTCCCACTTCTGCTACCTCTGTCACCACAGTGTTCCAAAGTCCTTCATATGATCCGACAGCCGAATTTTTGTTGTTTGATCATCCTACACAGACCAACTTTGACATATTGCCAAGAGAGGATGATTATGCTCGACAAAGTCTGAACATCCATGACCTTATCATGCATCAGACATGGAACGCCTGTCAAGAAAGCTGGACATCATTAAATCTGAAATGCATTCTTTCACTGTCAACTTTCCTCAGATCATCACACAGGCGGTTAAGTATTATGTCACTGAACCAATTAAGGATGGTACAAGAAAAGGAGTTTCCCAAGGACTTAGTCATTTGTCCACTCGTATCAAAGATGCCATCGTCACAGAGGTCCCTACACTTTTCTCTGCTCTTGAGTTGACTATGCATAGAGAGTTTGAAGCTGTACGAGACAGGCAAATTCGTCACACCAACTTCATAGTTGATCGTGTTCATCGCAACACAAATGGTAGTTGCAACCAACTATTGAAAATTGCCAGAGCTTCAAGAACCAGGCAAAGAGAAATGGCTGCCTCTGTTGAGCAGATTGCTAAACACTTTCAGGCACGTTCATCCAAACGTCTGAAAAGACAGGCTGAACGTGGGGGGGAGAAGGAAAAATTACTTAACCTTGAATCTGCTAAACAAAGCTCAGAATCTGCTGACAACACTATCCCTTCACCTATCCCTTTCCAAGTCATCACTCTAGTAATTATACCTGATGATGAGGATGAAATTATGGGGGAGCAACAGACAAAGGATGGAGTTGATTCATCAAAATCCCTGACTCTGGTTAACACTAGCGAGGCTGTGGATGATGGTGAACCAGCTGCCAAGAAACTTAAGTTCACTGTTAGCTCCCTACCCAAAGCTGTACAAAACCAAGCTCAGATGGCTTTCCTCAAACAAGCCGAAGAGCTAAAAAAGCAAGTGTGGTATCCTCTGTCTCGAAGAAAGGAAAGGAAATAGCAGTGGTAGACTCAGACGCCAAGATAAAGAAAATAGTTGTGATGCTGGAGACATGAGGATCCACCACTAAACTATCCCAATTCACAACCTTTAAAGTAACCAATGAGAACCATCTAACGGCTGAAAAAATTGAGAAACAGGCCATTGAATTCAAAATGTTAAATGAAATCAAGAAAGCCAAGGAGCTTAATGAGGCAACTCTGAGAAAAATGACTCCACAACAAAGGGAGGAGCAAAGACAAAGGTTGAGAAAAATGGAAGTCAAACGTACAGAGGCACTGAAAAAGTTGAAAGCTGACTATGATGCATGCATTAACAACAGGTTTACACCTGGAAAAATCACCAAGTTCAAGTATACTATTCACAAGTCTACTCATACACCACAAATGATTTTGTGGAGAGATAATCAACAGGCCAATATGGATCTCTTTGAAGACTTTAAGTTAAAGAAGCTTGGCTTGTCTGAATGGTTTGAACTTGAGGCTTTAGCTGCTAAGGGGCAAGGACATGCAAATTTTACTCTTCTTAAGACCATCAAAGCTAAGTTTAATTAGGTTAAAGAAACTTCAGCCAAACTCAAGATAGATCCCCCACCACAGCTGTTTGAACAAGATCTTCCAAAGTCTGGAAAGAAAAGAAGAAGGATGAGTCAGTTCATTAAGGAAACCTTCGTTACTGATGATGTTCAAGTGGATGGAATGCACAGGGATTTGATTTTACCAAATGGGATTATAGGCCCTATTGATGGTCAGACATATACTGAGCCTGAGAAAGGTATGACCTTCATGAACAGGGCATGTCAATATGTGTTCCAAAGGGAAGAAGAGTTGGGATTAGCATCAACTATTCAGCTTATTTGTCTTAAAAATGCCCTTAAAATCAACACAGAGTATTCCAAGGTATTTGCACAAGCTTTGCAGGCCGAATTGGATACCAGGACAGACGTAGCTGAAGCTGAAGAAAGAATCAAGAATGGTGATTTTTGAAGTGTTTCACAGCTGAACTTTACATTCATATTTTGTTTCACTTATGTTTTGTACTTGTAATTTCTTTTGAGTCGTAATAAAATCATGAGGTATGTTTGTTTAAATCTGTTATGAGTAAAAAGAAGTTGTCATCTCACTTACCTTAACTTATGTAGATCTAGCTGTATTTATGTTTAAATAAGGGGAGATTGTTGGGAATTTAAGTTTATTAGATTCCATGTATCATAGATTTAAACACAAATCAAGCTGTTTGATATTAACTTGCATGTGCCTAGGAGGCGGGCAAGTATCGCAAGACTCACAGAGATCTAAGTCTCTGTGAGCAACCTCAGAGGAGTCCATGTCAGAGACATTGTCAAGGAAGTCGAAGATTACTTGAAGACATACTCATTGGCTGTGATGGATAACTGTCAAGATGTATCAGGGACTCTGAGGGGTTGAGGGTTAACAGGGGTGGCAATACCCTGTTAACACTCAGTACACTTTGGACATACCTTAGTGTGTACGAGACTATGAAGAAAAGGGAAACTGTGTCAGCTGTGTTTCCATAAAGCATTGTGGCAGACTACCAAGAATAGAAGAGCATCTTGTGACAGAGGTCTGACAAGCGTCTGTCTAGTGTAGTCACCATCAACCAGTACTTGGAGTCAACCTCGTACCACTATAAATAGGTTATGTAGCCTAGAGTTAATCCTCAACACTTTGACACATTTCACACATTAACTCTTAGAACTTGTTGAACCAAACAGCTGCGACTGTGTTCATAAGTTAGGTTTTAGTTTGTCCAAAGTGTGCACAACACATTGTCATCAAACGGTGTTATCCATAACACTTGTAATTCTTTATTGTACAATAATAAGTATTACGTTTGAAAAGTAATTAAGTGTGTTTATTAGTTAAGTTTATTGTTTCAAGCTTGGTTTAGGGACATTCACGAGCCTATCAAGTTCGCTCATAAAAGTTAATTTATTGTAGGAGTACAAAAATATTAAAATTCTTAAATGAGCCTCGAGCTCGAGCTCGAACAACAATAAAAAAAATCAATTTCGAGCTCAAACCTATTTGTAAAACTTTGTTCGAGCTCGAGCTAAGCTCAAGCTTAGTAGTTAATAAACAAGTCTGACTCGCTTAAGTCAAAACTCGACTCGACTCGAATCGTTTACACCCTTTTACGCTAGTTGACGGATAATAAGTATGCAAAACGCAAACATACATACGTTGACAAGTCTAAAGGTGATTTTTATTTTACTTTAAATTTGATGTTATTTATTCAAAATGATGCTGCGATAAGATTTGAAATTAGGTTTCTTGGGAAATACTTAATGTGCGGTTTTAATACCAACTTTTACAAGTTTTAAACTACATATAAACATGAAAAGTCAACGGTAGTAGTTGTAAGAAGCCTATATGTATAGACTTGAAATATCGGTATTGTTTTCTTATAGGTAGTTTTGTTTTTTATACTCTTTTCGTTTTAAATTAATTGTTCTCTGAAAAAAGACACATTGTTTTAGAAAATATCACTATTACTGTATTTTTTCTTACTTTTTTGTAATTTAACACTTTTACCCTTATGCAATTAATTAAAATTACATATATATTTTGTAAGTTCTAACACCACTAAATGCAATATAATAAACTTATTATATTAATTATGCAAAACGCATCAAGTTATAAGTTAAGCATAATATGATGCTTTTTCTTTTATACATAACAAATTGGGTTCTTATTCATATAATTACTATGTATTTTTATTAAACAAAAATGCATTATAAAAAAAGTTATAAAAAAAACGTACATACACAAGTATTATAACTACTGTCACACTAAAACAAAATAACCAAACGCGATCCCAAATGCCCAACGTAAAGAAGCAATTCTTCAAACCAAAGTTAGGAGATGACCACCAAACAAAAATTCAAAGCCCAATATGGAAATATTGGGCCAAGTTCAAACAAAAAATCCTAACTACAATGACAAATTCCAATTCACTTTCACACACAACCGGTTTGATTTTAATCCGGTTCGTTTAAGATCGTTTACTTTTTTCTGATTCAATTGTACAAAGACTCTTAAGCCTGATAATCCTTTTATATTAGAGTTTAAGTCGCCCTATAATGTGACACACTTATAGTTATAAGTATTTACGGGCTTACTCCACTCCATAAGACCCCCTCTCTACTCCATAAACCATCTTAAATTACGAAATTTGCAAATAAACGGCGAGTCCTTTCCGCCTCGTATGCAAAAAGACCCCCCTCTTGTGACATAGATGCTTAACCCATTTTTGAAACGGTTTTGAGTGACGGGCAATACTTTTTGGTTATGTGTTGCTTCAACGTTAAATTGGAAGTGGACCCCAAAAATGTGCCACAATGTTTACAATGAGCCTTGCGAGTAGCATCCGACATCAAGCAAAGATCAAAATGTTGCCAAACATCATAATTTCGGGTTGTTTCTAAAACTTGAACAATTGTCGGTTCATTCACTGTATTTGTAGAACCGACATTGACGGAATTTTGAGAACTTTGAGTAGCCATTGTTGAGTGCGTTTGATTTTTTTTCGGAATGTTAGACTATTTTTTAGGTTATGATTCTTGTAAAAAGTAAACTAAATTACCATGTTATTTATAAAACAATGTTTCCAGCTCAAAGGTACCAAAAATAAATATTGTGTAGGAAAGTAAACGGTAACCTATGGGTTTACTGTTGACCTACTGTTGCTTCCTACTTCTTAGTACTTATTTTTTCAAACAGAGAAGTAGCCAACGTTAACCATAAAAACCCGATTTGTAACCGGTTATTTTCTAACCGGTTGGGTAACCAGTTACCGACTAACCGGTACTAGGGATGGCAAAAGCGCCCGAAACTGATGGGGAAAACCGAAAACCCGAACCGGTTGGGTCGGGTTCAGAGTTGGGTTGGCGGGTTTGGATACGGGTTCGGGTTTTAATGTTCTTTTTTTGCGGGTACGGGTTCTACTAATACCCGCCCCGTTTACCCGTATCCGAATCCGTACCCGTTTACCCGAATCCGTACCCGCTTTTGTTGCTATTTTATATAAGTTTTAAATTTGTGTGAAATAATATATGAAGATTGTTGAACGAATTGAATGATCATTAGTTACATACTGTGTGTATTAACATGTTTGTGATCGTATATTTGTATTTTGTAAATATAAAATAAAAACCATGGTTTATTCGATATATTAAATCGCGTAAATAATACTAAAAAGTATTTTTTTTTTTTTTATCTTCTAAACACTTAAAAAATATATTAGGATATTTTGATCGTTTTCGAGTGGTTCTTCTTAACATTATACGCACAATAATGGCCAACGAAAATTTAATTGTGGATACCCGATACCCGTGGTTGATATCCGAAAACCCGATGGGTAATACTAATCGGGTACCCGTCGGGTGATGGAGCGGATACGGGTACGGATATTATAAACGGTTACGGGTACGGGTTTACTAAAACCCGACCCAAACCCGACCCGTTTACATCCCTAACCGGTACTAACCGGTACTTGGGGTCGGGAATCCATAACCGGTTAGTAACCGCCGGTTATTTCATAACCGAAACCAGTTATCTATACTACATATAAAATAGATTAGTATCTCTCTCCTCATTAAATGCTCAATTTTTAAGAGGTATAATCATCTAAGCACAATTTACAAGGTATTAATGCATAAAGAAAATCATATTTAAGTAATACAAGATACTAATGCATATGTACAACTTGCACAAGTATACAACATAAGAATAATTAAAACTCATAATTAAAATAATTAATATACCTTATTTACAATTATTATTACAAACTTTACAACAATGAAAAACTTATATACATATTAAATACATAATTAGTATAATTAATACACATATTTAATATGCTCCATTACATAAATGTACATAGTTACATAAACATGATGTACAATCCAAACGTTTCCTAGAAAAAAGCAATTAATGATAACATAAATACATCCTAACCCCTTCTATTACAACATAAAGAATATAATGTACAACTCAATTACCAGCTTTTTCTTTTCCAAACAATGTTCACATAACTATCATAGATAGATTGACAACAATAAGTTAGATATGTTTCACCTCTAAAATATTATAAATACATAGATCTACAAAAAAACCAAAAAAATGTCGACAACACCAAGATTCTGTAACATATAGGCAGAGCCGGCAACGCGAAACCAAATCTATATGAAAAACCTTATTAACATGAGAAATATATACGCTCATTTTTTAATACACTCAAAAACTTATACCTTTAAATACCTTATATCAATAAGTAATTTACGATTGTTGTGGTCCTGGTGATGTGGTTTTCTGGAAAGACAATGGTAGATTTTTCTGGGATGTGACAACTGTTAAGAATAACCAAAGAACATTTGTTCGCAAGAAAAATTTTGTCACAGGGTACCCGCCGCCGCATCGCGCGGGTACCCTGCTAGTAGTTAATAACCGGTGTTGACTGGTTTTGATTTTGGTTTTCTTTTTGGTTACGATTTCGGTTACGATTATTATGTGCACGGCTAGAGTGGAGGGAGGTATAGTACTGAATATGTTTCTATATAAACACTCTCAAGTCGCTATTATAGTAACGGTTGTTTCTCAGTCTTGCAATGGGGACACAAGTAAACGCCCACAATAAATATACACATAAACCCCATGTTGCCTTCCTTTCAAGCCCAGGAATGGGACACATAACCCCTCTTTACGAGCTCGCAGTTCGTCTCGTCACGCAACATAGCTTTCAAGTCAGTTTTCTCGTCATCACAACTGCATCCAGCCTTGCCCAAAGCGAATACCTTAACGCCAACCCACATCCTGACCTGCATATCGTTGACCTCCCACCTGCTGACATGTTTGGCCTTGTATCAGATGACATGACGTTAGTCACTCGCCTTTGCATCATTGTCGAAGAGTCCATTCGTCCCCTTAAATCCATTTTATCTGGCTTGAAGGGACCTAAAGTCAAAGCACTCGTCATTGACATCTTTTGCACGGGCGTGTTTGAAGTTTGTAATGACTTATCTATTCCGGTTTATTCATTTTACACTGCGTCAGGAGTTCATTTCACGTTCTCTTTGTATTTACCAGTTCTGGACCGGGAGGTAGAAGGTGAGTTCATAGATTTACCAGGACCTGTTCAGGTCCCGGGATGTAACCCAATACGAATCCACGACTTACCTGAAGTACAAGCACCAAACAGAAATAAGGATCAGGACTACCAATGGTATTTGTTTCATGTCAGCAGGTTAAAAATGGCCGCAGGTATATTTGTAAACACTTGGGCCGATCTTGAACCGGTCTCACTCAAAGCTGTGAAACATGAACCATTCTTTCTTAACATTCCTACGCCACCTGTTTACCCTATCGGACCCCTCATCAAACAGATTGAACCTGTTGTGACCAAATATGAGAAAGATATTCTTGCATGGCTTGATCAACAACCAAAAGACTCGGTTCTCTATGTTGCACTTGGTAGTGGTGGGACACTAACGAGTGAACAACTCACTGAGTTGGCTTGGGGTTTAGAATTGAGTCAGCAGCGGTTCATCATGGTGGTACGAAAGCCGAATGACTATGCTGCTGCTGTGTTCTTCAACGTGGGATGTGAGCCGGATGATCCTAGAACATACTTGCCAGATGGGTTCTTGGAGAGAACAAAAGGAGTAGGGTTGGTGGTCAGTTCATGGGCACCGCAGGTAAGTGGCATATTCAGAAAAAATGTTTCGTGTCATATCATAAATCATATGATCGACTAAACTAAATTGAATAATCATATTAATTTAGTTTATACCACATTTGAGCTTGTAGTCTAGAATGATAATTTAATCAGAATGTTAAGATCAATCAAGTACAAATGTTGAAAAATTGTATACTAGGACATGTAGCGGTGTGCATGCTGTTCGAAGAAAAGAAATTACATAGTATATGTTTGAACGGCTGTTCAAGTCCATATAATTTCATTCTGTGTTGTCTACGTTGCTTATTATGTGCCCGGCCGCCGCCATTGCTGCAGGTTGCGGTGTTAAGCCACCCATCTACAGGAGCATTTTTGTCACATTGTGGGTGGAACTCGACAATGGAGAGTGTTAAAAATGGTGTGCCAATGATCGGCTGGCCAATGTATGCGGAGCAAAGGATGAATGCGACAATGTTAAGCAATGAGGTAGGGGTGGCAATGAAGATGCCTGTTGTAGGGGACAAAGGAGAGACAGTGGTTGTCCGGAGGGACGAGATAAAGCGGGTGGTGCAGATGGTTATGAAAGGTGAAGAAGGTATGAAGATTAGGAGCAGGGCTAAGGAACTCGAAGCAAGTGGTCGGGCGACACTGAGTCGTGGCGGTTCATCGTATGAAACACTCGCCCGAGTTGCTGAGTCGTGGAAACTCGGATAGTTGGTGAAGACTCTGTGATTAGAAGGAGATTGCAGAATTTGCATGTTATCTAATTGGCTGCAGTTGCAGCAGAAACTGGAACTACTCATGTCTGATTTTAATAAAGAACACTACGTTGGTTAGTATACATTAATTTGATGTTGACATAGCCCTTTTAATTTTGTTTGATGCTAATGCTTTTTACTTTTACTACAATGGTACCCGCGTAATGCGTCGGCGAGTATCTAATAACGAATTTTGAAACTAACATATATTAATCTTTTACTCATTGTAAAGTTATAAAAAATCGAATTAAAGAACCCATTAAAATTGAAAAAGACTAAAAATTAATAAAAATATATCAAAATGGATATTGAATAAAAAAGCACAAAATTTTAAAAAATATAGTTAAATTATATTATAAAAATAATAAATAAATAAAATATTTTTTAATTTAAAATAAAAAATATTATTTTAAAAGGTTGTTATAAAAATTTGTTACAAAAGATTATTTAAAAAAAATTATAGTATATAATGTTGATGAAAATATCAACAACTTGTTTTATTCAATATGTAATAAAGTCTAAATTTCCAGTCTTGTTATTTTAGAAATGTCTCATATGCTATATAAATTAGTATAGAAAATGACTTTTTGGTTATGCTACATCACACATTTCATTAAATTCACATTACCAAAAACCTATTTTTAAAAGATCCTTCAATGCACAAAGCTTTGGAAAAGCTTTTCAAATATACAAAACATCAGCACAAATAAGAGTAAATAAGAGGGCATTAATTACAAAATGGTACTTTTGGAAACCATCAAACGCTTGATGAATTACCAGCCATTGACTCAAACAAGTTAAAAAGTCTTTCTCTACAATGCCAAAAAGCTATGTGAAGACTTGATAAAACAGTAAAAAGTTTTTTGTAAAGTTATGTGTTGCGGATGCTCAGAAGAAAGTAGACACGTAACAAAATATTGTTGCATGCGAAAACTAAACCCACTTGTTTTTTTCTTTGTAATGCTATAGAGCAAAGAATAAATCTTTTATTACTGCATCCTTCAATAAATTTTACATGGTGATGCTGCCAAATTGCCTCGATTTTATGGAGTGTGCAGAATAAGGGTGTAAATGGTTTTAGAACCGTACTGAATCGAACTGTAAGAACTGAGAACCGTAAAATAAAAAAAATATAGAACCGAAAACCGTCTCTATTTCTTCGGTTCGGTTTCGGTACAGTTCCAGTTCTAGGATGAGAATTTTCGACGAGAACCATCTTGTTTAAAAAGTTAAATTTTTTAAATTTTTCAGTATTTCATAAAGAACATATTATAACAATACAAACACATACAACAATGTTTTTAACAATGAAAATCATACCAAGAATTCAGTTCAAAATAATATAAAAAACACAGATTAAAAAAAAATAAGTGTATAATCGTTAAAAAAAATAATTGCAAACTTAATGTATATGAGTTTTCACACTAATGTTACTCTTATAAAATATAAAGTACAAACATAAATATTAGAGCATCTCCAATGGAGAAAAGCTTTATAAAGCTTTTTACTATTTCAAAAAGCTTTTAGAAGTGTTTTTTGGAGCAAAAGCTTTTTGCAATCGGTTGAGTTTACAAAAGGTTTATAGAAAGACTTTGCATATATGCAAAGTCTTTCTATAAACCTTTTGTAAACCCAACCAAAAAGCTTTTGTTTCAATGGTAAAAAGCTTTTGTTTAATTAATTTACGTTTAATGCATTAAATGTAAAAAGCTTGAAAGGGTTTACTACATTGTAGATGCTCTTAGTGAGCACCTTAGGTTGCGTTTAATTTGATGGAAAATAACCTGTTTTTTACAAAATATTTTCTAGAAAACAGTAAAACAGAAAACGCGTTCAAATAATCGTTTTCTAGAAATATTTTCTATAAAATGCAAAATCCTTGTTTTACCCTTTTGCACACAAAACAAAAAAACTCATTTTTTTTTGTTTTTAAAGTTTTCCTTTAGACATACAAAATTCATTTCCCCCTTTGTTTCCTTTATAGTTTTGGAAAATTGAAAACATAAATTTCTCCAACTAAACGCGTTTTTTAAGTTTTTAAGTGTTTTGTGGAAAAAAAAATCCATTTTCTTTTTCTACAAAATAAAAAATAAAAAATGATGGAAAATATTTTCCAACTAAACGCACCCTTAGGTTCCGTGTAGTTGGGAGAAAATACCCTTCTTTTTTCCGTTAAATGCTTTGTGATAAACAAAGTTCTTTTCTAAGAATTTTCTACAAAACACAAAACATGTATTTCCGAACTTAACACGGAAAACTAAAATTCACAATCTTTTTTTTTTTTGTTTCCCTTGTTTTCTTTGTAACGCACACGTTTTCTACTTTTTGTTGTGGAAAATAAATCTCCTTTTTTTTTTACAAATCTATAAACACAAAATTAGGAAATTTTTTCTCCAACTAAAAGCAGCCTTAGCAATTCTAAGTTTCTAAAATTATGTGTGATTTCCATAGTTCCCTAGACCATGTGTTTAAACAGTCGTGTACAATGGGACCTAACAGGCTAGCAGCAAACAAGGATAACATAAGTTGATGTATTAACTTGAGCATGTACCATTTGTGTTGATCTTCATACATATATTTGACACTCTAAATCTAGTGCTTCATGAGCCAGATTCTTTTCTCCTAAAGCTTTAAATAGTTTAGATACAAATTACATCTTGTTTAGGAAAAAAGGACGATAAACCAAAAGCAATTTTAAGCAATTCGCTTTTAAGTCCTTACCTTTCACTGGGGACCCGACTCTTAGACCGTTTCAACTCCCAGGCTGGTAAGCAGCCCTTTAAGGGAGACTGCAATATCAATGAAGACGTTGACAAGTGTCTCTGCCTTGAAGAGATTGATGATAAACAGCTAAAACTATTACTTCGAAGTGTTCGTTTCTCACTCTCGGCTGGTTGGTTACAAGCAATATGTTCCACAGCAGGAACTCGGAGGGCGTCCGGTAAAACACAGTTAAAAACAGAACCTGCAATTTGGACATTAGTAAAAAACGGGTTGACCCAACACACTAACATCTTAAATGTGAGGAAGTTATTTGTTACATATATTCTTTGTAATAAATTTGATTACAAATATATATTGTTACATCATTAGTCCAAGTGTCCAACTGTTTGAGTAAAGTAATTTAGCAAGGTGTAGGTATTGAAAACGCATTTTGAGTGACTTTTGACTCGTTTGGCCAGCGACCCATGTGCCCCGTTTCCTCTTTAGCTAAACTTATTAAGTTTATAATTGAGCTCATAATAGATAAAGAACTGCCACCGGTAACACAAACTGATAAATGATGAGGAAATATTACCAAGTTTAGCCATCCGGTTTACCCATTTTGGGATTGTGTTTCCTGTCAACTTCTGGCAGATGTCGTTGCAGAAATGATTGCAGTTTTTGACAATCAGGTGGTAGGTATCACCATTGTAGCTTCCTGCATTATGCTCCATGAACTCTCTGACCTGATTATGATCCAGACTTGTAATTCCGATTAATATCGACTTCCTAAATTTGAAGCCTGGGCATTGTTTAGGTTCAACCTCAAAGACACCGCTTGTGGGATAGTCGTGAGCTCCAAACGCATATTCTACTCCATGAACTGTTGAGTGCATGCACAATGCATCAGAAAATTATGCATATATATGAGGACACATGAACAATTTGGCTAATACTAAATTGCTTTTTAATCAATATCTTGACCAATTGCACATAAAGTAACGTACTTGGGCGGTTTTTTATACAAGGTAACATAGTGACCAACCTAAACTTTTAGCGATCACCTGTTCAAAATGATACCCTGGGGCTGACGTGTATGTAACTTTAACCGTGTTAGTTTTTTCTCCAATTGCGTTAGTAAGGCACCAGGAAACCGGTTAAATTACAAGAGTAACTTAGTATGTAAGTAATTGGTTTTTATAGTTGTAAAACAAATTTCGTTACTTGAAATAGAAATCCACCAAAGTCAGTTAATATGCATTTTGCCTCATTTAAATATTACAGAGTCAAACACTACATGTTTATTGTTGTAAATTGAGCTTTCTTTTTTTAAAAGAATTTAGTGTACAAAAATATATTGTGTATTACATATCTACATGCAGTTTTGGGAACAAAATCTACAGAATATGTTATTCCATTTATGCTATTTATATACAGTATAAATAGTAAGCGATATTACCTTCCACACCAGAATGATAGATACCAAAGCCAGCCCAATATGCATAGCCATTCATAGGTGTCAAGTCGTACACATTAAGATAAACAGGCGTATTGCCTGGCCCATAATCGTCTTTTACTTTGGGAAATAAACAAAATCGATCTGCTGATTTTCCTTTCGAACGGAGTGGGACAATAGACTTAAATCCCTTCATTGGTGCAAACTTCATGGTACGTGTATTGAAGTCAATCAGCACCTATTGCCATCCTATACAAGTAGACAATGTGAATAAATGGAATTGAACGTCAAGAGATAACAAATATAGGCATATAAAAGGGAATTGACACAAACATAGCAACACTAAGTTGGCATTTATACCAGATCACATATTCTTTAGTATGATTAAGAACAATCAAAACCAGTGTTTTTAGTAGTTTGTAACTCTGTGACCCATTCACTCAATAAGAAAACGAAAATATTAAATTTTGACCAGAACTTTACAGTATAGAAAACATATATTAGTAAATACACTTGTTATATGTCGACTCCTGGATATAAGAGTTGATGAGTTAATAGTATACAACAAGAATAACTAAATCGACCACTGTGATCAAAATTGGTAGCCTATCAAATTTTGTGAAAATATCCCAATGCAGCCATCATTTATTTTCAAATTTCCGCACTAAAATTTGGGAAAATTTGACACTAGGCACATAAAATTGATTGAACATCCAGCAAGCATCACGTTTTTGGTTATGTAAAAGAGGATATTCGTTAGTAAACTCCCTGAGTTGACTTTAACATCTAAATGGAATGTTAAATTGGATTTTCTAAAAGAAGTTAAAGGGGATGAGTGGGAGCCCATGACCTAAATCAATCATTTAAAGAGAACTAATCAAGATTCCTTTACCTAATACCAAGTAAAATGATTAAACAATATTTCCCAACATATAGAACTTCTGCAGCTTAAAACAATACCACTGTGAAGTTGTTAGATTGTATCGGCCTTGTGATTGATATCCACTCTTAACATTTCAGCCTTATGTTTCTAATTTCAGAAAGACATAAACGGCACCTTAACCGAACATATTTCAGGCTCATTTTCTCTTGTTCCCTCAAAATTAAGGATTTTTTTTTCGTGCAGACTGCATATAACAAAACTTGCAAGCCAATTGGCCATCTTTGTCACCCGGTAAAATAACATGAAATAAGAGTTCAGTAGCTGATCCTTTACATAGTTACTCAGCCACAAACTTCAAGAAACAACAAAGACTATAGCTAGCACAAGAGGCATGGAAAAATAAAACTCAGAACGAGTTCACAAATTAATAAATCTGAAAGACCAACAGAACGAGTTCACAAATTAATAAATCTGAAAGACCAACAGACATTCTCGGCTTATCACCTCAATTAATTCAAAATCGAAAATAACAATCCTGAAGGACAATAGGGCACAAAAACTAACCACAAGTCTGCGTTTCACTCATTTTCTGGATTATTGGAAAATAACTCCCCAATGACACCAATAATTCTAACAGATACCAAAAACTGCCACCTAAAACTTTATCTAACATACAATATTTAATTGTCATTTCGCTAACACGTTAATAACAATCTAAAGGCTAAACAGGCATTCTGCGCTTGATTGTCATTCACTAGCAAAATAATTTCAACTTTCTCAGAATTCATCTCAAAACTATAGTTTCCCACATTTTGGCCGACTAAGCTAAAGGGTTTAACCGGGTAAAACCCGCCCTTTTCAGGAGGTTGGCGTGACCACTTTAGAGTTGTTTGTACCTAGTTGAACTTGAGACCTTGCTAACAAATTACCCCAATATTATGTCAGATCTTGCTAACAAATTGCTAAAAAATCACATAAAAAAACCCAATTGAAATAACAGATCACACAATCAGCGACAAAAAGATTATAAATATAAAAACATAAAATGTAAAAACAAATGAAATGAAATGAAACTTACATAGAAGTGATTATAACGGCATTGTGAAATTAGTGAAAGTTATTTATGGGGTTTAGAGAGAATTTGTTTTTTATGTTTTTTTCACATAATAAATGTGTGTGTGAGAGAGATAGAAGCGTAGGCTATCTGGCAGAGATTTGCCACACTGGGAAGGAGGAGTCTCTATCAGTTTCGTCTAAAACTGTATTTATATGAATCAAATATAACCACACAAATATAAGTAAGATTTAAGTTCATTTGGATACCAAACTTTATTTGGATATCAAGGACTAATCTCCACCATTCATCTTAATCTTAATCTAATGGATAAGATTAAACATAAAACATAATTCCCCTTTTTTCAAACATTAATATCTTTTAAACCGTCAATCGTTATACGAAAAAAAATATACCACTACGACGGGCATTTAATTATCTTTCTACAGATATGCTATATGATATACTTTCGACAAATTTTTTTTTTTTCCGTAGTCTATCATATATGATACTAAATATCATATATGATAGGAACACTGGTATCATATATATGATATAACTTATTATATATGATATAAACCAATATCATATATGATTCAATAATAATTTGTAACATAACACTAATATCATATATGATGAAACATTATTATCATATATGATATTTTACGTAAATTTAAAAAAACGAAAAAAAAGACGAAATTTTTTTTTCTTCAAAAGTATATCATAATACATATCTGTAGAAAGCTTATTAAATGCTCGTCGCGATGGTATATTTTTTTTCGTTTAACGTTTAATGGTTTAAGAGATATTTAAATTCTAAAAATAAGTGAAATAATTAAACAATTTTAACCTTATCCATTAGATTGAGTTGAAATGGATGGTGGTGATGAGTCCTTTGGTATCCAAGATAAATATGGTATTCAAAATAACTTGATTCTATAAGTTTAGACCGTAACGCATGTACTCCGTCATACCGTCCCATATTAATAGTTAAACCTTTTAAGTTAATAATTCAATTCAAAAATAAATAACAAAAAAAAAATTAAATTTATCATATCACCCTTACTTGAACGTATTATTACAAATGATAAAAAAAATTGTAAATTAATTGGTTAAAGGTAAAGTCATTGTATAAAAAATAAGAGGGAAAGCGGAAAAACGGTGTTTTTATTAAACTGCGTGTTTTTTGTCGGTGAACTATTAATATGAGACGAAGGGAGTAACACTTTAGCCTACCCAAAAACATTATGATATTCTCAAAAGTTATTTGCACATTCAAATGTTGGATGTTTCTGCCATTTATACTCTTACATTATTTAATAGAATATGTAATTATTAAGGGTATATATGTCATAACACACATAATTTGAGTGTGAAAACAAATAAATAGAATGTGCAAATCAATTGTCCCATTAGCTTTCTTTCTCTTACTACATACAACAACCTATTTATCATATGAAAAAAATCAAGTTCACTTTTTCTTATACTTTTTTATTTAATAAATAAAATATTACATTAAATAAAAAATAAAAAATTACATTACATAAAATAAATAAAAATATTACATATTATTATAAAAACATTATATAAAAATAAAAAAACATTACAATGCTAATATTTATACTTAAATATTGTTAAAAAATGATTAAAAAAGACTTATTTAAAGATAAAAGGGGTAAAATGTATCAAATAAAAATAACTCTAAAACTGATCAAATTAATATGATTTAAGTTTATTTGGATACCAAACTTATCTAAGATATGGGGGGACTCATTCCGACCCTCATCTCCCTACCATCTAATGGCTGAGATTAAATCCCCATTTTACACTGGAGAGGTATTTTCGTCATTTCACCCGCTCACTATATAAACATTTTTCTCACTTATTTCTCATAAAACACACAACACACACCGGCTTTCTATTTCTCTCTCTACCCGATCTATTTTCTCTCTCTAGAATGGATAGATCGAAGCTTATAATCATGAATCCCTCACGAACATCATCAGGATTCCATCACGAATCGATTAATTAGATCAATTAATCAACACGAATCCATGATTAGGCACGAATCTATCATCAGGTTTCTATAAAATCTATTCTTATATTTAGCTTATTTGATTTTGAATAAGCTTATTAATTTAGTATCATGTTAATTATAAGCTTTAAGTTAGCTTATTTTGAAAGAATTATTTTGATTGATTGTTCTTACTTATTAGCTAATTTCTTAAGTGATTTATGTGAATAAGCTTATTTGTTTGAATAAGTTTTTGAAATAGATGAGAGTTATAAATAAGCTTGTGAGTTAGATGATTTGGATTTATTTTGTTGAACTATAAGCTAGCTTATTAGATTATTTTAACGAATTATAAGGTTTTATGAATAAGAAAGTTACGAATAAGCTTATTTTCGTGTCAATAAGCTGTATTATTAGATTTTTTTTATGTAACTGATGTATGCTGAATTAAGCTTGATGTATCATATATGATACCTCATTTATCATATATGATAGATATATCATATGTGATATATGATAGGTGTATCATATATGATACATGGGTATCATATATGATGTTCCTGAATAAGCTTAAGTTAGTGTGAATAAGCTGTATTATTAGGCATTTTAACTATATTGCTGATGTAAACTTATTAGGTTGAATGTATCATATATGATACATCATTTATCATACATGATAGTTATATGATATGTGATATATGATAGGTATATCATATATGATATATGAGGTATCATATATGATGTATCTAACAAGCCATATAAAAAACCAGACATTGATATTATACATGATTTTTTACACTTTTGACCTATTGTACATGTTGATATTGTCTGTTAGGTAATTCACTTGTTGATAAAATGGTGCCTAATATGTTGTTTCCTCGTTTATATCAATGCAGACTGTGCAAACACAACAACGAGCAGATATGGATGCGGCAATTACCTGCTTGGAGCAAAGCATGAGAACGTGCACACGTATATGGTTGAAGATGAAGAAGAATTGATTGAAAATGAAGAATAGTTTTCCAATAATAATAATGTTATAGTTTTTGTTATGAATTGATTAGATTCTTTTATTTGTGAATCTTTTATTTTATGAATAAGTGTTTTAATCATGATTGGTTACATTCTATTTGAACAAGTGTTTAATCATCAATAATATGCTCTTAAAAACACCTTTTTTATTTTATGAACAAATGTTTAATCATTGATTCAGCTGGCTCTTTGTTTTAGTCATGAAATCAGCAAACTTTTGTTGAATTTGCCAAAAATATTTAAGTATCATATATGATAATTAATATCTCGTTTTTTAGTGTAGTTGTCTCTCGGTCTTATCGAATTGATTAAACGTTTTTAAGCTTTACTTAATTGTTTTTGGTTATCAAATCTTGTTTGAAATCTAAGCTACTTGGCACAAAGCATAAAAAGGTAAAAATATTAACTGATACTACGTATACGTACTAACTAAAACAAATTGCATAAACGTCATTTAATTGCACAAAGTATGAAAATGACAATACAAAATTAAACTACAAAATTAAAATGCAAACTTTAAATCTAACAAATACCATTTATAAAATCTAAACTTTTTATTAATTGTAACTATGTTTTAAAAAATTGAAATGGAAAAGGAATTACATTAGAATCCTATTCGTTTACTTCTACACAATAACTGGATCAACAAACAACAATTGGCCCAACAGATTAATAGAAGCCCAATCGATGTAAAATATCACAAGAACATTGCTATGTGTAAACGGATCCCAAAAGTCCATTATTGATGTCCATAACAGACAAAAACCAGTAGTAATACACTAACTAGCTGTCAAAATATTATCCTTTTAACAAACTGATTTTTACACCAACAATTTTTATACACAAATACTATGCCAGATTAGTCATAAGCTGTTACTCACAACTAAACCAAATCAAATAAGCAAAATCAGCAATATGAATCAATAAGCTACGAACTAAAGAACTAATAAGCTACAATAGGAAATCATTAAGCATGAACAGAATCAGATAAGCAACAAATTCACATAAGCAGAATCAACAAGTTTACACTAAAATTACACTATGATTACAAACTGTTAGATTACACTAAAGATTTTCAATACATTAAAAACGCTTAACCAAGAGTGCCAGGCCTCCATTGTGGTCGAAGTATGGCGCTGAGCCAACTTATGCTATCACACCTCAAACTACTTCTTTTCACTGATCTGATGAACAGTAACTTGTATCTACATAACCTTTGTGAACCTGCAAAACTGAAAAACGGCAACCAAACACACCTACACTCTGTCTACTGATCTGATCTAGCAGCTAACTTGCATCATCTGAACTAGTACTCGAATCCTTCTGATCAACTACTGAAATCAACACTAGCTACTGTTTAACAATCTGATCGACTTGAATCATCCAACATATCTGCTTATTGAACTGCAATCTTTTGAATTTTTGACCTTAACTGAAAAGTCTTGAATTAAGTCTACAAATTCTCTACTTAAACTGTATTAATGTGAAAATTTATCAGAAAGTAAAGTAAAACTTCTCATAAGCTCTGATGAGCTTATGGGCTTATCACTTGAAAAAAACTTGAAAACTTAAAGAATTTAAAAGCTTTTTGGAATCACTCTACTCGAAAACAAGCTAACAAATGTAAACGTAAACCGACTTTTGAAAACATGTCATAAGCTATCAAAAGCTTATAAACCAAAACTCAATTTTAGGTACGATTAAAGGAAAGGTTTTGAAAAGATTAGAGAGAAATCAACTACATCCAAACTTAACTAATTCATAACTGATTTCATGGCAGAAGATCTAAAACTCATAACAAAATCATGTGAATACGAGTGAAAACTTTATATAAAGGAACTATGGCTACGATCAAAACAGTTTATAAGCAGAACTGAAACGAACCGATGAACAGTACCGAGAAGAAATTAAAGAAAATTAAAGCTTTTATTAATGGTGAAAGAATGATACAACTTTAACAGAATTATGTAACTGATTAACAGATTTAAAACAAACTTTAATCTGAAGACTTAACTGAAAATCAATAAGCTATGGAGAAAATCAAACTAACTCACTCTAACCTAACTAACTATGTGTAACTACTCCTATGCTAACCGATTGAAAATGAGGGAATCATCTTGTATTTATAGCCATTGAGGGAGATGAGATGACTTGCAACCTCCAATCAGGTCGTGCCACGTGTAAAATACGATGATCTTGATCAGTTAGGGTTCTTCATCATCTTTTCCAAATTGTGCGTTTCTTCATCTTATGATGTTGATCAAATTGGCTTGCACCATCTTGTAGAGGAGAGGAAAATGAGCACTTTTGTAGTTTGAAGCTTGACTTGAAACCTTGTGAATCTTCCATGAAAATTAATTGAAAGTATTTGGTGAAGAAAGTATGTTAGCCGACTGTTTCTCTTATTCTTTTCTCTCTCTTCGATTGTGATGAAAAAGATACGTTTTCTGAGACTTGACTTTGACCAAGTTAAGTTAAAAACTTATCTTTCCCCATTTTTTTCTTTTTAGTCCTCTTATTTCATTTCTTTTATCAAATGTAATAATAGCTTTCTAGCACATTTCTTTTTCATCCTTTGTTTTTATGAAAGTCACAATTTAAACCCTTGATCTTTGAAAGTTTGGCAAATAAGGTCCTTGAAAGCTTGATATGTCATTTTCTTCGTCTTTTGTCATATAAATCCCTTGAAAATGCGTATTTGCTCCAAAATGCATCCTTTTACCTGAAAACACATAAAACACAAATACACGCGTAATTCTGATCTTTTAAAGTTAAATATATTGTATTTGGCTGTGTTTTAAGTGGTTTTTGGATCATAATTGATGAGTATTTTCACACTTATCAACTCCCCTCCACTTGACCAATGTCATGGCCTCATGCAATGCAGTATTTTAAAGCTCTAGAGTGCATTTCTCTCATAATTAATCCACTTTGGCAATTTTATGAGTTAATAAACTATTTTATGCTACATGATGAATGATTTTGAATATTTACAATGCAATGCAAGGAAAGCAATTCTATTTATATATTTTTGGATTTTCTTGAAATGGTTTTGATGGAAATAACTCATAAAGAAATCAAAGATTTTAATTAGGGCTTTGGTACCATGAACACTTATCATCCTCAAGTTTCACTTTCCCCATACCAAGATTAAAAATAAGATCATTGTTATCCATAAGTGAAAGTGAATCAACTCATTCATATAGATTAATTGTGTTACTCTTATACCCCCACTTATTATGCCTCTAAGACCGGTTATTATTTGAGAAAATTGCTTGAAAGCAAATTTGTCATTATTTAAAGCGTGAAGTATAAGAAATGTAAAATCTCAAAATAAGGAAGTACGGTTTTAATCCTAAGTAACCATCTTATCCATTACTCGAAAACCGCCCACAATTGATATAAGTCCGACCCAAAATAATAAGTCATTCGCCTTATGTGTAAGATCCTTATGTCATGCATTAATAAGTAGCTACACACTCGCTAAGGAAAGAAAAATAAAACTCACGCAATAACTTATATCCTCCGCCTTTTTGAGACTTTGGATCTTCAATCCCGCAACCCGTCAAGGTAATATTGGATTGGAGCAACTATCAAATCCCCGCAACCCTGGTGAGAGTAATATTGGAATTCAATAGCTACTATAATTAACACTTCACTGCCCCTCTTGGGAGTCTTGTATAGTTATTATTTTTTCTTTTTTTTTCTTCTAGCGACTTATTTTTTTATAAGCCTCTCTTATTTTTCTTTATTCCTCACAAAGAAAGTTGAAAAGAATAAAAGAAAAAACACCCGTTAAGTATTAAGCATGACATAAGTCTAGTACACATAAAACGTTCTAACTTAGAATCTTAAGACGTACTTATACCAACCACGAATAATTAGTCAAAAATGCATAAGAGATTACAAACTGATTAAAACCGCATAGAAACTACATATGAGGAAGATGCAGATACGGAAGAGGAGCTCTACCCGGCGTTCATCCCGTAGTTGAGGCGAATCACCTTATTCTTGATTATTTATTAACATATATACATGCGTTGACAAGAAAGTAAAGGTTACGAAAGGGGATATAAAAGCCACAATTAATTAATATGAGGTTTATCTAGCCATTTACACTTACTTCAAACTCTATCATCTCTTGTTCTCCACAGTTTAAAATCTCAAATAATGAGACTGATGGATGCTTAGCCTAATAAACCAATAAAGGTCTACATGGTTAAGGATACTAGCTAGAGAATGCTTAGATAAGCAAACTCGGGTTGAGTCAAAATATCCATGGCGGGCCTAATATGTCAAAGATATCTAAACTTGTTAAATCATATCCTTTATTATTATTTTTTCCTTTTTATACATTTTTGATGCAAAATAAAAGAAGAAATATATACAATACAAATGTGTTATGCAAATGAAAAATGATTGATGCAAAAAATTATGAATGCATATTTTTGGTGGCCAAAGTAGATCAAAAATTTGAAAAATGTTCGAGAAATTAATTTCCAAGTTATCACGAAGGAAAGGCAATGGTATAGGTAAGGTCACTTTGATAGAAGTCTCCCCTACACTTAAGATAAACATTGTCCTTAATGTTTAAGAGTATTGGAGTAAACTCCCCTACACTTATGACATTGCGTACTTTGTTTAACTCGAGCTAAGGAAGAGACAACTAAAGTGTATTCATTTTAAGCACAAGTGTTGAATATCACAATAGCAAAAACTCATCGAAGTGAACCGGATACACGGGCCTCCTCCATGAGCTCCAAGAATGAAATGAGAGAGAGAGAGCAACCCTTGAAACAAACACCAACGGACGAAGAAAGGCACCCCTCCACTTCAACTCTACTATAACACCCTCTTGTTAAACCTAACCTATTTAGATCTACTCTACGTTTTCTAACCTGGTTATTCAATGCTTGAGTTTTTTTAACCCTAAGTCTCTAGCTCGACTCGGCCCCGAATTAGGTTGTCCTTGGGGAAACCATCATGGAGAATAAAGGATATCCACTTTGAAGCACATCTCACATGATACACTCAAACTTAGCACGTTGCCATTTACTATAAGATTTACAATATTCGCCTCGATAAATGGAACGGTCCAACGTGTCTCAAGTTTGTCCAACATACGAAATCTCTCAAATAGGAAGCACACCAAGATCAAATACATAGTTTCCATCTCTACATGTGAACAACTCCAAAGTATGTAGCATCACCAAAGTAAGCTCATACAAGAAGCCCATATCAATCGAAATCACACTCTTAAGTAGAGTAGATGAAAACCAATTTTTCCCAAACATACGTATCCCAGGGTCAAAAAACTTTCCCTTCATGGGAAAATAAGAAGATGAGCTCGTATCAACCATATAAGATTCCCCCTTAGATATCAAAGCATCATGAGAAAATGAGGGTGTAGTTATTAAAACATTCATAACTATTATGTCTATGTTGGGCTCCTCGTCATCATCAAAAGGTGGGGAATCTTCCATAGAAGGCATAGTGAAAGGAGGATCAAGATTAATAGTGTCTTGTGGAGGAGGTGTATGCTCTATATTCCCAAAAAGCATGTTCTCAATAAGACGAATATCCTCTTCCCAATTAGAGTCACTATCATCGACCTCTAAGTCAGTATTAGCAAGATAAGCCTCTATGGTGGCATCAATATCCATATGAGAATCCATATCAATGGTTTTGGGTTTTAGAAGTGCCTTAGGTGAAAAAGGATCAATCTCTAAGAGTATAGGATCTTCATCAATAACCAACTTCAAGGGTGGAAGGGTGGGAACAGAAGGCTCAAAAGGTGGTGTACTAATGAGAGAATCACTCAAAGGGATGATATGATCATGAAAATCAATAGGTGCAACCTCAAAAACCGGTGAAGAAATATCAATGAAAGGTTCTTCTTCGATGGACTCGTCATTATGGTGTGTGTTCAAGGCTTCAATCGAGGAGATAAGATTATAAACATTTGATAAAACCTCACGAATATGAACATCTTCCACTTCTTCTATAGGAGCAACATCTTCATCCAAATTAGGAAGGTCATCTTGACATGAAAAGTCATCGGATGATATATCATAAGATTCTTCACTAGAATCACAATCATCATCCTCTATTTGTGGCAAGTCTTGCAAAAACTCTTCCTCAATCTCATTATCCCTTTCTTTGAACAATTCATCAATATCAAAATCACCAAAATCACTAGTAGTAGCATGAAGGTCAATATGTGATGAAATCTCAATGTGATCATGAAAAGAAGAGGTATCAATACAAAGCTCGTCACATGGTTCATTAGAAACACTCTCAAGCTCTCTTTGGATTGGGATAAGGTTCTCAACACTAGAGGCGGTTAATTCATCTGAATTGGTGTTTGTATTAGTGCTAAGAGGCTCATCCCCCATGGTTAAAGAGTCGTTGGGTTCCATGTGAGGTAAAGGTGATGAAGGTGTGTCATCATTAAGTGTCATACAAATCAAAGGTCCGTCACAATCATCACAAAAGCATTGATAATGCATACGAGCACGAATAGCAAAATATTCTTTGGCTTCCTTTGTATCAATCTCAAAGAGTAAATCATCTAAATATTTCTTGAGGTGACGAGAAAATTTATTCAACGATTCACGAAACATACCACCGATTTCCTTGTCATTAATCTGCCAAGTCTTAATTTCATCTTCTTCATTAGACTTAATTTTTTCCTTTAACCACAGACACGTGTCTTTCATTACCTCGAGGCTTATGTCTTTTATACTATCAAGTTCCTTAAAAAGGTCATCGTTCGACTCGTTTATTTTATCAAGTAAAGAATGAAGCTCATTGAAAATATTAGGGGCATAGGAAGGAGGATCCCTCGGTCGACAATCATAACCATAATGGGGTGCGTTCCCACAAAACTCACATGAATAAGTCGAAGAATATGGTGGAGGTAGATTTTCATAATTAGGTGAATTATAGGTTTGAAAAGAGTCTTGATTATGAAAGTTCTCATGATTGTAACCTTGAAAATTCTCTTCATTTTGAAAACCCTCATAATGTGAAAATCCTTGATTTTGAAAAGTATCTTGATTATAGCATGAAAAATTTTCATCAATGTGAAAACCTTAATTATTTGAAAATCCTTGATTATGAAAGGTTTCTTGATTATGGCCTTGAAAATTATCATTATTTTGAAAACCCTCATGATTGGAAAATCCTTGGTTTTAGTATGGCTCATTAAAGGTTTGATCATGAAATGATGGTGAAGGTCGTGATGAAAAATCGGAATATCCCATATAGTCATTACAAGTGTAGTCCATTTGAAGGTTAGGTTGAAAATTAGGGTTCTCGGTTCCATTATAAGCATAACCCTCCCCATAATAGCCATCGTTTTGATCACATAAATAAGTATCATGTGGACCTCCACACGTCGAACAAGTCGGATGCAACATCTCCCACAAGGAACGAGTATCCATGTGTAGCAAGGTGGCCGAATGTATCTACAAGCGAATGACGTTTAAAGCTTCCTCGGGAAAGGAAGTAATACACCAAAGGTGGTATGGTTACACGCGTGCGAGTACACGTGTAAGTAAACTCGAGGAATGAGAGAGGAGCTCTCGGTCGACTTTTGAGAGAGAAGAGATTATCTCTCTCGAAGTCCGATAATTAATATCCATAAGAAAATATATAGATATGTAATACTAATTCGGTGGCACACCACGCACTACTATCACCTTTGAAAGACCCACAATGAAGCGGAGAAACGAGGCGGCGCGTAGCACTTAAGAGCCTGATTCTTTAGAATGTGAAATACACTCGCCTTATACCCCCCACACAGTGGCCTCTTTCTCAAGTTCAAGTAGATTGCAGTATTTATCTATTGTGCCTTAATTAAATTTGATCGATACATGAAGTTAGGACCGGAACGCCCCCAAGCACGATGTATTGCCTCGTCAATACTTATGGAAGTAGGTGGATTAAGTGTTCGTATCTACGTATACTTATTTACATATAATAATATATCAAAAATATTTTTGTATTTATTTGATTTTTTAAAGAAAATATAATATGTACGTAAAAACGATTGAAAACGATATATACAATATATTTTTGGTGTAATCTTTTAGGAAAAAGATTACTTTTGGATTTTTTATTTTTTGGGTTCAATTCTTTAGGAAAACAATTTATTTTTGTGGTTTTTTATTTTTTATATTTTTATCTTTTTTATTTTTTTATGTTTTTTATTTATAATACGTAAAAAATAATGTTCACAAAGTGAACGGATCCCAAAATCCAATACGTCTCACTCGAAACCGTTAATCTTCACGAAAAGAACCGGCAGCGACGCCATTTTAATATCTCGTTTTTTAGTGTAGTTGTCTCTCGGTCTTATCGAATTGATTAAACGTTTTTAAGCTTGACTTAATTGTTTTTGGTTATCAAATCTTGTTTGGAATCTAAGCTACATGGCACAAAACATAAAAAGGTAAAAATATTAACTAATACTACGTATACGTACTAACTAAAACAAATTGCATAAACGTCATTTAATTGCACAAAGTATGAAAATGAGAATACATAATTAAACTACAAAATTAAAATGCAAACTTTAAATCTAACAAATACCTTTTATAAAATCTAAACTTTTTATTAATTGTAACTATGTTTTAAAAAATTGAAATGGAAAACGAATTACATTAGAATCCTATTCGTTTACTTCTACACAATAAACTGGATCAACAAACAACAAGTGTCCCAACAGATTATTAGAAGCCCAATCGATGTAAAATATCACAAGAACATTGCTATGTGTAAACTAATCTCAAAAGTCCATTATTGATGTCCATAACAGAGAAAAACCAGTAGTAATACACTAACTAGCTGCCAAAATATTATCCTTTTAACAAACTGATTTTTACACCTACAATTTTTATTACTCACCACTAAACCAAATCAAATAAGCAAAATCAGCAATATGAATTAATAAGCTACGAACTAAAGAACTAATAAGCTACAATAGAAAAGCATTAAGCATGAACAGAATCAAATAAGCAGCAAATTCACATAAACAGAATCAACAAGTTTACACTAAAATTACACTATGATTACAAACTGTCTGATTACACTAAAGATTTTCAGTACATTAAAAACGCTTAACCAAGAGTGTCAGGCCTCCGTTGTGGTCGAATTATGGCGCTGAGCCAACTTATGCTATCACACCTCAAACTACTTCTTTCCACTGGTCTGATGAGTAGTAACTTGTATCTGCATAACCTTTGTGAACCTGCAAAACTGAAAAACGGAAAGCAAACACACCTACACTCTGTCTACTGATCTGATCTAGCAGCTAACTTGCATCATCTGAACTAGTACTCGAATCCTTCTGGTCAACTACTGAAATCAACACTAGCTACTCTTTAACAATCTAATCGACTTGAATCATCCAACATATCTGCTTATTGAACTGCAATCTTTTGAATTTTTGACCTTAATTGAAGAGTCTTGAATTAAGTCTACAAGTTCTCTACTTAAACTGTATTAATGTGAAAATTTATCAAAAAGTAAAGTAAAACTTCTCATAAGCTCTGATGAGCTTATGAGCTTATCACTTGAAAAAAAAACTTGAAAACTTAAAGAATTTAAAAGCTTTTTGGAATCACTCTACTCGAAAACAAGCTAACAAATGTAAACGTAAACCAACTTATGAAAATATGTCATAAGCTATCAAAAGCTTATAAACCAAAACTCAATTTTAGGTACGATTAAAGGAAAGGTTTTGAGAAGATTAGAAAGAAATCAACTACATCTAAACTTAACTAATTCCTAACAGATTTCATGGCAGAAGATCTAAAACTCATAACAAAATCCTGTGAATACGAGTGAAAACTTTATATAAAGGAACTATGGCTACGATCAAAACAATTTATAAGCAGAACTGAAACCAACCGATGAACAGTACCGAGAAGAAATTGAAGAAAATTAAAGCTTTTATTAATGGTGAAAGAATGATACAACTTTAACCGAATTATGTAACTGATTAACAGATTCAAAACAAACTTTAATCTGAAGACTTAACTGAAAATCAAGAAGCTATGGAGAAAATCAAACTAACTAACTCTAACCTAACTAACTATGTGTAACTACTCCTATGCTAACCGATTGAAAATGAGGGAATCATTTTGTATTTATAGCCATTGAGGGAGATGAGATGACGTACAACCTCCAATCAGGTCGTGCCACGTGTAAAATACGATGATCTTGATCAATTAGGGTTCTTCATCATCTTTTCCAAATTGGGAGTTTCTTAATCTTATGATCTTGATCAAATTGGCTCGCACCATCTTGTAGAGGAGAGGAAAAGGAGCACTTTTGTAGTTTGAATCTTGACTTGAAACCTTGTGAATCTTCCATGAAAATTAATTGAAAGTATTTGGTGAAGAAAGTATGTTAGCCGACTGTTTCTCTTATTCTTTTCTCTCTCTTCGATTGTGATGAAAAAGATACGTTTTCTGAGACTTGACTTTGACCAAGTTAAGTTAAAAACTTATAACCCATTTTTTCCTTTTTAGTCCTCTTATTTCATTTCTTTTATCAAATGTAATAATAACTTTTAAGCACATTTCTTTTTCATCCTTTGTTTTTATGAAAGTCACAACTTAAACCCTTGATCTTTGAAAGTTTGGAAAATAAGGTCCTTGAAAGCTCGATTTGTCCTTTTCTTCGTCTTTTGTCATATAAATCCCTTGAAAATGCGTATTTGCTCCAAAATGCATCCTTTACCTGAAAACACATAAAACACAAATACACGCGTAATTATGTTATTTTAAAGTTAAATATAATGTATTTAGCTGTGTTTTAAGTGGTTTTTGGATCATAATTGATGAGTGTTTTCACACTTATCAATAATGCATCATTATATATGACACTTATAAAACATAATCTTTTTATTTTCTAGACAAGTGAATCCAGCAGACTCCTTGTTTTAATTATGAATTCAACACCATCATACTTGATGTTTAAAAAATGATAACATGTTTTCTATTCTAATGATCATCACTAATTTATCAAAACCACCATGACATAATGCCAAGAAAGTTAAACCATATTAACAAGAAGTTGTACAAGATACCAATGGTTTACAAAATCGTCCATATATGTCAAAACTCCATTAGGAAATTACAAGATGAAAAAAAACAAAGAATACATTTTAAACTTAAAATGAAAATTCATGAGCTTCTTTATTAAGCTTCTTGACCTTTTGGATGCTTGTAATGTTCAACATGCCTTGAAAACAACCTTCTCTACAGAAAAAGAAGAAGAATTAACTCAATTTTCAAGCACATAATCATATATGGTATATTTTATCATATATGATATTTTAGCTTATATCATATATGATATAGTATATCATATATGATACTTCACTAACAGATCATACTAAATCTATTCAGCGAGATTAAGCCATAAAAAGAAGAATGAATTCAATTTTCAAGCACATAATCATATATGATATATTTTATCATATATGATATTTTAGCTTATATCATATATGATATAGTATATCATATATGATACTTCACTAACAGGTCATACTAAATATGTTTAGCGAGATTAAGCCATAAAACCTTATAATTCATGAAAATAAGCTAATAAGTTAGCTTATAATTCATCATAATAAAGATGATGATAATTTATAAGCTTATTCACATTAATTACCTAATAAGTTACCTTATCATTCGACATGTTAAATTCACGTAACTTATCAAGTACGCTATAAAATAATAAGATGAATTATAAGCTTATTCACATCGAATAAGCTAAAAAAAGATGAATCAAAACAGATCGAATGAACTTTACCTTATTTATGAAGAGGATAATCGATTTACGATGGTGATGATCGATGGATTTGATTTTTTTTATAAGACCTAAATATGTGTAAGTGTGTGTGTGTTTTTGTGAGAAGAAGAAAAAAAAAACATCGATCCAGATCTGGGATGTGGAAGTGGTATGTGGTGTTAGGTGGGAGGGGTAAAATAACGAAAGTACCCTCCACTTTTTTAATTAAAAATAAGAATTAATGTGGACCTTTGATCAAGATTAGATGAAAGGTGGGGATTGGTCCCCTTGTATTTGGATACAAGGTATCCAATATAACCCTTCTCAATTAATATATGTTGTGAAAAAATAAATAAAGCTCAATATCTTAAAATTTAAAAATTTATTACAAACTTTATTTAAAAAAACTAATCTAATTTAATTAAAAAATAAAAATTATATAAAAGAAAAGATCGATTTGTCATATCCATCTTTCCAACTTCTTCTTAAAAAACACAGCCATTTCTACATATCCATTTCTCCACTTTCATTTTTAATTTCATTTTGATTTTTTTGTTTTAAACGTGGTCGTGGGTTGGATCGATTTGAGACGATCGACCGAGGCAACTCGGTCGCCGCAACAATGTCGATCAAGTGCGACCCGGTCGCCTTCGGTCGACCGATACTTCGTTGTAGGTAGCCATTTTTACCATTTTACTTGAGGAAATAAGGAGGAGGTTCTCCCATTTTTACCATTTGTACCTCTCTTAACTTTTTTATATTTTTTATCTTTTCAATTTATTTTCTTATTTTATAATTTTACACTAGTTTTTATAAAATGGTAAAACTAAAAGTGCGAAAAAATAATAAGTTTTTACGAATCAAAAGTATTAAAGACAAAAAATGGAAATAGAAACTGATAAAAACTGTGTTGTAGTGAACCAGAAAAGGTACAAAAGAAATTTTTTGTATTTTTAGTACTTTTTAGTGGGCCATATGAGTCTTTCTAACACAACCCAGAAATAAATCTTGTAACGTAAGGTGATTATAGGTAAATCATCCTAACTCACCTCACACATCACTTTTCTACTAATATTCTATTTATTTATACTTAAAAACTAAAAAACTAAAAAACAAGTAATACAACGTAAACGTAACATGAAATCTTATATTCATAAAATTAAAAACGATACGGATAATTAAAAACGATATACAGATAATTAAAAACGATATAAAAATAATTAAAAACGATACACGAATAATTAAAAGACTTAAACATACGAAATTAAAGATTTAAAAGTGAATCAAATTGCGGACTAGCTTGCAAAACCTCCCAACAATGAAGATGCTTAACCGCATCTCGTATTCAGTTTTACGAAGGGCGTTATTCATAACATCTGTGTAGGTGGCTCCATTCACCCGTGTATACCTTGCGAAATTATAGAATCTAGCAAACCAACACACCTTTTCCCTTGTGTATTTCATTCTCCTGTGTATGCTATCGTACAATTCCCCCGCTCCTCTAATTTGTCTTCCATGTATCGCAAAATCTTAGCCCAAAAACCATGAGAATGCTTGCGTAATCTATCATGTTGTTTGCAAAAACAAAAACCCAAGCGTTACACAAGGCTATTATTCCTTTCTCGGGTGTCTATGAAAGCGGCATCGTTTTTTATAGATTACTGAAGTTGTGAAAATATTTATAAGTTTGGAGAAGATTGTAGAAATGTTTTAAGTTGGTGAGTTTTAAAATTGGTTAAATGTTGGGTATTTATAAATAAAAAAAGGTTAAATGGTTTTTTTTTAAATTGTAACGGTATACTATGTTAAAAGGGGTCACTTTTTGTGTAAACCGAGTGGCGAGTAAGTGACTATTAGTCACTTTGGTAGGCTAAAGTCACACGTGATTTTTGGGAGGTGTGATGGGAAACCACACGTACGTTTTTGTCCACGTGAGAACTCACCCCAAACTAAGGTTGGAAAAATCGTTAGGCGTTAACTGGGCGGACTGGTAAGGCCTAGCGATTAATCGGTTATGCCGGGATTAATCAGATTAGAATTTTATATATTTATAAATTTTAATACAATATGCCCAATTTGATGGATTTAGTCGATTGTTGTTTGATTTGACCGAATTATGCCTGATTTGGCCAAATTTTATCCGTAACTGCATTGGTCGATTTAGCTTGTTCTTGTCCAATTTGACCAATCTATGCTCGATTTAGCCGATTTTTTATTTACTAAATATGTTGACCGATTTTTATCCGATAGATCGATGTGTTGACTAATTTTTTATCAAACGATTAATAAGGAGGATTAGTGAAAATCAATATGGTTAATGAATGCATAGCGCCTAGACAAAGATTAATCGGACGCCTAAAATGATTATTGCAATACTGCCTCAAACCCAACCCCCTAACCTAAGGTGTAAATTGTAAATTTTGTTAATATAAGGTAGAAGGTGTACATTTTTCCAAAAAAAATGTTTGATAAGTTATTTGCTTATTAAAATTAAGATATAAAATAACCAAAAATGACATATTTAAATATATCGTAATATGATTGGAAGGTATATCAGTAGTTTACAGTTTTAATAGCTTTTAACAATTCTAAAAGTTTCATGATTCAACTTTTTATCTAGGAATTACTTTTTTAAAATTAAAAGCTTGAAATTGATGTGTCCAAATAGAAATACTTATTTTTTTCAAAAAATTTATTCTTAAAACAAAAAGCTAACAGTTAAAAAAAAGCTTCAAAAAGTTCGTGGCAAACCGACTATCTAATCTCGTCTTTCACGAAGTACAATGTTATAAAAACCTAGCTAGGTGGCGAAACAAGACGGAAAAATCAAAAGCGGTCAAACACCTACATGGTCGAAGCTAGGCGGTCGAAGAAAGTAAACAAAAAGTCAACCTTTTTAGCTAAACACCAACTGGTCTTGCAAATTCGGTGACCATTACAAGTGCATACACGACCACGGGGAACAAATTCATGTAATCGGGTCCTCTAATAATTTTAAATGTGAGAATTCTAGATCATAGAGGCCAAATCATAATAATATCACAGCCCTTGTGGTTGTTTCATTTAGCCTACAACCAACCACAAGACCAACAAACCCTGCTTGTATCACATCTTCACCCGACCTAGTCACCAACTTATTGGACTGCGCTACTACAACCTGTC
Organism: Glebionis coronaria; assembly: GCA_025667525.1. Lineage (NCBI taxonomy): Eukaryota > Viridiplantae > Streptophyta > Magnoliopsida > Asterales > Asteraceae > Glebionis > Glebionis coronaria. Next base: position 138,654,117 of record CM046879.1, on the reverse strand, counting down.
CGGCCCGGACACGCAATAGCGAAGAAGTCGAAAACAACATAATAACCGGTGTTTAAATGTCAAATTTCTTGTGAAACATAAAGACATGAAAAAGAAAACAAAAGAGAATTGCACCCCAATGGTAAAACTGTAAGTTTATGGACATAAATTTAATATTCGTGTGTTAGGATCAAACTCGAGATTACGTGATTACACACAATACGTAAAGAGTTAATTTTATTAATAAATGTATTATATGTTTGTTAATTAAATCGAGTTTAAATATTTAACCGTCATTAAGTTTAAGAGTTATGGACTAACGGTTAACGTGGATATTTAACGAGAGGAAAAGAAAAGTCCGGAATACCCCTAAAGGGGTATTCGACCGTCGGTTAAGAAAGAAGGGAGGGAGAAAGAATTCTGGCCTTATTTGAGTTTATCTTGGACTACAAGTGTTGTAAACCTATATAAATACATCAAAGCCTTCATAATTTTTCACCCCACTTCTTCCTCTCTCTCTCTCTCTCTCTCTCTCTCTCTCTCTCTCTCTCTCTCTCTCTCTCTCTCTCTCTCTCTCTCTCTCTCTCTCTGTCTCTCTCTCTATCTCTCACTCTCTCTCTCTCTCGTGCGATTGACTCAACGAAAAACACCATTACAGGGTTCCTTTTATCTTTGGTTGATTTCTTGAATCAAGTCCTAGCTCCTCTCTAGGGTTGTTGGGTTGATTTCCCACTATACGTTTAAGCTCGGTTTTAACGTACTAGTATTACGGTTAACTCGTTATTATACGTGTGTACAAGAGCGTAATATAACCTTCCTTTGAATTATATCTTGGATTCGTTATAAATCCTAATTGTTCTTGTTCGTGGGAATTGCATTGCAAAAGGTATGTAACCCTAATTCGATTAATTATGAATGTGTTATTATGATCTTGTTAAAGCGCTTCCGCTATTACGTGCTTTGATCTTTGTTTAAGTTTTAATAATTGTTATGAACTATATAAACCATCAGTAGCATCGAGAGCCGTTTTAACATGTTATAATTATCAAAAGCTAAAGGTTTTTTTAACTACTAATTGTTTTGAGTTAAAACTTCATGTTTTTTGGAGCATTTTTTAGACGTTTTATAAAAAAAATTAACCTTAAATTTGCATGTTGTATAATTTTTAGATAAATTGCATGATTAAATTGTTATGTCATGTAGATTATGGTTACGATCCGTAGAGATTTAATTATTAAGTGACGTGTGTGGATCCATGATGAACATGCATGTTTTTCATGGATCATATGATTTTATGTGCTACTTGTTTATTTTGATTCAATAAATCTAGAATTAGGGAAGACTTTTTATGAACATAAAATCTTAGATTTTAAACTTATTGAATAAAATCGTAAGCATGTGGTTATTTGATTTATTTATTGCACATACAAATTGTTATCATGTGTTTATGATTTAGTTTTTTTTGCCTATTTGTTTATTTAAATTGCATGAATTGTTGTAAACAAAGGTAATTTTTTTAAGAAAAATAAAATGGACTAAATCATATTAAAACTAAAATTGTTTTGAGATCCAAATTACATTAAATTGCGTTGATTGGTAAATTGTAATAATAATTAGAAAGGCCTACTCAATTTGACAAACTATAAAGTGAGTATAACGCGTTGCTGGTCATGTACCCTAAAGTTATGCCATTGTCGCTGACCAAATTCCCGGCTTGCTTGTGCGTCGAATTAGAATTACCTATGATTATTACTTGCACTTTACTTTAAGGTTGATTTACCGCAAATTCACTTCCGAAACACAATGAATAAGGTTATTGCTTTGTGTTTTAGCCGAGTTCTAGAAAAAGTACGTTGTGAATAGTTGTGGGTAATTCTTCAATTGGTTTAACCAATGCCTCAACAATAATTTATGTATATTTAGTCTTGCCGAAATTTTTTACTAAATGTTTTATTAAACTTATATTATAGAGATGTATGCATGCTTCTCCATACATAGATTTTGACATCAAGATTTATACCCAAAATCTTAAGTCAAAAGCCATCTAATTGATGAATAATTGAAGTTATAATGTCGTAATGTGAGATCATGGGCGAGATTGTGATGGAAAGAAAACTTTCGTGATTGAATGAGATTTCGCATGAATAGTTTTACGTTCTTTAGATTAGACGACTTAATTAAGTTACTTAGTGAGATCTAGAAACTTAAGGCATTAAGAGGGGATGAAACATGTTTACAATGCAAAATGTTCTTTTGGCAATGTAAGTCCCTAAAATATCTAGAAATTGGAAATTATTTGCCAATCAATTGTTCGACAAGTTACTATGTTGAATACATTCATTACTAGCAGACCAATTGATGTAATGGATTTATGTCAATATAGGTTCTAGTTTCAAGGAAAATACTATGGTTAATTTATTTACCGGGGTAATTTTATTTTCTTAAAAGTATTATCAAAAATACTAATATTTGAACTTATTTCAGTAGAAATGGCTCAACCAGAAAACAACGCTTTAAGTGCGACGTTAAAAACGTTTTTTGATCGTCCAGAACTTACTGGCCCAAACTTCAATGATTGGTATCGCTCCCTGAGAATTTTCTTGAGAGTAGCGGGTACAATCGATTACTTGTCTACGGTCGTACCAGCTGACCTTGCTGAAGGGGCTTATGAGGCCGAAAGGCTCATTTACAATACTCAAATTAAGAAGCACGCTGATGTGTCTTGCTTAATGCGTGGGAAAATGTCACCTTCTTTTCAAAAGAATTTTGAGCTTTATCCTCCTATGCGCATGCTTGAAGAGCTCAAGGCAATGTTTGAGAAGCCTCAAGTTGTGGAGATCTATGATTTAGTAAATGCTTTGCATAGCTGTAACCAATCCCTTGAGAAATCCGTAAGTGCACACTATTTGGAAATGAGAGGTCACATAGAATAGCTCATTGCACTTGGGAAACCTTATGACAATGATATGACGATTAACTTAATCAATACGTCCCTTCACAAGGACTTCAACGAAAATGTTAGGAACTTCAATATGCATTGCGTGGGGGAAGACAGTTAATGATTTGAACGCAACGCTCATTGACTATAAAAAAGGTTTTAAGGACAAGGCATCAACCTCTAATCCTCAAGTACTTAACATACAAAAGGGTAAAGTGAGTAAGCCAAAACCACAAGCGAACAAAAAGATGAAAGGCAAAGGCAAAGGTGATAAAGGCAAGCAAGTTGTGACTTATCAAAAGCCTAAGCAAAACTTTTCTAAGAAGAATCAATCTCAAATGGGATAAGACTTGTCACCATTGCGGCGCCAATGGTCACTGGAAAAGAAACCGCCCTCTGTACCTCGATGAGTTGCGATAAATTAAGACTAAGAAGTCTGAGCAAAGTGTTGTAGCTTAAGGTAACTTATTTATGATTGAATTATTTAATCTAACATACATGTTAAATTCATGGGTATATGATACGGGTTGCGGTATTAACATTTGTAATATGTTTCAGGGGTTTAGCTAGAAAGGAAGCTATCGTATGGAGAGCAATATATGCAAGTGGGCAATAGAGCACAAGCAGTTGTTGAAGCCATAAGAACGTTTAATTTTGTTTTACCTCCAGGTTTAGTACTGATCATAACAATTGTCATTATGCACCTTCTATTGTTAGAGGTGTTATTTCCTTTTCTTGTTTGTTGGATCTTGGATTTATTCACACTATTGATAGTAATGGAATTTCTTTTTTTAAAGATGGTATTTCTATTTCAATGCAATTTCTATGAATGGTGTGTTTTAAATTGACATGCATGATAATGTTTCCAAGTATAATAATAATTTCGTCTTTAGCATGAATAAGAAGAGAAAGTTAGACAAGAACTTTTCTTATCTTTGGCATTGTAGACTTGCCTATATTGGGAAGACACACATACAAAAGCTTCAACGTGAAGGAATTTTGGAAAATATCAATGATGAATCATTTGATAAATGTGAGTCCTGTATCTCTAGGAAGACGACCAAGAAACCTTTTAACAATAATGTTGAAAGGGTTACTGATCTACTTGGTTTTGTACACACTGATGTGTGTGGACCACTTAGATATGTGTCAAGGAAAGGTGCTAGCTACTTCTTAACATTAACAGATGATTTTAGCCGTTATGGTTATGTTTATTTAATTAAGCATAAACATGAGGTATTTGAAACATTCAAAGTGTGTAAAGCGGAAGTAGAATTGCAACTAGGAAGGAAGATTAAAGCTCTTCATTCTGATAAAGGTGGCGAGTACTTAAGCCAAGAGTTTAAAGATTATCTAAGTGAGAATGGAATTGTTCAAAATCTTACTTCTCTTTATACTCCACAGCAAAATGGTGTATCTGAAAGGAGAAATCGTACATTATTAGATATTGTGCGGTCTATGTTTAATCTTACAACTTTACCATTATCCTTTTGGGACTATGCCTTAGAATCTGTTGTTCGTATTCTAAATATGGTTCCCACAAAGAAGGTAAATAAGACCCCATATGAAATATGGCATGGAAAAGGCCATATTTATCTTATTTAAAGCTCTGGGGTTGCGAGGCATATGTGAAACGTGACTCAGCTGATAAACTCCAACAACAATCTGTGAAATGTATCTTTGTAGGATACCCTAAGGAAACTATGGGTTACAACTTTTATTATCCACCTGAAAACAAAGTTATTGTTGCAATGTATGAAGAAATTCTTGAAAGTGATCTTGTATATCAAGAATTCAGTGGGAGAAATTATGATCTTGAAGAGAGTCATATAGATACATTGCCTTTTGGAAATACTAGCGGAATAATTCCTGTAGAAGTAAAGAGTCTGGCGGTTCCACTGAAAGTAGTTCCTCTACGTAGGTCTAAAAGGACTATACGTGCACCAAGCAAACTATGTCTTAACATAGAGGATGCTGATGGTAAAGTAGGGGATCTTGGAGAACCTGTTAATTATAAATCCGCCATGCTTGATCTGGAAAAAGTTAAGTGGATTAGTGCAATGGATGAGGAAATGAAATCCATGAAAATTAATGATGTTTGGATTCTTGTAGATCCACCACCAAATGCTAAAGTAGTGAAATATAAGTGGATATACAAGAAGAAAACTGAAATGGATGGTGAAGTACAATCCTATAAAGCTCATTTAGTGTCTAACGGTTTTACTCAAACTTTTGGCGTAGACTACGAGGAGATGTTTTCTCCTGTAGCAGACTTGAGACTATTAGGATTCTCATAGCTATAGTAGCATGCTATGACTATGAGATATAGAAAATGGATGTTAAAACTGCCTTCTTGAATGGTCGCTTAGATGAAGATATCTATATGCAGCAACCTGAAGGGTATGTTGATCCTAAGTATCCAAAACGCGTGTGTAAACTTCAAAGATTTATGGTTTGAAGCAAGCATCACGTCAATGGAATAAGCGATTTGATGAAGAAATCAAAAGGTTTGGATTTATTCAAAATCGTGATGAGCCATGTGTATATCGTAAAGCTAGTGGGAGTGATGTAGTGTTCCTAATTCTATATGTTGATGACATATTAATCATGGCAAGTAACATTCCAATATATAAAGTTGTTAAGGATTATCTTGGTAAATGTTTTTCTATGAAAGATTTGAGAGAAGCTGCATACATTCTGGGAATTAAAATCTATCAATATAGGAGTAGACAGTTAATTGGTCTTAGTCAAGATGCTTATATTGACAAGATGTTGATGAAGTATAATATGCATAATTCCAAGAAAGGTTTTCAACCTATGGAAGTTAAGAATGATTTAAGTCATGAGATGAACGCATCAACACCCAAAAAGGTGGCTTACATGAATAAGGTGCCTTATGCTTTGGTTTTAGGATTTATTATGCATGTTGTAAGATGCACAAGGCCTGATGTTCCGTTTGCTCAGAAATTGGTCAGTCGTTACCAGCAGAATCTAAGGAAGCTCTACTGGGTTGTTGTTGAACATATTCTGAAGTATTTAAGGAGTACGAAAGAAATGTTTTTGGTGTTCGGAGGTAAACCAGACACAAAACTGAATGTAACAGGTTTCTGTCATACGTCCTGGCAATGTAATAAAGACGATACGAAATCCGAGACAGGTTACATATTTGTTATCAATGGAGGAGCAGTTAACTGGAAGAACAAGAAGCAAGAAACAATTGCAATGCATGATACTCAATCTGAGTACATAGCTGCTTCAGAAGCCGCAATGGAAGTTGTTTGGATTAGGAAATTTATTGAAGATCTTGGAGTGATGACTTTAATTAAAGAACATATTGATATGTATTGTGACAATTCTGCTGCAATCATATTCGTCAATGATTCTGGAGTCATGAAGGGCGCCAGGCACTTTAAACGAAGATATCACTATGTTCGAGAACAAGTCGAGGCTGATGAAATCAAGTTATTAAAAGTTCACACGAATGATAACGTAGCTGATCCTTTTACTACGGCTTTGCCTAGAGGGAAAGTCATTGAACATGCCAAAAGAATTAGACTTCATTTAGTTAGTGATTTCATGCAAATATGTGATTAGTATTTGGATAAAGGATGTTAAGACATTATTATTTAATGAAATAAAGTTTGGGTTACGTTTATCTTGTTATTTAATTTTGTATCCTATTTTACATGTTTTAATCCATGAATATTATTGTATTCTAAATGTCCGTTGTCGATTAATAATATAGCAGTATTATTAAATTAAGACAAATCTAAATTGTGACTGAATATACTTGAAAGTATATTGATGTGTTTACATATCAAATTTAGATGATATTCGATGAATTGAATATAGGACTTATCTCAACTATATGTGTAAAACCGCTTTAAAATACCTAAGAACATTAAATGCATGAAAACACAAACAAATAAAAATATTACGATTAATTAATATATGACACGTGTCATGAACATTTAATGTAATTATTACGTATATTAATCAATTACGACAAGTATTACGTATATTAATATTGTTATTAACTCACGATAAGTATTTACGTAAAATACTTAAAAACATAACAAGGATTAAAACACGACACTAGAACACGAACAAACATGATAAATTATTAAGCTCGAAAAACAAACGAATATATATAAAGGGGTGTATGGCCGGCGTCTAACAATAAAGAGAGAAGGGCCTTGGCCTGACCCATTAACCAATATTAGTTCATTAACAAAACCTCCAGGGGATTATTCATTATACACTTTACATGAAACATAACAAAAACCATAGCCTCCTTTTTCTTTCTCTTTTGGCCGCGGCACCCACAAGAAACAAGAGGGAAAATTGGTTGTTTGATCTTGGTTTAATATGTAACACCCCCAAATATTCATACTTTAGTTCAGCGGAAGAGTCGTTGGTGTTACGGGATAACACATTACTCAAATCATAGACAACGTTTAAAATCGCGTCGTTTAATAATAAAGAATTTTTCATTCATGAATATCAAATTTACATAGGTCCCAAGTCATAGTATTTCATAGAATATTACAAAACATTTGAATAGAAATTGTTATTTAAGTGCGGGCCATAAATTCTTGTTGTCTTTCCGAGAATTACCTTCAAGTACCTGAGATAAAACATGTTAAAAGAAAAGGTCAGCGAAAACGCCGAGTGAATTTATAGAGTTTAATGAAAACCATTAATATATCATCGATATAGATTTATTACCGAAAATCATTTTGTACAAATCTTTGTAGTAGGCCATAAAATAGGCCAAAGACATTTTATACAACTCTTAGTATAAATCATAATATAGGCTTCCGCCTTCAAATACATTATACGTTTTATAACGTTGTATAGAGTTTAATAAAAACCGTTATAAGAAAATGGTTATGTAAAACCAAAACACGAACATACTATCAATAATAAGACCCCATTGCTAGTCAGGCAATATATCGTAATTCAACGCGTACATCAGTATTTTTATTATTAGATTATTATAAGCCGCATGACATTGCTACCTTACTATAACAAACAACGGGTAGCTAACCCGAAACTCATTTGCCCATCTAAAACAGCGTGTCATCACAATAATCACGCTTATATAAATCTTCTCATACATAAATTCGCTTACCAATCAATGTGGCACGACGGGGATCAACCGTCAAGGCGCGAACTGGGGTGATCTTCCCCAAATAGTACTATTATATGCATAAGCGTCTACCAAATCCCGATAGTTCACAATTCATGCTAATGGTACTTTTAGTGACATAACCTAACTATAATAATCCATTTCATTTCATACATCGGGTCATATAATCATTCGGGTCCATATCAATAAACAAACAATCGGGACAACTGGTGTCCTATTTTATTAAAACTAACATGTTATCTCCCTCGTGGGTTTATAAAATATTTTATTAAACATTTAAAAGAGTGCGAGGCTATGAACTCACGTTGATTGGGAAAGGCGGTTATCAGCGATTTGGATGTACGGTACGTGCTTCAATCACGGAAACCTAGACAAATAATACTCGTCTTAGACTCTTGTCCAATGACTTTATAAAAACAATGGCCATGTATATATAATGATATTTATAAGTATGATGATGATCAAGTGGGATTTTATCTCTTCATTCAACATTATAGTGTTATGTGTTAGTCAAATTTTTGAGTAGTTACACTAGTATCAATCCAATTCCATATTGAGGCCCAATAAGCCCATTAAAAGCCCAATCAATTATATTAGTCCATTTATAATTTTAATATCAGGCCTTTACTCATATGTTGGGCCCAAGTGGGTTAAGCCCAATGAGTAAGTCCATTAGTGTTTATCCAAACTAGTTGGGTCAATAGTCCAATAAGGCTACTTTGGCCCGTTAATGTTCATATGTTATAAACTCGGGTTTTATCGTTTTTTACTTGTAAAATGTACTTATACATCAGTATATGAGTTATAAAAAGTTTACATTAGACGGGTCCGGCCGTCTAAGTTTTAATTGATGAAAACGTTAATCTTTCGGTTTTAGCCGAAAAGACGTAAAACTTATGTATATAGTTTTATATCTTATAAAACATACCAATTTGAAATTTTATAAAATGTCCCATTTACTTATCAAATTATATAAGTTATTTATAAGTAATATATAAGTTAGTGGGTTTTAGGTATACTTTTATATTAGTTTTACTTGAGTGCTAATTTTATAATATATACTTTTATTTTACAAATCTGATTATGAATTTCACTTTCACCATTTTTACCATATCTTGAGTTCTACAAGGAGATAGAAGCTCATTTTTGGCAGCACAAACTACATGATATGTGCTACAATTAGCTCCATTTTAGCTACTGCTCAGTCAACCTCTAAATGTCTCTAACAGTCCGTCTAAAACAGACTATACAGATTTGAACTCCAATATTGTTTTGATCATATCTCACTCATTTTATGGATTTCATTGTGTGGAAAACTCTCACATATGTACAAGTCTCATATCTTACTGTATATTAATTTATCCAAGCCATTTTAACAATTTATCATAAGATTCTTTACTGTTTTATACAGCCTACTATTTTAAGCATGTTTTAACATTTTTACATGTAGTTTTCAATCTTTTTAACCAAGTTTATCAACACACGACAAATTCACCTTTCTGGCGGATTTTGTGGTCGTTGACTACGAGATGGATCCCCGTGTTCCATTAATCGTTGGACGTCCATTCTTGAGGACCGGTCGCACTCTCATTGATGTAGCCGCGGGCGAATTAATCATGAGAGTTGGTGACGATAAAATGGTCTTCAACATGGGTAAACTTTCTAAACAACCTTCTGAAAACGAGAGCGTTAATTTCATTGACGTTCTTGATGAGGCTTGTGAAGAACATTTCAAAGACGCTTGTAAAAGTGGTTCTTCTTCTCTACCCATTGTTGAGACCGTTGCCTCTATTGCTCCATCACTAACTCCATTTGGAGAAAGTGATTTCCTTTTGAAAGAATTTGAAGCAACTTTGGGAGATGTGGACTTACAATATGACGATTATCCCTCCAATTGGGATGAAGACATTCGTACCATTGAGAAACTTCTCAATGAGGACCATATTTCTCCACCACCTCCTAAGGAAATCTCAATCGATGTTCCGAATTTGACTATGCCTTCCATCGAAAATCCTCCGGATATAGAGCTTAAGGATCTACCGTCTCATCTCGAATACGTGTTCCTTGAAGACAATAAGAAGTTACCCGTCATCATCGCAAAGGATTTGAAAGAAGACGAAAAATCTCGACTTATCGACGTGCTGAAGAATCATAAGAAATCGATTGCTTGGAAAATCTCCGATATTCGTGGAATTGATCCTCACTTTTGCACACATAAAATTCTCATGGAGGACGACTTTAAACCCACTATTCAAAACCAAAGAAGGGTGAATCCCAAGATCCATGACTTTATCAAAAAATAGGTTATCAAACTTCTTGATGCGGGAATGATCCACCCTATCTCGGATTCACCACAGGTTAGTCTGGTCCATTGTGTGCCTAAGAAAGGCGGAATCACCGTTGTGCCCAATGAAAACAACGAGTTGATTCCTACTCGTCTCGTTACAGGGTGGAGAGTTTGTATACACTATCGAAAACTCAATGATGCTACGAGAAAGGATCATTTTCCCCTTCCTTTTATGGACCAAATGCTCGAACGTCTAGCGGGTAATGACTATTATTGCTTCTTAGACGGTTTCTCTGGGTATTTTCAAATTCCCATCGATCCTAAAGACCAAGAGAAAACCACATTCACTTGTCATTATGGAACATTTGCTTACAAACGAATGCCTTTCGGATTATGCAATGCTCCTGGGACTTTCCAAAGGTGTATGATGGCTATCTTCCATGACATGGTTGAAGAAACTATGGAAGTCTTCATGGATGATTTCTCGGTCTATGGTGACTCCTTCTCTTCTTGCCTTGCCAATTTGGAATGCATGCTTAGGCGGTGTGAAGACACTCGCCTTGTTCTAAATTGGGAAAAATGTCATTTCATGGTAAAAGAAGGCATTATGATTGGACATAAAATCTCAAAAGCCGGTCTTGAAGTGGACCGTGCTAAAGTTGATGTCATAGCCAAATTACCTCCACCTTCGACTGTGAAGGGTGTGAGAAGTTTCCTTGGTCATGCGGGCTTCTATCGTCGATTCATTCAAGATTGTTCTAAATTCGCTCGCCCAATGACCCACCTCTTGGAAAAAGATACTCATTTTTCTTTTCTAAAGAGTGTCTCGAATCTTTCAATCTTCTTAAGGATAAATTAACTAAGGCACCGATCTTGGTTACCCCTAATTGGGAGTTATCTTTTGAATTGATGTGTGATGCTAGCGACTTTGCTATTGGAGCGGTTTTGGGCCAAAGAGTGAACAAACACTTCCAACCAATCCATTATGCTAGCAATACAATGACGGGGGCTCAATTGCATTATACCACTACCAAAAAAGAGCTTTTAGCTGTAGTGTATGCTTTTGAAAAGTTCTGCACCTATCTTGTTCTTTCCACCACCATTGTCTATACCGACCATTCCGCGTTGAAGTACTTATTAACTAAGCAAGATTCCAAGCCAATACTTCTTCGTTGGGTTTTGCTCCTTCAAGAAATTAAAGTCGAAATTCGTGACAAGAAGGGAGCCGAAAACCTAGCCGCGGATCATCTAAGTAGACTTGAGGATCCTTATCAAGGGGATCATCTGAATCAAGAGATCAACGACTCTTTTCCCCTTGAGCCCTTAATGTCTATCAATTCCAATCTCGATGACACCCCGTGGTTTGCGGACATTGCAAACTACTTAGCGGGTGGTATTCTCATCGAAGGGTTAACATCCCAAACAAAGAAGAAGTTCTTTAAAGATGTTAAGACTTACTTTTGGGATGACCCTTATCTCTTCAAACAATGTGCTCATCTGATTATTCGTCGATGTGTTGATGGACCCGCAGCTTTAGAAATTCTCGAAGCTTGCCATAAAGGACCCACCGGTGGTCATTTTGGTCCCAACTACACCGCGAAGAAAGTAATTGACTCGGGATTCTATTGGCCCACCATTTATCGTGACGCTCACGAGATGGTTAAAAATTGTGATGCTTGCCAACGCCAAGGCAAGATCACACATAAAGATGAGATGCCTCAAAATTTCATGCAAGAATGTGAAATCTTTGACGTATGGGGTATCGACTTTATGGGGTCATTTCCATCATCTAAAGTGAACAAATACATCCTCGTAGCCATTGACTACATTTCTAAATGGGTTGAAGCAAAGGCTTTACCTACGAACGATGCGAGGGTGGTTGTGAACTTTTTGAAGCAACTATTTGCTCGATTCGGTGTTCCTCGTGCTATCATCAGTGACCACGGGACTCATTTTTGCAATGATCAATTTGCTCGAGTCATGGCTAAGTATGGTGTCAATCACCGTCTTTCTACCGCTTATCATCCTCAAACAAATGGTTAAGCTGAGATATCTAACCGTGGATTGAAGCGAATTCTAGAGCGTATTGTGGGAGAGCATCGTGCCTCGTGGGCCGATAAGTTAGACGATGATTTGTGGGCTTTCCGTACCGCATATAAGAGGCCGATAGGTTGCACTCCATATCGTCTTGTGTACGGGAAGGCATGCCACCTCCCTATTGAGCTGGAACATAAGGCGTACTAGGCTTTAAAGTGGGCCAATTTTGACATCAACAAAGCCGGTGATCTTCGGAAGATTCAACTCAACAAGCTAAATGAACTGAGGAATGAAGCTTATGAGAATTCATTGATCTACAAGGAGAAGACCAAGATCATTCATGATGCAAGGATTAAAAACCGAGAGTTTCACATCGGTGATCAAGTCTTACTCTTTAACTCTCGGTTGAAGATCTTCTCGGGCAAGCTGAAGAGCCGTTGGTCTGGTCCATTCACCGTCGCTAAAGTCTTCCCTTACGGCACCATTGAGCTTTCTCAGCCAAATGGGCCAAATTTTAAAGTGAATGGCCAGCGTGTGAAGCTGTACTTTGGTGAGGGCATCTCTCATGAGATGATTCCATCCCTCACCACGTGTCCCTTGAATTAGTTCCGGGTCGAGTCAGGCTCGTGACTCGGTTAACAAAAACAAGCGCTTCTCAGGAGGCAACCCGTTGATCTATCCCTTATTGTTTTCATAATAAGTGTAGGGGGAGCCCCGTATGTGTTTGTTGTCTTGTTTCTTATAATGTGCAGGGATTAAAGCTTCAAAGAGCACTTTTGATGACATTTGACGAACCGTGATCCCGTGTACCCGTCTTCCCGGTTCTATCCTAAACTGTCGTGATTCAATATTTCATATATTATATGCTCACATTGAAATCACTATAGTTGTCCTTTCCTTAGCAAGATTTAAACAACGTGAAAAATGTCCTAAGTGTAGGGGAGTTTACTCCCACATGCTTAAACATTGAGGACAATGTTTATATCAAGTGTAGGGGGGGACTTCTATCGAAGTAAGTGGTCTTTTCCATGAAGTTTCCCTCATTTTAACCGGAAAATTTGATTTTTCGACATGTTTCAAAATTTTTAATCTATTTTGGCCTAGTAGTATAGTAGTGTCTTCCTTTGTTATCGTTATTTACTTTCCTTGCTAAAATAAATTTTTTAATAAAGTGGTTTTAAATTTTCCAACGTTGTGAATCTTTTGACTCAACCCGAGTTTACTTATCTAAGTCTACTCTAGCTAGTATCCTTAACGTGTTTAAGTCAAGTTTTGCTAGGCTTTTATATAGGGAGCTTTAAAGCGCGAAAGTCTTAACTCTTACGGGTTAAGAACAAGAACTTTTCGCAAGTTCCTATAATTAATCCTAGAAAGTCGTTTATCAAGGGAACTTTAAAATGCGAATTCTAAACTTGAAAAAGTCTAAGAAGTTACAAGATCCTATAGATGACTTGAAAACCCAAAACTTTGATTTAATTGGCTAAGCATCCACGAGTCTCATTCCTTGAGATTTTAAATTGTGGAGAACGAGAGATGATAGAGTCAATTATAAGTTTGGTATTATTTCGTGAATTTATGTGAGTTGATTATAAGCTTTTTCTCCCATCGCTTGTTAATAAATATATTTGCAATAAATAAGGTTGTACGATTTGAAAAGTTACTTAGCTTCTAGCCCAAGATCGTTTAAAAGTTGCTCGGTATTAATTAGAGTTCATAGCCAAGGCATAACTTATTAAAGCGGGATGCGAAGATTGGCGAGTCCGAAAAGGCCCTAACAAGGCATGAGGATTACATTTTGTTGCTAAAGATCCCAAGTGATGTGAAGAATCATTTATCAAAAATCAATATGAAGGATCGAGACACACGACGAAAAGCAAATACTCCCCTAAAGATCATGGAGAAGTCTATCCGAAAAGACCCTAGCAAGGTATGAGGATAAATAGATCCAAGTCCTAAAAGGAGGCGGATCGTTGTATATCAATGTCCAAAATAAAGATTGGAGAAAAATGAAGAAGTCGTGGTCCAAATATGAAGAATCTCTCAAAAACTTCAAGTGAAGAAATTCCTATTATGAAGAGAAGACCATAATTTCAAGAACGTCTCTCAAGATTCGAAGTATGAAGTCGCTGCCAAATATCGGTCCGAGAAAGGTCTCAAATCGTGAAGCGAGTTATGCCAAGATATGAACTTTAAAAGGTCCTGAGAAGCAGTTTTAAAAGATTTTGTCCTTTAGCTAACTATTGATTAAAACGTCCCACTTTATTTTCAGCCTAAATAACTATCGAAATAAGTCAAACAATGCATCCTCGTGATCATTCAAGACAATATTAAAATATAAGAGATACACCTAGGAATAAGGGAGTCTAAGTGAATAATTGTGCCACATGAATTCGTGATAGTTTGCTAACTTATAAATAACAATGATCTCGTTTTTAAGCTTGGTATGGGGAACGTGAAACTTGAGGATGATGAACATTCATGACAACCAAAACCCCAATGTAAGTCATTGATTTCTTTACTTGTTTTGTTCTTTTAGTTTCCTTAGTGTTTAGTATTTAATAAAGGCCAAGGTGGGTTATTTATGATGAAAAATGTAAACCGTGCTTTGAAATTAATGCATTGCATGAGGGCATTGCAATGGTCAAGTGTAGGGGATTTAATAAGTGTGAAAACACTTATCCTTTTTCCACATATTTCCAATAATAACAAGACCAAAACGTGTATTTTATGTCGTAAAAGTCGGAATTATGCGTGGTTTGTGTTTTTATTGTGTTTTAGGATAAAAATATGAAAAACGAAGAAAACATGGGCTATCACGGGCTTTTATCAAAGAAAACGAGAAAAGACGAAGTCAAAAGATCAAGTGTACAAAAAAAGGAAGTCCAAGGCCTATTCTGAAGATTAATCGAAGAAAAAGTCTAAAGACGGAAGTTTAATGAAGTCGAAGAACTCAAGTCTAATTATAGAAGAAAATTATAAGACGAGTTCAATTTATATCGACAAATCCCGAGACGACGTCGAGAAAGACAAAGATTTTAAATCAAGTCGAGACGAGAAGAAAGAAAGAAGGAAGCAACACATGCACTCCCCACCTCCTATATATACTCTCCTAATGACACATTAGGAGGGTGTTAGTTAATTATTAGCTAGTTTATTTTTCTTTCTTTACTTTTATTTTTAGAGAGAGAAAGTGTTTAACTTTCTCTCACTAGAACTTCATCTTTTCTTTCCTTTCATGTTTAAGCTTTGATTTGATCTTGTATTTTGAAATCATTTATCTATAAGTTCAAGTTAAGTTTTTCATCTTCAATCTCTTTCTACCTTTCTTGATTTTTACTTATATTTGATCCGAAATCATCTTTGATTTTGTTTAATCTTGATGTTTATTAGATCAAAAAGTTTATCTTTTGGTTTCTATCTAAGTTTTACACGGATTAAGCTTTGAGCTTATAATGCTTATTGGCTTATTTTGTGTTTAGCTTATTTACTTTTTAGTTTTCTTAAAAAGTTTAGTCTTTTTAAAGTTTGATTCATAAAGTTTGCTTATTTCGTGTTTTAAAAGTTTTTAAATTTATGCTTGTTTTCATTTGGTTGAGATTTAAATAAGTGCTTATTCGTCTTTGCTTATTAGTGCTTATTTGGGTTTAAGCTTATTGTATTTCATCCAAATACCTTTTGTTTTTCCATCACAATATCATTAGAGTTTTCATATTGCGACAGTCATTCCGATTCAGCTTTGCGATCGCAATAACCCTTAGGGTTTTACTTTGCGATCGATTATTCAGATAGAGTATTCCGATCACTTATTCCGATCGTAGGTTGCGATTGCTCCTGGCATCGTACTTTATGATCGGGTATAAGGCATATTGCGACGGAACGCTGCCAAAATTTCAACAGCCATATTCCGATCAATATTCAGATAGGTGTCTTCTTATACATTCCGATAGCTTTAATCTTCATTATTCCGATGCTTAATTTGATATTCCGATAGAATTTACTTTGATATATTTCGACGGTTTCGTTTTAACTACATTCCGATAGTTTTGTTTATGCTTATTCCGATGGTTTCATTTTTGATACATTCCAACAGTAACATTCCGATGGGATTCCGATCAAGGGTATTCCGATGGATTTAAGTTTTTAGTTTTACAAAGTTTTAAGTTTTAAATTCACTTTTAAGTTTTTAAGTTCTTAATCGTTTATTTTTAACTCGTAATTTTAGTTTAATTTCTAAAGATTTTATTTTACTCAACGACATTTTCATTTTACTATCAGTTTAAAATAGATAATCAAACCATTTTATTTTCCACCAAGAACGACTGAGTCGCACTTTTAACCGGAGGTCAATTCGAAAAGATTGGTTCAACGAACTTTCATACGAGAAAAACCCTTGTATTAGTGGTAAGGTTTTGTCAAACTCTACTCTATAAGGAAAGATCGTCATGACATCGATATCAGATTTAATCTCGCCAATTCTTCTTCAAGATCATAATCAACTATTATCAACATTTCTACGAATATCAACCATTTTGTTGGGATCATAAATATCCACAACTTGGTTTAGATCTGGAATAGCTAGAAATCCTGCGGGAATAGCTTCAATTGATTTGCTAGGGGAGTTAGGGTTTCTTGTGACAATCTACGTCGTATGAATACCTAGTATAAGTATTAAAATAATCATCAAACAATCATGTAATCAAATTACAATATATATATATATATATAATACAAGTTATATATATATATATATATATATTAAAATAACACTTCTCAGTCTGGCCTTGTCGGTAACTCGGGAATTCTTCGGCACCGTTATAGTCAAAAGATTTTTAGACATTTTAATAAAAATGTTTATAGTTAAAAGATTTTGAAATGTTTTATTCAAAACCTTGGTTTTAAAAAAATTTCGTTCTCTATAACGAGAGCTCTGGTACCAAACTGAACACCCCCAAATATTCATACTTTAGTTCAGCGGAAGAGTCGTTGGTGTTACAGGATAACACATTACTCAAATCATAGACAACGCTTAAAATCGCGTCGTTTAATAATAAAGCATTTTCCATTCATGAATATCAAATTTACATAGGTCCAAAGTCATAGTATTTCATACAATATTACAAAACATGAATGTAAATTTTTATTTAAGTGCGGGCCATAAATTCTTGTTGTCTTTCCGAGAATTACCTTCAAGTACCTGAGATAAAACATGTTAAAAGAAAAGGTCAGCGAAAACGCCGAGTGAATTCATAGAGTTTAATGACAACCATTAATATATCATCGGTATATATTTATTACCAAAAATCATTTTGTACAAATCTTTGTAGTAGGCCATAAAATAAGCCAAAGACATTTTATACAACCCTTAGTCATAAATCATAATATAGGCTTTCGCCTTCAAATACATTATACGAACCATTTTCGTAAAACATCATACAATACGTTTTATAACGTTGTATAGACTTTAATAAAAACCGTTATAAGAAAATGGTTATGTAAAACCAAAACACGAACATACTATCAATAATAAGACCCCGTATTGCTAGTCAGGCAATATATCGTAATTCAATGCGTACATCAGTATTTTCATTTATTGGATTATTATAAGCCGCATGACATTGCTACCTTACTATAACAAACAATGGGTAGCTAACCAGAAAATCATTTGCCCATCTAAAACAACGTGTCGTCACAATAATCACGCTTATATAAATCTTCTCATACATAAATTCGCTTACCAATCAATGTGGCACGACGGGGATCAACCGTTAAGGCGCGAACTGGGGTGATCTTCCCTAAATAGTACTATTATATACATAAGCGTCTACCAAATCCCGGTAGTTCACAATTCATGCTAATGGGACTTTTAGTGGCATAACCTAACTATAATAATCCATTTCATTTCATACATCGGGTCATATAATCATTCGTCGGGTCATATAATCATTCGGGTCCATATCAATAAACAAACAATCGGGACAACTGGTGTCCTATTTTATTAAAACTAACATGTTATCTCCCTTGCGGGTTTATAAAATATTTCATAAAACATTTAAAAGAGTGTGAGGCTATGAACTCACGTTGATTGGGAAAGGCGGTTATCGGCGATTTGGATGTACGGTACGTGCTTCAATCACGGAAACCTAGACAAATAATACTCGTCTTAGACTCTTGTCCAATGACTTTATAAAAACAATGGCTATGTATATATGATGATATTTATAAGTATGATGATGATCAAGTGGGATTTTATCTCTTCATTCAACATTATAGTGTTATGTGTTAGTCAAATTTTTGACTAGTTACACTAGTTTCAATCCAATTCCATATTGAGGCCCAATAAGCCCATTAAAATCCCAATCAATTATATTAGTCCATTTATAACTTTAATATAAGGCCTTTACTCATATGTTGGGCCCAAGTGGGTTAAGCCTAATGAGTAAGTCCATTAGTGTTTATCCAAACTAGTTGGGTCAATAGTCCAATAAGGCTACTTTGGCCCGTTAATGTTCATATGTTATAAAACTCGGGTTTTATCGGTTTTTACTTGTAAAATGTACTTATACATCAGTATATGAGTTATAAAAAGTTTACATTAGACGCGTCCGACCGTCGAAGTTTTAATTGACGAAAACGTTAATCTTTCGGTTTTAGCCGAAAAGACGTATAACTTATGTATATAGTTTTATAACTTATAAAACATACCAATTTGTAATTTTATAAAATGTCCCATTTACTTATCAAAGTATATAACTTATTTATAAGTAATATATAAGTTAGTGGGTTTTAGGTATACATTTTATATTAGTTTTACTTGAGTGCTAATTTTATAATATATACTTTTATTTTACAAATCTGATTATGAATTTCACTTTCACCATTTTTACCATATCTTGAGTTCTACAAGGAGATAGAAGCTCATATTTGGGCAGCAAAAACTACATGATATGTGCTACAATTAACTCCAATTTAGCTACTGCTCAATCAACTTCTAAATGTTTCTAACAGTCCGTCCAAAACAGACTATACAGATTTGAACTTTAATATTGTTTTGATCATATCTCACTCATTTTATGGATTCCATTGTGTGGCCAACTCTCACATATATAGAAGTCTCATATCTTACTGTATATTAATTTATCCAAGCCATTTTAACAATTTATCATAAGATTCTTTACTGTTTTATACATCCTACTATTTTAAGCATGGTTTTAACATTTTTACATGTAGTTTTCAATCTTTTTAACCAAGTTTATCAACACATGATCTGTAACACCCCATCTTGATAAATGGAATGTCACGCGTGATTATGGTGTGTCATCAAAGCATACAAGGTAATATGTAGTAAAACATACATGACCATAGGGATAACCAGAATCAAACATCGGTTCCCAAACATAAGCCCAAAACATAATAAAGCAAATGAAAAGAATGAAAGACTAAACAAGCATAAGTATATGAAGGAGAAAGGAGAAGAAGTCTATGGCAGCTTCCATCCTATGCAAGTCTTCCAAATGCTCGAGTCAGTCCTTGGGTACCTGCCGTTTTAGGACATGGAAAGGAAAGTAACGGCTGAGCAAAACGCTCAGTGCGCGGATATAGACATAGTATGAATGACTGAAACATAACAAAAGACTTAATAGCATATAGCAACGGAAATGTATATGTCCTGGAAAACTGGGTTATATCTTAGTAAAACTGGTTTTATAGTTTGAAAAGCCTTATGTTTATCTTATAAAAACTGTTTAACATAATTTACCATTAGCCAATATAGGTCATGAAAATCAACGTTGCATGAATACTTGGAGGGGTGACCTCGTCATGAAAACTAGAGGGACTGCCTCTAATTTAATATACTGGTTTTGGGTAGGAGGGATCAGCTCCTTGTGAAGGATGCAAGGCACACACCACATTCACACTAAGTAATCTGCTGAAAGACATGTAACTAGGATGCACCCATACGCCCCACATGATAAATATAATAATATGGCCAAAAGCTGAAGGGACGCCACGAGCAATCACTCCACCGTGGGGAAGTCATAACACCAGTGCCTCTAGTGTTATGGTTATGGTACCTCCATAACTAGGTGAAACTGGTCATGCATGTATATGGCTTCAGGTATTCTAAATTAAACATAAGCAATCAAACATATAAACGTATACTATGGGAAAACAGTTGGCTGCATACGGGGAATCCTAATAAGGAAAGAATGTCCATACTGAAAGGACGGGAATCCGTACCTTATGTCCAGTGAACGAAGAAGACGAACGGAAGAGAGTCCTACTTCGGTATCACTAATGCTACATAAATACATACGTGTATAAGTATCTGATTACTAAATACGTAACTGGTTTTGTATAATGTCTTAGCTTTTTTTATACGTTCATGTCATGTTTTACTGTTTTAAGCTTTATACTGTGTTTATTTTATATTCTGTCTATTCTGATTAAGTATTACTTGTATTTCATGTATTATTATACTTGTTGTGTAATAATATGTAACTTTCTAAAAATAGCAGGTTTCCTAAAATAGAAAGTTTCCAAAAATAGAAAGTTACCAAAAATAGAAAGTTTCCAAAATAAGAAAGTTTCCAAAAATAGAAAGTTTCCAAAAATAGAAAGTTTCCAAAAATAGAAAGTTTTTAAAAATAGAATTACTGCTTAAAATAGATAAGTTTCTAAAAATAGATAAGTTTCTAAAAATAGAAAGTTTCCATAAATAGATTAGTTGCCTTAATTAAATAAGTTTCTAAAAATAGAAAGTTTCCATAAATAGATTTAAGCTGGTTAAATAAGCTAATTATATAAGCTTAAGTGTTTTCTGATTATTATTTTAAGTCATGTAGTTATAAAGTATAGTTTATTAATTATTACATGTAAATTAAATAAACTATAGGTTAAAAGTATTTAACTAAATATATCATGTTTTTAATTAAATAAAGTTAAAATACTTAGGTTAATAATATAACCTAAGTCATGTTAATTAATTAATTATAGTCATGGTTTTAAATAATTAATTAATTATAAAGTCTAATTAAATATAAATACTTAGGTTAAAATTCATGATCTAATAATTAAATTATAACCTAAGTCATGTACATTAAATTAATCATGTCATGTTTTATTAATTTAATATAAGTCTAAAACATAAAAATCATAAACCTTTAACAAAATAATTTATGAATCGGACCCGTGAATAAAAACATGAACCGGACCCGTAATCAACACCATAACCGACCAAGGTCGGGTTTACCCTTGCCCCTTGCTGCTGCCGTGACACCATCACCACCATATCGAGACCATATGGTCTCGGTGGTGGGTAATAAGCCAAGCCGAGACCCCTTAAGGGCTCGGTTAGGCGTCGGCTACAACACAAACACCCCTAAAACCCTTGTTTGATTTACCCCATGATCATTAACATGTTTAAAATAATTGTTTTTAATTAGTTCCATTAAAACATCACGATTCATGTGATTATCAAAATCAAAACATAAAAAGAAAAGGGTTAAAAGCTATATCGAATACGTGGATCAAATAAGGACGAACACACAACGATCCTTTAATAATTCCAAGGTTAAAATCAAACCGAATCACCCTTGTGGTGTTCTTGAAAGTGGCGGCCAAAAGGAGAAGGAAGAAAGAATTAGGGTTTTTTTACTTTTTGTGAAAATCTTGAATAATGAAAAGATATTTTCCCTTTTTCTTGCTTTGGTAAAAATAAACATGGGCTTGGCCCTTTTTCTCTTCCTAATTTCGTGGGTAATGGGGCCCACATGGGGCAACCCGAATGTTTTCCGTGTCTAAAATATTAGTGTGTTCTCGTGTTCGTAACTTACCTGTTTTAATTAGTTATCGATCGTGACTTAATATATTTATTCGTGTTCGTAATAAATATATATACATACTTAATATTAGTTCGTGATTAATTTACGTTCATGATTTCATGTTCGTATGCTCGTGATTGTAATTATTATTGGAATAATTATCGTGTGTTCATACGTAGTAAATACTTATCGTGTTATAACACGTACATAATACTAATAATTCCTGTAAGTGAAACGTAAACGTGCTATAAAAGGAAAGTTCTAATCACGTTCGTACGATCTTAAGGGTACTATTCATGGTAAAAGCATGCGAGTTTTACAACTCTTCCCCCCTAAAAAGAATAATTCGTCCCCGAATTATAGATAACGTAAACTGAAAGAGAAACATGTCCGAATCAAACTGAGAGGGTATGTAAGATAAATGATCACGCAGGTGACGTGGTAGAAGGAACGTGGAACATGAAATGTCTTGAAAGGACATGGAACGTGGCATGACTGAAAGGACATATCTAATTGATAAGAGAAAAACGGATAAGAAGTCCGGATGAACTTGTCCGTTTCCAAGTGGCTTCCCTCTTGTAACTGTTCCTTCATAGATCTTGACATAAATGATAAATCTTGGTCCTCCTGACCTTGACTTGAAATTCGAAGAAGTTCTTGGTTGTCATCGTAAGGTAGATCCCCTAAATTCGATCGAGGGAAACGAATGAACGTGCAAGGGTAACTGAAACGTTACGATGCAAGACAATCTGACTTAACTGATAATTAGAAATGATGCGCGAGACATATTGAAACGTAGTACGTGAAAAATTTTGAACGTGATAGTGAAAAATTTTGAACGTGATACGTGGAGATATGGTGAGTGTAGTATGAGCAAACATACCGTGATCCATGATACGTGTAACATATCGTGAACGTGATATGAGGAACGTGGAATGAACATGACATGTGAAACATATCGTGAACATGGAATATAACGGCGGTAACGCCAAACGCTACAAGGGGAGACGAGGAATATGACGTGAAACGTCTATCTAAGTATAGCGAGTTATACTAAACTTAGGTCTGGTCTCTCAAGTTCTTGCAAAACTTCCCAGAACGAAGATGAACGTAAAATCGTAAGCCAAGATACGATCATGAACGTGAATAGTGTCATGAACGTGAGCGTGAAAGCAAATCGTGGAATTAGAACAAGGACGTGGACGTAACTAAGGAGCACAATTACGCACCTTTGTCTGACCCGACAGCTGACTGATTACCAAGTGATCGGATGAGCCTTGGCGTGGAATGTGTCTGATCAATCTGTTGGTTCTGAAATCCGTACGGGTGTAAGGATTCTGCAGACTTGATCAAACTGTTGGCAATAACACAGATAGCATCTTGCTTCTTCTAAGTTTGCGTTAATCTGGTAACCAAAATCCATGGAGATCTTGTCCCCTTTCTGTTCACCATTTCTGATGATGGAAAGACATCCTAGTCTGTTGGTGTTCTATCATAGCCTGTTGGTATTTCCGGTACCTAGATATGAACGTAGCTGTATCCTGCTTCGTAGAAACTTGATACACAGAAGTTTGTGAAACTCCGAGTCTCTGAAATTAGACTTTTCTTAGCGTAGGATTTTCTTGGAACACCTAACGTAGTGTAGGGTTCTCACCTTTACGCAAAAGCTGAGTCATGGTAAGATTAACCGTGGGAATCCATATGATTCAGCATGTCACTGTAATCAAACATAATTGATATTGGAAATTTCCAAGGTGAAATTTCTCCTGTCGTAGAATTTGCAACATAGTGCAAATATGGTCTTCCTGCTCATCTCTAGGCTTAGAGGAAATCAGGTTATCCTCAATGAAAACACTGATGAATTTGCTTATGAGTTCATGGAAACTCATTCTTATAATGTTGTTGGAGCATTGATGAGACTAATTCAAAATCATAAATCTAGCATGACCGAGTCGTTCACGAATAGCAGTCATAGACATGTCCTGCTCTTTCACTCGTCACTATTGGCAGCATGATCATGAATCTGATCTTGTCAATACGTAGAGGAGAGTAACGGTTGTAAATGGTGATTTGTTTAAAATCGACGGTAGTCGACACATAATCTTATGTTACCGTCCTTCTCCTTGAAGGTTCTTCTGGAGTATAAGGAAGATTTTGGAATAATCCGCTGGTTATGCGTAAAAGGACTTAAGGGGTCGTGTCTTAACTGACAACTAGAATATTTTTAGCCCCAAATAGCTAACAACGCACGTGCTTGTAAAGCATAATAATTTGCACAGATTTTCTCGATGGAAAACCACGCTGAATGTATTCAGGAGCCTGGACATTACTGTACATAATCATGAATCGTCACAGAGTGTGCCGCTCGTAGTCCATAATTAGAATTAAATTCAACTCGTGTTTGTCCGAGGTAATACGTTAGCAGCTTGGATCTCATCATTAGGTTGAAGGAAAACCTTCGTCTACATAGGGAATACGCATGGCGTCTTTTATGGTCATGAATATATATGAAATATGGGAGCAAGAAATGAAAGTGTCATCGAGCAATCGTGACAGTTCTCACTGACATGCCGGTGATGGTACTGAAATTCTTATGGCCTGATTAATACATGGCATAACAAAATGGATATACCCTTTGTAGGGTACCCTGAATTTCTTAGAAATGTTCCATAATTGGACGTGAGTCATGTGTCTTGACTCGTGTCTTGGGAAATGTAAGCATGAAATGTGTCTTGACTGGTGTCTTGACATGTTTCTTCAGAAAGTATACGTGAGACATGTGTCTTGACCGATGTCTTGACATGTGTCTCGAGATGTGAAATAACTAGAACCACAATATTAGGTTATTATGCCAGAATTGGCGGATCGGATGGACTACTGATTAATTGTATGTCTGATCACGTCCACGGCCGGAGCCTCGGTTGCGATTTATAGGATAGTTGCTGTCATAGTAGTGGTTACTATCGTCCCGTCTGTCAGTTCCATGATGGTCATTCTCATGACTGTGATTCATGTAACTATTCAGCTGAGTGGCCGGCTGGTACCGGTTTGCACTCATATGACTAAAATGACAACTGAATGACGTGTGACATGCAACTAAGAATTAGGGACAATGATTGATGAAAATCGTTTGATGGTGAAGCATCTTCTCGTCCGATCGCTTTGATCTAACGCCTTTGTCTTCGTCTTGTAAGATCTCCAAGTTGTGAACAACATCAGCATCTCGTAGCGTCTCCAAACATCAGCAGCATCAACCCTAGTAAAATCTCCAAGCTATGAGCGGTATCAGCAATCTTGTGGAATATCAGCAAGTGGACATATGCCTGAGATGATTCAGAATCGACTAGCGAATACTCGTGAAGTATTGCAAGTGAAATACACATGGATTTAGGTACGTGTAATACACATGGAATAGGGTACATGGAGTACACATGGAATGCACATGAAATGATCGGTATGGGGTCGATCATTTGTCATGATTTAGGAAAATATATCGGTTAAACGGTTAGAAAGAACCATCATGATAACCTGGCAATATTAGCATAGATATCATTCTGGTTGTATCGAGAAACATTAAAGTGTGGTTACACAAAATTCAACGATGATTTACCTGAAAGCATGATC
This sequence comes from Glebionis coronaria, assembly GCA_025667525.1. Classification (NCBI taxonomy): domain Eukaryota; kingdom Viridiplantae; phylum Streptophyta; class Magnoliopsida; order Asterales; family Asteraceae; genus Glebionis; species Glebionis coronaria. The sequence continues at coordinate 138,628,279 of CM046879.1, read as the reverse complement.
AATGAAAACCAACCATGACTATCATGAAAGCAGAATTTACATGAATTCCAACAGTGTCTTGCATGAAAGCAAAAACAACAAAAGAGACGTAGGACATAGTCACGTGAAGACGAAGTCATCGCGAAGAAACGTGGAACAACCCAACATGAATTAGTGTATAATATAATCAGCATGAAACTGAAGTTAACCATGACAGTATGAAAACATACTTGACATAAAAACATAGTTATGAGGGAACATAAATTATTTTATGCCAATAAATCATGAGAAAAATTTTGTGCATGAAAAACAGTGCATGAATGCATGTTGAAGTTTATAAAAACCTTTATATGTGCGAGGGGACGCCTATGGGTCGGTCCCAAAACAAAAGACATGGCGAGGGGATGCCTATGAGTCGGTCCCAAAGTTAAAAGTTTCGATAAAAGCACATGCGACTAAATAGGGCCAGTCCTGTACCAACCATTACTTAGTCATAATTCCTGCAACAATGATACATGAAACATAAATAAATGAAACTCATCTGTCAAAACGTATCAGAAAAAAAATTATGTGACTAATTATGAACTACTGGGGTTCAGTCCACATAGCCACAGTTCACGAGGAACATCATGCATGAAACAATGACACATAACTAAATATGAATGACGGTTGTCCATCCATATTAGTAAAACAATATCGATGAAAACGTCAAGGTTAAAACCTCAATGTGCTGAAAACATCATGGTTAAAACAACAATGCGCTGAAAACATCAATACGTGGAATGACAAACATTGGCTTAGGAAGCTCCTGGTGACTACCCACTAGTCACAGGTCGAGTTTTAGAGCCTACAGGTCGAAGCCTTGGCTCTGATACCATAACTGTAACATCCCATTTTGATAAATGGAATGTCTCGCGTGATTATGGCGTGTCATCAAAGCATACAAGGTAATATGTAGTAAAACATACATGACCATAGGGATAACCGGAATCAAACATCGGTTCCTAAACATAAGCCCAAAACATAATAAATCAAATGAAAAGAATGAAAGACTAAACAAGCATAAGTATATGAAGGAGAAAGGAGAAGAAGTCTATGACAGCTTCCATCCTATGCAAGTCCTCCAAATGCTCGAGTCAGTCCTGGGGTACCTGCCGTTTTGGGACATGGCAAGATAAGTAACGGCTGAGCAAAACGCTTAGTGCACGGATATAGACATAGTATGAATGAATGAAACATAATAAAGACTTAATAGCATATAGCAGCGGAAATGTATATGTCCTGGAAAACCGGGTTATATCTTAGTAAAACTGGTTTTATAGTTTGAAAAGCCTTATGTTTATCTTATAAAAACTGTTTAACATATTTTACCATTAGCCAATATAGGTCATGAAAATCAACGTTGCATGAATACTTGGAGGGGTGACCTCGTCATGCAAATTAGAGGGGCTGCCTCTAATTTAATATATTGGTTTTGGGTAGGAGGGATTAGCTCCTTGTGAAGGATGAAAGGCACACACCACATTCACACTGAGTAATCTGCTGAAAAACATGTAACTAGGATGCACCCATACGACCCACATGATAAATATAATTATATGGCCAAAAGCTGAAGGGACGCCACGAGCAATCACTCTGCCGTGTGGAAGTCATAACACCAGTGCCTATAGTGTTATGGTTATGGTACCTCCATAACTAGGTGAAACTGGTCATGCATGTATATGGCTTCAGGTATTCTAAATTAAACATAAGAAATCAAACATATAAACTTATACTATAGGAAAACAGTTGGCTGCATACGGGGAATCCTAATAAGGAAAGAATGTCCATACTGAAAGGACGGGAATCTGTACCTTATGGCCAGTGAACGAAGAAGACGAACGGAAGAGATTCCTACTTTGGTATCACTAATGCTACATAAATACATACGTGTATAAGTATCTGATTACTAAATACGTATTTATATCATGTCTTAGCTTGTTTTATACGTTCATGTCATGTTTTACTGTTTTAAGCTTTATACTATGTTTATCTTATATTATGTCTATTCTGATTAAGTATTACTTGTATTTCATGTATTATTATACTTGTTGTGTAATAATAAGTAACTTTCTAAAAATAGAAGGTTTCCTAAAATAGAAAGTTTCCAAAAATAGAAAGTTACCAAAAATAGAAAGTTTCCATAAATAGAAAGTTTCCAAAAATAGAAAGTTTACAAAAATAGAAAGTTTACAAAAACAGAAAGTTTCCAAAAATAGAAATTTTCCATAAATAGAATTACTGCTTAAAATAGATAAGTTTCTAAAAATAGAAAGTTTCCATAAATAGATTAGCTGCCTTAATTAAATAAGTTTCTAAAAATAGAAAGTTTCCATTAATAGATATAAGTTGGTTAAATAAGCTAATTATATAAGCTTAAGTGTTTTCTGATTATTATTTTAAGTCATGTAGTTATAAAGTATAGTTTATGAATTATTACATGTAAATTAAATAAACTATAGGTTCAAAGTATTTAATTAAATATATCATGTTTTTAATTAAATAAAGTTAAAATACTTAGGTTAAAACATGTATTATTAACTATTAATAATATAACCTAAGTCATGTTAATTAATTAATTATAATCATGGTTTTAAATAATTAATTAGCTATAAAGTCTAATTAAATATAAATACTTAGGTTAAAATTCATGATCTAATAATTAAATTATAACCTAAGTCATGTACATTAAATTAATCATGTCATGTTTTATTAGTTTAATATAAGTCTAAAACATAAAAATCATAAACCTTTAACAAAAAAATTTATGAACCGGACCCGTGACTAAAAACCATGAACTAGACCCGTAATCAACACCATACCCGACCAAGGTCGGGTTTACCCTTGCCCCTTGCTGCTGCCGTGACACCATCACCACCATACCGAGACCATATGGTCTCGGTGGTGGGTAATAAGCCAAGCCGAGACCCCTTAAGGGCTCGGTTAGGCGTCGGCTACAACACAAACACCCCTAAAACCCTCGTTTGATTTACCCCATGATCATTAACATGTTTAAAATAATTGTTTTTAATTAGTTCCATTAAAACATCACGATTCATGTGATTATCAAAATCAAAACATAAAAAGAAAAGGGTTAAAAGCTATACCGAATACGTAGATCAAATAAGGACGAACACACAACGATCCTTGTAATAATTCCAAGGTTAAAATCAAACCAAATCACCCTTGTGGTGTTCTTGAAAGTGGCGGCCAAAAGGAGAAGGAAGAAAGAATTAGGGTTTTTTTACTTTTTGTGAAAATCTTGAATAATGAAAAGATATTTTCCCTTTTTCTTGCTTTGGTAAAAATAAACATGGGCTTGGCCCTTTTTCTCTTCCTAATTTCGTGGGTAATGGGGCCCACATGGGCAACCCGAATGTTTTCTGTGTCTAAAATATTAGTGTGTTCTCGTGTTCGTAACTTACTGTTTTAATTAGTCATCGATCGTGACTTAATATATTTATTCGTGTTCGTAATAAATATATATACATACTTAATATTAGTTCGTGATTAATTTACGTTCATGATTTCATGTTCGTATGCTCGTGATTATAATTATTATTGGAATAATTATCGTGTGTTCATACGTAGTAAATACTTATCGTGTTATAACACGTACGTAATACTAATAATTCTTGTACGTGAAACGTAAACGTGCTATAAAAGGAAAGTTCTAATCATGTACGTACGATCTTAAGGGTACTATTCATGGTAAAAGCATGCGGGTTTTACATGATCCCCACATAATACTTTTATCATCATATATCATCATATACATATAAATTAAGAAAGAAAATACAATTTACATTTACAAAAATAACAAGGAAATAGGAAGGATGATCTTGTTACCAACCAAGATTATGAAAGTTAAGATCAAAGCTTGACTTTTGATGACAAAACTTGTGGTACACCAATATCAACTTCAAGATCACCAATCTTTATCAACCCCTCGTGGAAAATCAGCCCCAAAACACCAAGGAAACTTCTTTTTGGATGTTATAATCACCACCAATCAATAGAGCTTCAAAAGGGCATCATCATATGTATGAATAACATAGGATTTGTGGTTGAATTTTGATCAAAATGAGGTGTTTAGGGGTGAAGGTTGGACGGCAATGGTGGAGGGATGAGAGAGTTGTGTGTTTTTGCATGGATGGAAATGAGTTGCTAGTTTGGTAATTAGTGGTTTTATCAAGTTAGATGGTTTGGTGCAAGTAACTAGGACAAGTGTTCAACTTGTTATAACAAGTTGACACCTCATAAGGGGTGTGGGCTAAGTTAGCCGTCCATCGAGTGGGGGTGGGGCAAGTTTATCTTGTATCATCCCCATTTAATTACGGGTACTCCTCGATTCTAGTTTCCTCGATTTGCGTGCCCTCGGGTCGTTTTACGAAAAACGTTTTTATAAATTATGAATCAACGGCACAAAACGAATCTAATAAAAATTGTCTCATCAAAAACGGAGTTCAAAAACGTAAATACGTAAACCTAGGGTTTCGGGTTTACTCGTAAAGGACGCTAAATTATGCACGTAAGTCCTAATCTCTTCTCGTAAATTTGTGACTTTATGAACCAACACAAATTTAAAATTCCAAAAATAATATTCAAGGATAAATTTATTTCCTGAAATGTCGGACTGTCACCAAAACGGTGTATGTAAACGTAAGCACGTAACGTAGAATTCTCCGGTTTAGACGTAGTCGATGCTACTTCAAGATGTAAACCCAAATTTCTTCCCAAAAATGAGTGAGTTCATAATATAATATTAAAATAATGGTCTTATTTAATACTTGAGAATAAAATATCGACCATAAATTGACGGATTGTCACATAATATACGGTATATGTTCGTGTTCTTAATCATTATCTATACACGCATTCGGTATATCCAAATCCTTAATATTTTTATTTATCTTTCCTTTGATTATGAATCATTAAAACCAAGTATTATAAACATGTTAATAAAAAGATTAAAACATGGGAATCGGGTTTAGTTTGGTTTGTTTGTGGTTGTCACGAAAACCGAGAGTCGAATGACTCTCGATGGTGTCTTGGTCTCGGCCATCCGCACCCTTAAAGGGTCGGTGGCTGTTGGCTTTGGTCAGCCGCAACACCAACACCCCCCAGCCGGGGGCTGTTGGTTGAGAACAGTAGGAACCGAGAGCTTCTATGCTCTCGGTGGGAATTTGTTGCGAGCAGGGGGAACCAACCAGTAGCCAAGGGCCGCGTTGGTTGCACAGTGACAAGCCACAACCCTTGCGGTTGTGTTGTTGCGTGTGGTCCGAGCAACGCTGAGACCTCAAGGTCTCGGCGTGTCGTTTGTTTGGGGCTCGGGTAGAACCAAAACACACTAAAGGGTGTGTTTGGCTAACATTTTTGCTGACATACTTTACGTTTAATGTACTTATTTAATCGTATTAAATAAGCCATGTATAATTAATTAATTAAAACAAGACTTATGATATAATTATTAATTATAATTATCATGACATAATTACATGGCCATTTTATTTAAATAAACTTTAGGTTAAAATAATTATTAATATAATTATTTCATGGCATAAATTCATGTATATTTAATTAATTAAGAACTTAGCTTAATTAATATATTTCATTTTAACCAAGATTTAATTAAATTAATACTATACTTTATTTAATTAGACAATAATCAGTTAAGATAAAGTTTAGTTAATATAATCATGTAATATTATTAATTAATAATTACTTATAATATCATGTATTATATTATTAATTAATAATCATATGTTAAGACTAAAGTATTATTAATAAACTTTACTATATTATTACATTTAATAATCATGACTTATAATATAAGCTTACTACTATTTATGGAAACATGCTAAATATGGAAACATACTAAATATGGAAACATGCTATTTATAGAAACATACTAAATATGGAAACATACTAAATCTAGAAACATGCTACTTATAGAAACATACTAAATATGAAAACATGCTATTTATGGAAATATACTAAATATGAAAACTTTCTATTTTTGGAAACTTACTAATTATGGAAACTTACTAATTATGGAAGTTTTCTATTTTTGGAAACTTAGTATTTATGGAAACTTATTATTTTTGGAAAGTTACTATATATAGAAACCTGCTTTTTTTTGGAAAGTTACTATATATAGAAACCTGTTATTTTTAGAAAGTTACTGATTATGATACGACAAGTACAATAACACATAAAACATGAAATACACTAATCAATAACACATGAAACACTAAGAAACATATGATAAAACATGAAACAATAAAAAAAGTCAAGAACATATAAAATAAGTTAAGAACACGTCAAGTAAACTAATAATCAGTAAGTGTAAGTTAAACAGACAACCCATTCATGTCCCTTTTATTATGTAGCACTTGTGAAGTCGGAGTAGATCTTCCGTTTTCGTTTTCATCTTTCATTTACTGGACAGAAGGTACGGATATTCCGTCCTTCAGTAAGGACATTATCTTCCTATATTTAGGAATCCCCGTTTGCTGCTATCTGTTTTCCTCAGTTACATTAAACTTATCAGTAATTAATATGATTAGCATTTTAAATTGCCTAAGCTATATACATGCATGCCAGTTCCACCTAGTTTTGGAGATACCATAACCATAACACTTGAGGCACCGGTGTTATGACTCTTCCGCGTTGAGAGGGATTGCTCGCGGCGTCCCTTTCAGTTATTGGCCTTTTATATTATTATCATGTGGGGGCGAATAGGTGCATCCTAGAACAAGTTTAGCAGATTAAAAGGTAACTGTGGTGTGTGCTATATATTCGTTACATGGAGTTGATCCCTCCACCCAGACTGTTATAATAGAGGCAATCCCTCTAATTGCATGACAAGGTCACCCCTCTATGTATTCATGCACGTTGATACCTTCATGACCTATATGGTCTCTTGAGCATTTAAAATATAGTTTTTATGAAATATACATAAGTCTTTTCAGATATAAACTAGTTTATGAAACATACACCAGGTTTTCCAGGACTTACATTATTTCGCTACACTTTCATTTTTCATACTTTACTTATGTTTACTGTTATTCGTATCATTGTCATATATCCGTGCACTGAGCGTATTGGTCATCCGTATTTTCTTTCCATTTGGATGGAGACTCCCTTGACTTCATTTCTTTTAAATGCATTTATATACTTCTACTTTGTTGGACATTGTTTAGTCCTTATTCTACATTCTTTACTTATGCATTATGTGTGAGCTTATGTTTGGAACCGATGTTTGTTTCCGGTTTCCTTTATGGTCATTAATGTTTTTAATACATTTACTTTGCCTGTTTTGATGACACGCCATAATTATTAAGGAACGGTCCACATGTCAAAGTGGGGTGTTACAATTATGGTATTAGAGCCAGGTTTCGACATGTAGGCTCTAAAATTTGACCTGTGACTAGTGGGTAGTCACTAGGATCTTCCTAAACTGATAGTAAGTTTCATTTCATGCATCATTGTTTTCTTTAAGTTTTTTACTGAGTAAGGGTTGATACAGGATTGGTCATACTTAGTCGCATGTGGTTTTCTTCGAATTTTGTTTTGTGGCCTGAACCATAGTCGTCCACCTTTGCCAATGGCAGTTTCGTTGGCTATGCCTTCATAAATTCCTCCATGCATCTCTTATGTTTATTCTATGTTTCTAACAGATTAATCATTTTATTTTCCTCTTTGAAACTGTCAGATGGTCAACACACACACCAACGAGGAACTTGCTGCAGCTGTCAATGCAACTCTACAAACTATGCTTCCTCAGATCTGAAATCAGATTCGAAATGAGTATCAGGCTAATCAAAATCAGAATAATCCTCCTCCTCCACCCGTCACACTCCACACCTGGCTGGAGAGATTCAACAAGCAGAAGCCTCGAACATTCGAGAAGGCTGAGGTCCCATCTGATGTTAAAAACTGGGTCTCGCACATGGAGAAGATCTTTGATGCCATGGGTTGTGATGGAGTATACAAGGTACGGTTGGCTTGCTACAAGTTAGAGGGCGATGCGTTAGCATGATGGAGAGTGTACAAGCAGACGAATGGAGGTGATGCATGGTTGGCTACTTTGACTTGGGATTAGTTCACTGAGTTTTTCTATAATCAGTTCTTCCCTAGGGCTGAGCAAGAACGACTTAAGAGGGACTACCATGCTATTCGTCAGAGAATAGGTGAGAACAACACGAAGTTGATGCAGAGATTCCTCAGGTTAGCTGGATTTCTGGGTGCTGCTGCTGGTACAGCTGGGGAGCAAGCGAAGCACTTCCGCTGGGCTCTTCAATCTTCGACTACTGCTCCTCTCTTATGTGACACTTTCACCAATGTGTCACAAGTGGATGACGCAACACGTATCCTGGAGATGCTCCATGAGAGAGATGACTATGAGGTGTCAGCTCGTCCTGAGAAGAGGTATAAATTTCAGTCACCAAACGTTACCATCTCATTCAAATCAGTACTTTCATTTTATATCTTGTTCTATTCAATTGTATCTTTCAGGCAGAAGGGTGGAGACCGGTCCCAACCGACCACTCAACAAACGAACAACAAGGGGCACGGTCAGACTAATGACCATTATGGATCAGACATGCGTAGCGGTAGTGATAACTACCGTAACAATGCTAGTTACTCCAACAACAACAGGTCCCTAAAATTTAAACTCTTCCGTGTTAAGCTGTTGTATGACATAAAATGCTAACATCTCAACATCATAACATGAACTCTCGGAATGGGCGTGACCAGAACACTAAGGGTCAGCAGCCTAATCAGTCATCTTCATCTGGTATTATAACTTAAACTTTCAGTGTAGCCATGTTTATGCCCAATAATCATGTCTCATGCATACCTTCTGAAATAAGCTCTCAGGTAGCGAGGGTACCCCCTGGAGGGTATACCCATCCATCTACACTACTTGTAGCCCTAGGCATCCTGGACCATGTCGTCGTGCTACCAGCGTTTGCTTTAAGTGTGTGTTGATCCCTTTGAATGGATCTATATTCTGCTAAGAATTAGTATAATAGTTTGTAATCAAACTAGAACACTTTGAGAACTCTTACTCAATCAAATAAGTTATGCAGAATCTAACTTATAAAGCAAAGAAGAATAGAATTACTTTTAACTATTCGATTCTCTATTAATCGACTTGCAATGAGGTACTTACAATGTCATCGTACCTATGTTCCTTTTATAGAGTAAGGAACCCTAGAAACTTTAGAATATTCTATAAAGATAAGTATATCACACATGATATCTTATCAATATTCTAAACTATTAAGTATATCACATAAGATATACTCTAACTATAACTACGAAATATCTTTTCTAAAGATATGTTCGTCCTAATCAATATAGCAGTACTTGTACTTACACTAACAGTACTTGCGATGTACCGCGTTAACACAAACGGTACTTGCCAACACTAACAATACTTATAATTATACTAACGGTACTTAATACTTTACAAATAATCCCAACAATCCTCCCCTAAACAAGAATGATAACTTGTTTTCTTCTTGTTTCTCTTTGTACTGAATGTATTAAAATACATGTCTTCAGTCTTCTCTTCAAACTTGGATTGACCTTGGTAATCTTGTATTTGTATCCAACTTAATGTAGCCAAACACTTTGTGTAGATCTTCTTCTGATAAGAAAATCTTCAAGTCTCATGAATATGATCTTTGTCTTCAAATTATAATCTTCTTGTGTCTTGTAAACATTCATTTTGCAGCAGTTTGCTTCATATTTCATATGTCTTCTTCCCCTTTTTGTCATCATAAAATAGGAGTCTTCTACATATAAATCACCTATGAATCAACAGTTTTTCTTGTATCTTCTTACCTGAAATAAAACAGTTAACAACAAAAACCAATCTGTATTGGCATCATGATTTTTAGCAAATCATCAGCTATCAACGGATTTGATTTATTCTTTACCATTAGCCATACACTCTGGAATAGCCAGTACTTTATTCATAAAGAATAAGGTGTACTGATAACCCTACAATTTTTGGTAAAATGTCAAGCATCAACGTATTTGATAATGTATTTACCTAGTACCGTTTTCCCTAGGAGTAGCCAACTCTTTGTCTCGAAACATGGTGAGTTAGAACCATATAGTTTTTAGCAAACTATCAGCTATCAACGGATTTGAGAAGTCTTTACCACAAACCGTTTGCTTATGGACTAGCCAGTTCTTATGTGTGTTAGACATGGTGAACTGAGAATCATTTGAGAAGTGTGATCGAAAGTCAAACACTTAAGGGTCTTTCTCAGCTTCTTCTTCTTAATCCAAATCCTTGATTTGCTGTTTAACCATTCTGATCAACTCCAAAGCACCATCAGATTCTTCTGAAACTTCTAATTGTTGTTCTAACATCCTTTCCAACAATCTTCTTCCAAAAGGGTATCTTTTCTCTTGAAGCATGTAATAGGTTATATCATCTATATCCAAAGTATGTATGCCACATGATCTATAATATCTCCAGTAAGTAGGAACCTGATTCTCTAAGTCCTTCAATATTTGTTGATCATTGTTGTAAGGCTCATACATGAACTTCAATTCATTTCTCAATAGTGAGACTTCTGCTTGACCTTCACTTCCTCCTTGAACAAATCTGTTAAGGTCTTGAATGTCTTGTCTGTCAAGGATATGTAGAATCTCTTCTAGTAATCTAAACATTCTAAATGTTCCATCTGATCTAGTGATTACATGAATTTCTAATCATTGTTTCATAGCACCTGTCCATCTTATGATGTCTGACTTCTTTCCAAAGATTTCTGTGTCAACACACTGATCTTCAAAGTTGACTATCTTCAAGTGCTTTCTGCAGCTTTCATCATCATCACTATCTTGATCTATATACTTCACCTTTTTCTTAGTTTCTTGCTTTTTCTTGGTTGATCTTTTCCGTTTTCCTTTACTTTTGGAGATTTTGTCTTGATCTGATACATCAGAATCTTTCTCCAAATCAGTATGTATTGTTCCTTCAAGTATTGTTGATTGTGTTTGTACTGCTTGTACATTTTCAGGCTCTTTGTCAACATCATGAGCTGTATTTCCCTCATCCATTCCTTGATTAATATCTGCTTCTTTTGAAACTTCTGTCACCCTTTTCTTCTTTCTAGCATATGTAGTTTTGATAGGTGGAGATGCTTCTTTCTGTCCAGCAGTACTTGCATCCAGTCTGGGGGTACTTCCAAATTATCTTTGTTGTTGGAGATGCTTCTTGACATCTTCAATATCTTTCTTATCTTTTTCAGATCCAATTTCAACAAAATTCAATTTACTCCTCTTGTGTTGTTCATACAAAGCCTTTACTTCATCAAAGGTCTTTCTGATTAATTAAGCATGGGTAAAACGCTTAACTTTCTTGAGATATGACATCATCAAATTTCTGATTTGCATAGTGGTTGAAGGCTTAACTCTTTCTCTTCTTCTCTTTTTTGCAAAGAATCTTTGTTGCTCCCTTACCAAATCATCAATCAACTTGGCTTTTTCTTCTTCATCATAAGCATCCCTTTCTTCAAATACTAAGGATTCTACAAGAAGTTCACTTGCCTTTATTTCAGCCTGAATCCTATCATATTCTGCTATGTTCCATTCTTGCTGCACTCTTTGGGCTTCAAGCAATTGTTGCTTTGCTGCAAGTTCTTCTTGTAGTTCTTCATCACGCAATTTTGCTTGTAGTCTGAAAGATACCTCTTCATCATGCTCTAGTTGATAAAATTTGTTCATGACTTTTCTTATGTCATCATCTGAATCATCACTTTCATCTTCAGATTCAGATTGTAGTTTATTTTTGCCCTTATCCTTTGGATTTATCTTAGGTAGTTTCTTCAATAATCTTGAAGATCTTCTTTCTTCATCTTCATTTGATTGCTGTTGAATGATAATACCTTTAGTGGGCTGTGAAGCTTGAATTTTCTTACCTTTATCTTTTTCTTTATTGGCAAGAATTTCTTGTTATGTCGTCATCTCTGCTTCTGCTTGTCTTGCTTTCTCAGCTGAGCTCTTTTCTCTGAGATCAAGCAGTACTTATGCTAAAGTCTCATCTTCTCCAAATGATAGAGTTTCACTTTCTGCAAAAGTAGGTAGTGAAGGTTTTTCACCAACGGTACTTGCAGTTGGCCTAGCAGTACTTGGCTCTTCAACAGTATTAACTTCACCAGTAACAGACACACTTGTTTCTTGAATCACTAAAGTATCTCCAGATACTTTTTCTTCTTTGGAATCTGTCTTCTCAATCTCTAACTCCTTAGTCTTGTCTGATTCAATACTCATTCTTGATCTTAACAGTACTTAGAAAGACTGTTTCTTGTGAAACCAAAAATTTCTTTGTGGTGGAGTTGAAGACACAGGAAATTTAACAGTGATTTCCTCTAGCTTCTCATAAAAACTACTCCAATTAGCTTGTAGTTGCGGTGATTGAGGTTGTGGCTGAGTCACCAATATTTATTCATCTTGTGGTTCCTGATGAGCAATTTGTGTTTCCTCATGTTGAAGCTCCATATTTGTAGGCTCCAAACTTGAATTATCCACATTAGTCTCTATGCCATCAACATCTTCAAAGTTTTCAATGCCATCATCAACTTTAAAATTGATGTTATTGCCATAGATCCTTGTATGAATATCAGAAGAAGGTCCTTGTTCTTCATCATTCCTCCCCTGTTTGGTTGCATTCAGTTGGTCCTTCTTAAAGTTTCTGAACCTTTGCTTCTTAAGAGCAGCTCTCTGAATTACTCTATGTTGCCTCATCCAAGGAGTGACTTTATTCCTTAGCTTGATTAAGTTGGCTTCCAATTCAGCAGTTCTCTTATCCTGAGCAAGCTTCTCTTTTTGCAACACATGTACCTGTTTGGACAAGCTTGTGCACAAATCAGTTAAATTTGCAACATCCACCACCTTTGTTGCTGTTTCCTGTGGTGAACCACTAGCAGAAATTGAAGTAGCAGGTGTGTGGATCATTTCATTAGAATGTGGTTGATCACCAACAATACGAGAAGAAGATTGAGTATCTTCAGATGATTGGGGACTCTGGTGAGAAGGAGTTTGCTGAGAAGTACTAACTGAGCTAGGTTCCTCACCTTCTTAATTGGCTGGTTGGGATAACATATTTGCAAATAAGGGTGTAACAGTTCCTGTAAAAGCACTTCCTGGTTTGGTCAAGAAAGAGAAAGTTCTCTTTGTAATAGTAGGATACATTAAAAACTTTTTAATTCCTTCCAAATTCCTAGTCATGCCTTCAAAAATTTATTTTGAAAAATTAAAAACTCTGTTATTTGCTAGACAAATACCAGCTGATGCCAAAGTAGCAGGGATTTGATCAAAAGATGTACTCTTTGAGCTTAAATAGTGAATAATGGCATGAAAAATCAATTTCCATTATGGTGAAAATAAACCTTTAAAGAAAGTAAGACTTTCCCTACCACCCTCATAACCCATGGCTGCAAGGCCATCATGTATCTCTGTGTTATTCAACATACTAATTCCATTATCATCATTAAGTCTTAAACTTGCCCTTAATGGTACCTCACTCACATTGATATTTCTATTATTAACCCTAGCCCTAATGCAAGGTTGATCATGACGAGTACCTAAAACAGCAGTATTCTAAAATTGTGTAACAATAGGAATAAAGATAACAAGACTTACAATAAGCGCAAAACGAACATGACTTCGAGAGAGAAAGCCAAGTATCTCATGAAAACCAATAGAATCATCATTCTAAGTAAGGTTAGCAACCTGATTGTGCTTAGAGATCACTTGTAGAGCAACCACTAGTATTCTTAATGATCAGAAATTAGAGAGAAGGAAGGTTTATAATTGGAGTTAGTATTTATGTAAATAACAAACCCAAGTGTGAATAAATCGTCAAATTTACAAAAGAGACCCTCAACGGTACAACGGTTATGTAGCGGTACATGGAACATACACGGTACTTCAATTTTGCCTAGCGGTACTTGGTTTCAAAACGGTACCTCAAACAATAGACCGGTTCATGCATTCCACTATCATTGTAACTTCTTTTATCTTATTTTATCAACCTTCAATCACATCAAAAACACAAAACAAACACTATACAATAAAAATTAGCATAAAAATTGTACAGCTATTACCCCCCCTTAACATATGCAGCAGTTATTGGTTGAGCATACCAATATGTGTTACCAAGAACTCAAATCTCTTTGCATCAAATGCCTTGGTTAACAAATCAGCTACATTGTTATCTATATGAATCTTCAAGACCTGAATAAGCTTTTTGTCATAAGCATCTCTTATAAAGTGATGCCTGATCTCAATGTGCTTGGTCTTAGAGTGAAATACTGGATTCTTGACAATGTAAATAGTAATTTCATTATCAATGTAGATCTCTGTATTCATGAAGTTGAAACCATAATCTAACAACTGATTTTGAATCCAAAGTACTTGTCCACAATAATGAGTAGCAACTACATATTCAGCTTCAGTTGTAGAAGTAGCAACAATGGGTTTCTTCTTATACTGCCATGATATGAGTTTCCTACCTAGGAATTGACAACCTACTGTTGTGGATTTCCTATCATGATTAGCTCCAGCATAATCACTATCTGAGTAAGCTTCCAAATCAAATGTTGAATCTCAAGGATACCATAATTCTAAATTAGGTTGACTTTTAAGATACTTAAAAATCCTCTTCACAGCATGTAGATGTGACACCTTTGGATTGACTTGAAAACTTGAACAGGCACACACAATAAACATAATATCTGGTCTTGAATCTGTAAGATACATCAATGAACCAATCATTGATCTATATAGGTGAATATCAACATTTTCACAATGTTCATCTTTTGACAAAGATTTCATAGCTTCAAAAGGTGTGCTTGTACTTCTTATATCCATACATGAAAATTTCTTCAAGATTTTAGCAACATATTTATCTTGGCTGATAAATATTTCATCCTTCCTCTGTTTGACATGGAGTCCTAAAAAGAATGTAAGTTCTCCCATAGAACTCATCTGAAATCTTCCTTTCATTAAAGCTTCAAACTCTTTACACCATGATTTCTTGGTTGAACCAAAAATGATTTCATCAACATAAACTTGAACTAGGATAATATCCTTAGCATTATTTTTTATAAAGAGAGTTTTGTCAATGGCCCCTCTCCTATATCCATGTTCTAATAGAAAAGTGGATAAAGTTGCATACCAAGCCCTTGGAGCTTGATGTAGACCATAAAGAACTTTAATGACTTTTTAGACTCTGTTGGGGAATTTAGGATCTACAAAACCAGGAGGTTGTGAAACATATACCTCCTCAGAAATAGTACCATAAAGAAAGGCACTTTTCACATCCATCTGATAGACTATAAAACCCATATATGAAGCAAAGGCCAAAAATAACCTAATGTCTTCTATTCTTGCCACTGGTGCAAAAACCTCATCATAGTCTATCCCTTCTTCCTGTCTATAGCATTGAGCAACAAGCCTTGACTTGTTCCTCACAACAACACCTCTTTCATCCTTTTTATTTCTATAAACCCACCTAGTACCAATAACTCTTTTCCAGAGGGAAGATCCACAAGAATCTAAACCTTTGTTAGTTCAAATTGCATTAATTCCTCTTGCATGGCATCTACCCAACTTCTTCATCAAGAGCTTGAGAAATGTTCTTAGGCTCTACTTGTGATAAGAAACAAGCAACAAACAATGTTGAGTATCCTTATGATTAGTTCTCTGCTGTTGTTTGACATAGCTCATAAGTGCATGAGTTTCAGTATTAGCTTGAAGTTGTCTTCTGGTTTGCACAGCAGACTTTGGGTCTCCAATAATTTGAGTTGTAGGATGATTGTTGTTGACTTTATGAGTGGGAATAGAATTGGCTGGTATTTCAGTTTCCAAATTATTGAAATCAGTTACTGCACCCTGCTCATCATAGGAAGCTTTAGAGAAGATCCCTTCATTTGGACTAGTATAAGCATCTTCACTGTCTATTGCTTGTAAAACATCTTCTAATGAATCAAAAGACTCTACAGAATTTGACTTAGCAGTACTTACCGATGAGGTACCGCTAGGTTGAATATGTACTGCTGAGTGTTGTGATTCCAAAGATTCTTCTCCTGAATGCTTATTTGCAGTCGTAGCATTCTTCTCTTGATCTTTAAGCCTCTGAAGCTCTTGTGAGGCTTGATCATCATTGGATGGCATTGGTTACTTTTGTAGGGGGCTGGCAACCATAGGAGAAACAATAGACATACTGGGTACATAAATGTGAACATCATCATCCTGAGAATCTGATGAAGAAGGTCCTTCTTGAGTACCTAACTTTGTTGTACCAGTCTTTTCACCTGCATTATTAGTTTGACAGTCTTTTTGCACAGAATAGTAATCCATGGAGTTAGTTAGATAATCCAAATCAAACATCCAAGCATAACCTATTCCTGGGACATTGGTCTTATTTTATAAGAAATTAACATGTGCATTTTCTTCAACATTTCTAGATGCCAAGTTATAAACCCTATATACTTTACTCTACAAAGAATATCCTGAATCAGATTTTCCATCAAACTTCCCCAAATGATCAAGAGTATTCAAAATAGACACATGACACCCAAAAGGTCTCAAATGACTTATGGTTGGCTTAACATCAGTCAAAAGTTCATAAGGTGTTTTGTTTTGAGGCTTGGTCACTAAGACTCTATTTAACACATAACATGGAGTATTGATTGCTTCTGCCCAAAAGGTAATTGGCAAAAGCAAATCAGCTAGCATAATCCTAGAAACATCAATTAGTGTCCTATTCTTCCTTTCAGCTACTCCATTTTTCTATGGAGACCTAGGATTTCTAAATTGTCTCTTGATTCCTTTAGACCTATAGAATTCATCAAATTCAGCATTCTTAAATTCTGTCCCATTATCTGTCCTAATGATCAAGACTTGTTTAGTGAATTGCTTTTCAACTAAAGTGACAAAGTCCTTAAGTAATTCATTGGTTTCATTCTTATGTGATAAAAAGAAAACCCAACTGAATCTACTAAAATCATCAGTTATAACTAGGCAAAAGGTCTTATGGCTAATACTTCTAACAGAAACTGGACCAAACAAATCCATATGCAAAAGTTGCAAAGGCTTAGTCACAGAATTGACAGTCTTGGTCTTACAAGAGGCTCTATGTTGTTTACCTTTTTGACAAGCAGTACATGTGAAATCATTTTGAAAAGATTTGTTAGGTAACCCTTTAACAAAATTTCCATTAACCAATCTATTAAGGTTCTTGAAATTCACATGACCTAAGCTCCTATGCCATAAATTAGACTCATCATTAGAAGCTTTAGCCAAAAAATATGTAATGCCACATGTTGGAGTAATAGTATGAAGATTGAAGGTGTACATATTTTCTTGCCTGGGTACCTTAAGCAGTACTTGAGATTCCTTTGGCATCTCAAAGTCTTTGGAAAGCACTAAGCAGTCTGTATCTGTAAATAGCACCTTGTTCTCTTTATCACACATTTTTTATACAGAAAAGAGATTGAATTCATTCAATTCTTTTACAAATAACACATCTTCAAATTCCAACTTCCCTGTATTGATTTTTCCTTTTCTAGTGATCCTGCCATTACTACCACCAAAGGCTACTGGTCCACCTCTGAATTCTTCAAATTCAGCAAGGAAATATTTGTTCCCTGTCATGTGCCTTGAGCATCCACTATCTACAATAACTTTATCTTTCAATTCATCAATTAGATGCCCCTGCACATAGACAAAACTCATTAGTTTTTAACATGGACCCAATCTACATTTGGCTAAGATCTTGTGGGACCTACATACTTAAGAGTTTGATAAGTAGTTTTTCCAGTTAGACTACACACACTCTTATATTTCATGGTTCCAGTTAATTAGTCAAAAATATGAGATGGTTCATCATTTCTGAACCTTTTTTACTTAAGTACCGCTTTAGCAATACTTGCTTGAACACATGGTTTTTCTACCTTAGGAACCCACATTTCCACTGGTTTTGTTATGAGACTTACTTCTAGGTGTTTTAACAATCTCAAATAAACTTCTAGAAGACTTATGGACACTGGTTTACCAGACCTTTGTACATCGGTACTTACTTTTGGTCGAGCAGTATGTGACAACCCGTCAATTTATGATTGATATTTTATCCTCAATATTTATTTAAAAACATTATTTTAATGTTATATTATGAACTCACTTATTTTGGGGAAGAAATTTGGATTTATGTCTTGAAGTAGCATCGACTACGTATAAACCGGAGGATTCTACGTTACGTGCTTACGTTTACATACACCGTTTTGGTGACAGTCCGACATTTCAGAAAATAAATTTATCCGTGAATATTATTTTGGAATTTTAAATTTGTGTTGGTTCATAAACTCACAAATTTACGAGAAGAGATTAGGACTTACGATTATAATTTAACGTCCTTTACGACTAAACCGGAAACCTTAGGATTACGTATTTACGTTTTCGAACTCCATTTTTGATGAGACAATTTTTATTAGATTCATTTTGTGCCGTTGATTCGTAATTTATGAAAACTTTTTTCGTAAAACGACCCGAGGGCACGCAAATCGAGGAAACTAGAATCGAGAAATACCCGTAAATTAGTGGGATGAGACAAAACAAGTTTTGCCCCACCCCACTAATATGGGAAGGCTACAAATGCTCCACCCCATATGTGTCAAAGCTTCATATGGAAGCTAAAACACATGTTAACTTAAGCTTAAGTTGTAAGCTAGCTAACAAAAACCATCAAAACTACCACTTCAAACCATTTACTTCATATTTCAACATGTAAAACTTTCTTCCCTTCCTCTCTCTCTCTAAATTCGTCCAAACACCACCCCAAATCACCCATCATCATCATCAATTTAACCATAAACTTCATCAATATTCAACATATGTTGATAACCCTTTGAAAAGATGAAGATTGGAGGTGATCTTAACATGTAAAAAGGAGTTTTCAAGGGAGTTTGGAGCTGATTTCTCAAGGAGTTTTCATGAAGAACAAGGGCTGATTTTTGGAAGAATCCACAAATACTTGGTGATCCTACAAGTGGTGTTGATATCTCATAAGATTGGTTACCCAAAACCATGTCTTGTTCATCCAAAAACTCATCATTTCATCACTTTGGTGGTATAAAGATTGTTCTCCTCATCCTCTTGTTATTTTTGATTATGTAATCATGTATTTTATTTCCTATTGCATATGTATATGATTAATATATGATGATAAAAGTATTGTGTGGGGATTTGGTGTTGATAATCATGGGTAAAAAGATGAAAACCTATATGTAAAAATAGTTAATCTTGCTTAAATGGTAGGTTGTATAAAAACAGTAACTAACCACATGTTAGACTGATAAAATGGCAAAGTAGAATCAATATACAGTAAGTAATATGTCTTGTACACATGTGAGAGTTGGCCATGCAATGGAATCATTATAATGAGTGAGATATGACCAAAACAAGTTTAGAGTACCAATCTGAATAGTCAGTTTTGGACGGACTGTTAAGGATATTTAGAGTTGGATTGAGCGGTAGCTAAAGCTAAGTTAATTGTAGCACATATCATGTAGTTTATGGTGTCCAAAAATGAGCTTCTATCTCTTTGTAGAACTCAAGATATGGTAAAAATGGTGAAAGTGAAAGTAAAAATCAGATTTTGAGAAATTAAAGTATAATAGTATTATATAAGCACTCAAATAAATATAGTATAAAATGTGAATTAAAACCCACTAACTTATATATTACATTTATATAAGTATGTACAATGATAAATAAATGGACATTTTATAAAAATGGTAGTTTGATAAGTTTTATAAGTTATAAAACTATAAACATGATTTTTACGACTTTTTCGGCTATTACCGTAAAATTAACGTTTTTGTTAAATAAAACTTAGACGGTTGGACCCGTCTAATGTAAACTTTTATAAACTCATACACTGATATATAAGCATATATAACAAGTAAAAACCGATAAAACCCGAACTATATAACATACGGACATTAACGGGCTAAGTTAACGTTATTGGACTAATAATACAACAAAATGGGCTAAAACACTTATAAACTTATTTATTGGGCTTAACCCATTTGGGCCCAACATGTAAAGTGTGATACTGATAATAAAAGTATAATTGGGCTAATATAATATATTGGTCTTGTAATGGGCCTATTGGGCCTAAAACATGTAAATAGGTAAAACTAGTAAACTAAGTAAGAAGTTACTAATACATAAACACTAAAATGAGTAAAAGAGAATATGTAAACCCACTTGATCATCATCATATATATATAATCATCATATGTATACATAATTGTTATTTTTATAAAGTCATTGGACAAACTTCTAAGACCGATTATTATTTATATAGGTTTCCGTGATTGAAGCACGTACCGTACATCCGAATTGCCGATAACCCGCTTTCCCACATCAACGTGAGTTCATAGCCTCGCACTATTTTAAATGTTTTTATGAAATGTTTTATAAACCCGCGAGGGAGATAACATGTTAGTTTTTATAAAATAGGACACCATTTGTCCCGATTGTTTATTTATTGATTTGGACCCGAATGATTGTATGACCCGATAAATGATTAAAGGACCCGATAGATGAAATAAAAGGGATTATTAAAGCTAGGTTATGTCACTAAAAGTCCCATTAGCATGAATTGTGAACTACCGGGATTTGGTAGACGCTTATGCATTTAATAGTACTATTTGGGGACGATCACCCCAGTTCACGCCTTGACGGTTGATCCCCGTCGTGCCACATTGATTGGTAAGCGAATTTATGTATGAGAAGATTTCCATAGCGTGACCTTTGTGAGGACACGCTAACTTAGATGGGAAAATTTGGTATCGGGTTAGCTACCCGTTGTTGTGATAGTAAGGTAACAATGTCATGCGGCTTATAATAATCCAACTAACGAAATACTACTAGACGCACCGAATTACGATGTATTGCCTGACTAGCAATACGGGGTCATACTATTGATATTATGTTCGTGTTTTGGTTTTATATAACCATGTTCATATAACGGTTTTTATTTAATCTATACAACGTTGTAAAACGTATTGTATAATGTTTTTACGACATTGGCTCGTATAATGATTTTTAAGGCAAATGCCTGTATTATGATTTTTCGATAAGGATTTGTATAAAAATGACTTTGGCTATTTTATGGCCTATTAAAATGATTTGTACAAAATGATTTTCAGTAATAATTTTATACTGATATTATATTGATGGATTTTATTAAACTCTATGAATTCACTCGGCGTTAGCGCTGACCTTTTCTTTTAACATATTTTATCTCAGGTACTTGAAGGTAATTCTCGGGAAGACGACAAGAATTCATGGCCCGCACTTAAACAATATTTTCCATTCAAATGCTTTGTAAAACCTGTATAAAATACAATGAATTGGGACCTATGTAACTTTGATAATTATGAATGGAAATGATTTTATTATTAAACGACACGATTTTTATGCGTTGTCTATGATGTGAGTAATGTGCTATCCCGTAACACCAACGAGTCTTCCGATGTATTGAGTTGTATAAATTTGGGGGTGTTACACAGTACTTGCAGTTCTAGGCTTGCCGGTACTTGGCTTGCGAGACTTTAAAGGTACTAAACCTTGTTTCATAAGTACTGCTCTTGGAACAAAGTCCTTGGTAGTGAGCAGGTGTTTGAAATTATTAACCTTATGAGGCTTATTTACCTTTTGAGCTTGATCAAACTTAGGTTTGTCATCTCTAGGTCCTATTTGCCTTTTAACTTGTGCATTTTTCACATTACCTTTCTTTGTGACTTTTTGTGCAGCCTTTTGTTTTGCACTTTTATCTTCATGTAAAGTGAAATCTTCGATAAAATGATTTAGACTCCACAAACATAACATCCTTTTCTTCTCAAAGAAGACCCAAAAGGTTGTTCTGACTGACTTTTCTTAAAGCCTAGCCCACCCCTCTTGGTAATACTATTATGTTTTACATTATTATCCATTGCCTTACTAGGAGTTTTTACCTGCTTGGGAGCAGAACTAGTTGTAGACACATGTCCTTCAGGCACAAAATGGCTCATCAAAGGTGGATAAATAATGTTTTTGGTCACAACAGGTTTATCTTGTGTCAAGGTATTAGAGTTTGACTCAGAATCATTTGACTTAACATCAATAGCAGCTTTTGACTCATCTAACTCTATACCTATATCATTATTAGGGGGCATGAAAAATCCTGATAAAGGTGGAGGAACTGCCTTCATTCCTTCAACATACCTATCATTCTCAGGAGTATCAACTGAATCATTAGAACTATCAAAAATCCCCTTTGATAAGTCCTTGTCAGTTAGGGTTATCCTAGGTTGGTCCTCAATATAACCTAGGCATGTTTTATCATAATATCCCAATTGTGAATTAACCAGCTTACCCAATCCTTTAGAGGATTTTTGCCATTGATTAATCACTTCCCATTCATTAAAAAGACTGGCTTTTAAAACTTCATTTTCTGCTGTTACTTTCACAAGTTCTTTTTCAAAAGTTTTAATTTCCACATCTTTTTCTCTCATTTCAAGAGTTAAAATTATAATTTTCTCTTCATAGTTTTGTTGACCCTTTTTATACAAAACTATGTTTTCGTCTAACTAAGCAACACCATGTTTAAAAGCATTTGCTTCTACAGTACATGTGTTTACTTTTTAATACTGTTCATCAAGTTATACTCTTAGACTATTAGATTTAAGAACACAGTCTTTAGAACAAGGGTGTACCTCAGTATCTTCATGAGAGAGAGCCATCAAACCAAGCTATTCTTCTTCTTCCTTACAGCCAAGTTAACCACTACATCTACTGTTACCAATGCTTTGGTTCCTTTGGGACTTCTGCTATCTCCTTTTGGAAAGCTTTCAGAGATTCTTGGACTGGTTCTATAGCTGTTCTTGGACATTTGACTGCTCCTTTTAGCCTTATCTCTATTGCATTCCCTTGCAAAGTGTCCATTGCTTCCACAGTTATAGCATTCAACTTTGGATTTGTCATATTCCAATGGTTCATTAGGATCAACAGTCATCTTCCTTCCAGTCTTCTTGTAGAACCTATTGGATCTTACAAAGATCATAGCAGCTTGCCATTTAAGATCCATCTCTTCAACATCAGCATCATTCATTTGGAATAAGCTATTGAGGGTTAACCTTGGTCTGTTGTCTTTTCCAGCAAACAATGAGAAGGCATCATTGTTACTAAATAGTGGTGAGGATCTTCCTTGTGAATTCTGAGATGTAATTGGACTGCCTTTAGTACCTTGAGAGTAAGTACTGCTTGTTAGTCCTCCAGCGGTATTTTGAAAGTAAGTACCGCTACTTGATCTACTAGCGGTATTTTGAGAGTAAAGACCGTTGTTTCCTTCTGACACAAAAGCCAAGTTAGACTTTGTTGTTACTGCTGCTGCTTTGGTCACTTCAATGCCTTTAACATCCATCTCATAAACTCTAAGATTGTTATAGAGATGATCAAAAGGAGTTTTATCCAGATCATCCCTTGTGATGAGGTGCATAGCCATTGCTTTCCATTCTTGTGGAATACTTCTTAAGAATTTTAGATTGGCTACTTCATTAGGAATTATTAGTCCATAAACTGCCAATTGAATGAGCAATTTACTGAACCTTCCATAACCACTTTGGATTCCTTCTATACCGGAAATTGAGAAGTTATCAAATTCTTGTTTCAAAACGATCTTCTTCATCTTCTTAGACTTGTCATTGCCTCCAAGTCTAAGTTTGATGGCATCCCACATAGCCTTTGCATCCTTGTAGTGATGAAAGCTAGGTAGAATATCTTCTTAAAGTGCCATAGCCAAAGCAGTTCTGGCCTTTATTTCTCTGATCTCTGCTTGTACCTATTCAAAAGTGACAGTAGGTAAAGCATAACATGTACCATCAGGTAACCAATGCAACTTCTTAGGAGTAATCCCATTCTTGATAACCCGTCACAAAGTATGATCTGTGTGGTTCAAGTAATGTTCCATATGCATTGCCCATGTCTCATAGTTATCCCTTTTGAGAACAGAGAGTTTGACAACAAAGAAAGAGTATGGGAAGAAGGTGTAGTAGTAGAAGTAACAACAACATCACGGCTTGTACACCTTGTGGAGGTGCAGGATGCACAACATGAGTTTGTTCCTGTGGTATGGGATCAGGATCTGGAATATCTTCCAAGTGTGGGTCATCACTAGGTTTAGACATTGATTTTGGTGTGAGTGGGGATTTAGGGTTGTGTTCTTCTTATTCAGAGTTTCTCAACAAGCTCTGATACCACTTGTTGATCTCTTTGAATGGATCTATATTCTGCTAAGAATTAGTATAATAGTTTGTAATCAAACTAGAACACTTTAAAAATTCTTACTCAACCAAATAAGTTATGCGGAATCTAATTTATAAAGCAAAAAAGAACATAATTACTTTAAACTATTCGATTCTTTATTAATCGACTTGCAATGAGGTACTTACAATGTCATCGTACCTATGTTCCTTTTATAGAGTAAAGAACCCTAGAAACTTTAGAATATTCTATAAAGATAAGTTTATCACACACGATATCTTATCAATATTCTAAACTATTAAGTATATCACATAAGATATACTCTAAATATAATTATGACATATCTTTTCTAAAGATATATTCGTCCTAATCAATATAGCAGTACTTGTACTTACACTAACAGTACTTGCTATGTACCGCGTTAACACTAATGGTACTTGCCAACACTAATAGTACTTATACTTATACTAACGGTACTTGATACTTTACAAATAATTCCCAACAGTGTGGGCAAGTAGGCCATCAGATGAAGGACTGTAAGAAAGGAGAGACTGTTGGTACGTCAGGTACTGTCCCTCCGAAACCACCAGCTTCAGGTCACGTGTTCACTACCACCAGAGATCAGGTGAACAAATCGACAGGTACCATTACTAGCATCTTATTTATGTACGGACATGCTGCCTGCGTTTTATTTGATACGGGTGCCACCCACTCATTTATATACACTACTTATGCTTCCCGTATTAATAAGACATCTACACCACTTGAAAATATATTAAATATCTCTAAGCCAATGAGAGACTCTGTGCGCATTACCCATGTGTACAAAGACCTTCCTTTAGAATTCGATGATAAGATTCGTCCAGTTGACGCACTTCCTTTGGACATGTGCGAATTCGATATAATCTTAGGCATTGGCTGGTTAGCTAAACATCACGCCACGATCGATTGCCATACGTACCAGGTTATATTCGGCGATGTTCAAGCACTAGAGTACATTCATAATGGTTTCATACCAAGAAAGTCTGTACAAATCATTTCTGCCTTACAAGCCCGTGCTTTACTAGCTCATGGCTGCGAAGGCTTCTTAGCTACAATTCAGGACATTACTGCAAAAGCTCCATCGATTCAGGATCAGCCAGTCGTTTCAGAATTTCCCGATGTATTTCCAGATTAACTTTCAGGTATACCACCTGTCCGCGAAGTCAAGTTTGGCATTGAGCTCATTCCAGGAGCTGAACCGATCTCCAAGGATTCTTATTGCATGGATCCCATAGAGCTCAAGTTAAAAGACTAGTTGCAGGAGTTACTGGAGCGAGGTTTCATTCGTCCGAGTGTATCACCATGGGCTGCACCGGTACTTTTCGTCAAGAAGAAGGATGACAGCATGCGTCTGTGCATCGACTATCATGAGCTGAACAAGATCACGATCAGAAACCGTTATCTATTGCCGCGTATCGATGATCTATTCGACCAACTACAAGGTGCCAAGCACTTTTCCAAGATTGATCTACGATCAGGTTATCATCAGCTGCGAGTGAAAGAGCAGGATAGTCCTAAGACTGCTTTTCGCACAAGATAGGGTTACTATGAGTTCGTAGTCATGCCTTTCGGAATCACAAATGCTCCAACGGTATTCATGGACTTAATAAATAGCGTCTTCCATGAGTTTCTAGACAAATTTGTCATCGTATTCATCGATGACATTCTCCTCTTCTCTAAATCCAAGGAAGAACATGAGGAACATCTTCGCACGGTACTACAGATTCATCGCAAGAAGCAACTGTATGCAAAATTTTCCAAGTGTGAATTCTAGTTAAACAAGGTGGCATTTCTGGGCCACATTGTCTCCACAAAAGGGATCACCATGGATCATGCGAAGGTTGAAGCTATCACAAAATGGCCAAGACCGACGTCTGCAACAGAGGTTCGTAGTTTTATGGGTTTAGCTGGATATTATCGCATATTTGTGGAGAAATTTTTATGGTTAGCCTTTCCTTTGACCAAGATGATGCGTAAG
This sequence comes from Glebionis coronaria, assembly GCA_025667525.1. NCBI lineage: Eukaryota > Viridiplantae > Streptophyta > Magnoliopsida > Asterales > Asteraceae > Glebionis > Glebionis coronaria. The sequence goes on along the minus strand of CM046879.1, from coordinate 138,601,899 downwards.
GGAGAAAAATTCGTCTAGATTGATGAGCGGGAGAAGAGCTTTGAAGAACTTAAGTAGTGATTGGTTTCTGTACCTATTCTTATTCTCCCATCTGGCACAGGTGGATTTCAGATTTATAGCGATGCTTCGGGTAAAGGACTTGGTTGTGTACTCGTGCAACATGGGAAAGTGACTGCCTATGCATCACGTCAACTTAAGCCTTATGAGGGAAATTACCCCACCCATGATCTGGAACTAGCAGCAGTTGTTTTTGCACTCAAAATCTGGAGGCATTATCTATATGGTGAATCATGTGACATATTCACTGATCACAAGAGCCTCAAATATATATTCACTCAGCAAGAACTAAATATGAGGTAGAGACGGTGGTTAGAGCTACTCAAGGATTATGACACCAACATTTAGTACCATCCTAGTAAGGCGAATGTGGTGGCCGATGCTCTCAGCAGGAAATCAGGCATGATTGTTGGCATCAAGGTGGAAGAAGAGATCATATGTGACCTAGAACAGTTAGACATTGAGTTCTTTGTGCATGGACAACATGGATACTGCGCTAATCTGGGAGTTGAGACAGACTTAAGCGCTCGGAACAAGGCAGCTCAGAAGGACGATGGTGAGATATGAGCTATTATTCAGAATATCGATTAGCAGACAGAGTTTCGTATAGACGAAGATGGCATCGTATGGCAGGGTACCAAGTTATGTGTTCCGAACGATCTTACACTCAGACAAGCCTTACTGACTGAGGCTCACAGCTCTCCATTCTCCATGCATCCAGGATCCAACCAAATGTACCATGATCTCAAACAACATTTTTGGTGGAGTGGCATGAAGCAGGATGTTGCTACTTTCGTTTCCAAATGTCCAACCTGCCAGCAGGTTAAGATAGAACATCAGCGAGCTAGTGCTTTACTACAACCATTAGAGATTCCCGAATGGAAGTGGGAAAAAATCTCCATGGATTTTATCACCAGACGTTTGAAAACTAAGAGAAAACATGATGCTATATGGGTCATAGTCGATCGTTTAACCAAGTTAGCTCATTTTCTTCCAATTAAAAAAAGATTATCCTGTTACCAAATTGGCAAATATATTCATGTAGGAGATCATGCGACTGCATGGTACTCCATTGAAGAGATTGCTTTTATACATGGTCTCATCGTCCAAAACAGGCTTAAAACGATGAAAATATCATAAAAAGTGCCAAATATATGCTTGTGTTTGTTCAATGTGTATTTTAGGTACGTATATCGAGAAAATGACAAAAGATCACAAGAAACAATGCAAAAATGAACACGGGAATCGAAGCTGCACAATGAACTGGACCCGAGGGTTGAATTTCTAAGAAAGTCCTTGAAGAATGAAGATTGTCAAGTTTGGTCCCTCAACTTTTAAGACTTGTCATATTTGGTCCCTTAAGAATCATTTTATACAAGACTAGTCCTCTAAGGATGAAGAATTGGACAGGATCGAAGTCAGGATCGCACTTAATGGAGCAAAAACGGGTATATTCGATTCGACTCGACAACATTTGTAGTTTTTACAAGTCAAAGTCAAACCCGAAAGTCGACAATGAAATGGGTATGAAAAACCGATCAAGAATCCCTAGTTATTATTTTACAGACCGACCCGCAGAGCCGGGTCGGCCCTTTAAAATAATAATAATAACGTCACACTAGCCACTACTACTATTTTGTCGCAATGTATTTTTTTGGGATAACACAAAACCAAACATCACCAACGTTTTGTTTCATTGCATTTGATTTGGGCCTCATTGCAACTCCAGCCCGAGACACAACCAAGCTGGGCCTTTTTTTTCTTTTAAATCTCGAAACCCAACCCTCCAGTCAGCCCATTATCTTATTATTTTTTTACCAATGTTTTATGAACAAAAAAAGGGACGAGTATTTTGCAAAACACAATTAGGGTTACATCTCTTTTCTTCACAGCCACCATTACCCCAAATCACCAATTAACCCTAATCAAATCCCCTTTTGTACTTCACTACAAACCAAAACCCTATCACTATTTGGTCCCCTCATCACGTGAAGAAGACCAGATCAACGAATACGATCTGTTCGCGAGTGGAGCACATTATTTAGATGGTTGAGATTGATTTTCCAGCTGCAAATATCACAAGAGTTCACATGATACCCCAAAGACCAGGTTTGAATTCCGAATATTCTTCAAAGATCCAAGATTCGTCAAGGGCTTTGTTGGAAATACGTATACATTAGGGTTTAGCTTCTTATTGTTTCTATAATACATTGTAGCCATCTATTTATAAGGCACTTAGGTACTATTTTTTTTGTTCCATATTTTATTGTAATTCCCTTTTTTAAATTAATGAAAAAAGTTGGTATTGAAATTCTGAGTTCCAAAAATCTTTTAACTTTATATGCAATTGTTGTTGTTTAATTTGAAAAAGTTTTGAAGTTTTGTGTTACTGTTGTGATTCAAAAGAAAGGGAGAGATTTCCTTTCTTTTTAGTTTTTAAGTTTTTATTGTTTGCTCTTGATGGTTACTACGTGATGAAAGAAAGAAAAAAAAAGGTTACTGTTTCTTGATTTTGTTGTTACCAAAAGAAAAAAGAAAAGTTGTTCTTGTTCTTCCTATTATTTCTCATTGTAAGAAAAAAAGATTAGGATATTTGTTTTTTTAGTTATTGTTCTTGCTGCTCTTGTCTCGAATTAAAAAAAGGAGCAGAATGTTCTTGTTTACTCTTGTTCGTCGAGAGAAAAATAAGGAAGAAAGGAGATTCCTTTTTCTTTTCTTTTGTGTTGTTCCTGCTTACGAAACCAAAATAAAGAAAGAAAAAAGAGAAGTTCTTTGATTGTTGTTACTGTTTGTTCACAACAAAGGAAAAAAATAACGAGAGATAAAAAAAAGAGAGGTCGTTGTTGCTGGGACAGAAAAAGGGAGATTGGTGCTTGTGTTGACACTGAATGTCAGACAAGAAAAAGGGAGTTAGAGTATATTGTTTTCTGTTGGTTCACAAAGAAAAAAAAAGGGGTTTAATGTTTGTGTTTGATGCACTGTTTGTGGAAAAGCAGAAAAGGGGTCCTAAATTGTAAGTTTCTTAATCAATTTTTACTATTTTTATGTTTGAAACTAGTAGAATAAATGTAAATGTGTACTACTGCTGCGTCTGATGTGTGTTATTTAGTTTATGGATGTTTGTTGCTCACATAGTCTACAAAAGCAAAAGAATAACAAAAAGAAACAGTTTGTAAAAATTTAGGCCTGGTGGGATTCGACCTGGACCTCTCGGAGACAAACAGAGAAACTTACAACTTACACACATAACCAACTGTGCTAGGACTTATTTCTTGTTAGGTTTTCCATACGCATTTAGTTAATCCTTTATTCCTGTTATAGCTTATTAGCTTATAGAGCTTAATTCACTACTTATTTCTGTTTTATTTGTAGGGTTTTTATTTTTCCAAGATTTGGAATAGTATTAAGAACTTTCTGTGAATTTTCAAAATTTTAGAAAAATCATTTAATATTTTTAAATTATTTAATTAGATTAAATCATATTTAATTCATAATAAAAAATATAAAAGTAAAAAAAATATAATTCTTTTTTCTAAAATTTTATTTTGTCATGTAGTACTTAGGAAAATTAGCTTTGCTTTTGCAGGCTTTAAATTTGTTTATTTGATTTTATGTCGCGTTTTCACGTTTCATCGTTAATTAGTTATTGCCTTTGCTTTGTCCCCGTAGACGTTTTAGGTTTTCCGATGCCTATTTATGTTTTACCTTAGATTATTTTTAATTAAATTTTCAAAAAAAAAAAATTAAATTTCGTCGATTTTTACGTCTCGATTCGCGCGTAACGCGTTTTCGATTTAGTTCGTTTTTAGCGTAATCTATTTCCGTTTCATTTTCTTTTCTTCTTTCCAAAAGCGTAATCACTCAAATTAAATAACGTCTATAATACTTTTGGGTTAAACACCATACCTCTTCGAGAACGAACTCAACGACGAGTATTCGCGTTTTTCACAAAACGTGATACTTAATACTTACCCGCTTTTGTCGCTTTGATTTTTCTAAAATAAAGTGTACAAAAATACCGCATAAAAAATGGCGCCGCTTCCGGGGAGGTGTGGTTAGCCATATTTGTTTATCGTGAATATTTGAGTGTTCACGTTTTTATCGTAAATACTTCTTTTTATGTTTCTATACTATTATCCATACAAATAAATAGTGTTAAATTGAACTCAATTAACACAAAATCGTTTTTTCATTTTTATTGTGCATAATATATTGTATTTACGTAGAACAACTAATACACAATAATTATCCAAATACGTGAGAAATCGCACCTCGATAGTGGGCGTTCTGGTCATTATCGAGTGTATCGAATTCAAACGAAAGTCAAAGGCAAAATAGATAATTACTCTTAATTGATTTAATCTCGATAAATACAAACTATAAGGTGGGTATAAGGCGGTTGTATTTCACGACCTAAATAAAAAAGGCTCTTAAGTGTTTCGCGCCGCCTCGTTTTCTCCGCTCGCTTGTGCGTATTTTGAAAGTGACGATTAATTAGGGGTTTGCCAAATCAAGTACTACTAATCTATTTTTGTGAGTTTTAATTATTGAACCTCGAAATGTTTTGGCGTTCCGCCAACGTTTCAAAGTCGAACGAAGGTTTTTACTTGACGTAATTGCCTTCACTCCCTTTGGATTCATTAATCGAGACCTTTGATTAGTGGATAATTTTTGTAGATTATATTCTACGTAATACACAAAAATTCCAAAAAAAATGAAAAACCAAAAACAAAAAAATAATCTTCTACTTTCCCTCTATTTTCATAATTCTCTTCTTTAACCCTCTAAATTGTTTAATTCTCGATTACGATTTTCGCGTTACATCATGTCGGATGATGGCGGTTACTATTCGTGTCCATATTGTGGAGGACCGCCCGATGGTGGTAATTGTTATAATTGCGAGATTTTAGGAGAAAGGAAGGGTTATATTTACAACTCTCCTCAAAACGAGAATGGTTACAGATTTCAATCCTACGACCAAGATCACCAATCGTCTTCGTTTTATTCGTCGAATGATTCGTCTTTTTATTGTGGTAATAATCAAGATGATGAAACGAATCAAAACGCTTATGGTTACGAATTCCAATCATATGACCATACTCTACAACCGCCCCGTCTTAATCGTGTGATTTTTGCGGTTTGAAGCATGATTTTGGATTTAGTTGTACGAATAGTTATAATGACCACGAACCAAATCCTAATTTCTATGACCAATCTTTGCAATACCCACCGTCATATTCATGTGAGAATTGTGGAAACGAACCTCATTATGGATATGATTGTCAACCGATGAATCAAAATACGTCTTTCGACAATCAATTCTCCGCTTTTGACGAATCACCTCCACAATATATGAGTTACAATTACGACAATAGGGATGCTTATACATACGACGAACCGGATTTTTCTTAAAATCCATGTTGTGACAATTGTGGGGGGCCTCACGATACTTTTTCTTGCCAACCAATGGATTATGATGATCCCAATTCATACTATAATTCTGATTTTGATAATTTTGAGGCCTCACCATACAATCTCGATCATCAAAATTTCCATGAGCCCGATCCATGTTACGATTCCGATTTTGACCAATCGTCTCCACAACATGCTTTCGATGATGATCTCGATTCTAGCCGCATCGACGAGAGTTCTAGCCGCATCACCTAAAATATTAATCGCATCAATGAACGAAATGAAATGCTCTTTCAACTAATTATGGAAGGAATAAATAACCCAATTGTTGAATAAGTTGAAAAGAGCATCGAAGATAAGGAAATGAGAGTATCAACGAACGAGGTTTTTGAAAATGTTTTCGAAAAGAAACAACAAGAAATACTCGTAGCACGCATTGGAACGATGAATGTTAAACCTTTGGAACCTAATTTTTCTAATAAGATGAAATTATCGAAGATTTTTTAAAATAAAATACACCAAATTTTGACGAAGAAATTCCGTTTTTTGAAAAAGAAGAAGTTAGGAAGGTTTTAAGGAAAATCGTTGACCCCTCGATTTTTGAAGATGATCAAAAGTTAATTCAGGAGGGACGCGTTACTACTATTTCTACGTCTTTTGAGAACCCGCATTCGATCCCTCCGAAGGACCAATTTGAGACCGACAAGGCTACAACGTCTCGTGACAAGCCTTTTACTCCTAATCCCATACCGTGTGAGATTGTGGATTTATCATGTGAGAAGTCCATCGATGGCCTTGCTCACATTGATACGTTTTTCAACGCCGATGTCGAAACCACTAAGGCAAAATCTTCAAATGAAGAGCCTTTCGCTCCTATACCCACTACGGAAACCGATGACTCTCTAAGTATGGGGAGACAAATCTTGGCACTAATCCTAGTATCGAGATCCCTAATCCAATCCAAAGTGAGCATATGGTTTTCTCCGAAGATGAGGTAAGTGATTTTGCCCTCGATGAATTTTTCCACGAAGATTCTTACAAGGAAAATCATGATTGTGAGTGTGAATCGATGTCTTGTGATGATGTTTCTCCCAATGACACTTCGGGGAGAGAATCAACGACTTTTTCGAACCCACTTTTCAATGACTTAGATTTTTCCGCTAGTGATGACGAGTCACTAATCGACGAGGACGTTCAAAACAACGATTTTAAAATCTTTTCGAACCCTTTATTCGAATTTGATGACGCGTTCATTGTTGGTGACGTAAATCGTATCTTTGATGAGACGTTCGAGGACATCGAGAGTGAGGATTCTAAGGATCCTAAACTCGATGAGCCGGATTTGCTAGTCACCCTCCCGAAGTCTCATACGGATGAGACTTCTCTTTCTACTCATAATGTGTTCATTATCGAGGAGTTCGCCGATGGACTGCCTCTCGATGAGAATGAGGATTTTAGCGAGGCTTTTGTCTTCAATCCGGGGGGAGACTTTGAAACTCCTATTTTACATTATTTACCCTTGTTTCAAAGTGAACCTACCCACCCCCTCGGATTTGATGACCAAACGTACTATAAGTACGTTGTAAGGAGTTTTCTTCCTTACAAAACGTATCCTACGGCTTTGCGTGTTTTATTTTCAACAAAATGTGAGGATACGATCTTCGATCTCGGTATAAAGGCTTTGCCTTTATTATCGGTTGCTTTTGGGCCTTAATTACATGTAAGTCCTACCAAAAATGACCGAACCAAGATAATCCATAAATGATTACATTTGTGGGGATTCGAGTCTAGCTTTTGACTTGGTTATCAAAAACAAGGTGCCTCGTGGGGGAATTCTCATGCTTATCCTTGTAAATATTATTGCTTTTTAGTTAACCTAATGAGGGGATTTGTGCCCTTCCAACCTTTGTTCCGTGGTTGTTTGTGATTGTGTATATCATCTTCACGATTCAAGCCTCTCGTGTTCGTTTTACGTGAGCCTCGATCGTTTGCTTTGAAGATTTTCCGATATCCAAATGATATATCCTTGATTGTTCTAACATTAGGTCATTTAGCACACTTCATAAACGGCTATAGATTTAATTGTTACTTACCCTTTCCATGCTAGATTAAGAATTCGACTTCGTCTCTAGTATGGGGGTATCCTACCCTTAGACTCGAAACATTGAGGACAATGTTTAACTTTAGTATGGGGGAGGGTGAATAGATACTCGACCTTGCTAAACCTTCACGCTTTCTAAAGTTTATCTTTTTCTTTATCATTTTGTTGCAAATAAGGCTAAAACAGGCCAAATTTTAAAATTTTTCTCGTTTTTCATAAGTGTTTAAGACACGAATGTAGGTTTTCCGATGGTGAGAATAAGAATAATTTTTGATTCGACCGTGCGTGTTGAGCACTTAGCTTTGATTCATTAACTTTTTAGGCTAAGTCTCTTAAATGAGGACGAGAAATGATAGAGTTAATTATAAGTTACTATGCTAAACGTAGAGTATTTATATTCTTTCAAAAACTCATGTGTTCTAATTGTTTGCTTATTCTCCCTTGGCTTGAATAATAATTTTGCTAATAAATATTGACTTAGCGGTTTAGTCTTGATTGTTGGTTTCTAATTTTTTCTAGTAGCTTCCATGTAATTAAATTGTGAAAACATTAAGGTATCTCCAGCGTCACGGTTTTGAAGTATTGGCAACCCGAGTAATCGAAGGCTTCCCCAATAATAATTTTTAAGTTCCTCTTCACCTAAATCAAGCAAAAATTTCAATCTCACAAGGCCGAAAAATCTATGCAAAATTGAAAGTGAATGTCTTAAATCTCGAATCCTTAAAGATCCAAAAATCGCCTTAGCGTGAGGATATACGTCAAGTAATAATAAACACCTCATGGCGAGGTTAAATAAAAGACAAGGGCAAGACCAAAGCCATACTAAACACTTCATTGCGAAGTTAAATAAAATGTGGAGGTAAACCAATTCCAAATTGGTAATAAGTCTCATGTTCAAAACCGTTATAAAATCGTGTTTATCGATCCTTCTTGTTGGCTTAATTTTTTGACATCATTGTCTATTAGGATAGGTTATTAATTTGATGGTTTTGGTTACACCGTTAAGACTCTATTTTTGGACCTTAAACTCTATTATCGCATAAGTAAAAAGTGTATCCTCGTGATCATTCAAGACAAAAATAAAATATAAGAGATACAAATTAGGATTAAGGGAGTCTAAGTACGTAATTAGGGCATATGAGTAGTGTTAGCATTACTAACTTATAATTACAATGATCTCGTTACACGCTTAGCATGGAATTGGGTGAAAATCGAGGACGACGAAATTATTTCTAACGAAGCATTCACGTGTTCTTGTTCTATGAACCTAAGCGTCCCATTTTGCGATGAAAATCCTACATTATGTTTAAAATGCAAGTAGTAGCAGCTTAGTAAGTTTACCTTTCAATAAAAGTCGATAAAAATGAATTTTGGAGATGCTTAGATACTTTATTCTAGCATTCCGTGAGGGCACGACAATGGTTTAGTATGGGGGAGTGATGAGACTGCTTTTATACATGGTCTCATCGTCCAAAACGGGCTTAAAATGATGAAAATATCATAAAAAGTGCTAAATATATGCTTGTGTTTGTTCAATGTGTACTTTAGGTACGGATATCGAGAAAATGACAAAAGATCACAAGAAACAATGCAAAAACGAACACGGAAAACGAAGCCGCACAATGAACCAGACCCGAGTGTTGAATTTCCAAGAAAGTCCTTGAAGAATGAAGATTGTCAAGTTTGGTCCCTCAACTTTGAAGACTTGTCATATTTGGTCCCTTAAGAATCATTTTATACAAGACTAGTCCTCGAAGAATGAAGAATTGCACAGGATCAAAGTCGGGATCGCACTTAATGGAGCAAAAACGGGTATATTCGGTTCGACTCGACAACATTTGTAGTTTTTACAAGTCAAAGTCAAACCCGAAAGTCGACAATGAAATGGGCATGAAAAACCGATCAAGAATCCCTAGTTATTATTTTATGGACCGACCCGCACCCGTTTCATGAGCCGGGTCGGCCCGTTAAAATAATAATAATAACGTCACACTAGCCACTACTACTATTTTGTTGCAATGTATTTTTTGGGATAACAAACAATAAAACATCACCAACGTTTTGTTTCATTGCATTTGTTTTTGGCCTCATTGCAACTCCAGCCCGAGACACAACCAAGCTGGGCCTTTTGTTTCTTTTAAATCCCGAAACCCAACCCTTCAGTCAGCCCATTACCTTATTATTTTTTTACCAACGTTTTATGAACAAAAAAAGGGACGAGTATTTTGCAAAACACAATTAGGGTTACATCTCTTTTCTTCACAGCCACCATTACCCCAAATCACCAGTTAACCCTAATCAAATACCCTTTTGTACTTCACTATAAACCAAAACCCTATTACTATTTGGTCCCCTCATCACGTGAAGAAGACCATATCAATGAATACGATCTTTTGGCGTGTGGAGCACATTATTTAGATGGTTGAGATTGATTTACCAGCTGCAAATATCACAAGAGTTCACATGATACCCCAAAGACCATGTTTGAATTCCGAATATTCTTCAACGATCCAAGATTCGTCAAGGGCTTTGTTGGAAATTTGTGTACATTAGGGTTTAGCTTCTTATTGTTTCTAGAATACATTGTAGCCATCTATTTATAAAGCACTTAGGTACTAGCTTTTTTGTACTAGATTTTATTGTAATTCCCTATTTTAAATTAATGAAAAAAGTTGGTATTGAAATTCTGAGTTCCAAAAATCTTTAATTTTATATGCAATTGTTGTTGTTTAATTTGAAAAAGTTTTGAAGTTTTGTGTTACTGTTGTGATTCAAAAAAAGGGGGAGAGATTTCCTTTCTTTTTAGTTTTTAAGTTTATATTGTTTGCTTTTGATGGTTACTAGGTGACGAAAGAAAGAAAAAAGGTTACTGTTCCTTGATTTTGTTGTTACCAAAAGAAAAAAGAAAAGTTGTTCTTGTTCTTCCTATTATTTCTCATTGAAAAAAAAAGATTAGGATATTTGTTTTTTAGTTATTGTTCTTCCTGCTCTTGTCTCGAATTTAAAAACAAGAGTAGACTGTTCTTGTTTACTCTTATTCATCGAGAGAAAAAAAAGGAAGAGAGGAGATTTCTTTTTCTTTTCTTTTGTGTTGTTCCAGCTTACGAAATCAAAAAAAAAAAGAAAAAACAGAATTTCTTTGATTGTTGTTACTTTTGTTCACAACAAATAACGAGAGAGAAAAGAAAAAAGAGAGATCGTTATTAAATTGTTGCCGCTGGGACAGAAAAAGGGAAATTGGTGCTTGTGTTGGTACTGAATGTCAGACGAAAAAAAGGGAGTTAGAGTATATTGTTTGATGTTGGTTCACAAAGAAAAAAAAGGGGTTTAATGTTTGTGTTTGAAGCATTGTTTGTGGAAAAGCAGAAAATGGGTCCTAAATTGTAAGTTTCTTAATCAGTTTTTACTATTTTTATGTTTGAATCTAGTAGAATAAATATAAATGTGTACTACTGCTGCATCTGATGTGTGCTGTTTAGTTTTTGGATGTTTGTTGCTCACATAGTCTACAAAAGCAAAAGAATAACAAAAAAAATGTTTGTAAAAATTTGGGCCTGGTGGGATTCGACCCGGACCTCTCGGAGACAAACAAAGAGACTTACAACTCACAGACATAACCAACTGTGGTAGGACTTATTTCTTGTTAGGATTTCCATAAGCATTTAGTTAACCCTTTATTCCTTTTCTAGCTTATTAGCTTATAGAGCTTAATTCACTGCTTATTTCTGTCTTATTTGTAGAGCTTTTATTTTTCCTAGATTTAGAATCGTATTAATAATTTTATGTGAATTTTTGGAATTTTAGAAAAATCATTTAATATTTTTAAATTATTTAATTAGATTAAATCGTATTTTTTTTTGTACAAGGGATATATGATCATCCCGGGTAAAATATATTACACCAAAAAACAGTTAAGTACAATGGAATAAGGCTAAAGTGCCTTATTAACCTCAAGCAAACTTGAACTACCAACTAAATACATGTGACATGCCACATCGTATTAACTAGAAATAAGATAACCAATAACACCACTCGGGAAAAACCACTTAACAATCACGAAACCACCAACAGCCTGCATAGAACACATCATGACAAAATAATGGAATCAGGAAGCTCCCAAAGCTGCTTGAAAACTAAAGAATCTCCAGACTTCTTAAACTTTCCCGACAAAATCTTTAACCTGATGGAAGCCTTAATGCATTCGATAATTTTGTCGGATGAACGGTTCGTATGCTGAAAAATACGAAGATTCCTCTCCTGCCAGATAAAATAACAACATGCAGCAACCACAAGTTTTGCAATCACACTTCTAACAGATCGCCGCCTGGACGAGGGAATGAGAACATCAACAATAGTAGTAATCGAACCCACCATATTAGATAAACCCGCCAAATGTTTGACACTACTCCAAACTTGGGACGAGAAAGTGCATTCGAAAAACAAGTGTTCATGCGAATCCGGAGGACCATTACAAAGCGAACAAGGCAACGTCACAGAGATCCCATTTAGGTCCCACTCCCTCAATAGATCATGGGTTTTAAATCTAAGCTTAGCAATTAACCACATATGAAAGGCATGACGAGGAATACAATTAGAAAACCACACAACATGACACCAATTTACTTCAACGCCACGTGGCCTAATGCAATCCCAAACCCTAGCCACCGAGAAAGGATGGGGCACCCCAAAATTATCACTCCAACGTGACACATCAGTTCTATTTGGATAAAGAGTAGGAACAGGAACCATAGAAAGCTGAGGATATTTCACATACCATTCAGTAGGCCAGGACCAAGAACCATTTGACATCCCATCCTTAATTTTAGAACCGAGAGTAAACCCTGCTCTATAAATATCTCTACTAGACACACTATCAGCTAAAGGATCATGGTTACCCCATTTATCAAACCAAAGGGAACAATGCTCACCATTACCAATAAGATAAAAGAGATGACCACGATTAAGCGGCCTCAATTGAAGAATCTTCCGCCATCCCCAAGTCATATTGTCACGACTCGGGATTTCAAAAAAATGCCTCCCTCTAAGTTTATAATCATAAACCCACTGGAACCACAACGAGTTCTTCCGAGGGAGAAGGTTCCATATATGCGTAACCATGAGGGCTTTGTTAAAAACATCAAGACGTCGCACCCCAAGACCACCCTTACTCTTAGGCAAACAAATAGCGTCCCAAGCGACTTTAGCTTGACCCGTTTTCATATCTCCTTGACACCATATGAAACCCCTCATGAGCTGCTCAAGATCAAGAATAATACGATTAGGAATAATAAAGACCGACGCCCAATAAACGTGCATAGATCCAAGCACCGATCGAATCAACTGTAAACGGCCCGCCATATAAAGAAACTTGTTCTTCCATTCAGTAATACGACCCTTAAGCCGTTCACACAACTCCCGACAGTCTCTAAATAATAACCTAGAAGAAATTAATGGAACCCCCAAATATTTAACAGGGAGCTTGCCTTCCTCAAATGGTAACAACTGCAAGATAGAAGTTTTAATATGGTTAAGGACACCACAAAAATAGACTGTACTCTTCGACAAGCTAGGAATCAGCCCCGACACATCCTTAAACTCCTCCAAAGCTTCCATAATGATCCTTGCAGAATCCACATCCCCATAAGCAAAGATGAAAAGATCATCCGCAAAACATAAATTAATCAACTCACGCTTAGAACAATAACGGTGATATGTGAACCCATCTGTCTCATTAACCCTCCAATGAAGCATAAGCGTAAACACTTCCATAACAAGTGTAAACAAATAAGGGGATAGCGGATCCCCTTGCCTCAGACCCCGCTGCCCTTTAAAGTATCCATGCAGCGTGCCATTAATAGAGATGGAAAAGGATGAAGTCGATACACACTCCATAATCCAAGCTACCATTTTAGGATGGTATCTAAATTTTCCAAGAATCTCTTTAAGGAAATCCCAATCCCCGGTATCATAAGCTTTCTGAATATCAATTTTAAACGCACACCTAGGATTACCTCGATTCAATTGATAATTGTGCATGAGCTCTTGTGTAAGAAGAATGTTATCAGAAATCCTCCTCCCTGGTACAAAAGCTGATTGATTAGGGCTTACAATATCCTCCAAACTATCCTTGATGCGGTTCGTAATGATTTTGCTAATACATTTAAACAACACGTTACAGCAAGAAATCGGCCTGTAATCATTAATGCGCATTGGAGCTGCTACCTTAGGAATAAGAGCTATAATAGTGTGATTAAGCTCTTTCAACAATCTGCCATTAACAAAAAATTCTTGGACAGCAAGAGTAACATCAGTAGCCACAATATCCCACGCATCCTTAACGAATTTGGAATTATAACCATCCGGACCTGGGGATTTATCATTCCCCATTGAAAACAACGCCTCTTTAACCTCTAAAGCAGTAATAGGCTTAACCATATCTAACGCTACGTTATTAGATAATTGTCTAGGAAACAAATTAGAGGAGTTCAAAGGAGTAACATTACCAGGCTGCCCTAAGAAACCCTCATAGTGAGAAACAAAAGTTGTCGGGACACCAGTATCCGTGACTAGAGAGCCATCCAGCTTCATAACCATATCAATCCTATTACGACTAATATGGCCCTTAACAGATTTGTGAAAATACGCGGAATTAGAATCTCCAACCTTCAACCATTCGATTTTAGATTTCTGTTTAAGAAATTGTTCCTCAGTAATAAGCGCATCCGTGTAAGCACAAACATAAGCAGCCTCCTCTTCACGAAGCAACATATTATGCGGGTCAGCATCTAGATCTGTTTGAACCTTATCCAGCTCAAAACGCAATCTGTTCACATTTTCATGCAAATTACCTTTGTTAAACAGTAACTTACGTAAGGGTTTCTTAAGGCCCTTCAGCTTCTTGACAACGCGATACATATGAAACCCACTCACATGGAGATTCCACCCTTCCTGAACTACAGCCCTAAACGCAGGGAAAGTAGTAAGAACATTAGTAAACTTGAACGGTTAGGCATATGAGCAAAATGAACAAGAAGTCGTAACACAGCCGGGGAATGGTCCGATATTCGATATGGCTGAAATACCCCATAAGCACCCACAAAAGCATTCGAAAACTCCAAATTAGCCATAATCCGATCTAATTTCTTAAGGATACCAGTATCACCTTTTGGTTTCTGGTTCCAAGAGAATTGGAGCCCCGTACTCGCCACATCCTCCATCTCAATATCATAAACACACTCCTTAAACTCCCGCATAGCAATATCCCTACAAGAAGCACCAGCCGACACATCAGCTAGATTTAAAGCAGCATTAAAATCTCTAAGCATACACCAAGGACGATGTCTAACAAAACAAGAATGTCTGCCTAGATTCTCCCATAAAGTACGCCTATGAGTGTAGCGATTATGAGCATAAATAAAGGAGCCAAACAATTCCTTCTTGATAGCCTTGATCCAAATACGAGTATGCATAACTTGATCATCTTGAAAAATAACACTCACACTCACCACATCTGAGTTCCAACCAAGAATAATCCTCGTGCCTTTAGTACATGAAGAAGTATTAGAAGTCCAATCCCATTTATTAAAAACCCGCGTACAAACCTTATCCAATTTAGAGCTACTAATGTGAGACTCCAAAATGGCACAAACACGCAAATTATTCTCATTAATTACTTGTCGAACCTCATTTTGTTTGAGGGAAAGGTTCATTCCCCGAATGTTCCATGAGGCCACACTAATCATATCTACCTTCCACAGTGGGAGTGCTTACCCCATTGGTTGATCAAGAGTTGCTGTACGACTTTTGTCTGGTTCCAAAATCAACTCCTCGTCTAGTTCCAAAATCGTATTTAATTCATAATAAAAAATATAAAAGTAAAAAAAATGTCATTCTTTTTTCAAAAATTTTATTTTGTCATGTAGTACTCAAGAAAATTAGATTTGCTTTTGTAGGCTTTAAATTTGTTTATTTGCTTTTATGTCGCGTTTTTACGTTTCATCGTTAGTTAGTTATTGCCTTTGCTTTGTCCCCGTAGACGTTTTAGGTTTATCGAAGCCTATTTATTATTTCCCTTAGTTTATTTTTAATTAAATTTTCAAAACAAAAAAAGATTTTAAATTTCGTCCATTTTTACGTCTCGATTCGCGCGTAACGCGTTTTCGTTTTAGTTCATTTTTAGCGTAATACATTTCCGTTTTCTTTTCTTTTCTTCTTTCTAAAGGCGTAATCACTCAAATTAAATAACGTCTATAATATTTTTGGCTTAAACACCATACCTCCTCGAGAACAAACTCAACGACGAGTATTCGCGTTTTTCACATAACGTGATACTTAATACTTACCCGCTTTTGTCGCTTTGTTTTTCCTAAAATAAAGTGTACAAAAATACCGCATCATCCATCAGATATCATATCAGACAGAGATCCTCGATTCACGTCTAAATTCTGGAAGGGTTTGTAGAAAGCTTGGGGCACCAGACTCAAGCTTAGCACAACCTTTAATCCCTAGACATATGGTCAGTCAGAGCGTACTATTCAGGCCTTAGAAGACATGCTGCGTGCTTGTGCATTAGAATGGACAAGGAGTTGGGATGACTACATTTGCTTGGTTGAGTTTTCATATAACAACAGTTGGCATGCGAGTATCAAGTGTGCACCTTTTGAGATGCTTTATGGCAGGAAGTGTCGTGCTCCAATCTATTGGGATCAGGTTGGTGAGCGAATCATTGAGGGTCCAGAGATGATAGAGGTGACCAATGAGAATTTCTCCATCGCCAAGGCGAACCTTCAGGAAGATCGTGCTCGTTAGAAGAGTTATGCTAATAAACATCACAGGGCATTAGAATTTCAGCCTGGTGATCGTGTTTTCTTGAAGGTATCACCAGCACGTGGAGTCAAGCGTTTTGGACTTAAGGGCAAGCTCAGTCATCGTTTAATCGGACCGTTTGAGATCCTCGAACGTGTCGGTGAGGTACCGTATCTCCTAGTGTTACCTCCTCAACTATCTCATGTCCATAATGTGTTCCATGTATCCTTACTCAGAGGTTACAATTAGCATCCGTTGCACACAGTTTCGTATCCACTCGATCAGATTCGCAAGATCTATCTTATGTTGAGGAACCCAAGGTAGTTCTCGATCCTCAGGATCGGGGGAGAAATACGATCCCATTCGTCAAAATCCTTTGGAGGGACCATTGCGAGCGGGAAGCCACTTGGAAAACGGAGGAGTCTATCTGGACTTCTTACCCTCATTTTCGGCTATGATTCGGGTATGTCCTTTTCAGCCTATCGTATCTCTAATTCGAAGATGAATTATTCTTTTAGAGGGGAAGAGTTGTAAAACCCGCTTTAAAATACCTAAGAACATTAAATGCATGAAAACACGGACAAATTAAAACTTTACAATTAATTAATATATGACACGTATCATGAACATTTAATGTAATTATTACGTATATTAATTAATTACGACAAGTATTACGTATATGAATGTTATTATTAACTCACGATAAGTATTTACATGAAATACTTAAAAACATAACAAGGATTAAATCACGCCACTAAAACACGAACACACATGATAAATTATTAAGCTCAAAAAACAAAACGAATAAATATATAAAGGTGTGTATGGCCGGCGTCCAACAAGAAAGAGAGAAAGGCCTTGGCCCGGCCCATTAACCAATATTAATTAATTACAAAACCTCCAAGGTATTATTCATTATACACTTTACAAGAAACATAACAAAAACCCTAGCCTCCTTTTTCTTTCTCTTTTGGCCGCGACACCCACAAGAAGCAAGAGGGAAAATTGGTTGTTTGATCTTGGTTTAATATACGGTATATTTTCGTGTTCCTAATAATTAATCTATACACGCATTCGGTATAGTCAAATCCTTAATCTTTTTATTTATCTTTCCTTTGATTATGAATCATTAAAACCAAGTATTACAAATATGTTAATAAAAAGATTAAAACTTGGGAATCCGGTTTAATTTGGTTTGTTTGTGGTTGTTACATAAACCGAGAGTCGAATGACTCTTAGTGGTGTCTTGGTCTCGGCCAGCCGCACCCTTAAAGGGTCGGTAGCTGTTGGCTTCGGTCAGCCGCAACACCAACACCCCCAGTCGGGCGTTGTTGGTTAAGAACAGTGGGAACCGAGATCTTCTATGCTCTCGGTGTGCTTGGCTAACATTTTTGCTAAAATACTTTATGTTTAATTTAATTATTTATTTGTATTAAATAAGGCATGTATAACTAAATTAATTAAAACAAGACTTATGATATAATTATTAAATATAATTATCATGACATAATTACATGGCCGTTTTATTTAAATAAACTTTAGGTTAAAATAATTATTAATATATATATTTCATGGCATAAGTTCATGTACATTAATTAATTAAGAACTTAGCTTAATTAATATATTTCATTTTAACCAAGGTTTAATTAAATTAATACTATATACTTTAATTTAATTATACAATAATCAGTTGAGGTAAACTTTAATTAATATAATCATGTAATATTGTTAATTAATAATTACTTATAATATCATGTATTATATTATTAATTAATAATCATATGTTAAGAGTAAAGTATTATTATTAATAAACTTTACTAAATTATTACATTTAATAATCATGACTTATAAGCTTATTACTATTTATGGAAACATGCTAAATATGGAAACATACTAAATATGGAAACATGCTATTTATAGAAACATAATAAATATGAAAACATACTAAATATGGAAACATGCTATTTATAGAAACATACTAAATATGGAAACATGTTATTTATGGAAATATACTAAATATGGAAACTTTCTATTTTTGGAAACTTACTAATATGGAAACTTTCTATTTTTGGAAACTTACTATTTATGGAAACTAGATATTTTTAGAAAGTTACTATATATGGAAACCTGCTATTTTTGGAAAGTTACTATATATAGAAACCTGCTATTTTTAGAAAGTTACTTATTATGATACAACAAGTATAATAACACATAACACATGAAATACACTAATTAAGAACACATGAAACATTAACAAACACATGATAAAATATGAAACAGTAAAACAAGTCAAGAACATGTAGAACAAGTTAAGAACACGTCAAGTAAACTAACAATCAGTAAGTATAAGTTAAACAGACAACTCATTCATATCCCTTTTTTTATGTAGCACTTGTGAAGTCGGAGTAGATCTTCCATTTTCGTTTTCATCTATCATTTACTGGACATAAGGTATGGATATTCCGTCCTTCAGTAAGGACATTCTCTTCCTATATTTAGGATTCCTCGTTTGCTGCCATCTGTTTTCCCAGTAGTTTACATTAAACTTATCAGTAATTATTATAATTAGCATTTTAAATTGCATGAGCTATATACATGCATGTCAGTTCCACCTAGTTATGGAGGTACCATAACCATAACACTTGAGGCACCGGTGTTATGACTCTTCCACGGTGAGAGTGATTACTCGCGGCATCCCTTTCAGTTATTGGCCTTTTATATTATTATCATGTGGGGCGAATGGGTGCATCCTAGAACAAGTATAACAGATTACAAGGTAACTGTGGTGTGTGCTCTACATCCGTTACATGGAGTTGATCCCTCCACCCAGACTATTATAATTAGAGGCAACCCCTCTAATTGCATGACGAGGTCACCCCTCTATGTATTCATGCACGTTGATACCTTCATGACCTATATTGGCTCTTGGTCATTTAAAATAAAGTTTTTATGAAATATACATAAGTCTTTTCAGATATAAACCAGTTTACAAAACATACAACAAGTTTACCAGGACTTACATTATTTCGCTGCACTTTCATTTTACATACTTTACTTATGTTTACTGTTATTCATATCATTGTCATATATCCGTGCACTGAGCATATTGATCAGCCATATTTTCTTTCCATGTCCTCATACGGCAGGTACTAAATGGAAAAGCTAAGCAATCAAGAGTACGTGCATTTGGATGGAGGCTCCCTTAACTTCATTTCTTTTAAATGTATTTATATACTTCTGCTTTGATGGACATTGTTTATTTCTTATTCTACATTCCTTACTTATGCATTGTGTGTGAGCTTATGTTTGGAACCGATGTTTGTTTTTGGTTTCCTTTATGGTCATTAATGTTTTTGAGACATTTACCTTGCATGCTTTGATGACACGTCATAACTATTAAGTAATGGTCCACTTGTCAAAGTGGGGTGTTACAATATGATTATATTTTATGAGTCTTTCTCATTAAGTATATCATAAATAGTTATCTTCAGACCTGAGATACCAGGAAAATGTCATAGATCTAGTGCATTTCTGTGAAATAATCTAACGCTATACGTAATTGGTGGCCATAAGGGTTATTTCAGAAGTGTTGCAAAATTCATAAGTTTTGCTTGTAGTCAATATGGATTTTGTTTCCTCCTAATACATTTTAGATTTTAATACAGCTGAGCCCCTCGTGGGATTAGTAAGATGTTTGTGTGACCGCACCCAAATTCGTTTTGGTAATCTTGTTGAATCTGATGAACGAGAAACTATAATAGTTAATGAAAGGAATAACTAAGAACCATATCCTTATTAACATTGTATTAGAAACAAAATGATAATAATAATGATGAATCATTAAAAGGTTTTATCCATGATACCTTACTCGAGTTGTACCAGAGGCATCGACGTGTAACTAGACGCTAACCGATGTGATCACACTATTTTAAATATGTCCAAGTGAAGCTGTAAGTTTATGGACACAAATTTAATAGTCGTGTGTTAGGAATCGAACTCGAGATTATGGGATTGCACACAATACGTAAAGAGTTAATTTTATTAATAAATGTATTTATATGTTTATTAATTAAATCGAGTTTAAATATTTAACCGTCATAAATTTAAGACTTAAGGACTAACGATTAATGTGGATATTTAACGAGAGGAAAAGAAAAGTCCGGAAAACCGAGAAAGAATTCTTGCCTTATTTGAGTTTATCTTAGACTACATGTTTTGTAAACCTATATAAACACATCAAACCTTCATAAATTTTCACCCCACTTCTTCCTCTCTCTCTCTCTTGCGACCGACTCAAAGAAAAACACCCTTATAGGGTTTCTTTTATCTTTGGTGGATTTCTTGAATCAAGTCCTAGCCCTCTCTAGGGTTGTTGGGTTGATTTTCCACTATACGTTTAAGCTCGGTTTTAACGTACCAGTATTACGGTTAACTCGTTATTATACGTGTATACAAGAGCGTAATATAATCTTACTTTAGATCATATCATGGATTCGTTATAAACCCTAATTGTTATTGTTCGTGAGAATTGCATTGCAAAAGGTATGTAATCCTAATTCGATTAATTATGAATGTGTTATTATGATCTTGTTAAATCGCTTCCGTTATTACGTGATTTGATCTTTGTTTAAATTTTAATAATTATTATGAACTATATAAACCAGAAAAACAGTATATGTCAAGACAACTTCATGGCAACAATGGAGAGACATGGAAAAGATAATCAAATACACACAGAAAACCAGCTACAAAATACATTTGTCATGTGAACGTTGACACCAATTAAACCCACCTTGATCCCGCGGCTTCGATCTATTCGTAGCTTATTATGACTTGGTTGGCAAAAGTTTAGGAATCACGATATAATTTTTCTAATTACAAAACATATCAAGAACTAGCAAGATTAAGTTATTATAATCCTCTTAATGCACACTAGCAAATTATCAAAGCCATAGATATCAAATTTCAATTCCCCATATGTTGACAATCAAAAGAATTTTAGTTGTTTAACATATGCTATTATTACTTAATCAATATAGAAAATTTACTGATGTGTAACTACACAATAATCAACTCTGTGGATACCTTATATAAGGGTAAATGTCGAAAATACACAATGTACTTTCTCAAATGATACCATTATGCCCATCTGACTTTTTTATGTCTGATTTGCCCACTGATTTTGGTCAAACAGTTGACTGGACCGTTGACTTAACGAAACCGTTAGTTATTTTGTTAACTTAGAATTTACTTTTATATTGTTGATCCCTAGCTAAATATCATCATCATCTAACATCATCATCTTCATCTTCATCAAACATTACCAGGAAACCCAGATCCAAAATCCAAATCCTTCATTACAATTTCTTATGCTTCATTTTGTTGGAAAAAACACTAAAACCACTCTGTTCATCTTCAACGACTGCGATCAAACATGTCATTTTGTTGATAACCAACTTTTCCCATCTGCTGAAAAGGAACAAGGATCCCAACTCGATTACTGCATCCTCACAAGGGGTTACGTCTCAATCAAATATGCTCGTAATGTTATGTTTGCTGACAAGTCTTTCTCTTTACTTGGCCAAGACTTGACTTTGATGATCTGTTAGAATGTTGACTTATTGAATTAACTAGTAAATGGGTGCAATGATGTTACATAAGTCATTTCCCCTATACAAATATCAAGAGAATTATATTGCAGAAGTACTACTTGTTTCTGAATGCTTGAATGCAAACAACATTTATTGAAAAAGTTGAATGAATCTGCGCTTACGTGTCTAATCCAACTATCAAGGAAGGTTGTTCTCAGTACCCGAATGATTTTAAAGAATCATGACTCCTTCTTCCCCAAAAACTTTCTTCTCTGGTTAACTTTCTTACTACCAGTTATATGTTATGTTCTTATTGTTACAGAAATCAGCCTCTAGGAATTAGTTCAGTGCCACTCAAGTCCATAGCTACCATCACTTTATCTGGTGATTTTGGGGTTTGAACTGTTTTTCTATACAGTCCTTTTCCTTAGAACACCTTGAAATAACTCTTGGTAGCTTCACTTATTTTTATGATTTGGACACTCCAGTTCTTGAAATGGTACAAGGGCCCCTTCAATAGAAACACATGAAGGATTTAGATTTAAGATCTGGTTTTCTGGTGATATCGTATAAAAAATCATCCAAAATTGGTATATCGTATAAACTAATTTGAAAAAACAAAGAAAATTTGGAAACCCGTTTATGGTGGTTTGGTGTTAGTAAAGTATAGATCAATGTTCTTTTTTGTTGACATAGCTAAGCACTAATCATCATACTGTTAAAAAAGGTACAATCACGATATTGTTAATATGCAACTAAGAAGAGGCTTGCCCTGAAATTGTAATGAAGGATTTGGATTTTGGATCTGGTTTTCTGGTAAGTTTTGATGAAGATGAAGATGATGATGTTAGATGATGATGATAGTTAGCTAGGGACCAACAATGTAAAAGTAAATTCTAAGTTAACGAGATAACTAACGATTTCGTTAAGGCAACGGTCCAGTCAACTGTTTGACCAAAATCAGTGGGCAAATCAAACATAAAAAAGTCATATGGGCATAATAGATCATTTGAGAAATTATATTTTGTATTTTCGACATTTACCCTTATATAATGATCTATTATGCCCATCTGACTTTTTTACAGGCAGAAGTTGATACGATGTGTTTTTCTAGAGGAGCCTCAAGTTAAACAGTACATTATGCAAATCCGGCACCATCACTTAACCATCATGTTTCCATGACTCGGTAACTTGGGTGAGTGTTTCGTAAGATGCCCCCTACAATTCATTGCTGCCCTACCACTAACTTCGAGCTCTTTAGCCCTACGCCTAATCATCTTACCTTCTTCACCCTCCATAACCATCCTCACTACCCGCTCGATCTCTTCCCTCCCCACGACTAGCGGCTCTCCTTTGTCCCCCCACAAATGGCATCTTCACTGCCACTCTTGCCTCGTTGCTTAACATTGTCGCATTCATTCTTTGTTATGCATACATTCGCCACCCGATTATAGGCACTCCATGTTTGAGACTCTCCATCGTTGAGTTCCACCCACAATGAGATAGAAATGCACCTCTAGATGGGTGGTTCAATATCGCAACCTGCTTATTTCAGAATATTATTTATCGTTCGTTAGTATAAATTATCACAATGATAACCTTGTGTTAGTTTATTTATCTATTCCTAAATCGGACACTAACCTGTGGTGCCCATGAAGAAGCCACCAGACCAAGCCGACTTGTCCTCTCTGCAAACCCGTGTGGCAAATAGGCTTCCGGATTATCTTACTCATTCCCGGTGCTGAAGAATGAAGCAGCAGCATAGTCATTCGGCTTTCTTACAACCAGGATGAACCGTTGTTGACTCAATTCAAAACCCCAAGCCAACTCAGTGAGTTGTTCATGTGTAAATGTCCCACCATTTCCAAGTGCAACGAAAAGAACGGTGTCTTTTGGTTGTTTATCAAGCCATGCTATTATTTCTTTATCATACTCAGTCACTACCGGTTCAATCTGTTTCGTAAGCGGTCCAATAGGGTAACTTGGTGGAGTGGCAATGTCAACAAAGAACGCTTCATGTTTCAGTACTTTGAGTGATACCGGTTCAAGATCGTCCCAAGTATTTAGAAATATTCTTGTTGCCATGGATAACCTGCTGACATGGAGCAAGTACCACTTGTATTCCTCTACCTTTCTGTTTCGGACTTGGCCCAGCAAGTCCTGCGTTCGGATTGGGTTACAACCTGTGATGTAGCGGAAAACAAAGATAGATAATTAAATCTGTTGATTCACAAAGAATACCAGAAACAACTCTTCCAACAATCGTTGATTCAAACGAATGCCCGATTATTAGGGTGAAAATTGAACAATAAACGCTAACTTGGATTCAAGTCAATTAACAAAAGACTACAAGTTTATGTTTTTTATTCTATCTCAACAATAATTCAATACAAATAAGTCCTAATTTTATAGGAAAACTAAACTTGAGAAAAAAGATAAAAAATATTCTTAAAAAACACAAAATAAGATTACTAAATAAAAGATACCACAAATTGAACTTAAATAACCAGTTTATTTTTATGTTCCTCCATCATTCTCCCTCACTTCAAAAAACTCGTCCTCGAGTTTGTGTCGCTCGTCCTTGTACTCGTAGCATCCAAAGTTGTATCCCTTGCATCAAATTTTCTTTATTTATAATGAATCTACCTCGAACCTTGATCGTCTTTAAACCCAACTTGTCGACCATGGTAGTTTGGATCATTGATGAATAAAGATTAGTAGCCACAACTACAATGTCTTGAATGTTATCTTTTTCCCGACCAAATTCTTCTTTTCCGATAAATCCTTCTTCTTCCCGATGACATCTTTAATATCAGTATTATAAACTAGCATAGATTCTTCTTCATATTGATCATCATCAAATATTGGAGGTCCTTCATAATCATCAATAGCCACACCATAATGTTTCCGTTCATCAAAACATGAACCATCACCCTCAAAAACGGATATTCTAACATCTTAATCAAGAACTTCGGCTCTTGATACCAACTGATGTAGCGGACAACAAAGATAGATAATTGAATCTGTTGATTCACAAAGAATACCAAAAACAAATCTTCCAACAATCGTTGATTCAAACGAATGTCCGATTATTAGGGTGAAAATTAAACAATAAACCCTAACCTGGATTCAAGTCAATTAACAAAAGACTACAAGTCTGTGTTTTTTATTAATATCTCAATAATAATTCAATAAAAATAAGTCCTAATTTTATAGGAAAACTAAACTTGAGAAAAAAGATAAAAATTATTCTTAAAAAACACAAAATAAGATTACTAAATAAAAGATACCACAAATTGAACTTAAATAACCAGTTTATTTTTATGTTCCTCCATCATTCTCCCTCACTTCAAAAAACTCGTCCTCGAGTTTGTGTCGCTCGTCCTTGTACTCGTAGCATCCAAAGTTGTATCCCTTGCATCAAATTTTCTTTATTTATAATGAATCTACCTCGAACCTTGATCGTCTTTAAACCCAACTTGTCGACCATGGTAGTTTGGATCATTGATGAATAAAGATTAGTAGCCACAACTACAATGTCTTGAATGTTATCTTTTTCCCGACCAAATTCTTCTTTTCCGATAAATCCTTCTTCTTCCCGATGACATCTTTAATATCAGTATTATAAACTAGCATAGATTCTTCTTCATATTGATCATCATCAAATATTGGAGGTCCTTCATAATCATCAATAGCCACACCATAATGTTTCCGTTCATCAAAACATGAACCATCACCCTCAAAAACAGATATTCTAACATCTTAATCAAGAACTTCGGCTCTTGATACCAACTGATGTAGCGGACAACAAAGATAGATAATTGAATCTGTTGATTCACAAAGAATACCAAAAACAAATCTTCCAACAATCGTTGATTCAAACGAATGTCCGATTATTAGGGTGAAAATTAAACAATAAACCCTAACCCGGATTCAAGTCAATTAACAAAAGACTACAAGTCTGTGTTTTTTATTAATATCTCAATAATAATTCAATAAAAATAAGTCCTAATTTTATAGGAAAACTAAACTTGAGAAAAAAGATAAAAATTATTCTTAAAAAACACAAAATAAGATTACTAAATAAAAGATACCACAAATTAAACTTAAATAACCAGTTTATTTTTATATTCATCCATCAACCAGAAACGTTAACAGGTCCAGGTAGATCCACAAACTCACCTTCCACCTCCGGTCCATAACTGGAAGATACAATGATAACATGAAAAGAACTGCTGAAGCTGTGAAAAAGGATAAAACTGGAATAGACAAGTCTTTACAAATATCAAACATACTCGTGCAAAAGATATCAATAATGAGAGCTTTAAGTTTTGGTACATTTAATTCAGATAACACTGTGCGTAGTGGACCAACAGACTCTTCAACTAAGAGGGAGATTCGAGTGACAATGTCCATGTCATCAGATATGAGGCTAGACATGTCTGCGGGCGGGAGGTCCACCACATGTAAGTCAGGATGTGAGTTGCTAGACTTGAGGTAGCTTCTTTGGGCATGGGTGGACTCAGTGGTGATGACAAGAAACGTAACTTGAATGTTGTGGTCGGTAACTAGATGAAGGGCTAGCTCGAAAAAGAGGAGTTATGTGACCCATTCTGGGACTCGGAAGGAATGCCACATGGGGTTTTGGTGCATCTGTGTCCATTCTAAGGTAGTGTGTCAAATGTTTTGCAAGAGGTTAAGAAATGAAGAGAACAGATGGAGGAATATTAGTAATGCTTATGCAGGTTTGATGTGGTCGTTATATAGAGTAGCATACTTTCTGAATTCTGTGTATATGGGTATGGGTAAAGTCAAAAAATGAGATACATGTGATCTTTGATGTAGTGTCGTGTATGGATATCATTTTCCTTCGACGTGGAGTCCGTTGGGGCTTGTTGGCCAGTTTTTGTTGTGCCACATATTAGATTGACGTGGTCCAGGTTATAACTGATACTACATTTTTATGGAGCTACTGGTTTATATCTTACAGAGAGTTGTTTACTCAATTAGATCAATCCCTCAAATAATAGTGCAAGTTGATTAGACTGAAAGACATTTTGGAAGGGGAAAATAAAAAACTCGTGGTAATGAACTTCTTGACTTAGTTCTTAGAAGAACGGCATTGTGATTTGTAGCATTTGTGGAGACACATTTCAATTTTTGGACTGCTTTGCTGTTTGACGAGCAAACCATATAGTGAAGCAACAAATAATGTGAAATCAGTAAGTGATTCAAACTGCAAACCCTTTATTATTTACATTCTTACCTGAAAAAAGTCTGAATACAAGGTGATTATTCATTTGCAAACAATATATTACAAATTTCAAAAGTATCCATGTTTTCTACAACAACATAAATGATGACACCATACAAAATATCTGCAATCTTTTTGTAATGAACACCTAATTATCAAGTTTCCACGACTCAACAATTCCTGCAAGTGTTTCATAAGATGACCCTCCACAACTTAGTGTCGCCCAACCACTTATTTCGAGCTCCTTAGCCCTGCTCCTAATGTTCTTACCTTCTTCACCTTCCATAACAGTCCTCACCACCCGCTCTATCTCTTCCCTCCCCACGACTAGTGCCTCTCCTTTGTTCCCCGCAACTGGCATCTTCACCGCCACCCCTACCTCATTGCTTAACGCTGTTGCATTTATCCTTTGCTCCGCATACATTGGCCACCCAATCATCGGCACACCATGTTTGATACTCTCCAAGATTGAGTTCCACCCGCAGTGAGACAAGAATGCTCCTGTGGATGGGTGCCTCAACACGGACACCTGTAAAAAGGGCGGATTACATGTTAGATAACAACTAGAGATAGTTAATATAGTTTACATATGCTCCAAAAGACAAAAATGATTATTTTGTTATAGAGGAACTACAAATCAGCAGATCCTTGTGTATTTTTTAGTGAGTCCTGATATCTTTTTTCATTTCTTATCAGGTGCTATACGTAAATTTATAAAACACTCGTACAACTAAGTTGAGTTGCACCACATGACCCCGCTAGCTCCATTTTTTTTTCTTTTCTTGAGTGATTAAAATTTCATTGATAGAACTAGAAGGAAGTTAAAAAAACACCTCTTATATGCCTATGTTATCACCTCATTATCGGAATGGAAACTGATAATGCTAGAATATATTGAATCCACAAATACAAAAATTCCTAAACATAAGCCGACATGTGCACGGGAAGGTTTACATGTTAAGTCCTTTTAGGAGATTTTTTTCTTATTGGGCATTTAAATTTAGCAAAGAACTCGCTACCATGTTTAATTTGATGTTTTCCACGAGTCTATTTCGTTCAAGAGGTTTCAAGTCAAAGCATACTTGGTAACAAAAACGCCAAATAATTCAACTAGTGGTGTGAACTATTAGACAATAAAATGGCCTAAGCCCTACTTGTGAGATTAGTGTTTCTAAAATATTCTGTGTATGAGTATAAATACATATTAATAATACAATACATATTCATGGGAGTTTAATCATTCTAACATGGTATCAGAGTAATACCCCGGTCCTGTAACCCTAAAAAAAACCACCCTTCCTTAGTTTTTCCGCTACACATTCCATCACCATCTGTTTTAAAGTTATCCATACCGATCCTTTGGGATTTATCCCTAAACATATCGTTCCAAAAAAAAGAATACACCGAAGAAGAAATATAATAGCAGTAAGTACGTATCCAAAACTTTTATAATGTTTATAATATTTGGATCCACGTGGTTTGGATAAATGGATCCATGGTGATGGTGGTAATATTACTACCGTAATGATTGTGCTATTATTATGAAGTTTTTTTATAATATTTATTCCGCTGTCAAGATCTTTGTCAATATGCCAAGTCGCATGATTTTGAGGTTGGTGATGGAACAACGTTATCTTATTGTTGGTCCTATGATTTGATGCGAAGTCTTCTGTTTAGTAGTATCATAAAAAAAATTAAATAAAATTATAGTGTTATATTTTTGTTGGTTTTGTTTTATTGTACTGCTTTGTATGATTCAACAACCTTAAAGCTTTCAATCTGTCGCTCAACTTTACAAAATAACTAATCTCTTTTGTTTCATCTTCGTGTGTTGTTGATTTGTGCAAATATCACAAATCTACATGATTGTCTATTTAGTTGGATGTTTGTGCAAACGTCACAACCCATAATTGACGTTTATAAAAAGGAATCAGAGGGTTGTGCTGCAGGACTTTGTGGATTTGTTTGGTCTGGTTGAACTTTTAGGAAGATAATCGGAGGGGAAAGGCCTTATTCATGTTTTATTTTCCACGTTTTATAATAAAATGACTCAAGCCCGACTTATGAGATTCTAAAAACCCTAATCCCACAAGTCAGACTTAATCTATTTTATTGTCTAATACTTAAGAAACAAACAAGGGTCGAAAGTTTGAAAGTGGATATTATACCTGATTCAATATTATTAGATAATAGACGTATACTTACTAGTAGCTTGATTGTCTTAGCTGTAGATTGATTGTAATGTGCTCAAGCCGAATACCAACAATAATAGATTACCATCACACTAGTCTCACCAAAATTTCTAAGAAACAAACAAAGTACTTTTTGATGACCATGGC
Source organism: Glebionis coronaria (assembly GCA_025667525.1). Classification (NCBI taxonomy): domain Eukaryota; kingdom Viridiplantae; phylum Streptophyta; class Magnoliopsida; order Asterales; family Asteraceae; genus Glebionis; species Glebionis coronaria. Next base: position 138,572,340 of record CM046879.1, on the reverse strand, counting down.
GTAAGGGTTTACTATGAAGAAGATGACTCCTAAATTTACGTGCCTAAATAAATAAGCAATATAACTTAACCTCAAACCAACAATTAGGTTTGAGCCAACTAATAGCCATCTAATATTGATAAGTTGGAGTGAATGCTTTTAGACGGTAGAGAAGAAAGATGCACTTTAGTTTTGACAAGATTAAAAAAGGTTGTGTACGTTTTGGTTATTTTCAAGAATAGAAATTAAGGGTGGAGCTAATAGAGGGACTAGTGAGTGTTAAGCCTCTCTAATCATTTTATTTCACATATTATTTATGTGTATTATAAGTCGTTTTTCTACTAATTTAGTCATTCAACTCTTTTTATTAATGTGACCTTTTTCTTTAAGTATGATCACCTTTCCTTATAAAGCTCATGGCTCCCCCTCTACTACAAATGCTGGTGCAACCGTGCAAGACTAAGTAAAAAGTTTTTCTGTTTCAAGAAATGTGGAATAATAAAATAAATAGCTAGGAAAAACTCAAGAACCTTGGGTTAGTATTGTGGACTAATCGAGTATCGGCACATTATTTACAAAGAGTACTGTTAGCAACATATTTAATGAAATGACAATTCGCAAGTTTCTTTAACAATTCAATAAATGAGGTTTCTTATAAACCGTAGGTTGATATTAAGATACGTCTAGTCAATATAATTAGGTATTAAGGTCACCTACCCTTCTCATATCATATGGTAATTACTAATTAAGCCAACTAGATGCACATATTTTTAGTTTTATTACTAATATTTCAATCATTTCTTTCAATTAATTTATAAACAAACAGTTTTTATAACTTAATGAGTTCCGTTTTTCAATCAACTAAGTTGTATTTAAAATTATTAATCTTTACCTGTGGTGCCCATGAACTAATCACCAGCCCCACTGGGTTTGTCCTCTTTGCAAACCCTTCAGGCAAGTATGCTTTAGGGTCATCGGACACGCTTCCTGCGTTGAAATATCCCGCAGCAGCGTAGTCACTTGGTTTTCGCACCACCATGACGAACCGTTGCTTACTCATTTCTAAACCCCAAGCCAACTCAGTGAGCTGTTCACTCGTTAGTGTCCCACCACTTCCAAGTGCAACAAAAAGAACCGAGTCTTTTGGTTGTTGATCAAGCCATGCCATAATTTCTTTCTCGTCCGCGGTCAATACTGGCTCGATCTTTTTTGTGACAGGTCCGATAGGATAAACTGGGGGTGTAGGAATGTTAAGAAAGAAAGGTTCGTGTTCTAGGGCTTTAAGCGAAACAGGATCAAGATCTTCCCAAGTATTCACGAATATCCCTGTTGCCATGCGTAATCTGCTTAGATGCAAATAAAACCATTTATACTCGTCAATCTTCCTGTTTCGTACTTGGTCCATTAAATCTTGTATACGAATCGGGTTACAACCCGGGACGTTAACAGGTTCTAGCAAATCCATAAACTCGCCCTCCACCTCCTGCTCGAGTGCGGGAAGATGCAATGCAAACGCCAAAATAGCTGCTGAAGTTGTGAAAAACGAATATATAGAAATGGATAACTCTTTACAAACATCAAACACGTCCGTGCTAAACATGTCAATAATGAGAGCTTTAGGTTTTGGACCTTTTAAATTTGATACTATGGATGCAAGGGGTCGGATGGATTCTTGGACAATGACCGAGATACGGGCAACATCTGTCATGTCATTGGCGAGAAGGCCTGACATGTCAGCAGGCGGGAGGTTGACGATATGAAACTCGGGATGTGGGTTGAAGGATTCGATATAGTCGTTTTGAGCACGCGTGGACTCGGTTGTGATTACTAGAAAAGTGACTTGAACGTTGTGTTGTGTGACAAGATGCACAGCAAACTCGAAAAGAGGGATTATGTGACCCATTCCAGGGCTTGCGAGTAATGCAACATGGGTTTTTGGTGCAGGTGTTTCCATTTTGAAAACGTATTGCTAGATCGAGCTTCTTAAAAATAGATCGATAAAGAGAGAGTTTATATATATAGGCCCCGTATATAGTACATTAACCTGCTTATATTTACTATTCATGAGCTTTACGTGATATTCAAATACATTAAAATTCTAAGATCGCACATATGTACATACTGTTAGCCCGTGCATTATTAGTATACGTTTGTATTTGGGCTCAAGCCCGATTCTAGAACCGGGCTTGAGCCCAAATACAAATGTATACTAATAATGCACGGGCTAACACATACATGTCTGAACGAAACCAAAATCAAATATGACGTGTATAAAAAAATTTAGATGTAATAATATAAACTTATTTTGATTAACCGGATACATTTAAAATTTATTTAGAAAAAACCCATATTTTTTTTAAACTAATATTACCTCGGAAAAATCCATGAGGTTGCCGAACACCCTCGATACATCTTCAAAAACATATTAAATTCTAAGACTGCATGTTTTTTCTATGCTAATCAAAATTTTGTTAATTAGTATTAGGTGAAAATGATGAATCGTTAAAAAGAAGGGTGAAAGGTAATGTATGTTTTATTTAATGTTTTCTAAAACTTTGAAATTTCTGATTATACTATTTAATCGATTGCTTCCTTGTTGCTTATTCAATTTTAATAATTGACGATAGCATTCAGATTCGTGTGATGCAGTATCCACTACTACAAAAAATCACATAGAGCCCTGTTTAAAACCCCCTTAGAGCCCTTTTTTGTCTGGGGAATCAAAAGGGAGGGGACTCTATTAGAAGATGGCATAGGTCCCGGTTTATAAAAGGGGCTCTAAAATGAATAATAGAGCCCTGTTTTCCCAATGATAACCCTGCTCTATTTGATTTAGAAAACAACTTTATAACTAGCATAGATCCCTGTTTTTTGTTTTGAAACATGGCTCTATGTTATTATTTTTTTCTAATAAATTGCCACCTGCAGGTACATATTGCCAGTTATCCATCCACACAACAAATTGCCAGGTATCCATTGACACAACAAAACAAGCAGAAAAGTAAAATGCAACAAAACCATTTATAGCAAAAATATATTCAAGATCAAAGATTTGTCATATCAGCTTAATAAGATCTCTAATGAATTACATGAGCTTAACAAACACACTAGTTAAATATCACAGTAGCTTCCTAAGTGTTTTGGTAAGGTACAGCAAACAAGAGACAAAAGGACATGACCACATGTCGGCCTTTCTGAAACACTAGCATGATTGATCATCAAATACCGGACACTGAAATGAACGAGCTCACAATGTTGTCCAACTCTTTGCTACTAAATGGATTCTTGTCGCTCCACGGCATCTACAAAAACATGCATAATGTAAGATACAGAAAACACCTAATGTTGTCCAAGTCTTTGATGTACAACAGATACAGGGTTATGCGACTAAAACTAGGCCAACTGAAACGAAACCATTTCATTAATTATTCTGCAATTCTAGGTGGCAAAATGGGCAGGTTTTAAGAATTGGGTCCATCGTGTTACTTCTACTAGTCAAAACACAAAATAGTGGCAAATCAGCTCATATCCAAACATCTACGTAACATGCTAAAGCAAAAACTAGTTTCCAATATACTAGCGGAATACCATAAACTAGTTTTAAATCTTCTAAACTAATCTACTAGTCAGAATAAACTAGTAAAGCTCAAACTATTTGTAAATCTTAAACCTCCAAAAAAAACCTAGATTATCTAATTACTACTACTAGTCAGAATATCACCAACACGATTACTATACAGAAAATCAATATATTCATCATCAAATAAGTTACTTACTGTCTTGGGGAACGAGTACTGCTGATGAGTTACAAACTGGTGCATCCACTTCATAACATAGTAGCCGCATTGCCAATAGTGAAGTTGTTGGTTGCACTAGAAAAATAATAACAATTTTATAAGCATTCAACAAAAGAAATAAAAAAATAACATACATGTTTAAGATAGGATTTACCTCGACAAGATTCCATTTCATATTCCCAAATGCCCTAGAATAAATTAAAGAATGTTAAGAGTCAAGTTAACTTGTATACATACAAAGGTGAATAAAACTTTGATGCAAAAATGATGATGGCATTGGTCAGGGAAGACATGACTTCTTATACTGGGCAATTTGTACAGGAATAAGTATGGCAGATCCTGATGTAAGTCTATTAATAACGCACACATTATCAAGTCTGTTTTATACAAGTATACACAGTTAAGATCATGGCACTGGTTTGGTAATACAGGAATGCAGGAGATTTATAAAGTGGGCAAACGCTAAATCAGAAATCGCAGCTATTCCTGATCTTGAAGTAAGTGTACAGTTAGCCTCAAGTATTATTAACCTTTTTATTTTTTTCAGTAAGTGTACAGTTTTTTATTAACCTTTTTTATTACTGTAAGTGTACAGTTTTTATTAACCTTACTGAAGTAAGTGCACAAATGGATATAAACCTAGTTTACAGTTTTTTTATTAACCTTTTTATTTTTTTTGAAAAATTCATAGTGGAATTGAAAAATCTCATCTAAAGGATTTTGATTTGGATAAGTTTGCTTATGTTTTACTTTGTCACAACTCATTTTTGTAGGTATTGCTGCTGAAGCAAGCAACCAGTTAGCCTCAAGTTTTTTTTGGAACTAAGCCTTGAGCGGGATGTATATAGATTCTCTAGTTAAATTCATATGTATTGTAATTGACTTCTTGGGTTATATGCAATTATTTTTGCAATGATGTTGATTTTTATTATACTTTAGGATTTATGAGTGCTATGACAATAATCAAGATGAAGAAGTGTTACATACCTATAAATATCACTTGAAAGCAAAGAGTTGTAGATCATTTAAAGCTTCATTGAATGTGTGGGTTTGAAAACAGTTGTAGAGAAAAGTTGTATGCAGGCATTGGATGCAAACAATTGTAAATGTACAGGTTTTGAAAAAATAGGCCAAAAAAGGTAAGAAATGAGATTTTGTTATTTACAGGCCGTTGTGGTGCCTGCTTTTGGTATTCATCCATTTGGGAATAGAGCCCTGTTTTGTAAAGGGTTCTATTAGGAAGAATAGATCCCTGTTTTCAAATAGGAAACATGGCTCTATTGGTTATTCAAATAGAGCCCCGTTTTATAAGTAGAAACATGGCTCTATGGCTTTAAGAAAAGAGGGGAATTCTTTTAGATCCCTTTTTTCACAAAGAAGGGGCTCTATTAAGGGGGCTTTATATCCATTTGTGTAGTAGTGATCGTTTTTGTTTTTGGATAAAAAATTGAATATTGGATTTTGTTGAGATCTTTGGTATTAAGGTCAGGTTACTTTTTTTTAACGAACTAACTTTTATTAAAAATTGGTAAATAGCTAGAACAAGATTCTATATAAATTAAATAAGGGTGTTGTAATCAACTATCACACAGCTAAAAGTGTGGCTATATTTAGAATTGCATCAAGTAAACGAGCGTGAAACAATGTCATCAAAAAGTACATCCTTATGAGAGGTTTGCGCTGAGAACAACAGCTGGTTACGGAATATCCAAACACTCCACCACGAGACATAAAAAAGGATGTGATTTGCACATTCTTTTAATTTATTGGCACACTCCAAAAATAGTGTGTCTTGACATATATACCCTTATATCATGTCTACTCATGTTCATTTTACAAGGGTATTAAAGTCAACATACAACACTTTTGAGTATGTTAATCAATTAAAAGAGTGTGCAAATCACCTCCCATAAAAAAACCTCTCCGATATGCCTTTTGCTTTAGAATTAAGTTGGATGGAATTAAACCAAGTGAGCCAGTCGGAGTACGAACCAAGCGGATACCAAGCCAAGTTCCACCATCGACACACGAGTCTAACAACATCTGAAACCAAACAACAACTGAAGAAAAGATGCGATGAATCTTCTTGGCTAAAAGAACAAATCAGACATGATGTGTCATGAACATGAACACCACGAAGCAGCAAGTTGGAACGGGTAGGGAGGCGGTCGAGGAACATCTTCCAACCAAGTATATTAATTTTGATCGGAACATACTTGACCCATCTAGTTGTTGTGGAAACTTTACGCAGAAATAAATCGTCGAGGAGGTTACGCACGTCCTTAACCCGAAAGACCCCTTCTCCGTTTAAATCCCAAACCCACATATCCTCCATATTAGACAAAATTGTCGTACCGATAGTCTCTTGCAAAAGGGCTAATTGAGATGATTCGCCTCCACATCTATCATCACGACGAAGAGATTGTATGACCGATCTGTGAAGTTTGTAAGCCACTGAACAGTCTTTAGTAGTCTCAAGGGTATAAATATGTGGGAATATATCACAAAGAGGTGTATCAGCAATCCATGTCTTGTTCCAAAACTGAGTAAGTAAGCCATTGCCTACACGAATATGACAGTGGGAAAGTAAATTAACTCCACGACCTTTGAGCATAAAACTTCCTTGAGAATGGTATTCCATGCCGAGGAACTAAATATAGAAATCGTGGTACCGTGCATGGACTTAATGAAGCGGCACCATAAGGAGTTATCCCCCGATATAAATCTCCATACCCACTTAAAAATAAGTGCTCTATTTCAAGCATAGAAGTTTGAAATCCGTAATCCACCATGTTTCTTGGACGCAAGGTCTTCGGCCAACTAACTCACGTGATTTTCTTCTCATGACTATGAACGCCATTAAATAAATTCCATCGGATGGCCTCCAAGACATGCAACACCGTTTTTGGAAATTTATAAATTGACATAGGATAGATAGGGGTCGACCTAAGAACTTACTTGAGAATAATGAACCTACCACCTATTGAAAGGGGTTTGAGTATCCAACTAGAAAGGCGGGCCTTAATCTTAGCAATTGTATCATCCCACACATGCATACTCGAAGTATTACCTCCTACCATCTCCTCTAAGTATTTAAAAGGAGTTTTCATCGTCGAACAACCGAGATTTGTTACGGCAATGTTGACAGACTCAAAAGGAATTCCAACTCCGAAAAGATGACTCTTCGAAAGATTAATGTTAAGGTTGGACGACAAGGAGAAACACCGGAGAATCTGAGTAATACCAGAGAGGTTAGAATCATACCACTTACCAATTAAAACCGCGTCATCCCCATAGAAGAGGTGGGAGATATTAAGAGCCGCACTAATGTTAAACCCTAGAAAATCCCTGCATCAACAGCCCTAAAAATCTAAAGATGAAGAAATTCCATAATGCGAATAAATAGATATGGCGCCAACGGATCCCCTTGCTTAAGGCCACAATGAAATTTAAATTTTGACGACGGGCTGTCATTAAAGAGAACCGAGGCCATGCCAGAATGTAAGCTACCTAATAACTAGATTTTACTTAGTTAAAAAGTTCGTTGAATTCGGTCTTATCGAATTGATTACAGTTGCCACAATGAAATTTAAATTTTGACGACGGGCTGTCATTAAAGAGAACCGAGGCCATGCCAGAATGTAAGCTACCTAATAACTAGATTTTACTTAGTTAAAAAGTTTGTTTGATTACAGTTAATGTGCGACTCAGTCGTCTTTGGTGGATAAAAGAAAAGGTTGTCGTTGAGTAAAATAAAGATGCAAACTTTAACGTAAATGACAAAGTAAATAAAGCTATAAATGATTGGCGAAAAATTAAAACTTTTAAAGATAAATGACGAGAAATTAAAGCTAGACAAAAAGTAGATTTGAAGACTTAAAAAAATGCAAACTTGAAATAAATCTAAGACAAAACGATTAAGATAACACCTAAGAAAATTGGCGGGAAAAATAAAGTTTGAAATTAAAACAGGAAACTAAGATAAAACATAAGTCGGAAAACAAAATTCCGAACCTAATTCGGAATACCTATGCTAAACCTTATTCGGAATATACCTAGACCCTAACCTAATTCGGAATGTATAATCCTAACTCTATCCGGAATCCTAATTCTAGACTAAATCCGGAATCCATCATCTTAACATAATCCGGAATCTAGGTCGTGAAAGTAATCCGGAATGCGAATCCACCACGTAATCCGGAATCCGTGTTTCAGCAGTAATTCAGAATACCTGCATAAGTACATAATCTGGAATGTATGGGAGCTTGACTTAATTCGGAATACGATTTCAGACTCAATCCAGAATACATATCTTGTACGTAATCCGGAATATCCAATGTCGAACCTAATCCGGAATAGGCTAGGTTGCATGTAATTCGGGAAATGAATTCCCACTTAATCCAGAATATCTAGAAACTGAATCTAATCCGGGAAAAATTAATTTGCATATAAGTCGGAATAAAGGAATGCTAGATCTAATTCGGGAAAAAGGGGTTTGCACAAAAGTCGGGAAAAGAGGGTTTTACCATAACCCGGATAAGAAACAATTTAAGCAAAACTAGAAAATAAGCTAAAAACCAAATAAGCACTTATCTAAAAATTTAACCAAATAAACTTTAAGAAAAACCTAATAAGCCAAAATTTGAAAACTTTTAAAAACACTAAATAATCAAAATATTTAAAATCAACTTTTTATAAAATAACTTTTAAAAACACTTAATTAAAATTAAGAAAATCACACAAAAAACTATAAGATCAATAAGCTAACACAATCAAACACATAGAAACATAAAGATCAATCAATTAAGCATAACAATAAGCAAATAAGCATAAAGATAAAACTAAACAAGAAAGGTAGAATGAGATGAATGAAAAACTTGAAATTAAAGATAAAGATTCAACAAACTTACATGAATTACTTGAAAGGAAAGACAATTAAAGTAAATGACAAGTATTAAAAGACAATTAATAAAAATGGAGAACTAATTTGTCAAATTAGCTAACACCTCCTAATGTGTCATTAGGAGGGTATTTATAGGAGGGGATGTTTATGCTTTCTTCTTTCTTTCTTTTCTTTTGTCTTCTCGTCTTTCGTCTTTGACAATAAACTCGTCATTCTCGACTTTGTCTCGGGATTTGTCGATAAATAAAATGAACTCGTCTTCTAATTTCTTCATTAATTAGACTTGGTTCTTCGACTTCGTTAAACTTCCGTCTTTAGACTTTTTCTTCGATAAATCTTCAGAATAGGCCTTGGACTCCCGTTCTTTTTGCACTCTTGATCTTTTGACTTCGTCTTTTGTCTTTTTCTTCGATAAAAGCCCGTGAAAGCCCATGTTTTCTTCCCTTTTCATATTTTTGTCCTAAAACACAATTAAAACACAAACTACGCATAATTCCGACATTTACGACATTAAATACACGTTTTGGCTTGGTTATTATTATAATTAAGTGGTAAAAAGGATACCTGACCATTGCAATGCCCTCATGCAATGCATTAATTACAAAGCAAGATTTACATTTTCCATCATAATTAACCCACATTGGCCTTTATTAAACATAAAACATTAAGGAAACTTAAAGAGATAGAAAATTAGAAAATATTTGAAGGAGGAAAACAAGTAAAGAGATCGAAGACTTACATTAGGGCTTTGGTTGTCACGAATGTTTATCACCCTCAAGTATCACGTTCCCCAAACCAAGCTTAAAAACGAGATCATAGTTATTATAAGTTAGCAAACTAACACAAACTCATGTGGCCTAATTATTCACTTAGACTCCCTTATTCCTAGGTGTATCTCTTATATTTTATTGTTGTCTTGAATGATCACGAGGATGAATTGTTGACTTATTTCGATAGTTTATTTAGGCCGAAAATAAAGTAGGACGATTTAATCAATAGTTAGCTAAAGGACAAAATCTTTTAAAACTACTTCTCAAAACCTCATAAAGTTCATATCTTGGCATAACTCGCTTCACGATTTGAGACCTTTCTCGGACCAGTATTTGGCATTGATTTCATACTTCGAATCTTGAGAGACGTTCTTGAAATAATGGTCTTCTCTTCATAATAGGAATTTCTTCACTTGAAGTTTTTGAGAGATTCTTCATACTTGAACCACGACTTCTTCATTTTTCTCCAATCTTTATTTGGGGTTTTGATATACAACGATCCGCCTCCTTTTAGGACTTGGATTTATTTATCCTCATACCTTGCTAGGGTCTTTTCGGATAGACTTCTCCATGATCTTTACGGGAGTATTTGCTTTTCGTCTTGTGTCTCGATCCTTCATATTGATTTTTGATAAATGATTCTTCACATCACTTTGGATCTTTAGCAACAAAATGTAGCCCTCATGCCTTGTTAGGGCCTTTTCGGACTCGCCAATCTTCGCATCCCGCTTCAATAAGTTATGCCTTGGCTATGAACTCTAATTAATACCGAGCAACTTTTAAACGATCTTGTGCTAGAAGCTAAGTAACTTTTCAAATTGTACGACCTTATTTATTGCAATTAAATTTATTAACAAGCGATGGGAGAAAAAGCTCATAATTAACTCACATAAATTCATGAAAGAATACCAAACTTATAATTGACTCTATCATCTCTCGTTCTCCACAATTTAAAATCTCAAGGAATGAGACTCGTGGATGCTTAGCCTATTAAATCAAAGTTTTGGGTTTTCAAGTTATCTATAGGATCTTGCAACTTATTAGACTCTTTCAAGTTTAGAATTCGCATTTTAAAGTTCCCTTGATAAACGACTTTCTAGGAACAATTATAGGAACTTGCGAAAATTTCTTGTTCTTAACCCGAAAGAGTTAAGACTTTCGCGTTTTAAAGTTCCCTATATAAAAGCCTAGCAAAACTTGACTTAAACGCGTTAAGGATACTAGCTAGAGTAAACTTGGATAAGTAAACTCGGGTTGAGTCAAAAGATTCATAACAGGCCTAATATATCAATGACATCTAAACTTATTAAAACATTTATTAAAATTTATTCTAATGAAAGAAAATAATGATAACAAAGGAAAAAAAACTAATAGGCCAAAATAGATCAAAAATTTTGAAAAATATCGAAAAATCAATTTTCCGGTTAAAATGAGGCAAATTAATAGAAAAGCCCACTTAACTTCGATAGAAGTCCCCCTACACTTGATATAAACATTGTCCTCAATGTTTAAGCATGTGGGAGTAAACTCACCTACACTTAGGACATTGTGCACTTTGTTTAAATCTTGATAAGGAAGAGACGACTAAAGTGATTCCTATTTTAATATTGAATAATATAAAATAGTGAATCAAAAGAGTTTAGGATAGAACCGGGAAGAAGGGTACACGGAATCACGTATTGTCAAAAGTCATCAAGAATGGATCTTTAAAAGCTCGAATCCCTGCACATCATAAGAAAGAAAACGACAAACACATACGAGGGTCTCCCCCTACACTTATTATAAAAATGGAATAAAAAAGGATAGATTATCGGGTTGCCTCCCGAAAAGCGCTTGTTTTTGTTAACCGAGTCACGAGCCTGACTCGTCCCCGAATTAAATGGTCCATGGGGAAGCCTCTAATGTAATACCGGGATCAAAGATCTTGTCCTCGGTCCCGGAGGAACATAATAAATGAGAGGCCGGAGGATAAGTCTTGAACGGAAGAAAAGTCCTCTCAACATACGAAAAGTATGTGAAATCATGATCCACGGGAGGTGGGGTGGGTAAAGCAAGCACATTGTCATCCCCCAAAGACAATGGATGCTGACCAAGCGACAAAGCCGTAAAGTTATCACTCATAGAATAGTCAATGGCACCTCCCGGGTCAAAGCACTCATCCTCGGTGATGGTTTCTAAAGGTTGGGATGAAAGGTGCTCGGGAGGGGGACTTGGGACAATATCTTCAGGTATTAAAGTATGAAAAAGAATATCCTCCTCCGTGTCATCATCATCAATACCCCGAGGTATTGAGTGAATGTCGATTTCTTCCATAAATATGTCATTATTCTCAACTGAAGTAAGAGACAGGGGTAAAGACTCGGTATTAGGAACAGAATTCAACGCTTCAATTTTAGCAATAAGAAGATAAACTTTCAGTAATTTGTCGCGAAGAATAACGTCTTCCACCTCATCTACAAGACCAAGTTCAGTGGTGAACTTCTCGTAAGTCAGAGAGAATAAATCAACATTGCCCTCATCTCCCGGAGGAAATGGGGAAAGATGAGAAATTTCAAAAGTGAAATTCTTATAGCATGGAGAAAAATCATCATCATTAAGAGCGACCTCGTTCGTAAGCTCCGCAAAAGTCGGTACATCACAAACCTCCTCAAAGAATTTGTCGAGAGCAAAATCACTAACCTCACTTGATGTATCACTATCCTTAGACGCATTTGGGATATCGAGAGAAGGAAGTGCAATTGCACTAGGATGTTGAGCAACAAGATCATTCCAAGAAATAGTATTCTCATCATCATCATCATCATAATAGTATGGACGCACAGGAGGAGGAGTATAATCACTAAGATTAGATACTTGCTCTTGTTGATTTTCCTCTTGACGTTTTTCGAGATATTTAATGAAACATTCATTAATTTTAAGAACTTGATTGCAAAGAGTGGCTAGGTGCTTAGCAGGAATTGCAAAAGAGGGTTGATGATCGAGGGAGTATTGCGGGGGCTCAAAATTTTGAAAACCGGAATTATAGCACGGATGTGGCTCATAATAATTCATCGGCTGAGAAGAATTAGAAAACGGATTTGGCTCATAATAATTCATCAGTTGACAAGAAAAGGTATCGTGAGGGCCCCCACAATTGTGACAACACGGGTATGGAGAAAAACCTGGTGCATTTTGCGGATATGGATCGTCATATATGGGAGAGGGTGAGATAGTGTCAGTGGAGGTGAAGTATGAATTGGTTGAATTTCAAAATAGACAAATTCCAAATTGTGTATTGGCGATATCATTTCCGCACCGCTCACATGTACACCATTGACAAGTTTGAAAACCATACAATGGTCTCCCACACCCTACGCAATAGACATACGAATCCATGAAGAATTAAAAATAAGAGGGGTTGAGAAAAAGAATTAAACACAATAGAGGATTGAGAATATCCAATGTCGAACCTAATCCGGAATAGGCTAGGTTGCATGTAATTCGGGAAATGAATTCCCACTTAATCCAGAATATCTAGAAACTGAATCTAATCCGGGAAAAATTAATTTGCATATAAGTCGGAATAAAGGAATGCTAGATCTAATTCGGGAAAAAGGGGTTTGCACAAAAGTCGGGAAAAGAGGGTTTTACCATAACCCGGATAAGAAACAATTTAAGCAAAACTAGAAAATAAGCTAAAAACCAAATAAGCACTTATCTAAAAATTTAACCAAATAAACTTTAAGAAAAAGCTAATAAGCCAAAATTTGAAAACTTTTAAAAACACTAAATAATCAAAATATTTAAAATCAACTTTTTATAAAATAACTTTTAAAAACACTTAATTAAAATTATGAAAATCACACAAAAAACTATAAGATCAATAAGCTAACACAATCAAACACGTAGAAACATAAAGATCAATCAATTAAGCATAACAATAAGCAAATAAGCATAAAGATAAAACTAAACAAGAAAGGTAGAATGAGATGAATGAAAAACTTGAAATTAAAGATAAAGATTCAACAAACTTACATTAATTACTTGAAAGGAAAGACAATTAAAGTAAATGACAAGTATTAAAAGACAATTAATAAAAATGGAGAACTAATTTGTCAAATTAGCTAACACCTCCTAATGTGTCATTAGGAGGGTATTTGTAGGAGGTGATGTTTATGCTTTCTTCTTTCTTTCTTTTCTTTTATCTTCTCGTCTTTCGTCTTTGACAATAAACTCGTCATTCTCGACTTTGTCTCGGGATTTGTCGATAAATAAAATGAAATCGTCTTCTAATTTCTTCATTAATTAGACTTGGTTCTTCGACTTCGTTAAACTTCCGTATTTAGACTTTTTCTTCGATAAATCTTCAGAATAGGCCTTGGACTTCCGTTCTTTTTGCACTCTTGATCTTTTGACTTCGTCTTTTGTCTTTTTCTTCGATAAAAGCCCGTAAAAGCCCATGTTTTCTTCCCTTTTCATATTTTGGTCCTAAAACACAATAAAAACACAAACCACGCATAACTCCGACATTTACGACATTAAATACACGTTTTGGCTTGGTTATTATTATAATTAAGTGGTAAAAAGGATAAGTGTTTTCACACTTATTACTACCACAGATCCACGAGCGCCATTTAGAGCCAAAATCGCAAACAACAAGCACATCATTAAGGAAATCCCACCTTACCGAATCATAAGCTTTAGAAAATTGACTTTAAACACAAGCTTGTTGTTTCTTATGTTTACACCAAGATAACAGCTCATTAATAATGAACCGATCATCAAAAATTAGTCTATTGGGAGAAAAGCAGTTTGCACATCCGAAATAAGATCTGAGATAACCGAGGAGAGACGATTAGCAAGGATTTGGTGACGACCTTGTAAAGGCTCACAATCAAGCTAATGGGAGGAAAATCACTAAGGGATTTAGAGTCTTGGGTTTTCGGAATAATAGAAATGAAGGAAGAATTATACCCTCTAGAGAACCACAATGTTCAAAGAACCACTCCACCACAGCATAAAAATCGGTACCTTGAATGTTCCAATACTTGTGAAAAAACTCAAACGTAAACCAGTCCGGTCTAGGAGATTTATTCCCACTGCTCCCCAAACAGCATTGCGCACCTCAGCACAAGAGATCGACCTCTCTAAATCACTACCCTGATCGGAGCTCAAACTGTTAGGAAAAAATATTTAAGCTTGCAACAATTTGTAGTCGGGGCTGAGAATCTACTGGAAAAATGGAGCCTAAACTCCTCGTTAACACGACAAGGCTCATCCAGCCATTCTCCATCAACCATGACTCCTTTATGGCCAAGTTGGCACGTTTACGATTGATAATTCCATGAAAAACTTAGAATTTTCGTCGCCCTCGATCGCCCATTGAAACTTCGCCTTTTGAAGTCTGTCTCAAGCCTCAGAAGATTGAATATCACTCAGTCTTTTCAACAGATCCAACCAAGAAAAAAGAATGTCATCGTTAACACCCCGTTTTTCTAATTCGATATCAATATGGTGAAGCTTAGAACGAATATCCGTAGTACAGCCAACTTGTTTCTTTTTGTATTCGTTAACCCATACCCGGATCTCCTTTTTAAGAACTTGAAGTTTCTTTTTGAACCGAACCATCAAATTATGATCATCAAGAATGATATTGTTCCAAGCATCCGACACCATTTGGTCGAACCCCTCAAAACAGAACCATGAATGATAAACACGGAAGGGAGAAGGCCCATAATCAGTAACCACGTCCCGAAGCAAGATAGGACGGTGGTTCTACAGATGTTTATCTAGAAAAACACCCGACATATGAGGAAAAAGAGAGAGCAACCCATCAGTAACAAAAAATGGTCCAGTTTACTCATTTTCTTGACTGACGGATGCGGCCAAGTAAATGAATAACTGATGTGTCGTGGATAAGTATATGTGATAATTTGAGATTACGTTATAGGGTAAATTAGAAAATTACCTTTAGGAAAAAGTAATAGACTAATATTACCAAAGACGAATTCAATTAAACACGTGAGTGAATCAAGTTCGTTGTACACGAAGATCTTATGAATTTGAGACGTTTAGCTTTGATTTGGACAATCGATTTGAATTGATTTTCGGTTTTTAAACTACAAATTAAATCTACCAATTTTAAACTATTAAAAATAAGCCTAAAATGCATGAATCGTAAACCCCGCCATATTTAAATCTAAAACAATTACTTACTTAAAAATTAACACTATTTAAAATTTAATCTATTTAATAATCTATTAAAAATAAATCTATTTAATGACTTTTAATCTATTTAAAAATCTAATTAAACTTTTTAAAACTAATTTACTTAATAAAAATTTACTTTAAAACAAATCTACTTAAAAACTATTTTTAATTAAATCTACTTTTGTAAAAATCTAGTTAATTAAAAAATTAAACTAATTAAACTATTTAAATTTAATAAAATCATTTTTTATTTATTTTATTTTTTATCTATTATGAAACTAATTATTTAAAAATCAGAAAGTTTAATTAAATAAACTTTAATTTAAATTTATTTTGAAATAAAAAACGTAATACATTTAAAATCAACTTAAAGGCAAATTCTGCCAAAGATTTACACTATAATACTCACGTAACTGGAAACTAAGCCAAAAAAGCTAGTAGCTCAGTTGGTTAAAACATTGGACCTACACCCGTGAGGTCACAGGATCGATTCCCATACGGGACATATTTTTATTGGATTTAATTCTTTTTAACAGATATGATAAAAACCAGTCACAGGAGTGACTTTTGAAGCTTATTATGTTTTAAGCTGTTAAAAAAACAGCTTATTGAGCTTAACAGATCGTTGGGAACTGATAAGCAGATAGTCGAACAATTTATCAGAAAGCAGTAAGAATAATCACGCAATGTCGGTCATTCAGAAACAAGACATATCAGATTAAGCATGCGAGTAAAAAAACATAAATCAGTCTCACAAATTAGTTTAATCAAAGTGCAAATAACAAGTTAAATACAGGTTAAAAAATACTTTCAATAACTCAAAACATACCAAATCAGTATAAATCAGCAGATCAGAACACACTTATGTCCTAATAAATCTCACAGCAAATAGTTTAACAGATTTAAACCAAAACTAACATTAAATCTAGATTAAAATGCATAACAAAATCACATCTGCATTCATAAAATACTAAATAAATCTCTCAACTCAGTCAGATTCAACATTACTGTTTTAAGAATTTATTTAAAACTTATAGCAGCCTTATGGAACTTGAAATTCAGAAAAATCAACTACTACAAACGAAGAAGATTCAATCCAATACACAGATCAATAAATCAGTAAAACCTAGAAAGTCTAACAACTTATTATAAACGAAATAACATTACAAAAGCTTATCAGGTTTAACTAAACATTCTAGACTCATTAAACATCAGCAACCGATTCAAATCATCAAGCAGATACTAAAATGCCATAACCACTCAAGTACTAAGTCATATTATCATTTAAACAAAATTTTAATCTATTAAACATATAAACTAAAAGAGAATAGCACCTTTTTGAAGTATTCCTTTGAGACGTAGGTTTGCGCTGAGCAACCTATGAACCGAAACTACACCACCAAACACCATTCGGACCACCAAAGAACATCATCCGAACCATAAATCTCGTGCACTGTTTATGAATACTTTCCAGTAGGGAAAGTATTTTATCCTATTTTACTTCTTATATTAAATCTGAGCTATTAATTAGCTCATATTTAACATATTAAACATTATTGTATTGAAACAGTTTATAGAAATTAATTCTTATATCAATTTAAACAGGAAATAAAAAACGAGACACCAATTGAATTAAACGAGTAACTTTTATTAAATTCAAGAAATATTACAAGATTTAAAAAGAAAATACAAGATTTAATCCCTACAACTATTTCTACAGAGTAACTTTAAAGTAAAGAAAGGATGATAATTACAATAGAAATTGGGGGTTTTTATAGCCATCCCAAGGCTTTGTGATGAAGTAATATCCGAATCTTCAAAGTATATTCCTCTTTCTCCTTAGCCCTTGATCTTTATTCTCTTTTCTCTCTCCTGTGAGGCCTTGATCGGACGGTGGATATATCACAACTAGCACACGGATTGCCAACGTGGCATCCGTGTGTGCTAGTTGTGCTTCTTTGAAGCCTTGTGATTGGTTGAATAGGAGGAATGATGTGTATCATCCTATAGAAAATCGCCACGTAGCCTCTTGATTCCTCTTATTCTCTTCCTATAACCATGGGGCTTTTATTTCCCTTTGAGTGAATTATTTGATTAATTAAAAAGCCCCATGTAAAACTGACTTTTTACCCATCTAGGGTTTTAGGAACAGTAGCTTATTTTACTGGTTTTGTTTGGGGAAAGAGGTAAATGGGGAAGAAAGGTGAGAGAGAGAACTCACATAGAAGTTATCGAAATTATTTATTGTATGTGTGTGAGATAGACGAATGGAAAAAAGGTGAATGGTTAAATGAGTGGGTGGAGGAAACGATTTTATTTATTGAAAAGTGAGTGGTCGGTTTAATACTTATTTATTATGAAAAGTGATGTGTGGGTAACGTGTTTTCACACGTTTTGACTGAAACAAAGAATACAAATCTTTGTATGTTATGGTTGCTAAACAAGAAACGAAACCCTAAATAGCCCAATTCATACGTTCCATTTCATTTGAGTAAATAAACATTGGGCTTGAAGCCCAAGTTTCCATCCGTTTGATAATTGTCACAATGGGCCTTTTAAGTTTTCAACCAACAAGTTATATTTACTTGAATCATAAATGGGCTTTTGAGCCCATTTACCCAATTGTGGGACCCACTTGACCAAAATCCTTGACAATTGATAAAATCCGCTAAAGTCGAGCTCGATTTTGGCTTCATTGATCTTTTTCTTCAAACTCGTGTCGATAATTGCCGATTTTCGCGAACTTGGTACCTACACACATTCAAACAAGAAATACACATATACAAGACATTTTTGATACATTTCATGCATAATTTCATTGTTTTAAGCTACAAATGATATGAGTATTTAAGCTCATATCAATAACCTTCCAACTGAATTTCAATGAGACCCTAGTTGGAAATGAATCAATTGAACTCGTTAGCGCCGTGAGCATTAAACATCGACCCCATACGATTATCCGCATATCTAACTTCAATAAAATCTCCTATGACCAAGCAGTGACCATCCCAACGGTTAATGAGAGACGAGAAATAATTCTATAACACGCGTTTACAAGTGATATGCTGAGGTGCGTAAACAGATGTCACAAGTAATTTCACCTGCTTTGGAATCCATGAACCATATAACGCAACAAAATTATCCGAGATAATATGTTGCTCTTTGCAAAAGATGCTCGGATCCTAAGCGCATAAAATACCACCTGAATTACCAACTGCTTCACTAATAACGTACTCAAACCTATGATTACCCCATAAAGTTTTACCATCCATTTCTGAAATACTATCCAACTTGGTTTCCTGGATAGAAAGAAAGTTCACCTTGTGTTTATTGTTTAACTCCGTGATCTAGTCTTTCTTGGCCTTGGATCCAAGGCCTTGAACGTTTAGGGATAGACAGTTCATTGGAAACCGTCATGAGCTCCTTGGTATCCTATACTTCTCTCAATATCATTCATACACCTCTCCATGGCAAATCCTATAGTATGACCGACCTTCAGGGGCGGAGCTAGGGGGTTCCCGGGGATGCACGGGAACCCGATGAAATTTTATCGCATGGTGTATATATTTGCTAAATATCTCTATTTTTCAAAATGAACCCGGTCTCAAAACTATGTACTATATAGATACTCATATTAAAAATTTTGTGCACCCGATGACTTTATACTCTGGCTTCGCCCCTGCCGACCTTAATCATATCTTCAAGGACCTCCAATATAGAACCGCATGTTTTAAAATTATACTCAACTCCTGGTGAATCATGGGCATTAATAGGCTGAGCATCCTCCATAACACGAGAGCTGAGACCATCTGATTGGCACTATAATGGAGACTTAGCTCACATATCCGCTTGAACGTCATTATGTACGTCATTATAAGACGGTACTCTCTCAAGTGTGAACCTAGGTTGGAAAAGATCATGCTAGAGTCCCAACCAGAGCTAACCTCACCTTTACCATGCTTACTGTGTTTATTGAGAAGATCATTAAGGTTAAAAGGATCGCTAGAAACCTCCTTTTCAGCTGGGGAATAGTTATGCATTGGCTCGTGTCTCAAATAATCCTCTTGATCATCAAAAATTATGTCTGACACGCCCTCGACATCACTTTCTTCATATCCGTTCATACCAACGTCATCATTGTTTCCATTAGTGCCCTTACTGAAATTGTCGTCAGAACAGTAATCAACTTCCTTAACGTCTTTGAAGGACGGAGACCAAGCAAATATCTCCTTAGCTCTTAAGACGAAATTTTTGTCGTGGACTACAATCTTGAATTTCTCAAGGATGTTATCCTCTTGAGTCGTCTTGATGCAGATCCATTTGTGAGCAAAAAATTCATCCTTACAATCCCTTAATTCGATCACCTCGCCCTATCGAGATCTAACCTTGGTGAAAGTAGATTGCGACCAAGTGTGGAGGGCGACTCCCTCTACATCAACCCAGACTATGCTCTCCCTTGATACAAAATCCGACTGCGTATTGCAAAGCTGCCGAAACCAAGAGGCAACCAACATGTTTCATAAATCTCGACTTAGCCTTAAGTGTATCCAACTCAATCATAACCGACAAGCCACCCAAATACACAAGCTTCACTTTTTGGAATCCTTCGTTCGACTGGTAAACATATAAATTATCGATGGATACAAAATCCTTAACTTCCCCCATCACAAAATTATCCCATTCACGGTTTACCACACATTCATCATCCAAAACTAGAGCAGGAGCTGGTGAGATATAGTTAAAATTATTAGGGTTACCTTTCAAAACCGAAGCAAATGATGGAACCCTATTGCCAGCAGGTTTAGTAGCGAATGAAGGACGAGAAGGTTGATTTGGAGCACGTTCAAAGAGAACAATATTTGCATGTAAGAGCATGCGGCCAATCCAAATAGTGCAAAGGTTACCCACAAGACGTTTAACATTATCGACCATGAGAAAACAGACAAAAGCAAACCTTTTCCCTGCCTTCGATTTACGATTAGGGATACATACGTCAACAATAGTCCCGTAACCTTGACAGACTTCCCATAGATCCTGGGATGTAGTGTTGTTTGAAAAATTCATAACGAAAATGGATTTAGTGATACGAGTATGATCAACATTAGAGCGGACCCTAGCCACCATGAAGGAAGAACATGAAGAACGAAACAAAAAACACAAAAAAGGATCTTAAAAAACACGTCAATAAAAAAAGAGATGTTTAAGAATGGAAAACAGGGGAGCTGTTACAATACCTATGGATAGGTGATCACAACAGAATGTAGGGAACGGTCAAAATCGTAAGCCTACATCCCTTCACAACCACATTGACAGATCTGAAACAAACCTTAAAGAATCCATCACATTAAAGAAAATGTTATTCAATGATTGGTGAATTAACAAAAAACAAATTGGAATCAAATGAAGACAGCATCTGAATTTTGAAAAATAAGGTTACGACGACCATGTTTTTTTTTACATTGTGATAATAGCTAAATATATATCTATTTAACTTCTTTGGTATTAAGATTACTAGCTATAACTCCTATGTATTTACGAGATTACAAATAAATCAAATATAATTTAATATTTTAGTTTAATATATTGATATATTGATATATATATATATATATATATATATATATATATATATATATATATATATATATATATATATATATATATATATATATATATATATAAAATATATGTTTAATATTTTGTAATATGTATTAATAGGTTATAAAGTATAAGAGATATTTGTTAATTTTTTAAACTTATTGAAAAAATCTGAAAATTTATAATTTTCACTTAACACCATCTAATTTATTTAAAATTTAAACATTAAAGTATTATTTTCATACAGTTTTGATTTTCATACAGTTTCGACGACTTATTATTGTTGAAATTTTCGCCAAAAAAATTTACATGTGATTTGTAGAATCATTTGTAAATTGTTGTTTTAAAATGTGTGGTTTTATAAATTGCACATGATTTTACAAATTTACATACGATATCTAAGGTAACAAATTAAGGGTGATTTCATAACTTCATAAATCGCATGTGATTTTATAAATTCATATGTGATTTTACAAATGACAAATGACAAAAAAGGTATCCAACTTAAGGGTGATTTCCAATTAAGGTATCACATTTTTTTTCTTGCATGAAAAAACATTTATTTTCATTAAATATTTAACTATCATCCATTAAATTTTGCATTTCAAGTCCACAACATTATCCACCACCACTGCAAACAACAACCGTACTAACCACCATTGCCACAAACCACCAACCCATAATCACCACCGATCATCATCGCCCACCGATGACTTTAAATTTAGAACACATGATATGAAAATCACATGCGTCTAATAATCGCATCAATAATCAATTGCAGCCTCTCGAAACCCCTCAATATACGCAAACCATTGTTAGGTTTTTTTGTTCAATAATCATACACAAACATGTGCTATAAATTTAGAGAATAATGACATTTAAATTAGATGACTTCTTTGGTAATATTGGGTCTCCCTAACATGACCATTTTACATGCGATCATTTTATTAAACATTGGTGTAAAAATCATTTCAATTATCAAAAACACCACTATCATTGAATATACGGATAGGCCCACTTATTTAGTAATTAATTAAAATTATACAGTAATAATCTCTAAGATAATGGTTTAGCTCTTTATATCGTGCTCATATTGTATTACGTTGATTTGTTTGATGAATGCTTGCTCTAACTGATAAAAAAGATTGTTCCTAAACAACTGAAAACACTAACTAGCCAAAGGTCAGTTGGTCGAAAGATAAATGAAGACGAATCTAAAGGCGGTCATGGTTGGTGTTGATTGTGGGTTGATGGTTTGTGGCGGTGGTTGGTGGTTGTGGGTGCGTCTGATGTTTGTGTCGATGGTGGGTCGGGTTGGTGGTAGAGACGACGTTTGGAAATGATGGTGGTGGGCAGACTTGATGCTAGCCATGATGATTGATGATGGTGGTACAAGTACTAGATTTGAAATGTAAAATTTAACGGATGATTGTTAAATGTTTAACGAAGATATCCAAATTGGTCAAAAAGATAAGTTAGAGTCTTTTCATGCAAAAAAATATACGATACCTTGGAAATGACTTTTAAGTTAAGTACATTTTTGTGTCATTTACCCTTTTACAAATTCACGTGTAATTTTACAAATTCATGTTCGATTTTTAACGTAATAAATCACATGTGATTTTTCGATGCGAAAATTTAAAAAAATAGGTCGTCGAAAGTATATCGAAGTGCCTATGTATAGAAAAGGTTAATTTAATTTTTATCGCGATGGTATAGTTACTTTCGTGTAATGATTAACGATTTGAAAGATATAATTTAAAGAAACAGAATGAAAGTGATTTTTATAATTAAATTAAAAACACATTTAATCTAAACTATTAGGGGAAAATAAGATTGATGGTTGAGATAAAAAGATTTTTTTTTTCATTGGATATTGTTTTATAGAGTTGAGATGAATTTAAACTCTTAACTTATCATATACCCAATCAACTAATTACAGCCACTCATTTTCTTAAAAACCCATTTTCTATCATTTTTTAAAAAGTTAAATATTTCACAAACGATAAATTATCAAGTGACAAAAGTTACATCATTGCAACGAGAATTAAATCATCTTTCTATCGAGGGGCACATGTATATGTTTTCGACGATTTTTTTTCGATCATATATTATTCGTACCACGAATCATATATGATTTTCTTAAATCATATATGATTCGTATCACGAATCGTATGTAGTTTTTTGAAATCATACAATCATATATGATTCGTAATACGAATCATATATGATTTTCTCATACGTGATTGAAAAAAATCAAAAAAAGGTTCGTCAAAAATATATACATAGGTCTTTCGATAGAATGATAATCTAATTCTCGTCGCGGTGGTATATTTCGTTTTGCGTAACGATTAACGGTTTGTGAGATAATTAATTTTATAAAATATGATTTTTTTAACGAAAATAATGAGTGATTGTGATTGACTGATTGGGTTTATGCTAAAAGAAGAGTCTACATTGAACTTTTGTCATACATAGATTCAACATTTACCCATTTTCTCATTCAAATGTGTAATTCAAATTCAAAGCCTCTTAATAAAAAAAACACTTAAACAACATCTTTGGAGTGCATGCTAGATAAAGAGGTATCAACCCGTCATGGCTGTAAACACAAATCTATGAAGCCCCGCCAAAATAGGGAGTATTTCAACACAACACGTAGGCCAAATACAAGTGCAAGTTTCAATCCACCCAACTAACTATTCGATAACCTATGAAGTAAAAACATATTGGGAGTGTAATAGGTAGCGCGTAAGGAGCACGTGTGGGCATAGTCCACACGTGAGGTGCACGTGTATATCTCTCCTAATACACTCTAACTACTTTTCCCGCAAAAGTTTGTAGTATAAATACTTCTTGATGTCATTCTTCATTTCTAGCTTTTGATAAACAATTTCCCTTTCTCTCTCAATTCACTTGTAACTACGTGTAACCACTTATAACAAACTTTCATTGATAATTCAAGAAAGCTTTCGACTCACAATTCATATTTCATTTGTTAATCCATGCTCTTGTTATCCATTAACGATCTTAGATCCTAGTGGTGCTTATCAAGTGGTATAAGAGCTTATTCCTAGGAGTTCTTGATTCAATTATGTCATTGAAACACTTATCCAACAACGTTTGGCGCCAAAAGGTGTATGAAATGGCGCCAATCACAAGAAACATTGCTTCATCCAGACATAAAGATATGACTTTGACTGATGATGTCAAGCAGTATATGGGTGAACAATTGAGGATCTTTGAACAAACTATGCAAGAAACTCTGCAACAAACTATCCAACAAGTTGTGCAGAATTTGGTGCAACAAATGGGGACAATTGGGGGGAAGGAATCAGGGCCAGTACACAAGAATGAAAAAGGTCGAGTTCCTAAGTTCTTGGAAACTGATGTTAAAGGTTGGATTTATAAGTGTGAGCATTTTTTTTTTACCATTGATGACATACCTGAGAGTCAAAAGGTAAGACTCATCTCTGTACACTTGTCCGATACACCTTTACTATGGCATAAGCAGATTATCACATTGAATGGTGAAAATGTTAGTTGGATTGTATATAAGGTTGCTATATCTCAAAGGTTTGGTACAGTTTATGATTATCCATTTAGTCAAATAAGAAATGTGAAGTACAAAAGTAGTGCTAAGGAATATAGGGACAATTTTGATACACTATTAAGTAGGGTGGAAATAAGTGAGGAGCATGTTGAAAGTTTCTATCTGGGAGGTTTGCCTACTGAAGTTGAAATAAGGGTGAGAATGTTTGATCCCAAAACTTTAGCTATGGCCTATAAGTTGACTAATTACCATGAAGCTACATTACTTGCATCTAAGAAAAAAAGTCAGTTATTTGGGTCAAGTTTTGTGGCTAATCCAAAGTTTGGGAATTGGGTAGGAGTAACTAGTAAAACCAAACAATCTTTGTTACCTTTACCTTCTCCTACCAATAGTTGGAAGTCTAAGCCAAGAAGGCAGTTAACTCAAAAGGAGTATCAGGACAAAAGGGCAAAGAACGAATTTTTCTACTGTGATAAGAAGTTTGTGCCAGGTCACGAGTGTGAGGGTCAACTATTTTCCTTAGTGTTGTTGGTTGAAAATAAGGAGGAGGAAGAATTCCTTGATGCTGAGGAAGATTTGACTGAAGTAACCAATGGTGAATGGTTGCCTCATATATCATTGAATGCTTTGTTTTGTATAAGTACATTTCAGACTATGAGAGTGGTAGGATTGGTAGCTAAGCAACATGCTCTCCACATCTTAGTTGATTCTGGTTCAACCCATAACTTTTTAGATATTCAGGTAGCAAAAAGGTTAGGGTGCAATATAGTGAGTACGTGTCCTCTATCAGTGACTATGGCTGGTGGTAAACAATTGGTCACTGTGAGTGAGTGCAAGGGATTTCATTGGAAATTAAAGGGGGAAACATTTACGGCTGATGTGATGTTATTGCTATTGGGAGGATGTGAAATGGTATTGGGCATCCAATGGCTTGCTACTTTGGGTGACATCGAATGGAATTTTCAAGAATTGAAGATGCAGTTTAGGTACAATGACAAGAAATTATGCTTGAGAGGTTTGAACAAAGCTGAAGTCCATTGGCTTGAAGTCACGAAGCAAATTCAAAAGGTGGAGAATAATGCTCATGCTAAATTGATGACGATTAGTGTTTACCCAAACAATGGCTTAACTTTGTTGTCAATGGAGAAAGCAGTAACAAATCACAGTCAAGGTGCTGCAGTTTTGCAACCAGTCCTTCATTTGTATGAAGATGTGTTTGAAGTCCCTAAACAACTACCACCAATGAGATCCCATGATCACAAAATTCCCTTGTTACCTAGCACTCCACCAGTTAACATTAGACTGTATCGACATCCATCGGTTTTAAAGATGTCATTGAGGCAATGGTTAAAGAATTACTTGAGGCTGGTGTGATCAAACATAGTCAAAGTTCATTTGCTTCTCCAGTAGTGATGGTGAATAAAAAGGATAATACTTAGAGAATGTGTGTGGATTACAGACAGCTTAACAAGAGTACTATTAAAGACAAATTTCCAATTCCCATCACTGAAGAATTAATAGATGAGCTACATGGAGCAGTCATAATTTCAAAGTTAGATTTGAGGTCAGGCTACCATCAAATTAGGATGTTTGAAGATGACATTGCTAAGACATCTTTCAAGACTCATGAGGGACATTATGAATTCCTGGTAATGGCTTTTGGGTCGACAAATGCACCCTCTACATTTCAGGCCCTAATGAACGAGGTGTTTAGAGAATTTTTGAGTAAGTTTACCTTGGTCTTTTTGGATGACATCTTAGTGTATACTAAGAGTATGGTGGGTTTCCTTGGATTGACTGGTTATTACAGAAGATTTATTCAAGATTTTGCTACCCTGAGCAGACCTTTGACTCAACTACTTAAAAAGAACCTTTTTTCTTGGAATGCATAAGCCTAAAGTGCTTTGAGGTGCTTAATAAGGCTATGGTGTAAGCTCCGGTACTAGCCCTACCAGATTTTAATAAGCCCTTTGTGATCGAGACAGATGCATCAGGGGTTGGCATTGGTGCAATCTTACAACAAAATGGCCACCCAATTACTTACCTTAGCAGAACTTTGTTACAAAGGCATCAGGCACTTTCTACTTATGAGAAGGAATTTACTTATGAGAAGGAATTTTTGGTTGTGTTGTTGGCTTTGGAGAAATGGAGAGGGTACTTGCTTGATACACATTTTGTGATCAAGACTGATCACTACAGTCTCATACCTGTTGGATCACAGAATCACTACACCAGCTCAAATGAAGTGGCTTCCAAAGCTTATGGGGTTTGATTATGAGGTGGTTTATAAGAGAGGTAAAGATAATGCAACAGTTGATGCTTTGTCTAGGAAGGAAGGAAAAGGAGAGTGTTTAGCAATTAGTACTTCTACAATGGGTATTGAAATTTATGATAAAGTTTAAAACACTTGGACTACAGATAGCCATTTGCTTGACATTTGTACTTAATTGAAAGCTAGCAAAACTAAGTCACGTTACTCTTGGTCCAATGAACAACTTTTGAGGAAAGGCAAATTGATGGTTAGAGCAGATGAAAATTCGAGAAAAGAGCTTTTGTACTATTTATTAGAAGTCTTATATGGACAAACTTCCATTGATAATTCAAAAAAGCTTTCGATTCACAATTTGTATTTCATTTGTTAATCCAAGCTCTTGTTATCCATTAACAATCTTAGATCTTAGTGGTGCTTATCAAAACCCCAAATTACCAAAGCCTATCAAATGATTGGTGGTGTTTGAGGAGCATTGTTCCTCGATGAATATTTTATAAAAAAAGATTGCATGTAACCCAATTAGCTAGTCAATACCATATTGAAAAACCCTTATAATTTTATGAAACCCTAATCACATGTTTTATAAACACAAAGTGTAAAAGGCCAAATCAAATAAGCTTGAGAAGAAGCTAACAACTTACTAATCCCAGAAATAAACAACGCAATTCACTAGACAAATCTCAATATTATCATCGTTCGTTACAATCCAGAACCAAACTCCATCATCAGAACCGATGAGATGATGATGAGATAGATTTTTCATGTGTATATGTGTGGTTTCGAATTCATTTCTTATTGTAATTAACGAGTTAAGGTTTCACAACTACATTAACGAGTTTCATTCTTCAAATATATTTTCGCACATATTGCTTGAAGTTCTTAGATTTAGAAAGATATCACTTTCATTTCTGATGACTTCTAAAGCGACTAAATCATATACATGATGAATCATGATTAGGTGATGGCTTTTTTTCCAAATCACACAAACCATTGTCAATTGTAGTAATTAGAGATCTTCAGACTTGGTTTCTCTCTGTCTCTACAGGCTTTTTGTCCATTAACAAGTCCATTAAAATTAAATGGTATTTCACTGACATTCCGGAATGGAAAAAAAAAAGCTACAGCAGACCATCACTCCAACTAGATAAGCGGGTTATGCCTTAGAGACTTAGAGACTAAAACAATGCTCTTCAATGGAAAGTGATGAGAAGAAAGATTAAACTATACTTAAATGGTAAAAAAACGTAAAAAAACGTAATTTCTTACTAAAGGATAACAAATAATAAAAATCCAAGACTAGTGGAAGTGTGGAACAGAGTCTCGTCATACTACACATCAATATTCTTTCAAAAGGATTATACTCATTGTAAGATTACCTGATCCGTAAAACTGAAACATAACATGTGCGACTCTTAACCAGAACCATCAGGGAACGGTTCCAGTGCATCTTGCTTGCCATTGTAATAAAACTCAACAACTGCTTTCATTCTAGGCAATTTATCAGGATGGTAATTAACATGGACAATCACCGGCTTCAACTTCTTCAACTTATCATCTTTCCTAACTTCCTTAAATAGAGCCTTACTGTTCATAAAAAGATAACGATCCATAGTTCTCTTAGAAGCATGAAGGCCAATATAACCAGGATGAGAAGGAAAGAACAGTTCCTCATTGAACACCGCCTGATCCCAAGCAGGTGGTGGATGAGAAAGCCTGTCAGCCACACGATCTAAGAGCTCGATAGCAGGTAAAGTAGGTCGTAGATAGAAGAACCCAGAATTATAAACCCATATTCGCATTGTATGAGCATATCTAGCCCAACCCATACCAGGCTCATCAAAGACGTCGTTATATCCATAAGCAGTCATATTGTCATGCCCATCAGACATCGACTCCACATCCGAGTCCCTATATATATGATCAAAAGGGTTCTGTATGTACACGATATCAACATCAGACAGCAGAACACTGTAACCCAACTGCAGAAACTCCCTCAAGATCCGGAACTTCAGTCCCGAGACAGCATGATTACCTCCGGTTTTAGCAACAGAATCAATACCCTCATCTGGATCTCTCATGTAGTATGCAACGTCATTTTCTTTGCAATAATCGACAATCCCATCGTCTAAAGCCACAACAAGATAATTGGGTATGCCTGCTTTCTTGATGCTAGAGACTGACACCTCTAACATTGCTTTAACATTAGAATTTGCTAGTGCAACTATAACCTCCTTTTGCACTGCAATCTTTTCCAAAATTTTGGCGAGTCTCGGGTTAACCGACTCATCTGGAAGAACAGCAGGATTAGTTCTTAAACCCTTGACGGTACCAAAAGGCCCCGCTTTTTGTGGCTCGCCAAGCACAACAACTTGATGCTCAGCTTGACCATTTTTCTGTTCAGCTGCCTGTAACTTTTCAGTTAGATCCCTAACTTGTTTTTTTAGTTCATCATTTGTGTTAGATAAATCTGCAATGTCTGCTCTCAACATGTTAACTTTCTCTGTGGATTCACATGAAGTTGATCCAATCTGAAAACATAAATACATATACATATTACGTTGTGCAATCAACTTTAAAACGAGTACAGTAGTGCCTCTTTTTACTTCAGGATATACGTTTAGAGGAGAACATTTTACAGCTGAGGTATAACCAGATAATTAAATTTAACCACATTGATGAAGTAATAATAACCAGGAAAAGTCTACCACTAAAGTGTTCTTGAAGGGATTGAACAAAACGCATGTCATATTTCCTTCTTATGTTTGATTCAATCAGAAAAACTATATATCCAATTATCTATAACTGTTCAAATTAACAACTAACTTTGAGCAAGAAGTCCTCCATTTGATAGTTGAAGGCGTGATAATAAAAAAATGTCAGATCTCTTTCTTACGCAAATCAACAACAAATCTTGAGTAGGAATGAAGCAAGTCCATAAAGTAGTTAAACCAGATGATAAATAAAAAACAATGAGAAATAACTTTCTGATTTATACTCACAAAAATTGAGTAAGAATCATTGAAGCAAGTCCCTGATATAATAGTTAAGTAATACATAAAAAAAAAAAGTCAAATGGTTTTCTTATCAAAACTAACTAGCAGGGTACCCGCGCGATGCGGCTGCGGGTACTTGTAATTAAAGTTTAGGCATCACAAATTAAAAATAACAAACTGGTTAATTGAAGAATAATAAGAAAATGATCATAGTCTGACTTGGTTCATCTGTTTGTATCGAGCTTTCGTGGTTATCTCCGTTCTGATTTCTCATGGCTTGTATTAGCAAACCGAACAGATAACTATTCCGGTTTTCGGTTAAAGCTATTGGTCTTGTGCGGTTTTAAATGCATATGTACCACCAACATGTAAATTACATGAAATTTTGTGTGTTCTACTTAGTACAAATGTATAATAACATGTATATTATATTTTAGGGGTATTTTAAAAAATAGTATATTAATTAGCCTTTTAATATATTAATTAATGCGTACTTGTAATATATGTTTTATAACTTGTATTAATTAAAATTAATTTTAAGAGTGAATTAGAAATTTGTACCATAAGCTATATAATTTGTAATGCTTAATATTTTAAAAAATGGTTGGAATGTTTAATTAACTTGTACAATATGCTTAAAAATGTGTACTACTTAAAAATTAATGAGGAGAGAGATACCTAAATGCTTTATATGTAGTATAGATAACCAATGTTTGAGTAAATAAGAAGCAAGTCCAATTATCCTTAACGTAAGACCTAAAGAAAGACTAAATAAAGAACATAGCCAAATTTGTATCCTGCGTTTGGCTTTCTGACACAGACGCAAAGTAAAGACGTATCAAACTACTAAATCCAACTACACACTGGGAAATCTAGTATTGATAACGACACCACCTCACTCTAAATCGAAACAAACTTCTCCAAACTTACAAGATCTCCAAAAACACCCAATGGAAGCCGCATCACATCAGCTTAAACTTAACTTTTAAGACTTAACTAATACGCGATCCCAAAACCTTAAACCTATTCGTACATTGTATCCATCGACAGTGGTTCTCTCCACCAACCTTACTTCCGCATTTCGCATTAGATTCAAGACTAACATCTTTAAAGACAAAGAAATAAATCTTATTGTCCATCAATAAGTTAATCTTAAAACACAGAAATCAAGAGACAAATAAAATCTTGATCCAATAAAAAAAGTCAACAGTACTTAAAAGTCAACAAATTAAAACACAAGCAACCATCATTATAAATAAATATATAAATTTTAAGAAACCTGCGAATTGGATTTAGAAAGGCGGCGGTTTTGAAAATGGGAGCCGGGGTTAGAATTGGAGAAAATTCCATGAGGATAGAAAACAGCGAAAACACAACCGAGTAAAATCCCGATCAAAATAGCAATGACGATACGAGATCCACGAACTGATTGTGATCCGGGTGTTGCTCTGCGGCTTACCGGACCCGCCATTGTTTGAGATCTGTCAAGACTAGTTTTTTATATAAAAATGCGTTACATATAGAAAGCAAATTGGAGTGAATGAGTGATTGAAATGGTAAGGTGTAGAGATTCGTTGATGTTGTAGTAGTAGATGTATGTAGTATGCTGCGATGAGACGTGGTTGACTCGATGTTTGTGTTTGGTATGTTCTAAATTATGATTACTGTTTTTTTCTTTTTTTTGTCTTAATTTGTTTTTTTATTATGATAAAACAAATGTTTTATACTTTTGTTATTATTTACTCGAAACTGACCATGATGGATCAACCCGAATTGATCAAATCGGACGTAACTTATATTGATCTGGTTTTCGGTTCACGTTTTACTTCATATTCGGTTTTTAGTCTGATTCGATTTTATATACAATTAATCATTGTACCTTCTTGGACCGACAGAAACGTGTTTTTTTTTTTCTTTAATTAGTGGGAAAAATTGTAAGCTCAAATCACTTTCAACCTTTTTTTTTACATTCATACAAAAAAAAAAATTCTTCCCACTAAGGGGCTAATTAAAAAGCTAGTATGCATTTAAAAAAGTAAACAAACCTTTACTTAGTCCTCAAGATATTTGAAGCAAATCGATTTCGGTTGGATTTTTTTCTGTTTAATCAAGGTTTTGATTTTTTAAACTATGATTAACCCTACATAAAAAACATATGGAGTATACGATAGTCTTTTAAAAATTTATAATTCAAACTTATAGTAACTGTGTGTCTAATTTTACTTCAAATCCTTGTACGAGGGTGCGTAAGATGTTCATAGTATTAAATCCTCAAATATATGCTTTTTCTTATAGTTGTGGTTTAAGAGTTTTAGGTGTCGTAACAAGCAAAATCCTCTCTATTTAGATTTTATGAAGTGTCATATCACTTAATACTTCCACTTCTTTTAAACACATGTTATTATAATAAACCTCGCCTATTCATTTAGGCCTCGCCATTATTTATTTTATTTTATTTATTTTTTCATTATTTTAACCAAAATAAATTAATTTCATAAAAACAATAAATATATTTTTTATAAAATTAAAAACACGCTTTTTAAACAAAATTATAGATTTAAACTAAAATTTAAAATTAAACCAAAATAGAAGGACTTAAATACAAATTCATTTTATATTAAAAAAAATTGCATCATTTTCTTCAAACCACCAACATTTTAAACTCTTGCAAAGTGAAAAAAAAACACCACAATCATTAGATCTGTTTACCAAGTTAACTGGAAAAAAAATTCAAAGCAAAGAATTCAAAGAAAAATAAAAGAAAAGATAAATCAAAGAGATAAGAAACAGAATATGGTCCCACACAAATTGTCTTTTTCCTCGCCAGTTACACGACGAATGAACTGGGTGACGAGGGTGCATGATGTGGTGGCGAGGTTTGGCGAGCGCCACGTACATTTAGCGAGAATGGGATATCACCATACTTGGTGCTCTAAGAATTAATTTTCAGCAATATCGACGATGTATGTGATTTTATTCTCATTTTTTTATAAAAAAAACTTTACTTCGAGTTGGGGAGAATGACGAGAACTCAAGAAAAACTAAGCTAGATCGTTAAAATATGACATACTCATCATGTTTAGTTTTTATCATACAAGTGATCTACAAGGGTTCCACTAACCCAACTGTTAGGAATAAATAAACTCAATACAATTTGTATTTAATAGAATCGTAGATTACAAATAACAGATTGAGGCTTGCAACAATATGCAGTGTCTTTAAACTGAAATTCGTCCCTAGTACGAACTGTTTAGAGGATACAACAATTAAATCAAGATAAACTTGAATCTGACGAATGTGAGATACCCTTCTTACTAAAAAATACTCCCTCCGTCCCAAAATTATAGTCCACCTTTCCATTTCGGTTTGTCCCAATTTAATTGTCCACCTCTAAAACTTCTAAAAATAAGTAGGAATTTTAGATCGAGATTACTAGTTTACCCTTAAGTGAAATCATAATTACAAATTTTACAAAAGTTTTTAATTAATTGGTTAAGGGTAAAACTGTCTTTCTTCAAAAAGTATGAGAGAGAAAGCTGAAAGGTGTTACTTTTCTTAAACTGTGTGTTTTTTGTCGGTGGACAATAATTTTGGGATGGAGGGAGTATATATATTAAGCCCAATAACGCCTACCATTCAGTAAGATGTCCATTAAGTAAGTATTTAATGGGAATGAATTCAAGGTCCTTATAAACATGTTTTTGTTTCTATTTTCTGGCATGTGGGATAAGAACTTTACATGTTCCAACACCAACTACTAGGTTGTAAACAAACTAAACGTTCAACGAACATTTATGAATTTTTCGGTAAAATGTTTTGAACGAAAATGAACAAGATTTTACATTCGTTTAGTTAAACAAAGAACATGAACAAAAGTCTTATTCTTTCATTTAGGTTGGTGAACGTCCGTTTATTCGTTCGTTTATGATCATATATATGTTTATGTTTGTCTATCGTAACTTTTATTATTTAGGCTTAACTGCTTTATTTATACAAAACAACACTTATAAAAATTAATTTTGTGTATATTATTGTAATTTTTATGTTTATTTATGTTCGTTCATTTATGTTCGCTCGTTTATGTTCGTTTAATGTCTTAATGAACGAACTAAACAACCTAATTTTTTAATAAACGAACGTGAACAAGAAACTTCGTCATTTTGAACGATCGTGTTCATTTATTTGTCCGACTAAAATTAAATGAACGAACATAAACAAATCCATACGTATTCATCCGGTTCATTTACAGCCCTACCAACTACCACACTAAATTCTATATATGCTTGTTGCTTTTGTAATGTCATTCGATTTAGTAATAATACAGTTACGTATCAGTCAGATCACATATACAAATAAAGTTCCACAGCCTTGCTTTTCTAAATTTGTCAAAGGATGCGGATAGTTTGATTTACCCTAGTGATGCGAAAAAAAATCATACCATGTGGATTGTAATTGTTCTTTTGTGTACATCTATATACTTGAAGTTCAGGGACGGATCTATAATGTAATTATAGGGGTCCGTTGTCCATGTCTAGCCCGATACTATAAAATTTTAATGAATTTTTTTTTTATTTTGATTTTTTTTCGAAAGCGTCCTCATTAAAGATTTAAATTGCCCCTCACCCATATAATAAATCATAAGATTTAATGCTTTAAAACTTTATAAATCCGTCATTTGTAATAAAAAGACTCGATTTATATACTACATTTTTTCTCATATTTTGTTGCTATTGAAAAAAATAAAAAAATTCCCCACACAACATTAATTCCTTGGTTTCGTCACTGCATGTATTCATATCTTGAACTTAATGAGTTCGAAAATACAAATCAACGAGCAAATTGCAATGGTGACTGTAACAAACATATGGTACTCTCTCTCTGTGCATCAGCAGTACATGTATTCATATATTTTCCAAACATTTTCCAAACGTAACTTTTTCATTTGATATAGGGCGGTTGACATAACCTTGGTCTCCTCCAACTCAGTTTCGGTTCGCTTATATACCGATTTGTTTTTGTTTGAATGATACAGAATCGTTTAGGTTCAAAAAGTCGTTCGGCTTAACTTTTAATATTCCTATTTTTAATTACCATTTTTATTCTCATTTCTTTCTTAATTGATTTCTGAATCATTTAGACAAAGACCCCATAATTTCATACTGTAGCATGTGCAGATGTACCCAAATGCCCAAATGGTGAAATAAGTTTAGCTTTGGTCCCTAAAATTTACAAATAACTTTTCAATTCTGACTAGTAAGTGGGACAATAATTTTTTGATACTAGAACACGTTACATAAACAAGACATTAAGTTTCTTTATTACAGAAGGTTAATCACTCGTGTCTGCAAACGCAAACTAGTAAAATACACCACTCATGTACACAAGCAAACACGAGAAAGATGCTAAGCTTTCACGGCTTTATTATAAACCAGCTTTGATTGTCAAAATTAGTCAATACTAAAGCAACTCTATAGAGGGTCAACTCCCTACCAATCTATTGCTACTCTTCATCAAGGACACAAAACAATAACATGAATCAGTCTCTCACTATTTACATCTGTGATACCACTGTGACTACTTACAAAATATTCGACCACACAAAGGGTCATTATTGGCTGATTGTTGACATCAGATATCTTCAGTCAGTGCCTCAATGTTTATAGGATGAGGTAGACTCATTCTGCACATCAATGGTGTACATTAGATATTTTGATTATGGAGTTGACAATTTCGACCCATTGACTTACAAACTAGTTGATTAGGATTACAAACTAGCTGATTGCTGACATTAATGGAGTTGACAATCTCTACAAGCCAAATGCAATATATTGTAAAAATTAGGTTAGTAAGAAATGGGTCAAAGAAACCAAAGCTAGCCCATAGTGTAATATTTTAGAACGACCCACCCATTATGTATGTATAGTTCATACAGTAACAGCCTCCCGATTTATCGTTATAATTGAGGTTTTATCATTAAATTTAGCAGTAACAATCTATAATAGAGCATTGATCAGATAAGTTGGACCTATAAGTACCTAAAGGTTATGCGTTTTGATCATAACCCATTATTACCCTACGCTTACCCACCCATTTAGTCACATCTACAAATAAATATAATGCATGTGTGTTGAAAAGAGGGACGAGAGGACATACGTCTTTGGATGCAGTAATATAGGAAACGACAACAGTTATATCATCAAGCTTGCCACCATAATAACGAATACCAGCTTCTTGGGCAGCAGCCGAGAAAGGTGTCTGCCTGTCCTTCTCTTGTGCCCTTTGCCGTGCCAAAGCTGCTATCTTCTGAGCCATCACGTGGGGCCCTAGCCCAGCTCTTACTGCATGAACCACCACTGCGGTAATATCATTGTTGTACAAATTATCAAATAGTCCATCAGTCCCGGCTACAATCACATCTCCAGGAGCAACACGAACTGAGAAAACCTGTAATAGTTATCACTTATTGTTCATTGGTTTATCAATTAATATTGATGGAAATAGAAAACATAAAAATGGGACGTGACAACGAACCTGGCCAGAGCTGGGTGAATCACCATTACCTCCATTCTGCAATTGATATGTGAAATTAAAATTGTGTTGCTGTGCAGGGGAACGGAAAAGCGTGCATCCATCTCTAACCACCATGAACCCACTGTCACCTAAATTGATGGCACTCAGACCCTGCAAAAGATATAAAATTAATTATTGTTGCACTAGTTTGGCAATATCCAAAAGTTACATACACAAAACTATATGTCTGGGAAAAAAACAATTAGTATTAGTTATTCCCTTCTTCTATTCCTGGTTTCTACGAGTCTACAGCAAATAACCAGAAAAGATAGTATAAGATGCAACAGACTTATGTACATGCTTAACTAAAATTTCTTGACTCGGACTTCAAAAAGAACCCTTCAACTATTAGAAACTATCACTACCTGATCAGTGAGAGTGATAATGCACGCAGTTGAAGATCCTTTTGCTTTAGTGTTTGCATGAGCTTTCTCCAGCACCCTGGCAGGATCACTAGAACTGGTAGGTTCATCCTGTACTGCGATTAGTGAATTATACATAAGTTCCCGTGCATATATCCCAGCATCAACACCAAGATCAACCCAGCCACCTACACCATCGGCTACACCTATAGCTCGTTTGTCTGAACATATAAAGTGAGCATCCTCACCACCCTTTTCCTCCTTTTCAGGATGGGGCAGATAACATGATCCTGAAACAAGCTTGAGTGATCTTCCTTCTTGGTTCGTCCTGTGATCAAGATCAAGTGCCATGTTAGTGTGACAAAAGTCAACAACCCTACCAGAAATAAATTTGAACAAAGCATAATTTGTCGCAGCCACAAGAATTATTTGATTAGCTATAGATATATTATCATCCCCCCGGTGCCAAGTACGATTTGGTTAACTGTTTCAAACATTGTGTTGTGCCAAGAATTGATTATGTTGACTAAGTCAAACCAGTGAGTTAACAGGATTTTGATAATGGCTTTTGAAATAGAAAGTTGTTTGGGTATGCATTCTAAACATCCCATCCTAAAGCAAGTGAATAGCATAGGTAATGTTATAACAGCACAATGTAAAGTTATAATAAGTACCCAGCGTGTATAGTCAAGAGGCTAGCTTATGGAATGTATTGAAAGAGAGTCCTCCATATTTGCAACTTAATTTTTTTAGCTGTGAACTGATTGACTTGGGATTCTCATAGATTAGGTTGTTTACTGTATTCAATCACAAGTCATGATCATAAAACTGCTAAAGCATATTTAGATATAACAGTACCTATCATCAGTGCCTGCAGAACTCAAACGTTGATCATCAAAGGACAAATCAGACGCTGTTGATGCAGATAAACATGCTGGTGATGAGGTGTGGAAGCTCTCCCTTTCAGAACCTATAAATGGATCGCAGTTACCACTCGTCTTCTCAACATGCCATATCAAGTATCTAGGTAAGATACTATCCGGTTGTTCCTTATTTTTAAAACCCATGGCCGTGTTATTGCCACTGTGGAATCTTCTGCTGGCGCTTGAAATATTAGGGTTTTTAATGGATGCCAGGAGTTGCCCATGCCTAGAAGTGATATAATTTTGATAATATCTCGCGAGTAAAGCATTTGACCCCAGAAGAGCAATAGGCACCTTACGACTGCCAATACCAATAGGAAAACGACTAGGCCCCGTCAGCAAATTATCCAGATGATACCCACAAACTTGAAACGGCGGGCCTGACACAGATGGGATCGATAATGTCCGCGAAACAGTTCCAACAACCGTAATGTTCTTTCTTTGACTATTTGACGATTGAGCAGCAACGGAGGAACCACGTTGAAATAGAATATTTAGGTCACTGAATGCCGCAAACGTTCTACAGTAGGAACCAGACGTCCCAAGTAATAGTTTCCCATGAACAGGTAGAACTTCCAATGAGTCCACAAAACTACCTTCTATAACATCATAGGATTGTTGGATCCCCTGCCTAAATGAACCTCTCAGTCTTGAAAAGTAGTTAGATGGCATCTTGCATTTCAAAGTAAATTCTCATATCTTAAGAAACTCCTATCGCTAGAGTCCGAATTAAGTCGAGTCTGCCTTTTTAAATGAAATCCAGAGAAACCTGAAACGAGAAGAATATTTTTTTGGTTGATACCAGAACATCAAAACGTTCATATCATGCCTTAGATAACCAACAGCAGTGCACATTATTTACCGTGTCTAAAATTTGCTAAATACCATATTACAACATTGGTCTGGCTAAATTGTACTGTCAAGGAAACAGAAAGAGCATAACATTCAAAAATAATTACCTCAAGTCTGAGCAAAAGAAAATAAAATATTGGACTAAAAAATGGTAAGAAAATAACTTCCATTTCACTAACTAGATTTCACTTATGTAGTGATGTAAATTGAGGTTAATATTCATCTCTAATCAAACTTATCACCCTTAGCAACTAACATTAACTAGATTTCAGATCCTACCACATCAGTCATCATACATAAGCGGTAACAAAAGAAGCAGAAACCATCTTTTTCATCAAACCCTAGCTGTTAGTTTAACTGACTTCAACTAGTTCATGGGCGGAGCCACATATAGACCAAGAAGGGTCCTGGCCCTCCTACAAATTAGCCCACTAGTGTAGTATATGTTACATCTTATCTGTTAAAAAAATTAGATGTTCTGATTTGGCCCTCCCACCACATAAAGTCCAGCCTTCCCATCCAAAAACCATGATGAATCGGTGAGATAACTCAAGTTTCGGAGCAATGATCTTATCTTTGGAGCACATTTGATACTATTTTATGAATGGATGATGACAGATCGGGTAGTTTTCTTTAACTAAATCTGGAAATGAGGTTGATGGTGATGTCACTATGTGTGAATAATGGAGTCTTGGTGGCTGTGAAAAGTGAAGTAGGTGTGAGAGAACCAGAATATGAGTTGTAATGCTATTTGAAAAGTAGCTAATATATGGATTTATTTAATGATGACAAAATATGTGTTTTTCTATGTGTATAATAAAAGTAGCTGATTTTTAATAACTCCATGTTATTTTAAAGATTTATTTAGAGTTACATTGATTTTGTTAAATATTGCTGTAAAAACTGAACTCCACAAAATCGTTATAAAAAATCATATATTAGAGTATTTGTCTAGTCATTTTACATGACAAATTATTAAACAATATAATTTATCAAATACTTTTAAAACTATTTATGTGGTTATCGGAGCTATAACTTTCTGTTGTTTGACTTACATTGTTTAACCGAAAAAAATTATATTTCGGCCCTCCCATAAAAAAATGTCTAGCTCCGCCACTGAACTAGTTCCTCCAACAAAAAAAGATTTCTACCCAGGTGTTGCATAATAGGGATAGGAGTACAAGACTAAAAGACTAATTCCAATATTGCATGCAGAGAAGCATGATAGATACACAAACATGACTACAAAAGTATGCAATTTCTTACAAATTACTACTGCAAACACCTCATATACCTTTCAGCGAGTAAAGTACTACTCTTTTGACGATATGGCGAATAGCAGTAAGGTTCAAGATAAAAAATTTCAGCTAAATAGTTGCAGTTGGCCCATATTATTCTTTTTTGCAGACAACTAAGGCAATTGAGATGCTAAGGGAATATTGATCTTCATAGTGGGGGCACTAGGTTTAGTACAAAATTCTTAAGGTAACCAGATATTGTAAGCTTCACGCATAGAATGTTTGGTATCACTTGAGCATCACACCAAACAGAATATCATCTTGCCGAAGGTTGACTTTTACAGAATAAGAAAGAATTATCTCTGTTCTTTTATGATCAAATACCATTTCGTTAATTCCCATTGAAAGAAAACAGACGACCTAACTTATCTAAAACCAATTCCTTTCTATTTAATGAAAATGGAAAGAGTTGCAATTACGCTAAAAGCAAATGCTATATTCTGTACAGTGAAAGAGACAGTCTATGGTTTTTTAAACTAGTTCTTTTAAAAGCTCAACGTCACTACATTTCCTTCATTAAATTATGGTTTTATACATATCAAGTTTCTATAACCCCTGTTGCGAGAAATGTTGTGCTCAATTATGGTAATAATACATCAGCACAAATCCACACTAAATCATCAGGTATAAAGTAAAATGCACCAAGTACACTTATCAATACGCAACAGAACATCATACAAAACCTCAATATTCTAATACACTTTCACTCGAACCTAACAGCCTAACGCTGGTATCCACATAAATACAAAGTAGTAAACATAAACCGATCTATCAGTTTGTACCTAGTTTCTGGTTCTCTCTCTAAGTACGTCAGCAACCCCAGCTTGGTTATTCAAATTACTATTGGCCTATTATTTTGGTATCCTACTTATAATATATCCATAATGTGCATATCGGCACATCATATGAAGGATAAATGTCTACTTAAAAGAGCCAATATTATCGTGTACGGTTCGAAATTGAATCAGACGAACCCACTATGATCAACGGGATTACCTAAACGTAACTCCCAATAACGTTTCCCGATTCACATACTCCCTCCCAATAACTACATATAAAACTAATCGAACTTAATATTCATTTCAGCAATTAAACCCTAAAATACTTGTATCTAACTTTTATTCTGCGCTTTATTTAGCGTAAAACCCGCAATTTAAACAACAAACCAATGAGTAGAAAAAACATTCTAATTAATCATATCACGTAAATTAAAACATACAAAATAGAATCAAGTGAATAAAGAGCTCAATAGCCTAATACTGTTATCTGCAATACAAAGCAGTAAACATAAACGCACCCTACCAATTGTACCTAGTTTCTGGTTCTTTCTCTAAGTATGCCAACAACCTCAACTCGGTAATTCAATTTACTATTGGCCTATTATTTTGGTATCCTTCTTATAAAATATCCATATAACATGTGCATATCGGCACATCATATGAACGATAAATGTCTAGTTAAAAGAGCCCATATTATCGTGTATGATTGGAAACTAAACCAGATGAACCCACTATCTATAGTGAAACATATGATCAACGGTGATTACCTAAACGTAACTCCCAATAACGTTTCCCGATTCACATACTCCCTCCAATAACTACATATAAAACTATTCATTTCAGAAATTAAACCCTGTAATACTTTGTATCTAACTTTTATTATGCGCTTTATTTCGCATAAAACTCGCAATTCAAACAACAAACCAATCAGTAAAAAAAACATTCTAATAAATCATATCATGTAAACTAAACACATACTAAATAGAATCAAGTGAATAAAAACTTACTTAATAAAAGGAAATGAAAAAGATTATTAATAGCAGGAATTAGGAATAACAAAGATGTTTATAAATAGAAAAAAAAAAAGATGTTTGTTAACCTTGTTGGGTGTTGTGGTGGTGATTAATTGGTTAAAGAGATAGTTTGGTGACGGGTTATAGCACGGGCGATTTGTGGTGACGAACATGTGGGTATTTTGACCGTTATTAAATTACTACTTGCAATTATTTTTATTTATAAATTGTTTATCGTTTTCATTAGTTCTTTTCTTTTGAAAAAATCAATCCTCTTTAATCGTTAACTTTCTGGTTCAAATGTTTTGAAACCCGGTTTTATAAGTCACTCGTTGAGGACTCGACTGGACCGATGAAAATCGGATTGGACCGATGACCAAAATAGTCTGAAACCTCAGATCAAGACTGGACCAAAATGGTACGGTTCGGTTTGGTCCTCAGTCCGGTTCGATTCTCAGTCTGATCCGGTCCTATTAGGTATAATCGTTTTTTTTAGTAAAATCGAACCGGATCAGACTGGTTCGACCAGACAAAAATAGTCCAAAACCCTGAACCGAGGACTAGATCGAAATTGTTCGATCTGGTTCGAATCAGTCCAGTCCATTTTTCGATCCGAGTCGATTTTAGGTCTACCATGCTCAACCCTATTTCCTACAACTCACCCATACAACCGCCACCATATTCACCAACACCATCAAAGAAGCCTATAAAGTATAAAGTATCGTTTAGATCCCAAATGAACCTAAAGAGTTGTACCCAAATTATTTAACTAGTAAACATAAAAGACCTACCTAAGTAAGAAGAAAACATATCAAATTTCTTACTAAATTTAATTGCAATAATTAACATAAAAGTATGTCTGTGCATTAATGCATATATGAATATGCATACATCAGGTGTTATTTGTCATTTGTATTTGAAAGTAAAATGATGAGAGAGAACACAAAACACGAAAGAAAAAATCAAAATCGAGAGAGCTTATAGAAGTGGGCCCATTATAAATGGTATATCATAATAATATAATACAATAGTAATCAAAAGCATGAACAAACCAACGTAAAAATGTCTACAATTAAGAAGTTGCTAAGATGGATAACAGATAACATGGTAACATGATGAAGGTGGTGGTGATAGCTAAAAGTAGGTTATAGAGGTCGTGGTAATAGATAAAGGCGGTGGTGGTGGTAGTGACGACGATGGATGAAGGTGGTGGTGGTGGTGGGTTATAGCGATGGTGCATGGTGACCTACTAACCTGCTAAATACCTTAAATTGCAATTAAAAAAAATTGGTACACTATATTAAGAAGAAAAATGCATTAAATTAGAATTAAGTATAAGTTAAATACACTTTTATGTAATTTGCCCCTTATTTTACATTTAATTGAATTGATTGAAAATGTCAAGTTTTTATTGGTTACTTTTGGTTTACAAGGGGATCTATCCTCATCATTTATCCACCAAACATCAAGGGCGGAGATTAACTTTTTTTAATAAAAAAAATGACAGAGGGACATTTTGGTCATTTCATCAATAACACAAACCACACCCACCCACCCATCTAGATCTAATCTCGTCTCTCTCTCTTAAAACACACACTAAAAACACATAGTGTATGTTTTCATCAATCCATCATCTCCATACTCATCAATCGATTGTCAATAATCAAATAAATGATCAAATCGATCATCAATCATCAAATCAATGATCAATCGAGACTAAACCGATGATCAATCGATCATCAACCGATACTAATCGATCATCTCATTCTTAAATATATAATCTCCTTCTTATTTAAATCAGGAACAACCATCAGATATTTTTTAATTTTCTTCCTTTTTAATTTATTTGATGTGAATCGGCTTATAAATTAACATCATGTAAATTTATAAGCTTAAAATTAAGCTTAATCGATGACTTATCTGAATTTATTTTGAAAAAAAGGCTTAATCTTTTTCTTCAGATTATATAAATTTATTGTACTAAATAATAAGCTAACTTATTAAGATGATTAATGTGAATAAGCTTATTAGGAGAGTTATGTGAATAAGCATATGAATTAGAATAGAATTATGTGAATAAGCATATAAATAGAGTTTGTTGAAGCCGTAAGATAAGCATAAGACGAGCTAGATGAATAAGCTTATTAGGAGAGTTATAGGGATGTGCACGGTACCGATCACGTACCGAACTAGTGGTACCGATTTTTTCTCGAGCATAAACTAATGGTACCAGTACCGTACCGAACGGGATTCAAATATCGGTACTGGTACGGGTATTGGTACAAGTACCGAGATATCGGGCTTTCCACGTTTTTTTCCCAGAATTTTCCGATTTGGTACCGACCCCGTACCGGATTAGTGGTCCCGAATTTTTTTTCCACCTTATTTCGTAGTCCCGGTAACGTATCGAACGAGCTTCGGATATCGGGAATCGGTACGGTTATGGTTTGGTTTTTGAATTCGGATCAAAATGCTCATCCCTAGAGAGTTGTGTTGTAACTATAGGCTATGCTAAACAGATCTATCATATATGATACATCCATATATTTGATATATGATATGTGTATGTATCATATATGATAATATGATAATGTGCTTGAAAACAAATACAAGCAAGTCTTGATCTCTTAGTAGGTAATTAAAAGTTAGTTGTGTGTATATTATCATATATGATAATCTGGTTGAAATTAAATTTCTGTAATATATTAATCTTGTTGAAACTAAAACTAATTTTCTTTATTTGTGTAGTGAAAGCTGATTTCAAACCATTTTGAAGAACTCAATCATCTCAAGGTGGAACACCATATTCCAGACTAAAATAACAAGATCATGTACATAAAAATGACAAAGACGAGCGTCAAGTTTGTAACAAAAATGTTAATGACTGAGATAAACATCTATTGTTTTATACATTTGAATAGTTTATCTTTAAGTAATTTTTGTATGCTAATGTATTGGTTTAACTTTGTAATGCTACTCATCACTATGATTTTATTTAAATATGAAAATGGTGAAACATGTATAGATGTAATTTTTGGATAATATGGTTATTTTGTTGTAGTTTTTATCATATTCCAAAAGCATAGTTTTTATCATATTCCAAAAGCATAGTTTTTATCATTTTTATA
The DNA here is from genome assembly GCA_025667525.1 of Glebionis coronaria. Classification (NCBI taxonomy): domain Eukaryota; kingdom Viridiplantae; phylum Streptophyta; class Magnoliopsida; order Asterales; family Asteraceae; genus Glebionis; species Glebionis coronaria. Next base: position 138,527,361 of record CM046879.1, on the reverse strand, counting down.
GTATTATATGATAATACATGTAATTAAATTATGCCAGATCATGTATTATCATATATTATACTAAAAAAATTTTACAGATAAAACAAAGGGTATGTTGAATTCATGTTTAAAACAAGCGGTCTGTTGGATTCATAATTAAACGCTTGTTCAAGAAAATAAAAAGAGTATTTTTTTAGTAGTATCATGTATGATAATGCATTATCATATATGATACTCATAAAAAAGTTTGGCAGATTAAACAAAAGGTCTGCTGAGTTAAGGATTAAAACAAATAGCCTACTGAATCAATGATTAAACACGTGTTTAGAAAATAAAAATGTGTGTTTTTTAACAACATACAATTAATGATTAAACACTTGCTCAAAATAGAATGTAATCAATCATTATTAAAACACGTATTCATAATAAAAAAAGATACAAAAACAAAAGAGCCTACTGAATTCATAACTAAAACAAAAACACTCTTATTGTTGAAACTACTATTCTTCTTCTCCAATAAATTCTTCTTTATTTTAAGCAAAATCTACTTTTCTCTTGTAAAACTTCCTCCTTGGCCTCGACGACGACTTCATCCTATCCTTACATATATGCGAGCACGTCCTCATGCTTTGCTCCAACAGACAATTGCAACATCCATATCTGCTCGTTCTTGTGTTCGCACAATCTGCATTAATAGGAGAGAGGAAAGAACATTTTAGGCACCATTTTATCAACAACGAAATTACGTAGCCGACACTATCAAAATGCACAATAGGTCAAAAGTGTAAAAAATCATGTCATCAAAGTCTGATTTTTTCTTGTAGTTTGTCATAAACATCATACATCATACCTCGTGTATCATATATGATATAACTATCATATATCATACATCTATCATGATAAATGATGTGTCATATATGATACATCAAGCTTAATTTAGCTTACATCAACAAGTTAATTAAAATTCCTAATAATGCAGCTTATTCTCACTAACATAAGCTTATTCATAACTCGCATATATAAAACCAGTTAATAAGCCACAAACATATTTGATTCTTAAACATATTTGATTATGGTATTGAGCATTGTCAAACATATTTGATTCTCAACTCTAAGCCACATGCCATTTATCATAGCCATTTATGGTCAGTCTATATACAATATCATATATACAATACTAGGTTATTGACCCGTGAAATCACGGGGCCTTAAGAAACCTTTGATAGTGTTTTAATAAGAGATCGATTTGTAGTCTTACGTAAATAATTCCATGTCTTGCTCCGTGAATACAAAATATTGCTAACTTCCGATACATATAAATGATTGAAATGCTATGAAAGATATTTAAACTTTTATGATATATAAATTGATAAATGTTAGATCTACATTCGGTTTACAAAAAAAAATCCACATAATAATGTGTCATGAACACTGTTGTTACTCTCTCTCATACTTCTTATTCTTTTCACGGATAAAGTATTATAACTTTAAAAAATCAGTTATAATAACGTTAGCAATTTGCACTAACATGGCCCGTTTCCACAAAAATACAAAATAGGATTGTGAAGGGTATGTATTTTAGCATTTCGATTAATTGTCAAACCTTGAACCGAAAAAGGATAATAGCATAAAGTTTAAATTTTATAACCGTAACACAAATATCGATTGATGACAAATTCATCATTACAACTACAATATTTTAGCTTATGTTCATTTTCACTTAAACGTAATAGCTATAATGTAAGGATTTACTAATGTAGAAATATTTTCAACTTCATACGTAGCAATGATGGTAATGTTTGTATGCATATGAACAATTTTCACCTAAAGTGTATGTTCATCATATTAGTATATATAATGATCAGAAAAATGATGCCTGTGACAATGTGACTTATGATGTGGCTTTAGTCCACTTTGTTTCTTTAACACCAAGCGGGTTCCCATTTAACTAAAAAGTTTATGTATGGAGTTTAAGTAATACATATCACATAAGCACGAATTTGATCAAAAATATTATTATTATGTAAAGTAATTCATAAGACCTGTTAAAAAAAGGCTTAAGAATAATAAAGATTGACAAATTAAGATTTGTTCATTGGGATCCTCACTAATTTTTCTTATAATATGTGTTGCTTAACCACTACAGAAACAAAAAGACCAGATGGCCAGGAATCGAGGCCGGCAGAACTATAAATATTGACTCGTACACGCAAAGATGGTCTTCCTGTGAATGAAGAGATAGTTGTTGTCATTGTATGTAGCTTAAACATCAGATATGCAAGTTTATTCCTTTTGATGTGCACAAATATCAGTTCATGGTTCTTTGTTTCTATCACTATGTATCGAAACTCATCTAATTTTATCAGTAATTTTTTGTTTGTAGTATCATCGATTGATTTTCACAAGGGATTACAATAAATCTAAACAATTACTCAGCAGTGTTTGGGGGTGTTTGGAAAATAATATATTAACAACTTATACTTGTTTATAGACACAACTCTTAGCTCATGAGCTCATCCAGTGTCAAAACACAATGTAAGAGACACTGTTTGAGTTGGCTTGTCAGCTTATTTGGTTCAAAACGAATCATCGTCACTGGTTGTGCACTATTTAAAAACTCCAAAGTGCTAATTTGTTGTGTGTGGGTCAAATTAATTCTCAATAAGCTACGATGTATATAAATAAGTTTTACCAAATCAACCCTTTCATTTTCATAGTTTTAGATTGCTTATTTAATCTTATCATCCTATATTCCTATTACCCTATGGTTTTCTTTCGATAATACGCTTGTTTTTAACTTATCATCATACGTTCCTAACTAATCCAGCCTGACCCAAACTGAAAGTAACTCATCTTGATAACCCGTTAACTGACCCAACCCATTTTAAACTATGTTAAACAAAAAAGATGGTTCAGAGTTACGAACCTTGAGCACTCATAGACGGAGATTCAATAGGTCAGGGTGGGGTCATGCCCGCTGCTCACTTTGAAGAGTTGATGAAATTTGCACAAAGGAGTGTCAGTGATTGTGACATTGGTAAATACCAAGCTTTTGCTCAAACCTTGCAGCAGTCTAGGGGGATTGAACTCATTCAAATCGACTAATCCCATGATGTGCACTGACAGTCAAGAGCTGGAATGCAATTGGAACCATCGATTGTCTGAAAAGATATCCAAATGAAGAAGTTGCTTAAGAATTTCCAATATATCTAAAATTCCTCTTAACCACGGCTTATCCTGAATCTGATAACTTAATATAAAATGGGCTTCTTCTTAGTGCATACCAATTTATACTATATAATATACCATATGTCTCACCTATCATTTGCTCAAATAGGTTTCTGACAATTAAAAAGCTTATAAATAACAATCCATGTAATATAGAATCTGCAGCATCAGCAAATATTGCTAGCACCGTCTCGTTTAGTAATTTGTAATGTGACCAAGCGGTAATATCAAAGTTGTAAATCAATCAAGAGACTGTGAGTTCAAGTTGTGAGTTTTCAAAGATCCATGTATGTTGAAGTAGAATGTGCACATGAACAGTTTGTACTTTGAGTATGTTTCCCACAAACCTACATAAAAAAATAAAGCCACTAAATCAGTAGTGTAATTATACATGAAATTGTGCTTGGTCGATACATCAAATTATAGTAATATCTATGAGGTATATTAAGCGACTTGATAAAGATTTAGTTATTCAATAGATAAAATGATGTAGTAAACAATACATACACGATTTTACATATGGGAAGCCAACCATCGCATACACCAAGGCGCATGAAACCATTGGCTTAAACTGTCCTTCTTGAAGCAGCAAGAGAAAGTGATGCTGCTAAATCCGTTGTCGTCTCTGTAAGCACACCCTATGAGAAAACAAAATAAAGTTGATATATATATAGCCAGATTATAAGTTTAATTATTATACAAAACATGGTATAAGATCGAAATAATGAAACATATCTGGTCACTTAATTATTTCTTACTTTTTAGACAATGAAAGAACGTAAGTATCCAGTCCCGCTAAAATACAATGATAACTAGCATAAAATTAACACAACCAACACGCGTTATATATTTTGTATAAGAAAAAACTTCATCTTGAGTTTTAAGATATCTAAAAAAACATTAAAAACCTAGTTAGCTCTTTCATTGTTATCCCTTCCACTTCAAATTATATCTAAGTCATCCAGCACATTGTAATTACGACAAAAAACTAAGCACACTTTGAGGCAAAATCAAGTTACATCTCACAAGTATACTATTGAAAACAACAAACGAATATTGAAAAAATCCATTTAGGAGTTCCATTAAACACTTAGTATGCAAAAGTATAATCAGGATTTATTGCAAAACTAAATAAAAAATAAATGCATACAAAACTAATCTCTAATTGATCAAGCATCAAAACTACATAGAAAACTAATCAACTAACATAAAGAGAAAATGACTTTAACAATGCTCATTAAGAAGATACCTTTGATGATGATGCTGAATCCAATTAGGTTTTTCTTTGGATTAGATAACTGGATCAGTAAAATCAACTATTCTTCCAGCAAGCACCAAGTGTTGACCATTTTTTTCATAAGGATTGTTCATATGAAAAGAGGAAAAAACACCAAATGCTAGTGTAAGAGGTTACTATTGAAAGTTCTATACCATAAATTGCAGACATGTCCCTTCAGCTATGATATAATCCAAACACCCAATCTATACTATGCAAGAAAAGTCCCAGATATACTATGCAAGCAAAGCTAAATATTTGAAGCTAACTTACCTTTATAAACCCATAATAACCTCAAATAGTCAATCACTTCCTTTAAAAACATAAAATATACACACTTAAAACAAAAAAGATTGAATCTTTATAACAATAAAAAATGATTAAACCTTGAGATAAGAGACAATTAACTGCTTCATTAGGATGTATAATGTCATTCTTGAGTCGGCCGGAATCCTTGCTACAACACTGGCTGCCAACTCCACAGTAATTGTGCCACATACTGGTGTGGTTTAATAAAAGTGATTACGTATGACATTTTTGAAATTTAAAGAAGCTTTCAAGGGTCTTTTACTAGAACTCATTTATCTAAAGGTAGTGAAGTGAGCTGAAGGAGAGGGATCTCAGAGCTAAGCCGGGTACGGGCAGGAACCAACTACCTGGCGTTATGACTCTTTCGCTCAGCTGCTCTTTGATCTCAGGACAGCTTTTGGAAGTCGTAATATAAAAAGCTGAATTTTTATGCTTTGTCATGTTATGTCCCCTCATTTTTTAGTTAGCTGCATAGTTTTTTAAACGTGTCTGCTTAGAATCAGTCATGAGAATAGATTAGCAATTTAATTGGTTAGCATATTTGAGAAATTCACTTTCGGTTGTCATGGTGAGTTAACAACCTATAAAGGATCTCAATTTTGCTATGATTTAACTTATTATCTGAATTTGTTTACTCTAAAAATCTAATAAGCTCAATAAACTTAAAATACAAATATTGAGGAACATTTCAAATACACAATAAACTATACCTTTTTAGATGGTTGAATTGATGGATTCTCCATAAATAATTTCTCACCTAATCCGTAAAATGCAAAATAAAAAAGAAGATAACAATCCCAAAAATAATTCAAAATATCAACCTACAATACAATAGAACATATATACCTCATGATTTGCAAGAAGAAACAAAAATTATTCCTAACAAAAACAAAACTAAAAGTCTACACATAAGATTTGACCAGCGTATAAAATTAAGGAATACTCGAATTAATACAAAATAAGAAAATCAATACCTGAACATATATGTCACTGAAGCTACAAATCGTGTTAATTTTATTTTATGATGATGATGCCGAGTTAGGGTTCGCCAACGTTGCTGGGTTTGGGGTATGATAATGAATCAATATTGGAGTAGTTTTTTAAGCGGAAAGGTGAAAATGGTTCCGAAAAAATAGAGGAGTACATCAGAAGTTATAGAAAAAGTCTCCTGCTATGCTCACAGACTCGTATGTTATGTTTGTGGAAATTACATATTAGGTCCTTGTTGTTAGATGTGTTGTTATACATGAAGCCGAAATTTAAGATTCTTCCAATGTAAGCTTTGTAACTTATTAAATGGTTACTAAAAATAGGCTAAATCAAATACAAAATGACCATTATAGACACTCTAAAAAATCAGCATTCTTTTTTCAAGGGTATTTATTAATCCTTCTTTTATTATAATATATGATACCTCATGTATCATATATATCATATAGAGGTGAGATCCTTATAGAATATGCATCAAAAAAAGAAGGAAGGAAACAATCTCAACCATCCATTCAAGTTTCATCTAATGATCTATATTAATCTTTTTAAATTTAATTTAAAAACCCATTTTCATCCTATTTCTTAAAAATTAAATATCTCTCAAACCGTTAATCGTTACGAAAAACTAATTATACCATCGCGACGGGAATTACGTTATCTTTCTATAGATAGGCACTTCTATACACTTTCGGCAAACTTTTTTTTTTAAATTTACGCATAAAAAATTACATGTGATTCTCGAAAAATTACATGTAATTTTCGAAAATTACGTGTAATTTTTTTGGCGAGAATTTTTAACACTGTAAATCGTTAACTTTTGTGTGAATTACATGTAATTATGTGTGAATTACATGTAATTTTTGTAATAAAATAGTTTATTAGTGTTAAATGCAAATCACATGTAATTATGTGTGAATTACATGTGATTTTTGTAATAAAGTGGTTAGTTAGTGTTGAATGAATTACATGTAGTTTTGCTCAAATCACATGTGATTTTATAAAATAATTACATGTAATTTTGCTCAAATTACATGTGATTTTATACAAAATTACATGTAATTTTGCTTTAAATCACATGTGATTTTATAAATAATTACATGTAATTTTGCTTTAAATCACATGTGATTCATGTAGACTCACATAAATTTACATCTAACTTTCGTCCCATTTGACACGTTAGTCTTTTTTTTAAGTTACATGTTTTCATAGATTTTTATTTTCAACTTTAATACCAATAATCTAGAAACCAAGTAAATCACATGCGATTCGTGATAAATCACATGTAATTCGTGGTAAATCACATGTGATTCGTGGTAAATAACATTTTCTCTCCATTCCTCACATCATCCATCCTTCCAAAGTGGTCTTGTGATCCATGTATGCTATCTAAAGTGGTCTTGTGATCCATGTATGCTATCTTGTGATCCATGTATGATAATTACATGTGAATTTGCTTGCATTACATGTAATTCGTGGTAAATTACATGTGATTCAAACAAAAGCACATGTGATTCATCTAAAATGGGTTTGTTAGAAGAAGTTAAAGTTTTGAAATGTTTGAATCACATGTAATGCAATCAAATTCACATGTAATTATCATCGAATTACATGTGATCCAATGCAAGCAAAATCACATGTAATTATCATCGAATTACATGTAATTCAAGTAGACAATTTAATATATTAACAAGATTACATGTGATTAAAAAAATCACATGTGATTCATCTAAAGTGGGTTTGTTAGAAAAAGTTAAGGTTTCAGAATGTTTGAATCACATGTAATGCAAGAAAAATCATATGTAATTATCACCGAATCACATGCAATTCAAGTAGAATTACATGTGATTCAAACAAAATCACATGTAATTTAGAAGCCAATTTGTTTTATATATTTTAAATAAATGAAAACATAATACGTGATTAAAAAAATCACATGTGATTCATCTAATGTGAGTTTGTTAGAAAAAGTTACGGTTTCGGTATGCTTGAATCATATGTAATGCAAGCAAAATCACATGTAATTATCACCGAAAAACATGTAATTCAGAAGCCAATTTGTTTTACATATATTTTTTTTGGGTAAAGGGGACTCCACCCCGGTAAAATGAACATATTTTATATTAATGGCAACAAACATTTTAATATATTAACAAAATTACATGTGATTCAAACATTTTAATGTAATTCACATAAATCACGTGTGGTTTTAAAATAATAACGAAAATATTTTTGTCATTTAATAGACGGTTATTTTCATATACTTTTAACGAGTTTACAATGTTGAAATTCTCGTAAAAAAATACACGTGATTTCACAAATCTCATGTGACGTTACAAATTCAAATGTGATTTTTAAAATAATTAATCAAACATGAGTTTTCGAGAATTACATGTAATTTTTCGAGAATTACATGTGATTTTTTTACGAAATTTTTTAAAAAAAGATCGCCGAAAGTATATAGAAGTGCATATCTACTCATTGCTTTAGTTGAAAGATTCCATTTGAATTGGAATCTGGTCATTCACTATGACCCGCTAAGCCAAAGATAATTTAATTCCCGTCGTGACGGTATAATTATTTTTTCATAACGATTAACGGTTTGAGAGATATTTAATTTTTAAGAAATAGGATGAAAATGTGTTTTTTTAATTAAATTTAAAAAGATTAATATTGGATGGTGGAGATTGCTTCTTTTGTTCTTTTTTGGATGCATGTTCCTTATAGAACTTTTCTCATATCATATATCATACATCTATCATATATGATAAATGAGGTATCATATATGATACATCAATCTTAATTCAGCATACATAAGCTACATAAATATTGCTAATAATATAGCTTATTCACACGAACATAAGTTTATACATAACTCTCTTATTCATAAAACTTGATAATTCGTTAAAAAACTAATATTATAGCTTATAATTCAACACAATAAATTCAAATAATCTAATTCATTAGCTTATTCACAACTCTCGTCTAATTCAAAAGGTTATTCAAAGAAATAAGCTTATTCACATAAATCACCTAAGAAGTTAGCTTATAATTAAGAACAATCAATCAAAATAATTCGTTAAAAGTAAGCTAATTAAAAGCTTAAAATTAAAATGATAATAAATGAATAAGCTTATCTAGATAAAATAAGCTAAAAATAAGAATAGATTTTATTCAAACCTGATGATGGATTCATGCCTGATCATGGATTCGTGATGATTAATTAGTCTAATTAATCGATTCATGATGGATTCATGATGATGCTTCGTGAGGGATTCGTGATTATAAGCTTCGATCGATTAGTTGTAGAGAGAGAAACTAGATCAGAGGTAGAGAGAAAGATACAGACGTTTGTGTGTTTTATGAGAAAGAAAGTAGAAAAAGGCTTATATACTGGTTGGGTGAAATGACCAAAATACCTCTACAATATAAAATGGGGATTTCATCTCAGACATTGGATGATAGGAAGATAGAGGGTAGAGATGAGTCCCCTTATATCTTAGCAGGGCCGGTCCGGAGCTATATGATGTCTTGGGCGAAACGATCAAAAAATGCCCCTATTGAAATTGTATACGAAAAAAATGAAACTATGTATCTTGTATTATTCATAACCTAAGACAAGAGTTAATTTTGAATTTCGTTTGTATGGTTTATACTCAATCACCCTTCTTTTTAAAAAATAAATACAGCTATTTACGGGTGATAAGTTTTGCATCTTTCGTCATTTTTACATAAAAATACAATAATCGCACCTAAAAACAACAACATCTGCAAGATTTTTCAACGATAAAGATGATTGTTGTACTTATTTGTGGAAAATATGAAATGTGCGTTATATGTAACCATAAGAACAAAATTTGTGTTAACTTTTAAAATAATAACGCAAACATAATTGTCAACTCGTAGAAATGAATAACATTTCAATTCGATCTTCGTTATTGAATCAGTTAAAATGATTCAAGAGAAGAAATTATAGTTTTTATGTTTTTATTTTTAAACTGTATAAGAAAGTTATCATATTTTAAAAAACATACACTTTGGATAAAAATAAATAATACTATGTAATAATTACGTATGCCAAACATATTTGTTACATTTAAACATTAACAAACCACTAGAAATTTGATAAAAAAATCAATATAATGAAATTCTTGATAGTAAACGTTTGAAATGAAATAACCTAGTAGACATCATTAATTGATACGTAGTAGTACTAAAATACAAACAGTTGAGAAAAGTTTTTTACTACCCACTTGACAACACAAAACAAAAGTTTCTCTTTCCTCATTGACCAATCAAATTTTTTATGACTTCATCTTCTCAGTTACTCCAATATCTAGCCGGAAAGATGCAGTATATAAATGTAACATCAGAAATTTGATGCCTTTGATTTATTTGATGCCCTGGGCGGTCGCCCACCTGGCCCAGCCCCAGGGTCGGCTATGTATCTTATATAAGTTTGATATCCAAATGAACTTAAATCATATACTCCATATAGTTGATAACAAATATTTACAAAGAAATTAATTTATAATTTCAAGCTTTAATAGAACGTAATAAAACAATATTACTTTATGTTTTAAGTTTATTATAACTCTATTTTAATTAACATTAGTCTTCACCGTCTCAATTTGTTAACTAAACTTATACGGGTTTATGAAAAAATAACACTTTTGTTAAATTTAAAAAAAGAAGTCATAACTCGATCGAGTTAATCTGCAACACCCGCTCTGATAAAGAGACAAGTATCACATTATGGGGTCATATCTGGAACACATGTATTAAAATGCAAGCGGAAGTCTTATTATTAAAATATAAAACCGAACAAAGTACTCTACAAAAGAGTAAACAAATCTCTAACATGAGGGTCCAAAATGTAAATCATAGAAATAAAACGTCTTTAAAACTTTATTCAAACACAAAGGGGTAACTCTAAGGGTAAGCTCTAATCACACACTCTCATTTCCCTGATTCCCACTTAATACCTACCGCATGAAATGAAAATGCGACTGAGTTAACGCTTAGTGAACAGATATAACAAATACATAACAAAATGAAGTAGTATATAAGGTAACGAATGAATATGGAAACCTGCCAAAAGATGTCACAAGATATATATGGTAACAAACGAATATGAGATGTAATCCTAGATCAACAAATAAGCATAGAGTTAAGAACGAGGCACAAAACAGAAATTTCCACGAGCTCACCAAATAGATAAACATCTATATCTATCTATACTATCTATAAAAGAGGAATAGCAAATGTTGAAAGTTGAAAAAATTCAACAAAACTTCTCATGTAAGTTTCAAGACTGAAACAGAAAAGGTAATGTTTAACAAAAATCTTTATCTTTAGTGGAATAATTCTAACACATATTTTTGGCAATGTTGGAAAAACTAACTGTAAAACATACGCAAACAAATAGTTTCAACTCATTCTTGATTTCTTCTCCAATACGCTTCTATTTTTCGAAACCTATCAAACTGTTTCAAGCTAATAAATATCTAACCTACCCACCATTTTCTATCTCTCCCTAAACCCTAAAACACACACAACAAGTAAACAATGACACAACCGCCACCATGATCTTATCCCTTCCGCCATCTGTCAAATCCGCCACCATCTCTCGATTGTTTAGGTGGTTTCAAGTAGTTTCGGTTGGTTGTATTGGTTTTTGGTTTGGGTGGCTTTTGTAGTTGTTGTGTATGTTTTCTTCATAACTTGTTCTGTTTTTCTTTATTACTACAATCTTTAATATATAAATAATCCATGGCTAAATTTGATTTCGTATGAACAGGTTTCGAATCTTGGATTGATGACTTTGTTCTTTGAGTTTGAGTAGCGATTTAGCCAGGGCTGGAAGTTGGGCTTTTCGAAATTTAGATGTTATTGGTGCTAGATGACTACGCCAAAATTTGTGTATAAAAAGGTATACATATAATTTGTTTGAATGTTTATTTTTAGTGGAGGTATGTTTCTAGATATTCAAAATTGGAGTTGTATAGAGGTAAAAAAACAGGGGTCTTGATTGCGGTAAAATATGCTTTTAGGAAAAAGACGTATAATGGGCAAGTATTAATCGATACGGTTTAGGAAAATCGTAAAGATGAAAAGTCCAAGTTCGTTCTCGTCGAAGGTGTATGTGTATTAGGCTAATTATATAAAAACAATGTTTGGATTAGTGTCGTTTTTGGGTTTAAAGAGAGAAAAATAAAAGGCGAGTTACACTACGGTTAAACTACGACGTAGAACGTAAAACGATAACGTAAATACGTAAAACCCGACGAAACTAAAAATTTAACCTAAAAACAATTTAAAAATTAAAACGAAGTCTAAAATAATATAAATAAGAATAAAATTCAATAAATAAATTTTAAAACCTTTTATTAATTAAATATTTAATTTTAAATGCTAATTAAAGCACTAAAATTAAATATAATTAACAAAAATCCCAAAATATTATTTTATCAAACAATTATCTTACTTATATTAATTAAACACTAAAAAGTATTTTTCCTAAATTTTTAAAACTAATTTTCTATTTTTCTAAATGCTAAAAACAGTTTTTAAACTAATATAATCATAAAAAAATAATAAAATAATGAGAGAATTAATTTTACTTTTTCAAAAATCCTATTTTAATTAACTAAACAGTATAAAAATGAAAAAGTTTGAAAAAATTACTTTTAAGTCTAATAGGACAAAATGGTTTATATAAAAAACGAATTAAACCTAAATTAATTCTAAAAATAATTAAATAAAGTGAACAGTGAAATTCTTTTTTAAAAATCTTAAAATAATTTAATTAAACTAAGAAAATTGGAAAAACTAAAAAATAATACTTTTTGCCACTAAAAGACAAAAACAGATTTATAAAAACTTAATTAAACTCTTAAATAATTCTAAAAATTACAAATAATCAGAAAAATAAAAAGAAACTTTATGAAAAATTCTAAAATAAACTAACAAGACAGGGAAAATTAAAATGGAAGAAAAATACTCAAATTAGTTCACTAAAAACAAAAAAGGACTAAGACTGATAGTGACTGCTAGGACTTTTTTGTCCAGTAGTGAAGCAGTGGCAATAACTGACCTATCAGTGGGAACTTAGTTCCCACTGCTTGACCTCAGAAACCACATTTGGGCGTTTTCTTGCTTGTTTGATGGTGATTGTTGGAACAAATGGCACCCTACAACCAGTTGGGTCGTGGGGAGTCACAGCAAGCAAAAGAATACCAGATCTAACACAAGTAAAGCATGAAATCAAGCAAATAACCCACTGGTTCACAGAAACTTGCAATAGGTGGCCTGATGGTTATTAAGCTGATATACTTGGCCAATAGACGAGTTTCAAAGCTCCAAATCTTGCTCAAAATATTACCAAATCACACCTAACCACCCCTAAATCCTAACTTAACACCTACTCTAACTGATTACCAAGATTGGTGGTCTAAAAACTCAAAATCAAGCTATTAGGGCCTACTGATATATTCTTATGCAATTTATGATGAAAACATGCAAACTGAGTTTTTATACTACATAAACTTAAAGCTAAGTGAACATCTAACTAACATCAGTTTAATAAAGCATCTTAGATCAGTTTTTACTTGAAACTTATGTCACTCAATTCATGTAAAACATAAAACCAAACACCCCTATATAACTTGATGACTAGTTTTTTGTGAAGTCATTTTAAGCTAAACAACACCAATTTAATTCTAACTGACTTAAACACACATGGAGACCATAGACAAGCATAAACAAATAATTAAACTAGCATTTAACAGGATCAAACAAATTACCAAAATTAAATCCACATAATTCACATAAACTTAAAAAAGGACCAATGGGGTTTAAGACTTTCTAACCTTGGCTGATGCCTTCCACTGGGGTCTTTGAGGGCTTATGAGGACTAGTTTAGAGAAACCCTGCTGGCTGGTCTACACACACCAGAGGGGGATAATATCTTCAAGAAAATGGTGTGGAGTTGATGTAGTAAAACAATACATATATATATAATAATATATAATATCGTAAGTGATTCGACAAACAATTCCTTTAGGAAAAAGAATTATAAGTTAAAACTCACAAAATAATATATAATATATATATCGGGCAAGTGATCACCGAGTCGTTTCCCAACAAAGTGTGAAATTGACGGTTACGTTATTAGTTTTACTTTTGGATGCTTGAATAACAAGAGTTTGATTTTCGGTTTAATTATCTACGATAAAAAATAATTAAGGCAAGATGATAACTTATAAATCTACGGCTGAAACATGTAAAGGCAATGAAATAAAACCTAAAACTATGGGAAATCATAATAAGGCATCAAAATAAATCCTAAGTCTACGAAAAACAAATAAAGAACGGGAAATTAAAGACACAAGCTACTAGTTAATTTTATAGCTACTCGCCTAAGATGATGAAACAGATACATCGAAATTAAAAAAAACAAGAAAAGGTTAACGACAAATAAGCAAAACGATATTTTGCTTAAATATTACAAAAACTATATATTTAAATTTTTTTTTTGAAAACTATTTAAAATACTAAGTAACTAATTATTAACACTTAAGAAAACAAATTTGTTAAAAAAATGATTTAATAACTAACTGTTAATGAAAATGGACTACATTAATCACTATATTAGTTATTTAAAAAGCAAATGTAAACAAGAATCAAAATATAGCAAGATGATAAGCATGTGGGTTTTCAAATAGGTGGTCCAGTGTTCGATTCCCACAATTTTTTTAAAATATATTATTTTTTTTACATCCTATTTTTTTGTGCAACCAAAAAGCAAGGATAAAAAATACTTGGCCATACGCATCTACCTATTTTTTTGTGTTTACTTAACCAACAACAATAACGAGAGAAAAAAAGAAAAAAAAAATTTCTTTTACATTACGCAACAAACTGATTCAGATTTCAGACTACATGTTAAAATTACAACTGATTTCTTTATTAAACTCAAACCACAACATAACAATAACCACTAAGACATATTAATATTAAACCAACAACATTCAATAGTAAAACATCACAAATACCATGGGTATATAGCAAACATAAACATTAAAGAAACAAGAAATCTAATAGAACTTACAATTGATGATATCACCATGCAAAAGAGAAACTTACAGTAACCAAACTAAACTAAAACCGATTCAACCATGATAATAAACTTCAAACCAAAAATATCCGAATCCAATCTTCTTCTTTTTCTTTTTTTTCGTGAACAGTAGCCACACACCAAATAAACATTGATCTTTTTTTTACCAAGTAAACATTGATGTTTTTTTTCGTCTGTTCAAACAGTAACCAAACAACAACCTTTTTTTTCTTTAAT
Organism: Glebionis coronaria; assembly: GCA_025667525.1. Taxonomy (NCBI): domain Eukaryota; kingdom Viridiplantae; phylum Streptophyta; class Magnoliopsida; order Asterales; family Asteraceae; genus Glebionis; species Glebionis coronaria. The sequence goes on along the minus strand of CM046879.1, from coordinate 138,512,227 downwards.
TTCGAAACGGTAATAGCAATAAAATGGCAATCGTTTTTTTTCTTTCTACGAATCAAAATGTAGACACATTATAAATCTTTATAACTTTTTTCAATTCGAAATAAAAAAAACTTCACGAAAATAGTAATATAAAAATAAATTGGGAATAATTTAAGAACAAGAAATAATTTAATTAAAACTTTCTGAATTGAAATTAAAACATAATTTTAAAAATACGATTTAGAAAAAATTACATAAATTAAAAACTTAAATTTAAAACCTACACTAATGAAAAATAAAGACATGTCTCTTCATCTTGGTTCTTCTTCCTTTTATAGCCGAATATTGATCCTAAAACATCATTGGTGACGTTTTTGATTTTGGCCTATTTTATTCACGCGGGTCTTGATACATCTTTGTCTTGAGTCTTCTACACGAAAAATACATCACTTTTTTTGTTTCTATTCGTTTGAATTTGAATTAGGTATGTGGGGTTTGTGGTTTTTGTTGTGTTGTAGAAAATGGAAAAAAGGGGGAAAGGATTAGGCTTCGATGGGTATGAGAGGGATGAATAAGGAATATGGTGGCTTGGGAAATAAAGGATGGAATCCTACCTCAACTCTTGTTTTTATTTTGTGTTGCACAATGAATATAAAAGGGCCGACTCTTTGTTGTTTCGGTCTTTAAGGGGGATGTGTAATTTGGTCTAGGTGGCCCAATCCGATTATAACAAAAAATGGACATGTATTCTTTTCCTGTTTTGTAGGTTTTGATAATAATATTAATACGGGCTGACCTGGCCCGTTAAACGGGTGCAGGTTGCCCGTAAAAATAAGATTAAGGATCGGTTTTTCGTTCTCATTCCATTGTTGTATCCTGGGGTCGACTTTAACTTCATCTTGACTTGTAAAAATCACGAACGTTGTCGAGTCGATCCGAAATTGTCCGTTTTCAATATTTTTGTACCTATTTGACATAAAACACAAAACGAATACATTTGCAATATAATATGATGTATTTAAGTGTTTTTAGTCATTTTACCGGGCTTTATGGGTATAAAATGATGAGTAAATGGAACCTCATCACCCCCCCACACTATCAATTGCTAGTCCCTAGCAATACGATCATATAAAGTAATGAAAGGATCAAAAGTATACCTCATTTCGACTCTTATTCAATATTTAAAAGGACAAGACAAAAAAATTTAAACTACTAAGGTTCATTAATCGTCCCCGATTTTTACCCGCCCCAAACTAAGCGTGAAACGAGATCATTGTCTTTTACAAGTTAGTAATGCTAACACTACTCATATGCGTTAATCATGATACTTAAACTCCTTTATTCCTAATTGGTATCTCTAAATTTTAATTTTGTCATGATGATCACGAGGATTCATATTTGACTTATTTTGATAAGAGATTAGGTCCAAAAATAGAGTTATAACGGTGCAACTAAAACCATCAATTAGTAACCTTTCCTAATAGTAACGGTGCCAAAAAATTAAGTTAACAAGAAAGATCGATAAACACGGTTTTATAACGGATTTGAATATTTGACTTATTGACCATGACTTCTATTATCCTCCTCATCATCAGAAGTTTTATTATCATGGATTACCTTAGCCTTTTATTATCCGCCTCATTATCGGTGGTTTTATTAGCTTTGGTCTTGCCTTGCCTTTTATTATCCGCCTCATTATCGGTGGTTTTATTAGCAAGACGATATGTCCAAAATTGGATTTATTAAGAGCTTATGGATGATTTTTTTAAGCCATTCACTTATATTTCGCATCGATTTTAGCCTTTTGAGCTTAGAATTTTTGCTATTTTTTGTGAATGACTAAAAAAAGTTATTTATGCTTTATTGGGGTGCCAATATTTCAAATCCGTAACGCTGGCGAACCTTAAATGTCTTCCCAATTTAATTACACGGAAACTACTAGAATTAGTTAAAAATCAACAATAATGATCAAACCGCTAAAACAATATTTATTAACAATTTATTTATATACAAACGTTGGGAGAAAAAGCACACAACTAAAACACATGAGTTTTTGAAACAATACGAATACTCTACGTTTAGCATAGTAACTTATAATCGACTCTATCATTTCTCGTCCTCAATAAAGAGACTTAGCCTAATATAGTTAAGGAACAAAGCTAAGGGCTCAACACGCCCGATCGGGTAAAAATTAAACCTAGACACAAAAATACTTAACAAAATGTGCAAATCACTTCTTTTTATTTAATAAAAACATAAAAAAAATTGGTCAAAACGGGGGTGCTAGGGTACTAGTAGGTACAAATGTGATCAAATTCGGCTAGAATTTTCCCCACACACTTAGAATTGAATATTGCCCTCAATATTCAAAGTACCGGCCGAAGCTGACACTATAGAACGTGAAAAGGTAACACTACTAGCCAAGTGTGGGAACGAAAAGCTTTTTTCATAAAAAAGATTATAAGATATCCCTAGATAAACGTTAGTAACAAGATCGGATATTGGGCGGCCGGATTGAAAACGGGCGCTTCAATCATCTCGATCACGGGAATCCTGAACACATAGAGCAAACACACAGAAACAAACAATGGAGGAGGCATCGCCCCCACACTTAGTGTTAGCAAAAATAAAGAAGAAGAATCACAAAAGACCCTCGGGTTGCCTCCCGAGAAGCGCTTGTTTATTAACGAGTCGTTAGCTTGACTCGCCCCGAATTCAATGGTCATGGGGAAGCAAGTGGAAGACAAATCTCCATAGGACTTTCATTCAACAGGTTTGGATAAACGTTGAATTTTACGAAATTTCCACTTCAATAAGATACACCCGACTCAAGAGAATAAAAACGATAGATGGAGATGCCGGGGTCAAAAATGGTATCCTCATTCCCGGAGGAGAGAAGATATGGAGTAGAGTATGTAAGAAATGGAAGAAAGGTCCGGATAATGACTTTGTAAAAGTCATCATTCTCTTCGAAAGGCGGTGCATCGGTGAAACCCTTAAGAATTGAAACTAAACTCATCACGGGAGAAGATAGATGATCAGTATTTTCAACGAGTGGGAGGGTGGGAATAGAAATATCATGAATGATCACCGAGTCAACGAGAGAAATATTAAAAGTGAATTTATCGAGCTCGGGATCAAGAATGGTCATACCATAGTTCTTAAGAGGATCCGGATCAAATGTGAATTGATCATAATCGGGATCATTAAGATGGTAATCAACATCTCCCGGTGGAGATGGAACAAATGTAGTAGATTCAAAAGTGAATCTCTCAAATGTGGTGTCATCAAAATCAATCTCATTTCCCGATGGAAATGGATGAAGAAGAGTAAGTTCATCCGTGAACTTCTCATAGACGGGCTGATGAAAATTGGTATTTAATGCCTCAATTTTAGCAATGAGAACATTGATATTCGATAATTTTTCATGAAGCCCAACATCCTTGATTTCTCCCCCTTTCGGGTCAAAATCTTTCACCTCCTCTAAGCTTATGGGCTTGGAATGGGGAGGTGATGCCTCAACATAATCGATGTCCTCAATAGAGAAATACCCGTCATCACTCGAAGTAGAAACATCGTTAAAATCAGAGAAAATCTCAAATTGATCTTTTGAAATGTCAAGAGGCGGAGGAAGATCACAAATAGGCACATCACACAAATTGTTGAGAATACCTTCAGGCTCACTTGGGATTAGGACAAGGTCTTCAACACTCAAATTTATGAATTCGTCTGATTCCGTTGCCGGAAGAATGTCAAGATGCTCATCCTCCATTATGAGAGAGTCAACGGGCTCCTCGGGTGTGATTGTGGTATAATCCTCGTCATCATCATCATGGTATAAGGTAGGATGGTTGAAATTCAGAGCATTAATATATTCTGCCAACTCCTCTTTAACATTTTCTTCATCCTCGAGAAGTTTTCGAAGCAACTCTTGTTGTTGCTTTTCTCCACATGTATGCTTAATCTCAAAAAATCTATCCCAAGCTATCAAAAAAACCTTCGGCTTTCTAAAAGGAAAACGATTAAACTTCTTTAAAAATGCTTCCGTAGAGGTCATAACGTTATCTTTATCTAGCAAAGCTTTATTACTTGTTTTATTATATTATTTCATTTTTTGTTGAACTAATTCGTGAATGAATATCTCATGTTCATTAAGCTCATTTTCAGAAGCAAGGAATTAATGATGAATGACGGGATGCTGTGTGGGCTCAAAATAGTCATAACCGGAATCATAGCAAAGATTTGGCTCATAAATATTCATCGGTTGACATACATAAGTATCATGAGGGCCCCCACACTTTTCACAACAAGGATATTGTTGTGGAAAACTCGGTGAATTTTATGGATAACTATTTCCTTTGTAGTCATAACTGCACCCCTGCTCTTGCTCGTAGTTAAGCGATGGATGAGACGGACAATCAATACTAAAATGGTAATCATTTCCACAATGCGCACACGAGTATGGCAAACGAGTGGGTTGCGGTGGATTTTGAAAAGTCCGTGGGAGTTCTTCAACGGTATGAGTGTAGCAAGGTCCTGGAGTAGAAATAACCGGGACTTGCGGCGGACAATTATAGGCGTGATGAGCACCGTTTACACAAGACTTGCAAGTACATTGCCGACAAAAAATAACATCCATCGAGTCACCACACTCATAACAACAAGGGTGGCTAACAAGAGAAGGACTTTGTAAAGTAGGTTTAATGGGTGTTTATTGAAGACATGTGGCTCGGAAGGTGTGAACACAACATTAGTATGATCATTAGAGGACGAAAATTCATCATCATTAGCAAAACAACCTTCGTAAATCACCTTACGCACAAGAGCACACGGTCTACAAAATATACCTTCCACCGGGTCTCCACAATGGCGACAACGAGGTAGACGAGGCGAGGCGGATATAACCCGGTCAATCTTGCCGACGACCCTCCCATTAGAACAACTACATTGACGGGTGTACAAAGATCCACAAGACGAACACTCTTTAAAACCGGAGAGTGACGTCATAAGAATTAAACAAAACAGAGGGTAAAAGAAAAAGAATTAAATGGATAGAGGATAAAGAAGATTATTTTTAATTTTTTGAATTTTCTATTTCTTTTGTCTTTTATATATAATAAAAAGAAAAGAAAAATATTTTTGTATTTTTGTATTTTTTATATATTCACAAATAAAGTAATAACTTCACAAGGAAGGATCTTCAAGTCACTAAACGTCAAACGTAACGAAATTGTCGCAAAACACTTCCCCGGCGGCGGCGCCAAAAATTTGATGTAGTAAAACAATACATATATATATAATAATATATAATATCTTAAGTGATTCGACAAACAATTCTTTTAGGAAAAAGAATTATAAGTCAAAACTCACAAAATAATATATAATATATATACTGGGCAAGTGATCACCCGAGTCGTTTCCCAACGAAGTGTGAAATTCACGGTTACGTTATTAGTTTGACTTTTGGATGCTTGAATAACAAAAGTTTGATTTTCGGTTTAATTATCTAGGGTAAACAATAATTAAGGCAAGATGATAACTTATAAATCTACGGGTGAAACAAGTAAAGACAATGAAATAAAACCTAAAACTATGGGAAAGCATAATAAGGCATCGAAATAAATCCTAAGTCTACGAAAAATAAACAAAGAACGGGAAATTAAAGACACAAGCTACTAGTTAATTCTATAGCTACTCGCCTAAGATGATGAACCGGGTACATCGAAATTAAAAAAAAACAAGAAAAGGTTAACGACAAATAAACAAAACAATATTTTTCTTAAATATTACAAAAACTATATATTTTAATTTTTTTTTAAAACTATTTAAAATACTAATTAACTAATTACTAAAACTTAAGAAAACAAATTTGTTAAAAAAATGATTTAATAACTGTTACTACTAAGACTATTAATGAAAATGGACTACATTAATCACTATATTAGTTATTTAAAAAGCAAATGTAAACAAGAATCAAAATATAGCAAGATGGTAAGCATATGGGTTTTCAAATAGGTGGTCCACTGTTCGATTCCCACAATTTTTTTAAAAAGAATATATTAATTTTTTACATCCTATTTTTTTGTGCAACCAGAAAGCAAGGATAAAAAATACTGTGCCATACGCATCTACCTATTTTTTTGTGTTTACTTAACCAACAACAGTAACGAGAGAAAAAAAGTATTACGCATCAAACTGATTCAGATTTCAGACTACATGTTAAAATTACAACTGATTTCTTTATTAAACTCAAACCACAACATAACAATAACCACTAAGACATATTAATATTAAACCAACAACATGCAATAGTAAAATATCACAAATACCATGGGTATATAGCAAACATAAAGATTAAAGAAACAAGAAATCTAATAGAACTTACAATTGATGATATCACCATTCAAAAGAGAAACTCACAGTAACCAAACTAAACTAAACCCGATTCAACCATGATAATAACCTTCAAACCAAAAATATCCGAATCCAATCTTCTTTTTTTTTTTTCGTGAACAGTAGCCACACACCAAATAAACATTGATCTTTTTTTTACCAAGTAAACATTGATTTTTTTTCGTCTGTTCAAACAGTAACCAAACAACAACAACCTTTTTTTCTTTAATTTCAAAACAGTAATAGAAATAAAATGGCAATCTTTTTATTTCTTTCTACGAATCAAACTGTAGACACATTATAAATCTTTATAATATTTTTTCAATTCGAAATAAAAAAACTTCACAAAAACAGTAATATAAAAATATATTGGGAATAATTTAAGAACGAGAAATAATTTAATAAAAACTTTCTGAATTGAAATTAAAACAAAATTTTAAAAATACAATTTAAAAAAAATTACATAAATTAAAAACTTTAATTTAAAACCTACACTAATGAAAAATAAAGACATGTCTCTTCATCTTGGTTCTTCTTCCTTTTATAGCCGAATATTGATCCTAAAACGTCATTGGTGACGTTTTTGATTTTGGCCTATTCTATTCACGTGGGTCTTGATACATCTTTGTCTTGAGTCTTGTACACGAAAAATAAATCACTTTTTTTGTTTCTATTCGTTTGAATTTGAATTAGGTATGTGGGGTTTGTGGTTTTTGTTGTGTTGTAAAAAATGGAAAAAAAGGGGGAAAGGATTAGGCTTCGATGGGTATGACAGGGATGAATAAGGAATATGGTGGCTGGCGAAATAAAGGATGGAACCCTACCTCAACTCTTGTTTTTATTTTGTGTTGCACAATGAATATAAAAGGGACGATTCTTTGTTGTTTCGGTCTTAAGGGGATGTGTAATTTGGGCTAGGTGTCCCAATCCGAATATAACAAAAAAATGGACATGTATTCTTTTCCTGTTTTGTAGGTTTTGATAATAATATTAATACGGGCCGACCTGACCAGTAAAACGGGTGCGGGTTGCCCGTAAAAATAAAATTAAGGATCGGTTTTTCGTTCTCATTCCATTATTGTATCTCGGGGTCGACTTTAACTTCATCTTGACTTGTAAAAATCACGAACGTTGTCGAGTTGATCCGAAATTGTCCGTTTTCGCTCCGTTTTCTATATTTTTGTACCTATTTGACATAAAACACAAAACGAATACATTTGCAATATAATATGATGTATTTAAGTGTTTTTAGTCATTTTAACGGGCTTTATGGGTATAAAATGATGAGTAAATGGACCCTCATCAGGAGTCTACAACAGACAAACTACACCAACCTTGTGTACCTGCAAATCCAAATAAAACAAAGAACAAGTGCTCAAGAAGCTAACACAAGCTTGATTGTTAGTCAAGCTTGTTGTGAGCTTTTGATACAGTAAAACCAACAAGATAAATAAAAGCCGGAAAACTTTTTGAAATACCAAATGAACCCAATCTTTTGAAAACACTTATAACCAAACTGAAAGTAACCAAGCTTATAACTCCACAAACGTTTGATTTTGTTAGAATCAAATGCCCATGATCAGTTATACACTGGGATCTCAAAAATGTTTGCCAAAAACTTTGAACAAAATCCTTTTGATAAGCCTAAAATTAATTTGCAAATAATGTAAAAAAACAGTAATTGGAACACAAATATCTTGCAAACTTTATGGAAATACTCTAACTATTCATAACACAAAAAGGTTTTTACAAGAAAATATGGAACAAGGGTCTTCACAATCCGAAGCCTCTATTTATACTAAATGATAGGAGGGTCTAGAATACAAGAATATGAAACCCTAATCTAGCTGATTTTCGAGGTTTGCCATTGAGTCTTCATACTTTTGAAAATGGTCAAGAGTGTCCATGTGATGCTTGCTGCCAATCTTGGAGGTATGTGGTGATGCCAGTGAAGCAAAAACGATCCAAACCCTTGGTTTTGAATTGGGGACCAAGGAAAAGTATCTAGCCGTCCATCTTGTCTCCCTTTTGGGACTTTGTGGAAAGTGATGTGCAGGGGAAGGTTGGTGTGAGGACCACAACCCACGTGGCAAGGTTTTGAGGTGTGGGTTTAGGTGAGATAGGGTTTAATCACTGATCTGGAGTCAACTAGGGGAAATCCCTTTGTTTTGGGTGGGATTATGATTAGGGTTTATGAAGGTGAGAGAGGTAAATAGTTAGGTTAGATTCGGATTAGGGGTTAATAGGGTTTGAAAATTGTGTATGCCTCCAATTTAATTAACTGATTATATAATCAGTTGTAAAAATATTAGTGGATGTGTGAGGTGGCCTATTGGTGGAAGGTGATTGGTGGAAGGGTGTTGAGTGGGTGACGTGGCGACTGGTGATAGGAGGGCGTGGGTTTGTTTGTCTTGGCAGAAATAGTCCTTCAATTCCCATATGCTCCTCACTTTGTATTTAAGCAGCAAAAACTCAATTCCTTTGTTATATAAGTTTTTCTTTTCCCACTTTGGCCACAAAAACTTTTATAAACTTGTTTCAAGGACCTTAAATGCAATTTGATCATACTTCAAAGGCTATATATGTAATATATCATCATTTTAGGGACCCAATGTGTAATTTTGAGTTTTACAAGGGTTTAAAATGACGAGTCTTCAAAGGATGAGGGACCAATCTTGTCAAATCTTCAAACTTCAAGGACTTCAATGGAAAATATGATTCGGGTCTGTTTCTTTGTGCGGCTTCGTTTCCCGTGTTCGTTTTTGCTTTATTCTTGTGATCTTTTGTTGATTTCACGATATCCGTACCTAAAATACACAATGAAACACAAGCACATTTTGGGGTATTTTATGACATTTTTAACCGTTTTAAGCGCTATTTTGACGATGAGACTATGTATAATTGCAGTCTCATCACTCCCCCATACTACCATTACCGTGTCCCCACGCAATGCTAGAATTAAGTATCGTAGCACTTCCAAAATTCATTTTTATGTGAGATTTATTGAAACGTAAACTTAAATAAACTACTACATGTGTTTTAGACATAATGTATTGTTTTCATCACGATTAAGTGACTTTTAGGGTCAAAGAATAAGAATATGTGAATGCCTCATAGAGATAAGTTCGTCCTTAATTTTCACCCAATTCCAAGCGTGTAACGAGATCATTGTCATTATAAGTTAGTAAAACAATCATTACTCATGAGTGTTAATTACGTACTTAGACTCCCTTATTCCTAAGGTGTATCTCTTATATTTTATTTTTGTCTTAATGATCAAAAGGATACATCATTGACTTATTTCGATATTTTATTAAGGCCGAAAATAAAGCAGGACGCTTTAATTAATAGTTAGCTAAAGGACACGATCTTTTAAAACGGCTTCTCGTAATCTCCTTAAGTTTATATCTTGGCATAACTCATTTCATGTTTGAGACCTTTCTCGGACTGATATTTGGCATGTACTTCATACTTCGAATCTTGGAAGACGTTCTTGAAATAATGGTCCTCTCTTCATATATGGGATTTCTTCACTTGACCACGACTTCATCATTTTTCTTCAATTTTTATTTGAGATTTTGATATACAACGATCCGCCTCCTTTTTCGGACTTGGATATATTTATCCTCATACCTTGTTAGGGTCTTTTTGGATAGACTTCTCCATGCTCTTAGGGGAGTATATTGCTTCTCGTCGTGTGTCTCGATCCTTCATATTGATTTTGGAATAATGATACTTCACATCATCTTGGATCTTTAGCAACAAAATGGAGTCCTCATGCCTTGTTAGGGCCTTTTTGGAACTTTGCCAATCTTCGCATCCCGCTTCAGTAAGTTATGCCTTGGCTATGAACTCTATTCGAACACGAGCAACTTTTAAATGATCTTGGGCTAGAAGATAAGTAACCTTTTAAATCGTACGACCTTACTTATTGCATTTATTTAAACAAAAGCGTGGGGAGACAAAAGATAATAATTACTACACATGAGATCGTGAAAGTTTACGTAACTTATAATTAACTCTATCATTTCTCGTCCTCATTTAAGAGACCTAGCCTAATATAGTTAAGGAATCGAAGCTAAGTGCTCAACACGCACGGTCGAGTAAAAAATTACTCTTATTCTCACCATCAGAAAACCTACATTCGTGTCTTAAACACTTATGAAAAACATGAAAATTTGTAAAATTTGGCCATTTTTAGCCTTATTTTGCAACAAAACGTTAACAAAATGATGAAAGTTGGATTGCGTGATGACGTAATCAAGGTGAAGTATCTACTTACCCCCATACTAAAACTAAACATTGTCCTCAATGTTTTGAGTCTAGGGGTGAAACAACCCCATACTAGAGACGAAAGTCGAATGCTTAATCTCGAGCATGGAAAGGGTAAAACGAATAACCTAAAATCCGTTTATGAATTATGCTAATAAGATAAATGTTAGAACATTAAAGGATATCGTCGAATATCGGAATCTCCAAAGGAAACGATCGAAGCTCGAGTGATCCATAAAACGAACACGAGAGGCTTCAATGATGACAATGAACCAAATGAATCACAATCACAAACAACCATGGAACAAAGGTTGGAAGAGCACAAGTCCCCTCGTTACATTAATCTAAGAAAGCGATAATATGTACAAGGATAAGCATGAGAATCCCCCACGAGGCACCTTGTTTTTGATAACCGAGTCAAAAGCTCGACTCGAATCCCCATAAATGTGATCATTTAGGGATTATCTTGGTATGGTCATTTTTGGTGGGGCTTACATGATAAACAAGGCCCAAAAGTAACCGGTACTAAGGACTAAGTCCTTTGATGATGCAAAATACCGGGATCGAAGATGGCGTCCTCGTTGTCATAGGATAAGCGAAACAACACTAATAAGTGTGAAAACACTTATCTTTTCACCACTTAAAACAAATAAAGACAAGACCAAAACGTGTATTTAATGTCGTAAAAGTCAGAATTATGCGTGGTTTGTGTTTTTATTGTGCTTTAGGACAAAAATATTAAAAAAGAAGAAAACACCGGCTTTCACGGGCTTTTATCGAAGAAAAAGACAAAAGACGAAGTCAAAAGATCAAAAGTGCAAAGAGAACGGAAGTCAAAGGCCTATTCTGAAGATTTATCGAAGAAAAAGACCAAAGATGAAAGTTTAACGAAGTCGAAGAACCAAGTCTAATAAAAGAAGAAAATTAGAAGACGAGTTCATTTTATCTATCGTCAAATCCCGAGACAAAGTCTAGAAAGACGAGTTATTTAAAAAAGACGAGAAGATAAGAAGAAAAGAGGAAGCAACAACTCCACATCCCTTCCACTATAAATAGAACATTAAGCTTTCATTTGTAGTAGTTCACTATTTAGTTTTTAATTAAGGTAATTAGAAGTAGGTGTTAAGTACTTTCTCTCTCTAGTTTTCTCTTTCAAGTTTGCTTAATCTTTCATCTTTAATCTTGTGTATTTGGATCTTAATCTTCATCATTAATTCAAGCTTATTAAATATTTCTCATTCTTCCTTTCTTAATCTTAATCTTGTGCTTGATTTGGTTAATCATGTAGTTTGTTTGATCTTATTGATTGTTTGATTGATTTGCTTATTTGATTGTTCTTATTGATTTGATGTGTTTGATGTTTTTAGCTTATTTTGCTTATTGCTTATTGTGTGTTTAGCTTATTTTTAATTAAGTGGATTTGATAGTTTAATTTAAAAAAAAGTTGATTTTTATATATTTTGTTGATTTGGTGTTTTGTTTGATTTTTATTAGTGTTTAGTTTGGTTTATTTTCTATAATAAATTGGCTTATTTTTAGTTTATTTTTGGTTCCCCTGTTTTTAGAATCGTCAGTTATTTTGTTTCTGTAGTTTTCGGAAAAGGGTTTAGTTATCCAAAGATTTATAATCTATTTATTCCGATGATAACTTTTAGTTTTAGTTTATCCGAAGATTTTATTTTATCCGAATTTCCTTTTTATCCGAATAAATCTATTTTATCTGAAAATCACTGTTCACAATTTATCCGAAAATCCTTTTGTCCCAGTTTATCCGAAAATAGCTCAATTATCCGAATTCATGCAAATATTCCGAAAAAGATTTTATCCGAAAAACAAATTTATCCGAAATTTTATCCGAAAATAATTTTATCCGAAATTCACAGTTTTTCCCGCAAAAAATAATTTATCCGAAGAATACCCTTTTACCCAATTTATCCGAAGATGACCACATATTCCGAAAATGGCATTTAGCTAGCAATCATTTTCCCTCCTAATTTTTGTTCCCCCACTTACGACATGTTTCCCCATTTCCAACATTTGTTTCGTAAGTCGATTTAGTTTTATCCAAAAGTTGTTTTTATTTTTATTCTGAAAGTCATATATCTTTAGTTTTATTTTTCGTCAAATTTTAGTATTAGTATTTTATCCAAAAGTTTTAGTTTTAATTTTTATTAAGTGCCCGTTTTAATATTTATTTCGTTTCTTTTTAAAGTAGCTTTATAATCCAATTCTTTTATTTTTATTAAGTAAGTTTTATTTTTAATTCAAAAGTTTATTTTTATTTTTAGTTTATTTTTATTAATTGTTTCTTTTTAATATTTGTTTTAATATTCGTTTTAATTTTTAGCTTATTTCTAATACTTTTCACATTTACTTTTTAAGTAGTTATAGATAACCAGTCTTTATTTTATCTATCAACAACGACTGAGTCACACTTAAAACCGTAGTCAATTCGATTAGACACCGTTCAAAGAACATAAAAATCTCTATATTAAAATGGCGCAGATGCCGGCTCTTTTCGTAAAGATTAACGGTTTTTTATGAGAGACGCGTTGGATTTTGGGATCCGTTCACTTTTGAAAGTTATTTTTCTTGCTTAAATTTTCTAAAAATTTTCAAAAATCCAAAAAAATCAAAATTTTCAAAAATCTAAAAAAAAAATCAAAAATTTCAAAAATCCAAAAACATTTTAAAAATCATAAAAAGTATTTCTTTTTCAAAGTTGTGCACCAAAAATATTTTCTTTTTCCATTAACCGTTATTTTTCTTCTTTTCCTTTGCTATTCTTTTCTTTTGTAGGTGTATGCGTACCTGTTCACACAAAAGGAAATCCATGCAAGCCGCTATTATTAAGCCTCCTGTTGTTGAGCCTCCTATCGTTAATACCATGGAGAACCGTCCAATGATCGATCTCTTGAATCACACGTCGAAGGCAACGATGGTGCGATTGTGGTGCCGACTATTGACGCCAACAACTTCAGGCTCAAAACCAGGTTTATTCAAATGGTTTCCGCAACACCTTTCTTGGGCCGCACTCATGATGATCCTCACGATCACATCGAGAGGTTCGTACACTTATCCAATACTGTAAAATACGATGGGGTCTCACAAGAGGCAATTCATTTTCTCTTTTTTCCTTTCTCTCTCGAGGGACAAGCCCGGACTTGGCTTGATAAGGAACCACCTCAAAGTATTGCCACATGGGCGGACCTAGAGACAAAATTCATAAATTATTTCTTTCCACCCTCACGTACTACCGCTTTGCGGAATGACATCATTAACTTTGAACAAAAGTACGGTGAGGCGTTTAGTGAATCTTGGGATCGTTTTAAGGAACTTTTGTGAAAGTGTCCACAACACGATTTTACAAAGGTGCATCAAATTAATACTTTTTATAATGGATTAAGTTTGAATGACCAAGATTCACTAAATAGTGCTTCGGGGGGGTAATATTCTTGTCAAAACTATGAACGAGGCTTGGGCAATCATTGAGAACAAAGCCAAAGTCCAAACCAAGAGTGTTAGGGCTACTATGGCTAGTGCTAGTGAGAGTGAGTTGACTAATCAAATTAAGGAACTTACTTCAGTAGTAAAACAACTTGCTTTAAAAGATAACCCTCCCACTACACATGTACCTGCTTTAAAAGAGACTTGTGAAACTTGTGAGACTTGTGGTGGACCACATTCATATTATAACTGTGACAAGGTTTATGACCCTTATCAACAAGAAGTGTATGCTTATAACACTAATGAGAGGGTGGATTCTAAACCAAATTTCGATGTGAACAATTTATCTTATAAATCCACTAACTATTTGGCTCCCCCAGGTTTTGTAGTTCTACAAAGACCACCCCCACCCGCCCAAAATAGGAACCAAGGTCCTCAACGGGGTAATTTTCAAGGGAATGTTAATCAAAGGGGTTTTAATCCAAATCAAGGGGCTTTTCAAAGGCAAAACAAGGATTTAATAATCAAAATCAAGGCTTTAATAACCAAGGTGTTCAAAACCAAGGTTTTAATCAAGGTTTTCAAAATTATAATCCAAACCAAGGTTTTCCTAATCAAGGGTATAATCAAATGAACATGCATAATCCTCAAATGGACTTGGTTCTACAAAAATTAACCGAACATGAGCGAAAAATGAAAGCGCTGCAAGAATTAACCAGAGAGATACAAGAATCAACCGATAGGAAATTTATGAAAATGCTCCAAACCCTTCGTCCCCAAGGTGCCCTCCCTTCTAACACCGTGACCAATCCTGGGGCCAACGTTAATGCCATCACTACTAGGAGCGGTAAGACCACCGAAGAACCTTCTTATTCCCCACCTAACCAAGGACCCGAGCTTCCTTTTACTTCTACCTACCGTCCTTCACCTTCTACTTGTGAGATACCACCCTTAATGCCTTCGTCTACACCTTATGTTCCACCTTTACCTCAATCTTATACCACACCTTCGGTTCCCAAACCGATTCTTTCACCTTCCATTTCTACCCCTCCTCCACCAAAGGATGTGAGTGAGCAATCCACTCCAAAGCCTTCATCTCAACCCAATATACCTTATCCCTCAAGGTTGAGGAAATAGAAATTGAAGAATAAGGATGATATTTAAGTTTCAAACTTCCTAAAAATGTTCAAACAATTGAATTTTAATATCACCTTTGCCGAGGCTCTCGCTCTCATGCCTAAGTATGCTAAAATGTTGAAGGATCTTTTAAGTGACAAGGAAAAGTTGCTTGATATTGCGAATACCCAATTGAATGAGAATTTTTCCGCGGTTCTTTTGAGAAAACTTCCGGTTAAGTTAGGAGATCCCGGTCGATTCCTTATTCCTTGCAATTTTCCGGGTGTAGAGAATTGTATGGCTTTGGCGGATCTCGGTGCGAGTATTAATCTTATGCCATTGTCCGTGTGGAAGCAATTATCTTTACCCGAGCTAGTCCCCACTCGTATGACTTTAGAATTAGCTAACCTTTCGGTTGCTTATCCGGTGGGGATAGCCGAGGATGTTTTCGTTGGAGTCGACAAATTTACTTTCCCCGCCGATTTCGTTGTAGTCGACTATGAGATGGATCCCCGTGTTCCCTTAATTATGGGATGACCCTTCTTGAGAACCGGGCGTACATTGATTGATGTAGCCGCGAGAGAACTTATCATGAGGGTTGGGGATGATAAAATCGTTTTTAACATGGGTAAACTTTCCAAACGTCCCGGTGAGCCCGAACCCGTGAATTTCATCGGCGTGCTCGATGAAGCATGCGAAGAACATTTTCACGAGGCTTGTAAGCGCAGGACTTCTCCTATACCTCATGTTGAGAACGTAGCTTCTATTTCTCCATCATTGACTCCATTTGGAGAAAGTGACTTTCTTTTAAAAGAATTTGAAGCAAGTTTAGGGGATGTAGATATAAAATATGACGATTCTCTCTCCGATTGGGAAGAAGACATTCGTACAATTGAGAGACTTCTCAATGAGGACCATATTTCTACACCTACTCCTAAGGAAGTTACAAACGATGATCCTAATTTGACTAAGCCTTCCACCGACAATCCACCGGATTTAGAGCTTAAGGATTTACCGTCTCATTTAGAATACGTTTTCCTAGAAGACAATAAGAAGTTACCCGTCATCATTGCAAAGGACTTAAAAGAGGATGAAAAATCTCGACTTATCGAAGTGCTTAAGAATCATAAGAAAGCAATTGCTTGGAAAATCTTCGACATCCGCGGAATTGATCCTAATTTTTGCACTCATAAAATTCTCATGGAAGATGACTTTAAACCCGCAATCCAAAGTCAAAGAAGGGTAAAACCAAAAATTCATGAAGTCATTAAGAAAGAAGTTATCAAACTTCTAGATGCTGGCATGATTTACTCTATTTCAGATTCGCCATGGGTTAGTCCCGTCCATTGTGTGCCTAAGAAAGGCGGTAACCGTTGTTCCCAATGAAAACAACGAGTTGATTCCTACTCGACTCGTAACGGGTTGGCGAGTTTGCATAGACTATCGCAAGCTCAATGATGCCACTCGTAAGGATCATTTTCCTCTTCCTTTCATGGATCAGATGCTCGAGCGTTTAGCGGGTAATGACTACTATTGATTTTTAGATGGTTTCTCCGGATACTTCCAAATTCCTATCGATCCAAAAGACCAAGAGAAAACCACATTCACTTGTCCTTATGGAACATTTGCTTACAAAAGAATGCCTTTCTGCTTATGCAATGCTCCCGGGACTTTCCAAAGGTGTATGTTGGCTATCTTCCATGACATGGTTGAAGAAACTATGGAAGTCTTTATGGACGATTTTTCGGTCTATGGTGATTCTTTCTCTTCTTGCCTTGCCAATTTAGAACGTATGCTTAAATGGTGTGAAGACACTCGTCTCTTTCTTAATTGGGGAAAATGCCATTTCATGGTAAAAGAAGGCATCGTCCTCGGTCACAAAATTTTAAAAGCCGGTATCGAAGTCGACCGTGCTAAAGTTGACGTCATTGCTAAGTTGCCTCCACCTACCACCGTCAAAGGAGTTAGGAGTTTTTTAGGTCATGTGGGATTTTATCGACGTTTCATTCAAGATTTCTCTAAGATAGCTCGACCAATGACTCATCTCTTAGAAAAGGATGCTCCTTACATATTTTCTCAAGCTTGTCTCGACTCTTTCGAACTTCTTAAAGGTAAATTAACTAAGGCACCGGTCTTAGTCTCTCCAGATTGGGATTTCGAGCTCATGTGCGATGCTAGTGATTTTGCGGTAGGAGCGGTTTTAGGTCAACAAGTTAACAAACACTTCCAACCAATCCATTATGCTAGCAAGACAATGACGGGGGTCAATTGCATTATACCACTACCGAAAAAGAGCTTTTAGCCGTAGTGTATGCTTTTGAGAAATTCCGCCCCTATCTTGTGCTTTCCACCACCATCGTTTACACTGATCATTCCGCATTGAAATACTTGTTGACCAAGCAGGATGATAAACCGAGACTCCTTCGGTGGGTTTTGATCCTCCAAGAATTTAAAATCGAAATTCGTGATAAAAAGGGAGCGAAAACATAGCCGCGGATCATCTTAGTAGACTTGAGGATCCTTATCAAAGGGAACTTCCAAATCAACAGACTAATGAATACTTTCCCCATGAGGCCTTAATGTCTATTAACTCCAATCTTGATGATACCCTATGGGTTGCGGACATTGCAAACTATTTAGCGGGTGGTGTTCTTATCGAAGGGTTAACGTCCCAACAAAAGAAAAAATTCTTTAAGGATATTAAGTACTATTATTGGGACGACCCTTATCTTTTCAAGCAATGTGCGGATCTTGTCATTCGTAGGTGTGTTGATGGGCCGACGGCTTTACTAATCCTTGAAGCTTGCCACAAAGGACCCACCGGTGGTCACTTTGGTCCTAACTACACCGCTAAAAAAGTATTCGACTCGGAATTCCATTGGCCGACCATTTATCATGAAGCTCATGAAATGGTTAAGCATTGTGATGCTTGCCAAAGACAAGGCAAGATCACACATAAAGATGAGATGCCTCAAAATTTCATCCAAGAATGTGAAATCTTTGACGTATGGGGCATAGACTTTATGGGGCCATTTCCATCATCCAAAGGGAACAAGTACATCCTCGTAGCCGTTGACTACGTATCCAAATGGGTTGAAGCAAAGGCTTTACCTACTAACGATGCGAGGGTGGTTGTGAACTTTTTGAAACAATTGTTTGCTAGATTTGGCGTTCCTCGTGCTATCATTAGTGATCGCAGTACTCATTTTTGCAATGATCAATTTGCACGAGTCATGGCTAAGTATGGTGTCAATCACCGTCTTTCCACCGCATATCATCCACAAACTAATGGTCAAGCCGAGATTTCCAACCGTGGACTTAAGCGAATCTTAGAGCATACCGTGGGAGAGCATCGTGCCTCATGGGCCGATAAATTAGATGATGCTTTGTGGGATTTCCGTACCGATTATAAAACACCTATAGGTTGTACCCCTTATCGCCTTGTGTATGGAAATGCGTGCCACCTCCCAATTGAGTTGGAGCATAAGGCCTATTGGGCCTTGAAATGGGCTAATTTTGACATAAACAAAGCCGGTGATCTTTGGAAAATCCAACTCAATGAACTTAAGAATGAGGCTTATGAGAATTCGTTGATCTATAAGGAGAAAAGTAAGCTCATTCATGATTCTAGGATTAAGAACCAAGAGTTTCACATACGTGATCAAGTTTTACTCTTTAACTCTCGGTTAAAAATCTTTTCAGGAAAACTTAAGAGCCGTTGGTCCGGTCCATTCACCGTGGCCCAAATTTCCCCGTATGGCACCATTAAGTTATCTTAACCAAATGGGCTAATTTTAAAGGTGAATGGCCAACGTGTTAAGTTGTACTTTAGAGAGGACATATCTCATGAGATGATTCCATCCCTCTCCACGTTTCCCTTGAATTAGTTCTGGGTCGAGTCAGGCTCGTGACTCGGTGAACAAAAACAAGTGCTTCTCGGGAGGCAACCCGATGATCTATCCTTTTTACCCGTTTTTCATAATAAGTGTAGGGGGAGCCACTTAGGTGTTTGTTGTCTTGTTTCTTATGATGTGCAGGGATTAAAGCTTTCAAAGATCCACTTTTGATGATATTTGACGACCCGTGATGCCGTGTACCCATCTTCCCTGTTCTATCCTATACTCTTGTGATTCAATATTTTATCGATAAATGTTGAAATGAGAATCACTTTAGTTGTATCTTCCTTAGCAAGATTTAAACTACATGCGCAGTGTCCTAAGTGTAGGGGAGTTTACTCCCACATGCTTAAACATTGAGGACAATGTTTATATCAAGTGTAGGGGAGACTTCTATCGAAGTTAAGTGGGCTTTTCCATGAATATGTCTTCATTTTAACCGGAAAATTTAATATTTTTCAACGTTTTTCAAAATTTTTGATCTATTTTGGCCTAGTAGTATTTTTCATTTATTTTCTTTTATTTTCTTTCCTTTTGTCATCACATCGTATGTATATATTCCATTTCAAGAATAAAGTCAAAAGAGAAAATAATGAATAAATAAAATGGTTTTAACAAGTTTAGATGTCTTTCATATATTAGGCCCGTCGTGAATATTTTGACTCAACCCGAGTTTACTTATCCAAGTTTACTCTAGCTAGTATCCTTAATCATATGGACCTTAATTGGTTTATTAGGCTAAGCATCCACGAGTATCATTACTGGAGATTTTAAATTGTGGAGAACGAGAGATGATAAAGTTGATAATAAGTTTAAGGGTTAATTCTTTCTTATATGAGTTTTTGTGGCTCTTTCTTCCCGCTTATATATTTAATTACTTAATAAATGAGGATTTTTGCGGTTTAGATTCGATATTTTAGCTCTTAGCCAACTCTTTTATCTCCTTGTAATTAAAGCATGAACACATTGAGGATGCCAGCGTTGTGGACTTCCGACTAAGGTGGCTCATAACCACTAAGTAGGAGGTATTCAGACCATGGGACCGCGGAGTTTGGCCTACTATATATATCATAAATAAAGAAAGAATAAGATTAAAACATGAACTCAATGAGCCTTGGGGTGTGGGGCATGTAACACGAACCTTGTCATTAGAGCCTTAAGGTGTATGGCATGGTAAGTGTTGAATAAAAATTGATAAATAATCAATTCCCTTGTTTATGGTTCAAGGAGCCTTAGGGTGTGGATCATAGATGTGTAGCACTTTTATATCTTAAAATGCCTAAAGGGTATATGATGTGAATTTGCTAAACTCCACATAAAGTCAACATGACTTTGGAGGAAATAATAATAAGTAGTACTATTGGCCAAATTTCGGATCCGGGAATTTATTCCCCAAATCGTGTTAAACTATCCTTGATGTGGGCTTACTTTAGTGACGACGTTTTTGAGGACGAGGTTAGGTTCTGAGTGTCGGTTTTACACCGTTTTGCCTTCATTTTTGGACCAATGATTATTTAATAAGTCAAATTAGGTGAATGACAATCTTTAAAATCTAGAGATACAACTTAGGAATTGGAGAAGGAGTATTACACAATTGTCTTATATAAGTGGCTTTAACTTGAGAACTTATGGTCAACAATGATCTTGTTTTTATGCTTGGTATGGGGAACGTGAAACTTGAGGATGATTAATATTCATGACACCAAAGCCCTAATTTAAGTCTTAGATTTCTTTACAAGTTTACTCCATTAAACAATTTCAAAGTTAATAAATTAAAGGAAATTGTTATATCTTTTATAAGTTTTGTCTTTTCATTGTTGTTAAGTTTCTTTTATTATGGTAGTGGTAGTATATTATAATAAAGGCCGAGATGGGTTAATTATGATAGAAAATGTTAAACTATTCTTTGAAATAATGCATAGCATGTTAGGAGGGGTTGTTGAACACATAATCATATTTCCATCTTTCTTATCTTTCTCTCTCTTCTTTCTCTCTCTCTTCTTTCTCTCTCTAAGTTCTCCATTCACCATCCATATCAATAGATCAATCCATACATGCCTAATCCTTAGAAAAACACGATCTTACAATTGGTATCAAGAGCTTGGTTGATTCTTCGGATTGGCATGTTTTGATATATTGATTTGATGGTAAAAGTTACTTCTTTTACAAATTTTTTTCTTCTTTTCGTATATTGTTTTATTGATTTGGTGGTAAAAGTTTTGATCTATTTTTTCTTCTTTCTCGATTGGTGTTTATTTGTCTCAAAAGTTCTGAAAAATATCATTTTTTATTTTTATTTCATCTTTTTTATCAACTTTTTTTTTCTTTCTCGTAGTATTTTATCTTATTTTATCAGTTTTTATCTTATTTTTTTTTAAAAAGTGTTAGTCCTTTGTTTAAGGAAACTTTTGTCTCATTCTGTTTTTGTTTTTGGTATCATCGGAAAAGGGTTTTAATTTTCAGATAGTTATTCCGATTACTTCCATCGGAATAGGGTTTTGCATCCCGACCATCTTTCCGATCACATTCCGACAAGGTTCTTTCCGATCACATTCCGACAAGGTCTTTCCGATTGACATTCCAATAAGGCATTCCGATTAGGACGTTGTCATTCCAATCAGATCATTCCGATAAGATCATTCCGATTGGGACATAAGCATTCCGATTAGGTCATTCAGTTTGGCACATTGACATTCCGATGGTGTTTTTGCTTGTGACATTCCGATGACTTGACACTAAACTTGGACTCAACCATTTGACTAAACAAACCAAGTGAGAAAAGACTAGACCCTCGAACACAGCCTCAACTCGACCCATAACTCGACTCATCCTCTCGAACTCAAACTCGAAGACCTTTCACCACATCGACTCAAAAAGACTAACCATCTTGACTCGACTCATAACCCGACTCAACTCACACCCTCGTCTAACAACATCATCCCAAACCAACTAGACTCTCTCACCACTCGAACACACCCAACACTTTATTCAACTCTCACCCTTACACAGACACTTAACTGCCACATCCAAACACTCTCGGACACCCTCTCCCGAACCAAAATCAAACTTCCTCACACCCTCAACTCAAAACCAAAGCCAAACACACTTCACTCGACTCGTCACACACCTCAACCCAACACCCACCCTCAACCCTACCCGAACCATAAAAATCAACATCAAGATCTCAGCTTTATCCTTATCGTGTCTGCTCATACAAGCCAAGATCGAAAACGAAGAATATCATCATAGATCAGTGTTTGGTATTATACCAATTTTTTATATTCGAAGTTAAATAAAGTTTTATAACAAACTTGTTATAATCTTTATTCTTTTCGATTTATTCAACCAAAAACAACACATGCAATCAAAACGAAACCTACCCGAAATCAGTCTTGTGGATCTTGAAGCCTTTATGGATCTGACTTATTGAAGATGCGAGATGATTTTTTTTAGGAGATCATATATCAGTTGATTCAGTGATTTATCCTTGATGTTTGATGCTTGATCCTTGATCCTTGATCCTTGAATTGATAGAGTATTGATTTAAGAAAGAAGCAGTTTTGGAGAAGTGTTTAGATGGGACTGACATGATCTAGTAATGAGACGAAGGGAGTAGAGATTTTTTTTCTGGGTTACTGAGAGAGAGGGGGCGGACTAAACTGAGTGTTTTGAGTGAGGAGAGAGATATTGAGAGGTTATTGTGTTTTGTATAAAGTCAAAGAAGAAGTTAATATAGGGCGGGGGTTACAAGTCTAGACTGCCACGTTTTTGGCACCTTTCTTATCTTGGGCCACGTTTTTGGTATAATACTAAAATGTATAGTTTTTGGGCCACGTATAACAAAGAGTTGTCTGTTAGTTAAAACGTATATCCTAATTATTATTATTATTTTTTATTTATTTAATTTTTTTTATTTTTTTTTATTTTTTATTTATTTTATTTATTTTATTTATTTATTTTTTTTTTTTAAAAAAGAAGTTTTTTAAACGTTTTAAATATATACGTTTTGGCAAAGATATTTAGCGTGTTTTTGCAAATTCATTAGGCTCGAAAGGAGTAAATTTTAAGGGGTCGAGTTTCATGGTATGTTTTGGATATAAATCGTCGGGCCGTTCACTTTATTAACCAAAAGTGTGTATGTGGTAGTGGGTTACAAGGATATCAAGTTGTTCATATCAAGTTTGTTTTATCAACGTTTGAGCCGACAAGAAACTCTTCAGCCGAGAAAAGAGATATATATTATTAAACGAGGATTTTTAAGACTTTTTACCGGATTTTTCATTGGTTTTGTCATATTCCGTGAATTTCTGTCTGTACACTTCTTCAAGAACTACAATCTCGATTATTTTTCATCATAATTCAACGGAGTCTTTGAATTCGAAATTTCAAGAGGGAGACTTGCATCACATGCAAGACACAGCTAGAGAAAGTGGTATAATTTCATGTCGACTACTTCAGTCACATCTTAGGACTATTGCATGGGTTCAAGGAGGAAGCGAATTTGTGACACTCTTTGGTCAACATCATTATACATTCATCGATTCACTATTTCTCAACTTGAACCACCTAGCTGAGCAACTTCACAAAGAAGACTTTAATCACTCTGCATCAGAAACTGCATATCAGGCTCTTGTGACACAACTCACGCCCTTCCTCCAATTCAATATCATCAAGTCTGACAATTCAGGGATATGCCGGTCATTTTTTCAATACACACAGAACGATGTTAAAGATTTCCGTGATAAACTGTTGAAATTTATGACATCGGTTTCGTCTTCGATTTATGAAAGATCCAGACTTCACCAAGTGTATGATAATGGAGTGCAAGAATCTATGATACAAGAGGAGAATGGTCATACGGTTGACAACTTGGAGCCCAACGATGGCAAGAGCACGAAATCAGGAGGACAACATGATACCAGTGGCACGTCAGGCAATGTTCACGAGAACTCTTTTGATGACACCTTACCCGTTAATGACGAAGAGTCTGCATACATGGTACAATGTAATGTTGATGATGTATATGCTGATGAAATACCGCATATTGAGCATTCTGAACCTAACTATGACAAACATGGGATGGAAAAGAGTGATAGAAATACCACTTATGATTCATCCGACGTGAGTCATAATGGGGGAGAAAGTGTTCAAAATGCTAAACATCATGATAATTGTCTTATAACTGCTTCATTAACTGCTTCTGATTCCAAGATTAGAGAGCTCAAAACGATTGTAGCTCAACAATTAAAAGATCTTGAGGATGCCAAACTTGAATTTTCTAAGAAAACAGACAAATTTGAAACATACTTTGAAAAACTTAAAAAGTCAAACGTTGTTCTTGAACGAAAATTGGATCAAACTGTTATAGATTCTAAAGCTGAAAAGGATAATCTTTTGAAACAAATTAAGTTGCTTGAATCTAAGTTGGCATCCCAAGATGAATTGTTCAAAGAAAATGAGATCTTAAAGGCTCAAGTTCAGGAAAAGGTCTTTGCTATAGCTGCGTTGAAAAACGATTTGAGGAAAACTAAAGGAACTAGTGTGGACACTAAGCTTGAAAAACCATCAATCTTGGGGAAACCGCCTACAAATCAGTTCATTCGACAACCGAATGCATTTAGACCCGAGCGATCACAATCCTCGAGACTGTGGTTTGCCTCCCAAGTTGATATGGTTCATCTTTCTAGAACAGTCACTCCACTATCTAGGCCCAATGTGACTAAAACAGCTTTTGCAAGACCTAATCACATGATTTCCTCTAGTCTCCCTAGACATAGTCCAAAGAACACGTCTCGAACTAGTTCAAATGACGTTCGCCATACATTTGGTCTAAGGGAAGCTAAGCAAAAGACACAAGTAAGAGATAGGAATTTCAAACCGAGTCACATGCCTTCTAGTTTACCCAACACTGCTAAACGTAGCATGTCACATCCTAGGAGCATCAATCAATCATCTAGGAATTCTAGATCTTACTCGGACATTAAATATGCTACTTGTAAAACATGTAGAAAATGTGTCTTTACGGCAAATCATGATTCTTGTATCAAGAAACTACTTAATGAGGTAAACTCCCGTGCTAGACTTAAATCCCAGTGGGTTGCCAGAATCAAACCCATTGGTAAAATGTGGCGCCCCACTGGTAGAATTTTCACCCTTGTAGAAAACGAGTGCCCTTTAACTAGGATAGTCTCCGATTCTATTAAGACTACTAGGGAGGAAATTGAGAAGGAGGATGCATCACCTAAGCATGAACTTAAGGTTTTCTATAAAAGGAAACGTTTACCAGCTAAGACAAGTGAATCATCTCCTCAGAACACCTCTAGCACAAGAAAAGAAAACTGCGAACCCCCACTTGCTTCTAAGATAGATATCGCTAACCCATATCAAAACATGCATATTCCTAATGAGAATGCAGGTACCAAAGAGGATGTTCCAAAAGAACGAAGCGGTCCAATCATTGTATATCATTCAATTAAGGACACTCTTAGAGTTTGGCTGCTGAAGAAGCTGATATCTAAGAAACAAGTGTCTTAGGGGATTTGCAGTTAAGCTTACCGTGTGTCAAGGATTTATAGTCACATCACAGACTGTAACTCGTTCATCAAAGAAAGGAAAGTTTATCGCCGATGATAAACTTATCCTAACAACGAGAAATTAATTTTTC
Source organism: Glebionis coronaria (assembly GCA_025667525.1). Taxonomy (NCBI): domain Eukaryota; kingdom Viridiplantae; phylum Streptophyta; class Magnoliopsida; order Asterales; family Asteraceae; genus Glebionis; species Glebionis coronaria. The sequence goes on along the minus strand of CM046879.1, from coordinate 138,486,460 downwards.
TCGGGCATGAGCTTATATAAAAAACATTCCAAGTTTTTAAGCTCATGCACAATGGTTCCTCGTTAAATGACAGACGATGACCCGGACTTCAGAGACAGGGAAGTTTATCTACGCAACGATAACTTACCCTCTTAACGAGAAATTAAGTTTTCTTGGACACGAGCTTATCCTAAAACCATTCAAAGGTTTTAAGCTCGTGTATAAGGCTCTTCATTAAATGTCAGATGATGACCCGATCTTCAAATTAAGGAAAGTCTATCGCCGATGATAAACTTATCCTCACAACGAGAAATTAATTTTTCTCGGGCATGAGCTTATATTTAAAAACATTCGAAGTTTTTAAGCTCATGCACAATGATTTACAGTTAAATATCAGACTGTAACTCGGACTTCAATTTTAGGAAAGCTTATCTTTAAAGATAGCTTATCCTCGTAACAGGAAATTAAATTTTCTCGGTCATGAGCTTGTATTAAAACATTCCAGGTTTTAAGCTCAGAAAGGAAAGTGAATCTTTTAAATAAGAGAACTTTTCCTCATAACGAGAAATTCATCTTTCTCGGTCATGAGCTTTACGTTAAAACATTCAAAGTTTTTCAAGCTTATGAAAACGACTTCTAAGTAACTGTCAACTTAGGACTCGTTCTTCAGTTAAAAGGAAAGTTTATCGCCGATGATAAACTTATCCTTAACAACGGGAAGTTTACAACTTCTCGGACTTGAGCTCGCTTTTAAGACATTCAACATCTTAAGCTCAAGTAATTGTTTTTCAAAACTTTGAACACAATTTTTCAAGAATTTCTCAAAAGGTTTTTCTAAATCTTTCAAAATTGTGTGTTCAAAAACGTTTTGATTAAAAGAGCATGTCTTCTGGAATCGATGATATTTACGATACTAGAAATGTCATTCAATAATGACACGGGGTTGTAAATAAAGTTCGAGCAGAAGTTCAAATGTTTTAAAACATGCTCAAAATGGTTTGCTATTATTTCAGATAGTAACCCGATTTTCTTATTCAAGTCAAGCATTTCACCGGAAAGCTTTGACTCAACAACGGGAATTAATTTTCTCGGGCATGGTTTACTTTATAACCATGTAAGGGATTGTGTTTACGTAATAACACAATCTAACACAAATTTATGTACGTGTCAGTGCATTTATTTGTTAAAACAAGAGAAATCTTGTTTTTATGAAGTTATCATCTCCACCAACCGTAGCAATTTACAATTGATATCTACATACTCGACGATGCGACTACTCAAACGGTGACTACAACTCTTCCAATAGAACACGGGTCAACAATTGAGGGGGAGCAATTGTCCAGCATTCAGAATCCTTGATGCCGAGAGTGCCAAGTTCACATATTGGTGTCAAGACAACGATATCAATCATACACATGGAGTCAAGAGATAACTTCAGACGTACGAGGTGACCAACATTCGTGAACAAGAACCATGTGAATCTTTCATATGTTGTTCTCCATCATTCAGGTCCTACCTCGTAAATTGCTAATCTTGTGAATTCATTATCATATATGATCTTTGCACGTGATAAATACCTTACACTTGTGTTTAAAAGGTATTTATTTTACGTTTCAGCACACCCTCATTAATTTGAGGGGGAGCTTGTGTAATTCATGAAGATAATTGGATTTGCATTTTTCTTCCCAAATTTTCTTAAAATGCTATTAAATCAATTAAAAACATCGATTGGGTTAATATTTTTAATATGGGGGAGAAAATGTGATTTAATATGGGATATGATCAATCATAAATGGTTTGACTTAACGTGATAGCTCATCCCGACATGTGCAAAATGTTTTCGGATATCGTGGCATATGTTAAGGGGGAGCAAAATGGATTTGCACTTTAAAATGGATTTCATGGTGACATACACTTACCCAAAACATCTCTATTCACGACGGTGAAGATTGTGGTGACATAAGGATGGTAGGATAGGTTAAAGTCCAATGATTTCTCTAGAATCGGAGGAATCTTCCCAAGGACATTCCATAGCTAGAAATAGTAGTCCTTAGGATAGATGGAGAAAGATTGTGAACGTAGCTGAATGCCGACCAAGTACTTAAATTAGCACTGGAACAATCACAACAAGGTGCTAGTGATGACGTATTGGTAAGCATTGAAGGGGTTGAAGAATGAAAAAGAATTGTAAAGATAAAGGGTGTAAAGAAAGAAGCCCTCCTTACAACTTAGGTAGAAACCGGGTCAATACATATGCTATTAAGATCATTGTTTAATGATTCTTGATATTGAAGACAGACATCATAGACCCAGTGATGCAAGGCACAACCCATCCCAGCTAACTCAGATATCTCTTAAAAGATATTTGTTTTAATCACACGAAGACAACACGTTATCTATTGATTTATTCACTCCGAATAAATTGGTATTGAAATGGTGGCACTCCTCTCCAGCCTCCGATCACTAAAATCCAAAATGCACGATCGAGTCTGGAGCCATTTGAGATCATCAAATATCTCATTAGGACACACTTTCATATTTCCTTGCTTCTTCACACACTGTGAAAAAGTAAGAAAGATCTTAAGAGTCGTACGCAAAATCTTCATGATCTTGCCTGAACATCCGAGTAATACGAAATTATTTACAATGAAGATGGAAATCCTTTGAGCGAATATCAAAAAGCTCATATGGTAGGTGACTTGTGCGATTCTTTATGAATCAAACTTGTGATAACTGGAAAGCAACAGTGGTTTAATTCTTAAATGATTTTAAACACGTTCCAGGCCTCTACGCAATATCTTAGTGTTCTTGCCAGAACACTCAGAGTGATACCTTAGTGTTCACAGTGATGAGTGGAAATCCTTCTAGTGTTAACCTCAAACAGCACTTGGTAGGTAACTTGCAAGATTCTATACGAATCAAGCTCGTGACAACTGGAAAGCAACGATGGTGCGGTTCTTAATTGAACTTCACTTGTTCCAGGAACATGAATTGACGGCTTCAAATCATGCGGATATTATTATCCAAATGATTCACTCTTTATGTTCGCAGTCAGCTTTGGACGGTCGAATAAAGAGAACGGGTTTACCCGCGAAATCTTGTCAAGGAGGTTCTTAATTGAAACTACCTGCCACAAGTACGATAGTTAATATCGTCCAACGGTCTTCACCGACCGGAGGTAAAATGATACCGATTTAGAATGAAATGTTCAAAGCCATTTCATCCGCGTATATGTTTTGTTGCTAACTGTCTTATGCAGCGTAACAAGAAGGTGGCATTGCGATGTACAATCCAGAAGAATTCGTCACCACATGCTAATACTATATGCACTTAATACTTCATCAAATTCTAGAAAGTCTAAAATTCAAGTCTTCCGCTGTATCAAACTCTGAAGCTTTCAAGAATTATAAAGGTATAAGTATGTGGAACATGAAGTCACGAAGAGGCGAATATCACAAGTGATGAATGCACAAGATCAAGGCAAGGAAACATGCTCAAGGCTGAAGTCAAAGATCACATCAAGCATATTCACAAGAACAAGATCGAAGACTCAAGCATAGTATGCTAGGTTTAAGATTTTGTAAAATGGTGTGACCTCCCTTTGGGGGAGATTGTTGGAAATACGTTTTTCCAAGGAAAGTCTCGGTCACATCATTATTAGCATAGATCACGAGCTATAGACTATTTAGGACATTGTAACTTGGAGTGACCTCCCTTTGGGGGAGATTGTTGGAAATACGTTTTTACGTATTTAGAAAGGATCGGTCACTCCAATGATATTGGGCTCGTGATCCAATATAGCCCATATAGCCCACATGTAGGGTGGGCTATATAAACCCCCCTCCTAGCATGTTAGGAGGGGTTGTTGAACACATAATCATATTTCCATCTTTCTTATCTCTCTCTCTCTTCTTTCTCTCTCTAAGTTCTCCATTCACCATCCATATCAATAGATCAATCCATACATGCCTAATCCTTAGAAAAACACGATCTTACAATTATCCTTCACCACTTAAAACAAATAAAACAAGACCAAAACGTGTATTTAATGTCGTAAAAGTCGGAATTATGCGTGGTTTGTGTTTTTATTGTGTTTTAGGACAAAAATATGAAAAAGGAAGAAAACACGGGCTTTCACGGGCTTTTATCGAAGAAAAAGACAAAAGACGAAGTCAAAAGATCAAAAGTGCAAAAAGAACGGAAGTCAAAGGCATATTCTGAAGATTTATCGAAGAAAAATACCAAAGACGAAAGTTTAACGAAGTCGAAGAACCAAGTCTAATAAAAGAAGAAAATTAGAAGACGAGTTCATTTTATCTATCGACAAATCCCGAGACAAAGTCGAGAAAGACGAGTTATTTAAAAAGACGAGAAGACAAGAAGAAAAGGGAAGCAACAACTCCACATCCCTTCCACTATAAATAGAACGTTAAGTTTTCATTTGTAGTAGTTCAATTTTTAGTTTTTAATTAAGGTAATTAGGAGTAGGTGTTAAGTACTTTCTCTCTCTAGTTTTCTCTTTTAAGTTTGCTTAATCTTTCATCTTTAGTCTTGTGTATTTGGATTTTAATCTTCATCATTAATTCAAGCTTATTAAATATTTCTTATTATTCCTTTCATAATCTTAATCTTGTGGTTGATTTGGTTAATCATGTAGTTTGTTTGATCTTGTTGATTGTTTGATTGATTTGCTTATTTGATTGTTCTTATTGATTTGATGTGTTTGATGTTTTTAGCTTATTGTGCTTATTGCTTATTGTGTGTTTAGCTTATTTTTAATTAAGTGGATTTGATAGTTTAATTTTAAAAAAAGTTGATTTATATATATAGTTGATTTTGTGTTTGTTAGATTTTTATTAGTGTTTAGTTTGGTTTATTTTCTAGAATAAATTTGCTTATTTTTAGCTTATTTTTGGTTCCCCTGTTTTTAGAATCGTTAGTTATTTTGTTTCTGTAGTTTTCGGAAAAGGGTTTAGTTATCTGAAGGTTTATAATCTATTTATTCTGAAGATAGCTTTTAGTTTTAGTTTATCCGAAGATTTTATTTTATCCGAATTTCCTTTTTATCCATATATAGCCTTTAGTTATTTATCCGAATAAATCTATTTTATCCGAAAAAAGTTATTTCCTTTTTATCCGAAAATCACTGTTCACAATTTATCCGAAAATCATTTTGTCCCAGTTTATCCGAAAATAGCTCAATTATCCGAATTCATGCAAATATTCCGAAAAAGCTTTTATCCGAAAAACAAATTTATCCGAAAATAATTTTATCCGAAATTCACAGTTTTTCCCGCTAAAAATAATTTATCCGAAGAATACCCTTTTACCCAATTTATCCGAAGATGACCACATATTTCGAAAATGACATTTAGCTAGCAATCATTTTCCCTCCTAATTTTTGTTCCCCCACTTACGACATGTTTCCCCATTTCAAACATTTGTTCCGTAAGTCGATTTAGTTTTATCCCAAAGTCGTTTTTATTTTTATTCTGAAAGTCAGATATTTTTAGTTTTATTTTTCGGCAAATTTTAGTATTAGTATTTTATCCAAAAGTTTTAGTTTTAATTTTTATTAAGTGCCGTTTTAATATTTGTTTCGTTTCATTTTAAAGTAGCTTTATAATCCAATTTCTTTTATTTTTATTAAGTAAGTTTTATTTTTACTTCAAAAGTTTATTTTTATTTTTAGTTTTATTTTTATTAATTGTTTCTTTTTAATATTTGTTTTAATATTCGTTTTAATATCATTTTAATTTTTAGCTTATTTCTAATACTTTTCACATTTACTTTTTAATTAGTTATAGATAACCAATCTTTAGTTTATCTACCAAAAACGACCGAGTCACACTTTAAACCGTAGTCAATTCGATTAGACACCGTTCAAAGCACATAAAAATCTCTATATTAAACGCCACTTCAACATGTGCTAGAACCTCAAAGAGGTCAAAGAAAATAGATGAGAAGTAGAAAGGTGGGACAATGGGTGGGGCACAATCATGAGCTACTCGAGGTAGACTCACACCAAAAAATAAATAAGATTTTCATTTATTGCATTGGTGGAAGACTGAGATTTCCCTTTACAAGCAATTCCGGAATCGAATATCTCGTCCTCGGTGAAGAAATGTGAGGGAGCATAAGGGGCTTCCCCCATACTAGATCCACACCAAACGCCGTCAAAAGGAGTAGACGAGGTGGTAGCACTCAAATAAAGATGTGATGGCGGAGTTAGACTTGTAGAAAAATCTTTTAAATCAATTTTAAATTTTTTTCCTTTTTCATCGTTCAAAAACTCTTTATGAAAACTCGATTTGATGATGTCGAAAATATTTGGCGTTTCAATTTCAAAATTAGTCACTCTAAAAATCCTCACATTTAAGTCGCGGTTAGGGGGTGGTGGATTTTATAAGTTCTCAAAATGTTTATCAACAAAGAACACCGCCCCCTCGGGGTCAACATATTCGTCATCCTCATGATCGTGAATCTCATCGATTTCTTCATCATAGATGGGTTTGTCAAACCAATGTTTTTTTCATTCCCCTCATTGAGGATTTTAGAAGCTCTCTCGAAGAGATCACGGTCAAGTACAAAACAATCATTCTTTTGTAGGGATCGTTGATAAGTTAGATCCTCACGAATGTGGTATACGTCATTCTCATATGAGGAGTGTTGATTAGGTAACTCCTCGAGAATGGGATTTTGGGCCACATGAGTTGGTTCGTCATCGAAAATAAGACGTTCCAACTCATTAAGTTCATCCTCGATTTTGGAATAATCAACCTCACTCGTAGGTGGAAGTGGAGGCAAAAGAGATAGCTCTCGTTCGATAATTTCCTCAATCTCGGGATCAAACTCATAATCATCGTACTTCCCATGTAAAGAGGTATTTTTAGGAGAATCCTCAAAAATGGCATGTGGATTTTGAAGCACGTGATCGATCTCGGCAAAATCTCCATCGTCATCATCAAAGAAAGAGTCGATGTGAGCACTCAGAACCATGGTTTTACAAGCCCAAGGGCTATGCTTAGGTGACTTTTCAAGGACGAGAGGATCGATATCGATGAAACCTTTAGCCTCAACGGGTGTTGGGCTAGGAAATGGAGGCACTTCAATGGAATTAGAAGTTGAAGCCTCAAAGACGTGGTCCTTCGAAGGTGGTGAAGACGAGTCCATTTTGGTCATTGTCGTGATGGCACTAACGTCACCCTTCGGAATTGGTTGTTCACTTGTTTCACCGAATATATCCCAAAATGATTTTTCATCCATAAATTTACGAATACCCTTTTGAATTAAGTAAACGTATTCTTTATTACTAAAATCCTCATCTTTAAAAGCGTTCATTTTCATCCTTTCAAAACATGCATATAATCTCATTTTTTCCGCTAAAGTATGAGCTTTGATATTGTCAAATTTTGAAATATCGGGTTTTGGAACCTCGGTTTTATCATGATCATTTGAAACTTGGGATCTACTCGTGAAAAAGTCCATTTTCTCCTTCCCATATTTCAAGGTGAGTTTCCCACTGATGGTTGAGTTTTTACGTCTTTTAGGAAAAAGAGCGTAATTATGGCAAGTATTAATGAGTGATGTAGGAAAACCACAAGTTATGACCCTAAAGTGGGGATCGTTCTCAAGGAGGCTTGTGTGTTGTGTTAATGAAATGATTAACTTTGTGATGTGATTATATTGTTATGAGAAAGAATATAGAAATGGGATAAGAAGAGAATGACGGTTACAATGACGGATTACACTAAGACGAAAGAGTTGTTCACGTAAAACCGTAAAAAGCACAAAAATTAAAATTTTACCCTAAAAATTCCTAAAAATTACTAAAAATCCACTAAAATATTCTAAGAGTTTATAAAAAATCCAAACTTGCTAAAACCTTTTAATTAATTAAATATCAACTATTTAATGCTAATTAAAGCCCTAAAAATCAATATTAACTAATAAAAAGTCCAAACCAAGATCTTAAAGTTTGTAAACCTTTAAAATAACCTAATTAAGCTAAAAAGTATTTTTCAAAATTTTTAAAACCAGTAAAACTATTTTTAAACAATTAAAAACTATTAAAAGCTATTAAAACTTAAAATAATTCTAGAAAATAATTAAAAGACCCTAAAAATATTTGGAAAGATGTAAAATTCCTAATTAAGTGTCTAGAACCTAGGAAAAATATAAAAACTTAGAAAATCAGACTTTTAATTTTTAATAATAAAATAATATTAAAATATTAATAAAAATCAAAAAATCCAAAAAATTTTAAAAAGTTGCAAACTAGCTTAATTTAACCTAAATAACTCAGAAATGAACTTGAAATTACCTAAATACCCTTAATGGGCCTAGAAAATGAGCTAAACCCAAAACAGTCACTTAAATGGGCTAAATTTGGCCCAATAAGAAAAAGTTTGTAAAAACTGGCCCAAAAAGCACTACTTGACTCAAATATTGATTTTAAACAACTTTTTCCAAAGGTCCAAAAGCTGAAAATGTGAAATAAGCAAGCTTATACCAAACAACTTATTCTTAATGGGCTTTTTGGCCCATTAAGCTATAAGCTAATGCCATAAGCTCGAATTAGACACACAAGCTTCTTTTGTCCTAAATAAGACTTCTGTAAAAAGAAATTTGAAATATGCCCAAGGAATAAGCCTGAAAATGCAATAAGCAATCTATAGAAAACGACAAAATAGTCGTTTTTGAGTTCTAGGCCACCCTAAGAGCTGATTCAAGTTTCTAAAGCTTTTAAATGACTTAAATAAGCTATTTCAACAAAAAGTTTTCAAATAAGCTGACTCAATAAGCTGGAAAAAGCAAATAAGCACTTATGAAAAAGACAATTAAGTTGGTTTTCTAGCAAAAAGTCAAAGTCAAAGTCCAATAAGCTCCAGTCTAATCAAATGGGTTAAATAATGAAGATCTATCACAAAAAATAAGTTGTTGCAGGTCTGGATAAGCTATAATAGCTTATTGATAAGCTGAGTACAAATTAACACTAGCAGGGGCTAGTTTTGGGTGTTGAGCAGTGGGAACTTTTCCCACTGCTTGACTTGTATACTTTTTTTATCTTTAGTGAACTTTTTGGAGATTCAAGTTTCAACAAGGCACCCAAATGATCATTGGATCATAAGGAGTCAATACAAACAAAGAAATAAACAATCCAACAAGCCAATTTGTACAGTTAATTCAATTAAGCACCAGATCTAGCACAGACTTAGAACAATAAGCAGTTGAGGTTCAATAAGCACTTTTAGCAATATTCAGCCAGCCAAAATTAACCAAATGCCTACACAAGCTATATTAAACTTAAATGAACAAGTCTAAACAGGTTTCATGCAATGATTCAAAGTTTTAAGCAAGATTCAAGCACTTAAAGTTACTGATGAACACAAGAACATGCAGTTTTACACTTTGCTGATGTATTTGACCAACAAGCCAGATTCAAACCTCCAAATCTATCAAGTATGTTATATAAATGATGTTTTAACAACTTTTAACCCTAAGCATGCACAAATACTAGATTTCACCAAAATCTTAGGTCAAAAATAGTTAAAATCAACAAGTTATAGCAGATTGTGTGATTTGAAGTTTCAAACTCAAAAACCTGCAGCAAAGTACTCTCAACCAAGCATATATCAGATACAAAGCACAAATACAAACTTCCTTCCACACAATAACAAGTTTTGATTCAAAGCATGTAATCCCAAACACCCTTTTAACTTTTCAAATCAAATTTTAAACAAGTAAAAGTATGATTCAGTTTACCAAATGAATAATCTAGCATATAAACAACATTATCATGCAAGACAAAGCAGATTCAAGCCAAGAAATCAACAAGAACACAAGTAGAGCACAAATCCACAAAAATCCAAAATTTATCAGATTTTCAAGGATTTATGACAAACCTCATGGATGTACATCCACACCCACGAATGTTAGAGCTTACGTGCTAGCAAGAACAAGCATGAGCTTCCAACAGCAACCCTGCTAAGATTCAACAAGGTTAGAAGCACAATATCAAAACAGAAAGGTGAATTTGTTGGAAAATAAACTTGATTAATGCAACTTCTTGTACCCACTCTTGATTATCCCCAAGATATGAGCTTCACAACACCTTAATATTCAAATTAGGGTGCTATGATTAGCTTATATCCCAAAAACTCCAAGGTGTACCAAGAAAACTTAGCAAAATATCAAGTTTTGATCCAATGTGTAATTTCTTACACACGGTTTAAAAAATGTTTTAAGGTTCAATTTCAGTTAACAAATAACAATAATAAGCTTAAAATTAAGTGTCACTTGGCCTTTATTCAACAAACTTAACACACTTTCATTAATTAGAAAAAGGGGATTTACAAGTTGTTGAACAAGGAAAAACCAAAAGCAATTGAAATGTAAAGCCTAAGTGCCTTTATATAGGCATACAATGGTTCTAGAAATGCAAAGAAAAACATAAACCCTAGCTTGTAGAATCCTTGAAATGCCCTTTGAGGTATTTGAAAACTTTGGAATCATGTGACTGAATTTTGGAGTTTTGTTGTTGCTGGCAAGGTACAATTGCATCCAATGGCTTAGAGTAAGCTTAAAATGTAAGCAGCTTTGTGGATGGTTGGATTGCTGGCACTGTTTTGGCGTCTTCCTCATCTTTGTAGCAGGGGAGGTCCCATGTAGCATGTGGGGTGGTGAGGTGGTTAATGTTAAGGTTGGGTTTTGATTAAGACACCATTAATCATAAATCTGGAAAAGGTAATGGCCTAATTACAAGTAATTAAGGAATGCCTAATTTTCTCAAGAACATGAAGAACAGGTGGTTTTAATCTGATTTGTGGTTTAAAAATGTGTTAGGCGCGTTTTTTAAACTTAATTAATATTAAGTTTAACGGGTTAGGGTGAGTGGGAAGTGAGGTGGCAGATTGGTGAGATGTGATTGGAGGAGAGGGGTGAGTGGGACACGTGGGAGGTTGTGGTTGGTCTAGGTTAGAATCTTGTCTAGCCATGTTTAACCCTTGTTCTTCCCTTTTCTTGTCATTTGAGTTTAAAACCTGTCAACGCCCATTTTCTTCAAAACAACTTTTCATTTTTCACACTTTTGCCCCAAAAAGTTTTGTAAAATGATTTCAGGGGTATTTTTTGCCAATTTGTGATTTTTGAAGGACTGATTTGGTATTTTCTTCAAGGATAATGGTCTAAACTTGTATGATTGACATTTTGGAGGACTGAAATTGCCAATTCATGTTTGATGAGGGACCATTTTTGCCAAATCTTCAAAGTCAAGGGTCCTTTTGGTATTTTTGGGATTTTCAAAGGACCAAACTTGTAATTCTTGTAACTTGGAGTCCTTCTTGGTATGTTTGACTTTGAGGATGACTAATATTGACATTTTAGCTTTGTTGAGGGGCTAAAATTGCCAATTATTCAAAGTGGAGGGCCCTTTTTGTAATTTTGGCAAACTTTAGGGACCAAACTTGTAATTATGAAGATACAAGGGTATAAAGTGTCAGTTCTTCCATATTGGAGGACCCTTCTTCATAATTCTTCAAATCTTCAAGGGTTTTCTTGGGAAAATTCTTCATTAGGGCTTGGTTCATTGTGCGGCTTCGTTTCCCGTGTTCGTTTTTGCATGATTCTTGTGATCTTTTGTCATTTTCTCAATATCCGTACCTAAAATACACAAGCAACAAAGACAAGCATATATATTGATATTTTGATGATATTTAATGCATTTTAAGCCCTATTTGGACGATGAGACTACTTATAAAAGCAGTCTCATCACTCCCCCATACTAAACCATTGCCGTGCCCTCACGCAATGCTAGAATAAAATATCATAGCATCTCCAAAATTCATTTTTATTCACTTTATTGAATGATAAACTAGCTACACTACTACTATTGCTACTACTACTTGCGTTTTAGACGTAATGTATGATTTTCATCGCAAAATGGGACGTTTAGGTTCATAGAATAAGAACACGTGAATGCTTCGTTAGAAATAATTTCATCGTCCTCGATTTTCACCCCAATTCCATGCCAAGCGTGCAACGAGATCATTGTCATTATAAGTTAGTAATGCTAACACTACTCATATGCCCTAATCACGTACTTATCCTCCTAATTTCCTAAGTTGTATCTCTTATATTTTATTTTGTCTTGAATGTTTCACGAGGATACATTGTTTGACTTATGCGATAATAGAGATTTAGGTCTAAAAATAGAGTCCTAACGGTGTAACCAAGACCATCAAATCAATAACCCCTCCTAATAGACAACGATGTCAAAAAATTAAGTCAACAAGAAGGATCGATAAACACGGTTTTATAACGGTTTTGAACATGAGACTTATTACCAAGACTTTTATATGCCCCCTAACGGAAGGGCCTTATTATCTTTGGTTTACCTCCATCTTTTATTCAACTTCGCCATGAAGCTTTTATTATGACTTCGGTCTTGCCTTTTCTTTTATTATCCACCTCATCGGTAGTTTTATTAGCCAAAGACGTATATCCTCATGCTAAGGCGAATTTTGGATCTTTAAAGCTTCGAAGATTAAGGCTTGATTCACTTTCAAATTTGCATAGATTTTTCGGCCTTGTGGGGCTTCAAATTGTTCGCTTGATTTAGGTGAGCACTTGAAATCTTATTATTGGGTGAAGCTTTTGATTATTCGGGTGCCAATAATTCAAAACCGTGATGCTGGCGATACCTTAATGTCTTCCCAATTTAATTACACGGAAGCTACTAGAAAAGACTAGAAACCCAACAATCCCAACTAAACCGCTAAGTCAATATTTATTAAGCAAAAAATATTTACATGCGAAGGGAGAATAAGCAAACAACGAGAACACATGAGTTTTTGAAAGAATACGAGTACTCTACGTTTAGCATAGTAACTTATAATTAACCCTATCATTTCTCGTCCTCATTTAAGAGACTTAGCCTAATGTGAAGTTAAGGAATTAAAGCCGAGTGCTCAACACGCACGGTCGAGTCAAAAATTACTCTTATTCTCGCCATCAGAAAACCTACATTCGTGTCTTCAAACACTTATAAAACATGAGAAATTTTTTAAAATTTGGCCATTTTTAGCCTTATTTTGCAACAAAAACGATAAACAAAAAGATAAACTTTGAAAAGCATGAAGGTTTGGAAAGGCAAGTATCTATTCACCCCCATACTAAAGTTAAACATTATCCTCAATGTTTCGATTCTAGGGGTGCAAACACCCCCATACTAGAGACGTAGTCGAATGCCTAATTTAGCATGGAAAGGGTGTAACCGTTAAATTTAAAGCCGTTTATGAAGTGTGCTATAAACCTAAGGTTAGAACATCAAAGGATATATCATGGATATTGAGTGAGTCTTCAAAGCAAACGATCGAGTGCTCCCATAAAACGAACACAAGAGGCTCCAATCGTGAAGATCATGATTATCTAAAGTCCACAGTTCACAAACAACCACGGAACAAAGGTTGGAAGGGCATAAATCCCCACTCGTTACTACATTAGAAAGCGATAATATTTACATTGGATAAGCATGGGATTCCCCCACGAGGCACCTCGTTTTTGATTACCGAGTTATGAGCTCGACTCGATCCCCTCAATACTAATTATTATTGGGGAAGGTGACTTGGTCGAGGTAGTTCAAGGATGGAACTTCCCTGCCAAAGTAGTGCTTCAACCTATGTCCATTCACCATGAAATTGGGGCCATCATTTTGAGCTAGCTCGATGGTCCCATATGGAAATACTTGAGTCACGGTGAATGGACCGGACCAACGGGATTTCAACTTACCGGAAAAGATTATCAAACGAGAATTAAAAAGCAAAACTTGATCCCCAATGTTAAAAACCCGGTTTTTAATTTTAGAATCATGCAACTTTTTAGTTTTTTCTTTATAAATCAATGAATTTTCATAAGCAATGCCCCTCAATTCATCCAATTCATTTAATTATATTTTCCGGTGTTTTCCCGCGGTCTCCATATCATCATTACAATGCTTTAGGGCCCAATAAGCCTTGTGTCCTAATTCAATTGGCAAATGACAATTTTTCCCATACACAAGCTTATAAGGAGTGCACCCAATGAGCGTCTTATGAGCGGTCCTAAAGGCCCATAAAGCATCGTCCAACTTATCCGACCAAGATTGTCGGTTTTCCCCAACGGATCTCTCCAAGATCTTTTTCAACGCTCGGTTTGAAACCTCGACTTGCCCACTTGTTTGTGGGTGATAAGCCGTAGAAAGCCGATGTGTAACCCCATATTTCCTTAGGACCCTTTCGAATTGGTCGTTACAAAAATGGGTTCCACGATCCTTATGATCGCACGAGGGGTTCCAAACCGAGAAAACAAGCTTTTCAAAAACTTGACTACCACACGAGCATCATTGGTGGGCAAAGCCTTAGCTTCCACCCACTTAGATAGGTAGTCAACCGCAACGAGGATGTACTTATTACCATGAGATGATGGGAACGGCCCCATAAAGTCGATGCCCCAAACGTCAAAGATCTCACACACTTGGATGATATTTTGTGGCATTTCATCTTTTTGTGAGGCTTTTCCTTGTCGTTGGCATGAATCACAAGACTTCACAAGATCTTGTGCATCTCGGTAAATAGTAGGCCAAAAGAAGCCGACATCAAACACCTTCTTAGCCGTGAGATTAGCACCGTGGTGACCACCCGTGGGTCCCTCATGACAAGCTCTAAGGATATTAGAAGCTTCGGTGCCAAATACACAACGTCAGATGATTTGATCCGCACAAGTTCGAAACAAGTAAGGGTCGTTCCAAAAGTAGAACTTGATGTCACGAAAGAATTTTCGTTTTTCTTGAGTCGTCATACCCTTGATGATGAAGTTACACGCATGGTAATTTGCAAAGTCTGCAAACCATTGGGTGGAAGAATCAAGCTTAGAATTCACTACACCAAGTGTCTCGAGCGGAAATGTTTCGGTGATTTCCTTGGGCTCGTAAACACTTTGGTGAGGATCTTCCAAACGAGAAAGATGATCGGCCGCTAGATTCTCGGCTCCTTTTTTGTCAACAATTTTGTGATCAAATTCTTGAAGGAGGAGAATCCAACGAAGTAATCTCGGCTTTGCATCTTCTTTAGCCATAAGATACTTGATAGCCGAATGATCCGTATACACTATGCATTTCGTCAAGACGAGATAAGGTCGAAATTTCTCAAATGCATACACCACAGCAAGGAACTCCTTTTCCGTTGTAGTGTATTTTAGTTGAGCCTCGGTCATTGTCTTGCTAGCATAGTGAATAGGCAAGAAGTTCTTTTCATGACGTTGCCCCAATACGGCCCCAATAGCGTAATCACTAGCATCATACATGAGCTCAAAGGGGAGGTTCTAATTGGGAGCAACAAGAATGGGAGCTTCGGTAAGTTTCCTCTTAAGGATTTCAAAGGCTCGTACACAATCTTCGTCAAAGACAAAACGTGCCTCTTTTTCAAGAAGATGTGTAATGGGTCAAGAGATCTTTGAAAAATCCTTGATGAATCGACGATAAAAGCCCGCGTGGCCTAGGAAACTCCTAAATCCCTTAACGGTTTTGGGATGAGGTAATTTGGCGATGACGTCTACCTTAGCTTGATCTACCTAAATCCCCGCTTTCGAGACCTTGTGCCCTAAGACGATTCCACTTTTAACCATAAAATGACATTTTTCCCAATTGAGCACAAGGTTGGTTTCCTCACAACGTTTCAACATTCTCTCAAGATTCGACAAAAACGAAGTGGACGAATTACCAAACACGGAAAAGTCATCCATGAAGACTTCCATCGTCTTCTCGATCATATCATGAAAAATAGCCATCATGCACCTTTGAAAGGTTCCCGGTGCATTGCAAAGTCCGAATGGCATTCTACGATAGGCAAACGTTCCATATGGACACGTAAACGTAGTTTTTTTTTATCACGAGGATCAATGGGGATTTAGAAGTAACCGGAAAAACCATCTAAAAAGCAATAGAAATCGTTTCCCGCAAGTCGCTCCAACATTTGGTCCATGAAGGGCAAGGGAAAATGGTCTTTACGAGTGGCTTCATTCAACTTTCGATAGTCAATGCACACTCTCCATCCGATCACGAGTCTAGTGGGAATTAACTCGTTGGCATCGTTTGGCACAACGGTCATTCCTCCCTTTTTAGGGACACAATGAACAGGACTCACCCAAGGGCTATCGGAAATAGGGTAAATCATTCCCGCGTCAAGGAGTTTAAGGACCTCCTTTTTGATGACGTCGTGAATTTTTGGGTTCACCCTCCTTTGACATTGGATTGCGGGCTTGTAATCCTCCTCCATTAAGATTTTGTGGGTACAAAACTTGGGATCGATCCCCTTAATGTCGGATAACTTCCACGCAATTGCCCCTTTGTGATCCTTTAGAACATCGACAAGTGCGGTTTTTTCATCATTCGAAAGTTCATTCGCAATAATAACCGGCAACTTGTCGCCCTCCTCCAAATAGACATATTCGAGATGAGGAGGTAAATCTTTCAACTCGAGGATAGGTGGTTCCTCAAGTGAAGATTTGGGCTCGATACTCATAACCTCCTCGGGTGGAGGAAATGGGAAATCGTTGAGAAAATCCTTGATAATCGAGAAGTCCTCATCTTTGTCGAGGTCTTCTTACAAGTACGTGGAACATCGAATTCTTCCAACGTAAAACCACCACCTTCAAATGGAGTGAAGGTTGGTGTCGAGTTATCAAGGATAGGATCTAACATAGTGGGATTGCCACTATTTTCATCATCACCAAATCCTAGAACTTCTTGTGAAAATTCCTTGCAAACCACGTCAATCATATCAACGAGGTTTATGGTTGCTACGGAATAAACATGAGAAATTTGAGAGTTTTGATTTGCGTTTATAACAAGTTCCTCGTCGTTGAAACGTAAGGTGATCTTCCTAGCATGAACATCGATCAAAGCCATAGACGTATCTAAAAACGAACGACCTAAATTGAGAGGAACTTGAGGATCCGTGGAATATCGACAACGATAAAGTCTACGGGATAGTAGAACTTCCCCACTTTGACAAAAACGTCTTCCGCCAATCCACATGCGGGAATCGTGGAATGGTCGGCCAACTCGATAGACATTAGTGAAGGAGTAAGATTAGGAAGATTGAGCGACTTGAAGATTGCAAGTGGCATCAAGTTAATGCTAGCACCAAGATCGGCCAAGGCAAAGCATTCTTCCATATCTTGGATTGCACAAGGGATCAAAAATTTACCGGGATCACCGACTTTTTGAGGTATGCGATTAAGATAAACCGAGGAACAACTAGACAATTGGTGCAATTTATCCTTGTTTTTCAACATACTCTTAAAGTTAGCGGCAAATCGAGGCATCATGACCAAAGCATCGGCGAAACTCACATTAAAGTGCAAATCACGAAACATTTTCATAAAAAGCTCAAATTGGTAATTGTCGCGCTCTTGACGTTTCTCCTTCCTAAGTCTCGATGGATAGGGCAAAGGTGGTGTGGGTTGAGGCATAGGCATAGCCTTTGGAATCTCGGGTTCCAATGTTGGTAATGGGTCAACCGTAGGTGTGGCACGAGCGGTACTTCGTGGGATTGGGACATGCTCCTTTTGGACCACCACCTCGGGTTCTTCCTCAATTGCTTCCTCCGTAGGAGCAATTGGTTGAGGAGTCGGTTCCTTAAGTATCTTACCACTACGTGTGGTAATCACTTTCATCTCACCCTTAGGGTTTGATACGGTGTTGCTAGGAAGACTACTCGAAGACGGTTTACACATAATTGCCTCAAACATAGATGAGATTTTATCTTCAAACATGGATTGCCTCTTCTCGGCTTTATTCATTTCTTGTTTAATCTCATGTTGCCCTTGTTCCATTTTTTTTGGTTTTGTTGTAACCTAGTTACATTCCCTTCCATCTTGTTGGTGTGGATTTTAAGCTCATTAGCTAACTCATTTTTCAACTCTTTCTTCAAGTCGGTCTTAAATCAGATCTTAGGGTAATGATTTCTCTTTGAATATTGTCAAACCTAGCATCGTTCCCATTAGCGTATTCAACAAATTCATTTGGAAGATCTTTCAAAGTTTGCAAACCTTTGTTGTTGTTTTGAAAATCATTTTGATTTTTGTTTGAAACTTGATTATTAGTCCCTTGATTACCATAGTTTCCCTAGTTGTAATTGTTTTTGAAACCAACTTGATTGTTGTGAGAGTTGTTGTTAGCATTTTGATTTGAACCAAAACCCAGTGGAGTCAATTGATTAGAGCGGGTAACTTGACCGTTTTGGTTGTAGGTTCCCGTGGCCGCGTAGGCATTCGAAGTGTTACCACCGTTGGTAATGCACTCGAAGAAATCATGACCTCCACCACAATACATGCATGAAACCTCAACCGCTTTAGCCGTAGCGGGAGCACTTGGTTCACCAACATTGAACTCAATCAAAAGACCTTTAAGCTTATCAAAAATCTTGTTTTCCAAGTTCGCCTTAATTTGGCAAGCATCGATGGTAGTAGACAAAGAAGGTGAAGCCGAAGACGAAGCCTTACGAACACTAGACGTGCTACGAGGACTATACACCTTAGATCTATTCTTAATTATCACCAAAGCTTCCTCAACCGTTTTACACAAAAAATTACCACCCGCGGCGGCATTAAGATAATCCCTTTCATGATCATTAAGTCCATTGTAAAACGTGTCAATTTGATGCAAGTCGGAAAAACCGTGATGAGGACATTCATGTAACATTTCCTTAAACCTATTCTAAGCCGTTGAAAAACTTTCATTAAACTCTTGTGAAAATTTTGAAATCTCGTTTTTCAAGTGCGTAGTCTTAGAGGGCGGAAAAAATTGGTTCACAAATTTAGACACGAGATCCTTCCAAGTCAATATAGAATTGGGTTGCTCTTTCTCCAACCAAATTTTAGCGGGCCCCGCTAAGGAATACGGAAAAAGCATCATCTTAATCGAGTCATTAGAGACATCCTTAAACTTGAAAGTGGCGGTAAGACGATTGAATTGGCGGATATGGTTGTGTGGATTGTCCTTCTCATCACCACGGAATTTGTTGTTTTGGATCATCGAGAACAAACCCGTTTTCACCTCAAAATTCTCCGCAAGGATAGCGGGAATCACAATAGCCTCTACATTACCCTCGGTGGGTGCTTGAAGTAACTCCATCATAGTTCGATTCGCCATGGTTGGTGCTTCTCTTACAATGGGTTCGTCAATAAGAGACTCCTCACTAGAAAGATTAGGAGTGTGAGTTTTGTTCTTTCGTTTACGTGCACGTCTTGCTTGATTACGAGTTAGCATAAACGTCACGTACAACGAGGGGATGAGCAAAGAAGATTCTTTTTGGTGTTTTGTATTTTTCAAACTTTTTTGTGGTTTTTGATTGTATTAACCTTTTTGGATTTTGGTGAATGTATTAAGTAGACAAAAATCTACAAATCTCCTCCTTAATCAAATCTCTTGATTAAAGAAGCCTCAAGGAATGAAAACGATCACGTGAAGTGAACGCCTTTGATGACTTTAGAACGTTGGTGGAACACCAAAACGTTCAAGAGGGTTTAATCAATTGAAACCAAGAAAATATATATGATACTTAGTAATACTTCGGGCGGCAAAACCCTCAATTAGCTCTCAAAATCAAATACTCACAAGCAAGCGGGGAAACGAGGCAGCGCGAAGCACTTAAGAACCTTTTTCCTTAGGATATATTTTATAATATCCGCCTTATACCCACCTTATAGTTTGTATTTTTCAAAATTGAGCACTTATGAAAAAGACAATTAAGTTGGTTTTCTAGCAAAAAGTCAAAGTAAAAGTCCAATAAGCCCCAGTCTAATCAAATGGGTCAAATAATGAAGATCTATCACAAAAAATAAGTTGTTGCAGGTCTGGATAAGCTAAAATAGCTTATTGATAAGCTGAGTACAAATTAACACTAGCAGGGGCTAGTTTTGGGTGTTGAGCAGTGGGAACTTTTCCCACTGCTTGACTTGTAGACTTTTTGTCTTTAGTGAACTTTTTGGAGATTCAAGTTTCAACAAGGCACCCAAATGATCATTGGATCATAAGGAGCCAATACAAACAAAGAAATCAACAATCCAACAAGCCAATTTGTACAGTTAACTCAATTAAGCACCAGATCTAGCACAGACTTAGAACAATAAGTAGTTGAGGTTCAATAAGCACTTTTAGCAATATTCAGCCAGCCAAACTTAACCAAATGCCTACACAAGCTATATTAAACTCAAATGAACAAGTCTAAACAGGTTTCATGCAATGATTCAAAGTTTTAAGAAAGATTCAAGCACTTAAAGTTACTGATGAACACAAGTACATGCAGTTTTACACTTTGCTGATGTATTTGACCAACAAGCCAAATTCAAACCTCTAAATCTATCAAATATGTTATATAAATGATGTTTTAACAACTTTTAACCCTAAGCATGAACAAATACTAGATTTCACCAAAATCTTAGGTCAAAAACAGTTAAAATCAACAAGTTATAGCAGATTGTGTGATTTGAAGTTTCAAACTCAAAAACCTGCAGCAAAGTACTCTCAACCAAGCATATATCAGATACAAAGCACAAATACAAACTTCCTTCCACACAATAACAAGTTTTGATTCAAAGCATGTAATCCCAAACACCCTTTTAACTTTTCAAATCAAATTTTAAACAAGTAAAAGTATGATTCAGTTTACCAAATGATTAATCTAGCATATAAACAACATTATCATGCAAGACTAAGCAGATTCAAGCCAAGAAATCAACAAGAACACAAGTAGAGCACAAATCCACAAAAAATCCAAAATTTATCAGATTTTCAAGGATTTAAGACAAACCTCATGGATGTACATCCACATCCACGAATGTTAGAGCTTATGTGCTAGAAAGAACAAGCACAAGCTTCCAACAGCAACCCTGCTAAGATTCAACAAGGTTAGAAGCACAATATCAAAACAGAAAGGTGACTTTGTTGGAAAATAAACTTGATTAATGCAACTTCTTGTACCCACTCTTGATTATCCCCAAGATATGAGTTTCACAACACCTTAATATTCAAATTAGGGTGCTATGATCAGCTTATATCCCAAAAACTCCAAGGTGTACCAAGAAAACTTAGCAAAATATCAAGTTTTGATCCAATGTGTAATTTCTTACACAAGGTTTAAAAAACGTTTTAAGGTTCAATTTCAGTTAACAAATAACAATAACAAGCTTAAAATTAAGTGGCACTTGGTCTTTCTTCAACAAACTTAACACACTTTCATTAATCAGAAAAGGGGATTTACAAGTTGTTGAACAAGGAAAAACCAAAAGCAATTGAAATGTAAAGCCTAAGTGCCTTTATATAGGCATACAATGGTTCTAGAAATGCAAAGAAAAATGTAAACCCTAGCTTGTAGAATCCCTGAAATGCCCTTTGAGGTATTTGGAAACTTTGGAATCATGTGACTGATTTTTGGAGTTTTGTTGTTGTTGGCAAGGTACAATTGCATCGAATGGCTTAGAGTAATCTTAAAATGTAAGCATCTTTGTGGATGGTTGGATTGTTGGCACTGTTTTGGCGTCTTCCTCATCTTTGTAGCAGGGGAGGTCCCATGTAACATGTGGGGTTGTGAGGTGGTTAATGCTATGGTTGGGTTTTGATTAAGACACCATTAATCATAAATCTGGAAAAGGTAATGGCCTAATTACAAGTAATTAAGGAATGCCTAATTTCCTCAAGAACATGAAGAACAAGTGGTTTTAATCTGATTTGTGGTTTAAAAATGTGTTAGGCGCGTTTTTTTAAACTTAATTAATATTAAGTTTAACGGGTTAGGGTGAGTGGGAAGTGAGGTGGCAGATTGGTGAGATGTGATTGGAGGAGAGGGGTGAGTGGGACACGTGGGAGGTTGTGGTTGGTCTAAGTTAGAATCTTGTCTGGCTATGTTTAACCCTTCTTCTTCCCTTTTCTTGTCATTTGAGTTTAAAACCTGTCAACGCCCATTTTCTTCACAACAACTTTTTATTTTTCACACTTTTGTCCCAAAAAGTTTTGTAAAATGATTTCAGGGGTATTTCTTACCAATTTGTGATTTTTGAAGGACTGATTTGGTATTTTCTTTAAGGATAATGGTGTAAACTTGTATGATTGACATTTTGGAGGACTGAAATTGGCAATTCATGTTTGACGAGGGACCATTTTTGCCAAATCTTCAAAGTCAAGGGTCCTTTTGGTAATTTTGGGATTTTCAAAGGACCAAACTTGTAATTCTTGTAACTTGGAGTCCTTCCTGGTATGTTTGACTTTGAGGATGACTAATATTGACATTTTAGCTTTGTTGAGGGGCTAAAATTGCCAATTCTTCAAAGTGGAGGGCCCTTTTTGTAATTTTGACAAACTTTAGGGACCAAACTTGTAATTATGAAGATACAAGGGTATAAAGTGTCAATTCTTCCATATTGGAGGACCCTTCTTCATAATTCTTCAAATCTTTAAGGGTTTTCTTGGGAAAATTCTTCATTAGGGCTTGGTTCATTGTGCGGCTTCGTTTCTAGTGTTCGTTTTTGCATGATTCTTGTGATCTTTTGTCATTTTCTCAATATATGTACCTAAAATACACAAGCAACAAAGAAAAGCATATATATGGGTATTTTGATGATATTTAAGGCATTTTAAGCCCTATTTGGACGATGAGACTATGCATAAAAGCAGTCTCATCACCCACCGTGGACGTCTATTATGGCTCGAGCTGTTGATAAAAACGGTCTACCTAAAATAATGGGACATTTAGGATCACACTCGTAATCGGATATGACAAAGTACGCGGGAAAAACAAACTTTCCAATCCTAACATAGACATCCTCGGCTATTCCAATTGGCTTAAGTGGTGTACAATTTGCTAGCTCGATAGTCATGTTCGTGGGGGTAAGTCTAGGCAATCGCATCAATTTCCAAAGAGAATGAGGCATGAGATTGATGCTAGCACCTAAATCGGCAAGGGCTAAACATCCCTCAATCTCGGAAAAATCACAAGGTAGTAGAAATTGGCTCGGATCCTCTTCCTTTCTCGGCATGCCTTTTGGGTTTTTTAAGAAGGATCGAAGCACAAGTTTCTTCAAGGGTTACTTGGGTAAGGTCGATAAAGTTCTCTTTTTGAACCGTGGATGGAATTCGAGGTACACGAGGGTGTGCACTCTTTTCCTTGGTCGCCACGTTCACCCCATCGACTTTAGAACATGAAGGCGTCTTAGAAGTTGAGGGTTGAGAACAAGGAACAACTCTAAATCCATCAAGGTTTGGGGTAAGCATACGTCTTTTCTCACGAGACGAGGCGGCTTTAACATGTTCCTTCGGATTTGCTATGGTGTCACTAGGTAATGAACTCGATGACGCACCCGAGGCCTTGTTCATAATAGCCGAAAACATCTTTTTAATGTCGATTTGTCCTTGCTCGATCTTTGTATTTTGATTTTTCAAAGTATTGGAAAAGTCGTTTTTCAAAGTACCAATTTGTCCCTCTAAACTTCTCATATTAGCCTCATTAGTTTTCATGTATTCTTGAAAATCGTTTGACGAACTATTTTCATTAGCATTAAACTTCCCTTGGTTTTGATTATTTCTTTGAAAATTTCCTTGATTACCACTCGAAAAATTGTTTCCTTGATTGTTGTTGTTATCTCGATTTTGCCAACTCAAATTACGACCTTGATTATAACCTTGATTCGAAAAATTTCCTTGTTGATTATTTCCTTGAAAATTGTTACGATATTGATTCGAAAAATTGTTGCCTTGGTTATAATTGCCTTGTGATGGACCCGTGTTGTTTTGATTTTGAAAATTGTTATTTAACGCGTTAACACTCGACGTTTGGCCATCCATAGCCGCACACTCGTAATAACTATGAGGTCCACCACACAACGTACACGATGCCTCAACCGCTTTCACCGTAGCGGGAGCGTCTTTCTTTTGCATTTCGATGAGAAAAGACGTAAATACATTCGTCAACTTATCGACTTTCGCATCAACTCTCTCAATGTCGCAATTAGAATTACTAACATTGGCGACATTGGCAACACTCGGTGCGTTGCGGAGTTGGTAAACCTTGGATCTATTCTCGATAAACATTAATGCATCTTTCGGAGTTTTACACAAAAAGTTGCCACCGGCGGCAGAATTCAACGAATCAAGTTCTTGAAAACTAAGACCGTTGTAAATCGTGTCGATTTTGTGTAACTCGGAAAATCCATGGTGAGGACATTGCCTAAGCAACTCCTTAAAACGATCCCACGCGTCTCTAAATGATTCATTCGGTTTTTGCTCAAATATCGTAATCTCGTTTTTGAAAAATGTCGTCTTAGACGGTTGGAAAAAATGATTAACGAACTTGGAAACGAGATCCTTCCACGTAATTATGGAATTAGGTGGCTCTTTCTCGTACCAATCCTTGGCGGCACCATCGAGCGAGTACGGAAAAAGCATAAGCTTGACGACATCGGTGTCGACGTTCTTAAACTTGCTCATGGCCAAAAGATGATCAAAATTCCGAATGTGATAGTGAGGATTATCCGCCTCACGACCTCGAAACTTTTTAGCTTGAATCAACGAAAGCATTCCGCTCTTAATCTCAAAATTCTCCGCTTCGACAGCGGGAACTACGATCGCGTCTCCATAATCCTCGGTGGGCGCTTGGAGCAATTCCTTCATCGAACGATTGTCGGCCATCTCGTCTACGGTCTCTCAACAACGATATTAGGAACGTCGGTTTCTAAATCTCGTCTACGTCGTCGATTCCTTCGATTTCGATTGCGTCGATTCGAAGCGTCGCTAGAATTAGAATAATCTTTCGATCGAGTGCGCATGCACTAACGTAGATAATGGGGGGTAGCAAAGAAGATTATTTTTGGGGTTTTTCGTTTTTTCAATTTTTTTTGGTTTTTGATTGTTTTTTAATTTTTTTGGATTTTTGGTGTATCACGTAGACTCAAATCTACAAATCTCTCCTCAAATCAATTTCTCGATTAAAGGAGCCTCAAGGAATGAAATCGATCACATGGAGTGAACGCCTTCGATGACTTTAGAACGTTTTTGGAACACCAAAACGTTCAAGAGGGTTTAATCTTTGAAACACAAGCAAATATAGTATACGTAGATAATACTTCGGTTGGCAAACCCTCGATTATCCTTCTTTCTCAAAACACGCACAAGCAAGCGGGGGAAACGAGGCGGCGCTAAGCACTTAAGAGCCTTTTTCCCTTAGGTTGTGAAATACAACCGCCTTATACCCACCTTATAGTTTGTGTTAATCAAAATTAAGCCTCATGAATGTATTTATCTATTTTTCCTTTTGATTTTTGCTTTGGATTCGAATACAATAGATGAGTGATGAAATCCCAATTAAGGTTGCGTTTTCACGCTTTTGGAGATATTGTAAATTTATTGTGATACGTATACAATATATTAATAATATTCATAAAGAAAACGAAATCCAATATAGTAAAAAGATTGTTTTGTGTTTAATTTAGGAAAACTAAACACGATTTATTTGGATATTTTATAATATAGTAGAAAAGTAAAAACGAGTAGGTACGTTATATACGCTTTCCAAAAATGAAAATAAAAAACGAACTAATCACACAAACACGATATGTATAATGGCTAAATACACTTCCCCAGCAGCGGTGCCAAAATAATTGCGGTAAAAATACGCTTTTAGGAAAAAGACGTATAATGGGTAAGTATTAATCGATACGGTTTAGGAATACCGTAAAGACGAAAAGTCCAAGTTCGTTCTCGGTGGAGGTGTATGTGTATTAGGCCAATTACATAAAAACAATGTTTGGATTAGTGTCTTTTTTGGGTTTAAAGAGAGAAAAATAAAAGGCGAGTTACACTACAGTTAAACTACGACGTAGAACGTACAAACGTAAATACGTAAAACGCGACGAAACTAAAAATTTAACCTAAAAACAATTTAAAAATTACAACTAAGTCTAAAATAATATAAATATAAATAAAAAATCAATAAATAAGTATTAAAACCTTTTATTAATTAAATATTCAATTTTAAATGCTAATTAAAGCCCTAAAATTAAATATAATTAACAAAAAGCCCAAAATATTATTTTATCAAACAAATATCTTACTTATATTAATTAAACACTAAAAAGTATTTTTCCTAAAATTTTAAAACTATTTTTCTATTATTTAAATGCTAAAAACACTTTTTAAACTAAAATAATCATAAAAATAATAAAATAATGAGAAAATTAATTTTACTTCTTCAAAAATCCTATTTTAATTAGCTAAATAGTAGAAAAATGAAAAAGTTTGAAAAAATTACTTTTAAGCCTAACAGGACAAAACAGTTTATATAAAAAACTAATTAAACCTAAATTAATTCTAAAAATAATTAAATAAAGTGAACAATGAAATTCTTTTTTAAAAATATTAAATTAATTAACTTAAACTAAGAAAATTGGAAAAACTGAAAAATAATACTTTTTGCCACTAAAAGACAAAAACAGATTTATAAAAACTTAATTAAACTCTTAAATAATTCTAAAAATTACAAATAATCAGAAAAATAAAAATAAACTTTATGAAAAACTCTAAAATAAACTAACAAGACAAAGAAAATTAGAATGGAAGAAAAATACTCAAATTAGTTCACTAAAAACAAAAAAGGACTAAGACTGATAGTGACTACTGGGACTTTTTTGTCCAGTAGTGAAGCAGTGGCAATAACAGACCTATCAGTGGGAACTTAGTTCCCACTGCTTGACCTCAGGAACCAGATTTGGGCATTTTTCTTGCTTGTTTGATGGTGATTGGAACAAATGGCACCCCTACAACAAGTTGGGTTGTGGGGAGTCACAACAAGCAAAAGAATACCAGATCTGACACAAGTAAAGCATGAAATCAAGAAAATAACCCACTGGTTCACAGAAACATGTAATAGGTGGCCTGATGGTTATTAAGCTGATATACTTGGCCAATAGACGAATTTCAAAGCTCCAAATCTTGCTCAAAATATTACCAAATCACACCTACCAACCCTAAATCCTAACTTAACACCCACTCTAACTGATTACCAAGATTGGTGGTCTAAAAACTCAAAATCAAGCTATTAGGGCCTACTGATATATTTCTTATGCAATCTATGATGAAAACATGCAAACTGAGTTTTTATACTACACAAACTTAAAGCTACGTGAACATCTAACTAACATTAGTTTAATAAAGCATGTTAGATCAGTTTTTAGGGTTAAAGCCATAAATTACCAATGAACTTTATTTTTTTCCGATATTACAAACATAGGACATAAACTATTTATATGACCATGGAAGTTTATGTTTTTTTTTCTAATATTGCCAACAACCTCGTCAATCACCGTTTTTAATAGGTTAAAAGGGGATATTACCGACACGTCACATTTTCTAGCAGGTCATTTTGAGTTTAAGTTTATTTATTTTTCAAGTAGACTTCCATATGTGATTATACTTTCCAACTGGACATCCCACTTACAATTTTAAAAACATTCCCTAATTCCAACATCAAATCTCATATAAATCATTATTTTCACCTAACCACACATATTTCCTTTCCCCTAAATTGTTTAAGAACCCTAATTTTAACACACCATAAAATTCAATTAACTGATTCAATTAAATCACACTTTGTTCTTCTCATTCGAACCTGATGAGTTTGCCCATCACTATCAGCTTCACGAATATATTTCGAGTACCTTTTGATCTCTTCATCAAATCACTACAATATAGCCTTCTTCCTTAAATCACAACCACCTCCGTAGTCCATACCATAGCTTCATCCATGTCTCTTCTTGCACGCCGACACCCCTTCTATCTCCGTTGACCCAAGTGTGATTCTAAAGTTTATCTGTTTTGGTGTTTGACTCGATGAATATTTCTATGCAACAATATTAGTTTACATCTATATTTGTCTAAAGGATAAAGTGATTATCCATTCATTTAAGATGCTCATATAGCAATGAACAGAAACAATCCATCACTAATTACCTTCTTTTGTAGATCCTCGTCATCCATCCTTGCATTAGACGGCTTCAACTTTCCTTCTTCATGTCCCTGAACATGATCAATGATGTAAATGGGAAATTTAGATATTCTCATTTAATATGGTTAAAACTTATTTAGATCTTTCAATTAATTGCTTCAATTATCTAAAAGAAGCAAACAAATCTGGTTAACACTTTTTTTTTCAATTTAGTCAAATTTATAATTTTTGCACAGCAAGAAAAAAAGACATTTCAGTTTTGTTTGTCAATCTATAATTTTTGAGGAAGATGAAGCTGTGACCTGTAAACATGACGTGTAAAAGTCAATAAAAGTCAACGCCACGTGAGCAAAACAAAATGACGTGGAATATAATATTTTTAGGTTACTAATAATAGCCGGTATCAACAAAGTTCAATAGCTATATAAGTTTTCATGTTCTCTATTTGTAATATCGAGAAAAAAAGTGAAGTTCGTTGGTAATTTACGGCTTTAACCCCAGTTTTTACTTGAAACTTGTGTCACCCAATTCATGTAAAACATAAAACCAAACACCCCTATATAATTTGATGACTAATTTTTTGTGAAGTCTTTTTAATCTAAACAACACCAATTTAATTCTAACTGACTTAAACACACATGGAGACCATAAACAAGCATAAACAAATAATTAAACTAGCATTTAACAGGATCAAACAAATTACCAAAATTAAATCAACATAATTCACATAAACTTCAAAAAAAGGACCAATAGGGTTCAAGCCTTTCTAACCTTGGCTGATGCCTTCCACTGGGGTGTTTGAGGGCTTATGAGGACGAGTGTAGACAAAACCTGCTGGCTGGTCTACAACAAAACAGAGGGGGCTAATATCTTCAACAAAATGGTGTGGGTTCTACAACAGACAAACCACACCACCCTTGTGTACCTGCAAATCCAAATAAAATAGAGAATAAGTACTCAAGAAGCTAACACAAGCTTAATTGTTAGTCAAACTTGTTGTGAGCTTTTAATACAGTAAAACCAACAAGATAAATAAAAGCAGGAACACTTTTTGAAATACCAAATGAAACCAATATTTTGAAAACACTTGTAACCAAACTGAAAGCAACCAAGTTTATAACTCCACAAACGTTTGATTTTGTCAGAATCAAACGCCCATGATAGTTATACACTGGGATCTCAAAAATGTTTTGCCAAAAACTTTGAACAAAATCCCTTTGATAAGCCTAAAATTAATTTGCAAATAATGTAAACACTATACTAAAAAAACACTAATTGGAACACAGATATCTTGCAAACTTTATGGAAATACTCTAAAACACAAAAAAAGTTTTTACAAGAAAATCTGGAACAAGGGTCTTCACAATCCAAATCCTCTATTTATACTAAATGATAGAAGGGTCTAGAATACAAGAATATGAAACCCTAAACTAGCTGATGTTCCAGGTTTGCCCTTGAGTCTTCATACCTTTGAAAATTGTCAAGAGTGTCCATGTGATGCCTACTGCCAATCTTGGAGGTATGTGGTGATGCTAGTGAAGCAAAAACGATCCAAACCCTTAGTTTTGAATTGGGGACCAAGGAAAAGTATCCAGCCACCCATCTTGTTTCCCTTTAAGACTTTGTGGAAAGTGATGGGCAGGGGAAGGTTAGTGTGAGGACCACAACCCACGTGGCAAGGTTTTGAGGTGTGGGTTTATGTGATATAGGGTTTAATCACTGATCTGGAGTCAATTAGGGAAAATCCCTTTGTTTTGGGTGGGATTATGATTAGGGTTTATGAAGGTGGGGAGAGGTAAATAGTTAAGTTAGATTCGAATTAGGGGTTAATAGGCTTTAAAAAATATGTTTGCCTCCAATTTAATTAACTGACTATATAATCAGTTGTAAAAATATTAGTGGATGTGTGAGGTGGCGTATTGGTAGAAGGTGATTGGTGGAAGGGGGTTGAGTGGGTGACGTGGCGACTGGTGATAGGAGGATGTGGGTTTGTTTGTCTTGGCGGAAATAGTCCTTCAATTCCCATATTCTCTTTACTTTGTATTTAAGCAACAAAAACTCAATTCCTTTGTTATATAAGTTTTTCTTTTCCCACTTTGGCCACAAAAACTTTTATAAACTTGTTTCAAGTACCTTAAATGCAATTTAACCATACTTCAAGGGCTATATATGTAATATCTCATCATTTTAGGGACCCAATGTGTAATTTTGAGTTTTACAATGGTTTAAAATGACAAGTCTTCAAAAGATGAGGGACCAATCTTGTCAAATCTTCAAACTTCAAGGACTTTAATGGAAAATATGATTCGGGTCCGGTTCTTTGTGCGGCTTCGTTTCCCGTGTTCGTTTTTGCTGTATTCTTGTGATTTTTTTGTTGATTTTATGATATCCGTACCTAAAATACACAATGAACAAACACAAGCATATTTTGGGGCATTTTATGACATTTTTAACCGTTTTAAGCCCGATTTGGACGATGAGACTATGTATAATTGCAGTCTCATCAGGTCTCATTTGGTTTTGTTGTAAGGTTATTATGACGAATCTTCGCCTGGCTATATGTTTTCTAAAAATAATATACTTTTGCATGTGTATAAATCTTGGCGAGGTTTACCAATATATTTACCCGTGGTCATTAAATCATACTTTTTATGTATTTAATTGAGAAACACACGCTCATCTGTTGTATCCATGTGTGGAGTGGTGACTTCTTTTGTTTCTGCCGGTTACTTTGCTGCCACCGTCCATGGTGTGTGGTGTTGGTGATTGGTGTGCCGTGATTTGAATGTTTATAATCTATTTAAACAAATGGCGATCATATGACATTCCACATAAGTTGGCAGCACTTGTTGGGTATATGAATCTTGGTATGCATTTCTAAATAGTCATAATTACCAGAGGACATGGTTTTGCTTCAACTAAAAATTGGTTGGTCTTGTGCTTTTGGCATTTTGCTTTCATATATTTTGTGCTTACACTTAAACTATGTAAAAAAACTACATATTGTAATACCCCCACGTGGTTAAGGTGTTTTTACTCAAATACACAATGGTCGATGTATAATGGGCATCATGTACTTAGGGCATTGTGTCTTTTGTACATCAATAGTCGTGGGTGATACTCTTAATTTAACTTGAATAATTGTAATATGCTTAAGGCGTTTTGAAGCATTTTTTATGAGCTTTTTGACTCGCAAATGGGGTGTTTGATCAAGCTATTTCCAGTCAAAATTAGGGGTTTTAGGGTCTAATTGTGCTATCACATTGAATCAATATTTTGTTGTCCTACTGATTATGAGTTTAGTGTGACTATAACACAGAGCAATTAAAAAGTTGCAAAACCTTGTTTTTACATGACCAACACTCATTATAACATTATAATTGAAAAAGAAGTTAGTAGTTATACCTTCTACAAAACGACACTTGTTGGCCCATCCAAATAACCGAACGCAGGCTTTGTAATGGCTTTAAATCCAAGCATGAGGACAAAGAGACATATCTTTCTGAGATTGAGGTTTATTAAATGAATGCATAATGGTATCTTATATTACCAAAACACTAAAAGTACTTTTAATTGATGTTGTTTTTCTTTTATGTAGATTATCAGCCTAAGCATATTATGATGGCCAAGCTCAAAATCAATAGCTATTGTAGAAATTAAGTAAGAGATACTTATAACATTAAGGTGAACTCTTTTTAGCTAAAGGCGTTTAATAAGTGTGAAAACACTTATCCTTTTACCACTTAATTATAATAAAAACAAGACCAAAACGTGTATTTAATGTCGTAAAAGTCAGAATTATGCATGGTTTGTGTTTTTATTGTGTTTTAGGACCAAAATATGAAAAAGGAAGAAAACACGGTCTTTTACGGGCTTTTATCGAAGAAAAAGACAAAAGACGAAGTCAAAAGATCAAGAGTGCAAAAAGAACGGAAGTCAAAGGCCTATTCTGAATATTTATCGAAGAAAAAAGTCTAAAGACGGAAGTTTAACAAAGTCGAAGAACCAAGTCAATAAAAGAAGAAAATTAGAAGACGAGTTCATTTTATCATTCGACAAATCCCGAGACAAAGTCGAGAAAGACGAAGAAATTAAAAGACGAAAAGACAAAGAGAAAGAGAGAAGCAACAAATATCACATTCCCTCCTCCTATATATAGTCCCTTAATACTTCATTTAGAGGAGTATATTTTAG
Source organism: Glebionis coronaria (assembly GCA_025667525.1). Taxonomy (NCBI): domain Eukaryota; kingdom Viridiplantae; phylum Streptophyta; class Magnoliopsida; order Asterales; family Asteraceae; genus Glebionis; species Glebionis coronaria. The sequence goes on along the minus strand of CM046879.1, from coordinate 138,454,259 downwards.
TTTAATTTTTGTAAGGTAATTAGGAGTAGATTAAGTTACTTTCTCTCTCTAGATTTACTTTCAATTTTTCAAGCTTTTTCATCCTTAATCTTGTATTTTAATCTTTAATCTTCATTTTAATTTCAAGCTTTTATAATCATTCTCATTCTTCCTTTCTTGTATTTAAATCTGTTGTTTTGTTTTCATAGTAATGTAGTTTGTTTAATCTTGTTTTTTGTTTTATTGAATTGCTTATTAGATTGTTCTTATTGATTTAGTTGTGTTTGTTTTATTTTTAATTAAGTGGTTTTAATAGTTTAATCTCTTAAAAGTTGATTTTAAATATTTTGATTATTTAGAGTTTTTAAAGTTTTTAATTTGTGGCTTATTAGCTTTTTCTTAAAATTAGTTTGGTTAAAGTTTTGGTAAGTGCTTATTTTAGTTTTTGCTTATTTTATGTTATCCGGGTTTATAAACCCTCATTCCGACTTAGGTTCTATTTTTGCTTAATCCGAATTGTGTGAAAATTACTTTATCCCGAATTAGATATAGTAACCTTCATTCCGACTTACATACTAAACAAGCATATTCCGGATTGTGCTTTGCATAAGCATTCCGGATTAGTTCATTAGATCAGATTCCGGATTACATAGGGGACAAGTATTCCGAATTAAGTAAGATAGTAACATTCCAGATTATAAGCCAAATTCACATTCCGAATTAGATGTGGTGCAGGTATTCCGAATTACACATTCTCAATAGATTTCGGATTATGTGAAGGAATGTTATTTCCGGATTATGTGAAGGAAAGTTATTCCGGATTGTGTGAAGGAAAGTTATTCCGGATTGTGTAGGGGATTTAGATTCCGGATTAGCTAGGTATTATACATTCCGGATTGTGTGAAAACTCCACACTCCGGATTAAATTTTGTTTTGTTATATTCCGACTTATGTGTTATTTTATTTTTCCGAATTGTTTTTAAATTTTATTTTTCCCGCCGATTTTATTAAACTTTGTTTTCGATTGTTTTGTCTTAGTAATTTTTAAAGTTTACATTTTATTAAGTTTTAAATTTGCTTTATTTTTTCATTTACTTTTAAAGTTTTAATTTTTATTTTTATTTTAAAATAGCTCAACGACATTTTCTTTTCACACCAAGAACGACTGAGTCGCACGTTTAACCGTAGTCAATTCGAATCGAGTCGAGATGATTTCACCTTTGGATTTCAATTTTAATAAAATCAAGTTATTAAAATGGCGCCGCTGCCGGCTCTTTTCATGAAGGTTAACGTTTTTTTGTGAGAGCCGCGTTGGATTTTGGGATCTGTTCACTTTTGAACGTTATTTTTCGTGTTTAAAATTTTCAAAAAAATCCTAAAAATCAAAAACTTCAAAAATCCAAAAATATTTAAAAAATCATAAAAAGCATTTCTTTTTCAAAAGTTTTGCACCAAAAATATTTTCTTTTCACGTTAACCATTATTTTTCTTCTATTTCTTTGCTATTCTTACCTTTTGTAGGTGTATGCGTACCCGTTCACACAAAAGGAAGTCCATTCAAGCCGTTATCATCGAGCCTCCTGTTGTTAACACAGTGGATAACCGTCCAATGATCGAGCTCTTGCAATCACATGTTGAAGGAAATGAAGATGCGATTGTGGTTCCGACTATTGATGCAAATAACGTCGAGCTCAAGACCAGTTTTATTCAAATGGTTTCCGCAACACCTTTCTTAGGCCGTACTCATGATGATTCGCACGATCACATTAAAAGGTTTGTTTACTTAACCAATACCATGAATTACAATGGGGTTTCACAAGAGACAATTCGTTTGCTCCTCTTTCCCCCAAGCCCGAACTTGGCTTGATAAGGAACCACCCCAAAGTATTACAACATGGGCGGACCTTGAAACCAAATTTATCAATTACTTTTTCCCACCCTCACGTACTACCTCTTTGCGGAATGACATCATTAATTTTGAACAAAAGCACGGTGAGACGTTTAGTGAATCTTGGGATCGTTTTAAGGAAATTTTAAGAAAGTGTCCACAACACGGTTTTACAAAGGTACATCATATTAATACTTTTTATAATGGATTAAGTTTGAATGACCAAGATTCACTAAATAGTGCTTCGGGAGGGGGGGGGGGGTAATATTCTTGTTAAATCTATGAATGAGGCTTGGGCAATCATTGAAAACAAAGCCAAAGTCCAAACCAAGAGTGTTAGGGCTACTATGGCTAGTGCTAGTGAGAGTGGGTTGACCAATCATATTAAGGAACTTACTTCAGCAGTAAAACAAATTGTTTTAAGAGATAACCCTCCTAATCAACATGTCCATGCTCTTAATATAACTTGTGAAACTTGTGGTGGACCACACTCTTATGCTAATTGTGATAAAGCTTATGATCAATCTCACGGGAAGTGTATGCTTACAACAACACGGAGAGGGTTCATTTCAAACCTAATGTTGATGTGAATCACTTGTCTTATAACTCGACTAATTACTTGGCTCCACCCGGTTTTCAACAAAGACCACACCCACCCACCCATAATAACCAAGGGCCACCAAGAGCAAATTTCCAACAAAATACAAATGTGAGGGGCTACAATGCAAATCAAGGACCTTATCAAGTGCAAAACCAAGGTTTTCAAAACCAAGGTTTTCAAAACCGAGGTTTCAATCCTCAAGGTTTTCCACCATACCACCAATACCCAAACCAAGGTTTTCAACAACAAGGGTTCAATTTACCTCATCCGCCAATGGACTTGGTTTTGCAAAAATTGTCTGAACATGAGAAACTAATGCAAGCGATGCAAGAATCGACAAGAGCGATGCAAGAGTACACGGATAGGAAATTCGTTCAAATGTTTCAAACCTTTCAAACCTTTCGTCCCCAAGGTGCTCTTCCTTCTACAACCGAAACAAACCCTAGAGCTAATGTGAGTGCTATTGCTACACGCAGTGGAGAAACTCTAGTAGGACCTTCTACCCCTTCCACAGTTACTCTATCTACACCTCCTCCACCCCCATTTATTCCTCATACTACCACACCTAGTACTAGTTCTACATTACCGTCTCCACCTCTTACGGAAGAAGTACCGAAGAAAAACCCTTCACCCTCTCAACCTTTAACATCTTAACCTTCACCTTCTACACCTACACCTCCTAAACCCAATATTCCTTATCCTTCTCGGTTAGACAAGTGCAAATTGCTCACTAAAGAGGATGCTCAAATTACTTCTTATTTGAAGATGATCTCCCAAATGAACTTTAACATTAGCCTTGTTGAAGCACTTGTTCAAATGCCAAAATTCGTTAAAGCATTCAAGGAATTGCTTAGTAAGAAGGAGAAGATGGCTGAGTTTGTTAATACTCAATTGAATAAGAATTGTTTTGTAGTCCTTCTTAAAGAACTTCTGGAAAAACTTGGAGATCCCGGTCGTTTTGTGCTACCTTTTACATTTTCCAAAGTCGAAGAATTTACTGCCTTAGCTGATCTTGGGGCAAGTATCAATTTAATGCCATTAAGTGTTTGGAAGAAGTTATCATTACCCGATCTTACACCAACACGGATGACTCTTGAGCTAGCAAATCGAACTCTCGCTTACTCCGTTGGTATTGCCGAAGATGTTTTTGTTAAAGTTGGTACCTTCACTTTTCTGGTTGATTTTGTTGTTGTTGATTATGAGATAGACCCTCGTATTTCGTTAATACTTGGAAGGCCATTCTTGAGAACCGGAAAAGCTTTAGTCGATGTTGCCGAAGGTGAACTATTTCTTAGGGCTGGGAATGATCAACAAGTTTTTAAGATGGGAAAGATTACAAGCAAATCAAATGGAAAAGAATCAGCGAAAATGATTGATGTGCTTCCAGACGAGTTTGTTACAACTCCTTTGCAAAGTACAACGCTTGATGATTTTGTGCTACATGACAATCCTCTTTTCGAGACTTGCTATGATAATCCACTTTTTCGATACCATGTGGAAGATTCTAACGATTCTCTTCCTAATTTGGATACCCCACAAATATATGATGCTCCACCAATCTATGATGAATATGATGATGATTTTAATTCTGATTTAGATGATTATGATGATCTTACTTCCGAGTATGAAGGCATGCCGACTTATGATGACTTTGATGATGTTGACACTCTTTCGAGTGATTCTTCAAGTGTTGTGTCTTCTACTGATGATTGTTCTCCTATTTTTGATAAGAATCCTCCAACAAAAACGCTTGATACTACTTTGGGTGATTACTCATTTGAGGAAGATTTCGCAACCTTTCTCAATACATACTTTCTGAATGAGCATGATTCTCCTCCTTTGGACTTTGATTATGGTCTCTGCCCTCCTTTTGATGTCAAAAAACCCGTTTCAAAGGATAAGAAACCGACACCAACATCCGTAGTACTTATGTCTTGACACCTCTCTTTCCACCTTCTTCGGATGAGATTGTGTGGTTTATGGGTGAATCTTTGTTGGAAATACGTTTTTACGTATAAAGAAAGTCTCGGTCACTCCAACAATATAGTTATAGGCTCGTAGTAGTGTTTAAGTTACACTTAAGTTAAGCCTGACCCATGAGCATGTTCATGGGCCGGAGGCCCAAGTCCATTAAGGACTTGGGTATATAAACCTCATTCCACCATGGAAAGAGGTGTTGGTTGTTTCATTTTCTAAAAGTATTACACATAGTTTCTTTCACTTCTCTAAGTTTCTCTCTCTAGAAAACATCAACCCTCTTGAAAAACAAGATTATCATAGTTCTAAAATTGGTATCAAGAGCTATGGGATGAAATAGAGGTTGGTTTTGTGTTGTTCATACTTATTTTAGTGTGTTCTTGTGTTTTTGATTGATCTTTACCCAAGATTCAATTTTTTTTGTGTTCTTTGTGAGTCCAAGTGTTCCATATATCTTCTACATAGTTATGGTAGAGATTTGGGTACTTTGGGTTGGTTAAAATCACAGATTTCGTGTAAAAAATCTCATTTTTTTTGGGAAAATCTTGGAACAGCCCCTTATTGCGATTGGAAACCATCGCAAAGGAAAAGGGTTTCTCTTTGCGATCAGTATTCAGATTGAGATTGCGATTGGCCATTATTGCGATTGACGATCGCGATTGAAGATTGTGATTGGATATTACGACTAAGATTGCGATTGGATATTACGACTGAGATTGCGATTGGATATTCCGATTGAGATTGCGATTCATTATTGCGGTTGAGATAGATTACGATTGTATATTGCGATTGGATATTGCGATTGGAGTCATTTAGATATTGCGATTGGATATTCCGATTGAGATTGCAGTTCATTATTGAGATTGAGATAGATTGCGATTGGATATTACGATTGGATATTGCTATTGGAGTCATTTAAAGTATTTTTCAAGTTTGTAGTTTTCACAAAAACACACAACATCAAGATAACCACATCTTGGTTTCAACAACATTAAAACACTTAACCTTATTTCATTGCTCGATCATTGTTTGATAATCTTTAGTCAAGGGATCATAAAATGAATTCAAATTCATATATGCCAACAATGACATCACTTACCGATATCTCAATCATCTCGGGTACCGACACTCGCCCACCTTTGCTCATCAAAGATTTATTTGAAGCATGGCAAGGTCGCATGAAAACGTACATCATGGGCAAACCCAATGGTCAACTTATGCTTCAATCAATTGAAAAAGGTCCATTAGATTGGGGAGAAGTTACCGTCAACAATGTGACGAGGGAAAGGTTGTATCATGAGTTGACCGATGCTAACAAAATCATTGCCGATGCAGATGAAAGGGCCGTTCAGACAATACTTCAAGCCCTTCCTCCCGATATCTATAGAATGGTAAGTGAACACACAATGGCAAAGAATCTTTGGGATCGATTAGCTGTTTCGTTACAAGGGACCTCTCAAACTAAGCAAGAATGAGAGTGTCAATTGTATGACTTGTTTGATAGGTTTACATACATTCCAGGGGAGACTCTTCACGATTACTACTGGCATTTCACTACTTTGATGAATGACATGAACGTGTATAATCTAAGGATTGAACAGTTTCAACTAAACACAAAGTTCTTGAACACGTTACCCCAAGAATGGAGTCAGTATGTCACCGATGTTAAGATGATTCGAGATTTGCACAAGTCAAATTTAGATCAACTCTATGCCTTCTTGCAACAACACGAGAAGCACGTGGTCCAAAAATGCATCTCTCAGGGATCTTATCAAGAACCATTGGCATTAATGGCAAACCATCCAACATTGTCGTATCACAACTCTCCGTTTGCTTTGGGACACCAATCTTCCTATCAACCATTGTATCAAACACCAAGTTTCCCACAGTATTCAATCTTGCCACAACCGCCTACATCTTATCACCAACAATACAAGCAACCAGCAACATCATCACAAGGAGATTCACATCAGTTAACTTATGCTTCACAAAAATATTCACCTTATCCACCTTCAACAAACCCTGCTATTAACTATCAACAACTTGAGGCTCCTCAACCCCATTACTCACAACAAGTTAGTGTTCCATCAAATCAGATGTAGCTCAATCAGCACCAGCATTCTATTGTGATGATGAGATTCCTGTCCCTGAGTTTAGACAAGGGGATAGTCCTACTGATATACTTGCTCAAATGTCTGCTTATCTCACTCAAACATTGAACAAACGAGGTTACAGAGGACCAGCAACAACTAACAATCAGTTAAGGAACTCTTCTAAGTCTCGACAACAGGCTAGAATTCAAGATGGCAGAGTCATGGTGCAACCACTTCAGGGGAGACCCAATTCATCTACTGCTGGTGCACGTTCATCTAACACTGCTGCTACAAGAGGTAATAGCACTGGCAAAATGATGATGATTATATGCTACAACTGCAATGGGGAAGGGCACATGGCCCGAGAGTGTAAGCAGCCCAAGTGGAAAAGGGATAGCACATGGTTTCAGGAGATACTTGGTGAATGCTCAAGCCCAAGGACGTGAGCTCGATGAAGAAGAGTTGGCATTTCTCGCAGATCCAGGAGTCGCGGACACTAACGGTCTTACAGCAGCCATCACAAATAATGCCACACATCAATGTGATGATTTGGATGCATACGACTCTGACTGTGATGATCTCAATACCGCCAAAGCAGCTCTCATGGCAAATCTTTCACTTTATGGAGCTGACACAATCTCTGAGGTACCAAATACTGCTACGGATACTAGTATTGTACCTTATCAAGTTAAGCAAGTGTCTGAGTATCCGGAACAACCTCCGGTGGTTAGTACCTCAATCGAGGAGACAAACAATAATAGCAATATCAATGCAAGTCCCCAGACTTTGAGTGAACCACAACCGGGAGCTATTACGACTACAAATTTGTTTGCTCAACCTGATTTGGTTATGGTCTCGGCATCTTTTCTTAGCCAAATAAATAATGCGGTCCTTGAAACCCTCAGTGTCAATCAGACTTTATCTGCCGAGCTTGCTTTGCATAAGGAAAAGGTTAAAACCTTGGAATTAACTCCAGTGTCCACTACCTTAACCAATCCTGAATTTGATAGGTTTAGGCAAGTCCAAATGGATAATCTGCTAGAAATTGAGAGTTTAAGAGCAAATCTTTCGAAAGAACTTAAAGAAAAAGAGTTAGTCGTTAATAATTTTCAAAAACTACAAACGGATTTCGAAATTCTCGAGTCTAAAATAGTTGAAACGGAAATTAAGGCGTCTGAGAGAGTTAAAAAGACTAATATTTTGCTTTTAAACAATACTCTGCTTCACATTTAGTACACTTGTTTCATTCTTCTTTTCAAGAGTTCAATCTATCGCGTCTAATAGACCTACCACCTAACCCGGGGTATGCAAAGCAAGCATTTCACCATAACCCACGACTTTATGATGCAACCAAGTTAGGATTGGTTTTAGATCCGATTGTGTTTTTAAATGAATCTGAGAGCATGTCACCATATGAAGAGAATCGGTTAAAATTACTTCCTACATATCCTGAGTATGACTATGCACAAATGAATGCAACGAATGCAAAAATAGATCTTAGAAATCGATTTAATATGCAAAAGAAATCTATCCAAACATCCGCTTACATGCCTACCAGAGAAAGCCTTAGTATACTTCCTACACTCGTTAACTCGGACGAACCGAAGGAAATTCCTAAGAATCTTCCACCGGTAAGTACGGTAAAGCTAAGCTTGGAAGAGATTGAGCGATACCTTACCGAATTTGACAAGGTCATCCTGGAATGTACGACTTCAACGACTCAAACCACTGGAGAATGGGCTTTCGAACACATGAAAACGGTGTTTGAGAAAGAGATCGTTCCGTTTGTAAACAATATAAAAAATGGAGTCTATTATCTCATGGGAAATCTAAGCTTTGAAATAGGTGAAGTTCAAAGAGTTTTCTATGAAATGGATGATGCTTATGAACAACATTTAATTGAGAAAGAAAAGATTTTATCCGAACATGACCGATTCTTAGAACATATAGTGTCTCTCGAAGTGATGCAAGTTGTTACTCTTAAATATGCTCATGAGATTTCATCTACTGTGAATAAATGTGATGACGTGCATGATATATCTGTGAATATTGTTGAGCCTGTGATTAATGTAGATAATCATTCTTGTCATGAATCTAACGCTGAATTTTTAAAGCTTCAAGATTCTTATAACATACTTTCAAAACGTTTTAATGAGCTTCAACAACATTGTATATCTCTTGAAATTGAAAATCAATCTACAAATGAAACTCTTTCAAAAACAAATGATTGTGAAAACTCCGTTTAGACAAGTGACAAGATGATTCAGGTGGTTCAGGCATTAGAGGAAGAAATTATGAGACTTAAGAGAGAATCCGTAGAAGAGAAATTGGAACTAGAGGCTGCAAAGATTAAAAATCATGCCCTAGAAGATAGAATTAATTCTATGCTAGGGGATTTTGATAAAGTAAAGCAGGGTTTTTCACAAATTTATGGTTCATTAGAAGATCGATTCGCTTTTAATGCGGCATAGCAAAAGTCACTCGTTGACCAACTGAACCGTAAGTGCGAGGAAATCTCTGACTTAAATATTCAACTCATCGACAAAAACATGGTTTTGGCTGAATTAAAGGAGACACTTCAACTCAAAGGACAAGAAGTTGTTGATAATCCAGCTACAATCTCTGCCCCGACCTCTTGTGCTCCAAAAACTAACAAGGTGGTGATCATTAAGAACCCGTACAATAAGAACAACTCACTATCATATAAGTGGTATATGGAAGATGCAGTTAAGCACGCGGAGCTTGCTAGGGATGTGGTAGATGATTACTATGAAATTGATCCTATGAATAGTCACTATTACTCTGCTCATGCTTACATTGAGAGGGTACAACAATGCTTAGAGCACTTGAAGTACATAGGACAACCGGGTTCTACACCACCTAAACAACAAACCCCCACCATTGCCATTACTCCATTTAATAAGAATCCAGGATCTAAGCCTATTTTAAACACACCCATCAAGGATAAATCAAAATCTGTCACTAATGTTCCCATGGCTTCTACAAGAGTAATTATGTCTACTAAGGCTAAAGGATCTCAAGACAAGAAAGATAGGATCAAGCCTTCTACTAGTAGGACTGCCAAGAAGAAAGTAGAAGTTCACCCTAGGAATGTTATTTCAGTTTCAAATAAAAAGAATCATGTATCTAAGACAAAAGGATCCGCCTCTGTGCAGAAGCCTAAGCAAAATGTGAATTCGAATTTGCGATGTTGGAATTGTAATGAATGCATGTTTTCTCAACATCATGATTTATGTCTTGTTGATCACGTGAATGAAATGTATACTATTAGGAACAATCTTGAATGGATTCCAACGGGGAAGAAATTCACCCAAGTTGGTTGGCAATGGAAACCCACTGGTAGGACCTTCACTGCTAATGGAACTACGTGCCCTTTAACTAGGATCACATCCACAGAAGTTAGGTCTCAGCGTCCTTTAACTAGGAACACTAGAACTAAGAAATGGGAAAAGCGCCCTTTAACGAGGTCTGCGCCCACTTTTGTGCCTACCAGTGGATAAGTACCTCAGGATCTTAGACAACTAGAATCTAAGCCGACATTTAGGAAGCAAGTTTGGAAGCCTAAGAATTCTTCGGTTAGCAAATCTAAGATAAATATATCTGTACCTGCTAACACAGAGGAACTACTAGATTCCGATACATCGTCTTTATCTGGTGATATTTTCAGGTGGTCCAAATCATCCTCTGGTACTTGGACTCTGGATGCTCAAAGCATATGACCGGAGATCGCTCGATGCTCAGAAATTTCGTCAGCAAGTTTCTAGGAACGGTTAAATTCGACAACGACCATATTGCGAAGATCATGGGTTATAGTGAATACCAAATTGGGAATGTTACGATTTCAAGGGTATATTATGTGGAGGGACTTGGTCACAATCTATTTTCAGTGGGACAGTTTTGCGATTCAAACCTTGAGGTGGCTTTTCGACAACATACTTGCTTTATTCGCGATCTTGTAGGAAATGATTTGTTAAAGGGTTCTCGAGGGGATAATCTCTACACACTGTCCATTCAAAACATGATGGCCGCCTCTCCTGTATGCCTTCTCTCCAAAGCATCCAAGACCAAGTCATGGTTGTGGCATCGCCGGTTATCTCATCTTAACTTTGATGCTATAAATCATTTGGCTAAAAACGAACTTGTTCGTGGTCTTCCAAAACTTAAGTTCGACAAGGATCATTTATGTTCCACATGTTCTTTGGGGAAAAGCACCAAGAAATCATACAAACCTAAAGCTGAAGACACCAACCAAGAACCACTGTATCTTTTGCACATGGATCTTTGTGAGCCTATGCGTACAACTAGTGTGAGTGGTAGAAAATACATCCTCGTCATGGTGGATGATTTCTCAGGGTTTACATGGGTAAAATTTTTAGCATCCAAGGATCAAGCACCAAAGTATATTATTACTTTCTTAAAGATGATCCAAATACGTCTTAATGCTACTGTTCGCCGCGTTTGCACTGATAATGGAACTGAGTTCGTTAATCAAACTCTACGAGACTATTATGAAGAGGTCGGTATTTCACATGAAACTTCTGTTGCTCGCACTCCACAACAAAACAGTGTCGTGGAAAGACGTAACCGTACACATATGGAAGCTACGAGAACTATGTTGATTTATGCGAATGCTCCTTTATTCTTATGGGCTGAAGCAGTGGCAACCGCATGTTATACCCAAAACCGCTCCATCATTCGCAAACTCCATGGTAAAACTCCATATGAGCTACTTCATGGACACAAACCCGATATTTCATTTCTTCATGTGTTTGGTGCACTGTGTTATCCAAATACAAATAGTGAGAATTTGGGCAAACTTCAACCGAAGGCTGATATTGGAATTTTCATTGGTTACTCACCTGCAAAGAAAGCTTACCGAATTATAACCGTCGTCTTGGAAAGATAGTAGAAACTTTGGATGCCGATTTTGATGAGCTGACAGCGATGGCTTCTGAGCAACACAACTCTAAACCCGCATTACATGAGATGGGAACCGGTACGATTAGTTCCGGATTAAATCCCAACAATCCTACTTCTCCATCATTTATACCACCTACAAGGCCTGAGTGGGATGAGTTATTTCAACCAATGTTTGATGAATTCTTTGATCCACCTAGTAAGGATTCTCCAGCACCTGCAGCAGTAGCTCCGATTCCCGAAGTTGTTGCTCAAGATAATGGAAATCTGTCCGAGGCATCTACTGTTACTATTGAACCAGATGTCCCATCCCCCATCAATTCACAAACTACACCTGAATCATCACCCCCACTCGTTCCTGATGTTGTTGAAGAGGATCACTATGATCACGATTTGGAAATTGCTCATTTACAAGAGCTTCCGTTCTTTGGTTCACAAATACCCGAAAACCCTAACGGTGCGTCTACCTCAGAGGAAGCTCCTGCCATCATTCACTCCCGACCACCACAGATTGAAACTCACAACATAAAATGGACAAAGGATCACCCAATCTGTAATATTATTGGTGACATCGATCGACCAGTCTTAACACGCCACCAACTCTAAGAACATGCATTATATTGCTATATTGATGCATTTATTTCCGATACTGAACCTAAAAACTGGCAACAAGCCATGACTAAATCATCTTGGATTGAAGCCATGCAAGAGGAACTTAATGAATTTCAACGTCTTGAAGTGTGGGAATTAGTTCCTTTACCCAACAACGTTGAGATCCTTACATTGTTGTGGGTATATAAGGTTAAACTCGATGAGTTAGGTGGAGTGCTGAAGAACAAAGCTAGATTGGTTGCTAGAGGTTACAAACAAGCTTTGGGTATTGACTTTGAAGAATCCTTTGCTCCTGTGACACGATTGGAGGCAATTAGACTATTCCTTGCTTATGTTGCTCACATGAACATGATCGTCTACCAAATGGATGTTAAGACGGAATTTCTCAATGGTGAATTAAGGGAAGATGTCTATGTAAGCCAGCCGAATGGATTCGTCAACTCGGAGTATCCTAATCACGTGTACAAGCTCAAGAAAGCTCTTTACGGGTTGAAACAAGCTCCACGCGCGTGGTACGATCTCCTATCGTCGTATCTCATCTCGAAAGGCTTCTCCAAAGGCAAAGTGGACCCAACATTATTCATTCTCAAGGAGGACAACGACATGATACTGGTACAAATTTATGTTGATGATATAATATTTGCTGCCACTACTCAAAGACTGTCTGACCATTTTGAAAAAATTATGTCCACACGATTTAAGATGTCGATGATGGGAAAAATTTCATTTTTCTTAGGGTTGCAAATTTCTCAGAATCACAGAGGCATCTTCATTAATCAATCCAAATTTGCTCTTAAATCATTAAAGAAATATCATTTTGAAAATTGTGACCCCGTGGATACTCCAATGGTGGAGAGATCCAAGTTAGATGAAGATAAGGAAGGGATAGCTGTCGATCCTAAACTTTACCGTGGAATGATCGGCACCCTTCTCTATCTGACTGCTAGCAGGCCTGATTTACAATTTGCTATATGCATGTGTGCCCGGTATCAGGCTCGGCCTACCGAAAAGCACTTACATGTTGTGAAAAGGATCTTTCGGTATCTTAAAAGAACACGTAATCGTGGTATGTGGTATCCGAAGGATTCCTCTATTGCACTAATTTCATATGCAGATGCGGATTATGCTGGGTGTCAAGATACTAGACGTAGCACTTCTGGCAGTGTGCAACTTCTTGGAGATAGACTGATTAGTTGGGCATCCAAAAGGCAGAAAAGCGTTGCGATATCAAGTACTGAGGTTGAATACATTGCTATGTCTGGTTGTTGTGCTCAAGTTCTTTGGATGAGATCACAATTAACTGACTACGGTCTTGGATTCAACAAAATTCTGATGTACTGTGATAACAAAAATGCAATTGCTCTGTGCTGCAACTATGTTCAACATTCCCGGGCGAAGCACATTGACATATGCTACAACTTCATCAAAGAGCAAGTGGAAAATGGAGTGATCGAACTGTACTTCGTCAACATTGAGTATCAGCTGGCAGATATATTCACAAAGGCCTTAGATCGAGGACGTATCGAGTTTTTGATCGAAAATCTAGGCATGAAATCATTCTCACCAGCGACACTTAAGGAGTTGGCAGAAGAATCTGAAGAATAGTGGTGGTGAACTATTCTAGGGTATCCTTTGATCGTGATCTTGTATATTATCGTATATATTAAAACCACCAAAAGAAAAATACAAAAATATAAAACATACAAAAACCATAAAAAATATAAAATCAAGAAAATCCAAAAATATTTTTCATTTTAAAACGGGCATGTCTTTTAGTACGGTAATATTTACGGCTTTAGAAATGTCGATTAAAATTGACAAGGCGCCATAAATAGAGTCCGTATAAAAGTTGTACATCTTTCAAAACATTCCCATTATGGCTTGTAGTTATTTCAGACTACAACCCGCTTTTCGCATTAAAGTCACGTATTTCTTATGAAAAAGTTGGCTCACAACGGGAATTAATTTTCTCGGGCAAGGTTTACTTTAAAACCTTGTAAGGGATCAAGTTTACTTTATAACTTGGTCTAACACAAATTAGTGTACGTTTCAGTGCACTTATTTTGTTAAAATAAGAGAAATCTTATTGCCCCTAGAATCGTTTCAGAAAATCATTAAACCGAAAAGGTCTTCATAGATATTTGTCTCCTTAAATGCAATGACTACAACTCTTTAAATAGAAAACGGGTCAGCATTTGAGGGGGAGCAAATATCAAATCATCTTGAACATGATTTGGTCTTCACATAATTTATCAGTCATCTTACCTTATGTGCATTATGTGAAATGTGTGCCTTGTATGGATTTTTGATTTGGCATTAGGTTTTATTGGCGTGTTTGTGTTTGCAACTCACAAGAAATCGGGAAAATGTGTTGTTAACTAGTCTTATTACTAGTTTTCTTACATGTTTCAAAATTGGGGGGACCACTTTGCAACTTTGGCAAACTTGGTTAGACAGATTGACCTTAGTCAAACCCTTTCCCCCTTTTGTTTCTTTTCGTTCCCGTCTGATGGAACACACACTCATACTAAACTTCTTGCCGTCATAGACAAGTTCTCACATCCCTCTTTTTGTTGTTATTATCTACTGAGTTTACTGATCTAGGTATTATTTATAACTTGCCTATATCGTTTAACTGTGCCTTATCCTGGATCTCGTTCTATCATGCAAATCTCCTAATTAGGGTTTTAGGTGGATTTATGCTCGAATGATGTAAGAACGTAAGGGATTGTTGTTTATTTAATCTAAGAATTACATAGCTTTTTGCATGGATAATCTTAAAGTTCAGTTTCATGCCCAAAAAATCGAATCTCCAGGTTTACATTGGTTTTGACGCCCATATTGCGATGATCATTGCGATGGGGTATTGCGATGCTACATTGCGACGGTCATTACGATGACATGTTGCGATGAGTATTGCAATGCCTCATTGCGATGGTCATTGCGATGGGTATTACGATGCTACATTGCGACGGTCATTACGATGACATATTGCGATGAGTATTGCGATGCCTCATTGCGATGGATATTGCGATACTACATTGCGATGGTTATTACGATGACATGTTGCGATGAGTATTGCGATGCCTCATTGCGATGGTCATTGCGATGGGTATTGCGATGCTAGATTGCGACGGTCAATACGATGATTGTTTAGACATTACGATGGAACCTCTAGTTGGCTTTTACGATGGCACTCAATAGTAGACATTGCGATGGAACCCCTAGTTGGCTTTTACGATGGCACTCAATAGTAGACATTGCGATGGAACCTCTAGTTGGATATTAAGATGGCTTTCAATAGTGAACATCGCGATGGATAGATGTATGTTACTACAATAGAACTTATGCCTTATACTTTTTTGTGATTTGTTGGGTGTTGTTAAGTACTATGTGTCACTAATTTATTAAGATAGCTTGTTCATTCCTTATTCATTCGATTTAGACATAGACTTTGTCTAGGTCGTTAGAATTAAGGCCTTTCACATGAACATAATTTTTATTGGAGTTAATTAATTTTTTCTCATAAGAATACTTGAAAGGTTTCTTATTACAAAAAATCATCTTATCTTGTAAGTTGAATTTTTCTGTAAACTAAAGAGATAAAATTATTTATTCCATATATTGTGTTTTGTTCTCAGGCTATGGTATCTGCTGCTAAGTTCAATCCTACTGAGGTTGAGGTTGTACGCACACCAACTGAGGTTGAGGTTTTACGAACACCAACTGAGGTTGAGGTTTTACCATAATCTACTGAGGTTAAGGCTTTGCCAACACCTTCTGAGGTTGTAGTAATGCCTAGGCCTACTGAAGTGGTGGTGGAACCTCGTAGTCAGCTTTATACTAGTTATCCCACTGAAGTATTGGTCATGACAACCAGGAAACCTAAATCTTCAAGTTACTATAACTAGGTTGATTGGGTCCCTTGAATAACATGTCTGTGTCATGCTTCTATGCAGTTAGGTTTCTAGTCTTAATGTATTGATTGTGCTTCATCTAGACATTGTCTGTCTTATCTTAATATGTTTAATGTGATGACTTTTGTGGTACTAAATCCCATGCTTTGGTTTTATTTCATGGATAATTCGATGAATATGCTTGTATATATCAAATTGTGCTTATATGATATTAAACAGGAACCATGGCACTCACCGAAACACAACAACAACAACAAGACATCCAACTAGTTCCTCTTACTGATAGGCTCCCAAATGCAGAAAACAACTTCCGTCTGAGAGAGGATTTTGATCCTAACTATGCTGCTTTCAAAGTAGCCACGGATATCCTAGACATGTCACCATTGAAGCATGTCCTTAGAATCACTGCATCGGTTCCCGAAATTTATATGCAAGAATTTTGGGCCACCGCATCATTATCCCCTGGTTCACAACTATCTAAGAGGGTGATTACATTCCAGATCAATAAGCAGGAATTAACCATACTTATCTCAGTTCAGGCATCTGTTCAAATTCCCTAGGTTAGCAACCGGTGAAAAGTATGTCCCTAATCCAAATACAGCAGCAATGCTTCAAGTTATTCGCGACTTGAACTATGAAGGGCAAACTAATACCTTATCTCAGTTTCATAAGTCCAACATCGGGCAACCATGGAAAGCGATATTCACTATCATCATAAAGTGCTGCACTTCAAAGGCTCGTGGTTCTGATACAACGAGACCCCTCAGGCTCATACATTTTGGGGTCTCTACACTGCATCTAAAGTGGACTACGCCCTACTTCTTTGGGAAGAATTCTGTTATCAATTTACAAGCACCAAGAAGAAGTCGCTGCATCTTCCATTTCCGGTTTACCAAAAACATCATCAAACACTTCATGGACAATATTCCAACCATAGACAGGCGTGGGAACTTCTTCTACCATACATCAGACGATGATTATGTGTTGGATCAAATGACTGAAGACGGTTATTACACCAAGTACAAACTGCGTCCAGCTTTAGTGCCAGACACAATGATCAATGATGGGATCAAGGACATTGGACCTTATAAACAAATGCTCCTGGATACTGAAACACAGTTTAAAAGAGCAAACGAAGATCCATCCGAAAAGCAAAAGGGTAAAAGGAAAAAGACTGTTGTCAAACGCCAAAAGACCTCCTCACCCCAAACCAAAGGCAAGGCTAAAGGGAAAGAGCAACTACGTGATGAAGATGCAGACGAACAAGATCCTTCTATACTAATGTCTGAAGAAAAACAGATGCGAATAGCACGTAAGTTAAGTAGGATGGAGGCACAAAAAACCGGTAGTGGTTCTAGATCAAAAACTCCTGCATAATTAGCACTGGAAGCTTTTGGAGATCCAGACAATTCAAACGATGAAGAAGAACAAGATGATGACAACATAGATGATTATTTCAACTATGATTTTGAAGGCCAAAATTTAGAAGGTGGAGACGATATGGAAACACTCCTGTACGAGGACGTCAACATTAGCAAACCACTTCCAACTCCTTCAACAATGATAGCAACAGAAGATGCTCATCTGACGATGTTTCCTATCCAACAACAAATACCCCCTCCACCACCAGTATTCAGCACTGTTGTGACAACCGTCCCCCAGATTGAACCTACAATCGAAACCATTCAACCTGTACCAACCACCATCCAAGTAATTCCACCAACGCCGCCACCGGTCATCCCTCAACTTGTACCAACCACCATCCAAGTAATTACACCTACCCTGCCACCGATCATCCATCAACCTGTATCAACCACCATCCAAGTAATTACACCTACGCCGCCACCGGTCATCCATCAACCTGTACTAACCACCACCCAAGTAATTACACCAACGCCTCCACCGATTGTCGATCATCTTGTACCAACCACTGCCCCAGTGATTGTACCAACATCGCCATCTATCCTCGAACAACCTGTACAAACCACCATCCAATCCACAACCTCTTTAGCACTTGTGGTAACTCCTCCACCAACAACAACAGTACAACTACCATCCACTTCCACTCCATTCCTCACGATCAGTGACCCTCTCATTCAGCTCTTCCAAAAATAGTTGGACGATCAGGCAAAAAAAATTGAAGAGGTACAGTCGCGTGTTACTAGTTCCAAAGCCGTAAGAGAACAAAAACGCGACAAAACCAAACTTGATGATGTTCATATCAGAGTTTTAAAACTTCAAGACCAACATAAGAAGTTTATTGCCGAAAAGGAAGCACGTGATAAAGAAAACAGTGTTTTCCTCAACTCCATCAATGATACCATGACTAACATCATTCAGCGTGAAGTTAGGTCATGTGTCAATCAGGAGCTTCCAGTATTGTTCACTAAAGGCCTTACTGACTTGCAATTAATGCAAACTTTGGTGACTCGATTAACCAACATTGAGTTACCAAAAACAAAAGCTCAACACGACTTGCAAAACGCTCTTGTCAAAGTCATACTAGAAGCTTCCAACACATCACCATTAGAAGACACCGAAGTTCCCCAATCTTCCAAGAAAAGGAAACGTCAGGAGCCTGAAAATGACGATGAGGCAGTAATACTTGGTTTTTACCCCTCGTATCAAAATTCGTAGTCCCAAGTCTTTTCGAATTGAAAACCGGTTTTAAGTGCGACTCAATCGTCTTTTGGTGAATCAAGAGAATGGTTTGGTTGATTTGTCTATTTTAAACTATAAGCAAGTAATAAGTAAATGTCGTAGAGTAAAGTAGAAGTTTAAAAGATTAATACTAAAATAAGTTAAAAGAAAATGCTTGGAAACTTAAAAACTAGATTAGAAAAATGCTTTAACACTTAATAAAAACTAACACTTAGAAAATATGTAAAAACAATAAACTCTAAATTGGAATATAAGTAACACTGATCGGAATAATGGGTGAAAAAGGGTGCAGTCGGAATGTGCCAATAGCCCAGATCGGAATATGTTCCGATCTGGTGATCGGAATATGAGAAATGATCTAATCGGAATACACCCAAAATTTACCAATCGGAATAACAAGGATAGGAACTGATCGGAATACAACACAAGGACCAAATCGGAATAACACAAAACTTCACACAATCGGAATATGCGAAGAATGATCTAATCGGAATATTGGGAAAAATCCCAATCGGAATAACTGAGACAAGTACAATCGGAATATTCAAAAAGGGCCAGATTGGAATGTTCAAAACCCTTTTCCGATTGGGGGATCGGAAAAGGGGAAGGGAGGGCTGCTCGGAGTGTAAATCGGAAAGGGGTTTTAACCCTTTCCGAAATGTTTGGGATTCAGTTGAAAGCCAAGAAATAAGCTATAATGGAGAGCTTATTCCCAAAACTAGAACGAACCAAAACTGAACCGGATCAAATAAGCACTTTTATCAACTTATCTAACTCGAAAATCAACAAACTTTTGGATCAAACAATAAAAACATGATCTTTTTAAGAAAAATTTTTATAAGTAAATAAGCTAATCATAAAAAATAAGCCAATAAGCACAAAAGTCTTAAAGCTTAATCAAATGAAAACTTATGAAATGATCAAAAGATTAACTTTTTAAGCACGAAATCATTTAGAACAACACGGATCATATGATAATCGCACCAAAATCAATCTAAAATCAAAGAAAAGTAGAATGAGATTAAGGATTAAAAGCTTAAAATAAAACTTGATTAATGAAAATAAGCAATACAAAGTGTTTAATCTTGAAAGATTAAATGATAAGATGAAACTTAGTGAGAGAAAGTTTAAGACTTTCTCTCTCTAAAACTAGAAAGAAAAATGAAAAAGTGAAAACTAGCTAAAACTATCTAACCGCCCTCCTAATGACTATTAGGAGGGTATTTATAGGGAAGGTGGAAGGAGTGCATGTGTTGCATCTTCTTTCTTGCTTTCTTCACGTTTTCTCGACTCGACTTTAATTCTTTGTCTTTGTCGTCTCGGGATTTGAACTTGTCTTTTAATTTTCTTCTTCTATTAGACTTAAGTTCTTCGACTTCGTTAAACTTCCGCCTTTAGACTTTTTCTTCGATAAATCTTCAGAATAGGCCTTGGACTTCCGTTCTTTTTGCACTCTTGATCTTTTGACTTCGTCTTTTCCCGTTTTCTTCGATAAAAGCCCGTGAAAACCCGTATTTTCTTCCTTTTTCATATTTTGGTCCTAAAACACAATAAAAACACAAACCACGCATAATTCCGACTTTTACGACATAAATCATACGTTTTGGTCTTGTTATTATTGGAAATAAGTGGTAAAAGGATAAGTGTTTTCACACTTATTAAATCCCCTACACTTGACCATTGCAATGCCCTCATGCAATGCATTAATTTTGAAGCACGGTTGACATTTTCCGTCATAAATAACCCACTTTGGCCTTTATTAAATACTTAACATAAAAAGATAGATACAAGTAAAGAAAATAAAAACTTACATTGGTTTAGGCAGCCATGAACGTTTGTCATCCTCAAGTTTCACGTTCCCCATACCAAGCTTAAAAACGAGATCATTGTTATTATAAGTTAGCAAACTATCACGAACTCATGTGGGCCAATTACTCACTTAGACTCCCTTATTCCTAGGTGTATCTCTTATATTTTATTTTTGTCTTGAATGATCACGAGGATGCATTGTTTGACTTATTTCGATAGTTATTTAGTCCGAAAATAAGGTGAACGATTTAATCAATAGTTAGCTAAAGGACCAAATCTTTTAAAACTGCTTCTCGAGACCTCATAAAGTTCATATCTTGGCATAACTCGCTTCACGATTTGAGACCTTTCTCGGACCGATATTTGGCAGCGACTTCATACTTCGAATCTTTGAGAGACGTTCTTGAAATAATGGTCTTCTTCACATCACTTTTGGATCTTTAGCAACAAAATGTAGCCCTCATGCCTTGTTAGGGCCTTTTCGGACTCGCCAATCTTCTCGTCCCGCTTCAAAAAGTTATGCATTGGCTATGAACTCTAATCCGTACCGAGCAACTTTTAAACGATCTGGGGCTAGAAGCTAAGTAACCTTTTAAATCGTACAACCTTATTTATTGCAGATAAATTTATTAACAAGCGGAGGGAGAATAGGCTTATAATTAACTCACATAAATTCACGAAAGAATACCAAACTTATAATTGACTCTATCATCTCTCGTTCTCCACAGTTTAAAATCTCAAGGAATGAGACTCGTGGATGCTTAGCCTATTAAATCAAAGTTTTGGGTTTTCGAGTCGCCTATAGGATCTTGCAAATTCTTAGACTTTTTCAAGTTTAGAAATCGCATTTTAAAGTTCCCTTGATAAACGACTCTCTAGGATCAATTATAGGAACTTGCGAAAAGTTCTTGTTCTTAACCCGTGAGAGTTAAGACTTTCGCGTTTTATAGCTCCCTATATAAAAGCCTATCAAAACTTGACTTAAACACGTTAAGGATACTAGCTAGAGTAAACTTTGGTAAGTAAACTCGGGTTGAGTCAAAATGTTCACGACTAAGAGAAATCTAAAACCACTTTATTTAAGCAAGGAAAGAAAATAACCATAATAAAGGAAAGTACAACTATACAACTAGGCCAAAATAGATTAAAAATTTTGAAAAATGTCGAAAAATCAAATTTTCTGGTTAAAATGAGGGCAAATTCATGGAAAAGACCACTTACTTCGATAGAAGTCCCCCCTACACTTGAGATAAACATTGTCCTCAATGTTTGAGCATGTGGGAGTAAACTCCCCTACACTTATGACATTGTGCACTTTGTTTAAATCTTGCTAAGGAAAGGACAACTAAAGTGAAGTCAATGTGAACATATATAAAATATGAAAAATTGAATCACAAGAGTTTAGGATAGAACCGGGAAGATGGGAACACGGTATCACGGTTCGTCAAAAGTCATCATGATAGATCTTTGAAGCTTTAATCCCTGCACAGCACAAGAAGCAAGACAACAAACATATGCGGGGCTCCCCCTACACTTATTATGAAAGCAGTAAAGGATAGATCACGGGTTGCCTCCCGAGAAGCGCTTGTTTTTGTTCACCGAGTCACGAGCCTGACTCGACCTAAATTTAGTTCATGGGGAACGTGGTGAGAGATGGAATCATCTCATGAGAGATGTCCTCACCAAAGTACAGCTTCAGACGCTGGCCATTCACCTTGAAATTGGGCCCATTCGGCTGAGAAAGCTCAATGGTCCCATATGGAAAGACTTTGGCAACGGTGAATGGACCAGACCAGCGGCTCTTCAACTTGCCAGAGAAGATCTTCAACCGAGAGTTAAAGAGTAAGACTTGATCACCAACGTGGAACTCTCAGTTCTTGATTTTAGCGTCATGAATGATCTTGGTCTTCTCCTTGTAGATCAGCGAGTTCTCATAAGCTTCATTCCGCAGTTCATTTAGCTCGTTGAGTTGAATCTTTCGATGATCACCGGCTTTGTTGATGTCGAAGTTAGCCCACTTCAAGGCCCAGTGCGCCTTGTGTTCCAGCTCGATGGGGAGGTGGCAGGCTTTCCCGTACACAAGACGATAAGGTGTACAACCGATCGGGGTCTTGTAAGCAGTACGGAAAGCCCACATAGCATCATCTAACTTATCGGCCCACGCGGCGCGATGCTCTCCCACAGTACGCTCCAAAACTCGCTTCAATCCACGGCTGGATATCTCGGCTTGCCCATTGGTTTGGGGATGATAGGCGGTGGAAAGACGGTGATTGACACCATACTTAGCCATGACTCTTGCAAATTGATCGTTGCAAATATGAGTCCCGCGGTCACTGATAATAGCACGAGGAACGCCAAATCGAGCCAAAAGCTGCTTCAAAAAGTTCTTAACCACCCTCGCATCATTCGTAGGGAGAGCCTTGGCTTCAACCCATTTAGAAACGTAGTCGACGGCGACGAGGATGTACTTGTTCCCTTTGGATGATGGAAATGGCCCCATAAAGTCGATGCCCCATACATCAAAGATTTCACATTCCTGTATGAAATTTTGAGGCATCTCATTTTTATGTGTGATCTTGCCTTGACGTTGGCAAGCATCACAATGCTTAACCATTTCGTGAGCATCACGATAAATGGTGGGCCAATAGAATCCAGAATCAAACACTTTCTTAGCGGTGTAGTTGGGACCAAAGTGACCACGGTGGGTCCTTTGTGGCAAGCTTGGAGAATGTCAAAAGCTGCCGGTCCGTCAACACATCGACGAATGATCAGATCAGCACATTGTTTGAATAGATAAGGGTCATCCCAAAAGTAAGTCTTGACATCATTTAAGAACTTCTTCTTTTGTTGGGATGTTAACCCTTTGATGAGAATACCACCCGCTAAGTAGTTTGCAATGTCCGCAAACCACAGGGTGCCATCAAGATTGAGATTTATAGACATTAAGGTCTCAAGGGGGAAAGATTCATTGATCTCTTTGTTCGGATGATCCCCTTGATATGGATCCTCAAGTCTGCTCAGATGATCCGCGGCCAGGTTTTCGGCTCCCTTCTTGTCACAAATTTCAATGTTGATTTCTTGAAGGAGTAAACCCAGCGAAGAAGTCTTGGCTTAGAATCATGCTTTGTCATCAAGTACTTCAACGCGGAATGGTCCGTGTATACGATGGTGGGGGATAAAACAAGATAGGGGCGAAATTTCTCAAAAGCATAGACAACAACTAAAAGCTCTTTTTCGGTTGTCGTATAATGCAATTGAGCCCCCGTCATTGTTTTGCTAGCATAGTGGATTGGTTGGAAGTGTTTATTCACTCTTTGGCCCAAAACCGCACCAATAGCAAAGTCGCTAGCATCGCACATCAATTCAAAAGGCAGCTCCCAATTAGGGGTAACCAAGACCGGTGCCTTAGTTAGCTTATCCTTAAGAAGATTGAAGGCTTCAAGACACTCTTTAGAAAAGATAAAAGGAGTATCTTTTTCCAAGAGGTGGGTCATCGGGCGAGCGATTTTATAGAAATCCTGAATGAATCGACGATAAAAACCCGCATGATCCAGAAAACTTCTCACACCCTTCACGGTTGAAGGTGGAGGTAATTTGGCTATGACATCTACTTTAGCACGGTCGACTTCAAGACCAGCTTTAGAGATTTTGTGTCCTAGCACAATGCCTTCTTTTACCATAAAATGGCATTTTTCCCAATTCAGAACAAGGCGAGTGTCTTCGCACTGCTTAAGCATACGTTCCAAATTGGCAAGGCAAGAAGATAAGGAATCCCCAAAGACTGAGAAATCATCCATGAAGACTTCCATGGTTTGCTCAACCATGTCATGGAAGATAGCCAACATGCACCTTTGGAAAGTCCCGGGGGCATTGCATAAGCCAAAAGGCATTCTTTTATAAGCAAAGGTGCCATAGGGACAAGTGAATGTTGTCTTCTCTTGATCTTGGGGATCGATGGGTATTTGGAAATAACCCGAGAAACCATCAAGAAAGCAGTAATATTCATTACCCGCTAAACGTTCAAGCATTTGGTCCATAAAAGGTGGAGGGAAATGATCCTTTCTCGTGGCATCATTGAGTTTGCGGTAGTCTATACAAACTCTCCACCCAGTAACGAGACGGGTAGGAATCAACTCGTTGTTTGTATTGGGCACAACGGTGATACCGCCTTTCTTAGGCACACAATGGACTGGACTAACCCATGGTGAATCCGAAATAAGGTAAATCATACCCGCATCAAGAAGTTTGATAACCTCTTTTTTGATGACTTCATGGATTTTATGATTCACCCTTCGTTGGCTTTGAATTGTGGGCTTAAAGTCGTCCTCCATGAGAATTTTATGTGTGCAAAAGTGAGGATCAATTCCACGGATGTCGGAGATTTTCCAAGCGATAGCTCTTTTATGCTTCTTCAACACTGTGATGAGTCTGGCTTTTTCGTCTTCTTTCAGATCCTTTGCGATGATGACCGGTAACTTCTCGTTGTCTTCCACGAAAACGTACTCAAGATGAGGAGGTAGGTCCTTAAGCTCAAGAGTAGGAGGATCCTCAATAGATGGTGAAACTAACGATGGATCATCATTAATCACCTCTTTAGGAGAAGGAGGAGAAAGTGGGTCCTCATTGAGAAGTCTCTCAATAGTACGAATGTCTTCATCCCAATTGGTGGACAAATTATCATACTTAATATCGAGAGGACCCAAACTAGCTTCGAAATCATCCAAGTCACTTTCTCCAAAAGGAGTCAATGCCGGAGCAATTGAGGCAACGGTCTCAACATTGGGTAGAGAAGAAAGAGTACTTTTGCAAGCATCATGAAAATTTTCTTCACAGGCCTCATCGAGAATATCAATAGCATTAACACTCTCATACGAATAAGGTTGCTTAGAAATCTTACCCATGTTGAAGACAATTTTATCGTCACCAACTCTCATGATTATTTCGCCCACGGCTACATACCATGAGAGTGCGACCGGTCCTCAGGAATGGACGTCCAACGATTAATGGAACACGAGGATCCATCTCGTAGTCAACGACAACAAAATCCGCCGGGAAGGTGAATTTGTTAACGCCAACAAAGACATCTTCGGTTAGCCCCACTGGATAAGCAACCGTACGGTTGGCTAATTCCAAAGTCATTTTGGTGGGGACTAGCTCGGGGAGAGATAATTGCTTCCAAACACTTAAAGGCATTAAGTTTATACTGACACCTAGATCGGCTAGGGCCATGCAATTATCTACTCCCGGAAAGTTGCAAGGAATCAAGAAGCGACCCGGATCACCAAGTTTGGTGGGCAATTTCCTTAAGAGCGCTGCGGAGCAGTTCTCATTAAGTTGGGTCTGAGCAATGTCAAGAAGCTTTTCTTTATCACTTAGAAGATCTTTAAACATCTTAGCGTATTTGGGCATGTGAGCGAGAGCCTCGGCAAAGGAGATGTTAAAATTCAATTGTTTAAACATTTTGAGAAAGTTTGAAACCTGAATATCATCCTTGCTCTTTTGCTTCTCTTTCCTCAACCTTGAAGGATAAGGTATATTGGATGAATAAGAAGGCTTTAAGGGAAGAGGATCACTCACAACCACGGGTGGTGGGGAAATGGGGATAGAAGGTGAAGGAGGTGGGGAAAGTTGCTCTTTTTCCTTGTTCACAATCACGGGTGGAGGTGTAGGAAGCTCGGGTTCCATATAACCTTTTCCACTTCGAGTGGTGATTGCTTTCATCTCCCCTCTTGGATTCGCAACGGTATTACTCGGAAGAGTACCCGAAGAAGAGGGTTGATTACCTTGGATGAGCGAACCAATCATATCACGAAGGTGAACCGCTTGATTATTAAAAGAGTCTCTCATGTTTGCATTAATTTCATTGCTGTGTTTTGCCATGTCATTCCTTAGCTCGGCTCGAATATCGTCCCCTTGTTTCGCCATTTCTCCCTTAAAGTTGCGGACTTGACTCTGAAGATTCGTCACCATCTCCCGATTAGTCTTCATGAATGTCTCGACGTCTGGACTCACTGCCATCGGTTGATTGAGAGGTGGAGCTTGATAAGCTTGAGAATTTCCTTGAGGTGTGTATGGGTTGCGTTGGGATTGATATTGATTGTTTGCACGAGGTTGGGATTGGTTGTAGCTTTGTTGTTGGTTTTGGTTTGCAGGAGGGAAACCGGGAGGAGCAAGATAGTTGTTTGAACGATAACTTAGCAAGCCACGGTCTCCTTGAGGGCGGGCTTGATAGCCTCCCGTGGGATAAGTGCCGTAAGCTGCGTTAACGTTTTCAGAAAAATTGCCTTGGGTAGAAGGACAATCATTATAAGAATGAGGACCACCACATGTGTCACAAGAAATAGCAACGACTTTAGCTTGTTGAAAATGGTTTGTGGCCATGGCCATGAAATTCTTGTTCATTTCAGCGAGTTGTCGAGAAATTTCAGTCATTTCAGGATTGGAGGTAGTAGAAGAAACGTTGACTCTCTGATTAGATCTTGAGGATGCGGATGAATCCCAATTCTTGTGGTGAGTAGTCATGTTTTCGATCAACTCTCGGCACTCCTCCGGTCTCCTTTTCATAAAGGTACCACCGGCGGCGGCATTGATCGTGTCACGATCACGAAAAGTGAGACCATTGTAGAAGGTGTCAATGAGAGTGACGGGGAGCATATTGTGATTTGGACAGCGGTCAATCAAATCATTGTATCGTTCCCAAGCATCAAAGAGCGATTCATCATTCTCTTGCATGAATCCACTGATTTGGTTACGAAGGCTAGTGACCATGGATGGGGGAAAGTAGCGCGATAAAAAGCGTTGAGTCATGTCATTCCACGTATGAATAGAATTCTTAGGAAGACGGTCAAACCATTTTTCGGCATGGTGAGAAAGCGAGTGGGGAAAGAGTTGAAGGCGAAGGTCATCCATAGAAACACCGGAGCACTTCATGCTTTGGGTTATGGTAATGAATTTGTCGAGGTGTTTGTTGGCATCATCATCCGGAATTCCGCGAAACGGGTTAGTTTGCACTTGCTGGATCATGTGATGCTTCAACGAAAACTCCTGAGCCGTGACGTGCATCGGCGCAATCGGGCCTCCGCGTCCGTTCATGGTGGGTTGACACAATTCCTCCATTGTTCGTAAATCAGGTAGGTGGACATTGTTGTTGTTGTTGTTATTATTATTCAAATTGGGTTGAGGTGGGTGATTATTGTTGTTATTAACACCAGCCATATCTAAATCTTCACGAGTCTCAGGCTCAGAATAGTTCGAAGATCTAGTACGCATACACCTGCAGAAGAAAAATACACAGAGAGAATATCTATATAATCTTTTTGGTGCAAAAACTTTTGAAAAGAATTGCTTTTTAATGATTTTTTAATGTTTTTGTATTTTTGAAAAGTTTTATATTTTTTAGGGTTTTTGAAAATTTTTTAGCAAGGAAAATAACGTTAAAAGAACGGATCCCAAAATTCAATGCGTCTCTCACTAAAAACCGTTAATCGTAACGAAAAGAGCCGGCAGCGGCGCCATTTAATACTTGGTTTTTACCCCTCGTATCAAAATTCGTAGTCCCAAGTCTTTTCGAATTGAAAACCGGTCTTAAGTGCGACTCAATCGTCTTTTGGTGAATCAAGAGAATGGTTTGGTTGATTTGTCTATTTTAAACTATAAGCAAGTAATAAGTAAATGTCGTAGAGTAAAGTAGAAGTTTAAAAGATTAATACTAAAATGAGTTAAAAGAAAATGCTTGGAAACTTAAAAACTAGATTAGAAAAATGCTTTAACACTTAATAAAAACTAACACTTAGAAAATATGTAAAAACAATAAACTCTAAATTGGAATATAAGTAACACTGATCGGAATAATGGGTGAAAAAGGGTGCAGTCGGAATGTGCCAATAGCCCAGATCGGAATATGTTCCGATCTGGTGATCGGAATATGAGAAATGATCTAATCGGAATACACCCAAAATTTACCAATCGGAATAACAAGGATAGGAACTGATCGGAATACAACACAAGGACCAAATCGGAATAACACAAAACTTCACACAATCGGAATATGCGAAGAATGATCTAATCGGAATATTGGGAAAAATCCCAATCGGAATAACTGAGACAAGTACAATCGGAATATTCAAAAAGGGCCAGATTGGAATGTTCAAAACCCTTTTCCGATTGGGGGATCGGAAAAGGGGAAGGGAGGGCTGCTCGGAATGTGTAAATCGGAAAGGGGTTTTAACCCTTTCCGAAATGTTTGGGATTCAGTTGAAAGCCAAGAAATAAGCTATAATGGAGAGCTTATTCCCAAAACTAGAACGAACCAAAACTGAACCAGATCAAATTAGCACTTTTATCAACTTATCTAACTCGAAAATCAACAAACTTTTGGATCAAACAATAAAAACATGATCTTTTTAAGAAAACTTTTTATAAGTAAATAAGCTAATCATAAAAAATAAGCCAATAAGCACAAAAGTCTTAAAGCTTAATCAAATGAAAACTTATGAAATGATCAAAAGATTAACTTTTTAAGCACGAAATCATTTAGAACAACACGGATCATATGATAATCGCACCAAAATCAATCTAAAATCAAAGAAAAGTAGAATGAGATTAAGGATTAAAAGCTTAAAATAAAACTTGATTAATGAAAATAAGCAATACAAAGTGTTTAATCTTGAAAGATTAAATGTTAAGATGAAACTCAGTGAGAGAAAGTTTAAGACTTTCTCTCTCTAAAACTAGAAAGAAAAATGAAAAAGTGAAAACTAGCTAAAACTATCTAACCACCCTCCTAATGACTATTAGGAGGGTATTTATAGGGAAGGTGGAAGGAGTGCATGTGTTGCATCTTCTTTCTTGCTTTCTTCACGTTTTCTCGACTCGACTTTAATTCTTTGTCTTTGTCGTCTCGGGATTTGAACTTGTCTTTTAATTTTCTTCTTCTATTAGACTTAAGTTCTTCGACTTCGTTAAACTTCCGCCTTCAGAATAGGCCTTGGACTTCCGTTCTTTTTGCACTCTTGATCTTTTGACTTCGTCTTTTCCCGTTTTCTTCGATAAAAGCCCGTGAAAACCCGTGTTTTCTTCCTTTTTCATATTTTGGTCCTAAAACACAATAAAAACACAAACCACGCATAATTCCGACTTTTACGACATAAATCACACGTTTTGGTCTTGTTATTATTGGAAATAAGTGGTAAAAGGATAAGTGTTTTCACACTTATTAGGCAGAAAATGAGGAAGAAGAGGAAGAGAATGAGGAGGAGAAAGAACATTCTGATAAGAATGAAGAAGAAGAGGATGAGGATGAGGATGATGACGAGGATGAGGATGATGACGAGGATGAGGACGATGAGGAGGATGAGGATGAGGATGAGGATGACGGAGAAGACAAGGATGACGATAGTGACACGGATGATGATAATGACAATAAGGACGGTAATAGGAATGGTAAGGATAAGGAAAAAGGGGATGGTGATAAGGATGAAGGTAATGGTACTAATGGTGAAGAATATGAAGAATCCAAGGACGGTGATGAGGAAGAAGAAGTAAGTGATGCACGTTCAAAAGAAAATTTTGGCGATAAACAAGATGAGAGTGAAAACATCACCAATAACGAGCATGGTGAAACCACTGTCAACACCAAAGGTAAGTCATCTGAACTAGTTCTTACTAGTGTATCACAAGAAGAACCTGTAGTGCCACTGGTACAAGACAAACCAATGATTCCAGACGAACCATCACCGTCTGTGGAACATCACTCTCCACCGTCGACTCCTGTTCAGCATCACATAGAAACAGACACATGTATGTCTTTTGTACCGGTTATTACTAATGTCTCATCAACAACACCTGTAGAACACGAACCTATGCAAGAAGACGAACCGATACCATCTGTGATACATAACTCTCCACCTCAGCACTACATCGATATGGATATTGACGATATAAATCAACCAGATCCTGCGTTTGCTGACACGTTCACTATTGATGAGACGGTTCTAGTGCAACCATGTCTTACACAGGCAGCAACCGCACGTATAATTTCTGACAGTGAAAAGGCAGATCTCACACAATTCCTCAATAATCCAATTGACTTCTCTGGATTCTTGATGGATAAATATGGAGTGCCTAGCATTGATACAAATACACTTCAAACAATGATCAAAGACAAGAACTTTTGGGCTTTCATGAAGATTGCCAAAACTGAGGGAGA
Source organism: Glebionis coronaria (assembly GCA_025667525.1). NCBI lineage: Eukaryota > Viridiplantae > Streptophyta > Magnoliopsida > Asterales > Asteraceae > Glebionis > Glebionis coronaria. Next base: position 138,423,577 of record CM046879.1, on the reverse strand, counting down.
ATATCATTTCAATGAGCTCATGAAAGCAATCAAATCAACAGCATCAGGTGAACAAGCTCCAATCCTTCTTCCACTAACACCCTCAGTTATTGCAGCAGCTAAGCACCTGCCAATGCAATACTTTACCAATCGTGATATGGATTTCTTAGAAAACGGCGCGGACAAGTATGCTACATCATTAACAATGGGCAAAGCAGTAAATTTGGAGGATATCCCTTGGATTAAAGATAAAGTTCCAGACCTATGGAGCAAAGAGCTTGTCAAGGAATATGATCAATATGCGGAATTAGGCATCTCACATTGGCGGGGCAACAAGAAGTCGGCTTACTACTTTTATAATCACACCAAGAAAGGTACACCTATAATTTCAACCCGTCGAATCTCAAGCATACAAGGAGTTAGCTTTCACCATATATTCGGATATTCGTATTTGAAATATATCAGATTCAAGCGAGAAGACGGTAAGACTTATAGTGTCAGTGAAGGAGATCTTCAAATCCTACGTTTTAAAGATATTGAAGACTTTCTACTCATCTTGGCTCAAGGCAAGGTCCCTCACTTAGACCCCGATGAAGTCATTGCCCTAAGTTCCAACATTCGCCAATTCACTCATAGAATTTTGATCAAGCAAAGGGTTGAAGACTTACAACTTGGGGTAGAGAGTTATCAATCCAGGCTAAATCTAGAACGACCTCACACAACACCAATGAGTCATTTTCACCAAGCTAAGGAACCATACATGGGTACACTCCAACCAGAGATGGGCATATTTTACCTGAATGAAGCAGAGGTCATGCAATACAGGCGACTCTCAGAAATGCACAAGTTCAGCGATGGTACTCTCAAGCATGTACGTGACAAGCTGTTGATGCTCAACTCAGGTCAAGGTCTTCTAGAGGTAAAGTATAGATGGGTAGGCCAATTTAAGAAGAGTGCCAACCACACCATCCAGATGATTGAGGAGAAGTTAAGGGATCAACGGTTGATCCGCAGTATCGAACGATTCATGGGGGCAGACCATATGGAGCACATCACAGGCTTGTGGAACGATCCATCTAATGGGTCGTACTATCTCAGGTCTATTCCATATTGGTTTATTTGTGAATATGTAAATATTGTAAATATTGTGCTTTTGTGGCTTGTTGTAGTGTGAAAGTATGATAATGTTTCAAGAATTTCTCACGAGATTCTAAATCTTTCAAAATATATCATACTCAAGCACTACAACTAACCCTCATTAACTTGAGGGGGAGCATTAACATGTTCTCTGGCCATAGATTGATTCCATTTTTTTACCCACAGACCGGTTAATCCATTCAATATCCCAAATATTAATGGTTAACATTTTGTATAAGGGGAGAAAATGGGATTAAGGAGACTTAATGATACTTGGCTAAACAATAAAAAAGGCTTAAAAGATAAACCAACTTAACATGTGTAATGCACAAGTTAAGGGGGAGCGTTTTTGATGAACAAAACACTTAAGGCACAAAAACTTTGATTACAATATCACAAGTGCTTTAAGTGATTTTCAAGGATTTTTCATGGTGACAATAATTACCCAAAACACACTTAATTCACGACGAACGTGGTGACAAAAGGGTGGCAGGATTAGGTATTAGTTCAATGATTCATCAAAACCGATGGAATCTTCCCAAGGACAATTCCCTAGATAGAATTAGAAGTCCTAGGAAAGATGGAGAAAGATTATGAACGTAGCTGAATGCCGACCAAGTACTTAAGCTAGAACTGGAACAATCACAACAAGGTGCTAGTGATAACGTATTGGTAAGCATTGAAGGGGTTGAAGAATGAAAAATAATTGTAAAGATAAAGGGTGTAAAGAAAGAAGCCCTCCTTACAACTTTAGGCAGAAACCGGGTCAATACATATGCTATTGAGATCATTTTTTAATGATTCTCGATATTGAAGATAGACATCATGGACCCTGATGGTTGTAAAAATGCACTTGTTTAGGAAAACAAGGCAATTAGGGCAAGTGTTAACAAGTAGTTTAGGAAAACCACAAGTTATGACCCTAAAGTGAGTTCGTTCTCAAGGAGGCTAGTATATTATGAGTGTAATGATTTGGATTAACTTTGTGATTATATTTGTGAGAAAGAAAAATAGAAAAGGGATAAGAAGAGAATGATGGTTGCGATGTCGTATTAAACTAAGACGAAAAAGGTGTACACGTAAAACCGTAAAAAGCACCAAAATTAAAATTTTACCTTAAAAATTCCTAAAAATCACTAAAAATCCACAAAAATATTCTAAGAGTTTACAAAAAATCCAAACTTGCCAAAACCTTTTAATTAATTAAATAATGACTTTTAATGCTAATTAAAGCCCTAAAAATCAATATTAACTATTAAAAAGTCCAAAACAAGATCTTAAAGTTTGTAAACCTTTAAAATAACCTAATTAAGCTAAAAAGTATTTTTCAAAATTTTAAAACCACTAAAAACTATTTTTAAACAATTAAAAACTATTAAAATCAATTAAAACTTAAATTAATTCTAAAAAATAATTAAAAGACCCTAAAAATATTTGGAAAGTTGCAAAATTCCTAATTAAGTGTCTACAATCTAGGAAAAATATAAAAACTTAGAAAATCAGACTTTTAATTTTAACAATAAAATAATATTAAAATATTATTAAAAATCCAAAAATCATAAAAAATTCTAAAAACTTGAAAACTAGCTTAATTTAACATAAATAACTCAGAAATGAAAGTGAAATTACCTAAGTACCCTTAATGGGCCTAGAAAATGGGCTAAACCCAAAACAGATCACTTAATGGATTGGGCCCAAAATGACAAAGTGTCCAAAATAAGCACTACTTGACTCAAAATTTGATTTTAAACAACTTTTTCCAAAGGCCCAAAAGCTGAAAGTGTGATATAAGTTTATACCAAACAGCTTATTCTTAATGGGCTTTTTGGCCCATTAAGCTATAAGCTAATGCCATAAGCTCAAATTAGACATACAAGCTTCTTTTGTCCTAAATAAGACTTCTGTAAAAAGAAATTTGAAATAAGCCCAAGGAATAAGCCTGAAAATGCAATAAGCAATCTACAGAAAATGACAAAATAGTCGTTTTTGAGTTCAAGGCCACCCTAAAAGCTGATTCAAGTTTCTAAAGCTTTTAAATGACTTAATTAAGAAAAATCAACAAAGAGTTTTCAAATAAGCTGACTCAATAAGCTGGAAAAAGCAAATAAGCACTTATGTAAAAGTCAAATAAGTTGGTTTTCTAGCAAAAAGTCAAAGTCAAAGTCCAATAAGCTCTAGTCTAATCAAATGGGTCAAATAATGAAGATCTATCACAAAAAAATAAGTTGTTGCAGGTCTGGATAAGCTAAAATAGCTTATTGATAAGCTGAGTTCAAATTAACACTAGCAGGGGCTAGTTTTGGGTGTTGAGCAGTGGAAACTTTTTCCACTGCTTGACTTGTTTGACTTTTTGTCTTTAGTGAACTTTTTTGAGATTCAGATTACACAAAGGCACCCAAATGATCTTTGGATCATAAGGAGTCAATAACAATCAAAAAATCACAAACACAATCACCCAATTGATGCAGTTTAATCAATAAAGCACCAGATCTAGCACAGACTTAGCACAATAAGCAGTTGAGCACTTATAAGCAGTTTTAGCAATAATCAGCCAACCAAATTCAACCAAATGCATACACAAGCTATTATAAACTCAAATAAACAAGTCTAAATAGTTTTCATGCAATGGCTTTAAGCCTAAATCAAGATTCAAGCTTATGAATGTTACTGATGAACACTAAACACAAGCAGATTTCACTTTGCTGATGTATTTGACACACATGCCATATTCAACACCTCAAATCTCACAAACAGGTTACAATGACATTGTTTAAACCACTTTTAGCCCTAAGCATGCATACACCCTAAGTGTTCCCAAGATCCTAGGTCAAAACAGGCAATAACAAAGATTTTATAGCAGATTGTTTGATTTCAAGGTTTAAGTCCAATAACTTGCAGCAAAATACTCTCAAACAAGTGTATGATAGATAACAAACACAAACACAAACTTCCACTAACACAATAACACACAATGATTTCAAACAGGTAATCCCAAACACCCCTTTAACTTTTCAAAACCAAGTTTTTCAAATCAAAAGTGAGATTTAAGACCACCCAAGCCCTAATTAACACATTAACAGATGAGAACAACATATTCAAGCAGTTTTAAGCCACAAAATTCACAAGAACTCAAGTCACACACAAATATCACCAAAAATCAAGATTTAAGCATATTTTGGGATTAAGTATGCAAACCTCATGAATGTACATCCACACCCACGAATTTTGAGCTTATGTACTAGCAAGAACAAGTACAAGCTTCCACAAACAACCCTGCTAAGATTCAACAAGGTTAGAGGCACAATATCAAAATCAGAAAAGTAAAAGCCTTGATTGATGCAACCTTGTTACCCCACACTTGATTATCCCCAAGTTATAAGCCTCACCACACCTTGATAACACAATATCAGGATGCTACGATCAGCCCTATAGCCCAAGAATTCCAAGGTTTGAACAAGAACTTAGCAAAATATCAAGCTTGAAGGAAAAATGCAAACTTTTGCACTCTCCTTAAAAACAGGTTTTGAGATTCAATTTCAGTGAACAAATAACATAAACAAGCATAAAAATAAGTGGCACTTGGTCTTTCTTCAACACACTTAACACAATTTCATTAAACTGAAAAGAGGATTTACAAGTTGTTGAACAAGGAAAAACCAAAAGCAGGTAAAATGTAAAGTCCTAGTGCCTTTATATAGGCATACAATGTATCTAGAAAGCTGAAAAAGAAGTGAAACCCTAGCCTTGAACTTCCAAATTTGCCCTTGTCTTGTTTGAATTTCTTGAAGAATCATGTGACGAATTTTGTTGTGTTGTGATAGCTGGCAAGTAAAAAGAGTATCCAAGGGTTTGTATCAAGCTTAAGATGTAAGCACAATTGTGGGACGTTGGATGACTGGCTCTCTTTGTCTTCTTCCTCTTAGACGTAGCAGGGGAGGTCCCATGCAGCATGTGGGTTGGTGGGGTGTCATGTTTAAGGTTTGGGATGTGATGATGATATCATTAATCATAAATCTGGATAATATTGGGGCTTAATTTTTGCTTAATCAAAAAGCCCTAATCCTTGTTCTTGAGTGAATAGTGTGACGTTTGATCCAGATTTGGGTTTAAAAATATGTTAAGCGACAAGTTTTAACTAATCTGTTAGGATTAGTTATTTAAATAAGTGAGTGGATAGCTGATGTGGAGGATTGGTGGAATGTGATTGGAGGAGAGGAGTAAGTGGGACAGGTGTCTCCATTTGGTTGGTCTAGGTAAGAATTATGTCGGCCAGTATTAAACCCCCATCTTTATTGAACTTGTCATTTCACTTCAAAACCTTTTCAACGCCCATTTAAGCTATAACAACTTTTCATTCTTTACACTTTTGCCCCAAAATGTTTGATAAAATGATTTCAGGGGTAATTCTTGCCATTTTGTGATTCTTGAGGGACTGATTTGGCATTTTCTTGATGGATAATGGTCTTAACTTGTATGATTGGCATTTTGGAGAACTAAAATTGCCAAGTCTTGTTTGATGAGGGACCCTTCTTGCCAAATGTTGAAAGTCAAGGGTCCTTTTTGTAATTTTGGGATTTTCAAAGGACCAAACTTGTAATTTCTTGTACTTTGAAGGACTTCATGATATATTTGACTTTGTGGAGGATAATGGTTGACAAATTAGCTTTGTTGAGGGGCTAAACTTGTCAATTCTTCAAAGTGGAGGGCCCTTTTTGCAATATTGACAAACTTTAGGGACCAAACTTGTAATTATGAAGATACAAGGGTATAAAGTGTCAATTTTTCCATATTGGAGGACCCTTCTTCATACTTCTTCAAGTCTTCAAGGGTTTACTTGGGAAAATCTTCATTAGGGCTTGGTTCATTGTGCAACTTCGTTTCCCGTGTTCGTTTTTTGTATGATTCTTGTGATCTTTTGTCATTTTCTCAATATCCGTACCTAAAATACACAAGCAAAAAACACAAGCATATATATGGGTATTTTGATGATATTTAATGCATTTTAAGCCCTTTTTGGATGATGAGACTATGTATAAAAGCAGTCTCATCACTCCCCCATACTAAACCATTGCCGTGCCCTCACGTAATGCTAGAATAAAGTATCGTAGCACCTCCAAAATTCATTTTTATTCACTTTATTGAACGATAAACTAGCTACACTACTACTATTGCTACTACTACTTGCGTTTTAGACATAATGTATGATTTTCATCGCAAAATGGGACGTTTAGGTTCATAGAATAAGAACACGTGAATGCTTCGTTAGAAATAATTTCATCGTCCTCGATTTTCACCCCAATTCCATGCCAAGCGTGCAACGAGATCATTGTCATTATAAGTTAGTAAAGCTAACACTACTCATATGCCCTAATCACGTACTTATCCTCCCATTATTCCTAAGTTGTATCTCTTATATTTTATTTTGTCTTGAATGTTTCACGAGGATACATTGTTTGACTTATGCGATAATAGAGATTTAGGTCTAAAAATAGAGTCCTAACGGTGTAACCAAGATCATCAAATCAATAACCCCTCCTAATAGACAACGATGTCAAAAAATTAAGTCAACAAGAAGGATCGATAAACACGGTTTTATAACGGTTTTGAACATGACACTTATTACCAAGACTTTTATACGCCCCCTAACGGAAGGGCCTTATTATCTTTGGTTTACCTCCATCTTTTATTCAACTTCGCCATGAAGCTTTTATTATGACTTCGGTCTTGCCTTGCCTTTTATTATCCACCTTATCGGTAGTTTTATTAGCCAAAGACGTATATCCTCACGCTAAGGCGAATTTTGGATCTTTAAAGCTTCGAAGATTAAGGATTGATTCACTTTCAATTTTGCATAGATTTTTCGGCCTTGTGGGACTTCAAATTGTTTGCTTGATTTAGGTGAGCACTTGAAATCTTATTATTAGGTGAAGCTTTTGATTATTCGGGTGCCAATACTTCAAAACCGTGACGCTGGCGATACCTTAATGTCTTCCCAATTTAATTACACGGAAGCTACTAGAAAAGACTAGAAACCCAACAATCCCAACTAAACCGCTAAGTCAATATTTATTAAGCAAAAAATATTTACATGCGAAGGGAGAATAAGCAAACAACGAGAACACATGAGTTTTTGAAAGAATACGAGTACTCTACGTTTAGCATAGTAACTTATAATTAACCCTATCATCTCTCGTCCTCATTTAAGAGACTTAGCCTAATGTGTAGTTAAGGAATCAAAGCTAAGTGCTCAACACGCACGGTCGAGTCAAAAATTACTCTTATTCTCGCCATCGGAAAACCTACATTCGTGTCTTCAAATACTTATAAAACATGAGAAAAATTTCAAAATTTGGCCATTTTTAGCCTTATTTTGCAACAAAACGATAAACAAAAAGATAAACTTTGGAAAGCGTGAAGGTTTGGCAAGGCAAGTATCTATTCACCCCCCCCCCCCATACTAAAGTTAAACATTGTCTTCAATGTTTCGAGTCTAGGGGTGCAAACACCCCCATACTAGAGACGTAGTCGAATGCCTAATCTAGCATGGAAAGGGTGTAACCGTTAAATTTAAAGCCATTTATGAAGTGTGCTATAAACCTAAGGTTAGAACATCAAAGGATATATCATGGATATTGAGAAAGGCTTCAAAGCAAACGATAGAGTGCTCCCATAAAACGAACACGAGAGGCTCTAATCGTGAAGATCATGATCATCTAAAGTCCACAATTCACAAACAACCACGAAACAAAGTTGGAAGGGCACAAATCCCCACACGTTAACTACATTAGAAAGCGATAATATGTACATATGATAAGCATGGGACTCCCCCACGAGGCACCTTGTTTTTGATTACCGAGTCATGAGCTCGACTCGATCCCCTCAATACTAATTATCATTGGGGAAGGTGATTTGGTCGAGGTAGTTCAAGGATGGAACTTCCCCGCCAAAGTAGTGCTTCAACCTATGTCCATTCACCTTAAAATTGGGGCCATCATTTTGAGATAGCTAGATGGTCCCATAAGGAAAAACTTGGGTCACGGTGAATGGACCGGACCAACGGGATTTCAACTTACCGGAAAAGATTTTCAAACGAGAATTAAAAAGCAAAACTTGATCCCAATGTTAAAAACCCGGTTTTTAATTTTAGAATCATGCAACTTTTTAGTTTTTTCTTTATAAATCAATGAATTTTCATAAGCAATGTCCCTCAATTCATCCAATTCATTTAATTGCATTTTCCGGTGTTTTCCCGCGGTCTCCATGTCATCATTACAATGCTTTAGGGCCCAATAAGCCTTGTGTTCCAATTCGATTGGCAAATGGCAATTTTTTCCATACACAAGCTTATAGGGAGTGCACCCAATGGGCGTCTTATGAGCGGTCCTAAAGGCCCATAAAGCATCGTCTAACTTATCCGACCAAGATTGTCGGTTTTCCCCCACGGATCTCTTCAAGATCCTCTTCAACGCTCGGTTTGAAACATCGACTTGCCCACTCGTTTGTGGGTGGTAAGCCGTAGAAAGCCGATGTGTAACCCCATATTTCCTTAGGACCCTTTCAAATTAGTCGTTTCAAAAATGGGTTCCACGATCGCTTATGATCGCACGAGGGGTTCCAAACCGAGAAAACAAGCTTTTCAAAAACTTGACTACCACACGAGCATCATTGGTGGGCAAAGCCTTAGCTTCCACCCACTTAGATAGGTAGTCAATCACAACGAGGATGTACTTATTACCACGAGATGATGGGAACGACCCCATAAAGTCTATGCCCCAAACGTCAAAGATCTCACACACTTGGATGATATTTTGTGGCATTTCATCTTTTTGTGAGGCTTTTCCTTGTCGTTGGCATGAGTCACAAGACTTCACAAGATCTTGTGCATCTCGGTAAATAGTAGGCCAAAAGAAGCCGGCATCAAACACCTTCTTAGCCGTGAGATTAGCACCGTGGTGACCACCCGTGGGTCCCTCATGGCAAGCTCTAAGGATATTAGAAGTTTCGGTGCCAAATACACAACGTCGGATGATTTGATCCGCACAAGTTCGAAACAAGTAAGGGTCGTTCCAAAAGTAGAACTTGACGTCACGAAAGAATTTTCGTTTTTCTTGAGTCGTCATACCCTTGATGATGAAGTTACCCGCATGGTAATTTGCAAAGTCCGCAAACCATGGGATGGAAGAATCAAGATTAGAATTCACTACACCAAGTGTCTCAAGCGGAAATGTTTCGGTGATTTCCTTGGGCTCGTAAACACTTTGGTGAGGATGTTCCAAACGAGAAAGATGATCGGCCGTTAGATTCTCGGCTCCTTTTTTGTCAACAATTTTGTGGTCAAATTCTTTAAGGAGGAGAATCCAACGAAGTAATCTCGGCTTTGCATCTTGTTTAGCCATGAGATACTTGATAACCGAATGATCCGTATACACTATGCATTTCGTCAAGACGAGATAAGGTCGAAATTTCTCAAATGCATACACCACGGCAAGGAACTCCTTCTCCGTTGTAGTGTATTTAAGTTGAGCCTCGGTCATCGTCTTGCTAGCATAGTGATAGGCAAGAAGTGCTTTTCATGACATTGCCCCAATACGGCCCCAATAGCGTAGTCACTAGCATCACACATGAGCTCAAAGGGGAGGTTCCAATTGGGAGCAACAAGAATGGGAGCTTCGGTAAGTTTCCTCTTAAGGATTTCAAAGGCTCGTACACAATTTTCGTCAAAGACAAAATGTGCCTCTTTTTCAAGAAGATGTGTAATGGGTCGAGAGATCTTTGAAAAATCATTGATGAATCGACGATAAAAGCCCGCGTGGCCTAGGAAACTCCTAACTCCCTTAACGGTTTTGGGATGAGGTAATTTGGCGATGACGTCTATCTTAGCTTGATCTACCTCAATCCTCGCTTTCGAGACCTTGTGCCCTAAGACGATTCCACTCTTAACCATAAAATGACACTTTTCCCAATTGAGCACAAGGTTGGTTTCCTCACAACATTTCAGCATTCTCTCAAGATTCGACAAACACGAAGTGAACGAATTACTAAACACGGAAAAGTCATCCATGAAGACTTCCATCGTCTTCTCGATCATATCATGAAAAATAGCCATCATGCACCTTTGAAAGGTTCCCGGTGCATTGCAAAGTCCGAATGACATTCTACGATAGGCAAACGTTCCATATGGACACGTAAATGTAGTTTTTTCTTGATCACGAGGATCGATGGGAATTTGGAAGTAACCGGAAAAACCATCTAAAAAGCAATAGAAATCGTTTCTCGCAAGACGCTCCAACATTTGGTCCATGAAGGGCAAGGGAAAATGGTCTTTTCGAGTGGCTTCATTCAACTTACGATAGTCAATTCACACTCTCCATCCGGTCACGAGTCTAGTGGGAATCAACTCGTTGGCATCGTTTGGAACAACGGTCATCCCTCCCTTCTTAGGGACACAATGAATAGGACTCACCCAAGGGCTATCGGAAATAGGGTAAATCATTCCCGCGTCAAGGAGCTTAAGGACTTCCTTTTTGATGACGTCGTGAATTTTGGGGTTCACCCTCCTTTGACATTGGATTGCGGGATTTTAATCCTCCTCCATTAAGATTTTGTGGGTACAAAACTTGGGATCGATTCCCTTAATGTCGGATAACTTCCACGCAATTGCCCCTTTGTGATCCTTTAGAACATCGACAAGTGCGGTTTTTTCATCATTCGAAAGTTCCTTCGCAATAATAACCGGCAACTTGTCGCCCTCCTCCAAATAGACATATTCGAGATGAGGAGGTAAATCTTTCAACTCGAGGATAGGTGGTTCCTCAAGTGAAAATTTGGGCTCGATACTCATAACCTCCTCGGGTGGAGGAAATGGGAAATCGTAAGAAAATCCTTGATAATCGAGAAGTCCTCATCGTTGTCGAGGTCTGCATTACAAGTACGTGGAACATCGAATTCTTCCAACGTAAAACCACCACTTTCAAATGGAGTGAAGGTTGGTGTCGAATTATCAAGAATTGGATCTAACATAGTGGGATTGCCACTAGTTTCTTCATCACCAAAACCTAGAGCTTCTTGTGAAAATTCCTCGCAAACCATGTCAATCATATCAACGAGGTTTATGGTTGCAACGGAATAAACATGAGAAATTTGAGAGTTTTGAGTTGCGTTTATAACAAGTTCCTCGTCGTTGAAACGTAAGGTGATCTTTCTAGCATGAACATCGATCAAAGCCATAGACGTATCTAAAAACGAACGACCTAAAATGAGAGGAACTTGAGGATCCGTGGGGATATCAACAATGATAAAGTCTACGACATATTAGAACTTCCCCACTTTCACAAAAACGTCTTCCGCCAATCCACATGCGAGAATCGTGGAATGGTCGGCCAACTCGATAGTCATTAGTGAAGGAGTAAGATTAGGAAGATTGAGCGAGTTGAAGATTGCAAGTGGCATCAAGTTAATGCTAGCACCAAGATCGGCCAAGGCGAAGCATTCCTCCATATCTTGAATTGCACAAGGGATCAAAAATTTACCGGGATCACCGACTTTTTGAGGTATGCGATTAAGATAAACCGACAAACAACTAGACAATTGGTGCAATTTCTCCTTTTTGTTCAACATACTCTTAAATTTAGCGGAAAATCGAGGCATCATGACCAAAGCATCGGCGAAACTCACATTAAAGTGCAAATCACGAAACATTTTCATAAAAAGCTCCAATTGGTAATTGTCGCGCTCTTGACGTTTCTCCTTTCTAAGTCTCGATGGGTAGGGCAAAGGTGGTGTGGGTTGAGGCATAGGCATAGCCTTTGGAATCTCGGGTTCCAATGTTGGTAAAGGGTCAACCGTAGGTGTGGCATGAGCGGTACTTCGTGGGATTGAGACATGCTCCTTTTGGACCACCACCTCGGGTTATTTCTCAATTGCTTCCTCCGTAGGAGCAATTGGTTGAGGAGTCGGTTCCTTAAGTGTCTTACCACTACGTGTGGTAATCACTTTCATCTCACCCTTAGGGTTTGATATGGTGTTGCTAGGAAGACTACTCGAAGACGGTGTACACATAATTGCCTCAAACATAGATGAGATTTTATTTTCAAACTTGGATTGCCTCTTCTCGGCTTTAACCATTTCATGTTTTATCTCATGTTGCCCTTGTTCCATTTTTTGTTGGTTTTGTTGTAACCTAGTTACGGTTCCTTCCATCTTGTTGGTATGGATCTTAAGTTCACTGGCTAACTCATTTTTCAACTCTTTCTTCAAGTCGTTCTTAAACTCGGATCTTAGGCTAATGATTTCTCTTTGAATATTGTCAAACCTAGCATCATTCCCATTAGCGTATTCAACAAATTCATTTGGAAGATCTTTCAACGTTTGCAAACCCTTGTTGTTGTTTTGAAAATCATTTTGATTCTTGTTTGAAACTTGATTATTAGCCCCTTGATTACCATAGTTTCCTTTGTTAAAATTGTTTTTGAAACCAACTTGATTGTTGCGATAGTTGTTGTTAGCATTTTGATTTGAACCAAAACCCGGTGGAGTCAATTGATTAGAGCGGGTAACTTGACCGTTTTGGTTGTAAGTTCCCGTGGCCGCGTAGGCACTCGAAGTGTTACCACCGTTGGTAACGCACTCGGAGAAATCATGACCTCCACCACAATACATGCATGAAACCTCAACCGCTTTAGCCGTAGCTGGAGCACTTGGTTCACCAACTTTAAACTCAATCAAAAGTCCTTTAAGTTTATCAAAAATCTTGTTTTCCAAGTTCGCCTCAATTTGGCAAGCATCGATGGTAGTAGACAAAGAAGGTGAAGTCGAAGACGAAGCCTTACGAACACTAGACGTGCTACGAGGACTACACACCTTAGATCTATTCTCAATTATCACAAAAGCTTCCTCAACCGTTTTACACAAAAAAACCACCCGCGGCGGCATTTAGATAATCCCTTTCATGATCATTAAGTCCATTGTAAAACGTGTCAATTTGATGCAAGTCAGAAAAACCGTGATGAGGACATTCATGTAACATCTCCTTAAACCTATTCCAAGCCGTTGAAAAACTTTCATTAAACTCTTGTGAAAATTTTGAAATCTCGTTTTTCAAGTGCGTAGTCTTAGAGGGCGGAAAAAATTAGTTCACAAACTTAGACACGAGATCCTTCCACGTCAATATAGAATTGGGTGGCTCTTTCTCTAACCAAATTTTAGCGGGCCCCGCTAAGGAATACGGAAAAAGCATCATCTTAATCGAGTCATTCGAGACATCCTTAAACTTGCAAGTGGCGGTAAGACGATTGAATTGGCGGATATGGTTGTGTGGATTGTCCTTCTCATCACCACAGAATTTGTTGTTTTGGATCATCGACAACAAACCCGTTTTCACCTCAAAATTCTCCGCAAGGATAGCGGGAATCACAATAGCCTCTCCATAACCCTCGGTGGGTGCTTGAAGTAACTCCATCATAGTTCGATTCGCCATGGTTGGTGCTTCTCTTACAATGGGTTCGTCAATAGGAGACTCCTCACTAGAAAGATTGGGAGTGGGAGTGTTCTTTCGTTTACGTGCACGTCTTGCTTGATTACGAGTTAGCATAAGCGTCACGTACAACGAGGGAACGAGCAAAGAAGATTCTTTTTGGTGTTTTCTATTTTTCAATTTTTTTGTGGTTTTTGATTGTATTAGCCTTTTCGGATTTTGGTGAATGTATTAAGTAGACACAAATCTACAAATCTCCTCCTTAATAAAATCTCTTGATTAAAGAAGCCTCAAGGAATGAAAATGATCACGTGAAGTGAACGCCTTCGATGACTTTAGAACGTTGGTGGAACACCAAAACGTTCAAGAGGGTTTAATCAATGAAACCAAGAAAATACATATGATACTTAGTAATACTTTGGGCGGCAAAACCCTCGATTAGCTCTCAAAATCAAATACTCACAAGCAAGCGGGGAAACGAGGCGGCGCGAAGCACTTAAGAGCCTTTTTCCTTAGGATATATTTTATAATATCCGCCTTATACCCACCTTATAGTTTGTATTTTTCAAAATTGAGCTTCACGAAAGTATTTATCTATTTTTGCCTTTTTCTTTGGTTTGAGATTCGAATACAATGATTGGGTAATGACCTCCCAAGTCAAGGTTGTGATTTCTCACGTATTTGGAGTACTTGTGAATTTATTATTCTACGTATACAATATAGTAATAGTATTCACACAAAAATCGAAACCCGATAATACGTATTAGTAGAGTGCTACTAATACAAATACTATTTTGGTTAGTATATAAAAACAACAATTCTAAATCAAAACACAACACGCCTCCCCGGCAGCGGCGCCAAAATGATGGTTTTAAAAATGCACTTGTTTAGGAAAACAATGCAATTAGGGCAAGTGTTAACAAGTAGTTTAGGAAAACCACAAGTTATGACCCTAAAGTGAGTTCGTTCTCAAGGAGGCTAGTATGATATGAGTGTAATGATTTGGATTAACTTTGTGATTATATTTGTGAGAAAGAAAAATAGAAAAGGGATAAGAAGAGAATGACGGTTGCGATGTCGTATTAAACTAAGACGAAAAAAGTGTACACGTAAGACCGTAAAAAGCACCAAAATTAAAATTTTACCCTAAAAATCACTAAAAATCCACAAAAATATTCTAAGAGTTTACAAAAAATCCAAACTTGCCAAAACCTTTTAAGTAATTAAATAATGACTTTTTAATGTTAATTAAAGCCCTAAAAATCAATATTAACTATTAAAAAGTCTAAAACAAGATCTTAAAGTTTGTAAACCATTAAAATAACCTAATTAAGCTAAAATGTATTTTTCAAAATTTTAAAACCACTAAAAACTTTTTTTAAACAATTAAAAACTATTAAAATCAATTAAAACTTAAATTAAATATAAAAAATAATTAAAAGACCCTAAAAATATTTGGAAAGTTGCAAAATTCCTAATTAAGTGTCTACAATCTAGGAAAAATATAAAAACTTAGAAAATAAGATTTTTAATTTTAACAATAAAATAATATTAAAATATTATTAAAAATCCAAAAATCATAAAAAATTCTAAGAACTTGCAAACTAGCTTAATTTAACCTAAATAACTCAGAAATGAAAGTGAAATTACCTAAATACCCTTAATGGGCCTAGAAAATAGGCTAAACCCAAAATAGATCACTTAATGGGCTAAATTGGGCCCAAAATGAAAAAGTGTCCAAAATAAGCCCAAAAAGCACCACTTTACTCAAAATTTGATTTTAGACAACTTTTTCTAAAGGCCCAAAAGCTGAAAGTGTAAAAATAAACTAGCTTATACCAAACAGCTTATTCTTAATGGGCTTTTTGGCCCATTAAGCTATAAGCTAATGCCATAAGCTCAAATTAGACACACAAGCTTCTTTTGTCCTAAATAAGACTTCTGTAAAAAGAAATTTGAAATAAGCCCAAGGAATAAGCCTGAAAATGCAATAAGCAATCTACAGAAAACGACAAAATAGTCGTTTTTGAGTTCAAGGCCACCCCAAAAGCTGATTCAAGTTTCTAAAGCTTTTAAATGACTTAATTAAGCAAAATCAACAAAGAGTTTTCAAATAAGCTGACTTAATAAGCTCGAAAAAGCAAATAAGCACTTATGTAAAAGTCAAATAAGTTGGTTTTCTAGCAAAAAGTCAAAGTCAAAGTCCAATAAGCTCCAGTCTAATCAAATGGGTCAAATAATGAAGATCTATCACAAAAAATAAGTTGTTGCAGGTCTGGATAAGCTAAAATAGCTTATTGATAAGCTGAGTTCAAACTAACACTAGCAGGGGCTAGTTTTGGGTGTTGAGCAGTGGAAACTTTTTCCACTGCTTGACTTGTTTGACTTTTTGTCTTTAGTGAACTTTTTTGAGATTCAGATTACACAAAGGCACCCAAATGATCTTTGGATCATAAGGAGTCAATAACAATCAAAAAAGCACAAACAAAATCACCCAATTGATACAGTTTAATCAATAAAGCACCAGATCTAGCACAGACTTAGCACAATAAGCAGTTGAGCACTTATAAGCAGTTTTAGCAATAATCAGCCAACCAAATTCAACCAAATGCATACACAAGCTATTATAAACTCAAATAAACAAATCTAAACAGTTTTCATGCAATGGCTTTAAGCCTAAATCAAGATTCAAGCAGATTTCACTTAGCTGATGTATTTGACACACAAGCCAGATTTAACACCTCAAATCTCACAAACAGGTTACAATGACTTTGTTTAAACCACTTTTAGCCCTAAGCATGCATACACCCTAAGTGTTCCCAAGATCCTAGGTCAAAACAGGCAATAACAAAGATTTTATAGCAGATTGTTTGATTTCATGGTTTAAGTCCAATAACTTGCAGCAAAATACTCTCAAACAAGTGTATGACAGATAACAAACACAAACACAAACTTCCACTAACACAATAACACACAATGATTTCAAACAGGTAATCTCAAACACCCCTTTAACTTTTCAAAACCAAGTTTTTCAAATCAAAAGTGAGATTTAAGACCACCCAAGCCCTAATTAACACAATAACAGATGAGAACAACAGATTCAAGCAGTTTTAAGCCACAAAATTCACAAGAACTCAAGTCACACACAAATATCACCAAAAATCAAGATTTAAGCAGATTTTGGGATTAAGTATGCAAACCTCATGGATGTACATCCACACCTACGAATTTTGAGCTTATGTACTAGCAAGAACAAGTACAAGCTTCCACAAACAACCCTGCTAAGATTCAACAAGGTTAGAGGTACAATATCAAAATCAGAAAAGTAAAAGCCTTGATTGATGCAACCTTGTTACCCCACACTTGATTATCCCTAAGTTATAAGCCTCACTACACCTTGATAACACAATATCAGGATGCTATAATCAGCCCTATAGCCCAAGAATTCCAAGGTTTGAACAAGAACTTAACAAAATATCAAGCTTGAAGGAAAAATGTAAACTTTTGCACTCTCCTTAAAAACAGGTTTTGAGATTCAATTTCAGTGAACAAATAACATAAACAAGCATAAAAATAAGTGGCACTTGGTCTTTCTTCAACACACTTAACACAATTTCAATAAACTGAAAAGAGGATTTACAAGTTGTTGAACAAGGAAAAACCAAAAGCAGGTAAAATGTAAAGTCCTAGTGCCTTTATATAGGCATACAATGTATCTAGAAAGCTGAAAAAGAAGTAAAACCCTAGCCTTGAACTTCCAAATTTGCCCTTGTCTTGTTTGAATTTCTTGAAGAATCATGTGACGAATTTTGTTCTGTTGTGATAGCTGGCAAGTAAAAAGAGTATCCATGGGTTTGTATCAAGCTTAGGATGTAAGCACAATTGTGGGACGTTAGATGACTGGCTCTCTTTGTCTACTTCATCTTAGACGTAGCAGGGGAGGTCCCATGCAGCATGTGGGTTGGTGGGGTGTCATGTTTAAGGTTTGGGATGTGATTATGATATCATTAATCATAAATCTGGATAATATTGGGGCTTAATTTTTGCTTAATCAAAAAGGCCTAATCCTTGTTCTTGAGTGAATAGTGTGATGTTTGATCCAGATTTGGGTTTAAAAATATGTTAAGCGCCAAGTTTTAACTAATCTGTTAGGATTAGTTATTTAAATAAGTGAGTGGATAGCTGATGTGGAGGATTGGTGGAATGTGATTGGAGGAGAGGAGTAAGTGGGACATGTGTCTCCATTTGGTTGGTCTATGTAAGAATTGTGTCGGCCAGTATTAAACCCCCATCTTTATTGAACTTGTCATTTCACTTCAACACCTTGTCAACGCCCATTTATGCTATAACAACTTTTCATTCTTACACTTTTGCCCCAAAATGTTTGATAAAATGATTTCAGGGGTAATTCTTGCCATTTTGTGATTCTTGAGGGACTGATTTGGAAATTTCTTGATGGATAATGGTCTTAACTTGTATGATTGGCATTTTGGAGGACTAAAATTGCCAAGTCTTGTTTGATGAGGGACCATTCTTGCCAAATGTTGAAAGTCAAGGGTCCTTTTTGTAATTTTAGGATTTTCAAAGGACCAAACTTGTAATTTCTTGTACTTTGAAGGACTTCATGATATATTTGACTTTGTGGAGGATAATGGTTGACATTTTAGCTTTGTTGAGGGGCTAAACTTGTCAATTCTTCAAAGTGGAGGACCCTTTTTGCAATATTGACAAACTTTAGGGACCAAACTTGTAATTATGAAGATACAAGGGTATAAAGTGTCAATTCTTCCATATTGGAGGACCCTTCTTCATAATTCTTCAAGTCTTCAAGGGTTTTCTTGGGAAAATCTTCATTAGGGCTTGGTTCATTGTGCGGCTTCGTTTCCCGTGTTCGTTTTTTGTATGATTCTTGTGATCTTTTGTCATTTTCTCAATATCCGTACCTAAAATACACAAGCAACAAACACAAGCATATATATGGGTATTTTGATGATATTTAATGCATTTTAAGCCCTTTTTGGATGATGAGACTATGTATAAAAGCAGTCTCATCAGACCCAGTGATGCAATGCACAACCCTTCCCAGCTAACTTAAATATCTCTCAAAAGATATTTGTTTTAATCACACGGAGTTCAACACGTTATCTATTGGTTTATTCAATCCGAATAGACTGATATTGAATAGGTGGCAATCCTCTCCAGCCATAGCTCACTAAATCAAAACGCACTATCGAGTCTAGAGCCACGAGATCATCAAAAGTCTCATTAGGACACTTTCCATTTTATTCCTTGCTTCTTCACACACTGTGAAAAGTAAGAGATCTTTATGAGTCCTACGCAGTATTCTTGTAATATTGCCAGAACATCCGATTGATACGCAAGTATTACAATGAAGATGGAAATCCTTTTTGAGCCAATATCAAACAAGCTCATGGTAGGTGACACGTGCGGTTCTTTAAGAACCAATCTTGTGAAAACTAGAAAGAAACAGTAGTTTAGTTCTTAATTGAACTTAAACTCGTTCAAGGCCTCTACGCATTATCATATGATCTTGCCAGAACACTCAGAGTGACACTCTTTAGTGTTCACAGTGACGGGTGGAAATCCTTCTAGTGTTAACATCAAACAACACTTGGTAGGTGACAAGCAAGATTCTATTTGAATCAAGCTCGTGACAACTAGAAAGCAACGATGGTGAATATCTTAATTGAAATTCACTTGTTCCAGGTTTCATGAATTGACGTCTTCAATCATAAGGATTTTTAATCCAAATGGTTCACTCTTTATGTTCGCAGTCAGCTTTGGACGGTCGAATAAAGAGAATGGGTTTACCCGTGAAATCCTGTCAGGAAGTTACTTAATTGAAACTATCCGTCACGGGTACGATATCTAATATCGTCCAACGGTCTTCACTGACCGGAGGTAAAATGCTACCGAATTAGAATAAAATGTCAAAGCCATTTTATTCGTGTCTTATTATGTTGCTGCATTCGAAGACGGTGGCGTTGCGGTGTACCTGTTGAAGTCGTCCTCACATACTTATTCCTTCTGCATCAAATATTTCTGCAAATTCAAGAAAGTATGACCTAAAAGTCTTCCGCTGTATCGACTCTGAAACTTTCAAGAATTCAACAAAGGATAAGTGTGTGGGACATGAAGTCACGAAGAGGCGAACATCACAAGAAGATAAAGACTGCACGTGAAAGGCCAAAAGAACGTGTTTCAAGCAAAAGGCTGATATTATTCAACATATATTCACAAAAAGAAGAAAAGTTAAAGAAAGAAAGAGAAAGTGGACTACGAGCTCAAAAACAAGATCTAACATGCTAGATTAGGACTTTGTAAATTTGGAGTGACCTCCCTTTGGGGGAGATTGTTGGAAATACGTTTTTACGTATAAAGAAAGTCTCGGTAACTCCAACAATATAGTTATAGGCTCGTAGTAGTGATTAAGTTACATTTAAGTTAAGCCCGACCCATGAGCATGTTCATGGGCCGGAGGCCCAAGTCCATTAAGGACTTGGGTATATAAACCTCTTTCCACCATGGAAAGAGGTGTTGGTTGTTTCATTTTCTAAAAGTATTACACATAGTTTCTTTCACTTCTCTCTCTAAGTTTCTCTCTCTAGAAAACATCAACCCTCTTGAAATACAAATATTATCATAGTTCTACAATCTTCAAGGTCTACTGAGTGTCAGTCTTATTTTCCCCTAAAGGAAATGGTGTTCGATCCAGGTATCATAATTTTTAAGCCATCTTAGTATCCATCTAATGAAATAAAAGGAAAGACTTTTGAAAAAAATGGAGCTATGATTTCACTTCATCATACCTTCTACCACCGTGCTCAACAATTGCTTAAGGGAACCGTGCCTACTCTTCTTTGGCTTGTGCTCTTCACCTTAAGCTTGTGCTATTTGATGGATGAAAACCATGTATTTGACCCTGGTGGACGTTCTTCAAGGTTCTTACCATTGTAGTCAAGGTCGAGTCAGGCTAACGACTCGGTGAACAAAAACAAGCGTTTCTTAGGAGGCAACCCGATGATCTATCCTTTTTATCTGTTTTCATAATAAGTTTAGTGGGAGACCCTAGTATGTGTTTCTTGTTTTCTTTCTCATGATGTGCAGGGATTTGAGCTTTCAAAGATCCACTTTTAATGACTTTTGATGACCCGTGATTCTGTGTACCCGTCTTCTCGGTTCTATCCTAAACTCTTTTGATTCACTATTTTATATTCTTCAATATTAAAATAGGAATCACTTTAGTGTCTCTTCCTTAGCAAGATTTAAGAAACGTGCACAATGTCCTAAGTGTAGGGGAGTTTACTCCCACATGCTTAAACATTAAGGACAATGTTTATCTTAAGTAGGGGGATTTCTATCAAAGTTAGTGGGCTTTTCCATGATTTTGTCCTCATTTTAACTGGAAAATTGAGTTTTCGACATTTTTCATAATCTTTGATCTATTTTGGCCTAGTAGTGTTTTCCTTTGTTATCGTTATTTTCTTTCATTGCTAGAATAAACTTTAATAAAATGGTTTTAATAACTTTAGATGTCTTTGATATATTAGGCCCGTCATGAATCTTTTGACTCAACCTGAGTTTACTTATTTGAGTTTACTCTAGCCAGTATCCTTAACGTGTTTAAATCAAGTTTTGCTAGACTTTTATATAGGGAACTTCAAAACGCGAAAGTCTTAACTCATACGGGTTTAAGAACAAGAACTTTTCGCAAGTTCCTATAATTGATCCTAGAAAGTTGTTTATCAAGGGAACTTTAAAATGCAAATTCTAAACTTGAAAAAGTCTAAGAAGTTGCAAGATCCTATAGATGACTTGAAAATCTAAAACTTTGATTTAATAGGCTAAGCATCCACGAGTCTCATTCCTTGAGATTTTAAATTATGGAGAACGAGAGATGATAGAGTCAATTATAAGTTTTGTATTCTGTCATGAATTTATGTGAGTTAATTATGAGCTTTTTCTCCCATCGCTTGTTAATAAATAATTGCAATAAATAAGGTCGTACGATTTGAAAAGTTACTTAGCTTCTAGCCCAAGATCGTTTAAAAGTTGCTCGGTATTAATTAGATTTCATAGCCAAGGCATAACTTATTGAAGCGGTATGCGAAGATTGGCGAGTACGAAAAGGCCCTAATAAGGCATGAGGGCTACATTTTGTTGCTAAAGATCCAAAGTGATGTGAAGAATCATTTATCAAAAATCAATATGAAGGATGGAGACACACGACGAAAAGCAAATACTTCCCTAAAGATCATGGAGAAGTCTATCCGAAAAGGCTCTAACAAGGTATGAGGATAAATAGATCCAAGTCCTAAAAGGAGGCGGATCATTGTATATCAAAATCCCAAATAAAGATTGGAGAAAAATGAAGAAGTCGTGGTCCAAGTTTGAAGAATCTCTCAAAAACTTCAAGTGAAGAAATTCCTATTATGAAGAGAAGACCATTATTTCAAGAACGTCTCTCATGATTCGAAGTATGAAGTCAATGCCAAATATCGATCCGAGAAAGGTCTCAAATCATGAAACGAGTTATGCCAAGATATGAACATTATGAGGTTTCGAGAAGCAGTTTTAGAAGATTTTGTCCTTTAGCTAACTATTGATTAAATCGTCCTACTTTATTTTCGGCCAAAATAAATTATCGAAATAAGTCAACAATGTATCCACGTGATCATTCAAGACAATAACAAAATATAAGACATACACCTAGGAATAAGGGGGTATAAGTGAATAATTGAGCCACATGAGTAAGTGTTAGCTTTACTAACTTATAATAACAATGATCTCGTTTTTAAGCTTGGTATGGGGAACGTGAAACTTGAGGGTGATAAACATTCATGACACTAAAGCCCCAATGTAAGTCTTAGATTTATTTACTTGTTTCTTCTTTTAAGCCTTTTGTAATTTTCTATCTTTTTAAGTTTCCTTAGTGTCTAGTGTTTAATAAACGCCAAGGTGGGTTAATTATGATGGAGAATGTAAATCTTGCTTTGTAACTAATGTATTACATGAGGGCATTGCAATGGTCAAGTGTAGGGGATTTAATAAGTGTGAAAACACTTATCCTTTTACCACTTAATTATAATAAAAACAAGACTAAAACGTGTATTTAATGTCGTAAAAGTCGGAATTATGCGTTGTTTGTGTTTTTATTGTGTTTTAGGACCAAAATATGAAAAAGAAAGAAAACACGGGCTTTCACGGGCTTTTATCGAAGAAAAAGACAAAAGACGAAATTAAAAGATCAAGAGTGCAAAAAGAACGGAAGTCAAAGGCCTATTCTAAAGATTTATCAAAGAAAAAGTCTAAAGACGGAAGTTTAACGAAGTCGAAGAACCAAGTCTAATAAAATAATAAAATTAGAAGTCGAGTTCATTTTATCATTCGACAAATCCCGAGACAAAGTCGAGAAAGACGAATAAATTAAAAGACGAAAAGACAAAGAGAAAGAGAGAAGCAACAAATATCACATTCCCTCCTCCTATATATAGTCCCTTAATACTTCATTTAGAGGAGTAGATTTTAGTTTAATTTTGGTAAGGTAATTAGGAGTAGATTATATTACTTTCTCTATATATATTTACTTTCAAGTTTTCATGCTTTTTATCCTTAATCTTGTATTTGAATCTTTAAACTTTATTTTAATTTCAAGCTTTTATAATCATTCTCATTCTTCCTTTCTTATTTTTAAATCTATTATTTTGTTTTTATAATCATGTAGTTTGTTTAATCTTGTTCTTTGTTTTATTGAATTGCTTATTAGATTGTTCTTATTGATTTAGTTGTGTTTGTTTTATTTTTAATTAAGCAGTTTTAATAGTTTAATCTTTTAAAAGTTGATTTTAAATATTTTGATTATTTAGAGTTTTTAAAGTTTTTAATTTGTGGCTTATTAGCTTTTTCTTAAAATTAGTTTGGTTAAAGTTTTGGTAAGTGCTTATTTTGGTTTTTGCTTATTTTTATGTTATCCGAGTTTATAAACCCTCATTCCGACTTAGGTTCTGTTTTTGCTTAATCCGAATTGTGTGCAAATTACTTTATCCCGAATTAGATATAGTAGCCTTCATTCCGACTTACATACTAAACAAGCATATTCCGGATTGTGCTTTGCATAAGCATTCCAGATTAGTTCATTAGATCAGATTCCGGATTACATAAGGGACAAGTATTCTGAATTAAGTAAGATAGTAACATTCCGGATTATAAGCCAGATTCACATTCCGAATTAGATGTGGTGCAGGTATTCCGAATTACACATTCTCAACAGATTCTAGATTATGTGAAGGAATGTTATTTCCGGATTATGTGAAGGAAAGTTATTCCGGATTGTGTGATGGAAAGTTATTCCGAATTGTGTAGGGGATTTAGATTCTGGATTAGCTAGGTATTATACATTCCGGATTGTGTGAAAACTCTACACTCCGGATTAGATTTTGTTTTGTTATATTCTGAATTATGTGTTATTTTATTTTTCTGAATTGTTTTTAAATTTTATTTTTCCCGCCAATTTTATTAAACTTTGTTTTCAATTGTTTTGTCTTAGTAATTTTTAATGTTTACATTTTATTAAGTTTTAAATTTGCTTTATTTTTTCATTTACTTTTAAAGTTTTAATTTTAATTTTATTTTAAAATAGCTCAACGACATTTTCTTTTCACACCAAGAACGACTGAGTCGCACATTTAACCGTAGTCAGTTCAAATCGAGTTGAGACGATTTCACCTTTGGATTTCAATTTTAATAAAATCAAGTTATTAGCGTTTCTACGGGTTGGTTATAACTTACTTCAAATTATTACATGCAATTAAAACTAACACGTATAAAAAGATTAAAAATGATTTTGAAAATCATACTCCAGAATACTTCTTTGTAATACAGTACCATAAATATGCACATGAATATATTAAACTAACATTTTTTACGTAAATATGATCCTTAATAACTTTGTTGGCATGTTGTTGAGCTTATTCCTAAGGTAATCTGACCACACATTGTCAAAAGCCAATTTAGTAGCTGCCAGACTTCTATTGTACATGTAGAGAGGAGGTATAGCTTTCACGTTAGACGTTTGGGTCGTTTAAGGGTGTTTGAGTCGCTTTAATGATTGTTTGGGGTTGTTGCAAAAGAAAAGTTTAGCACCTTAAGACTATTGTGTAAGTGTGTTTGGAGCAGACCAAGTTACTCAAGCAAGGATATTTTTGGGATCAAGTAACTATATAAATAAAGTGTTAGGCTATTGTAAGATAAGGTCTATTTGGTTTAGGCAGCTGCAGAGATGCATGGCTTGGTGGAAGCTACAATAGCAATGAGGAGTGTTTGGTTTAGGCTATAATAAGAAAAAATGTTTCTGGAACAGAGTGTCAGTGTGTTTCACAAGCATGTGTGTATATGAGGTTAAAATCGATTATTTATTTTATTAGTAATTTGCGCTAAGCAGTAACTGAGTTAAAGTTTTGGATCCTGTAAGGTGATGAGCCAAGTAGGACTATAAACATTGCTGCTTGTTATCTTTTTGACAAGTAGTTCCAAATAATTAAATTCATTTTCTTGCAAAAAATGGCTTATTTTGAACTTCTGTAACAATACATCCCCTGTCGTTTAGGAAAATCATATAAAGCATACAGATTCACACTTTCCTTTAGAAAACTTACCATTCTATTTGACATAATTAAGATATGTTTTTATCTACTTTATACTTTATAGTAACTTCAAGTCTAACTCCATGTGCAACAAGATGTACTATAGAATCTTTTATTAAGAAAAGCAAATTTTTTCATCAATGTTCATATTGTATATGCTCACTCTATTATATAACTGAGTGATTATGATGTCTAACTAAGTCTTTGTTGTATACATATGCTCAGCTCTTAGTTGCAAGGAGGATTTCTGACCCAATTGTGAAGTGACATGAAACAACAGTCAAAGAATATGACCTCTGACTTCACATGGTTGAAATAAAAGAGAGTATCACCTCATGATGTTGGTTATGTCATCAAGAATATTACTAAAATTTCGTGTACGAAGAAGTTTTATATATCTTAATAATTTATCATATGTTACGAGAGTTTTCAAATATTTTGATCTTTTCATGTTCTATTTTGAACGTTACATGACACTTACCACAATATTTTGCATATCATTAATTATTTGGCAACAAACAATTTCTGCCACTATGCGCGGGTACTCGTCTACTAATATATGAATAGCCTTAACTATTTCACATGTAGTTACATGCTTATCCCAACTGTACACAGGTAGCTACTCTTGATGTACCAAATGTGATATTGGGTGTATTTCACACACTCACCAACCACCAAAACAAAACGAAGTACCTAGGATGCATCCATACGCCCCCTATAAGACAAAGTCATATATGTACACTAGCTCGATGACTACTGCACACGCACACACATATCATAATCAAATGTGTACACAAAAGGGAACGTCATTGCCTAATCACACCGCTACATATAGTGTCACTTCATCGGTACATCAATGACGTGATGGTACCTCAATGACTAGTTACAAATAGCTCGGGCAAAGGAACAAGGAAACAACAAATTTAAAATAGGTCATGTAGTGAACCAACAAATACCAAATGGAGTCATACGAGGCATAAAGAATTTAAAAGGCATAACGAAACATATCAATTCAGAAGCATATAAAAAGGAATCATCAAATGGTAGTCATGGAATCAATCAAAAGTAAACGAAAGTCAAAAGGAGTGTCCTTACTAAAATGACAGAATATTTGTACCTTACGAATGTAACCCAAGGACATGAACACAAACGAAAAGAAACTCAAACACGCGTCACCGGATCTACAAAACCATGATTATATAAATTACTTACCATAATTATCCACTTACTACTCAAGTTACCATAAATAATAAATGTGACACTATTTAATCAAGATGTTTTTATATTTCTGATTTTACTTCTTATTAAGGTAAGTTACCATAGTTAGATGACCAACCAAAAGAAACTCATAATGCTTACAAAAATCACAGAGGTCCCTACATGGGTCTAATAGACCTATGTAATTAGGTTTTACCCAATTTGACTTTTAAACCACCCCTTTACCCTTGTTTTGAAAACTAGACTAGAATCAAATGTAGCATAATATAAAAAAAGTTTTAGGCTAGTTACCCTACTTAAACATCTTCAAAAATTACAAAAGGAATATGGACATGTCTAAACATATGAACAGTAACATATAAAATATTCACTAAACAACTCCTTATAGATTCCGAATTAAAAATCAAACGCCAGAGTTAAATATTATAGACTGAAAATCCATTTTTCACACTTTAACTTGTAAATTCAGAAAAAACATAGTTCTAGGCCTCGAAAAATTAAAAGGAATCATGTTCCAGAAATAATACTCAGAGTACTTAGTTTTAGGATCAATGAACACTTAAAAACATATTGTTATGCCCAAGTTATACACGTTTGAAGATGACCATTTTCTAGACAGCCCTAAAACCATAAAAACCTAATAGTTTTACCCATCAAAACAACCATCGGGCTTCTAATTTTATTAGTACATATATTAATAACTTCATTAATGACTTCTAGCGTTTCAAAAACATATTTCTCACTAATTTAATTAGATCAAACCCTAGTGGTTACATTTACTTATATACATGTTCATATGGTCTTTAGGTTAAATTAAATATAAAGATCATGGTAATTGTAAGTAAATGGTGATAAGAACACCACAAAGAATCACCAAAAACACCCACAAGAACACACCAAGAATGGAAGAACACCTAAAACACCTAAGTTTCTTTATTGATAGAACCTTCAATGGAGGATTAAACAAATACTAGAAGATAGAATTTTTTCAACAATGGTGGAATGAGGAAGAATATGGGACGGTTAGTATATATTTTTTAAGGAGAATATGACCACAATTATTTGTTAGTTAAATAAAAGGGAGCATGTCTAAATATATTACACTCTTTTCCTTTAATAATCAATGTCTAAAATATAAAAGATATTTTTTGAGCTTATCCCTTGCTTTGGCTGGATTTCTATTTATAGTAAGTTTTTTTTATTCAATTATTTCAAATATTTTATGTTATGTCTCCATTATTTCAAATAGTTATAACATAAAGTTTTATTTTTTAAATTTCTTTATTAATTCAAAAACAATACTTCAAATATTATGAAATGATATAGAAAATTCAAATTCTCAAAACTTGAGTTTTGTAACTCTTTCCCTCTACAAAGAAATTTTTGTCCTCGAAATTAAAACGGATTATACGAGTTTTATAATTTTTCCTCTTTAAAAAGAAAATTTCATCCTCAAAATTAAAACAGATTATATGGGTTTTGTGAGTTTGCTATTTTACTAGATCCAGTGGTCTAGTTAGGTAGTAGATGGTGGTAGCCATGGTTAGAGAGAGAGAGAGATGGAAGTGTGTGTTTTTAGAGAGAGAAAGGCAAATGTATAAAAATAAATTTGAAAAACACAAACAACAACCCCTCCTTGGAAGCCTTGGAGGGGTATTTATAGTCACTCACGCATACATACTATACATCGTTTCCTAATCTAGTCCTTGCGTGAGTGACTATGATAACTAATGGGAATTATTAAATGTCGTCACATAAAGCGAATTTCCAACAAACTTCCCTCATGGGACGAGGTGTAGAATTTATTATAATATTTTTCCTAACAAGTACATAATGATTAAGAACAAAAGCTTTCATGAAGCGTCCAATGCTGATGATGTCTTCTGAGGCCTTTGACTTCAAGTCTTCACTCTAGAGAGACTCATCTTTGTAGTAACTTGTAGTAGAAACACTATAACAGCACGAGCTAAGTAACCCATATACTTATGGTTAAGGAGAAGCTTTTGAATTCACTTCCCCCTAATTCATGCAACATATTCTTGATGTAGAAGCTTTTAATAGCTTTCCCCGAAACCGACAATCCTCATAAGCAGTTTCAAAGCTTTCAATAAAGCTTAAAATGATTAAGCGCACAACGGAATTTAACAAGCAAACCCCATCATATGAAATGATAATGTTGCTATGAGTGATTGAAAGTTTGGGGCACACCAAGTAGATCAACAACTTCTCTTCTCGCGCTTGAATAATTCTTCTAAATTTTTCTTCCGCCTGAAACTTCAAGTTATGCATACTAGAAAGAATCAAGACATTTCTTCCCCCACATAGTTGAAGAAAGTAAACCAATCCCATGTATGAAGCTCAAATACTGAAGTAGACACTTTATCCCATTCATGAAGTTGACATCGTAAAACCAGAGTCAATTAAGTCCCAAAAATACACATATCTTCTTCCGGAGATGCACCAGAGTTAATTAAGTCCCGGAAATGCATATCTCTCCATATAGGATAATGATGATGTATAATTGCAACATCAAAACAATTAAACATCAAACAATAGTGTACCATTTAGAGACCGTTTAACACCACGAGTTAAAACACCGATTTCTCTGCGATTATGACATTTGTCTCCTCGGAATACCTTCAAATCAAAAGAAGGTATGAAGTTCATCACATGTACTCGTTGTGCGTTCAATATGTCTTCTTCTTCCCCCTTGATGGTTTCGAAACATCGAAACCAGCAATAAATCATACGCACATGTACCTGAAATCTCGTGAGAATAATAAATAAGCTAAATTATATTTTGCGAGAATCAGTTGTTGATCGAAATTCTCTACTCATAAACTCTCCATGGCTATCTTTAACAACCCCTTTGTAGGCTTTTTAAAGTGACCACTGATGGAGAAAATCGGATATGCAAACGTGCAACTAAGTAAGAATTCCTTGACCTTGTGACTTAAGCTTGCACTATTGTTGAATGAGGAACGGTGTAGAAATATCATTGCTGAGAAATTTCTAAGTACCTAATACATTACTGACGAAGTATATAAGCACATCACCTCTTGAAATTATCCACGTCGACTATGCGCGTGACACTGAGTACAACAATGTAGCTCATTAACGTGATAGTTATCCAGATCATCAACCAACCACCCCGAACCCGGTAACTAGATAAACAAGTATTCACCCTAAGATTAAGCACGAACAAGTTATCTTTCAAAGATAAATTAAGTGCACGCCTTCGAAAAATCCGTCTTCAATTTCAAATAATAATACCCGATCAAAGAATCCGTAGCCACTAAAAATATAGCCATTTTTTTCTCGGTCTCGTCAAATAATTCTTGTCCTTTGTCACGACTCTTTTTCTCGTCACAATCCAAACCAATGGACGTCAACAATTATCAATATCAAACTTTTTCGTTCGTGATAGCAACCAACCAAACAAATTAAGCATGTAATGAATTTTCATTACGCTACATTGAATTTTGAAACATTAATTAAATGGTCATATCTTATATAGAACAAAGATATACCACCATCTTTTATTATTTTTTCATTACCCAACGTGGACTTATAAGTTGCTATATGGTAATTAAGTTGCCAGCCCACTTTTCGGATAAAATACAAACGGTCCACCCACAAAATAATCAAACCCGGTCAATAGTAACTCTTCGGAGTTATAAATGGATATAACCCTAATTTTCTACACACTTAACCTAATCCATATTATTCCTCTGCCCCATTCACTCCATTTTCTCCCAGCCTCCAAAAAATCATCTCATCCATCTACAATCCCAGATTTTCATCACATCTTCCATCTCAAAACCACATCTGATTATTCACTAATATGAATCAATCTCGTCTTATCACCACTTCTTCATACGCCCTCAATTAAACCCACTAGTCCACATGATATTTGCAAATGATCTTGATAAGGATAGAAATACCTTGATAAAGAAAAATGACTCAACCCCTTTGAGCTCTTGGTTTCGGCATAAAGATCTTTTAAAATAAAGGTCCCGGGTAGGTTTATTTTTTATTGCATGTAGGTTAATTTTCTGAATAAACGAATCGAAGAGGAATTAAACATGCTTGTTTATGTTCTAATTCATGAGTATTAAAATATTAACTAGATGATATACATCATCACATTAGATCTATGATTCATGTCGGTTTTGTTGAAATAATAGAAAAAAAAAGATTATTACAATTTGTTATTAATCCTTATTTAATTTCGTAGATAAAAATTGGTGTAAAACCTCACATGAATCTGTGATGATAGAATACTTTGTGTACAGGATCTAAATAGATCTGGACATGCATGTCAACCACGAGTGTAAATCTGAGATCAATTAATTTCTGTTCGAATCTAGATTAATTGTTTTCTGTTTGAGTCTAGATTGGATATGAGACGGAGGTTATAGATCGAGTCGGGTTTGAGATTGATGATTTATGTGAAAGATGTTGTTTGGGTTAGGTATAGGTGTTGGTACTGTTTTACTTTGGCATGATTCCGCAATGTCAAACTAATGATTCCGCAATATTGCAAATCTGATGATTCCGCAATATTGCGAATCTGATGATTCCTCAATATAGCGAATCTGATGATTCCCTAATATAGCGAACATGATGATTCCTCAATATTGCAAATATGATGATTCCGCGATAATGCAAATATGATGATTTCGCAATAATGAGAATCTTATCTAAATGGTACTATTTTTTCCGTTTTTCCAGGATCTAGTTTTTTCTTCATCTCATACTTGTTCATCATTTCGAAGATGAACCCAGAAAATTTTTATAGGACCAGGTCTTAAAAAAAATTAACCAGAAAACAAGATAGGTAGATTTGACTAAAAAATGCCAACTTGTGACTAGAAAGAAACACAAACTTTGACAAAAAAATGATAATACCAAAACTTTGACTATGAAACCGTGGACTGATGATACTAGATATGAAAGTATGAAACCGTGAGACCAGATGTGATAATACCAGATTTCGAGACTGGTTGGACAAATGAAAGACTAGTGAGACAAGAACAACAATCGTTACAAAAACAGTGGCAAAAAAAATTATAATAGAATCAGAACCCAAAAAAAATTTGACCACCAAATCAATAGACAAAAAATACCAACGATCCAAGAATTGAACCGTCAGCTCTGTTGCCAAATGTGAGAGAGAGAGAGAGAGAGAGAGAGAGAGAGAGAGAGAGAGAAGTGTGTGTTTCTAGAGAGAGAAAGGAAAATATATAAGATTAAGATAGAAAAACACAAACAACAACCCCTCCTTGTAAGCCTTGGAGGGGTATTTATAGTCACTCACGCATACATATTATACATCGTTTCCTAGTCTAGTCCTTGCGTGAGTGACTATGATAACTAATGGGAATTCTTAAATGTCGTCACATAAAGTGAATTTCCAACATAAATATTATACCATAACATTTATCGTGCATTTATATATAACGAATACTTGTAATTTAATGCTCGTGACACGTGTTATATTATATAAATCAAAAGTTTTAATTTGTTTATGATTTACGTTTTATACTGTTCATGGTATTTATATGCGGTTTTGATAACGCCTCATTTATACATGTTTGTAATGATGCATTTGTCCTTGTTTGCTAAGTAAATAAATAAATTATATCTTGAAATGTTACTAATAATGTGTAATGTTTTGATTGTAGTGAAGGAATAAACATATGGACCAAAGATATGAAGAAATAATAAGAAAAATAAAGTATGCTGAAAAAGAGCCAAAGTGTGGCGCAAACACAGAAAAGTGCGGTGCACATTCAATAAACTACAATTTTGGAGAACTATCCAAAGTGCGGCACACAAAAGAGAAAGTGCGGCGCACATTTACATTATGGAAGTGCGGCGCACATTTGACAAAGTGCGGCACACATATGCTACAGTTACACAATTAAGTACCATTATGCATGGCTATTATGGAAAAAACATTGGTATACTCCCAGGACTCCTTGGCTACGAATTTATGGTTATATAATGGACCCAAGGCCAGGCATATCATATCATCTCATTCCATCATACTCCATTGTTAGTAGGGTTCTTATAAAATCAAGGGTTTTACAAATACTTGATCGTTGTTACTAGTGTAAGGTGAACCTTAGTTGGTTCATACCATTGTCACTGTAGCAAGGATCTCATAATATTGCTTGTGATTGTAATAAGTTTGGAACAAATCTTATAGCCTTTTGGAGCAATCATTGATTAATACTTTTTGGTATAATTCTCATTTCCTTTATGTTATTCCTTATAAAACCTCAAAGGGTTTGTATTATTGTAATTGTAATTATACATTAGATAGTCTATGTATATATACTAATACAATTACTTGAAATAGATAGTCTATTGTACGTTGTTTACGAGCGGTCCACGATATAAGGTTTGAACCAAGATATATAGCAAATCCCCCTGTGGATCGTCAATCATCTGAATCCCCAGCCCAATCAGCATCGGAGAAAGCTTTAAGAGAAGTATCAGGACCACCTTTCCATAGCGCATCAGTAAAAGCTTGAAGAGTAGAACCAGAAGAATGGCGAATGAGCATACCAGCATACCATGTTCCACCGTACCATGAAGATAACGTAAAATCCGTTTAACAGTAGACCAATGATTCTCGGTCGAAGCATGCATATATTGACATACCTTGTTAACAGCAAAAGCTATGTCAGGCCGAGACAAGGTAACATATTATAAAGCACCCACTACTTGTCGATATTTCACTGGATCAGAAAAAGCAGTACTGTCATATAAGTAGAGTGAGCTTGAGGTAACAATGGGAGAAGACACGAGATTGCAATTAGAAAGACCAGCCCTTTGTAATACCTCCAAAATATACTTCTTTTGAGACAAGAGAATGTCAGACACATGAGGAACAATTTCAATACCCAAGAAGTAGTTAAGGGGCCCGAGATCTTTTAATGCGAAAGCTGATCCAAGTTGACAAAATATATTGTCGAGATTGTCTTTGTTATTACCTGTAACGATGATATCATCCACATATACCAGAATGTACAAAAGTGTGTGTCCACTCGCATAAATAAACAAAGATGGATCAGTTTTGGAGCCCTTGAAACCGAGATCATAGAGAGCCTTGGAAAGACGCTCTAACCAAGCGCGTGGGGCTTGCTTTAAGCCATAAAGAGACTTATGAAGCAAACATACATGTTTTGGGCGTTGTGGATCAATAAATCCCGTAGGCTGCTTCATATAAACCCGCTCCTGAAGATGTCCATGAATAAATGCATTCTGAAAATCTAATTGGCATAATGGCCAATTGTTAGTAACTACAAGTGATAAAACAGCTCGGATAGTGGTTAACTTGACAACCGGGCTAAATGTCTCATGAAAATCAATACCTGGTTGTTCCCGAAAACCTTTGACAATAAATCTTGCTTTGTAACGAGTGATAGCACCATTCTTGTCCCGCTTTAACTTGTATACCCACTTACCATCAACAACATTGGTGTTAGAAGCACGAGGTAATAAAGACCACGTTCCATTTTTGACGAGAACATCATACTCTTCTTTCATAGCTTGACGCCACTCGGAAGATTTGTTGGCAATGGCAAACGAGGTTGGTTCAATGATGCTAGTGGGGAGGATGGTAGCATGATTTGTGGAAGCATTGTAGGGAACCCGTTGTTTGGGATTTGGACGAAGATTTGCGGGACGTTTTCGAGGGATAAGAGGAGAAGGTGGTGGTGGTGGTGGTGGTGGTGGTGGTGGTGGTGGTAGTGGTGGTGTTGGTATCGAAGACTCGGGAGAATTTTGAGAAGTTGGATTCAACGATGGTGAAACAGATGATGGGGAGAAGATTGGTGAGCGTGGTGAAGAAGGACTTGGATGGTCAGCAGTAGGAATTACATAAGATGATTCCGAGGAGTAATAGGGAGATGTTTTTGAACGGGGTGCGGGAGTGGTTTTGGGATATCGAAGGGGAATTGTGTTTCATTAAAACGAACATGTCGAGCAATATAAAGACGCTCGGTCGAAATATCCAAGACAACGATATCCATGATGGGAGGGGCTGTAGCCAAGAAACACACACGGAGTGGAACGAAAATCCATTTTGTGACGATTGTATGGACGAAGATGGGGAAAACATAATCACCCAAAGACACGAAGAAAAGTGTAGTCGGGATACCGTTTGAATACATGTTCAAAAGGTGACTTGTTTGTGGATGTGCGAGAGGGTATGCGATTGATTAGGTAAACAACAGTATCAAAAGAATAATGCCAAAAAACGTTGAGGGACACATGACTAAGCAAGAAGAGTAAGACCGGTCTCGACAACGTGGCGATTGCGGCGTTTAACAAAGCCGTTTTGCTCACTAGTATGAGGACAAGATCGCCGGTGAATAATCCTTAGCGAAGAGAAAAATGAAGCCAAATTGCGAAACTCACCACCCCAATTAGTTTGAACACTCTTTAATTTTGTGGTGAATTGATGTTCAACCATTTGCACAAATGATTTAAAATTCGAATACACATCAGATTTTTGAGCTAAATGATATATCCACATGTATCGAGGATGATGATCAACACACAACATAAAATATCTATGACCTTTAAAAGACAACAAAGGTGCGGGACCCCAAACATCATAATAAACCAAGTCTAAAATATTATTACTTCGAAAATCAGAAACAAATAAAGGAAGTTTTGAAGATTTTCCCAATGGACAAGAAGTACATAGACTTGACAAACTATTATTCGTAACAGGAAGAGAAAAATTAGAAAGCATAGAACGCAAAAGACGTTGATGAGGGTGTCCGAGCCGCCTATGCCAAATGGTTGGGGAAGCTCTTACAGCCGAAAAAGATACTTTCGGGATTGACTTGAGTTGAGGAAGAGTGATGGTGTAGAAACCGTGTTTACTGGGGGCGATGCGAAGAGTGGTGTGTGTAGACTCGTCCTTTACAACAAATAAGAAGAGTGAAATTCAAAAAAGACATCATTATCATGAAAATTTTTTTGAACAGAAAGGAGGTTATGGGAGATTTTTGGTACATGAAGAATGTTTTTGAGAGAAAACGTTTTTTATGGTGAGTAAACTTTAGATGAACCAATATGAAGAATAGGAAGACCCTTACCGTTGTTGATCCCAAACTTAGATCGATTTAGCTTTATGTATACGAGATTAGACCAAGTAATACACTTAGAGAAACCTCTGTATATGTTTATGACAATCTAAGTGTTATGCGGAATTAACACTTAAACAAGAACACAATGATATAAACAAACTTTCACTTTGATTAATGATACCAAACTTGCTTACAATGAAATTAGTTTACGTATGAAAACTTATTTTGAACATTAACCTAAAGGTCTTCTTTTATAGACATAAGAAGCCTTGTACAATAATCTACGTATCAACTATTCTAGGTAAAGATAAATATAGAAAATACATTGTTGTTCCTATCTTTACTAGAAGTAATCTAGAATACAATAAACGCGTAGAGTATATCTTCCCATCAGTGCTTGTCTTCAATGTATCAACGCTTGACTTTGTCTTGTCAACGCTTGAGCTGTCAGCGTTTGTTTTACTCATGTCAACGCTTGTTTTACTCTTGTCAGTGCTCAAGTAGATTGGCTATAATTTATTCCCAACAATCCTTCCCTAAACTTGATATCTACTCTGGTGATCAAGTTTCTGAATAAACATTAAGAACTAGGAGGAATCTTATAAACCTTCTCATATTGGTAATAAATAAATCTGATCAAGTCTTTTGCCACGTCACTCGAATAATCAATTTCCAGCTGAGTGTTCTTCATCTTCTCCAAGATTTCCTTGGACATGAAATACTGACCATCCACAAGTAGATACTCAGCAAACTTTGTAGAACTCAAATAATAAACACCAGCAGCTGAATACAATCTCCATTGAAGACCACTGAGGTCATCTTTAAGATCCTTCCAAATAGCAGGATCCTCATCTTTTGGCCCACACATTCTCTTGAATGTTGACCATAGTTTTATTCCATTGACTGAAGTGGGCTCTTCAGTCACATACTTGGCTTCTAACAATCTCCATAGATGTACCAAGTCTTCTCTATCACAACTTGCAAACAAAGATATAAGAGTGGTAAAAGTGTGAACTTCTTTTCCATACCTGCCAATCTTCCAAAACCCAAATTCATCTTCTTCATAGCTTACAATTGGGTTTCTGGAATCAAGTGGTAACACTTGTACCATATCTGAAGCTTCTAATGGTGAGAGCTTGAGGCTCTTTCTTATGACAGCTTCACTTGGATGTAATGGATCCATATCTTTAGGAAACTCAAGAGAAACTCCCTTTTTCACTGGTCTGGGAACAAACATTGCCTTCTTGAGCTCCATTTCCTCTGCAAGTTCTTCTTTTCTTTCATCAGAAAGAAGTCTTAGAGTGTTTGCTTCCTGCACTCTAACCCAAATGGGATAAGCTCTACATTCCAACTCATCAAATGTCAATGCCATCAACTTCTTATAAGTCCACCCTGTTCCATGACACCTGAGCAACATGCAGTACAACTCCCTTCTATCCCTTTTCAACTCTGAGAGAACATTGCTGGCTTTGTGTTTCAGTATGACCTTGCAATCCTTTTGTACTCTGAGAAGAATTTCCAAACCCCATATCTGATCTGAAATGGTCAAATGTGGATTCTCCATACACCTATCTTCCCATGCATGATACATCTGAACAACCTCTGGCATATCAAAATCAACCTGCAATTTCAACTCTCTCAATTTCTCCTTGGCCAACTCATCACCATACTCAAGTCTTTCTGGCTGTTCTATGATCATAACACTGTAGTCTGAGCTAGCTTCATCACTTCCTTCTTGCTCTTCTGAAGTGACAACAAATAGTGACTCATTCACCTCCTTTCTTTCTTGTTCCACAATTTGTGCAGCCAACTTTCTATCAAATTCATTTTGAGCTGCATTCTTTGGAACAACCTCTTCTACCATAATACCCTTACCCTTATCTAATGGATCAATTCTTGGTAAGGTAGATGGTGATACCTGTGAAGAAACCTCTTTGATGATGGATGATGACTGGAATACATCACCCTCATGTGCAGGTCTGTCAACGCTCACTTTTGCTTTGTCAGCGCCCAAACTACTCATGTCAGCGTTCAAATCTGTCTTGTCAACGCCCAATGTACCTGTCTCAGCGCCTCTTGCAATTTCCTCCAACATGGCTGTAAATGATAAATTTAAGTTTGTAGGAGAGACTAGAGACGTATCAAAACCTGTCTGTTTCTTCAAACTTGTTAGGGCCTCAGCAACATCCAAAGACTGACCATCATGGCTGCCCTTATCACTCACATTTATTTGTTCATCCTCCCCTTTGGAAGATTCCTCCATCCCTCTGCTTGCACTAGCAGTCTCCAAAATAACAATCCTCTCCCTCAATTGCTTGAGTTCAAGGCCTTGTGTGCTGACAACTTGTACCAAGTTTGTATTTTGCTTTTGTAAGCTCATGCAGACTGCCGTCAATTCCATCAAAGTCATTGGTTCCAATCTGCCCTCTTCTAAAATGGGTATTTAACGTCCCAAGTCAGATTCATTGGGCATGGATGAGGTCTTAATTATGGTGGGACTGCCTTGGCCAGCTTCTAAGCCAGAACCAATAGTCCCAGCCTCATCCATAGCACTAACCACACTTGTGGTGGTGGTTCTCTCTACTACATGGCTAGGACCACTAGAGGAGAACACTCTAGTAGTCCTTTGGCATTTTTTTAACCTATATTGTGGTGGTGGAGATGATGATGTGGATTGGGTGGATGTGGGTTGGTTAAGGGGTGTTTGGGACTGTGAAGAATGGGTGTCAACGTTTGAAATAGGCACATCAACGCCAACATTTAACGTGTCAGCGTCGAAGGGTTCTTGGTCAATTTGCATATGTTGTGGTGAAGGTAATGGTTCAGGTATTGGGTCAATTTGGGGTTGGGGGTCAGGTTGGGGTTGAGCTGTTGCAATGACAGCAAGCATAGCTTGGGTTAAGGGTAGGTCACGATTTGGGGGTGAGTTCATCTTCATAAAAATTGATTTCTTTTGCACAGGGATCTCATAAAAATCATCATGATCCCTTGTGCAGTATCCTTGGACATCAAAAACCATTTTTAAAAATCTGGGATAAGCTAAAGTCATTTTGTTCCCTTTATTTTTACACATGCCCTCAAAAATCATTTTAGAATAATTAAATTTGCCCAGTAGCAATACAACAATAGCACTGGCAATAGATCTATTAATCTCATTGTGTGCAGTACACTTGGGACTCAAACATTGTAGGAGGACATGTATTAGGTACTTCCAGGCTGGGGGAAATTCCTGTTTATGATATTTATTTAAAGTTCCTTCATCAGGAAAAGGATAACCCAAAGCCCTTAGTCCTTGTTCTATTTCACTTATGGGAAGGGTGGTTATACCATCAACATCATCAAGATGCAAAGCTTGGGGTACCAAAGCTTCAGTAACCACCCAAGTTCTCCCATGAACAATAGAAGATAATGTAGTCACTCTATTAACTGTTGAGGAACTTACACTGTTCCAAAACTGTTTAATATGTGTGACAGGAATGAGTGGTGCATGAGAAAGAGCATACCTAAAAGGGGATGCGTTCAAATACGCCACCATTTGTGTGTATTGGGGAAACAGAGTACCATCAGCTTCAAGATACGCGATCATGTTGTGTTGACTTCTGAATCCCAATTCTAAATCTGATGGTTTAAACTTTGGTGCCATTGTAGAAAGCTGTGAAAATGATTGATAAAGATGAAGTTGATAAGAGAAAATTGTGTTAGATAAGAATAATAGGTACCCTGTTTAAAAATAGGAGCCAAATTTATAGGAGAAGAAAATGCATGTGATTGGCCCAAAAATAGGCAAGTATTTTCAAAATGTAATCATGAAAATATTGAAAAATAATAAGTTTATCTCATGCATTAAATGAAAGTTATCAACTCCCAAAATTACGGCCTAAAAATATGTCAAAAAGTAACAACTGGGTAGGTCCCATTGAGTGTCAACGGTAAAAAATAACCTATCAACGCCCAACGGCTATATTCTTGTCAACGTTTGCCATAGCCATGTCAGCGTCTAAATTGGTCACAACAACGCTTGGAAAAATACTTGTCAGCGTCCAAAAATAAAAATGTTTAAAAATGAAAAATGACCTTAACAAAGTAATTTATCGTAGAGAAGATAACCAAAAAGTTGATAATTATTATAGGGCGGCAAGCACTGTCCAGTTATGCACACTTGCTTATGCAAGATAGACATAACAGTCCTCTAGTGT
The DNA here is from genome assembly GCA_025667525.1 of Glebionis coronaria. Lineage (NCBI taxonomy): Eukaryota > Viridiplantae > Streptophyta > Magnoliopsida > Asterales > Asteraceae > Glebionis > Glebionis coronaria. Next base: position 138,383,799 of record CM046879.1, on the reverse strand, counting down.
CCCTTGCTAACCAAAACTCTTAACAACTAAGTTACCTTATAAAATTCCTTGTTACTCCCAGATAAATCCCATAACAAAATTATTCCCAAGTCTCCCAACAGACCACAACCAATTCTAGGCCAAAAATGTCTTGGCAGCATGCATAGTATATCAACTTTGCATGCTACAGTGCCTCATGATTTAGTAAAACTAACTCATATTCACCTGTGGACACAATCTAGAATTGTGATAAGAGTATCATATGGATACCCAAACATCCTAAAGGTTCCTAAAACCTCCCCTTAAACTATGATACATAAGTTGCTAAAAATATGCATGAACATAAAAAATTTATGTCAAGATAGGAATTAAAAATTCCAACCATCATCCATAAACAAAAACATGCTCAAATGCTTCTCCAATGATCCATAAGCAACTCTGTATCCAATGGTATACTGCTAACACCACCTGCACATTTAGATTGAAAACCACAAAACTAATATTGTTGCTAACAACGCCCCGATAACACATGACAGCGTTGAGGGAAGCTTTGTCAGCGTTAGACAAATATATTACTGACAACGTTACAAAAACACTTATCAGCGTTCAAGCAACCTTTGTCAGTGTTAGTAAAATATAGTGGAAAATCTAAATTATCAAAAAGACCAATAACAATGCATTATCCTGTACATACTTTTACAAAAAGACTCCAAAACACATATTATGTGAGATTGATCATTCCAATACTTGTTACCAAGTATTGAAACCTCACGGCATCAAAAGGTTTAGTTAGTATATCTGACACATTCTCTTCTGTGTCAACCCTATCTGGCTGTATTAAACCTTTTTCAAAACAATCTCTTATAAAATGGTGTCTAATTTCTATGTGTTTAGTTTTAGAATGATGTACAGGATTCTTAATAATGCATAAAGTGCTGTTATTGTCAACAAATATCTTGGTATGCATGAAATTATACCCATAGTCCAACAGCTGGTTCTGAATCCACAAAACTTGTCCACAACAAGCAGCTGCAGCAACATACTTAGCTTCAGTTGTAGAATTAGCCACCACTGTTTGTTTCTTGCATTGCCAAGATATCAACCTGCTCCTAAGAAACTGACATCCACCAATTGTGGATTTTCTATCAAACTTATCACCTCCATAGTCACTGTCTGAATATGCAATCAGCTCCAATGGTGAATCCTTTGGGTACCACAAACCAAGACTAGGATAGCATCTTAGGTACCTAAAGATCCTCTTCACAACATAAAGGTGACATTCTTTGGGAGTCACTTGATGGCGTGCACAAGCACACACAGCAAACATGATGTCAGGTCTGGAGGCTGTAAGGTACATCAATGATCCAATCATGGATATATAGTGCCTGACATCAACATCTTTCCCATCTCCAATCTTTCCCCAAGGGTGTTCTCAATCCATAGGAGTAGTAGCCCTCTTTTCATGTGGAGAAAAGCCAAACTTCTTCAAGATCTCAGCCACATATTTATCCTGGGAGATGAAGATACCATCTTCTTTCTACTGAACTTGTAAACCAAGAAATAAGTTCATCTCCCCCATAGCACTCATCTTGAATTTGTCTATCATCAGCTTGGAGAAATTCTCACTCATCTTTGGATCAGTAGACCCAAAAATAATGTCATCAACATAGACCTGAACAAGCAACACATTCTTACCTTTCTTCTTTGTAAATAGTGTCTGATCTATGGTGCCCCTCTTGAATCCATTGTCCACCAAATAAGTAGACAAAGTGCCATACCATGCTCGTGGGGCTTGATGAAGTGCATACATAGCCTTCTTGACTCTATACACCTTGTCTGGATTCTCTGGATCCTCAAAACCAGGAGGTTGCATCACATATACCTCCTCTACAATTGTTCCATAGAGGAAGGCACTCTTGACATCCATTTGATAGACAGTGAAGCCCATGCAGGATGCATAGGCTAAAAAGATCCTAATAGCTTCAATCCTTGCAACTGGTGCAAAGACCTCCTCATAGTCTATCCCATCCCCTTGTGTATATCCCTGAGCCACTAACCTTGCCTTGTTTCTGACCACAATACCTCTTTCATCTCTCTTGTTTCTTAGAACCCATCTTGTCCCTATAGGTCTGACATATCTGGGACAATCAACCAGCTCCCAAACATCCTGAATTGCAAATTGGTGAAGCTCATCCTGCATTGCTTCCACCCAACTTGGTTCTTTGAGAGCATCAAATATCTTCTTGGGTTCCTGTTGTGATAGAAAACAGGAAAACAAACATGCTTGCACAAGAGGGGTATCAACCTTCTTGTGAATATTGGCAATAAATCCACCAAGACCTTGATGAGATCTTCTAGTCCTAACAGGAGTCATAATATCACCAATGATTTGAGAAGTGGGGTGATTCTTCATAGTAGAGGTGAGAACTCCTCCTTCAAAGAGCCTGGTGTCTTCAACCTCATTCTCCATGTTGCAAATATCTTCTTCATTAGACTCTCTTTCATCAACATTAAGAGGAACCTGTTCATGTACATTGGAAGGTTCAACCTTGTTCAAAAGTGGAAGATAAAAGATGTGTAAAAGTGTTGTCAATGCCTGAATCTTGGTTGTCAGCGCTTGGGCTAACAACGCTTGAACTATTGTTGTCAACGTTTGAGCCATCAACGTCTGAATTGGTCTTGTCAGCGCTAGATTTGCCTTTGTCAGCGCCTGAAGGACCATGCATGTTGTTATTTGGTGGTACTTAGGGACCACCATTATCTTTACCAGCAGCAGCAGCAGCAAAAGCATCTGTCCATATGGGAATTGTGACATACTCTTGGATAGGAGATGACTTTTTTGCTTGTGATCCAACCTTTTCATGAACCTGTGTACCTGAAACATCAACAACTTGTTCTTTCACAACATTTGAAGTTACCTTCACAATGTCTGGATTAGTGACAGGCATATAATTTAAAGTTCTAGATAAAGGTTCCAAGTCAAACAACCAATTTGGACCAATTTTAGACTCACTAGGTTTATTCTATAAAAACCTAACATGTACTCTTTCAAGTATATGTTTTTCCTCTTTAAGATAAACCCTATATCCCTTGCTCTGCACTGAATACCCCATGAAGTAGCCTTCATCACCTTTTTCACTAAATTTACCTAAGGCATCACTAGTATCCAAAACTACTACATGACAACCAAAAGGTCTGAGAAAACCAATATTAGGTTTTCTACCCCAAAGTAACTCATAAGGTGTTTTGTTCTGAATTTTGTTAACCAATGCTCTATTTTGAACATAACAAGCTGTATTAACAGCCTCAGCCCAAAAGGCTATAGTAAAATGAGCATCAGCCAACATGGTTCTGGCTGCTTCAATTAGGGTTCTATTTTTCCTCTCAGCAACCCCATTTTGCTGTGGGGTTCTGGCAACACTGAATTGCCTAGTAATTCCTTTCCTGGCACAGAAATCATCTAACTAATTATTCCTAAATTCACCACCATTATCACTCCTAAGTATTTTAACTTCATTACCAGTTTTCTTCTCAATCTGAGTGATAAAATCAATTAAAGTGTCAGCTGTGTCACTCTTCATAGCTAGAAAGAAGGTCCAAGTAAACCTAGAAAAATCATCTGTGATGACAAAGCAGTATGACTTACCATTTAAACTTTCTATATTGGTTGGACCAAAGAGGTCCATATGAAGCAAATGAAGAGGTCTAGTACTAGAGTGCACCTATTTGGACTTGAATGAGACCTTGTGCTGCTTGCCTTTAAGACATGCAACACAAGAGTGGTCATTGTGGAAAGCCTTCTCAGGCAAACCATTAACCAAGCTAAGTCTCACAAGCCTGTTTATATTCTTAAAATTTATGTGCCCTAGTCTCCTGTGCCATAAATTACTTTCATCTACTGAAGCTTTAGCATAAAAACAAGACATATTGTTATTCATTCTAATCCCATTCAGATTCACATTGTATATGTCTTTATGCCTAGGTGTTCTATATTCAATATATTTCTCATCAGGGATCTTATAATCCTTGCTTAACACCAAACATTCAGTATCAGTAAACAGAACTTTATTTTTGTTATCACAAACTTGTGATACACTAAAAAGATTGTAATCAAGTTCCTTTACCAAAAATACGTTCTTAAAACGCAAATTCTTGGTGAGAAGAGTTCTTTTGCCTGTGATAGTACCATATCCGCCTCCAAAGTAAACCTTGTCACCATCCTTAATGGGAGTGAAGTTTGTCAGATAATCTTCCTTCCCTGTCATGTGCCTTGAGCATCCACTATCCCAATATCCATAATCATTGACCTGTTTTTGAATGCACTGCACATAAAGAAAACAAGTTAGTTTTCTTTAGGAACCCAAGCCTTGAAAGACTTGGATTCATCTGGTTGTTCAACAAGAACAGAATTAGTTCTCATAACAACCCCATTTTCATCCTTCTTTGGATGAAATACCCAGTTAACCCCAATAGGTTTTGTAATGACCTTTGAAATGTAATTAAATCTGTTGCAGGTCATTGAAACCCATTATCATTAGGGTTTTGATCTTTCTTTGGTCTCCATGTCAAGCTTGAAGAAGCTTTAGACCCCTTACCCTGTGGTTGCAAATATTTAGGTCTGGTCACGTTTCTGTCAGCGTTGGAATTGGTCTTGTCAACGCTGAAATTACCCTTGTCAGCGTTGAACCTAGGGTTTGCTACAGAAACCCATTGCCTATTCGACCAAGTGTTTGTATTTTGAAATGGTCTTTGTCCATGAGTGTTAGACCCTCTAGTGAAGAATGGGGCAGGTCTAACAACTTGTGGACTTTGCTGCACACAAGGGTTGGGTCTGACAACGTTTGACTTTTTAACAACGTTGACTTTGTTCCTGTCAGTGCTGAATTTGTTCCTGTTAGCGCTGACTTTGGGAGCGTTGACACACTTATATGCTAAATGTGAAAAGCTACCACAATTGTAACAGGCTTTTCTAGACATAACCCTAGGTCTAGAAGAGAAGAAGCCTGTTCCATCATTTCTAACTTGGCTCTTAGGTGACCTAGTATTCCTATACATCTCTGCATACTTAATGCTAGGTTTTCTAACAGTGTTTGAGCCAAGGTCAACAGCTTTACCAGTGATTGGGTTTGTAACCTTAATGGGAGTTGACTCATTAGGACTTTCACATAGCAAGCCACCCTTAACAAATAATGTAGGGTTAGCTTTCTTCCATTCATTCAGGTCAGTCAACTTTTGTTGATACTCTTCAACTGGGGTGACAACTCTTGGTGGAGGAATGAATTCCTCCTCTTGGAGTTTTGGCAAACCAGTCCAAGATAGGTACTTTTGTTGGACACCATAGAAGTCACCAGCTGGTGGTGGAACCACAGAGTAATCTTTCATCCCAATCCCAGTCATGTCCTTAGGATCCCTTTGTCTATTCACACATTCTCCTAGGGTTTGTGTGGCTCTATCAAATCTTTGAATTTTAAGGCCAACATTATCTTTATTCTTAATGGCCTCATCTAACTTAGCCTGTAACGCACCATTAACCCTTTCCATGATGTTTCTAATATCCATACTAGCATTTAACTCATGTTTTAAGATATTTATTTTATCTTTTAAGTCAAATTCCATTTTCTTGTATTCAGAAACTGTCTTCTCAGTTTGAGTGAGAGCTAGTTGGTAATTAGACAGTTTGCATCTTTCAGTACTCATATCATCTAATAATCTTAACACCTCTTTGTTAAGTCTCTCAGTATTTAACCTACAACCTTTACTACAAAAAGCATCATCATATACCTCATTATCAGATGAAGAGGAGGAGTGTGCCATGAGAGCATATTCAACATGCTCTTCTTCTTCAATTTCAGCAACCAAAGCTTTATCCTCTTCCACATCCTTAGCCAGATAGCTCCAATCCCATCCCATTCCATCAATTCCTTGAACTGCAACCATGGCCTTAGGATCCTCAGCTTTAACAATTTGACTTGAGGGTTTACCAGCATTAGATCTTCTAGGAGATCTGCATTCCCTCATGAAGTACCCCATACGATGACAGTTGTAGCATTCAACTTTGGATTTATCAAATCTAGCTGTGTCCTTTGCATTGAAGGTCATATTATTCTTAAACCTTCTGTTCCACCTGTTTGCTCTTATACTAGCAAGAGCCATGTTCCACTTAATGTCCATCTCTTCCAAGTGCTCATCACTTATCTGCTCAAGGTCCTCATATGTAATCACTGAACCATTGGGCAAAGAAGCAATATAAGCACATACAGTATCCAGGTCCAAACCAGCAGGTTTAACTCTTGGTGAGTCACTTTTGAATGTGTCAGCGTCTGAAAAGGAGACGTTGACAGGACATGTTCCAGCGCTGACACATGATGATCCAGTAATTGGATGCATGTAAGAGTCCTTCTGATTAAATTGACCTTCACTGTGAGAAAAGAAGGCCATGTTATTGTTGGTGGACTTGCTTCCATGCTCTAAAAGAGTTTCATCTTCCAACAACCTCAGTTTGTTGTAGATATCATCAAACGTGGAACTTTTGTGAGTATTATTGGCAAGAATAGATCTTGCCTCAATCTTCCACGCCTCACCAAGACTTTTAAGAAAAGTAGCATTAATGTCAACATCACCAAGTTGTGTCCCCATGAAGGACAATTTTCTAGTAATATCAAGCAATCTGCTTCTCATACTACTAAGCTTTTCATTAGGTTGAGCCTTGAAGACAACATAATCATGCATGAGTTGCTTCTTCTTCTCTTCCTTAGTATCTTCATTGCCACCATATGCAACCTCAAGAGCTGCCCAAAGGTCTTTAGCAGATTCAAAACCTCTGTATTTGTGTTGGTTCTCTTGTCCCAAAGAGTGTTTCAGAATATTTAGGGTTTTCATATCAACCCTTTTCTTTGCTATGTCTTCAGCAGACACAGCTCTACCATCATTAGGTTTTTCCTTTTTATCTGCTTCTAAACATCCAGCAACAGCTGTTCTTGCAGCAATGGCATTAGCAATCTTTTGAGCCTTATTGAATGTGTTTCCATATTCAACAATCTCCCAGAGTGTGTAGTCATAGATCCCCAGGTATTGTTCAAAGTTGAATTTCCACAGTTCAAAGTTGGTTGCATCAAGCATGGGAATCTTGATGTTTGGTAAAGGTGAGGAGGAGGAGGTTATTTATGGATTTGACATGATGTTGTTAGGGTTTTTGAGAAAATTAGGGTTTTGGTGATTTTTAGGGTTCTTGTGTTCTTTAAGATCAAAAGTTCCTCAACAAGCTCTGATACCACTTGTTGATCCCAAACTTAGATCGATTTAGCTTTATGTATACGAGATTAGATCAAGTAATACACTTAGAGAAACCTTTGTATATGTTTATGACAATCTAAGTGTTATGCGGAATTAACACTTAAACAAGAACACAATGATATAAACAAACTTTCACTTTGATTAATGATATAAAACTTGCTTACAATGAAAGTAGTTTACGTATGAAAACTTATTTTGAACATTAACCTAAAGGTCTTCTTTTATAGACATAAGAAGCCTTGTACAATAATCTACGTATCAACTATTCTAGGTAAAGATAAATATAGAAAATACATTGTTGTTCCTATCTTTACTAGAAGTAATCTAGAATACAATAAACGCGTAGAGTATATCTTCCCATCAGTGCTTGTCTTCAATGTATCAACGCTTGACTTTGTCTTGTCAACGCTTGAGCTTTCAGCGTTTGTTTTACTCCTGTCAACGCTTGTTTTACTCTTGTCAGCGCTCAAGTAGATTGGCTATAATTTATTCCCAACAACCGTTGCTAACATGAAGTGCGTCATCACCATAATATGTCTGTGAAGTGTTCATTGATTCCAAATCAGGTGTCACATGACTGTTTGCTCCGATGTCTGAATGCCAATTTGCAGACGCAGTAGAGGATTGACCACGTGTATTTGCAAAGTTAGCTGATGGTCGATTGCGAATAATAGAAGGGTCACGATTTGGGCATTGTGATGGAATGTGCCCAATACCACATCTATTGCAAGTGCCATACACTGTGTTTTCAGTGGATGCCCAGTCAAATTGACGACCATTACCGCGATCTCGGTTGTTGTTGTTACCACGAGAGTTGTTTCGATTTCCACGGTTGTTGTTGTTGTTGTTTCTGTTGTTATTGTTTGATGAACGAGCACCATAAAAGGCTTGTGGACCAGATGGTGCAATTGGTGACAGTTGGATTCCAAGAGCACTCAATTGAGAAGCCAACTCTGATAGTTGAGCTTGACATGGTTCTTTTATGCTTGGTAAGCCTGTTGCGTAGTTTGCTACAAAAGGTGGAATAATACATAGAGCAGGTGCACGTGTTTTTCCAAGCATGTAATCATGATCACTAAGAAGTGCATGAAGCTCACTAAATGCAGTCGGACTTTGACGGGCAGTGATTGTGGCTTTTAGGCTGTTATATTCTTTACGGAGACCCGAGACAACAAGCATCACCAGATCTTTATCGTTAACAGGTTCACCAATGGCGGCAAGTGCATCAACATACTCATGCACACGATTTAGATAAGCATCAGGAGTTTCATTACCGTTCATCTCTATTCTTAGAAGTTGTGTCTTGAGAGTGTATTCCCTGGATATGGAATGTGGTGCATACGCCTTTTCAAGATACAAGCAAAGATATCGGGAAGTTGTACCTTGAACATGGCGAAAAGAAGCTTCCTAGATTGTGGAGATAATTAGCATACGAAGGTGGCATCGTTAGAGACCCATATTGGATAATTCGGATTTTCCTTTGGAACAGTAGCACCTTCGGTTGTAATAGGTAAGGTTCTTGGTGGACATGGTATTGAATTATCCACATACCCCATCAAATTGTTTGTGATGAGGAATGGTTCAATCATATTTTCCAATAACCATAATTTGTGGGTGAAAGGGTAAAAGCGAACTTACGAGAGTTGTGAGCCGTTTTATCGACTGTAGTGAAAGCTGGAAGCATAGCCATATTCCTTGACAGCGACGGCAGCAGCGGTGGCAGCGGCGACAACGACAACGACGACTGACTGGAAAAACCAAAATTAATTGGTGGGTTTTGTTTGGAATTATATAAGGATCAAACTGGTGGTTTTATTTTTTCGTGAATCAATGTCGTTTGGCCGGAAAAAGCAAAAACGTGGCCGGATCTTGATTTTCCGACGAACTGTTGTTGAGGCTGACCGCCAAAATTGATTGTTGGGTTTTGTTCGGAATGATAGTAGGATCAAAGTGGTGTGTTTGGTTTTTCGGGAATCGATGTCAGTTGGCCGGAAAAAGCAAAAAACGTGGCCGGATTTTGATTTTCCGGTAAACTGTTGTGGAGGTTGACCGGAATTGTGCTGGAAAAAAAATGGTTAGGGTTTTGGCTTTGATACTATATAAAACCTCAAAGGGTTTGTATTATTGTAATTGTAATTATACATTAGATAGTCTATGTATATATACTAATACAATTACTTGATAACAAAGTAACTAATCATAACCTAACGGGTACGACCCATGTATACAATGGGTCGACCCATATAATCTTTGGTCTAATATTCCTTTACTTTGATTTGCATATTGTTGAAATGAACTTATTTACTGTTATTATGGAGTAGTGTGTTGTGCACTTGGTTAAGGTTTTACAGCCTTATGTTAAGATACGAATTTAGCTTTGCTAGGGCAAAGTGCGGCGCACAATTAGGTTTGTGTGGCGCACTTTCTCCCTGGGTTCTTGATTGTAAGTATGATTTAGATGCTCTTGTATTTTATGCTATTAAGTAAGATCATTCTTATATGTTGGATTTGTTAATGACCATGACTAGTACTTATGTGAATGGATGAATTTCATGTAATCTAGTAAATGAATCTTGTTATTCGCTTTTATCGCAATTAGTGGAATAAAACATATAAAAAACTCTTACTTAGTCTCACATAATATTTTAGTTATCGAAATCAAACATAAACAATTCTTAATGCTTTTGATATGACATAATCTTTAGTCAGATTTTTGTTATGTTAATTAGATGTTGCGTGTGCGACTAGTAATCGGCATGTTGTCTTACATTATTTATGTGCTTGTAATCACCATTGCTATCTATCTTTCATATGTTTGTGACCTTAACCAAACGCACCTTTAAAACCATTTGATAAGTATATCTTTAGAGCTTGTGACACTCTAGAGGTAATTGTTTTATAATTCTTTAGCATCAATCCCGTGGAACGAACTAGACTTTACCATTAAGCTATGCTATACATGATAGGGTATACTTGCCCGTGTTTGTGTTTCTAGTCATTTATGTGTGGTAATATCTTGAAAATTTTTATGACTTGTAAAACGAACATCAGGGTTTTACATAAAGTCAAGCCTGTGATTCCCTACTATCTTACTACTTATTACAACGTTCTAAGAAATGATACATAATAAACCTATGACCGAACATTCTTGTTTGACTCAATACTTTGAGGGCAACACAAATAAAAGACTACAATTATTAGTATGAAAAAATCATAACTACTCCACACTTTTAAGTGTGGACCCCATTTTGTTACTCCCATATTCCCCATATTCTTATTTTTAAGAAGTGTGGGAAATATGAGTGTAAGAAACTAGGGTCTACACTCAGAAGTGTGGAGTAGTTATAGAATATTTCTCATTGAAAATGTGGACTTTTATTTGTAACACATATAAGTGTGATATTTTGAAATTTATTCACACTTATTTATGTGATCATTCTTTTACACATTTATATGTGTTAATAAGCTCAAAATATGTTTTTCTCACTATTTAGAAGTGTCTAAACAAAAGTGTGAAAAACAAAACTTTTCTTGGAGTATGTACCTCCTCGACCGTAGTGTGCTCAAAATGAATATGCATCCATTGGAAAAACCACTTGACGGCAAAATAATCTACTGAAGCACTAAAGGATTTATGTGCCACCACAAAGCATGGTGCATTCTCCAACGACAAGATTTAACTACCAGACCATCACAACCTTATGAATTATGATGATGGCTGCAGGCGTCGTTGGTAAATGCATCAACCTTCTGGCAAAACTATCACGAGTTTCATGGTGAATAGCTAGGTGGACTAAATTCATGATCTATTTTAGTGATTTATGTAGAACACAACCCGTACAACTCAATCTCCCTGATATCATAACTTACTTATGTGGAAAAATAGTTTGCATATAGAACATTCATAAGTGAGATTTATAAAGAAGTATTATCGGAATTGCATTGCTTTTATTCAACTAAGGGAAGGGCTTTATATAGCCTTACACAAAACGTGGGAAACACAAATGCAGGAACAACCTAATACCTTATAGTCAAGCTTATATTTAAGACTCGATATGTAAACTGGCCACTCTCTTAGTATATCCATAATACCTGGTCCTAGTACTATACCAATTCAAACTACTCTTATTTAATCCAAATACTAAATTAACTACTAATTTCTCCAAAAACCGACTAAGTCAAGATTAAATCCAACATTCACCCGCTTAATCTTCACTCACATACTTACAACAGTATTGGTTCATCTTCGTTGATCAAGTTGGCTTCATTGTCGTGGTTCTTCCACTTAGGACACTCTCTTGCGAAGTTTCCAAGTGTTCCACACTCATAGCATCGAAAACTAATCTTATCACCTTGACCCGATATTCTTCTATGTCCCCTTTCTCCTCTACCATGACCTCTTCCCGACCTCTTTCTCGTCTAAAGAACTCACTACTAGTTAACAACAGTGCCCCTTGCTCTTCATCCTTCTCATCATGCCTTTTAATTCGTTCTTCATATGCTTTGAGTCTTCCCACATCTTCTTCAAACGACAAGGTTTCAATCTCCGAAAATTGCTCTATAGAGGCAATAATTGGTTGATACTTTTCCGGGGCTGATTTTAGAAGCTTTCTTACCGCTACTTCTTCTTCCAGCCTCGAACCAAGACTCTTTAAGTTTTCCATGATACCTTCTATCTCTCAAGAAAAGTCATTGATAGTCTAATTCTCCTTCATCTTTAACAACTCTAATTCACTCCTTAGAGTTTTCAACCTTGCTTTGTGGACCCGATCTGCTCTTAAGTATCAAACACGATTTGATTCCTATGCATCTTTAACATCTTTGTGCTTTGCAACTTGTAGGAGAATATCTTCTGGTAAAGTTAGGAAGAATATAGCTTTTCTAGTGTAATTCTTGTTGTCATCTACCGCTGCCCTAGTTACCAGATCGATGGATTCCCAAAGACCATATTCCCTCAACACCGTCTCAACCAAAATAGACCAGGATGTGTAAATGGTTTCAGTCAGTTTAGGCAATTGAAGTTGTGTGTTACTGTAAAGTGTACTTCTTGAACGATCTTTGAAATCTTGATCACAATACAAAGACTGTGCGGAAACCAATCTTTATATATAAGAATAAAAATAGAAATAATCAAACTTTGAAGCCTCTATATTAATATGATCACTCTAAATAGTGATAGGATTTAAAACCTTGAAGCTATAACAAATAATAAGATAAATGTGTGGAGAAGATGTATGTGTTGAAGTCTGTGCCATCTCTACATCCTAGGACCTCCTTTTATAGTTCTAGGAGTCCTAGGTGGTTCCAATATAATTAATACTTGCCTAAGTATTATAAATCAGTATAACTTAATCATTTTCTAATTAAAGTTTTAACCTCCTCATCATACTTAATGTATTTTATTGCTTTCCATAAGAATAGGAAGACAAAATCTTTGACCATATCTTCTACAATCTTCCATCAATTTTATAGCACTACCAGTAGGAACTGTATGCTATATATAGCACTACCAGTAGGAACTATATGCTACCAGTAGGAACGGAGTACTCCGATAGGAACTATATGTTATCAGTAGGAATGAAGTACTCTAGTAGGAACTGTATGCTACCAGTAGGAACGAAGTATTGTAGTAGGAACTATATGCTACTAGTAGGAACTACGAATGGAATTACTCCTAACATTCCTCCCGTAAAATTGAATTTGACTATGTTAAGTTAAAGTTTCCACTATTATGCTTCTTGATTACCAAGAGGATGCATCCAAACACTTCTTTGTGTAGCACGTTGTTTCGTTGTCACCATCACTTGAAATTTTGAAACAAGCCTCCCCTGTTTGGACGCACTAATATGTTGAACAATCAATAAATATACCAATCTCAAACCATGGTAAGAAAAGTGGTACTAACAGTTATCAATTTAATAAGTTCAAAACTATCCCAATCACTTTAAATTGAATCACAAAAATGTATAGTTTTTGGAAAACTACCAGCCATAAATGGATTTGATGATGTCTTTAACAAGATTCGTACCCCCTTGGATTAACCACTCTTTGTTGCAACAACATGGTGAGTGAAGGCCATATAGTTTTTAGGAAACTAGTACAACTATCAACGGATTTGAGAATGTCTTTACCATGAGCCGTTTGCTATGGACTAGCCACTCTTCATTCCAAGAACTTGGTGAGTGATGACCATCCAGTTTTGGGTAACCTCGAAACCATCAACGAATTTGATATGGTCTTTATCAAGCAGCCGTTTGCTCTTGGACTAGCCAGTTCTTATGTTTGTTAGACATGGTGAACTGATGATCGTTTGTTGTATGGTGGTTAACCAATACCAGAGCCTTTCTCAACTAGAACTAAACAAATCACAATAGCCTCCCCTTAAACGGAGCTAAGTATTCACCATCAAGTATTTTTTAATCCTTGCGACTTCAACTATTATTTCCATCAATCACTTTTCTTTTCCTACAAAAAGTTAGTTCACAAAAACATAGAAATTACAGATCATAGCAATTTATAATCACACTCTTTTAATGATAAATTTACATGCACACAACCCAAGAAAAGATGAGTTCTTTTTGAAGTCCTAAGCCAAAACAGACTTGAATCTTCCATCTATATCAACATAGTCATATCTTGTTAAGGTCTTTGATGCACTATCTGATTTGGAAACATGTGTAAAACATTGTTTTTAGGTTTCTAAGCCTACCAAGCTAAGGCCTTAACAGTATTAACCTTTGTTTTTTACCGATCAGACTCAACCCTTGTACCCTTAACATTTTTGCTGAAATATTTGTTATGATTAGATGTTGTTTGTTGAAAGGTTTTATTGTAGGGAATAAATGGTTAAGGACTTCCTTCTCCTAATTCGTACAAGTTCACTCTTCTAGTGATAATTCCCACTGTTATGCTTAATGAAGACAGTGGGATCTTTTCTCACTATATGAAGATAATGCCCCTGCTATGAAGATAACTTTGGAAGAGATTTTGATGCATTTCAGTTTCATTTATAGTATATCTTCCATATATTTTTCGTAGTTATCTTGTACAAGGATCCTTAGTGTATAAAAGGATACCTTAGGTTTAATGTTTAGTATATCTGATTTTACATTTGCTTTAAGGTTGTAAAACCCTAACACTACTAAGAGTGTTCATATATTGTTTAATATATTAAAGCTTTGAATCATTCTATCACATTGTTCTTGTTGCTAAACATTATATTCTGCATCTTGTTTAGTTGTGCTTAATATACAAACTTTCGCTAGTGTTAGTTTGGATATATCCTTGCTAACACAACCCTTACAAGCTAAGGTTTAAAATCTGATTTGGGATCAACAAGTGGTATCACAGCTTGTTGAGAAACTTTGATCAAATCAAGTATAAACACTTTTCACATTAGAACCAATCATGTCCTTAGACACATCATCCAAAAATAACAATTCAGAATACAACAAACCCTAAAGATGGAACACTATGCTCTATGAAAAGTCATAGATTTTGGTGATCAGTTCACAAAGACAGTACCAGTGGAAATTGATCCTAATAGTAAAGGAACTGATGTTCCTAAAGGTTCAAAAGATGGTGCTAAAAAGACTAACCCTATAGTTACAACATAAGAAATACAGAAAATGAGGCATGCTGTTAGAACTCACATTCTCTGATGTTAGCTCTACCAAATCGTCATCAACTGAGATTTAGAAAGCATAAGACAGCTAAGGATCTTTGGGAGGCTATTGGTGCTACTTTTGGAGGTAATCAAGCTACCAGGAATAAGAAGAACCAAATGATTGATCAATTCTCCTCATTTACAACCAATACTGATGAAAACATTGGCTCAATTTACAATAGACTTCAAGATCTGGTAGCTTAGCTTGAATTCTTTGCGATTAGTGTCACAAGGGAGGAAGTTAATGCCATGTTCTTGAATAGTCTTCAACATGAATGGTTTGTCTATATGTCTATTTGGCAGAATAAAGATGAAATTGATGATAAGAACATACACAACATATACAACAACTTGAAGGCGTTTGAGTCAGTTGTTCTTCAGATGAAATCTATTGGAACGATTCCTACAAATCCAAGTGGACTAACTAGTACACCTGCAAACATGGCCTTCATCTCACATAATAGTGGGAATATAAAAATAGTGAGACTAAAGTTCCCCTTGTTTCCTATCATCAAGGTTCTGTTGTTGCCATTAACCCTAAGCATTTTGCATCACTTCCACACATCAAAATGTCTTACTCTCCAAATGAAAGCCTTGATTCTCCTCCATTTTCTCCGATCTCTTTCAATCTAAATTCACCCAAGAATACTCAAAATCATATTTCTTCTTCTTTGAAGAATATTGATTGTGGAACCTCTTCCTTTCCACCACTTCCCTTTTGTGTTTTTCCTTCCTCACATGATAATGTCATGCATCATGGGACATATTTCCATTGTTCTCAATATCAACATCTTTCTATGGCTCATATCTATGAGGAGTTGATCTACATCAAGAGTCTCCTAGTCAAGACTCTACTTCACCATGACTACGAGACCATTACCAAGCCTCCACCACCTTCTTCCGCCACCACCTTGCCTTTTATTTAAGCATGTGGATTGCTTATTACTAAGACATCTAATTCAAGCAAATCTTAGAGTTCTAGTTTAACTAGCATTAGACTTATGCTTCTTCTATAGGCTTGTTTTGATACGTCTTTGTATGAATTATTTCCTTGTATCTTTTTCATTTTTTTAACATGACTTATTATGGATCTTGGTTATCTTTTTCTTCTCTTATTTTTTGTGTGACCCTTGCTATATCTTGTTGGGTGTTTCTTTTCTTCTTCCAATCCTTCTATGTAGCTTGTCACCGTAGCTCGATTCCTTGGTGCCCCAAGCAAGGGGGAGTAAAAACCAAGGGGGAGCATTTGCAAAGTCCGTTTCTTCTCTTCTAGAAAGACTTTTGTAACCTTTTTGCTATGAAAAAGGGAGAGAAATGAAATAAATTCGTCTTCGAAAATCTTGTTTTTCACGTGATTGAGTTTATGTATTGTCGGAATCAAAAAGGAGGAGATTTTTAGTGAAATGATGCCTAAAAACGTTACTTTCATTTTCCGGTATCGCTTTGTTTTGATTACGATAATATATAAAAACAAGCATTTACGAAAACAACGAAAATCGGATTCTTGAGTTCAAGTATTTTTCATTTCATCCATTATCACTTAAGGTATGAATAAACAAGTTTTCAACCTAACTAAGTGATCACGGATTTAGTTTTTCTTAAAACTCACCTTTTATTAAATGTGAAAAAAGTTTTTATGAACTATATTTTTAAGAAAATTTATATTAAATTAGAAATTTGAATATTTGAAAATGGCATATTCCATATGGGTTAAGAATATCCTTTGTGGATAAATATTCCACCAGATGTGACTGCACCACTAAAAGAAAAAAAGGAGCGGAGTCTACTCCGGTGGTTCGCTAAATAGGTGTGCGGTTCTTTATCAATAAAGATCCGCAGGTACCTTTAAGGAACCGCGCTCAGTTTTAGCCGTTGGAGCTTTCTCTTATAAATAGTGGACCATTCTCGGATTTTCTCTTCACCTCTTTTGCACACAAATTTCCAGATTCAATCCACCTTCTTAAATCATTCAAATCCTTGGTTATTTGGTTGATTACTACTTGTTTAGAAGTGAATCTTTCTCCTCCCACCTCATCCTCTCAAGTGCAAAGAGAAGAACACTTTCATCTTTGAAGTGTTGTGTCAACCTCAAAGATCCATTGAAGATCAAACATTTATTGTCATTCTTATGTTGTTGTGAAGATCCAAATAGTTGTGTCTATTTGGAAGTTGTGTATTTATTGTGGTTAATACTTAGGCCTTAAAGTAGATTGGTCCTAGCTAATATTAGGGCTCGACTATAACTTAGAGTCGGAAATTGGTTAAGCGACGTGTACGGTTTCTCCACCTTAAGGAGCTTGTTGATTAGTGAACTCTCGAGTAAAGAGTACTCGAGGAGTGGAGTAGGAACGAGGAGTGAGCTTCGTTGCCGAACCACTATAAATCCTTGGTGTTTGGTTTGATCTTTCTTTTCCTTATCTCTTTACATTCCTTATTCATTACTTGTATATACTTGTGATTATTAGTTTAGTTGCACTATCCTTTGTCCATATTGTGTATAAGAAGATATCACATATTTGCTCAAGTCTATGTTTTTGAAAAGGATTTTTGAAAACCCATATTTAACAAGTAATATTTAAGAAACTATTCAACCCTTCTAGTTTCTACACACACATTTCAATAAAGAGATCACAAGGTTTACTAAAAAACCAAATGATTCGTTTAGAGAGGCGTGGGATCATTTAAAGGAATTTCTTAGGCAATATCCTCGTCATGGTTTTACCGAGTTGCACCAAATTGATACATTTTATAACGGTCTTAATCCTTATGAGCAAGACCATTAAATTCCCCCACGGGTGGTAACTTTTTATGTAAAACTACGAGGGGTGTATTAATGATTATTGAGAATAGGTCAATTTTTTTAACTCAGAAGCACACCGAGTGTTTCCAATGTTAGCTATGCTGATCATGAGATTGAAAAAGTCTATGCCAAAGTTGATAAATAGACCGACGTCTTTACGAGCTTGTTGAGTGAGTTGAAGAAGAAAGACGATCCCGTTACGGTGAAAGCGGTTGAAAATACGTATGTTATGTGTCGTAGCCCATCCTTATTATGAATGTATGGCTATGGATGGAAAAAACTCGAGTGTTAATGTGGTTTATGGAAATTTTAATCAAAATAACACGGCTGCACCACAAAACAATCAAGGTAATAACTTTCAAAATCAAAGGAAGATTTTTCTTGGAAATAATCAAGAAAATTATTATCAAGGTCAAAATTTGAAATTTCAAAATCAAGGTTTTCATAACAATCAAAACCAAGGAATTTTCAAAATCAAAATCATGGTCAAAGTACTAATTCAAATGGTAATTCTCAAAACCATAAGCATGGGAATTTTAATAGTAATCAAAACCAAGATTTTAATCAAAATCAAAATGGTTCATCAAATGATTTTCAAAAGTACATGAAATCAAATGAGGCTAATATAAGAGATTAGAAAACCAAATTGTAATTTGAAAAACGAGTTATCAAACACTTCGAAGGGTCAAAACAACAAAGTGAGCAAACTTAACAGAAGATTGATAAAAATCAAAGTCGTATTGAGAGTATGTTATCGGCTATTATGAGTAAACCGTCGAGTTCGAATTCGGGTTCGTTACCTAGTAACATCATTGCAAACTCGAAGGGAGAAGTTAAACCCATCATGTCTCATGGATTTCGTCATCTTATTATCCTTCCCTTGATAGATTTAGAGTTGTTACGTCTCAACCTTGACGTCATCATGTTTTAAGGTCGAAGGAAAAACGGTGGTCATGGATAAGAAACCTTCTCCTTCTACTTCTACTTTTTCTCCTTCTACTTCTAAACCCTCTCGTGTTTCTCATATCCCATCCATCGTTCAAAAAGATAAGTTCATCGACTTAACCAAAGTGAACCTTGAGAAAACTTGTGCCACGGTTTTTCTCAAAGACTTCTAAGAAAAGAGAAGATCCGAGCCAATTTCTAATACCTTGTGATTTTCCAGAGATTGAGGGATGTTTAGCACTAGCCGACGCTGGTGCTAGCATCAATCTCATGCCTCTCTCCATATGGAAATTATTGTAGTTCCCTAGTCTTACCCCTACTAACATGATCATCGAACTTGCTAATCGTACACTTGATAAACCAATTGGTGTTGCCGAAGATGTTTTATTTAAGATTGGAGATATCACATTGTATACGGATTTTGTCATTTCCGACTATGAGTGTTGTGACAATCCGTCAATTTATGGTCGATAATTATTCTCAAGTCTTATTTAAAATCATTATTTTAATGTTATATTATGAACTCACTCATTTTTGGGAAGAAATTTGGGTTTACATCTTAAAGTAGCATCGACTACGTCTAAACCGGATAATTCTACGTTACGTGCTTACGTTACATACACCGTTTTTGTGACATTCCGACATTTCAGGAAGTAAATTTATTCTCGTATATTATTTTTGTAAATTTTATTTTGGGTTGGTTCATAAACTCACAAATTTACGAGAAGAAATTAGGACTTACGTGCATAATTTAGCGTCTTTTACGATTAAACCGGAAACCCTAGGTTTACGTATTTACGCTTTTGTGCTCCGTTTTTGATGAGACAATTTTTATTAGAATCGTTTTGTGCCGTAGATTCATAATTTATAAAAACGTTTTTCGTAAATCGACTTGAGGGCACGTAAATCGAGGAAACTAGAATCGAGGAGTACCCGTAAATTAGTGGAGATGAGGCAAGTGGGACACTTGTCCCACCCCCACTATGGGTGGCCAAAACTAGCTACACAAAACCATCTTGGTCGCAAGTTTATACAAGTATAAGGACACTTGTCCTTATACTTCCCTAAACAACTAACCAAAACCACTAACTCTTTTTCATATTCAACTCACACACATGCAAATCTAGCAAAAATTTCTCCATCTCCCTTTCTCTCTCTCTATGAACGTCTATAGCCACCCTCCTATCACCATTTTTATCAAATTTTAACCATAAACAAAAGCTATAATCAACATATGTTGAAGCCTACTTGAAAAGATGAAGATTGGAGGTGATTATAACATGTGAAAAGGAGTTTCCATGGAGTTTTAAGGCTAATTTCAAGAAGGTGTAGGGATGATTTTTGAAGATGTATACATACTCTTGGTGATCTCAAAAGTGTCTTGCTATTTCATAAGATTGGTTACCAAAAACCAAGTCTAGTTCATCAAAAACCTTAACCTTTCATCATATTGGTTGGTACAAGATCATTTCTTTCTATCACCTTGTTATTTTATAGATGTACTCATGTATTTTCTTCAAAAATGTATATGTATATGATGATGAATGATGATCAAAGTATTTTGTGGGGATCTTGTGTTGATAAATTTGGTTAAAAAGACTAAAATCTACATGAAAAGATGTTAAAATCATGGTTAAAATTATAGGCTGTATAAAATAGTAAGTAACCATATGATAACCTGATAAAATGACTTGGATTATTGAATATAAAGTAAGATATATGATTTTTACATATGTGGAGAGTTGGCCACTCAATGGAATCAATAAAATGAGCAAGATATGATCAAAATACTATTAAGGTTCAAATATGTATAGTCTGTTTTGGACGAATTATTAGGGACACTTAGAGGATGATTGAGCAGTAGCTAAACGGGAGTTATTTCTAGAAAATATTATTTAGTTTGTGCTGCCCAAATTTGAGCTTCTATCTCCTTGTAGAACTCAAGATATGGCAAAAATGGTGAAAGTGATTTTGATAATCAAATTTGGAAATAAAAGTATATAATATAAAATAAGCACTCAAGTAATACTATTATAAAATACATATATAAAACCCACTAACTTATGATAATACTTATAAATAAGTAGTATACTTTGATAAATAAGTATGACATTTTATAAAATTACAATTTGGTATGTTTTCTAAGCTATAAAACTATATATATAAGTTTTACGTCTTTTCGGCTAAAACCGAAACATTAACGTTTTCGCCAAATAAAACTTAGACGGTCCGACCTGTCTAATGTAAACTTTTTATAACTCATCTACTGATATGTAAGTACATTTTACAATTAAAAACCGATAAAACCGGAGCTTTATAACTTATGGATATTAACGGGCCAAAGTAGCCTTATTGGACCACTAGCCCAACTAGCTTGGCTAAACACTAATGGACTTACTCATGGGCTTAACCCACTTGGGCCCAACATATGAGTATAGCCTGGTATTAAAAGTATAAATGGACTAATATAATGTATTGGGCTTTTAATGGGCTTATTGGGCGTCAATATATAAATAAGTTGAAACTAGTATAACTAGTCTAAATCGACTAACACATAACATTATAATGTGTATGAGGAGATAAAATCCCACTTGATCAGCATCATACTTATAATGTCATCATATATACATAGCCATTATTTTTATAAAGTCATTTGGACAAGAGTCTAATACCGAGTATTATTTGTCTAGGTTTCCGTGATCAAAGCACGTACCATACATCCGAATCGCCGATAACCTGCCTTTCCCAATCAGCGTGAGTTCATAGCCTCGCACTCTTTTAAATGTTTTGTGAAATGTTTTATAAACCCGTGAGGGAGATAACATGTTAGTTTTAATAAAATAGGACACGAGTTGTCCCGATTGTTTCCTTATTTATATGGACCTAAATGATTATATGACCCGATGAATGATTATATGACCCGATGAATGAAATGAAATGGATTATTGTTAGTTAGGTTATGTCACTAAAAGTCCCATTAGCATGAATTATGAACTACCGGGATTTGGTAGACGCTTATGCATATAATAGTACTATTTGGGGAAGATCACCCCAGTTCGCGCCTTGACGGTTGATCCTCGTCGTGCCACATTGATTGGTAAGCGAATTTATGTATGAGAAGATTTATATAAGTGTGATTATTGTGACGACACGCTGTTTTAGATGGGAAAAGGAATTACGGGTTAGCTACCCGTTGTTTGTTATAGTAAGGTAGCAATGTCATGCGGCTTATAATAATCCAATAACGAAAACACTGATATACGAATTGAATTATAATATATTGCCTGACTAGCAATACGGGGTCTTATTACTGATATATGTTCGTGTTTTGGTTTTGTATAACCATTTTCATATAATGGTTTTTATTAAATTCTATACAACGTTATAAAACGTATTGTATGATGTTTTTATGACATTGGTTCATATAATGGTTTTGAAGGCAAAAGCCTATATTATAATTTACGACAAAGATTCCTATAAAATGTCTTTGGCCAATTTTATGGCCTACGACAAAGAATTGTACAAAATGATTTTCGGTGATGATTATATACCGGTGATATTTTAGTGGTTTTTATTAAACTCTATGAATTCACTCGGCATTTTCGCTGACCTTTTAACATGTTTTATCTCAGGTACTTGAAGGTAATTCTCGGGAAGACGACAAGAATTTATGGTCTGCCCCAAATAAAATTTCCATTCAAATGTTTTGTAAAATTGTATGATATACTATGACTTGAGGACCAATGTAATTTGATATTTATGAATGGAAAAATCTTTATTGTTAAACGACGCGATTTTTAAGCGTTGTCTATGATTTGAGTAATGTGCTATCCCGTAACACCAACGACTCTTCCACCGAACTAAAGTATGAATATTTGGGGGTGTTACAGTTTGGTACCAGAGCTCTCGTTATAGAGAACGAAAGATGTTAAATTCAAGGTTTTGATTAAAACATTTCAAAATCTTTTAACCATAAATATTTTTAAATAAATATTTTGAATAAAATGTTTAAAAATCTTTTGACTATAACAGTGCCGAAGAATTCCCGAGTTACCGACAAGGCCAGACTGAGAAGTGTTATTTCAATATATATATATATATATATATATATATATATATATATATATATATATATATATATATATATATATATATATATATATATATATATATATATATATATATATATATATATATATATATATATATATATATATATATATATATATATATATATATATATATATATATATATATATATATATATATATATATATATATATATATATATATATATATATATATATATATATATATATATATATATATATATATATATATATATATATATATATATATATATATATATATATATATATATATATATATATATATATATATATGTATATATATATATATAACTTGGATTATATATATGTTATATTTTGATTACATGATTGTTTGATGATTATTTTAATACTTATACGAGGTATTTATACGACGTAGATTGTCACAAGAAACCCTAACTCCCCTAGCAAATCAATCGAAGCTATTCCCGTAGGAATTCTAGCTATTCCAGGTCTAATTCAAGTTGTGGATATTTATGATCCCGACAAAATGGTTGATATTCGTAGAAATATTGGTATTAGTTGATTGTGATACTAAAGAAGAATTGGAGAGATTAAATCTGATATCGATGTCATGACGATCTTTCCTTATAGAGTGGAGTTTGACAAAACCTTACCACCTAGAAAGGTGTCATCTGATTCGTTGTCACCCAATTCTTAAATTTGAAATCGAAAAGGTAAATATTGCACTTGAGGCTGTCATTGGAACCATTACCCAAAAGCCTCATGCCACTAGTATCTTTCCGAGAAGTCTAATTGAACGTGTGAGTCATTTCATACTAGTGACTCATTTGATAATTATTGTTGTAAGATCTATAGGATTGGAAATTAAGTGTTTTTCATATCGAGCTTTTATTGCCCTTTCAAGGCCAAAGAATAAGATTGAAAGTATTGGAGAATGAGGTAGGATATCACATTGAGTATAAGTTGGTTAAAACTTGAATAAAGTCAAATTTAACTCGTATGTAATATGAGATTGTTAAGAGGAATTCGTTGAGTCCCGTGATTGAATTATAAGGTTTTAAATGATTGTTGGTTCGTGTTAAGGGTTGTTCCTAGGCCATTGTCCAATGACGAGGATGCCCAGTGTCCAAGAAATAAATTGAAGAAATCTTCTTCTGAATTGGGACCGATGGATGTTCTGGGACAGGTGGAGCACCTAATGACTATTGTAGATTAGTATTCATTGTGGTATCTTTTAAAATCCCTAACTTAACTGAGACATCAGTTGGTAGGATGAGTCCTTGGAATTGTATGACATGGCGACACGTAATGTGTTACGGTACAATTTTTGACTTGTTTGTGATTAATGAAAAGACTACCTTTGATTGCTAAATTTTACATGTATCGATGTTATCTATCTTTTCTTGCTTTTTCCTAATGTTCGCATTATTGGTGCAAACATTGAACAAGTACTCATTTCGGATGGAGTTGCGTTGTAGATTCTTTTCTTTGTATTCCTGAGTGCCAACGAGGTCGTGAACCTCATGATTATTTGGATAAGCTTGTTTCCTATCATATCGTAGTTAGTTCTTGGTGAACAACTTTTCATCACTCTTTTGCAGATCACTCATTGTTTTTATAAGTTAAAACTGTATTCCTTGAGAAAAATTGAACTTTCATCACCATATGGATTATTTAAAGTGAGACTTATAAATAATCATTATCGAAATAAAGTTGTTTATGAAACACCTTGGAAAACTTAATTGTTTCCATAACAAAGAACATCTCTATAAATTCATTTTGATTCTTATTTCAGAATTAAGCATGAAAATATATATATTTTAAACATGATAACAAAGTTTTGACGAACTGAGTTTTGCATCGTTAATCCTAAAATTGTATATAGTTGCGCGCCTACGTACATTTTGGAAGGGACCATGCAAGGCGGATTAGTAGTCACCATGAAATTATTAATAAACATTACATTTTTTTAATTGTGAAAGATTGAATTTTTTATGAGATCTGCAAGAAGTGCAAAATAGGGACATATTGTTAGGGACACCTACATATGTGCCCGTACCATTTATTTTCTGAATCGAATTTACTCATCTATGGATATTGTATTCATTGACAATTGATATCCCCTTCTTGTCCAATTCTCTTGTGGTGAGATTCTTTGGAAAAGTATCTAATTATCGAGTATTAATACCCGACTGGGTGTATCGGAGTTCCTATCATTTCTTTGATTAGATTTCATTTAAATGACCTGGGTAACGATCCGAGGTGCTTCCGGATGCATACTCAAATCATGAAAACATGGGATATATTCGTATTCGTTAATGTTTTCGTCTTTATCTGATTTGAAACTCTCTCGCGTAAATTATGTGTTGACCTTACTCTTTTAATGTTAGCTATGTCTCCAGATATCCTTGAATTTGTGAAGGGTTATGAGTTATTAGTAGTCTTTTGAGAAGTTCTCATCTTATCGACGGTAATAAAACTGGAAAGTTGATAATGCCATTAGAATGGATTGGTTGACTATGACATGATGTCATTGTCTAAATTGATGGGAACTCGAGTAGAATTCCCTTAAAAAGATAAGATGTTGATTATCAAAAGTGATCTAAATAATTCCCGATGGGAGACCATATCCTGCATTTAGGCTTGAAATTATACCATGAATGGTTACGAACTAGTCATAGATCTTGTAATTTAGAAAGAACCTAAGGTGGATTTATTAAAAGATGTTTATGTTATCTGAAACTTTCGGAGGTAATTGCTGGCGAATTACCTAGACTTTCGCCATTAAGGCAAGTTGAATTTGGTATTGATTATATTCCCGGTGTTGCACTTGTGGCATGTACACTATACATCAGCACCATCTGAATCAAAAGAATTACCGTGCAACTAAGAGAGTTGACGGAAAAAGCTTTTATTCTACCGAGCTCGTCATCATGAAGAGCTATGGTGTTATCATTCCTTATATTTAATGATTACCGTGAACAAGGTAAATTGACGATCAAAATATATATCCATTACCCAAGATGCAAGATTTGTTCGATCATTTACAAGGTTCTAGCGTATATTCAAAAATTTGATCTACGACATGGTTATCATCAACTTCGCGTCCGCAAAGAAGATTTTCTATTCCAATCACTATATCCAGAACTCGTAATGAACATTATGAGTTTCATATGATGTCGTTTGGATTGACCAATGCACATGTAGCATCCATATGTAGGCTGTAATTTCATAAATTCATGCTTGTGATCATTAAGGACCATCTGTTTGTATATAAGAATAAGAAGGAGTTAGTAATCATTTATAGACTGCCCTAAATTGGCCGGGCAGTGAAAACCTGTACCTTGAGTATTTAACATGTGATTTAAGGCTTAATCTTTTACATTATTGGACCATGTGATTAATAGATAATGGAATCTATATTGACTCTTCAAAGATTAGAGCCATTAAGGCTTTGGGTTATACCAAAAAGAAAGTGCAAAAATGTTTTAACAAATATTTATCAAAGTATTTTTAAGGAATCATTCCCTTATACCCAGATCATTTAACTAAACTCCCTTAGGAGTAGATGTTTGTGTATATCTCAAGACAACCTAAGAGGGATTGAGGAAACCATTTAAACCATTACTTGGAATTTGAAAAGACAATTTTTTCTTTTCAACTAAGAAAATTTTGACCGAAGTATAAACAAAGATTTTTCAAACATTTAAAGATCTTATTAATTATTTTTGATAAATCAACAAAAATCGTGTTAATTAAATTCAAATTTATTTTTGAACATTTTTCCTATAGTTGGACGAACTGAGAAATTAAAAACTTTTTACGTTTACGTCTCATAAAATTAAATATTATTATTTAATTACTTGTAATAATTATCGACGCTAAACGTCAGATTAAGCAAAACTGATAAAAATAATAGTTGAGACGAAATTAAAACTTAGAAAATATGAAGAAAGAATTTTTGAATGAATATGGTCATGATATTTATTTCATCGGGGAAGGTGAATGTAGTTGCTGACATATTATGTAGAAAGAATAGAGAACCAATTAAGATATGTTCCTTAATATTGACCATACACAATAATTTGCCCGAGCAATTTAGAAATAACCGATGCTTGTAAGAAGGATAATATAGATAATAATAAAGAGTTTCACGGCTGATGAAAATCATTAGAAATGAGAGTAGATAGCGTTAACTGTTTAAAAGGCCGCTTGTAGTTGCCTAAATGTGGAGGATTGTGAGATCTAGTTATGTTGGAATCTCATAAGTTTAAGTATTCTATTCATGCCATTTTGATTAAATGTATCTAGTATGAAGAAGTTGTACTGATGACCAAATATGAAAGCAGACATCGCCTCATACATTAGTAAACATCTAACCATTGCAAAGGTCAAGGTTGAACACCAAAATCCATAAGGATTGCTTCTACAGCTTATTATTATTCATGTTTGGAAATAGAATATAATCACCATGGATTTTTATCATAAATTTTCCAAGGTCTCATCTGGATTTGATTCGATTTGGGTCATCGTCGATAAACTGACCAAATCTGCTAATATCATTCCCGTTAATGATAGATTCTCGATGGAGAAGTCGACTCTTTTGTATTTAAAGGAGTTGTGTAAGCATAGTGTGCCTGTATCAATCATTTCTATCAAGATCCTCGCTTCACATCGAGTTTCTAGAGATTTCCTCAGAAGTCATTGGGAACGAATCTTGATGAGAGTACTGTTTACTACCCCAATCGATGGGACGAGGTAAAGTAACGATGAAAACACTAGAAGTCTTCTTTTATGTTTGAATAATTGACCTTTGGTAATGAACGGGATAATCGTTATCCTTTGGAGAGATTATCATTGGTAATTATCGTATTAGTATCGAGATCGAATCTTGTGAGGATCTATATAAAGAGCATCTGTAGGTAGGAGTTGGGATGAAAATACCCGACCCGCAAGACCTGAAATAATTGTTGAAATTAGGATCTAATTATTGACTACCAGTAGTGGGCAGGAGGTTATGTGAATATGAAATGTAGATCTTGAAGTGCAAGATGGGTAGCAAAGCTATGCCGAGAATTTTTCCTCATGGAAAGATGAATGGATGATCTGAAAGATCGTGGGAAACTAAGTCCCCGTTGTATAGGACCATTGAGATAATATAAAAAGTTGGTTTGAAAGGCATATAAGATGGATCTACCCTAGGACTTCAAGTGCTGCGTGAATTATGTTCGTATATCGAACATGATATAATGTCTATCAAGTGAAAATCTGATTATCTCTTAATGAAGTTTGGATCGACAAAAAGTTGCATTCGTCAGAAACCCGTGAACATCATGGATAGAGAAAATAAGTCAACTTAAGCCTGATCGTATTCCTGTAGTTATGTTTGATGAACTCGCGTATTGTAATGAATTACACTTGTGAGAAAAGACCGGAATGTGGAGGAAATGCCCATATGTCTTGATTCAATAAGAAGCGAGTAGTAAGATAAATCGATCTTTGAGGACAAAGATCCTCTTTAGGGGTAACTGCTGTGACAATCCGTCAATTTATGGTCGATAATCTGTTCTTAAGTCTTATTTAAAATCATTATTTTAATGTTATATTATGAACTCACTCATTTTGGGGAATAAATTTGGGTTTACATCTTAAAGTAGCATCGACTACGTCTAAACCGGAGAATTCTACGTTACGTGCTTACGTTGCATACACCGTTTTTGTGACATTCCGACATTTCAGGAAGTAAATTTATTCTCGTATATTATTTTTGTAAATTTTATTTTGGGTTGGTTCATAAACTCACAAATTTACGAGAAGAAATTAGGACTTACGTGCATAATTTAGCGTCTTTTACGATTAAAACGTAAACCCTAGGTTTACGAATTTACACTTTTGTGCTCTGTTTTTGATGAGACAATTTTTATTAGAATCGTTTTGTGCCGTAGATTCATAACTTATAAAAACGTTTTTCGTAAATCGACCCGAGGACACGTAAATCGAGAAAACTAGAATCGAGGAGTACCCGTAAATTAATGGAGATGAGGCAAGTGGGACACTTGTCCCACCCCCACTATGGGTGGCCAAAACTAGCTACACAAAACCAATCTTGGTGGCAAGTTTATACAAGTATAAGGACACTTGTCCTTATACTTCCCTAAACAACTAACCAAAACCACTAACTCTTTTTCATATTCAACTCACACACATGCAAATCTAGCAAAAATTTCTCCATCTCCCTTTCACTCTCTCTATGAACGTCTATAGCCACCCTCCTATCACCATTTTCATCAAATTGTAACCATAAACAAAAGCTATAATCAACATATGTTGAAGCCTACTTGAAAAGATGAAGATTGGAGGTGATTATAACATGTGAAAAGGAGTTTCCATGGAGTTTTAAGGCTGATTTCAAGAAGGTGTAGGGCTGATTTTTGAATATGTATACATACTCTTGGTGATCTCAAAAGTGGTCTTGCTATTTCATAAGATTGGTTACCAAAAACCAAGTCTAGTTCATCAAAAACCTTAACCTTTCATCATATTGGTTGGTACAAGATCATTTCTTTCTATCACCTTGTTATTTTATAGATGTACTCATGTATTTTCTTCAAAAATGTATATGTATATGATGATGAATGATGATCTAAGTTTATGTGGGGATCTTGTGTTGATAAATTTGGTTAAAAAGACTAAAATCTACATGAAAAGATGTTAAAATCATGGTTAAAATTATAGGCTGTATAAAATAGTAAGTAACCATATGATAACCTGATAAAATGACTTGGATTATTGAATATAAAGTAAGATATATGATTTTTACATATGTGGAGAGTTGGCCACTCAATAGAATCAATAAAATGAGCAGGATATGATCAAAATACTATTAAGGTTCAAATCTGTATAGTTTGTTTTGGACGAATTATTAGGGACACTTAGAAGAGGATTGAGCAGTAGCTAAAACAGAGTTATTTGTAGAACATATTATTTAGTTTGTGCTGCCCAAATTTGAGCTTCTATCTCCTTGTATAACTCAAGATATGGCAAAAATGGTGAAAGTGATTTTGATAATCAGATTTGAAAATAAAAGTATATAATATAAAATAAGCACTCAAGTAATACTATTATAAAATACATATGTAAAACCCACTAACTTATAATAATACTTATAAATAAGTAGTATACTTTGATAAATAAGTATGAAATTTTATAAAATTACAATTTGATATGTTTTCTAAGTTATAAAACTATATATATAAGTTTTACGTCTTTTCGGCTAAAACCGAAAGATTAACGTTTTCGCCAAATAAAACTTAGACGGTCGGACCCGTCTAATGTAAACTTTTTATAACTCATCTACTGATATGTAAGTACATTTGACAAGTAAAAACTGATAAAACCCGAGCTTTATAACTTATAGACATTAACGGGCCAAAGTAGCCTTATTGGACCACTAGCCCAACTAGCTTGGCTAAACACTAATGGACTTACTCATAGACTTAACCCACTTGGGCCCAACATATGAGTATAGGCCTGGTATTAAAAGTATAAATGAACTAATATAATGTATTGGGCTTTTAATGGGCTTATTGGGCCTCAATATATAAATAAGTTGAAACTAGTATAACTAGTCTAAATCGACTAACATATAACACTATAATATGTATGAGGAGATAAAATCCCACTTGATAATCATCATACTTATAATGTCATTATATATACATAGCCATTATTTTTATAAAGTCATTTGGACAAGAGTCTAATACCGAGTATTATTTGTCTAGGTTTCCGTGATCAAAGCACGTACCGTACATCCGAATCGCTGATAACCCGCCTTTCCCAATCAACGTGAGTTCCAAGCCTCGCACTCTTTTAAATGTTTTTTGAAATGTTTTATAAACCCGCGAGGGAGATAACATGTTAGTTTTAATAAAACAGGACACCAGTTGTCCCGATTGTTTGCTTATTGATATGGACCCGAATGATTATATGACCCGATGAATGATTATATGACCCGATGAATGAAATGAAATGGATTATTATTAGTTAGGTTATGTCACTAAAAGTCCCATTAGAATGAATTCTGAACTACCGGGATTTGGTAGACGCATATGCATATAATAGTACTATTTGGGGAAGATCACCCCAGTTCGCGCCTTGACGGTTGATCCCCGTCGTGCCACATTGATTGGTAAGCGAATTTATGTATGAGAAGATTTATATAAGCGTGATTATTGTGACGACACGTTGTTTTAGATGGGCAAAGGAATTACGGGTTAGCTACCCGTTGTTGGTATAGTAAGGTAGCAATGTCATGCGGCTTATAATAATCCAATAACGAAAATACTGATATACGAATTGAATTATAATATATTGCCTGACTAGCAATACGGGGTCTTATTACTAATATTATGTTCGTTTTTTGGTTTTGCATAAACATTTTCATATAACGTTTTTTATTAAATTCTATACAACGTTATAAAACGTATTGTATGATGTTTTTACGACATTGGTTCATATAATGGTTTTGAAGGCAAAAGCCTATATTATAATTTACGACAAAGATTCCTATAAAATGTCTTTGGCCGATTTTATGGCATACGACAAAGAATTGTACAAAATGATTTTCGGTGATGATTATATAACGGTGATATTTTAATGGTTCTTATTAAACTCTATGAATTCACTCGGCATTTTCGCTGACTTTTTAACGTGTTTTATCTCAGGTACCTAAAGGTAGTTCTCGGGAAGACGACAAGAAATTATGGCCCGTATTGAAATAAAATTTCCATTCAAATGTTTTGTAAAATTGTATGATATACTATGACCCGATGACCTATGTAATTTGAAATTTATGAATGGAAAATGCTTTATTATTAAATGACGCGATTTTTAAGCGTTGTCTATGATTTGAGTAATGTGCTATCCCGTAACACCAACGACTCTTCCACTGAACTAAAGTATGAATATTCGGGGATGTTACAAGTGTGATCCTAAATGTCCTATTGTTTTAGGAATACCATTTTTATCAAAGACTCGTGCCCAAATCGATGTTTTCGGTAGGAAATTGGTATCAAGATATGGGGATGATAGGATGGAATTTTTGACCAATAAATATGTAATATATGTAAATCTATGCTTATGTTTTAGAGAGAGAAAGAGATAGAAAGATGGTGGATTTCATACTTTTAGAGAGAGAAAGTTTAAGAGAACTATGTGTTATTCAAATGAAATCACCACCCTCTCCATCCTTAGAGAGGGTTTATATACCAAGCCCACAAGATGGGCTTGGGCTTACATTTGGGCCGGCCATACAAGCATGGACCGGGATTTTCCTTGTTTAGTTAATTAAAAAATACCTAGACTACGAGCTACAACTTAATATATTGTCGGAGTGACCGAATCTTCCTAAATACGTAAAAACGTATTTCCAACAATCTCCCCCTAAGGGAGGTCACTCCAAACAAGGGCGTCACCCGAGTTACAATAATAAAATAAACCTAGCATACTATGCTTGTCTTGAGCTCGTAGTCTTCGTCTTTCTTTTCTTTTTCTTTTCTGGTGAACATGCTGATGTGATCTTTGATATCAATCTTTAGCATTAATCTGTTGCCTTGATCTTGTGCATCCATCACTTGTGATCTTTGCATCCTCGTGACACCATGTCCCACATACTTATACCTTCATAATTCTTGAAAGCTTCAGAGTTCGATACAGCGGAAGACTTAACTTTTAGGCTTTCTTGAATTAGATGAGGCATTAAGTGCATAAAGTATAAGCATGCGGGGACGATTTCTTCTTGGATCCCGCAACGCCACCGTCTTCAAATGTCGCAACATAAGTAGACACGAACGAAATGGCTTTGAACATTTCATTCTAATTCGGTAGCATTTTACCTCCGGTCGGTGAAGACCGTTGGACGATATAAAATATCGTACTTGTGGTAGGTAGATTTAATTAAAAATCTCCTTGACAAGATTTCGCGGGTAAACCCGTTCTCTTTACTCGACCATCCAAAGCTGACTGCGAACATAAAGAGTGAATCATTTGGATAAAATTATCCGCATGATTGAAGCCGTCAATTCTGATTCCTGGAACAAGTTTGATTCATTAAAGAATCGTACCATCGTTGCTTTCCAGTTGTCACGAGCTTGATTCGTATAGAATCTTGCAAGTTACCTACCAAGTGCTGTTTGAGGTTAACACTAGAAGGATTTCCACTCATCACTGTGAACACTAAGGTATCACTCTGAGTGTTCTGGCAAGATCACTAAGATATTGTGTAGAGGCCTGGAACGTGTTTAAATTCAGTTAAGAATTAAATAGCTGTTGCTTTCCAGTTATCACAAGTTTGATTCATAAAGAATCGCACAAGTCACCTACCATGAGCTTTTTGTTATTCGCTCAAGAAGGATTTCTATCTTCATTGTAAATACTTTCGTATTACTCGGATGTTCAGGCAAGATCATGAAGATTTTGCGTAGGACTCTTAAAATCTTTCTTACTTTTCACAGTGTGTGAAGAAGCAAGGAAATATGAAAGTGTGTGTCCTAATGAGATATTTGATGATCTCAAATGGCTCTAGACTCGATCGTGCACTTTGGATTTTAGTGATCGGAGGCTGGAGAGGAGTGTCACCTTTTCAATACCGATTTACTCGGAGTGAATAAATCGATAGATAACGTGTTGATCTCCGTGTGATTAAAACAAATATCTTTTAAGAGATATCTGAGTTAGCTGGTATGGGTTGTGTAATGCATCACTGGGTCCATGATGTCTATCTTCAATATCAAGCATCATTAATATGATCTCAATAGCATATGTGTTGACCCGGTTTCTGCCTAAAGTTGTAAGGAGGGCTTCTTTCTTTACACCCTTTATCTTTTCAATTTTTTTTCATTCTTCAACCCCTTCAATGCTTACCAATACGTCATAACTAGCACCTTGTTGTGATTGTTCCAGTGCTAACTTAAGTACTTGGTCAGCATTCAGCTACGTTCACAATCTTTCTCCATCTTTCCTAAGGACTACTATTTCTAGCTATGGAATGTCCATGGGAAGATTCCTCCGGTTTAAGAAGAATCATTGGACTAAACCTATCCTACCATCCTTATGTCACCACAATCTTCATCGTCGTGAAATAAATGGGTTTTGGGTAAGTATATGTCACCATGAAAATCCATTTTGATATGCAAATCCGTTTTGCTCCCCCTTAACATATGCCACGATATTCAAAAACATTTCGCACATGTCGGGATGAGCCAGCACATTAAGTCAAACCATTTGTGATAATATCCCATATTAAATAACATTTTCTCCCCCATATTAAAAATATTAACCCAATCGATGTTTTTAATATCAATTGATTTAATGAAGTTTTAACAAAGGTTTTGGGAAGAAAAATGCAAGTCCATTTTATCTTCATTATATCAAACGTATGAGATATGATACCGATTTGTAACATGATCACATATTCACCATATTAAAAAGAATTGACAAGGTTGGACCTGATTGATGAGAACATCATATGATAAGATCAAATGGTTCTTGTCAGCATATGTTGGTCGCCTCGTCACGTCTGAAGTCATCTCTTGACACCACATGTACGATTGGTATTGTTGATTGACACCAGTTAGTGAGCTTGGCACGTTCGGCATCTAAGATTCTGAATGCTTGACAATTGCTCCCCCTCAATTGTTGACCCGTGTTCTACTGAAAGAGCTGTAGTCGTTGGTTGAGTAGTCGCATCGTCGAGTATGTAGATACCAATTGTAGATTGCTATGGTTGTAGAGATGATAGCTTCATAAAAACAAGACTTCTCTTGTTTTATCAAATAAATGCACTGAGACGTACATATATTTGTGTTAGACCAAGTTATAAAGTAAACTTGATCCCTTACAAGGTTTTAAAGTAAACCTTGCCCGAGAAAATTAATTCCCGTTGAGAGCCAAAGCTTTCATAAGAAATACTTGACTTTAATGTGAAAACCAGGTTGCAGTCTGAAATAACTACAAGCCATATTGGCATGTTTTATGAAATATTTACAACTTTTGTACGAACTCTATTTATGGCGCCGTGTCAATATTAATCGACATTTTCTAAGGCTGTAAATATTATCGTACCAAAAGACATGCCTTTGAAAAATAAAGTAAAAATATTTTTGGATTTTTCTTAATTTTTCAATTTTTATGGTTTTTACATGGTTTTATATTTTTGTATTTTGCTTTTGTGGATAAAAATATAAACAATATATACAGACGATCACCAAGGATACGGAGAATAGTTTACCATCACTATTCTTTCGCTTCATCTGCCAATTCCTTTAGAGTCTCAGGCGAGAAGGTTCTCATTCCTAGCTTGTCGGCCAAAAATTTAATTCGAGCGTGATCTAAAGCCTTCGTGAAAATATCCGCCAATTGATACTCAGATCGGACAAAGTAAAGCTCTATTACTCCGTTTTCCACTTGCTCCTTGATGAAGTGGTAGCGAATGTCAATATGCTTCGACCGGGAGAATTGAACATTGTTGCAGCATAAGGCAATTGCACTCTTGTTGTCGCAGTACATCGGAATTTTGTTGAAACCTAGACCATAGTCGGTTAATTGCGATCTCATCCAAAGAATTTGAGCACAGCAACCGGACATAGCTATGTATTCTGCTTTCGTACTTGAAATTGCAGCGCTTTTCTGCCTTTTTGATGCCCAACTGATTAATCGATCTCCTAGTAATTGCAAAGTTCCACTCGTGCTACGCCTTGTATCTTGACAACCCGCATGATCCGCATCTGCATATGCCATAAGTGCAATCGAAGAGTCCTTCGAATACCAAAGTCCCCGATTAATGGTTCCTTTAAGATATCGAAAGATCCGTTTCACAGTAGCCAAGTGTAACTCAGTAGGTCGAGTTTGATACCGAGCACACATACATATAGCAAACTGAAGATCAGGTCGACTTGCTGTGATATACAGAAGGGTACCGATCATTCCACGATAAAGTGTCGAATCAACGGCAACTCCATGTGGATCTGCATCAAGCTTAGTTTTTTCCACCATTGGAGTATCCACAGGGTCGCAAGATTCCAGCTTATATTTCTTTAGCGATTCAAGGGCATACTTGGATTGATTGATAAAGATGCCTCTGGGACTCTGAGATATCTGAAGACCTAAGAAGAATGATACATTGCCCATCATTGACATCTTAAACTTGAAAGACATGAGTTTCCCAAACTCGTCAGATAAGGTTTGGGTCGAGGCTACAAATATAATATCATCAACATATATTTGTACCATAATCATATCTTTACGTTGTTTCTGAATGAACAACGTGGGATCCACCTTGCCTTTAGCGAAGCCTTGCATAATAAGGAATTGTGACAATAGATCATACCACGTGCGTGGAGCTTGCTTCAACCCATAAAGAGCCTTTTTAAGCTTGTACACATGATTAGGATATTTAGAATTCACAAAACCATTCGGCTGTTGTACATAGACCTCTTCCTTGATTTCACCATTCAAAAATGCCGTCTTCACATCCATCTGATAGACGATCATATTCATGTGGGCTGCATAAGCGAGGAATAGTCTAATAGCTTCCAAACGGGCAACATGTGCAAAGGATTCCATAAAGTCGATGCCCAATAATTGCTTGTATCCACGAGCTACTAGTCGAGCTTTGTTCTTCAAAATTCCGCCTAACTCATCGAGTTTCACCTTGTAAACCCATTTCAAAGTGAGTAACTGCACTTGATCCGGGCATGGGACAAGTTCCTAAACTTCAAGACGTATGAATTCGTTAAGTTCTTCTTGCATAGCTTCTATCCAACAAGATTGACTAAAAGCTTGTTGCCATGTCTTAGGTTCAACTTCAGTGAGAAAAGCATCAAAATGACAAAACATTGCATTTTCTTGTAGCTGACTTCGTGTGGATACCGGACGATTAGGGTCACCAATAATAGAATTTATAGGATGATCCTTTGTCCACTTGCTGTCATGTTCATGAATCCGTGTATTGGAGTAAACCGTACTAGGAGCTTCCTCTGAGGTGGACGACCCGGCTTGATTAGGGTCGGGTATTGGTACACCAAAGAATGGAAGTTCACGCATTTGAGTGAATTCCAAATCGTGATCATCATCATCCTCTTCATCATCAATAGGCATGACATGGGTAGTTGGTTCGGGTGTTGGTTGAGAATTACTCGTTGATGGTATATCTTGACCAATTGTAGCTGCAGATGTGTCTGATTGTGCTTCGGTTGCTGGAGCGACAACTTCGGTGACCGGAGCTATTACCTCAGGTTCTGGAGCAACAATACTGGTAGGAGTAAAGAATTCATCAAAGAACGGTTGAAACAACGTATCTCATTCCTTCCTAGTAGGTGGTGTAAATGATGATGAAGTAGGGTTGTTTGGGACAAGACCAGAACTAATGTTACTGGGTCCCATTTCATGAAGTGCGGGTTCAGAGCTACTTTGCTCAGAAGCTATTGCTGTCAGCTCATCAAAATCAACATTCATAGTTTCGAGGATCTTACGAGACTTTCGGTTGTAGATTCGGTATGCCTTCTTTGCGGGTGCGTAACCAATGAAAATACCAATATCAGCCTTTGGTTGAAGTTTACCCAAATGGTCACCATCATTATTTGGATAACAAAGAGAACCAAATACATGAAGATATGATAAATCTGGTACTTTTCCATGGAGAAGCTCATAAGGTGTTTTACCATGGCGTTTACGAATTAGTGACCGGTTTTGGGTGTACACTGTTGTAGATACTACTTCTGCCCATAAAAACAATGGAGCCTTTGCGTAAGTTAACATCGTTCGAGCAGCTTCCATAAGTGTGCGATTTCGCCTTTCAACGACACCGTTTTGTTGTGGAGTGCGTGTAACTGATGTTTCATGAGATATGCTAACTTCTTCATAATAATCACGCAAGATTTGATTCACAAATTCGGTTCCATTATTTGTACGAATGCGTCAGACAGTAGTGTTGAGACGCACTTGAATCATCTTGAGAAATCCGATGATGAATTTAGGTGCCTCATTTTTTGCTTTAAGAAATTTCACCCATGTTAACCGAGAGTAATCATCGACAATGACGAGGATGTACCTTTTACCACTAAGACTTTCACCACGCATTGGCCCACAAAGATCCATATGCAACAGATAAAGTTTCTCTTGGTTGGTGTCTTCAGTCTTGGGTTTGTATGATTTCTTGGTGCTTTTCCCCATTGTACACGCGGAACACAAATGATCCTTGTGAAATGATAGTTTAGGAAGACCACGAACAAGTTCGTTTTTCGCCAAGTGATTAATAGCGTCAAAGTTAAGATGAGATAACCGTCGATGCCATAACCATGACTTAGTCTTCGATGCTTTGGAGAGAAGACATACGGGAGAAGCGGCCATCATATCTTGTAGAGACAAAGTGTACAGATTATTCCCTCAAGTACCTTTCAATAAATCAACCCCTTCCAAATTACGTATGAAGCAGGTATGCTCTCGAAAAGCAACTTCTAGGTTTGCATCACAAAATTGTCCCACATAAAATAAGTTGTGACCGAGACCTTCCACATAATAAACTCTTGAAATAATAACATTCCCAATATGATATTCACCATAACCCATTATCTTTGCGATATGATCATTTCCAAATCGAACCGTACCAAGAAACTTGCTGACGAAATTTCTGAGCTGAGAGCGATCTCCGGTCATATGCTTGGAGCAACCAGAGTCCAAATACCAGAGAACAATTTGGACCACCTGTTTTCAACAACAACAGTAGACAATGCATTAGAAACTATTGGTTCTGGAGTGTTAGCAGATACAGATATAGAATTATCAGAATTGCTAACATTTTTGAGACCCTTAGATTTCCTGCGTTTTCTAATGTGAGTTTTAGCACTAACAGGTTTTACTGTTCCAACTTCCTTAGGTTTTGGATTATTCGCGGGCACTACAGTGGGAGTAGACATATTTAAAGGGCACTTGGTTCCTACAGTAGTGTTAGTGTTCCTAGTTAAAGGACACGCTTGTGTTTTGGTAGCCTTGGTACTCCTAGTTAAAGGGCACGCTTTCTTCGCTGTAGTGGGAGTGATCCTATTTAAAGGGCACGTATTTCCTACTATAGTGAAAGTTCTACCAGTGGAGCGCCACATCCAACCAACTTGGGTTAACACTTTCCCAGTCGGTTTCCATTCTAATCCATTTATCTGGGCATACATCTCATTCACATGGTCAATAAGGCAAGAATCATGACGACTAGAAAACATACATTCATTACAATTCCAACATTTTAAATTAGAATTCACAGTAGGCTTAGAACGCTGCACAACCGCAGAGTCTTTAGGTTTAGCAACATGATTCTTTTTATTCAAAACAGAAATAACATTCCTAGGATGGGCTTCTACTTTCTTCTTCACTTGACTACTAGATGGGGGCAAGATCCTATCATTCTTCTTGTTTCTCTTAAGCTTAGATCTTTGAGCCTTAGTAGTGGTGCTTACTCCTGTAGAAGGCAACACGGGAATATTAGAAGCTGGTTTTGATTTCGCCTTATCTTTAGTGACCAAAGTTTGAGATGGTTTAGTCCTAGGGCCCTTGTTAAGTGGTGTGACGGCTATTAGGTTCCTTTTGATTGCACTAGAGGACGATGCTGAGACAGTGGCTGCGTTATCCACAACATTCTTACCTTTTAGAGTATGAATTGTTTCCTTTAACTCAGCCAAGACCAGATTTTTATCACAAATTTGTTCCCTCAAATCAGATATTTCCACTTACTTTTGATTCAATTGTTTAATCAACGATTGATTCTGTGCAGTGGTATTAGCACATGCGGGCTTTACTGAATCAAAGAGTCGTGTATTTTTCTGTTTTAAGTTATCAACTTTGGACAAAATATTGGAAACTTGATTATCTAGATCAAGTTTAAAATTCTCAGCGGCCTCAAGTACGTTCACACAGTTAAGCTCCTTAGATTTCTCTATTTCTATCGGCAAAGATTTAGCAACTTTGTCACTTGGCTGACGCTGTTTGGATTGTAAATTCAATCGAAAATTCTTTTCAAAGTTTGCATCATCGATATTAACACCTTCGAATGACGTTTCAAAGATTTCTTGAATAAATTGTTGCTTGCATTCAAGCAAAATTCAATGTATTTGAATCTCATCAAAACGTTTTGAAAGGGAAGAATATGAGTCTTGAAGCTTTAAAATTTTAGCGTCAGATTCGTGACAATTACTATCTACCACATTACCCACAGATTCAACATATGCACAATAGAATCATTATCAACACTTTTATTCACACAGACGGAAACTATATCATGAGACATCACTTGCTTCAGAAGCTGATCATTTTGGCGTGAAACCCGTTCTATTTCAAGTAAACTTTTTTCATAAGCATCATCCATTTCATTGAAAACACGTATAACTTCTTCTATTTCCAAAAGCAAATCTTGATCAAGAGTACCAAGACAAGCTTTAACATTGTCTACAAACGGAACAATTTCATATCGGAACGCAGCTCTAGTGTGCTCAAAGTTCCATTCACCTTTCGTTATGGCTGCAGCCGTCGTACGTTCCAAAATGACCTTGTCAAAATCGTCTAAGTGTTGGTGTACCGCATTTAAGTTAACGGACGCCTTACTTACCGGTGGAATTAACTTTGTTAAATCCGTTTTGACAAGTGTAGGAGACGTACTAGGAGGGTTTTCATTTGACAAACTTTGAGGCACAAGAACTGTGGAAACCTTGGTTTCCGGATCTTTTAAGCTACTAGGAATGATCATTGTTCATATGATTATACAATCAAAGCGGAATTAGAACAACAACCATTAACAAGGTGTTTAGGCACGAAACATGAATTAAAACACAATTGGATTGCTCATTATATTAATAACGAACAACCACTAGACGTGTATACATTGAATCCCACGTCTAGTCGACACACACTTTAGGTTTACATTGTGAATGAATTGAATGAATAAAACCTAAGACCCTTGGTTCCTTTTATAGTGTAAGGATTAGGGTTTACAAGAGATAAGAATGAATAAACAAGTAAATCTTCTATTTAAATAAACTTATGCAGAATATCTTTTGCATGTTTATCTAAATAGAAGCTTCCATAAGCTTCTTTGTCTACGTTTTGTCAATGCTTGAATTGCATGTGACAATGCTTGAATTGCATGTGACAATGCTTGGATTGCACACGACAATGCTTGAGCCATCAACGCCTAATTAACTCTTGTCAGCGCTTGATTAACTCTTGACAACGCTTGGACAATTTCTTCATGTTTTCTTCGTTTTTGAGTTTCTGCCACATCAACTTTTTGACCCAACAATCTTCCCCTAGTTGATAGTGGCAAAACTCTATGTGTATCTCTTGTAAGTTGTACATGATCTTCAAGTTGCTTCCCCTCAAGTGTAGCATGTATTTATTCCCCTTTTTGTCACATCAACAGGAAAGTAAACAATGTTGCAATCTTTGAAGATTCTCCAAATGTAGCTCTATGTAATGATCTTGACGAAAAATAAATAAGATATTCTTGATGTAGAAGTAGAATAACCCAATCTTGTGTTCCATGTCTTGTACTATCCATGTGACTAAGAACTTATACTCATGGCACAAAGTATAAGTAGACCTCGATCCCTTGTCAATATTCTCATCCTATGTGAGACACTGAGCATGATAATGTAACTCCTTCAAGTGTTATGACAAGTCTTCATCACCATCCATGTAAAGCACGAACAAGTTACCTTTAAAGTC
Source organism: Glebionis coronaria (assembly GCA_025667525.1). Classification (NCBI taxonomy): domain Eukaryota; kingdom Viridiplantae; phylum Streptophyta; class Magnoliopsida; order Asterales; family Asteraceae; genus Glebionis; species Glebionis coronaria. The sequence continues at coordinate 138,342,263 of CM046879.1, read as the reverse complement.
AGTGGCTGGAAGTGCATGACTTTAAGATATGATAGAACACAAACTCGCGAAAATCTTCTTCAATCATCAAACTTACCATAAGAATTCTTCCCCTTAAGCCAACACCTCTTCATGATGAATTTAATGGAATAACATCTTCATACCATATGTAAAAGTTCCTGACGGATAACTCTTTCACAAGGCTATCCCGATTACATAGTTTAAAATATCCATCAAATCCCCATAAAAAGTTGCTGACTCGCTTTAAGATCATTAATTCCTTTGAAAAATATCCGAGCCATAAATATCAACATGATATTCTAGATTAAAACGGAGATTCCATGTACCTTCGTGTGTATAATCCTCCTTTTTGTGTGCTAAAAACGTACCAATTTTCTCAAACAGCAGCAAACCTTGTGTTGTCCAATATCCTCTTCTGTCCAATATCTTTGGCAGATGTATTGTCCAATATCAGACAATACCTATCAGCGTTGAAGTTCATATATCGGACGACACTGTCAACTCTATCAGCGTCAAAATTCCAAACGTCAGCGCCAACCATAAACCTTGTCAGCGTCCATTCTTATCAGCGTCAAACCATACTTTGTCAGCGTTGCATTCACTCTTTCTTGTCAACGTTGCTCCAAGACTTTGACAACGTCAAAATACATTTGTCAACGTTGCTTTTTATCAGTGTCATAAAATATAAATATTAGTGTCACTCTAATATTCACAATGAATAACACGAATATCTACCTTATTCGTTTGACCAATCAGAATTCCCTCACCGTGTGAACACAATTACTTGAATAACCAATCAAAAGTCTCAAACCGTGTGAACACACAAAACTTATCCGTGTGAATACAACAATTTTCCACCAATTAGAATTGAGCCCCACTTGAATAACCATGGATAAGCATGTAGAGGATTCGAATTTTAGATAACGAATATTAGGGTTTTGGCCGTGTGAACGCAGTAACATAATAACAAATATAAACTTCATGGCAGCTGCATCCTTTTGCTTCTTCATACTCACGTCTTTGATTGCTTGAATCACAACAGCGAATACAAACATCTGTATCTTGTCTCATTGCTTCCTACGTGAATATCCAAAAGCTGCTATCAACTTCCTTAACTGATTTAGGGTTTACCAGACTCATGCATCGAAACCCTAATTAGGGTTTGTAAATAAACCTAGCTCAATTTTTCCATCATAACAGCCACAACTCTCGTAATATTCTGCTTTTTATGGTGATCTAGGGTTTGAAGAAACCCTAGTTCATGATTTCATGTGAAAGCAAAACATTAATACCTTTACTGCAGCGAACTTCGACCATGAATAACTTCTTCATTAGGGCTCAGATCGAAGATCCCTTCGGTGAGATTCCAGACACAAGTGCCAAGAACCTACAGTTCAAAAATCACAAAGATCCAACGGTTAACGAAGGAGATATTGTGTTTTGAATATGGCTGTTTACAGAAAACTGCATGTACCCTGCTGCTGACTTTGACGCTTAATAACTTTTGCCTGGGAATAAAACTCGACAATCCCTCCGGTGGATGTTTAGATCTATGTATGTAGAACACACATATAAAATTTCGTGACGATCCAACGGTTCAATCAAAAGTTATGACCTTCTGAATACTGCTGCGCACACAAAAACGTCCAGAAAAACCCTAGACGGATTTTTCTTTTCTTCTCGATATACGAACACCTTGTTGGTCCTAGAATCACGAGCCACGAGGCTCTGATACCAATTGTGGAAACCTTGGTTTCTGGATCTTTTAAGCTACTAGGAATGATCATTGTTCATATGATTATACAATCAAAGCGGAATTAGAACAACAACCATTAACAAGGTGTTTAGGCACGAAACATGAATTAAAACACAATTGGATTGCTCATTATATTAATAACAAACAACCACTAGACGTGTATACATTGAATCCTACGTCTAATCGACACACACTTTAGGTTTACATTGTGAATGAATTGAATGAATAAAACCTAAGACCCTTGGTTCCTTTTATAGTGTAAGGATTAGGGTTTACAAGAGATAAGAATGAATAAACAAGTAAATCTTCTATTTAAATAAACTTATGCAGAATATCTTTTGCATGTTTATCTAAATAGAAGCTTCCATAAGCTTCTTTGTCTACGTTTTGTCAATGCTTGAATTGCATGTGACAATGCTTGGATTGCACACGACAATGCTTGAGCCATCAACGCCTAATTAACTCTTGTCAGCGCTTGATTAACTCTTGACAACGCTTGGACAATTTCTTCATGTTTTCTTCGTTTTTGAGTTTCTGCCACATCAACTTTTTGACCCAACAAGAACTGTCAATTCAGCTAATTCCTTTTGTAAGTGAATGCGGGTCTTTTTAGACAACTGATCTTTGTTATATTGATCATAATCAATTGTATGGAATTTGGAAAGCATTTTAGAATGAGTTTCATCCGCAAGTGACTGTGTCTCCTCAGAACTACGAACAAAACGTGCTTCTTTTGATTTGCCAATTAGAGTCATATCATAAAGACACGGAATATATTCTTGAGCTTGTTTTGCATAACCGAGATTAGGTGGTAAATCTTGAAGACGCTTAAGATCGAGTTCTTTAAATGATTTAGTTAAAAGATTAACCTTTTCTGTGGAAGCGTATTGTTTTAAAAGCTGTTGTTCTTTGAATTTAAGAAGTTTGGTAGCATTAATTTCCGATTCAAATTTTTTAGACTCGAGAGTTTCGAAATCCATTTTAAGTTTCTGAAAATCATTGACAACCGACTCTGATAGGTGTGAAAACACCCATCCTTTTACCACTTATTTCTTGCTAAAACAAGACCAAAACACGTATTTAATGTCATTTTTTTGGAATTATGCGTGGTTTGTGTGTTTGTTGTGTTTTCAGAGCAAACCGGATAAATATTGGAGAAAACATGGGATTGCACGGGTTTTATCAAGGAAAAATACGAAAAGATGAAGTCTATAGTCCAAGAGGTGCAAAAGATTTGAAGTCAATGGACCTATTTGAAGATTTATCGAAGAAAAGGGCCAAAGACGGAAGATTTACCTATGTCGAAGAAACTCAAGACTATTAAAGGAAGAAATTAAAAGAAGAGTTGAAATTATTCGTCGACAAATCCCGAATCGAAATCGAAAACGTCAACTTTTCTGAAAAGACGAGAAGACAAAAAGAAGGGAAGAAAGCCCACTCACCAACAAAGGGAGAAGCCTATAAATACTCCTCCCATTCAAGACTCCACAATCTTCTATTCTGTTAATTTTATTTCCGAGTTTTTAGGAACCACCTCCCTTAAGGAGTGGTTTTCATCTTTGTTTAATTATCTATCAATCTTGTAAGTTTGATCTTTCCATCTTGTTTGTTGAATCTGAAATCATTAATACAAGTCTTCTTTTAACCTTTCCATCATCTTGTTCTTCATCACTTTTTGATTCGTAGCTCTTAAGTTTTATTCTTTCGGTTTGATTGTCAAAAGTAAGTGGGTTTGCGATTTAGTTGTTTTGGATTCAAGCTTTCTATGAGTAAAAGATTAGTGGTAAAATTGGGTTAAGTTTTGATCAAAAAACTTGGTGATTTTTGGTGTTGAATTCGATCTCTGATTTCCCCTGTTCCTCGCTTCCAGTTTCTGATCTTGCCCAGATTCCGAATAGGGAATCTGGGGTTGTGTCTATTCGGAATATTTCAATTATTCCGAGTAAGAGGTTATTTTGCTTGTTTATTCGGAATCTATCAGTTATTCCGAGTAGAGATTGATTTTCTTGGTTATTCGGAATATCAAATATTCCGAGTAAGGTTTCCTTTCAAGATTTTCCGAATAGGGTTTCTCAATAATATATTCCGAATAGCCCAAACTTTCCGAATAGAACTAATATTCCGCATAAGAGATACTTTCCGAATAGGGCAGTTTCCATTTATTCCGCATAAGGAAGATTATTCCGAGTAAGACACTTTTTCCGAGTAGAGTACTTTTTCCGCATAGCAGTATTATTCCGAGTAGAGCTTCTTTCAAATTATTCCGCATAGGTGAAACATTCCGCATAAGACATTTGTTCCGCATGGCCTTAATTATTCCGAATAAGGGAAACATTCCGAGTTAAGCAGTATATTCCGCATAGCAATAAACATTCCGAATAAGAGACTTCCAGTTTATTCTTCATAAAGGTATTTTCTTGCTGTTTCATTTAAATTCTGGATTTATTTGCATTTCTAGTTTCTAGTTTAATTTTATTATTACTTGCCTTTATCATTTTAGTAGATTAGACCAAAGCTCCCCCTTTTTAGTCACCAATTACAATTATTCCACTTTTGACCGTGATCGATTCGAGAAGATACCGAGAACGAAACAACGATATTCATCAATTGGGTACGAGCAACGCAAAGAGAGATCTTGCAAGCAAAAACCTTTTTATTAACCAACCAGAAGTCAGTTATTAAAATGGCGCCGCTGCCGGCTCTTTTCGTAAGGATCAACGGTTTCTTGTGAGAAAAATTGGATTTTGGGATCCGTTCTTTCGGGAACGTTATTTTCAAGCACAAAAATTTTCAAACAAACCCATAAAAATATAAAATTTTCAAAAATACAAAAACATTACAAAACCTATAAAAACCAAAAATATTTTCTCTTGCATTTTCTTTTTAGTGTATGCGTACTCGATCAACGTCTTATTCAGAGCCCGAGACTCTCGAACATATAGACATGGCCGGTGTACACAACAACAACAACAATATTCCACCCCCCAACATAACAACAACAATAATAACCCACCCCACCAAAACATGAATAATCTACCTTTACCCGACTTACGCACCATGGAGGAGCTATGTCAACCCACGATGAACGGACGTGGAGGCCCGATTGCGCCGATGCATGTCACGGCTCAGGAGTTTTCGTTGAAGCATCACATGATCCAGCAAGTACAAACGAATCCATTTCGCGGAATTCCGGATGATGATGCCAACAAACACCTCGACAAATTCATAACCATTACCCAAAGCATGAAATCCCCTGGTGTTTCTATGGATGACCTTCGCCTCCAACTCTTTCCTCACTCGCTTTCTCACCATGCCGAAAAATGGTTTGACCGTCTTCCTAAGAATTCTATTCATACGTGGAATGACATGACTCAACGCTTTTTACCGCGCTACTTTCCCCCATCCATGGTCACGAGCCTTCGTAACCAAATTAGTGGATTCATGCAAGACAATGATGAATCGCTTTTTGATGCTTGGGAATGGTACAATGATTTGATCGACCGCTGTCCTAATCACAATATGCTCCCCGTCACTCTCATTGATACCTTCTACAATGGTCTCACTTTTCGTGATCGTGACACGATCAACGCCGCCGCCGGTGGTACTTTTATGAAAAGGAGACCGGAAGAGTGTCGAGAGTTGATTGAAAACATGACTACTCACCACAAGAATTGGGATTCTTCCGCATCCTCAAGATCTAATCAGAGAGTCAATGTTTCATCTACTTCTTCCACCACCAACTCGTCTGTTTTGGAACGTGCTATTCTTGATATTAACAAAAGTCTCCAAATTTTGACTTCTAACCAAACCCAACAAGCTAAAGCCGTTGCTATTTCTTGTGACACATGTGGTGGTCCTCATTCCTACAATGAGTGTCCTTCTACTCACGGAAATTATTCTGAAGACGTTAACGCAGCATATGGTACTTATCCCACGGGAGGCTATCAAGCTCGCCCTCAAGGAGACCGTAACTTGCTAAGTTATCGCTCCAACAATTATCTTGCTCCTCCCGGTTTCCCTCCTGCAAACCAAAACCAACAACAAAGCTATAACTGAAACAACCAATCCCAACCTCGTGCTCAAAATCAATATCCATCCCAAAGAAACACCTACCCAACTCAAGGAAATTCTCAAGCTTACCAAGCTCCACCTCTCAATCAACCGATGGCAGTGAATCCCGACGTCGAGTCGTTCATGAAGACTAATCGTGAGATGGTAACGAATCTTCAGAGTCAATTTGTCAATTTGAAGAATGACATGGTGAAACAAGGGAGCGATATTCGAGCCGAGCTACGGAATGATATGGCCAAACACAGCGATGCTATTAATGCCAACATGCAAAACTCTTTTAATAATCAAGCTGTTCACCTTCGTGATATGATTGGTTCGCTCATCCAAGGTAATCAACCCTCTTCTTCGGGTACTCTTCCGAGTAACACCGTTGCGAATCCAAGAGGGGAGATGAAAGCAATCACCACTCGTAGTGGAAAAGGATATATGGAACCCAAGCTTCCTACACCTCCACCCGTGATTGTGAACAAGGAAACCGAGCAACTTTCCCCACCTCCTTCCCCTTCTATCCCCATTTCCCCACCACCCGTGATTGTGAGTGATCCTATTCCCTTAAAGCCTTCTTTTTCATCCAATATCCCTTATCGTTCAAGGTTGAGGAAAGAGAAGCAAAAGAGCAAGGATGATATTCAGGTTTCTAACTTTCTAAAAATGTTTAAACAATTGAATTTTAACATCTCCTTTGTCGAGGCTCTCGCTCACATGCCCAAATATGCTAAGATGTTTAAAGATCTTCTAAGTGATAAAGAAAAGCTTCTTGACATTGCTCAGACCCAACTTAATGAGAACTGCTCCGCAGTGCTCTTAAGGAAATTGCCCACCAAACTTGGTGATCCGGGTCGCTTCTTGATTCCTTGCAACTTCCCGGGAGTAGAGAATTGCATGGCCCTAGCCGATCTAGGTGCCAGTATAAACTTAATGCCTTTAAGTGTTTGGAAGCAATTATCTCTCCCCGAGCTAGTCCCCACCAAAATGACTTTGGAATTAGCCAACCGTACGGTTGCTTATCCAGTGGGGATAGCCGAAGATGTCTTTGTTGGCGTTGATAAATTCACCTTCCCGGCAGATTTTGTCGTCGTTGACTACGAGATGGACCCTCGTGTTCCATTAATCGTTGGACGTCCATTCTTGAGGACCGGTCGCACTCTCATTGATGTAGCCGCAGGTGAATTAATCATGAGAGTTGGTGACGATCAAATGGTCTTCAACATGGGTAAGATTTCTAAGCAACCTTATTCATATGAGAGTGTTAATGCTATTGATGTTCTCGATGAGGCTTGTGAAGAACATTTTCATGATGCTTGCAAAAGTACTCTTTCTTCTCTACCCAATGTTGAGACCGTTGCCTCAATTGCTCCAGCATTGACTCCTTTTGGAGAAAGTGACTTGGATGACTTCGAAGCTAGCTTGGGTCCTCTTGATATTAAGTATGATAATTTGTCCACCAATTGGGATGAAGACATTAGTACTATTGAGAGACTTCTCAATGAGGACCCATTGTCTCCTCCTACTCCTAAAGAGGTGCCTAATGATGATCCATCGTTAGTTTCACCATCTACTGAGGATCCTCCTACTCTCGAGCTTAAGGACCTACCGCCTCATCTTGAGTACGTTTTCCTAGAAGACGACGAGAAGTTACCTGTCATCATCGCAAAGGATCTGAAAGAAGACGAAAAAGCCCGACTTGTCGCTGTGTTGAAGAAGCATAAAAGAGCTATCGCTTGGAAAATCTCCGACATCCGTGGAATTGATCCTCATTTCTGCACACATAAAATTCTCATGGAGGACGACTTTAAGCCCACAATTCAAAGCCAAAGAAGGGTGAATCCTAAAATCCATGACGTCATCAAAAAAGAGGTTATCAAACTTCTTGATGCGGGTATGATTTACCCTATTTCGGATTCACCATGGGTTAGTCCAGTCCATTGTGTGCCTAAGAAAGGCGGAATTACCGTTGTGCCCAATGCAAACAACGAGTTAATTCCTACCCGTCTCGTTACTGGGTGGAGAGTTTGTATAGACTACCGCAAACTCAATGATGCCACGAAAAAGGATCATTTCCCTCTACCTTTTATGGACCAAATGCTTGAACGTCTAGCGGGTAATGAATATTACTGCTTTCTGGATGGTTTCTCGGGTTATTTTCAAATACCCATCGATCCCCAAGATCAAGAGAAAACAACATTCACTTGTCCCTATGGCACATTTGCTTACAAAAGGATGCCTTTTGGCTTATGCAATGCCCCCGGGACTTTCCAAAGGTGCATGTTGGCTATCTTCCATGACATGGTTGAGCAAACCATGGAAGTCTTCATGGATGATTTCTCGGTCTTCGGGGATTCTTTCTCTTCTTGTCTTGCCAATTTGGAACGTATGCTTAAGCGGTGCGAAGACACTCGCCTTGTTCTAAATTGGGAAAAATGCCACTTTATGGTAAAAGAAGGCATTGTGCTAGGACACAAAATCTCTAAGGCCGGTCTTGAAGTCGACCGTGCTAAAGTTGATGTCATAGCCAAATTACCTCCACCTTCAACCGTGAAGGGTGTGAGAAGTTTTTTGGGTCATGCGGGCTTCTATCATCGATTCATTCAGGATTTCTCTAAAATCGCTCGCCCGATGACCCACCTCTTGGAAAAAGATACTCCTTTTATCTTTTCTAAAGAGTGTCTCGAAGCCTTCAATCTTCTCAAGGATAAGCTAACTAAGGCACCGGTCTTGGTCACCCCTAATTGGGAGCTACCCTTTGAATTGATGTGTGATGCTAGCGACTTCGCTATTGGTGCGGTTTTGGGACAAAGGATCAACAAACATTTCCAACCAATCCACTATGCTAGCAAAACAATGACGGGGGCTCAACTGCATTATACGACAACCGAAAAAGAGCTTTTAGCTGTTGTCTATGCTTTTGAAAAATTCTGCCCTTATCTTGTTTTATCCACCACAATCGTATACACGGACCATTCCGCGTTGAAGTACTTGATGACTAAGAATGATTCTAAGCCAAGACTTCTCCGCTGGGTTTTACTCCTTCAAGAATTCAACATTGAAATTCGTGACAAGAAGGGTGCTGAAAACCTGGCCGCGGATCATCTGAGCAGACTTGAGGATCCATATCAAGGGGACCATCCGAACAAAGAGATCAATGACTCTTTTCCCCTTGAGACCTTAATGTCTATAAATCTCAATCTTGATGGCACCCCGTGGTTTGCCGATATTGCAAACTACTTAGCGGGTGGTGTTCTCGTCCAAGGGTTAACATCCCAACAAAAGAAGAAGTTCTTGCACGATGTTAAGACTTACTTTTTGGATGACCCTTTTCTATTCAAACAATGTGCTGATCTGATCATTCGTCGATGTGTTGACGGACCGGCAGCTTTTGATATTCTCCAAGCTTGCCACAAAGGACCCACCGGTGGTCACTTTGGTCCCAACTACACCGCTAAGAAAGTGTTTGATTCTGGATTCTACTGGCCCACCATTTATCGTGACGCTCACGAAATGGTTAAGCATTGTGATGTTTGCCAACGACAAGGCAAGATCACACATAAGGATGAGATGCCTCAAAATTTCATACAAGAGTGTGAAATCTTTGATGTATGGGGCATCGAATTTATGGGGCCATTCCCGTCTTCTAAAGGCAACAAATACATCCTTGTCGCTGTCGACTACGTTTCTAAATGGGTTGAAGCCAAAGCTTTACCCACTAACGACGCGAGGGTGGTTTGTAATTTCTTGAAACAACTGTTTGCTCGTTTCGGTGTTCCTCGTGCTATTATCAGTGACCGCGGGACTCATTTTTGCAACGATCAATTTGCAAGAGTCATGGCTAAGTATGGTGTCAATCACCGTCTTTCCACCGCTTATCATCCTCAAACCAACGGTCAAGCCGAGATATCCAACCGTGGATTGAAGAGAATTTTGGAACGTACTGTGGGAGAGCATCGTGCCTCGTGGGCCGATAAACTTGATGATGCTCTGTGGGCTTTCCGTACCGCCTATAAGACGCCGATTGGTTGTACACCTTATCGTCTTGTGTACGGGAAAGCCTGCCACCTCCCCATCGAGCTGGAACATAAGGCTTACTGGGCCTTGAAGTGGGCTAACTTCGACATCAACAAAGCCGGTGATTTTTGAAAGATCCAACTCAACGAGCTACAAGAATTGAGGAATCAAGCTTACGAGAACTCATTGATTTACAAGGAGAAGACCAAGATTATCCACGATGCTAAAATCAAGAACCGAGAGTTCAACGTTGGTGATCAAGTCTTACTCTTTAACTCTCAGTTGAAGATCTTCTCAGGCAAGTTGAAGAGCCGCTGGTCTGGTCCATTCACCATCGCCAATGTCTTTCCCTATGGTACCATTGAGCTTTCTCAGCCAAATGGGCCCAACTTCAAGGTGAATGGCCAACGTTTGAAATTGTACTTCGGTGAGGACATCTCTCAGGAGATGATTCCATCCCTCACCACGTTTCCCTTGAATTAGTTCGGGACCGAGTCAGGCTCGCGACTCGGTAAACAAAAACAAGCGCTCCTCGGGAGGCAGCCCGAGTATCTATCCCCCTTTCCCGTTTTTCATCATAAGTGTAGGGGGAGCTATATAGGTTGCTTGTTTTTGGATGGTGATGTGATTACAGGGATTATTGCATTCTTGGAATCTTTGAAGAACCGTGCTCCCATGTTATCCACAATACTGGTTCTATCTCTTCACTATCGTGATTCAATTATCTTCATATTCACATTTGAAATTGATCACTTTAGTCGTCTCTTCCTTAGCTTGAGTTAACAAACGTGCACAATGTCATAAGTGTAGGGGAGATTTTTCCCACATGCTTAAACATTGAGGACAATGTTTATCTTAAGTGTAGGGGGGACTTCTATCGAAGTTTTAAGTGGACTTTTCCATGAAAATGCCTTCATTTAACCAGAAAATCCTGTTTTTCAACATTTTTCAAAATTTTATCAACTTTGGCCATTTAGTCGTAATTTTTTTTAAATTTTTATTCTGCTTTCATATGTATATATTCCGCAATAAATTAAAAAAAAAATAAAAAAAATTATTATTATTAATAAAATGGTTTTAGCAAGTTTAGATATCTTAGATATATTAGGCCCGTTGTGAATATTTTGACTCAACCCGAATAGACTTATCCAAGTTTATTCTAGCTAGTATCCTTAACCAGGTAGACCTTAATTGGTTTATTAGGCTAAGTGTCCACGAGTCTCATTATTTGAGATTTTAAACTGTGGAGGACGAGAAATGATAGAGTCAATTATAAGTCGGTATTCTTGCGCAAGCTCACTTGGTGTAATTATTTGCCTATTCTCCCATCACTTGCTAATAACTTATCTGCAATAAGTAAGGTCGTACGATTTGAAAAGTTACTTAGCTTCTAGCCCAAGATCGTTTAAAAGTTGCTCGGTAATGACGAGAGTTCATAGCCAAGGCATAACTTATGAAGCGGGGCGCGAAGATTGGCGAGTCCGAAAAGGCCCTAACAAGGCATGAGGATTCAATTTTATTGCTGAAGATCCAAAAGTGATGTGAAAAGCATTATTCCCAAAGTCAATATGAAGGATCAAGACTCACGACGAAAAGCAATCAACTCCCACAAAGATCATGGAGAAGTCTATCCGAAAAGACCCTAACAAGGTATGAGGATAAATAGATCCAAGTCCGAAAAGGAGGCGGATCGTTATATCTCAAAATCCCAAATAGAGATTGAAGAAATAATCATGAAGTTGTGGTCAACAAAGTTGGAGTACTCCTCAAAAGTCTCCAAAGTGAAGAAACTCTATTATGATGAGAAGACCATTATCTCAAGAACGTCTCTCGAAGATATGAAGTATGAAGTACATGCCAAATATCGGCCCGAGAAAGGTCTCAAATCGTGAACCGAGTTATGCCAAGATATGAACTTTTTGATATCTCGAGAAGCAGTTTTAAGAGATTTTGTCCTTTAGCTAACTATTGATCAAATCGTCCTACTTTGCTTTCAGCCTAAATAAACTATCGAAATAAGTCCAAAATGCATCTTCATGATCATTCTAAGACAAAAATAAAATATAAGAGATACACCTAGGAATAAGGGAGTTTAAGCATTTAATAAGCCATGTGTGTAAGTGTTTGAATTGCTAACTTATAATAACAATGATCTCGTTTTTAAGCTTAGTTTGGGGAACGTGAAACTTGAGGGTGATAAATCTTCGCAACACCAAAGCCCTAATGTAAGTCCTCGATCTCTTTACAAGTTATTTCCACATAGCTATGTTCTATCCTTTTGTTTACTTTAAAAGTTTTAATTTCTCTTAGTGCTTTAATTTTTGTTTAGTAGTATTTGAATAAGGCCAAGGTTAATTAATTATGAGAAAAGTGTAAAGTTCCTTTATCACTAAGCATTGCATGAGGGCATGGCAATGGTTAAGTGTAGGGGATTTGATAGGTGTGAAAACACCCATCCTTTTACCACTTATTTCTTGCTAAAACAAGACCAAAACACGTATTTAATGTCATTTGTTTGGAATTATGCGTGGTTTGTGTGTTTGTTGTGTTTTCAGAGCAAACCGGATAAATATTGGAGAAAACATGGGATTGCACGGGTTTTATCAAGGAAAAAGACGAAAAGATGAAGTCTATAGTCCAAGAGGTGCAAAAGATTTGAAGTCAATGGACCTATTTGAAGATTTATCGAAGAAAAGGGCCAAAGACGGAAGATTTACCTATGTCGAAGAAACTCAAGACTATTAAAGGAAGAAATTAAAAGACGAGTTGAAATTATTCGTCGACAAATCCCGAATCGAAATCGAAAACGTCAACTTTTCTGAAAAGACGAGAAGACAAAAAGAAGGGAAGAAAGCCCACTCACCAACAAAGGGAGAAGCCTATAAATACTCCTCCCATTCAAGACTCCACAATCTTCTATTCTGTTAATTTTATTTCCGAGTTTTTAGGAACCATCTCCCTTAAGGAGTGGTTTTCATCTTTGTTTAATTATCTATCAATCTTGTAAGTTTGATCTTTCCATCTTGTTTGTTGAATCTGAAATCATTAATACAAGTCTTCTTTTAACCTTTCCATCATCTTGTTCTTCATCACTTTTTGATTCGTAGCTCTTAAGTTTTATTCTTTCGGTTTGATTGTCAAAAGTAAGTGGGTTTTGCGATTTAGTTGTTTTGGATTCAAGCTTTCTATGAGTAAAAGATTAGTGGTAAAATTGGGTTAAGTTTTGATCAAAAAACTTGGTGATTTTTGGTGTTGAATTCGTTCTCTGATTTCCCCTGTTCCTCGCTTCCAGTTTCTGATCTTGCCCAGATTCCGAATAGGGAATCTGGGGTTGTGTCTATTCGGAATATTTCAATTATTCCGAGTAAGAGGTTATTTTGCTTTGTTTATTCGGAATATATCAGTTATTCCGAGTAGAGATTGATTTTCTTGGTTATTCGGAATATCAAATATTCCGAGTAAGGTTTCCTTTCAAGATTTTCTGAATAGGGTTTCTCAATAATATATTCCGAATAGCCCAAACTTTCCAAATAGAACAAATATTCCGCATAAGAGATACTTTCCGAATAGGGCATTTTCCATTTATTCCGCATAAGGAAGATTATTCCGAGTAAGACACTTTTTCCGAGTAGAGTACTTTTTCCGCATAGTAGTATTATTCCGAGTAGAGCTTCTTTCAAATTATTCCGCATAGGTGAAACATTCCGCATAAGACATTTGTTCCGCATGGCCTTAATTATTCCGAATAAGGGAAACATTCCGAGTTAAGCAGTATATTCCGCATAGCAATAAACATTCCGAATAAGAGACTTCCAGTTTATTCTTCATAAAGGTATTTTCTTGCTGTTTCATTTAAATTCTGGATTTATTTGCATTTCTAGTTTCTAGTTTAATTTTATTATTACTTGCCTTTATCATTTTAGTAGATTAGACCAAAGCTCCCCCTTTTTAGTCACCAATTACAATTATTCCACTTTTGACCATGATCGATTCGAGAAGATACCGAGAACGAAACAACGATATTCATCAATTGGGTACGAGCAACGCAAAGAGAGATCTTGCAAGAAAAAACCTTTTTATTAACCAACCAGAAGTCAGTTATTAGACTCTTTTGATTTTAATTCATTCGAAAGATTAGCTTTTAATGATTCTATTTCTTTCAAGTGTTCAATCTTTTCAAAACGAAATTGGTCAAATTCGGAACATGTTATTTTCTCTGCCTGGGGGACCATTTCAAAAGTTTTGACCTTTTCTTTATGCAACGCAAGCTCAGCAGTTAGGGTGGAATTGGTATCTACGGATTGTCTGAGGACCATATTCATTTGATCAATTACATGTTTAGGTACCATGACCAAATCATGTTGAGCATAAGATTTCATACCCGTCGTAGCATTTGGTTGAGGTTCACTCAAATGTGTAGGATTGGGTACTACATCATTTGAGTTACTAGTTCCCGAATGCTGTTCGAGGTTGTCATTTTTATGCCCAACTTGTTGTTGGTTATCATCAATATTATTAGATGTGGTTGGTACCTCACTGACGACATCAGAACCGTAGTGAGAGAGATTAGCAACGAGATCAGCTTGGGCAGAGTGAATGTCATCACAACCCGAATCATATGCGTCAAGATCATCTGCTTGATAAGCTGCATTAGAAGTAGAAACGACTGCAATGCCTTCAGTATCTGCTGCCCCTGGGTCTGCAAGAAATGCTAACTCCTCTGAATCCAAAATCTTCCCCTTAGACTGAGCATCAACCAAATACATCTTCTCACGAAACCATGCATCATCCCTCCTCCTTTTCGACTGAGTGCATTCCCTAGCCATATGACCTTGTCCTCGGCAATTGTAGCAAGTCACAACCTTTTTAGGACCAATAGAACTTCCATTTCCACTAGCTTGAGAATTCACAGCTTGATTGTTCCCAGTCCTTATAGGAGGTCCATATGAAGTTTGCCTTCCCTGAATAGGTTGCACCATCACTTGACCATCTTGAACAGTGGCTTGTTGTCGAGGATTTGAAGAGGTGCGGAGCTGATTGTTTGTTGGTGGAAATCCTCTAGTTGCAACAAGTTTTGACAAGTAGGCAGTGAGATGGTTAAGTACATCAGCTGGCGTATCATTTGGAGTAAAGACCGGTGCTTGGATTGGTGGAAGTTCATTAGAGTAGAAAGCTTGTGTTGGTTGTGCTTCTATTGGAAAATATCCTTGCTGAGGAGTATAGCCCATTGGAGAAGTGTTGGCTTGTGATGGTGATATCTGATATGTTGGTTGCTGTGGAAAAGATTGTTGATGAACACTTGGTTGAAATGCTTGCTGTGGCATCATCGGTGGTTGAAACAATGGTTGTTGTGGTTGCTGATAGGTGTGTGGTGGTGGCTGCTGCAAGTATGATGGTTGTTGATAAGTATAAGCCATGTTTTGTTGAGAAGAATACATTACAAGTGGATCATGAACTTGAGGTGTAGACAACCGAGCCTCGATCACATGGAATTCGTGTTGTTGGAGAAAAGCTTAAAGTTGATCCACATTGGTGTTATGCAAGTCCTTAGCCAATTTAACATCCGTCACGTATTTTTTCCATTCTGGAGGAAGAGTGTTCAAATACTTGGTGTTCAATTGAAAGGTAGGAATTGCCATGCCATAGATATTAAGCTCATTCAACAATAGGGTAAATCTCAGATAGTAGTCATTGAGAGTCTCCCCTGGCACATAGGCAAACTTATCAAAAGTATCATAAAGCTTACACTCTCGTTCTTGTTTAGTTAACGAGGTGCCTTGCATTAGAACACAAATTCTATCCCATAACTCTTTGGCAACTTTATGTTTGCTGACGAGTTTGTAGACATCTGGAGGAAGGGCTTGGAGAATGATATTTGTAGCTTGTTTGTCACACTTGTCTTGTATCTTAGCATCTCCAGTTAGTTCACCCGTTGTGCGAGGACGAGTAACAGCACCTTCCGTCACATTACCATATACCAATGTTCCATTGAGCACCGATGCCCAAATAAGATGTCCATTTTCCTTGTTCAATATATAAAGTTCCATTCGGGAAGCCCATTCCTCATACATAGTCTTCACCAACATTGGTGGACGATTATCCGTACCCGAGAGGATGGACTTATCCGTAAGAGATGTGTACTCCATTTCAATAACTTAAGATTTACAAAGTTGATCGATCAATGAAAGAAAGTAAATGTATTTGTTGTTGTGTGTTAAAGCCGAGAAATAATGTTGAAATCCCCTAAATTATGTACTCAGATCGCACTTGTGGATCGTACTCAATGATCGTATTCAGATCGCACTCCTTGATCGTACCCAACGATCGTGCTCTGATCGCAACGAGTGATCGCACTCACTATGATCGCACTCAGATCGGACTCCCAGATCGTATTGCGATCGTACTCCCCTATCCTAGTCAGTGATCGTATTCTGATCATAGCCTAGATCGTACTAAGCTATCGTATTGAAGAGATCGCAGTCTGATCGTAGCCAAGATCGTACTAAGCTATCGTACTAAATGCGATCGTACCCTGCAATCGGACTGATGGATCGTACTAAGGATCGTAGTGAGCTATCGAAGTCAAGATCGTAACTTGGATTGTACTAATGATCGCAGTTAGATCGTATCAACAGATCGTGACTATGGATCGCAAGTAGAAACCCCCAGGGTTTATGCAAACACAAAGTCAGATCGTACTATGGATACCAACTTACCTTTTTTCTCGGGCAGTACAGTAACACAAGCAATTCAAGATTCTAAGCCAAAAAATGAATCAAACACCCAAAATTTTTTGTGTTTTTAACCCAAATAACAATACCAAATCACTATAACAAGTAATAAGATGAAGTAAATCAAGATTAACACCTAAAAACACAAAAAAAATTGGTTCGTGTGAAAATGGATCAAAAATGGCGAGAGAATCAAGAACACAAACACAAGAACTAAACAATCATCCCATGGCTCTTGATACCATTTGTAAGATATATAAATCTATGCTTATGTTTTAGAGAGAGAAAGAGATAGAAAGATGGTGGATTTCACACTTTTAGAGAGAGAAAGTTTAAGAGAACTATGTGTTATTCAAATGAAATCACCACCCTCTCCATCCTTAGAGAGGGTTTATATACCAAGCCCACAAGATGGGCTTGGGCTTACATTTGGGCCGGCCATACAAGCATGGACCGGGCTTTTCCTTGTTTAGTTAATTAAAAAATACCTAGACTACGAGCTACAACTTAATATATTATCGGAGTGATCGAATCTTCCTAAATACGTATAAACGTATTTCCAACAAAATACTAAACGAACTTATACAAAAACAATGAAAGAATTGATAAACGTTTTGAAAGAATTAAGAAAAATGGTTTTGATGAAAATGAATTTGATGATAAATAGTATGCATATTTAATTAAAAGGTTTAGCTCAGTTTATGGATAAGTCATTTTGCGATTTATTCAGCGATGATGAAAAACTAATTCCGGAGGAAAACATTAGTTCTATTTCCACTTCATCAAAAGAGAACTCGTCTTCACCACCTTCGAAGGAACATTTTCATGACCCACCCAAGGCACAAACTTCATCCATTAAAGAGTCTTTTGTTCCTAGCCCAATATCCATAGAGGCTAAGGATTTGCCATGTGAGAAGTCTCCTCAAAGACTTTATCACATTGACTTTATGTTCGACCCCGAGATCGAAAAACAAATTGAACGAGAGCTTTCTCTTATGCCTCCACTTCCCCAAAGAAGTGAGGACCATGTTATCGATCTCTATGTTGAACTCGCTGAGATAAAACGATTTCTTTTTAATGATGAACCATCTCGTGTGAGTATCACATTCTCAAGGATTTACCTAATAAAAAAACCTCAAATGTGAATATTGATGTTATTTTGGATCGTGATACAATCAAGAGCTATTCCTTAATTTATAATGATAGTTTTGAGTAACCATGGCTCAATAACCTATCTTTGATGAGGATGTTGATATATTGACGATCCGTTGTTTAGTGATGACCACTATGTTAACCCATAGGGGGATGTTATTTTATCGATCATCGTTTTGAAAATGTATTTTCTAACCCCTTCCCACCCATGACCTAAAAGTCCAAATTTTTAGTGTGCCTAACATCATTTTTGAGACACCTAATCCTCTATGTGTTCCAATTAATTTTGAGATACCTAACATTATTAGTGTACCAAATGGACTTTTAGAGACACCTAATGCTTTTGACTTTATAAATGGCAAAACGAGTTTTCATAATCATAAAAATGTGAAAAAGAGAAAAAAATTAATCAAATTAATGTGCCTATTTTTACATCGTCATCACCGTTGATTGAGACTGCTATTTCACCATCATCTTCTTTTGATGATTGTGAATATGGAGTGAGTATGGGGGAAGCCCCCATTTTAATCCCTTCGTTTTTCTACCTAGGACAAGATTTTTGACCCCAAAATCATGTTTAAAGGGAAATCTCGGTCTTCCATCTATGAAATTAATGGAAAATCTTTTTATTCACTTTATGAGAGATTACCTTGGGTAGCTCATATTGTTGCCCCACCCATAGTCCTACCCTTCTATTCTCATTCTATTTTCTTTGATCCCATTAGGATTTTGGGTCAAGAAAGGTTATCTCGTTTGTCATCCGACAACGAGGACGTTATCTTCGACCTCAGTATTTGTTCCATGAAAGTACTTTGTCCTTAATACTGGATGACCATACCAATTTATCCCTAAATGATGATATTTGTGGGAATTCGAGTCGAGCTCTTGACTTGGTTATAAAAAACGAGGTGCCTCGTGGGGGATTCTCATGCTTATCCTTGTACATATTATTTGTTTCTAATGTAGTAATGTGAGGAGAATTGTGCTCTTCCGAGCTAGTTTTCTGTGTTTGTTTGTGATGTGATTATCTAAGATATTCATTCATTCTCGAAGCCTCTCGTGTTCGTTTTATTCACGCATCACACGAGCTTCGATCCTTGCTTTGAAAAATTCGATATCTGATGATATACTTTTGTTCACTAACGTTTATCTTCTAGCATAATTCATAACGACTTAAGATTATTTCTTATACCCTTTCTATATTGGGATTTATCATTCGACTCCTCGTCTCTAGTATGGGGGTGTTTCACCCTTAGACTTTAAACATATGTTTGGTATTAGTATGGGGGGTTAAATAGATACTTTATGTGCTTAGTATTTTCACGTACCCACTCTATTTTTCTTTGTTTTGCTATTAATAAGTGAAAAATGGTCAATTTAAAAGAAAATTCTTCTTTTTCATAAGTGTTTGAACACGAATGTAGGTTTTTCGTAGGTGAGAATAAGAGTAATTTTTGACTTGACCGGGCGTGTTGAGCCCTTAGCTTCGTTCTTTAACTATATTAGGCTAAGTCTCTTAAATAAGGACGAGACGTGATAGAGTCGATTATAAGATACTATGCTAAATGTAGAGTATTCGTATTCTTTCAAAAACTCATATGGTTTGATTATGTTCTTTTTCTCCCATTAGGAAAACCTCGCTTCTAAATAAATAAAATGTTAATAAATATTATTTTAGCGGTTTGATCATTATTATTGATTTTTAACTAATTCTCTTGGTTTTCGTGTAATTAAATTGGGAAGACATTAAAGGTTCCCCATTGTTACAGATTTGAAGTATAGGCACTCCGAATAATCAAAAGCTTTCCGATAATAATTTTTAAGTCATTCACCCAAAAATACCAAAACTTCGAAGCTCACAAGGCTAAATTTCGATATAAATTATAAGTGAATGGCTTGGAAACTTTAAAGCTTTAAGGATCAAAAATTTCCTTTCGAGGATGAGGTTATATGTCTTTGGCCATTATAAAACCGGTCCGAAAGGGGGCCAATAAAAGGCAAGACAACACCGGAGGTAATAAACGCACCATGGCGGTGTTCATTAAAAAGCTGAGGTAATCCTTGATAATAAAACCCAACCCGTGTAGGGAAATAAAACTCATGCTTAATAAGTCAAATGTTCAATTCCGTTATAAAACCATGTTTATTGGTCTTTCTTCTTGACTTATATTTTTTACACCGTTACTATTAAGAAAGGTTATTAATTGATGGTTTTAGTTGCACCATTATTACTCTATTTTTAGACATAATCTCTTATTCACATAAGTCCAATATGTATCCTTGTGATAATTATGACAAAAATAAAATCTAGAGATACCAAATAGGAATAAAGGAGGAACAGTTTCACAATTAACGTATATGAGTGGTGTTATCATTAGTAACTTGTAAAAGATAATGATCTCGTTTCACGCATAGCATGGAACAAGTGAAAATCAAGGACAATGATTTATTTCTATGAAGCATTCACGTGTTCTTATTCAATGATCCTAAAAGTCATTTACGTGTGATGAAAACATTACATTATGTCTTAAACACATTTGGTTAAGTTTATCTTTCATAAAAGTTAAATAAAATGAAAAATGAATGTGATATGATACTTTATTCTAGCATTGTGTAAGGACACAATAATGGTTTATTATGGGGGAATTTATTTGATTCTGATTACATATCTTTTCGTACCCATAAACGGGCTTAAATTTATTAAAATATCGTCAAATGTGCACAAAATATGCTTTTTTTTCTTGTTTGTGTATGTGCAGGCACGAATATCGAGAAATCATAAAGAAATACTCAAAACAAGACAAAACAGAAACGAGGATGGAAGACATACAAGAAAACCAAAGCCGAATGTCGTTTTATGGGTTTTGAAACCCTAAGAGCTCAAACTACTAATTTGCCCTTGAAGATTGAATAAATTACCAAAATACCCCTCAACTTTCCCAAAATAACACTTTATACCCTTGAGATAAGATATATTACACAATGGGTCCCTAAAGTATGGAAATAATGGTCCTTGGAATTGGAATTTTCAACTTGAGGGACTAAAGTTGCCTAAAAGGAAAGTGTTGATGAATGTTAATAACACTAGATGCATGTTAAAAATGTGAGGGACCTATTTGCTATTTATGAAATTTTAAAACCAGTTCAAAAACATATACGAACAAGCCAAAAATCCGTTTGTGAACCTTTTCTATTAATTAATCATTTTTTAAATATTAGTAGGAAACATTTAATTAAATCCCTAAATAGATCGAACCCTTCTTAATCAATTGTTTATTCATAAAACTTAGTTTTCCCTCCCAAAAATTTAATTGTTCCAAAACAGAGGGATATGTTAAATTGTTTGAGGGTAAATGACATTAAGGGCTTAAACGACATATCCATGTGCAAGAATGAGAGGTCACGCCATCAATGGACCCCTTGTTAGCTACTCTTTATCACGAGATGGAAATGATAGATGACTAATTTGCGGCTTGGATACACTAGCGTGTTGCACACAAGAATCCAACGTCCGTGATTCATTTAACAATATGCTAAATCACTTGGACTCAAAGAAGTTTCAGGAAGCTAAATTAAAAAACAACATATTCTTCTAAAGATCCATGTGTGTTTTTGGTAATTCAGTGACTACGGTTTAAGGTTTATGTAACCTCACATTGTAATATAAATAGGAGAGTAGTGTGATAGATAGTTCTTATTCCAATTTTTTTGGAACTTTTGTAACTTGATACAAATTTATTTGAATGAAGCAATTAAGTTCCATATTTACATTCTTGTTATTTACTTTACAGTCTTTAAACTTATGTCAAAATTTACTTTAAGTGCAATTTACTTTTCAAAGTTTTATCAAAATAAGGCAATTTCTATTTTAATTTTTAGAAACACCAATCATTAAGTTAAAATTATAGCTTAACTGACAATTAAGCTATAAGGTTAAGTGTTGAGTGGTGTAAAATTATGTCAAACATTTTCTTTCCATTGCAAAAGTTTTAAGTCTCAAAAGTCAGTTTAAAACATTCTAGTTCTTTGGATTTTTGTATATTACTATAGTATATGCCTAATAAGTTGTGCTTATTGATCTTATGCTTTTTGCTTTTATCCTTGTTGTTTGTTATTTGTTTCAGGTTTCCAGAGGAGTAGAACTTCTTGTTGAAATTCTAAGATAATCTAAGTCGTAGTAGTTGTTCTAGGCAATAAGCACTCTAATAAGATGAGTGTGTGGTTGTGATAAGCCCAAAGAGGTGTTAGAAAGAGTTTATAACAACACTAGTTGGCCTAGATTATAGGTCAACTCAATGTGAGTTCCATTCTACCCTTTATCTTATTTCACTTTAATTCAGCTTATTTGCTTATTTTCATTACTTTTTACTTCTATTACATGTTCATGCTTTTATGCTTCATTAACTTGATTAAATTTTAGGTTTCGTATGTTAGAAATTTCTTAAAACGGTTAATAAGTGGTGTTTGGATTTGCTTGACAAACAAAGCCTAACCCTATCTTAGGTCCTAGGAGTTTTTGAAGCACTTGAGTTAGGTTAAATCTTAGTTAAAATCAACTTTAAATTCTATTTTCAGTAGTGAAATCAAAAAAAAATTGGTTCTTTGTATTTTCTGTCTTCAAAAAATCAGTAGGTGGTGATTCATTTCAGTAGATAAAAGTTTCTTTGTCTGAGTTTTTATGTTGTGTTATCTGATAAACATGGTCCTCTGATGGTTCACATGTGGTAGAAATAGTTTAGGTATCTATTTGTGCATCTTTGAGTTCAAAAATTGTCTTGAAATAAGGTTAGTTGCATCATTAGCGTTTGAGTTATCTAGGATAATTGTTAGGCTTTAATTTTTGATATTTGAGTAGTTTACTTGTTATACTTTATATGTTTAAGTAGATTTAGGTGTTAAGCTAATCTGGTCGCTTAATCATTAGCTCAAAGTTAGCTGAACCAACTTGTTCTAGGTAGTTGTCACTGTAGCATTCATTCATAGTTCTACTTTTTGATTTTTGTTGATTGATTTGAGTTGTGATTGTGTTTTGAGTGATTATTTGTGCTATTTCATTGTACTAACCCCCAATAAGCAATTGCTTATTGGGGGGGGGGGGGTTGTCCAAATATAAGCAAATAAAAAAACAACAAAGGAAAGGTCTGGGACTCGAACCCACGACCTCCCCTTCAACACACAACACACTTAACCAGTTTGTCCTTGGGTCTTTTTCGAAAACATTTCAAGGTACATTTTCATTTAACCTCTTTTGTGAATATTTGGCCAAATAAGTTGTTTTCAGCTTATCTCTCATTTCTAGCTTATTTAATCTTGCAACAACTTTCATTTGTAGCTTAATATCATTTTTCTTGTCTTACTTACTTGTTTTAGGAGTTTGAACGTCTAAGTTGTTTTCAGCTTATCTCTCATTTCTAGCTTATTTAATCTTGCAACAACTTTCATTTGTAGCTTAATATCATTTTTCTTGTCTTACTTACTTGTTTTAGGAGTTTGAACGTTTGTGGTTTTAATTTTCTTAGAAACAGTCTTATTCATATTTCTTTTTTGTGCTTATTAGTTTCTACAGCTTATTCTAGTTAGCTTATCTCAATTTTCTTTGTTCATGTGCATTTTTATCTTATTTCAAAGCAGTGTGCAAGATTTGAAGTAAAATAATAAGTTTCCCAACTATTTTATCTTGTAGTGAAAAGCACAAAGTGCTTATTTCTTGCTTAGTAGTTTATCTGTAACACCCCATTTTGATAAATGGAATGTCACGCGTGATTATGGCGTGTCATCAAAGCATGCAAGGTAATATGTACTAAAACATACATGACCATAGGGAAAACCGGAATCAAACATCGGTTCCCAACATAAGCCCAAAGCACAAATAAGGTAAATGAAATGAATGAAAGACTAAACAAGCATAAGTTTATGAAGGCAAAAGGAGAAGATGTCTATGACAGCTTCCATCCTATGCACGTCCTCCAAATGCTCGAGTCTATCCTTAGGTACCTGCCGTTTTGGGACATGGAAAGGAAAGTAACGGCTGAGCATAGCGCTCAGTGCACGGATATACAACATAGTATGAATGGATGAAACATAAATAAGACTAATAGCAGCGGAAACGTATAAGTCCTAGAAAACCTGACATATCTTAGTAAAACTGGTTTTATAGTTTGAAAAGCCTTATGTTCATCTTATAAAAACTGTTTAACATGTTTACCATTAGCCAATATAGGTCATGAGATATCAACGTGCATGAATACTTGGAGGGGTGACCTCGTCATGCAATTAGAGGGGCTTCCTCTAATTAACATAAGTTTGGGTAGGAGGGATCAGCTCCTTGTGAAGGATGCAAGGCACACACCACATTCACTTGAATAATCTGTAAAACATGTAACCTAGGATGCACCCATACGTCCCACATGATAATAATAATAATAATAATAATATGGCCAAAAGCTGAAGGGACGCCACGAGCTATCACTCCACCGTGGTGAAGTCATAGCACTGGTGCCTCCAGTGTTATGGTTATGGTACCTCCATAACTAGGTGAAACTGGTCATGCATGTATATGGCTTTAGGTATTTTGTGACAATCTAACATTTTTAGGCAGTGAATTATTTTCTCGTATAATATTTTGAAACTTATTTTTGTGTTGGTTGATGAACTCATAATTTACGGATTTAAATTTGGGCTTACGTGCATAATTTAGCGTCCTTTACGACTAAACCGGAAACCTTAGGATTACGTATTTACGTTTTTGAACTCCGTTTTTGATGAGACAATTTTTATTAGATTTGTTTTGTGCCGTTGATCCATAATTTGAAGGTCTACGAAATTATTGGCCTATTCTACATGATGGATTTGATGGATTAAGATGGTTGATTAAATGATAAATATAAGAAACATGAGATGAAGGAGATGATGGAGTAGAGAGAGAAAGGAGATAAGGGAGAATAGTAGAGAGAGAAAGTAAAGATTGAATGATTAAAATGTGAAATGAACAACCACCCCTCCTAACATGCTAGGAGGGGATATATATAGCCCACCCTACATGAGGGCTATATGGACTATACATTAACTAAATGGATCACGAGCCCATTACATAATCATCGTTGGAGCGACCGATCCTTCATAAATACGTAAAACGTATTTCCAACAATCTCCCCCTAAGGGAGGTCGCTCCAAGAGACAAAGTTCTAAATAATCTATATCTCGTGATCTATGCTAACTAAGATGTGACCGAGACTTTATTGGGAAAAAACGTATTTCCAACAATCTCCCCCTAAGGGAGGTCACATCTTTTTACAAAATCTTAAACCTAGCATCTATGCTTGAGTCTTCGATCTTGTTCTTGTGAATATGCTTGATGTGATCTTTGACTTTAGTCTTGAGCATGTTCCCTTGCCTTGACCTTGTGCATTCTTCACTTGTGATATTTGCCTCTTTGTGACTTCATGTTCCACACACTTATACTTTTAAATTCTTGAAAGCTTCAGAGTTTGATACAGCGGAAGACTTGACCTTCAGGCTTTCTTGAATTTGTTGAAGTACTAATTGTATGTAATATAAGCATGTGGTGACGACTTCTTCTAGATTGCCCGCAATGCCACCTTCTTGTTACGCTGCATAAGACAGTTAGCAACAAACAATATACACGGATGAAATGGCCTTGAAAATTTCATTCTAATTCGGTAGCATTTTACCTCCGGTCGGTGAAGACCGTTGGACGATATTAAATATCGTACTTGTGGCAGGTAGTTTCAATAAAGAACCTCCTTGACAAGATTTCGCGGGTAAACCCGTTCTCTTTACTCGACCGTCCAAAGCTGACTGCGAACGTAAAGAGTGAATCATTTGGATAATATTATCCGCATGATTTGAAGCCGTCAATTCATGTTCCTGGAACAAGTGAAGTTCAATTAAGAACCGCACCATCGTTGCTTTCCAGTTGTCACTAGCTTGATTCATATAGAATCTTACAAGTTACCTACCAAGTGCTGTTTGATGTTAACACTAGAAGGATTTCCATTCGTCACTGTAAATACTTAATAGTATTACTCTGAATGTTCTGGCAAGATCACTAAGATATTGCGTAGAGGCCTGGAACGTGTTTAAATTCATTTAAGAATTAAACCACTGTTGCTTTCCAGTTATCACAAGTTTGATTCATAAAGAATCGCACAAGTCACCTACCATGAGCTTTTTGATATTCGCTCAAGAAGGATTTCCATCTTCATTGTAAATACTTTCGTATTACTCGGATGTTCAGGCAAGATCATGAAGATTTTGCGTAGGACTCTTAAGATCTTTCTTACTTTTCACGGTGTGTGAAGAAGCAAGGAAATATGAAAGTGTATCCTAATGAGATATTTGATGATCTCAAATGGCTCTAGACTCGATCGTGCATTTTGGATTTTTAGTGATCGGAGGCTGGAGAGGAGTGCCACCTTTTCAATACCAATTTATTCGGAGTGAATAAATCAATAGATAATGTGTTGTCTCCGTGTGAATAAAACAAATATCTTTTGAGAGATATCTGAGTTAGCTGGGAAGGGTTGTGCATTGCATCACTGGGTCCATGATGTCTGTCTTCAATATTAAGAATCATTAAACAATGATCTTAATAGCATATGTATTGACCCGGTTTCTGCCTAAGTTGTAAGGAGGGCTTCTTTCTTTACACCCTTTATCTTTACAGTTCTTTTTCATTCTTCAACCCCTTCAATGCTTACCAATACGTCATAACTAGCACCTTGTTGTGATTGTTCCAGTGCTAACTTAAGTACTTGGTCGGCATTCAGCTACGTTCACAATCTTTCTCCATCTTTCCTAAGGACTACTATTTCTAGCTATGGAATATCCTTGGGAAGATTCCTCTGGTTCTAGAGGAATCATTGGACTTTAACCTATCCTACCATCCTTATGTCACCACAATCTTCATCATCGTGAATAGAGATGTTTTGGGTAAGTGTATGTCACCATGAAATCCATTTTGAAGTGCAAATCCATTTTGCTCCCCCTTAACATATGCCACGATATCCGAAAACATTTCGCACATGTCGGGATGAGCTAGCACGTTAAGTCAAACCATTTGTGATTAATCATTTCCCATATTAAATCACATTTTCTCCCCTATATTAAAAATATTAACTCAATCAATGTTTTTAATATCAATTGATTTAATAGCGTTTTAAGAAAATTTGGGAAGAAAAATGCAAAGCCAATTATCTTCATGAATTACACAAGCTCCCCTTCAAATTAATGAGGGTGTACTTGAAACGTAAATTAAATACCTTTTAAACACAAGTGTAAGGTATTTATCACGTGCAAAGATCATATATGATAATGAATTCACAAGATTAGCAATTTACGAGGTTAGACCTGAATGATGGAGAACATCATATGAAAGAAGCACATGGTTCTTGTTCACGAATGTTGGTCTTCCTTGTAACTTCTGAAGTTATCTCTTGACTCCATGTGTATGATTGATATCATTGTCTTAACACCAATATGTGAACTTGGCACTCTCGGCATCAAGGATTCTGAATGCTGGACAATTGCTCCCCCTCAATTGTTGACCCGTGTTCTATTGAAAGAGTTGTAGTCACCGTTTGAGTAGTCTCATCGTCGAGTATGTAGATATCAATTGTAAGTTGCTATGGTTGGTGGAGATGATAACTTCGGATTTTGAAGTCAAAGCTTTCCGGTGAAATGCTTGACTTCAAAGTGAAAAGCGGGTTACTATCGGAAATAATATCAAACCATATGGAGCATGTTTTAAATCTTTTAAACTTCTGCTCGAACTTTATTTACAACCCCGTGTCATTATTGAATGACATTTCTAGGTTCGTAAATATTATCGATTCCAGAAGACATGCTCGTTTTATCAAAACATTTTGAACACACAATTTTGAAAGATTTAGAAAAATCTTTTGAAAAATTTCTTGAAAAATTGTGTTCCAAGTTTTGAAAAAACAATTACTTGAGCTTAAGATGTTGAATATCTTACAAAGCGAGCTCAAGTCCGAGAAGTTGTAAACTTCTCATTGTTAAGGATAAGTTACCATCGGCGATAAACTTTCCTTTTATCTGAAGGACGAGTCCTAAGCTGACATTTACTTAGAAGTCGTGTTCATGAGCTTGAAAACTTTGACTGTTTTAACGGAAAGCTCATGACCGAGAAAGGTTAATTTCTCATTACGAGGAAAAGTTCTCTTAGTTAAAAGATACACTTTCCTTTATGAGCTTAAAACTTCGAATGTTTTAATACAAGCTCATGACCGAGAAAGGTGAATTTCTCGTTAAGAGGATAAGTTATCATAAAAGATAATCTTTCCTTTATTTTAAGTTCGAGTTACAGTCTGACATTTAACTGTAAGTCATTGTGCATGAGCTTAAAAAACTTCGAATGTTTTTAATATTAGCTCATGCCCGAGAAAAATGAATTTCTCGTTGTAAGGATAAGTTTATCATCGGCGATAAACTTTCCTTTATTTGAAGAACGGGTTACCATCTGATATTTAATGATAAACCATATACACGAGCTTAAAAACTTTGAATGGTTTTAGGATAAGCTCGTGTCCAAGAAAACTTAATTTCTTGTTAAGAGGGTAAGTTATCGTTGCGTGGATAAACTTCCCTGTCTCTGAAGTCCGGGTCGTCGTCTGTCATTTAACGAGAAGCCATGGTGCATGAGCTTAAAAACTTGGAATGTTTTTGATATAAGCTCATGCCCGAGAAAAATTAATTTCTCGTTGTTAGGATAAGTTTACCATCGGCGATAAACTTTCCTTTCTTTGAAGAGCGAGTTATAGTCTGTGATGTGACTATAAGTCCTTGTACACGAGCTTAAAACCATTGAAGAGTTTAAATGTAAGCTCGTGTCCGAGAAAAATTTAATTTCTCGTTTTGAGGATAAGTCATCATCGGGATGAACTTTCCTATCTTTTGAGTGCGAGTTACAGTCTGTTATGTGACTGTAAGTCCTTGTGTAAGCTTTAACCATGAATCCCCTGAGATACTAGTTTCTCCGATATCTGCTTCTTCAGCAACCAAACTCTAAGAGTGTCCTTAGTTGAACGGTATACAACGATTGGACCGCTTCGTTCTTTTGGAACATCAACTTTGGTACCTGCATTCTCATTAGGAGTTTGTATACTGTTGCATGGGTTAGAGATATCTATTTTAGAAGCACGTGGGGGTTCACGGTTTTCTTTTCTTGTGTCAGAGGTGGCCTGAGGGGATGATTCACTTGTCTTAGTTGGCAAACGTTTCCTTTTATAGAAAACCTTAAGTTCAGGCTTAAGTGATGTATCATCCTTTGCAATTTCCTCCCTAGTAGTCTTCGTAGAATCAGAGACAATCCTAGTTAAAGGGCACTCGTTTACTATAAGAGTGAAATTTCTACCAGTGGGGCGCCACATTTTACCAAAGGGTTTGATTTTAGCGACCCACTGGGATTTAAGTCTAGCACGGGAGTTCACCTCATTAAGTAGTTTCTTGATACAGGAACCATGATTTGCCGTAAATACACATTTTCTACATGTTTTACAAGTAGCATATTTAATGTCCGAGTAAGATCTAGAATTCCTAGATGATTGATTGATGCTCCTAGGATGTGACATGCTACGGTTAGCAGTGTTGGATAAACTAGAAGGCATCTGACTAGGTTTGAAATTCATATCTCTTACTTGTGTCTTTTGCTTAGCTTCCCTTTGACCAAAATCCTGGCGCACATCAGTTGAACTAGTTCTAGACGTGTTCATTGAGCTATTCTTAGAGAAACTAGAGGCAATCATGTGATAAGGTCTTGCCAAAACTGATTTAGTCACATTAGGCCTAGTTGGTGGAGTGACTGTTCTAGAAATATGACCCAAATCAACTTGGGAGGCAAACCGCGGTCTCGAGGATTGTGGTCACTCGGATCTAAATGCAGTAGGTTGTCTGACAATCGGTTGTCTGACGAACTGATTTGTAGGCGGTTTCCCCAAGATTGATGGTTTTTCAAGATTAGTGTCCACACTAGGTCCTCTATTTTTCCTTAACTCGTTTTTCAACGCGGCTATAGCAAAGACGTTTTCCTGTACTTGAGCCTTTAATGTCTCATTCTCTTTAAGCACTCTATCTTGGGATGCCAATTTAGACTCTAGTAACTGAATTTGTTTCAAAAGTTTATCCTTTTCAGCTTTCGAATCTAAAACTTTTTGATCCAGTTTTCTTTCAAGAACAACATTTGATTTTTCAAGTTTTTCAAAATATGTTTCAAATTTGTCCGTTTTCTTAGAAAATTCAAGTTTGGCATCCTCAAGATCTTTTGATTGTTGAGCTACAATCGTTTCGAGCTCTCTAATCTTGGAATCAGAAGCAGTCAATGAAGCAGTTATAATACAATTATCATGATGTACTATAGCATTCTGAACAATCTCTCCCCCATTATGACTTACATCGGATGAATCAGAAGTGGTATTGCTATCACTCGTTTCCATCCCATGTTTGTCA
Organism: Glebionis coronaria; assembly: GCA_025667525.1. Classification (NCBI taxonomy): domain Eukaryota; kingdom Viridiplantae; phylum Streptophyta; class Magnoliopsida; order Asterales; family Asteraceae; genus Glebionis; species Glebionis coronaria. Next base: position 138,312,065 of record CM046879.1, on the reverse strand, counting down.
TAATTAGGTTCAGAATTCTCAATATGCGGCATATCATCAGCATATACAACATAAACAACATTACATTGTACCATGTTTGCAGGCTCTGCGTCATAAATGGGTAAGGTGTCATCAAGAGAGATCTCGTGAACAGTCCCTGACGTGCCACTGGTATCATGTTGTCCTCCTGATTCCGTGCTCTTGGCATGGATAGGCTCCAAGTTTTCAACCGTATGATCAATCTCCTCTTGAATCTGCGTCATTGATTCTTGCACTCCATTATCATACACTTGCTGAAGTTGTGATCTTTCATAAATCGAAGACGAGACCGATGACATGAGTTTCAAAATTGTATCACGGAAAACTCGAAGTCGGTATGTGTATCTCGAAGAAATGATTGGCAAAGCATTGAACTTTCAGACTTGATGATATTGAATTGGAGGAAAGGCGTGAGTTGTGTCACAAGAGCCTTATAAGCAAGTGCCGATTCAGAGTGATTAAAGCTTTCATTGGTGAGTTGCTCGGCGAGTTGGGTCAAAATGGTGAAAATTGAGTCGATGAATATATGACGATCTTGTCCAAAGATTGTCTCAAATTCGCTCCCTCCTTGAAGTCGTGAAAGAGTAACAAGATGATATTGAAGCAATTGAAATGAATTTATACCACTTTCTCTAGCTTTGTCTTGCATTCGATGCAAATCTCCCTCTTTAAGTGTCGAATTGAACGAATCCATTGAAAATCGAGGAAAGATAAAGAAAAAATGATGTGGATGTTGTTGTTGTCGGGTTTTTACAATACGACTCGGCTCAAAAATTGTTGTCGGCTCAAACGATTATGAATTAAACCCGATCAAAAATCCGTATTTGCTAAAAATATTTCCCGTCACGTTGACTCGTCACTTTGTCTTTAAATCCGGCCACAATAACGTTTAACCCGACAATTATTTTTCACGTTAACTTTGAAAATACCCGCCTCGACACGATTTGCCAAAAATTAATAAGCAAAATGCTAAAAATATAAAAGTGACAAAATAAAAATATAAAAGTGACAAAAATACAAAAATTTAATTTAACTAAAAATAAAAAATAAAAAAATGTGATATTTTAAAATAGAAAATAAAATTAGAGAAATAAGAAATAAAAAATAACTTTTTAAAGATAGGAAAATAAAACGTGATATGTTTTGTTTTCTAAAAAAATCGGATATTACCGTTTCCTTAAGATAAAAAACGTGTCCTAAAGAAAATGGAAAGTGACGTGGCCTTATGACTGTTGCATAGTTTACTCCGTCCTTTGTAAACTCCACCCAAACCTAAAACGTGTATAACACTTTCTCTCAGATAAACTTCAAACAAATAACCCTCCGTCCTTTCACCTCTCTCTCTCTCTCCTAATCTCAAAACTCGCCCCTCTTTTCCCTGTTATCTCTCTCTCTCACAAACCTAATCTCACTCTCTCCAAAACACAACACAAATCACAATCTTTCCCTTGAATCGAAACAAAGAACTTCTTCAAGATCCTTTTAGGGATCTCAGGTGGGTATTTTTTTCTTTGATTTGTTGAGTCCCTCTCTCATCTGTAGTGTCTTTCTGTGTGAGGTTTTTCTTTGATTATTGTCTCAATCGAAAAAATGAAATAAAGAATATAACAAGTTGTGTTATGAAACTTTATTTAATTTCGAAAACGAATCTGTGATGATAGTGTTTTTTTTGTGTGTTTAGATCTTAATAAATCTTGACATGCATGTCATAACACGAATCTGAGATCTTTGAATTGGTTTTGGTGTTGGTTTTTGAGTTAGGTTGAGTCGCGTGATGTTCGAGGGGGTTTTGTTAAATGGGTGTGTCGATTTGTTTTGAAACCGTGAGGGTGTGAGGGTCTTGTGACGAGGGAGGGTGTGAGGGTCTGTGAGTCGAGGGATGTGTGTGTTAAGGTGGTTTTGAGAGTCGAGTGTTAGGTCTTCGAGTGTGATTGATGTACGAGGGTGTGTGGAGTTGTTGTTAAGTGAGACGAGGGAGGGTCGAGTCAGGGTGAGAATGGTTTGTTCGAGGCGAGGCGAGACGAGTCGGGGTCGAGTTGTTGTTGTTAAGTGATGTCTTGAGGGTGGGTGGTTGAGACGAGAGGTGTTGGGTGTTCGAGGCGAGAGGAAGTCGAGAGTGTTGTTAAGTGAGACGAGTCTGATTGTTTGTGAGAAGAGAATGCTTTGTTTTGGTGAGTCTAGATCGAGTCTAGAGTTGTTGTGAGAGTTTAGGTGGTGAGATACGAGTCGAGTATTGAGAGTTTGTGGGGTTTGGGTTGATACGAGAGGTGTTGTGAGGGTGTCAGATTGGTGTCCGTTAAGTTTGAATTGACAAAGCTTCGTTCGGAACTTTCGTTCGTTCGGAAGTTTCGTTCGGAAGTTTCGTTCACCCGGAAGTTTCGTTCATTCGGAACTTTCGTTCATACGGAACTTTTCCTTCACTCGGAACTTTTCCTTCACCCGGAACTTTTTCTTCACCCGGAACTTTTTCTTCACCCGGAACTTTCTTCGTCCGGAAGGTTCTTCGTCCGGAACTTTTTCGTCCGGAACTTTGAGAATGACAGTTTTGTTGGGACTGAGTTGGACAGAAAGATTTGGACAGAAAGATTTGGACAGATTTGACAGTTGACCAAAAATTGACAGAAACCCATATAGAAAACTGATAAAAAATGATACTTAAAATAAAAATAAAATAATAAAAAATATAAAGAAAGACAGTTGGACAAAAACTTGACAGAAACCCAGATGAAGAGAAATTTAATAAAACTGATAAAAATAAAAAAATAAAAATAAAAAAATAAAAAAATACAAACTTTAAAATAAAGAAATTGATAAAATTGATAAAAATTTAGCAATTGATAAAATTGATAGATTAAAAAACAAGAAAAAGAAAAAAATACAAACTTTTTATAAAAATTGATGATTAACAAAAAAAAAATTGTGATTTTTATATAAAATAAGTAAATCAAACTTTTTTATAGAAATTTGTGATTAAAAACAATAAAAAAATACAAACTTTTTATAAAAACATAAACTTTTTAAGACTTGATAATAAAATTTTTGATTTTTGTATAAAAAATTGTGATTTTTATCTAAAAAGTAAGTAAATCTAAAAATTTGACATGATTTAAAGCATAAAAATACAAACTTTTTAAGATAAAAGCTTCATTAAATAAAAACCCATCAAAATCAAACAAAATAAAAACAAGAATAAACCAAACTAACCATGCTCTTGATACCAATTGAAGGTCTACGAAATTATTGGCCTATTCTACATGATGGATTTGATGGATTAAGATGGTTGATTAAATGATAAATATAAGAAAGATGAGATGAAGGAGATGATGGAGTAGAGAGAGAAAGAAGAGAAGGGAGAATAGTAGAGAGAGAAAGTAAAGATTGAAGGATTAAAATGTGAAATGAACAACCACCCCTCCTAACATGCTAGGAGGGGATATATATATATAGCCCACCCTACATGTGGGCTATATGGACTATACATTAACTAAATGGATCACGAGCCCATTACATAATCATCGTTGGAGCGACCGATCCTTCATAAATACGTAAAACGTATTTCCAACATAATTTATAAAAACGTTTTTCGTAAAACAACCCGAGGGTACGCAAATCGAGGAAACTAGAATCAAGGAATACCCGTAAATTAGCAGGATGGGACAAAACAAGTTTATCCCACCCCACTAACTAAAAGGGACGGCCAAAAGGGACACCACGTCCCTTGATGTGGCATCCTTGTAGCTACAAGCTTACACATGTAAGCTTAGCTTAACATGGAAGCTTTATTCACCCACCAAAACCTCAAAACCACTAACACTTACCATTTACTTCCATTTTTCACATGCAAAACAACTCAAAACTCTCTCATCTCACCCTCCCTTGCCGTCCCACATTCACCATCAAACACCCCATTTGATCATTTCTAGCCACAAATCTTATGTTATCTATTCATATTATGGAGAAACCTTGAAGCCTTGATTGATTGGTGGCCATATTAACAACAAAGAAGGTGATTTGCTTGTGTCCTAGGTCTAATTTCTCAACAAACAATCTTGGTGGTTGATGATCTTGGAGATATATTTGGTGTTCATCAAGTTATTGTCATCCAAAAACAAGATATAATCTTGGTTGGTAAAGAAGATCATCCTTTCCATTTCTCTTGTTATTTTTGTAACGATCAAATGTATTTTCTTTCTTATTGTATATGTATATGATGAATATATGATGATAAAAATGTGGGGATCAAGTGTTGATAAATATGATTAAAAAGATGAAAAACCATAAGAAACAAAGCTAAAATCTTGCTTAAATTGTTGGCTGTATAAAAACAGTAAGTAACGAAGTTATAAACTGATAAAATTGCATGGTGGAATCCATTTACAGTAAGTGTTAGATGTCATACACATGTGAGAGTTGGTCATGCAATGGAATAATCAAAATGAGTGAGATATGATCAAAACAAGATGAGTGTACCAATCTGAATAGTCTGTTTTGTAGGGACTGTTAAGGATAGTTAGACATAGAATGAGCAGTAGCTATAGCTAACTTATTTGTAGCACATAATATGAAGTTTATGCCATCCAAAAATGAGCTTCTATCTCCTTATAGAACTCAAGATATGATAAAAATGGTGAAGCTGAAACTAAAAATCAAATTTTGAAGAATTAATGTTTAATAGTATTATATAAGCACTCAAACTAATATAGTATAAAATGTGAATTAAAACCCACTAACTTATAAATTTCATTTATATAAATATGTACAAGGTTAAATAAATGGACACTTTATAAAAATGGTAGTTGAATAAGATTTACAAGTTATAAAAACTATAAACATGATTTTTACGACTTTTTCGGCTATTACCGTAAAATTAACGTTTTTCGCTAATTAAAACTTAGACGATCAACCCGTCTAATGTAAAGTTTTTAAAAGTCATATGCTGATATATAAGTACCTAATACAAGTAAAAACCGATAAAACCCGAACTATATGACATACAGACATTAACGAGCTAAGTTAGCATATTTGGACTAATAATTTAACTAAATAAGTTAAACACTTATAAAAATTACTTATTGGGCTTAACCTATTTGGGCCCAACATGTAAAGTATAAATACTGATAATACAAGTATAAAATAGATTAATACAAGTTAAAGAACTTATAATAGGCTTATTGGACCTAAAACATGTAAATAGGTAAAACTAAGTAAACTAGTAAAAAGTTACCAATACATAAACACTAAAATGAGTAAATAAGAATATATAAACCCACTTGATCATCATCATATGTACAAAATCATCATATGTATATTTGTTATTTTGATAAAGTCATTGGATAAAAATCTAAGACCGATTATTATTTATATAGGTTTCCGTGACCGAAGCACGCCCGTAGCCGATAATCCGCCTTTCATTATCAACGTGAGTTCATAGCCTCGCACTCTTTTAAATGTTTTATAAAATGATTTGTAAACCCGCGAGGGAGATAACATGCTAGTTTTTGATAAAATAGAACACAAGTAGTCCCGATGGTATGCTTAATGATATGGACCCGAATGATGCGATGACCCAATAAAAGAGATAAAAAGGATTATTAGTAGTTAGGTTATGTCACTCAAAGTCCCATTAGCATGAATTGTGAACTACCGGGATTTGGTAGACGCTTATGCATATGATAGTACTATTTGGGGACGATCACCCCAGTTCGCGCCTTGACGGTTGATCCCCGTCGTACCACATTGATTGGTAAGCGAATTTATGTATGAGAAGATTTACATAGCATGATTTTTGTGACGACACGCTAACTTAGATGGGCAAATTGTTTGTCGGGTTCGCGGCCCGTTGTTTGTGATAGTAAGGTAACAATGTCATGCGGCTAATAATAATCCAAATGTAATCCAATGTAATCTAAATATCTGACATGATACGATGCTAATAACGATAATAATATTACCTATAATGGTAATATTGAGGCTACGGTCTCATGGACGGTTTAAGATGTATGCTTGATTTATATATTGCCTGACTAGCGATACGAGGACTTACTTCTGATATTATACTTGTTTTCTGATTTCAACGATTGTTTTATATAACGGTTTTATTAAACTCTATGAATTCACTCGGCATTCGCTGATATGATTTTTGCATGTTTTTATCTCAGGTGCTTGAAGGTAATCTGGATGGAGATTGACTCTGATGGCCCACATAATAATAAAAATGTTCATTCGATCTATGTTTTGTAAACTTAGTGACCTGTATAATGGGACCTGTTGTACACTTTGAAACTTTTTATCGAATGAATGTATGTTGAACCTTGTACAACCATTTTTATGTGTTGTCTATGATTGGAGTTATTGTGATATCCCGTAACACTCTAAAAGACCCTTCCGCTGTACCGATATGAAATTTGAGAGTGTTACAGTTTGGTACCAGAGCTCTCGTTATAGAGAACGGAAGATTTTAAAAACCAAGGTTTTGAACAAAACTTTTCAAAATCTTTTAACTATGAACATTTGAGAAAATATTTGAAAAATCTTTTGACTATAACGGTGCCAAAGATCTCCGACGTTACCAACAAGCCCTATTGAGAAGATATATATTTTGATATATATATAATTTAATTTATATATATGTATATATCGTGATTTCAGTATGTAATTGTTTAATAAGTATGTTATCCTAATACGAGATATATATATATAAATGCAGATTGTCATGGCTGACCCTAATATTCCTGTAGAGAACCATGCTATTCCCGAACCTAATGTAGATGATGATCCATATTTAGACTTAGTAGATTATGATATGGATGATGATAAGGACGAACCATTTGAGGATCCCGAGCCCGAGACAGGACTAGGAGATCAGATTGTCCCTCAGGTTGATATGGTAGAGAATGAGATTGATAATGTTGATATTGAGAATGGTGATGAGATTGGGATAGATAATTTAGATGATGAGATTGACGACGAGGATGTCGAGGAGGATATAGGTATAGACGATGAGGTTGATGATGATGAGGAAGTCGAGCTTATTTACCCTTATGATGTTCCAGAGGGTGAGCCCTTACCCCCACCAGTTTATTTGCCTGATTCTGAGGTTGAGCTACCTAGGGATGTATAACACCCCCACAAATGCTATGCGCATCGGAACTACAACATTTGGGTGCTATGCAGTTATCATCACACACAAGCTATTTCGAACGACTCAAAGAGACGTAGAAATTTAAACATAAATTTAAATTTTGTTAAAAACATCAAAGTCTATTGTTTTCCAAACCCCAAAGATAATACAAAACAGAGTCGCGTTTTGGTCCCCACTGAATCTCAACCCAAAAATACATTTTCTTTCACATGACATAATATACAAATTTTAAGTGCAAAAAGGGAGGAAAAACAAAGTAGACCACCAAGCCACAACAACTTCCATCCTCGCATGCTCCGCTGCTATCAATCTTGATTACCTGAAACACATGCTTAAAATCGTCAACACAAAGGTTGAGCGAATCTATAGGTTTATCAAATCATAAGTTGAACGTAAGTATTAAAACCAATCATGACAATTCAATAGCATTGTCATATACACAATCTATTATTCAAGGATATTATAATTAGCAATAGCTAATAATTGTGTTTAAGCTCGTGACACTAATCCGTTAACTCAATCACCCGCGTACATTTACCGGCATGATTTAAGTGAAACCAGTGCCCCTTCTAAAGGCATTAGTTGTAATCATACCTTATTTCTTATCACAAGTTATCCGTCCGCAGAGGGTACTCAACGTACTAGCTCTCGTCTCGGATAGGGTCGTCAACCCCATAGTACTATCAATTGTATAAGCCGCTATCTCCAACCCACACAAGGGCAAGACAATAGTTAATAGTTCACGAATTTAGCGACTTTTACAACTAGGTACTCAACACAATTTAAGGCAACATTCGGGTCCAACAATCATTCATGACTTATGTTCTTTTCATTTAAATAGCATGCATCCCCGTCGTGGGTAAAAACGTTTGAAATAGGTAAAGAGCGAGGCTATAGACTCACCTGGCGTAGTAGTAGTGGTTCTAGCGAAGACGTAACGAGAAATGTCACCGACGACGTGGATGCTCGGGAAAATCTAACACTTGACCTAAAATCAAGGTACGAAAACCAAATCAATACTCCGTGTACATTATTTTACTAAACACACGCATATGAAAACACACTTAATGTTTATGAAAACTCACGCCAAAATCCAACAAGTAGTTGTTACTAGACTTATACCAATTATCTACGTAATTAAAGTTGATTTCCATTTTATAAATTTGCCGGTACTTACCAAAATTACGGGCTGTTTTCTACGACTTAAGCACTTGTATAAAATTCAAGAAAATTCAAAAAAATATCTCATGACCTGTATAAAACCCATATTTATTCCCATAAAAAGTTTTCACTTCTATGACTCGTTACACATCACATTTCTAAACATACACTTTTAGGACTGATTTTGCACGTTGACCATGTTAGACTTGGTTGACCCATTTAAGATACACCATTGATCAATCCGACACCAAAGTCTAAAAATAGACTCACAAATGCAGGTTTGAAACCAAAAATTAACTTTAAATAATTTACCAAACTCTATCTATGGTCCCCGGGATTTGACCCAAAACCAAACACAAATTCGGATTGTGTTGGTTCTCATCTCCCGGTACACGTATTTTCAAAATAACATAACTTTTGACTCGTTTGGAGTCGTAAGCTCTACTTTATATCGAAACGAAGCTAAGACAAAGCTATACAACTACATCCTATGTTCATGACCTGTTTTCAAAATTAAACCCACGGAAATAAGCCCTAAACAGTCTGGTCTAAAATCACCCTTCCAAAATCATTTCAAAACTTGTTTCCAATCCATTCTAACGACACCTAGCCCTAACTTAACCACACATGACCATTCCTAAACACCTTAATCAGTCCCTAACACCTAGGATATCAAATCCACTCTAAAACCCATTTACCAAATCAAGCACGCAACATGTTTAACTCATTCAAACACACCAAAAACATCAATCTAAACACAAACCCACAAGCAAAATCATCAAACACCATGAACCCACCAAACACCCCCACATTTCGTGGGTTTTGGGGGCTGTAGAACACCAACATCATAAACCCCATCTTGTTTTATAGATTAATTAACATTACCCAATCACCAATTAAATAAATTAATGATTTAATTACATCAAAACACATTTTTGAAAAATCTTTGATTCTTGGAAAAATCAAGTTGTTGCATGTTTGATTTTAATTGATAGAATGAATTATAATGATGAAATAGGAGGTGGTATTTGCTTAGATTTTTGTGAAACCCAAAAAGAAAAGTGGTGATGGTGGTGGTGGTGTTTATGGCCGACGGCCATGGGAGAGTGGGAGGAAGAGGAGAGAAAAATTTTGAGGTTGTTTGTTTGTATGTTTTAGTTTTCTTCTCTTTTTGTAAAGTTTGAGGGACTAAAGTTGACAACTTAACTATCTTTTGGCCTCATAATTAAACGACACAACTTAGTAGCGGGAATTGACTAGTAGTTAGTTTTGAAAATTTAAGGGATGTCGGGATTTGTAAAAATTACTTTCCAAAGGTTATAACGCACACAAAACAAATATACACATGGTTCCGACTCGACTTAACACGTAATAAAAATAAAATCTCGAAAACTCAAATATCGATCAATCGATAGTAAAAGATAAATTTTGGGCATCCGTCGGGATCGTAGTCGTTATCGGTTCTTCTTAAATCGTCAATCGTTAAGATTACGACAGTAAACGTTGGTTTCAACTTAAACCGTCAAATATATAGCAAATGAAATTTCTTAAAAATTTCAAAAATATTCATAAAATAGGATTAAATAAATGACGTTGGGCTCGGGATATCACATCCACAAGTGAGTCGCAACTTAAGAGAGATGCTCATGCTAAACAGCTCTTGAGACAATAACTTAGCATCATACGGCACTTTCACGGGTATTACATACTCCCCTCCTTAAGGGAGCGACGTCCCGGCGCTCTCCGGTTCTTATACTCGCATTTCGTACTAATAGAAAGATGAGGGTGCTACTTCCTAAAGAGGTCTTCACATTCCGATGTGGACTTCGGTTCACGTCTCAGATTCCATCACACCTTCACGATGAGTATTATACCTTGCTTCAATCTCTTAACATCTCGATCCATGGTTTCCACTTCAATTTCCCAATTTCTTCCTACAGTTATCAACACATCTCTTCTCACAGCTTCTCGCGGTTAACGAGTGATTCTTGATATACACCATCTCTTCCATAGCCTCTTGAATCATTTCAAGCCCATTCAACTGACTTTTTCTTACTTCATTCCACTCAACTGGTGATCTACATTTTCATCAACATGATTATTCAAATGCTACAACTTCAATGCTAACAAGGTAAATGTCGTTGTACAAAGATACTACCAACGACAAGTGTCGATCTCAACAACTACCAAAATTAATCACGCACGTTCGGAGCATGTCTTCCAACGTTTGAATCGTCCTTTCACATGGTTTCATCGTCTCATAAAAATAATTATTCACAAACTAAAATCACACGGGTCGCACATAACCCTATCGAACACGTTCAAAATATACAAGACGAGGTAATTAATATCAGTCGTACAAATCTACTTATTGCAATATTACGTACATACAAACCTATTTCGTCAAAAACGAATTCGTCGATACGAAAATCATTCGACGTATACATAACTCTCTCGAAGACATCACAATCCAATCAAACACAAAAGCCATAATAAAACACATACAACCACATTATGACATGTTTGCAACATAGGCAAACCATCCCAAGTCAATCAGTTCAATCGAGTTAACCCATACTTACTAATCAGCCAAGCCAGGATAAAATAAGGATATTTAAGATGATTCTCGGATGAGTCCAGTCAAAAAGAAAATTACAAGTTTAAGAAGGTTCACAGGCTTGCTAGCTATGGATGCATATCCAAAAAGAAATAAAATACAAACATATGCCATCGCAGGGTGCTCACACACGGATCCATACCCAAAAAAATATATAATACAAGAACACCATCTTACTTCCGTCCCAAACGTGGTCAAAATCTCAATAAGCATCGCCGTTCATAGTTATAAATATATTACATGGTACGTGTTCTTCATGATCGGACTTCATTGGACAATGTCGTCTCAAGTTCTCACAACTTACGATCACTCGACCAGATCACTTACCACATAAATACATAAAAGCAAGGGTTTACCAGCAAAACATCAACCATGTCTATTCATCGTTTAACCATCGATGATCAAGGAAAATCGAGTCAAGCGCAAGGAGGATTCCTGACTTTAATAAACAAAGATGGCAAATGGAATTGTCTTCCAACTACCGGTGCACAGTTGGTAAACTTCAACAGTTTATCGCGTGTCGTTAAATATATCAAAAGAACGAGAAAAGAAAATAAATAAAGTACGATTCGTTTGATGTAGGAGAAGTCGTCGTCATTCCCCTCAGAGTCACTCGAACTCTGATTTCCTCTACTTTGGCAGTCTTCTATTTTTGTTTAAAAATTCTTCTCAGTGTCGGTACGAGCTCCTTTGGTATTTCATCAACACCCTAGTGATTTCGATGGAATTCACACGTTACATACAACACATAAAACATTTTCCATAATTACTCGGACGTGGTGACTTACTAAGTGAACGCCAAACGAAAAGAAAAGATTTCAAGAAACATAAGAAAATTCAAAAAATTTCTTTAGGAATCAAAGAAAATACGATTACTTGCATAAGGATCCACAATTTTAAAAGCGTTCTCATCCAAACATTTATCAAAAACACTACCAGTTTTAAAGATGACCAATTGATTTGAAACTACATTGCCCTTCCTAAACTAGGCATAACTAGCTAGATCATACATAATCAAGGACCAAGCAACGACAACCAACAAAACAGGACTCTTCCTGAATTATGCATAGTTAGCTAAGCTGTGCATAATTGAGGATCGAGTGACGACGCAAACATTATTATTACGTACCAAATATGACTAGAAAGTTTTCGACCTAATCTTCAAAATAATTAAAACATTTGAAATGGAATTTGAAATGGGAAATAATTGTTACCATCGTTTTAAGAAACACATCAAACATTTTTTTCATCCTCTTTGAAAACATACTTGTACTTTGCCTATTTGTGAGAAAAATAAATAAATAATTAAATAAAGAAATCGACACCATTTGCATTTGGTTCACCAAAACATTTCACACACTCATACATATTTTCAAAATAGACTATTCACAAAATAACGGTAAGGTGGTTCAAGATTAAAGATCATTGCAAGCACAACAAGTAATAAAATCAAAAAGCAATGAGATCGAACGAGGTAAACGAGCAATATAATTGCCAACTAAATTTAACTACATTAGAAATGAAAATACTTCAAATATATGACAAAAGTCTCGGGATAACAACAGCGATCTATGAATACATGGAGTAAAAATTGAATATCAACACAAGCGTCAAAAATAAAACAACGATCATAATTCCCATCATCTCGAGTTTGCACACACATTCCACCAAGGGTATACGGGGAGAGGAGAATAATCACTTGTTCAATTAGAAACAATTTCACCAGGAAGATCGAGTTCTTTAACCTCTACAATTCGGTAAAGCGGTTTCGTCTCCTCGCTTGTTCAGTTATAAATAAATAGTCACTTTAATGAAGATTTATAGCATCATTCAAGTAAATACAAAATTTTTAGGTTCCATTAACCGAAAGAAGAAAAGTTACGGCGTCCATGAACATGACAAAAATACACCGGGTGACATACCCTCATTATCAAGTACTAGCGAAGTAGCAATCTAAAAATAAATATAATAATAATGGTTTCATACCATAGACAATATTAAAATGAACAATCACATGACTACTCAAGTTTAGATACAGACCCATAAAATCAAAGAAGGGATGCCGTACGATCGAACCATCGTGACTCCAAACATTATGTCTTAACAGAATAATACAAGTATGCGTGCGTTGTGTAATCCATTTGCATTTTCTAATTAGTGTTACCTTGTACATTGTAAAACCGAATATTTGCACATTTTCAATTTGGGGTACACCATTAAAAATCTATACCTTTCATGTTTCAATCTTTACAAAGTTTTTTTTCTAGAAAAATTTCATCATCTATGAAATCGATAACATTAGTGGATGCGGTGACTCGGTGATCATAATCGATAAAATCATTAGGTTTGAAAGTCTCGATACGCGTGTCAGAATCTCATTGGTGTTCATATATTAAGTACCAAAAACATACATAGTAAGAATTTTCAAAGTTTTACATTATTGTTATTACGACTTATATTATCACATATATACACGTATCCAACATGACTCAAACTAGTCCAATTTAACTTTTAAAAATCAACCTTTGAACCCTTTTTTTATATATAAGTCTTCCTTAGAATTGGTATGCTATATTTTATTCACACGACTCGAGTCAGGCGTTAAAGGTGGTTCACGTAGTATTATCTCGGACAACTTACTGATTTTAGTCGAGGCTTAAATCTCAATAACAATAATAAATAATCAAAATGCTTATTTTAAAAATTCTAATATGTAGAAAATTCAACCTTCGATTCTTAGCCCATTATCAAACGGTTTTTTTTAAAATTAACACACCTCGCAGCGGAATAAATTAACGTTCCATCAACTTTTAATAATTTATTTCAAGCATTATAATTTCTTACTTAAAGTGTATCTCTCGATGTTATCCCAGTTTAATCATTACAACAAGTGACGAGTTCTAGTTTATACCAATGCATATAACATGACCTTATGTTTAAAATAAAACCAATTTTACAAAGTGTTTAGCTCCAAAGTACATGACCAATTCTTCTACTCATGTTTTATATTACAAGAGACGCCAAAAGTTTGCTACATTGACCCGAAAATTAATTCGTACTAAATCCAAAGTTACATATACTCAACAGTCATATCGTAAATTTTATTATAAACTCCTTTTTCAAATTATATTAAACAAAATCTTAACAAATCCATCACAAGCTGCTAGTATCAAATTATTAATATATGAAAACAAGGATTTTACGAGTAATACAAATTACTTATTACGATTTACCAACCAAGGTTGAAGGAAAAATAATTTCACATTGTCACTTTACTCTCTATAAGAGTTTTACTTGTTACAAGACATATCATAGGTCATTTTTATCCAAAAATTTCATTCACCATTTATTTAATATGTAAAACACTTTATATTTAAATCATTCGATCAACAAAGTTTAATGCTTTATTTAACTCGTACAAATGTCGGACCTCGTCATATATTATCAAATTCCAAATAATAAGACAATAAAAACAAAATGAAATACACGAAGCGAGAATACGTATGTCAACTAAGTGTTGTTATCGGCCTCGGATGAGTCTCGAAATCGTACACCACAAAATTAACACAAACCAACCAAATTTTAAGCTATCACACTTGATCACAACGCTAGTCTATCCTTAAAACGCATCTTTAAATTTGAGTAGAATGATAAAAACGATTAAATGGCGATACGCCTCAACCACGGTTTACAATAAACACATATGATTCGTCGATACGGTGTACGCATCGTCGATTATACTTCGACTATATTATAGTTACACAAACTAATATATCAAACCCATAAGAATAAGGGAAATAAAAATAGTACGTTAATAATTTATGTTCCAAAAAGAAGATGTCCAAGAATGACACATCACGGTGCGATAACGACAATCGAGATCGATCTAGTCGATATACAATATGTTACGAAGAACTATTTATGTATCTATAGTATCAAACGAAGTTCACACTCGGTTATTCGATCAATAAATTAATTATCACGATTGATAATTGGCGGTGAGGCCGAATTCTCAACAAAACCGCATTTTAAATGTATGATAATCACACAAGGACCATTGCTTCACGTGCAATGCCTTTAAATACCATAGTATATACATACCTATACATACAATCATTCCCACATACACATAGGATCACAACGCGGTGTTGCCATGCAATGCAATGTAGCCCGTATGCCAATTACATGTAACATATAAGATAATGTTTACAAGAATTTGCAAATTACGATGATGAGTACTCACGTACACAACAATATATCTCAATATATATCATAGTATTTACTTACTAAGTACTAGGGAAATCATATCAGTTTGAGTGATACATCTAAAATATAAAGCAATTCTAAAGAAATCTTATCGGAGCCATGCAGGATAGTTGTGTGCTTGGACAATTTCTTACGACACCAGAAGTTATAGTTTAGTATTTTTCAAAATGACCTAGTTCTCTATAACTCATGGCTCTGATACCAATCTATAACACCCCCACAAATGCTATGCGCAGCGGAACTACAACATTTGGGTGTTATGCAGTTATCATCACACACAAGCTATTTCGAACGACTCAAAGAGACGTAGAAATTTAAACATAAATTTAAATTTTGTAAAAACATCAAAGTCTATTGTTTTCCAAACCCCAAAGATAATACAAAACAGAGTCGCGTTTTGGTCCCCACTGAATCTCAACCCAAAAATACATTTTCGTTCACATGACATAATATACAAATTTTAAGTGCAAAAAGGGAGGAAAAACAAAGTAGACCACCAAGCCACAACAACTTCCATCCTCGCATGCTCCACTGCTATCAATCTTGATTACTTGAAACACATGCTTAAAATCGTCAACACAAAGGTTGAGCGAATCTATAGGTTTATCAAATCATAAGTTGAACATAAGTATTACAACCAATCATGACCATTCAATAACATTGTCGTATACACAATCTATTATTCAAGGATATTATAATTAGCAATAGCTAATAATTATATTTAAGCTCGTGACACTAATCCGTTAACTCAATCACCCGCGTACATTTACCGGCATGATTTAAGTGAAACCAGTGCCCCTTCTAAAGGCATTAGTTGTAATCATACCTTATTTCTTATCACAAGTTATCCGTCCGCAGAGGGTACTCAACGTACTAGCTCTCGTCTCAGATAGGGTCGTCAACCCCATAGTACTATCAATTGTATAAGCGGCTATCTCCAACCCACACAAGGGCAAGACAATAGTTAATAATTCACGAATTTAGGGACTTTTACAACTAGGTACTCAACACAATTTAAGGCAAAATTCTGGTCCAACAATCATTCATGACTTATGTTCTTTTCATTTAAATAGCATGCATCCCCCTCGCGGGTAAAAACGTTTGAAATAGGTAAAGAGCGAGGCTATAGACTCACCTGGCGTAGTAGTAGTGGTTCTAGCGAAGACGTAACAAGAAATGTCACCGACGACGTGGATGCCCGGGAAAATCTAACACTTGACCTAAAATCAAGGTACGAAAACCAAATCAATACTCCGTGTACATTATTGTACTAAACACACGCATATGCAAACACACTTAATGTTTATGAAAACTCACGCCAAAATCCAACAAGTAGTTGTTACTAGACTTATACCATTTATCTACGTAATTAAAGTTGATTTCCATTTTATAAATTTGCCGGTACTTACCAAAAGTACGGGCTGTTTTCTACGACTGAAGCACTTCTATAAAATTCAAGAAAATTCACAAAAATATCTCATGACCTGTATAAAACCCATATTTATTCCCATAAAAAGTTTTCACTTCTATGACTCGTTACACATCACATTTCTAAACATACACTTTTAGGACTGATTTTGCACGTTGACCATGTTGGACTTGGTTGACCCATTTAAAATACACCATTGACCAATACGACACCTAAGTCTAAAAATAGACTCACAAATACAGGTTTGAAACAAAAAATTAACTTTAAATCATTTACCAAACTCTATCTATGGTCCCCGGGATTTGACTCAAAACCAAACACAAATTCGGATTGTGTTGGTTCTCATCTCCCGGTACACGTATTTTCAAAATAACATAACTTTTGACTCGTTTGGAGTCGTAAGATCTACTTTATACCGAAACTAAGCTAGACAAAGCTCTACAACTACATCCTATGTTAATGACCTGTTTTCAAAATTAAACCCACGAAAATAAGCCCTAAACAGTCTGGTCTAAAATCACCCTTCCAAAATCATTTCAAAACTTGTTTCCAATCCATTCTAACGACACCTAGCCCTAACTTAACCACTCATGACCATTCCTCAACACCTTAATTAGTCCCTAACAACTAGGATATCAAATCCACTCTAAAACCCATTTACCAAATCAAGCATGCAACATGTTTAACTCATTCAAACACACCTAAAACATCAATCTAAACACAAACCCACAAGCAAAATCATCAAACACCATGAATCCAGCAAACACCCCCACATTTCGTGGGTTTTGGGGGCTGTAGAACACCAACATCATAAACCCCATCTTGTTTTATAGATTAATTAACATTACCCAATCACCAATTAAACAAATTAATGATTTAATTACATCAAAACACATTTTTGAAAAATCTTTGATTCCTGGAAAAATCAAGTTGTTGCATGTTTGATTTTAATTGATAGAATGACTTACAATGATGAAATAGGAGGTGGTATTTGCTTAGATTTTTGTAAAACCCAAAAAAAAAAGTGGTGATGGTGGTGGTGGTGTTTATGGCCGACGACCATGGGAGAGTGGGGGGAAGAGGAGAGAAAATTTTTGAGGTTGTTTGTTTGTATGTTTTAGTTTTCTTCTCTTTTTGTAAAGTTTGAGGGACTAAAGTTGACAACTTAACTATCTTTTGGCCTCATAATTAAACGATACAACTTAGTAGCGGGAATTGACTAGTAGTTGGTTTTGAAAATTTACGGGATGTCGGGATTTGTAAAAATTACTTTCCAAAGGTTATAACGCACACAAAACGAATATACACATGGTTCCGACTCGACTTAACAAGTAATAAAAATAAAATCTCGAAAACTCAAATATCGATCAATCGATAGTAAAAGATAAATTTTGGGCATCCGTCGGGATCGTAGTCGTTATTGGTTCTTCTTAAATCGTCAATCGTTAAGATTACGACCGTAAACGTTGGTTTCAACTTAAACCGTCAAATATATAGCAAATGAAATTTCTTAAAATTTTCAAAAATATTCATAAAATAGGATTAAATAAATGACGTTGGGCTCGGGATATCACATCCACAAGTGAGTCGTAACTTAAGAGAGATGCTCATGCTGAACAGCTCTTGAGACAATAACTTAGCATCATACGGCACTTTCACGGGTATTACAGGATGAAATGTCTGAATCGTCTGAATCTGATTCTGAATCAGAGGAGGATGAGGATGATGACGCACCTGACGGTACTGATGGTATTACTACTCGTAGACGTGTGATTGGAGAGTCGTCTAGTGTTTGAGAGGCTACTCATATGGATGGTCTTGCACCATGGGCCTTGAGACGTGATTTAGATGCTTCCCGTGCTCAGATTAGTATGACAGAGATTGGATTAGGTGTTGTTCAGACTCATGTTTCTTATTTGGAGTCGAAGACTAAGGTTGGTGAGAAAGAGCGGGAATTTCTTAGTTTGGATTTGACTGATGTGGAGCGTGGTTTGAATGAGGCTTTTAGGAGGTTATCTGTGTTAGAAAGTGGTGAGTTTGCTGCTATGAAGAAAAAGGTGAATTCTATGGAGATTCAGTTGAATGTAGCTCGTGCGATGCGTGAGAAAGCTGAAAAGGAGTTGAATATATCTGTGGGTTGGAATAGTAGATTTTATGTTGACATGGTTGAAAGAGGAGTGATCCGTAAGCGCCCAGCTGAAGATGTGTCTAGTGATCATCCGACAAAGATACAGAAGACCATGGATGATGGACCATCTGGCGGTTCTCAGTAGACCAATCTGTGTTTAGTAGTGACCTTTGTATCTTTTGTACCTTTGTAACTTTGACTGAACCGACTTGTTAGTAGTAGACCTGTCACAAATTTTGAGTATGTATAGTGCTAGAACTTTGATATGGGATGTAATTAAGACAATGCTTTTGTTTCAAATCCAATGAAATATGTATCTTGTCTTGAATTCCATATTGTGCCTTATTTGTATCTTGATTATGAATTCAATCCATATTATATGAATCCTTTGTTGGGTAAATGCTTAATACTTTGAAATTGTGAAATTATAGAACTATGCCGCCCAAGAAAGCAGTGACTGAGGATGATGTACGTAGGATTATTACGGAGCATGTTACCGCATCTATGACTGAATTTATGGCAAATGCTAGAAATGAAGCTGGCGGTAGTGGAATTGGTGCTACTAATGTGAATGTGAATGCTAATAATGTGAATGCTAATGCTGGAGGAAATATAGGAGGACTTGGAACTAATGCACCTGAAGTTGGTGGCTGTGCTTATGTGACGTTCATGAAGTGTGAACCTCTACCTTTTAATGGAACTGAAGGTGCTGTAGGATTAAGCCAGTGGATTGAGAAGATTGAGTCGGTGTTTCGGATTAGTAAGTGTAAGGAGGAAGATAAAGTGACTTTTGCTATGGCTATCTTAAAGATCGTGCGTTGACTTGGTGGAACGGGAGAATTGCTTTCATGGGTATTGATGTTACTAATGCTACTCCTTGGGCTGAAATTAAGAAGTGGATGACTTTGGAGTTTTGTCCCCGTAGTGTGATCATTAGGTTAGAACAAGAGTTGATTCATCTGAGAATGAAAGGTGTGGACATTGATAGTTACACAAACTGATTCCATGAGTTGGCCTTGCTGTGTCCTCGATTGGTGGAACCCGAAGAGATCCGAATTGAACAATATATTAAAGGGTTGACCAAGAATATTCGGGGGGACGTGACATCATCGAAACCACTGACCATTGATGATGCTGTTCGAATGGCTTACCAACTCATTGGACAGATAATTCAGGATAGGGAAGATGAAGCCCGTGTTGGTGAGAAAAGAAAGGGTGATGGTGATCGTGTAGATAGAGGTGATAATAGGAAGAATTTCAATTGTCGTCAGAACCAGAGAAAGGGGAATGCAAATGCTCTTACCAACAACACACCGCGCAACGACGATAGATGTCCTAAGTGTGGCAACAAGAGGCATGCTGGCGACTGCTGGAAGTGCCGAAATTGCGGAAAGCTTGGACACAAGGTTGAAAGGTGTAAAAAAGGAACCATTTGCTTCAACTGTAATGAAGAAGGTCATAGGAAATCGGAATGCCCCAAGTTGAAAGCGATTGTACCTGGAAGAAACCCCCAGGATGTTGTTTATCAACTTGGAATAGTCGAGGTGAAGAAAGAGGATCCGAATGTCGTTACTCGTACGTTTTTACTCAACAATCATTATGATGTTGCTTTATTTGATTCAGGTGCTGATAGGAGCTTTGTATCCACTAAATTTAGTGCCCTTATTGACATTGAACCTGTTGAGATAAATACCAGTTACGAGGTGGAATTGGCTGATGGTAAATTAGTGAAACTAATAAGCTATTAGAAGGATGCTCTCTAAATCTCCTGAACTATTCCTTTCCGATTGATTTGATGTTGATAGAATTAGGTAGTTTTGATATTATTATTGGTATGGATTGGTTGTCGTTGAATATGCTACTATTTTATGTGGAGAGAAGAAGGTTAAGATTCCTTTTAGGAATAGGATGTTAGTAATTGATGGTAATCGAGGTGAATCCCATTTGAAAATCATTTCATGTATTAAAGTCCAAAAGTACATCAGGAACGGTTGCGAGTTAATCTTAGCTCAAGTAACCGGGAATGAGTCTAAGGAGAAACGATTGGAAGATGTACCTATTATTTGTGAATTTCCTGAGGTATTTCCTAAAGATTTACCCGGACTTCCACCGATAAGGCAAGTAGAGTTTCGGATCGATTTAATTCCTGGTGCTGCACCGGTGGCACGTGCAACTTACCGATTGGCCCCTTCTGAATTAAAGGAGTTATCTGAACAACTTAAGGAGTTGTCTGATAAAGGTTTTATTCGATCGAGCTCGTCGCCTTGGGGAGCTCCAGTCTTGTTCGTTAAGAAGAAGGATGGATCTTTCCGTATGTGCATTGATTATAGGGAACTGAATAACTTAACAATTAAACATCGATATCCTTTACCAAGGATTGATGATTTGTTTGATCAACTACAAGGATCTAGTGTGTATTCTAAGATAGATTTGCGGTCAGGATATCACCAACTTTGCGTCCGTGAAGAAGATATTCCTATAACTGCATTTAGAACTCGTTATGGACACTATGAATTTCAAGTAATGCCATTTGGGTTAACTAACGCACCTGCGGTTTTTATGGATTTAATGAATCGAGTGTGCAAGCCCTATTTGGATAAATTTGTGATTGTGTTTATTGACGATATTCTAATCTATTCTAAGAATGAAGATGAACATACAGAACATTTAAGGATTATTTTGAATTTGTTAAAGGATGAAAGGTTGTATGCTAAGTTTTCGAAATGTGATTTTTGGTTAGATTCTGTGCAATTTCTTGGTCATGTGATTAACAAGGATGGAATTCATGTTGATCCTGCAAAGGTTGAAGCCATTAAGAATTGGTCTGCACCGACAACGCCAACGGAAGTGCGACAGTTCTTAGGATTGGCTGGCTATTATAGGCGATTCATTAAAGAATTTTCTTTAATAGTTAGACCCTTGACTAGGCTTACCCAGAAGAATAAACCATTCGTTTGGGGAAGTGATGAAGCTGGAGCATTTCAGACATTGAAGCAAAAATTATGTAGTGCGCCAATTTTATCATTACCCGACGGGAGTGAAGATTTTGTAGTATATTGTGATGCATCTCTTAGAGATTATGGAGCTGTTTTGATGCAGCGAGTAAAAGTGATAGCTTATGCTTCTAGGCAAATAAGGAAGAATGAGGAGAATTATAATACTCATGATCTTGAGTTAGGAGCTGTAGTCTTTGCTCTTAGGTTGTGGAGACATTATCTGTATCGCACCAAGTGTACGGTATTCACCGATCACAAAAGCCTACAGTATATTCTCGATCAGAAGGAATTGAACATGAGGCAACGATGATGGATAGAGTTGTTAAGTGATCATGATTGTGATATAAAATATCACCCAGGAAAAGCCAATGTTGTTGCCGATGCGTTAAGTAGGAAAGATAGAGAGCATATCAGGGTACGTTCTCTAGTCTTGACCGTGCACAATAATTTGCCTGAGCAAATTAGAAATGCGCAAATAGAAGCTTGTAAGAAAGAAAGTTTTGTTAATGAAGGGTTCTGAGGAGAAGGAGATCCTTTAGAAGTTAGAGCTGATAGAGTGAAATGCTTAAGAGGTCGTATGTGGATACCTATGTTTTGAGGCTTAAGAGATTTGATTATTTTAGAATCCCATAAATCTAAATATTCCATTCATCCGGGATCTGATAAAATGTACCATGATTTGAAGAAGTTGTACTGGTGGCCGAATATGAATGCTGATATTGCTATGTATGTTCTTCGATGCTTGACTTGTGCTAGAGTCAAAGCTGAACATCAAAAGCCATCAGGACTACTTCAACAGCCAAAGATTCCTGAATGGAAGTGGGAGCGAATAACGATGGACTTTATCACCAAGCTTCCTAGAACATCATCTGGAAATAACTCGATTTGGGTCATTGTCGACAGACTAACCAAATCAGCACACTTCATTCCGGTTAAAGAGCAGTTCTCACTGGAGAAGTTGACTCGTATTTACCTTGATAATGTTGTATGCAAGCATGGAGTGCCTGTATCGATCATTTCAGATCGAGATCCTAGATTCGCATCGAATTTTTGGAAATCTCTCCAAAGATCTTTGGGAACGAATCTCGGCATGATCACTTCTTATCACCCCCAGGCTGATGGGCAGAATGAAAGAACGATACAAACACTAGAAGATATGTTGAGAGCTTGTGTGTTAGATTTTGGTAAGAATTGGGATAAACATTTGCCTTTAGCAGAGTTTTCGTATAACAATAGTTATCATTCTAGTATTAAGGCTGCACCATTTGAAGCTTTGTATGGTAGGAAGTGTAGATCTCCTGTATGTTGGAGTGAAGTTGGGGATACCCAGCTCACGGGACCGGAATTGATCCGGGAGACTACGGAGATGATAGTTTAGATTAAGAATAGGTTGTTGACTGCCCGTAGTAGACAGAAAAGTTACGCGGATGTGCGGCGGAAGCCGACGGAGTTTAAAGTAGGTGACTGAGTAATGTTGAAAGTATCGCCATGGAAAGGCGTTATAAGATTTGGAAAGCGAGGAAAATTGAATCCTCGTTATATTGGACCCTTTAAGATTTTATCTAGAGTAGGTCCGGTGGCTTATAAACTAGAGTTACCCCCAGAACTTCATGGTGTTCACAACACATTCCATGTATCTAATCTGAAGAAATGTCTAGCAGTGAGTGATGAGAAAATTTCATTTGGTAAGGTTCGAATAGATGGGAAGTTGCATTTTATCGAAGAACCCGTAGAGGTTATGGATCGTGAGGTAAAGCAACTGAAACAAAGTCGGATACCTATTGTCAAGATCCGATGGTATTCAAAGCATGGACCGGAATTTACTTGGGAACGAGAGGATGAAATGTGGAAGAAATATCCGCACCTCTTTGATTTCAATAAGAAACGGACATCAAAATGAAATGGATCACGAGGACGTTGATCCCTTTTAGGAGGAAAAGCTGTGACAATCTAACATTTTCAGGTAGTGAATTATTTTTTCGTATAATATTTTGAAACTTATTTTTGTGTTGGTTGATGAACTCACAATTTACGGATTTAAATTTGGGCTTACGTGCATAATTTAGCGTCCTTTACGACTAAACCGAAACCTTAGGATTACGTATTTTCGTTTTTGAACTCCGTGTTTGATGAGACAATTTTTATTAGATTCGTTTTGTGCCGTTGATTCATAATTTATAAAAGCGTTTTTTGTAAAACGACCCGAGGGCACGCAAATCGAGGAAACTAGAATCAAGTAATACCCGTAAATTAGCGGGATGGGACAAAACAAGTTTATCCCACCCCACTAACTAAAAGGGACGGCCAAAAGGGACACCACATCCCTTGATGTGGCACCCTTGTAGCTACAAGCTTACACATGTAAGCTTAGCTTAACATGGAAGCTTTATTCACCCACCAAAACCTCAAAACCACTAACACTTACCATTTACTTCCATTTTTCACATGCAAAACAACTCAAAACTCTCTCATCTCACCCTCCCTTGCCGTCCCACATTCACCATCAAACACCCCATTTGATCATTTCTAGCCACAAATCTTATGTTATCTATTCATATTATGGAGAAACCTTGAAGCCTTGATTGATTGGTGGCCATATTAAAAACAAAGAAGGTGATTTGCTTGTGTCCTAGGGCTAATTTCTCAACAAACAATCTTGGTGGTTGATGATCTTGGAGATATATTTGGTGTTCATCAAGTTATTGTCATCCAAAAACAAGATATAATCTTGGTTGGTAAAGAATATCATCCTTTCCATTTCTCTTGTTATTTTTGTAAAGATCAAATGTATTTTCTTTCTTATTGTATATGTATATGATGAATATATGATGATAAAAATGTTGTGTGAGGATCAAGAGTTGATAAATATGATTAAAAAGATGAAAAACCATAAGAAACAAGGCTAAAATCTTGCTTAAATTGTTGGCTGTATAAAAACAGCAAGTAACCAAGTTATAAACTGATAAAATTTCATGGTGGAATCTATTTACAGTAAGTGTTAGATGTCATACACATGTGAGAGTTGGCCATGCAATGAAATAATCAAAATGAGTGAGATATGATCAAAACAAGATGAGTGTACCAATATGAATAGTCTGTTTTGTAGGGACTGTTAAGGATAGTTAGACATGGAATGAGAAGTATCTAAAGCTAACTTATTTGTATCACATAATATGAAGTTTATGCCATCCAAAAATGAGCTTCTATCTCCTTATAGAACTCAAGATATGATAAAAATGGTGAAGATGAAACTAAAAATCAGATTTTAAAGAATTAATGTTTAATAGTATTATATAAGCACTCAAACTAATATAGTATAAAATGTGAATTAAAACCCACTAACTTATAAATTTCATTTATATAAATATGTGTAAGGTTAAATAAATGGACACTTTATAAAAATGGTAGTTGAATAAGATTTATAAGTTATAAAAACTATAAACATGATTTTTACGACTTTTTCAGCTATTACCGTAAAATTAACGTTTTTCGCTAATTAAAACTTAGACGATCAAACCCGTCTAATGTAAAGTTTTTAAAAGTCATATAATGATATATAAGTACCTAATACAAGTAAAAACTGATAAAACCCGAACTGTATGACATACGGACATTAACGAGCTAAGTTAGCATATTTGGACTAATAATTTAACTAAATAAGTTAAACACTTATAAAAATTACTTATTGGGCTTAACCCATTTGGGCCTAACATGTAAAGTATAAATACTGATAATACAAGTATAAAATGGATTAATACAAGTTAAAGAACTTATAATAGGCTTATTAGACCTAAAACATGTAAATAGGTAAAACTAAGTAAACTAGTAAAAAGTTACCAATACATAAACACTAAAATGAGTAAATAAGAATATATAAACCCACTTGATCATCATCATATGTACAAAATCATAATATGTATATTTGTTATTTTGATAAAGTCATTGGACAAAAGTCTAAGACCGATTATTATTTATATAGGTTTCCGTGACCGAAGCACGCCCGTAGCCGATAATCCGCCTTTCATTATCAACTTGAGTTCATAGCCTCGCACTCTTTTAAATGTTTTTTAAAATGATTTGTAAACCCGCGAGGGAGATAACATGCTAGTTTTTGATAAAATAGAACACAAGTAGTCCCGATGGTATGCTTAATGATATGGACCCGAATGATGCGGTGACCCAATAAAAGAGATAAAAAGGATTATTAGTAGTTAGGTTATGTCACTCAAAGTCCCATTAGCATGAATTATTGTGAGAACCCGTACTTTCCCAACATTATTTTATTCTTTTTATTCGTGCTTCTTGAATTTTTCCAATGTATTACGTTTTCTTGAATACTTTATATGTAAATCCTGAGATTTTTAAATTATACTTTTAAGTATTATTTTGTTCATTGACAATGCTTCATATGGAATTATAAAAATTTTATTTTATTTTTTTCATATTTAATTTAAATCAAAGTTTTTGATTTAAAATCACCCGCCTGCGTTTTATAACGAGTTTATTCAAATCAATGTACAACGAGAATTTCCTAGTGATCGCGATACCGACGGATGCCCAAAAGTTTACATTTATTTATCGATTGTTTCGATAATTAATATTTTCGACGATTTCGTTTTAATTACGTATTAAGTCGTGTCGGAAAATCATATAATCATTTTTATGATGCATTGTAACTTTTGAAAAGTATTTTTACGAAACCCGAGCCCCGTAAATATTTTTAATATATACCAATAACCATTTTCTACCTTTTAAAACTATTAATTGTTTTTAAGTCCACAAGTTTCAAAATTGGCAATATTAGCCCCTCCACTTAACTAGCACTATATAAAGATTTTTTCTTCCACTTATTCATAAAACACACACACCAAAACAAAAACTCTCTCCCCACCCTCCATTGTTGCCGCCACTTCACCACCATAAACCACCACCATCCATCTTGTTTTAACAAAATCTAAATAAAGACCCATTCTTAGAATTTAATTGTGATTCTAATGATACAAAAATTTCTTACATGCATCAAGATTTCAAGAACTTATGATTTTATGGTTGTATGATGTTGTAATCATCTTGCATATGTTATATTTGGTAAGATTATCATGTTTTGATCCTTAAAAGTCTTGTTTTTAATCTTTGATTTTTGTTAGATTTTTCATACAAGTGTTTTTAGGAGTGTTTGGTTGATGGGTATGATAGTATAGTGATCCTAGGGGTATGGGAATGATTGGTTTTGAGTGAAAAATAGATTTGTCATGTTTTCTAAAAAGCTAATTTGGGACAGCAGCCTTAAACAGTATGTTTCGTGGGTTTAAGGTCTGTGAAAGACTGAGATTATTTGAAATTGTTGTAGAGTTTTTCGAGACGGTCGTTTTGGTATAAGATAGAGCTTATAACTCATTACGAGTCAAAAGTTATGCTAGTTTTAGTTTTCGTGTACCGGTAGACGCAAGTCGGCACAATCCGAAATTGTGGCTGATTTTGGGTCGACTCTCGGGGACTTTAGGCTTGGTTAGATAGTTGATACTACTGATTTTCAAAGTTTACAAACTGAGTTTGATGAGTCTAGTAGTGGTTTCAAAAGACGGATTGTCGGGTTAGTACTTTTAAAGTGGTCCAAACGGTTTTACAAAACAAGTGTACAAATCTGTCCTAAAATTTGGAGTCGAGTAAAGCGTCGAGCTGATGGATTTTAAAGTGTGAACTTTGGCTCAAATTTTGGTGAGGTCTTATACAGGTTATAAGTGACCTTGACACCAATTTTCATATAAAATGGACAAGTCTAGATAGGGTAGATCGGTGTGTACATTCGGGGTGTACTTGCTGATTTTTATTTTGGACACGTAGTTCAATGCTTGTGTTGCGTGAGTTTGAGTGTTCACCATCGGACATGGTGAATTACTCAAGTGCTTAGTCATTATATAAATGACTTAGCTACTGGTCCAAATAAGGGTAAAGGATAGTTTGACTTGCGTTGACTTGGCGTCGTATGACGAGTCATTTTCAAGTGTTCAAGTGTTTTAACGAGTAACGTTGGATAAATGGGTAGTATGAATTCATTTGATTCGTGTCAATGGTTTTGAAACGTGTATACTTTGAAAACATTTGAGTCATGTTATATTTGGTATATATATCGATATTGAGTTCGAGTCTTAACGCGCGCCTTATTGTGATAGGTTGCGGTTTTCGTGTTTTCCCCGGGCATCCATATCGTCGGTGATCGTCTCACTACATTGTTTCTACTCAGTTGCTGAGTACCGTGATTGACTTAACACGTGGCTAAGGGCCACGAAATTTCTAAGGATCAAGGAGGAGGAATTTTTTAATTTGCGTGTTTGGATTAATTCCTACGTGTTATGAAGGTATAGTCACTCCTAGCATTTTAGTTTTGATGTTACTAGTACTTTGATTCTTTTTATTCATGGATTTTGAATTCCTTGGGTGAAACCCACTAAGATTATAGATACTTAGGGCATATTAGGACTTAGGACACTTACGCGGCGATTTGGTATAGCCTAAGTGTTGCTTGATTGAGGTTAGGTAGCTAAATAGAGTCGTTTTTGTAGTATGGAAATCACCACAGAAACAAACAGGTCATGGCAAAATTTTCTTAAACATATGACCTTGTTTTTATATGAAAAATGGATACCCACTGATGTGATTAGTATGTGTTGAGTTAGATGGAAATGGGAAGTGTCCGGATGAGCCCGAAACGGTCGTTTTTCTAAACTAGGTCAAATCTGAATGTTATGCTTAAAACATGGGTAAATTGACTTGGGTAAAAAGGATTAATTTATGATTTTATGACTTTTTACAGTATCTACAAATATAATAAAACTTCTCTTTTTGGTTTCGTGTCAAAATCTTTTACCGATTGGGATTTATGCTTAATCTACCGTAAGGTACGAAAGACGTTTACAACTTTCTGTTTTGATAGTCTGTCACTAAAAGTGCATTTCCCGTTGATTGAAAATATTTCTAGGGCTGTTCTTTCCCAACTTTTAAAGGTAAGAGAAATACCTATACATGTCAAGAAATTTCACCTCCTTTACTATTATAGATTTTTAGATATGACCAAATCTTCTCAGCCTTTTTCAGAAAACTGAATGCAGTCCCTTGTTTTGGTTTTTCAAACCGAGTCGTAAACGTGTTCGGAACCCACACATAAATGCTTGGACCATCATACAAGGTTGATATTAGGTTATTACAGTAGGTTCAAGGTGTTGGGTCAAAATTTTAACTTAAGCTTAGGTCTAGCCATCGCACGCAAGTTACCTAGTCATACTATGTCCCACCACTTCTAAAACGTTATTGCTTCATTGAACGCATTCTTATTACGCGTCACCATTGCATAGGTCTGTGAAGACTTCTTTTTGCTCAGCCCCTTTTACCTTGTGATTACTTACTAAAGGTGAGTTCATAGCCTCTTTTACTACTTGTACATTGTTTCTGAACGCGGGGTGAGATTTTACATGGTGGAACACATCCATTTAAAAAACTGTATGCTATTCGGAACTTGTATGCTATTCAGACTTGTATGCTTTCCAACAGTTTTCATTGATATTATTGCTTATAGTTAATAGCCTTAAGTTTCCTCTCTTGATCATGAACCGTTAATTGTCCCGTATGCTTTGCGCTAAGCGCGAATGTTGTGGGTGGATCCATCGGGATTGACAATCCCCGTCCCGATTACCTTGACACACTTACATTTGTTTATACTTGAGTATTTAGGCTGAATACTCCCTAGAGGAACTTACTTTGAGTTAAGCTTCGGTTCATGAACTAAACAGCAATAATATTGGTTTCAGACTATGGTTAATGATCATAACCATTTTCTCTATTTACTTGTTTTACAAATGAATGCTTGTGTTCCACACCTTTATTGCTAAACCTATGAATTTCACTCAACGTTGTGTTGACGATTTTACATGTTTAATCTCAGGTATTATTACTTATCTTTGCTTGGATGGGAGCCCGCAGGATATTATCGCAGCTTGGAGATTTCTGTGATGCTTTTAAAAGACTGGTTTTAGTATAAACTGTCAGAAATTTATTATATCTTTTGGGCAACTTTATGTTATAA
This sequence comes from Glebionis coronaria, assembly GCA_025667525.1. Lineage (NCBI taxonomy): Eukaryota > Viridiplantae > Streptophyta > Magnoliopsida > Asterales > Asteraceae > Glebionis > Glebionis coronaria. The sequence goes on along the minus strand of CM046879.1, from coordinate 138,282,229 downwards.
ATCATGATGAAATAATATATCTTTCCGCATATAAAACTCTGGGACCTATGTTTAAAACTCTGATCATTTATGATGTGATATATATGCTTTTATTACGTCAGCTTTGTGTCAACTGTAATTCATTGTTTCTTGTACTATGACGTGTTACCCTCTCGTTGCCTAGTTGTTCCATGTCAGATTTTGGGGGTCTCACAGATTGGTATCAGAGCGATGGTTATAGGGAACTGAGTCGTTTTTCAAAACTTAGTCTATAACCGAAAGTTCAAATATTTTATTGTTTCTAAGTGTCAAACACAGAATTTGCCATTGCTGTTCGATATCTTCGCGGGTAACTCTCTAATCCTTATTATTTACTTTTAATTATCGTTGTAGTATTTCATCTCTTGATTACATTTTGAAATATTACTTTACGCTAATGACGATAATTACTATGTCTTTTCAAAGCCTATGTGCTTCATGAAATATCATTGAATGTTATTGTGATTACATCTGCCTATACTGTATTTCTTGAATTCTTGTTCTTGTGAATTGATCTTATTGCAATGATATTATATCGTTATGACGTTACATACTTGTATTCAGAGCGCGTATGCTGCCGACTTTTCATACTCATTTTTCTGAGTACTATTGCTATTTCATTTATGCGTGATACGACTGACTTTATATGCTCGTTCGGTTTGAACCGTCTGTTTTTCTTGACTCGTTGATACGTGTTGTGCATACTATCGCGATACCATTGTTCGGTATTGAATAAGTGTTGTTTTCGATGAACTTCTGATTTTCATTCTACTACCGTGTGTGTTGCTTTCATTGTTTATTTCCCTTAAAATATCTACTTAGATACGCAGATTTTCTTTCTGACCATTCATAATTGAATCTCTAGTCTATAGACCATTGTGTAGCTCAATGTGTCTCCCAGAAAGACTAAAGGACATCGTGTGAGTCTCACATCTCGAAGAATTTGTTAAATCAGTGCTGAATAATATTGTGGGTTTTCATAATCTTGATTTACCTTTACGCCACCGTTTTACGCGACACTTGTACATGGATTACATCTTACTTCATTGACAATTCTACGTTTCGATTTCAACTTAGAACATCCGTTGTACCTTGAACACATAATCGTCATTTATTATGTGATGATCGTTTGGAATACAATCCTACTTGTATCCTCCCTTTTCATTGAACCTCTTTGCTCCAGGAATGCCACTTGTTATTGTCCCGTTTCTTTCTCGATATATCTTGTGATTTTGGAAATCATGCCACCAAGAGACCTTTTTGCATTGCATCTTGCAGCCAAAGACACGGATGATATGCGTCATTTTTTTTATGTCTCCGATTATCGTTGGCATTCTTGAACCATTTCTATACTGTGTTTTCTTTACATGACTAATTATACAGTTTACCTTCTTTCGTCTTTATGAAATCCACAAGTCCTATGTGTACATTAATTTTGAGTTATCATGAAATTTGGATTTAATTTCAAGCTGTGTCGAAAAATATACTTTGTACAGAAACTTTACAGGAAGTTTAACAGTGTCGAGAAAATATTTTTATAACTTTAGACATAAAAATATATATGTTTCTACATGTTGAGACGTCCGTTTAGGACACAAAATTTGACCAGTAAACTTTAAAATCGAGCAAGTTACGCTCATTTGAGATTGTAAAATCTAAGAAGTTATTTTCTGAATAATGCTAAAATATCATTTTGTTAACAGATTTAATGCTAGGGCATTTTCGTCCATTTTTATTCCGTTTCAAGTCTCGGGTAAAACTAGAAAGTTGTTCAAAACATTGTTTTACATCGAAATGCATTAGACTTTGAGTCTTAGAATATCGTTTAGTGAGTTAATTGGTCTAGTCAAACCCAAAGGTCAAAACTAATAAAAGTTAAAAACATGGATTGAAGCGTTTTTGAGTTCGTTTGAGCTCGTAAAACTTTAACTAATGATATTTTGCAAACTAAAAACAATGATTTCGTTTGAAAAGAATAGAATAGTAACTTTGAGTTCGGTCATACATGTACCTAGATCTTGAACTTTTGAAATTCGGTAACTTCCTAATATAGAAGCTTTTCGAAGTGATTGTACTATTTGTTAACTAATACCCTACTTTCTTAAAAGTATATTTTTGTCAAATAAATTACGATGTGCACATACGGATTCCTTATTCCTTCTTTTATTTATGACTTATTTGTCATTCCATTGTCTTTCTTTGCTTCTATCGTACCACTGATTTGGACGGAGATTTGAAGATCTTTCTTTCATATCGTTTGTTATCATCCTGACACGTGTCTCCTGACGATTTCGGCTAAACCTCTTGAAACCTAATCACCTTGTAACCATTTTATTGGTTGTCTTGAACTACTCCTTATTTCCCTCTTGTAACCCACTCGCTACTTTATAAACTATTGTCATGTTACCATACAACTCAAACTGGTCTTGTTTGCGAATCATTTTACAAAAGGTTTCATTTGGGCTTTCTTAAATAGTTGACTGCTATCTTATAAAATCAACTTATATTAATTTTACAATGTATTTTCACAAATTGTTCTAATACGGTCTTATAAAGAACCCTTGTAACTATACGAATTGTCGATTTAAAACAGTTAGCCAGTAACTTATTAGCAAATAGTTTCATAAACTATTTTGATTTCTGTTTTTACAAATGGCATTATATACATATTTTAAATAATATGACATGTAATACTGGTTTGACGAAGATGAGCATCGCATTGCTAGTCCTAAATTATGCATGGCCTGATCACCTATGCTTAATTTAGAAGGAGCCATGCAAGGCCAAATAGTAGTCGCCTTAAATATTTAACCTAGAATCAACTTTTTAGTTATATTGCTTAAAATGTTTGATAAAATAAAGTTTTGAAAACTTTTACATTTTATGCGAGTAGCAACAGTTTGCAACATACACATATGAACCATTATCCTTTCTTGAACTAAGTACATGCCTCGAGCACATATTTCCTTACTCAACGACCTTTTTTTTACCTGTTACCTCATCATCCTCATGATACGATTTTCGTTACCATTTGCCTAAATTCTTACCATTGATACCCGACTTGAAAGTTTCAACGTTGCTATGCTCCTACATCGATTGACCATCTCTATCTATTTTGGTAGACCTTCGAAACGTCTATGGATGCGATTAGTGATTTATGACTGGACGTGAACGATGATTACGTGTAATTGCCATGATATGTGTTAAGATACTACCGTCTTGAAATTTCATTCGTGTGAATCATGTGTTGATTTCGCCTTTCATTGCTAATGTTGTTCATCTTACTGGAACTTCTCTCAATTGACTTCTTAAGAATTTTCTTTGATTCGAAAATTCGTTGTGTGGCTTTTCCCTTTCGATCGTATTTCGACCACCGAGAACTTAATAAGCCGTTATTGGTGACACCAACCGCACTCGTGAATTAATCTTGCTATAATCCTTGTTTCTTATTATTTTTATTATTGACGTGACTATTCTACCACGTTTGTTAAGAATTGATACGACTTCCGTCTTATTCCTTTGTATATTGCTCGCATACAGATTGTTGACCTTTATATGATTCACATTCGTTGCTGTCTTGTCACCTTTTGAAAACCAGAAACTGTTACGTGTTTATCGTTTGATATCTTAAACACTTTCTTTAATTTCTAAAAAAAAATTATTATTAATTTTTAAGAACATTTTATACATTTTATCAAATGTTTAAATTACCAAAATAACTGTTTCAAGTTAAGTATCAGATCTATATATCCTCTTTGGTAAATTTACCTAATGTTTCAAAGGATATCAAGGTGTATCTTTTAAGTATTTGATTATATCATACTTTATTGTCAACCTAATGAAATTATTTAAATTAATTTATAATTTCTAACAATGATTCAAAATAACTTGGAAAAAAAATTGATTTTTCTAATGGTAACGATAAACCTGAGGTTTTAACAATAATTTCATGCGGTCATCCAAAAGTTCTTAAGCCGAGCAGGATAACTATTTTGAACTGTTCTACTTTTACTTTGAAGTCCTGATCAAGAAAAAAAAAAGATTTGACAACTGTTTACCCATTCATTTTATATAGAGTTTGATTTTTAAATCACTACATCTGGTAAAATTTTCTTTTAATTAAGAAAATATTTAAACTGAGTTTTTAAAGTAATCCCAAAATGCTAGACAACTGATTGAGACAACTTGTATTTTAAATGATCATATGTTATTCATTTTCTTTTCCCTTCTATTTCGCTTGTGACTGGATTATTTACGTTTTAAGATTGTCACTTTTTACAGTTGCACGATTTGCGACCCCTTGTTGATTTACAATCTTGGTTCATCTTATCGCACTTTGCCTGTTTAAGCGATTCTTGTGTTCATTCTTGTTAGTTTATCGCACGTATTTCCAACAAATCTATCTCTCGATGTATCTCCGTATTGAAAGATCGTTATCCTAATCCAAGACTGAAAAGTTATACGAAAAGGAGTTAAGAAACTGAAGCATAGTGAATTCTAACCGTTAAGATTCGTCATGGTACGGAAGTTTACCTGGGATGCAATGAATTTTGTTCTACACTTTGTACCTCCTCTTGTTTGCATCTTCTACTGTTTTCAGGAGAACTCTGGGGACCAGAGTTCCTTTAGGGGGGAAGACTGTGAGAACCCGTACTTTCCCAACATTATTTTATTCTTTTTATTCGTGCTTCTTGAATTTTTCCAATGTATTACGTTTTCTTGAATACTTTATATGTAAATCCTGAGATTTTTAAATTATACTTTTAAGTATTATTTTGTTCATTGACAATGCTTCATATGGAATTATAAAAATTTTATTTTATTTTTTTTCATATTTAATTTAAATCAAAGTTTTTGATTTAAAATCACCCGCCTGCGTTTTATAACGAGTTTATTCAAATCAATGTACAACGAGAATTTCCTAGTGATCGCGATACCGACGGATGCCCAAAAGTTTACATTTATTTATCGATTGTTTCGATAATTAATTTTTTCGATGATTTCATTTTAATTACGTATTAAGTCGTGTCGGAAAATCATATAATCATTTTTATGATGCATTGTAACTTTTGAAAAGTATTTTTACGAAACCCGAGCCCCGTAAATATTTTTAATATTTACCAATAACCATTTTCTACCTTTTAAAACTATTAATTGTTTTTAAGTCCACAAGTTTCAAAATTGGCAATATTAGCCCCTCCACTTAACTAGCACTATATAAAGATTTTTTCTTTCACTTATTCATAAAACACACACACCAAAACAAAAACTCTCTCCCCACCCTCCATTGTTTCCGCCACTTCACCACCATAAACCACCACCATCCATCTTGTTTTAACAAAATCTAAATAAAGACCCATTCTTAGAATTTAATTGTGATTCTAATGATACAAAAATTTCTTACATGCATCAATATTTCAAGAACTTATGATTTTATGGTTGTATGATGTTGTAATCATCTTGCATATGTTATATTTGGTAAGATTATCATGTTTTGATCCTTAAAAGTCTTGTTTTTAATCTTTGATTTTTGTTAGATTTTTCATACAAGTGTTTTTAAGAGTGTTTGGTTGATGGGTATGATAGTATAATGATCCTAGGGGTATGGGAATGATTGGTTTTGAGTGAAAAATAGATTTGTCATGTTTTCTAAAAAGCTAATTTGGGACAGCAGCCTTAAACAGTATGTTTCGTGGGTTTAAGGTCTGTGAAAGACTGAGATTATTTGAAATTGTTGTAGAGTTTTTCGAGACGGTCGTTTTGTTATAAGATAGAGCTTATAACTCATTACGAGTCAAAAGTTATGCTAGTTTTAGTTTTCGTGTACCGGTAGACGCAAGTCGGCACAATCCGAAATTGTGGCTGATTTTGGGTCGACTCTCGGGGACTTTAGGCTTGGTTAGATAGTTGATACTACTGATTTTCAAAGTTTACAAACTGAGTTTGATGAGTCTAGTAGTGGTTTCAAAAGACGGATTGTCGGGTTAGTACTTTTAAAGTGGTCCAAACGGTTTTACAAAACAAGTGTACAAATCTGTCCTAAAATTTGGAGTCGAGTAAAGCATCGAGCTGATGGATTTTAAAGTGTGAACTTTGGCTCAAATTTTGGTGAGGTCTTATACAGGTTATAAGTGACCTTGACACCAATTTTCATATAAAACGGACAAGTCTAGATAGGGTAGATCGGTGTGTACATTCGGGGTGTACTTGCTGATTTTTATTTTGGACACGTAGTTCAATGCTTGTGTTGCGTGAGTTTGAGTGTTCACCATCGGACATGGTGACTTACTCAAGTGCTTAGTCATTATATAAATGACTTAGCTACTGGTCCAAATAAGGGTAAAGGATAGTTTGACTTGCGTTGACTTGGCGTCGTATGACGAGTCATTTTCAAGTGTTCAAGTGTTTTAACGAGTAACGTTGGATAAATGGGTAGTATGAATTCATTTGATTCGTGTCAATGGTTTTGAAACGTGTATACTTTGAAAACATTTGAGTCATGTTATATTTGGTATATATATCGATATTGAGTTCGAGTCATAACGCGCGCCTTATTGTGATAGGTTGCGGTTTTCGTGTTTTCCCCGGGCATCCATATCGTCGGTGATCGTCTCACTACATTGTTTCTACTCAGTTGCTGAGTACCGTGATTGACTTAACATGTGGCTAAGGGCCACGAAATTTCTAAGGATCAAGGAGGAGGAATTTTTTAATTTGCGTGTTTGGATTAATTCCTACGTGTTATGAAGGTATAGTCACTCCTAGCATTTTAGTTTTGATGTTACTAGTACTTTGATTCTTTTTATTCATGGATTTTGAATTCCTTGGGTGAAACCCACTGAGATTATAGATACTTAGGGCATATTAGGACTTAGGACACTTGCGTGGCGATTTGGTATAGCCTAAGTGTTGCTTGATTGAGGTTAGGTAGCTAAATGGAGTCGTTTTTGTAGTATGGAAATCACCACAGAAACAAACAGGTCATGGCAAAATTTTCTTAAACATATGACCTTGTTTTTATATGAAAAATGGATACCCACTGATGTGATTAGTATGTGTTGAGTTGGATGGAAATGGGAAGTGTCCGGATGAGCCCGAAACGGTCGTTTTACTAAACTAGGTCAAATCTGAATGTTATGCTTAAAACATGGGTAAATTGACTTGGGTAAAAAGGATTAATTTATGATTTTATGACTTTTTACAGTATCTACAAATATAATAAAACTTCTCTTTTTGGTTTTGTGTCAAAATCTTTTACCGATTGGGATTTATGCTTAATCTACCGTAAGGTACGAAAGACGTTTACAACTTTCTGTTTTGATAGTCTGTCACTAAAAGTGCATTTCCCGTTGATTGAAAATAGTTATAGGGCTGTTCTTTCCCAACTTTTAAAGGTAAGAGAAATACCTATACATCTCAAGAAATTTCACCTCCTGTACTATTATAGATTTTTAGATATGACCAAATCTTCTCAGCCTTTTTCAGAAAACTGAATGCAGTCCCTTGTTTTGGTTTTTCAAACCGAGTCGTAAACGTGTTCGGAACCCACACATAAATGCTTGGACCATCATACAAGGTTGATATTAGGTTATTACAGTAGGTTCAAGGTGTTGGGTCAAAATTTTAACTTAAGCTTAGGTCTCGCCATCGCACGCAAGTTACCTAGTCATACTATGTCCCACCACTTCTAAAACGTTATTGCTTCATTGAACGCATTCTTATTACGCGTCACCATTGCATAGGTCTGTGAAGACTTCTTTTTGCTCAGCCCCTTTTACCTTGTGATTACTTACTAAAGGTGAGTTCATAGCCCCTTTTACTACTTGTACATTGTTTCTAAACGCGGGGTGAGATTTTACATGGTGGAACACATCCATTTAAAAAAACTGTATGCTATTCGGAACTTGTATGCTATTCAGACTTGTATGCTTTCCAACAGTTTTCATTGATATTATTGCTTATAGTTAATAGCCTTAAGTTTCCTCTCTTGATCATGAACCGTTAATTGTCCCGTATGCTTTGCGCTAAGCGCGAATGTTGTGGGTGGATCCATCGGGATTGACAATCCCCGTCCCGATTACCTTGACGCACTTACATTTGTTTATACTTGAGTATTTAGGCTGAATACTCCCTAGAGGAACTTACTTTGAGTTAAGCTTCGGTTCATGAACTAAACAGCAATAATATTGGTTTCAGACTATGGTTAATGATCATAACCATTTTCTCTATTTACTTGTTTTACAAATGAATGCTTGTGTTCCACACCTTTATTGCTAAACCTATGAATTTCACTCAACGTTGTGTTGACGATTTTACATGTTTAATCTCAGGTATTATTACTTAGCTTTGCTTGGATGGGAGCCCGCAGGATATTATCGCAGCTTGGAGATTTCTGTGATGCTTTTAAAAGACTGGTTTTAGTATAAACTGTCAGAAATTTATTATATCTTTTGGGCAACTTTATGTTATAAATCATGATGAAATAATATATCTTTCCGCATATAAAACTCTGGGACCTATGTTTAAAACTCTGATCATTTATGATGTGATATATATGCTTTTATTACGTCAGCTTTGTGTCAACTGTAATTCATTGTTTCTTGTACTATGACGTGTTACCCTCTCGTTGCCTAGTTGTTCCATGTCAGATTTTGGGGGTCTCACAATTATGAACTAGCGGGATTTGTAGACGCTTATGCATATGATAGTACTATTTGGGGATGATCACCCTAGTTCGCGCCTTGACGGTTGATCCCCGTCGTACCACATTGATTGGTAAGCGAATTTATGTATGAGAAGATTTACATAGCGTGATTTTTGTGACGACACGCTAACTTAGATGAGCAAATTGTTTGTCGGGTTTGCGGCCCGTTGTTTGTGATAGTAAGGTAACAATGTCTTGCGGCTAATAATAATCCAAATGTAATCCAATGTAATCTAAATATCTGACATGATACGATGCTAATAACGATAATAATATTACCTATAATGGTAATATTGAGGCTACGGTCTCATGGACTGTGACAATCCGTCAATTTATGGTTGATATTTTATTCTAAATATTTATTTAAAAACATTATTTTAATGTTATAATATGAACTCACTTATTTTTGGGAAGAAATTTGGATTTACATCTTGGAGTAGCATCGACTACGTCTAAACCGGAGGATTCAACGTTACGTGCTTACGTTTACATACACCGTTTTGGTGACAGTCCGACATTTCAGAAAATAAATTTGTCCGTGAATATTATTTTGAGATTTTAAATTTGTGTTGGTTCATAAACTCACAAATTTACAAGAAGAGATTAGGACTTACGATCTTATTTTAACGTCCTTTACGACTAAACCGGAAACCTTAGGATTTCGTATTTACGTTTTCGAACTCCGTTTTTGATGAGACAATTTTTATTAGATTCGTTTTGTGCCGTTGATTCATAATTTATAAAAACGTTTTTCGTATAACAACCCGATGGCACGCAAATCGAGGAGTACCCGTAAATAAATGGGGATGAGACAAGTGGGACACTTGTCCCACCCCCACTCAAAACCGGCCTAACTAGCTACACAACACACTTGATGTGTCAAGTTGTAAACAATAAGCTTACACATGTCTTAAGGCTTACAAGTTAAGCTACTTCCATCTCAAAACCATGTTAGTTAAACCACTTCACACACACACAACATGCAAACCACCATTTTCTCTCCACTCTCCCTCATCTTTCCGTCCCACCATCATCATCAAACACCTCATTCATACAAAATTAACCACAAAATCCTATATTATTCATACATATGTTGAAGCCCTTTTGAAACCCTATTGATTGGTGGTGATTATAACATCCAAGGAGGAGTTTCCATGGAGTCATAGGGCTGATTTTCCACAAGGAGTTTATGAAGATTGGTGGTCTTGAAGATGGTATTGATTATTCACAAGTTTCTCTATCAAAATCCATGTCTTGATCACAACCTACATCATCATGGTGGTATAAAGATTGTCCTCCCCATCTTCTTGTTATTTTGATTATGTAAACATGTATTTTATTTTCTATTGTATATGTATATGATGATTATATGATGATAAAAATATTGTGTGGGGATTTGGTGTTGATAATCATGGGTAAAAAGATGAAAAACTATAAGAAACAAGGTTAAAATCATGCTTAATAATGATGACTGTATAAAACAGTAAAGATTCATATGATGAACTGATAAAATGGCATAGATTAATGGATATACAGTAAGTAATATGTCTTGTACACATGTGAGAGTTGGCCATGCAATGAAATCAATAGAATGAGTGAGATATGATCAAAACAAGTTTAGGGTACAAATCCGAGTTCACTGTTTTGGACGATTTTTAGAAAATACTTAGATGCTGATTCAACAGTAGCTATAGCAGAGTTAAATGGAGCACATATAATGTAGTTTATGTCATAAAAATTTGAGCTTCTATCTCCATATAGAACTCTAGATATGGAAGTTTTGGTGAACATGAAAATAAAAATCAGATTTTGGAAATTAAAGTATAATAGTATTATATAAGCACTCAAATAAAAATAGTATAAAATGTGAATTAAAACCCACTAACTCATATAATACATTTATATAAATATGTATAAGGATAAATAAATGGACATTTTATAAAAATGGTAGTTTGATAAGTTTTATAAGTTATAAAACTATAAACATGATTTTTACGAGTTTTTCGGCTATTACCGTAAAATTAACGTTTTTGTTAAATAAAACTTAGACGGTTGGACCCGTCTAATGTAAACTTTTATAAACCCATATACTGATATATAAACATATATAACAAGTAAAAACCGATAAAACCCGGACTATAAGACATACGGACATTAACGGGCTAAGTTAACGTTATTGGACTAATAATACAACAAAATGGGCTAAAACACTTGTAAACTTATTTATTGGGCTTAACCCATTTAGGCCCAACTTGTAAAGTGTAGATACTGATAATACAAGTATGAAACGGACTAATACAAGTTAATGAACTTATAATAGGCTTACTGGACCTAAAACACGTAAATAGGTAAAACTAGTAAACTAGTAAGAAGTTACCAATACATAAACACTAAAATGAGTAAAAGAGAATATGTAAACCCACTTGATCATCCTATATATATAATCATCATATGTATACATAATTGTTATTTTTATAAAGTCATTGGACAAGAGTCTAAGACGAGTATTATTTGTCTAGGTTTCCGTGATTGAAGCACGTACCGTACGTCCGAATTGCCGATAACCCGCCTTCCCACATCAACGTGAGTTCATAGCCTCGCACTCTTTTAAATGTTTTTATGAAATGTTTTATAAACCCACGAGGGAGATAACATGTTAGTTTTTATAAAATAGGACACCATTTGTCCCGATTGTTTGTTTATTGATTTGGACCCGAATGATTGTATGACCCGATTGTATGACCCGATAAATGATTAAAGGACCCGATAGATGAAATAAAATGGATTATTAAAGTTAGGTTATGTCACTAAAAGTCCTATTAGCATGAATTGTGAACTACCGGGATTTGGTAGACGCTTATGCATATAATAGTACTATTTGGGGACGATCACCCCAGTTCGCGCCTTGACGGTTGATCCCCGTCGTGCCAAATTGATTGGTAAGCGAATTTATGTATGAGAAGATTTCCATAGCGTGACCTTTGTGACGACACGCTAATTTATATGGGCAAATTGAGTTTCGGGCTAGCTACCCGTTTTTTGTTTTAGTAAGGTAACAATGTCATGCGGCTTATAATAATCCAATTAACGAAATACTACTAGACGCACCGAATTACGATGTATTGCCTGACTAGCAATACGGGGTCATACTATTGATATTATGTTCGTGTTTTGGTTTTCATAACCATATTCATATAACGGTTTTTATTTTCATACAACGTCATAAGACGTATTGTATGATTGTTTTTACGACATTGGCGCGTATAATGATTTTTAAGGCAAACGCCTATATTATGATTTTCGATAAGGATTTGTATAAAAATGATTTTGGCTATTTTATGGCCTATTAAAATGATTTGTACGAAATGATTTTTGGTAATAATTATATACCAAAGTTATATTGATGGAATTTATTAAACTCTATGAATTCACTCAGCGTTATTGCTGACCCTTTTCTTTTAACATGTTTTATCTCAGGTACTTGAAGGTAATTCTCGGGAAGACAACAAGAATTCAAGGCCCGCACTTAAATAACAAATTTCCATTCAAATGCTTTGTAAAACCTGTATGAATTAATATGACTTGGGACCTATGTAACTTTGATATTTATGAATGGAAATGCTTTTATTATTAAACGAAGCGATTTTTATGCGTTGTCTATGATGTGAGTAATGTGCTATCCCGTAACACCAACGAGTCTTCCGTTGTATTGAGTTGTATAAATTTGGGGGTGTTACAGTTTGGTACCAGAGCTCTCGTTATAGAGAACGAAAGATTTTTAAAACCAAGGTTTTGAATAAAACATTTCAAAATATTTTAACTAAAAACATTTTTCTAAAAATGTCTAAAAATCTTTTGACTATAACGGTGCCGAAGAATTCCCGAGTTACCGACAAGGCCAGACTGGGAAATGTTATTTTAATATATATATATAACTTGGATTATATATATATATGATGTAATTTTATTACATGATTGTTTGATGATTATTTTGATATTTATACGCGGTATTTATACGACGTAGATTGTCACAAGAAACCCTAAATCCCCTAGTAAATTAATCGAAGCTATTCTCGTAGGAATTCTAGCTATCCTAGATCTAAACCAAGTTGTGGATATTTATGATCCCAAAAAATGGTTGATACTCGTAGAAATGTAGATATTAATTGATTGTGATATTGAAGAAGAATTGGCGAGATTAAAACTGATATCGATGTCATGACGATCTTTCCTTATAGAGTGGAGTTTGACAAAACGATACCACCTAGAAAGATGTCTTGTGATTCGTTGTCATCCAATTCTTAAATTGAAATCGAAAGGGTGAATGTTGCACTTGAGGCTTGAAAGTCCCTAATCAATGCAAGAAATCCTAATCTTAACATAGTTTGATGACAATGTGTTGTGCACACTTTGAACAACAATAAACCCTAACTTATGAATATAGTCGTAGCTGTTTGATTCACTAAGTTATATGCAATAATGTTCTTAATATCTCAAAGTGTTAAACATTAATGCATGGATACACATCCTATTTATAGTGTTACGAGTTTGACTTAAACAGTACTTGATGGCGACTACACAAGCTTTTACAAGTTCCCACGTCAGTCACATGATGTCCTTCTATTCTTGGTAGTCTTCCATTATGCTTTAAGGAACAGTTGTCAAAAACAGCTTCCTTATTCTTCATAGTCTTGAACACACAAATGGCATGTCCAAAGTGTGCTGAGAGTTATCAGGGTATTGCCACCCCTGTTAACTCTCAACCCCTCAGAGTCCCTGATACATCTTGGCTGTTATCCATCACAGCCAATGAGTATGTCTTCAGGTAATCTTCGACTTCCCTGACAATGTCTCTAACATGGACTCCTCTGAGGTTGCTCACAGAGACTTGGATCTCTGTGAGTCTTGCGAAACTTGCCTGCCTCCTAGGCACAGGCAATGGACTATCTAACAGCCTAATTATGTTTAAATCAATGATCAGGGAATCTAACAAGTTTAGATTCCCAACAATCTCCCCCTATTTAAACATAAATAATGCTAGATCTAACTAAGTTAAGGTAAGTGAGTTTAACAGCTTCTTCTTACACATAACAGATCTAAACAAACATACCTCATGATTTTATTAAAACTTAAAGAAAAATACAAGTGCATTACATAAGTAAAATAAAAGATGAAGGTAAAAGGGCTGTGAACATCTTCAATAGTCATCATTTTTTATTCTTTCTTCAGCTTCAGCCAAGTCTAATCTGTTATCAATTTCATCCTGCAAAGTCTTTGCAAACTTCTTGGAATACTCTGTGTTGATCTTGAGACACTTCTTGTGACAGAGTAGCTGAATAGTTGAAGCTAAGCACAGCTCATCTTCCCTTTGAAAAGCATACTGGCAAGCCTTGTTCATGAATGCCATTCCTCTTTCAGGCTCTATGTATGTCTGACCATCAACAGGGCCAACAATACCATTTGGAAGGATCAAATCCCTGTGCATACCATCCACTTGAACATCTTCAGTAACAAAAGTTTCGTTAACAATTTGTGAAATCCTTCTCCTTTTGTTGCCTGTCTTTGGGGGTTCTTGTTCAAAAAGCTGTGGTGGGGGATCAATCTTAAGTTTGGCTGCTGTTTCCTTGATCCAGTTAAACTTGGCCTTTAGAGTTTTAAGCAGAAGAAAATTAGCCTGTCCAGACTTCTTGGCAGCTAAGGCTTCAAGTTCGAACCATTCTGATAACCCAAGTGTCTTTAACCTGAAGTTGTCAAACACATCCATATTTCTCTGTTGGTTTTCCCTCCATAAGATCATCTGTTGGGTGTTTGTGGATTTATGAATGGTGTATTTGAACTTGGTTATCTTGCCAGAAGCATATCTGTTGTTCACGCAGGCATCATAGTCAGCTTTGACTTTCTTTAAAGCCTCAGCGTGTTTTGCTTCCATTTCCCTCAACCTTTGTTTTTGTTTTTCCCTTTCAGGTGGTGTCATCTTCCTCAGAGTAGCTTCATTTAACTCTTTGGCTGTCTTGAGTTCATTTAATCTTTTGAATTCTTCAGCCTGTTGCTCTATTTCTTCAGGGGTCAAAGGAATCTCATCAGAAGGTGTAAAGGTTGAGAATTGGGAAAGGTCTGTGGTGGATCCTCCTGTCTCTAGCATCGCAGCTATCTTCTTAAGTTTGGTATCTGTGTCAACCAAAACTATCTCCTTTCCTTTCTTCGAGACAGAGGACTCCACACTTATGTTTTTCAAAACCTCAGCTCTTCTGATAAACGCTGTCTGAGCTTGAGTTTGAATAGCTTTGGGGAGAGAGCTAACAGTGAATTTTTATTTCTTGGCAGCTGGCTCATCATCATCCTCAGGCTTGCTGGTGTTAACCAAAACCAGAGACTTTGATGAGTCAGCTCCATCTTGAGTTTGTTGCTCCCCCTGAGTATTATCCTCATCATCAGGTATTATAACTGGTGTGATGACTTGGAGAGGAACAGGTGTAGTGGTGGGGTTAGCTGATGATGAGCCTTGTTCAGCAGATGCAAGGCTGAGTGTTGTATTTTTCTCCCCCTCACGTTTATCCTGACGTCGCAGATGTTTGGATGAACGTGCTTGAAAACGTCTTGCAATCTGCTCCACAGAGGCAGCCATAGCACGTTGTCTTTTTCTTGAAGCCCTGGCAATCTTTAGCAGGAGGTTGGCATTTGCATTAGTATTTGCCTGAACACGCCTGACAATAAAGTTAGCATGGTTGTATTGCCTGGTGCGAACAACATTAAAGTGCCTGTGCATGGTGAGTTCATGTTCATGGAACATATCAGGGACGGCTGAGTCAATGGAATCCTTTATTCTTGTTGAAAGATGACCGAGTCCCTGGGCTACACCTCTTCTTGCACCATCCTGAATTGGCTCAGTGACAGCCTCAGTCACAGCCTTTTTGATGATGCCTGGAAATGTCACAGTAAAGTTGTGCATCTCAGACTTGATCACATCCAGCTTTCTTGATAAGCGCTCAATATCAGATTGATGATGGACAGGCTGAAGATTCTTGATATTGAGGCTTTGTTGAGCATAGTCATCCCCCCTTGGTATTAAGTCAAAGTTGGTCTGGGCAGGATGATCAAACATGAGAAATTCTGCTGTGGGATCATAAGTTGGTCTTTGGAAGACTGTTGTTGCTGAGGTAGCAGAGTTTGGAGTATCAACAGCATCCTTGAGAGGAGAAGTCTTGTCACCAGCTGGTGTAGACACAGCTATTTCTTTAGGAGGAGAGACAGACAGTTGGTCTTCCTCATCTTCTTCATCCTCTTCATCGAACATTCCTTCAGGGAATTCATCTTCAGGCATGGGCTCAATATCAGAGACATAATCCTCTAATGAGAGCATTTCTTCATCAGCATTTAACAGAGGCTCTTCATCATTGGTTTTGTCTTGAGTACATGTATCAGCCTCCTTTTCTTGTTGTACCTGAGACTCGATGACTGGCTGTACAATTTCAGCCTGCAAAGTTGTTGTAATTAGTAACAGGGAAAAATATAAGGGGAATGCTCGCCATTTCGCTGTCCCAGAGAGGCTGAGGGTGATTACTCAGCCACTCCAAAGGATAAATCCTTGGGATTCTTTTAAGTGTGAATAAAATGTGGTTAATGATCGCCATTCGCTGCCCCTAGGAAAGCTGAGTGTGATTATTCAGCCCCCCCAAAAGGTAAAAACCTTTGGGACTCTTTTGATTGTGAAACATATGTTGTTTATGGATCGCCAGTCGCTGCCCCTAGGAAAGCTGAGTGTGATTATTCAGCCCCCCCAAAAGGTTAAAACCTTTGGGACTCTTTTAAGAGTGAAACATATGTGGTTGTAGGTCGCCTGTTACGCTGCCCCTAGGAAAGCTGAGAGTGATGATTCAGCTCCCCCTGAAAGGATAAATCCTTTGGGACTCTTTTAAGGAGGGAACCAAGAGGCTGTGTGAAGTATAGCTGATCAAGGTTAAGACATTAGTGTATTCAGGTTGTTGTTAGCCTGAATACTGTCTAGAGGGTGCAGGGTCATCGGGGTGCTTTATGAACACAAATGAATCATTCCCTGGTGCAAAGACAGGGTGTACAGAAGTCTTAAAGTATTCTAAGTGTATTGACAGACTTCTATGGGTCGAGGATTACCCTAACTTCACCACTCTCTCCTACAGACAAATGAGAGTGGCTGCTTGTGAACCTCTAAAAATGTACACTGATTACCTGTGAGATATCAGCTTGACCAGGCTGGTTTCCTGTTGTCTCAGCTGACTTTGAGACACTAGACGCCTGTTTTTTGTCAGCCAAAGAATCCGAATCCACAAGAGTATCTGGACCAGAGGAGGCGTCAGTCTTCTTTCCCTTGGCCTTAGTAACAGCTTTGGAGTGGGAAGAAGAGGGGATTTTCTTCTTCTTAGGCTGTTGGCCAAGTGAAGCCTTGGACTTAGTAGTGAGCTACCCAGAGATCAAAGACATAGACTTGCCAGCAACACTAGAAGTATTCACCTTCTCAGAGGAAGGGAGCAAGGGCTTCTCAGTGTTTGGTACTTGGTTGGCCACATTCAGCATATGGGCGGTGACAGGGACATCTTCAGCTCCTATTTCCTTGTAGATGGCGCCTGTAATGCGATAGGGCTTAAGAGCAGTCAAGGCCTTGTTGTGGTAGTTATCTCCCAGCAGGCTTTCAAAGATCAGAGACAGGAAGCGCACATAACATATATTCTTTTCTCTGACCTGATTCCTTCCCTTCAGCTGTTCTACTAGGTTAGACAAGAGAATGCTTCCAACGTCAACATCAGCTCCCCAAATTAATCCATAAGCAATAGCCTGATGGTTGAAAGACATCTGATCCTGTGATCCCTGCATTCCTCCCAGGGACTTAACAATGTGGGTGAAGAGGACACGCCACATAGGAGTGAAATATTTAATCTTCAGAGGGGATTTGGCGAGGACCTCAGCTGGTGTAAGTGCAGGGTTAACATCATGGCAAGGGTTGAGTGTGGCCAGGGCTTCCTTGACAGCCTTTTTGTCAACTACCTTAAGGCATTCATCTCCATGCTTCAATCCGGCCACACTAGAAAAGTCTTTAAGGGAGAAGGCAAAAGGGTGTTCATTGCATGAAAGGCTAAATGTTATGGTGTCTTCTACCACTTCAGCAGAATACCAGAATTCCCTAAGGTATTCTTGGTAAAAGGTGGATGGGGATTTGGTGAAGGCTTCATTTAGGTCACAATTCTGCATGAAATTTACCAGATCTGAATAGGTGCTGTTGGGTGACTTAATCCATCCAATGGCGTTGTTGGAGGCGAGGATCCTCTCGTTGATCTCGAAGTTAACATTTGAAGCTTTGGGAACTGAAAACACCATGGATTTGAGGTTGAAGGTGAAAGAAAATGGCGGATGGTTAAGAGAGATAAGAACTTAGAGAGAGAAGTAGATTTTAGAATGGTGGTGGGTGAGAAGAGAAAGGAGACAATATATATTCAAACTAAGTGAACAGTTATTCAACCGTATTAAATGCAAGGTGCGAAAATGACTGCTCAAGTGGGTCCCCTTGACCTTTCAAAAAGTTTGTCTCCTCGTTATCCGAAAAATAAATGATTAAATATTTGAGAATGTTTTTTTCATTTACTTGGAAAGTAACTACCTAGTTTCATGTGAAAAACATTTAATATAGAATCAATCATTTAATGAACACATTTAATATCAAGCCACAGGCTTTGAGATATTGAGCATCCCTAGCTTAGCAACTAGCCTGTTGAACGAAGGTTCAGCCAAAGGCTTTGTAAAGATATCAGCTAGTTGCAGCTCTGTGGGAACAAAATGCAGCTCAATATCTCCCTTCATTATATGATCCCTGATAAAATGATACCTGATATCAATGTGTTTGGTACGAGAGTGAAGGACAGGGTTGTTGGATATGGCAATGGCGCTGGTGTTGTCACAAAAGATTGGCACTTTGTCATACAAGATTTCATAGTCAGCCAATTGACTTTTCATCCAGAGCACCTGAGCACAACAGCTGGCTGCAGCGACATATTCTGCTTCAGCTGAAGACATAGCCACAGAGTTTTGCTTCTTAGCACTCCATCCAACCAATTTTCCTCCTAGGATTTGATAGCTGCCTGAAGTGCTTTTCCTGTCAATACAGCATCCAGCATAATCTGAATTTGAATAGGCCTTGAGATCAAAGCCTGATTCCTTTGGATACCATAGACCTAGGGATGGTGTTCCTTTGAGATACCTGAAAATTCTCTTAACAGCCACTAGATGGGATTCTTTTGGGTTAGCTTGGTACCTTGCACAGAGACATGTGGAGAATTGGATATCTGGACGACTAGCTGTTAGATACATTAGTAACCCAATCATGCCTCTATATAAAGTCTCATTGACAGAGACCCCTGACTCATCAGGGCCCAAGTTGTTGGGTGGAAGCATGGGGCATTTCACTGATGCACAATCAGCTAAGTCATATTTTTTAAGTAAATCCTTAACATACTTTTCTTGACAAATTGAAATTCCCTTAGGACATTGTTTAATTTGAAAGCCCAAAAAGTAAGTTAATTCACCCATCATACTCATCTCATATTTCTTGGTCATTAATTTAGCAAAACGTTTACTAAGATTGACATTTGTTGACCCAAAGATGATATCATCCACATAAATCTGCACAATGATGAAATCACTCTTGTCCTTGAAGGTAAAGAGTGTTTTATCAATAGAACCCCTGACAAATTTATTTTCAGTTAAGAAATTTGAAAGATTTTCATACCATGCTCTTGGAGCTTGTTTCAGACCATACATTGCCTTGTGAAGTCTGTACACATGGTTAGGAAACTCGCTGTTCTCAAATCCTTCAGGTTGTGCAACATACACTTCCTCAGCCAAATCACCATTAAGGAAAGCACTCTTAACATCCATCTGATACACAGTGATGTTCATATAGGCAGCATAAGCAAGGAAGATTCTGATGGCTTCCAGTCTAGCAACAGGTGCAAAAGTTTCATCATAATCAATTCCTTCAGTCTGAGAAAACCCTTGTGCTACAAGTCTGGCCTTGTTCCTGATGATGTTCCCAATCTCATCCATCTTATTTCTATAGATCCATCTAGTGCCTGTGATATTCTCTCCAGGTGGAGCTGGCACTAGTGTCCATACTTTGTTCCTTTTGAACTGATTGATTTCTTCTTGCATAGCAGCTACCCATCCTTCTTCTACCAGAGCCTCAGCAACTCTTTTAGGTTCAATTTGTGAGAGAAATTCAGCAAAGAGACATTCATTGGCTGAGGCTGACTCTGAGTCTTGGATTCGCTGTCTGGTTGTGACCCCTGCATTTGGTTCCCCAATAATATTGACAAGAAGAATGTGTTGATCTCTTGACCACTTATTTTGAGGAGCTGGGGATTCAAGGACAGGGGTACTTGAGGGCACAACTAGTACAATTTGAGTCTCATTCTGCTGACTAGGAGGGCTTTCTTCAAAGACTACTTCAGTGTCAGAGTCTTCTTCAGCCATATCAAGGGAAGCTATTTCATTATCAGCACGAGAATCTTCAGGGATTTGAAGAATTGGTGAGTCATCAATATCATGAGAAGGACCATCAGAAATTTGAGGTTCTTCTTCATCAAGTTCCTGAGGGGTAGGAACTTCTATGTTGTGAGTTGACAGAGGGTCAAAGGCAGGGACATAAGGAGTGAGAGTGTTGGAGTGATGATGACTGGTAGGTCTGGGTTCTGTGAACTCATCACTTGGGAAAGAAATATTTTCATTAAAATCTATTTCATCACCCTCTGTTCCTGTTCTCTGTATGACTTCATCATCTTCATTGAATCTAAAATGGAATGTTTCTTCTACTTCTTGTCTTCTGATGTTGAATACTCTGAAGGATTTGGTTGTTGGAGAGTATCCCAAAAAGAAACCATCATCAGCTTTTTCATCAAACTTTCCAAGTTTATCCCTGTAGTTATAAATAAACACAGGGCACCCACACACATGAAAATAGCTGACATCTGGAGATCTTTTTCTGAAAACTTCATAGGAGGTTTTACCATGTCTTTTGACAATGATTGATCTGTTTTGAGTGTAGCAGGCAGTGTGAACAGCTTCTCCCCAAAATTGCTTTGGTAAGGCTGCACCATTTAACATAGTTCTTGCTGCTTCAATCAAAGTCCTATTTCTTCTTTCAGCCACACCATTTTGTTCAGGGGTGCCAGCTGAAGAGAAGTTCTATGAAATCCCTTTTTCATCACAAAAAGATTCAAGTTGATGATTCTTGAATTCAGTACCATTATCACTTCTTAGAGCTTTGACTCTAACATCATTCATGTTTTCAACCTGTCTGATGAAGGACATGATGGTTTCAGCTGCTTCACTTTTCCTTCTAAGGAAGAACACCCATGTGTATCTTGAAAATTCATCAACTATGACCAAGGTGTATTTGTTGTGATTAATGGTCTGAGGTTTGACAGGCCCAAACAAATCCATGTGAAGGAGATGTAAGCACTTGTCAATGGAGAATGATTGCCTAGTCTTGAATGAAGACCTGTGATGCTTTCCTTTAACACAGGCAGAACACGTTTTGTCTTTGGAAAACATTACTGAAGGTAGACCAGCAACCAAGTTTTGAGTGGCTATATGATTGATGTTCTTGAAGTTGAGATGAGACAGTCTTTTGTGCCACAGCCAATTGACACTTTCAGAGGCTTTAGCAAGAAAACAATTTGAGCTGTCTTCAGAGCACACAGCCATGTTGATGACATAAACATCTCTCCTTCTAGGTGCAATCAGCACAACATCATTGTTTTGTTGAATATGGTTCCCTGAGTCTTAGTAAACAAAACCTTATAGTCAGCATCACACAATTGGCTGATGCTAATAAGATTGTGTTTAAGACCATTCACATATGCAACCCTGGTAAATGTAATCCCATTGCAGTTCATTGAGCCATATCCTTCTGTGTCACCTGAAGAGTTATCTCCAAACACCACTTTAGGACCTGGCTCCTTTGAGTATCTGTGCAGGTATTGTTGAATCCCTGTCATGTGTCTAGAACAGCCACTATCTAGATACCATACCGATTCCTTGAGATATTTCTGCACAGATACATAGAAACAGATTAGTTCCTATGGTGAACCCACTTTCCAGTGGGTTCCCTGAATTGCTTATTAGCAACTCTTGTGTTCCTGAAAAACTTTTGGCGTTGGGATGGACAGTTCATTGTTTCATGGTTATAACTCCCACAGATATCACACCCAGGGAAGTCACCACACTCGTCTGAGTGATGGTCTGTGAACCCACAGAATTTACAGGGAGGATAAGGTTTGTAATTTCCCTGTTGTCTTTTGGAACTCTGTGGTCTGTCCCTAGAGGGTGTCTGAGCTCTTTTAGCTGCCATGTGTTTGTCATGATCTAAGGTCGAATGGTGAGAATTTTTACATACATTGCAATAAGGTTTGATTAACCTTTCCCCTTTGGGTTCACCTAGGATAGACTTAGGTTCATGAGAAGTAGAGCATTCAGCGGAAGGCTTAATGTGTTGTTTCAAGAGTTCTACTTCTTTCATAAGAGACAACAGGCGATCTTCTGTGGTAGGTTCAACCTTATTCTTAGTTTTAGCAGTAACAGGCTTAAAAGCTACTTGTTTGCCAGTTTGTTTAGCAGGAACATGAAAAACTTTAGCTGGAGGATTCTCAATATCTGTCCTAAGTTCATCCTTAGCAGATCTAGAAGAACTGTTGGGTTCAACTCCAGAGAGTTTGGGCAAGGGTGGTAGCTCAGCCACATCTTCAAAGACAGGGTCATTTGTCAAAGTGGTATCTGACATATGAATAGTCTCTGTAGATTTAAAGACAATGTCTTTGGGTTTAGTGAGAATTTTCAGCTTATTTTTCTTAGCAGATATATCCCTTTTTAATTCAGCAGGCACTTCATCCCTAAGCAATTCATCAATAGTAAACCTAGCACACAGCCATTTTTCAATAATCTTGTTCAATTCAGAGACTTGATCATTTAAAGCAATGTTTTTCAAGGTTAATCTAGCTACTTCATTTTGCAGGGATATTTTCTCTAAATTAACCCGCCTGAGAGTTTCACATTCAGCCTTAGCATTTATCATTTAAGATTTAACAGAGTGAAACTTATCAAGTAGGTTCTTTCTTTGTTCCTCAACAAAGTTTAAATCAACAATGGTGTAATCAAGGACATGCTTACGTTCTTCACTATCAGACATGGATAAAAGCCTGTGTACCTTTTTCATTGTGATGTCAACCCATTGTCCTGATCTTGCATCACCTTTTCCAACAGCTGGTTCATCCTCAGCTATCGCCATAAAAGCCCTGACTCTGGTGGTGTCTTCTTCATCTGAAGTCAGTGGCTCATCATTCCAATCATAAGTTTCAGCAACCAACCCTTTCTCTGTCTTTTTCTCACCACCTTTCTTTTTGGACAGAGCTTTAATCTTCAAGTTCATTTGTTCTAACTCAGCTTTAAGTGCCTTGTACTTATTTTTGTAATATTTCTTCTCAGTGTCTGAAGAATTGGATTGAGATGAGTTGTTATGTTGTTTGAACTTGTAAGGTTTGGATGAAGATGATGGATAAGAGGGTGAGGATGTCTTGGTAGAAGGACAGTCTTTTTGATAATGTCCAAGCTTTCCACAGGCAAAACAAGTTTCTTTTGACCTGTCAGTTGGTTTACTAGCTGATCCTACTCTTCCTGACCTTTTGTAGTATCTTCTTTGGTTGGCTAGCAAAGCTCTTTCATGGAACTCTACATTGAGGTCTGACAAGAACTCTTGGCTGCTACGGGTATCTTCTTCAACATCAGAATCGCTGTCATGAGGATGTGTTGCAGAGATCAATGCTTTGGAAGATGCTCCTTGGACTACAAATCTTTCAGTCTCTGATTTGTAGATAGTATCGATCAGCCCTTCTTCATAATTGTACTTACAATAGAGCTGAGCAAGGGTATCATTTTTGATTGAGTTGTTAGCTCTCTAAGTCTGATTCATGCTCAGCCACTTTCTTGGAAGGCTGTTGACAAAAGTAGCATTGATCTCAGCTTGACCAATAGTGACATCATTCATAGCTAAGTCATTTAGAAGAATCTTCAGCCTAGTATAGGTTTGCTAAACCTTTTCACCTTCAAGTGACTTAAAGGCATTAAACTGAAGTCTGAGTGCCTGAATCTTTGTCTCTCTTGTTTCAGAGGGTCCTTCATGGCCAAGAATGAGGTCTGTCCACATTTGTTTAGCTGTGGGACACTGAATGACAGACTTCATGATGTGCTTGGGAAGGTAGGAAATTATGATGCTTTTGAGACGTTTATCTTGGTTTGCTAATTTCCTATCAGCTGGAGTCCATTGTTTGAGAGGTTTGGGAAGAGGGTTTTCTTCAGTGGATGTAAGCGCCATGGGAATATATGGACCATTTTCTAAAATTTCTAAAAGAAAAGGTTCAAGCCCATCAAGGTATACAAGAAATTGACTCTTCCAACTGGCAAAATCTTCTTCATCAAAGACTGGTACACTTGTTACGTGTGATCCACCTCTTGAGTCAAGAAGTTGAGGTAGATCATCGTCATTGGTAGGAGGGTTAAGTCTTGGTGAAGATGGATTTGTGGAAGGTGATTGTGGTGGGTTAGAAGTTTCTGGCATGGTGGATCTTGATTATAAAACTGAGAACGATGTTTCTTGAAGGTTTTAATATCAAACACCGCTCTGATACCAATTGAAAGTCCCTAATCAATGCAAGAAACCCTAATCTTAACTTAATCAACACAAGGTATTACTTTTCAAACGTAATCTTATTATTGTATAATAAAGAATTACAAGTGTTATGGATAACACAGTTTGATGACAATGTGTTGTGCACACTTTGAACAACAATAAACCCTAACTTATGAATACAGTCGTAGCTATTTGATTCACTAAGTTATATGCAATAATGTTCTTAATATCTCAGAGTGTTAAACATTAATGCATGGATACACATCCTATTTATAGTGTTACGAGTTTGACTTAAACAGTACTTGATGGCGACTACACAAGCTTTTACAAGTTCCCACATCAGCCACATGATGTCCTTCTATTCTTGGTAGTCTTCCATTATGCTTTAAGGAACAGTTGTCAAAAACAGTTTCCTTATTCTTCGTAGTCTCGAACACACAAATGGCATGTCCAAAGTGTGCTGAGAGTTATCAGGGTATTGCCACCCCTGTTAACTCTCAACCCCTCAGAGTCCCTGATACATCTTGGCTGTTATCCATCACGGCCAATGAGTATGTCTTCAGGTAATCTTCGACTTCACTGACAATGTCTCTGACATGGACTCCTCTGAGGTTGCTCACAGAGACTTGGATCTCTGTGAGTCTTGCGAAACTTGCCTGCCTCCTAGGCACAGGCAAGGGACTATCTAACAGCCTAATTATGTTTAAATCAATGATCAGGGAATCTAACAAGTTTAGATTCCCAACAAGGCTGTCATTGGAACCATTACCCAAAATCCTCATGCCACTAGTACCTTTCCGAGAAGTCTAATTGAATGTATGAGGCATTTCATACTAGTGACTCATTTGATAATTGTTGTTGTAGGAGCTATTGGATTGGAAATTAAGTGTTGATCATATTGAGCTTTTATTGCCCTATTAAGGTCTGAAAATAAGGTTGAAAATATTGGAAAATGAGGTAGGATATCGCCTTGAGTATAAGTTGATTGAAACTTGAATACAGTAAAATTTAACTTGTATGGAATAAGAAATTGTTAAGAGGAAGTCGTTAAGTTATGTGATTGAATTATAAGGTTTTAAGTGATTGTTAGTTTATGTTAAGGGTTGTTCCTAGGCCATTTGTCCACTAACGAGGATGCCCAGTGTCCAAGAAATAAATTGAAGTAATCTTCTTCTGAATTGGGACCGATGGATCTTCCGGGACATGTGGAACACCTAATGAATCTTGTAGATTAGTATTCATTGTGGTATCTTTTAAAAATCCCTAACTTAACTGAGATATCAGTTGGTAGGATGAGTTCTGAGAATTGTATGACATAGTGACACGTAATGTGTTACGGTACAATTTTGACTTATTTGTGATTAATGAAAAGACTACCTTTGATTGCTAAATCCTAAATGTATCGATGTTATCTATCTCTTATTGCTTCATCCTAATGTTCGCATTAGTGATGCAACCATTGAACAAGTACTCATCTCGATTTGAGTTACGTTGTGGATTATTCTCTTTGTATTCCTGAGTGCCATCGAAGTCAATGAATCTCATGATTAATTGGCTAAGCCCATTTCCTATCATATTGTAGTTAGTTCTTGGTGAACAACTCTTCATCACTCTTTTGCAGATCACACATTTTTTTTATAAAGTTAAAACGGTATCCATTGAGAAAATTTAATTTTCATCACAATAAGGATTATTCAAAGTGAGATTTATAAGTGATTAATATCAAAATGAAGTTGTTTATGAAACACCTTGGAAAACTTAATTGTTTTCATGATAAAGAAAATCTTTGTAAATTTATTCTTGATTCTTATTTAAGAATTAAGCACGAAAATGTTTTTATTATAAACATGATAATAAAATTTTGACGAACTGAGTATTGCATCCTTAATCTTGAAATTGTATATAGTTGCGCGCCTACATACAATTTGGAATGGACCATGCAAGGCTGATTAGTAGTCACCATAAAACTGATTAATAAATACTAAATTTTCTTTGAAGATTTTGAAAGATTAAAATTTTATGAGATCTGCAAGAAGTGAAAAATAGGGACATAGTGTTAGGGACACCTACATATGTGCCTGTAGCATCTATTCTTCTGAGTCGAATTTACTCATTTGTGGAAATTGTCTTATTTGACAATTGACAATTCTTTCTTGTCCAATTCTCCCGTAGTGAGATTCTTAGGAAAAGTATCTGATTACCGAGTGTTGATACCCGACTGGATGTATCAACGTTCCTATCATTTCTTTTGATTTGATTTCATTTGAATGACCTGGGTAACGATCCGAGGAGCTTTCGAATGCGTACTCAAATTATGAAAACATAGGATATATTCATATTCGTTAAATGTTTTCGTCTGTATCTGATTTGAAATTCTATCGCATAGATTATGCGTTGACCTTACTCTTTTAATAGTAGTTGTGTCTCCATATATCCCTGAATTTGTGAAGGATTATGAATTATTATTAGTCTTTTGAGAAGTTCACATCTTATCAACGGTGATGAAACTGGAAAGTTGATAGTGCCAGTAGAATGGATTAATTGATTATGACATGACGACATTGTCTTAATTGATGGGAGCTCGAATAGAATTCCCCTAAATGATAAGATGCTGATTATCAAAAGTGATCTAAATAATTCTTGATGGATGACCATATCCTGCATTTAGATTTGAATAATACCATGAATGGTTGTGACTTAGTCATAGATAATATAATCTAGAAAGGACCTAAATGAATTTATTAAAAGATGTTTATGTTATTTGAAACTTTAGGAGGTATTTATTGGTGAATTACCTAATCTTTTGCCATTAAGGCAAGTTGAATTTGGTATTGATTATATTCCCGGTGTTGCACCTGTGGCATGTGCACTGTACGTCAGCACCATCTGAATTAAAAGAATTACCGTACAACTGAGAGAGTTGTCGGAGAAAGCTCTTATTCTACCAAGCTCGTCATCATGAAGAGCTATGGTGTTATCATTCCTTATGTTTATTGATTACTGTGAACTGAGTAAATTGACAATCGAAAACGATATCCATAACTCGAAATGGAAGATTTGTTCGATCATTTACAAGGTTCTAGCGTATGTTTTAAAGATTTGATCCATGGCATGGTTATCATCAACTTCGCATCTGCGAAAAAGATTATGTATTCCAATCACTACATCCGGTACTTGTAATGAACATTATGAGTTTCACGTGATATCGTTTGGATTGACTAATACACATGTAGCATTCATAAAATTGGTGAATCACGTGTGTAGGTTGTAATTTGATAAATCCATGCGTGTGATCATTAAGAACTATTTGTTTGTTTATAAGAATAGAAAGGAGTTAATAATTATTTATAGACTGTCCTAAATTGACCAAACAATGAAAACCTGTACCTTAAATATTTAACATGTGATTAAATACTAAATCCTTTATATTAATTGACCGTGTGAATAATAGATAATGGAATATATTGACTCTTTAAAAATTAAGAGCCCTTTTAAGACTTTGGATTTTACCAAAAAGAAAGTGCAAAGGTGTTTTGAAAAATGTTTTATCGAAAAGAATATTTAAGGAATCATTCCCTTATAACCAAAACATTTAACCAAACTCCTGTTTAGGGGTAAATGTTTTTGCATACCTCAAGACAACCTAATAGGGATTGAGGAAACCATTTAAACCATGACTTGAAATTTGAAACGATAATTTACGTTTTTCAACTAAGAAAATTTTGACTAAAATATAAACAAAGATTTTTCGAACATTTATGGATCCTATTAATTATTTTCAATAAATCAACAAAAATTTTGTTAACTAAATTCAAATTTATTTTGAACATTTTCTATAATTAGACGAACTGAGAAAATTAAAACTTTCACGTTTACATTTCATAAAAATCTAATAATTATTAATAATTTATTTGTAATAATTATCGACGCTTTAAAAACGTCGGATTGAGCAAAACTAAGAAAAATGATAGTTGAGACGAAACTAAAACTTAGAAAATACGAAGAAAGAATATCTGAGTGAATTATGGACATGATAATTATATCATCAAGAGAGGTGAATTTAGATATCGACACATTATGTAAAAAGATAAAGAACCAATTAGGACATGTTCCTTAATAATGAAGGTGCAAAATAAATTGCCGAACAATATAAAAATAAACGATGTTTGTAAAAAGGATAATATAGATAATAAAAGGGATTCGCGTCTAATGTGAACCATTAGAATTGAGAAGCCGATAGCGTTAAATATTTTAAAGGCCACTTGTGGTTGCCTAAATATGGAGGATTGTGAGATATAGTTATATTGAAATCTTGTAAGTATAAGTATTCTATTCATGTCATTTCTGATTTAATGTATCATTATCAGAAGAAGTTATACTGATGGCAAATTATGAAGGCAGACATCGCCTCATACATTAGTAAACGTCTAATTATTGCAAAGGTCATCATCTGAATTTGATTTGATTTGGGTCATCGTCGACAGACTGACCAAATCTGCTAATATCATTCTTGTTAATGATTGATTCTTGATGAAGAAATTGACACTTTATATTTAAAGGAGTTGTGTAAACATGGTGTGCCTGTATCGATCATCTCTATCAAGATCCTCGCCTCGCATTGAATTTCTAGAGATTTGCTCAGAAGTCATTAAGAACGAATCTTGATGAGAGTATTGTGTACCACCCCAATCGAAGGGACGAGGTAAAGTAACGATACAAAATACTATAAGCGCTGTTCTATGTTTGAATGATTGACCTTTGGTAATGAACCGTATAATCGTTTTCCTTTGGAAGGATTATCATTGATAATCATCGTATTAGGATTGAGATCGAATCTTGTTAGGATCTATATATTATAGCATCTGTAAGCAGGAGTTGGGATGAAGACACCCGACATACACCCATTGTGAGTTGGACATGTCTTTTAGGTTTAAGGTTTCCTATGATGGCGAACCTAACCTTACAAAATACTCGACCCGCGAGACCTGAAATGATTGTTGAAATTAGGATCTGATTATTGACCGCCGGTGGTGGGCAGAAAGTTATGAAATGTAGATCTTGAAGTGCCATATCGGTAGCGAAGTTATGCCAAAAATTTTAACTATGGAAAATGAATTGATGATCTGAAAGATCATGGGATATAAGTCCCTGTTGTATGGGACCATTGAGATGATGTAAAAGATTGGTTTGAAAGGCATATAAGCTGGATCTACCCTAGGACTTCAAGAGATGCGTGAATTATGTTTCGTATATCGAACTTGATAAAATATCTATCAAGTGAAAATCTGAATTCTTCTTAATAAAGCTTAGATCGGCGAAAAGTTGCATTCATCAAAAACCCATGAACATCATGGATAGAGAAAGTAAGTCAACATTAAGCCTGATCTTATTCCCGTAGTTATGTTTGATGAAACTCGTGTATTGTAATGAATTACACTTGTGAGAAAAGACCGAATGTGGAGGAAATACCCACATGGCTTTAACTCTATAAGAAGTGAGTAGTAAGATGATCTTTGAGGACAAAGATCCTTTTTAAGGGTAAATGCTGTGACAATCCGTCAATTTATGGTTGATATTTTATTCTCAATATTTATTTAAAAACATTATTTTAATGTTATAATATGAACTCACTTATTTTTGGGAAGAAATTTGGATTTACGTCTTGGAGTAGCATCGACTACGTCTAAACTGGAGGATTCAACGTTACGTGCTTACGTTTACATACACCGTTTTGGTGACAGTCCGACATTTCAGAAAATAAATTTGTCCGTGAATATTATTTTGAGATTTTAAATTTGTGTTGGTTCATAAACTCACAAATTTACGAGAAGAGATTAGGACTTACGATTTTATTTTAACGTCCTTTACGACTAAACCGGAAACCTTAGGATTTCGTATTTACTTTTTCGAACTCCGTTTTTGATGAGACAATTTTTATTAGATTCGTTTTGTGTCGTTGATTCATAATTTATAAAAACGTTTTTCGTAAAATGACCCGAGGGCACGCAAATCGAGGAAACTAGAATCGAGGAGTACCCGTAAATAAATGGGGATGAGACAAGTGGGACACTTGTCCCACCCCCACTCAAAACCGGCCTAACTAGCTACACAACACACTTGATGTGTCAAGTTGTAAACAATAAGCTTACACATGTCTTAAGGCTTACAAGTTAAGCTACTTCCATCTCAAAACCATGTTAGCTAAACCACTTCACACACACACAACATGCAAACCACCATTTTCTCTCCACTCTCCCTCATCTTGTCGTCCCACCATCATCATCAAACACCTCATTCATACAAAATTAACCACAAAATCCCATGTTATTCATACATATGTTGAAGCCCTTTTGAAACCCTATTGATTGGTGGTGATTATAACATCCAAGGAGGAGTTTCCATGGAGTCCTAGGGCTGATTTTCCACAAGGAGTTTATGAAGATTGGTGGTCTTGAAGATGGTCTTGATTATTCACAAGTTTCTCCATCAAAATCCATGTCTTGATCACAACCTACATCATCATGGTGGTATAAAGATTGTCCTCCCCATATTCTTGTTATTTTGATAATGTAATCATGTATTTTATTTCCTATTGTATATGTATATGATGATTATATGATGATAAAAATATTGTGTGGCGATTTGGTGTTGATAATCATGGGTAAAAAGATGAAAAACTATAAGAAACAAGGTTAAAATCATGCTTAAAAATGATGACTGTATAAAACAGTAAAGATTCATATGATGAACTGATAAAATGGCATAGATTAATGGATATACAGTAATTAATATGTCTTGTACACATGTGAGAGTTGACCATGCAATGGAATCAATAGAATGAGTGAGATATGATCAAAACAAGTTTAGGGTACAAATCTGAGTTCACTGTTTTGGACGATTTTTAGAAAATACTTAGAGGCTGATTCAACAGTAGCTATAGAAGAGTTAAATGGACCACATATCATGTAGTTTATTTAATAAAAATTTGAGCTTCTATCTCGATATGACTCTAGATATGGCAGTTTTGGTGAACATGAAAATAAAAATCAGATTTTGGAAATTAAAGTATAATAGTATTATATAAGCACTCAAATAAAAATAGTATAAAATATGAATTAAAACCCACTAACTCATATAATACATTTATATAAATATGTATAAGGATAAATAAATGGACATTTTATAAAAATGGTAGTTTGATAAGTTTTATAAGTTATAAAACTATAAACATGATTTTTACGACTTTTTCGGCTATTACCGTAAAATTAACGTTTTTTGTTAAATAAAACTTAGACGGTTGGATCCGTCTAATGTAAACTTTTATAAACTCATATACTGATATATAAACATATATAACAAGTAAAAACCGATAAAACCCGGACTATAGGACATACGGACATTAACGGGCTAAGTTAACGTTATTGGACTAATAATACAACAAAATGGGCTAAAACACTTGTAAACTTATTTATTGGGCTTAACCCATTTAGGCCCAACTTGTAAAGTGTAGATACTGATAATACAAGTATGAAACGGACTAATACAAGTTAATGAACTTATAATAGGCTTATTGGACCTAAAACACGTAAATAGGTAAAACTAGTAAACTAGTAAGAAGTTACCAATACATAAACACTAAAATGAGTAAAAGAGAATATGTAAACCCACTTGATCATCCTATATATATAATCATCATACGTATACATAATTGTTATTTTTATAAAGTCATTGGACAAGAGTCTAAGACGAGTATTATTTGTCTAGGTTTCCGTGATTGAAGCACGTACCGTACGTCCGAATTGCCGATAACCCGCCTTCCCACATCAACGTGAGTTCATAGCCTCACACTCTTTTAAATGTTTTTATGAAATGTTTTATAAACCCGCGAGGGAGATAACATGTTAGTTTTTATAAAATAGTACACCATTTGTCCCGATTGTTTGTTTATTGATTTGGACCCGAATGATTGTATGACCCGATTGTATGACCCGATAAATAATTAAAGGACCCGATAGATGAAATAAAATGGATTATTAAAGTTAGGTTATGTCACTAAAAGTCCCATTAGCATGAACTGTGAACTACCGGGATTTGGTAGACGCTTATGCATATAATAGTACTATTTGGGGACGATCACCCCAGTTCGCGCCTTGACGGTTGATCCCCGTCGTGCCACATTGATTGGTAAGCGAATTTATGTATGAGAAGATTTCCATAGCGTGACCTTTGTGACGACACGCTAATTTAGATGGGCAAATTGAGTTTCGGGCTAGCTACCCGTTGTTTGTTTTAGTAAGGTAACAATGTCATGCAGCTTATAATAATCCAATTAACGAAATACTACTAGACGCACCGAATTACGATGTATTGCCTGACTAGCAATACGGGGTCATACTATTGATATTATGTTCGTGTTTTGGTTTTCATAACCATATTCATATAACGGTTTTTATTTTCATACAACGTCATAAGACGTATTGTATGATTGTTTTTACGACATTGGCTCTTATAATGATTTTTAAGGCAAACGCCTATATTATGATTTTCGATAAGGATTTGTATAAAAATGATTTTGGCTATTTTATGGCCTATTACAATGATTTGTACGAAATGATTTTTGGTAATAATTTTATACCAAAGTTATATTGATGGAATTTATTAAACTCTATGAATTCACTCGGCGTTATCGCTAACCCTTTTCTTTTAACATGTTTTATCTCAGGTACTTGAAGGTAATTCTCGGGAAGACAACAAGAATTCATGGCCCGCACTTAAATAACAAATTTCCATTCAAATGCTTTGTAAAACCTGTATGAATTAATATGACTTGGGACCTATGTAACTTTGATATTTATGAATGGAAATGCTTTTATTATTAAACGACGCGATTTTTATGTGTTGTCTATGATGTGAGTAATGTGCTATCTCGTAACACCAACGAGTCTTCCGCTGTATTGAGTTGTATAAATTTGGGGGTGTTACATGGACGGTTTAAGATGTATGCTTGATTTATATATTGCCTGACTAGCAATACGAGGACTTACTTCTGATATTATACTTGTGTTCTAATTTCAACGATTGTTTTATATAACGGTTTTATTAAACTCTATGAATTCACTCGACATTCGCTGATATGATTTTTGCATATTTTTATCTCAGGTGCTTGAAGGTAATCCGGATGGAGATCGACTCTGATGGCCCACATAATAATAAAAATGTTCATTCGATCTATGTTTTGTAAACTTAATGACCTATATAATTTGGGACCTATTGTACACTTTAAAACTTTTTATCGAATGAATGGATGTTGAACCTTGTACAACCATTTTTATGTGTTGTCTATGATTGGAGTTATTATGCTATCCCGTAACACTCTAAAAGACCCTTCCGCTGTACCGATACGAAATTTAAGAGTGTTACATATTTAATTAAACATAAGCAATCAAAAAATATAAAACATATACTGGGGAAAACAGTTGGCTGCATACGGGGAATCCTAATAATGAAGAATGTCCATACTGAAAGGACGGAGAATCTGTACCTTGTGTCAAGTGAACGAAGAAGACGAACGGAAGAGAGTCCTACTTCGATATCACTAATGCTACATAAATAATATACGTGTATAAGTATTCTGATTACTGGGTACGTAACTGGTTTTATATCATGTCTTAGCTTGTTTTATATGTTCATGTCATGTTTTACTAATTTTAGCTTTATACTGTGTTTATCATGTATTCTGTCTATTCTGATTAAGTATTACTTGTATTTATTGTATTATTATACTTGTTGCTTAATAATAAGTAATTTTCTAAAAATAGCAGGTTTCCTAAAATAGAAAGTTTCCAAAATAGAAAGTTTCCAAAAATAGAAAGTTTCCAAAAAAGATAGTTTCCAAAAATAGAAAGTTTCCAAAAATAAAATAGCTGCCTTAAACAAATAAGTTTCTAAAAATAGAAAGTTTCCATAAATAGATTAGCTGCCTTAAATAAATAAGTTTCTAAAAATAGAAAGTTTCCATAAATAGAAATAAGCGGGATTATTAAGCTAATAATATAAGCTTAAGTTTTACTGATTAATATTCTAAGTCATGTAATATATAGTATAGTTTATTAATTATTTCAGGTAAATTAAATAAACTATAGATTATAAGATTTAATTAAATATAACATGATTTAATTAAATAAAGTGTAAATAATACATAGGTTAAAACATGTATTAATATTTATTATTAATATAACCTAAGTCATGGAAATTAATTAATTATATGCCAAGTTTTGATAATTAACTAATTACTTTAGTCTAAAATTAAATCATACAATACTTAGGTTAAAATCATGTATTATTACTAATAATAATTAACCTAACTCATGTCTAAATTAAATTAATTATAAAGCATGTTAAATTAATTTAATTAAACCTTGTAATTATTTAACTTGTAAAAATAATTAACTTGTAAAAATAAATCATGAACCGAACCCGTGTTTTAAATCTAAACATGTCATGAACCGGTCCGTGAACCCCTTGAACCGAATCTACAAACCCTTAATCGTGGCAAACCGCCACCGGCTTAAACCGGTGGTGCGTGTGGTTTTTCAGCCAAGACCCCCCCCCCCCCCCCCCCCCCGCCCATGACCACAAGGACAACCCCGACATGCGTCGGGTCCCTTGCTTTCTTGCGGCCGAGACATCCAAACCAAACCGAGACCTTGAGGTCTCGGTTGGTGGTGATCACACAACCACCGAGAGCTTGGCTCTCGGTTCTACACATCGGTCGAACCAAACACCCCTTAAAACCACATGTTTTTAATACCCCATGATTAGATCTAATTAATTAACATGTTTAATTACTAGTTTTAA
The DNA here is from genome assembly GCA_025667525.1 of Glebionis coronaria. Classification (NCBI taxonomy): domain Eukaryota; kingdom Viridiplantae; phylum Streptophyta; class Magnoliopsida; order Asterales; family Asteraceae; genus Glebionis; species Glebionis coronaria. Next base: position 138,246,944 of record CM046879.1, on the reverse strand, counting down.
TAAACCCATGATTCGCGTGTTCTTAGATCTAATAAATAATTAAAAAGAAAAGGTTTAAGGAATTACCGATTCGTAAACACAAAGTAAATAATAACACGAACGATCTTGCAAGAATTAGATCAACCAAAATCAACCAAACACCCCTTTTGTGGTGTTTATACCCGGCGGCCAAGGAGGAGCAAAAAGATGGAGGCTAGGGTTTTTGTTATTTTTCTAATCTCTGCATTAAGAAAAATCTCTTTTCCTTCTTTTCTTATTTAGTTAAAAATTTAAGTGGGCTAGGCCCCTTCCTTTCCTTCTTGTCGTGGGTATGTGGGCCCCCAAGGGGAAACCCGTTGTTTTCCCGTGTTCTAATTATTTACGTGTTCTCGTGTCGTGTTTACGTGATTTATTTATCTACTGTTCGTGTTATATACACATTTATACGTGATCGTAATAATTATTACGTAAATACATAATAATAGGTTCATGATTATTTACGTTCGTGATTTCCATGTCCGTGATTATAATTATTGTCGATAATAATTATCGTGTCTTAATACGTATTAAATACTTATCGTGTAATAACACGTACGTAATACTTGTAATTCCTATTCGTGAAACGTAAACGTGTTAACCAAGGAAAGTTTTAATCATGTACGTACGATTATAAGTGTACTGTTCATGGTAAAAGCATGCGGGTTCTACAACTCTTCCCCCCTAAAAAGAATAATTCATCCCCGAATTATAGATAACGTAAACTGGAAAAGAAACATACCCTAATCAAACTGAGAGGGTATGTAAGATAAAAGGACATGCGGGTGACATGGTAGAAGGAACGTGGAACGTGACATGTCTTGAAAGGACTTGGAACGTGACGTGACTGAAAGGATGTATCTAATCGATAAGAGAAAACGGATAAGAAGTCCGGATAGACTCGTTCGTTTCCAAGTGGCTTCCCTCTCGGAACGGTTCCTCCATAAGATCTTGACACAAATGATAAATCTTGGTCCTCCTGACCCTGACTTGAAAACACGAAGAGGTCATGGTATCAACGTAAGATAGATCCCCTAAATTTGATCGAGGGAATATGAATTAACGTGTAAGGGTAACTGAAATGTTATGAGGCAAAATAACCCAAACTAACTGATAATAATACCGTCTTAGCAATGACGCGCGAGACATACTGAAACGTAGTACGTGAAAAATTGTGAACGTGACACGTGAACAATTTTGAACGTGATACGTGGAGATATGGTGAGTGTAGTATGAGCAAACATATCGTGATCAATGATACGTGCAACATATCGTGAACGTGATATGAGGATCGTGGAATGAACATGACATGCGAAACATATCGTGAACACGGAATACGGCGGCGGTAACGCCAAATGCTATAAGGGGAGACGTGGAATGTGACGTGAAACGTCTATCTGAGGATAGAGAGTTATACTAACTTTGAGTCTAGTCTCTCAAGTTATTTCAAAACTTCCCAGTATAAAAAAACATGGACGTAACATCGTAAGCCAGGATACGATCATGAACATGAATAGTGTAATGAGCGTGAGTGTGAAGGAAAGTCGTGAAATTAGAACAAGGACATGGACGTAACTAAGGAGCACAAATGGGAACCTTTGTCTGACCCGATAGCTGACAGATTACCAAGTGATCGAATGAGCCTTGGCTGGAACATGTCCGATCAATCCACTGGCTCTGAAATCCTTGCGAATGTAAGGATTCTATAGACTTGGTTAAACTGCTGACAATAACCCAGATAGCATCATGCTTCTTCTAAGTTTGCTGTAATCTGGTAACCAAAATCCATGGAGATCTTGTCCCATTTCTGATTACAATTTCTGATGGTGGATAAACATACTAGTTTGTTGGTGTTCTATCTTAGCCTGTTGGTATTACAGGTACTTAGATATGAACGTAACTATATCTTGCCTCCTAGAACTTGATACAACAGAGTTTGCGAAACTATAAGTCTCTGAAATTAGACTTCTCTTAGCGTAGGATTTCCTTGGAACACCTAAAGTAGTGTAGGGTTCTCACCTTTATGCATAAGCTGAGTCATGGTAAGATTAACCGTGAGAATAGACGTGATTCAGCGTGTCATGTAATCAACCAAAATTTAGATTGGAAAATTTCAGGGTGAAATTTCTCTTTTCATAGAATTTGCAACATAGTGCAAATATGGTCTTACTGCTCTTCTCTAGACTTAGAGGAAATCAGGTTGTCCTCGATGAAAACACTGATGAATTTGTTTATGAGTTCATGGAAACTCATTTTATTAAGTCCATAATGCTGCTAGAGCATTTATGAGACTAATACAAAATCATGAATCTAGTATGACCGAATCGTGTACGAATAACAGTCATGGAAATGTCCTGCTCTTTCACTCACCACAGTTGGCAGCATGATCATGAATCCGATCTTGGAAAAGTGACTAACACCTTAAAGTCGATTGGACATGTTATCAATACGTGGATGAGAATAACGGTTATGAATGTTGATTTGTTTTAAATCGACGGTAGTCGACACATAATCTCATGTTACCGTCCTTTTGCTTGAAGGTTCTTTTGAGATGTATGGGAAGATTTTGGAATAATCGTCTGGTTATGCGCAAAAGGAGCTTCAGTGGTCGTGTCTTAACTGACAACTAGAAAATTTTAGCAGTCATGGCTAACAAAGCACGTGCTTGGAAAGCATAGATAATTTGTACATATTTTCCTGACGGAAAACCATGCTGAAAGTATTCAGGAGTGATGAGACTGTATTTATACATAATCTCATCGTCCAAATCGGGCTTAAAACGCTTAAAATATCATCAAAATACCCATATATGTGCTTGTACTTGTTCATTGTGTATTTTAGGTACGGATATCGTGAATTCACCAAAAGATCAAAGGAATCAAGCAAAAATGAACACGGGAAACAAAGCCGCACAAAGAACCGGACCCGAATCATGATTTTCCTATCAAGTCCTTGAAGTTTGAAGATTTGGCAAGAATGGTCCCTCAATTATTGAAGACTTGTCACTTAATACCCCTGAAAATCTCAAATATTACAATGGGGTCCCTTATATTTCAAGAATATACACATTTGGTCCTTGAAGAATGCAATTTATGCATAAAAAAACCTTTTAAACAAGTTTGCAAATATCATGTGCCAAATTTGACAAATGCTTGAAAGATGATATAAAAGGGAAAATGGAATGAAAGCTGGCAGAACTTTATATGCAACAAAATTGGAAGTATAGGGGGCATACTTGTGAAAACCAAACCCAAACCCAACTCCAACCCGACATAAGCCCACCTTTTATCACCTTTTATCACCTTTAACCCAAAACCCGGCCCAAGTCAAACACCCCCAGTCAAACCTTACTTAAAAAGTTTAAACTCGTTTTAATATTATATAAAACGGGGGGAAACATGTACTGTGCATCTCCTTCCCCTAATCCTCCCCTAATCCAAGCCATGAACCCTAATTGGGTTCCTCACCAAAACAAAGGGGTTCGACCCGATTCGCTCCAGAATGCTAATTAAACCCACCACAACCAAAACCCACCACTCACTTTATTCACCCCGTGACTACAAGTGGTCCCCCGTCCTCCCCTGCTTCACCAAAAAAAGCAAAATTCGAATCTTTTGACTTCATCAACAGCTCTCACTCACTCCTTGCTCCCAAAGTATTTTATCAACGACCAAGATTGCTTCATCCAACGGTCATATCACATGGGCAAAGACCAAGATTCTTGAAGACCTCAATTCAAGGGCAAATTCGGACTTTTATCAAGTTAGGGTTTAGGAATTGTATTTTTTATTCAATGCTTCTAGTAATTTCCTAGGTCTTGTATAAATAGGTCGACTTGTGACCTATTTTCATGTTCCAGTTTTTTGTATGTTTTTAAAAAATTATTAATGACAATGAAAACTTTTTAATCTTGCAATGACTGTGTTCCTTATTACTATTTTCCTAGTTTAACATTTATCCTTTTTATGCAAAGTTAGTGTAAGTTTTCAAATTTGGATATTTGGTTCAAGGAAATTTTCAAGTTACGTTTTTTAAATTTTTCTTCAATATTTCTGGCCAAGAGAAGGTGGAAGTGAAAGTGGAAGCTAAACTCTTGGCTTGTTTTCTTTGAAGGTTGTTTTGATTTTCAAGTGTGATTGGAAAAGGTTTTTCCATTAAATTCAGTTTTCAAGATTTTTTCCAAATCTTTGATTTTCTTTATTCACTTACTGTTGAATAAGCTAACACCAATAAGCCTGACAAGCTTATTGGCTTCAAGCTTATTCAACTTGAAGTTGTCTTCTTGTTGGTTGTTTGTGTGCAGGTTACAAATAACAAGACATCTCATTTCCATTTCATTTTTTTGCTTTGAAGATATTTAGTGCCTTGGGTCCACTTGGATTCCACCAACAGGCCTCTCTACACTTCACATAAGCCCTCATAAGGTCTCAAACCAGTTTCTAGAAGGCATCAGCCTAGGTATGGGCTTGAACCCTATTAACTTGTTTTCTTTGTTTTTTTTGAAGTGATTATGTGATTTGTGTAAGTGCTTGTTTTATGTGTTATGAATTGCTTATTCATGCTCATTTGTGTTCTATATGCATGTTAGATCTGATAGAAACAGATTTGCTATTGATTTGAGTGCAATCTCTTTGAAAAATTTAAGTTTCAGAATATAAGGGGGTGTTTGGGTCTGCTTATTAGGCTGGGATCTTGACAAATTTTTGGCTTAAAAACGGCTTAAACACACTCCATTAGGGTAGTTATATATAATAGGGTATTTGGTTTGAGTTGAGTAGGAGTTACAAGTAGTTTGCTTGGTAAAAATTAGCATAAAGCTTACACAAATCAGTAAGATAGATTTCTGCCTTATTTTGTTTAAGTTTTTGCTCACAAACTTGTAGAATGTTAGACATAGGTATAATCTAGGGTTTTGGATTAGTTTGAAGTCACTTTGTAAGCTGGTGTGCAAGATTTTGGCTTGTAAAATCCATATTTGTGCCACTTTTGACAGATTACTGTTCATCAGACAGTCACCTATTTACAGTCACTAATTTGCCCCCTTTGTGTGTGATATTTGCTTTGTGCTTGGTAATTTTTCTAGCTTAAACTGACTCCCCACACTTCCATGAGTGTGGGGGTGCCCTTGTATCAAAGAATAAGTCATCACAAGAGCTTTCCTAAGCTCCAAAACCACCAGACCACGTTTTAGTGAAAGCAGTGGGAACCAAGTTCCCCCTGCTAGTTGTCAAGTTTGTACTGCTTAGCTAAAAGACAGAAACATCACAAGTGTCACTTTCATAATCTTATTTTTTTGTCTTTTGTGGGTAATTTTAGGAGTTATAACCTGAAACTTTTTCCATAATTTTTCTTATTTAATTTCTGATTTTTTAGTATAAATTAATTTTCAGTTACTGTTCATTAAGTATTTTTTAGGTTTTATTGCATTTTTAATTACTTTTTATTATTCAGTTCTTGTCTTTTAGTGTAGAAAAGTTGTATTTTTCAGTTTTAAAATTTTTCCTAGAATTATAAAATTAATTTAAGGTTTTTAGTTTAAAAATTAGTCACTGTTCACTTTTTAATTATTTTTTATAATTAATTTGAGTTAATTAGGGTTTAATTACTAAACTGTTTTGTCTTTTAGTGCAAATTTTTACATTTTTTCAACTTTTTCAATTTTCTACTGTTCATTAGGGTAATTTAGGATTTTTAAAATTGTTAAATTATTTTTGGCATTATTTTATTATTTTTTAGGATTATTTTAATTTAAAAATAGTTTTTAGTGATTTAAAAATAGAAAAATAGTTTTAAAAATTTAGGAAAAATACTTTTTAGTCTTTAAATAATATAAGTTAGTTATTAGTTCAATAAATTAATATTTTGGGCATTTTGTTAATTATATTTAATTTTTGGGCTTTAATTAGCAATAAAAATTGAATATTTAATTAATAAAAGGTTTTAAAAATATATTTGTTGGATTTTTATTCTTATTTATATTATTTAAGACTTAGTTTTATCTTTTAATTAATTTTTAGGTTTAATTTTTAATTTTGTCACGTTTTACGTATTTACGTTCGCGTTTTACGTCATTACGTCGTAGTGTAATCGTAGTCGTAACTCGTCTTTACTTTTTCTCTTCTCAACCAAAAACGTCACTAATCCAAACATTGTAATTATATATATTGGCACATTAATACACACACCTCCTTCGAGAACGAACCCGCATATTTGATTCTTCGGTTTTCCTAAATCGTCGAGTTTAATACTTGCCGCGTTTATATTTGCTTTTTCCTAAAAGTAAATATATACTAAAACCTACATCAATTTTTGGCGCCGCTGCCGGGGAGATGTTTAGTGTGCCATTACTATTAGTATCGTGTTTGTGTGAGTAGTGCGTTTTTGCTTTTCATTTTTGGAAAGCGTGAATATCGTACATACTCATTTTTGTTATTTTTCTCTATTATATTATAGTATCCAAATAAATCGTGTTTAGTTTTCCTAAATTAAACACAAAACAATCTTTACTATATTGTAGATATATTGGTTTTCGTTTTTATTGTGAATATATTATTACTATATTGTACTACGTAAGAACAATAAAAATACAAGTACTCCAAAAGCGTGAAAACGCAACCTTGATTCGGGATTTCATCACTCGATCATTGTATTCGAATCTAAAGCAAAAGTTTAAAGGCAAAATAGATAAATACTTTCGTGAGGCTTAATTTTGATTAACACAAACTATAAGGTGGGTATAAGGCGGTTGTATTTCACGACCTAAAGGAAAAAGGCTCTTAAGTGCTTCGCGCCGCCTCGTTTCCTCCGCTTGCTTGTGCGTGTTTTGAGAAAGAAGGCTAATCGAGGGTTTGCCGCCCAAGTATTATCTACGTATATTATATTTGCTTGTGTTTTCAAGATTAAACCCTCTTGAACGTTTTGGTGTTCCACCAACGTTCTAAAGTCATCGAAGGCGTTCACTCCACGTGAGTTTTCATTCTTTGAGGCTCCTTTAATCGAGAAATTCGATTCGAGGGGAGATTTGTAGATTTGTGTCTACGTAATACATTCAAAAATCCAAAAAAATTTAAAAACAATCAAAAACCAAAAAAATTGAAAAAATCGAAAAACCACAAAAAGAATCTTCTTTGCTACCACCCATTCTACGCTTAGTGCATGCGCACTCGATCGAAGGATTATTCTAATTCTAGTGAAGCCTCGAATCGACGCAATCGTAATCGAAGGAATCGATGACGTAGACGAGAATTAGAAACCGACGTTCCTAATATCGTTGTTGAAGAGACCTTAGACGAGATGGCCGACAATCGTTCTATGATGGAATTGCTCCAAGCGCCCACCGAGGGTTATGGAGACGCGATCATAATTCCCGCTATCGAGGCGGAGAATTTTGAGATAAAGAGCGGAATGCTTTCGTTGATCCAAGCTACGAAGTTTCGAGGTCGTGAAGCCGATAATCCTCACGACCATATTCGGAATTTTGATCGTCTTTTGGCCACGAGCAAGTTTAAGAACGTCGACACCGATGTCGTCAAGCTTATGCTTTTTCCGTACTCGCTCGATGGTGCCGCCAAGGATTGGTACGAGAAAGAGCCACCTAATTCGATAACTACGTGGAAGGATCTCGTTTCCAAGTTCGTTAATTATTTTTTCCCACCGTCTAAGACAACGTTTTTCAAAAACGAGATTACGAAATTTGAGCAAAAATCGAATGAATCTTTTAGAGACGCGTGGGATCGTTTTAAGGAATTGCTTAGGCAATGTCCTCACCATGGTTTTTCCGAGTTGCACCAAATCGATACGTTTTACAGCGGTCTTAATTTTCACGAACAAGACTCGTTGAATTCCGCCGCCGGTGGCAACTTTTTGTGTAAGACTCCGAGAGAAGCTTTGATAATTATCGAAAACCGATCCAAGGTTTACCAACTCCGCAATGCACCGAGTGTTGCCAATGTCGCCAATATTAGTAGTTCTAATCGCGACATTGAGAGAGTTGATGCAAAAGTCGACAAGTTGACGAATGTGTTCACGTCTTATCTCATTGAGATGCAAAAGAAAGACGCTCCCGCTACGGTGAAAGCGGTTGAGGTTTCGTGTACGTTTTGTGGTGGACCTCATAATTATTACGAGTGTGCGGCTACGGATGGCCAAACGTCGAATGTGAATGCGTTAAATGGAAACAACAATTTTTCTAATCAAAATAACGCGGGTCCATCACAACAAGGAAATTATAACCAAGGCAACAATTATCAAAACCGAAACAATTTTCATGGAAATAATCAACAAGGAAATTTTTCGAATCAAAATCAATGAGGTTATAATCAATGTCGTAATATAACTTGGCAAAATAGAGATAACAATCAAGGAAACAATTTTTCAAGTGGGAATCAAAACAATTTTCAAAGAAGTAATCAAAACCAAGGGAACTTTAATTCTAATCAAAATAGTTCGTCAAACGATTTTCAAAATTACATGAAAACGAATGAGGCTAATATGAGACGATTAGAGGGAGAAATTGGTACTTTGAAAAACGACTTTACAAATACTTTGAAATTGCAAAACACGAAGATTGAGCAAGGGCAAATTGATATTAAAAAGATGTTTTCGGCCATTATGAACAAAGCCTCGGGTTCGTCATCGAGTTCGTTACCTAGTGACACCGTTGCTAATCCGAAGGAGCAATGTAAAGCCGCCTCGTCTCGTGAGAAAGGTCGTGTGATTACCCCTAACCTTGAAGGATTCCGTGTTGTTTATCCCTCTCAACCCTCGACTTCTAAGACGTCTTCTTGTTCTAAAGTCGATGGGGTGAACGTGGCGACCAAGGAAAGGAGTGCACACCCTCGTGTACCTCAAATTCCATCCACGGTTCAAAAAGAGAGCTTTGTCGACCTCACCAAAGTAACCCTTGAAGAAACTTGTGCATCAATCCTTCTTAAAAAACCCAAAAGGCGTATGCCGAGAAAGGAAAAGGATCCGGGCCAATTTCTACTACCTTGTGATTTTACCGAGATTGAGGGATGTTTAGCCCTTGCCGATTTAGGTGCTAGCATCAATCTCATGCCTCATTCTCTATGGAAATTGATGAGATTGCCTTCGCTTACCCCCACGAACATGACAATCGAGCTTGTGAATTGTACGCCACTTATACCAATTGGAATAGCCGAGGATGTCTATGTTAGGATTGGAAAGTTTGTTTTTCCCGCGGATTTCGTTATATCTGATTACGAGTGTGACCCTAAATGTCCAATTATTTTAGGCCGACCATTCTTATCGACGGCTAGAACCGTAATCGATGTTCACGAGGGGAGACTTACTATGAGATATGGGGATGAGAAAATAGACTTTTTCGCTAGAAAATCCCAAGGATTTAATGAGAATGAAAAAACCGAGGTTTCAAAACCTAATGATTCAAATTCTAATGATTTCAAAATGTTTAATTTAGCGGAAAGAATGAAGCTTGATGCATGTTTTGAAAGAATTAAGAAAAACGGTTTTAAAGATGATGATTTTGATGATAAAGAATATGTGTACCTAATTCAAAAGGGTATGTGTAAATTTATGTATGAAAACTCACTTTGGGATGTTTTTAGCGAAACAAGTGAACCACCAATTCCGAAGGGCGACGTTAGTGCCATCACGACAAAGACCAATATGGGCTCGTCTTCACCACCTTCGAAGGACCACGTCTTTGAGGCTTCAACTTCTAACTCCATCGAAGTGCCTCCTTTGCCTAGCCCGACACCCGTTGAGGCTAAAGGGTTTATCGACATCGATCCTCTCATCTTAGAAAAGTCACCTAAGCATAGTCATTTGACTTGTAAGTCCATGGTTGTGAGTGCTCACATCGACTCTTTCTTTGACGATGATGATGGCGATTTTGCCGAGCTTGATCACGTACTTAGAAATCCACATGCTATTTTTGATTCTCCTAAGAAGAAACATGTGAAGTACGATGATTATGAGTTTGATCCCGAGATTGAGGAAATCATTGAACGAGAGCTAGCTCTTATGCCTTCACTTCCACCTACGAGTGAGGTCGACCTTTCCAAAATCGAGGATGAACTCAATGAGTCGGAACGTCTTATTTTCGATGACGAACCAACTCATGTGACCACTAAGAATCCAATTCTCTAGGAGTTACCTAATCAACACTCCTCATTTGAGAATGATGTTTACCACATTCGTGAGGATCTAACTTATCAACGATCCCCACAAAAGAATGATGGTTTCGTGCTTGATCGTGATCTTTTCGAGAGAGTTTCTAAGATACTCAAGGAGGGGAATGACAAACCTTGGTTTGACAAGCCTATCTTTGATGAAGAAATCGATGAGATCGACGTTCATGAGGATGACGAGTATGTTGACCCGGAGGGGGCGGTGTTCTTTATTGACAAACGTTTTGAGAACTTATATAATCCGCCACCCCCTCCCACCAATGACTTAAATGTGAGGATTTTTAGTGCGACTAATTTTTAATTTGACACGCCAAATATTTTCGACATTATTCAATCGGGTTTTCATAAAGAGTTTAAAAACGATGAAAAAGGAAAAGATTTTGAAAATGTTTTAAATGATTTTTCTACATGTTTAACTCCGTCATCACCGCGTTTCATGAGTGCTACCACCTCGTCTACTCCTTTTGACGATGGTTGGTGTGGTTTTAGTATGGGGGAAGCCCCAAATGTTCCTTCACACTTTACCACCGAGGACGAGATTTACGATCCCGGAATTGCTTGTAAAGGGAAATCTCGGTCTTCCACCGATGCAATAAATGGAAAATCTTTTCGTTTGCTTGGTGTGAGTCTACCTCGAGTAGCTCATATGTTTGACTTACCCATTGCCCCACCTTTCTACTTCTTATCTCTTTTCTTCTACCCCATTGGGGTTCGTGTTGGAGTAGCGTTGTTTCGTCTTTCATCCGAAAACGAAGACGCTATCTTTGACCCCGGTATACGTATATCGGGTTTTTAAAGTACTCCACGTACTTTTGGGCCTTGTTTATCATGTAAGTCCCACCAAAAATGACCATACCAAGATTATCCCTAAATGATCACATTTATGGGGATTCGAGTCGAGCTTTTGACTCGGTTATCAAAAACAAGGTGCCTCGTGGGGGATTCTCATGCTTATCCTTATAAATATTATCGCTTTCTTAGTTAATGTAACGAGGGGACTTGTGCTCTTCCAACCTTTGTTTCGTGGTTGTTTATGATTGTGATCTATTAGGTTCATCGTCATCATTGAAGCCTCTCGTGTTCGTTTTACGTATCACTCGAGCTTTGATCGTTGCCTTTGGAGATTCCGATATCCGATGATATCCTTTTATGTTCTAACGTTTATCTTATTAGCATAATTCATAAACGGCTTTTAGGTTATTCGTTTTACCCTTTCCATGCTCGAGATTAAGCATTCGACTTCGTCTCTAGTATGGGGGTGTTTACACCCCTAGACTCGAAACATTGAGGACAATGTTTAGTTTTAGTATGGGGGGGTGAGTAGATACTTCACCTTGCTTACGTCAACACGCAATCCAATATTCATCTTTTTGTTATCTTTTTATGCAAAATAAGGCTAAAAATGGCCAAATTTTAATTTTTTTTCTATTTTTCATAAGTGTTTAAGACACGAATGTAGGTTTTCCGATGGTGAGAACGAGAGTAATTTTTGACTCGACCGTGCGTGTTGAGCACTTAGCTTCGATTCCTTAACTTTTTAGGCTAAGTCTCTTAAACGAGGACGAGAAATGATAGAGTTATTTATAAGTCTCGTAATCGTCACGATCTTATGTGTAGTAATTATTAGCTTATTCTCCCAACGCTTTTGCATAATAAATTGTTAATAAATATTGATTTGGCGGTTTAGTCACTATTGTTGGGTTTCTAATTTGTTTTGGTAGCTTCCATGTAATTAAATTGGGAAAACATTAAGGTATCGCCAGCGTCACGGTTTTGAAGTACTGGCACCCGAATAATCGAAAGCTTCACCTAATAATAAGATTTCAAGTGCTCACCTAAATTAAGCAAAAATTTGAAGCTCACAAGGCCGAAAAATCTATGCCCAAATTGAAAGTGAATCAAGCCTTAATCTTCGAAGCTTTAAAGATCCAAAATTCGCCTTAGCGTGAGGATATACGTCTTTGGCTAATAAAACCACCGATGAGGCGGATAATAAAAGGCAAGGCAAGACCGAAGTCATAATAAAAGCTTCATGGCGAAGTTGAATAAAAGATGGAGGTAAACCAAAGATAATAAGGCCCTTCCGTTAGGGGGCGTATAAAAGTCTTGGTAATAAGTCTCATGTTCAAAACCGTTATAAAATCGTGTTTATCGATCCTTCTTGTTGACTTAATTTTTTGACATCGTTGTCTATTAGGATGAATTATTGATTTAATGATTTTGGCTACACCGTTAAGTTTCTATTTTTAGACTTAATCTCTATTCACGCATAAGTCAATAATGTATCCTCGTGATCATTAAGACAAAATAAAATATAAGAGATACCAAGTAGGAATAAGGGAGTTTAGGTTCGTAATTAACACTCATGAGATATGATCGAGTTGCTAACTTATGATAACAATGATCTCGTTACACGCTTAGCATGGAATTGGGTGAAAATCGAGGACGACGAAATTATTTCTAACGAAGCATTCACGTGTTCTTGTTCTATGATCCTAAAAGTCACATTCTCGTGATGAAAACAATACATTATGTCTAAAACGCGTGTAGTAGTTTATTTTAATTTATGTCTTCAATAAATGTCATCATAAAATGAATTTTGGAAGTGCTACGATACTTAATTCTAGCATTGCGTGGGGACACGGCAATGGTTTAGTATGGGGGAGTGATGAGACTGTATTTATACATAGTCTCATCGTCCAAATCGGGCTTAAAACGCTTAAAATATCATCAAAATACCCATATATGTGCTTGTACTTGTTCATTGTGTATTTTAGGTACGGATATCGTGAATTCACCAAAAGATCAAAGGAATCAAGAAAAAACGAACACGGGAAACGAAGCCGCACAAAGAACCGGACCCGAATCATGATTTTCCTATCAAGTCCTTGAAGTTTGAAGATTTGGCAAGAATGGTCCCTCAATTATTGAAGACTTGTCACTTAATACCCCTAAAAATCTCAAATATTACAATGGGGTCCCTTATGTTTCAATAATATACACATTTGGTCCTTGAAGAATGCAATTTATGCATAAAAAAACCTTTTAAACAAGTTTGCAAATATCATGTGCCAAATTTGACAAATGCTTGAAAGATGATATAAAAGGGAAAATGGAATGAAAGCTGGCAGAACTTTATATGCAACAAAATTGGAAGTATAGGGGGCATACTTGTGAAAACCAAACCCAAACCCAACTCCAACCCGACATAAGCCCACCTTTTATCACCTTTTATCACCTTTAACCCAAAACCCGGCCCAAGTCAAACACCCCCAGTCAAACCTTACTTAAAAATTTTAAACTCGTTTTAATATTATATAAAACGGGGGGAAACATGTACTGTGCATCTCCTTCCCATAATCCTCCCCTAATCCAAGCCATGAACCCTAATTGGGTTCCTCACCAAAACAAAGGGGTTCGACCCGATTCGCTCCAGAATGCTAATTAAACCCACCACAACCAAAACCCACCACTCACTTTATTCACCCCGTGACTACAAGTGGTCCCCCGTCCTCCCCTGCTTCACCAAAAAAAGCAAAATTCGAATCTTTTGACTCCATCAACAGCTCTCACTCACTCCTTGCTCCCAAAGTATTTTATCAACGACCAAGATTGCTTCATCCAACTGTCATATCACATGGGCAAAGACCAAGATTCTTGAAGACCTCAATTCAAGGGCAAATTTGGACTTTTATCAAGTTAGGGTTTAGGAATTGTATTTTTTATTCAATGCTTCTAGTAATTTCCTAGGTCTTGTATAAATAGGTCGACTTGTGACCTATTTTCATGTTCCAGTTTTTTTGTAAGTTTTTAAAAAATTATTAATGACAATGAAAACTTTTTAATCTTGCAATGACTGTGTTCCTTATTACTGTTTTCCTAGTTTAACATTTATCCTTTTTATGCAAAGTTAGTGTAAGTTTTCAAATTTGGATATTTGGTTCAAGGAAATTTTCAAGTTACGTTTTTTAAATTTTTCTTCAAGATTTCTGGCCAAGAGAAGGTGGAAGTGAAAGTGGAAGCTAAACTCTTGGCTTGTTTTCTTTGAAGGTTGTTTTTATTTTCAAGTGTGATTGGAAAAGGTTTTTCCATTAAATTCAGTTTTCAAGATTTTTTTCCAAATCTTTGATTTTCTTTATTCACTTACTGTTGAATAAGCTAACACCAATAAGCCTGACAAGCTTATTGGCTTCAAGCTTATTCAACTTGAAGTTGTCTTCTTGTTGGTTGTTTGTGTGCAGGTTACAAATAACAAGACATCTCATTTCCATTTCATTTTTTTGCTTTGAAGATATTTAGTGCCTTGGGTCCACTTGGATTCCACCAACAGGCCTCTCTACACTTCACATAAGCCCTCATAAGCTCTCAAACCAGTTTCTAGAAGGCATCAGCCTAGGTATGGGCTTGAACCCTATTAACTTGTTTTCTTTGTTTTTTTTGAAGTGATTATGTGATTTGTGTAAGTGCTTGTTTTATGTGTTATGAATTGCTTATTCATGCTCATTTGTGTTCTATATGCATGTTAGATCTGATAGAAACAGATTTGCTATTGATTTGAGTGCAATCTCTTTGAAAAATTTAAGTTTCAGAATATAAGGGGGTGTTTGGGTCTGCTTATTAGGCTGGGATCTTGACAAATTTTTGGCTTAAAAACAGCTTAAACACACTCCATTAGGGTAGTTATATATAATAGGGTATTTGGTTTGAGTTGAGTAGGAGTTACAAGTAGTTTGCTTGGTAAAAATTAGCATAAAGCTTACAAAAATCAGTAAGATAGATTTCTGTCTTATTTTGTTTAAGTTTTTGCTCACAAACTTGTAGAATGTTAGACATAGGTATAATCTAGGGTTTTGGATTAGTTTGAAGTCACTTTGTAAGCTGGTGTGCAAGATTTTGGCTTGTAAAATCCATATTTGTGCCACTTTTGACAGATTACTATTCATCAGACAGTCACCCATTTACAGTCACTAATTTGCCCCCTTTGTGTGTGATATTTGCTTTGTGCTTGGTATTTTTCTAGCTTAAACTGACTCCCCACACTTCCATGAGTGTGGGGGTGCCCTTGTATCCAAGAATAAGTCATCACAAGAGCTTTCCTAAGCTCCAAAACCACCAGACCACGTTTTAGTGAAAGCAGTGGGAACCAAGTTCCCCCTGCTAGTTGTCAAGTTTGTACTGCTTAGCTAAAAGACAGAAACATCACAAGTGTCACTTTCATAATCTTATTTTTTTGTCTTTTGTGGGTAATTTTAGGAGTTATAACCTGAAACTTTTTCCATAATTTTTCTTATTTAATTTCTGATTTTTTAGTATAAATTAATTTTCAGTTACTGTTCATTAAGTATTTTTTAGGTTTTATTGCATTTTTAATTACTTTTTATTATTCAGTTCTTGTCTTTTAGTGTAGAAAAGTTGTATTTTTCAGTTTTAAAATTTTTCCTAGAATTAGAAAATTAATTTAAGGTTTTTGGTTTAAAAATTAGTCACTGTTCACTTTTTAATTATTTTTTATAATTAATTTGAGTTAATTAGGGTTTAATTACTAAACTATTTTGTCTTTTAGTGCAAATTTTTACATTTTTTCAACTTTTTCAATTTTCTACTGTTCATTAGGGTAATTTAGGATTTTTAAAATTGTTAAATTATTTTTGGCATTATTTTATTATTTTTTAGGATTATTTTAATTTAAAAATAGTTTTTAGTGATTTAAAAATAGAAAAATAGTTTTAAAAATTTAGGAAAAATACTTTTTAGTCTTTAAATAATATAAGTTAGTTATTAGTTCAATAAATTAATATTTTGGGCATTTTGTTAATTATATTTAATTTTTGGGCTTTAATTAGCATTAAATATTGAATATTTAATTAATAAAAGGTTTTAAAATATATTTGTTGGATTTTTATTCTTATTTATATTATTTAAGACTTAGTTTTATCTTTTAATTAATTTTTAGGTTTAATTTTTAATTTTGTCACGTTTTACGTATTTACGTTCGCGTTTTACGTCATTACGTCGTAGTGTAATCGTAGTCGTAACTCGTCTTTACTTTTTCTCTTATCAACCAAAAACGTCACTAATCCAAACATTGTTATTTTATATACTGGCACATTAATACACACACCTCCTTCGAGAACGAACCCGCATTTATTCGATTCTTCGGTTTTCCTAAATCGTCGAGTTTAATACTTGCCGCATTTATACGTTGTTTTCCTAAACGCGTATTATTTCTACACACATCAAGGAGCCTGAACATTATTGTACAAAATCATGAATCGTAGCAGGGTGTGCTGTTCGTAGTCCATAATTAGGATTAAATTCAACTCGTGTCTGTCTGAGGTAATGCGTTAGCAGCTTGGATCTCATTATTAGGGTGAAGGAAAACTTTCGTATAGATGGGGAATACGAATGGCGTCCTTTATGGTCATGAATATATGAAATATGGGTGCAAGAAATAAAAGTGTCATCGAGCAAACGTGACAGATCTCACTGATACGACGGTGATGGTACTGAAATCCTTGTGGCATGATTAATACATGGCACAACGAAATGGATATACCCTTTGGAGGGTACCCTGGATTTCTTAGGGAGGTTCCAGAATTGGACGTGAGTCATGTGTCTTGACTCGTGTCTTGGGAAATATAAGCATGACATGTGTCTTGACTGGTGTCTTGACCTATGTCTTCAGATAGTATACGTGAGACATGTGTCTTGACTAATGTCTTGACATGTGTCTCGAGATGTGAAACAAATAGAACTACAAATATTAGGTTATTATGCCAGAGTTTGGCGGATCGTTTGGAATACTGATCCTTTGTATTTCTGATCACGTCCGAGGACGGAGCTTCGGTTGCGATTGCTAGTATAGTTGCTGTCATAGTAGTGGTTACTATCGTCTTGTCTGTCAGTTCATGACGGTCATTCTCATGACTGTGATTCATGTAACTATTCAGCTGAGTGGCCGGCTGGTACCGGTTCTCTACTCATATGACTGAAACGACAATTAAATGACGTGTGACATGTAACTAAGAATTAGGGACATTGATTGATGGAAATCGTCTGGTGATGAAACATCTTCTCGTCCGACCGCTTTGATCTAACACCTTTGTCTTTGTCTTGTAAGATCTCCAGGTTGTGAACAGCATCAGCGTCTCGTAACGTCTCTAAGATAATCAGCAGCATCAACCTTTAGTAACATCTCCAAGTTATGAGCGGCATCAGCAATTTATAGAGTATCAACAAGTGGAATATGCACATGGGATACGGTACATGGAGTACACATGGAATGCACATGAAATGATTGGTATGGGGTCGATCATATGACATGATTTTATAGGGAAATAATTGGTTAAACGGTTAGAAAGACCATCATGATAACCTGGCAATGCCAGTATATACCTCATTTTGGTTGCATAGAGAAACACTAACGTGTGGTTAAACGAATTTCAATGATGATTTTCCTGAAAGCATGATGAATGAAAACCAACCATAACTATCATGAAAGTAGGATTTAAATAACTTCCAACAGTGTCTTGCATGAAAGCATAAACAACAAAGAGACGTAAGACATAATCACGTGAAGACGAAATCATCATGAAGAAACATAAAACAACCTAACATGAAGGAGTGTATAACATAATCAGCATGAAACGGAAGTTAACCATGACAGTATGAAAACATACTTGACATAAAAACATAGTAACTTATGAGGGGACATGAAAAAAAAATTAACGCCAATAAATCATGAGAAAATTTTATGCATGAAAATAGTGCGCGAATACATGATGCAGTTTATAAAAACCTTTATATGCGCGAGGGTAAACGCCTAAGGTCAGTTTACCCAAAACAAAAGACATGGCGAGGGGACGTCTATGGGTCGGTCCCAAAGTTAAAAGTTTCGATAAAAGAACATGCGACTAAATAGGGCCAGTCATGTGTCAACCATTACTTAGTCATAATTCATGTGACAATGATACATGGAATAAATAAATGAAACTCAGCTGTTAAAACTTAACATAAAAAAGAAATTTATGTGACCAATTATGAACTACTAGTTCAGTTCACATTAGCCACAGTTCACAAGGAACATCGTGCATGAAACAATGACAAGTAACTAAGTATAGATGACGATTGTCCATCCAAATTAGTAAAGCAATATCGATGAAAACATCAAGGTTAAAACATCAAGGTGCTGAAAACATCATGGTTAAAACAATAATGCGCTGAACACATCAATATGTGGAATAACAAGCGTTGGCTTAGGAAGCTCCTGATGACTACCCACTAGTCACAGGTCAAGTTTTAGAGCCTACAGGTCGAAGCCTTGGCTCTGATACCATAATTGTAACACCCCATTTTGATAAATGGAATGTCACGCGTGATTATGGCGTGTCATCAAAGCATGCAAGGTAATATGTACTAAAACATACATGACCATAGGGAAAACCGGAATCAAACATCGGTTCCCAACATAAGCCCAAAGCACAAATAAGGTAAATGAAATGAATGAAAGACTAAACAAGCATAAGTTTATGAAGGCAAAAGGAGAAGAAGTCTATGGCAGTTTCCATCCTATTCACGTCCTCCAAATGCTCGAGTCTGTCCTTAGGTACCTGCCGTTTTGGGACATGGAAAGGAAAGTAACGGCTGAGTCTAACGCTCAGTGCACGGATATACAACATAGTATGAATGGCTGAAACATAAATTAGACTAATAGCAGCGGAAATGTATAAGTCCTGGAAAACCTGACATATCTTAGTAAAACTGGTTTTATAGTTTGAAAAGCCTTATGTTTATCTTATAAAAACTGTTTAACATGTTTACCATTAGCCAATATAGGTCATGAAATATCAACGTGCATGAATACTTGGAGGGGTGACCTCGTTATGCAATTAGAGGGGCTGCCTCTAATTAACATAAGTTTGGGTAGGAGGGATCAGCTCCTTGTGAAGGATGCAAGGCACGCCACGAGCTATCACTCCACCATGGTGAAGTCATAACACTGGTGCCTCCAGTGTTATGGTTATGGTACCTCCATAACTAGGTAAAACTGGTCATGCATGTATATGGCTTTAGGTATCTAATTAAACATAAGTAATTAAAACATATAAAACATGTACTGGGGAAAAGAGTTGACTGCATACGGGGAATCCTAATAAGGAAGAATGTCCATACTGAAAGGACGGGAAGACGAACGAAAGGGAGTCCTACTTCGATATCACTGATGCTACATAAATAATATATGAGTATAAGTATTCTGATTACTAAGTACGTAACTGGATTTATATCATGTTTTAGCTTGTTTTATATGTTCATGTCATGTTTTACTGATTTTAGCTTTATACTGTGTTTATCATGTATTCTGTCTATTCTGATTAAGTATTACTTGTATTTCTTGTATTATTATACTTGTTGTTTAATAATAAGTAACTTTCTAAAATTAGTAGGTTTCCTAAAATATAAAGTTTCCAAAAATAGATAGTTTCCAAAAATAGAAAGTTTCCAAAAATAGAATAGCTGCCTTAAATAAATAAGTTTCTAAAAATAGAAAGTTTCCATAAATAGATTAGCTGCCTTAAATAAATAAGTTTCTAAAAATAGAAAGTTTCCATAAATAGAAATAAGCTGGATTATTAAGCTAATAATATAAGCTTAAGTTTTACTGATTAATTTCTAAGTCATGTGATATATAGTAATATATAGTATAGTTTATTAATTATTTCATGTAAATTAAATAAACTATAGATTATAAGATTTAATTAAATATAACATGATTTAATTAAATAAAGTGTAAATAATACTTAGGTTAAAATAGGCATTAATATTTATTATTAATATAACCTAAGTCATGGAAATTAATTAATTATATGCCATGTTTTAATAATTAATTAATTACTTTAGTCTAAAATTAAATCATAAAATACTTAGGTTAAAATCATGTATTATTACTAATAATAATTAAGCTAAGTCATGTCTAAATTAAATTAATTATATAGCATGTTAAATTAATTTAATTAAACCTTTTTAATTATTTAACTTGTAAAAATAACTAACTTGTAAAAATAAATCATGAACCGAACCCGTGTTTTAAATCTAAACATTTCATGAACCGGTTCGTAAACCCCTTGAACCGGATCTACAAACCATTAATCGTGGCAAACCGACACCGGCTTAAACTGGTGGTGCGTGTGGTTTTTCAGCCGAGACCCCCCCCCCCCCCATGACCACAAGGACAACCCCGACATGTGTCGTGGTCCCTTGCTTTCTTGCGGCCGAGACACCCAAACCAAACCGAGACCTTGAGGTCTCGGTTGGTGATGATCACACAACCACCGAGAGCTTGGCTCTCGGTTCTACACATCGGCCGAACCAAACACCCTTTAAAACCACATGTTTTTAATACCCCATGATTAGATCTAATTAATTAACATGTTTAATTACTAGTTTTAATAAACCCATGATTCGCGTGTTCTTAGATCTAATAAATAATTAAAAAGAAAAGGTTTAAGGAATTACCGATTTGTGAACACAAAGAAAATAATAACACGAACGATCTTGCAAGAATTGGATCAACCAAAATCAACCAAACACCCTGTTTGTGGTGTTTATACCCGGCGGCCAAGGAGGAGCAAAAAGAAGGAGGCTAGGGTTTTGTTATTTTTCTAATCTCTGTATTATGAAAAATCTCTTTTCCTTCTTTTCTTATTTAGTTAAAAATTTAAGTGGTTTAGGCTCATTCCTTTCCTTCTTGCCATGGGTATGTGGGCCCCCAAGGGGAAACCCGTTGTTTTCCCGTGTTCTGATTATTTACGTGTTCTCGTGTCGTGTTTACGTGATTTATTTATCTATTGTTCGTGTTATATACACATTTATACGTAATCGTAATAATTATTACGTAAATATATAATAATAGGTTCGTGATTATTTACGTTCATGATTTCCATGTTCGTGATTATAATTATTGTCGATAATAATTATCGTGTCTTAATATGTATTAAATACTTATCGTGTAATAACACGTACGTAATACTTGTAATTCCTATTCGTGAAACGTAAACGTGCTAACCAAAGAAAGTTTTAATCATGTACGCACGATTATTAGTGTACTATTCATGGTAAAAGCATGCGGATTTTACATTATCTATGTCAAAAATTCTTTTTCCAATTGTTTTTAATCATTAAAAAGTCATCTCTGTCGATTTACAGCTTATGAGGTTAAGTGTTAAGCTTTCTAGTTTTTTGATTTTGAGCTTATAACTTATTTGATAAGCTATCTGTAACTTTTTCCATTTTCTTTCTTGAAATAGCTTTATATTGACAAAAGATGTATTTTGGTTCAAAGAGTTCACTGTCGTCTAGGTCATGCAATAAAGAAACGCATTGAGAAACTATAGCGTGATGGTATTTTGACTCACACTGACATTGAATCTTTCAACGATAAATGCAAGTCTTTTGTGTATGAGAAGATGGCATGTAGGACTTTCACACATGTGGTCAAAAGAGATAAAGATCTATTGGAACTTGTACATACTAATGTATGTGTAGAAACTAGAAGGAGGGGTTGAATAGTTTCTCTTTGATTAGTCACTTAATTAAAATTACTTTCAATTAGGTTTGTATCAAAACTATCTTTTACTTGAAGCTAAGTTGCATAATGATTAGATTCAATTTAAATGCATTAGCAATGGTAATAGGTAAGTATAATTATAATGAAATAAGTAAAGAGTAAGGAAAGAGACAACCTAATGACAAGACACCAAGATTTATAGTGGTTCGACAACGAGGCTCTATCCTCGTTTCTACTCCACTCCTCGAGTACACCTACTCGAGATTTCCACTATATCCACAAGCTTCCTTCTTGGCGGAGAAAGCCTTACATCGTCGCTTACATTATTTTCCGACACTAAGCTAAATGTCGAGACCTAATCTTTAGCAAGGACCAATCTACACAACGTTGCCTACTTCACAATTTAACGGCACAAGGCTAGATGTCGAGTTCTAATCTCAAGGTAGAACCAATATTCACGACGTTGCCTACTTCACCATTTTACGACATAAGGCTAGATGTCGAGTTCTAATCCAAAGCTAGAACCAATCTTCACGACTCTTCACTTTGAAGCTAAGTGAGAACTTCACACAACACAACTACTAATCACTTTCTAGTTTAGTGAGAACTCACAAGACACGGCCACATCACTTTATAGTTTAGTGAGAACTACTACACAATCTATTACAACTCTACTAGACAAATCCAAGTACACACATGTAGCTTGGATCTACACAACACAAATCCAAGCAAACACATATGCAATGGATGTATACAACAAATCCAAGTATTCACAAATATCTTGGATGAACACAACTAGTCCAAGTATTCATAAATACAATTGGATCAACAAAAACAAAAAGGCTAACATGATGAACATGACTAATTCATGGATTCATCTTTATCACAACACTAGTGAGTGAGTGATCTTCTCTTTGGACAAGGTAAAGGAGGGGATCAAGAGGATAATCATATGTAAACATACTTAACACATTAAGTGATCATTTACTTGTAATAACCCAAACTTAACGTCATTATTTTATTCTAATTATATAACGGATTTGTAATTTCTAAGTAATGATGAGTATTATTATATTTGACGGTTTTAGTTGAAACCGATAATGTGTGACTATAATTAACTGTTGTGACGATTGAAGAGTACTAATAGTGATCGCGATGCCAATGGATGCCCAAATATTATATTTTAGTACCGATTATTTCGATATTTGATATTTCTGAAATTTTTATTTCATTACGTATTAAGTCGAGTCGAACTTTATTATTTCATTTTGTGTGCGTTTAATTATTAAAACGACCGATTTAACAAACGAAATTTATATTTTTATGAACCCGGGACAAAACCTGACTCTCGTAAATATTTTTAAAATTGACTAATAGTCATTTCCCGCTTTTTAACTAATATTTACACTTTGGTCCACAAGAAAGCACCAATTGAAAAATCTACCCTCCTCCACCATATAAAAGGCTTCATAAAACACACACATGCATTTTAACTCAACAAAATCCATCTCTCTCTCCTCCCTTTCTCTTGTATACCATCACCCCCAACACAACAAACACCCCTTTGATTTAATTTCTAGCTTGATTCAAGCTAATCTAAACAAAGTCCCATGTTTAAAATTCAATGGTGATTCTTTTGGTATGATTTTTATTAACATGCAAGTACTTTTACTTTTCAAATATTTTTACTCAAGAACAATAATGTTTGATCCATTTCATTGTTGTAGTAGTGTGTTATTATTATTATAATTGATTTTAAAAGTGTTGCATGTTATATTATTGATATAGGTTTTCAAAGGATGGATCATGCAAGTGATTTAGGGATGAATGGAGATGTTGGAGATGATGGGTATAGCATATTTGAAGTATTGATGTTGATAAAAATGGGTCAAAATGGTTGTTGGTATGATTTTTAAAGAGTCATTTTACATCAGTAGGTTTAAGGCCGTTTTTCATACAGTAAATGTTGTATAAAGTTTGATATTATTAGATATTGTTGTAGTAGTCGTCGAGACGCTCGTTTCGATATAAGATAGAGCTTTTAACTCCAAACGAGTCAAACGTTATGCTAGTTTGATTATTCGTGTACCGGGAGACGAGTATTAACACAATACGAAATTGTTGTCAATATTTGGATCGAATCTCGGGGACTATAAGTTGAGTTTTAAAACTGATCAAAGGCTGTTGTTAGGTTCTAAACTTTGCATTTTGAGTCTATTTTCAAAGTTAAGTGGCGATTTTGTAAATGGAAATGTTTAACAAGGTCAAAATAGTTTTGCGATACAAGTGTGCAAAACTGTCCGGTTTTTAATGTCTAAAGATGTATCGAGCAGGTGGTTCTAAAATGTGAATCATTTAATGAAATTTAAACTGAGTCTTATACAGATAATAAATGAGTTTTTCACCAAGTTTCGTCGAAAACGGAGTTGATTAGGTATGGTAAAACAGCGTGTACTTTTGGTAAGTACCGGCTGAGTATTTTTGGGAGGTACTTAACCTAGCGTCATAGTTTGAGACGAGAGGCTAATCTATTAGCTTCTCAAAGTTTTAAAAGGATATAAGTCTTATGTGTGAGTGTGTATTCTGAGATTGGAGACCCATTTAGGGTACTTGAACCGTATTGATTTGGCATCTTGAGATGGATCAATATCGAAGATGCTAGTCTTGGAAAGCTAGTACATGTTGTGGGATTTAGAAGGAATTGCTTGCATTGATTGGTCATGTCTATGTACATACTATTTTGATTCATTGATTTTATTATACTAAGTATGATTTGAAATACTTAAGTATGTGGCTAAGCGCGCACCTTATTTGTTAGGTGACGGCTTTTGATGTGTATATATTTGGGAGGCATCTTCACTTTGGCGATCACTACTACTACTAGCTTCGTATCCCATCTAAGGTAAGTCTATAGCCTCGCTTTTTACAATGTTGTAAATGGTTTTTAAACCCGCGAGGGGGAATACATGTTTTTCATAAACTTGGAACACAAGTCTTTTATGGTATGCTTGTCCCTCTATGAATGGACCCGTGGTTGCCTTTAATGTGCATTAGGTGATTGCCTTTGTTAAAGCCTCAATTATGGACCGTTAATTAACCTGTGATGGGTTAACCGCTAGTACAATTAATAGATCTTGGGGGAAGCCGCCCCGGTTCAGTTTGTGTGGACTTGTCACATAAGCTTAGGCCCGACCTCCACACTGTTTGAACATATTGTATTGAGAAGTCAGGTATACGGCAATGTACCAATAATCTGGAGGTAAAGACAATTAATAAATCTCTTGTCTTATTAGACCTAACAGAGTGTCTAAGGGTTCGGTTCCATGAGCTTAATGCAATTTATGCTATATACAATTATTATTGTTGATGCAAATTATTATTTGATGCTTGTTGCCTTCCAGTATGCCACAAACTTATAATCTGTGCTTGTGTTCAAATGATTTGTAAAACCTATAGACTTGCTCAACCTTTGTGTTGATGATTTTACACATGTATTTCAGGTAATCAAGATGGATAGCAGCGGAGCATGTGAGGAGGAAGTTGGTGCTTACTTGTCTAAATCTTTGTTTACTTTTCCATCCTATGAAATGAATAAATTGCTTTTAAGCATTTAATGTATTGTGATTGGTAACGGTTTTAGGGACCAACGCTACTCTGATTTTATATATATTGGGATGGGAAACTTTTTAGACAAGATTGTATATTATTTTAACGTCTCATTTGAGGTCGTTGTCTATGATTGTGTGCGATGTGCTATTAGTAGCGCCCCAATGTGGTATTCCGCTGCGTGGTAATTTGGGGGTGTTACAAATTGGTAATCAGAGCCACAAGTTATTGAGAACTAGGTCGATTTTTAAAATGTCCTAAACTATAACTTTTGGTATGTTTTAAAAGGTTTTAAGCACGCAACTACTCCGCATGGCTCCGGTAAGGCTATTCTTATATTACTTTTTATTGATTGTCATTATGTGAACCTATGCGTATGTAGCAATGGTATTATGTATATGTATGCATATACTATGGTATTTAAAGGCATTGCACGCGAAGCAATGTTCCTTGAATGATTTTCGTACATTTTATAATACGTGTTTGTATCGGATTTGGCATCACCGCCAATCATCGATCTTGATAATTACGTATTATCTGAATACGAGCTTGAAACTCATTTTATACTTTGAGTATATATATATAGGGTTTCGTAACCTATCGAATATCGACTTGTTTATGTTCGATTGTTATCATCGTATCGTGATGTGCCATTTTTGGACATCTTCTTTCGAAATGTAATTGATAAATGCGATGTTCGTGTTTTCGTTAGTACTTATGATTTTGAAGAATCATTTATCCGAGTCAACATCTTCTATGTAGTGCGATGTGTGATTTGATTTTATATGACCACGTTTTATTGGCGAAAAGGAGTATGCCAATGTTGGACTTAAGATATATATATCCTAATCAAATATATATAGTTTTGGTACAACAACGATATGCTCGTACTAGTCATTCGGTTGAGTGACTTATTACTGTGTATCTAAATGGAATGGAACATTTAGATATATAGATTTTAACTCGCCCAACTAAGAGTCGTTTAAGGTTGTCTTATTTAAATGGATTAGGACATTTGAATAAGAAAATTTTAAACCACTGGACCTTAGATTGTCGTGTTTTCCTTATTCAGATGGAATGGGACGTTTGAATACGGAAATCATGATGTAAGTTTATTGACACCTTGTATTTACTATAGTATTTTGATATGATATCGTGTTGA
This sequence comes from Glebionis coronaria, assembly GCA_025667525.1. Lineage (NCBI taxonomy): Eukaryota > Viridiplantae > Streptophyta > Magnoliopsida > Asterales > Asteraceae > Glebionis > Glebionis coronaria. Next base: position 138,220,426 of record CM046879.1, on the reverse strand, counting down.
GAGGTAGTAATACTTGAGTAGGTTGACTTATAATCGTTTTGTTGAATTGGATTGGGACGCCTTTTCATTTGAACAAGAGAGTTATAAGTTCCCGAACCGTGATTTTATAAAATCTTGTATACATGAAAGGGGACGCCTTTTGATGTAGACAAGGAGTTATAAATGAGTGGACCCAAGTATGTCTGGCTCGATTTGTGGATGTTTGGTGTGCGTACTTCTTCCTTCGAATCGTGTTTCGTTGGTAAGAATCGTTCAGTATCGTCGTCATTATGATGATCGTCGATTATCATCTATGTACGAGTAACCCGTTGGACTTCTCTCGAGTTATGATTTATTTTGATGGACCATTTCTAATGTGTCTCGATGATCGCAAGCTTTATGAGAAGATTGTTAAGAACCGTTGACTGTTCCAAGAATAGGCGACTTGTTTAAGCGTCACCAGGATTTATGTGTGTATTTTTGGATTAATTAAGGATCAAGTTATCAACGACCACTTATCATGGATATGAAGATTTTGTAATTCTAATTGCTACTATTGGAGGGTCACCGAAGACTTTTATTGATGATGAAACTCTTGGAGGCCAGCATGACGAATTAAACGAGGAATACGATGCATCACCTTGAGCACTGAAGCAGAAGTTAGTGGGACGCTTTTGTATATTGAACACTGGAGCAGGAGTTAATGGTACGCCGATATGTGGTGAATCTTCGCCAATGGACCGAATTTCTTAATGACTGGAATTAATAAATTCGTTATCACTCGAGGACTGTATTGTAACAGACACCGCAAGTGGAAAGATTTTGGAGATCAAGTCGTATTATCAAGGCTTCGTTCAAGGTTTTCTCGATGATCAACAATGGAGATCTACATTTGATGTTTATGTTCGAACTTTTCTTTTTATGTACTTAAATGGTGTGTGATCTACTCTAATGATCGTAAGTTGTGAGAACTTGAGACGTCATCATCTGATGACGTCCGATCATGGAGAACACATATTATGTAATATCTTTTTGACTTTCAACGACGATGTTTATTGAGACTCTAATGTGCGTGAGCGGAAGTGAGATGGTGTCTTCGTATTATCTTTTGAGTATGGATCTGTGTGTGAGCACCCTCCGGTGACGAAAATGTTTTTCTTGTTAGTTCTTTTTGATGTGTGTCCATGGCTATTCGGCCAATGAATATCCGTTAATTTGAAACCTTCCTTTTGACTGGACTTACTCGAAATCCTGTCATTTGTTCTTGTCATTGATTGAGCTTCAGGTAATTCATAAAATTTTCATGTGTCGAGCTAGAAGGAGTTATTGGTGGATATGGATTTATTCATCCCCTTTTGGTGAGATACAACTTGACGACAAGTTGTGTTTTGTAATAAGAACCATTGGAGATCGTGGATCAAGATTCGCGTGGGATCGTGAGAGCTTCTTTAGAAGAAAGTTCCCTTATCTTTCCTAGTGGAACACACTACGAATATGAGGCGAGGTGAGCGCCGGGACGTCGCTCCTTTAAGGTGGTGAGGATGTAATAACCTGAACTTAACGTCATTATTTTATTCTAATTATATAACGGATTTGTAATTTCTAAGTAATGATGAGTATTATTATATTTGACGGTTTTAGTTGAAACCGATAATGTGTGACTATAATTAATTGTTGTGACGATTGAAGAGTACTAATAGTGACCGCGATGCCAATGGATGCCCAAATATTATATTTTAGTATCGATTATTTCGATATTTGATATTTCTGAAATTTTTATTTCATTACGTATTAAGTCGAGTCGAACTTTATTATCTCGTTTTGTGTGCGTTTAATTATTAAAACGATCGATTTAACAAACAAAATTTATATTTTTATGAACCCGGGACAAAACCCGACTCTCGTAAATATTTTTAAAATTGACTAATAGTTATTTCCCGCTTTTTAACTAATATTTACACTTTGGTCCACAAGAATGCACCAATTGCAAAATCTACCCTCCTCCACCATATAAAAGGCTTCATAAAACACACACATGCATTTTAACTCACCAAAATCCATCTCTCTCCTCCCTTTCTCTTGTATGCCGTCACCCCCAACACAACAAACACCCCTTTGATTTAATTTCTTGCTTGATTCAAGCTAATCTAAACAAAGTCCCATGTTTAAAATTCAATGGTGATTCTTATGGTACGATTTTTAAGTACCTTTACTTTTCAAATATTTTTACTCAAGAACAATGGTGTTTGATCCATTTCATTGTTGTAGTAGTGTGTTATTGTTATTATAATTGATTTTAAAAGTGTTGCATGTTATATTTTTTATATGGGTTTTGAAAGGATGGATCATGCAAGTGATTTAGGGATGAATGGAGATGTTGTAGATGATGGGTATAGCATATTTGAAGTATTGATGTTGATAAAAATGGGTCAAAATGGTTGTTGGTATGATTTTTAAAGAGTCATTTTACATCAGTAGGTTTAAGGCCGTTTTTCATACAGTAAATGTTGTATAAAGTTTGATATTATTAGATATTGTTGTAGTAGTCGTCGAGACACTCGTTTCGATATAAGATAGAGCTTTTAACTCCAAACGAGTCAAAAGTTATGCTAGTTTGATTATTCGTGTACCGGGAGACGAGTATTGACACAATACGAAATTGTTGTCAATATTTGGATCGAATCTCGGGGACTATAAGTTGAGTTTTAAAACTGATCAAAGGCTTTTGTTAGGTTCTAAACTTTGCATTTTGAGTCTACTTTCAAAGTCAAGTGGCGATTTTATAAATGGAAATGTTTAACAAGGTCAAAATAGTTTTACGATACAAGTGTGCAAAACTGTCCGGTTTTTAAAGTCTAAAGATGTATCGAGCAGGTGTTTCTAAAATGTGAATCATTTAATGAAATTTAAACAGTGTCTTATACAGATTATAAATGAGTTTTTCACCAAGTTTCGTCGAAAACGGAGTTGATTAGGTATGGTAAAACAGCGTGTACTTTTGGTAAGTACCAGCTGAGTATTTTTGAGAGGTACTTAACCTCGCGTCATAGTTTGAGACGAGAGGCTAATCTATTAGCTTCTCAAAGTTTTAAAAGGATATAAGTCTTATGTGTGAGTGTGTATTCTGATATTGGAGACCCATTTAGGGTACTTGAACCGTATTGATTTGGCATCTTGAGATGGATCAATATCGAAGGTGCTAGTCTTAGAAAGCTAGTACATGTTGTGGGATTTAGAAGGAATCGCTTGCATTGATTGGTCATGTCTATGTACATACTATTTTGAGTCATTGATTTTATTATACTAAGTATGATTTGAAATACTTAAGTATGTGGCTAAGCGCGCACCTTATTTGTTAGGTGACGGCTTTTGATGTGTATATATTTGGGAGGCATCTTCACTTTGGCGATCACTACTACTACTAGCTTCGTATCCCATCTAAGGAAAGTCTATAGCCTCGATTTTTACTATGTTGTAAATGGTTTTTGAACCCACGAGGGGGAATACATGTTTTTCATAAACTTGGAACACAAGTCTTTTATGGTATGCTTGTCCCTCTATGAATGGACCTGTGGTTGCCTTTAAATTGCATTAGGTGATTGCCTTTGTTAAAGCCTCAATTATGGACCGTTAATTAACCTATGATGGGTTAACCGCTTGTACAATTAATAGATCTATGGGGGAAGCCGCCCCGGTTCAGTTTGTGTGGACTTGTCACAGAAGCTTAGGCCCGACCTCCACACTGTTTGAACATATTGTATTGAGAAGTCAGGTATACGGCAATGTACCAATAATCTGGAGGTAACGACAATTAATAAATCTCTTGTCTTATTAGACCTAACGGAGTGTCTAAGGGTTCGGTTCCATGAGCTTAATGCGGTTTATGCTATATACAATTATTATTGTTGATGCAAATTATTATTTGATGCTTGTTGCCTTCAAGTATGCCACAAACTTATAATCTTTGCTTGTGTTCAAATGATTTGTAAAACCTATAGACTTGCTCAACCTTTGTGTTGATGATTTTACACATGTATTTCAGGTAATCAAGATGGATAGCAGCGGAGCATGTGAGGAGGAAGTTGGTGCTTACTTGTTTAAATCTTTGTTTACTTTTCCATCCTATGAAATGAATAAACTGCTTTTAAGCATTTAATGTATTGTGATTGGTAACGGTTTTTGGGACCAACGCTACTCTGATTTTATATATATTGGGATGGGAAAATTTTTAGACAAGATTGTATATTATTTTAACGTCTCATTTGAGGTCGTTGTCTATGATTGTGTGCGATGTGCTATTAGTAGCGCCCCAATGTGGTATTCCGCTGCGTGGTAATTTGGGGGTGTTACATTACTAATGATTATGCTATAAAAAAGAGAAAGGGGGCTGAGAAAAACGTCCAAGAGGGTTATTGGAAAATGAGATTTGATCCACTATTTATAGAAGACAAAGTGCAACGGCTAGCTGGGCGTTGTTCCTTAACTAGCCCGGTGGTTCCATATCGCTAGAGAACCGCCTAGCTATTTAAGGTACCGCCCAGTAGAGGCCGCTCCTTTTTTTGTCTTTTAGTGGGGTAGGAATATCTGAGGTTTTTTAACTCTTCAAAGGATATTCTTATGGCATATGGAATATGCCATTTCAAATTTACATTTTCCATTTTAATAAAACATTTTCTTAAAAAGAAAGTTTATTAAAAAATCTTTTGTCATATTAACAAAAGTGAGTTTTAAGGATAATCACTTTGATGATCACTAAGTATGATTAAGAAATGTTAGTGATATGATTATTACCTTGATGATAGTGTTAGTTAAATAATTTGTTTTGTGTTTTACACTAAATGTGTTGTATAGTTTGTTGTGATCAAAAATAAGAAAGATTAGTTAACACTAATAATGTTTTTAGGCATCACTTGCATTAACAATCTCCCCCTTTTTGATTACGACAAACTATAAACTTATTTACGTAGAAACATAAAATATTGATTTATTAACGAGTTTATCACTATCATTTCTCCCCCTTTGTCGTAGCAAAAAGGTAAGCACAAGTCTTTGAAGAGAACCAGACTTTGCTAGTAGCTCCCCCTTGGTGGTTGCTCCCCCTTGCTTGGGGCACCAAGTGTATGAGCTATGGTGACATGCTACACAAAGGTTAGTAGAAAGAAAAGAGACACCAATGTATATATGATCACTACCTACTAAGTAAATTGAGAGGGAGAAGGAGAAGAAATATCAAATTAGAAGCAAGTATTTGCTAAGTATGTCTAAAGAGGTAAATGACAAAATCAAAGTTCAATTGGTGGAATGGAGGTAGAAAAGAAGCATCCAACCAATGAAGATGATAAATTTGTCAAGGGTTTAAATTTTAGAATTGATGGAATCACCCATAATCAATTATAAAGATTAACCACGATCAACTCAAAAGGAATAGAGAATGATCAAATAAAGAAAACAAACACAACACAAAGGTTTCATATTACATAAATATGAAAGAGACAAACAAGGTAGATAGTCATACACACGATATGAGTATCTAAAGCAAAAGATATGGAAAATAAACCACAAATCATAAGCTATTTTAATAGTGATAATTTTCCAAGATTGCTTAAAACGTTATTGACTCCAAAACAACTAAAGTATTATTGACTCCAAGAGTGCTTAGTCCTTTAGTTGGAAAAATAAGACGACGAGGCATCATTCGAAGTTTTGTCCACGGGAACGAAAACTTTGAGAGGAGGTCGAGTGAGGAGGAATTCAAGAAAATTTAACTTCTTATACATATAAGCAAGTTCAATTTGTTGAAATCAACAACAACCACACGAGGATCCATGATGCAACACAAATTCGGTTGATGGGGGAAGGCCATCACACCTAGTGTTTGGTGGTGGTGAGAAGAGTGGTAGGAAATGTTTTCACAATGCCTTGTGAGGTTTAGAAAGATTGAAAGGTCATTGAGTTGAGGGGTGTCAAAAGGTTTTGGTGGTGGGGGGAGATTTTCTTTTTCTCTGATGATGGGGTTTATGGAGTAGGTCTCATTTTTCTTGATCTAAATAGGTCGAACCGAGATCTTCGGTTTCTTGGAAAGCTTGGATGAGAAAGCTTTGGGTGAGGAGGTTTGTGACAATGAAATGTCAAGGTTATGAAAGTAGGAGATAGGCATTGTTGAGGTGTAAGAATGAAATCTCAAGGTGGGGGTATAAGAAGAAAGTAGACAAGGCAAAGGTTTGAAAATCAAATGTAAAGTGTCAAGGAATGTTTTGCCAAATTGAGTAAACATGGAATCTTGACAGGGGATAAGATGATGAAGAAAGACCAAAAACGAGCCAAAACTAGTCTTTCTGTCCGCGGTTTCTTATAGGGACCGGCGGTTCCTTAGCACATAAGGAACCGCACGACTTTAATGAGCCGCGTGCAGTGGACTTGAAACCATGATTTTTCAGGGTTTTGAGAAAAACTAAGACTTTTTCAAAAACTTGCAAATCTTGGAATTTTACCTCTATTAGCACTAAATTATGCTAGGGTTGCATAAAAGCAACACATTCACAAAGAATGTCTTGACAAAGGGTGACAAAATATTTAGATAACATTTTGAACCAGTTTTAGTCAAGTTTTAGAGGTTGTGAAAGATTTAGGTTCAATTTTAATTTAGAATTAAAGTTGATTAATGTGCACATAAAGATAAAAACACATAAAGCTAAATCCATAACTCATCCTCATGAAAAACTCATGTAGGGAAAGAGATACATTAAGGAAATTAAAAAACTAACTAAAACAAAACTAGCTTAAAAACTAGGTCTAGATAAGTAGTCTTCCTTGGCTTGGTTTTTCTTGAAAAATATTTTTTTTTAAAGAAAATCACCACTCATCTCCTAGGAGGAGGCATGGTAAAAAAGGTGAGCAAGAAATCTTGCAACCTCCTATGAAGTCCATGCATCTCCATCCTAAGGTTTTGAATGATGTAGTTATTGTAGAGTCAACATGGACAATGAGAACCATGAGCTTCTCTAGGAACCCAAGGAAGTAAGGATCACCCATAAAGAAGGGAAGTGGAACACCTAAAATGGGAGTGTTTGAGGGAGGTGTAGGTGGAGGAGGTATATTCTCCAAGGGTGATGTGGGTAAGTGTGGAGGCATGCTCTCCAAGGGTGAAATGGGTGAGTTTGGAGGGGTAAATGGTGAAGTTACCAAGGTATCAACAAAGTCTTCACAATGGGAATGCTTTGGATGGGTTGAGGTTGGGTAGTCACATCCAAGAGAGTACTTAGAGTGAAGGGTGAGGATACCTCATTCATCCTAGATTGGAATGAAGAGGAGGTAGAACCATGAGAATGGTTGGTACCATGGGTTGAGGTAGTCTTGTATGGAGCAAGAGGTGGTGAGGTTGATGAAGAGATGAGAATTAGGACAATCTCATTCTTGGGTATGTGAAAGGGTGAAGAGTTAGGTTTGGGCAACTTAATCTTAATCTTAAGATTTTTCCTTGAAGTGGAGGTTTTGGATGAGTTTGAGGTTCTTGTAGAAACCATCGTTGTAATGAGAGGTTTAAGGGTTAAGAATGAATGGTTTGATGTGAAGAACATGGCTAACACGGTGGGTTTAAAAGGGTGAGGGGATGATCCAAACTAGTAATGGCTTAAAAACATTTTATGTGAATAATGAATTTAGGTAACCTAGTTTAGGAAATGTGCAAGTTTTTGCAAAGAATCAAGCAAGGTTTACACAGATTAAGGAAAATAGTGTAAAGCAAAGATTCTATCGGTCACAATAGCCGGCGGTTCCTTATCTAGGGTGGGCGGTTCCTTATCAATAAGGTACCGCGGGTGTGATATGGAACTGCGACCAGAGGTGTTCAAAAATGACACTTCCTCAAACTTCGGTTAGCCAAGATTTTTACCAAAGGATTAACAAGCCAAAGTTAACTACTGACCAAAGTCTAGGAAGCTAACTAACACATAGGATGCACAAAGCTATGTAAATCGTAAGCACAATGGCATAGACAACATTAGGATTAAAATAATAAGCAATCCAAACAAGTAGTATTAGTTAATACACAACCAAAATAAAGTAGAAAGAAGCAAATGTTCAACACCATATTATATTTTTAGAAACATGTATACTTTGAAACAATTCAAAGTCTTCATCTTCTTTTCTTGCCCAATCCCTTGATCATGTTACCCAAGTACTTGAATCCCTTCCTTGACTCAACTCGATGATTATGTAAATCACCTCGAGTTCGAAGACTTTGACGGTAAAGTTCCTCCATATTGAGATAATTCGGAACTTCACTAGTGGAATGATAAGGAGGGGAAACAATGTCATCTAAACCGTCCACGAATGAGTTTGTGGAGAGGTGAGAAGTACTCGAAGAGCCAATGGGAGCACTTGTGCCAATGCCATCACCATCACTTGTTGGGATGTCAATGTCCTTATCATTGGACTTGTGTTGGTCGGATTTTCTAGGTCTACGACCACATCTTGTGTTTCTCTCATATACCTCTTGAATAGGTAGCATAACCCGTTTGACCGGTTGGAAATGAGAAAGATCAAGATTGGGAAAATCACGGCCAACCCTTTTAAAAAGGCGAGTGAGAAGCATTGCGTAAGGAAGGTTTGTTTTAGGCTTGTGAATAGCATAATTGATCCGTTGAGCGATAAAATATGCCAAATTGTAATTGGTGTTGGTAAAGATGCCAAATAACATATGCACTAAACACGCCGGAACATGATCCTGGTTTCCACCAAGACAAAACACATTTTCCCTAAGGATATTGGTCCATTGGACCATATTATCATTAAGGTCGCTTAAGAGAACCTCATGAAGTTTCACCGAACGTACCTTAGTATGAAGGCTTCCTACAACAGGTTGATTACGTTTTTTGGAGACAATGTCAACAATGAAGTCGTCAAGATCAATTTCCGCATGATCATTTGGAGGACAATTGTTGGATTCATGGAGAGCACTAAGCTTCCATTTATCAGTGAAGCGACAAGTGCCTACAAATGGGACATCAAGAATTTGACCGAAGACTTCGAGAGAGTATTGTATGAGTTGACCATTCAAGATGAATCTAACAAATATTCCATCATCGTTTTCAATGACGGAATATGTGCTAAAGAACTCCAATAAGAATCGAGGATAGATGTCTTCCTTAATGTGCAACAAGCAATCAAAGCCAACGTTTTCAAACATAGATTTGATGTAGACATAATCCTTAATATCCTTTTGGACAACTCTGCCCTCATGAAAACAACGGGATTGAAGGGAGGAATAAGTATGGACGAGATGAGTTGAGTGACAAAAGTCGGAAAGGTTAGGCATATACTGTTTAGTGAGTTGATGATCCTTTTGGTATTGTGAAGGCATGATTAGTACCTAAATAAACACATGAAAATATTTTTCCAATCACTCGTATGAAAAATAGACTCAAAAATCAAAATATGAGAATGTGTTATATCAATTTCTTGACAAACAAAGGATTGAATCTATATCATTCTCATGTTCACAATGTATCTATTCCATTATTAACCAAGAACATATGAACAATGTTGGATCAACAATGGACTAGAACATTGGTTTTTTAAAACAAGGTTTTTAGGTAAGCATTAACAATGCAATTACCTATTTGTTCATGGGTTCATCTCAATTCCATCTTTTAACCAAAATCATTTAGCCAAAATTTGGATTTGTTCTACAAGTGGGTTTTAGTGAAATCTTAATGAATATGAACCTAAGGAATCATAGTAAAATAACCATGTCAACCCATATTCCTATTAAGGTTCTAATTCAATTTCAATTTTAAAAATCCCCAACTATGAAAGGATGAACCCTAGAACAAAATAGATGAAATTGAAAGAAAGTACTTACAATTAATTGATGTTTAATGAAGGATGAGTGAAACCTACAACTTGGAATCAATTAATTTGAGTGATTGAAGGTTTTTGAAGCTTCAACAATGGTGGAAAAGGTGGAACCCGTCGGCTGTGTGTTTTTGGGAGAGAGAGGGTTTAGTTTGAAAAAGATTAATTTAATAAAATTGGCGCTCTAACAAGCTTTACTGCCCGTGGTTCCATATCGATAGAGAACCGCGGGTTTGAGCCGCCAGAGATAAAGAACCGCCTATAGAGGCTGTTTTTTTATCAATGAAGTACGCAAAATTTTTGAAAACCAAGTTTTCTAAAATACTTAAAAATATATCTTAAACCTTTTAGAATATCATTGGATCATCATAACACTAAGCAATATGCCTTAATGAAAGATTACGAGTTGACTCGAGATCGAAAAGAACCGAAACGGACAAACGACTACTCATAGCGAAAAAGCAAAGTGGACAGAAGTCAAGGGAAGTGAATCAAAACTAAGACCAATGCTCAAGGGATTAATGACAAACTTTAAATCGAGGAGACGAAGAGCTTGTGTCATATATAGTGGTTTAAGACGTGCCTTTCCGGCGAAGTGTTAAACGGCTTTGGTAATGAATAAACGCAAAGCAAATATTGATGCATAGACTAAGATCACTTTCAATAATAGTCTTAGTCTAAACCAAAATATGAGCAAGGTGTTAATTCACTTTCTCTCCCACAAAGGGCCTACTAACCGTTTGGGTGCAAACCATGGATATCATGCTTGATACTTTAAGCTACTACTAACTCACTCTACATCACCATAGTGAGTCAAGTATCCAAGCAATGAAGGTTTGAGATGGTAAAAGAAAAGAATCACAAACCACAAACAAATATCAAGGCAAGGATGCCAAGAGCAAGCACATAGTCAAGTAATGATCAAAAGAATGATCAAAGGGCCCAACGAAAGCGTACCTTGGCCACAAAGAGTATTCCAATCCATCAAGGAATCAATGCAAAGCCCAACAATGACTATGATGAGTACTAAGTCTTCAAGGACTAGTATCATTCCCAACCATCTTGATATCATCATTCAAACATGTTGAAGATCAATAAAGATGAGTCTTCTACAAGTGCAAGTAACTCAATCCACAACCAATTAAATGATTGATATTCATGAGTACCTACACAAAGCAAAATGCAAACTAGTAGATACATTTCAAGAGTAAATCTAAAATGCATAAAAGCTACTAATCTAAGAGGGATGCAATATTACCAATTAAAAGACCTATCTTCCAAGAAAAAATAGTTTTGACCAAAGAGAAACTTTAGTACTCCTTGACCTTTTAATTTGAGAAGACAATGGATCGATCCAAGTTTTAAAGTACAATATAATTCAAAGATCTTGAGTGACCATCGCTCTGATAACAATTGTAGAAACTAGAAGGGGGGTTGAACAGTTTCTCTTCGATTAGTCACCTAATTAAAATTACTTTCAATTAGGTTTGTATCAAAACTATCTTTTACTTGAAGCTAAGTTGCATAATGATTAGATTCAATTCAAATGCATTAGCAATGGTAATAGGCAAGTATAATGATAATGAAATAAGTAAAGAGTAAGGAAAGAGACAACCTAATGACAAGACACCAAGATTATAGTGGTTCGACAACGAGGCTCTATCCTCGTTTCTACTCCACTCCTCGAGTACACCTACTCGAGATTTCCACTATATCCACAAGCTCCCTTCTTGGCAGAGAAAGCCTTGCATCGTCGCTTACATTATTTTCCGACACTAAGCTAAATGTCGAGACCTAATCTTTAGCTAGGACCAATCTACACAACGTTGCCTACTTCACAATTTAACGACACAAGGCTAGATGTCGAGTTCTAATCTCAAGGTAGAACCAATCTTCACGAAGTTTCCTACTTCAACATTTTACGACATAAGGCTAGATGTCGAGTTCTAATCCAAAGCTAGAACCAATCTTCACGACTCTTCACTTTGAAGCTAAGTGAGAACTTCACACAACACAACTACTAATCACCTTCAAGTTTAGTGAGAACTCACAAGACACAACCACATCACTTTATAGTTTAGTGAGAACTACTACACAATCTATTACAACTCAACTAGACATATCCAAGTACACACATGTAGCTTGGATTCACACAACACAAATCCAAGCAAACACGTATGCAATGGATGTATACAATAAATCCAAGTTTTCACAAATAGCTTGGATGAACACAACTAGTCCAAGTATTCATAAATACAAATAGATCAACAAAAACAAAAAGGCTAACATGATGAACATGACTAATTCATGGATTCATCTTTATCACAACACTAGTGAGTGAGTGATCTTCTCTTTGGACAAGGTAAATGAGGGGATCAAGAGGATAATCATATGTAAACATACTTAACACATTAAGTGATCATTTACTAATGATTATGTTATAGAAAAGAGAAAGAAGGATGAGAAAAACATCAAAGAGGGTTATTGGAAAATGAGATTTGATCCACTATTTATAGAAGACAAAGTGCAACGGCTATGAAGGTCTACGTGATCATTGGCCTATTCTACATGATAGATTTGATGGATTAGGTTGGTTGATTTAGATGATAATCATAAGGAAATGAAGGAATGAGATGATGGAGTAGAGAGAGAAAGGAGAGAAAAGGGGAGAGTTAGAGAGAGAAAGTGAAAAATGGAATTATGATTAAGTGTAAAATGAGAATCAACAACCCCTCCTAACATGCTAGGAGGGGATATATATAGCCCACCCTACATGTGGGCTATATGGACTATACACTAAATAAATAGATCACGAGCCCATTACATAATTATCGTTGGAGCGACCGATCCTTCATAAATACGTAAAAACGTATTTCTAACAATCTCCCCCTAAGGGAGGTCGCTCCAAGAAACAAAGTTCTAAATAGTCTATAACTTGTTATCTATGCTAACTAAGATGTGACCGAGACTTTATTGGGAAAAACGTATTTCCAACAATCTCCCCCTAAGGGAGGTCACATCTTTTTACAAAATCTTAAACCTAGCATCTATGCTTGAGTCTTCGATCTTGTTCTTGTGAATATGCTTGATGTGATCTTTGACTTTAGTCTTGAGCATGTTTCCTTGCCTTGACCTTGTGCATTCTTCACTTGTGATATTTGCCTCTTTGTGACTTCATGTTCCACATACTTATACTTTTAAATTCTTGAAATCTTCAGAGTTTGATACAGCGGAAGACTTGACCTTCAGGCTTTCTTGAATTTGTTGAAGTACTATTTGTATGTAGTATAAGCATATGGTGACGACTTCTTCTGGATTGCACACCGCAATGCCACCTTCTTGTTACGCTGTATAAGACAGTTAGCAACAAAACAATATACACGGATGAAATGGCCTTGAACATTTCATTCTAATTCGGTAGCATTTTACCTCCGGTCGGTGAAGACCGTTGGACGATATTAAATATCGTACTTGTGGCAGGTAGTTTCAATAAAGAACCTCCTTGACAAGATTTCGCGGGTAAACCCGTTCTCTTTACTCGACCGTCCAAAGCTGACTGCGAACGTAAAGAGTGAATCATTTGGATAATATTATCCGCATGATTTGAAGCCGTCAATTCATGTTCCTGGAACAAGTGAAGTTCAATTAAGAACCGCACCAGCGTTGCTTTCCAGTTGTCACTAGCTTGATTCATAAAGAATCTTGCAAGTTACCTACCAAGTGCTGTTTGATGTTAACACTAGAAGGATTTCCATTCGTCACTGTAAATACTTAATAGTATTACTCTGAATGTTCTGGCAAGATCATTAAGATATTGCGTAGAGGCCTGGAACGTGTTTAAATTCATTTAAGAATTAAACCACTGTTGCTTTCCAGTTATCACAAGTTTGATTCATAAAGAATCGCACAAGTCACCTACCATGAGCTTTTTGATATTCGCTCAAGAAGGATTTCCATCTTCATTGTAAATACTTTCGTATTACTCGGATGTTCAGGCAAGATCATGAAGATTTTGCGTAGGACTCTTAAGATCTTTCTTACTTTTCACAGTGTGTGAAGAAGCAAGGAAATATGAAAGTGTGTCCTAATGAGATATTTGATGATCTCAAATGGCTCTAGACTCGATCGTGCATTTTGGATTTTTAGTGATCGGAGGCTGGAGAGGAGTGCCACCTTTTCAATACCAATTTATTCGGAGTGAATAAATCAATAGATAATGTGTTGTCTCCGTGTGATTAAAACAAATATCTTTTAAGAGATATCTGAGTTAGCTGGGATGGGTTGTGCCTTGCATCACTGGGTCCATGATGTCTATCTTCAATATCAAGAATCATTAAAATGATCTCAACAGCATATGTATTGACCCGGTTTCTGCCTAAAGTTGTAAGGAGGGCTTCTTTCTTTACACCCTTTATCTTTACAATTCTTTTTCATTCTTCAACCCCTTCAATGCTTACCAATACGTCATAACTAGCACCTTGTTGTGATTGTTCCAGTGCTAACTTAAGTACTTGGTCGGCATTCAGCTACGTTCACAATCTTTCTCCATCTTTCCTAAGGACTACTATTTCTAGCTATGGAATGTCCTTGGGAAGATTCCTCCGGTTCTAGAGAAATCATTGGACTTTAACCTATCCTACCATCCTTATGTCACCACAATCTTCATCGTCGTGAAATAAATGGGTTGCGGGTAAGTATATGTCACCATGAAATCCATTTTGAAGTGCAAATCCATTTTGCTCCCCCTTAACATATGCCACGATATTCGAAAACATTTCGCACATGTCGGGATGAGCTATCACTTTAAGTCAAACCATTTATGATTGATCATATCCCATATTAAATCACATTTTCTCCCCCATATTAAAAATATTAACCCAATCGATGTTTTTAATATCAATTGATTTAATAGCATTTTAAGAAAATTTGGGAAGAAAAATGCAAGTCCAATTATCTTCATGAATTACACAAGCTCCCCCTCAAATTAATGAGGGTGTGCTGAAACGTAAAATAAATACCTTTTAAACACAAGTGTAACGTATTTATTACGTGCAAAGATCATATATGATAATGAATTCACAAGATTAGCAATTTACGAGGTTGGACCTGAATGATGGAGAACATCATATGAAAGATTCACATGGTTCTTGTTCACGAATGTTGGTCTCCTCGTCACGTTCCCGAGAAAATTAATTCCCGTTGTTGAGTCAAAGCTTTCCGGTGAAATGCTTGACTTGATTATGAAAAGCGGGTTGCTATCTGAAATAATAGCAAACCATTTTGAGCATGTTTTAAAAGTTTGAACTTCTGCTCGAACTTTATTTACAACCCCGTGTCATTATTGAATGACATTTCTAGGTTCGTAAATATTATCGATTCCAGAAGACATGCTCGTTTTATCAAAACATTTTTGAACACACAATTTTGAAAGATTTAGAAAAACCTTTTGAGAAATTCTCGAAAAATTGTGTTCAAAGTTTTGAAAAATAATTACTTGAGCTTAAGATGTTGAATATCTTAAAATCGAGCTCAAGTCCGAGAAGTTGTGAACTTCCCGTTGTTAAGGATAAGTTACCATCGGCGATAAACTTTCCTTTTATCTGAAGGACGAGTCCTAAGCTGACATTTACTTAGAAGTCGTTTTCATGAGCTTGAAAACTTTGACTGTTTTAACGGAAAGCTCATGACCGAGAAAGGTTAATTTCTCGTTATGAAGAAAAGTTCTCTTATTTAAAAGATACACTTTCCTTTATGAGCTTAAAACTTCGAATGTTTTAAGACAAGCTCATGACCGAGAAAGGTGAATTTCTCGTTAAGAGGATAAGTTATCATAAACGATAAGCTTTCCTTTATTTTAAGTTCGAGTTACAGTCTGACATTTAACTGTAAGTCATATACACGAGCTTAAAACCTTTGAATTGTTTTAATGTAAGCTCGTGTCCGAGAAAATTTAATTTCTCGTTGTAAGGATAAGTTTATCATCGGCGATAAACTTTCCTTTATTTGAAGAACGAGTTACAGTCTGTTATATGACTGTAAGTCCTATTTTGCAGCTTAACCATGAATCCCCTGAGACATTTGTTTTTCTGATATTTGCTTCTTCAGCAACCAAACTCTAAGAGTGTCCTTAGTTGAACGGTATACAACGATTGGACCGCTTCGTTCTTTTGGAACATCAACTTTGGTACCTGCATTCTCATTAGGAGTTTGTATACTTTTGCATGGGTTAGAGATATCTATTTTTGAAGCACGTGGGGGTTCACAGTTGGCTTTTCTAGTGTCAGAGGTGGTCTGAGGGGATGATTCACTTGTCTTAGTTGGCAAACGTTTCCTTTTATAGAAAATCTTAAGTTCAGGCTTAAGTGATGTATCATCCTTTGCAATTTCCTCCCTAGTAGTCTTCGTAGAATCAGAGACTATCCTAGTTAAAGGGCACTCGTTTCCTACAAGAGTGAAAGTTCTACCAGTGGGGCGCCACATTTTACCAAAGGGTTTGATTTTAGCGACCCACTGGGATTTGAGTCTAGCACGGGAGTTCACCTTGTTAAGTAATTTCTTGATACAAGAATCATGATTTACCGTAAAGACACATTTTCTACATGTTTTACAAGTAGCATATTTAATGTCCGAGTAAGATCTAGAATCCCTAGATGATTGATTGATGCTCCTAGGATTGGGCATGCTACGGTTAGCAGTGTTGGGTAAACTAGAAGGCATCTGACTAGGTTTGAAATTCCTATCTCTTACTTGTGTCTTTTGAATAGCTTCCCTTTGACTAAAATCATGGCGCACATCATTTGAACTAGTTCTAGACGTGTTCATTGAACTATTTTTAGAGAAACTAGGGGCAATCATGTGATGAGGTCTTGCTAAAACTGATTTAGTCACATTAGGCCTAGTTGGTGGAGTGACTGTTCTAGAAATATGACCCAAATCAACTTGGGAGGCAAACCGCGGTCTCGAGGATTGTGGTCGCTCGGATCTAAATGCAGTAGGTTGTCTGACAATCGGTTGTTTGACGAACTGATTTGTAGGCGGTTTCCCCAAGATTGATGGTTTTTCAAGCTTAGTGTCCACACTAGGTCCTCTATTTCTCCTTAACTCGTTTTTCAACGCAGCTATAGCAAACACCTTTTCTTGAACTTGGGCCTTTAAAGTCTCATTATCTTTGAGCACTCTATCTTGGGATGCCAACTTAGATTCAAGCAGTTGAATTTGTTTCAAAAGATTATCCTTTTCAGCTTTAGAATCTAGAACAGTTTGATCCAATTTTATTTCAAGAACAACATTTGATTTTTCAAGTTTTTCAAAATATGTTTCAAATTTGTCCGTTTTCTTAGAAAATTCAAGTTTGGCATCCTCAAAATCTTTTGATTGCCGAGCTACGATCGTTTCGAGCTCTTTAATCTTGGAATCAGAAGCAGACAATGAAGCAGCTATAGGACAATTATCATGATGTACTATAGCATTCTGAATAATCTCTCCCCCATTATGACTTACATCGGATGAATCAGAAGTGGTATTGCTATCACTCGTTTCCATCCCATGTTTGTCATAATTAGGTTCAGAATTCTCAATATGCGGCATATCATCAGCATATACATCATAAACAACATTACATTGTACCATGTTTGCAGGCTCTGCGTCATAAATGGGTAAGGTGTCATCAAGAGAAATCTCGTGAACATTCCCTGACGTGCCACTGGCATCATGTTGTCCTCCTGATTCTGTGCTCTTGGCATCGTTAGGCTCCAAGTTTTCAACCGTATGACCAGTTTTCTCTTGCATCGAAGAGTCTTGCACTCCATTATCATACCCTTGCTGAAGTCGAGATCTTTCATAAATCGAAGACGAGACCGATGTCATGAGTTTCAATATTGTATCACGAAAAACTCGAAGCTCGGTACGTGTATCTCGAAGAAATGATTGGCAAAGCATCAAACTTTCAGACTTGATGATATTGAATTGGAGGAAAGGCGTGAGTTGTGTCACAAGAGCCTTATAAGAAAGTGACGATGCAAATTGATTAAAGTTGTCACGGTTGAGTTGCTCGGCGAGTTCGGTCAAAGTGGTGAACATTGAGTCGATGAATACATGACGATCTTGACCAAAGATGGTCACAAATTCGCTCCCTCCTTGAATCAGTGAGAGAGTAACTAGATGATATTGAAGCATCTGAAATGAATTTATACCACTTTCTCTAGCTTTGTCGTGCGTTCGATGCAAGTCTCCCTCTTTAAGTGTCGAATTTAACGATTCCATTGAAAATCGAGGAAAAATGATGTGGATGTTGTGGTTTTCAGGAGTTTACAATTCGATTCGGCTCAAAAGATTATGAATTAAACCCGACCAAAAATCCCGTCACGTTGACTAGTCACGTTGACTCGTCACTTTGTCGTCAAATCCGGCCACAAAACGTTTATCCCGACAAATATTTTTCCACGTTAACTTTTAAAAATACCCGCCTCGACACGATTTGCGAAAAATTAATAAACAAAAATTAACTTTAAGATATATAAAAAAATATAAAAAAATGAACTTAAAACAATAACTTAACCAACCAAAAAAAAAAATGATATTTTAAAATGGAAAATAAAAGAAGAAAAATAAAAATAACTTTATAAAACGTTTTATAAAAATAACTTCCCAAAAAAAAACTGATATAATTTTTAAAATAACTTAACTAAAAAAAATGTTACTTAATTAAAAAAAATTACAAAAAAATAACTGATATGTTAACTTTTATTCAAAAAAAAACGTGGCATTGAGGGACTTTGTGTTCTCCGTCTATCACCACGTGGCCCAATCAGAAGCAATTCACCGCCCAACACCTTTCCTAGTTATATCCGCCCCTAATAATACTTAAACCTAATTTCTCTTCTCTCTCTCACAACTTCGTCCGTCCATATCTCTCTCTCTTCTCAAACATCACACAAACCTGTCAATCTATCTCTCTCAATCCCTCTAGTTCTCTCAAAGCACAATCACAGATAACAAAACACATCTCATCCACGATCAATAAACGTGAATCTTCAAGACCTTTGATAAGGTCTCGGGTAGGTGTTCTTGTAACTTGTTTTAAGTTTTAAAGGTAGTCTCTCTCTTCTGTAGCGTCATTCTGTCAATTTTGGGTGCGTCGGTGTATGATGGGTGTGTGTTGAGTGAGGTTTTGTTGTAGGTGTGTGTTGAGATTGTCTTCGAGTGTGAGGGAGGATCGAGTCAGACGAGGGTGTTGAGGGGAAGTCTGGGTATCGAGTTAGAGTGAGGATCTAGTTTGAGTCACGTTGAGAAGTTGGGTTTGTTTTGTGTCTGAGTGAGGTGTCGAGGTGTCGATTGGTGATGGTGTTGTGTTTGTGTCAAGTCAAGATTTTGTGAAGAGGTGTTGTTAAGTCTGTAAATAGTCAGAAGGGTCGAGAGTTGAGAGGGTGGGTAAATGAGTCGTGGGTTTGGGTAAATCGAGAGTGTGATGTGGGTTTGAGTAAGGTTTTGTGTGGGTGTGTCGATTGGCTTGGTTTTGTTTTTAGTCGAGGGAGTGACCAGGAAGTTTTCGAGTCTGAGTTTAGATGTCAGTTTGTGTGTTTAGGGTCTTGTGAGGTGAGAGATGTGGGGGTGAGAGGGTCTGTAAAAAATGAGTCGAGTCTTTCGAGAGTTTGTGGGAGGGTCTTGGGTCGAGAGGGTGCGAGTTTGAGAATGTGGGAAATTTTTGATTTTGGTTTTTGGTTAAAGACCCGTTATGTTTGAATCAAAACTTCATTCGGAACTTTGCATTCGTTCGGAAGAGTTCCGAATCGGAACTTGTTCGTTCGGAAGAGTTCCGAATCGGAAGAGTTCCTTCACCCGGAACTTTTTTCTTCACCCGGAACTTTTTCTTCACCCGGAAGTTTCGTTCACCCGGAACTTTTGGGTTTGATTCAGAACTTTTGGTTCACTCGGAAGTTTCGTTCACCCGGAACTTATTCGTCCGGAACTTTTTCGTCCGGAACTTGAAGTTTGATTCGGAACTTGTGAATTTGACCCGGAACTTTTGAGATGATACGAAGCTTTTGTAACAGTATTGTTGGACAAATTTGGACAGTTATGATAGGACCAAAAATTGCCAGATGACCAAAAAAAAAAAAAAAAAAAAAAAAAAAAAAAAAAAAAATGACAGAAAAATCCAGATAGAAGACTGTTAAAAAATGATACTAAAAATAAAATTAAAATAATAAAAAATATAGAGAAAGACTGTTGGACAAAAATTTGACACAAGCCCAGATCAAGAAAAAAAATTAACAAAAACTGATAAAAATAAAATAAAACATAAAAAAATACGAACTAAAAATTGATAAAAATTTATATAAATTGATAAAATTTAGAAAACATACAAACTTTTTATATAAATTGATGATTAAATTTGTGATTAAAAACAATAAAAAATACAAACTTTTTATAAAAACACAAACTTTTTTGAAATTTGATAAAGAAATTTTTGATTTTTATATAAAAATTTGTGATTTTTTATCTAAAAAGTAAGTAAATTTGAAGATTTGATATGATTTAACACATACAAAACACAAA
Organism: Glebionis coronaria; assembly: GCA_025667525.1. Taxonomy (NCBI): domain Eukaryota; kingdom Viridiplantae; phylum Streptophyta; class Magnoliopsida; order Asterales; family Asteraceae; genus Glebionis; species Glebionis coronaria. Next base: position 138,200,035 of record CM046879.1, on the reverse strand, counting down.
CTTTTTATAAAAAATACAAACTTTTTATGATTTAAGCATGATTAAATCAAAACCCACCAAAATCAAAAAGAAAATAAAAGCTAGAATAAACCAATCAAACCTTGGCTCTGATACCAATTGAAGGTCTACGTGATCATTGGCCTATTCTACATGATAGATTTGATGGATTAGGTTGGTTGATTTAGATGATAATCATAAGGAAATGAAGGAATGAGATGATGGAGTAGAGAGAGAAAGGAGAGAAAAGGGGAGAGTTAGAGAGAGAAAGTGAAAAATGGAATTATGATTAAGTGTAAAATGAGAATCAACAACCCCTCCTAACATGCTAGGAGGGGATATATATAGCCCACCCTACATGTGGGCTATATGGACTATACACTAAATAAATAGATCACGAGCCCATTACATAATTATCGTTGGAGCGACCGATCCTTCATAAATACGTAAAAACGTATTTCTAACAGGCTAGCTGGGCGCGGTTCCTTAACTAGCCCGGCGGTTCCATATCGCTAGAGAACCGCCTAGCTATTTAAGGTACCGTCCAGTATAGTCCGCTCCTTTTTTTGTCTTTTAGTGGGGTAGGAATATATGAGGTTTTTTGAACCTTCAAAGGATATTCTTATGGGGAATATGCCATTTTCAAATTTACATTTTCCATTTTAATAAAATATTTTCTTAAAAAGAAAGTTTATTAAAAAATCTTTTGTCATATTAACAAAAGTGAGTTTTAAGGATAATCACTTTGATGATCACTAAGTATGAATAAGAAAAGTTAGTGATATGATTATTACCTTGATGATAGTGTTAGTTAAATAATTCGTTTTGTGTTTTACATTAAATGTGTTGTATAGTTTGTTGTGATCAAAACTAAGAAAGATTAGTTAACACTAATAATGTTTTTAAGCATCACTTGTATTAACAGTATGTGGTCCATTTAAAGTAGTGCCAAGAGAAGGTGCTAGCTACTTCATAACATTCACTAATGATTTTATTCGTATTGTTATGTTTACTTGCTGAAGGATAAACATGAGGTGTTTGAAGCATTCAAGGAATTTCAAAAAAAAGTAGAAAATCAACTCGACAAGAAAATTAAGGCTATTCAATCTGATAATGCAAGCGAATACATGAGTTTTGAGTTTGTGGAACACTTGAAGAAATATGGTATAGTATCACATCTCACTCCACCTTATACACCACAAAATAATAAGGTGTTTGAGAGGAAGAATCGAACACTATTGTATATGGTTCGATCAATGATGAATTCTACAACTTTATCAAAGTCCTTTGGGGGGTTATGATTTAGAGTTTGCTGCACAAATACTCAATATGATTTAAACTAAGAAGGTAGATAAGACAGAATATGAAGTATGGCATGGGAAATCGCCAAAGTTATGTTATTTGAGGGTTTGGGGTTGTAATGCTCTCATAAAGCGAGATACACCTGAAAAAATAGACCCTAGTTCCATTAAGTGTATTTTTTAGGATACCCAAAGGAAATGACAAGTTACTACTTTTACTACCTAAACAAGAACAAAATAGGTATTGCTCGAAATGCTGAGGTTTTTTAGACTAGTCTCATATTTCAACAAGCAAGTAGGAGTACTCCACTGCTTAGAAAAAGTAGAAGTAATGATGATCTTGAACTTCTTCAAGATGAAAATACACTGCCTTTTGGTATCACTAGCAACAACATGATGAAATTCAACACATGGATGTAGAACCTCGAAATGTAGATGTTCCCATTCGTAGATCCGCAAGGATACCTTAAGCACCCGACAGATATGAATTCTTTGTAGATGTTTTGGAACATGAATTAGGAGATTAATGTGAACCTTCTAATTATCAATCTACATTATGATATCCTGAATCTACTAAATGAATTGAAGCAATGAATGCGGAAATGCAATCCATGAAAGATAACCAAGTTTGGAATTTGGTTGATCTTCCGCGTAGTGGAAGGACCATTAGGAGCAAGTGGCTTTATAAGATATAGACTGACATGGATTGCAAGATACACACCTATAAATATCTTTTCGTAGTGAAAGGCTATACTAAAACCTATGGGCTAGATTACAAGGAAACCTATTACCAGTAGCAGGCACAAAATCTATAAGAGTTCTTTTAGCTATATGTTCATTCTATGACTATGAAATTTGGCAAATAGATGTCAAAATAACCTTTTTGAATGGTCACCTTAGCAAGGACATTTATATGGTGCAATCAAATGGGTTTGTTGATCCAAAATATCTGACAAAGTTTGTAAATTACAAAGATCTATTATGGATTAAAATGAGCATCCAGGAGCTGGAATAAAAGGTTTGATGAAGAAATCAAGAAGCTTGATTTCATTCAAAATCTTAATGAGCCATATGTATACATCAAAGCTACTAAGAGTAATGTTGCATTCTTCCTCTTGTCTGTCTATGACATATTACTAATGGAAAATAAAATTCCAATGCTACAAGAAGTAAAAGCTTGGCTAAGTGATTTTTTTATGGACTTTGGAGAAGCTGTATATACTCTCGGAACCAAGATCACAAGAGATAGATCTAAGAAGTTGTTATCTTTGTGTCAAAATGTTTATTTTGAAAAAAAATCCTAAAGAAGTATATGATAGATGAATCGAAGTGTGGGTTAGTACCAATGCAAGAGAAGCATGACTTAAGTAAGTCACAATGTGAAGTTACACCTAAAGAGGTGAAATGCATGCTAAGAGTTCCTTATGCTTCGACAATAAGATCTATTATGTATGCAATTAGATGCACTAGAACTGGTGTTGCCTTTCCGAAAAATTTGTGTAGTCAATTTCAGCAAAATCCTAGTGAGAAACTCTGCATTACTGTTAAAACTATTTTTAAGTGTATTAGAAATACTAAGGATATGATTCTTGTTTATGTTGCTAAACTTGAAACTGAGCCGAAAGTTAAATGTTATATCGATGCTAGTTATAGACGGATAAGGATGACACAAAATCTCAAACTGTGTATGTGTTTGATCTTAATGTGGAGCCCTAGAAGAGTGTTAAGCGAAGCACTACCACAATGTCCTCTACAAAGTCGTGTAAGTTGATGCTGCGAAGCTGCAATGAAAGCTGTCTGGATAAGGAAGTTTATTGATGGAATTGGATGTGTGGTGTCATCTAATAATGAACCTATGGAAATGTTATGTGATAATACAACTGCCATTTCCATTCCTGATGATCCTAGAATCATGCGGGGGTACCAGACATTACCAAAGGAGATTTCACTATATTCGAGAGGTTATCGAAGATGGATAAAATGTTATTAACAAAGTTCACACAAATGAATGTATCTAATCTGTTTACGAAACCAATGCCATTGAATAAGCATTTTGAGCATGTTGTATCTTTTGGTCTTCGTAGTGCTAGTAGTCGCATGTAAATATATGAAAATTTAATTTAATTTACTAGTATTTAGACAAGGGATGTTTAACTTGTTATTTATAAATGAATTAATTTTTTTAGAAAATATTGTTTTTATTTATCAATAATCGTGTCCTATATTTGCATGTTTAATCAATAAGTATAGTATCTACACACTTTGTGTATTATATACATTCTAAATTTGTCCGTTGTTGGTTAACAGTATGGGAGTATTGTTAAGCCAAGACAAATGTAAGGGTTGGTTGTATTCTGTTGAATACATAAAGTTGATTATTCTAGACTCATAGGTTATTTAATTTAGTTGAATAAATGGATTACACCACCTAGTGTAAATCTACTTTATGAATCGACGTCATTAAGAGATTATAGATATGGTAGCTATTGGTAGTCCTTAGACTTGAGATGCAAGAAGATCATTGCATGGACGGATAAGATTTCTTGATTTAAGAAAATGATGCTTGCCAAAAGGGCAGTTATAAAACCTATTTTCATAAACGCCTTTGACAAGCGTGAAATGTACTTGTAGTCAAAATAGTATTTTGTTCCTCCATTAGTAAAGGAGCATGATACATACCGGGCCCCCATAGGGTTAATCAGATGAGTGCATGGTCGTGTCCAAATGGTAGTTAAGATGTTATCTTTTTGCATTTGATATCATGACCAATACAAAAACGAGAAACAAAATCGTTAATAATGAAATGACATTTGTTTCATTTTTATATTAACAAGTATGAGAAACAAATGATGCAATAACTTATGGTACCATAAGGCTGATATGTTTAATGAAACCATTCTTAGATAGTTTTAGGAGCATTGATGATGTTTCTAAGGTATTCATCGATATTAGTATATATTATTCTATGACGGTGACTTCCGCCAATGGATGTGCATAAGTCATAGTAATGGTTATACGTCTAGAAGTACGTGAGCCTACAGGGTTACACATTTATACACTGAGATTAAGCTTTGTTAAATTTATGAAAAAAATATGTATATTATATTTATTGTATTTATATAATTTATCAAGACTTGAGTATTTATGGATGTTAGTTATATGTTATAAGGTTTAGCGGTTAACTAATTAAAAGGCATTCTAAATTAAAGGTAATTAATGTAATTATCATAGAATGATCTCGAAAGTCAAAAAGTCAACAAAAGGGGAGGTGTTTGGTTGATTTTGGTGGCCGGCCTAAGGGAAAGAAAATGAGGAGTCCTTTTTATTTTAAGAAACTATTCCCCCCCCCCCCCCCCCCCCCCCTAAATTTAGGGTTCTTGTGTTCTTGTTTAAGTTTTGGTAGGATCTAGCAATCTGGTTTAATCGTGTAAGTGCAGTATGGATTCACATATGTGTAGGTGCAGTGTGGATTCACATATAGAATACCTAATGTTGGTATTTGGTTTATGGTTTTCATTTTGTTTGTGTGATCTTCTCTTGATTGAATTCAAGAAATTCCTTTTTATGTTTATTACTTGTGCATGCTAGATCCATTATACATTGCGACTCTTTTGATGATTATGTTATATAATTGTACGTAACCATAAATATCAACAGTTTTCACAGTGGGAGAATGTAGGCGCTTTATTAACTCTAAGCTCTTTCATGTGTTGGCTGCATGGACTATACGGAACAAAACCCATCCTCGGACAGTTGATATCTTCATATGGAGAATGATTTGGGCCGGTAATTGCATCATAGATTGAATCTCTCGTCTCGTGACATTAAAATGCCGAAGATCTCTTGTCCCTAATGTAATGGTAACATGAAATCTTCTTATCACTTTTTTTTAGTGTGGTATAGTTAAGAAGGTTAGGAATCTTGTTCGGGAATGGTATGATATCCCTTTTCCCATCCTTACTTATTTCGAGGATTAGAAGGTTTGGTCCGCCTCATGGCACTCTTCAAATGAGAAAAAAACATCGTTTTTTTGTTGGTTTTGCTTTATCTCTTTGATGGCTTTGGAGGTATCGTAATAGTGTAACTTTTTGTTCCAATCCGATGGGGAAAAGTGATATTTTCGCAAAGGTTCATTTGTTTTGTTTCCTTGGCTCATTAGTAGGGGTCATATGTCGCAGCTAAAAAATCCTTTGCTGCTTGCGAGTTCTTTATGTCTGTTGTTGGAAGTTTTGAGCCTCTCAAAATTGTTTGGTTCTTTTGTATCATTGTTGTTATTCTTCTTCTCAGGGCTTCTTTGGGTCACATAAAAACATTCGGGTGAAAACCGGTGGCTCTTGCCTATGTGTACGAGGATTTTTCTCTTGTTTCAGTCATACAGTAATTATAGTATTTGCAGTTAAAGACTCCTGTAGATTATAGAATATGTAGTTTGTGTTTAATTCATGTCTTATATGTGTGTACTCTTTAGCTTCTAGCGTAGTAGCTTTTTTGTTTTATATATATCCTTGCGGTTAAAAAGAAATAATGTACTACTGAATCGGCTATTATATATCTTTTTGAGTGTTTTTCAACTTAAATTGATCAAAAGTAAACAATTACTTAATTACAAGCATAACTGTCTAACAGTATCCGTAAATTAACTACTATTAAATCTTTTGTTGCTGTTTGTCCAATGTCAGATTTAACACCACTATAGTTTCATGTTAACATCCATTAGTCATGAAAACTTTTTTTAAATGTATAATAAGTCAGTGCTCAGATTGCTTGTTACTTGAACGAGACTCACTCTCCACTTTCAATTCATGTGGTAATTAGTTGTAATAGCTTAATTTATATGGTGGATACAATTACTTTATAATTTTAGTTACCAATTTAGTTTCATCATCTCAATATATAAGACTTATGGGTGTCCCTCAAGATCCCTGTTATAAATCAGTGCAATTGCTTTGGGTTGGTATGCTTGGAGTTACGGTGTCCTGTGCTTGCGAGAGATGATGAAAGGTGACGGGGCGTGAGTTTTTAAAATAAGTGAAAGCTTGTATTTGCATGTATGAAAGGAATTGATTGACGACATATGTTTTTTCATGTGTTCACATCATGATCCTATCGATTTATCATAACTAACAAAGTTATAAGGTTTGTCTTTGAAACATACTAAAATAGCCAAAAAAAAAGTATCTAAATGCGCATACAAAATAGCTTTTTGAAAGCAACATTTGGAAAATAAGAGCACAGATATTAATAGAATGTATCAGGTAAAGCAATGAATATATTTAAAAATGATTAGCCAAAAGAAATGTAAAAAGGTTGCCACTATCTCCATTTTTAGCATATCAAATTGACCATAAAATCCATATATATTTTAAAGCCAATGCATCTATCTTTGCACTAAGCCACTAAATCATGAATGCCAGTATCTTTCCTTGCATTGCAATGGTGATTGCACAATTTCTTTTTGCAGTAGCCAGTATTACAATGAAAATTGGGTTTGCAAATGGACTTCATCAGCTTGTGTTTGTGGTGTACCGCAACTTAATAAGCACAATTCTCTTTTGCCCATTTGCTTTAGTTTTCGAAAGGTAACATATCCCTGAATATATTTAAATATGTTCTTGTAATAAAAACATATTACGTACTAATTAGGCATGAAAGTTACAGGAAAGACAGACCGAGACTAACGTTTGCAGTGATGATGAAGATCTTTGTTTTATCGTCTCTTGGGTCAACAATCCATCTTAATGCTTTCTCTTACGGTTTATCATATACTTCTGCAACTGTGGCAAGTGCTTTGAATTGTCTCACACCATGTTTGACCTTTCTCATTGCGTTTTTCCTAAGGTATCTTTTGTCCCAAAATCTCTGTATTTTCGTATGTACTTTATGTGGATATAGATTCATTATACGATATTCATCATTTACTGACACAAAAAAGATTGTCACTGTGATTGAAACCACCTTGTCCACTTGGTCATTCTATTCAGGTATTATATCAACTACAAGAGAATTTTCATTTAACAAAACAAAAAAGTGAACTAAAATTCTTAACCACGCATTCACTATACTTTTTTAATATTCTGTTGGACTCCACCTTGTAATCCACTACGCGCGGTTGTCATTTTTAGATATAATACCAATTAAGTTGGCAAAAACTTGTGACTATCATTAGAATAATATGACAGATCTAATGTCATAGTTAATCAATAGTGACGTAGTTCTAGCCCTACTATGTTTGTTGTCATTGTCTAATAGCATACGAGTATATTTGAACAAAGGATGGAGAAAGTGAAAATCAAAAGTTCCAAAGGGCAAGCCAAGGTTTTGGGAACACTTATTTGCATAGGAGGAACACTTGTAGTAACATTTTGGAGAGGAGGGTTTCAGTTGAAGGCGCTGGTAAGTAAGCCACTAATTAACATTGATACTTCTCATGGTCATGTTAAACAAAACTGGGTAAAAGGGGCAACTCTGATTTCTGCAAGCAAAGTTTCATGGAGCTTGTGGCTTATTTTCCAGGTAAAGTAATTCAAATGCCTCTTACATTGCAAAATATGTGGAAAAAACACTGATATTAATTTGTACTGAAAAACAAACATTATATAATTAAACATGCATTATATATTTATATGCATGCACTTGTAAAACACCGGTGAGCATATATTGTCGCATGAAGATCTATATTTGATGATGTTAAAACTGATATTTTTTATCTGGCATCATACAAATGATGTTATTTTGTGTTGCGGTGATTGTTTGTAGGGATTGGTGCTCAAGATGTATCCCGCACCGTTTTCTATGAACATCATGATTAGTCTCTTTGCATCGTTGCAATCCTGTATCCTCACTGCCTTTTTCGCCAGAGATGCTAATTTCTGGAAGCTTGAGTGGGATGTGAAGCTCTTGGCCATCATTTATTCGGTATGTGGGCTTCATTACTTTCATATATATATGGGTAGTACATGCTAGCGTAAAAAGAAGCCAATAGCACATTATTAATTAACATGGAATGTGACACAATTAGCTATTAGCTAATAACTTAATTTCACTGATTTATAGCATCTGTATGTATACATCGATTGTTGTAGCCCTCTCATTTCTATAATTCTACACCAATACATATTTTGGTATAATTGCTTTTCATCTCTAAGGGCTTTAAAGACATATGAATAGGCTATGAACGTATCTATTTTCTCAGACTAACGAATGTATGCTATTGTACTTAAATCTAGGGGGTCGTGGTATCCGGACTAACATACTACCTAGTCTTATGGGCAATCAGCAAGAGAGGACCCGTGTTTGCCGCAATGTTTACTCCACTACAACTACCGATTGTAGGAGTCTTTTCAGCCATTGTCTTTAACGAGAGACTTCATATAGGAAGGTAATAATCCTTTTCCATAAGGATATTATTTGTGTCCTTCAAGTTGACAATAATTTCTGCAAATAAGTTTGACTCGCCTTGCAAACAAAAAAAGAAAAGGTTTGCCTTGTCCAGAAATGGTTAGAGTTGATCAAGATCGTTGTAGTGCTCTTGATAGCTCATACTAGTTTGGTGTTAATCGATCTAATTACAACATTTGACATTATACATAAATTCAAAGACTATAATCACCTTATAAGCTTTTGGAACCACCGGAAAACTGAGGGGTGCTTGGTTCATTTTAGGTTAATGTAATGAGAAAAGGAAAAGGAACACTAATTATTATCTTTGTTTTGATGTAATCCAGCATCATAGGAGCACTTATCATTATTGCCGGTCTTTATTGTGTTCTATGGGGAAAGAGTAAAGATGATCTTGTCAAACTACACGAGAGCCAAATTGATATTGTGAAGGACAATGAGTTTTCGAAGATTGTTATCAACAATGATACCGTGAAGGATTCCACAAAAAAGTGAAAATTGATACTTGTAAACTTAGTATTCTCAATTTTGTTTGAATTAACAGGGATGCTCACATACTTTGGTTAGCAATAATCGAACTTTTCAAATCTGCAAGACATGATTATGAGACAATAGTTTTAATAACACATCATCATGTGAATTTCTAAAAACCGGCTTAATTACATACCAAATGGACCCAGAGATTATTGTTGTCAGTTGTTCACAAAATTCTAAACAAGTAATTCTAAATTTCTAATGCATTAAAAAACAATTTCTTCCTCTCACAATAAAAAGTTTGTGGGCATAAAAGAAAGGAAAAGAAAATTGTGTGTGTGTGAGTTACAACCGATTCACGTCCGTCGATTTGTTTTAATGGGACACAGTTGCTAACCGTTGTGAGGAGTTGATCAACACCTCGTTTGTGAGTTCCTCAAAACTGGCCCTGTCCGTTGATTATCCATCTCTAATTTCCCAGCCGTTGATTATACTTCCAGCCTAAGATTATTCCCATCCACTCATTTCTCTCTCTCAAAACAATATATACCACAGTATTCTCGAGTTTTTTACCAACTGATTGTGTTTTAAAAACTTATCTACTGATGTATAGTTTGTTTAAAAATATTGACTATTACTTACCTATTATATCTTCATTAAAAGCAAATGACAAACTGTAAAAAGAAAAAGCCTCCAAAACATGTGATCTTTAGTTCCTTTCATTAAGCCACTCCTGGTTACATTCATCTCTTCAAAGTACAATTTTATATTTTTTGTATTTAATGATTTGACTTATATAATTTTTTTTAATATCATTTTGGTGCATCAGAGTATTTTTCGCACCACCGAGGCACCAAGTCTTTCAACCCGATTTCGAATCATCTCACGAAGATAATTTTAACCCATATGCTAGTTATTCAGTTTCTCATTAAGGGGCTTTAAGGCATTGCGATGATATTCAAACTCGGTTGTTAATTCTGGGAAAACCCCCCACATGGAAAATGACAGGAGTCGAACGAGTGACCTCTCTCACATGGAAAATATAACCAAATGCATCCATCCAACTAAGATAAACTTCATTTGCATTTTAACTGAGCTAGACTTCACTTATATAACTGATAGCATTCATAATCAATTCATTTCAAAAATTTGTGTTTGTAGCCACATGTTGCATTTCTGGATCTCCATGATGCTTACTGCTTAGAGTTGATTTGCAATATTTATTCTTATTTAGTTGATAAGTTATTGATGTTTTATTATCATTTATAACTTTACCAAGGTTATAAATAGCGTGAAGCGTGGCGTGGCGGCATGTACAAGCTACATGCTTTAGCGGCTAAGGCAAAGCTTTAGCGTTTCTAAAGCGTGGCTTATAGCGGCACAACATATAAAAATATTTCTTTATTTTTCAATATTATATTTATACTAAGTTCATAAATAGTGTTGTACATAATAATTAAAGCTAGAAAACTCTCCTTACATGTGACAATATTCATTTCCTAGAGTTGAACTCAAAAAATTACCGCACCTCATGTCGTAGTGCGCCTTGACCTATTGCGTAGCGTGAAGACCACGCCTCAAGATTCAGCGCGCCTTAAGGCGAGATATAGCGAGCTATTTAAAACAATGAACTTTACCGATAAGACTAGTTGTTCATTACTTGTCATTTATGTTAATTTATATAGAATAAAAAGAGACGAGCCATGTGACTGTTGTACAACAAAGTTAAATATTAATGCGTAGAATAGGTCTTCAAAGGCATGGAGGATGTACAGGTGACTTCTATGCCATCGTTTTGTCTGGTGATATCACGATTGATTCGAAAGAAGTGGAATGGAAGTTTAAAATGAAACACCATATAATGATGAATATTTTTAAACAAATCTTACATTGGTAAATCTTTTATATAATAAAAGAATTAGATTTTTAGAGAGTTTTAGTGAAAAGTGGAGGTTGTAAAAAAAATAATTGGACCAATCAAATGCCTTGATTTTGACACATAAGCAAAATCATGTAATGTGATTGGCTCAAAAAAGTCAAAATTGAATGAAATTTAGTCAAAGTTAAATGTTTTAGTGGAAGAATTTGATGAAAACACAAAAAGATATATGTGTCAAATTTGTGAAAATAAAAACTTATAAAAAGAGGAGGGATAAATTAAAACTTTAATGGTTAAATTTTAAATAAATTAGATAGACTTAGTGTAAATTCATGTTTTTCCATATTTTTTAAAGAAGTTTATAAAATAAACAAAATACCCCCTTAAACTTTATACCATCTAGATTTTATATTTTAAAAATACAACATATATGTAATATTAAAAAGTTAACAAATCACATGATTATTAATATTCAAATAAAAACACGAGTTATTGTTTATTTATATTTTGACACTTAACAAAAACAAACAATGCAATCTACGTAAATTATTATAAACATGAATATAAATAATAAAATGAATGAAAGACATCATACATCAAAAATAAATAGACGGGATTCTACAAATTACAACAACATATATTTTTCAAGGTCGTTGTGTGTTATTAAACAGAAAATGTCTAGAAAAAGTTAGCTAAAATTTCATTTAAACAAATTCAAATCTTTTATGCAATAAATATTTATACAAAATATCAATTAATATTTACCCAAAAAATATCAATTAATATTATCACAAAAAGAGAAATCAGGTAAAAACATATATAAGTACATAAAATCGTAATAACAAAATTATTACCTCATTTATCTTTTATATTCAAGTCCCGTGCGTGCACGGGTATTAAAACTAGTAAGTTATATTAAAATAATTAGTTGGTAAAAAAGTCCAGTATATTCTCTTCCAACCAAATCTAATCTTGATCGGATATTTGATCTATATACTTTTGATTGGTTTTGATCTATGTTCTTTTGATCTTTGTGAATAGAAGTTGTTTTTATTATGGTGTAATTGGTTGAAATCCCTAATTTTTAGGGTTTTTTTGAAAACCATAATTTTTAATGGTGTTTCGTGCTTCAATGGTGTTTTTTACTTATGCGTTAGTAAGTTTTTGTTTCACCTATTATAAATTAGTGTTTGTGTTGGAAATACGTTTTTACGTATTTAGGAAGATTCGGTCACTCCGACAATATATTAAGTAGTAGCTCGTAGTCTAGATATCTTTATTAAACAAACAAAGTCAAGCCTAGCCTACAACATGTGTAGGCCGGCCCAACATTGTAAGCCCAAGCCCATCACAAGGCTTGGGTATATAAACCTTCTCCTTTGATGGAGAGGGTGTGTGTTCTTCATTTTTACACATAGTGAAAAAGTGTTTTTCTTTCACTTTCTCTCTCTAAGTGTGTGTGTTCTCACCATCTCTCTATCTCTTTCTCTCTCTATAACATAAGCAAGATTTACATATCCTATAAATGGTATCAAGAGCCATGGGATGATTGTATTATTCATGTGTTTGTGTTCTTGATTCATACGCCTATTTTGATCCATTTTTACACGAACCAAAATTTCTTTTTGTGTTTTTGATGGTTTTTTCTTGATCCAAATCTTCTACATAGTTGTGGTACGGATTTGGTATAGTTACTTTGGCTAAAAACACAAAATTTTTGGGTGTTTTGATCATTTTTTGGCTTAAAATCACGAATTGGTTGAGTTTTGTCCGAGAAAAGGGGAATTATTCCGATCAGGTCATCAGAAAAGGGTTTATAGGACATTCCGATCAGTGTAATCGGAATAGGGTTTAGGGATTCCGATTTTGGGTACATTCCGATCAGGTATTCCGATTAGGCATTCCGATTAGGCATTCCGATTAGGCATTCCGATTAGGCATTCCGATTAGGTATTCCGATTTGGCATTCCGAAAAGGGACATTCCGATCAAGGTTATTCCGATAGGGCGTATTCCGACTGATATTCGGATCACTATTCCGATCAATATTCCGATATTCAAAAATTATTCCATAAAAAATTTCGAACCGTGTGTAATTTTGACTTGGAATTTTTGGTTTATCGAGGACATATTTTAGGGGATTTTAACATTGTTTCTCGACTTCAACTCACAACAACAAACACATTTACTTTCTTTCATTGATCGATCAACTTTGTAAATCTTAACTTATTGAAATGGAGTACACATCTCTTACGGATAAGTCTATCCTCTCGGGTACAGATAATCGTCCACCAATGTTGGTGAAGACTATGTATGAGGAATGGGCTTCCCGAATGGAACTTTATATGTTGAACAAGGAGAATGGACATCTAATTTGGGCATCGGTGCTCAATGGACCACTAGATTATGGTACAGTGATGGAAGGTACGACTACTCGTCCTCGCACAACGGGTGAGTTGACTGGAGATATGAAGATTCAAGATAAATGTGATAAGTATGCTACAAACATCATTCTCCAAGCCCTTCCTCCAGATGTCTACAAACTCGTCAGCAAACATAAAGTTGCCAAAGAGTTATGGGATAGAATTCGTGTTCTAATGCAAGGCACCTCGTTAACCAAACAAGAACGAGAGTGTAAGCTTTATGATACTTTTGATAAGTTTGCCTATGTGCCAGGGGAGACTCTCAATGACTACTATCTGAGATTTACCCTATTGTTGAATGAGCTTAATATCTATGGCATGGCAATTCCTACCTTTTAATTGAACACCAAGTATTTGAACACTCTTCCTCCAGAATGGAAAAAATACGTGACGGATGTTAAATTGGCTAAGGACTTGCATAACACCAATGTGGATCAACTTCAAGCTTTTCTTCAACAACACGAATGCCATGTGATCGAGGCTCGGTTGTCTACACCTCAAGTTCATGATCCACTTGCAATGTATGCTTCTCAACAAAACATGGCTTATACTTATCAACAACCATCATACTTGCAGCAGCCACCAACACACATCTATCAGCAACCACAGCAACCATCTTATCAACCACCAATGATGCCACAGCAAGAATATCAACAAAGTGTTCATCAACAATCTTTTCCACAGCAACCACCATATCAGACATCACAATCACAAGCCAACACTTCTCCATTGGGATATACTCCTCAGCAAGGATATTTTCCGATAGAAGCACATCCAGCACAAGCTTTCTACTCTAATGAACTTCCACCAATCCAAGCACCGGTCTTTACTCCAAATGATACGCCAGCTGATGTTCTAAACCATCTCACAGCCTACTTGTCAAAACTTGTTGCAACTAGAGGATTTCCACCAACAAACAATCAGCTCCGCACCTCATCAAATCCTCGACAACAAGCCACTGCTCAAGATGGTCAAGTGACGGTGCAACCTATTCACGGAAGGCAAAATTCATATGGACCTCCTACAAGGACTGGGAACAATCAAACTGTGAATTCTCAAGCTAGTGGAAATGGGAGTCCTATTGGTCCTAAGAAGGTTGTGACTCGCTACAATTGTCGAGGACAAGGTCATATGGCTAGGGAATGCACTCAGCCGAAAAGGAGAAGGGATGATGCATGGTTTCGTGAGAAGATGTATTTGGTTGACGCTCGGTCTAAGGGGAAGATTTTGGATTCAGAGGAGTTAGCATTTCTTGCAGACCCAGGGGCAGCAGATACTGAAGGCATTGCAGTTGTTTCCACTTCTAATGCAGCTTATCAAGCGGACGATCTTGATCATACGATTCGGATTGTGATGACATTCACTCTGCCCAAGCTGCTCTCATTGCTAATCTCTCTCACTACGGTTCTGATGTCGTTAGTGAGGTACCAACTACATCTAATAATATTGATGATAACCAACATCAAGTTAGGCATGAACATGACAACCTCGAACAGCATTCGGGAACTAGTAACTCAAATGATGTGGTACCCAATCCTACACATTTGAGTGAACCTCAACCAAATGCTACGACGGGTATGGAATCTTATGCTCAAATTGATTTGGTCATGGTGCCTAAACATATTATTGATCAAATGCATATGGCCCTCAGACAATCCGTAGATACCAATTCCACCCTAACTGCTGAGCTTGCGTTGCATAAAGAAAAGGTCAAAACTTTTGAAATGGTTCCTCAAACAGAGAAAATAACATGTTCTGAATTTGACCAATTTCGTTTTGAAAAGATTGAACACTTGAAAGAAATAGAATCATTAAAAACTAATCTTTCTAATGAATTAAAAGCAAAAGAGTCGGTTGTCAATGATTTTCAGAAACTTAAAATGGATTTCGAAACTCTCGAGTCTAAAAAGTTTGAATCGGAAATTAATGCTACCAAACTTCTTAAATTTAAAGAACAACAACTTTTAAAATAATACGCTTCCACAGAAAAAGTTCATCTTTTAACTAAATCATTTAAAGAACTCGAACTTAAACGTCTTCAAGATTTACCACCTAATCTCGGTTATGCAAAACAAGCTCAGGAATATATTCCTGGTCTTTATGATATGACCATAATTGGCAAATAGAAAGAAGCACCTTTTGTTCGTAGTACTGAGGAGACACAATCACTTGCGGATGAAACTCATTCTAAAATGCTTTCAAAATTCCATACAATTGATTATGATCAACATAACAAAGATCAATTTTTGAAAAAGACCCGCATTCGCTTACAAAAGGAATTAGCAGAATTGACAGTTCTTGTGCCCCAAAGTTTGTCAAATGAAAACCTTCCTAGTACGTCTCCTACACTTGTCAAAACGGATTTAACGAAGTTAATTCCACCGGTAAGTAAGGCGTCCGTTAACTTAAATGCGGTACACCAACACTTAGCCGATTTTGACAAGGTCATTTTGGAACGTACGGCGGCTTCGGCCATAACGGAAGGTGAATGGAACTTTGAGCACACTAGAGCTGCGTTTCGAGACGAAATTGTTCTGTTTGTAAATAATGTTAAGGCTTGTCTTAGTAATCTTGATCAAGATTTGTTTTTGGAAATAGAAGAAGTTAGATGTGTTTTCAATGAAATGGAAGATGCTTTTGAAAACAGTTTACTTGAAATAGAACGGGTTTCACGCCAAAATGATCAGCTTCTGAAGCAAGTGATGTCTCATGATATAGTTTCTGTTTGTGTGAATAAAAGTGTTGATAATGATTCTATTGTGCATAATATTGAATCTGTGGATAATGTGGTAGATAGTAATTGTCACGAATCTGACGCTGAATTTTTAAAGCTTCAAGACTCATATTCTTCGCTTTCAAAACGTTTTGATGAGATTCAAACACATTGTATTTCGCTTGAATGCAAGCAACAATTTATTCAAGAAATCTTTGAAACGTCATTCGAAGGTGTTAATATCGATGATGCAAACTTTGAAAAGAATTTTCAATTGAATTTACAATCAAAACAGCGTCGGCCAAGTGACAAAGTTGCTACATCTCTGCCGATAGAAATAGAGAAATCTAAGGAGCTTAATTGTGTGAACGTACTTGAGGCCGCTGAGAATTTTAAACTGGATCTAGATAATCGAGTTTCCAAGATTTTGTCCAAAGTTGATAACTTAAAACAGAAAAATACACGACTTTTCGATTCAGTAAAGCCCGCATGTGTTGATACCACTGCACAGAATCAATCATTGATTGAACAATTGAATCGAAAGTCGGTGGAAATATCTGATTTGAGGGAACAAATTTGTGATAAGAATCTAGTCTTGGCTGACTTAAAGGAAACACTTCGTACTCTAAAAGGTAAGAATGTTGTGGATAACGCAGCCACTATCTCAGCATCGTCCTCTAGTGCAATCAAAAGGAACCTTATAGCCGTCACACCACTTAACAAGGGCCCTAGGACTAAACCATATCAAACTTTGGTCACTAAAGATAAGGCGGAATCAAAACCAGCTTCTAATATTCCCGTGTTGCCTTCTACAAGAGTAAGCACCACTACTAAGGCTCAAAGATCTAAGCTTAAGAGAAACAAGAAGAATGATAGGATCTTGCCCCCATCTAGTAGTCAAGTGAAGAAGAAAGTAGAAGCCCATCCTAGGAATGTTATTTCTGTTTTGAATAAAAAGAATCATGTAGCTAAACCTAAAGGCTCTGCGGTTGTGCAGCGTTCTAAGCCTAGTGTGAATTCTAATTTGAAATGTTGGAATTGCAATGAATGTATGTTTTCTAGTCGTCATGATTCTTGCCTTATTGACCATGTGAATGAGATGTATGCCCGGAAAAATAGATTAGAATGGAAACCGACTGGGAAAGTGTTAACCCAAGTTGGTTGGATGTGGCGCCCCACTGGTAGAACTTTCACTATAGTAGGAAATACGTGCCCTTTGACTAGGATCACTCCCACTAAAGCGAAGAAAGTGTGCCCTTTAACTAGGAGTAACAAGGCTACCAAAACACAAGCGTGTCCTTTAACTAGGAACACCAACACTACTGTAGGAACAAAGTGCCCTTTAACTAGGTCTACTCCCACTGTAGTGCCCGCGGATAATCCAAAACCTAAGAAAGTTGGAACTGTAAAACCTGTTAGTGCTAAAACTCACATTAGAAAACGCAGGAAATCTAAGGGTCACAAAAATGTTAGCAATTCTGATAATATTTTATCTGTATCTGCTAACACTCCGGAACCAATAGTTCCAATGCATTGTCTACTGTTGTTGTTGAAAACAGGTGGTCCAAATTGTTCTCTGGTATTTGGACTCTGGTTGCTCCAAGCATATGACCGGAGATCGCTCTCAGCTCAGAAATTTTGTCAGCAAGTTTCTTGGTACGGTTCGATTTGGGAATGATCATATTGCAAAGATAATGGGTTATGGTAAATATCATATTGGGAATGTTATAATTTCGAGAGTGTATTACATGGAAGGTCTCGGTCACAACTTATTTTCTGTGGGACAATTTTGTGATGCAAACCTACAAGTTGCTTTTCGAGAGCATACCTGCTTCATTCGTAATTTGGAAGGGGTTGATTTATTGAAAGGTACTCGAGGGAATAATTTGAATACTTTGTCTTTACAAGACATGATGGCCGCTTCTCCCGTATGTCTTCTCTCCAAAGCTTCGAAGACTAAGTCATGGTTATGGCATCGACGGTTATCTCATCTTAACTTTGACGCTATTAATCACTTGGCGAAAAACGAACTTGTTCGTGGTCTTCCTAAACTATCATTTCACAAAGATCATTTGTGTTCCGCGTGTACAATGGGGAAAAGCACTAAGAAATCATACAAACCCAAGACGGAAGACACCAACCAAGAGAAACTTTATCTGTTGCATATGGATCTTTGTGGACCAATGCGTGTTGAAAGTCTTAGTGGCAAAAAGTACATCCTCGTCATTGTCGATGATTACTCTCGGTTTACATGGGTGAAATTTCTTAAAGCAAAAAATGAGGCACCTAAATTCATCATCGGATTTCTCAAGATGATTCAAGTGCGTCTCAACACTACTCTCCGACGCATTCGTACAGATAATGGAACCGAATTTGTGAATCAAATTTTACGTGATTATTATGAAGAAGTTGGCATTTCTCATGAAACATCCGTTGCTCGCACTCCACAACAAAACGGTGTTGTTGAAAGGCGAAATCGCACACTTATGGAAGCTGCTCGAACGATGTTAATTTATGCAAAGGCTCCATTGTTTTTATGGGCAGAAGCAGTATCTACAGCAGTGTACACCCAAAACCGGTCAATAATTCGTAAACGCCATGGTAAAACACCTTATGAGCTTCTCCATGGAAAATTAACAGATTTATCATATCTTCATGTATTTGGTTCTCTTTGCTATCCAAATAATGATGGTGACAATTTAGGAAAACTTCAACCAAAGGCTGATATTGGTATTTTCATTGGCTACGCACCCGCAAAGAAGGCATACCGAATCTACAACCGTAATTCTCGCAAGATCCTTGAAACTATGAATGTTGATTTTGATGAGCTGACAGCAATGGCTTCTGAGCAAAGCAGCTCTGAACCCGCACTTCATGAAATGGGACCCAGTAACATTAGCTTTGGTCTTGTCCCAAACAACCCTACTTCATCATCATTTACACCACCTTCTAGGACTGAATGGGATACGTTGTTTCAACCGTTCTTTGATGATATCTTTACTCCTCCCAGTATTGTTGCTCCAGAACCTGGGGTAATAGCTCCGGTAACCGAAGTTGTCACTCCAGCAACTGAAGCGCAATCAGACACATCTGCACCTACAATTGGTCAAGATATACCCTCAACAAGTAATTCTCAACCAACACATGTTCCAACTACCCATGTCATGCCTATTGATGATGAAGAGGACGATGATGATCACGATTTGGAATTCATTCAAATGCGTGAACTTCCATTCTTTGTGTACCTATTCCCGACCCTAATCAAGTCGGGTCGTCCACCTCAGAGGAAGCTCCTTCTACAGTTTACTCCAATCCACAGATTCGTGAACATGACAGCAACTGGACAAAGGATCATCCTATAGATTCTATTATTGGTGACCCTAATCGTCCGTTATCCACACGAAGTCAGTTACAAGAAAGTGCAATGTTTTGTCACTTTGATGCTTTTCTCACTGAAGTTGAACCTATGACATGGCAACAAGCTTTTACTCAATCATGTTGGATAGAAGCTATGCAAGAAGAACGTGATGAATTTATACGTCTTGATGTATGGGAACTTGTCCCATGCCCGGATCAAGTGCAGTTACTCACTTTGAAATGGGTTTACAAGGTGAAACTCGATGAGTTAGGCGGAATATTGAAGAACAAAGCTCGACTAGTGGCTCGTGGATACAAGCAATTATTGGGCATCGACTTTATGGAATCCTTTGCACCTGTTGCCCGTTTGGAAGCTATTCGACTATTTCTCGCTTATGCAGCCCATATGAATATGATCGTCTATCAGATGGATGTGAAGACGGCATTTCTTAATGGTGAACTCAAGGAAGAGGTCTATGTTCAACAACCGGATGGTTTTGTGAATCCTAATTATCCTAATCATGTGTAAAAACTTAAGAAGGCTCTCTATGGGTTGAAGCAAGCTCCTCGCGCATGGTATGATCTTTTGTCACAATTCCGCATTACGCAAGGCTTCGCTAAAGGCAAGGTGGATCCCACGCTGTTCATTCAAAAACGAGGTAAAGATATGATTATGGTACAAATATATGTTGATGATATTATATTTGCAGCCTCGACCCAAACTTTATCCGACGAGTTTGGGACACTCATGTCTTCCAAGTTTAAGATGTCAATGATGGGCAAGGTATCATTCTTCTTAGGTCTTCAGATATCTTAGAGTCCCAGAGGCATCTTTATCAATCAATCCAAGTATGCCCTTGAATCGCTTAAGAAGTATAAGATGGAATCTTGTGACCCCGTGGATACTCCAATGGTGGAACGAACAAAGCTTGATGCAGATCCACATGGAGTTGCCGTTGATCCGACACTTTATCGTGGAATGATAGGTACTCTTCTGTATATCACAGCCAGTCGACCTGATCTTCAGTTTGCTATATGTATGTGTGCTAGGTATCAAACTAGGCCTACTGAGTTACACTTAGCTACTGTTAAAAGGATCTTTTGATATCTTAAAGGAACCATTAATCGGGGACTTTGGTATTCGAAGGACTCTTCTATTGCACTTATGGCATATGCAGATGCGGATCACGCGGGTTGTCAAGATACAAGGCGTAGCACGAGTGGAACTTTGCAACTACTAGGAGATCGACTAATCAGTTGGGCATCGAAACGGCAGAAAAGCGCTGCAATCTCGCTCAAATTCTTTGGATGAGATCGCATTTAACCGACTATGGTCTAGGTTTCAACAAAATTCCGATGTACTGCGACAACAAGAGTGCAATTGCCTTATGCTGCAACAATGTTCAATTCTCCCGGTCGAAGCATATTGACATTCGCTACCATTTCATCAAGGAGCAAGTGGAAAATGGAGTAATAGAGCTTTACTTTGTCCGATCTGCGTATCAATTGGCAGATATTTTCACGAAGGCTTTAGATCGCGCTCGAATTGAATTTTTGGCCGACAAGCTAGGAATGAGAACTTTCTCACCTGGACTCTAAGGGAACTGGCAGATGAAGCGAAAGAATAGTGGTGGTACAACTATTCTCCGTATCCTTGGTGATCATTTGTATATATTGTTTATATCTTTATCCACAAAAGCAAAATACAAAAATATAAAACCATATAAAAACCATAAAAATTGAAAAATCTAGAA
Organism: Glebionis coronaria; assembly: GCA_025667525.1. Taxonomy (NCBI): domain Eukaryota; kingdom Viridiplantae; phylum Streptophyta; class Magnoliopsida; order Asterales; family Asteraceae; genus Glebionis; species Glebionis coronaria. The sequence goes on along the minus strand of CM046879.1, from coordinate 138,178,740 downwards.
AAATCCAAAAATATTTTTACTTAATTTTTTAAAAGGCATGTCTTTTGGTACGATAATATTTACGGCCTTAGAAATGTTGATTAATATCGACACGGCGCCATAAATAGAGTTCGTACAAAAGTTGTAAATATTTCATAAAACATGCCTAAATGGCTTATTTCTGACTGCAACCCGGTTTTCACATTAATGTCAGGTATTTCTTATGAAAGCTTTGGCTCTCAACGGGAATTAATTTTCTCGGGCAAGGTTTATTTTAAAACCTTGTAAGGGATCAAGTTTACTTTATAACTTGTTCTAACACAAATATATGTACGTTTCAGTGCATTTATTTGTTAAAACAAGAGAAGTCTTGTTTTTATGAAGCTATCATCTCTACAACCATGCTATCTGCAATTGGTATCTACATACTCGACGATGCGACTACTCAACCGACGACTACAGCTCTTTCAGTAGAACACGGGTCAACAATTGAGGGGGAGCAATTGTCAAGCGTTCAGAATCTTTGATGCCGAACGTGCCAAGCTCACTAACTGGTGTCAAGACAACAATACCAATCGTACATGTGGTGTCAAGAGATTACTTCAGACGTGACGAGGCGACCAACATATGCTGACAAGAACCATTTGATCTTATCATATGATGTTCTCATCTATCAGGTCCAACCTTGTCAATTCTTTCTAATATGGTGAATATGTGATCATGTTACAAATCGGTATCATATCTCATACATTTGATATCATGAAGATAACACGGACTTGTATTTTTCTTCCCAAAACCTTTGTTAAAACTTCATTAAATCAATTGATATTAAAAACATCGATTGGGTTAATATTTTTAATATCAGGGAGCAAATGTGATTTGATATGGGATATTATCACAAATGGCTTGACTTAATGTGCTGGCTCATCCCGACATGTGCGAAATGTTTTCGAATATCGTGGCATATGTTAAAGGGGAGCAAAACGGATTTGCATATCAAAATAGATTTTCATGGTGACATATACTTACCCGAAACCCATTTATCTCACGACGATGAAGATTGTGGTGACATAAGGATGGTAGGATATGTTAAGTCCTATGATTCTTCCAGAACCAGAGGAATTTTCCCAAGGACATTCCATAGCTAGAAATAGTAGTCCTTAGGAAAGTTGGAGAAAGATTGTGAACGTAGCTGAATGCCGACCAAGTACTTAAGTTAGCACTGGAACAATCACAACAAGGTGCTAGTTATGACGTATTGGTAAGCATTGAAGGGGTTGAAGAATGAAAAAAAATTGTAAAGATAAAGGGTGTAAAGAAAGAAGCCCTCCTTACAACTTTAGGCAGAAACCGGGTCAACACATATGCTATTGAGATCATTTTAATGATTCTCGATATTGAAGACAGACATCATGGACCCAGTGATGCAATGCACAACCCATCCCAGCTAACTCAGATATCTCTTAAAAGGTATTTGTTTTAATCACACGGAGACAACACATTATCTATTGATTTATTCACTCCGAATAAATTGGTATTGAAAAGGTGGCACTCCTCTCCAGCCTCCGATCACTAAAATCCAAAATGCACGATCGAGTCTAGAGCCATTTGAGATCATCAAATATCTCATTAGGACACATTTTCATATTTCCTTGTTTCTTCACACACTTTGAAAAGTAAGAAAGATTTTAAGAGTCCTACGCAAAATCTTCATGATCTTGCCTGAACATCCGAGTAATACGAAAGTATTTACAATGAAGATGGAATCCTTCTTGAGCGAATATCAATAAGCTCATGGTAGGTGACTTGTGCGATTCTTTATGAATAAAACTTGTGATAACTGGAAAGCAACAACTGTTTAATTCTTAACTGAACTTAAACACGTTCCAGGCCTCTACGCAATATCTAAATGATCTTGCCAGAACACTCAGAGTGATACCTCAGTGTTCACGGTGATGAGTGGAAATCCTTCTAGTGTTAACCTCAAACAGCACTTGGTAGGTAACTTGCAAGATTCTATACGAATCAAGCTCGTGACAACTGGAAAGCAACGATGGTGCGGTTCTTAATTGAATTTCACTTGTTCCAGGAACATGAATTGACGGCTTCAAATCATGCGGATATTATTATCCAAATGATTCACTCTTTATGTTCGCAACAGCTTTAGACGGTCGAATAAAGAGAACAGGTTTACCCGCGAAATCCTGTCAGGAAGTTACTTAATTGAAACTATCCGTCACGGGTACGATATCTAATATCGTCCAACGGTCTTCACCGACCGGAGGTAAAATGCTATCGATTTAGAATGAAATGTTCAAAGCCATTTTGTTCGTGTCTACTTATGTTGCGGCATTTGAAGACGGTGGCGTTGTGGGATCCAAGAAGAAGTCGTCCCCGCATGCTTATACTTTATGCACTTAATACCTCATCAAATTCAAGAAAGCCTAAAAGTTAAGTCTTCCGCTGTATCAAACTCAGAAGCTTTCAAGAATTACGAAGGTATAAGTATGTGGGACATGGCGTCACGAAGAGGCAAAGATCACAAGTGATGGATGTACGAGATCAAGGCAAACGATTAATTCTCAAGATTGATATCAAAGATCACATCAGCATGTTCACCAGAAAAGAAAAAGAAAAGAAAGACGAAGACTACGAGCTCAAGACAAGCATAGTATGCTAGGTTTATTTTATTATTGTAACTCGGGTGACGCCCTTGTTTGGAGTGACCTCCCTTAGGAAAGATTGTTGGAAATACGTTTTTACGTATTTAGGAAGATTCGGTCACTCCGACAATATATTAAGTAGTAGCTCGTAGTCTAGATATCTTTATTAAACAAACAAAGTCAAGCCTAGCCTACAACATGTGTAGGCCGGCCCAACATTGTAAGCCCAAGCCCATCACAAGGCTTGGGTATATAAACCCTCTCCTTTGATCGAGAGGGTGTTTGTTCTTCATTTTTACACATAGTGAAAAAGTGTTTTTCTTTCACTTTCTCTTTCTAAGTGTGTGTGTTCTCACCATCTCTCTATCTCTTTGTCTCTCTATAACATAAGCAAGATTTACATATCCTACAGTTTGTATTTATTAATTGTTTCTTAAGGTTTCATTTTTAACTTATGATCTTATTAATATGAAATTTGAACTTAAAGACCATGAGGTGTGTATACAATATGTTTGTTACTGAATGTTTGGTAATCTTTTGTCAAAGAGCCTTTCATTCTTAGTTTTACGCCGGTTGAGATTAGTGATTTTTCGTTCTATTAATTTGCCGATGAGTTTATTATTTCTAAACCACTTCCACAGGAAGTGAAGAAGTTTTCGATCTCGATGGCTATTTTTCCGAGATCGAACGTATTCTTCATTTTTGAGGAAAATGAGGAGTTTTTTTATGCTAAATCCGAATTCGATACTTTTGATTCATTAGCCGAGAATTAAAATGAAAATGATGGTCCTGAGCGTCCATGGTTCAATAAACCGATTTTTGATAAGGAGATCGAAAGCCATGATATCAAGTTGATGACAATCTAAATTATGACGAAGAGTTCGAAAACATCGTAAGTAATGAATATTATGTTGACCCGGAGGGAGAGGTTTTCTTTTTAGAAAATCCGCTACATTATTTACTCCTTCCTTCCATGACCTTAATGTGAGAATTTCCAATGTGACTAATATAATTTTTGATACACCAAATCTTGATAATTTTCAAAATGGTAAAATGGGTTTTCATAATTAAAAAGATAAAAGTGAAACGGTTAAAAATGTTAATTTTAATTTGAATGATGTTCGTACTCTTACACCGTCATTGTCTTTCACGAAGATAGTTTTAGAGTAGTATGGGGGATGACATCATATTGTCTTGTCATTTCTGCGCCGAGGACGAGATATCTGATCCATGAATCATAATTTTAGGGAAATCTCGGCCTTACACCGGTGTAATAATGAAAGACATTTCTATTTGGTGAGAGTTTACCTCGGTTGGCATATCATTTATCGACCATGACCTTTGCCTTTGTCAACCTTTATCTCATTGGGATTTATGTGGATGTTTCGTTATCTCGTGTGTCATCCGACAACGAGGAAGAAATCTTCGACCCCGGTATTTTGCTACATCGAGGAATTTATTCCTCAACACCGGTTTTCACCCACTTTACCTTAGATTGATATATCTAAGGGACTCGAGCCGAGCTCATGACTCGGTTATAAAAAACGAGGCGCCTCGTGCGGGATTCCTATGCTTAACATTTTGTTTCTTCTTTTTTTATTTATATGTATAAGTAACGCGAGCAGGCTCGTACTCTTCGTTGTATCTTGTTTCGTGTTTGTTTGTGATGTGATTTTTTGGATTCTCAAATTCTCGAAGACTCTTGTGTTCGTTTCTTCACGCATCACTCGAGCTTCGATCCTTTGCTTCACTTTGAAGAAATCTAATATCAAATGATTATCCTTTTTACTAACGTTTATCTATTATAATACTTAGTAAACGGCTTTATATTTTCGTCATACCCTTTCCAGGATAGGATTTTGCATTCGACTCTTCAAATCTAAGTATGGGGATATTTACCCTTAGACTTGGAAACATTGGACAATGTTTGGTCTTACTATGGGGGTATCTATCGGATATACTTGCTTTTTTCGTGTTCTTGCGCAATCCGTTTTTCTTTGTTTCTTTTAATAATTGGCAAAAATGGCTAAATTTTAAAAATTCCGCATTATTAATAAGTGATTTTTACACAGATGTAGGCATTCTGTTGGTGAGAATAAGAGTAAATTTTGATTTGACCAGGCGTGTTGAGCCCTTAGCTCATTCCTTAACATATTCGAATTATTAATGTGCGAATTTTAAGTAAAATTTTAGCATGCCGTTTTTTATTTGATAAAGACAAAATTATGCAAATCTCAGAATTTAAATATGCTAATTTTTTTTCTACTAGGCTAAGCATTCACTAGTCTCTATAACTAGAGGTCTTTATATAGCGAAGAAGTCTCGAGTAAAAAGCAAGAAAGGGTTGAAGGTTGTTGTATGTGACACATACGGGAATGTATGTAAAACAACTACAAATGTTGTATACAAGGAAGTCTTGCATGGTATTTGACGAAGTTTATAATAGTATGTAATCTATTTTTTTTACATAAATTAAAAGTCTTACTTAAAGTCCACGTATTCATTTGTAATCATTTTAGTTTTAAACTTTCAGGTGTTAGAGACATGGACATTTTCTTTTCAATCAATTGGGACTAACATACGTCATACGTGAAGACCATAGCGGATTGAAGGCTTTTGTTTTTATTGTCACAAACTTTAATATGACCACGAATGCTACATGTTCTTTCTTTTGTTGTCCTCATCTATTACGAGAACCCGTTTCACTTTTTTAAATATAAACATCCTTTCATTTTATTTTACGAAAATAACTCTTTAAGCTAAAACCGGCGTTAGACAGGTCTTTAAGCTAGTTTAATTGATATACAATGTGTATATATAATTGTATTAATGTCTTGTATTAGTTACTTATTAATTAGTATTGATTACTTATTAATTAGTATTAATTAGTTTTTATGTTTAAGTGTATATTAATTATTATGTATTAATTAATTTTAATATGAGTATTAAATTATGCTTTTGTCTTTTAAATGATTTTTAATTATGTTTTAACAATTATATTATGTGTTGTTTTAGTTGTAAATTAGGGTGATGAGGTGTTTTAATTATAAAATTAATATTTTTTTAAACAAGTTAAATCTTATAAATGTGATTCATTCTACTCGAGTGTATGCTTGTGCACTTGTTGATTTGCATGCCGTGATTCATCGTACGTGGCATGGGCTTATGGTATGTGCTTGTGCACTTCTTCATTTGCATGTATATTGATTGACATATCGTTTTGGAAAAAAAATTTCTCAAGTTGAAGCCAACTTGATTGGTTATGTTCTTCAATCACAACAAAAATAAATGCATGTGGCCCTTGTATTTCGTTAAAAGAAAAACTTTTATACATTTATCTAAATTCTTATTTGCCAACATAATCAATCAAATTATTTTCAACTTGAGAAAATTTTGATCCTATCGTTTTTCATGTGTTCAGATCACGATTATCGATTTGTTATAACAAGAAAGTTATAACGGTTGTCTCTGAAAAACACCAAAAATAGCCAAACACAAAAAAGCATCTTGATTTGCATAAAAAGTAGCTTTTTAAAAGATATTATTAGAATGTATTAAAGCACAGAACTTATAAATTAATAGCGAAAAGAAATGGCTAGAGGTTGCCAGTATCTACATTTTATGCATATCATATTGACCATAAAATCCATATATATTTTAAACCAAATGCATCTATCTTTGCACTAAGCCACTAAATCATGAATGCCAATAACTTTCCTTGCATTGCAATGGTGATTGCACAATTTCTTTATGCAGTAGCAAGTATTACAATGAAAATTGGGTTTGCAAATGGACTTCATCAGCTTGTGTTTGTGGTGTACCGCAACTTAATAAGTACAATTCTCTTTTGCCCATTTGCTTTAGTTTTTGAAAGGTAACATATCCCTAATTGAGAGTTTGTGTTAATAAAAAAGCAGTTTACATTTTAATCTAGCATGAAAATTACAGGAAAGACAGACCAAGACTAACGTTTGCAGTGATGATGAAGATCTTTGTTTTGTCGTCTCTTGGGTCGACAATCCATCTCAACGCTTTCTCTTATGGTTTATCATATACTTCTGCAACTGTGGCAAGTGCTTTAAATTGTCTCACACCATGTTTAACATTTCTCATTGCGTTTCTCCTAAGGTATGTTTTGTCCCATTATCTTTGTATTTTCGTATGTACTTTATGTGGATATACTTGTAAGATTCATTATAAGATAATCATCATATACTCGCACATAAAAGATCGTCACTATGATTGACACCACCTTGTCCACTTGGTCATCCTATTCAGGTATTATATCAACTACAAGAGAATTTTCATTTAACAAAACAAAAGAGGTGAACTAAAATTCCTAACCATATTCACTGTACTTTTTTAATATTCTGTTGGACTCCAACTTGTGATCCACTACGCGCGGTTGTCATTTTTAGGTATAATACCAATTAAGTTGGCAAAAACTTGTGACGTAGTCCTAGCCCTACTATGTTTGTTGTCATTGTCTAATAGCATATATTTTATTAAAGGATGGAGAAAGTGAAGATCAAAAGTTCCAAAGGGCAAGCCAAGGTTTTGGGAACACTTATTTGCATAGGAGGAACACTTGTAGTAACATTTTGGAGAGGAGAGTTTCAATTGAAGGGGCTCGTAAATAAGCCACTAATCAACATTGATAACCCTAAAGGTTCTCATGGTCATGTTAAACAAAACTGGGTAAAAGGGGCAACTCTGATTTCTGCAAGCAAAGTTTCATGGAGCTTGTGGCTTATTTTCCAGGTAAAGTAATTCAAATGCCTCTTACATTGCAAAATATTCAGAAACAATAGCATGAATTTGTACTAAAACAAACATTATATTATAGAATTTAACATGCAATTTTGCGATTGTAAAACACCGGAGCATTGTCACATGAAGATGTATATGGTATGATATGATTACAGTATACTAGAATATACGCTGATAAGCATTTTAAGGTGCTTATAAATTTTGTTGGGTAAAGGTGCTTACAAAAATTTGATGATGTTAAAACTGATATTTTTGATCAGACATCATATGAACGACTTTATTGTGTATTGGGGTGATCATTTTGTAGGGATTGATTCACAAGATGTATCCTGCGCCGTTTTCTATGAACATCATGATTAGTCTCTTTGCATCGTTGCAATCTTCTATCCTCGCAGCCTTTTTCGCCAGAGATGCTAATTTGTGGAAGCTTGAGTGGGATGTGAAGCTCTTGGCCATCGTTTATTCGGTATGTTGACGCGCTTCATTACTTTTATATATACGGGTGGTAGATGCTAGCATAAAAAGAAACCAATAGCACATTATTAACATGGAACGCGACACCAGCACATAATTAGCTATTAGCTAATAACTTAATTTCTATTATTTATAGCATTTGTATGGTAGTATAGTACCCATCTCATTTCTATAATTCTACACCAATATTTTCTTATAATTCTTTTTCATCTCTAAGGGCTTCTCTCAAGAACAAAATTTGCACTCTACATGTACTTCAATTCGTATCATTGGTCACTTAACAAAGACACATGAATAGACACTGAAATATCTTTTTTCTCTAAGGAATGGATGTTGTTGTACTTAAATCTAGGGGGTCGTGGTATCAGGACTAACGTACTACCTAGTCTTATGGGCAATCAGCAAGAGAGGACCCGTGTTTGCCTCGATGTTTACTCCACTACAACTACCGATTGTTGGAGTGTTTTCAGCCATTGTCTTTAACGAGAGACTTCATATAGGAAGGTAATAATCCTTTTCCATAAGGACATTATTTGTGTCCTTCAAGTTGACATGTTCTAGTGCTCTTGATGCTCCTACTAGTTTGGTGTTAATCTATTTACAACATTTGACTCTATATATAAATTCAAATACTTTAATCACCTTATAAGCCTTTGGAACCACCGGAAAATGGAGGAGCACTACCCGAAAAAATGATTTCAAACGTTAGCAAATTAAAGTACTGGTGATAATTTAAATACTAAACTCTGGGGGTGCTTGGTTCATATTAGGTTAATGTAATGAGAAAAATAGGAAAAGAAACACTAATTATTACTTTTGTTAAGTATTAAATTTGTTTTTATGTGATCCAGCATCATAGGAGCACTTATCATTATTGTCGGTCTTTATTGTGTTCTATGGGGACAGAGTAAAGATGATCGTGTCAAACTACACGCACTACAACAATCCAGCCCTTCCCCATCGGGGTTTTCCCCAGCGACACGATGTCGCTGGGGAAAAATCGCTAAACGACAAAAACTTTCTGACGTGGCAAACTTTCTCGAAAAAATTTTGACCAAAAAGCAAAGCAAATTTTCCCCAGCGACATGTCGCTGGGGAAAAGTTGACTGAATTTTGACCAAACTACTTCACAATTAATGTAAGCGGGAGATTAACCCGCCAACTTTTCCCCAGCGACATGTCGCTGGGGAAACTTTCTGCCACGTCTAATCCAAGTGATTAGCGTTAATGCGTTGTTTAATTTATGCCAAAGATTTTCCCCAGCGACATGTCGCTGGGGAAACTTTCAGGATTCCCTCCAAAAGATATTAAGTTAACGCGCCTATTTTACAAAAAAGTAACAAAATTTTCCCCAGCGACATGTCGCTGGGGAAACGTTGACTTCTATTTGACCACCAGTTTTCAGAAAATGTGTAATCTTTATATAATATTTTAGTAAATATAATATATATATTAAAAAATAAAGTTATTAAAATTTAAAATAGTATATCTCTTTTTATGATAAAAAAAGTGAGACAAATGGTTAATTTTCCCGCTAATGTTTTCCCGCCAATGTTTTCCGGCCAAAATTTTGCCCGCCAAAAGTTAACATTCACTGATAATTGTTAACATTCATTGTTAATATTAATTAAAAATTGTTAACATTCATTGAGGCTTACAAACAGACACGCCTAAACCTAACTTTATTCTACACTGACACTTAAACACGCGCTTAATTAAACATGGATATTAAACCGATAATAGACTCATAAACACGAAAACAGATACATCATAAACTAGTTCAAACAAATGTTCCCCATGTCATCGTAAAGGTCGTGAAGTAGTGCAGCTGAATCCAATGTGTGCCTATCGGAGTTGCGGTACAACTCTATCGTACAAATGTTTTTTATTTTTATTATTTTATTGTTATCATTATTTATTTTACATACATATTATTATTGCCGCATTTAATTAGATTGATCTTACTTACGTGTGTATGTACAGCAAAAGTCGTCCGAAACCCAACAGGAGCCTACAGAGATCGACATGTTCTATCGTCTGCATACGAATTCAGATGGTGTATTTATAGATGAGCAGTCTCTCCAGTTGTATGTAAGTATTCTTTTCAAAACACACTTTAATGAATCATTGATTAATAATCTAGCAACCCGACTAATATATTTACTATATTGTGTTATTGTCACCACACAGGATGAGATGAGGGAGCTAGAGGCGACGGGTGAGCACACCACTGCCGAGATCAACAGGATGGTGCGAGGAGGCAAGTTTCGCGGCCACCATCCTGGCGTGGGTATGGTATTGCCAGGATACACCAGTACTCCCCCGTGCTTTCCGCCACCACCCCCTGAGACTCGTCGGGATCGGGATGTTGATTTCATGATGGGCTTGTTCAGAAACGACCCCAGGTATGGCGATCTTTTTGCCGCATATGAGAGTGGTGGTGCCAGCGGGAGTGGGAGTCGCCCGGATGATGATGCTGGTGCCAGCGGGAGCGGGAGTCGCCCGGGTGATGATGCTGAGGATCGGGAGGGTGGCGATGACGCGAGCTAGTCGTGTCATATATGTGTTTGTTAGTATGGTACATAGTTTCTTTATGTTCATCTTGACTTGTTTCCCTATTATCCTAAATTAGAACGCTTGTTTCCCTAGTATCCTTAACTATCCCGACTTATTCCTAGTATCCATGTGATCATTAGAACGTTATATTATATTTGGTGCAAGTTGAACTTATTCCGCGTTTGTGTTGATTTGTATTTCAAGTTTACTTTATATGTGTCTTTTGGTGAGCAAATACAGGTTTTGGTTACAGGTTTTGGTAGATTTTTTCCGGAAAAATTCCGGAAAAAATCTGGAAAACGCCTGCTGTGCAGGCAATTTTAAAAAAAAACCTGCAGACTCTTCCCCAGCGACATGTCGCTGGGGAAAAGTTGGTTATTCGTTGACAAGTCAAACGCAAAGCGTTGACAAGTCAAACGTATCAAGATTTTCCCCAGCGACATGTCGCTGGGGAAACTTGGGAAATCGTTGACAAGTCAACGACAACGCGTTGACAAGTCAAAAGAAAGGAAATTTTCCCCATGTCGCTGGGGAAAATTTGTAATTAGCTAAAATGGTTAAGTTTAACTTAATTTTTTTTATTTTTGTAAGAATTTTCCCCAGCGACATGTCGCTGGGGAAAATTTTGCCACCGTGGCATCTGTTCTTCCAGGAAAAAGTCTGTGGGGCCCACTTGTCGCTGGGGGAAGTCGCTGGGGATACTTTTAACAACTAGCTTACCCCAGCGAATATACCCCAGCGACATGTCGCTGGGGATATGCTTCCCCAGCGACATGTCGCTGGGGAAACGCCAAAAATATCGCTGGGGTAGGGCGCGATTGTTGTAGTGACGAGAGCCAAATTGATATTGTGAAGGACGATAAATCTTTGAAGATTGTTACCAACAATGATTCCCTGAAGGATTCCATAAAAAGTGAAAATTGATAGTTGTAAACGTCTTCTCAAATTTGTATGAATCAACAAAGGGATGATCATATACTTTGGTTTAACAAGCAATAACTGAACTTTTCAAATCAGCAAGACATGATTATAAGTAGATGAATGCCATATTCTTATCCCCATTATATTCTTCGTTATTTTATATGTCTAAATGTCTAATGCATAATATTCATAAAGCACATCTTCTACCCGCAGTGCATGATTCATGCATTTGGGGCATATGTCCTAAATATTTATGCCTAACTTAAGGATTGATCATTCGTCATATGGTATGCTTGACAAAAAACAAGGTTAAACAAAGAAAATGCACAGAAACAGAAAAACTTACGATGGCAAGATCTGAAAATACAACACACGTAAATAAGAACCGGCTTTGCATACCATATGGACCTAGTTACACAGGTAAGACTATTTTTTTTTAACGGCAAGATTTATTAAAAAGCTAGCAAGATGTTAGAAAGGTACATTGGGTTAGAAAGCCGATCTATCCAACTATAAATTTTTCTACCAACATATTTTAACCAAGAAAAGGAAAATAAACGAACAAAATAAAAAATTCACATTTCCTCATTGGTTGAGAGAGAAATGTGGGGTTAATAGACACAAATGTTACTAAAGTTTGACAAAAAATTCGATTTGGTTACTAAAGTTTAAAACGTAACAGATATGTTACCAAAGTATACGGGTTTTTGTTTTAAGTTACTGGACGTTTATAAAAGCTACACTCTCGTTACTCTGTTGATGGGTTACCGGTTGAAAGCCACTTGACAATATATTTTCTTCTATCATTCCACTTTGTATCTATGATGTTTAATATTCATCCATTTTTACCAGTCACCACCAGTTACGTATGAATATCATAAGCTTTGACATATCTTCTCAAACCCCTAAAATCTGAGATCTATGTTTGAATGAAAGAAAAAACGGAGTTTTATGCAATTGATGAAGATCGATTTAGGTGATGAAGTGGTCCTTGAATTTCACTATACGACAACAACCAGAATATCACTCTACTTTTTTCTTCCTCATTCATCTCATTCTTGCATGTATTTAAAACCACCAACATTGGCTTCTCTTCTTTCAAACGTTAAAACACCCATTTCAATTACAAAGATGATATCTTTTTCACTAAATTTTATTCATTTTTGTTAATACTTGTCGGGTTTTGTTTATTGGTTTGTAACTCAAGCAGGTTTATGTTATTCTAGCATAATGTTTTTTTTAATTGGTAAACTAGTTTTTTTAGATCTTGTTTTTTTTTTTTTTTTGTTTATTGGTTTGTAACTAGTTTTTTTAGATCTTGTTTTATTATGATCTAAACACAGTTCCCTAATTTTATTGTGGCGACACTACCGTCAGTCCACCATAACACCATCTCGATTCCTCCATAACACCAGATCTGTGACTCGTTACCCACTTGATGGATGAAAATTCAAGACGAGCCTCCCTAATTCCTCTAATAGAACGTGTATTGGATTAACGTAAAAAAATTGTGATTTCATACTTCTGAATCCCATCACAAGGCATGAACTTCATTTCCCTTGTTGCCCCTTTGATATAAGTATCAGCGCATTACTCTTCAAGGTCATTCTAATCTTCTCACGTTCATTATCCGGATGGGTGTTTGTGATTGCAAATAAATCTTCCTGTATAATAGCATTTTCTTTAGCTGATGAACAAGGCCGATGGAAACAAATTTTCTTAAGTGTAGTGATCCGTGATTTACATGCTATTAAGGAAAAGATATATCAGATAAGCTTCTGTGGTAATTTATTTTGAAGTGAGACTCGATCTATATCCCACTTTGAGACCACTCAGAGGAGTGCATGGAGCCAGAACGTTCACACATTGAGTTTTTATGTTTGGGCCCAGAGCTTTGCGTAATGGGTTTGGATCTAGAAAATGAGAACATTGGTCTTGAAGCAGATTTTGACAAAATGAAATGGGTGTGTTTTGGAAGAAGAACAGCTGCATTCTTTGTAAGCTGTTTGGACTGTGCTTCTGCTGTTATTAATCCAAATTGGGCTCACCCTTGGAAACAAGACAAGGGGCGTACTTACTTTTATAGTTTTGAGAGAAGAAAGAAAAAATGGAGCTGGCATGATACAAGCATGTGGTACTTCCCGCATTCTTGCTTGAAAATTTAGGTATAATGAATGTAGAGTAACCACATAATGGTATAAGGAGCAGCGACGTGTTAGCAAGTGAAAGAGGAGGCGTGGTATTTTTACCCATTTGAGTATTCATATTATGGCTTTACATATTGATTCGTTGTTATTATCCTTGTGTAGTATTATTATAACTTTACAATAAAATATAAAACTAATGCCACGTAGACATTAGACTGGTAATAGCGGGTCAATATATACAGGCTAACTTGTGTAACCGGGAACCAAAACTTAGGTAACCTATCTGTTAGGTCTTAAACTTTAGTAACCAAATCGAATTTTTTATCTAACTTTAGTATCATTTGTGTATATTAACCCGAGAAATGTGACACTATTATGGTATTTCCAAAGCACCCAAAACATAAGGTTATGATAACGTATAAACGATTCTTGATGTTGATTGAGCCTGACCTATTGTCAATCCATGTCCATGTCAGCCAATTTAGTAGGAAGAAGGTGAAGGGTTTGAGATATGAAACCATGTACGAACCAAATTCCAAACACTTGAAGCAACGTCACAAATGAAAAAAATATGATCGTTTTTGACTCAACATGATTATTGCATATCGGGCACGATATAGATTTAATATCTAAACCCCATTTCGATAGATTTGATTTAATCGATGAGGAACTCTATCCAAACGTAGCCGCCAAATGAAAATATTCATCTTTTTGGCAAAGCGGTGTTCCATTTTGTGGCTATGTTTACAAATGGAAGAATAGCTTGATAAGCTTCACTTAAGCTTCACACACACGATAAGGTAGTATGACGAAGCTCATTTGATAAAGTGCGCAGCATTCCCTTTGTACGTCCAAACATAAGTGATCTGCTCCACTCACTACAAAATTTGAGCCTTTCCCTAGCGAAATTTCGAGCCTTTCCCTGGCGACATGTCGCCAGGGAAACCGAATCCCTGGCGACATGTCGTCAGGGAAACGTCGCCAAGGAAAGCTCGTGCGGGAAAGTTTCCCTGGCGACTAAGTAGACCCCGCAGTTCTTTGGTCAAAAAATTGGTACCACGCTAGATTTTGTGTGGGAAAGTTTCCCTCTCGCCGGGGAGAACATGGGTGACTAGCACAGTTAAGTAAACATGATAATTAAACTCCACTTTTCCCTGGCGACATGTCGCCGGGGAAACATTCCATTACGTTGACAAGTCAACGCCTTGCGTTGACAAGTCAAAGTTGAACCAAAGTTTCCCTGGCGACATGTCGGCAGGGAAACTTTCCATTACGTTGACAAGTCAAAGACTCGCGTTGACAAGTCAAAGTTGTACTAAAGTTTCCCTGGAGACATGTCGCCAGGGAAACCTGTTGACTTTTCAAAAAAGTCAAATGAGTCATAGTTTTCCCTGGCGACATGTCGGCTGGGAAACTTTGTCATTTTTTTTGTGCAGCCTGCACAACAGACTATTTCCAGATTTTTTCCGGAATTTTTCTGGAAAAAAATCTACCAAAACCTGGGAATACAAATACAAAATGTGGGGATACAAATACTAAAAATCTATCACAAATCTAGTACCAAAACACAATAACATGTAACCTCTCGATCGATTAACTCGATCAATACAAATACATATGTCACAACTTGAGTACAAATATATTGGTTCCTAGTTACACTTATTAAACTTGCAATTCGGGGTTTACAATTATTAAACTTGCATGCTAAGGTAGAAAAAACAAGACATACTAACCATTATTGCCATTCTACCCGTCCGCATTATCATTACCACTACAGCCACTATCGCTGCCTTCCGTGCCACTCCCGCTAGCCCCACCCGATAGGAATTGTGAGAACGCATCGGCGAACCTATCGTAACTTCTTATAAATTCATACACTTGAGACGCTTGTTCCAATCGTGGGTCGATGGCAGGTGCAAGGGAGGAGTATATCGAGTAATTAGACGCCTTCTCGGCACTATCTGACTGACACCGGGCATGTGGCCTCGCTGCTTTCCGTCTCTGACGATACGGTTGATCTCGTCGTCTGTATGTTTGCCTGCAGCCCTCATCGCAAGCATCTCCTCCTAATGAAGTGACAAAAACAAACGACAGTTAGTATATTATTTATTAGAAAACCAAGGTATATCCAAAAAAAATTAATTAATTTAAAAAGAAAATACTTACATACATAAGGCGGTCCGCATCGCAAGGAAAATTCCCATCGTTTTCGTTGTGCGTCAAGAAGAAGTGATCAATGACAGACGGGGTTGGGATATCAGCTGCAGTTGCAGCTTGCGTTTGTACATACATAGACACGCATATATAGAATGAAGCAAATTCAAAACAAAAAATCACAACACATCAAAACATATAATCAAAGACATATATGTATGTAAATTAATTATATAATTTCTCACCACTTTGTCTCGAAGGAGTGGTGAGAAATTCTAGAATTAATTTACATACATATATGTCTTTGTCTTGAACTGATTTTTTCTCGAATTGTAAGTCTTTTGAAGCATATAACCGATGACGCCACTTACAACCTCCCATGTCTTAGCATCACACTTGTGGGGTGTCTGATTAAACTTAGACTGCATTCATATACAGTAAATAAAATAAACATAGAGTTCGAGTTAGAGATATAATTTATACATTATTTTGTTTATTTATTTAATGGCTTATATATTTATTTAATTTTTTACAATAAAACAACTTATCCTGATAAGCATAAGCTTTTTGAAAACAGCTTGTTCTAATAAGCTTATCAGAACAAGCTGTTTTCACACAGCTTGTTCTGATAAGCTTATCAAGATAAGTTGTATTCAAACAGCTTATTCTGATAAGCTTATCAGGATAAGCTGTTTGAAAACAGCTTATCAGAAAAAGCTTATTACCTTATTCTCACAAAATATATATATTTATTTAAAAAAAATTATATTTATTTTAAAAAATTTATATGATATAAATAAATAAGATTCAATTTGTATATTTATTTAAATTTGTTATTTATTTATATAATATAAATAAATAAACAAATTTATTTAAATATATACACCATTAAATAAATAAACACAATAATGTCATAAACATAAAAATGATATCTGACCTCTATGTCCGCTCAAACGCTCGTCTTGATCTGTCTAGGGACATCATTCCAGCTTGGGTAGTACATTGGCACGAGCCTCATGATAGAATCCCTGACGAAATTAGAAAACTGCTGAGCATGCTCGCCGAGAGGCCGGAAAGAGGGTGGTTTTCCCTCAAAATTTACCGGGACAGGGCCATGCAAGTCAATGGCGCTCAACAAATCGAGACATCGGGTAATGCCCCGAGTCCATGTTTAATTGAGCGTGTGTTTAAGTGTCCGTGACGAATAAAAATTATTTAGGAGTGTCTGTATGTAAGTCTCCCATGTGATATTACAAAAGGTTTTATGTAATATTTGGAATAAATAAATATTTTTTTTACAAATGTCTCATTTTTTATTATATAAACATCGCGAAAATAAAATAACATCGAATCGATAGTTAAAATAATAATTATAAGAAATAAATAATTATATAGTTTTTTAGTAAATAATAATTATATCTTAAATAAGTAAAAAAACAAACAGTTTTATAATTTTTCATAGTAAGCAAAAACTAATAATATATTTGACAGGGAGTTTCCCCGGCGACATGTCGCCGGGGAAACTTTTGTGATTTGGCGGATAAAAGTTCGCCACAGATTTTCTACTAAAGTTAGAAGTTAATTACGTTAGATGAAGTATCCCTGGCGACATGTCGCCAGGGATAAGATTGTCAGGTTATTATCAAAAAGAGATTAAGGTTAATTGCGTTGGACGAATTTTCCTTGGCGACATGTCTCCAGGGATAAGTGGGAGGGAAAATTTCCCGCTTTTTCCTTTGGCATCTGATTTTGGACGAAGTTTCCCTGGCGACATGTCGCCAGGGATACCATGGTCAAATTTGACCAAAAAGTCTATCTACTTTTTCGCCACGTCAGCGAAGTCGCCAGGGAAAAGGTGTTATCCATAGCGACTTTTCCTCGCCGAGAAAACCGCGGGCACCTGATCTCAATTTTCTTGTAGTGACTGCTCATTTATAGTGCAGTTTCCATCCAAGTCTAAACGAAATAACCTATTGAACCGAGTACATAGAGGCTCTTCCCTGTTGGAAATACGTTTTTACGTATTTAGAAATGATCGGTCACTCCAATAATATTGGGCTCGTGATCCAATATAGCCCATATAGCCCACATGTAGGGTGGGCTATATAAACCCCCTCCTAGCATGTTAGGAGGGGTTGAACACTTACCATTTTACACATTTCATCTTTCTTTTCATTCTCTTCTTTCTCTCTCTTCTTTCTCTCTATAAGTTCCTCCATTTCCTATCCATATCAATAGATAATCCAACAATGCTTAATCCTTAGAAAAACACGATCCTACAATTGGTATCAGAGCATGGTTGATTCTTCGGATTAATATGTTTTTATCTTTTGATTTGGTGATAAAAATTTCCTCTTCCACTATTTTTTTTACTTTTGGTGTGGCGTGTTGTTTTCAACTTTTGATTTGGTGGTATCAAATTTGTCTTCATCAAATTGATTAAATTTTTTTTTTCTTATTCACTGTTATCAGTTTTTTGGTTATCAGTTTTCTCTTAAATTTCTATATCATTTTTTTTCTATAATCTTTTGTCCCATCTATCAACTGTCATTTTGTCTCGTCCATATCGGTCATAACGGTCATTCAATCTCATTTCAACTGTTTCTGGGCATAAATTTCTTGTTGTAATCCAAATTTATTTTTTTTATCAAGAATCTGGAAACATACAATTTTTTGGCTACGATCTGATCCTTTGTGATCGCATAAACCCCGGGGGTTTCTACTTGCGATCCAAGGTCACGATCACCTTTCTTCGATCCCCACTACGATCCCCACCACGATCGAAGCAGCGATCCCCACCACGATCGAAGCTGTGATCGGAGTGCGATCGAAGCTGCGATCGGAGTGCGATCGAAGTTGCGATCGGAGTGTGATAGGTGTGTAAACACCCATCCTTTTTACCACTTAATTACAATAATAACCGAGCCAAAACGTGTATTTTATGTCATTTATGTCGAAATTATGCGTGGTTTGTGTTGTTGTTGTGATTTAGGACGAAAAGGTGAAAAGTGGAGAAAACACGGGCATTCACGGGCTTTTATCGAAGAAAAAGACGAAAGACAAAGTCTAGAAGTCAAGAGTACAAAAAGAACATAAGTCCAAGACCAATTCTGAAGATTTATCGAAGAAAAAGTCAAAAGACGGAAGTTTACTAAAAGCCGAAGAACTCAAGTCTAATTTATTGAAGAATTACAAGACGAGTTTAAAAGAAATCCCGAGACAAAGTCATTAAGTCCAAGATTTAAGAAGATTAAAGAAAGCAAGGACTTAAGCATGCAATTAAGAAAATATGAAAGAGGGAGGAAGCTTCCTAAGCACTCCTTAATCTCCCCTATAAATAGATTAGGATTTATTCATTTTCATTTTGTTGGATAGCTTGACAAACTATTTCTTCCATTTTAATTACATTGCACATTTAATTACCTTGTCATTTACTTTTCATGTCCATTTAAATACCTTGTCTTGCACCTTAATTACATTTAATTTCAAGTAAGTTTTTCTTTTAATTCTTGTCAATCTTTACTTTTTCTTGTTAATCTCCTATCTACCTTTCTTTATTTGATCTTAATCTTCATGCTTTATTGTTTATGTTCATGTTCTTGATTTTTATTGATTTATTTAAGTGGTTTTTGATTATTTTGGTTATATTTGTTAGTTTGATTGTTTTGGATTGTTTGTTTATGATTAATAGATGTTTTGTTATTAGTTTGATTTAATCTTGTGGTTGATTTTGTTTAGATTTTATTATATCTGTAGCTTTTTGTGTTTCCCTTGTTCTTCGCTTGTCTGCTTTGTTTCCCAGGTATATTCCGGATCAAGGCAGGTTATTCTGTGTGAAGGATTTCAAAGGGTATTCATCCGGAATATTGGACATTCCGGATCAATTGAGTTCATTCGGAATAATTATTATTCCGCATCAAGGTTCTTCATCCGGAATAATCAATTATTCCGGATCAATCAAAAGTTTCGGATCAACCCAACATTCCGGATCAACAGAATATTCCGGATCAAGGGAATATTCCGGATCAACCTCACATTCCGGATCAAGGAGATATTCCGGATCAAGGGCTTCCATCCGGAATAAGTGACATATTCCGGATCAAGGAGTTCTATTCGGAATATTATTCCGGATCAGCAACATTCCGAATCAAAGTCCAACATTCCGAATCAAGACTTTATTCCGGATAAGTGACATATTCCGGATAAAGGATTTATTCCGGATCAAGGGTTTTGGTGAATATTCCGAGTGAAGAAGAACATTCCGAATGAAGGTGAAATTCCGGATGAGTGTTTATTCCGAACGAAGGATTATTCCGGATAAGCTGTGTTCAGGTTATTTTTAGTTTCTGTTTTTGATTTTTAATTTCAAGCTTTATTTTTCCCGCCTTTTTATTTAGTTGCACTTTAAGATTACTTGCCTTATATTTATTTTAGCCTTGCCTTAGTGTAAGTTTTAGTTGCGTTTTAAGTTTGCCTTAGATAGATTTATGTTTCCGTTATTTACTTTTAGTGCCTTTTACTTTTCGTCACACATTTAAATACTTGCCTTTTACTTTAAATTAGACTTAGATTTACTTTAAGCGCCATTTACATTAATTGTTCTACACTTTTAATTACTACAACGACACAACTTTTGTTTCACCAAAGAACGACTGAGTCGCATAGTTAATCCATTTTTCAATTCGAAGAGACTTACTTAAACGAACTTTTTTTAACTGAGTAAAATCGAGTTATTAAATGGCGCCGCTGCCGGCTCTTTTTGTAAAGATTAACGGTTTTCTGTGAGAGACGCGTTGCTTTTTGGGATCCGTTCACTTGTGAGCGTTATTTTCTTGCTTAAAAAATTCAGAAAACCATAAAAATTAAAAATTGATAAAAATCCATAAAAAATTAAAATTTTCAAAAATCTAAAAAGATTTTACTTTTATTGTGTATATATATTCTCTTTGTGCTTGGCATTGTTTTCTTTTGCCTTTGTAGGTGTATGCGTACTAGATCTTCTAATTATCAAGAGCCCGAGACTCGAGAAGATTTAAGTATGGCAGGTGTCAACAACAATAATCCACCGCACCTCAACAATAACAACCATGTTCTTCCACAACCCGATCTTCGGACAATGGAAGAGCTTTGTCAACCTACCATGTTTGGACGAGGAGGACCGATTGCGCCGATGCAAATCACGGCTCCGGAGTTTTCGTTGAAGCACCACATGATTCAGCAAGTGCAAACAAATCCATTCGCCGGAATGCCTGATGATGATGCCAACAAACACATCGACAAGTTCATTACAATCACCCAAAGCATGAAGTTGCCCGGTGCCACAATGGATGTTCTTCGCCTACAACTCTTTCCACATACTTTATCACATCACGCCGAGAAATGGTTTGATCGTCTCCCGAAGAGTTCCATTCATACTTAGGATGACATGACTCAACTCTTTTTGTCACGCTACTTTCCACCATCCATGGTCACGAGCCTTCGCAATCAAATCAGCGGTTTCATGCAAGAACCCGATGAATCTCTCTTTGATGCTTGAGAAAGATATAATGTTTTGATCGATCGTTTTCCAAACCACAACATGCTCCATGTGACATTAATTGATACTTTCTACAACGGTTTGACTTTTCGTGATCGTGATACGATTAATGCAGCCGCCGGTGGCACACTTATGAAAAGGAGACCCGAGGAGTGTAGAGAGCTTATTGAGAACATGACTACTCACCACAAAAATTGGGATTCCTCCGCTTCTTCAAGGAACAACCCGAGAGTCAATGTTTCTTCTACCTCAGCAAACCCGATATGACCGAATTCACCCGCATGATGACGGAAATGAACAAAAATATCTTGCTCCTCGCTACAAACCAACAACAACAAGTTAAAGCGGTTGCACCTTCTTAAGAAACATGCGGCGGTCCACACTCATACACTGATTGTCCTTCTACTCAAGGAAATCCGGAAAACGTGTATGCAACTTATGGTAATTATTCACCGGAAAATTACCAAGCTCGACCTCAAGGGGATCAAAATTTGCTGAGTTACCGGTCCAACAACTACCTTTCACCCAGTTTTTCTCCTCAAAACCAAAACCCCGCCAACAACTACAATAGAAGCAACCAAATCCCACTAAGAGCTTCTAATCCTTATCACCCACCCACTCAACAAGCCCCACCCATTAACCCTGATGTTGAAGCATTGATGAGAACCCAAGGTGAGCAAATCAAGAATCTACAAAGCCAAATTATCAATTTGAAAAGAGATATCACCAAGCAAGGAAATGACATTAGATCCGAGCTTCGCGATAATATCCAATCCTCCTTTAGCAATCAAACGAATGATATAAAGAATATGCTGGCTAGTTTCTTGCCCACCACTCAACCCTCTACCTCGAGTTCTCTACCTTCAAACACCGTCACCAATCCGCGAGCAAATGTGAGTGCTATTACTACCCGTAGTGGAGTTACCATAGTAGGACCACCTATCCCACCCTCATCACCTACACCTTCACCACCCAACCCAAATATTCCTTATCCATCTCGCTTAGGCAAGACCAAAATGCACACAAAGGATGACATTCAAGTGTCAAATTATTTGAAGATGATCTCTCAAATGACCTTCAACATTAGCCTTGTTGAAGCACTTGTCCACATGCCGAAATTTGTCAAAGCATTCAAGGAATTGCTTAACAAGAAGGAGAAGTTGATTGAGCTCGCCAACACACGCTTAAATGAAAACTGTTCTGCAGTTATTCTTAAAGAACTTCCGGAAAAACTTGGAGATCCCGGTCGTTTTGTGTTTCCTTGCATCTTCAACAAAACCGAAGAATTTACTGCCCTAGCTGATCTCGGGGCCAGTATAAATCTTATGCCTTTGAGTGTTTGGAAAACACTATCATTACCCGACCTTACTCCAACAAATATGACTCTTGAACTTGCAAATCACACTCTCGCTTACCCCGTTGATATTGCCGAAGACGTGTTCATTAAAGTTGGTACATTTACTTTCCCGGTCGACTTTGTCGTTGTTGATTATGAAATGGACCCTCGTATTCCTTTAATACTTGGTCGGCCACTCTTGAGAACCGGAAGAGCTCTAGTTGATGTTGCCGAAGGTGAGTTAATCTTAAGAGTCGGGGATGATGCACAAGTTTTTAAAATGGGGAAGCTTACAAGCAAATCCTATGGCCGAGAATCTGCGAATATGATTAATGTGCTCGATGATTTTGTCATCTACAACAATCCTCTATTTGAGTCTTGCATTGATAATCCACTTTTTGAAGATGATGTGGATGATTCTCTCTCCAATCTGGAACCTTCACCCATTTATGATTCTCCACCGATCTTTGATGCTTATGATGATGATTCTAGCTTAGATTCGGATGATTATGATGACCTTACTTCCGAGTATCCCGACATGCCCATTTATGATGATTTTGATGAGGCCGATACTCTTTCGAGTAATTCATCACATGATGAAGATCCTCTCTCATCCATGCTTAATCCTACTTTGGATGATTACTCTTTTGAGGAAGACTTCTCTACATTTCTTAATACTTACTTCCCTCATGAGAGTGATGCTCCTCCTTTGGACTTTGAAGATTATTGTCTTGATCCTACTTTGGATTTGAAGAAAATTCTTTCAAAGGAGAAGCAACCGGTCGACACCAACATCCGCAACACATATGATTTAACACCTCTCTGTCCACCTTCTGAGGACGAGGTTGTGCATTTTCTTCGCGGATCATCTTCACATTCTGCTGAGCCTGAGTGCTATTTTCCCCTAAAGGAAAAGGTGTTCGACCCCGGTATTGATATTCTTCAGCCATCTCAGTATCCACCTGATGAAATAAAAGGAAACATCTTTGGAACTTGGAAGATATGCTTGCACCTCACCATACTTGCTTCCACCGTGCTCCATCTCTGCTTAAGGGAACCTTGCCTATTCTTCTTTAGCTTGCCTTGTTCTCCTTAAGCTTGTGCTATTTGATGGACGAAAACTATGTCTTTGATCCCGGTGGATGTGTTTCATGCTTCTTCCTATGGTAATAAAGGTCGAGTCAGGCTCACGACTCGGTTAACAAAAATCAAGCGCTTCTTGGGAGGCAACCCATGTATCTATCTTTTACCTTTCTTTATCCTAAGTGTAGGGGAGACCCGTTAGTGTTTGCTATTTCCTCTCTTCTACTATTCAGGGATTCGATCGCTCAATGATCCACTCTTGATGATTCTTGACGACCGTGATTCCGTGTTCCCTTCTTCCCGGTTCTATCCTAAACTCTTTTCGATTCACTATTTTATATTTCTCAATATTAAAATAGGAATCTCGTTAGTTGTCTCTTCCTTAGCGAGATTTAAACAAAGTGCACAAAGTCCTTAGTGTAGGGGAGTTTACTCCCATATGCTTAAACATTGAGGACAATGTTTATATTAAGTGTACGGGGGACTTCTATCAAAGTTAAGTGGTCTTTTCCTTTTATTTGTCCTCATTTTAACCGGAAAATCAATTTTTCGACATTTTTCAAAATTTTTGATCTATTTTGGCCTATTAGTTTTTACCTTTGTATAGTTATTTTCTTTCCTTATTAGAATAATTTTTTAATAAAGTGGTTTTAATTTTCAAACGTTGTGAATCTTTTGACTCAACCCGAGTTTACTTATCTAAGTTTACTCTAGCTAGTATCCTTAACATGTTTAAGTCAAGTTTTGCTAGGCTTTTATATAGGGAGGTATAAAACGCGAAAGTCTTAACTCTCACGGGTTAAGAACAAGAACTTTTCGCAAGTTCCTATAATTGATCCTAGAGAGTCGTTTATCAAGGGAACTTTAAAATGCGATTTCTAAACTTGAAAAAGTCTAAGAATTTGCAAGATCCTATAGGCGACTCGAAAACCCAAAACTTTGATTTAATATGCTAAGCATCCACGAGTCTCATTCCTTGAGATTTTAAACTATGGAGAACGAGAGATGATAGAGTCAATTATAAGTTTGGTATTCTTTCGTGAATTTATGTGAGTTAATTATAAGCCTATTCTCCCATCGCTTGCTAATAAATTCATCTGCAATAAATAAGGTTCTACGATTTGAAAAGTTACTTAGCTTCTAGCCCAAGATCGTTTAAAAGTTGCTCGGTATGGATTAGAGTTCATAGCCAAGGCATAACTTATTGAAGCGGGATGCGAAGATTGGCGAGTCCAAAAAGGTCCTAACAAGGAATGAGGGCTATATTTTGTTGCTAAAGATCCCAAGTGATGAGAAGAATCATTTATCAAAGATCAATATAAAGGATCGAGACACACGACGAAAAGCAAAAACTCCCCAAAAGTCATGGAGAATTCTATCCGAAAAGTACCTAACAAGGTATGAGGATAAATAAATCCAAGTCCAAAAAGGAGGCGGATCGTTGTATATCAAAGTCCAAAATAAAGATTGGAGAAAAATGAAGAAGTCGTGGTCCAAATATGAAGAATCTCTCAAAACTTCAAGTGAAGAAATTCCTATTATAAAGAGAAGACCATTATTTCATGAACGTCTCTCAAGGTTTGAAGTATGAAGTCGCTGCCAAATATCGGTCCGATAAAGGTCTCAAATCGCGAAGCGAGTTATGCCAAGATATGAACTTTATGAGGTCCCGAGAAGCAGTTTTAAAAGATTTTGTCCTTTAGCTAACTATTGATTAAATCGTTCACTTTATTTTCGGCCTAAATAACTATAGAAATAAGTCAAAAATGCATCCTCGTGATCATTCAAGACAAAAATAAAATATAAGAGATACACCTAGGAATAAGGGAGTCTAAGTGAATAGTTGGCCCACATGAGTTTGTGTTAGTTTGCTAACTTATAATAACAATGATCTCGTTTTTAAGCTTGATTTGGAGAAAGTGAAAACTTGAGGATGATGATCATTCATAACATTTCGAAAACCCGAAGGTATAATTTTGATTTCTTTACTTTAAATGTTTATAGTTTTCTATCTCTTTAATAAAGGCCAACGTGGATTGATTATGATGAAAAATGTAAACGTGCTTTGTAACTAATGCATTGCATGAGGACATTGCAATGGTCAAGTGTAGGGGATTTGATAGGTGTGTAAACAGCCATCCTTTTTACCACTTAATTACAATAATAACCGAGCCAAAACGTGTATTTTATGTCATTTATGTCGAAATTATGCTTGGTTTGTGTTTTTGTTGTGATTTAGGACGAAAAGGTGAAAGTGGAGAAAACACGGGCATTCACGGGCTTTTATCGAAGAAAAAGACGAAAGACAAAGTCAAGAAGTCAAGAGTGCAAAAAGAACGGAAGTCCAAGACCAATTCTGAAGATTTATCGAAGAAAAAGTCAAAAGACGGAAGTTTACTAAAATCCGAAGAACTCAAGTCTAATTTATTGAAGAATTACAAGACGAGTTTAAAAGAAATCCCGAGACAAAGTCATTAAGTCCAAGATTTAAGAAGATTAAAGAAAGCAAGGACTTAAGCATGCAATTAAGAAAAGATGAAAGAGGGAGGAAGCTTCCTAAGCACTCCTTAATCTCCCCTATAAATAGATTAGGATTTATTCATTTTCATTTTGTTGGATAGCTTGACAAACTATTTCTTCCATTTTAATTACCTTGCACATTTAATTACCTTGTCATTTACTTTTCATGTCCATTTAAATACTTTGTCTTGCACCTTAATTACATTTAATTTCAAGTAAGTTTTTCTTTTAATTCTTGTCAATCTTTACTTTTTCTTGTTAATCTCCTATCTACCTTTCTTTATTTGATCTTAATCTTCATGCTTTATAGTTTATGTTCATGTTCTTGATTTTTATGGATTTATTTAAGTGGGTTTTGATTATTTTGGTTATATTTGTTAGTTTGATTGTTTTGGATTGTTTGTTTATGATTAATAGATGTTTTGTTATTAGTTTGATTTAATCTTGTGGTTGATTTTGTTTAGATTTTATTAGATCCGTAGCTTTTTGTGTTTCCCTTGTTCTTCGCTTGTCTGCTTTGTTTCCCAGGTATATTCCGGATCAAGGCAGGTTATTCCGTGTGAAGGATTTCAAAGGGTATTCATCCGGAATATTGGACATTCCGGATCAAATGAGTTCATTCTGAATAATTATTATTCCGCATCAAGGTTCTTCCTCCGGAATAATCAATTATTCCGGTTCAACCAAAAGTTCCGGATCAACCCAACATTCCGGATCAACAGAATATTCCGGATCAAGGGAATATTCCGAATCAACCTCACATTCCGGATCAAGGAGATATTCCGGATCAAGGGCTTCCATCCGGAATAAGTGACATATTCCAGATCAAGGAGTTCTATTCGGAATATTATTCCGGATCAGCAACATTCCGAATCAAAGTCCAACATTCCGAATCAAGACTTTATTCCGGATAAGTGACATATTCCGGATAAAGGATTTATTCTGGATCAAGGGTTTTGGTGAATATTCCGAGTGAAGAAGAACATTCCGAACGAAGGTGACATTCCGGATGAGTGTTTATTCCGAACGAAGGATTATTCCGGATAAGCTGTGTTCAGGTTATTTTTAGTTTTTGTTTTTGATTTTTAATTTCAAGCTTTATTTTTCCCGCATTTTTATTTAGTTGCACTTTAAGATTACTTGCCTTAGATTTATTTTAGCCTTGCCTTAGTTTAAGTTTTAGTTGCGTTTTAAGTTTGCCTTAGATAGATTTAAGTTTGCGTTATTTACTTTTAGTGCCTTTTACTTTTCGTCACGCTTTT
Organism: Glebionis coronaria; assembly: GCA_025667525.1. Lineage (NCBI taxonomy): Eukaryota > Viridiplantae > Streptophyta > Magnoliopsida > Asterales > Asteraceae > Glebionis > Glebionis coronaria. The sequence continues at coordinate 138,151,339 of CM046879.1, read as the reverse complement.
AAATACTTGCCTTTTACTTTAAATTAGACTCACCATTTACATTAATTGTTTTGCACTTTTAATTACTACAACGACACAACTTTTGTTTCACCAAAGAACGACTGAGTCGCATAAGTTAACCAGGATCAATTCGATTAAACCACTACTTCGAACTTTAATTTTTAACTAGGAAAAATCTAGTTATTAGAGTGCAATCGCGGTGCGATCGGGGTAAGATCCTAGTTTCAACTGAGTGCGATCAACGTTACAACTGGGTGTGATAGGGGTGCGATCAGACTCGATCTGACTTCAACAAATTAGACCTATTGTCTTCGACGTGACTCTAAAATCACTACTCCATCAGACCATCCACCTTAACAGACCCTCGTACAAAAACAGACCCTCACTCGACTAGTAACCCAAAAATCACAAAACCCAAACCTTTTCGACACTTGACTCGACACTGACCTCAAACTGGTTTCAAAACATCAAGAGACTCAAACATCCTCGCAAATCTTTCACACTCTCTCACCTCTCGAACCAAAAACTGACACCCTCGTCTCACTAACACGACCCATCTCAACCAAACAGACTCGTACAACACAAAATACACACCACAAACAATTTTCTTTCGATTCTAAACAACCTGACACCAACAACCGAAAACAATTTTCTTTCGACCCTCACCCTCGACTTATTCACTCCCATCACCCTCGACTCCAAGACACCACCACCCAACCTCGACTCCCACACCCATCCTCATCGACCCAGACATTCGAATCCACACAAACGACTTACACACCCACTGACTCGAAATCAATTAACTGACTTTTAATCTTAGTTTCATTTTCGTGATCTATATACATGCAAGACAAGATCTTGTTAGATCCTTAAACGAAAAATTATTCTTCATAGATCGTTATTGAAGGATAAAACCCTCTTTCAATTTTCGAATTCCAAGAAAGATTAATAACAATCTTGTTATTAATCAACTCTTTAGTTCGATTGACCCACACCAGTTAAAGAAAACCTACCCGAGGCCAAACATAGACCTTGAAGATTTCATATTTCTGGATCTTGAAGCCGCAACGATTGGATTAATTGGGTTCGAGTTGAAAAGAGATGGACAGATAAAGAGAGAGACAGATAAAGGGGCGGAGAAACCTAAGGATTAGGTTTAGGTCTTTTTCTGTGTGCGAAATATTAGGATTATGGTCCTTTTATATATCAAGATTTAACTTAGGTGGACCGTGTATGGTGGGTATCGAAACACTTGGCCCATTTTATATTTTTGCAAATCTTAAGTTTGATTTTGCAATTGCATCCAACCTATAAACGTGGGTTTTTTACAGAGTTATTCGTCAAACACATATAGATCAGATTTTTTTATTTTAATTTTTGCTCAGTTTATTTCTTTAAAAGATAAGTTAACTTTCTTTTTTATTTTATTTTTTTATTTTTTTTTATTTTTATTTTTTTAAAGTTCACTTTTTACTTAAGTTAATTTTATATATTTTGTCAATTGATATTTTTGGATTTGGTACATTGTGTTGTGGCGAGTATTTTGAAAGTATCAAAGTGGTAAAAAAATTTACGGGTTTAAAGCTTTTGTGGTCGGATTTGAAGTCAAAAGTGACGAGTCAAAGTGACGGGTTTTTGTTTTTAGTGGCTACGGATTTGTGATCGGTTTGTTTTATCATCGTTTAGCCGACAAAATTGCCGAGAAAACAGTTATATCACCAAACGAGGATTTTTTAACAGTTTTTTACGGATTTTTCGTTGGTTTTGTCATATCCCGAGGATTTCTATTTCTAAGTTTCTTCACGAGTTGTTATATTCCGAAAACAACCACATCCACAAATCAATTTTTCATCGAATTTCAATGGAATTATTGAATTCGACTTTTCAAGAGGGAGAATTGCAAAACGATACTAGAAGCAGTCACAAAAGAATGGATTCAGGAGGAAAGCAGGAAGCAAGCAGCCAATCAAGAAATTATGGCAGAGCAGTCTTGTGTCACAAATCTTCATCTACTTCAATCTAAATTGAATGAGATAATTAACAATCCTGATAAGTGTCCTATGCCTGCTTCTTTACCCAATTCTGCTTCTAGGATTAAAGAGCTCGAAACGATCGTAGCTTAGCAATCAAAAGATCTTGAGGATGCCAAAATTGAATTTTCAAAGAAAACGGAGAAATTTGAAACATATTTTGAAAAACTTAAAAAGTCAAACGTTGTTCTTGAACGAAAATTAGATCAAACAGTTCTAGATTCTAAAGCTGAAAAGGATAATCTTTTGAAACAAATTAAGTTGCTTGAATCTAAGTTGGCATCCCAAGATGAATTGCTCAAAGAGAATGAGACTTTAAAGGCTCAAGTTCAAGAAAAGGTTTTTTCAATAGCGGCTCTGAAAAATGATTTGAGGAAAACCAAAGGAACTAGTGTGGACACTAACCTTGAAAAACCATCAATCTTGGGGAAACCGCCTTCAAATCAGTTCATTCGACAACCGACTGCATTTAGATCCGAGCGATCACAATCCTCGAGACCGCGATTTGCCTCCCAAGTTGATATGGTTCATCTTTCTAGAACAGTCACTCCACTATCTAGGCCCAATGTGACTAAAACAACTTTTGCAAGACCTAATCACATGATTGCCTCTAGTTTCCCTAGACATAGTCCAAAGAACACGTCTCGAACTAGTTCAAATGACGTTCGCCATACATTTGATCTTAGTGAAGCTAAGCAAAAGACACAAGTAAGAGATAGGAATTTCAAACCTAGTCGGATGCCTTTTAGGTTACCCAACACTGCTAACCGTAGCATGTCACATCCTAGGAGCATCAATCAATCATCTAGGAATTCTAGATCTTACTCGGACATTAAATATGCTACTTGTAAAACATGTAGAAAATGTGTCTTTACGGCAAATCATGATTCTTGTATCAAGAAACTATTTAATGAGGTGAACTCCCGTGCTAGACTTAAATCCCAGTGGGTTGCCAAAATCAAACCCATTGGTAAAATGTGGCGCCCCACTGGTAGAACTTTCACCCTTGTAGAAAACGAGTGCCCTTTAACTAGGATAGTCTCCGATTCTATTAAGACTACTAGGGAGGAAATTGAAAAGGAGGATGCATCACCTAAGCCTGAACTTAAGGTTTTCTATAAAAGGAAACGTCTACCAGCTACGACAAGTGAATCATCTCCTCAGAACACCTCTAGCACAAGAAAAGAAAACTACGAACCCCCACTTGCTTCTAAGATAGATATCGCTAACCCATATCAAAGCATGCAAATTCCTAATGAGAATGCAGGTACCAAAGATGATGTTCCAAAAGAACGAAGCGGTCCAATCATTGTATACCATTCAATTAAGGACACTCTCATAGTTTGGTTGCTGAAGAAGCTGATATCTAAGAAACAAGTGTCTCAGGGGATTTGTAGTTAAGCTTGCAGTGTGTATAGGAGTACAGTCACATTACAGACTTTAACTCGCTCTCAAAAGACAGGAAAGTTCATCCCGATGATGACTTATCCTCAAAACGAGAAATTAAATTTTCTTGGACACGAGCTTACATTAAAACTATTCCAAGGTTTTAAGCTCGTGTATAGGACTTATAGTCACATCACAGACTATAACTCGATCTTCAAAGAAAGGAAAGTTTATCGTTGATGATAAACTTATCCTAACAACGAGAAATTAAGTTTTCTCGGGCATGAGCTTATATTAAAAACATTCGAAGTTTTTAAGCTCATGCAGTATGGCTCCTCGTTAAATGACAGACGATGACCCGGACTTCAGAGACAGGGAAGTTTATCTACGCAACGATAACTTACCCTCTTAACGAGAAATTAAGTTTTCTCGGGCATGAGCTAAATTTAAAAACATTCGAAGTTTTTTTAAGCTCATGCACTATGGTTCATCATTAAATATCACGATGACCCGATTTTCAAATAAAGGAAAGTTTATCGCCGATGATAAACTTATCCTCAAAAACGAGAAATTAAATTTTCTCGGACACAAGCTTACTTTAAAGCTATTCAATGGTTTTAAGCTCGTGTAAAAATGGTTCATTGTTAAATGTCAGACAATGACCCGTTCTTCAAATAAAGGAAAGTTTATCGCCGATGATAAACTTATCCTTACAACGAGAAATTAGTTTTTCTCGGGCATGAGCTAATATTAAAAACATTCAAAGTTTTTAAGCTCATGCACAATGACTTACAGTTAAAATATCAGACTGTAACTCGGACTTCAATTTTTAGAAAAGTTTATCTTTAATGATAACTTATCCTCGTAACGAGAAATTAATTTTTCTCGGTCATGAGCTTGTAGTAAAACATTCCAGGTTTTAAGCTCATCAAGAAAAGTGTATCTTTTAAATAAGAGAACGTTTCCTCCTAACGAGAAATTCACCTTTCTCGGTCATGAGCTTTACGTTAAAAAATTCAAAAGTTTTCAAGCTCATGAAAACGACTTCTAAGTAAATGTCAACTTAGGACTCGCTCTTCAGTTAATAGGAAAGTTTATCGCCGATGATAAACTTATCCTCACAACGGGAAGCTTACAACTTCTCGGACTTGAGCTTGTTTTGCAAGATATTCAACATCTTAAGCTCAAGTAATTGGTTTTCAAAACGTTGAACACAATTTTTCGAGAATTTCTCAAAAAGGTTTTCTAAATCTTTCAAAATTGTGTGTTCAAAAAATGTTTTGATAAAAAGAGCATGTCTTCTGGAATCGATAATATTTACAATACTAGAAATGTCATTCAATAATGACACGGGGTTGTAAATAAAGTTCGAGCAGAAGTTCAAATGTTTTAAAACATGCTCAAAATGGTTTGCTATTATTTCAGATAGTAACCCGCTTTTCATACTCAAGTCAAGCATTTCACCGGAAAGCTTTGACTCAACAACGGGAAATTTTCTCGGGCATGGTTTACTTTATAACCATGTAAGGGATTGTGTTTACGTTATAACACAATCTAACACGAATATATGTACGATTCAGTGCATTTATTTGTTAAAACAAGAGAAGTCTTGTTTTTTATGAAGTTATCATCTCCACCAACCATAGCAATTTACAATTGATATCTACATACTCGACGATGCGACTACTCAAACAGCGACTACAGCTCTTTCAATAGAACACGGGTCAAAAATTGAGGGGGAGCAATTGTCCAGCATTAAGAATCTTTGACAACGAAAGTGCCAAGTTCACATGTTGGTGTCAAGACAACGATATCAATCAAATGGAGTCAAGAGATAACTTCAGACGTGATGAGGCGACCAACATTCGTGAACAAGAACCATGTGCTTCTTTCATATGATGTTCTCCATCATTCAGGTCCAACCTCATAAATCGCTAATCTTGTGATTACATTATCATATATGATCTTTGCACGTGATAAATAACTTACACTTGTATTTAAAAGGTATTTAATTTACGTTTCAAGTACACCCTCATTAATTTGAGGGGGAGCTTGTGTAATTCATGAAGATAATTGGTTTTGCATTTTTCTTCCCAAATTTTATTAAAATACTATTAAATCAATTGATATTAAAAACATCGATTGGGTTAATATTTTTAATATGGGGGAGAAAATGTGATTTAATATGGGAAATGATTAATCACAAATGGTTTGACTTAACGTGCTAGCTCATCCCGACATGTGCGAAATGTTTTCGGATATCGTGGCATATGTTAAGGGGGAGCAAAATGGATTTGCACTTCAAAATGGATTTCATGGTGACATACACTTACCCAAAACATCTCTATTCACGACGGTGAAGATTATGATGACATAAGGATGGTAGGATAGGTTAAAGTCCAATGATTCCTCTAGAACCGGAGGAATCTTCCCAAGGACATTCCATAGCTAGAAATAGTAGACCTTAGGAAAGATGGAGAAAGATTGTGAACGTAGCTGAATGCCGACCAAGTACTTAAGTTAGCACTGGAACAATCACAACAAGGTGCTAGTGATGACGTATTGGTAAACATTGAAGGGGTTGAAGAATGAAAAAGAATTGTAAAGATAAAGGGTGTAAAGAAAGAAGCCCCCCTTGCAACTTAGACAGAAATCGGGTCAATACATATGTTATTAAGATCATTCTTTAATGATTCTTGATATTGAAGACAGACATCATGGACCCAGTGATTCAAGGCACAACCCATCCCAGCTAACTCAGATATCTCTTAAAAGATATTTGTTTTAATCACACGGAGACAACATATTATCTATTGATTTATTCACTCCGAATAAATTGGTATTGAAATGGTGGCACTCCTCTCCAGCCTCCGATCACTAAAAAATCCAAAATGCACGATCGAGTCTAGAGCCATTTAAGATCATCAAACATCTCATTAGGACACACTTTCATATTTCCTTGCGTCTTCACACACTGTGAAAAGTAAGAAAGATTTTAAGAGTCCTACGTAAAATCTTCATGATCTTGCCTGAACATCCGAGTAATACGAAAGTATTTACAATGAAGATGGAAATCCTTCTTGAGCGAATATCAAAAAGCTCATGGTAGGTGACTTGTGCGATTCTTTATGAATCAAACTTGTGATAACTGGAAAGCAACAGTTGTTTAATTCTTAACTGAACTTAAACACGTTCCAGGCCTCTACGCAATATCTTAGTGATCTTGCCAGAACACTTAGAGTGATACCTTAGTGTTCACAGTGATGAGTGGAAATCCTTCTAGTGTTAACCTCAAACATCACTTGGTAGGTAACTTGCAAGATTCTATACGAATCAAGCTCGTGACAACTAGAAAGCAACGATGGTGCGGTTCTTAATTGAATTTCACTTGTTCCAGGAACATGAATTGACGGCTTCAAATCATGCGGATATTATTATCCAAATGATTCACTCTTTATGTTCGCAGTCAGCTTTGGACGGTCGAATAAAGAGAACGGGTTTACCCGCGAAATCTTGTCAAGGAGGTTCTTAATTGAAACTACCTGCCACAAGTACGATATTTTTATATCGTCCAACGGTCTTCACCGACCGGAGGTAAAATGCTACCGAATTAGAATGAAATGTTCAAGGCCATTTCATCCGTGTATATGTTTTGTTGCTAACTGTCTTATGCAGCGTAACAAGAAGGTGGCATTGCGGTGTTTAATCCAGAAGAAGTCGTCAACACATGCTTATGCTTTCTGCACTTAATACTTCAACAAATTCAAGAAAGTCTAAAAGTCAAGTCTTCCGCTGTATCAAACTCTGAAGCTTTCAAGAATTTAAAAAAGTATAAGTATGTGGAACATGAAGTCACAAGGAGGCAAATATCACTAGTGAGGAATGCACAAGGTCAAGGCAAGAGAACATGCTCAAGACTAAAGTCAAAGATCTCATCAGCATATTCACAAGAACAAGATCGAAGACTCAAGCATAGTATGCTAGGTTTAAGATTTTGTAAAATGGTGTGACCTCCCTTTGGGGGAGATTTTTGGAAATACGTTTTTCCAAGGAAAGTCTCGGTCACATCATTATTAGCATAGATCACGAGCTATAGACTATTTAGGACATTGTAACTTGGAGTGACCTCCTTTTGGGGTAGATTGTTGGAAATACGTTTTTACGTATTTAGAAAGGATCGGTCACTCCAATAATATTAGGCTCATGATCCAATATAGCCCATATAGCCCACATGTAGGGTGGGCTATATAAACCCCCTCCTAGCATGTTAGGAGGGGTTGAACACTTACCATTTTACACATTTCATCTTTCTTTTCATTCTCTCTTTTCTCTCTCTTCTTTCTCTCTCTAAGTTCCTCCATTTCCCATCCATATCAATAGATAATCCAACAATGCTTAATCCTTAGAAAAACATGATCCTACATTCCCCAATCCAAATATCCTTCCAAAATCGAATAGTATTCCCACAATCCACCTTAAAATGAATGGTATCTTTGGGAATGATGTTACGTGAGTGAAAGTAGTTGCTAGACCTCATAATATTCGACCATGTTCCGTTTGTATATCAACCTTTTTCATTGAATCCTGCCTCCACACCATGAATTGCTTTAATAACTTTAAGCCATATAGAATCCGAATTAAATCAAGTCTCCATCGCCACTTTTGAAGTAATGCGATATTAAAACCTTTTAAGCTTCTGACTCCCAACCCTCCTTGCTCGATAGAAGCAAGAATGGTATCCCAATTTACCCATGCCATATTAGTATGATCTTTACCCCCCCCCCCCCCCCCCCCCCAAAGAATCAGGCCCGAAGTTGATCAAGAATATTAAGAATTGTTTCAGGGGCTCTGAAGATAGAAAAATAAAGGGTAAAGGCCATAAAATAGACACGTACTTTTCATTTTGTTCCATTATGACAAATGTACTATTTTATGTACTAATCTAACAAACGAACTTGTTACTTTTGGGACAATATCACCAATATGACCGGATCTATTTCCATGTCAATTTTTTATAACATGAAATGACTAATTTACCCCTAACCCCTTCATTTCCATTTATGACTGTATGTATTTTTACGTTTTCGACAGTGATTTTGCGTTTTCGTCAGTAATTTACGTTTTCGTCAGTAAATTTACGTTTTCTTCAGTAAACTTACGTTTTCGTCAGTAAATTTATGTTTTGGTCAGTACTTTTACGTTTTCATCAGTAATTTTACGTTTTCGTCAGTAACGTTACGTTTTAGCCAGTAAACTTATGTTTTGGTCATTAAACTTACGTTTTCATCAGTATTTTTACGTTTTCGTCAGAAAATTTACGTTTTTTATACTAATTTTACGTTTTCGTCAATAAATTGACGTTTTCATTAGTAGATTTACGTTGTCGTCAATATTTTTACGTTTTCATCAGTAAACTTACGTTTTCGTCAGTATTTTACGTTTTCGTGAGTAAACTTACGTTTTCTTCAGTATTTTACGTTTTCGTGAGTAAACTTACGTTTTCGTCAGTAAGCTTACGTTTTCATCAGTATTTTTACGTTTTCTTCAACGTAAAATAATGACGAAAACGTAAAAATAATTATGAAAACGTAAATTTACTAACGAAATCGTAAGTTTACTGACGAAAACGTAAAAATACAGATGAAAATATTCATTTGCTAAAGAAAACGTAAGTTCACTGACGAAAACGTAAATTTACTTATGAAAACATAAGTTTACTGACGAAAACGTAAGTTTATTGGCAAAAACTTAAGTTCACTGACGACAACGTAAATTTACTGATGATACGTAAATTACTGACAAAAACATAAGTTGACTGACGAAATCGTAAGTTGACTGACGAAAACGTAAGTTTATTGACGAAAACGTAAAATTATTGATGAAAATGTAACTTTACTGACGAAAAATGTAAGTTTACTGACGAAAGCGTAACTTTACTGACGAAGATGTAAGTTTACTAACGAAAGCGTAAGTTCACTGAAGAAAACGTAAATTAACTGACGATACGTAAATTACTGACGGAAACGTAACTTTACTGAAGAAAACGTAACTTTACTGAAGAAAACGTAAAATTACTGGCGAAAACGTAAGTTTATTGACGAAAAAGTAAGTTTACTGACGAAAACATAACTTTACTGAAGAATACGTAATTTTACTGACGAAAACGTAACTTTACTAAAAAAACGTTAGTTTACTGACGAAAACGTAAGTTTACTGACGAAAATGTAAGTTTACTGACAAAAACGTAAGTTTACTGACGAAAACGTAAGTTTACTGACGAAAACGTAACTTTACTGAAGAAAACGTTAGTTTACACCCAAAAACCGGTATAGCAGGTAACAAGTGACCCATATTGGTGATATTGTCCCAAAACTAACAAGTTCGTTGGTCAGATTAGTACATAAAATAGTATATATGTCATAATGAAACAAAATGAAGAGTACGTGTCTATTTTATGACTTTTACCCAAAAATAAAATATGACAAGGCTGCCCAAAACCGATTTGGTCAACATGAGGCGCCCGATAGAGAGAAGATTCGCTTTCCACTTAGATAGTTTTGCTTTGAACTTGTCTACAGTCAAGTTCCAACTATCTTTATATTTCATACTTTTGCTAATAGGGAGACCCAAGAACGAGAAAGCGAAAGTACCTGCTAAGCAACCAGTGAGATGTGCCATGGATTGAAGGTTGCCCTCTGAGACCCCGATGCCAAAAACGTTGGATTTGGCAATATTTATTTTTAGACCCGAAGCCCTGTGAAAAGTGTTTAAAGTTCTAATTATATTCTCAATGTCATTCGAATCCCACCCCGTGAGGATAACCACTTCGTCGGCAAAGAAGAAATGAGAAACATTCAATTCATCGTTGTTGCTGAGAGAAACTCCTTTGAAAAGATGCAGTTGAGTAACCTCTTGAAAAGCTAAGTGTAGACCTTCCATAACTAGTATCAATAATAATGGAGATAGAGGATCTCCCTGACGTAAGCCACGACCTACGAAAAATTCAAGAGTGGGGCTACCATTAACTAGAACTAAAGTACTAGCTGAGATGAGGCATGCATGAACGAATCCAAGATCTCCACTTATTCCTGAACCTCATATGTAACAGAACATAATCGAGGTAACTCCAATTTAGAGAACCAAAAGCTTTTTCGAAAACTACTTTAAATATCATGAGCTTCTTGTTCTTCTTTTTGTACCAATCCATTACTTCACTTACCATTAGAGGACCGTCGAATTTTCTGTAAGACTATAGTTGGCAGTTGTAAACAAATGTCTAAATAAGTAAAACTCCTCTAAAAGAAAGAAAACTAGTCAAAATATTGTTTGTACCTCCTCGAACATATACAGTGTGCTCATAATGAATATGCATCCATTGGAAAAAACCCTTGACAGTAAAATAATTTCTACTCGATCATCAAGTACTAAGGGATTTATGTGCCACCACAAAGCAAGATGCATTCGCCAACGACAAGATTTAACTACCCAATCATCAAAATCTTATCAACTGTGATGATGTCAAGCGTCGTTGGCAAATAAACCGGCCTTCTGGTATAACTATCCCGAGCTACAGTGGCGAATAGGTGGACTGAATTCACGATCAAAACTAATTTTATTGTGGTTTATACACATATATGCATGCAACAATTTATATGTAGGGAATGGTCCTATAAAAAAAGTGGGATAAAAATAAATATGAAAAATGTGGATTAAAAATAAATAAAAAGTGATGGAGGGTAACAAGTGTCTCTTTTCTTTATCCTTACTACGGGAGGTACCCACGCTTCGCCGCAGTTGTTTTGGGGTCGTTAGTTAGGCCGGTACTTTTGGATGAACGTTGTTCTGAACCATATGGTTAGAAGGTTTCAGATCATGTTGGCTAAAGAATTCCAGCAAAAGACGCCTTAAAAACAGGGTTTGTGCACGAAAAAAGCAATGCAACTACCTATTTTTCTAAGCAAATTAAACATAGGAAACCATCATGAAGTTTCATATATGTAAATAACACGTTATAGAAAATGTGCACTTGGTATTCTCGAGATTCATATTGATCAATTGATTTTCGCGTAGCCCGGTGTTCTTGCCATCTTAGGATGCCTTCGTGTCTCTCTTAAAGTGGGACCTATTTTGCATACATTCTTTGAGCAGGAGGGTTGTAATTTTTTCAACAAATTAGATGATCTTAACTCTCAGAAGGCTGCTAAAATAGATTTTAAAAATAGCAATTCATATTCATCTAGAAAGGCTCCTGAAAATAGCAATTCATATTCGTCGAAAAAGACCTTACTTTGCATTTAAACAATATTCAATGAGATGACAAAGTCTTGAACAACACGTGAGCGTATGTTATTATTGGTCTTTATATGTATCGAGCAGTTTACAAATATGTTACTGAAAACAAGTCACACAAATTCATTTCATGAAAAGGGTGAATTAATTCGCTCGTAAAGAATCATATATGGTTTTAAGAAATTACTAGGCGGGAGATTGAGCCAAAGCATGTAAAGACCACACCACTTGACAGAACACGGGTTTCTAGCCTTAAAAAAGAGTATGCAGGTTGACAGAAGAGCCAAGCAATGGAATACATTTAGATGAACTTTTGATCGCCTGCACAAATGAGTTTGAGCCTTTTCAATCGGGTACAACATCTCTAGAAGAAATGGTCAACACAAAATGCATTTGGAACTATGTACGGTTATTGAACAACAACCAAGTTAAAAATCATTATATGTGGTGACTATTTCATGTTTATGAACGGAACATAATGGCAAAAAAAATAATAACAGACTCACCTCCGGAAGGGCAAGATGGGTGCTTGCAGGGGGACTGGGGAAGTATGGATACATGCGGTTCACTTAGATCAGAAGGTTTCAGATCATCGTCATCTCAAAATGGGTCAAAAGATTGACCCATATTTCAAACATACCATTCCAATACTTGCACCTTCTCATCTTTAAAAATCTTCACTAATTATTTGGAAGTTTATCAACCATAGTAGAGTCGTTACTCCATACTATTTGGAAGTTTATCAACCAGAGTAGAACCACGAACCATGGTTACCTAAATCTTATAGCGACTGCATCAAAAAATAATAAAACACGTCAATTTAGATTTTAAATCAACTTGGCAACATACAAGCATGCAATAAATTATGAAATCAAACCTCGCCCAAACAGAATGATATTGTTATTGTTGTTTTTAGAACACTTCAAATGTTCAAGTAGTGCCTTCTTCAGTTTAACGATGGTATAAGCTCACAATATTTGTATCCCTTGTCACCAATCCTCCTACATAGAGAAGACCGGTATCAATATTATTAGCAAAAAGATTGACCTGACGCATACAATCTATGTTACACGTGGACGGGGATTGGTACTGAAACTAAAACGGGGACAGGTACTTAGAAACGACAATGTTCCAAAACTGAAGAAACGGGTACAGCCAGAAACGTTTGTAATTATATATATTTATAATAAAATAAATAAACATCAAACGTTAACATCAAATTGTTATCACCGAAAGTTTTCTAAATGACGAGATCTTAAAAATTAAAAAACTAGTATGGGAATAGGTTTTTATTATACAATGTCGACATTGTGCGTGCATGACTAAAGATGTGTTTGGTTCAACACCTGGGTGTCTCTTTTAAAAAGAATGAAAAGAAAACTAGTTAGATTATACCAATAGTGTTGTTTGGTGTATTTTTGGCATGGCACATATTTTAATTTTAAAAGTTAAATTAATAATTAAAAGAAAAAAAGGAATGTATCTTGTGGTGAGAAAGAAATTCTCAGAGTGGGACCATCTCAACTATTACAAAAACCACCAAATTTGAATCTATGGATGTCTTTGTTGGGTCAGTATTTACTGACCCTAAAGCAACTCTAGGATTTGAATATAAAATCCTCCTAATTGTTTCATGCTCAGCAGTAAGGCCAGTCTGCTGAAGAATGACCAGAGTAACAAAGTTCCTACTGAAGACTTTATAGCTGAAGAAAGTTCAGCACTCCCCTTCCAGTGTACTTAGAAGACAAAGGAGTCTTCGCTTCAAATACTAGGCGGTCTAGTTGCTGAAGAACAAGGACTGAAGAAGGGCTTTCAGTTCAGTTTGGTTTGACAATACCAAACTGAATGATGTCGATCTCCTCTAGGATATTGAAGACTCTTCAGTATTCTGATGGTTTGCATTAGGCGGGAAAATATAACTTTAAGTCAAAGTAGGTTGCTTGTATACTTAGATATAAGTACAACCTTTATCTTTTCTAGAATAGTTTAATATGTACTTTGTACTGTTTATCCAGCATGGGCATCAACCACCCACTGGATAAACCCATGCATTGAAACATGCAAAATGCAAACCCTAATTTACACTGCCTATAAAAGGAGTGTACATTGAGAGAGAAAAGGTCAACCAATACAAGAGCTTAAACTCTGGAAAACCATTCTCTCTCGATACCAACTAAACCATATAACCAAGATGCATATGAACGTTTAGATTGGATCTTAGACTTTAACTTTTGTTAAACGTTTAAGTAGAGTAGATCAAAACCCATTTTCATTCAACCACTTTGTTATTCCGCAAACAAAGTGGGTTATAGATTCTTTATTTGATTCTAATAAAAGTCTATACGTTGAAAAGTATATTGGTATTGTTGTTTTAATCTTTCATAGCTCTTATCTATTGTTAAAACAACTCACCTGAGTCGAAGTAAGAGTTATTACTTAAGATAATAAGTAATAACGAATTTCTAGGGACCAACAAGTGGTATTAGAGCAATTTGATTAGTTAAACTCTTATTTTATGAAACTGCTCATTTAAAAGTTTTCAAATCAAGATCCAAAAATGGCTCAAGTTATACCACAAGCCCTAGAATATAGGGGTGGCCAACTCAATGCTGCTCCTGTACTAGAGGTAGCCAATTTTACAAATTGGAAGAAGAGGTTTCTTGTCCACATGGTTGGGATTGGACCTCAATTTCTTGGAATCATTGAAAATGGTCCTTTTGTTCCCATGGTTGCGGGCAGTAAAAAACCTAAAGTACAATGGACTGCTGATGAGAGAAAAGCTGCTAACCTAGATCAGCGTCTCAAAAGTCTCATCATGTCTGTACTTCCAGATGACCAAATGAATTTTGTTGTAAATTGCAAAATAGCCAAAGCTACATGGGAGAACCTTATTCTTTACCATGAGGGACCCTCTAATGTAAAAGAAACCAGAATCATGGATTTAAAGATTCAATACAACACCTTCAAGCACAAAGAAGGGGAAACCCTCACATAGACATTCACCAGATACAAAGCACTGATGAATGAACTTATGAATTATGGTGTTGAGCTTTCAAAACTTGAAATCAACACAGTTTTTGTTAATGCATTGCCAAAGAAGTGGCTCAGTTTCTGCCAAAGCTTGAGAAATGCTAATCACATTAAAGATTGTAATCTAGCCTCTCTTTTTGGGAAACTAAAATATGAAGAAAACATAGTTGATAGGATTTATGAAGGCTCAAGCAAGAGTAAAGCATTAACCATTGCCACACCCTTGTCCAAAGCCTTCTTTAGTGAGGTTGTCATTCAAGGCTACCATGATAGTCCTGATCATGAGGAAGATACTAGATCTAGTGAGGAATATCTGAATGATCTGAAAGAGGAATTTCATGAAAGAGCACTTCTGGCCAAGTCTAGAAGGTTCTTTAAGAAAAGAGGCAAGTTCTCCAACTCCACAAAAGATTCAGTTGACACTGAATGCTATAAATGTGGGAAGACTGATCACTATGCTAGGGATTGTTATTCAAAAACATCTCTTCCTTCATATTCCTCACCAGCTCAATCAATACCATCTGGTCAATCATCATTTCAACCAAAACAAATTGCTTCTACTTCATTTCAGCAAAACAGGGTTGAACTCAGACCAAAAAAAGACTTTGAGGCCAAATACAGAGAAATCAAGGCAAGATTGGCCTTAATGAGTACTGAAAGCTCCTCATCCAAGACTCTCAAGAAAGACAAGAACAAAGGACTTGTTGCTGAAGCCTATGAATAGGATGAAGAAGATGTTTATTCAGATGATGATGAAATGGTTAATGTGAAAGTGCTGATGGCACTTGCTGATGATGAAGGGGCTAATTCAAATGTTGTGACCAGAGAAAGTGCCAAAAATGGTGAATGGGTCAATGTCACAATCAAAAAGGTACAAACTCTTCTTGAATTAGAAGATAAAGATGACATTAAATTTGTCTTTGATTACTTGTGCATTGATCTAAAATTTGTTGAAGAGCAAAGAAACAATTTGCTTGAAAAATTTCATAAACTTGTTCTAAAACTGGAAGATTTTGAAAGTAAGCAAATAGAGCTAAAAGAAGCTAAACTTGATATTCTTACCTTTCAACAATTGAACAAAGAAATTTTGGAGGAAAATAACTCCCTAAGAGCTGAATTAAAAGAAGCAAAAGATATTGTTAAATCTTGGCTTAGAAACTCTGATAGGGTTAATCAAAGCATAAGTGAACAAATACCTGCTCAAAAAAGAAAAATCCTTGGTACTGAAGGATCCTCCAGCACCAAATTTATTGTCTTTGTCAAAGCCTCAAATGAGAATGGTAGCTCGATCCCTGACATTGAAAGGTCAGATGAAGAGAATTTACCCAATCATGACACTGGGCTAATCCTTCTTCCCGAGTTTCAAGCAAGTGTTGACACTTCAGCACCAGTTGAGTCCTCGGTTACTAAGGATGACTCAGATGATGATATAAAGAATGAAGTAAGTACCCCACTTCCTCCTTTGGAGAAGCTGGCTGGTGTTGAACCCTCTACTGGACCTAATACTCTCTAGTCTATCATCAAGTCACACACCACACACAAAGGTAGTTCTTCCAAACATGTCAAAATTGACACTTCAAAGAACTCTTCAGCTCCTGCTGAAGGCTCATATATGGGAACTACCTCTTCAGTTTCAACAAATAAACTAAAGAATGCTAGATCTGAGGAAGATGAGAGAATGTCTCTTATCATGCAAGAGATCAATGATCTTAAATTGCAACTCAGGCAGCAGCAAACACCAACACGATTCAGAGATGAACCTTCAAATTCTCCTCATTTCAAGTACAAGACACAATTTAAAAAGGCTTGTGATTTATGTGGTCTAAACAACCATCTCACTGAAACTTGCCTAAGAGTGATTTATTGTACCAAATGTGAAAGGACTGATCATCGCACTTGTGAACACACTCAGTATATGCTGGCCAAAACAAGTGCTGATGCTCACAAAACTGAAGCATCTCATTCCAGGCGAAATATGCCTTTCCCACCATACATTCATTATGGTATGGGTAATCATCACTCAGATGACTGCCACTATTACCCTGTTTGTAATATTTGTGGAAGTTATGACCATGACACTCATGGACATAATCGTATCATCTCACTCGAAAGAGGTATTAAACCAAGAATCCCAAACTCTATTACCAAATGTTGTGAGACTTGTGGAAGCGATGTCCACACTACATCTGATCACAACCATATAGAGTGGTTTAGAAGAGGTGAAGCCCTTCAGGCTAAGAAAGCTAATGCTATTCAGACCTCTACTTCTTCTGAGCAATCACACATACCCTCTACAAGAGGACCCTTCAGATCTAGAACACCTTCTAGATCTAAAACCCCCCACCCAACAAAGGTGGGTTTCAAAACAAAACTGACCATTTTCTTAACTTGTGCAATGTGATCTTAGGAAGCCTATTTGGTACCTAGATAGTGGTTACTCAAGGCATATGACTAGAACCAAAAGTTATCTGCACAAGTATAAGGAGGAACAAGGTCCCAAAGTTGTTTTTGGTGATAACTCATCAGCTACTACTGAAGGATTTGGTTCAGTAAAATGCAATGGTATAGTTTTCTCAAGGGTAGCATATGTCAATGGATTGAAGCACAACCTCATCAGCATAAGTCAACTTTGTGATGCAAAGTATCTTGTGTTGTTTGATGACAAAAAAAAGGTACAATCTTCAACTCCAATCATGAAATTTGATGATTGCTCCAAGAGTCAAAGATGTTTATGTCATGAACATGAACTCTACTCATGAGACATGCTTCTTTGCTAAAGGCTCAAATATTACCAATTGGCTTTGGCATAAGAGGCTCTCACATCTCAATTTCAAAACAATAACTCTGCTGGCAAAACAAAATCTTGTTATTGGTCTTCCTTCACTTGTCAATTCCAAGGACAAACCATGTTCAACATGTGAAAAAGGGAAGCACCATAGGGCCAGTTTCAAAACAAAATAAACTTTCTCAATCAAAGAAAGTCTTCATTTTCTTCACATGGACTTATTTGGCCCAGTATCACCTAGGGCCATTTGTCATGAAAAATATAAACTTGTCATTGTTGATGAGTACTCTAGGTAAACCTGGGTATATTTTCTGACAAAGAAAAGCCATGCACCAGATGTCATCATGTCATTCATCAAAAGAGTTGAAAATCAAAATGACACTCATGTCAAACAACTCAGAACTGACAATGGCACTGAATTCAGAAATCACTCACTGATCAAATTCTGTGATGACAAAGGAAATTCTCAAAATTTCTCATCTCCTTACACGCCAGAACAAAATGGCATGGCTGAAAGAAGGAATAGAACCTTGATTGAAGCAGCAAGGACAATGCTTGTTGGATCTGCTCTCACTAAGCATTTTTGGACTGATGTTGTAGCCACTGCTTGCTACACTCAAAATAGATCCATCATTGTGAAGAGACACATGAAGACTCCCTATGAAGTCTTCAGGGGGAGAATTCCAAACATTTCATTCTTACATGTGTTTCGGTGTCCAGTATTCATTCACAATCACAAGGATCACCTTGGAAAGTTTGATGAAAAATATGATGATGGGTACTTTCTTGGATACTCTCTAGTATCTAAAGCATACAGAGTCTTTAACACAAGAAGACAATGTATTGAAGAAACCTATCACATCTCTTTCAATGAAAGTTCTGAAGCTCTCACTTTTTCAAATCCATCAGATGATGAACTTCATATACATGAATCTCACAATTATCCATCTGATGAATTTCATCACTATGAGCCTTCTCAAAATTATCAAACAAGCAACTCAGTCCCTCATATTGATCCATTTGAAGATATGACAAGTCCTACAAAAGGAAATCCTTCAGTATCACATACTGATGGCTGTCAATCAAATAATGATCAATCTAAAAATGATCAAAATGATCATCAAGGCAATACTAATGACCAAAATGGTCAGTCTTAAAACAATCAGCATGCTAACACACATGATCAAAATGATCAATCATATGCAGATGCCGAGGAACAATCTGAGCCCCTTGCTCAAAGCTCTCCTATCATCTCTAGGGAATTAAGTCTTGTATATGTTGCTTCTGACCAAGAAGGAAGCCCTCCAATGATTGAACCCTAGTCCACTGAATATCCTTCAGTAGACACTAGAGACATTCCAAGTCCCAAGTCCATGTCATGGATTTCCAAGCTCTAGCTCTAATCATGATACCAGTACCTATTCTCCAGCTCCACAAAAAATCTTGGACTCAAAATAGTCACATACATCTGGTGAACATAATAGGTAATCCTGGTGAAGGTAGAGTCATTAGATCTATGGCAAAGAAACTGAGTGCTGCTTCATCTGGAGAATGCCTCTATGCAAATTTTCTCTTAGAAATTGAACCTACAAAGGTTTCTGAAGCACTCACACACCCTGGATGGGTGGATGCCATGCAAGAGGAACTCAATCAATTTGAAAGAAACAAAGTCTAGAAATTGGTTCCTCTTCCATATAGTAAATGAACCACTGGCACCAAATGAGTTTACAAGCTCAAAAGAGATGAAACCAATGCAGTGACCAAAAATAAAGCTAGGCTGGTGGCTCAAGGATTCAATCAAGAGCCTGGTGTTGATTTTGATAAAACTTTTTCTCCAGTTGCACGTATGGAAGCCATACGAATCTTCCTTGCATATGCCACTTACATGAACTTCATCATCTACCAAATGGATGTCAAAAGTGAATTCGTAAATGGTGACCTAAAGGAAGAAGTTTATGTTACTAAGCCTCCTGGCTTTGAGAGTAGTAAATACCCAAATCATGTCTACAAGCTTTACAAAGCCTTGTATGGACTGAAGCAAGCTCCAAGAGCATGGTATGTGATACTTTTGTTTTGTATGGGTTCTAATTCTCTCACAGAATCCTCTCGAATTGATCTCGGTCTTAAGTGGAATGATTTGTTCTTGGTTAATAAAAAGTGGTTGGTTTGTTTATCTATTTTAAACTAATGACAAGAAATTAAGTGTCGAAGAGTAAACTTAAAGCGTGAAAAGAATAAACTAAAAGACTAGTTTAAAAATAGATGTTTGAAAACTTTAAAGATTATATTAGAGAAATAAATGGACATTCAATTAAACTAACACTTGGAAAACTTTGTGAAAAATAAGAGCTTAGTGGAAAAGTACTAAAAGAAAGTAAGAACGGAACAAAGCAAATTAGCTAAGATCGGAATAGGGAAAAGACTAGCACCAATCGGAATATATTCCGATCGAATGATCGGAATATGCTGCAAAATGGACCTGTCGGAATATCTTTGAATTGAGAGCAATCGGAATGTTTGAAACAGCATAAATCGGAATACATGAAAATCACCAATCGGAATAATCTAAAGCTTGTACAATCGGAATATGGGAGAAAAAACAAGGCAATCGGAATACTAGGATTTGAGGCCAATCGGAATATAGAGAAATTCTCACCGTCGGAATACATGAAAATATCACCAATCGGAATAAACTAAACCCTTTTCCGATCGGTAGATCGGAAAGAGGGGGTATGCTCGGTCGGAAAACACCAATCGGAAAGGGGTTTATGACCCTTTCCGAAATCCCTTTTTGATCCGAATTTTAAGCAAAGTAAATAAGCTATGAATAAGCTAATCACTAAGCTAGCTCGAATCCAAACTTAAGCTGATCAATTAAGCACTAAAAACAACTTTTCTAAATTCAAAATAAACAACTTTTAAATCAAATCAATAAAAAGATGAACTTTTTATAAAACTCTCAAAAGTAAATAAGATAAATCAACAAATAAGCCAATAAGAACAAGGATCTTAAAGCTTATTTATGTATAAACTTAAGGAAACATAAAAAGTAATCAACTTTTTAAGTACAAATCATTGATGAACAACACGGATCACACGAGATTTGTACCAAAATCAATAAAAGTAAAAGAAAGGAAGGATGAGATTAAAGATTAAAAGGTAAAAACTTGAACTTGATTAATGAAAAAGTAATACAAAGGTTTGATCTTGAATGGAAAAAGATGAAATCTAGTGAGAGAAAGTTTAGAACTTTCTCTCTCTAAAACTAGAAACTACCTAAAGACTAAGTGTGTGAAAATTTGTGAGGTAAGGCCTTTATATAGGCGTGTGTTGTGGTTATGGGCTTTTGATTGGGCTTTTATTTGGGCTCCTTTTTCTTCTTTCTTCTTAAGTCTTCATGCTTCTTCAAATAAACGTCTCCACTTTGGATTTGAGAAGTGTCGGTGAATTATTCCAACTCGTCTTTTAATCTATTGTTTTATAGACTCGAGTTCTTCGACATATATGAATCTTCCATCTTTGGCTCTATTCTTCGATAAATCTTCAAATAGGCACAACGACTTCAAATCTTTTGCATCTCTTGGACAATAGACTTCGTCTTGAGTCTTTTTCCACGATAAAACCCGTGCAATCCCATGTTTTCTCAATATTCATCCGGTTGCCTCTGAAAACACAATAAACACAAAAACCACGCATAATTCCAAACAAATGATATTAAATACGTGTTTTGGTCTTGTTTTAGCCAGAATTAAGTGGTAAAAGGATTGGTGTTTTCACACCTATCAAATCCCCTACACTTAACCATTGCCATGCCCTCATGCAATGCTTAGTGACAAAGCACATTTACACTTTTCTCATGATCAATCAACCTTGGCCTTATTAATATACTACTAAACGAAAATGAAAATACTAAGAGAAATTAAAACAGAAGGATGGAAATAACTTGCAAAGAGATCGAGGACTTACATTAGGGCTTCGGTGCTGCGAAGATTTATCACCCTCAAGTTTCACGTTCCCCAAACTAAGCTTAAAAACGAGATCATTGTTATTATAAGTTAGCAATTCAAACACTTACACACATGGCATAATTAAATGCTTAAACTCCCTTATTCCTAGGTGTATCTCTTATATTTTATTTTTGTCTTAGAATGATCATGAAGATGCATTTTTGGACTTATTTCGATAGTTTATTTAGGCTGAAAGCAAAGTAGGACGATTTGATCAATAGTTAGCTAAAGGACAAAATCTTTTAAAACTGCTTCTCGGGATATCAAAAAGTTCATATCTTGGCATAACTTGGTTCGCGATTTGAGACCTTTCTCGGGCCGATATTTGGCATGTACTTCATACTTCATATCTTGAGAGACGTTCTTGAGATAATGGTCTTCTCATCGTAATAGAGTTTCTTCACTTGGAGACTTTTGAGGGGTACTCCAACTTTGTTGACCACGACTTCATGATTATTCTTCAATCTCTAATTGGGATTTTGAGATACAACGATCCGCCTCCTTTTCGGACTTGGATCTATTTATCCTCATACCTTGTTAGGGTCTTTTCGGATAGACTTCTCCATGATCTTTATGGGATTTGATTTCTTTTCGTCGTGAGTCTTGATCCTTCATATTGACTTTGGGAATAATGCTTTTCACATCACCTTGGATCTTTAGCAATAAAATGGAATCCTCATGCCTTGTTAGGGCCTTTTCGGACTCGCCAATCTTCGCGCCCCGCTTCATAAGTTATGCCTTGGCTATGAACTCTTATCATTACCGAGCAACTTTTAAACGATCTTGGGCTAGAAGCTAAGTAACTTTTCAAATCGTACGACCTTACTTATTGCAGATAAATTATTAGCAAGTGATGGGAGAATAGGCAAATAATTACACCAAGTGAGCTTGCGCAAGAATACCGACTTATAATTGACTCTATCATTTCTCGTCCTCCACAATTTAAAATCTCAAGTAATGAGATTCGTGGATACTTAGCCTAATAAACCAATTAAGGTCTACATGGTTAAGGATACTAGCTAGAATAAACTTGGATAAGTCTATTCGGGTTGAGTCAAAATAAATGCAACGGGCCTAATATGTCAAAGATTTCAAAACTAGCTACACCACTTTATTAAAATTTTTGACTTTATTGCGGGATATATACATATGAGAGCAACGATAAAAATTTAAAAATTACGACTAAATGGCCAAAGTTAATTAAAAATTTGAAAAATGTTGAAAAAGATGATTTTCCGGTTAAATGAAGGCATTTTCATGGAAAAGTCCACTTAAAACTTCGATAGAAGTCCCCCCTACACTTAAGATAAACATTGTCCTCAATGTTTAAGCATGTGGGAAAAGTCTCCCCTACACTTATGACATTGTGCACGTTGGTTAACTCAAGTTAAGGAAGAGACGACTAAAGTGATCAATTTCAAATGTGAGTATGAAGAAAATTGAATCACGATAGTTGAGAGATAGAACCGGATTTCGGATAACACGGGAGCACGGTTCTTCAAAGATTCCAAGAGTGCACTTATCCCTGTAATCACATCACCACGCAAAGACAAACACCTATACAGGTCCCCCTACACTTAGGAGGTAAAAACATAAAAGGATAGATACTCGGGCTGCCTCCCAAGGAGCGCTTGTTTTTGATAACCGAGTCACGAGTCTGACTCGACCCAAATTTAGTTCATGGGGAACGTGGTGAGGGATGGAATCACCTCCTGAGAGGTGTCCTCACCAAATTACAACTTCAGACGCTGGCCATTCACCTTGAAATTGGGCCCATTTGGCTGAGAAAGCTCAATGGTCCCATACGGAAAGACGTTGGCGACGGTGAATGGACCAGACCAGCGGCTCTTCAACTTGCCAGAGAAGATCTTCAACCGAGAGTTAAAAAGTAAGACTTGATCACCAACGTGGAACTCTCGGTTCTTGATTTTTGCGTCATGAAGGATCTTCGTCTTCTCTTTGTAGATCAGCGAGTTCTCATAAGCTTCATTCCTCAGTTCGTTGAGCTCGTTGAGTTGAATCTTGCGATGATCACCGGCTTTGTTGATGTCGAAGTTAGCCCACTTCAAGGCCCAGTGCGCCTTATGCTCCAGCTCGATGGGAAGGTGGCATGCTTTCCCGTACACAAGACGATAAGGTGTACAACCGATCGGGGTCTTGTAAGCAGTACGGAAAGCCCACAGAGCATCATCTAACTTATCGGCCCACGCGGCACGATGCTCTCCCACAGTACGCTCCAAAATTCGCTTCAATCCACGGTTGGATATTTCGGCTTGACCGTTGGTTTGAGGATGATAAGTGGTGGAAAGACGGTGATTGACACCATACTTCGCCATGACTCTTGCAAATTGATCGTTGCAAAAAATGAGTCCCGCAGTCACTGATAATAGCACGATGAACGCCGAATCGAGCGAATAGCGATTTCAAAAAGTTACAAACCACCCTTGCATCATTAGTAGGTAAAGCTTTGGCTTCAACCCACTTGGAGACGTAGTCAACGGCAACAAGGATGTATTTGTTTCCTTTAGATGAAGGGAATGGCCCCATAAAGTCGATACCCCAAACATCAAAGATTTCACACTCTTGAATGAAATTCTGAGGCATCTCGTCTTTATGTGTGATCGTGCCTTGTTTTTGGCAAGCATCACAACGTTTAACCATCTCGTGAGCATCACGATAGATGGTGGGCCAATAAAATCCCGAATCAAACACTTTTTTGGCGGTGTAGTTGGGACCAAAGTGACCACCGGTGGGTCCTTTGTGGCAAGCATCAAGGATTTCAAAAGCTGACGGTCCATCAACACATCGGCGAATAATCAAGTCAGCACATTGTTTGAAAAGATACGGGTCATCCCAGAAGTAAGTCTTAATGTCTTTGAAGAACTTCTTCTTTTGCTGGGATGTTAACCCGGCAACTAGAATTCCACCCGCTAAGTAGTTTGCAATGTCCGCAAACCACGGGGTTTCATCAGCAGTCGAGTTTATAGACATTAAGGTCTCCAGGGGAAAAGAATCATTGATTTCTTTGTTCGGATGATCCCCCTGGTAAGGATCCTCAAGTCTACTGAGATGATCCGCGGCTAGGTTTTCTGCTCCTTTTTTATCGCGAATTTCGATTTTAAATTCCTGGAGCAGTAAAACCCAGCGAAGAAGTCTTGGTTTGGAATCTTGCTTTGTCAACAAGTACTTCAACGCGGAATGATCGGTGTAAACGATTGTGGTGGAAAGGACAAGACAGGGGCGAAATTTTTCAAAGGCATAGACAACAGCTAGAAGCTCTTTTTCGGTTGTCGTATAATGCAATTGTGCCTCCGTCATTGTCTTGCTAGCGTAATGGATTGGTTGGAAGTGTTTGTTCACTCTTTGTCCCAGAACCGCTCCAATAGCAAAATCACTAGCATCGCACATCAACTCAAAAGGCAGCTCCCAATTCGGGGTCACCAAGACGGGTGCCTTAGTAAGCTTATCCTTAAGCGAGTTGAAGGCTTCAAGACACTCTTTGGAAAAGATAAAAGGAGTATCTTTTTCCAAGAGGTGGGTCATCGGGCGAGCGATTTGAGAGAAATCTTTGATGAATCGACGGTAGAAGCCCGCATGACCCATAAAACTTCTCACACCCTTCACGGTTGAAGGTGGAGGCAACTTGGCGATAACATCGACTTTAGCACGGTCTACTTCAAGACCGGATTTGGAAATTTTATGTCCCAGCACGATGCCTTCTTTTACCATAAAATGGCATTTTTCCCAATTCAGAACAAGGCGAGTGTCTTCGCACCGCTTAAGCATACGTTCCAAATTGGCAAGGCAAGAAGAGAAGGAATCCCCGAAGACCGAGAAATCATCCATGAAGACTTCCATGGTTTGTTCAACCATGTCATGGAAGATAGCTAACATGCACCTTTGGAAAGTCCCGGGCGTATTACATAAGCCAAAAGGCATTCTTTTGTAAGCAAATGTGCCATAGGGACAAGTGAATGTTGTCTTCTCTTGATCTTGGGGATCGATGGGTATTTGGAAATAACCCGAGAAACCATCAAGAAAGCAGTAATATTCATTACCCGCTAAACGTTCAAGCATTTGGTCCATAAAAGGTAGAGGGAAATGATCCTTTCTCGTGGCATCATTGAGTTTGCGGTAGTCTATACAAACTCTCCACCTAGTAACGAGACGAGTGGAAATCAACTCGTTGTGTTCATTGGGAACAACGGTTATTCCGCCCTTCTTGGGCACACAATGGATTGGACTAACCCATGGTGAATCCGAAATAGGGTAAATCATACCCGCATCAAGAAGTTTGATAACCTCTGTTTTGATGACTTCATGGATTTTTGGATTCACCCTTCGTTGGCTTTGAATTGTGGGCTTAAAGTCGTCCTCCATGAGAATTTTGTGTGTGCAGAAGTGAGGATCAATTCCACGAATATCCGAAATCTTCCAAGCAATAGCCTTCTTATGATCTTTCAACACAGCGACAAGTCGGGCTTTCTCTTCATCCTTCAAATCCTTAGCAATGATGACTGGCGACTTCTTCTCTTCGTCAAGGAACACATACTCGAGATGGGGCGGCAACTCCTTAAGTTCCAAGTCCGGGGGATTTTCGACGGGAGGCGTATTCAAAGTCAGAGTATCGATAGCAATAACCGTGGGAGATGGAGGCGAAGGACTGTCTTCGGTGAGAAGATTGTCAAAGAAATTCATGTCGTCATCTCCATCGATAGGAGAATCATTAGGAGCTAAATTCACATCTCCCATGGTGTCTTCAATATTGTTCCAAAATAAATCACTATCTCCAAATAGAGACAATGATGAGTCAATAGAGGACACGGTCTCAACATTGGGAAGAGAGGTAGGAATACTTTTGCAAGCATCATTAAAGTGTTCTTCACAAGCCTCATCAAGAACGTCAATACAATTAACGCTCTCATATGAATAAGGCTGTTTGGACAACTTTCCCATGTTGAAGACTACTTTATCGTCACCCACTCTCATGATAAGCTCACCGGCTTCAACATCAATGGGAGTGCGACCGGTCCTCAAGAATGGACGACCAATAATCAGTGGTACACGGGGGTCCATCTCGTAGTCGACGACAACAAAATCAGCAGGAAAGGTGAATTTGTCGACTCCTACAATGACGTCTTCGGCTATCCCCACTGGATAAGCAACCGTACGGTTAGCTAATTCCAAAGTCATTTTGGTGGGGACTAGCTCTGGGAGAGATAATTGCTTCCAAACGCTTAGAGGCATAAGATTAATACTGGCACCTAGATCGGCTAGGGCCATGCAATTCTCTACTCCCGGGAAATTGCAAGGGATAAGAAAACGACCCGGATCACCAAGCTTGGTTGGTAATTTCCTTAAGAGCACTGCAGAGCAATTCTCATTAAGTTGGGTGTTGGCAATATCGAGGAGCTTTTCCTTGTCGCTCAGAAGATCTTTAAACATTTTCGCATATTTAGGCATGTGAGCGAGAGCCTCAGCGAAGGAGATATTGAAATTCAGTTGTTTAAACATCTTAAGAAAGTTTGAAACCTGAATATCGTCCTTGCTTTTGAGCTTCTCTTTCCTCAACCTAGATGGATAAGGTATATTGGAAGAAGAGGTAGGCTTTGGAAGAATAGGATCACTCACATCCTTGGGTGGAGGAGGGGTAGAAGGAAGAGGTGGAGAAATTGGGGAAGGAGAAGGATGAGGAATAGGAGCAGGTGACTCGTTCTCCTTAGTCACAATCATCGGTGGATGTATAGGAAGCTCGGGTTCCTTGGTACCTTTACCACTTCGAGTAGTGATTGTTTTCATCTCCCCTCTTGGGTTCGCAATGGTGTTACTCGGAAGAGTAGCCGAAGAAGAGGGTTGATTACCATGGAAGAAACTAGCCATCATGTTTCTTAAATCATTTGTTTGACTATCCATAGTGTTCTTCATATCAGCTCTCAGATCATTCCCTTGTTTCATCAGATCTGCTTTCAAGTTGCGCACTTCCTGTTGGAGATTATCCACGATCACATCGTTAGTCCTCATGTAGGTTCCAATGTCTTGATGTGATGCGGGGGTTTGGTTGGAAGGAGCAGTGTATGCGGGTGGTTGATAAGCAGGTTGCTGGTAAACTTGGGTGTTTCGTTGAGGTGGTTGTTGCTGCTTGTGAGGAGGGATGTATGGTGTACGAGTTTGTTGTTGTTGAGGAGGGCGGTTGAGGTTTTGTTGTTGGTTTTGGTTGTTAGGATTAAAACCAGGTGGTGAGAGATAGTTGTTGCTGCGGTAGCTAAGAAAGTTACGGTCACCTTGAGGTCTAGCTTGATAAGCAGGTTGAGGATAGGTGCCATATGCCGCATTCACATTCTCAGCAGGGTAGTCTTGGGTGGCGGTACAAGTGGTGTAAGAGTGAGGACCACCGCATATCTCACAAGGTTGGCTGACAGCGTTTACTTGAGCGTTTTTGGCGTTGTTGCTGTTGTTGTTGCTGACGGTGTGGGTGACAAGCGATTCAAGAAGCGTAGTGATTTTGTCTAATCGCTTGTCGCTGTCATTAGTGCTAGCACTAGCGACATTGGTCCTAACACTCTTGGTTTGCACACGAGACTTATTCTCAATGATATCCCAAGCAGCATTGGAAGTCTTAGCCAATAGATTACCCCCCGAGGCACTGTTCAGTGAATCTTGGTCACTCATGCTTAAACCATTGTAAAAAGTATTAATTTGATGTACTTTGGTAAAACCATGTTGTGGGCATTTTCTTAATAGATCTTTAAAACGATCCCAAGATTCACTGAACGACTCATCGTACTTTTGTTCAAAATTTATGATTTCATTCCGCAAAGCGGTAGTACGAGAGGGTGGGAAAAAGTAATTGATGAATTTTGTTTCCAAATCCGTCCACGAGAGAATACTCTGTGGCGGTTCCTTAGCAAGCCAATGCCGGGCTTGTCCCTCTAAAGAAAAGGGAAAAAGTTGTAACCTTATAACCTCTTGTGGAACACCATTGAATTTGACCGTGTTGGTGAGTTGCAAGAATCTCTTGATATGGTCATGTGGGTCATCAATGGTACGTCCCAAGAATGGTTGAGCGGAGACCATCTGGATAAAGCCTGATTTTAGCTCGAAATTGTTGGCGGCAATTGGAGGTATGACAATTGGATCCGTGTTGCCATCTACATGAGCTTGAAGAAGTTCTATCATCGGGCGATTATCCGGAAGGTGCTCATTGTTGTTGTTATTGTTCATGTTGTTGAAAGGCGGGTTGTTGTGGTTATTATTGTTTGGAGGTGGTACATCGGCCATGTCTAAGTGATCGAGAGGCTCGGGCTCTTGATAAGACGTGGATCGAGTGCGCATACACCTGCAAAAGAACTAACAAGGCAAAAACAATACAAAAATATATTTTTTTTATTTTTTTTGGTTTTTAATTAATTTTTTTTATTTTTTTTTGTATTTTTTTGAAAATTTTATATTTTTTTAGTTGTTTTTGAAAATTTTCTTGAAAAAGAAACATTCACGGGGAACGGATCCCAAAATCCAAGTTCTCACAAAAAACTTTTGATCTTAACGAGAAGAGCCGACAGCGGCGCCATTTAATACTAGCATTTTTGTATGGGTTCTAATTCTCTCACAGAATCCTCTCGAATTGATCTCGGTCTTAAGTGGAATGATTTGTTCTTAGTTAATAAAAAGTGGTTGGTTTGTTTATCTATTTTAAACTAATGACAAGAAATTAAGTGTCGAAGAGTAAACTTAAAGCGTGAAAAGAATAAACTAAAAGACTAGTTTAAAATTAGATGTTTGAAAACTTTAAAGATTATATTAGAGAAATAAATGGACATTCAATTAAACTAACACTTGGAAAACTTTGTGAAAAATAAGAGCTTAGTGGAAAAGTACTAAAAGAAAGTAAGAACGGAACAAAGCAAATTAGCTAAGATCGGAATAGGGAAAAGACTAGCACCAATCGGAATATATTCCGATCGAATGATCGGAATATGCTGCAAAATGGACCTGTCGGAATATCTTATAATTGAGAGCAATCGGAATGTTTGAAACAGCATAAATCGGAATACATGAAAATCACCAATCGGAATAATCTAAAGCTTGTACAATCGGAATATGGGAGAAAAAACAAGGCAATCGGAATACTAGGATTTGAGGCCAATCGGAATATAGAGAAATGCTCACCGTCGGAATACATGAAAATATCACCAATCGGAATAAACTAAACCCTTTTCCGATCGGTAGATCGGAAAGAGGGGGTATGCTCGGTCGGAAAACACCAATCGGAAAGGGGTTTATGACCCTTTCCGAAATCCCTTTTTGATCCGAATTTTAAGCAAAGTAAATAAGCTATGAATAAGCTAATCACTAAGCTAGCTCGAATCCAAACTTAAGCTGATCAATTAAGCACTAAAAACAACTTTTCTAAATTCAAAATATATCAATAAAAAGATGAACTTTTTATAAAACTCTCAAAAGTAAATAAGATAAATCAACAAATAAGCCAATAAGAACAAGGATCTTAAAGCTTATTTATGTATAAACTTAAGGAAACATAAAAAGTAATCAACTTTTTAAGTACAAATCATTGATGAACAACACGGATCACACGAGATTTGTACCAAAATCAATAAAAGTAAAAGAAAGGAAGGATGAGATTAAAGATTAAAAGGTAAAAACTTGAACTTGATTAATGAAAAAGTAATACAAAGGTTTGATCTTGAATGGAAAAAGATGAAATATAGTGAGAGAAAGTTTAGAACTTTCTCTCTCTAAAACTAGAAACTACCTAAAGACTAAGTGTGTGAAAATTTGTGAGGTAAGGCCTTTATATAGGCGTGTGTTGTGGTTATGGGCTTTTGATTGGGCTTTTATTTGGGCTCCTTTTTCTTCTTTCTTCTTAAGTCTTCATGCTTCTTCAAATAAACGTCTCCACTTTGGATTTGAGAAGTGTCGGTGAATTATTCCAACTCGTCTTTTAATCTATTGTTTTATAGACTCGAGTTCTTCGACATATATGAATCTTCCATCTTTGGCTCTATTCTTCGATAAATCTTCAAATAGGCACAACGACTTCAAATCTTTTGCATCTCTTGGACAATAGACTTCGTCTTGAGTCTTTTTCCACGATAAAACCCGTGCAATCCCATGTTTTCTCAATATTCATCCGGTTGCCTCTGAAAACACAATAAACACAAAAACCACGCATAATTCCAAACAAATGATATTAAATACGTGTTTTGGTCTTGTTTTAGCCAGAATTAAGTGGTAAAAGGATGGGTGTTTTCACACCTATCAGTATGAAACTCTCTCAACATTTCTCATTGAACATAAATTTGTTAGTGGAAAAATAGATAGCACCTTGTTTATCTATAAATCTAAAACTGACACCATTCTGGTACAAATTTCTGTGGATGACATAATCTTTGGCTCTACAAGCTTGAAACTTTGCAAACAATTTGCCAAGCTTATGACCAACAAGTTTGAGATGAGTATGATGGGAGAACTCACAAACTTCCTTTGTCTTCAGATTAAACAATCTGACCAAGGAATCTCTATCAATCAAGAAAAATATGTCAAGGATCTGCTGAAGAAGTATGATATCAATTGTGCTTCAGTAAAGACTCCAATGGTACCCCCTAACAACTAAGGACTAGATCTTAATGGACATTCAGTCAATGAGACTCAGTATAGAGGTATGATTGGGTCACTCATGCACTTAACTGCAAGCAGGCCTGACACTCAATTCTCTATATGCCTTTGTGCAAGATACCAAGTAGATCCAAAGGAATCACACCTTACTGCTGTAAAGAGAATCTTCAGATACCTAAAAGGTACACCAAGTCTAGGTCTTTGGTACCCCAAATCCTCAGGATTTGATCTAAAGGGGTATTCAGATTCTGACTATGCTGGATGCAATTTGGACAGAAAAAGCACTTCTGGTGCCTGCCAATTGCTATGTGGCAAACTTGTGTGTTGGAGTGGTAAAAAGCAACAAACAGTTGTCATGTCTTCAGTAGAAGCTGAATATGTGGCAGCTGCTGGATGTTGTGCCAATGTTCTTTGGATGAAAAGCCAACTAGTTGATTATGACATAGAATATGAAAAGGTACCAATCTTTTGTGATAACACTAGTGCTATTGCAATATCCAATAATCCAGTCCTCCACTCAAGAACAAAACACATTGATATCAGATATCACTTTATCAGATATCATAGTGTGAAAGGGGACACTGGATTACATTTCATCCCCACTCAATACCAATTGGCTGATATCTTTACCAAACCATCGGATGAACCAACTTTCAAAAGATTGATAATGAAGCTTGGTATGCTGAACATTGATGATACAAAACCTGAACCTTCAGCATTCACTGAAGAAACTTGAAGGTTCAGCATTTCATAAAAGAATTGATTATTGTTTAGTAGCATTATCTGAGTAAAGG
Source organism: Glebionis coronaria (assembly GCA_025667525.1). Taxonomy (NCBI): domain Eukaryota; kingdom Viridiplantae; phylum Streptophyta; class Magnoliopsida; order Asterales; family Asteraceae; genus Glebionis; species Glebionis coronaria. The sequence continues at coordinate 138,119,385 of CM046879.1, read as the reverse complement.
AGTGCGCAATGTCATGTGTCTATTTCACTTTGTGTGATTGTGTATATGATGTTTTGTCTCCTGATACTTAAGATTTTGCTAGGTTCAATTATTGTTCTCGGTATCTCTTCGAATTGATTTCCGGCTTAAAGTACGACTCTATTGTTTCTGGTGAAAAAGAATGTTTTGGTTGTTTTTAAAATAAAAGTGCGAAACTTTACAGTAAAAGTGCAATTAAAGTGAATCTAAGTCTAATTAAAATAAAAGACAAGTATTTAAAAAGCTTGACTGAAATTAAAGGGCACTAAACGTAAATAACGTAAACTTAAATCTACCTAAGGCAAACTTAAAATGCAACTAAAACTTAAACTAAAGCAAGGCTAAAATAAAGCTAAGGCAAATAAACTTAAAGTGCAAGTAAGGAAAAAGGCGGGAAAAATAAAGCTTTAAAATAAAAGACAGAAACTTAAAAAGAAAACTAAAAAGAACCTGACAGAAATCCTTGATTCGGAAGTTGGTTTGGAAGATTTTGATTCGGAACTCTTCCGAATGAATTGCTTGACTCGAAAGATTTTGAGTTCCGAATGAACCCTCTTGATCCGGAAGTTGGTTCGGAAGTTTCGTCCGGAACTTCGTTCGGAACTTTCGTCCGGAACTTCGTTCGGAAGTTTCGTCCGGAACTTCGTTCAGAAGTTTCGTCCGGAACTTCGTTCGGAAGTTCGTTCGGAAGTTCGTTCGGAAGTTTCGTCCGGAACTTCGTTCGGAAGTTTTCGTCCGGAACTTTGAATGTTCCGGATGAACCTTGCTTCACTCGGAAATTTTTGATCCGGAACACTTCCGGATGAAGCTTGACTCGGAACTTTTAAAGTTCCGAATGAAATCCTTTCTTCTCTTTGGCTCGGAACTTATCTGGGAACACAGAAACAGAAACAAACACTCCCGAAGAACAAGGGATATACAGTAACAAAGAATCTATCCACAAGTTAATCAAATTCAAACAAAAGATTAAACTAAACTAATAACAAATCATTCAATAATCATAAACAAACAATCTAAATCAACAAAACTAACAAATTTAACCACAATAATCAAAAACCCACTTGATCAAAATAAGAACATGAACATGAACATAAACTTAAACATAAAAATCAAAGATTAAGAAAGGTAGATAGGAGATCAACAAGATAAAGTAAAGATTGACAAGAATTAAATGGAAACTTACTTGAAATTAAATGGTAATTAAGGTGCAAGACAATTAATGTAAATTGGACAAGAGAGTAAATGTGCATAAATGAAAATGGAAGAAATGGTTTGTCAAACCACCCAACAACGAATTAACTAGCCTAATCTATATATAGGGGAGGATTAGGAAGCTTCCTCCCCTCCTTCCTTTCTTCTTAATTGCGTCATTAGGTCCTTAAGCCTTTAATCTTCATTAATTGCACCATTAGTCATTTTCTTCTAATCTTCTTTAAACTTGGACTCTAATGACTTGTGGCTCGGGATTTTTGTTGAACTCTTCTTTTAATTCTTCAATAAAATAGACTTGAGTTCCTCGGCTTTTAGAAAACTTCCGTCTTTTGACTTTTTCTTCGATAAATCTTCAGAATTGGTCTTGGACTTCCGTTCTTTTTACACTCTTGACTTCTTGACTTCGTCTTTTCATCTTTTTCTTCAATCAAAGCCCGTAAATGCCGTGTTTTCTCCACTTTTCACAATTTCGTCCTAAATCACAACAAAAACACAAACCACGCATAATTCCGACATAAAAGACATAAAATACACGTTTTAGTCCGGTTATTATTGTAATTAAGTGGTAAAAAGGATGGGTGTTTACACACCTATCAAATCCCCTAAACTTGACCATTGCAATGTCCTCATGCAATGCATTAGTCACAAAGCACATTTACATTTTTCATCACAATCAATCCATAATGGCCTTTATTAAAGAGATTAAAAACATACAAAGTAAAGAAATCAAAAACATACCTTGGGTTTTAAAAATGTCATGAATAATCATCATCCTCAAGTTTTCATTTTCTCCAAACCAAGCTTAAAAACGAGATCATTGTTATTATAAGTTAGCAAACTAACACGAACTCATGTGGGCCAATTATTCACTTAGACTCCCTTATTCCTATGGGTATCTCTTATATTTTATTGTTGTCTTGAATGATCACGAGGATGCATTGTTTGACTTATTTCGATAGTTATTTAGTCCGAAAATAAAGTGAACGATTTAATCAATAGTTAGCTATAGGACAAAATCTTTTAAAACTGCTTCTCGGGACCTTATAAAGTTCATATCTTGGCATAACTCGCTTCGCGATTTGAGACCTTTCTCGGACCGATATTTGGCAGCGACTTCATACTTCAAACCTTGAGAGACGTTCATGAAATTATGGTCTTCTCTTCATAATGGAATTTCTTCCCTTGAAGTTTTGAGAGATTCATACTTGGACCACGACTTCTTCATTTTTCTCCAATCTTTATTTTGGACTTTGATATACAACGATCCGTCTCCTTTTATGACTTGGATCTATTTATCCTCATACCTTGTTAGGGTCTTTTCGGATACACTTCTCCATGACTTTTGGGGAGTATTTGCTTTTCGTCGTGTGTCTCGATCCTTCATACTGATTTTTGATAAATGATTCTTCACATCACTTTGGATCTTTAGCAACAAAATAAAGCCCTCATGCCTTGTTAGGGCCTTTTCGGACTCGCCAATCTTCGCATCCCGCTTCAATAAGTTATGCCTTGGCTATGAACTCTAATCCATACCGAGCAACTTTTAGACGATCTTGGGCTAGAAGCTAAGTAACTTTTCAAATCGTACAACCTTATTTATTAGCAGATAAATTATTAGCAAGCGATGGGAGAATAGGCTTATAATTAACTCACATAAATTCACGAAAGAATACCAAACTTATAATTGGCGCTATCATCTCTCGTTCTCCACAGTTTAAAATCTCAAGTAATGAGACTCGTGGATGCTTAGCCTATTAAATCAAAGTTTTGGGTTTTCGAGTCGCCTATAGGATCTTGCAAATTCTTAGACTTTTTCAAGTTTAGAAATCGCATTTTAAAGTTCCCTTGATAAACGACTCTCTAGGATCAATTATAGGAACTTGCGAAAAGTTCTTGTTCTTAACCCGTGAGAGTTAAGACTTTCGCGTTTTATAGCTCCCTATATAAAAGCCTAGCAAAACTTGATTTAAACACGTTAAGGATACTAGCTAGAGTAACTTAGATAAGTAAACTCGGGTTGAGTCAAAAGATTCACAACGTTTGAAAGTTAAAACCACTTTATTAATAAGGAAAGAAAATAACTATACAAAGGGAAAAACTAATAGGCCAAAATAGATCAAAAATTTTGAAAAATGTCGAAAAATTGATTTTCCGGTTAAAATGAGGACAAATACAAGGAAAAGGCCACTTAACTTCGATAGAAGTCCACCATACACTTAACATAAACATTGTCCTCAATGATTAAGCATGTGGGAGTAAACTCCCCTACACTTAGGACATTGTGCACTTTGTTTAAATCTTGCTAAGGAAAAGACAACTAAAGAGATTTCGATTTTAATATTGAAAAATAGTAAATCGAAAAGAGTTTAGGATAGAACCGGGAAGAAGGGAACACGGAGTCACGGTTCGTCAAAAGTCATCAAGAGTGTGTCTTTGAAGCTCTAATCCCTGCACATGATAAGAAAGAAAGCAAGAAACACCACGGGGCTCCCCATTACACTTATGGTGAAAATAGATAGATAAATGGGTTGCCTCCCAAAAAGCGCTTGTTTATATTAACCGAGTCACGAGCCTGACTCGTCCCCGAATTAAATGGTCCATGGGGAAGCCTCGAATGTGATACAGGGATCAAAGACCTTGTCCTCGTTCCCGGTTGACATCAACAAAGGAGAGGCGGGGGGATAAGTCTTGAATGGGAGAAAAACCCTTTCAACATACCAAAAGTATGTGAATTCAAGATCCACGGGAGGTGGGGTGGGTAAAGTAAGCACATTGTCCTCCCCCAAAGATAATAGATGCTGAGCAAGCGGCAGAGCCGTATTGTTATCAATCATAGCATAATCAATGTCACCTCCCGGGTCAAAGCACTCATCCTCCGAAATAGTGGCTAAAGAGGAGGATGAAAGGTGCTCGGGAGGGGGACTTGGGACAATATCTTCCTACAGCAAATTATCAAAAATAATGTCCCCCTCCATGTCATCATCATCAATACCTGGAGGCATGGAGTGAATATCGATTTCTTCCAGCAATGGGTCATTATCTTCAACGGGAGGAATAGATGGAGGTAAAGACTTAGAAAGAGAAGGAGAAGTCAACTCTTCGATTTGAGCAATAAGAAGATGAACTTTCCGTAATCTATCGCGAAGAAACACGTCTTCCACCTCATCCACAAGATCAAGTTCATCGGTGAACTTCTCGTAAGCCGGAGAGAAAAAATCGTCATCATCCGCATCTCCCGGTGGAGATTGAGAAATTTCAAAAGTGAAATTCTCATAGCAGAGAGAAGAATCGTCATCACTAGGATCGACCTCTTCCATAAGAGCAATGTCGTCCTCAGGCTCCATAGCAGGTAAGTCACAAACCTCATCATCCAATAATTTGTTGAAACCAACATCACGAAGCTCATTCAACGAATCTAGATCCTTAGACGCAATAGGAACATCGAGAGTAGGAGCAACAACTTCAGAAGATTGGTTGAAAGTGTAGACATCATCGTCGTTGTCATCATAATAGATGGGACGAGTCCAGTTAGGAGTGACGTAGTCGGCTAACTCTTCCTTGATAATCTCCACATCTTTAAGAAGCTCATGCAGCAACTTTTGTTGTTCATCGCCCCGAGTATGTTCAATTTCACCAATTCTATCCCACGCTGTAATTAAACATTTTGGTGTAGAAAAGAAGGGAAAACGACTAAATTGGCTCAAAAAGGTGTCGGTGGTTTTCAAGGTTTCGTCCACATCAAGCAACGGTTGCCTTTCCTGATGTAAGTCAACTCGAAGTTGAGCTATACTTTCTAGAATGTCATTCAAAGAAGTGAGTTGTTGATCAAGACTAGTTTGCTTAGAGGATTGATGATTCTGGGTGTGATGTGGGGGCTCAAAGTTATAGACACTAGGATGATAGCACGGTACTTTCTCAAAGACTTGCGACGGATCACAAAAAGAAGCATCGTGAGGGCCCCCACAAATATAGCACCATGGGTGTGGAGAGAAACTGGGTGCTTCTTGTGGATAGCTATTACCATTGTCATAATTGTACCCCGGTTCTTGCCCGTGTCCATAAGGGTATCGAACCGGGCACGAAACATGCCAATGAGAATCGCTTCCACAATAGATGCGCGGGGGAACAGGAGGAGGTGGGTTCAAAAAGGACGAATTAGTCGAATTGCACAAAGGACAAAATCCGAATAGGAATTGTGTATTGTTGAGATCGTTTCCACACCGCTCACATGTACACCATTGACAAGAGTTGTTCCCAGATAATTGTTTCCCACACCGGACGCAATGGACATAAAAACCATAAAGAAAGATAGATAAGCAAGAAGAATATTTTTGGTGCAAAACTTTGAAAAAGAATTGCTTTTTATAATTTTCAAATGTTTTTGGGATTTTTGAAAATTTTTGACATGAAAAATAACGTTCACGAGTGAACGGATCCCAAAAAGCAACGCGTCTTTCACAAAAAACCGTTAATCTTCACAAAAAGAGCCGGCAGCGGCGCCATTTGATATTTAAGATTTTGCTAGGTTCAATTATTGTTCTCGGTATCTCTTCGAATTGATTTCTGGCTTAAAGTACGACTCTATTGTTTCTGGTGAAAAAGAATGTTTTGGTTGTTTTTAAAATAAAAGTGCGAAACTTTACAGTAAAAGTGCAATTAAAGTGAATCTAAGTCTAATTAAAATAAAAGACAAGTATTTAAAAAGCTTGACGGAAATTAAAGGGCACTAAACGTAAATAACGTAAACTTAAATCTACCTAAGGCAAACTTAAAATGCAACTAAAACTTAAACTAAAGCAAGGCTAAAATAAAGCTAAGGCAAATAAACTTAAAGTGCAAGTAAGGAAAAAGGCGGGAAAAATAAAGCTTGAAAATAAAAGACAAAAACTTAAAAAGAAAACTAAAAAGAACCTGACAGAAATCCTTGATTCGGAAGTTGGTTGGGAAGATGTTGATTCGGAACTCTTCCGAATGAATTGCTTGACTCGGAAGATTTTGAGTTCCGAATGAACCCTCTTGATCCGGAAGTTGGTTCGGAAGTTTCGTCCGGAACTTCGTTCGGAACTTTCGTCCGGAACTTCGTTCGGAACTTCGTTCGGAAGTTTCGTCCGGAACTTCGTTCGGAAGTTTCGTCCGGAAGTTCGTTCGGAAGTTCGTTCGGAAGTTTCGTCCGGAACTTCGTTCGGAAGTTTTCGTCCGGAACTTTGAATGTTCCGGATGAACCTTGCTTCACTCAGAACTTTTTGATCCGGAACACTTCCGGATGAAGCTTGACTCGGAACTTTTAAAGTTCCGAATGAAATCCTTTCTTCTCTTTGGCTCGGAACTTATCTGGGAACACAGAAACAGAAACAAACACTCCCGAAGAACAAGGGATATACAGTAACAAAGAATCTATCCACAAGTTAATCAAATTCAAACAAAAGATTAAACTAAACTAATAACAAATCATTCAATAATCATAAACAAACAATCTAAATCAACAAAACTAACAAATTTAACCACAATAATCAAAAACCCACTTGATCAAAATAAGAACATGAACATGAACATAAACTTAAACATAAAAATCAAAGATTAAGAAAGGTAGATAGGAGATCAACAAGATAAAGTAAAGATTGACAAGAATTAAATGGAAACTTACTTGAAATTAAATGGTAATTAAGGTGCAAGACAATTAATGTAAATTGGACAAGAGAGTAAATGTGCATAAATGAAAATGGAAGAAATGGTTTGTCAAACCACCCAACAACGAAAATAATTAACTAGCCTAATCTATATATAGGGGAGGATTAGGAAGCTTCCTCCCCTCCTTCCTTTCTTCTTAATTGCGTCATTAGGTCCTTAAGCCTTTAATCTTCATTAATTGCACCATTAGTCATTTTCTTCTAATCTTCTTTAAACTTGGACTCTAATGACTTGTGGCTCGGGATTTCTTTTGAACTCGTCTTTTAATTCTTCAATAAAATAGACTTGAGTTCCTCGGCTTTTAGAAAATTTCCGTCTTTTGACTTTTTCTTCGATAAATCTTCAGAATTGGTCTTGGACTTCCGTTCTTTTTACACTCTTGACTTCTTGACTTCATCTTTTCATCTTTTTCTTCAATCAAAGCCCGTAAATGCCGTGTTTTCTCCACTTTTCACAATTTCGTCCTAAATCACAACAAAAACACAAACCACGCATAATTCCGACATAAAAGACATAAAATACACGTTTTGGTCCGGTTATTATTGTAATTAAGTGGTAAAAAGGATGGGTGTTTACACACCTATCATCTCCTTATCTGATTCACTGAAGCTGAACAAATAATCACCAGTCATCAAAAGGTTCCTTCAGCAATGCTGAACAAATTTTAAATACAACTGAGTAGCTAGGCCTGAGTAGAGGAGCGTGCAATGTCATATGTCTTGTTCACTTATGTGAATATGTATATGGGGTTTTGTCGCCTCATCTGACGCACTGAAGCTCACAAGTATTTCCATCGGCTTCAGCATATCTGAGCAACAGCATTTAAAACAAATCAATCATGTGAATCAATGGAGTAAATAGCATTAAATTTCTTGAGAATAAATACAAACATTCTTTTAAAAGGTGTCAATTGTTTCTTTAGGAAATATCAAGCGTCCATATCACAGTCAAAAACTTTCTGACACAATGAGGCGTTTCACTGTTCAAAGCAACAGAAAATCATCACTTTTTTCAGAACATTAATGAGAGAGTATGTGCCATTTGTTCAAAAGAAACCTTAAAAGTTTCATTCCCTTTTAAAATGTTTTACAAACTTTGACAAATCAGTTTAAAAAGTGTTCACATATATCTTTTGAAGATTGATAATTCATATCATTTGCAAAAACTTTAAAAAAAACACACACACAACTCTCTCTCTCTTTCAAAAGAAAACACTCACAACAAACATCAATGGCTGCTGAATCTTCTTCACAACCACAAGAGACTGAGATCACCCTTAATCCTTCCATCCATGTAAACTATCTCATCGAGGACATATTCTTTAAACCCAACAAAATCACCTTGATCAAACCAGAAACCCTAACATCTGAACCTGGAAAGCAAGTACTAAACTTTTTATCCAAATGTGTGATTCGTGATGCCTTGTTCAAGGATCCAGGGGTTATGTTTGAAAATGTGTTAAAAGAATTCTAGTTCACAGTACAAGGGTCAAAGAACAAGAAATCTAGTGACTTTGTGTCTACAACCTTGGGTATTCATGGGAAAATAAATTTAAAGTTGTTTAGAAGGGTTTTAGGGTTAAACTATTTGGAGGATTCTTGTAAATATGAGGTTGTTCCCAATGATCTTTCTATTGTCAAATAATTTTTTAGAGAAATCGGATACACTGAAGAGATTGGTGATAAATGGGGGTTGAAGAGAAGCTATTTACCATCTAAGTGGAAACTTTTGATGTCCATCTTAATTGAGTTTCTGGGTGGGAAAACTGGCGGGCTTGATCAAATCAACCAAAAGGATGCCTTGATTTTGTATTGTCTGGCAAAGGGCATAAAAGCTGATTTTGGAAAATTAATCTTTGAAGATCTCCATGGAAAAATGGAGAAGAAAACTAGGGAAAAGAATGTGGTCTACACTAGATTTTTATCCCTCATTTTTGCTGACCAATTTGGTGAAGAGTATTCAAAGAACCAAGGAGTTAAACTAGTTTTTCAAATCTTTGATACCAATCGCTGGAACATTCCAGTCAACACAACTGAACCTCCTTTCACACAGTCCATGCTGGACATTTGCTCAGCAAATGCTCTAGTAGTGTTTAAAGCTCCACAAGACACTCCTCCAACTGGAGAAGGGGATCTAATAGGCACAAAGTCTGGAGCTTCTTCTGGACCACGTCAAAAGATCACGTCTGTGAATACTCTTAAGTGTAGACGTGAGTCTAAGAAAAGAAGGCAGCCCACAGAATCTTCATCAAAGAAGATTTCTGATGATCCCAAAGGCCAAGTTTTGAAGAACAAAAGTCCTCGGCCAAGGACCAGAACCCAAGCCAGCCGCCACCATCAGTCTCTGCTGAAAGTGGCATGCATCAAGAGGCCTTGAAGGCAACCCATCTCTCAACTTCTTTAGGAGAGAAGGGTGAAGATAGAGCGCACCCTCAACTCAATAGAGTGGAGTCAGCATTGGTAAGCCATTTAAATCTGAATACATCTCAAATTTCATTACCAATATCTATCATTTGTCACTCTGAGTCTGCATCAGGGCATTGAGGCGTCAGCAAATACAACAGCTGATGCTTTCTCAGGATCCATTAGGTAAAACCAACATTATCATTAATCTTAACTCATCAGAGACTCTTTCTCAGGATCCATTAGGTAAAACCAACCCTGGTGGTGAAGGACTTGAAACTGACCAGCACTCTAAAGGTGGCGATCAGCAGACAATCAATGAAGTGCCTCTCTCCACTAGTGCCAAGGGGGGACACTTGCCTACATTTTTATTCAGCATGTCTGCTGATGACTTGGAGAAGGAGTTGGGGCTGAGTGAAAGAGCTCTAGTGAATCTAGATGATAGTGAATCTGAAGATGACATTGTTGATCAAACTTCCAAACCTCCATCCCCCAGAACCATTAAGGTAAATGAACTGACCAATCAGGTGTTGGTTCTACAATCACAGGTGACCAAGCTCAAGAGGAGAAGACTATTGCTGATGCTGAACTCATTACACTTAAAGCAAGGCTAGTTCCTCCCACTGTTAAACAGATCAAAGATGCATTCCTCACTGCACTGAAGCCATTAGTGAAGGATGTGGCCACTACCACTTCTATCAAGAAAGAGATCACCTCCCTCGTGGACTCCATTAATACTGCATCTTTTGAGCTTCCTATTGAATACAAGCCGATTCCTAATCAGCTTAATGAGCTATGTGATTTAGTTTCAAAGATCAAGGATAGGGTGGGACTGCTGGAACAACAAAAACTGAACTTATCAAATGAAATTCAGCAGCAACTAAATGCTCTTGCAAATGTTCCAGCAATATTGACTAAGGTATCATCTACCTTAGACTACCTATGTGCATGCTTACCTGCTGGGAGTCATCAGAAGTTTCAGGGCACTCTTCTACTGAGGGGAGAAAGTCACTATTTAGCAGCTCTTCAAGAAACATGCACAGAAGAAGGCCCAAAAACAACCTGTTGTGTATGTGTCACCCTTCAGTGAAGAAAGTCCAGCTAAGAATAAGGGGGAGTCTTCAGTTAAGGACACTCATATTAATGGTCTTACCACCAGCAATGAGTCATCTGAAAGTGGGTCACCTCCAATCAAACCCAAAAGCAAAGGTGAGTTCACACTAGACGAAAGAATTATCAAGTCAGGGCTGGCCACTCAAGAAGAACTTGATAAAATTCACAAGCTTCAAAATGAAGAAAAGCTCAGAGATCTAAAGATGAGCTTATATGAAAGAATTGGAAAATCTGAGGTTGAAGGCCTCTTCAAGAAAAAGATGTTATACGAAAAGTTTTGTATAACAAGGTTGAACAGAAGATGTCTCACAGAAATCACAAACGTTGACATGATGACTTACAAGGGAGATATCAATCTGAAGTTCTATAGGGCTGATGGGTCTGATGAGATCATAGATGACTTCCAAGGGAAGGAGCTCTCCTATACTGAATGGCTAGTGATGAGCAGAAACATTGAAAAGAAAACATCCAGGAGATGGGTAGAAGTTCGCACAAGAATTGAACACTTTGTGAGAAATCATGAAAGGCTTGGTCAGCATTTGAACATCAACAACCAAATCTCACTGGAGGATCAAGATCCAATTCTGGAACTAAACAAGAGAGCCAATCTGGTTCAACCTGGTGTGGCTGACATCTTTGTCACCACCAAGAAATACAAAGATCTTGTTCAGTTTGAAAATCATCTCCCTGGACATGTGTTAGAAGAACTAGAATTGGGAATGATAATGTTCAACCATCATGAACAACAAGATTTTATGGGCATTAGTGATCTTGTTGATCTAAACAAGGAATTTCTTGGAAACATTCAGAAAATCTTCTTTGCTCACCATGGTGGTCCAGGACTCACTGAAGCTGCAAGAACCTTCAACATGTGCTTACTATCAATACTGGACATCAGAAACGCTGATCCTTTAGTACAGACCCCTGTCATCAAAGAACTTAGGCCAAAGGAAAACTGAATAATCATTTGTTATAGTTTTGGTGTAATTTGTAATGTTATTGAATACATGATTATCTGATGTTTATATGTTATTAATTGTTCAGTGCAAGTAAGAAGAAGTTGTTATGCTCACTTACTACTGACATTAGACGTAGGCTATTTGTATATCCAAATAGGGGAGATTGTTGGGTTAGTATTTACTGACCCTGAAGCAACTCTAGGATTTGAATATAAAATCCCCCTAAGTGTTTCATGCTCACCAGTAAGGCTAGTCTGCTGAAGGATGACCAGAGGAACAAAGTTCATACTTAAGACTTTATAGCTGAAGAAAGTTCAGCACTCCCCTTCCAGTGTACTTAGAAGACAAAGGAGTCTTCGCTTCAAATACTAGGCGGTCTAGTTGCTGAAGAACAAGGACTGAAAAAGGGCTTCAGTTCAGTTTGGTTTGACAATACCAAACTGAATGATGTCGATCTCCTCTAGGATACTGAAGACTCTTCAGTATTCTGATGGATTGCATTAGGTGGGAAAAGATAACTTTAAGTCAAAGTAGGTTGCTTGTATACTTTGATATAAGTAAAACCTTTATCTTTTCTAGAATAGTTTAATATGTACTTTGTACTGTTTATCCAGCATGGGCATCAACCACCCACTGGATAAACCCATGCATTGAAACATGCAAAATGCAAACCCTAATTTACACTGCCTATAAAAGGAGTGTACATTGAGAGAGAAAAGGTCAACCAATACAAGAGCTTAAACTCTGAAAAACCTTTCTCTCTCGATACCAACTAAACCATATAGCCAAGATGCATATGAACGTTTATATTGGAGCTTAGACTTTAACTTTGGTTAGACGTATAAGTAGAGGAGATCAAAACCCATTGTCATTCAACCACTTTGTTATTCCGCAAACAAAGTGGGTTATAGATTCTTTATTTGATTCTAATAAAAGTCTATACGTTGAAAAGTATATTGGTATTGTTGTTTTAATCTTTCATAGTTCTTATCTATTGTTAAAACAACTCACTTGAGTCGAAGTAAGAGTTATTACTTAAGATAATAAGTAATAACGAATTACTAGGGAACAACAGTCTTTGATTCAGAGAAATAAAAGCATAAACCAAAAAATTAAAGTGATTCTTGATTTCATTCATGCGATTAGAAACCCTCAAAACAAACAGCTCCTATTAGTATCATTCAATTGTCAATAAAAGTTTATTTTACGCTGAGTTCTCGAGTTTTAATTGAGAGGAAAAAGAAAAGAATAGGAAGTGAAAAGGAAGAGGAAAGGTAAAGGAAATTTTGTTTATATGTTCTCGAGAGAAAGTAAAGGAATAGAAAAGAAAACAATAATCATGTTCTTAAGTGGGAGGAAAAGGAAAAATAATTTGTTAAATTACATATATATCCTTAAGTTCTTGTGACCAAATACTATAAAAAGGGCATTTTAGTCTTTATACAAGTTATTATAAACTTTCTTTTCCCTTTCCTCCTACTTCCTCCCACTTTTGGGAGGAAAGTTTTATAAGCAAAATTTCCTCAAATCTTCCTTTTCAATTCCTTTTCCTATTTAAAAAAAAAAACTAAAGAACACAAAAACACTTCCATTTTTAGAACACAGTGTTAAAGTATCAACTCGAGAACACAGTGTTAAAGTATCAATAAAAGTTGACTACATTAACAAATATATTTACTTCCATTTTTAGAAAGAAAAAAAAGTCTCTACTACTGAAAAAAAATTAAACAAAGTAACAATTTTTTGCTAAAAAAAAGAAAGTAACAATTTTATTAAATAATAGTAAATAAAAGTAACAATGGCTTTTAATAAAAAAACATGTGACTAACATTAAACAAAGTTCTCTCTTCTAAAGTTAACCAATCAAATCTTATCACTTCATATTCTTGTTTCCTTTAGCAAATAACCAGTCTTCTCTATTATGCCACTATTCTTGTCGAAAAAGTTTAAGATACGATAAATTGAACACCATAAATTTGATGCCCTCCAAACGTTTCATGTTTCAGACCCATGCGTTTCCAATCGTAGTTTACTTTCCCGAAACGTTTCTGAGCCCGTTTCTTGTTTCCGAAAAGGGCACAACACATTAAAAAGCGTTTTCGTGCAACATAGCATACAATATTATTATTAAAAGTAAAAATTGTACGTCTTTTTGATATAATGAAAGAATTAGATTATTTGAGAATTTTAGTGAAAATTAGAATTTGTAGAAAAATTAATTAGACCAATCAAATAACTTAATTTTGACACATAAGCAAAATCAAATAATGTGATTTGTCGAAAAAAGTTAAAATAAAATTCAATTTAGTCAAAATTATAAATTTGGTGGAGAAATTTGATGAAAACACATAAAAATATATGTGTCAGATTTGTGAAAATAAAAACCTAAAAATGGAGGAGAGGATTAATAAAACTTTAGTAGTTAAATTTCAAATAAATTAGATGGACTTAAATTAAAATTTATAACTTTCCATATTTTTTAGTAACTTAATAAAATAAACAAAATACCCTCGTAAACTTTATATAGGGTTGTTTTCAAAAATACAACATATATGTTCTATTAAAAAAATACAACATATATGTTGTATTAAAAAAATAAAAAATCACATGATTATAAATATCCAAAGGGTTAATACATACGTAGGTAACTAACGTTTCCAAAAAAGTGCGTCTAAAGTAATAACGTTTCAAATCGTTCACTCAAGTTACTCAAGTATATGTTACCGATTAATTGAGTTACTCATTTTTTTATTTACCCACGTTAGCCGGTTTTAGTAACTTAGGCGTATTTTTTTTGTAAAGGTTAGTAACTTAGGCGTATTTTTTGTAAACGTTAGTAACTTCTTTATGTATTAAGAGACCAAGTGTGTGTATTAAATTTTTTGTGTAACCTACTTAGCCGGTAACCCTTCCACAAAATCCTTTTATTATAAAGTTTAACAATCCTTAATAACCTACTTAGCCAACCCGTATAATTAAGTAACTTGAGTGAACGAATTAAAATGTTATTACTTTAAGCGCACTTTTTTGAAAACGTTAGTTACCTACGTATGTATTAACTCATATTCAAATATAAACATAAATTATTTTCTATTTCAATTTTGACACTTAACAAAGTCAAGCAACGCAATCTACGTAAATTATTATTATTATAAATATAAATATTAAAATAAATGCATAACCTCACACATCAATGTGAGATGAAAATATATAAACACGATTCTACATATTACAACAACATATATTTTTTCAATCTCGTTATGTGTTACTAAACACACAATGTCTAGAAAATGATAAGTAACATTTCTGTTAAATAAAGTCAAATCTTTTATGCAACAAAATAGTTATAAAAAATATTAATTAATATTATCACATAATAAAAAATCATGTCATGGGTAAATGAGTATCGTAACTTTTTAAGTATTAAAAATTTATTATTCTTTTATAGAATAATATTAAGCATTACAAATCATGAATTTATAAATTATGTACGTGTAAGATTGATGTAAATGGTTTATTGATTAATAATTAAGATATAACTATTTAAAATAAAAATATCTAAAGTAAAAAGAGTACGATATTTGGAAAAAAAATTGATGTGAGTTTATATTAATTTACACGATGCAGAATAAAACAACAAAATAATTAAACATAAAAACATCCAATTTTGTTAAAAAAACGTATATAATATACATAAAATCGCAATAACGAAATTATTATTTGATTTATCTTTTATGCTCAAGTTATGTGTGTGCACGGACATTAAAACTGATACAAAACTATGAAATAAGTTTAAAAAGAAGCCATAGAATAAAATACCAAACATAAATCTTAGGTGTCATTTGGTTGGGATATAGGAGGATGTTGGGGAATATTCAAAATATTTACATTTTAATTTTCTTCAAATATTGTGTTTGGTATCACTGACGAAGGAATTTAAAATTTCCCGAATTCCCTAAATGAATGATATTAAAATTAATCCAAAAAGTGAGGAATTTTAATTTACTTGAAAAATATAAACTTTTTTCTAGTCCATTTTATTCAGGTTTTTATGCTTATATAAATGATTATAAAATCTTAAAAATTTATATAAAAATTATTTTTTTTCGTTTTTTAATCTTTTAAATAGAAAAAATAAAATTTATATAAAAAAATATATAGAAAACTTTTAAAAATTTATATAAATTATTTATAAAATTTATAGAAATTTTTTATAAAATTTATATAAATTCTATAAAAAATATTATTAAATTTTTTATAAAATTTATAATTTTTACTTAAAAAATTTA
The DNA here is from genome assembly GCA_025667525.1 of Glebionis coronaria. Taxonomy (NCBI): domain Eukaryota; kingdom Viridiplantae; phylum Streptophyta; class Magnoliopsida; order Asterales; family Asteraceae; genus Glebionis; species Glebionis coronaria. Next base: position 138,103,704 of record CM046879.1, on the reverse strand, counting down.
TATAAAATTTTTATAAAATTTATTGAATTTTTTAATAAAACTTATATAAATTTTTTATAAACTTTACATAATTTTTTTATAAAAATTATATAAATTTTTTATAAGTATTATATAAACAAATTTATAAAAATTTATATAAAAAATGTATGTAAATTTTTTTATAAAATTTATATAAAATGTTAAAATTCGATTTTTACTCTTTTCAATATAAACTTTATAAAAAATATTTATTCGTTAATTGGTAACACAAAATCAAGATTTTAAAATATTATAAATTTTGTCAACCAAACATACGCATGCATTTTAAATTCTAAAATTTTTAATTCTTAAGAATTTTAATTTACTAAAATTTAAAATTCTAAAATTTCAAAATTTTGAACCTAACAACACCTTAGTTTTTGTTTCAATTCTTCTCTATAGCATAAAATACCAATACTTACAATAATCTTCATAATACTGCACACTTCACACGGTTAAACTAATGGTGTTGTACTATGTAGTCGTCGAAATTATAAAAGCTATTTTAATATTCGAATATGAGGTGCAAAGTAAAATAAGCACTTACCTTTAAGATTAATCCAAAATGTTGGACCTGTTCTAGTTGTTTGAAAACATCATTAAAATGCAATTCATGAGCAGAGCCTCCATACATAACGATCGAAAAGTGTTATAAAATACCGACAAAATACCTTTTAATTAATAGTGATGAAAAGTGTTGTATAAAAATAATCAAATTTTAAACTTTGAATCCTAATTTACGTACCCTTAAGCTCCAGGTTTCGATGATTAAGCGTAGTTTCAACAAAACAAAGAAACACACGGGTTAGCACAAAATAAACTAGACTACGATGTCAAATACTTTTCTAAAAAATGTTTGAATTAAACTAACATTTTTTTATCTATACTATTTATAAAGTAGCCATCAATTTGTTAAAAGTTAAAAAAGTTCAATGTAAAAAACCATATAACATTCAGAATTAAGGAAATCTAGTAGTTGAAAATGTCAAGCCTCAAATCACATATAAACACACACCCAAAAGGGTTCAAGACACACAAACGATCATTCTTTGTCACTTCTCTCTTTCTAGCATACCCACACTTGTCTTCGACCACCATCGTCTCCATAGACACCGCCATCACCATCAACTGAAGCAACCACGACACTACTGGATATCTTTTTTTTTCTGTTTGACCTTATCTACGGGCACTTTGTATGCAATTGTGGGACTCCACATATTATGGTGGCTTGTACTTCTGAAATGTTCTAGTCAACGAGGTTTGTATTCTTTTCATGCTTTTACTTAAATCTCGTATTCTAATGAGTATTTCAACGTTGTAGATTTGATTATAAACATGATCCAAAATGTAAATTTGCAAAGATAGTGCTGATAATGTTTTCCAGATGGCTATGGTGTGTTTAGAAGACGATTTTCAAACTGTTTTGATTCAGCGTATTGTTTTGCATCAAACCCCAACCCAACATCATTCGCGAACCCTAACTGCCATCAATCATAAGAATACATTTACGTATGCAGAAGGATATATTATTTTATTTCTCCTTAAGAAATGTATAGTGGTTAATTCAAAGGTATACGGTTCTTACTTTTTGATTCAAAATTTTTTTATAAATTTAGCCGTATACAATTTTGGTTAAAAAAAAGCCTCACTTCATTCCATTTGTTATGTTAAACCAGGTTGCAATTCGAGGGGCGTCTAGAACTACTTGAAGATCTAGAACATCAAAAGATTGAGAAAGATAATGTCGTATTTGCTTCTTTGAAGGATAAAGCGCCTTTAGAATGTAAAAAATAGTTACTTTCTCACCTCAAGGAAGACGTGGACGAAATGAGCCAGTGACTTCAAGCGGGCTAATTTTATGGACGAAAATATAAAATCAAAAGTACCGTAAGTGAGTTACAAGCCAATTATGAGAAGATTATCGATTCAAAGTTGATACTTGAAGATAAATTAGAAGCTCTTCGTATAACTAAGGTAACTGTTGATTAATTTGGTATTCATATTTGATGTTTTTAGTTAGTACTCCTTCCGTCCCATAATAACAATCCATCAACAAAAAAGACGCAATTTAATAAAAACATCACTTTTTCAGGTTTCTCTCTCTTACTTTTTACACAATGACAAATTTACCCTTAACCAGTTAATTTACAATTTCTTTATTATTTGTAATAACACCTTCAAGTGAGGGTAATATTGTAAACTTAATATACCTTTCTTGTCTATTTTTGGACTAGAGTATTAATATGGGACGTCCAAAAATAATAAACTGAAGTGTTGATATGGGACGGAGGGAGTAAAAAATTAGACAACCTTATTAGTCGGTACAAAGTTACCCATATGCCACTTACATTGATAGTACATCTTACTGCATAGATCTTAGATAGAGGATGAATCAAAAAATGGTAATGCACGGACCATGGTTTTTGAGGAAGTTGGGTGACGGTGGAAATGGGATACATGCAAAACTGGCCACCTCTTAATTCATAATCTCCGAACAGGTAACTGATTTTGAATTGGTACATAAACTGTCATACCTCTTCAACACAAAAAATTAAATGTATAAGTGTTTGCTAATGCACATATTTGTGCTCAAAATAAAATGCGCCCATCCAAAAGTAAATGTGAACTCTTTTTTAGCCTAATTTGATAGACCTTTAACCCGGTACGAAGTCCATGAATTATCGGGTAAGATCTTTGATTGATTAGTCATCGCCAAGTATTTGTTGGAATAACATGCACATTAACTGTGTTGGGTCGAGCTGGCTAACTTGAATGCTATGTTATATACTATTTTAGTTTTGTTAGCAAGTGATTACAATTCAAAATATTTTTTGCAAATGCCAAACTATAAGTTTGAAAGGAACATTCTGTTAAGTTTTTTGTTATAAAAGAAAAAGAGAGTGCGGTTTGAATCTATAAGATGCGAGGTGGACTTTTGTTGTCATTGTTCTGCCTACGATAATTTATAGTTGATATTAATATAAATGCATTTAACCCCTTTTATGTTATTACAGGAAAAGTGGATAATATCATGACTCTTCTTCACCTAGCAAGTTATACTCATATTTAGACCTTATATATACAAGAAATGGAAAGCTTTGAGCAATTCCACTCAAAAAATGCAGCCAAGAAACTCAGCAAAGAAGTTATGGCTTTTAACTACAGTTTATAATTGTAGTACGAGTTTACATATATATTATATGTTATAGGATCAAATGGAGTTTTTTCACTTATTTTCATAAACTACCCTCAACAATTAATTTATTAAAATCCTAATTTATTTTATTCATAAAAAAACATTGCATCCTAAAATAAAAAAAACAACATTGCCGAAATTAAAAAAAATGCATAAATTAAAAACTAATTTTGACTTCGATCAGGTTTCTTTTTGATTTCATCATTTTTCTCATTGATCAAACGAGCGCCGGTTTCGTCACAATCCAGAGTCGATGTTGTGAGAAATTTTAGTTGCTTCTTTATAAGACACTCGTTGTCTTTGTTTTTGCCACATCAAAGGTTTCAAGGGCGGCTTGACTTTTGCGTCAAAACTCCGCCCCTAGTTGACTCAAATCAATTTTAACGTCTGGCATATTTATTTTTTTGCCGCCCATTTAGTGATTGGGATGTGGGTTGTGAGGATTGTAGTTCATCGAAGGATGGTGGGTTTTCTTGATTCATTTGGAGTGTGTGAATTTAGAGGATATATGTATATATAGGGGTTTAAAAAAAACTTTGTCCAAAAAAAATAGCCGATAGGCTATATGTTTTAAATATATATTTTTTTAAATGTAACCGTTGGCTATTGTGTTTTTTTTACTTTTAAATTTTTAAAAAAGTAGCCGTTGGCTACTAGTTTTTTTTCAAAAAAATTAAATTTGTTTAAAAATAAATATAGCCGTTAAGGGGGTGTTTGGTATGTTTTATTTGAAAAGAGGATGTTTTGTAAGTTAAAAAGGGGGTGTTTTATAAAAAAGAAAACATAACCACGCATGTGGCTGTAGCCACAGCGTCTTCCACGCAACCTTACGTCGGTGTGGTCACGTCGGTCAACACCGAGGCACGGTGTGGCCATACCGTGCCCTCTAAACACTAAACTTATAAAACAGTTCTTTTCAATTTTTATAAGTATGTAAATGTGAGTTTCATTTTGATAATTGTGCATACTTCAAAATCTTGCTGCTATGGTTCTAATAAAAAGTCGTTGTGACGAAACGGGTCTTCAATACTTGTTAATAATATTACAATATTTAGTCTACTACCTATATTTAGAACTTATCTATATCTCTACTATATATTAAAAGAAAACTACTTCTATTAATAGAAATATTACAAAAGCAACTTACAAGATCATATGCATATTGTACAAATACATAAAGAAATTAGAAATTAATTTATACATAAATTAATACTCATTATTAAAACTAATTAATACATAATTTAATACTCATATTAATACTAATTAATATAAAATAATTAATACACACTTAAAAAATAATTAATACACCTCATTATTTAGAAATACTATTATATATTCACATTGTACAATAATTAAAAGCATATATATCTACAAAATCGTGCATATTGTCTACTTAAAATAATGAGGTTCAAACTAGAACCGAAGTCATAGTCAGTTCAACTAGGCAATAAAAACCGTCAAAAACGAATTGTAGAGGACCCACCAAAACTATTAAAAACGGCGTCGTTAAATTAATTTGTACTACTTTTTTAACAACACATAAATCTGTACTACTTATAAAAGAGATTGCACTCACTCTCTTAAAAAATTTAAGTAGTTAAACGTTACAAGGTTTTGGTACAAATCTTTACAGCACAAAAATTTCATAAATTTATTTTTATATTAATTAGTGGGCAATACACATTAAATGGAAAAATTAATACAATTTATTATGCAACATATACAAATAATTATTGCTATAAATTCTAATTTTTTAGATGAAATAATTCAAATCGTTCACTAGTGATTGTTTAATATCAAATTTGTGTTTTTCATTTGAACCATTGAATTTTTTTTAAAACTTTTATTTTCGAAGACTTATCATTTTACTAATTAATTCGATTAAGTTGCACACATCAAATTAAAGTAGGAAAATTTTAAGGTCATATGATATATGAAATTGTGTAAACACGTATTTGTTATACACTATTGCGAAGAATGTTACACATATTTGTAAATACTTTTCACGATCAATCATCACAATCTCGTAATACAATTTTTATATGAAATGGTTTATTATTGTTCAAAGTTATTCCAATTTAAAGCAATCGTCATTATTGATAAATATAACAATAAAACATTTCGTTTCCAAAATTTTAGTTTTAAGGTACCCGCAACCGTAACGCGCAGGTACCCTACTAGTATCTATTATATATAAATTTTATATGCTGAAATTAAATGTGAAGGAGTCCATTTAATGTTAATTATCTTTTTCCCTCTAATGTTAACATGTGTTGTTTAGAATGCAAAAGATCATGACATTACTTCGAGTTTTACAAGTTATAAATATGTAAGAAGTTGAAGGGAAATGATAGATTATCATGGCATATCAAGAGTTCCTGCGAATATGAAGAATCATGCAGTTACAAAACCTAAAACTATAAATGACATATGCACACTTTTGGCTCCCCATGAAACGGGTGTTGATGATCATCATGCATAACTCAACTGCTACTATTTGGTGTCCTTGATATCATCCAGGTATTTTCCTTACTAGAAGCACCTAAATGGCTAAATGAGTGGGGTAACAAGTAATTTTCAGTCGGTTTGGGTTAAGAAAGAAATTGATCTCATGGATTTTTTACTAACCTAATAGTAAGAATAAAAATTATGTTTTACAATTGCATAAAAACTATTAGGGCAAGTTAAAGGATCATGTCTCAGATATCCATGGAGTGGGCTGCATAGATGTCTCAGCATGTTCAGGACTTCGGCAAGAACTCAATGTTTTTTATGAAACTGCTCATGTTGTCATTATGATGGTCAATTAGACCATAAAAGAATTGGTTATGTGCTCAGTAAAAGTACTTTTGGAAGGCGAATATTTGTAGATAAATTAGGGAGAAGCAACCATGATGGTTCTAAAATTTTATTTGAACTTCGTTCCAATTTATTTTAGATGAAAAGTATGTTAGATATAATAGGAAATGAGATATTATGTTCCTCGCTATAAGAACTTTGTTTGTAAGAGGGAATAAATTTACAATATAGAAGATTGCATCAACGTCCATGTATGGAGAAGGCGTTTACCATGATGAGCTACAAATATTCGCCTTCCAAAAGTACTTTTATTGAGCACATTTTCACTTAATCCACCATGTACATTAGTAGAAAATCCCAATAATTCTGGACGGTAAGGTAAGTGCGATTTTCGTCGATCACTCTACATATGATCTCCTCGACTTTTCCTATATGCCTCGTGAGCCGCCAATACACTCGTGTTTTGGCCTTCACAACTCTCGGCTAAATTATAAGACTATAAGAGTGAAATTCATGATAGTAACATCAGAAAATACCCATTATCGATTGCAGCTCCATGTATAATTCGTGATGATCCCGACCTTCTGCAAAGTGAAGAAGCAACATATTCAACATTTGTAAGGAGATGATCATACATCTTCTTCCTTATACATTTAATCGACTCTACAAAGATTTTACTATTTTCTTCAATTCCTCATCCTTACGAAAGAATATTTAGCAGTTTATGATGGTCATAGAGTAGTCTTACATGTGTGTGTGTCAACATTTCGATCCTCAAAGCATATCTACAACGATGTTGTTTGCACTGAATTAATATACCATCATATATTACTTTACGATGATTTAAGTCTATATATCCCATATCAGATATTACTCTCTGATAGTTAATATACTTTTCACTTATATGGTTACATACATTTTTTTCAAATAAGTTTAACTTCATATTACATTCTATGATGCTACTATGATGTTAAGTTCTCTTTATATCGTAAATTTTGCACTCACTTTTTGTATTTTTTTATGTCTCTCCGCCTTGATTCCATATATTGAGTTGTATCACTGGGGGCAACAAAGACACAACACTTGAAAAACAGGTTGGCTGAACACTGGTCGTGTGACTCAAATTTCTCAACGTCCTTAATAAATCATAAGTCTCCATCCGTGTTACCATAGGCTACACCATGAATTTGCAGTATGGTAGCATCGATGTTCCCAGAGGTGCAGTAGAGGTGCAGTGTGGCTGCAAATTAGTAACATGGTAAAAAAATGTATAACAGATTAAAACATGCAAGCTCTTTGGCATTGCATTTATAAGTACTTGTAGGAGAATGTAATGTTTATTATTGTATTTGATCGTCCAATAATGAAAGATTGTGTCCCGTATATATACAAATATAACCCAAGATGGGCCAGGCCTATAAACCACTTACAAACCGACTAACACTCCCCGCAGTTGGAGCGGGAGTACAACGAACACTCAAACTGTCACGAAACTCATCGAACAATGCCGAAGGTACTGAAATCGAGACGACACATGTAAAACGCAAACCTGCCCAGTAGCAACCAAATCCCGAACAAAACGAATATCAATCTCGATGTGCTTCGTCTGCTGATGTTGAACCGGATTAGAAGACAATTAGATAGCACTCACATTATCACAATACACAATAGTGGCAGAAGACAAAGGAGTATGACGCTCACGAAGTAAATTCCGGATCCAAGATGTCTCAGCAACAACATTGGCAACACTACGATACTCTGCCTCAGCACTGGAACGAGAAAGCGTTGGTTGATGCTTAGAGGACCAAGAGAGTAAGTTATTGCCAAGAAAAACACAAAACCCCGAAGTAGACTGTCGCGTAGTCGGACAACCAGCCCAATCAGCATCCGAATAAGCAACCAAGGCATCAGTAGTAGAAGAAAACAGTTGTAAACCGTAGTCCAAAGTCCCCTGAACATACCATAAAATCCATTTGAGATCAGAAAAGTGAGGCTCCCATGGATCATGCATATAAAGACAAACCTGCTGCACAACATACGTATTATTAGGGCGAGTGAATGTGAGATACTGAAGACAACCTGCTAAGCTCCGGTATAAGGTAGGATCAACAACTGGAATACCACCATCCCCTAACTTGGACTCAGTATCAATAGGAGTTCGAGTGGGATTACAACCAACCATACGAGCACGCTCTAAAATCTCCATTGCATATTTACGCTGGGAAAAAAAACATGCCAGAAGAGTCCTGCGTAACAGAAATACCCAAAAAATAATTAAGTGCACCCAAATCTGTCATAGAAAACTCGCGATGGAGAGAAACAATAATCTGCTGGAGTAAGCGATCAGATGAAGAAGTGAGAACAATGTCATCCACATAGAGTAATAAAAACACCGTATCAGCACCCTTTCTATAGATAAATAAAGAGGAGTCACACCGACTAGCAGTAAACCCAACAATAGTAATGTAAGAAGAAAACCGCTGAAACTAAGCATGTGGTGCCTGCTTAAGACCATAAAGAGAACGCTGCAACAAACAAACATAATCCGGATGCTCGATATCTCGAAAACCAGGAGGTTGATGCATATAAACAGTCTCAGCTAAGTCACCATGTAAAAAGCATTCTTAACATCAAGTTGATGAACAAACCAATGTCGAGAAAAAGCTAGACTATGAACAGTGCGAATAGTGCCTGGCTTAACCACCGGACTAAAAGTCTCATCAACATCAACACCCTAAACCTGTGTGCTACCATTGGCAACAAGACGTTCCTTATACCGACTAAGAGTTCCATCCGCCAAAAACTTATGACGAAATAACCACATGCAACGAACAATATTAGCACCCTCCGGGCAAGGTACACAAGTCCAAGTTTTATTTTTAATAAGTGCATTATACAAATCAAAAATAGCATTACGCCATTGGGGATCATCAAACGCTTCTTTATAAGACCGAGGTAAGAGAGAGATAGTAGACACATGACCAGCATAACGAGGATTGGGACAAGTAATCCCGACACGAGAACGTGTGACCATGGGATGAACAGACGATGGGAGCAAGTGGCGTAGGTGATCTAACATCAAGTATAGGTTGTGGTACAAACGAAGGTGAAATGGGTATAGCAGTTGTATGTGGTGAAATCGGTGTAGGAGGGTGGGGGGGGGGGACACGTCAACTGTTGGAGGAGCAGACACATCAACTGCTGGAGGAACAGGCACAGGAACTGACAAAATGGGAGTGGTGCGTATAATTGTGGAAATAAGGTTATCGGAATCATCCAAAAAATCATAGGAAGGCGATGTAGTGGACTTGGTGGAGTGAAACGTAAACACTGTTTCATCGAAGGTGACATGACGAGAGATTATAATTTTATTGGTGTTTAGATCAAGGCAACGATAGCCAAAATGATTAGCAGCATGCCCTAGAAAAATGGAAGGTGTGGCACGTGGTCCAAGTTTATAGTTGGTATCGATATGTGGGTAACAAAGGCATCCGAAAACACGAAGAATACTATAATTCGGTTGTGCACCAAACAGGAGAGTAAAGGGTATCTAATTATTAATGGACCGGGAAGGCAAAATATTCAATAAGTAAACTGCCATATTAAGTGCCTCGGTCCAGTAATTGGGTGGTAAATGTGCTTGAAATAATAACGTACGAATGAGATTATTAATTGTGCGGATCATACGTTCTGATTTGCCATTTTGTTGTGAGGTGTGGGGGAAAGAAAATCGAAATTGGATGCCATTATCTGTAAAGAGTTTATGAAATGCATGATTATCAAATTCACCACCATGATCACACTAAAAAGACTTAATTTCACATTTAAACTGAGTACGAACATAATTACGAAATAACATAAACTTGGACAAAACATCATATTTATTCATTAAGGGATAAACCCAAACATACTGAGAATAATGATCTAGAAACAAAACATAATACTTGAAACCAGAAAGACTCAGAATTGGAGAGGTCCACAAGTCCGAGTGAACAATGTGAAAACAAGAAGTAACGGAAGTAGACAAACTAGCAAACAGATTCTTCACGTGTTTACCAAGCTGACAAGCATGACAAAGAACGGGAAGTTTCTCTTTATTACACGAAATTGAGTCACTAGAAACTAGACTACTTAACACTTCACTTCCTGGATGTCCAAGTCGTTGATGCCACGTATACTGACTGGTAAGAAAAGCATGTGGGATAGTGGAGGACTTCGTAACAGGATAGAGATCACCCGTGCTATCACATCGGAGGAGTACCCGTCGAGTTATGAAGTCCTTCACAGAAAAACCAAAAGAGTAAGTTCAATAGTACAAGAATTATCACGCACAAACTGACGAACAGAAATTAAGATTTTGACAATAGCGGGTGTGATTAAGACATTATTTAAACGAAGTGGACTGAAAGGATTAGACAAAACGCTATGACCAGAGTTAGTAACGGGAATAAAACGCCCGTCACCAACAGCAACAGACGGGTAAATGCACAGGAGAATGTAATGTTTATTATTGTATTTGATCGTCCAATAATGAAAGGTTGTGTCCCGTATATATACAAATATAACCCAAGATGAACCAGGCCTATAAACCACTTACAAACCGACTAACAGTACTGACTATTGATAATTTGGCAATAAGGTTGGATAGGCCGTGTAGATGTACAATAGTTTCCATGCACTTTAATCAAGATAGTAATAACAACAAACTGAACATGGTAAAACTTGAAAAAAGTAATTGTTGATTTTCCTTCACAACACACTAGCTATTAAAACGTCCTTCTAACTGGAAAGAGGTAAGTGATCATTCGAGTTATGCCTGCGTGGAAACTTAATAGCGCATCTAAATCTTAAGCTTGACCTCCAATTTCCATGTTGCTCCTTTTTGAGCTTCTTAAGGTTGGAGAGGACAAACGTAACTTTACTTATATGACACAAAAAGTAAGACGAAATAATATAAAAGTAAGAAGACACTTCTTTCGAAAATTTTGAACCAAATGGAGAACGGTATTTCTTATTAGAATTATTAAACCCCCATACATTTAAATTTATTAATCAACCAAATATATAGAGTACAAGACATCAAACCCTAATGGACCCTAAACCCACAAACCGGGCCGAATCATGATTATCCCACTAATACTTCCCGCAGTTTGAACGGGAGGCTTCTTGACGGAAAAACTGGAACTGATAGCCTCTTCTTCGATCATTTTCTTTGTTTGTTGAAGCGGAAGAATAATTGCATTCGACGGCATTGTTGATGACTGCTTGCGGCTTCATCCTTTGCGTGACGTTTTTTTACGTCGTGGCTTGCTTTGCCTTTAGGTAAGAGCGGCATTTTTGACCAACTAATTTCAAAAAATGACAATAATTTCCAGTCGTAAAACAAGAATAATGATGATGAGACAATGATAATGAGACAATGATAATGAGGCACTAGTCGTCTTGGGAATTAATACCTTAGATTCGACAAAAAAAAAAAGAAAAAAAAACAAACAAACAAGTGACAACTTTAAACAGAATACTAGAGGCACAAAAAGAATTGAGATAAGCATCTAATACTTAAACAATCCATACAGATCGCCTCGTCAATTCCAGGAGATAGAAAACAATCTAATACATAAATCTTTATTCTATATGATGGAGTCCACCTCCATGCATAGCATATACCAAAATAGAGAGGATTGTTTATAGATGAATGCATTCAGCTATTTTTGGATGACTATTTTGGTTGTAAAGTGACGGCAGGTGGTTAGGGTTGTATGATCGGGGTGGCCTGATATCATATTAGAATTATTAAACCCCCATACCTTTAACTTTATTAATCAACCAAATATATAGAGTACAAGACATCAAACCCTAATGGACCCTAAACCCACAAACTGGGTCGGGCTATAATTATCCACTAATATTTCTGACATGACTCTGTTTCATGACCCACTTTTATACCTCAAAAATTCACACAAACTTTACGCACGGAACAATTAGACACAACCCGCGTGCAACACGCGGGTCTGTATGCCGCATATTTATATATTTTATGATATAGTTGTTGAAGCAAAATTTCCCGGCTATGGATATACGAGAGAATTCATTTCGGTTACAATATAGGTATGGCTTGTATCTTGGTATTTCCTATAAACACAAGGCAACACACATTAGCCTCGTCGTAGGTTTGACCCTGAGACCAAGCTCCGACGTGAGAGTAACTAACTATCACGTGGATGGTATCCGGCGCGGAATACCGGAGGTTAGCTATAAGAATGAAATATATTTCATGGTAGTGAATTGTGTGTCTGTGTAATAAATATGAGGACTATTTGTACTACTCCATAAAGCGTACATGCATGTATAGTCACATCACTAGACCAGACTCTGAGCTCGTGGTGAGATATTTTCCCGTAATTCAAGGGATTTGTTGTTCAAGGCGGCGGGGTATTACTTTTCCTGTTGGACCGAGTGATGTGTGTTGGGAAATATATGGGTTCACTTTATCTTTTCTCCAACTCCCATGCCCTTGGCATTAAATGCTCTATGACTACGTGTTCACGCATTAAATGTGATATCTCCGGCTAAGGACCCGGGGAATCAAGTTGTCCGGAGGTTGTAGATCGGAGACATACGCGAACATGTCCCCCCAGTATCGTATTGTTAGCTCCGGCTGATGATTCGTTACTTGATTGTCTTTTATCATTTCACTATGCGAACAGTATTGGGCCCTAATAAATGCGACCCGTTTTAGAGTGGGCCTCGATTTTTGGTCTCATAGATGGCTTCCTTTCATTATCTCGAGTCTTGTATGTGATTTGAGATGTTGCCACGTGTTCCTTCCTATACTTTAACGGCTCAGATCTTTCCTCGGCATGTGTGCATCTCTGCAGACGTCTTTTCGTCGTCTCCTTTTTTAGTATAAATACCCATTTCATTTTCTCTTTCGCTTACTTTTCTCGCTATTCTCCATTGCTGTTTCCTTAGCTCTCTTCATTTTCGATTTTATGAGGTGTGCACTCCGTCTTATTTTGTTTTGCTTTATTTTTTCATCTTGTCTTTCGTTCACATAATGTCCGATGACGAATCCGGGGAGGGGGAGACAATCCGTGTAAAACCTGTAAAAATAAGGTCATAATTTAATTCTATTTTCAATTATTTTGAAGTATTTTATAACGTTAAATATTATTATGTTTAACGATTTAAGTTGAAACCTATATTAAATATTATATTTTAATATTTTGACGAGCAACGAGGACTACTAGTGATCGCGATACCGACGGATGCCAAAAATTTTATATCGTATAATATTTTGAAACTTATTTTTGTGTTGGTTGATGAACTCACAATTTACGGATTTAAATTTGGGCTTACGTGCATAACTTAGCGTCCTTTACGACTAAACCGGAAACCTTAGGATTACGTATTTACGTTTTTTTAACTCCGTTTTTGATGAGACAATTTTTATTGGATTCGTTTTGTGACGTTGATTCATAATTTATAAAAACGTTTTTCGTGAAACGACCCGAAGGCACGCAAATCGAGAAAAATAGAATCGAGGAATACCCGTAAACTAGTGAGATGGGACAAAATACATTGTCCCACCCCACTAGCTAGCATGGACGGCACCAACATGACACCACAACTATATGTGGCATCATGTTAGCTAAGTGTTTACAAGTGTAAACAAAGCTTACACCTTAAGCTACTCTTTTCCACTTACTAGCTAAAACCATCAACTAACTCATTTCCATCTTTCCATACATGCAAAACCAACATCAAAACTCTCTCAACACCTTCACCTTGCCGTCCACTTTCAAGCTACAAACACCCCTTTTGATCTTTTCTAGCCATGAAATACATGTTATCTAGCTCTATCATGGAGTTATCTTGAAGCCTTGATCATTTGGTGGCCATATTAACAACATTGGAGGTGATTTGCTTGTGTCCTACGGCTGATTTCTCAACTATTGTTCTTGGTGTTTGATGATCTTGGAGTTACTTGTGGTGTTCATCAAGTTCTTGTCTTCCAAAAACAAGAAATACACTTGGTTGGTAAAGAAGATCATCCTCTCCATTTTCTCTTGTTATTTTTGTAAAGAACAAATGTATTTTCTTTATTTTGTATATGTATATGATGTATATATGATGATAAAAATGTTGTGTGGGGATCAAGTGTTGATAAATATGCTTAAAAATGGTAATAACCATGAGAAATAAGGCTAAAATCATGATTATTTAGTTGGCTGTATAAAAACAGTATATAACTAAAACTTGAACTGATAAACTTGCATGGTATGATCCATTTACAGTAAGTACAAGATGTTATACACATGTGAGAGTTGGCCATGCAATGGAATCAATATAATGAGTGAGATATGATCAAAACAAGTTGGGTGTTCTAATCTGAATAAGCAGTTTTGTAGGGACTGTTAAGGCAAGATAAACTTAAAATGAGCAGTAGCTATAACTAAGTTAAATGTAGCACATAATATGAAGATCATGCCACCCAAAAATGAGCTTCTAATTCATTATAGAACTCTAGATATGATAAAAATGGTGAACATGAAGATAAAAATCAAATTTTGATAATTAATGTTTATTATTATTATATAAGCACTCAAATTTTATTGTATAAAATGTAAAATAAAAACCCACTAACTTATGAAACTTATTTATATAAATATGTAAAAGGTTAATTAAATGGATAATTTATATAAATGGTAGTGGAATAATACTTATAAGTAATAAAAACTATAAACTTGATTTTTACGACTTTTTCGGCTATTACCGTAAAATTAACGTTTTTCGCCAATTAAAACTTAGACGATCAAACCCGTCTAATGTAAAGTTTTTAAAAGTCATATACTGATATATAAGTAACTAATACAAGTAAAAAAAACCGATAAAACCCGAACTATAGGACATACGGACATTAACGAGCTAACTAAGCATATTGGACTAATAATTGGACTAAATAAGTTAAACACTTATAAAAAGAACTTATTGGGCTTAACCCATTTGGGCCCAACATGGAAAGTATAGATACTGATAATATAGGTATAAAACGGATTAAAATTAGTTAAAGAACTTATACTAAGTAAAAAGTTACCAATACGTAAACACTAAAATGAGTAAACAAGGATATATAAACCCACTTGATCATCATCATATGTACAAAATCATCATATGTATATTGTTATTTTGATAAAAGTCATTAGACAAGAGTCTAAGACCGATTATTATTTATATAGGTTTCCGTGACCGAAGCACGCCCGTAGCCGATAATTCGCCTTTCATTATCAACGTGAGTTTATAGCCTCGCTTTATACTAGTTATTAAATGATTTTAAACCCGCGAGGGGGAATACATGTTTTATAAACTTAGAACACAAGATTTTTATGGTATGCTTTGTCCCTCTATGAATGGACCCGTGGTTGCCTTTAAATTGCATTAAGTGATTGCCTTAGTTAAAGCCTCAATTATGGACCGTTAATTAACCTATGATGGGTTAACCGCTAGTACAATTAATAGATCTATGGGGGAAGCCGCCCCGGTTCAGTTTTTGTGGACTTGTCATAGAAGCTTAGGCCCGACCTCCACACTGTTTGAGCATATTGTATTGAGAAGTCAGGTATACGGCAATGTACCAATAATCTGGAGGTAACCGACAATTAATAAATCTCTCGTCTTATTAGACTGATATGGGAGTGTCTAAGGGCTCGGTTCCATGAGCTTATTGCAATTTATGCTATATACAATTATCATTGTTGATGCAAATTATTATTTGATGCTTATAAGCATGCCACAAACTTATAATCTTTGCTTGTGTTCAAATTGATTTCATAAACCTATAGATTCACTCGGCATTTTTGCTGATCGTTTTACTCACATGTATTTCAGGTAATCAAGAAGTGGAAGCTTGGAGGTCACGGGGAATGAAGTTGTGCACTGCTTTTGTTGTTCAAACTCTTTGATTTATTTATCGTTCCATTTTCAAAACAAACCAATATGTTGTTTTAACTTATCTTTTGGTAACGATTACTTGGGACTACGCTACTCTGACAAATGTTTTAGGAACGATAAATCTAAAACGTCTCTTTTCGAGTCGTTCTTTATAAATTATGTGTTGTTGTATCATTGTTTAGCACCCAAAGATGTATTCCGCTGCGTGTAAATTTGGGGGTGTTAAAGATTGGTACTAGAGCCATGAGTTATAGAGGACTAGGTCTTTTTCTAAAAACCTAAACTATAACTGTCGGTTTTATTTTTCAAAGAGTCGGTGCACATGATTTCGCGTGACTTCAGGTTCAAGCTACTTCTGGGATTACAACTTTAGTATACATTATTATGTATGCCTTATTGCTAAGTATTTCTAAATAAATACTATAATCCTTTATCGATATATTTATGTCGTTAAACTTTTCGATAAAAGTTTATCATTTATTAATGATTAACTTAAATAAATACATTGAATTTTCAAGATCTTTCTGTATTTATTTTTGAAGTATTTAAATTGCTTTTATTGCAAATTTTATATTATGACCTTACATACCTTCATCTGCGCGCGTTACTTTCATTATTTAACCCTTTGTGATATCTATATAGATATTCAAATCGTCTTCCGGCTATTTGTGCTTGGACGTCTTTTAACGTAATCTCTAGACCATTGTGTAGCTCAATGTGTCCTTGGAATAGACTAACCGCTATTTATTGACATTTATATGTATCGACTCCGAAGTGTATTGTTCACTTATATCTCGGTAACGTCATCGTCATTTTATAAATCATCGTCTAGATTATGGCGCTAGAATTGGAATACGATTTTACTTATATAAAATTGTATCAATTGTTTTTCATTAACCTTCTCGCTCCCGGAGTGTAGCATGTTAATGTTCCATTCTTTTCTTGTTATGTTTTGTGCTTTTGACAATCATGGCACCAAGGAGATTTGCCTACATTGCATTTTGAAATCTAAATTACGAACGTCTTTCACCGTCTTGCTTCCTAAATTTCGTGTTGAATACCTTGAAGCATTTTCTGTCATTCATCATGCTATATTTTATTTGATGCTCATTACGAGATTTATTTTTCGTTGTTATAAAATCCACAATACATGTGTGTATATATGTATATATTTTGAGCCGTTAAGAAGTGTCGAAAAATACACTTTATGCAGAAACTGTAGGGGCAGTATAAACAGGTCAAAACTTAAAAGTAAAACCTGCGTTTTTTAAAATAAAATAGTCAAACATGCACAGAACTTGCAGGGGTATTTTGGTCATTTTACATTGGTTTTCAGGTCTCGGGTAAAACTAGAAAGTCGTCTGAAACGTCGTTTTGCATCAAAATGCTTTAGACTCTGAGTCTTGGAGATGTCGTTTATCGGGTCAATTAATCGGCTCATATTTAAAAGTTAAATCTGATAGAAAATTCAGAACATGAGTTTTAAATGTTTCTAAGCTGTTTTGATTTCATTTGAGATCGTAAAATTTTAACAAATATTATCTTACAACTAACGAATACTAGTTGCATGTGAAAATATTTAAAAATAGAAACAGTACAGGATTAGCAATTACCAGATTAATGGTGTAATTTAAAAACGAATAATATATTTTCTTAAAAGCATGTTGTGTCGAGTATCTTACATAGAATACACATTTGGATTGTTTTATTCTTTTTATATATATGACTCATTTGTCATTCGATGTTATTTTATTTTCGTTTTCTTCTAACCTTCCACTGACTTGGGTTGAGTTTTGAAGTTTTGTCTTCACATTCTTCGTCGATATTTTATCGCGTGTCTCATGGCGTTTTCGTCTAAACCTTATAACCTTTTGAAACCTTAATAACTTGTAACCATTTCATTGATTGTTTTACGAGCTACTATTTGCTACTTTTTGCAAACCTTTAGCTACTTTATACGTTGTCATAATGTCACCTTATAAATAAATCTGATATTGTTTTACGATTATTTTCACCAATTGTTTTTACTTTGGTCTTATAAAATACTTTTTGTAACATTAAAAGTTGCTTATTGAGTATCTCACAAATTACTTGTATCCTATAAATTTATAAGCTAATTTTAAATTCCATTTTTACAAATGGCATGGTTTATATAAACATAAGAAACGTAATACTTTTCGACGAAACTGAGCACTGCATTGTTATTCCTAAATTATACATGGCCTGATCACCTATGTCTAATTTAGAAGGAGCCATGCTAGGCTGAATAGTAGTCACCTTAAAAATCTTGATGATAATCAACTTTTTACTTGTAATTATGATAAAGATAAATAAAATGAAATAAATTGAAAAGAAGTTTTGAAAACCTTTATATTTTATGCAAGTAGCACAATTTCTATGCATCTGCATATGTTTTCTTACCTTTCGTTAAACGAATTACGTGATTTTAAGTACGTTTTTACTCGATGATTGTTTTTCCACTTGTTACTTCATTTTGTCTTATAACTGATTTCTTTTGACTGCTCGTCTAATTGTTGACTGTTGATAAAAGACTTGAAAGTCTCGATGTTTTATCCTTCCGTCTCGTCCAATCTTCTTTATGCGACTGGGTAGATCTTTGGAATGTCTCCGCACGTGAATAATGAATTATCATTAGAGTGATTTCCGTATATCCGGGATGACGTCCGTCACTCTCGTTTGTCTCGAAATCCACTCTTGTGAACCGTGCTTTGACTTCTCTCTTTAAACACTAACATCGTTCATTTGATTTGTTTTAATTACAAGTGATTATTAGAAATTTTATTTATTAAAATTTTTGTATGGATCTTCTTTCTGATCATGTATCGACCACCGCTAAGTTAACGAGCTGATATTGGTGAACCATCAACCGCACTAACAAAATCGACAACTTGTTTAATCTATTATTTCTTATCGTCTTACCATCAACGCCTTTATTTTATTATTCTCTTTAAGAATTCATACGACATTTGCTTCGTTCTCTTTTGTACCATTGATTTCGTATTAACTGTTGACTATTATTTTCATTCGTATTCGCTTGTTATCTTGTCACATTTCGAAACCCGAATATATCCCATGTTATTTTGAAATAATAAACACCTTTATGTATTTCTACAAAGTATTATAAAATTTTTATGGAACTTTTATACATTTTCCAATGATTTTCAATTATCGATATAACCATTACAAGAAAAAGGTCAAATTTATACATCATATTTTGTATAACTAAAACTAATGTTAAAAATAAAATTATGTTCTACCTTTTGAACTAATTGACTTATCATACTTTATTTTTAATGTAATGAAATTACCGGTTTAATTTATATTCCTAACAATGATTTAATTTGGAAATTATATTTTCTAAATTGTAACCATCAATATGAGTATAATTAATAAATTTACGTCATTCTTTCAAAGTTTCTTAAGACGACCAAATAAATTTTGAAACTATTTTACTTCTATTTTTGATGTATCATCTTTATCAAGAAAGTACCTGAACTGAGTTTTAAGGTAATACCAAATACGGTACGGATAATTGTGACAAATGTTATTTTAATGCATAATTTATTCTTCGCTCTCATTTTTCTAGTATTGTGATTTATTATGTTTTACGGTTACATGAGTCGAGATCCCTCGTCAATCGTCAACCTTAAATCATTTTACCACATCTTGTTCGTTTATGCGTTTATTGAAGTCATTTTTATCTCGTTCTGTTCCTCGTATTGAAGATTACTATTTTATTCTGAGTTTTAAATGAATCTCGGGAAGCAGTGTATAAGAAGAAACAATAAGTGTCACCAGGATTTATGTGTGTACTTGTGAAATGATTGAGGACCGAATCTCTTAATGAATGGAGTTAATAAATTCGTTACGACCTCGAGGAGTATGTTGAAGCCGACACCGCAAGTGGAAAGACTCTGGAGATCAAGTGGTTATTATCAAGGGTTCGTTCAAGGTTTTCTCGATGATTAACGATGGAAATCTATACTTGATGTTATTGTTCGACCTTTTATTTTTATGTACTTATGTGGTATGTGATCTAGTCAAATGATCGTAAGTTGTGAGAACTTGAGACGGCATCATCCGATGACGTCCGATCATGTAGAACATATATTATGTAATATCTTTTTGACTTTCAACGACGATGTTTATTGAGACTTTAATGCGCGTTGGAGAAAGTGAGATGGTGTCTTTGTATTATCTTTTGAGTAGGGACCCGCGTGTGAACACCCTCCGATGACGAAAATGTTTTTCTTGTTAATTCTTTTGATGTGTGTCCATGGCTATCCGGCCAGTGGCTATCCTTTAAATTGCAACATTCTTTTTAACTGGATTTACCCGAAAATCCTATCATCTATTCTTGTCGTCGAATGAGCTTCGTGTGATTCATAAAATTTTCATGTGTCGAACTTGACGGGTGACTAGTGGATAAGGATTTATTTATTCCTTTTGGTGAGATACAACCTGACGACAAGTTGCGTTTGGTAAAAGAACCAGTGGAGATCGTGGATCGAGATTCACGTAGGAACGTGAAGACTTCTTATAAGGAATGTCGTCATCCTTCCGGGTAGTGAACAACTCGTGTATGAGGCGAGTTGAGCACCGGGACGTCGCTCCCTTAAGGTGGTGAGGATGAAAAACCCATAAAAATAAGGTCATAATTTAATTCTATTTTCAATTATTTTGAAGTATTTTATAACGTTAAATATTATTATGTTTAACGGTTTAAGTTGAAACCGATATTAAATATTATATTTTAATATTTTGACGAGCAACGAGGACTACTAGTGATCGCGATACCGACGGATGCCAAAAATTTTATATCGTATAATATTTTGAAACTTATTTTTGTGTTGGTTGATGAACTCACAATTTACGGATTTAAATTTGGGCTTACGTGCATAACTTAGCGTCGTTTACGACTAAACCGGAAATCTTAGGATTACGTATTTACGTTTTTGAACTCCGTTTTTGATGAGACAATTTTTATTGGATTCGCTTTGTGACGTTGATTCATAATTTATAAAAACGTTTTTCGTGAAACGACCCGAGGGCACGCAAATCGAGAAAACTAGAATCGAGGAATACCCGTAAACTAGTGAGATGGGAAAAATACATTGTCCCACCCCACTAGCTAGCATGGACGGCACCAACATGACACCACAACTATATGTGGCATCATGTTAGCTAAGTGTTTACAAGTGTAAACAAAGCTTACACCTTAAGCTACTCTTTTCCACTTACTAGCTAAAACCATCAACTAACTCATTTCCATCTTTCCATACATGCAAAACCAACATCAAAACTCTCTCAACACCTTCACCTTGCCGTCCACTTTCAAGCTACAAACACCCCTTTTGATCTTTTCTAGCCATGAAATACATGTTATCTAGCTCTATCATGGAGTTATCTTGAAGCCTTGATCATTTGGTGGCCATATTAACAACATTGGAGGTGATTTGCTTGTGTCCTAGGGCTGATTTCTCAACTATTGTTCTTGGTGTTTGATGATCTTGGAGTTACTTGTGGTGTTTATCAAGTTCTTGTCTTCCAAAAACAAGAAATACACTTGGTTGGTAAAGAAGATCATCCTCTCCATTTTCTCTTGTTAATTTTGTAAAGAACAAATGTATTTTCTTTATTTTGTATATGTATATGATGTATATATGATGATAAAAATGTTGTGTGGGGATCAAGTGTTGATAAATATGCTTAAAAATGGTAATAACCATGAGAAATAAGGCTAAAATCATGATTATTTAGTTAGCTGTATAAAAACAGTATATAACTAAAACTTGAACTGATAAACTTGCATGGTATGATCCATTTACAGTAAGTACAAGATGTTATACACATGTGAGAGTTGGCCATGCAATGGAATCAATATAATGAGTGAGATATGATCAAAACAAGTTGGGTGTTCTAATCTGAATAAGCAGTTTTGTAGGGACTGTTAAGGCAAGATAAACTTAAAATGAGCAGTAGCTATAACTAAGTTAAATGTAGCACATAATATGAAGATCATGCCACCCAAAAATGAGCTTCTAATTCATTATATAACTCTAGATATGATAAAAATGGTGAACATGAAGATAAAAATCAGATTTTGATAATTAATGTTTATTATTATTATATAAGCACTCAAATTTTATTGTATAAAATATAAAATAAAAACCCACTAACTTATGAAACTTATTTATATAAATATGTAAAAGGTTAATTAAATGGATAAGTTATATAAATGGTAGTGGAATAATACTTATAAGTAATAAAAACTATAAACTTGATTTTTACGACTTTTTCGGCTATTACCGTAAAATTAACGTTTTTCGCCAATTAAAACTTAGACGATCAAACCCATCTAATGTAAAGTTTTTAAAAGTCATATACTGATATATAAGTAACTAATACAAGTAAAAAAACCGATAAAACCCGAACTATAGGACATACGGACATTAACGAGCTAACTAAGCATATTGGACTAATAATTGGACGAAATAAGTTAAACACTTATAAAAAGAACTTATTGGGCTTAACCCATTTGGGCCCAACATAGAAAGTATAGATACTGATAATATGGGTATAAAACGGATTAAAACAAGTTAAAGAACTTATACTAAGCTTATTGGACTCAAAATAGGTAAATAGGTAAAACTAGTAAACTAGTAAAAAGTTACCAATACGTAAACACTAAAATGAGTAAACAAGGATATATAAACCCACTTGATCATCATAATATGTACAAAATCATCATAGGTATATTGTTATTTTGATAAAAGTCATTAGACAAGAGTCTAAGACCGATTATTATCTATATAGGTTTCCGTGACCGAAGCACGCCCGTAGCCGATAATCCGCCTTTCATTATCAACGTGAGTTTATAGCCTCGCTTTATACTAGTTATTAAATGATTTTAAACCCGCGAGGGGGAATACATGTTTTATAAACTTAGAACACAAGATTTTTATGGTATGCTTTGTCCCTCTATGAATGGACCCGTGGTTCCCTTTAAATTGCATTAAGTGATTGCCTTAGTTAAAGCCTCAATTATGGACCGTTAATTAACCTATGATGGGTTAACCGCTAGTACAATTAATAGATCTATGGGGGAAGCCGCCCCGGTTCAGTTTTTGTGGACTTGTCATAGAAGCTTAGGCCCGACCTCCACACTGTTTGAGCATATTGTATTGAGAAGTCAGGTATACGGCAATGTACCAATAATCTGGAGGTAACCGACAATTAATAAATCTCTCGTCTTATTAGACTGATATGGGAGTGTCTAAGGGCTCGGTTCCATGAGCTTATTGCAATTTATGCTATATACAATTATCATTGTTGATGCAAATTATTATTTGATGCTTATAAGCATGCCACAAACTTATAATCTTTGCTTGTGTTCAAATTGATTTCATAAACCTATAGATTCACTCGGTATTTTTGCTGATCGTTTTACTCACATGTATTTCAGGTAATCAAGAAGTGGAAGCTTGGAGGTCACGGGGAATGAAGTTGTGCACTGCTTTTGTTGTTCAAACTCTTTGATTTATTTATCGTTCCATTTTCAAAACAAACCAATATGTTGTTTTAACTTATCTTTTGGTAACGATTACTTGGGACTACGCTACTCTGACAAATGTTTTAGGAACGATAAATCTAAAACGTCTCTTTTCGAGTCGTTCTTTATAAATTATGTGTTGTTGTATCATTGTTTAGCACCCAAAGATGTATTCCGTTGCGTGTAAATTTGGGGTGTTAAAATCCGTTTTTCGAGATCCCAAATGTGACATGCATATTAGGGTCTCTGAGCTGTCTGATGATGACTTGAAAGGAATTATTTGTCAATAACTTATTCTTTCGGACCTTCGACCTCAAATTCCTGATCCTTTGCTTACTATGGATGCATTGCCTGAACGGTTTATTGGGATTTATGAGGATTATTTGAAACATAGAGGACTTCGTATTCCTTTTTCTACATTCTTTTTGGCCGTGATACGATACTTCTGTGTACATATCTCTCAATTGGTCCCTATGAGTGTTAACCGGGCCACCATGTTTGAGATCCGTTGCTGAAGTCTTAATATACCTTGCACCGTTAAATTTTTTCGGGTTTTTTTACAAACTTTGCAAGCAGGGGTACCTGTTTTCTTTCGAGAGCCGGGGGCCTGGCAGGTATGGTAAGTGTTTGCTTGAGAGTACTTTTAGCTTAAAAGATTAGATGAAAAATTGGTTTTTGATAGATCGAAGAGCTATTCCTCAAGCCATGTCGTGGAGGCATAGGGAATCGGAGGTCACTAATGAGTTTCCAGTTAACTTTGTTGAAGCTCATGCTAAAGTACTTGATGAGTCGCCTATTCCCTTATGGCCACCCCATAGATATTTGTTATTCCTCTTCGGCTTATGGATTCCTT
The DNA here is from genome assembly GCA_025667525.1 of Glebionis coronaria. NCBI lineage: Eukaryota > Viridiplantae > Streptophyta > Magnoliopsida > Asterales > Asteraceae > Glebionis > Glebionis coronaria. Next base: position 138,079,314 of record CM046879.1, on the reverse strand, counting down.
ATGAGAACCTTTGGCTACATCGTATTGCTGTGGATTTAGATAGAAATGGTATTGTTTTTTTTTCATTTTTGTATTACTACCGCGGGCTATTCACGCTCGCTCAAACCTTTATTCTGTCTTTCTTTGCAGAACTTACTATGGATGAGTTTTTGAAGCTTCCCTCTTTCGATTATGCTAAAATTGGTAGAGATGAGAATGTTGAGGTTACTGTCCCTGTTCCGAAGGTTACTCAACCTCTGCCTATGAATGCGACTATCCCTACCTTGACTGATCTTCAGAAGGTTGTTACTGTTCCCAATCCCAAGGTTGTGGAGGCTCGTTTGAGACAAGAGGGTAAAAATGAACTTGCCAAAGGGAAGAAACGAGTCGCCGGTAGGGAGCCTTCCGGCTGGCGTGTTAGGGCTAAAGGGAAGAAATTTGATCATGTCTCAGCTGGGTATGAAGAGACGGAAGTCCACTTGACGTCTCCTCTCCACCATGCTCCCCATGTTAATTCTGGAACAAACGCTGATGTCGTGAGAAGACTCCTCCTTTTATCAATGTTAGTGATCATTCATCTCCTCCGCGGACCTCAAAACACCATCAAGATACTGGTGACTCGAAAGGTTTGTTTTCTCTTCACATATACAATATTTCTTGCTTATCCAGCCATGTTCTTATCCTTTGTTTACTCCTTAGGTCACTCCCGTCATTCAGGTTCCCAAGAGGATGGAGGGCATTCGACCCAATTTATGTCGTCATGGCGTTTGAAGGAGGACGTGAGGATTGAATCCCACTATTCTTCGAATGAGCTCTTTTATCACTTGGCTACTCCAGCTGAGCAGGCTGATTTATCTTCCCATTCAAACTATGATATCCTTAGCTATTCTTACCAGGCTGTTGTCCGAAGTACTTTAACTATGGCTGAGTTGCTGAAGAGGTTTGAGGGACTTAGCAGTGAGCACTCCCTTTTGGCCACTTTTCACGAGTCCGAGCAAGAGCATTTTGCTAAAGTACGAGCCATGCCTGAACGTTTATCGTCTTCTCAGAAGAGGTTAGATAGTGAACACGCTGGGTGTCTTGCCAAGGAAGAGGAGTATCATCAATGCATTCAAGGTTTGGAGGAGGAGAAACAAAGCTTACAAGCGTTTATTGAGAAGAAAGATCATCGGATTGCTGAGTTGGAAAGACTCTTGGGAGCCAGCGCTCAAGACCTTGCTCTCTTGTCTAGGCAGCAGAAGCAAGCAGAGATCAATAACAAATATTTAACCACACTTCTTGCCCAAGATGAGATGGACAAACAAGTTTTGGTAAGAGTTGGGATTCTCATTCTGGTGAGGAAGCTTTTGTGCAGTTATGAGTATCGTCGGTCTCTCTCACTTGGCGCAAATGGGGCCTTTAATGCCAGTTTTATGAAAGTTGTATCTTAAAAGCGCAACCCTGAAGAGATTCCTGAAGCTATCGTAGCAGCTGAGAACTTGGATTTAGGGAAAGCCAAGACTCGGAAAGATGATTTTACCGCTTTGTTTACTGTGGAACACCCTTTCATTGCCAAGGTTGTTGCAGCTTCTAAGTTCTCCGTTGTGGACATAATGTAACTCACCCCTGATAAGAGACCTGCTGTGTCGGTGATTGATGGTACTTCTACTCAAGCTCCAACTTCCACCCAAGTGCCTGATAATTCTTCTTCTTAAGCCATAGATGCTCCGGTACAAGATGAATCTTCTTCTCAACCAAAAGCAGTGACTCCAAAAGATGTTGCACATCCTTGAAGCGTTTGTGAAAGCCCTCGGGATGCCGAGGTTACCATGTAATCTATCTCATGAACAGTATTCTAGTAGAACAGTATGTGTAATAATTACTTTTCTGTGTGTCCGTTTATGCTTTCCTTGTGAACAAACTACGTTTGGAATGTTAAAACCTTATCTTTTCTTGTTTACATATTGCAGAAGATGTTTATTTTGCTAAGCTTTTCATATTTATGTTCGGGGTCCTCTTTGGGGTGTCCCATGGACTAACCATATTTTGTGCTTTTAATTTATCCCCGTACTACCTTTATGGTGTGGCAGATATTTCATTTGTTTTATATAATGTATAGGAGACATCGCCACCAGGCCGCTTTTAATTTGCCTCTGGACTACCCTTTTGGGAGCGTCCAACACTTAATGTGTTATATAATTTATGGGAGACATCGGCACCGAGTCGCTTTTAATTTGTCTTCGGACTACCTTGCGGGCGCGTCCAACACTTTGTGTGCTATATAATGTATGGGAGACATCGGCACCGGGCCGCTTTTGATTTGTCTTCGGACTACCCTTTGGGTGCGTTCAACACTTCATGTTTTTGCATAATATGTGGGAAACATCAGCACCGGGCCGCTTTTAATTTGTTTTCGGACTACCCTATGGGCGCGTCCGACATGTCTTAACGCTCTTTTATATTCCTTTGGTTAGCTAGACCGAGGCTCATAATAATTGCAATTAATTATGTCTGAATAAAACTTTCATTTCTTTCCATTGTGCGTACACGCCTTTGCTCGACTTACATAAAACATTTTTGTAAATTCATGGCATGCCATGTGCGGGGTATCTCCTTCCCATAAATAGTTTCCAGTTTGTACGAGCCGTTTTGATAGGCTTCCACTATTCTGTAAGGGCCTTCCTAATTGGGGCCATGCTTTCCCATTTTCTCTACTCTGCTGGCCATATTGCAGCGGTACACGAAGTCACCGGTTTTGAAAGAACACGACCTGACTCTCTTGTTGTAATATTGTTCTACCTTTTTCTTGTACTTGGCCTCCTGAATTGCCACGACTTCTCTCCGCTCTTGTAGCAGGTCTAGATTTAGGCGCAGCTCTTCTTCATTAGCGTTCTCATTAAAGAGTAGGGTCCTATCCGAAGGGATGCCAATTTCAGCTGGAATTACGGCTTCACTCCCGTAGGTTAGGATGAATGGGGTTTCTCCATTGCTGGTCTTGAGCATTGTCCTATGTGCCCATAGCACGTGTGGAAACTCATCAACCCATCATGTCAACCTTCTTCCCAATCGAGCCTTAAGTCTGTGCATCAAGGATTTGTTTGACCTTTCGACCAATCCATTTGCCTACGGATGTGCCACGGCGATCGTCATTTGCTTGACTCCCCATTTGTCGCGCCACCTTCTAAATGAACCATCAATTAACTTATTTCCATTGTCGTTTACTATTATCCCCGGTAGTCTTAACCTGCACACAATGGTTTCCCAGGCATACTTCTTGACCTCTTTACCGGTGATCCTAGCCACAGGCTTGGCTTTGATCCATTTGGTGAAATAGTCGATAGCCACGATAACAAACTTGATATTGCCTGCGTTTCTAAAAAAATTGGTCCCAAAATATCCATTCCCTATTGGTAGAATGGCCATGGTGAAGTTAATGAGGTAATTTTTGTTTTGGGGAGCTTCGGGATGGGCCCGTGTATCTTGCAGGTTTCGTACTTAGAGATTTCATCCCAGGCATCCTGGTGCATTGTTGGCCAGAAATATCCTTGTCGCATTATTTTTGCCACTACCGACCTTGATCCGGCATGTATGCCACAAGCACCTTCGTGAACCTCCCGTATGATGTAGTTTGCTTGGAGTGGTCTAACGCACCTTAACATTGGTGAGAGATACGACTTTCTGAACAACACCCCTTTTTTGATAGTGTACTGGCTGATTTTCATCCTCAAATTTCTGGCTTCGTCTGGATTCTGCGGCCATATTCCTTCTTCGAGGCACCTTCTAATTTGTGTCATACAACAGTCTCCCTCTTCTTCCACGATGTCGTTGACTTCCTGATCATCGATGGATCTTGCTTCGAGGGCTTCGACTAGTACCTCTTTGGTAAGGTGATTGAAGGCGACTGAAGCAAGCTTACTCAGCACAGCTACCATTTGGTTTTTGCTTCTGGGTATGTGTTCAATGTTAAATTATGTGAAAGCTGATAGTAATTCTTTGACCTTTGCCAGATACTTGATCATTCGGTCTTCGCATGCTTTGAACTCCCCTTTAATTTGGCAGGCAACTAGCTTTGAGTCCGACTTGCAATTTCTTTACTTTCATTTTCTCTGCCAGCCGAAGGCCTACCGTTAGGGCTTCGTATTCGGCCTCATTGTTGGAACAATTGAAGTTAAATCTCAAAGGTATTTGAATTCCACACTCTCTGGGTGTATTAGTACGAGTCCGGCACCGATCCCTTTACTATTGGAGGCTCCATCTGTACACAGAGTCCATTGGGTTTCTAGTTCTTCTTCTTCGGCTACTTCATAAATCATTGCTGTCTCTTGGTGCTCCAGCGGGGCTTCGTTTATAAAATCCGCTAGAACTTGTCCCTTGACTGAGTTCCAGGATACATAGGAGATTTCATACGTCCCTGATAACGACCGAAATATACATATTCAACCCGTTATTATAAAGCCACTTTGTATTATAGATAAGTGCTTTCGATACTTAATATATTACATTTTATATGCGGGTATGAAGTATGAAGAAGCAAAGTGAAGAAAATACAAAGAAGGGTCCTTATTGTGCAATTTAACCAAACTATTGAAAGAAGATTCTGGAACGCACAAAAGTGCGGAGCACAATGTTAAAATTGCGGCGCACATTCCCACATCCAAAGTATGGCGCACTTTTAGATAAGTGCGGCGCACATTTGCTCTCAACCAGCACTATAAATAGGAGCCACTTTTACTCATTTATGTATATATCATTCATAAACTACTACTCTAATCTGAGTATTATTAGCTTCTTAGTAGTATTTTCAGTATTATCCACTTTTGGGAAATACTTGTAACGAGAGTATTCAACTCTTCGGTTCTTGGAGAAACGATACAATCGTGACTGTAACACCCCACTTGGATAAGTGGACCGTTACGTATATTTATGGCGTGTCATCAAAGCATAAGGTAAATGTCCTAAAACATTAACTGACCATAAAGGAAATACCGGAATCAAACATCTGTAATCCACACATAAGCTCAAAACATGAAAAGCAAAATACTGAAGGAAAGGACTAAACAATTTCCACATAAGCAGAATAATGTAAGAAGTGCATAAAGTAAGAAGTCCAGATAGCTTCCATTCAATACACATGCTCTCAGAATCCTAAGAGCGTCCTGGTGTACCTGCCGTTAGAACATGAAAGAACTACGGCTAAGCATAACGCTCAGTGAACGGATATAAAGCACGATAAATAATTACTGAAATGAAGCAGATGATAAAATATTGAAGCTGTAAGACTGATAAGTAAAGATGCAGCGGAAAATCTGTATATAATCTGTAAAGTCTGATTTATAAATAATAAAGCTGAATTGTTATCTGTTAAATCTGAAAAACGTGCATTTACTGTATTTTAATTGCCAGAGCTTATATAGGTCATGTGTTGTAACAACGGTGCATGAATAACTGGAGGGTGACCTCGTCATGCTGTAGAGGGGTGACCTCTAAATAACTGTAGAGGGGTGACCTCTAAATACTGTGTTGGGTGGAGGGATCAACTCCAATGTGAAGGATGTAGAGCACACACCACATTTACCCTGATAACTGTAAACTAATAAGCCTAGGATGCATCCATACGCCCCACTAAAAATCCTGATAAAATGGCCAAACTGAGATAAGTGGGACGATGCAGGATATCACTCTCATGCATGTGAGTCACGACACCGGTGCCTCTAGTGCCATGGTTACGGTACCTCCGTAACTAGTACATAAACTGGTCATGCTTGTATATAATGCTCAGGCAATATCTTAGTTATTTAAATAATTTCTGATAATTTATCACATGTACTGGGGAAACATTTGGCTGCAGACGGAAAATCCTAATCATGCATAGAAGAAAGTCCATATTGAAGGACGGGAAATCCGTACCTCGTGTCCAGTAATGAAATAAGAATGAAAGCTGATGGATCTACACCGACTTCACAGGTACTACATAAATAAGGGACGTGAATGAGTTGGTTGATTACTGTCTCTTATTACTATTTATTAATGTTCTTAATTCATTTTGCGTGTTCTCGTATTATTTTACAGGTTGAGTATAAACTGATTAATCTGACTGTCTAGTGTATTTTCTGATAAATCTGACGGTTCTATAGTATTACTGATTAACATATTCTCTGTATTCCTGATACTGTATAATATAGATTCTGATATTACTATAAATAGCAATTGGGTATAATTAGAAAGTTTCTAAAATTAGAAAAGTTTCCAATTTAGTTTCTAAAGAATTTAAATCATTTAAAAAAATCACATGCTTTTAACTAAAATAAATAATTAATCATGAATAATTTAATTTACAATTTAAATTAAAGGAAAGAAATAACTTGGATAAATTAGTTACAAAACTTAATATATAAAAATAATTTAATTATAAATAAATAATCTCGTATTTTATGATTTCCCGAGACCCCGAAACTATAGGTGCTGAAAATAATCAATACCATATTAAACATAATCAAACGCAGCGGAACAAACACCTATGAACCAGGACCGGCTAACAAGGTGTGTGATATGAGTGATTTTACTCATATCATTAGTAGCTTAAAACAATGAAATATTGTACAAAATGTATAAAAAAATGCCTTGGATATGTTTGTTTCTTGTTTTAATGTGTGTAGGTACCAAGTTCACGAAAACCGGTGAAACCTACACGAGATTTGAAGGATTTTGTCAAAAGTCAAACGATGAATCAATTTTAAGACGGGATTCGAGTTTTATCAAAGTTATTGGGCCTTGGTGGGACCCACGTGTGTGTATTGGGCTCAAAAGCCCAATAATGGAGTTTAAAGAAGTTATTATTTGATAAGAACCCATTTATAGAAGATTATTTCTGATTATGGAGAAAGGCCCAATTTTAGCCCAATAAAAGTCCAACTTTAATAATAAATGGGATGGATGGAAAACAAGTTGGATCCACAAGCCCAAGTGAAAAAGAAAGAAGATACGATGGTGCAAAAAAGTGTGATATATACTTTTGAGTCTATTTTGGACGGTCAAAATACTAGTAAAGAAATAACAGAAGAAAAGAAAGCGAGAGAAAGAAAAAAGAATAAGGGAAGAACGAAGCAGTACTCAAGAACCCTAGATTTTAGGGGAATTCACTCAGGCAGAAATTGGGTTACACGCGCTTCATCTTCAGATAAATCAGGGCAAGAGGTGCGTAATATTCCACGAATATTCCTAGAACGAAGCTCCGCGTGGCCGATTGATGCATCACTCTTCTCTTGTGATTGGTCAAGATACCTGCCATCAATCATTAGAGCCAATAAAATCTTGCCACTTCACCAAGAAACTAACACAAGATTGGCCACGTTGGCAATCTGTGTGCCTAGGCCAATTACAACCCTTAGATGATAACCGAAAAGAGAGAGAAAAAGGAAGAAAGGATCGGATGGCTCAAAATCGTTTCATCACCAATAAACTCACCCCTACACCCTCTCACCGAGCCTATAAAATCCCCCATATTTATTCAGTATGGGTATTTCCCCTTTTCTTTCTTTTAGTTTTTATAATATTAGATTTAGATTATGGATTTTGTAATTTCTGTTTTAAAATAGTGTAACATGATTTAATTTGAGAATTAATAAAAGTGTTTATTTTGATTCATTCTTGCGTTTCTGTTACATTTATATTCTGTCGAAATTGATTTCAGTTAAATCTTGTCAATATTATAAAGTGATAAATTAATCATATCTGCTTAAAATATAGCTTATATGATTAATGAGTTTGAATAGGGGAAAAGTTTAATCTCATTGATTGAACTTCAAATTACATTACTGGTTCGATTTCACTGCTGTTGATTCGAGAATAGTATTTGAGTTAATGTTTTTGAGTCGATGAATGATGGTGTTTATTGGCGGAATTTTGGTGTCGATTTAGTCAAATCCGCTCAGCGCGCGATTTCGTCCCAACGGTTCTCCAATAAAGAGTTAAGCTCAGTTTTACGTTTTTAAGTATCTTTTATCTGCTCTTATTTGATTAAATAGCTTTTTGATTGTTTGATTAATTTGAATGTGAATGTTATGGTTCTGCATTATGCTTCTCATTTTTGTTAATAAAGTGTCGAATCCGCTGAGTTCTTTGCGCTTGATTATTGTGATCTTGGATTAGATGGATTTAGTTCAAATGTTTTCAAGTAATAATATATTGAATCTGTTTAGATAATGAATGCTGAAATGAAGTTTCATAGTTGAATCAACTGTTGAGGTGTTTTCTTTTGCATTCTGTCATGAGGTTTCGACTGTTTGGCACTATAAGTTTAGGATTATACTGATAAATGTGGTTTGCTGCTTTGTTTGGTTCTAGCTTAACGTATGTTGTGATGTGGTATGATGATGATTTTGTTATGCTAGTATTTGATTTCTCTTAATTTTATAGCTTTTTTATTAGATAATGTGCGTTTTATTCTTAGTTAAAATAAACTGTTAGTGTGGTTCTAATATAGGATTTTAGTCTGCTGAGTGCTTATCACTATCAATTATCTTTGCTGCCATAAGATTTTGACTGTGAATTTCTTGTCTAGATGTTGAATTTCGTCTATTGGCGATTTTGCATAATCTTTCACTGCAGTTTATATGTATCTGCATTCTCTAGTGTTTGAATCAGGTAGTTAGAAGTTGATTTAATTCTTGTTCTGCGTGAGGAGAGTGATATTGATGTGCCATATGATTTTAGTTACTGTTGAAATTGCTATTTTGCTGAATAAGCTGTTTGTTTTCGCTTACTTATGCTTATGATATAGATTATTATGGTTTCAGTTAATGTAATTGAAATAGGGGCCGTGATTCTCATTCTTTAACTTATTTGGTTAGATGCTGATCCCGCTCAATTTAAGAGTTTGACTTGTGATAGTTTGTATTTTTGTTGCTGAATATTTGTTAGAATGTCCTGTGATCTGAATGCTCCGATATTCAACTCTTAAAATCATTTTGTGTTATTGGTTTCGATCTACTGTAACATTTAGATATTTACTATTTGTCAGATCTGTGTTCTTGTTTAAGGTAAATAAACTTGATTTTGATATTGTTTGATAATATGTTTAGTGATATTGGTTTCTGTGTTTGTATTTGAATTATAAGCGTGAAAGTATTTGCTTATAAGAGCTTGACTATTGCTGCTCTTTATTGGTGTTCGCTATTCTGTTGCGCTTAACATTTAGAAAATTGTTTCTGCTGCGGTTGTGTGTTGATGTAGCATTTTGTCGATGCTGTTGTTTTTTTTACTTTGTTCCTGCTATATTTTTTTTCATCAAGTTCTGCTGCCTTATTTTTTTTATGCTAGCAGACCTGAGCAAGGGTGTTTGCGTCTGAGTTTTTGTCAGTCTACGTTTATAGGGTTGTTATGGAATCTAGACCAGTTAGTAAATCTGGATTGCAGCAACATTTGGGTGATTATTTGTTTATACTGAGTTGTAATTTGCTGATTTGTATGAATTCCTGTGCGAATTGGGTGTTTGGTTCTGTTTAAACTCATTTTAAGTTGACTTGCAGTAGACTTTTGCTATAAAGTCGGTCATATAAAAATTATAACGAAAGTTTGTCCATTGCAGGTCTCGAACTCGAGACCTGCCTTTCACTCACCAAACGCGTTAACCATCAATGTCGGCCACTTGTTTTTGTTAAAATTTAGAATAGAAATTTAATATGGCTTAGGTAATTAGGCTGGCAGTTTTTTTTAGATTTAAATACAAAGTTTTTATTTTATGGAATCATTAGTTTCATAAAACTTTATTTTACAAAGTTTTTAAATAATAAAATAAAATAAATAATTAAAAAATAAAAAATAAAAAAGTAAATAAATGTTTTTTTATTTAATTTTAAAAATTTAATTAGTTTTTAAATAATTAGATTTTTATTATTTAAGATTTTAATAAATATAGTTTTTAAATAGATTTGTTTTAGAGTATTTTTTTAAATAAGGTAAATAGTTTTAAAAAGTTTAATTAGATTTTTAAATAGATTAAAAGTTGTAATTTTTAAATAGACTAATTTTTCATAGAATATTATATTGGTTTAATTTTTAATTAGAGTGTTAATTTTAATTAAGTGTTAGTAGATTTTTAAGATAGGCGGGATTTACGATTCATGCACTTTAGGTTAATTTTAAATTGCTTTAAATTAGTAGATTTTAATTGTAGTTTAAAAACCGATAACCAATTCAAATCGATTGTCCAAATCAAAACAAAACGTCTCAAATTCATAAGATCTTTGTGTACAACGAACTCGACTCACTCACGTGTTTAATTGAATTCGTCATTGGTATTATTAGATTATTACTTTTTCCTAAAGGTAATTTTCTAATTTACCCTATAACGTATCCAAATTATCACTATACTATCCACGATACATCAAAAATTTTTGGCGCCGCTGCCGGGGATCTTGTGTACGATTCGCTTTTGTGGAGATTTGTTGATCGTTGATTTGAAGACCCTTTCCGTCCTCGGAAAGTTTTGTTATTTTCTTATTATGTATCGTTTTTATGAAAAATACCAAAAATAATCTTCTTAATCCTCTATCATGTTTAATTCTTTTTCTCCTCACCCTCTAAATTTTATTTCTTCCTTCGTCAATTGTGAAGGGTGTGGAGAACCGTTATATGGTTTTTCACCATGTCGGTGGTGCACGTGTGAGCGTTGTGGAAACGATTTACGAAACGATGTACGTGTTGGATTTTGTCCTTATTGTAATGAGATTACTTCATGTGGAAATCCGAATTTTTCGAATAATCTTCTCGATTTCAATCCACCTCCACACCCCACATACGAGACACCCTCGAGTGAGTTTTGTGGAAACGATTCTCATTTTGGTGATGATTGTTCGCATCGATTCTCGCTTAATTACGAGCAAGAACCGAGCTACAATCAAAACTTTAATGATAATTGTTATCCACAAGATTTACCGAGTTTATCACAAGAATATCTTAGTTGTGAGTATTGTGGAGGTCCTCACGAGAGTTTTTGTTGTCAACCGAGAGATCAAAATTTTTATGAGCCTAATCCTTGCTATAATTCGATTCCTTCCGGTTTTGACCAATCTCCACAATATTCTTTCGAAATTGAACGAAATGTTAAAATTGTTGAAAAAAGCATTGAAGATTTGTTGCTTGAAAAAAGACAAATTAATCAAGAGATTAATGACATTACAAATGAATTAGGAAGTCGACGATTTCATGGCGAAATAATTGATGAGGGATTTAGACGAGATTGTGAACTTAGGATTCGACAACTTTCGCAAGATTATAATGGTTTAAGCATTGAGATTAGAAAGAAAGAAAAAATTCAAGAGGAAGAAAGATATCTTGCTAATCGTGAAATTAATCGTTCTCTTCTTTTGGATGATGACGAGGATAGTTCTATTTCTTTGAGAGATCTTGTTGCTCTTCATCCTTCGTCTAGTGCTATCGTGTGTCCTATTCGTATCTTGCCGGCTATTGAGCCCGAGGATTCTCCCATCCTAGATGATGAGGAAATATCTCATGACATCACCACTCCTATTCATAATTCTTCCACCGTGGAACTCGAAAATTCTCTAAGCAAGGGGGACGAGCATATTAGCACTATACTTGTCCAAAACCCAAGAGAGTTTGACAGTATTTCCAATGAGTTGTGTGATTTTCCACATTGTGATGACTCTACTTCTTCCATTCACTTTGATATTTTCAATTCTAATGATGAAAATTGTGATGGAAATGAAGATTTTGAGGATGATTCTACTTCTAGTGAATTTTCTAATGAGGAGTTCTCCGATGAACTTTCTTATAAAGATGATATTCACGATTCAGATTTTGAGGGGTTCATCGATGAACCTACTCTTCTTCACCCATTTCCACCGGGAAATGAGGATGATAGTGATCCGTTTTATGAGAGGTTCACTTTTGAACTTGCTCCTTTAGACCCATTTCCACCGGGAAATGAGGTTGATTTGACTATTCCGATCCTTGAGAAGTTCTCCGATGAACTTACTCATTTAGATGTGGAAGACGTGGTTCTTCGTGAGAAATTATCCAATGTCTATCTTCTCATTTCTAGGATCGAGGCTTTGAATTCTAAGCCTAATCCCAAGTCTTTCTCTCCATCTCCTATTCCCGTTGAGGATAGTGATCCGCTTATGGAGGAGATTGATACTTTTCTTGCTTCTCATGATTCGATACCACCGGGTGTTGATGATATCGACCCGGAGGGGGACGCTCTCTTTTTAGAGAATTTACTTGATGATGATTTCGTCCCAAGTCCTCCTCCCACCCACTTTGACCTTAATGTGCGGGTTTTTCATGCGACTCGTTTTTAGTATCATAACCCTATTGATCACATTTCTAAGGGTGAAATGGTCATTAAAGCAAAGAATGTTGATACCACTATGGTTGAGACTTTTGTTCCACCATTTCCATGTGCTTTCTATGATCTTGAATTAGCATGGGGGAACGACACCGTGTTATCCTTTCCTTTCTCCACCGAGGACGAGGTATTTGACCCCAGAATCGTTTATTTAGGGAAATCTCGGCCTTTCACCGATGTAATAAATGAAAGACTTTTCTATCATCTTGGTGCGAGTTTATCTCGGGGAGCATGCTATATTCATTCCAATCTTTGTGACTTCTATCTCTTTTTAGATATTTGTGTTGGAGTTTTATCCTTTCGTTTGTCATCCGACAACGAGGATGAGATCTTTGACCCCGGCGTCATGCTTTATGTTGGATTTTATCCTATTATGCCAGTTTTTACCATTTTCCCTAAGGACCAATGAATGCGGGGATCGAGTCGAGCTCATGACTCGGTTAACAAAAACGAGGTGCCTTGTGGGGGAGTCCCATACATTCTATCTTCTTTCTATTTTCTAACACCTAATAAGGCTTGATCTTTCAAGCTCGTGCTCGTGTTTTGTTGTGTTGTGATCTTAGGTACGACCCTTATATTTGAAGACTCTCATGTTCGGTTTTTGCCGGTCCACTTGATCTTCCATTCTTTGAATGCCAAAAAGGGGCACACTTTCTATCCCTTGATTTTTATCGACTAACGTTTTATCTTGAGGCATACTTAATAAACGACTTATTGATTTGCGTGCTCTTTCCATGCTAGGATGTTGCATTAGACTCTTCGTGTCTTAGCAAGGGGGTGTTACTCTTGAGCTAAGAAACATTGAGGACAATGTTTGGTTTTAGCATGGGGGAGTCAATCGATATAATCGCTTGCAATTGCTTTTGTCGTGTCTAAACGTAGTGTTTTTCTCATTTTTCAATAAAATTTTAAATTTTTTGTGTAATTTTTAAGTTTTAATAAAGAAAATAAGTGTTTTTGACACGAATGTAGACTTTCAATAAGAATAGTTTTGACTCGACTCGGTTTTTAACCTTAGCTTTTCCTTAACGTATTTGAATTAAGTTTTGCTAGGCTATTATATAGGGAGCTTTAAAACGCGAAGGTCTTAATTCATACGAGTTAAGAACAAGAACTTTTCGCAAGCTCCTATAATTGATCCTAGAAAGTCGTCTATCAAGGGAACTTTAAAACGCAAATTCTAAAACTTGCAAAAGTTTAAGAAGATGCAAGATCCTATAGATGACTTGAAAACCCAAAACTTTGATTTAATAGGCTAAGTATCCATTGATTTCATTCTTGGAATTTTACAATATGGAGAACAAGAGATGATAGAGCCAATTATAAGTTTGGTATTATTTCGGGAATTTATGTGAGTTAATTATAAGCCTATTCTCCCATCGCTTGTTAATAAATTTAATTGCAATAAATAATGTTGAACGATTTGAAAAGTTACTTAACTTCTAGCCCAAGATCGTTTAAAAGTTGCTCGGTATGGATTAGAGTTCATAGCCAAGGCATAACTTATTGAAGCGGGATGCGAAGATTGGCGAGTCCAAAAAGGTCCTAACAAGACATGAGGGCTATGTTTTATTGCTAAAGATCTCAAGTGATGTGAAGACTCATTTATCAAAAATCAATATGAAGGATCGAGACACACGACGAAAAGCAAAATACTCCCCAAAAGTCATGGAGAAGTCTATCCAAAAAGACCAAAATAAGGTATGAGCATAAATGAAGCCAAGTCCAAAAAGGAGGCGGATCGTTGTTAATCAAAATCCCAAGTAAAGATTGGAGAAAAATGAAGAAGTCGTGGTCCAAGTATGAATCTCTCAAAACTTCAAGTGAAAAAATATTATGAAGAGAAGACCATTATTTCGTGAACGTCTCTCAAGGTTGGAAGTATTAAGTCACTGCCAAATATCGGTCCGAGAAAGGTCTCAAATCGTGAAATAAGTTATGCCAAGATATGAACTTTATGAAGTCCCGAGAAGCAGTTTTAAAAGATTTTGTCCTTTAGCTAACTATTGATTAAATCGTTCACTTTATTTTCGGCCTAATAAATTATCGAAATAAGTCAACAATGCATCCTCGTGATCATTCAAGACAACAATAAAATATAAGAGATACACTTAGGAATAAGGGAGTCTAAGTGAATAATTGGCCCACATGAGTTCGTGTTAGTCTACCAACTTATAATAACAATGATCTTGTTTTTGCACTTGGCATGGAAAAGTAAAAAGTCGAGGACGATGAATCTATTTGAGTTTTATGATCCTTCAAGTTATTTTTCAATAATGAAAGCAATACATTATGTCTTTGCAAAATAAAGTGTCTAAAGTTGAATAATGGTGTTGCTATAGTTTTGTTTTATCATTGCGTGAGGACACGGCAATTGCTTAGCAAGGGGGAGTTTGATATGAGTGATTTTACTCATATCATTAGTAGCTTAAAACAATGAAATATTGTACAAAATGTATCAAAAATGCCTTGGATATGCTTGTTTCTTGTTTTAATGTGTGTAGGTACCAAGTTCACGAAAACCGGTGAAACCGACACGAGATTTGAAGGATTTTGTCAAAAGTCAAACGATGAATCAATTTTAAGACGGGATTCGAGTTTTATCAAATTTATTGGGCCTTGGTGGGACCCACGTGTGTGTATTGGGCTCAAAAGCCCAATAATGGAGTTTAAAGAAGTTATTATTTGATTAGAGCCCATTTACAGAAGATTAATTCTGATTATGGAGAAAGGCCCAAGTTTAGCCCAATAAAAGTCCAACTTTAATAATAAATGGGATGGATGGAAAACAAGTTGGATCCACAAGCCCAAGTGAAAAAGAAAGAAGATACGATGGTGCAAAAAAGTGTGATATATACTTTTGAGTCTATTTTGGACGGTCAAAATACTAGTAAAGAAATAACAGAAGAAAAGAAAGCGAGAGAAAGAAAAAAGAATAAGGGAAGAACGAAGCAGTACTCAAGAACCCTAGATTTTAGGGGAATTCACTCAGGCAGAAATTGGGTTACACGCGCTTCATCTTCAGATAAATCAGGGTAAGAGGTGCGTAATATTCCACGAATATTCCTAGAACGAAGCTCCACGTGGTCGATTGATGCATCACTCTTCTCTTGTGATTGGTCAAGATACCTGCCATCAATCATTAGAGCCAATAAAATCTTGCCACTTCACCAAGAAACTAACACAAGATTGGCCACGTTGGCAATCTGTGTGCCTAGGCCAATTACAACCCTTAGATGATAACCGAAAAGAGAGAGAAAAAGGAAGAAAGGATCGGATGGCTCAAAATCGTTTCATCACCAACAAACTCACCCCTACACCCTCTCACCGAGCCTATAAAATCCCCCATTTTTATTCAGTATGGGTATTTCCCCTTTTCTTTCTTTTAGTTTTTATAATATTAGATTTAGATTATGGATTTTGTAATTTCTGTTTTAAAATAGTGTAACATGATTTAACTTGAGAATTAATAAAAGTGTTTATTTTGATTCATTCTTGCGTTTCTGTTACAATTATATTCTGTCGAAATTGATTTCAGTTAAATCTTGTCAATATTATAAAGTGATAAATTAATCATATCTGCTTAAAATATAGCTTATATGATTAATGAGTTTGAATAGGGGAAAAGTTTAATCTCATTGATTGAACTTTAAATTACATTACTGGTTCGATTTCACTGCTGTTGATTCAAGAATAGTATTTGAGTTAATGTTTTTGAGTCGATGAATGATGGTGTTTATTGGCGGAATTTTGGTGTCGATTTAGTCAAATCCGCTCAGCGCGCGATTTCGTCCCAGCGGTTCTCCAATAAAGGGTTAAGCTCAGTTTTACGTTTTTAAGTATCTTTTATCTGCTCTTATTTGATTAAATAGCTTTTTGATTGTTTGATTAATTTGAATGTGAATGTTATGGTTCTGCATTATGCTTCTTATTTTTGTTAATAAAGTGTCGAATCCGCTGAGTTCTTTGCGCTTGATTATTGTGATCTTGGATTAGATGGATTTAGTTCAAATGTTTTCAAGTAATAATATATTGAATCTGTTTAGATAATGAATGCTGAAATGAAGTTTTCATAGTTGAATCAACTGTTGAGGTGTTTTCTTTTGCATTTTGTCATGAGGTTTCGACTGTTTGGCACTATAAGTTTAGGATTATACTGATAAATGTGGTTTGCTGCTTTGTTTGGTTCTAGCTTAATGTATGTTGTGATGTGGTATGATGATGATTTTGTTATGCTAGTATTTGATTTCTCTTAATTTTATAGCTTTTTTATTAGATAATGTGCGTTTTATTCTTAGTTAAAATAAACTGTTTGTGTGGTTCTAATATAGGATTTTAGTCTGCTGAGTGCTTATCACTATCAATTATCTTTGCTGCCATAAGATTTTGACTGTGAATTTCTTGTCTAGATGTTGAATTTCGTCTATTGGCGATTTTGCATAATCTTTCACTGCAGTTTATATGTATCTGCATTCTCTAGTGTTTGAATCAGGTAGTTAGAAGTTGATTTAATTCTTGTTCTGCGTGAGGAGAGTGATATTGATGTGCCATATGATTTTAGTTACTGTTGAAATTGCTATTTTGCTGAATAAGCTGTTTGTTTTCGCTTACTTATGCTTATGATATAGATTATTATGGTTTCAGTTAATGTAATTGAAATAGGGACCGTGATTCTCATTCTTTAACTTATTTGGTTAGATGCTGATCCCGCTCAATTTAAGAGTTTGGCTTGTGATAGTTTGTATTTTTGTTGCTGAATATTTGTTAGAATGTCCTGTGATCTGAATGCTCTGATATTCAACTCTTAAAATCATCTTGTGTTATTGGTTTCGATCTACTGTAACATTTAGATATTTACTATTTGTCAGATCTGTGTTCTTGTTTAAGGTAAATAAACTTGATTTTGATATTGTTTGATAATATGTTTAGTGATATTGGTTTCTGTGTTTGTATTTGAATTATAAGCGTGAAAGTATTTGCTTATAAGAGCTTGACTATTGCTGCTCTTTATTGGTGTTCGCTATTCTGTTGCGCTTAACATTTAGAAATTTGTTTCTGCTGCGGTTGTGTGTTGATGTAGCATTTTGTCGATGCTGTTGTTTTTTTTACTTTGTTCCTGCTATATTTTTTTTCATCAAGTTCTGCTGCCTTATTTTTTTATGCTAGCAGACCTGAGCAAGGGTGTTTGGGTCTGAGTTTTTGTCAGTCTACGTTTATAGGGTTGTTATGGAATCTAGATCAGTTAGTAAATCTGGATTGCAGCAACATTTGGGTGATTATTTGTTTTAACTGAGTTGTAATTTGCTGATTTGTATGAATTCCTGTGCGAATTGGGTGTTTGGTTCTGTTTAAACTCATTTTAAGTTGACTTGCAGTAGACTTTTGCTATAAAGTCGGTCATATAAAAATTATAACGAAAGTTTGTCCATTGCAGGTCTCGAACTCGAGACCTGCCTTTCACTCACCAAACGCGTTAACCATCTATGCCGGCCACTTTTTGTTAAAATTTAGAATAGAAATTTAATATGGCTTAGGTAATTAGGCTGGCAGTTTTTTTTAGATTTAAATACAAAGTTTTTATTTTATTGAATCATTAGTTTCATAAAACTTTATTTTACAAAGTTTTTAAATAATAAAATAAAATAAATAATTAAAAAAATAAATAAATAAATAAATAAATGTTTTTTTATTTAATTTTAAAAGTTTAATTAGTTTTTAAATAATTAGATTTTTATTATTTAATTTTGTATTTTTATTTGGTATTGCTCAATCAATAATGATTGATAAAAACAAGGAATAAGGATAACTACTATGGAAGTAAATTACCCTCGGTCGACTTTGAAACGATAGGTGAAAACCTAAACGTCTTGAGGTTCAATAAGTAAACAACAAAAAATTATATTTATTACTACTTGAGTCGACAAACCAATAATAGGTTGTCCCTCTCAATATACGCACAAGCAAGCGGGGAAACGAGGTGGCACAAAGCACTTAAAAACCTTTTTCCTTAGACGGCCTTTTATAGCACGTCGCCTTATACCCACCTTATAGTTTGTATAAATCGAGTTCAAACTTCTTATTAGTATTTATCTATTTTGCCTTTTATTTTTGTTTTGGGTTCGAATACAATAGGTAGGTGATGAGATCCCAACTAAGGCTTATTTGAAAAGTATTTAAAATTGTTGTTCTACGTAATACAATATATTATTCACAAAAAACGAGAAAAACGATACATACTATATAATAGAAAAATAACAAACTTTCCGAGGACGGAAAGGGTCTTCAAATCCACGATCAACAAATCTCCACAAAAGCGAATCGTACACAAGATCCCCGGCAGCGGCGCCAAAATTTTTGATAGTTGTGAATGAAAATGAGACAAAAGTGAAAACATCTATTGAGGAAGCACCCGAATTAGAACTTAAGGAGTTACCCACTCATTTGGAGTATGCTTTTCTTGAGGGATCGGATAAGTTACCGGTAATAATTGCTAAGGGATTAAAGGAAAATGAAAAGGATGAGCTTATTAAAGTGCTTAAGAAACACAAACGGGCCATTGCATGGAAAATCTCCGACATTAAGGAATATAGATCCCAAATTTTGTACTCATAAAATTCTAATGGAGGATGATTATAAACCCGCTATCCAAAATCAAAGAAGGGTCAATCCAAAGATTCATGAGGTGATCAAAAAGGAAGTAACTAAACTTCTAGACGCCGGAATGATCTACCCTATCTCGGATAGTCCATGGGTTAGCCCCGTGCATTATGTTCCAAAGAAAGGAGGAATGACGGTTGTTACTAATGAGGATAATGAATTGATTCCTACTAGACTTGTGACCGGTTGGCGTGTTTGTATTGATTATAGGAAACTTAATGATGCCACTAGGAAGGATCATTTTCCATTACCTTTTATGGATCAAATGTTAGAGAGACTAGCGGGGAATGAATTATATTGCTTTTTGGATGGATTTTCCGGCTATTTCCAAATTCCCATTGACCCTCGTGATCAAGAAAAGACCACATTCACTTGTCCTTATGGAACATTTGCCTATCGTCGCATGCCTTTTGGACTATGCAATGCTCCGGGGACGTTCCAAAGGTGCATGATGGCCATTTTCCATGATATGATCGAGAAAACCATGGAAGTCTTCATGGATGACTTTTCGGTTTTTGGGGAGTCTTTCACTTCATGTCTCTCTAACTTAGAAAGAATGTTGCAACGTTGTGAGAAAACGAATCATGTGCTTAATTATGAAAAATGTCACTTCATGTGCAAAGAGGGAATTGTGTTAGGTCATAAGATCTCTAAGGCCGGTATTGAGGTTGATAGGGCTAAAATCGACGTGATTGCCAAATTGCCTCCACCCACCACCGTTAAGGGAGTAAGGAGTTTTCTCGGCCATGCCGGCTTCTATCGTCATTTTATACAAGACTTCTCTAAGATAGCTCGGCCTATGACCCATCTTTTGGAAAAAGAGACTCCTTTCATCTTTTCGGATGAGTGTATTCAAGCCTTTGAGATGCTTAAAAAGAAGTTAACCGAATCTCCAATCTTAGTTGCCCCGGATTGGGATCTACCTTTTGAAATTATGTGTGATGCTAGTGATTATGCGGTAGGTGCGGTTTTAGGGCAACGTAAGCTAAAACACTTCTTGCCTATACACTATGCAAGTAAGACTATGACGGATGCTCAAACAAAGTACACTACAACGGAAAAGGAGTTTCTTGCCGTTGTGTATGCTTTTGAAAAGTTTAGACCATATCTCGTCTTGTCTCAAACCATATTGTATACGGACCACTCGGCTATCAAATATCTTCTTAATAAACAAGATGCCAAGCCGAGGTTGCTCCGGTGGATTCTCCTCCTTCAAGAATTTAATGTCAAAATTCTAGACAAAAAAGGAGCCGAGAATCTCGTGGCCGATCATTTATCTCGACTTAAGAATCCTCACCAAAGTGATCGAGAGAATAAGGAAATCAATGAAACATTTCCTCTCGAGACGCTTGGTATGATTGCTTTTCGCGGTGATGATAGTACCCCATGTTTTGCGGACATCGCAAATTACCATGCGGGGAAGTTTGTGATCAAGGGTATGTCGTCCCAACAAAAACGAAAGTTTTTCAAGGATATTTCCTAATACTTTTGGGACGACCCCTATTTGTTTCGTGTGTGCGCGGATCAAGTGATTCGTAGGTGCGTGTTTGGCAAAGAAGCTCAAGATATCCTTAAATCTTGTCATGAGGGACCCACCGGGGGACATCATGGTGCTAACGCCACCGCGAAGAAAGTCTTTGATGCCGGCTTCTTTGTGCAACCTGTGCCATTGCACAAGGCCACATTTTTCTTAGGGCCACAAATTTGTAGTTCTCCATTACATGCATGCATGAAATATGAAAAGGCCAAATGTTTTCAACTTTTACTGTTAGCAATCAATCATAAACATTCAACGAATTACATATGAGGAGAAAACGGCATAAACCTTTTATTCAACTTTATTATTCGAAATATTACAATGAGGATTTAAATTTTAAAGTTCTAAAATTTTCGCACTAATTGGCAATCAAGTTACATCTATTATTTTATATTCATTTATAACCAAAACTAAGAATTAATCGGTACCGAATATTCCTCATAAATAAGCCTTGACTGTAATGACATTAATATATTTTTCGTACGTAATATTAAACTCGACGTTTGTCACTAAATATGCCAAAAAAAAATTCTTATTTATTAGGGCATTTTTGTTGCTATGGCACAAGGTCACCAAAATTCACGAGATGGCCCTACTATGAACGGATCCATAAAGTTATATGATTAACCCATAAAAGGGATATACAAAAAAAAATACCTTTGTAACGTGATTCGGTAAGATCGAACGGAGACCACCATCAACACATGATCTAACCAAGAAACCCAAGTGACCAAAGTAGATCACCTCTATGTAGAAACACACTACACATCATCGTATACCAAATCAATGCTAGTCATATAACCCGTAACTCTCGATCAAGTCTTGATCTATACTAAATGCAAGAACCCTCACGAAATAGATAAACTCTATTTTTTATCATGTACTTTTGCCGTAACTCAGGGATAGTCAAATGGCGTTTTTTATTATACATTTACATTTGCATATTGATGAGCTTTATTAAGAATCATATCAATTCCATCTTATAAAACGTATGCATTGCCATTTCATTTATGACCGATTAGTAGGCTCATAATGGGCTTTTGTATTTAATTTTCTCTAATTAAATAATACTTATGTGATACTTATATAGTTAAAATTAATTATTATACTAAATAATTAATTACGTAACACTTTTAAATAAAACTGCGACTGCGTGAAATTAATATTTGTTGGGTTTAAAACATTGCGTACGTGTTCGTATATTAATTCCTCGTGATATATTTTTTCCTGGATTATTTATTTCCTGAATAATTAATAATTGCATAATACTTGAATTAATACTGTTATTTATTATCTGAATAAATGGTTATGCAATGTTTAAATTAAATTAAAGTTGTGATTGTACGAAATTAATGTTTGTTGAATTTGTAAGCGGGTTTTACAATTCTTCCCCTCTAAAAAAAATAATTCGTCCTCGAATTAAGGACACGATAATTCTGCGGTTTTACAATTCTTCCCCTCTAAAAAGGAGAAATTCGTCCGCGAATTAAAGGTAATAAGCTGATGGAGTTATAAAAGCTGAGAAAGACGCATAGGCTGAAATAATATGAAAGCTGAAAGGACATATAAGTTGATAGATAATTCGTCCTCGCATTAAGACATAATTGTTGCTGAAAGGATATAGAGTGACCTGATTGAAGAGAACATGGAACATAACATGACTAAAAGAACTTAACTGAATTATTGAAGGAAAAAGGATGAGAGGTCCGGATGGACTTCTCCGTTTCGAGTGGTTTCCCGCTCGAAGCAATTCCTTCAAAGGTCTAAGCTTAATGAAAATCTTGGTCCCGATGACCCTGTCCTGATGATGCTGAATAGTTTCTGGTTCCATACTTAAGATGGATCTTCTGAATCTGATAGAACGAACAAGCTATAGCATGTAGGATGCATGAAACGGTACGTATAAATATCCTGAAAGATAACATTCATATATTTGAGCAAGCTGCTGAAAATATATAGGGACGAACTACGTGAACAATTTTGAACGTGGTACGTGAGCAATTGTGAACATGGTTCATGACTATATGAGGAACGCTGAGCATGGAATATATATCATGAATGAGACACGTAAAACATATTGTGAACGTGATACTAGAACATATCATAAACGTATGGTGACTGAGGAGGAAATACCAAACGATACGGCCTGAGATGTGAAACGTCTACCTGGTTATGGAAAAGTTGTGCTAAACTTGGGTCTGGTTTCTCAAGCTGCCTGTAATCGTATTCGGTAATAAACTGTGAAACGCGTATCGTGAGATGGAACACGAACTTAAACGTGAACAATTTAATGAATGCGAATGTGAATTTAAATCATGAGATTAGCACAAATATGGACAGAAATAATATCAAAATGCGAGCGTGAGACACAACCGTGAAAGTGAACGTAAACGTAAAGTGAACGCGAACGTACACGTGATCGTGAACGTGAATTCTATCTGACATGATTGTTGATGGAATACCTTGAAATTATACGATTTACTGCTGAATTTTCTGCAGACCCGTTACTGTGTAATCCTTTCTGATAAAGGAAAACGTGTATGCTGGTTAACTGGCCGAAAATGACTTTCATAGTATCATGCCTCTTCTAGGTCTGTAGAGATCTGATAACAACTACTATGGAGTCTTGTCTCCTTTCTGCTCAGAAATTTTCTAATGGTTGTAATAACTCACTAGCATTATAGCGTTCTATCTTGAACCTGTGGCATGTTAGGCATCTAGATATGAACATGGCTGCATCAATGTGTTATACTGCTTCTATATTATTCTGTCTGGATTATGGTACATTATGGTGGAATCTAGGTGAGTAGTCATGAAGAGTTATGAGTCTCGGTAATTTAGACCCCTCGGTAATAGTGAGAATTGTCAACAATTTTTTGTGATAGTGGTCAACTGAATTCTAGAGACTTCGTACTTAGTCACATACGTCGGTCTTCGCCATCTGGTGATGGCCTTCACCTCTGCAGGATTCCTAAAATTTCTTTTTGCTGAAATAAGGTGGCAAAAAAATGCCACTTTGTTCATCTGGCACTCACATCTGGAAAGCTGCGTGTATAATTTTCTCCTATTGGAGAATCTGCATGGGCGTGAGAAGATGTTTCTCGCGTTCTTCTTTAGGATTTAGCATCTCAAAATGTTAACAAAATACTGACAATTTTGTTTGCAAATTAATTAAAAAAAAATTTTATTCGTAAATTTTATATTACAGCTCTAGCATTAGGGAGCTTAGATGTATAAAACATAATCTTAGAGAGGCTATTATTTGTGCAACAACAGTCTGGAAAGCATCATATTCTTTCTCTCGCCACCGATGGCGGCATGATCGTGAATTATTCTAGAAAAAATGTTTAAGGTATCGTAGCAGGTCAGATAAACCTTTATACGTGGGCTGATCATTTCTTATGAGTTGTGATCTTGTACCGGCCTTCTTCCTGATGGCAGAAGATGGCACACCTTCTGGTGGTGCGCTCGGTCGAATAAAGCCTCGTTCCAGTAACTCTTGCAGCTAAGGCTGGTACCCTTTTTGGAAAACTTTTTGTCCATGAGATAAGCTCTATGTTAAACTATGCCTCGTGGTTAGGAAGGAATTTCTGGAAACCTTCTGGAATAATCTTGGAAAACTTTGGAATAATCTACTGATCATGAATTTAAAGAATTTCCGAAGTGACTTTATAACTGGTAGTTAAAAGTCTTCGTAGCTTTGGACTGATAAGTCGCGCGTTTGTAAGGCATGAAACAATTTGTACTGGTTTTTATGGCAGGAATATAATTACTATATTTGGGAGTTAGTAAGACGAATCTCGTCTTCAACTAGAAGGAAAAGTCTTAAAAATATAGTGATTCTGTGGAGTTATTTCTGGCTGGGAGGTAGGTAAATACCCGATTTAAGATAAAGCTAACATAGGGATACGTGAAGTAAACGTGGTAACTTTCACTGGATGTGTTCGTCTGTAACCTCACCGAATGAACACTGTGAGTTTAATCTGAATAATACTCCCGTGGTGGTACTGAATCTTTAGTGGTCTGATTTATGTGTGGCATGACAAAACGGCTATACCCCTTGGAGGCTACCCTGAATTTCTGAGGGTTTGGTTTAGAAAACATACCGAGTTAGGAGTTCTGACTCATACTTTGAGAAGGTATTCGTATGACGTGTACCATGACTGGTGTCCTGACATGTGTTTTAGTAGATGAG
Organism: Glebionis coronaria; assembly: GCA_025667525.1. NCBI lineage: Eukaryota > Viridiplantae > Streptophyta > Magnoliopsida > Asterales > Asteraceae > Glebionis > Glebionis coronaria. Next base: position 138,054,597 of record CM046879.1, on the reverse strand, counting down.
TCTGAATAAGGTTAAGAACTTCTAGTAACTGCTAGGGTTGGCAGGCCGGTTAGACTGCTGACCTCTGTATCTCTAGTCACGTCCGTTCCTGAGTTCCGATGGCTACTGACTGATCAATATAAGCACGGTGGTTGTCATTATTGCTTTGTCTGCCAGTTTCAAAATGGTCATTATTACTACCATGATTCCTGTAGCTATTCTGCTGAGTGGCCGGCTGGGTTCCGGTTCAGACTCTTCTGAATGAAAGGTTAGCTGAGTGGTGCGACATCTAGCTAAGAAAGTGAAAGCATGAAATGGAGTGGTAGTGTCTGATGGTTGAAATTTATTATTGTCAGAAATTTCAAATTTATAGTTTTCGTCCTTGTTCTACAGAGTCTTCATAGTATAAACAACATTAGCATCTTGAAAAATCTCCAAAGTATCAGCAGCATTAGCATTTGTGAGGTCTTCCAAGTGTTAGCGGCATCAGCATCTGGCAAAATCTTTAACTCACGAGCAGCATCAGCATTTGGTAGAATATCGACAAGCGGAAATGCCTGAGGTGATTAAATATCGATTAACGGTACACATGGTGTAAGGTGCATGGGGTACACCTGAAATATTGTACGTGAAGTACAATGAATACTATTCATGTGGTACTGCTGAAGGTTTGTTGATATGATCGATACTGGTGTAAACCGTCTGACACGGTCAACATAAAATAATTTGATTTAACTGGTTAGCAACTGAACCGAAACAATTAACATGATAGGCTGAAAATTTCTGCGTAGACTTAAGGCTGGTTGTATAGAGGCTGAAAAGTATGATTAAACGGAGTTTCATCAATGATTAGTATGAAGACATGAATGATTAAGACCAAACATAATTTATCATGCAACAGGATCTCACTGAAATCCTTCCGTGTCTTAGCATAAAAACAACATCACCCTGCTGATAGCTTAATCTTCATAAGGAGACATGAAACTGAATCAGCATGAAAACGACATCAACATGAGATTGAAAGCTAGATTGTTACAAAGAACATGAGAATATAATCAACTGATATGGATGGCTATGGTGCAATCTACATAATTCAATTAAGAAAACATGTGACTATGTATGGCGATTTTAGTTCGATCCATACTTTTCAAAATTTTATGAGAACTATCTTTTATAGAATTTTACAATCTGGGACCAAATATGGTTAGCTGTAATCCAAACCATACTTGTCAAAATTTTTATAAAATGGCATGATATGACGAAGGTGAACAACTATGGATCGGTTCACAAAATAATTATCGTCTGAAAACATGAATTTGACCTGAATACTGGTGAATGTTTATGGCTGGTTCACCAATTAATATTCTACTGAAAACAGAAAGCTGACATGAGTAAGGATGAACGCCTATGAGTCGGTTCATCAATACAAAATTTTTGAGTAAAAGCACATGCAACTAAATATGGCCAGTCTTGTACCAGCCTTTTACTTAGTCAAAAACTTTAAGAACCGACTGATAAGTGAAGAAAACCGACTGATAATTTCATGAGGAACATGAAAGATAACAACGCCAAAATCTGAGAAATTTCTGGTGACTACCCATTAGTCACAGGTCACATTTAGAGCTTACAGGTCGAACCTATCTCTGATACCATAACTGTAACACCCCACTTGGATAAGTGGACCATCACGTGTATTTATGGCATGTCATAAAAGCATAAGGTAAATGTCCTAAAACATTAACTGACCATAAAGGAAATACCGGAATCAAACATCGGTAATCCATACATAAGCTCAAAACATGAAAAGTAAAATACTGAAGGAAAGGACTAAACAATTTCCACATAAGCAGAATAATGTAAGAAGTGCATAAAGTAAGAAGTCCGGATAGCTTCCATTCAATGCACATGCTCTCAGAATCCTAAGAGCGTCCTGGTGTACCTGCCGTTAGAACATGAAAGAACTACGGCTGAGCATAACGCTCATTGAACGGATATAAAGCATGATAAGGAATTATTGAAATGAAGCAGATGATAAAATACTGAAGCTGTAAGACTGATAAGTAAAGTTGCAGCAGAAAATCTGTGTATAATCTGTAAAGTCTGATTTATAAATAATAAAGCTGCACTGTTATCTGTTAAATCTGAAAAACGTGCATTTACTGTATTTTAATTGCCAGAGCTTATATAGGTCATCTGCTGTAACAACGGTGCATGAATAACTGGAGGGGTGACCTCGTCATGCTGTAGAGGGGTGACTTTTGAATAACTGTAGAGGGGTGACCTCTAAATACCGTGCTGGATGGAGGGATCATCTCCAATGTGAAGGATGTAGAGTACACACCACATTCACCCTGATAATTGTAAACTGATAAGCCTAGGATGCATCCATACGCCCCACTAAAAATCCTGATAAAATGGCCAAACTGAGCTGAGTGGGACGATGCAGGATATCACTCTCCTACATGTGAGTCACGACACCGGTGCCTCTAGTGCCATGGTTACGGTACCTCCGTAACTAGTACATAAACTGGTCATGCTTGTATATAATGCTCAGGCAATATCTTAGTTATTTAAATAATTTCTGATAATTTATCACATGTACTGGGGAAAACATTTGGCTACAGACGGAAAATCCTAATCGTGCATAGAAGAAATTCCATATTGAAGGACGGGAAATCCGTACCTCGTGTCCAGTAATGAAATAAGAATGAAAGCTGAAGGATTTACACCGACTTCACAGGTACTACATAAATAAGGGACGCGAATGACTTGGTTGATTACTGTCTCTTATTACTGTTTATTAATGTTCCTAATTCATTTTGCGTGTTCTCGTATTATTTTACAGGTTGAGTATAAACTGATTAATCTGACTGTTTGGTTCTGATAAATCTGACGGTTCTATAGTATTACTGATTAACATATTCTCTGTATTCCTGATACTGTATAATATAGATTCTGATATTACTATGGCTATAATTAGAAAGTTTCTAAAATTAGAAAAGTTTCCAATTTAGTTTCTAAAGAATTTAAATCATTTAAAAAATCACATGCTTTTTAACTAAAATAAATAATTAATCATCAACAATTTAATTTACAATTAAAATTAAAAGAAAGAAATAACTTGGATAAATTAGTTACAAAACCTAATATATAAAAATAATTTAATTATAAATAAATAATCTCGTATTTTATGATTTCCCGAGACCCAGAAACTATAGGTGCTGAAAATAATCAATAACATATTAAACATAATCAAACGCAGCGGAACAAACACCTATGAACCAGGACCGGCTAACAAGGTGTGCAACCTGTGCCATTGCACAAGGCCACATGTTTCTTAGGGCCACAAATTTGTTGTTCTCCATTACATGCATGCATGAAATATGAAAAGGCCAAATGTTTTCAACTTTTACTGTTAGCAATCAATCATAAACATTCAACGAATTACATATGAGGAGAAAACGGCATAAACCTTTTATTCAACTTTATTATTCGAAATATTACACTGAGGATTTAAATTTTAAAGTTCTAAAATTTTCGCACTAATTGGCAATCAAGTTACATCTATTATTTTATATTCATTTATAACCAAAACTAAGAATTAATCGGTACCGAATATTCCTCATAAATAAGCCTTGACTGTAATGACATTAATATATTTTTCGTACGTAATATTAAACTCGACGTTTGTCACTAAATATGCCAAAAAAAATTTCTTATTTATTAGGGCATTTTTGTTGCTATGGCATAAGGTCACCAAAATTCACGAGACGGCCCTGCTATAAACGGATCCATAAAGTTATATGATTAACCCATAAAAGAGATATATAAAAAAAATACCTTTGTAACGTGATTCGGTAAGATCGAACGGAGACCACCATCAACACATGCTCTAACCAAGAAACCCAAGTGACCGAAGTAGATCACCTCTATGTAGAAACACACTACACATCATCGTATACCAAATCAATGCTAGTCATATAACCCATAACTCTCGATCAAGTCTTGATCTATATTAATGCAAGAACCCTCACGAAATAGATAAACTCTATTTTTTTTATCATGCACTTTTGCCGTAACCCAGGGATAGTCAAATGGCGTTTTTTTATTATACATTTACATTTGCATATTGATGAGCTTTATTAAGAATCATATCAATTCCATCTTATAAAACGTATGCATTGCCATTTCGTTTATGGCCGATTAGTAGGCTCATAATAAGCTTTTGCATTTAATTTTCTCTAATTAAATAATACTTATGTGATACTTATATAGTTAAAATTAATTATTATACTAATAAATTACGTACCATTTTTAAATAAAACCGAGACTGCGTGAAATTAATATTTGTTGGGTTTAAAACATTGCGTACGTGTTCGTATATTAATTCCTCGTGATATATCTTGTCCTGGATTATTTATTTCCTGAATAATTAATAATTGCATAATACTTGAATTAATACTGTTATTTATTATCTGAATAAATGGTTATGCAACGTTTAAATTAAATTAAAGCTGTGATTGTACGAAATTAATGTTTGTTGACTTTACAAGCGGGTTTTACAATTCTTCCCCTCTAAAAAATAATAATTCGTCCTCGAATTAAGGACACGATAATTCTGCGGTTTTACAGTGACACTTGTGTACTCGTTCATTCGATCAAATCTAAGTATGATGTTCTCTTACTCTTTTCCATCTGTTACTTTGATTATTATGCTAGGCTAAGCTATTTGTGACTATATGGGTATGTGACTATGATTAGGGATGATGCTATGATATGATCCTTTATAAATTGATGTCAAGCTAATGTTGTAGAACCATTTTACCACCTAGTTCTATAAACCAGATTTTATCTAGACTTGATTTGCTATGTTGGCTTGGCATTGAGAAACGCAAATCGTTGTAATAAGTTTTTAAAGACTTGTCTATGGTTTTGAATCTTTGGTTGGAGAAATCCGCTTAGAAACCTTGATAAAATATGGAACTCGTTGACAACTTGTTTTCAGCTTAGTCGCTTGAATAAACATAAGTCTTGAATCACACTAAGTAAATTATGGAAGCTCCATTTTGACAAAAAAAAGGATTATCACTCTTTACCTACCCAAACATATCTTGATCATCATTATCATCATCACGAACTCATACGAACTATCCCATATTAGTCATATTTGTTACTATTGTTATTCATATCAATCATTTCATTCTTCAATTATTATATTGATTACCAAAACGAAACTAAGTCTCAGCGAACGATCCTGGCTTACCAATACAAGATATAGTACGAACGAAAAGGTATACTTGCCCGTGTTTGTATTTCTAGTCCCTTGTTTTGTCTAAACCTTGTAATATAAATTTAAGACTTACAAAACGAACATCAAGTTTTTGGCGCCGCTGCCGGGGACTTGTAATCCTGTTTTGTAACCAAAACTTTCGTAATCCTTGAAGAATTGAACCATTTCCCATTCAAACAAACACCTGCAGTACAGAAAGTACGCCGCACAATCCAAAAAGTGTGTTGCACTTCCTGTAGCGAACAAAAGTACGCCGCACAATCCAAAAAGTGCGACTCACATTTCTTCTGTAAACCAATAACCCTTGTTGGATGCACACCCGTTCATCCGAAACTCCACCATTATCACCATTATCAGAACCTGAACGTACCCTTAACCGAATGTTACGTAGATTTCACCTTCGTGTACCTTTCAATAGGATACACGATCAACGTCAACCTCGCAAAATCAACCAACCTTTCGACAACCTTTCTCAATTCCTATTTCTCACCAAACTCATCAACCGTTACGATCCAATGTCGGACACCGATGATGAACCAATGTGGTCAGCCGATAGAGTTGTAGCACCAACTCCTGGCTCCGTAATCGTTTTACCTGAAATTGTGAACGATTTTGCAATCAAAGGAAACCACTTGACACTTGTCAAAAACCACCAATTTGATGGTCGAATCAAAACCGATCCTCACAAATACATCCATGAATTTAGCAGAATATGCAAAATGTTTAACTATGGAGAAGGACAAGCCGAAGCCGTTCAAATCATGATGTTTCCATCATCCCTGACTAGAGAAGCCAAGTCATGGCTTGACGAACTTAACGAAGGAACCATTCGAACATGGGAAGGTCTTAGAACCGCTTTCATTAGCCGATTCTTTCCTCCTGTCCTATTTGAAAAACTCCTCGGAGAAATCCAAAGATTTTCTCAACAAGATCGAGAAACTCTCATTGACGCATGGTTAAGAATGAAAGAATTACTCAGAAACTGTCATGGTCATTGATAGTAGTAGAATTAGATACTTGCTTTAGGAAAAACAAGCAACTAAATAGGGTAAGCACGACGATTTAGGAAAACCGTGTGTGAATGACCCTAAGAGTGAGTTCGTTCTCTCGAGGAGGCACGTGTGTTGTGTAATGAATTGATTGATTTTGTTTTTGATTATTAATGAGAGGAAAAGAAGAAAAAATGACGAAGACGAAAAAAAAAAAAAAAATTAGAAAAATAAGGCAAAACACTACTAGAAAGTTACGACGAAGAATGTGAAAAACACAAAATTTAAAATTTAAACCTAAAAATTCCTAAAAATTACTAAAAACTCCCAAATAATATTCTAAGGGTTTACAAAAAATTCAAACTTGCCAAAACCTTTTAATTAATTTAATAATGACTTTTTATGCTAATTAAAGCCCTAAAAATCACTTTTAAATATTAAAAAGCCCTAAACAAGATTTTATAGTTTGTAAACCTCAAAAATGACTTAATTAAACTAAAAACTATTTTTAAAAATTTTAAAACCAATTTAAACTATTTTTAAACTCCTAAAAACTATTAAAATGTATTAAATCTTAAATTAAATCTAAAAATTAATTGAAAAGCCTAAAAATTATTCTACAAATGGGAAAAGTCCTAATTAATGCTAAAGAAATTAAGAAAAATGAAAAATAAAGAAAAAGAAAATTTTGAAAATTAAATATTAAAATAATATTAAAATAATGCTAAAAATAAAAAATTTCTAAAATTTGAAATAAAAAAATTCTAAAAATCCTAAATAATATAATTAAGAGAAAAACACAAATCTAAGCTTCTAAACCTTTTTTTAATAATTTTATAAAAATCCTTAAAGTTTATAAAAAACCTTAAAATATTATAAAATTAAAAATAAATGTTTTTGAAACCAAAATAAGTTGTAAACCTCAAAAATATATTTTAAAACCTTAAAATTATTTTTCCTAAAAAATTAAACTCTTTTTGGTATTTTTTATGGCTTTTATAAAAACGTCTAATAATTAAATCCTAAAAAATAATCTATTAATTGGAAAATTCTAAAACCAATTTTAAAAAAAACAACAAAGTTATAACTGTCTAAGGAAAAATAAGCTAGATAAGACTAGCTTATCAAATAAGCTAGGAAAAAGAAAACAAAGCTACGGCTTATTTATAAAAGGACAAAACAAAACGTGTTAAGTAATAAACAAAACCAAATCTCTCAGTCAAAGTCCCCAGGGCGCGTTGGTTGAGGTGTTGGTGTTGTGAACGGGTGGTCACGGGTTCGAGTCCTGGCACCCCTTTTTTTTTACTTTTGTTGCGCCGCAACGTTTAGCCTTGCGCCGCAATTAATGAGACGATAGCACCTTGTTTCGTGGCTACTTTTGTTGCGCCGCAATGCTTGTGGCTTGCGGCGCAATTTGTAAAACAGACTGGACGTTTTCATACTAGCAGAATATGCACTTGTGTGTTTGTGCTTATGTTTTTGCCAAGAGGACTTGGGCTTATTGCTTATTTGGACAATGGGGGGGCACCCTTGAGCTTGTTTAAGCTCAAGGAGTCAATAACTCACAAATAAAACACACCTAGCACACTCAAGCAAGCAACAAAAGCATAAACAGGCCAAAGTGGTTCTCTGTGACAGAATAGCTAGACCAGGGGCTTTAATAGCTTACTACTAGCAATCTAATGGACTACACAGCTTACAACTTGGCACACACTTACTTCAATAAGCAACAAATCAATTCCAAACACACTTACACCCTAACACTAACAAGATTCACAAAGAACAATCACCAGAAACTCATGAAAACACAGAAAGTTAGCATGCAGATTTTTACTTCACTCTATCCTTTTTAAACTCAACAAAATGTTTCTAACTTGGTTCCAAATTGATTAATATCTAATACCCTAGCTATACTAACCAATTAACAACCTTCTAACTACCTATCAATCCACTAATCAAGAACTAAGCCCTGCTTAATCCTATTGCCAAACACCCATGTAATTTTATGAAACCAAGATTTATCACTCAAAACCTAACAAAACTGATGCAAACTGATTCACAAACTATCTAACAAACATAGCAATTAGAAAGAACAAAGATCCAACACATTTAGAACACTTAGGCACCAAATCAAATAAGAACACATGCATACACTTTTCTGAATATTTCCAAAGGTAAACGGATTTTACCTTAAGCCCTTACATCCAAGGACTTAGTGGTAGCACAACCACCTCCTTATGCACCCGGGTGCATGCAGAACAAATTCAACAACACCTTTAAAACCTGAAAAAAAAATCAAAGAAAAGCAAAACAAGAACAATATAGATAAAATTCTGTTTTCTTTCTTTCTTCAAAAACTTTCCACAAACCTTCTCCAAACTTGAAACACACGTTTCAAACCACTTAAAATCCACAAATCACAGAACTTGTGTTCCACTTTCACTTCACACAAGTTTATGATTTTTGAAAATTAACAATTTTTAAGAAAACTTGACAAATCACAAATCTTTCACAAATTTTAAAAATGGAACTCAGCCTTTTGCAAACAACTTAACACACAAACTTTTTAATAAGTATAAAAGGAATTATATTGCACATTAAACAAACACCAAACTTTATAAAATTAAAAAAGGAATTACACAAGTTTTTGCAAAAAACTGGAACAAGGGATTGTGAACATGCTCACACCCTTTAAATAGAACTAAGAGAACATTCTAGGACTACTAAAACCCTAATGAATGGAATCTCCAAAATGCCCTTGGGTCTTGATCTTCAAAGTGGTCAAAACTTGCCCATGTGATATGCCAGCTTGATTTTTGATCTTGGGACGTCAATTTAACCTTGGGGAGCAAGAAGTTGATCTAAGACGTTCAAATTGTCCCCTCCTAGGGTTTTGTGGAAAATGACTTGAGCAGGGGACCATGGGATAGTCACATGGGTTGAGTGGGGACATGGTTTATAAGTGGGTTTTGGTGACAAAGGTGTGTATTAGTGATCTGGAAGAGAAGGGACAAAACCCCTTTGATTTGAAGCTAATTATGCCTGGGGTTAATTAGGGTTTATGGGAGAATTAGTGGGAGTTTAATCCACTTTGGGGAAAAACGTTTTTAAATTAAGTGTTTGGAGGGAAGGGGTTAAGGGGTTTGACCAGGTTTTGACTGAGTTTATTTAATAAACTCAGTTAGTGGAAGGTGACATGGAGTGAAGGTGGCATGTGATTGGTTGGTGGTGATGATGTGTAAGGCTGATTGGTTGGGATAGGTTCTAGTGTCTGGCAATATTAGCCCCCCATGTTTCACATTCTCTTCATTTTGTAATAATTGTCCATCAGTGCCCAATCTTGCTTTGTCAACTTTTGACAACTTGTCAAAAGTGGCACAAACTTTTCCAAAAGCTTGTCCAAGGATGTAAAATGTATATTCTTCAAATTCCAAGGACTGATCTTGTACAATCTTCAAATATTAAGGATAATACTTGTACATTTGATAATTTGAGGGTCAAATGTGACAAGTTCTTCAAAGATGAGGGACCATTTTTGCCAATCTTCAATTCTTCAAGGGTCTTTTTGCAAAATCCAAACTTGGGCCCGGTTCATTGTGCGACTTCATTTCCCGTGTTCGTTTTTGATTGATTCTTGTGTTCTTTTGCCAATTCCTCAATATCCGTACCTAAAAATACACAAGTAACAAACACGAGCATATATTTGGCGTATTTTATGATATTTTATGCATTTTAAGCCCGTTTTGGACGATGAGACCATGTATAAAAGCAGTCTCATCACTCCCCCATACTAAACCATTGCCGTGCCCTCACGCAATGCTAGAATAAAGTATCAAAGCATCTCCAAAATTTAATTTTATGACTTTATTGAAATGATAAACTAGCTACACTACACTATTACTACTACTTGCGTTTTAGACATAATGTATGATTTTCATCGCAAAATGGGACGTTTAGGTTCATAGAATAAGAACACGTGAATGCTTCTTTAGAAATAATTTCGTCGTCCTCGATTTTTTACCTTAATTCCATGCCAAGCGTGCAACGAGATCATTGTCATTATAAGTTAGTAATGCTAACACTACTCATATGCCCTAATCACGTACTTATTCTCCCATTATTCCTAAGTTGTATCTCTTATATTTTATTTTGTCTTAATGATCACGAGGATACATTGTTGACTTATGCGATAATAGAGATTTAGGTCTAAAAATAGAGTCCTAACGGTGTAACTAAGACCATCAAATCAATAACCCCTCCTAATAGACAACGATGTTAAAAAATTAAGTTGACAAGAAGAATCGATAAACACGGTTTTATAACGGTTTTGAACATGAGACTTATTACCAAGACTTTTATACGCCCCCTAACGGAAGGACCTTATTATCTTTGGTTTACCTCCATCTTTTATTCAACTTCGCCATGAAGCTTTTATTATGACTTCGGTCTTGCCTTGCCTTTTATTATCCGCCTCATCGGTGGTTTTATTAGCCAAAGACGTATATCCTCACGCTAAAGCGAATTTTGGATCTTTAAAGCTTCGAAGATTAAGGCTTGATTCACTTTCAATTTTGCATAGATTTTAGGCCTTGTGGGGCTTCAAATTGTTTGCTTGATTTAGGTGAGCACTTGAAATCTTATTATTGGGTGAAGCTTTCGATTATTAGGGTTGCCAATACTTCAAAACCGTGACGCTGGCGATATCTTAATGTCTTCCCAATTTAATTACACGGAAGCTACTAGAAAAGACTAGAAACCCAACAATCAAAACTAAACCGCTAAATCAATATTTATTAAGCAAAAAATATTTACATGCGAAGGGAGAATAAGCAAACAACGAGAACACATGAGTTTTTGAAAGAATACGAGTACTCTACGTTTAGCATAGTAACTTATAATTAACTCTATCATTTCTCGTCCTCATTTAAGAGACTTAGCCTAATGTGTAGTTAAGGAATCAAAGCTAAGTGCTCAACACGCACGGTCGAGTCAAAAATTACTCTTATTCTCGCCATCGGAAAATCTACATTCGTGTCTTCAAACACTTATAAAACATGAGAAAAATTTTTAAAATTTGGCCATTTTTAGCCTTATTTTGCAAGAAAACGATAACAAAACGATAAACTTTGGAAAGCGTGAAGGTTTGGCAAGGCAAGTATCTATTCACCCCCCCATACTAAAGTTAAACATTGTCCTCAATGTTTCGAGTCTAGGGGTGCAAACACCCCCATACTAGAGACGTAGTCGAATGCCTAATCTAGCATGGAAAGGGTGTAACCAATAAGTAATAGCCGTTTATGAAGTGTGCTATAAAACCTAAGGTTAGAACATAAAAGGATATATCATGATGGATATTGGGAAAGGCCTCCATAGCAAACGATCGAGTGCTCCCATGAAACGAACACGAGAGGCTCCAATCGTGAAGATGATGATCTAAAAGACACAATGCACAAACAACCACGGAACAAAGGTTGGAAGGGCACAAATCCCCTCACATTAAACTAATTAGAAAGCAATAATATGTACATGGATAAGCATGGGTCTCCCCCACGAGGCACCTTGTTTTTTGATAATCGAGTCAAAAGCTCGACTCGAATCCCCATAAATGTGATCATTTAGGGATAATCATGGTATGGTCAATTTTTGGTGGGGCTTACATGATAAACAAGGCCCAAAAGCAACCGGTATTAAGGACTAAGTCCTTTGATGATGCAAAATACCGGGATCAAAGATGGCGTTCTCGTTTTCTTTGGAAAAACAAATCAACGCCACTTTGTCGTGTGTCAACACAAACTCAAAGAGTTTCAAGAAAATAGATAAGAAGAAATAGAAGGGTGGGACAATGGGTAAGTCTCTAAAAACATGAGCTACTCGAGGTAGACTCGCACCAATCAAATGAGAAGTATTTCCATTTATTGCATCGGTGGAAGACCGAGATTTCCCTATACAAGCAATTCCGGGGTCAAAGATCTCGTCCTCGGTGGAGAAAGGGGAGGGAACATATGGGGCTTCCCCCACACTAGGTCCACACAAAGCATCGTCAAAAGGGAAAGACGAGCTTGTAGTACTCAAGACACGCGGTGATGACGGAGTTAGAATAGTAGAAAAATCTTTTAAATTAGATTCAAAATCTTTTCCTTTTTCATCTTTAACACTCTCCTCGTGAAAACCCGATTTGATTATGTCAAAAATATTTGGTGTATCTAAAACAATGTTAGTCACACTAAAAATTCTCACATTTTGAAAGCGTTTTGGTTTAGGTGGTGGCAAGTTTTCAAATCTTTTGTCAATAAAGAAAACCTCCCCATCGGGATCAACGTATTCATCATCCGAAGAATCACTCGAGATTGGTATCATAGGCTTAACACTCTTAACCTCCATCGGCGGAGGGGACGGAACTTCATTTTTATCAACTCCTAAAACTCTATTTGAAATCTTTTGACACATGTTTTTGATGGGATTGACATTGTACAAAGATGTGATTGAATAAACATGAGAAAGAGTGGAGTTTTGGGTTGCATTAATGACGAGTTCTTCCTCATTGAAACGAAGAGTGATTTTTCTTGCATGCACATCGATAAGTGCTCTCGAGGTATCCAAAAAAGATCGACCTAAAATTAACGGAACTTTAGGATCGATGGGAATATCAACAACTATGAAGTCCACGGGATAATAGAATTTCCCAACTTTCAAAAAGACGTCCTCGGCAACTCCACAAGCTAAAATCGTAGAATGATCGGCCATTTCGATTGACATTCTTGAAGGAGTGAGATTTGGAAGATTGAGCGACTTAAAAATCTCGAGAGGCATCAAATTAATACTAGCACCAAGATCGGCCAAGGCGTAGCATTCTTCCATGTCTTGGATAGCACATGGGATTAAAAACTTTCCAGGATCACCGACTTTTTGAGGTATGCGGCTTAGAAAAACCGATGAACAACTAGACGATTTTTGCAATTTTTCTTTGTTATTCAACATACTTTTGAAGTTTGCGGCAAATCGAGGCATCATGACTAAGGCGTCGGCAAAACTTATATTAAAATGCAAGTCACGAAACATTTTCATAAAAAGTTCAAATTGATAATTATTTCGTTCTTGTGCCTTTTCCTTGTCTCGTCTTGATGGGTAGGGTAAAGGTGGTGTGGGTTGGGGCAAATTAGGCATAGGCATCGGCCTTGGAATCTCGGGTTCCATAATGGGTATTGGTTCAACCGTAGGTGTGGTTTGAGCGGTACTTCGTGGGCTTGTAATTTGCTCCTTTTCAACCACAACCTCGGGTTCTTTCTCTTTTTCCTTCTCCATAGAAGTAATTGGACGAGAAATGGGTTCTTTGAAAGTTTTACCACTACGAGTGGTAATAACCTTCAATTCTCCTTTCGGGTTCACGATGGTATCACTAGGAAGACCACCCGAAGAAGAGGGCTTACACATGATAGCTTCAAACATTTTAGCCATACGATCTTCAAACTTAGATTGCCTAGCATCCGCTTTCAACAATTCTTGCTTAATCTCATGTTGTCCTTGCTCCATTTTTTGTTGATTTTGTTGGAGTCGTGTGACATTTCCTTCCATTTTATTAGCATGAGTTTTAAGTTCATTAGCAAGTTCGGTTTTAAGCTCATTTTTCAATTCGGACCTTAAGCTAATCATCTCACGTTGCATGTTGTCAAACTTAGCATCATTAGCCTTAGCATAGTCTAAAAATTCTCCTTGCAAATTTTTAGTGTGAGCATTTTGAAAACCTTGAGTAGGAGTTTGAAAATCACGGTTTTGGTTTTGGTTTGAAATTTGCCCATTTCCACTTTGGTAATTACCTTTGTTATAATTCCTTTGATTTCCTTGGTAATTTCCACCTTGATTGTTGTTGTTGCGATAATTATTAGCATTTTGATTGGGTTGAGCTTGATTTGAACGTGAACCTTGACCTATTTGGTTATAAGTTCCCGTGGCTACAAAAGCATTCGAAGTGTTACCATCCGCGGTAATGCACTCGGATAAATCATGAGCTCCCCCACACGACAAACAACTTTTAGAAACCGCTTTAACCGAAGCGGTGTTGGAAGCTTCTTGAGCCTTCCAATGAGACATAAGAGTCGAAAACCTATCGAAAAACCGATTCTCCTCATTTGCTTCATCTTGCAAGGCATTAATGGAACGAGATGATGACGAGCCCAAATTGGCAACACTCGGTGTGTTACGAGGGCTATAGACCTTAGACCTATTTTCTATGATTTTCAAAGCCTCATTGGTCGTTTTGCACAAAAAATTACCACCCGCGGCGGCATTTAAATAATCTCGTTCATGTTCATTAAGCCCATTATAAAAGGTGTCAATTTGATGCAATTCGGAAAAATCATGGTGTGGACATTCATGTAGCATTTCTTTAAATCTCTCCCAAGCCATTGAAAAACTTTCATTAGGTCTTTGTGTAAAACGTGAAATCTCGTTTTTCAAATGTGTTGTCTTAGATGGTGGAAAAAATTGATTCACAAATTTAGACACGAGATCGGCCCATGTCAAAATCGAATTTGGCGGTTCTTTCTCAAGCCAAATCTTGGCGGGTCCATCTAACGAGTAAGGGAACAACATCATCTTAATGGCATCGTGTGGTACATCCTTAAACTTGCTTGTCGCGGTGAGACGATTAAATTGCCTAATGTGATAATGTGGGTTGTCTTTTTCATGACCGCGAAACTTGTTTGCTTGCAACATAGACATTAAACCCGTTTTGATTTCAAAGTTCTCCGCAAGGATGGCGGGAATCACAATGGCCTCTCCAAAACCCTCGGTGGGTGCTTGAAGCAACTCCATCATAGTACGATTAGCCATGATAGCTTCTTGTTCTACAATAGGTTCCTCAATTGGAGTCTCCTCACTAGAAGGAGTAGTCGATTTGTTTCTTCGTTTACGAGCACGTCTAGCTTTAGAGCGAGTTTGCATAAACGTCACGTACAACGAGAAGGCGAGCAAAGAAGATTCTTTTTGGTTTTTTGTGTTTTTTCAATTTTTTTGTGGTTTTTGATTGTATTAACTTTTTTTTTTGGAATTGGTGAATATATTAAGTAGACAACAAGTCCACAAATCTCCTCACTTAATCAAATCTCTTGATTAAAAAGGCCTCAAGGAATGAAAACGATCACGTGGAGTGAACGCCTTCGATGACTTTAGAACGATGGTGGAACACCAAATCGTTCAAGAGGGTTTAATCAAATGAAACCAAGAAAATATATATGATACTTAATAATACTTTGGGCGGCAAAACCCTCGATTCACTCTCAAAATCAAATACGCACAAGCAAGCGGAGGAAACGAGGCGGCGCGAAGCACTTAAGAGCCTTTTTCCTTTAGGTTGTGAAATACAACCGCCTTATACCCACCTTATAGTTTGTATTATCAAAATTAAGCTTCACGAAAGTATTTATCTATTTTTGCCTTTTTTCTTTGGTTTGAGATTCGAATACAATGATCGAGTGATGAAATCCCGAATCAAGGTTGTGATTGCTCACGTATTTGGAGTACTTGTGTATTTATTGTTCTACGTATACAATATAGTAATAGTATTCACACAAAAACCGAAAAACGATAATACGTATTAATAGAGTGCTATTAATACAATTATATTTATGGCTAATATATAAAAAACAACAATGGTCAATCAAAACACAACACGCCTCCCCGGCAGCGGCGCCAAAATGATAGTAGTAGAATTAGATACTTGCTTTAGGAAAAACAAGCAACTAAATAGGGTAAGCACGACGATTTAGGAAAACCGTGTGTGAATGACCCTAAGAGTGAGTTCGTTCTCTCGAGGAGGCACGTGTGTTGTGTAATGAATTGATTGATTTTGTTTTTGATTATTAATGAGAGGAAAAGAAGAAAAAATGACGAAGACGAAAAAAAAAAAAAAAAAAATTAGAAAAATAAGGCAAAACACTACTAGAAAGTTACGACGAAGAATGTGAAAAACACAAAATTTAAAATTTAAACCTAAAAATTCCTAAAAATTACTAAAAACTCCCAAATAATATTCTAAGGGTTTACAAAAAATTCAAACTTGCCAAAACCTTTTAATTAATTTAATAATGACTTTTTATGCTAATTAAAGCCCTAAAAATCACTTTTAAATATTAAAAAGCCCTAAACAAGATTTTATAGTTTGTAAACCTCAAAAATGACTTAATTAAACTAAAAACTATTTTTAAAAATTTTAAAACCAATTTAAACTATTTTTAAACTCCTAAAAACTATTAAAATGTATTAAATCTTAAATTAAATCTAAAAATTAATTGAAAAGCCTAAAAATTATTCTACAAATGGGAAAAGTCCTAATTAATGCTAAAGAAATTAAGAAAAATGAAAAATAAAGAAAAAGAAAATTTTGAAAATTAAATATTAAAATAATATTAAAATAATGCTAAAAATAAAAAATTTCTAAAATTTGAAATAAAAAAATTCTAAAAATCCTAAATAATATAATTAAGAGAAAAACACAAATCTAAGCTTCTAAACCTTTTTTTAATAATTTTATAAAAATCCTTAAAGTTTATAAAAAACCTTAAAATATTATAAAATTAAAAATAAATGTTTTTGAAACCAAAATAAGTTGTAAACCTCAAAAATATATTTTAAAACCTTAAAATTATTTTTCCTAAAAAATTAAACTCTTTTTGGTATTTTTTATGGCTTTTATAAAAACGTCTAATAATTAAATCCTAAAAAATAATCTATTAATTGGAAAATTCTAAAACCAATTTTAAAAAAAACAACAAAGTTATAACTGTCTAAGGAAAAATAAGCTAGATAAGACTAGCTTATCAAATAAGCTAGGAAAAAGAAAACAAAGCTACGGCTTATTTATAAAAGGACAAAACAAAACGTGTTAAGTAATAAACAAAACCAAATCTCTCAGTCAAAGTCCCCAGGGCGCGTTGGTTGAGGTGTTGGTGTTGTGAACGGGTGGTCACGGGTTCGAGTCCTGGCACCCCTTTTTTTTTACTTTTGTTGCGCCGCAACGTTTAGCCTTGCGCCGCAATTAATGAGACGATAGCACCTTGTTTCGTGGCTACTTTTGTTGCGCCGCAATGCTTGTGGCTTGCGGCGCAATTTGTAAAACAGACTGGACGTTTTCATACTAGCAGAATATGCACTTGTGTGTTTGTGCTTATGTTTTTGCCAAGAGGACTTGGGCTTATTGCTTATTTGGACAATGGGGGGGCACCCTTGAGCTTGTTTAAGCTCAAGGAGTCAATAACTCACAAATAAAACACACCTAGCACACTCAAGCAAGCAACAAAAGCATAAACAGGCCAAAGTGGTTCTCTGTGACAGAATAGCTAGACCAGGGGCTTTAATAGCTTACTACTAGCAATCTAATGGACTACACAGCTTACAACTTGGCACACACTTACTTCAATAAGCAACAAATCAATTCCAAACACACTTACACCCTAACACTAACAAGATTCACAAAGAACAATCACCAGAAACTCATGAAAACACAGAAAGTTAGCATGCAGATTTTTACTTCACTCTATCCTTTTTAAACTCAACAAAATGTTTCTAACTTGGTTCCAAATTGATTAATATCTAATACCCTAGCTATACTAACCAATTAACAACCTTCTAACTACCTATCAATCCACTAATCAAGAACTAAGCCCTGCTTAATCCTATTGCCAAACACCCATGTAATTTTATGAAACCAAGATTTATCACTCAAAACCTAACAAAACTGATGCAAACTGATTCACAAACTATCTAACAAACATAGCAATTAGAAAGAACAAAGATCCAACACATTTAGAACACTTAGGCACCAAATCAAATAAGAACACATGCATACACTTTTCTGAATATTTCCAAAGGTAAACGGATTTTACCTTAAGCCCTTACATCCAAGGACTTAGTGGTAGCACAACCACCTCCTTATGCACCCGGGTGCATGCAGAACAAATTCAACAACACCTTTAAAACCTGAAAAAAAAATCAAAGAAAAGCAAAACAAGAACAATATAGATAAAATTCTGTTTTCTTTCTTTCTTCAAAAACTTTCCACAAACCTTCTCCAAACTTGAAACACACGTTTCAAACCACTTAAAATCCACAAATCATAGAACTTGTGTTCCACTTTCACTTCACACAAGTTTATGATTTTTGAAAATTAACAATTTTTAAGAAAACTTGACAAATCACAAATCTTTCACAAATTTTAAAAATGGAACTCAGCCTTTTGCAAACAACTTAACACACAAACTTTTTAATAAGTATAAAAGGAATTATATTGCACATTAAACAAACACCAAACTTTATAAAATTAAAAAAGGAATTACACAAGTTTTTGCAAAAAACTGGAACAAGGGATTGTGAACATGCTCACACCCTTTAAATAGAACTAAGAGAACATTCTAGGACTACTAAAACCCTAATGAATGGAATCTCCAAAATGCCCTTGGGTCTTGATCTTCAAAGTGGTCAAAACTTGCCCATGTGATATGCCAGCTTGATTTTTGATCTTGGGACGTCAATTTAACCTTGGGGAGCAAGAAGTTGATCTAAGACGTTCAAATTGTCCCCTCCTAGGGTTTTGTGGAAAATGACTTGAGCAGGGGACCATGGGATAGTCACATGGGTTGAGTGGGGACATGGTTTATAAGTGGGTTTTGGTGACAAAGGTGTGTATTAGTGATCTGGAAGAGAAGGGACAAAACCCCTTTGATTTGAAGCTAATTATGCCTGGGGTTAATTAGGGTTTATGGGAGAATTAGTGGGAGTTTAATCCACTTTGGGGAAAAACGTTTTTAAATTAAGTGTTTGGAGGGAAGGGGTTAAGGGGTTTGACCAGGTTTTGACTGAGTTTATTTAATAAACTCAGTTAGTGGAAGGTGACATGGAGTGAAGGTGGCATGTGATTGGTTGGTGGTGATGATGTGTAAGGCTGATTGGTTGGGATAGGTTCTAGTGTCTGGCAATATTAGCCCCCCATGTTTCACATTCTCTTCATTTTGTAATAATTGTCCATCAGTGCCCAATCTTGCTTTGTCAACTTTTGACAACTTGTCAAAAGTGGCACAAACTTTTCCAAAAGCTTGTCCAAGGATGTAAAATGTATATTCTTCAAATTCCAAGGACTGATCTTGTACAATCTTCAAATATTAAGGATAATACTTGTACATTTGATAATTTGAGGGTCAAATGTGACAAGTTCTTCAAAGATGAGGGACCATTTTTGCCAATCTTCAATTCTTCAAGGGTCTTTTTGCAAAATCCAAACTTGGGCCCGGTTCATTGTGCGACTTCATTTCCCGTGTTCGTTTTTGATTGATTCTTGTGTTCTTTTGCCAATTCCTCAATATCCGTACCTAAAAATACACAAGTAACAAACACGAGCATATATTTGGCGTATTTTATGATATTTTATGCATTTTAAGCCCGTTTTGGACGATGAGACCATGTATAAAAGCAGTCTCATCAGTCATGGACTAAAAAAGGAAGGAATAATCAAGACTTTCTATCATGGTCTTGACGATGCTACCCACGATGCATTGAACGCCGCAGCGGGCGGTGTTTTCCTTTATAAAACCCCTAACCAAGCTTACCAATTGTTAGATGACAAAGTCTTACTCAAGCTTGATTGGTCCAAAAATCACAAAACAAAAACCCACGAAAAACCGTAGCTTTTTCCGAAGAAAGCAACAACCTAACCGACACTGAAAAAATTATGGCTCGCATATACGCCATGTCTCTCAAAATCGACACTCAATATAAAGAGATGAAAAACAAAAGTCGTGAAACCTGCAAAACACTGTGGAGGAAACCATCCTTCTAGTGAATGTGATGACGATGGCACGCCTATGACAAAGGAAGAAGAAGCCAATTTCATGAACACCTTTCGTCGAACTCGATTTTATAAAGATTAGCGTAATCGTGACCGCGATAATTGGAGATATAACGATAAACCAAGTTACGATAGAGACGAAAAGAAACCCAACCAAACCGAAAACAAACCCAACCTCGAAACCAAGCTCGACAATTTTATCGAATCTCAAAGAAAAACCAATCTTTTCGTGCGAGATACATTCACTGACCTCAAAACAAAGTTCAAGACTTCAAACAAAAACCACCAAGCATCCATTCAAAACCTTGAAACTAAGTTTTATCATTTTGCCGATAAGCAATCGAATCGTGCTTCTGGTTCTACCTAGCAACACCAACCCAGACCCCAAAAACAACAACAAATATCAACCACCGCAAGCTCGTAATGAACATGTGAATGTCGTATTCACACGGAGTAGTTTATCTTCTGAATCACCTACCAAACCTACCCAAGATACACCAATCGAAAACCCACTCGATAGTGACGATGAGGATGAAGCCCAACCTACCAAAACCAAACCCACTGAAAATCCAAACCCAACAACAAGACCTTATAAACCAAAAATACCATACCCCCAACGCTTACGCAAGAAAAAGATGCAATCTAAGTATGGTAAATTCCTTGACTTAATCCAAGAAGTTCGAATTAATATGCCTTTAGTCGATGTTCTAGCTGGAATGCCAAACTATGGAAAATTTCACAAAGAACTTATCAAAAGCAAACATAAGTTTGAAGATGTATCTTCAGCTTTTCTAAATGATGAATGTTTTGCCATTATCCAAAACAAAGTACCACCAAAACTTGGAGATCCTGTAAGTTTCCTAATTCTATGTACTTTCCATCACTCATAATCTTGTAACGCCTTGGCCGATCTTGGCGCTAGTATTAACCTCATGCCATACTCCTTGTATGCTAAACTCTCAAAAGATATTCTCAAGCCCACAAAAATGAGCGTCCGCCTCGCGGACCGTTCTTTTCAATACCCAATGGGAATAGCCGAAAACATGCTCGTTGAAGTTGGAAATTTCATTTTTCCTGTCGACTTTGTAATCCTAGAAATGGAAGAAGATAGCAAGGTACCACTTATCCTTGGTAGACCTTTCTTGCATACAGCTGACGCTGTGATTCGTATGAAACAAAAACAACTCAACCTTGGAGTTGGAGAAGAAGAATTTCCTTTTCTATCGATGAAGCAATGAAACACTCTTATTCTAATGACGATACTTGTTTTAGTATTGATGTCATTGACGAAGTCGTTGAAGTCGATTTCGACGCTCTTCTTGATGAAGGAAGCAAAATTTTATATTCTATCAAAGGAACCATCATCGAAGAAGAACTTTTTGCTGAATTTGACGCCTTTATAGCCGTTAATACCGACGAACCTATAGAAACACCTAAAGAAAGAAAAAGAAACATCATTTGAAACAATAACTTTCGAAACCGATTTCAAAGTTAAGAAATCTGTGGAAGAGCCCCCTACAGATTTAGAACTTAAACCTCTTCCTGAATATCCTGAATATGCATTTCTTCATGAAGAAAAATTACTACCTGTAAATATTTCATCACAACTTTCAGAAGAACACAAAAACGATCTAATTGAAGTTCTCAAGAAGCATAAACAAGCTTTTGCTTGGAAAACTTCTGATATTCCTGGCATATGTCCATCGTTCTATAAACACAATATCTAACATTTGGATAACAAGAAACCGATTGTTGAAAAACAACTAAGACTAAATCCTAACATGAAGGACGTTGTTAAAAATAGATCCTTAAACTCCTCGATTCTGGAATAATCTACCCAATCGCCGATAGCCCTTGGGTTAGTCCTATTCATTGTGTACCAAAAAAGAGGTATCACTGTAGTAACTAACGAGAAAAATGAATTAGTACCAACACGAACCATCACCGGATGGAGAGTTTGTATTGACTATCGAAAATTAAATGACGCAACTGCGAAAGATCATTTTCCTTTGCCCTTTATGGATCAAATGTTAGAATGACTCGTAGGGAATGAATACTTTTGTTTCCTCGATGGTTTTTCTGGATATTTTCAAATCCCAATCAACCCTATGGACCAAGAGAAAACCACATTTACTTGTCCATTTGAAACTTACGCGTATAAGTGCATGCCTTTTGGCTTATGCAATGCACCTACTACTTTTCAGAGGTGTATGATTGCAATCTTTCACGAGATGATTGAAGAATCAGTCGAAGTCTTCATGGACGATTTTTCCGTCTTTGGAAATTCTTTCGACACATGTCTTAACAATCTTGATAAAATGTTAGCACGATGTGAAGAAGAAAATCTTTTGGTAAACTGGGAAAAATGTCACTTTATCGTTAAAGAAGGAATTATACTTGGACATAAAGTGTCTGGCGGAGGCTTAGAAGTTGACAAATAAAAAATAAACGTAATTTTAAAACTCCCACCACCTACTAATGTGAAAGGAATTAGAAGTTTTTTAGGTCATGCCGGATTTTACCGAACATTTATCAAAGACTTTGCGAAGATCGCAAGACCTTTAACTCAACTTCTTGAAAAAGAAGGAACATTCGATTTTAATGATGAATGCCTTTTAGCATTTGAAACCCTTAAAGCAAAGCTTACATGCACACCAATTATTGCAGGCCCCAATTGGAACCTTTTATTTGTGCTTATGTGCGATGCAAGTAAACATGCCCTTGGAGCTATCCTTGGACAAAAAGATGGAAAAAAAATTTACCCCATCTACTTTGCTAGTAGAACTCTAAACGCAGCCCAACAAAATTACACCATCACGGAAAAAGAACTCATGGCTGTAGTTTATGTGTTTGAAAAATTCTGATCATACCTCATATTATCGAAAACAATAGTTTACACCGATCACTCAGCCTTAGAGTACTTGTTTAAAAAGCAAGATGCCAAACCTCGTCTCATACGATGGATATTTCTTTTACAAGAATTCGATTTAGAAAATAAAGATAAAAAAGGTGCTGAGAATGTTGCTGCCGATCATTTATCTCGCATAGTGAATAATGATTCTAGCGATGATGAAATCGATGATTTTCCCGATGAACACATAATGGAAATAAATACTAACATTACACCATGGTTCACAAACTTTGCAAACTATTTGGCTGTAGGTATTTTATGAACGGGAATGACCTATCAACAAAAGAAAAGATTCTTTTCTGAACTTAGAAAATACTTTTGGGACGATCCCCACCTATTTAGAATCTGTTCCAATGGAATGATCCGACGTTGTATTTCCGGCTCCGAATCTCGAAAAATTCTCGATGAATGTCACTACGGACCGGCCGGAGGACATTATGCAGCGAACACCACCGCTAAAAAGTGTTCGACGTTGGCTTTTACTGGCCAACGATTATTCGTAAAGCTCATACCTAAGTACAATTACGCGAAGCATGTCAAGGGATTGGAAATCTTACAAAAAGAGATGAAATGCCTCTAAATAATATCTAAGTCTGTGAAATCTTTGACGTGTGAGGTATCGACTTCATGGGACCATTTCCTAAATCTTATAAATGTGAATACATTTTAGTCGTCGTCGACTATGTATCGAAATGGGCCAAAGCTCAAGCCTTGCAAACTAACGATGCAAGAGTTGTTATAGCATTCTTAAAGAAACTATTCTTTTGTTTTGGAATTCCAAAAGCACTAATAAGCGATAGAGGAACTCATTTCTGTAACAAACTCATGGAAAAATCATAAAAAGATATTAAGTAAACCACCGATTTTCCACATCTTACCACCCTCAAACGATTGGCCAAGTTGAAAACACTAATAGAGATCTTAAGCGAATCCTTGAAAAGACCGTTCAAAACAACCCTGCTTGTTGGTATAAGAAATCAGAAGATGCTCTATGGGCCTTTCGTACCGCTTTAAAAACACCAACTGGAACCACACCGTACAAGCTCTTGTATGGAAAAACATGCCACTTACCAATAGAAATTAAACACCGTGCATATTGGGCACTTAAGAACTGCAACCCTGATCTTATTGCAGCTGGAGAAAAACGTATCTTTCAACTTCATGAGTTAGAAGACTTTCGACATCAAGCTTATGAAAGTTCACGTTTATACAAAAAAACGAAACAAAGTGTGGCATGATCGAAAACTGCAACAAAGAAAAGATTTCAAACATGGACAAAAAGTACTTCTCTTTATCTTGAAATATAAATTCAAGCAACCTAAGCTTGCATCGAGATGGACTGGACCTTACACAGTAAAACACCAATATCCGTCCGGATATGTTAAACTCTGCGGTAGAGACAATACCACTTTTATTGTCAATGGACATAGACTCAAGCTCTACCACAAAGAAGAAAGCTGTAATGAATTCGATAAAGAAGAAATCCCCTTCTTTTTGAAATAAAACCGAGTAGCCGAGTCTGGCTGAAGACTCTAAACTTAGCGCTATTCGGAAGGCAATCCGTATTTTATCCACCACTTTTTACCTTAAGTGTGGAGGAGGACCTGTAAATAAATAAAACCGTCCTTGTATATATTGCATGTGTTTTGTTTTCTTTTATAGCATGCAGGAAAATAGCAAATTTGGAGCTCTAAGCTGGATTCATCTGTTGAAATCCCGCAATTTTCTACTTAGCCCTAGGAAGTTCTCGTTTCCCTTTGCAATTTTTCCTATTTTTAGTTTTTATCAGTTATCACCTCGAGGACGACGTTCACCTTAAGTGTGAAGGAGGGAAAAATAGGAAAAATAAATAATAAATAAAATTTCTACACATAAAAATCTTTTTGAAAATTAAATAAAAATTGATATATTTTAAAATAAATAAAGTTTTTAGCAAAGCAAAAATCTCGTTGATTGACACTATAACTAAGCACAAAAACCATCCACCAAATACGTGAGGAAACCTAGCCTTATATTTCTCTATTTTGTGTGAAAGCCGATAATCTAGTATGCTTCAGAATTTGTGTTTGATCATCATTTACTAAACCGTAGTGAGGTTAATTTATAGATATATTCGAGAAGTGCAAAATAAATCATCATAATATCATTTTAGTCAAGCTACACTGGCTTGCTAATATATGATACACTTGTACCTATGTGTTATATTATCCCTTGTGCTATTATCCTTATGTTGATGCCTATCCATTTGTCAAGTCGAAAAAAGTATATATGATTCTCTTAAAAAAATAAAGAAAAATAAAGTATTTGAGTATAGTTGTTCTACGACTTTGACAAGGCATATTTTGTTCTTATACCCTCATCATTATCACGTTTTGTCTCTTTGAAAATTTATCTGGTGCTCACGCCGCAACGGTTATGTTTATGTGTCATGTACAAACTTATGGTAGCTATCTATTTTATGTCCGTGCTATTTGAGTGTTACCTTACATTTACCCCTCGTGAGTGACACTTGTGTGAACTTAAAATCTAAACACTATCCATGTGAGGTGCTGAAGTTATTTGTCATTTGCTTTTGCTACTTATACAAATTTAATCATTTTCCTATCATACTTCATAACACTTAAAAGCATTTTTAAAATATAATGTGTTTTCTCTCTTTGATTGCTTGAGGGCAAGCAATAGCTAAGTGTGGAGGAATTTGATAACGAGTGAAATATATATATTTAACCCGTTCTTATAATGCCACTTTGTATTATAAATAATTGCTTTCGATACTTAATATATTGTGTTTTATATGCAGGTATGAAGTATGAAAAAGCAAAGTGAAGAAACTACAAAGAAGGGTCCTTATTGTGAAATTTAGCCAAACTATTGAAAGAAGATTTTGGAACGCACAAAAGTGCGGCGCACAATGTTAAAAGTGCGGCGCACATTCCCACATCTAAAGTGCGGCGCACTTTCGGATAAGTGCGACGCACATTTGCTCTCAGCCATCACTATAAATAGGAGTCACTTTTACTCATTTATATATATCTCATTCAAAAACTACTACTCTAATCCGAGTATTCTTAGCTTCTTAGTAGTATTTTCAGTATTATCCACTTTTGGGAAATACTTGTAACGAGAGTATTCCACTCTTCGATTCTTGGAGGAACGATACAATCGTGACACTTGTGTACTCGTTCATTCGATCAAATCTAAGTATGATGTTCTCTTACTCTTTTCCATTTGTTACGTTGATTACTATGCTAGGCTAAGCTATTTGTGACTATATGGGTATGTGACTATGATCAATGATGATGTTATGATATGATCCTTTATAAATTGATTTCAAGCTAATGTTGTAGAACCATTTTACCACCTAGGTGTATAAACCATATTTTATCTAGAGTTGATTTGTTATGATGGCTTGGCGTTGAGAAACGCAAATCTTTGTAGTAAGTTATTAAAGATTTGTCTATGGTTTTGAATCTTTTGTTGGAGAAATCCTCTTAGAAACCGTGATAAAATATTGAACTCGTTGACAACTTGTTTTAAGCTTAGTCGCTCGAATAAACATAAGTCTCGAATCAGACTAAATAAATTGGGGAAGCTCTATTTTGACGAAAAAGGATTATCACTCTTTACCTACCCAAACATATCTCGATCATTATTATCATCATCACAAACTCATACGAACTATCCCATATTAGTCATTGTTGGAAATACGTTTTACGTGTTAGAAAGTATCGGTCACTCCAACAATAGATTAAGTGATAGCTCGTAGTCTAGTATTATTAACTTAACTAAACAAGGCCATGCCTAGCCCATGGAATGTATGAGGCTGGCGGCCCATTGTGTAAGCCCAAGCCCATCACAAGGCTTGGGTATATAAACCCTCTCCTTAGTTGAAGAGGGTGTGGTTCATATAATTTTACACATAGTGAAAAGGTGTTTTCTTTCACTTTCTCTCTCTAAAATTGTGTGTGTTCTCACCATCTTTCTATCTCTACTCTCTCTCTATTATAAGAAAGATTTACGATATCCTACAAATGGTATCAAGAGCCATGGGATGATTGTCTTGTTTATGTGTTTGTTTTTCTTTATTTTCGTGTACTTTTGATCATAAATCCCTCGTTCCAAATTTTTGTGTGTGTTTTTTGTGGTTTGATCTTTACCAAAATCATCTACATAACCGTGGTAGTGATTTGGGTTACTTGGATCGCTCAAAAACGCAAAAAATTTGGGTGTTTGTCTTCATTTTTAGCTTCAAATTTTGTAAATCTAAAAGTACATTCAAGATCCACTTTTTTAGTATAATTCCGCAATTCTACAACATTGCAGAATTGAATCCGTGTGGCACATTGCGGAATTGAACCTTATTGAGGAATCAATACCTATTGCGGAATTATGCCTAACTGCAGAATCATTACCTATTGTGGAATTGTAACCCATTGCGGAATCAATACCTAATTGCGGAATCATTACCAATTGCGGAATTGTAACCCATTGCGGAATCAGTACCTATTGCGGAATTGTGCCTTATTGCGGAATCAATACCCATTGCGGAAATTTACTTCATGTGATTGCGGAATCATATACTTTATGTGATTGTGGAATCATATACATATAAGGATTGCGGAATCAAAACCATTATTGCGGAATTATATCATTCTTCACATTGCGAAATTGAATCACCTGAACATTGCGAAATCATTGGAAATTTTAAAGATTTTCGAAAAACGTGATTTAGAAAATTTCGTTTCGTGATTATTTTTGCATTGGAATTTTTGGTTTCTCAAGAAGACAATTTTAGGGGATTTTAACATAGTTTCTCGACTTCAACACATGAAAACAAGCACATTTACTTTCTCTCATTGTTTGATCAACGTTTGTAAATCTTTACTTATAGAAATGGAGTACACATCACTTACGGATAAGTCCATCCTCTCGGGTACGGATAATCGTCCACCAATGTTGGTGAAGACTATGTACGAGGATTGGGCTTCCCGCATGGATCTTTATATGTTTAATAAAGAGAGCGGACATCTCATTTGGGCATCAGTGCTCAATGGACCATTGGTATATGGTACTGTGAAGGAAGGTACTGTTACTCGTCCTCGCACAACGGGTGAATTAACTGGAGAGGCTAAAATTTAAGACAAGTGTGATAAACAAGCTACAAATATCATTCTCCAAGACCTTCCTCTAGATGTCTACAAACTCGTCAGTAAACATAAAGTTGCCAAAGAGTTATGGGATAGAATTCGTGTTCTAATGCAAGGCACCTCGTTAACTAAACAAGAACGAGAGTGTAAGCTATATGATACATTTGATAAGTTCTCCTATGTCCCCGGGGAGACTCTCAATGATTACTATTTGAGATTCACTCTATTGATGAAGAGCTCAACATCTATGGCCTGGCAATTCCTATGTTTCAATTAAACACCAAGTATTTGAACACTCTCCCTTCTGAATAGAGCAAGTACGTGACGGCTGTTAAATTGGCTAAGGATTTGCATCAAACCAACGTGGATCAGCTTCAAGCTTTTCTTCAACAACACGAATGCCACGTAATCGAGGCTCGGTTGTCAACACCTCAAGTTCATGATCCACTTGCCATGTATGTTTCTCAAAAAATGACTCCCCAACAAAACATGCCTTACACTTATCAACAACCATCATAATTGCAACAGCCACCACAATACACCTATCAGCAAGCACATCAACCATCTTATCAACCACTAATGATGCCACAACAAGCATTCAACAAAGTATTCTTCAACAGCCTTATCCACAGCAACCAGCACATCAAGCATCACCATCACAAGCCATTACTTCTCCAATGGGCTGTACTCCTCAGCAAGGATATTTTCCAATTGAAGCACCACAAGCACAAGCCTTCTACTCTAATGAACTTCCACCAATTCAAGCACCGGTCTTTACTCCAAATGATACGCCTACTGATGTCTTAAACCATCTCACTGTCTACTTGTCAAAACTTGTTGCAACTAGAGGTTTTCCACCAACAAACAATCAGCTCCGCACTTCTTCAAATCATCGACAACAAGTCACTATTCAAGATGGTCAAGTAACGGTGCAATCCATTCAGGGAAGGGAAAATTCATATGGACCTACTACAAGGACCGTGAACGCTCAAGCTGTGACTTCTCAAGCTAGTGGAAATGGAAGCCCTATTGGTCCTCAAAAGGTTGTAACTTGCTACAATTGTCGAGGACAAGGTCATATGGCTAGGGAATGCACTCAGTCGAAAAGGAGAAGGGATGCAACGTGGTTCCGTGAGAAGATGTATTTGGTTGATGCTCAATCTAAGGGAAAGATTTTGGATTCAGAGGAATTAGCATTTCTTGCAGACCCAGGGGCAGCTGATACTGAAGGCATTGTAGTCGTCTCTACTTATAATGCAGCATATCAAGCAGACGATCTTGATGCATATGATTCGGATTGTGATGACATTCACTCAGCCCAAGCTGCTCTCGATGCTAATCTCTCTCACTACGGTTCAGATGTCGTCAGTGAGGCACCAACCACATCTAATATCGTTCATGATGATCCACATCAAGTTGAGCATGAAAATGACAACCTCGAACAGCATCTGGGAACTAGTAACTCAAAAGATGTGGTATCCAATCCAACACATTTGAGTGAACCTCAACCAAATGCTACGACGGGTATGGAATCTTATGATCAACATGATTTGGTAATGGTGCCTAAACATATTATGATAACATGAATGTGGCTGTTCGACAAACCGTATATATGAATGCCAATCTAACCGTTGAGCTTGCGCTGTATAAGAAAAAGGTCAAAACTTTTGAAATGGTCCCCCAAGCAGAAAAAATAACTTACTCTGAATTTGACCAATTTTGTCACACCCCACCATGGCGGAATATGGGGCACGACGTATGGATATCATCAAAACAATAGCGTGTCTATAGATAGAACTATATGAAACAGAAATGTCATAAAAAGGTGACACAATGTCATGACAATATCTTAAACAATGCGGGCGTCTAGGTAAGTAGGTAACAGGCCTACCTCTTACCAAAGACAAACAAATAAACAAACATCAAACATATAGGTGTATACAAAGTATCACTTATTCCAACATTAAATAAAGACTAAGAGGAAAGGGATTCCTCCTAATGCAATCCTAGCAGCCTCAAGACTCTAGCCACTTCTAACATCATGCTTCTCAACTATCCCACCTGAAAATGACACTAAAATCTGTCAACATAAAGTTGGTGAGAACATAGGTTTAAGTTATCAAACATCTTAAGAAACCTTGTCAACCGCTGTAAATAAGTTGAAGAAAAGAAGTTAAGGCTATGGACCATAATGTAATAATCATGTTACATACAACTACAAACAAAGCACAGTTATATCAGTCAAGAACACACAATAAGAACAATGCACCACACTATAACAATCAAGAAGTATCTCGTCACACACACAAGAACAATGCACCACACTATCCGGATCTTTCCCACACCACTAGTGGAAGATGAACCATATCCCCGTCGAGATATCTTGCCTCCGAAGATACGGTGCACAAGTACTCAGGACGGATCGTGCCCCACGCTCCACACACATCACAACTGGTCCCATAGACACCCATACATCTATGTACCAAAGCTAATCACAACCCAAACAAGATTCACATATCAGAACACATAGCAAAGCACATATGAGAGCACATAAGCACGCATGTCACACAATAACACATCTATGTCCAAACATTTATAAAAATATAGTACCAAAACATTTTAAGAACACCACAAGTGTCATCTCCATCTCATGCTAGAAAAAAACATTTAAAAACTCAGTGAAAATGGGACTATGAACTCACCTGATAGCACAACAAGCTAGCACTCCTGCAAACCTATAAAATCATACACGACACCCTTAGCTTAGTTCTTAACACCCAAGTTAAGTAACAATCAAGGAGATGAATCTAATCCCCCAATCTCCACTATCTAGTTCTCCCACTACAAGTTATTCTATACGTAAAAATCTAGTTTTTTACCGGTACGATTTACTAGTCACTAAACGATCACATGAAGTGAACTTAACACCACACTTGGCTCCTACCCTACTGTAGTTATGTTGTTATATAATCTAAGAACTCCAAAAACCAATTTTACTTCCTACTTACACGTTTAACCCTTTCGTTTAGTCTCTACGCCAAAAGTCGTTTTCACCAAAACTGATTTTCTGTACATGCTAAATGTTTGTCACCAAAAGCCCGACCTAAACACCATAACTTTTATTGAAAACCTCCAGTACTTTCATAGCTAACTCATTCGTTTAGTTAGGTTTTGACTTAAATTCCTGAAATCCAAATTTATTCCTGAACAGTGCACTGTTTTTTTAAAAATTGTTTGACGACCTTCCCGAACTCCATTTTCGACCAACCTTACATTTTTGAAAAGTAGACTCCCTGAAATTAATTTTAAATAAAATAAACTCGACCAAAGGTGCTACCTACTACCCGGAACAGTCGACACAAGACAGCTTTAGAAATCAGACTGTTTTACGCCTTTACGCACTAACCATCTAAACATCATTAATTACCCCTAAATTATTAATCAAGAACCCTAAAATCATTAATGGATCTTAATTACTATATTTTACAGAAAATAAATAAAACCCTAATCATCTCAATGATGGTTAATTAACATTACAATTATGATTAATTAATAAAAACATGAATTAAGTTAAGGTTTTAATTGATTACTTACCTTGAATCAAGAAAAATTTATGAAATCCTAAAAAAACTCTAGTTGATCGCCGTGTGGTTTATCTCCAGGGTTTTTATGTGTTTTGATTTTATTAAAAGTCTTATATAGATTAGTTAAACAAATCACAGCCCAATACTAAAAGCCTAGTTACCAAAATTAGTTTTCTTTATTTTTCTCCTTCTTTGCATTACATAACCGACCAAACACCCTAAATTTCGTTTTTTTTATTTTATTCTATTATTAACTAATATCTTATTAATATTACTTTAATTTTCCTTAATTTATTTCAGCTCCTAGAGCCTCCAAAACCTCAAAACCGTAAAACTAGTCAGTTTTTACGCGTATACCGTAAACAACACAAAAATATACAGTTTTATAAAAACTCTTGGAATTTGAAATAAATTTTATATTTAAGTCCTAAATGACTTAAAACCATCCCGAAAAATATTCCCGTTACTAAATACCTCATCCGAGACCTCTAAACGCTAAACCTTAAATCGTAAAAATTACGATTTACTATAATACATATACGTACACATAAAATCCTAAAATAGCACCACATTCTATCATAGTTACATCCAAGTGAACAAATGAGCATGAAATAACCGCATCATAACATTATATAATGTACCACGCAATACACGAACGATGACTAACATTCAATCCAAGGATCAAATATAAACATATGGCACGTAAACGCACACTAAGCACATAACCAAAGTCAAACAGTCAAAAGTGAAAAATCCAAAATCTAGGTTGTCACATCACTCCCTCCTAATAAAAATTTCGTCCCGAGATTTACTCCCAAGCTTAAACTTATTCTCAGCAAACAAACGAGGATACATATCCCTGATAAAACCTTCACGTTCAAGCGCGAACTCAGTTTATACTAAATAACCTCAACCAACAACACATGAGCCTTAACCGTCTGCGAGGAAACTTATTAAAACCATAAAGTTATGTAATCAACCTAACTAAATCTCGCAACTCATCAAACAAGAACTGTCTTGAAACCAAGTTAGGAGCCATCACATAACTCGACGTGTTTAAAACTCTCACCCCGATTTCAGTCTTACTCATAAATACCATAAATCAAAACTCATCAAATATAACCACATATTCTAAGGTCTAAAGAACTCTCAAATTCCATCCCAACTCATCTCTATGTTAACCCTCCAAGTGTTCATTACCCCAAAATATCCAAAATACGAGTTTAAACCATGTTGTCCGAAAATTAACCTTGAACTCGACAATTGTACAATTAATTAGACTTAGCTACTGACCTCCATTTGCTAAACATTCTGAATATTTGAAAAGTACGTTCCGAGTATATAATTTTAGGCTTTTGAATCACCCAAAAAGCTTTAAAAACGAACAAGTTATGACCAAAACGATTTTTACCTAAAACCTCTTATTAATTACCAAATTCAGGCCCTACTTTATTTCAATTCCAGAAAATTAAAACTCTCACCCATCATATGATTAAATACATGATTTTAACATATTTAATATAATAAGAAAAAAAATTCTAACTAAAGAACAACAACTTTAGGTGATCAAAACCAAAATATTTTAAAATAAACAAGCCATGCTTAAATGTAAAAAAAATTTATATTCCACCTTATTTCAAACACGTTTTCGACACTTTACACTCATTTTATCGACTACCAACAACTATTTTTTTTACTATTTGCAAGTTCCATTTTTTTACCATGTAAGACTTAAAACAAAAGATATAGTTATTCCAAAATAAATCTCCATCCTCTCAATAGCCTCTACACCAAAAGTACTATACAAACAAACATGTGAAATGAGGACTCGATAAATGCGCTACTACAGAAGTTGAACATCCCAAAGAGAAAAGAGCTAGAAAACCATCCTAATAATACAACCGATAAGTAGAAGGGATATATAAATATATAGGCATAGGCGTACATACACTCAAGTCCATCCAACATATACTATACAAGCATGTATTAACCCTCTTTCATGCAACCATACTTAGGAATCCATTGATGTCGTGGTACTTGTATAACTATGCTGGCCACCATACTTATACCAGTCCCCTTTCACTAATGCACTCCCTCCTATGATGACACTTATAAGAATTAATACTACACATAACACATCAGTCTACCAACTCAAATAAGCACATAGATCCTACAACTCATATAAGCACATAACCACAACATAAAATAAGATCCAAAATCACATGTATTAAAAGAACATAGCCAATGCATGAAACAAATAAACTCGTAGTCCAGCTGAACCAGCGTAGACAAAATTCAAAATGTATAAAGAACATGAAAACATAATTAAACGAAATCCAACAATGACTAGCGTATACGACTATGGTTCAACCCGCACTAGTCAAAACTCGTAAAGAAAATAACATGTAGTTAAGTATGAACCATACTAGTTCATAACTTAATAAATATCGCAAAAATAACATCCAAACACATCAAATATTATAAAATGCACACATACCCATATGACGCCTATATATAGGGAACCTTAAGCGATAGACTAGGCTACGCTACTAGGCAACCTAATTCTCTATAACCTGACTCTGATACCATTCTGTCACACCCCACCATAGCGGAATATGGGGCGTGACGTATGGATATCATCACAAAAATAGTGTCTCTATAGATAGAACTATATGAAACAGAAATGTCATAAAAAGGTGACACAATGTCATGACAATATCACAAACAATGCAGGCGTCTAGGTAAGTAGGTAACAGGCCTACCTCTTACCAAAGACAAACAAATAAACAAACATCAAACATATAGGTGTCTACAAAGTATCACTTATTCAAACATTAAATAAAGACTAAGAGGAAAGGGATGACTCCTAATGCAATCCTAGCAGCCTCTAGACTCTAGCCACTTCTAACATCATGCTTCTCAACTATCCCACCTGAAAATGACACTAAAATCTGTCAACATAAAGTTGGTGAGAACATAGGTTTAAGTTATCAAACATCTTAAGAAACCTTGTCAACCGCTGTTAATAAGTTGAAGAAAACAAGTTAAAGCAATGGACCATAATGTGATAATCATGTTACATACAACTACAAACAAAGCACAATTATATCGGTCAAGAACACACAATAAGAACAATGCACCACACTATAACAATCAAGAAGTATCCCGTCACACACATAAGAACAATGCACCACACTAACCGGATCTTTCCCACACCACTAGTGGAAGATGAACCATATCCTCGTCCAGATATCTTGCCTCTAAAGAGACGATGCACAAGTACTCAGGACGGATCATGCCTCACTCTCCACACACATCACAACTGTTCCCACAGACGCCCATACATCTATGTACCAAAGCCAATCACAACCCAAACAAGATTCACATATCAGAACACATATCAAAGCACATATGAGAACACATAAGCACGCATGTCACACGATAACACATTTATGTCCAAACATTTATAAAAATATAGTACCAAAACATTTTAATAATACCACAAGTGTCATCTCCATCCCATACTAGAAGAATTTAAAAACTCAGTGTAAATAGGACTATGAACTCACCTGATAGCACAGCAAGCTAGCACTCCTGCAAACCTATAAAATCATACACGACACCCTTAGCTCAGTTCTTAACACCCAAGTTAAGTAACAATCAAGGAGATGAATCTAATCCCCCAATCCCCACTATCTAGTTCTCCCACTACAAGCTATTATATACGTAAAAATCTAGTTTTTTTCCCGGTATGGTTTACTAGTCACTAAACGATCACATGAAGTGAAGTAAACACCACACTTGGCTCCTACCCTATTGCAGTTATATTGTTATATGATCTAAGAACTCCAAAAACCAATTTTACTTTCTACTTACACGTTTAACCCTTTCGTTTAGTCTCTACGCCGAAAGTCGTTTTCACCAAAACTGATTTTCTGTACATGTTAAATGTTTGTCACCAAAAGCCCGACCTAAACACCATAACTTTTATTGAAAACCTCCAGTACCTTCATATATATTATATAGAGTTCCCAAATCAAAAATCTTTGGCTAACTCATTCGTTTGGTTAGGTTTTGATTCAAATTCCCGAAATCTAAATTTATTACAGAACATCGCACTGTTTTTGTAAAAATTGTTTGACGACATTCCCGAACTCCATTTTCGACTAACCTTAAATTTTTGAAAAGTAGACTCTCTGAACTTAATTTAGAAAAAAACACTCGACCAAAGGTGTTATCTACTGGCCGGAACAGTCGACACAAGACATCCTTAATTATCAGACTGTTTTACGCCTACGCACTAACCCTCTAAACATCATTAATTATCGCTAAATTATTAAACAAGAACCATAAAATCATTAATGGATCTTAAGTACTATATTTTCCAGAAAATTAATAAAACCCTAATCATCTCAATGATGGTTAATTAACATTACAATTATGATTAATTAATAAAAACATTAATTAAGTTAAGGTTTTAATTGATTACTTACCTTGAATCAAGAAAAATTTATGAAACCTTAAAAAACTCTAGTTGATCGCCGTGTGGAAATCCTTCTTGAGCGAATATCAAAAAACTCATGGTAGGTGACTTGTGCGATTCTTTACGAATCAAACTTGTGATAACTGGAAAGGAACAGTTGTTTAATTCTTAAATGAATTTAAACACGTTCTAGGCCTCTACGCAATATCTCAGTGATCTTTCCAGAACACTCAGAGTGACACCTTAGTGTTCACAGTGATGAGTGGAAATCCTTCTAGTGTTAACCTCAAACAACACTTGGTAGGTAACTTGCAAGATTCAATATGAATCAAGCTCGTGACAACTGGAAAGCAATGATGGTGCGATTCTTTAATGAATCAAACTTGTTCTAGGAATCAGAATTGACGGCTTCAATCATGCGGATAATTTTATCCAAATGATTCACTCTTTACGTTCGTAGTCAGCTTTGGACGATCTACTAAAGAGAACGGGTTTACCCACGAAATCTTGTCAAGGAGATTTTTAATTAAATTTACCTGCCACAAGTACGATATTTAATATCGTCCAACGGTATTCATCGACCGGAGGTAAAATGCTACCGAATTAGAATGAAATGTTCAAATCCATTTCGTTCGTGTCTACTTATGTTACTACATTTGAAGACGGTGGCGTTGCGGAATCCGAGAAGAAGTCGTCCCCGCATGCTTATACTTTATACCCTTCATACTTCATCTAGTTTAAGAAAGTCTAAATGTAAAGTCTTCCGCTGTATCGAACTCTGAAGCTTTCAAGAGTTACAAAGGTATAAGTATGTGGGACATGAAGTCACGAAGAGGCGAAGATCACAAGTGATGGATGCACAAGATCAAGGCAAGAGATTAATGCTCAAGATTGATACCTAAGATCATATCAACATGTTCACCAGAAAAGAAAAAGTAAAGAAAGACGAAGACTACGAGCTCAAGACAAGCATAGTATGCTAGGTCTATTTTATGATTGTAACTCGGGTAACACCCTTGTTTGGAGTGACCTCCCTTAGGGGGAGATTGTTGGAA
This sequence comes from Glebionis coronaria, assembly GCA_025667525.1. Taxonomy (NCBI): domain Eukaryota; kingdom Viridiplantae; phylum Streptophyta; class Magnoliopsida; order Asterales; family Asteraceae; genus Glebionis; species Glebionis coronaria. The sequence goes on along the minus strand of CM046879.1, from coordinate 138,017,325 downwards.
ATACGTTTTACGTATTAGAAAGGATCGGTCACTCCAACAACAGATTAAGTGATAAATCGTAGTCTAGTAGTATTAAGTTAAGTAAACAAGGCCATGCCTAGCCCATGGAATGTATGAGGCCGGCGGCCCATTGTGTAAGCCCAAGCCCATCACAAGGCTTGGGTATATAAACCCTCTCGTTAGTTGGAGAGGGTGTGGTTCACATAATTTTACACATAGTGAAAAGGTGTTTTCTTTCACTTTCTCTCTCTAAAAGTGTGTATGTTCTCACCATCTTTCTATCTCTACTCTCTCTCTAGTATAAGCAAGATTTACAATATCCTAGAGTGATATTTGTTACTACTGTTATTCATATCAATCATTTCTTTCTTTAATTATTATATTGATTACCAAAACGAAACTAAGTCTCAGCGAACGATCCTGGCTTACCACTACAAGCTATATTACGAATGAAAGGGTATAATTGCACGTGTTTGTATTTCTAGTCCCTTGTTTTATCTAATCCTTGTAATATAAATTTAAGTCTTGCAAAACGAATAGCAGTCCCCAATTCGACCGAGTACTTTGCCAATCTCCCTGAAGCTTATGACTAACTTAAAACTTGTTTCAAAGGTTGGTATGTTATGACATGGACATCATTGGCCTCAAAATACCTTCTTAACCTTTGAGATAGGTGCAGCAGACCGAGAGCTTACTTCTTTAATGGGGCGTATCTCTTTTCAGCGTCATGCAACGTTTGGCTCACGTACCTTACCGGCATTTGAGTTCCTTTCAGTTCGACCAGAAGCACGCCGCTGACGGATTCTTTGGATGCTGCCAGATATACATATAATATCTCGCGCCTGACCGGAGAGGTAAGGAGGGGAAGCTCTAGTATTAATTTCTTTAGTTGTTGGAAGGCTTCCTCGGCCTTCTCGGTCCAAACAGAACTCTTCCTTGTTGTCCTTAGTTATATTTTTCAACGTCTCAAAGAAATGCATAGACCGCTCGGACGGTCGTGATAGGAATCAGGTTAAGCAGCCAGCTTTCCGCTCAAGGATTGCACCTCTTTCCAGGTCTTAGGGGATCTCATCTCACTGATCACCTTTGTCTCTTTTGGGTTTTCTCAGATTCCTTCCAAGGTTACCATATACCCGAGGAACTTTCCTTCTTCAACACCGAATGAACATTTTTTCGAATTTAGTTTCATGTTAGTTCTTCTTAAGTTGTCAAAGGTTTCTTAGATGTCAGCGAGCATTTCTTCTTCGGTTTTTCTCTTGATCATAAGATCATCTACATATGCTTCTAGGTTCACACCTATTTGCGAGCGAAATGCTGAGTCCACCAATCTCTGGTATGTGGCCCAGACATTCTTTAGACCGAATGGCATCTTTGTGTATCAATATGTGCCCTCGTCGGTGTAGAATGTCGTCTTCTCTTCTTCCTCTTAGTCCATGAGCATCTGATGATATCCATTGTACGCGTCTAAGAAGCACTGGTATCCCATGACCACTCCTATTTTGACATCAATATCCGGCAAGAAGTAATAATCTTTTGGGCAGGCAGAGTTGAGATTCTTAAAGTCTATGCACATTCGCCAGTCACTGTCTGGCTTCTTCACCAGGACCGTGTTAGAAATCCAGGTGGGATATATTACTGGTCTTATGATGCCTGCCTTCATTAGCTCTGCCACGTCCCTTTTCACTACTTGACTCTTCTCTTCACCCAGCGTTCTCCTTTTTTTGCCACCGGATTCGCTGCTATATCAACATTTAGGGAGTGTTTTATTATTCTCCTAGGGACTCTAGTCATATCCGAAGGTTCCCATGCAAACACGCCGGAGTTATTTCTCAGTAGATCTATGAGCTGCAATCGACATTTCTTGGTGAATAACCTTCCAATGGTGACTAGCTGTTCTGGATACCCGGGATGGACTATGACTTGTTTTGTCATCCCCTCCTCTTTTCGTTCATGTTGGTTAAATTCCTCATATGCGAGCCACTTGTTCAATTCCTGACCTTTGGCCGTTGCTTTTTCTTTTTCTATTTTTTGCGCAACTCTACATCTTTACTGGCGGTTTCATACCATATTTTTTTTCTTCTTAATTATTTTAATTCGTAAAATAAAACGTAAACTAAAACGTAAACTAAAAAGGTAAACATAAACACTTAATTATTCGAAAACTAAAACATTTATTCAATACATAAAACATAAAATACTGAAATTCAAATACAATACGAAAGGAAATAAACTAATAGATAGATAAAAAACAAATACGTTATACGATTAGTCAGTTCCTTTGTCCGAATCCGATACCTTCCCAGAAAACTCCCACCGGAGTTGCTCTTGGTAAGCTTCTTTGACCCTAACTCTCTCATCTCACTCCCTTTGTGCCATTTCTTCTTCTTCCAATGTTTCTCTCAATACTTGTTGATCTTGGTATAGTTGATACATCTGATTGTCAGTAAGTAAGCTATTTGAGTCGTTTACAATTGGATATGGTGGATCGGGAGAAACATTTCAGCGTCGGTGTTGTTGTGATGAAGAATCGATATGAGTTTGGAACAGAATTCCTTCACTTTTGTGGGAGTCACGTTATTCAGCCATTCGGTATTTTTTTGAATTAGAGTCTCCAACTTTAACGACTTTATAAACAAGGCTCTTTGCATGTTCAAATCGTTATCAGATTCATTATTTAGAAACGTGTAGATTAAAGCACGTTTCTCCGGGGAAATATCACGGTATTTCTCACATGTTGTGCGCAGTTTCGTTTTAACTTCGTACGCTACATCAAAATCAAAGGCTAACGTCGTAAGCGCAAACGTACGTCATTGTTGATTATTGATTTGTTTCTGAGTCATATCTTTAATCTCGTCATGGTGTGTGGAAGAGAGCGCGTCATTTTGATTTTAAAAATTGTGTGTGAAAATATTGAAAGTGAAGAAGTATTTGTAGATAGAAAATGAGATAATGTGGTATTTATAAAGAAAGAAAAAGATGAAATGTTTTAAATAAAATGGTAATATACAAAGTCACCTAGGTGAAGATTTCACCGTAGTGGGTTGAATACATGCGCGAGTTATATGCTCAGGGTGGGAACTCAGGCATGAATTTCTCACTCACAGTGAAAACTCACCTCCACTTCGTTCAGCCTTATTAATACTTATAACTGTTTTACCAAGGGGTGTTGAATTGTTTATTAGTTTCCTTATCTTTTGGCGGGAAAAATTGTCAACACGTGTGTTGTACACTCACCTTCCCATAACTACATTCGCCCACAGTTTTCTTCTATCCAACAACAAAACACACATACAAACACAACTTCAAGATCCCCAATCTCACCAATATTGATTATAAGAAAAAAAACACACACAAAAATCTTTAAAAATAAACTATAGATCTAGGTGTGTGGTATAGTTGGGGTTGATAATCATTTCACGGAATTTTTGTTGAAGGGAACAACACATAAATGATGTTGCTTTCATGAAGATTTTTAAGACCTTATTCCTATGAATCTAATCATAATATTTAAGAGTAAAATGAAAATATCTTACCTGGGGTATGTCCAGATTGCACTTTTAATTACCGGTCTTTTGAAAGTGCATCCGGCCTCACTGGTCTTTAAGTAAGTGTTCATTTTCGTACTTTGACTCTAACCTTCGTTAAACATTGACCGTTATCCTTCGTTGCTACAGGGGATTTTTTGTCCATTTCCTTTATTTTAATATCAGTTTGTCACTTCCTTTTTTCTTCACCACCATTTCTGCATATCAACACTTTTTGCATTGTTACATTAACTGAAAGTGCAGGTAAGTAACCTTAATATTCACATGACATCTATCTTAAACAACTAAATCCCACAATCAAAAGTCATCACTGATCAAATAAAAAAATCATATCGAAACCCAGATCACCCATATCGAAACTAAACTCAAATCACCCAACCTTAATCATAAAATCATAAACAACAATAGATTTAATCAAAGAACACGATAAAGGAATCACATGCAACTAATAAGGAAGCAAACACCTTTCTTCATTACTAAGAAAGCTATTATGTTAAGGAGTAAACTCTTTATTGTGGCTTAAAATCACAACAATAAGTTTCAAGGCTCTTAGAAAAAGTAAATATTGATTGTTTTAAATTTTTTAATCATCATATTAGAGGAAACGTGTATCAATGATCAATCGTCACAATATTCACAGATCTAATCAAACAATACCCTCGTCACAATATTTACCACCATTCATCTTCAATATTTACAAGGGTTTTGATGGGGTTCCTCGAATTTTCATCTTCAATGTGGGGAACGGTGTCGTCAGCGTGCGTGAGTATAAGGGTTTTGATAAGGTTAGGATTTTAAATAATAGGAGATGGTGGTTTATAAAAGATGATATACTGATTACGGTCGTTTGGAGTTCAGTTATCAGCAAGATTTATTGTAAATGTGTTTGTGAGAAATTAAGATATTAAAGTGATGTTGGGTAGTGCTGATGGAATTCTGGTGCTGGAATGGGAGCAGTAGTGGTGGGATGATGATGAAGTGGTGTTTTGGGAAGAAAGATAAAGAAACAGACAAAATTACCCTTTTAGTAATGGTCAAAGTTTAACAAATGTTAAGTCAAAGTATGAAAATGAACACTTACCTAAAGACCAGTGAGATTGCGTGCACTTTCAGAAGACCGGTAACTAAAAGTGCAATCTGGACAAACCACATATTTGCATTATACTCTAATATTTAATGGTACGAAATTTATTCCAGTTCTTTGTTTTAATAGAGTTTTATCTTTATTGTTCTCCCAAAATTCTTCATTAAACCTTAACCTATTAAATAATTAGGGTGCAGTATCATTTTTTTCATTCATTCACACCAACCTTCAAAATAATGATTCGTATGGATACAATCAGGTAATCACAATGCATTGATCTGTTTCAGGAGGATGTACATGAAGTAATGGTGGCCAACGTACTGGTAAAAGAATGTCCATGATAAAAACTTACAAGCCGAAAGGTACCGCAAAGAAGTTGAATAATTATGTTTTCAAGTTTAGGTCTCTAGCACCGGGGATCAGTAAGATGAGAAAAATTTAGAGGCGTGCCAAGTTTTGATTACACGTATAATCCTTAGGAGAAAGTTGTTTTTTTTGTAATGAAGTCATTCTTGGTCATCTTGTATACACTTTTTGCCCAAACTGGCATAGGACGTCACATAGATACTTATATTGTCTCATATGTGGAGCAGAAAAATGAAATTGTGGTTAAAGTGGCTCCTGTTGCAAAAGAACAAGGAGATCGAGGTTAAAGTGGTTGTTGTTTCAAAAGAAACAAGAGTTTGCTGAAACGCAAACTGGGCAGATGGGAGTCCAAAAAAACAAGCCAGAAATGCATTTGCGATATCTAAGTTTACTTATCCATCTTTAGCTGTTAAAAGTTTGGTGGGACATAGGGGTTCAGGCCACTTTCTTATTGTGTCGGTGAGTGATATTTATGTTTGTATTCTCTTATTTTGGAACATTTCTAGACTAGAATATTTTCGATGATAGTGAAGCTAAATATTAGGAACATTCGAGCTGTAATGAGGATTTGAAATTTGAGTCAGTCGTGACATCGAATGATTATTCAAACCGCTCAGTTTGTAGAAAGCTTGAAAATCGTTATTCAAAGCAACCGATTTTTACCAACATGGAGGCTTATTTACGTGCATTAACAAGTAGCTAGAGTGTTGTCACAGGCTTCATGGTTATATAAGAAAAAAGAGTGTCTTCACAATACGGGAGAATGGTGTCAACAACAACATGCACTTGGCGGTCAGTTGCCATTAGCTCCATCAATTCCAGAAGATGATCTAGAGTTCGCCGTTGTATACGATGATATAAAGTTGAATGTAATGGTAACGATTATTGCTTATTTGTTCGATTCTTAACCATGTACATGGATGGGAAGAAACGGGAAAAAATATACATGTACAAGTATAGTTATAAAGGCAAGAACGGGAGGATGGTTATTGTTCAGCGTCCTTGATTTCAGGTTTCGTCTCACAAATTCCAGTTTTAATGCATTATTTTAGCATGTTTTTTGCATTTACATTAATCTCATGTTCTTTTGTAATTGGTAGGCTTTCTCCTGGAATAAATGATTTGGACCAGAAGCTAAAGGAAAGTGGTAAAACGGCCTATCTGATTTATGAAGGATTTTATCAAATGAAATATGTAACCCATCCCCAACTTGCTTTTGATGTACTGGTAACACATGTTCGCATTTTAGAAAAGCAAACAAATTAGATCAAGAGTAGTTATGCACATTAGTTTGAACTGTATCATAGGTTATTTCATTTTAGACGGGTTAAAGATAAAACAAGTCATCGTTTGGTACGGAATGAAAAGGGATTTTGACCAAGTTGGGTAGACCAGAAATAACACGGGCGATTTAGTTGAAAGAAATTAATTGACCCATTCGTAAGTAAACGGGTTGAAATTGCCTATATTCCCTCCATGTATGAGATTTAGCTTTTGAATTTTGGCATAATATAAAAATGAAATTTCACCCTTTTGCCTCAATACTTGGTCTAATATATGGCCATCATGTGTGGTTAATGAAAGATAGATTGAACTATTTAGCTGAAGTATGTATATTTAGGCGCATTAACTAAGAGAAAAAATGGATACAATTATAAACGAACAAACATAATTTGTGTTGAGTTAACCAAAGTTGTGGTCGGAAACATGTTCTATACTTTATCGAAGGAGCCGACCTGGAAGAATCTATATTGCAAATAGTATAAAACTATAAATCTTTATCAACAGTAACCTGAATAGCAACACATTTCGTGTGAACGCTGCAAATAACTTTGATACAGTCAATAATGATGGAGTTTAGTTTGTATTTTTATGGAATAGACTAGCACCAAATGCCATCGTTTGGTGGTTTACAAGCATGTGAACGAAAATGTATAAGTACAAGTATGAGATTACATTACAGGATGAGTATATGAGAAAGGTAATATAGGTTTATGAAAAAATTTGAAGTTTATCGATCTTGCTATACTTTCTGCCAATGTAGAACGGTCCCCAAAATGCTCTCGAGAAGCAACTTTGAATCTTGCAGGTTTATTGTCATATAATCAACAATAATAAAGAAGGGAGAAGCTGCCAAGAAAGGGAGTATAAATGCGAAAAATGACATGAAAGTGGCTGCGCGAAATGGTATCTCCGAGGAACGGATTTGTACCTGTTATAAGACCTATGATTTATTTGCACATTTAGTCTTTTGATTTTCCTTGGAAAATGTTTCCGAACTAAATGTTAAAACTACCTTTTGTAGGGAATGTTTACTACTGACCATTATTTGCATAACTGGGTCGATGGATTATGATGGATGTATATGTATTTATCTAACAATGAGAAAACTCATAAACTAAGATGGACTAATATATCCTACCATCAAGTTCTACTTGAAAAACGAAGAAAAAAACTATGTGAAAAAAACACGCAGCGGGTTTATCTTACTTGTTATATACAGTATGTGATTTACGCTTCAAAACACACTTTGGGGCTACATATACGTGTTTAAAACTATATGACAATACAAAATTGATATTCTTTTATACGAGTGAAGTAGTAACATTGATGTAAGACAAATAAAGTATCACATATCAAGACCATCTCACCTTTATAATTGGTAAATTGTTACCATGAAGCTGCTATAATTGATGGACCTTTTGCTTGTTAAGCAGTACTCTTATTAATTCATGGACTTTTTTTAAAATTTGTGGTCCTTTAAAATTATTGAATCCTGTGTGGTTGGACAGCTCGCACAAGTTAATATCCGGCCATGATGCGCCTAGCACAGTTGGTAAAGGTGAAAGGGCGAGAGAAGGGTGGTTGTGGTCGTGGGTTAAATCGATACCCAAAATAGTACTTACTACAAAATAAAAAACACTGTTACTTATTAAAAACTAGCTTAAAGACTCGTGGAATCACGAGATTTTTTAAAGAAGTGTTTTTGTAAGAAGTTATGTATGATTAAAATAAGACAAACAACACATGTATATATTTCTCATTGGAATAATAAACGTTATGCATTATATCTCCAAATTTGATGGTATTGAATACCAAATGACGACGGTGAGCGATGATTAAGTTAGTTTCCGATGGTCGTTCTATAAACACGTCATAATCTATAATATATTAGAATTTAAAATATGATATAAAACATGTCATAAATATATGTTGTACATATCTCTTAAAGCTTGATCATAAACTTTTAAGTACTTCTTTGTATATAACATCATCCTCATCACAAACGACAACCATCAAACATATTTTTTATTTTTGTCTATTAAAAGAGATAGTACCATCCTCATCACAAACGACAACATTCAAACATCTTTTTTTACTTTTGATTGTTTAAACATCAACATGTATAGTTTGTCCATGTGTGAAGACAGGACGTGTACAAACTAATGTTAGAAATGATTCATCGTGGCTCTTGTTCAATAAGGATATATGTGTGAACAAACGAACAAACATCAATAAACATAAATAAGTTCTATTATTATTGAAAGTAGTTTTAACAAATGATACCATAACAATCCGGTTTACAATATCAAAATAATAAACGTGGATGTATTGTCTTTTCTACCTTTAATAGTTTTAACACATAAATGTATGTAGTGAGTTATAATCATTTGAGTAGCTAATGTCCATTTTGTGAATACCTAAGTAAATCAACCATATCGACCCATTTTACAAAATCACCTATATCGACCCGTTATACAATACCATAATAGCGGTAAAACTTTATGGGTATAACTCATATCGACCTGTTACAAAAAAAACATTATAGCGGTGAAACATAATGAATTGCTTATTTAAACATTTTATCCACCTATTTGTGAATATATACAGACTTTTGATCATCGTAATGATCTACTAAAAAACTTTGTAATCGTTTCAATTCATATAGAAAAGTACCTATCTGGGCACCGTCGTTTGTGGAGTTTCTCTTATCTACCATCCATGGTCACAAGAAAGGATTATGCATGCGGACAAAGATAAAATGAGAAGTTATACTCTATGCAAACTTCAAAGAACTCAGAATGGCTAACGTGGATAAAAGTGAGTGATAGTTTATTAGATACCACAATGTGAACTGATTGAAAAATGAAGAAAAATAAAAACTACTAAAAGGTTTTGGCTATGTTTGGTAAAATTAGTTGTAAGCTGTTTACTAAAAAGCTCTATTTTTAATAGAAGTGTTTGGTATATTAGTTGTTAACTGTAAAAATTAAAATGTAAAATGACTTAAAAGGACATATTTAAATAAATTATAATATGGTTAGAGGGTATATCAGTAATCTACAGCTTTAACAGCTCTTGACAATTTAAAAAGCTGTATCAGACAGCTTTTTATTTAAGAGATACTTGGTGAAAATAAAAAGCTAACAGCTCTTAAAAATTGTTGTACCAAACAGATCTATTATATTATTTTTTTAACAAAAAAGCTAACAGCTCTAAAAAAGCTCTAAAAAAGCTCTTGCCAAACATAACCTTTATATCCTTGCCAACATTCGTGAAAGGCTTAAAACCCATTAAATAGACTATACAACCTTGACTTGCCAACATCTATTTCTACCAGTTTTCATATTACGAAAAAAGTGAGTAGATTGTGCCTTTTAATAATTTTAAATGCTCATCATTATTTATACTTGCATGCGTTTTAGTTTTTTTCCTAAAAGTCCATGGTAATAATTTTAAATGCTCATCATTATTTATACTTGGATGGGAAGAAATGTTTTATGAAATTCAGTAAATGAATTTTCAGACTTAAAGGAAATGCAAAATAGGAAAATCATTACTTATCACACGACCTTTTTTAGCTTGAGCTGAACACAAAACTTGACGTTCTCCTAGATATAAAACCCATAACAAACATTTCTCAAAATCGCATGTGACCTCTACCTCCTTTCTACCCTATGCAACCGTTTTCTACTATATTAATCGTGTTCCCTGTATTGTATCAAACTCATATGTTCATAGGGAAACTCTAAAATACAAAATACGTCTTTAGATACAATGAATTTAAGGAGTTATAAAAATAATATAAAACCCATTTATGACATCATTTATAAGATAAACAAATAAATTGATGCTGGGGAACAGATGTGCTATATGGATAAAGACGATCGAAGTAAAAATAAGATATTTAGATGTTGTTAACGTAAAATATTGTCATTTATAATATGATTATGTCATGCAAATCTATATAAATATTAAGCACAAAATCTTAGCTAAAATACTTATTATGATGCAAAATATATTAGCTAAACATATGATAAGGTCATTGATCTTATTAATATCTCAATATGATGCATAAAATATTAGCTAACATACTTGCTTGCACTTATAATGGATTCGAAGAGAGTATTGTCACATCTAGTTTATAGAATATGTAATTATGAAAACCTTACTAAATCATCGGTACACAAACTTTCGATGAAACTAATTTACTGGTATCGTTTGTTAATGCAATGATGCCTAAAAACGTTACTTATATTTTTCGGTCTCGCTTTGTTTTGATTACGACAATATGTAAAAAAAAGCATTTACGAAAACAACGAAAAACGAATTCTTGAGTTCAAGTATTTTTCATTTCAACCATTATCAATTAAGGTATGTACAAACAAGTACTCATCCTAATTAAGTGATTAAGGATTTAATCTTTTTTTAAAACTCACTTTTTATTAAGTGTGACAAGATTTTATTAAACTTTTTTTAAGAAAATGTTTTATTAAATTAATTATTTATAAATTTGAAAATTTGAAAATAGCATATTCTATCTTGGTTTGGAATATCCTTTCAGGATGTTTTAATCTCCAGATTCGAATCATACCACTAAAAGAAAAAAAGGAGCGGAGTCTACTCCGGCGGTTCCTTAGTGGCTATGGCGGTTGCTTATCGATAAGGAACTGCGGGCTCCAATAAGGAACCGCGGGCAGATATAGCCGTTAGAAGTTTGTCTTATAAATAGTGGACCATTCTCAGACTTTCACCTCACCTCTTTTGCACATACATTTTCAGGTTCTTTCATACTTCTTAAATCACTCAAATCCTTTATCATTTGTTTGATTACTACTTGTTTAGAAGTGAATCTTTCTCCTCTCATCTCTTCCTCTCAAAGTGCAAAGAGAAGAACACTATCATCCTTGGTCTACCTCAAAGATCCATTAACGATCCAAACTTATTTATTCATTGTTGTGTCATTGTTGTGAAGATCCAAGTAGTTGTGTCCATTTGGAAGTTGTGTATGTATTAAGGTTAATACTTAATCCTTAAAGTATATTGGTGTAGATTGGTCCTAGCTAAGATTAAGGCTCGACTTTTAGCTTAGAGTCGGAAATTAGATAAGCGACGTTGTGTGCGGTTTCTCCACCTTAAGGAGCTTGTTGATTAGTGAACTCTCGAGTAAGGAGTACTTGAGGAGTGGAGTAGGAACGAGGAGTGAGCTTCGTTGTCGAACCACTATAAATACTTGGTGTTTGGTTTGATCTTTCCTTCCCTTATCTCTTTACATTCATTATTCTTTATACTTGTGATTATTAGCTTAGTTGCACTATACCTTGTTCATATTGTGTATAAGAAGGTTTCACATAAATACGCAAGCCTAAGTTTTTGAAAAGGATTTTTAAAAACCAATCTTTAACAAGTAAATTTAAGAAACTATTCAACCCCTCCTTCTAGTTTCTACATGGTTAACTACGATTACCTCCTTTTTAAGTTTCACCCTAACATGGTCCCATAAAAAATGTGCATCTTCCCCTGTAGCAAGTGAAGAAGTGCTTGTGTGACCATGATGAATTGCTTTTTCTTCAGAGCTAACATGTGATTCAATCATCTTAAGATCCAGGATAAAGGCTATACTGAATGAGGAAGACAACTGAATAATGGATCTTTTCATATTGATGTAACAAACCACGACAACACCATTATTAACAACACAAAAAAACAAATCATACCAAAATCATATCATAATTGACAAACATGAGAACAAATCAAATATTTGAGTACCTTCATGTTCAAAAGCAAAATAATTGTTCCTTGTGGATTGATATGTAAAGCCTGGAAAATAAAGATACATAGGTTAGAATTAGTCTAAAATTACATAATAGAAATATAGAAAAGCAGTCGGTTTCAAAGAAAATTGTTAAACGATAATTATGATCTATAATTAGAAAACTTGTTCGGGACGAGGTAGCTATAACTTTTTCAAAATATATGTTTCAAAATAATAATGGAATCTATCAAAACTTCAAATAAAAAGAAGGAAGTGTTATAATTGTGTAAATCATAACTGAATATAAGGCTTTGTTGACTTTTCTTCAAATCACCTAACTCACATCAAATTATTTCAAAAACACTATAATGTTGATAGTGGAGTGTTAAAGAAGCTTTATTATTTGAGAAAGATTTTGTTTTTTATGGAATTATGGTAATGTTTTTAATACAATTTTTAATGATAAAACTTAGAAAACTTGTACATTATTTATTATATAAGAAATTTACACTTTCCACGACAATTAGTTGCTACAGTATTTATGAGATTGTTTTTATATAAATTAGCTAAAATTTGAGTTTGTATAATTGTTTAAATAATTATTTTTTACATAAAATACGCATACAATTTTTTTATATATACACAATAAATTTACATAAAACAGTGAATATAAAAAGTAATCAGTTTATCATATATTCCGCAAAACTGGCAGATGTATTGAAAAAAAAGATGGCTTACAGACCTGCGTAAAAGAATAACAACATAAACAATGTAAACTAATCTTCGAATTCTTAAAGAAATTACATTTTTACTCCTAATCCTTTGTCCAGAAATGATTTTATCCTACAAATGCCAAAGTACATCCTTCACGTAATGACTAACAGCTTCACATTCTTAAAGAAATTACCTTTTTACTCCTACTTTATTTATTGCAGCTAATGGCCACAATGTTCTCCATGAAATGAGCAGGCTTTACATCTGCGAAAACCCCAATCCAGTTAAGGACGTACATACTACGAACTCAATTTTGAGTATATGTTATTTAACCCAAGAAATTGAATTGCAAACAAAACAACTAAACTGGTCAATTAAAAGCAAATATATATATCAAAACAAATAAATTAGTACGAGTGATGATGTTGCAGAATTCAGCCGGTTGCTTACCAATTGTTCCATGTAAACAACATAGAAATCACTGTCATTCATAGATTTTAGATGAGTTGAAATTGGAACTAATTGGAGCAGAAAATTAGGAGGATGTTGCTACAGATATAATGGTTGACATTGATTGATGAATTGAAACCAATTGTGATTTGATGTTGGAGCGTATTAAAACTGCCATTTGAATGAAGATTCGTATAGAAGAAGTTTCCGATTTTATTGGGCCACATTGAATGAGTTCATTATGGTAAGGTTTTAAAATTTTTGTTTTTTGTTTAACAATAAAAGTTTATAAACAGAAAAAGTAATGAATTTATACACACAAAATAAATTTTCATGAAAAAACAAAGATACAATAAACTTTTTTTTTGTTAATCCTGAAAATAGATCTACATAAACTCTTTTTTTACATAAAACAACTAATATGAAAAATTTATGAATACAACTTTTTGTAAATCAGACGTTATGGGCATATCTTTTATGGTCATGTCAACTTTTATGTACAACTTTTAAATAAGACGTAATAAGCTCAAACGCAATAAGCTCAAACGCAATAAGCTCATACGCAATAAGCTTTAGGTTGTGTTTGGTAACAACTTTTTAAGAGCATTTTTAACTATTAGCATTAGCATTTAGCATTATTGATAAAAAAAAAACTTGTTTGGTTAAAACCATTAGCAATAGCATTTATCATGAAAATGCTAATTTTTCATATGCTCTTTCAATGAGCATTTTCGTAAGAGCATAATTAGTTAAAAAGCATAAACATAGTAAATTAACATAAATATCCTTATTAATATAACACATTAAATTTAAAAGGAGTTTTCTATTTATATATGAATGTCTATTTATGTCTTTTTAGACATTCAAATTACAGTTACTACTAATCTACCAAACACTTTTTTAAATTAACTGCTACTGCTAACTGCTCTTGCTAATACTTACTGCTAACTGCTACTACTAATCGCTACACTACTACTGCTAGTTTCACCAAACAACCCTTAAGCTATTATCTTATAGAGTTAATTATGGAAATGAATTAAATTGTTATATAGTTAATTATGAAAATGAATTAAATTGTTTGTTGCATTGAGGTGTTGTACATTGTCTTTATTTGAAAATGTTTTTACTTCTTGCATTTAATTCTTATAATTAAAGGACTCGTAAAATCTTTTGTTTTATTATATAAAATAGATTTTGTTTACTAATAAGATAATAAGTTATAATAACTTTTCTTACTAAAACATAATAAGTATAAAAGTAATAAAAAAAAGCTTACAACTTTACTTTATTACCTACTAAAAAAGAGTTTTTTTTTTTTGAACGACAACTTTTATAAAACTAGCAAGGAGCTAGAAAACCAATTACAAAGAAATTAAATGAGGGTTTTTTAACCAATCCACCCATGAAAAAGACTTACGACTACGACTATTACACCAATTAAAAACAGAAAACACGATATCATCAAAAACCTCCGAGCGTCTAGGATGATTGTCTTCAAAAATAACACGATTCCTAAATCTCCAAATGGACCACCACGCAACGAAAAAGACGCCTTCCAGCAGAGATTTGACCTTGGAATGAAAACGTATAGATAAGAACCACGCCTGCCAATCTTGGAATGAAGACCAACTTTGCGGATCTAAACCCCACCATCTGCAAATACGACGCAAAACAAGCTGGGCTAAATCATACTGAAAGAGAATATGATGTACATCTTCCTCGCAAGAGGAGCACACCGGACAGATAAAAGATTAAAGATTAACTCCTCTTCTAGCTAAGTTAACCCTAGTCGCCAAACGACCCTGCCAAGCTCGCCAAACAAAGACATTAACCTTAATTGGAACTGAATTCACCCACCTAGTTTGTTCAGTTTGAGCAGGAAGAAGTAAATCATCAATAAAGTTTTGAACCTCCTTCACCCTGAAAACACCATCGCTGGACAAATCACAAAACCAGCGATCACATGAATTAGATAAAGAAACCGATTCTAGCATGGCTATCATATCTGCCATCTGCTGCTGTTCGAGACCACCCCGAACGTGTCTACGAAAAGAATTATCCACAGGAGCATTTCATTTTGGTTGCCACTGAAATATCTTTATCCATCTCCAAAACGAACAAACGAGGAAAGTTAAGATCGAGAGTTGTATTTCCGAACCAACAGTCAGACCAAAACCTTGTGTTAGAACCATTCCCAATACGCTTTTTACAATGAGAGCGAAAGTCTAACCTTTTACCTTGTAATTTATGTAATTCCCGGACAATGGAGCACCAGGTAGATGGTAAATGGGACGGATGATTTACAATCGAAGGCCCATATAAAGCAGCTATAACTTGACTCCAAAGAGAACCATCATGCGACAAAAACCTCCATACCCATTTAAGAAGTAAAGCTCGGTTCAAAGCAAAAAAACTCGAGACTCCTAGACCTCCGTGTTTCTTAGAAGTTAACACCTTATCGCAAGCAACCCATGTGATTTTTCTTTCCGATTGATATGTTACATTGAAAAACCTGATGCGAATAGCCTCCATTACCTTCAAAACGCCTTTGGGAACTTTAAAGATAGACATAGTGTAAATAGGAGTAGCACCCAGGACTGATTTCAAGAGGGTTAACCGACCACCTACTGAGAGGGTTTTAATCTTCCACTTAGAGAGACGAGATCTAATCTTTATGATAGTGTCATCCCAAGCCTTAAGACGAGAATAACACTCTCCTACCATAACTCCTAAGTAACGAAATTTAGTACTCATAACAAAACATCCTATGGAAGAAGCCGCATGCTGAATCTCATGATGTGAAACCCCCACACCCAACAGTTGACTTTTATGAATATTTATTTGAAGCCCAGAAGCAAGAAAAAAAAATTTCAAAATGTTAATGATACCTTTTAAATTCCTGTCAGACCATTCTCCAATGAACTACACTGTTGGTTACTGAATATTGAGTAAGAATAGAAATAACTTTTGATAAAAATAACTTTTGATAACTATTGAATTCGATATATATCTAATGCCCCTCTTTTTCGTGACTACTTTTTATTTTCGTTTCTTGTTTTTCTGACCTACCAACAAAACTGATTGCTAAAGAAAAATATCAAACTACTGTGTATCAAACTATTTTTATCTAATATCCAAGGTCTAAAAGTTTTTTTTTTAAGTTATTAAATCGACAAAATATTATAAAACTAAATAAGCTAAAACAAGTAAGAAAGACTAGAAAAAGAAAAGGGTTTAAGCCATATAACTCAATAAGTTCTTTTTTCGGCTTATACGGTTAAGCTCAAAGCTTTAAACCGAAAGTTTCTTTTAAAGCTACACTAACCCGACCACAAACGCAGCCCTCGAAAAGCAATAAAAACAGAAAACACATTTTTTTTAATAAGCCGAACCAACTAAGATAAGTTGTCTGAAATAAGCCAACATGGTGAAGCTATGGAAAAGCTAATTCAAACAAGAGGCTAAGCTGCAAAAGCTTATTCAACAAATAAGCTACGAAAAGAGAAAGAAGAAAAAATCTACAAATTACCAAACTCCAACCCACTTGGTAATCTATTCGAGTCACAATCGACCACCACCTTTCAACAAAAGTATCACTACCAGAAATGATCAATCAATAAGAAAAGGAAAAAAGAAAGACTTCCAATGGTTGAAACAAAGATATGAGAAGATATAAAGAATGAAATAAAGATGAAAAGATTGAATAAAAGATTAGATCAGATTGCTTTTTATTACTTTTTTTAGCAATAATTATGAGAATGACCCGTTGAGTAATCTTTTGTCTGCCTAAAGTTTTTTTTTCAAAATAATTCGGTTGTCCGTGAATTTTTTTACCTGGGCTAGGACGGCAAAAGCACTGAAAATCGATGGAGAAAACTGAAACTCGAATCGATTGGGTCGAGTTCGGAGTCGGGTTGACGGGTTTGGATTCGTGTTCGGGTTGTGATGTTCTATTTTTCGCTGGTACAGGTCGGGTTCTAGTAATACCCGTCCTGTTTACCCGTATACGTACCTATTTACCAAAATTCGTACACGTTTTAATATCTATTTTATATATGTTTTAAATTTGTACGAAATAGTAAACGAACATTGTTGAACATACGAAATGCTAATATTATACATATTTTGTATGTATTAAAATGTTTGTGATCAAGCATATTTGGAATTTTAATTTTAAAACAAAAAATGATTTATTAGATATATTAAATCGCATGCATGATATGATATGGAATTAATATTCTTTATCTTTTAAAAACATTAAAAAAATATTAAGTTATTTTGATCAAATCTTTATTGGGTTTTCTGTACGTATCGTAACTATCTTTCCGTTGAATATTTTAAAAATATATGTACACTCTTCATATCGTTGATCTATAACCAATAAATTAATTAGCAAACGTTTAAATAAAACATTACAATGAAATACATATGCATTCATTATTAAGAGTATAAAGGTGGTTCTTGCAGTTTTATATATTTTTTGGTTCAGAAAATAACTTCACATTATTACGGTATTATTTTGTATTTTATAATTATAATATATATAAAGTAAAATGTGGGTTGGTATATTTGGTGTAACGGTGTGTTTGCAAGGAATGAATTAAAAGGTGACGAGGGTTTAAGTTTTTAAATGTGATTCATCTTAGTCCGGCGATGTGCTTGTGCACTTGTTGATTTGCATGCTGTGATTCATCTTACCTAGCATGTGCTTATGGGATGTGCTTGCGCACTTGTTCATTTGCATGTATGAAAGTAATTGACATATGGTTTTTCATGTGTTCAGAGCATACTATCGATTTGTCATAACTAAGTTATAACGTTTGTCTTTAAAAATACCAAAAATAGTCACACAAAAAGACATCTAAATGTGCATAGAAAATAGCTTTTTGAAAGCAACCTTTGGAAAATAAGAGCACATGTATTAATAGAATGTAGTATCAGTTAAAGCACAGAATTTACAAATAAATGGTAGCCAAAAGAAATGGCAAAAGGTTGTCACTATCTGCATTTTTGGCAAATCATATTGACCAATGACCATATAAAATGCATCCATCTTTGCATTAAGCCACTACATCATGAGTACCAATATCTTTCCTTGCATTGCAATGGTGATTGTACAATTTCTTTTTGCGATAGCAAGTATTACAATGAAAATTGGCTTTGCAAATGGACTTCATCAGCTTGTGTTTGTGGTGTACCGAAGCTTAATAAGCACGATTCTCTTTTGCCCATTCGCTTTAGTTTTCGAAAGGTAACATATCCATGAATATTTTATAAATGTGTCCTTGTAATAAAAACAGATTACAAATTAATTTAGCATGAAAATTACAGGAAAGACAGACCGAAACTAACGTTTGCAGTGATGATAAAGCTCTTTGTTTTGTCGTCTCTTGGGTCAACAATCCAGCTTAACGCTTTCTCTTATGGTTTAGCATATACTAACCGTGGCAAGTGCTTTGAATTGTCTCACACCAAGTTTGACCTTTCTTATTGCGTTTCTCCTAAGGTGCGTGCATAATTAATCAGGCAAGTTTTGTCACAACACGTATGTTCATATGTACTTTATGTGGATATAAGATGCATTATGTGGGTTGGTTATTGGTACATCCCGTAAAGTGATACAAATACTTCTTTTTTTTATAATTTTACCTATATTATTGAGCTGTGAAATAAAAAAAACGAAAAAGAAAATATAAAGTTTGATAAGTTAAAAATAGTATACTTTGAAAATATGGAGTACGAAGCTGTCTTTTTCTGATAATAAAATGAGTAAACCTACTCGAAAAAATACGAAACAAGTATTACAAAGTTTTGCAGTTAAATTTTTTTAAATATAAAAAATATAGAGAAAAAAAAGACAAAAGTTTGTCTTGTCCTATCAATAAAGCGAATAATAGAAGGGTATGGATGGTAAAAAAATGATAGGAGGGATACGAATAACACCACCCTTCATTATATCCACATATATTTGCACACATAAAAATTGTCACCATGATTGACACCACCTTTTCCACATATATTGGCACACAAAAAAATTGTCTATGATTGACACCACCTTCTCCAGTTGGTCATCCTTTTCGGGTATCATATCAACTACAAGAGATATTCATTTAACAAAACAAAAAAGTGAACTAAAATTCTTAACAACATTCACTGTACTATGTTAACATTATGTTGTACTTCGTTCTGTTGTACTCTTGCCACCTTGTGATCCACTACGCGTGCTAGGGTGTCAATCGGGTTATCGGTTGGATTTGGGGCTTATCGGATTTTGAAAAATAAAAATTAACTCGCAACCCGATCATATAAAAAATCATGTCTATCGAGTTGGGTTTATCGGGTAACGGGTTATCGGGTTACGCTACATGTTAATCTATTTCTAAAATTTACGTCCTATGCTAAAGTAACACTAGATATTAAATGAACTTAAATATAGAATTAAGAGAGAAAGGTATCATGAAGAGACCACTTCTCTTCATTTTCGTATCATAACTGCCACATTAGCGCCACATCACCACAACACAACTAACAAAATACCCACTCAATTATAACACATTCAATCCCTTTTCACTTTCGCCCCACCACAAGTTAAAATTCATTTAATTAAATTAAAAATACAAATAAATAAATTAAAATACAATACAAAAATAAAAATACAATCCTAAGTTAAAAACATTCTAGAAAATTTCAAAAATTATAAAAATTAAACCAAAATATGATAAACATTAAGCCACAAGGGTAAATATTGTAAATATAATATTTATATTAAAAAAATAAAAAAAGGGACGGATCTTTCTTCTTCACCAAAAAAACACATACACAATACACACACACAACACACACAATAAATCCCAGAAAACACAAACCCAGAAAAAAATGACACAAACCACACCACCACCATTGAATAATGACACAAACACATAAAAAAGAAGGAAAAGGAAAAGAAAAAAATAAAAACGAATAAACAATTGCCTCTCTCCTCGTCGTTCAGATTTCGTTTTTCCGAAATCTCCACGGCGAAATGGGGTGGATGTAGCAACGATTGGCGACGAGCCACAGCAGGTGCCACGTCGGAACAACGAGAGTAACCCCGCCGTGACACCTTCGTCTCTTACTGGTGTCTAGTATTTCATTTCTCACATTATGAAATAAATGTTGTAGATAGGGATTGGAATTCAGACAGTAAGCATTTAGTTAGTATTTGCATCATCGAAACAAGGAAAATGAGAAAAGTAAAACATTTATGAAAACTTGCTAATTATAAATAATGGCTGATACTAACTAAACATAATGACTAACAAACCATGAAAAATAGATTAATTCAAAAAATCTAGAATTTTTTAATGTGTCTTTATAGCTTATCAAATTTGTCAGGTCAACCCGATAACAAACTAGTTAACACCCGACTCTACGAGGCTATATCGGTTTCCCATAATTATGTTTGACCTGAATCAAGTCAATCAACTCGACCCTATAAGGTTTTGTCAGGTTCGGGTCAACCCATTTGATACCCTACGCAAGTTGGCAAAAAACTTAGTGACTGTCATCATTAAATATGAGATATCTAATATGATTACGGACTACGGAGTAATTAATAGTGACGTAGTTATGTAGCCCTACTTTGTTTCTTGTCATTGTCTAACAACATATCATTGAACAAAGGATGGAGAAAGTGAAGATCAGAATTGAAGTTCCAAAGGGCAAGCCAAAGTTTTGGGAACACTTATTTGCATAGGAGGAACACTTGTAGTAACATTTTGGAGAGGAGGGTTTCAGTTGAAGGGGCTTGTAAGTAAGCCACTAATTAACATTGATAACCCAGAAGGTTCTCATGGTCAAGTTAAACAAAACTGGGTAAAAGGGGCAACTCTGATTTCTGCAAGCAAAGTTTCATGGAGCTTGTGGCTTATTTTCCAGGTAAGGTAATTCAAATCCTCTTATATTGCAAAATATATAGAAACAACAATGATATAAATTTGTACTAAAACAAACATTATATTATAGAATTAAACATGCATTATATGCACTTTTAAAACAGATGATATGATTATTATAAGCATTTTAAGATGCTTACAAAAAATTTCGGGGGTACAACTGCTTACAAAAATTTGATGATGTTAAAACTCATATTTTAAATCCGACATCATAAAAATGATGTTATTGTGTATTGGGGTGATCGTTTTGTAGGGATTGGTTCACAAGATGTATCCCGCGCCGTGTTCTATGAACATCATGATTAGTCTCTTTGCATCGTTGCAATCCTCGATTCTCGCTGCCTTTTTTGCCAGAGATGCTAATTTGTGGAAGCTTGAGTGGGATGTGAAGCTCTTGGCCGTTGTTTATTCGGTATGTTGGCGCGCTGCATTACTTTCATATATATGGGTGGCACATGCTAGCATAACTTAAATTCTATGATTCCCTCTCATTTCTATAATTCTACACCAATATATTCTTATACATTTTTTTTATTTCATCTCTAAGGGCTTCTCTCAAGAACAAATTTTACACTCTACATGTAATTAAATTCGTATCATTAGTCACTTAACAAAGTCACATAAATAGACTATGAAAATATCTATTTTCTCTACTAAGGAATGGATGTTGCTATACTTAAATCTAGGGGGTATCACTACAACATTCGAGGCCTTCCCCATCGAGGTTTTCCCCGGCGACATATATTGATGGGGAAAGCCGCTAGACGACAACCCAAATTTGACGTTGCAAAGATTTCTGGCAAAAAATTTAGTCAAATGTTGACTGATGTTTCCCCGGCGACAAGTCGATGGGGAAACATTGACCAAAATTTCCCAAATTTTTTTCGCCAAACAAATGGAGGGAAATTATCCCGCCAGTGTATCCCCGGCGACATGTCGCCGGGGAAACCCTTTGAATATAATTTGGAAGAGGATTAGTGCTAAAATAAACATTTTTTGTGTATTAAATAATCCCCGGCGACGTGTCGCCGGGGAAACCTACACTATACGACAAAAGTATAAACAATGAGAAGAAATAAATAGCGGGAAATTTACCGCCACATTATCCCGGCGACATGTCGCCGGGGAAACTAAATATACATTTTTTAGGTTTTTACATATATATATATATATATATATATATATATATATATATATATATATATATATATATATATATATATATATATATATATATATATATATATATATATATATATATATATATATATATATATATATATATATATATATATATGTATATATATATATATATATATATATATATATATATATATATATATAATTATTATTTATGAAATAAAGTTTAACATATATTTTTTTTTTGGTTTTTTAAAAGCTAACATATATATATTTTTTGGATTTTAAAAGCTTAAAGTTTAACATATATATTTAATTATATTGCGCCATTTATATACTTAATTATTAAGATTTTAATAAAAGCAAACATTTATTTATTCAGAATATTATAAATAGACCTTGTGGAATCAAATGGAAAACTTACAAACAAACACTTAAACATAGTTTTATTTGACACAAACACTTAAACACACGCTTAATTAAACATGAATATTACAACGATAATAGATTCCTAAACACGAAAACGGAAACATCAATAATGTTCCCCGTGTCATCTTAAAGTTCGTGAAGTAGTGTAGCTGATTACTACTCAACGCTAAGATTTTCCATTTCATTTAAAAGCTCATGAAGTATTGCAGCCGATTGACATGCGTGGTCTTCAGGATGCTTTTCCATTTCTAGTCTTGCCTCTAACATCTTTATCTTTAGATCTTTGATCTTGCAATTTGAGCACTCAGTGGGTGCAGATTCAGAAGACCCTATAGAAGAACTTGGATGTATTGAAGGCCTTGAAGAAGAACCTTGAGGTGTTGAAGATCCAGGGGAAGATGTTATACGGAGTTGGAGATCTAGATCATCCTTCCATATAAAATTTCCACATCCATAATCTTGTTTTTTTGGCTAATACAAAATAAAAAAAATGACATGACATGTAATTTTAATAATCACACGTATTACATAAATAAAAAAACTTTAGATTGTTTACCTTCGAAAGAGGACATGCATAGTAAAGTTTACCAAAGCTATGGCGTCGATGTGACTGTCTCAACACTATATATCCATTTCCACATTGACACTTATAAGCTTCACGGGGATCCATCTGCTACCAAATCAGGTGGTGGTGGTGGTGAGTTTGGTAGGAGATGATAAGTGTGTGTGTGTGATCTGCTGATGATAAGTGTGTGTGTAATCCTTTTATGGTAAAAAAGTGAGGGAAATGGTTAACATTTTCCCGCCAATGTTTTCCCGCCAACGTTTTCCCGCCAATGGTTATGGTTATACGTTTGATGTTCAATGGATGACTCGGTTTGTTATGGTTATACGTTTGATGTTCAATGGATGACTCGGTTTGTTATGGTTATACGTTTGATCTTTAATGGATGACTCGGTTTGTTATGGTTATACGTTTGATCTTCAATGGATGACTCGGTTTGTTATGGTTATACGTTTGATCTTCAATGGATGACTCGGTTTGTTATGGTTATACGTTTGATCTTCTACGGATGACTCGGTTTGTTATGGTTATACGTTTGATCTTCAACGGATGACTCGGTTTGTTATGGTTATACGTTTGATCTTCAACGGATG
The DNA here is from genome assembly GCA_025667525.1 of Glebionis coronaria. Lineage (NCBI taxonomy): Eukaryota > Viridiplantae > Streptophyta > Magnoliopsida > Asterales > Asteraceae > Glebionis > Glebionis coronaria. The sequence continues at coordinate 137,993,469 of CM046879.1, read as the reverse complement.
ACTCGGTTTGTTATGGTTATACGTTTGATCTTCAACGGATGACTCGGTTTGTTATGGTTATACGTTTGATCTTCAATGGATGACTCGGTTTGTTATAGTTATACGTTTGATCTTCAACGGATGACTCGGTTTGTTATGGTTATACGTTTGATCTTCAACGGATGACTCGGTTTGTTATGGTTATACGTTTGATCTTCAACGGATGACTCGGTTTGTTATGGTTATACGTTTGATCTTCAAGGATGACTCGGTTTGTTATGGTTATACGTTTGATCTTCAACGGATGACTCAGTTTGTTATGGTTATACGTTTGATCTTCAATGGATGACTCGGTTTATTATGGTTATACATTTGATCTTCAATGGATGACTCGGTTTGTTATGGTTATACGTTTGATCTTCAATGGATGACTTGGTTTGTTATGGTTATACGTTTGATCTTCAACGGATGACTCGGTTTGTTATGGTTATACGTCTGATCTTCAATGGATGACTCGGTTTGTTATGGTTATACGTTTGATCTTCAACGGATGACTCGGTTTGTTATGGTTATACGTTTGATCTTCAATGGATGACTCGGTTTGTTGTGGTTATACGTTTGATGTTCAACGGATGACTCGGTTTGTTATGGTTATACGTTTGATCTTCAATGGATGACTCGGTTTGTTATGGTTATACGTTTGATCTTCAACGGATGACTCGGTTTGTTATGGTTATACGTTTGATCTTCAATGGATGACTCGGTTTGTTATGGTTATACGTTTGATGTTCAATGGATGACTCGGTTTGTTATGGTTATACGTTTGATCTTCAATGGATGACTCGGTTTGTTATGGTTATGCGTTTGATCTTCAACGGATGACTCGGTTTGTTATGGTTATACGTTTGATCTTCAACGGATGACTCGGTTTGTTATGGTTATACGTTTGATCTTCAACAGATGAATCGGTTTGTTATGGTTATACGTTTGATCTTCAACGGATGACTCGGTTTGTTATGGTTATACGTTTGATCTTCAATGGATGACTCGGTTTGTTATGGTTATACGTTTGATCTTCAATGGATGACTCGGTTTGTTATGGTTATACGTTTGATCTTCAATGGATGACTCGGTTTGTTATGGTTATACGTTTGATCTTCAATGGATGACTAGGTTTGTTATGGTTATACGTTTGATCTTCAACGGATGACTCGGTTTGTTATGGTTATACGTTTGATCTTCAACGGATGACTCGGTTTGTTATGGTTATACGTTTGATCTTCAACGGATGACTCGGTTTGTTATGGTTATACGTTTGATCTTCAACGGATGACTCGGTTTGTTATGGTTATACGTTTGATCTTCAACGGATGACTCGGTTTGTTATGGTTATACGTTTGATCTTCAATGGATGACTCGGTTTGTTATGGTTATACGTTTGATCTTCAACGGATGACTCGGTTTGTTATGGTTATACGTTTGATCTTCAATGGATGACTCGGTTTGTTATGGTTATACGTTTGATCTTCAATGGATGACTCGGGTTGTTATGGTTATACGTTTGATGTTCAATGGATGACCCGGTTTGTTATGGTTATACGTTTGATGTTCAATGGATGACCCGGTTTGTTATGGTTATACGTTTATAAATATTATTTACCGAGAAAATAAATTGACCGGATCGGAAGAAATAAAGAAATTAAATATTATTTTAATTATTAATATTTATAGTAAAAAGATAAAATATTATTTTATAAATATTAGTAAAGTTTAAATATTATTTTGTAAATATTATTTTAATTATTAATAGTTATAGTTAAAAAAAAAATATAATTTTATAAATATTAGTAAAGTTTAAATATTATTTTAGTTATTAATAGTTATACTAAAAAGATAAAATATTATTTTATAAATATTAGTAAAGTTTAAATATTATTTTGTAAATATTATTTTAATTATTAATAGTTATAGTTAAAAAAAAATATAATTTTATAAATATTAGTAAAGTTTAAATATTATTTTAGTTATTAATAGTTATACTAAAAAGATAAAATATTATTTTATAAATATTATTAAAGTATAAATATTATTTATAAAATATTATAAATAGTATATTATTTATATATATTATTTTATAAATATTATGTATAATAGTTATTGTAAAAAAAAAGATAAAAAATCTGAAGCAAAGAAACCCCGGCGACTGTCGCCGGGGAAAGTGACAGACACAAATTGGCTACGCGCCTTTTTCTGCTAGACGACAAAAACGAGGTTTTCCCCATCTACGTGTCGCCGGGGAAAGTGCCCACCAAAATTTTTTGTGTAACGCGCCTTTTTTACTAGATGACAAAAACCCAACTTTCCCCGTCAACTAGTCGCCGGGGAAACTCCCTTAATAGGATAAGGTGAATCTGCTTTCTGAAAATCATCACATTCATTAATAAAAAAAAAACCAAACGAACCATCATCTTCATCCTACCTATCTTCACCAATCACCCCATCCCCATCACCACCAATCACCACCATCTTCATCATCTACATCACCACCGTCACCCCGTCACCACCACCGTCATCTCCAGCACCGGCCCCGTCACCACGTCACCCCGTCACCACCACCAACACTGTCATCTCCATCAATCACCACCACCCGCCGTCATCTCCATCAATCACCACCACATTACCCACTGCGAATTGGTTTGATTATTTAGTTAATTTTAATTTTGTTTTTTTAATTTTGATAATTGGTTTTGATTTTTAATTTTATTTTTTTAATTTTGATAATTGGTTTGATTATTTAGTTATAACTGATAATTTAATGTGTTTGTTTTATGTTATTGTAGCCTTGTCTTTTTGCCGGAGCCGCATCCCCGATCACAACCGGCGACGCATCCCGACACAGCCGGATAAGTATGTTTTTTCTTTTTTTAATATGATTTTGTTATGCTTTTTAAAATATTTTTTTATTTTGATTCCCCGGGGACATGTCGTCGGGGATGTAGAAACTTGTTAATTCGTGTTAAACGTATATCCAAACACTCCTTCACATTATTCTCATAAGTTTATTATAACAACTTATTTTAAACAGTTTATTATGATAAGCTGTTTCTAAACAGCTTATTCTATGTTATCCTAATGCTACTGTACAGATGTCGGCAGATGTTGCACGGGGTCACGGCGGTGACGGTGGAGGTGAGGATCGTCGCCCCCCATCTCAGAATCCCACCGGGGATTGCTTCAATAACCGAGGTGAGAAATTCTTGATTATTGTAATACAAGCTTAAACTTGATATATTGAATTTGCTTGCTTTTAATTTTCATGATTTTATCACTCACTTGATTTTGCAGGCAAAGGCAAGCGAAAGCCTAACTTGGGTGGAAGGGCCGCGGGCAGGTTGAATACCCGCTCAGACACCCGTAACTTAGCAACTCGCCTCGCTGTTCAAACAAGTGGCCGCTTGTCGATTCAGTTTGATTTGGAGGACCAGAAGACCCGGATGCCTACCGGTCCGAATTCCGGCAGATGGGGCAACGTCCTTGGGGAAAAGATGAGAAAGTTTCCCATGTACTACCCTACTTGGGAGGCGATACCGGAGCATATAAGGGCATCCGTCACCGCGGAATTGGCGGTAAGTGATTTCATTATTATTTTATGTTTATATTTCATTATCATATTTATTAATTCCGTTGTGCACATTTATCTAAATTCGTTTATGTATTTTATATGATATAAATACAAATAAATAAATAAATTTGGATAAATTATTTATTTGAATTCGTTTATTTATTTATATCATATAAATAAATAAACAAATTTGGATAAATCATTTATTTAAATTGGTTTGTTTATTTATATCATATAAATAAATAAACAAATTTATATAAATATGTAAATTATATCTCTTACTGTGTTTTTGTTGTATATGGTTGTAGTCGTTGTTTGACCTCCGTCCCCACCGGGAATCACCAGAATGGACGAAAATCAAGAATGGCATAACTGCTCACTGTACGAAATCATACAACACAAGCAAGACAACATTCAAGACGAGGTGGTGGGTCCGTGACGCTGAGGGCAATGTTGACATGGAGCGGATCCGAAGCAACCCACCCTCGGGTTATGAGCAGGAAGAGTGGGATAAGCAGATAACTTTTTGGAGTGATACTAAGAACGCTGCCCGGGCTGCACAGAATTCCAAAAACAGGTCGAAGAGCAAGAGCGTAAGCCGACAAGGATCTCGTTATGTTCCTGCTTTCCGACATCTTATGGTAATGAACATTAAAATCATTTTATAATTTTTTTATAATTTTTTTATAATTTTTTTGTATTTATTATGTAGATTTTTTTTTTGTATATTTTTGTATTTTATTTGTTGCGTCTTATATACGTGTGTATGTGCAGATGAGTAACTCAGAGACACATGAGTATCCGTCTTTGATCGACACATTCTTCCGTCTTCATACAGTAGGCGGCGCCTTCCAGGACCCCGGGGAGCAAGCGTTATATGTAAGTTTTGTCTCAAATAATGGCACTTTAATTATTTGTCGAGAAACCATACCCGGGAAACCTGACTAATATATTAGCTAACTTGTGTTTTTTTATTACGTAGGATGAGATGATCAGGTTACGGGATTTAGGTTCAAACACCCCCAGCGGTGTCCCGTACACAGAGGAGGAAATCATGATGATAGTTCGCCCATCGAAGGGTCGGGGGCACCTCCCGGGTATTGGTAGGGTCGTGTCTGACCGCCACTCCTCCTCTTTTCCTGATCACGCCTCAGACATTGACAAGCTGAAAAAAGATAATAAAAAGTTGAAGAAAAAGAACAGCCAGATTACCAAAACGCTAAATATGATCACCAAGTACTTCAGGCAAGACCCCAGATTCTCTGACATGCTTACAGCATCTAACTCAACTCCAGCGGTAGGTACTAGTAGCAGTACCGGAGGGAACGACAGCCCGGACCCCTTTATTATCGTTGATGATGATACCGACTCGTCAGATGAGGATTAGGTGTTTGTGTCGGGTAAGCATATGGTATTTGTGACTTGTAGTTTATTTAGGCTTTCCTACCATTAACAATTTCTTCCCGGTTTGTTTAATTAGAACATGTTATCGATCTAGCTAGGTGAATACATTGGTCACCCGTTTTGAGACTATTTCTTTGTTTAGTAAGATTTTGGACGATTCTATGTCTAATATATCGAATGCGTTGATCCGTTATATTGTTTTGTGTATTTCGTATGAGTTGTGGTGTATTTGGATAGATTACATATTGTTGCATACAGGTTTCAGGTTTTGGTAGATTTTTTCCGGAAAAATTCCGGAAAAAATCTGGAAAACGCCTGCTGTGCAGGCTGTGCATAAAAAAAAACCACCATGTTTCCCCGTCGACGTGTCGCCGGGGAAAGTTTCAAGCAAAATTTGACTTTTATTAGTCAACAAGATAACTTTGACTTTTTAAAAAGTCATGATGTTTCCCCGGCGACATGTCGCCGGGGATTTGTTGGATTTAATTTGACTTTTTAAAAAAGTCGTTAAAACATTTGACGATTCAAATATTATCCAGGGGTATCCCCGGCTAGGCGTCGCCGGGGAAAACATACAATTTACGAAGATTAGCATTTGCTAATTAATTTTTTTGTTAAGTGCACAAGAATTTCCCCCTCGAAACGTCGCCGGGGAAAAGTCGTCCAGCGTGGCACTTTTTTTGATTGCTGAAAATAGCGTGGGTCCCACATGTCGATGGGGAAGCTATCCCCATCAAATCTTGCCCATCGAAGAATCCCCATCGCCGGGGAAACGTCAAAAAATTCGACGGGGAAGGCCTCGAATGTTGTAGTGGTAGTGGTATCCGGACTAACGTACTACCTTATCTTATGGGCAATCAGCAAGAGAGGACCCGTGTTTGCCGCAATGTTTACTCCAATACAACTACCGATTGTAGGAGTCTTTTCAGCCATTGTCTTTAACGAGAGACTTCATATAGGGAGGTAATAATCCTTTTCCGTAAGAGCATATGCAATGGTTCAAACTAAGAAAGATTTTTTTCATTAATTGCCGTCAATTTTTCAATAAATTCTCTCCTTTAAAAAGTCATGTTAAAAACTTGCTTCAATGTTCAATTATCTACAAACACTTCTTGAAAGGTTAAAACAGTGAACATTAATTGCAAAACCTTTAAAAAGCAAATGTTCAAACCACTTGGAGAACTAAAAGCTTTTGAGGAAAGCTTTTAGAAAAGCTATGTATTGCAATGGTGAAAAGCTATTCAAAGACTTTCCAAAAAATTAAAAACTCATTGTAAAAGCTCTGCATAGCAGATGCTCTAAGGATATTATTTGTGTCCTTAAAGTTGACAATAATTTCTGTGGATTTGCTTTTTAGTAATCCGGCGGTCTAATATGGTGGTAGATGGTGGTGGTAGCCATTGTTGAGAGAGAGAAGAGAGGTTGTGTGTGAAAGGTTAAGAAAAATGTATTTAATGAAATGAAAATACAAATGAAACACAATCAACACCCCTCCTTGGAAGCCTTGGAGGGGTATATATAGTCACACACGACACTTAAACTACACGGCGTTTCCTAGTCTAGTCTATGCGTGTGTGACTATGATAACTAATGAGAATTCTTAAATGTCGTCACATAAAGTGAATTTCCAACAATCTTCCCCCATGAGACGACGTGTAGAATTCCTTACAATATTTTTCCTAACAAGTACATAATGATTAAGAACAAAAGCTTCCATGAAGCGTCCAATGCTGATAATGTCTTCTGAGGCCTTTGACTTCAAGTCTTCACTTCAAAACGACTCATCTTTAAAGTAACTTGTAGTAGAAATACTGTAACGGCACGAGTTAAGTAATCCATATACTTCTGGTTAAGGATAAGCTCCTGAATTAACTTTCCCCTAATTCATGCCACATAAACTTGATGTAGAAGCTTTTAAATAGCTTCCCCCTAAACCGACAATCCTCATAAGCAAGTTCAAAGCTTTCAATAAAGCTTAGAATGATTAAGCGCACAGCGGAATTTAAAAAGCAAACCCCATCATATAACATGATAATGTTGCTATGAGGGATTGAAAGTAAGGGGCACACCAAGTAGATCAACAACTTCTCTTCTAACGCTTGAATAATTCTTCTGAATTTTTCTTCCCCCTGAGAGTTCAAGTTTATGAAAGTTTAGAGATTGATAACGCCACGAGTTAAAACACTGATTTTCTCTGCGGCTATGACAAATGTCATCCCGGAATGTCTTCAAATCAAAAGAAGGTATGAAGTTCATCACGTGTACTCGTTGTGCGTTTAATGTGTCTTCTTCTTCCCCCTTGATGGTTTCGAAACTTGGAACCAACAATAAATCGTACGCACATGTACCTGAAATCTCGTGAGAATAATAAATAAGCAGAATTATATATTTTGTGAGAATCAGCTGCTGATCAAAATTCTCTACTCATAAACTCTCCATGGCCAACTTTACCAACCCCCTTGTAGGCAATTTGAAGTGACCACTGATAGAATGAACCGGATACATTAAACGTAAAACTGAATAAGAATCCTTCGATCTTGTGACTTAAGCTTGCACACTTGTTGAATGATGAACGGTGGAGAAGTCTCTAAGTACCTAGTGCATCACTGAATAAGTGTATAAACACAACACCTCTTGAAATTATCCACGTCAACTAAGCGCGTGACACTGAGTACAACAATGTAACCCCTTTAAGTGATAGTTATCCGAGTCATCAACCAACCACCCCGAACCCGGAAACCAGATAAACAAGTCTTCATTCTAAGATTAAGCACGAGCAAGTTATCTGTTCAAGGATAAAATAAGTACACGCCTTCGAAGAAATTCGTCTACAACTTCAAATAAAAATAATACCCGATTAAACAAATCCGTAGCCACTAAAAAATCGCCAAATTTTTTCTTGGTCTCATCAAATAAATCTTTGTCATTTTGTCTTATCACTTTGTCACATTGAAACCCGGCTTCAATAATTATACCAATAGTTTAGCCAAATTTGACATAAACTGAATATTGTTATAATTATTAGTAGATCATGGTTTTATGCATCCCACTGTTCTCTAGTATCACAATCGGCCCATTATAGCAAATAGTCAAGACCCAGTGCAATTATTCCAGCCCAATACAACTCTTAGTCGTAGCACTAATTGAGTATAAAAGTATTACCCTTTCCTACCAACACATAAAAGTATAAAAGTATACAACTCTTAGTCAAGCCAACTATGTAGAGCAACGTGTCCTATTAGCTAACACACGTCTCTTTTAGAGATAATGTGAGACAAATATAAAGACTTCAACCCTAATTATACTCATAGAAAACACAATCAACAACCAAATACTCCCTCGTTTCCTCCGCTACCTAATCTCATTAATCTCAAAACCTCGATCTCTTCTCTTTGACAACATCTCAGCCACCATTCAAAATAATCAAGCATATCGTATCATCACTCTATCATTTAGCCACAAAATTGCAACCATTTCGGTTCCCTCTCATCGATAATCAACAGGAATCGAATCTCATCAATTATAGATTGAACAATACAATCTCTAATTTTTGCAGTTGAAGATTAAATTTAAGTGCATTTCTTATAATTGATGGCTGAATCATGATCACACAAATGAGGAGTAGGCGTCAAGATCGTTTATACGGTCTCGGGTAGGTTTGTTGACTGCATGTTGGTTTTTGGTGTTGTCAACGAGACCGGGATTAATAATAACATAGTTGTTATTAATTGATCTTGATACTCGAAAAGTAAGGACAGATCTGTGACGATGATTTAATTTTCGTGAATAGTTAGATCTTAGTGATCTTGACGATTCTAAGTCACGGAAAATTAAGATTCTGAGATTATATTTTATGATTTTCTGTTGGAATCTGATTAAAGAGGTGTCTGTAGATGGGATTAGGTGACGAAGGGATTTAGGATTAGATTGATGGTGTTGTTGAGTTATAAGGTTGGAGATTTGTGTTGATATTGGTTCGGTCAAGGGTAATGTTATAGATTTGGTGTGTTGATTTGGTCTTCGAATGATATGTAAAACTGGTAACAATTTTTTTCTTAAAAAAATGTCATCGCAGTTGTAACAAGATACCCAAGGCCATCGCAGTCTAACTTTGAGTCCATCGCAGTCTAACTTTGAGTCCATCGCAATGTTTTTCTTTAAAACCCATCGCAATGAAAAAAGAGTCCATCACAATGCTTTTCTTTAAAACCCATCGCAATGAAAAAAAGAGTCCATCGCAATGTTTTTCTTTAAAACCCATCGCAATGAAAAAAGTCCATCGCAATGTAGTAAACTAACTGCATCGCAATATTTTTTGTACACCATCGCAATGGTTTTACTAAGCCATCGCAATGCTCGCATCGCAAGGCCATCGCAATGCTCGCATCGCAAGGCCATCGCAATGCTTGCATTGGAATGCACCATCTGAAAAAGTGCCATCGCAATATATGACAATCTCCATCGCAGAAGGGTTTTGACCATATCTTGACTTTTCCGAAAATACTGGATCTATGTTTTCTGGATCTTATCTATCTGCATAAAATTAATAAAGAAACCCAGAAACAATGGAAATACCAAATCTGAACTATCTTTGACCATGAAAGAAAATGAAACGTGGACCAATGAACTATTCACAGATAACTTGAATCTTGTGACAATGAAGCGGATAAAAACAGTGACAAAAATTTTTTGTTGACCATCGTGACAAAAAGATTTTAACAGATTCGAGACTAAAAAAATATTGACCACCGAAATTAATAACAAAAAAATACTAACGATCCAAGGATTGAACCAAAGCTCTGATGCCAATTGTGGATTTGCTTTTTAGTAATCCGATGGTCTAATATGGTGGTATATGGTGGTGGTATCCATTGTTGAGAGAGAGAAGGGAGTTTGTGTGTGAAAGGTTAAGAAAAGTGTATTTAATGAAATGAAAATACAAATGAAACACAATCAACACCCCTCCTTGGAAGCCTTGGAGGGGTATATATAGTCACACACGACACTTAAGGTATACATCGTTTTCTAGTCTAGTCTATGCGTGTGTGACTATGATAACTAATGAGAATTCTTAAATGTCGTCACATAAAGTGAATTTCTAACAATTTCTGCAAATAAGTTTGACCTGTCTCCTTGCAAACAAAAAAAGAAAAGGTTTGCCTTGTCTAGAATGGTTAGAGTTGATCAAGATGGTTGTAGTGTGAAAGTTTATGGACTTAAAATTAATAGTCGTGAGATAGGATCGAACTCGAGATCACGGGATTGCACACATTACGTGAAGAGTTAATTTATTTATTTATTAAATATATTTATTATATTTATTAAATCAAACCGTAGCTAACGATCGTTAAGTAATTAAAAGTTAAGTATTAAACGACCGTTATAGAAGGTTAAAGAAGCTAAAAGAAGGAGTCGGAAAAGTTCCGAAAACCTCTTTTGGAGCATGTATATATCCGGCCTAAATAGGGAGACAAGATAAGGAGGAAAAGATTTTTTGGCTTTATCTTGTTTAACCTTGGAAGAGAAGTTTTCCAAGGTGTATATAAACAAACCTAATGCCTCATTATTTTTCACTCCACATCTCTCTTTTCTCTTGCTTTAGCCGCCGGCCAAACACCCCTAATTAGGGTTCTTCTTTGATTTTCAATAAAGCTATTCTAGATCTAGTCCTAGCCCCTCTCTAGGGTTGTTGGGTAGATTTTCCATAGGCTTGGAAGCTCGGTTTGTTCGTGCTAGACTCACGATTAACTCGCCGTATCACGTGTGTACAAGAACGTGATATAGTCTTACTTTAGACTATATTCTTGATGGTGTTCGTGATAAACCCTAGTTGCCGTTTGCTCCGTCGTCTTGTGGATCTTGCTAGGATAAAGGTATGTAACCCTAATCTTGATTAATATAATTGTGTTAAATTGATGATCTTGTTAATCGCTTCCGCTATGCGCTCTTTGATCCATATTAGGGTTTTAAATAATTGTTATGAACTCTATAAACCACAGTGGCATCGAGAGCCGTTTTAACATGATTATAATTATCAAGATCTAAAGTTTTTAACTAATATTGATTTGTGTTAAAAAATTACATGTTGTTTTTAGGTTTTATAAAAATTAGGGTTTTGTTTTTTTATTAGTTTTAAAATCGGCTATGCCGAATTTTTTTTATAAAAAAAAAAGAAGTTTTTTTTGTAAACCCTAAAATTACATGGTAATTAACTTTAGATGTATGCATGAATTAATTGTTATGTCATGCGTGGTCACGATCCGTAGTGATTTCATTAATTGTTAAGTGATTTGGGTGGAATTTTGATTAATTGCATGATTAATTGTTATGTTATGTAAATTCATGTTTCGATCCATAGAGATTTAATTGTTAAGATATGAGGGAGATCCGTGATGAACATGCATGTTTTTCATGGATCACATGTTTTATGTGGTAATTGTTACGTTTTTTGCTACATGCTTTATTTGATTCAATAAATCTAAAATTAGGGAAGACTTTTATATGTATGTAAAAACCTAGATTTGATATTATTTATTGAATAAATCGTATGCATGTGGCTATTTGATTTATTTATTGCACATATAAATTGTTATTATGTGTTTATGATTTAGTTTTTTTTGTACCTACTTGTTTTTCATACGTTTTATATTAATTGTATGTTGTAAACAAGGGTAATTTTTTGCAAGAAAAATTAATATGGACTAAATCATATCAAAATAAATGAATTGTTTTGAGATCTAAATTACATATGATTTGCGTTGATTAGAATTGCAATAGCAACTTAACGGCCTACTCAATTTTGACAAACTATAAAGTGGGTATAACGCACCGCTGGTCATGTACCCGGTTAAGGAAGGAGGTGTTATGCTTCAGCGCTGACCAAATTCCCGGCTCGCCTGTGCGTCAAATTGATATTACCTACGGTTGTTATTGGTACAATTCTTTAAGGTTGATTTAACTACATTAATTCACATCCGAAACACAATGAATAAGATTATTGCTTTGTGCTATAACTAAGTTCTAGAAAAAGTACGGTGTGAATTTAGTTGTGTGTAAAATCTTTAATTGGTATTAACCAATACCTCAACTTGCAAGTATATGATGAACTTTTAGTCTCAACAAAAGTCTACTAAACGTTTTAGTAAACTTATGTTATGGAGATGTATGCATGCTTCTCCATACATGATTTTGACACCAAAATCTATACCCTAAAATTTAAGTCATATGCCATCTAAATGACGAACACTTGAAGTTACAATTTTCGTCATATGAGATTCTGGACGATGTTGTAATGGAGAGAAAACTTCATGACTGAATAAGATTGCACGTGAAGGTTTTACGTTCTTTAGATTAGTCGACTTAATTGAGTTACTCAGTGAGATCTGGAAACTTAAGGCATAAAGAAGGGATGAAACATGTTTACAATGCAAATGATTTTGGCAATGTAAATCCCTGACATATCTAGAAATTGCAATTTGATTTGGCAATTATTGTTCGACAAGTTACTGTGTTGAATACATTTGTCACTAGCAGATCAACTGATGTGATAAATCTATGTCAATATGGATTCTAGTTTTCAAGGAAAATACTATGGTTATTATTACCGGGGTAATTTTATTTTCTTGAATGGTATTATCGAAAATACTAAAATTGAATTTTGTAAATTCTTTTGCAAATGTATTGATGCAACGTTACACCGTAAACATGGTTTATTCATTTATTGATCTACAAACCGTATGGTTGAGGATAGAGTCAATTTACAAATGAATGATAAACCTAAAACTCTTTTTCATGAGTAAAGAAGGAGTAATAAGGATTTTAGAAATGTAAAATTCAAATCCATAACTCATAGCAAATTTTAATAGTTAAGAAAAGTGCATATTTTGAGTTATTAAAAGTTACCGCTAATTGGTTATAAGGCAAACTAGCATATTTGTCTAGTAGTTGTGCTTTGACCATTTATAGGCACTACATACCATTTTGGGGTTGGTAGACCTATTAAGGAAGAAATTGCATGTCAAGTCTTTCAAGTTAAAAAGCATTTGATGGGTAAGTCATCATTTACGAAGTAGAATACACTCTTAAACACTATAAGTAATTGTTGCGAATGTGTTTTTCAAAAGTGTACGAAAGTAAACACAACACTAATTATTTTCACCGATTATGAAACATTTTCAATGCTGTCAAGTTCAGTGGGAGAATTGTGTTGTATGACTGATTTTGAGTCTATTAAAACATTCTCTAAGTCAGTGGGAGTTACAAGCTTTGTTGTCTTGGTAATAACCCATGTTATCTTTAGTATGTCCTAAGATAATTACTTTCGAATTGTTGACACTAATATCTTCAAAGATAGTTATGTACTGATTCTTGTTGATTAAGTGATTCTACATCTACTTGTAAAAAGCTAATATATGTGGCACAATCATATTTTGTATAGACGAACGTTAGACGTGATGTTTATCTTATATATGAGATTGTTCCATGCACAAGTGGGAGAAATGAACATTGTGTGCAAGAAACAACTCATAAAGATATGATTCTCTTAAGATAAGAGATTAAACAATCTAATTAATATTTAGATCATGTGTCAATATGATTAAAAGACTACTTAAAAGTATATATATCATTCACATTAAGAAACACTTGTTGTTTTGATTTAGTCATGTAAGAGCTTGGACTAAATTGTAAACACAAGGGTAAAATATCCACATGTCGTAAGATCGGGCGTGGAATGTTTTGAAGTTTCTTAAAATGGACTAATTCCTGGAATGACATAAGATACATAGAGTAATCTTATACTACTAATGAAACCTAGTGGTGTTCATATAATAGTATATGAGTGAATTAACTTGAAAAGATGAATGAAACCTAGTGGTGTTCATGATTTACTTTAGTTATACATGTTTATGATTTATTGTATAAAGTCACAAACATAAAGTCTTGGAAGACGTATAATATAAAGTAAGACGTTAATGTATTGTCTCTATTTCATTAAAGACATATACATATAACGTGTAATGGACTTATAACTTTTATGAAGTGACTTTGTATTAAAAGCACTTGAGTTATAAAGCATGCAAAATGGTTATGAAATCTATTATACCATTAAGATGATTTAGTTGGTATATAGGTAAGCCTAAAGATATATATTTATCTTAAATATTGTTAAGATTGACTTACAATATTTCCCTAAATGAAATACATCATTGTTATGGTATGTTCATTAGGAGAATCAAAATTCTCAATATGATGGTGATGTTTGATTCAAGATAACTATATCTTCCTTTATTCCAAAAGAAATCAAGGTTAGAAAGTTGAGTATGACTTGATCTAAGAAGATTAATAAGATACCATTATATATGGAATGTGATGAATCACGTTATATCTTAAATGAAGTTCGGATTTTTCTAAACTACTTATGAAGTGGATTGTTTAGAAAATAAAGAGTATGGAACTGTCATTATGTTTTGTAATGTCCCATATAGATAACGTTGGAGTGTTGATCTATTTGCTATGTATTTAAAGAGTAATTTTAAGTTACTAAAAGCAAGTGGGAGTTTTGATCTTGAAAGATAAAATTACAAGATACATGATCTTCTAAAATACACTAGTAATTATCATGAGGTAGGCGTGTAAATGCTAAACCTTAAGATAAAGGAATTTATGTCATAGGTCCGTAAGGATATCTCAGATATGCGATAATTTATGTCATAGGTCCGTAAGGATATCTCAGATATGCGATTTATATGCTGAGAATTATGAGTTACAAATAATTGTTATGATTTGTTACCAAATATTGAATTCGGTAAACTACTCATACTATGATTGTTATAGATGTTGTCCAATAAGATAATCAATTTTAGATTTGGTTTATCTTAAATAGTTTGACTAGAAATTGGAGATGAGTTTCGTCAAAGGAAGAAAAACGTCAATTGTAGTGGTTTAAACTTTGTGTCGAAATTATATGGACAAAATTGTACGCATATTTAATGTATGTATTGTGAATAGATTATTAATCACACTTAAGTAATTAATTGTGATTGAGTATTCTGTCTTAAACACATTAGATGCATAAAGATTTTGATGGTCATATTTTAAATTGACAATTTTGGATATGAATGAACTATTTCTTGAATGACTACTTGAGAAAGGACTTAAGTAATCGAAATGAGTTTATTACTTCAAAATATAAATCTTTGGAAAAGTACAAAATGCAATTATCCGTGAATGGATAAAAGCATGCATCTAGGAGATTATTCTTATGTTTAATTTGAAATCCAAGATTAGATTTTAAATTTGAATAAGATGGTTTCTGAGTATTCCTAAAAGCTAGTGGGAGTATTATGGTTATTTTCTTAAATTATATGTGTCAAATAGACATGTAAGAAAGTAAGTTTTCATTCAAATTAAATGTTGATTTGGTTTAGATTTGAGATGAAACTTTACTTTGGAGATTTAGGAAATAAGATATACATAACTTTGGGACAAATAAATTTATTTATTTATGCGGTGGAAATACAACGTGATATGCCATGTAGTAAGTTTACATGGATATTTAGGACATGAAGAAATCTAAATCTGGTTTGAGAAATTTTCATGTGTGTCGTGTTGTATTTATATCATGCTTAAAATACATGATGATTTGAATATATTAATCTATCTAAAAAGTTATTAAATAACTTGTGTAATGAATATTCTGAAGGAATATGTTTGGAAATAGAATAACATCCTAAATCTTGGATCGGCTTCCATATTCTATAGATGAATAATTTGTCAATCGTTGTGCAAATTATCATAGCCAACAAACTTGAAGGTTTTGGTTGGAATCAAACATTACATAATAGATATTAATGGTAACGTATTTGTATCTTTTATGACAAGTTGTAAAACTTGAAAAGATATAATTGAGGTAACACTCAATATTAGTCATGGGATCTTTGGAGATGACATGTTGATTAAAGTTGCATTATACATTAAAGAATTAGAATACTTTGAACTTCAAATGTGTTTTGGAAGTTTAGGAAATTGGTGATCAAGGATGTTTCACAAATTTTGATACTATGTGGCAATATCAAATTGTTTGGATGCACACGTACAAAGAGTTTCAATGAATTGAATTCTTGAAGAAAGTATTCTCAAAATTTCAATAGGTCAAGATTGGTTATTTTATGCTTTGCCAAACAAGTATGAATGTCATTACTAGAGGCATGATGCATGTACCCGTTTTATGCATTGATCTATTTTTAGTGTTTGGATAAAGGATGTGAGACATTATTGAATTGATGAAATAAAGATTGGATTTCGTTTATTTGTATGTTATTTGATTTTGTATCCTATTTTACATGTTTTAATCCATGAGCATTATGATGTTTCTAAATGTCCGTTGTCGATTAATAATATGGGAATATTATTAAACTAAGACAATTCAAAATAGTGACAGAGTATACTTGAAAGTATATTGGTCATTTTTGGATGATATTTGATGGATCAAATATTGGACTTATCCCAACTATATGATTTTACTTTATGGATCTTTGTCATCAAGTAAATCATAAATAGTTATCCTTAGACCTGAGATATCAGGAAACTGTCGTGGATCTAGTGCATTTCTGTAGAATAATCTAACGCTAAACGTAACTGGTAGCTATAAGGATTATTTCCGGAAGTGTTGCAAAGTTCATAAGTTTTGCTTGTAGTCAAAATGGGATTCGTTTCCTTCAAAATTTATTTTGAAGTATAATACAGCTGGGCCCCTCGGGGGAGTAGTAAGATATTTGTGCGGCCGCACCCAAATTTGTTTTGGTGATCTTGCTATATCCGTAAACGAGAAACAGAATGGTTAATGTAAGGAATGACTGAGATCCATATCCTATTAACGTTGTATTTGAAATGAAAGGATAATAATAATAATGATTTAATCATTAAAAGGTTTTGTCCAAGAAACCTTACTCGAGTTGTACTAGTGACATTGCTAGTGTAACTAGACGCTAGTCAATGTGATCACGATATTAGAATTTTGTCCAAGTGGGAGCTGAAAGTTTATGGACTTAAAATTAATAGTCGTGAGATAGGATCGAACTCGAGATCACGGGATTGCACACATTACGTGAAGAGTTAATTTATTTATTTATTAAATATATTTATTATATTTATTAAATCAAACCGTAGCTAACGATCGTTAAGTAATTAAAAGTTAAGTATTAAACGACCGTTATAGAAGGTTAAAGAAGCTAAAAGAAGGAGTCGGAAAAGTTCCGGAAACCTCTTTTGGAGCATGTATATATCCGGCCTAAATAGGGAGACAAGATAAGGAGGAAAAGATTTTTTGGCTTTATCTTGTTTAACCTTGGAAGAGAAGTTTTCCAAGGTGTATATAAACAAACCTAATGCCTCATTATTTTTCACTCCACATCTCTCTTTTCTCTTGCTTTAGCCGCCGGCCAAACACCCCTAATTAGGGTTCTTCTTTGATTTTCAATAAAGCTATTCTAGATCTAGTCCTAGCCCCTCTCTAGGGTTGTTGGGTAGATTTTCCATAGGCTTGGAAGCTCGGTTTGTTCGTGCTAGACTCACGATTAACTCGCCGTATCACGTGTGTACAAGAACGTGATATAGTCTTACTTTAGACTATATTCTTGATGGTGTTCGTGATAAACCCTAGTTGCCGTTTGCTCCGTCGTCTTGTGGATCTTGCTAGGATAAATGTATGTAACCCTAATCTTGATTAATATAATTGTGTTAAATTGATGATCTTGTTAATCGCTTCCGCTATGCGCTCTTTGATCCATATTAGGGTTTTAAATAATTGTTATGAACTCTATAAACCACATAGTGCTCATGACAGCTCCTAATAGTTCGGTGTTAATCTATATACAACATTTGACTTCATACATAAATTCAAAGACTATAATCACCTTATAAGCTGTTGGAACCACCGGAAGACCGACGAGTACTATACTACCCGAAAAAGATGATTTCAAACGTTAGGAAATTAAAGTAATGGTGATTTGACTACTAAACTATGTCCAGGGTGCTTGGTTCATTTTAAGATACTATAATGAGAATAAAGGAACACTAATTATTATTTTGGTTAATGTAAATCCAGCATCATAGGAGCACTTATCATTATTGTCGGTCTGTATTGTGTTCTATGGGGAAAGAGTAAAGATGATATTGTCAAACCACAAGAGAGCCAAATTGATATTGTGAAGGACGACAAGTTTTCGAAGATTGTTATCAACGGTGACACCGTGAAGGATTCCATAAACAGTGAAAAACGATACTTGTAAACTTCTGTTTGATAAAACAAGACGATTCAGTGCTGAATCATTTATTGATGATCTAATTGATTCAAGTGCTCTGATATTTCAATAAAAAAAGTGTGTTTGATAGTTCTTCTAAATAAACAGTCCGAATTGACCAAAATTACTATTTTAACTTTATATAGGACTAGACGAGTACCCGCGCATAGCGGCGGAAACTCCTAGCGATAAATAATTTACGATATTAAATATTGTGGTAAGTGTTTCGTATAACATTCAAAACAAAACATTAAAAATTAAAATAAGATTACAAACGATCTTAGCATGCATAATTTTTAAGAAATATGAAAAGCTAGCCAAACACGAAAATCCAAATGAAATCGCGCCAATATTTGTTAGGTAGTAGTCAAGTATACCTACACATATATACTAAATAATTTTTAAGACATATGATCATGAAAAATTACAATATGATCATGAAAAATAAATTATTGTCAAAATATATTGTTACCCTAGGCGAGTACTCGCCCATAGCAACATAAATGTCTAGCAGTAGATAATTAAGGATATGCTCGTAAGTGTTTCGTGTGACGTTCAAAATAGAAAGTGATGAAGCGGTGAAAAATGCAGTAAAACGACGAGAACGAACGTTAGCAAGAAAAGCTTTATACAAGAATGCATTCTCAGTTCCTTTCCATCAAAACTTTAGAACACAGCCCAACTAACCAATATGCGAGTGAATGGCCAAAATTGCCACATCTATCTAAGACCTGGAATTTGGTGGAACTTTTAGAAAAATATATATACATCTAATCACATCTCTATCTCTTTGTGAAGTTCAAAGAGCATCATCTAACATATGATAATTGCCCCTACTACAGACTTCATTAAATGAACATTGTATGTTTTTACACTATATAATGGATCTATTTAGTAGTTACTACATAAAATTAGTATATGAAAAAATTTAATCAAACCTTACATTGAAATTATACAATGCATATTGCAACACCTAAAAGTATGTTTTTACACTATATACAGACGTGCTCATTTGTATATACATGCTCCATGGTTGTTTCTATTAGCCACTGAACCAAAACATTATGATGGAGCACTAACCGCCATGTGAGAAGAAGCAATGCTTAAAGGCCTATATAGAAGATACCCTCCGGAGATCTGCATCATGTAAACATCGGTCGTATTTTAGGATAAAATAACCGATTCACTAAAATGCATCATGAACATGGTTATACTATTAATAATGCTATTTAAGTGAACATTATTGGCAAACCGCATACACTGTTAATACAGTTACGTGATTAATACCATTTTCTCACTCAGACGGGGTTGAACTGATACAAGTCTATTTCAGGTACCAGCACAATTTAGGAAACTAATAAACCATCATAATATGGAAACTTTATTGTCACATAATAGTTATAGAGACTTTAAATTTTTATGGAAAGAAAACACTCTACTGTTACTACATTATATATAGAGTCCAAAAGATACAATGAACATATTACGTAGCGGTGGTGTAGATTGTAGAGAGTCAAGCATAATTTCTCTAGTAGGGTAATATACTTTATATTCTTACACAAATAATTAATGGGAGAAATTTGCGTAATTTTGTCCTAAAGGGATTTTTGTGTGAACATATCAGAGCTTGTTGTACTTTAGTTCATATCAGCAAGTTAGCGAATATAGTTGAAATAAACTAATAAATCACCTTATTTCCCATTATAAGGTTTAGAGAGTCAATCCCGTGTTTTGTATCAAAAGAATCATCCAGTACATCATCAAGAAGCATGTTAGCAACCTTAGATGACAAGATAAATTTGTTTCTATGCCACTAATGAGTAAAATTTTATATCATACCTTGTAACAAGGTTTCTCCGTCGATAGTACACGCACTTTCCGTGATATGCTCTTATATGTTATCAAGTTCATTTCCATTTGTCTAAAAAATGGCAAACCTGTAAAATGATCTACATCCAAACACAAACACATTCACTTATATGTTCGAAAAGTCTTTTAATATTAAAATCTAAATGTAACGCACACAGACATCACAAAGGGTCAATAATCACGATCAAGATAATAATTGTGTAACTTACAAAAGGCACTTAATATTTAGATGAACACAAATATTATGTGTTATGGTTGTTTTTAATGTCACATGCTACAGGTTGAAAGTCCCCTAATATGTGTAAGTTACAAAACTAAATTCAAAGGTTACAATATTTTCCTTGTTTCAACTCAATCTCAAACGATCAGAATACATGTTCCATTAAAAAACTTAAGGATGAGTTCAAAAGTTTCTTTTAAAGTTGATTCATCAGTTTGTCTATATTCATTTGTCTTCTACTATTCTTAGTTTATTGTTTAATGTTGGAAATAAGTCTTCAAACCATTATCAATTCTTATAGTCTGTTACAACATCTAAGTTGTAATGACAGTTGTATCAGCTATAACTAACGCACTCCTATTAAAAGCGGATCTTAAATTCTAGAATCGATTGTATATTTTGAAGAATTAAAGTTAAGCAAACCCGCAATGAGTCTTTTAGATTTTAATTTGGTGTGTCAAATACGCTAATAGATGCACATCCCCAAAGCATACCTTGTAGCTCATATAATGGGGCTTACACACCAGTACTTGCACGACTTAACACTTTCCCACTCAATTCTCGCCTTCTTCAACTCCTTTGCTCTCATCGACTGTCATATGAGGTTCTCCGGTGACCTTCGTAGCCATAGAAAAAAGTGAAAAGCTAGGCTTACAAAAAGGAGCACAACATAAAAGATATGATAAAATTAGCACGTTAAGAAACACTCAATAAAGAATTCAACACAAAATCACAAATCAGAAGTTCTTTAGAGCGATGGACATTTTGTTGTGTGGTTGTACTTAATGGTTTGAAGTTGTGTTTGGAACAGAAATGTAATTCAACCTAAGACCTTCAGTTATTAAGAAATCAACATGTTACCTAAAATTTTAACATACCATTATATTGACGTTATTATGAAACGTGTACATCAGGCATGTCCCAACTATCAACCGACGGCTGGTTATTTCTAAGACACATAGAACCTTGGACATCGTGTTAAAGTAGTTATTCCAAAAAAGCAAAAAGTTGGGGTTCTTTTAGGCCTTTTGCCTTCTTTCTTTGCACCTGGAACCCCTCTGAAATCTACATAAAACACCACAAGTTTAGTTACATGCCTGTTAATAAAACTCAATTATATCTCATTTTTGTAATAGTGTACTCACAATATAGCACCAAAGGACAAATAAACGCAGTTGGAGCTAAACAGAAATGTGACCTTTGTCTTAGGTTTTTGTTCATTACGGTAACTCCGTGCACCAGTTATTGTCCCATTAGTGCCAATGACGAAAACAAAAGCATCAAATTTACAGTCTGAACCTTCCAAATTGCTGGCCAGTTGTTTCTGATGGATCTAGAACTGCACTGTGCTCAGTTTCGCCACCTGGTTCTCACCAACCTTAACCACCGCATCCACCTTCAAACCAAATACTCATATAATTAATGATTCAACGAAAACTAAAAAGAGAAAGATCTTGAATTACCAATAAATTATCAACATCACAACCATGATCTTCATCCACGAACTCCTGAAAGTAAAAATCGTCTTTGCACAAACAACAGCTAAAATTGACTGTTTCTTCAATGGGCAAACATAAACGACCACATGTAAGTATTTTGCTATAAGAATATGCAGTTAAAAACTTACCATTCCCTATGACATGATATTATAATAGCGTCTCTTGATACCGTCGGTTCACTAATCCTCTAAATGTATTCTACATAATCTACAAAAACAACAAACACTTATTTTGACTTATGCGTTTCTATATATTCTAGGCAATATTTAGGGTACCTGCAATGCACTCATATATAACTATATTCTTCAAAATCGCCACTTCGAACAGGTTTATCAATTTACCTCATCAAATATTGGCTTATTTATATTTGATCAAAATGTGATGAGTCAACACTGGACAAGGTTTTGATTCACATTATCATGCCAAGGTTCCAGATTACAATATCAGTACAAAAAAATATTTCAACCAAATAAAAAATCAAATTAACTACAAACTTATAAATTGTTTAAATAAAAAAAGATTTACCTGTTGAATCCTTGTACAAAACTCAAACGTAGGACCCATTTATATGTTTTGATGAACTTTGATATAAGAATGATGACATTCGTGGTGCTTTTTTCGGTGACACACGATGAAAACATAATAAAGATTTTGAAAAGTAACATGGAACATGTGATTGATGAGGGTCTCGGATTGGAGTGACAGTAAGAAAAAATTCAATGGACGATGGAGGCGGCTAGGGTTTTTCATGTGAAACAGAAAACACATAATAAAGGATTTGGGAGTAGTGCACCACCCGAATAAACAAAAAACCACCAAAACCAACCATCAATATCATTATCACCCATCGAAACTACCTTGAAACCGCCTAAACAACCAAAAAGTGAGGCGGATTCGGCAGATCCGAAAATGATAAAATTATGATGGCGGCAGGGATTTTTGTGTGTCTTAGGGTTGAGAGAGAATTAGGTTTGTGTGTGAGGAGAATGTATTAATGCTGTGGATTGTTAACTCTGTGTTTTCAACAATACCTAAATTACTTTGTTTTTCAACATTTCCTTATTTAAGGCTTTTTCAACATTCAAGAAAATAAGGAATTCTCTTTATAAGTAGTAGAGATATTAAGTTAATTGTAAAAGTATATAAGCGGATAATAACTTTTGTGGTAAAATACAAAATAATAACAAAAATGCTGAACGAAATGAATATATAACATTAAGTTTACGTTAACCATAACATCTTCTATCGAGATATAGTTTGACATCCTATCTACACAAATAACGTTATTCCTTGTTACGTATAAAATAAAAATTTTAATTGTCATGGAAATGATTTAGAAATAATATATGTTTTAAAAGTATGTTTTCGTAAATCTTGTGTAAGTGTGTCGATTAAAAACATAACTAAACTTTAATTTTGAGAAAAATGATAAATAAATAAATAAAAGTTATAGAAACGTCGTTTTCACATATATAATGGGTAATGAGGAGAAACTTTTGGGTGCTGAATGATTTTGCATGCCATCTACTCAAAATGAATAAGAACGGATTGGAACCATTCAGTGTAACAAAATGTTGCTACCAAACAAACTAGAAGATGACCGATTTGGCGATTTGGATCTTGTAAAATAGCAAATAGATTATATCGATTTAACAATAAGCAACCTAACCCTAATCGACTCAAGCCCACAATAAGGTTGAGCCCTAACCTAGCTGTCTAACACTCTACCGTAGTTTGAACGACAGTCTTGCGAACGGACTAATTGGAATGAAAATTGAAAGCAACTTCTTTTCCTTGTCTTCTTTTTTTGTTTGTTGTAGAAGCATAATTGTTTTGACGGCATAGTTGTTGTTGCTTGCGGCATCCTCCTTTGCGTGGCTTGCTTTGCCTTTTAGAAGGGAGCATCAATTTGATCAACTTTTTGTTGTCAACAACAATGATCTTCGACAACGAACACAATAGACGATGAAGAAAAAAAAATGACTTAACATAATTTTTTTTACGGCTAGGGTTTAGGGTTATGAATTGGAAGCAAGAAACAAAATTAAAAAACAAAATAAAGCAAGAAATAACGAAGATCCCTCCGGATCATCGGTATGTAAACCGATGACCGGAGGATAACAAGTTTTGTTGATGGATCTAACCTACTCTTGATACCATGTAAAATAGCAAATAGATTGTAGTGATTGAATCATTGAATTACAGAACAAAATATATGTATTTATACTAAATACATAACTTTAACAATAAGCAACCTAACCTTAATCGACCTAAACCCATAATCGGATTGAGCCCATATCCCATTCAAAAGCTATCAAACACAACCTTAGTCTTCTCACTTTTGTTTGAATTAACAAAGGGATGATCATATACTTAATTTTTTTCAAGCAATAATCAAACTTTTCAAATCTGCAAGACATGATCCTAAGTAAATGAAAGTCATTTTCTTCTGCATCTTCTTTATTATATAATTTAAAGGTAATACAAGGTGCATCATTCATTAAGGCATATATATGTCCAATATTAATGTTTATGCACAACTTATGGACAATTTATTGGGTCGTACTTAGCCCAATGGACTAATCTCAATCTGCTGGAAACAAAGCAGTTACAAAAACAGTTAGAAGTTAGTTAGAAAAACAGTTATAGGTCGTTATTAATGAAGGGACATGTCTGTTGGATCAAAAGAACCAACACAAAACTTCTTTCGCACCTTTCCACTATGTATGAATAGATAGAACATGTTGTAAACAGATAATGATGCAAATTTATAAGAAAGAGAGATTATTTCATTGTTTTGGTATATTGTTGATTTAAAGATCCGTGAATTGGGCTAACAATTGGTATCAGAGCGGTTATCATCATATACCAGTATTTTTGTTCATGTTTTGAATCAAGGAAAAAACTATTTTGTTTCCGACAAATGAAAAACCCTTTTCAAATCCGATTGACATAACAATCAGAAATCATTTTCGTGTGTTTCGAACACTAGAATAAAAAAGGAATCCAACCCTTTTGTCACTCAGGATTAGATCAACCGACATTAAAAAAAGGAGTTTCACGTTTGCAAAATTTCTAGTTTTTATTCAAAACAATATTCAAAACAGAAAATCACATAGAGAGGATAACATTATTCATCATCAAAGGGGAAATAATCGGACAATCAAAAAAGGGGAACGAGCACACTTGATCTTTGAAGAAACAAGATTTGAACCCTTAATCAAATCACCATTTGATTCAGGTTATCCACAAACACCAAAATCTTGGACGAATTTCAAGATCCTCAACTTGCGATACCCTAATTCACACAAAGAATCAAGGATCCCAGTGATTCGAGAACACAATCATAGAAGAATAGGAAAATCAAAATGTAGCACCCCATTTTGGTAAATGGAATATCACAGGATAATTATGGCGTGTCATCAAAGCATGCAAGGTAAATGTCCAAAAACATTAAATGACCATAAATGGAAATACCAGAAACAAACATCAGTAGTCCAAGTATAAGCTCACACACATGAATATAAGTATGAAATGGAGAAAGGACCAAAACAATGTTCAAAGAAATGAAGTAGCGTAATGTATGGAAAATGCATAAAGTAATGAAGGCTAGATAGCTTCCATCTGTATGCACATACTCTCAAAGTCTACGAGTGTCCCTGAGTACCTGCCGTTTGGGAACATGAAAGGAAAACGGCTGAGCATAACACAGTGAACGGAAATACAAGCATAGCATGAAATGACATAAGCATAATAAGACTAATAGCATCGGAAATGTATAAGTCCTAGATAACCTGGAACATGTTCATAAAACTGGTTTTATAGTTTGAAAAGACTTATGTTTTTATATGAAAACTGTATTAATTAGCCAATAGCCCATATAGGTCATGAGGTTCCACCGTGCATGAATACTTGGAGGGGAGACCTTATCATGCAATTAGAGGGGTTGCCTCTAATTAATTAGTCTGGGTAGGAGGGATCAGCTCCTTGTGAAGGATGCAAGGCACACACCACATTCACCATGAAAATCCTGTAAAAACATGTAACTAGGATGCACCCATACGCCCCACATGATAATATAAATATAAGGCAAAAACTGTAAAGGGACGCCACGAGCAATCACTCCGCCGTAGGGAAGTTATAACACCGGTGCCTCCAATGTTATGGTTATGGTACCTCCATAACTAGGTGACACTAGTCATGCATGTATATGACTTAGGCATTTAAAACTAAACATAAGTAATCAAAACATATAAAACATATACTTGGGAAAACAGTTGGTTGCAAACGGGGAATCTTAATAAGGAAAAGAATGTTCATACTGAAGGACGGAATATCCGTACCTTATGTCCAGTGAACGAGGAAAGATGAAAGGGTGAAAGTCCTACTCCGACCTCACTACATAAATAAGGGACATGTTTAAGTTGTCTGATATCTGAGTATATTACTGATTCTTGTATGTTCTTAGCTTGTTTTATATGTTCTTGTCTTATTTTACTGTTTTAAATGATACACTGTATTATTCATGTATTCTGTGTCTTCTGATTATGCATTATCTGGTATTCTTGTATTATTTTACCTGTGGTGTAATAATAAGTAACTTTCTAAAAATAGCAGGTTTCAAAAAATAAAAAGTTTCCAAAAATAGAAAGTTTCCAAAAATAGAAAGTTTCCAAAATAGGTCAGTTTCTAAAAATAGAAAGTTTCTAAAAATAGTAAGTTTCCTAAAGTAGAAATTTTCCATAATTAGAAATAAGCTAGATTAATACGCTAATAATATAAGCTAGTGTTTACTGACTAAAAGTTATAAGTCATGTAATTAATATTATATTTTATTAATTAAATATTATAAGTTATAACTGATTATTAATTAATAATGATAGTACATGTTTTATTAATTAATAATATATCATAGTTAATTAATAAACTATAGATTATACCAATTTAATTAAGTCATGGTTTAATTAAATTAAGGTTAATAAGATACTTAGGTTAACATGTATTATTAATTTTAATTACTAATCCTAAGTCATGCATTATTAATTAATTATAAGTCCATGTATTAAATAATTAATTAATAAAACTACAGTCTAAAATAAATGACAAAATATACTTAGGCTAAAGCATGTATTATTTATAAAATAATATAACCTAAGTCATGTTTAAATTAAGTTCATCATTTTAGCATGTTAATTAATTTAATTAACCTTGTATAAAAATAACTTGCAAAATAATCCCGAGCCCGAAAACCAAAACCCGAACACCAACCACCATCCACAGGCGCGCTTGTGGTGGCGGCTGGTGGCTGTGCAGCCAACGGTGGCAGCTGCCGCTGCTGCGTCGTGGCTTGACACTGCCAGCACAAAGTCCCCACCGGCCTAGGTCGGTGGTTCCCCCTGCTGCCCTCGTTGTTGCCCTCGCTGTTCCCTCTGTTCGAGCCACATAGCCACCGGCTTGAGCCAGTGGTTCCTGTTGTTTGACCGAGACACACACCGAGCCCCGTAGGGGGTCTCGGCTGTGGCCAAACGAAGGACACCCAGAGCTTTGAGCTCTCGGTTGGCTTCCGAACCACAAACAAACCCAAACAAAACCATTCCTTTAGTTTATTTTTAAATCATAACATGTTTATTTAATTGTTTTTAAGATCTAGTCATGTGTTCATAAATAAATAAAGGATAAAAAGATAAAGGTTTAAACTTTACCAAAAGCGTGAATGGAATGGAACACAAACACGAACACCAATATATCCCAAACATCAAAATCAACTTTCTCCCTTGTTATTGACTTCCAAAACCGGCGGCACCTTGTGCTAGTTACGGTTTTATATTTTTGTTTTCTAAAAAAATATGAAATGATCTCATGTGGTTTTTGTTTTACATTAACTAAGTTCAAGGTGGGCTTGGGCCCCCTTCTCCTTTGGTTGCCGCGAACACAAGGGCCCCACAAGGGTAAACCGGGCTTTTTCATGTTTATGTAATTTATGTGTTCGTTTGTATGTTTACATGTTTGTGTTAGCTCGTGTTTAAATATTCGTGTTAAATATTCTCCGTGCATGCCATGTTCTAATAGTCGTGTTATAATTATTAGAGTGAATTACGTAAATCGTCCCTGTGGTTTGATGATTCCTACAAGTTTCGTCCCTTGGTTTTTTTTCACTGTTTTTGGTCCATGTGGTTTCTTTTTCCTACAGATTTAGTCCCCTATCAATATTTTCCATTAAATACAAATAAAAAGCTAGGGGTATTTTGGTCATTTTCGAAAGAAAAAAAAATTTCAACGTTTGTTTTTTTCTTTCAAAAAATATTTTTTTTTAAAACTTTTTTTCACTAAATATTTGTACGAAAGCTTATTTTTTTGAAATTTTTTTTTAAAATTCGAAAAATAAAAGTTTTTGAAAAAAAATCTAAATTTATGAAAAAATGTTTTTACGAGACAAAAAGTCTAAATTTATGTTTTTACGAGACAAAAAGTCTAAATTTATAAAAAAGAAACTAAAATGTTTTTCTCCAAAAAATAATTCGAAAATATTTTGTTTGGAAAATATTTTTTTTTCTAAAATTCATAATTTCGAAAAAAAAGTATTTTTAAAATTTAAATCAAAACAATAATGTATAAAATCTATAAAATTATTTCTTTTTAAATTATTTTCGAAATTTTTTTTCTTATTTCAAAAAGAAAGTTTTTTAGAAAAAAAAAATCAGTATATAAATTTTCGAAGATTTTTTTAATTAAAAAAATCTATAAAAGTTACTTAAAAAAAATATTTTTTTCGAAAATTTATGTTTTCGTAAAAATATTTACTGAAAAAAAGTTTCTAAAAAATAGTTTTTTAAGAAAAAACAAACCTTCGAAAAAAAAATTTAAGAAAAAAAAAAACAAAACGTAATTTCGAAAAATTATTTTTTTTAATAATAAAAGTATAAAAGTTACCACTTAGTTTTGTCTCGTAAAAACATTTTTTTCGAAATAATTTTTGAAAATGTTTTTTTCAAAAACTTTTAATTTTCGAATTTAAAAAAAAAGTTTTTGAAAAAAATAAGCTTTCATAAAAATATTTAGTGAAAAAAAAGTTTTAAAAAAAATATTTTTTGAAAGAAAAAAACAAACGTTTGAAAAAAAAATTCTTTTTTTCGAAAATGACCAAAATACCCCTGCCTTTTTATTTGTATTTAATGGAAAATATTGATAGGGGACTAAATCTATAGGAAAAAGAAACCACAGGTACCAAAAACCGTGAAAAAAAAACAAGGGACGAAACTTGTAGGAATCATCAAACCACAGGGACGATTTACGTAATTCAGTCTAATTATTATAAGTAATAATTATCGTGTTTATAAATATTATACGTAGTTAAATGGTCGTGTTCTAATGTTCGTGATTATAATGATTATAAATGATAATTATTGTGTGCATCTATACACGTAATATAACGTAATTAATTGAAAGTCCCTAAACTATGCTTGAAACAATAAACTTAACTAATCAACACACTTAATTACTTTTCAAACGTAATACTTATTATTGTATAATAAAGAATTACAAATGTTATGGATAAAACCATTTGATGACAATGTGTTGTGCACACTTTGAACAAACTAAAACCTACCTTATGAATACAGTCGCAGCTGTTTGGTTCTATAAGTTCTAAGAGTTAATGTGTGAATTCTATCAAAGTGTTGAACATTAACGCTAGGCTACATAACCTATTTATAGTGGTACGAGGTTGACTCCAAGTACTGGTTGATGGTGACTACACTAGACAGACACTTGTCAAACCTCTGTCACAAGATGCTCTTCTATTCTTGGTAGTCTGCCACAATGCTTTAGGGAAACAGACCTGACACAGTTTCCCTTTTCTTCATAGTCTCATACACACTAAGGTATGTCCAAAGTGTGCTGAGTGTTAACAGGGTATTGCCACCCCTGTTAACCCTCAACCCCTCAGAGTCCTTGATACATCTTGGCTGTTATCCATCACAGCCAATGAGTATGTCTTCAAGTAATCTTCGACTTCCTTAACAATGTCTCTGACATGGACTCTTCTGAGGTTGCTCACAGAGACTTAGATCTCTGTGAGTCTTGTGATACTTGCTTACCTCCTAGGCACATGCAAGTTAATATCTAACAGCTTGATTTGTGTTTAAATCTATGATACAGGGAATCTACTAAAGTTAGATTCCCAACAATCTCCCCCTATTTAAACATAAATACAACTAGATCTATCTAAGTTAATGTAAATGAGATGACAGTTTCTTCTTGCTCATAACATATATAAACAAACATACCTCATAATTTTATTAATACTTAAAGGAAATCACAAGTACAATACAAAAGTGAAATAAAACATAAAGGTAAAATTCAGCTGTGAAATCCTTCAATAGTCATCATTCATGATTCTTTCTTCAGCTTCAGCTAAGTCTGTCCTAGTATCCAATTCGGCCTGCAAAGCTTGTGCAAATACCTTGGAATACTCTGTGTTGATTTTAAGTGCCTTTTTGAGACAAATCAGCTGAATGGTTGATGCTAATCCTAGCTCATCTTCCCTTTGGAATGCATATTGACAAGCCCTGTTCATGAAGGCCATACCTCTTTCAGGCTCAGTGTAAGTCTGACCATCAATAGGACCTATGATTCCATTTGGTAATACCAAATCCCTGTGCATTCCATCCACTTGAACATCATCAGTAACGAAGGTTTCCTTAACAAATTGAGTCATCCTTCTTCTTTTCTTTCCAGACTTTGGAGGTTCTTGTTCAGACAGCTGTGGTGGGGGATCTATCTTGAGCTTGGTTGTTGTTTCTTTAACCCAATTAAACTTAGCTTTGAGGGTCTTAAGAAGAGTAAAATTTGCCTGTCCAGTTCTTTTAGCAGCCAAAGCCTCAAGTTCAAACCATTCAGTCAAGCCAAGTTGCTTTAACCTAAAGTCTTCAAAGATATTCATATTGGCCTGTTGGTTATCTCTCCACAAAATCATTTGTGGTGTGTTAGTAGACTTGTGAATAGTATACTTAAACTTGGTGATTTTTTCAGGTGCAAACCTGTTGTTGACGCAGGCATCATAATCAGCTTTTACCTTATTCAGTGCCTCTGTGCGTTTGACTTCCATCACTTTCAACCTTTGTCTTTGTTTCTCCCTTTGAAGTGGAGTCATTTTTCTCACAGTTTCCTCATTAAGATCCTTGGCTTTCTTGATTTCTTTCAACCTCTTGAATTCAGTAGAATGTTTCTCAGTTTCTTTAGGTGTTAGAGGATTCTCATTCGAAGCTGTGAAGGTTGTAAATTGGGATGGGTCTGTGGTTGATCCTCCTGTCTCTAGCATCGCAACTATTTTCTTTAGTTTGGCGTCTGAGTCTACCATAACTATTTCCTTTCCTTTCTTTGAGACAGACGATACCACACTTGTGTTTTTCAGCTCTTCAGCTTGTTTAAGAAAAGCCATCTGAGCTTGGGTTTATACAGCTTTGGGTAGAGAGCTAACAGTGAACTTGAGTTTCTTGGCAGCTGGTTCACAATCATCCACAGCCTCGCTGGTGTTAACCAGAGTCAGGGATATTGATGAATCAACTCCATCCTTTGTCTGTTGCTCCCCCTTAATTTCATCCTCATTATCTGGTATAATTACTGGTGTAATGACTTGGAGAGGAACAGGTGAAGGGATAGTGTTGTCAGCAGAGTCTGAGCATTGTTTGGCAGATTCAAGGTTAAGTACCTTCCCCCCCCCCCCCTCACGTTCAGCCTGTCTTTTCACACGTTTGGATGAACGTGCCTGAAAGTGCTTAGCAATCTGCTCAACAGAGGCAGCCATTTCTAGTTGCCTGGTTCTTGAAGCTCTGGCAATTTTCAGCAGGTGGTTGCAATTTCCATTTATGTTGCGATGAACACGATCAATGATAAAGTTGGTGTGACGAAGTTGCCTGTTTCGTACAACTTCAAACTATCGATGCATTGTTAACTCATGAGTATTAAAGAGTGCAGGGATCTCTGTGACGATGGCATATTTGATACGTGTGGACAAATGACTAAGTCCTTGGGACACTCCCTTTCTTGTACCATCCTTGATAGGTTCAGTGACTGTATCCTTAACCGCCTGTGTTATGATCCTTGGAAAGTTGACAGTGAAAGAATGCATTTCAGATTTTATGATGTCCAGCTTTCTTGACAGGCGTTCCATGTCTGATTGGTGGTGTTCAGGCTTAAGATCATGGATGTTCAGACTTTTTTTGCATATAATCATCCTCCCTTGGCAATATATCAAAGTTGGTTTGGGTAGGGTGATCAAACAATAAGAATTCAGCTGTCGGATCATATGCAGGTCTTTGGAAGACTGTAGTGACAGAGGTAGCAGAGGTGGGAGTTACTACAACTTCCTTGGGAGGAGGAGTGGTATCAACAGCTGGTGTGGACACAACGATTTCGTTTGGAGGAGACATAGATTGTTGGTCGTCATCTTCTTCATCTTCCTCCTCCTCAATCATCCCCTCAGGGAGAATCTCATCATCAGGCATGGATTCAGGTTCAGAGCAGTCATCCACTAAGGAGAGCACATCCTCTTCAACATCAGGCATGGGCTCTTCCTCATTTGGTTGATCATGAATCAATGTATCAGCTTCTTTATCTGGCTGCTCCAGAGATTCAATGTTTGGTTGTACAACATCAGCCTGCAAGTTGTTTTAAATTAGTAACAGTGAAATAAATAAGGGTAATGGTCGCCAGTTCGCGGTCCCAGAGAGGCTGAGGGTGATTATTCAGCCAGTCCTAAGGATACATCCTTGGGATTCTTTTAAGAGTGAAAAGCAGGAGGTTAATGGTCGCCATTCGCTGCCCCTAGGAAAGCTGAGTGTAATTATTCAGCCCCCCCCAAAAGGTTAAAACCTTTGGGAATCTTTTATTCGTGAAACATATATTGTTAAGGATCGTCATTCGCTGCCCCTAGGAAGGCTGGGGGTGATTATTCAGCCCCCCAAAAAGGTTAAGAAACCTTTGGGACTCTTTTAAGTGTAAACATATGTAGGTAAAGATCGCCTGTTACGCTGCCCCTAGGAAAGCTAAGGGTGATGATTCAACTCCCCCTAAAAGGATAAATTCTTTGGGATTCTTTTAAGTGTGAAAAAGATGTAGGGTAAGGTCGTCTTGTAACGTTGTCCCTAGGAGAGCTGAGGATGATTATTCAGCTCCCCTAAAAGTAAACTTTTTGGATTCTTTTTCTGAGGGAACCAAGAGACTGTGTAAGGTACAACTACTCTAGGTCGAGATATATATGTATTCAGATTGTTATTTGCCTGAATACTGTCTAGAGGGTGCAGGGTCATCGGGGTGCTTTATAAACACAAATGAATCACTCCCTGGTGCATGGACAGGGTGTACAGAAGTCTTAAATGATTTCTAAGTGCATACAAAGACTCCTATGGGTCGAGGATAACCCTAACTTCACCACTCTCACCTACAAACATTTGAGAGTGGCTGCTTGTGAACCTCTAAAAATGATAAGACTGATTACCTGTGCGATATCAGTAGTATTTGGCAGGTTCCCTGTTGTCTCGGCTGACATCGAGACGCTAGACCTTTGTTGTTGGTCAGCTGAAGTCTCAGAATCCACAGGAATCTCTGGAACAAAGGAGGATGAGAGGTTCACGTTCTTCTTTACCCTGGCCTTTGAAACAGTTTTGGTTTGGGAAGAAGATGGGTTTTTCTTCTTCTTTGGCTGTTGGCCAGTTGTTGCCTTGGACGTAGTGGTGTGCTGCCCAGAGGTCAAAGACGCAGACTTGCCAGACACATCATAGGTATTCACCTTCTTAGAGGAAGGGAGTAAGGACTTCACAACATAAGGTTGTTTATTGGCGATGTTCAGCATGTGAGAAGTAGCAGGGATATCTTCAGGTCCAATCTCCTTGTAGATAGCTCCAGTAATGCGATAAGGCTTCAGGGATGTGAGAGCAGAGTTATGGTAGCTGTCACCCAACAGGCTTTCGAAGAGAAGAGAAAGGAAGCGAACATAGCAGATATATTTCTCCCTGACCTGATTTGGTCCCTTAAGATTTTTAACTAGGTTTGAGAAAAGTATGCTTCCAACATCAACGTCTGTGCCCCAGATCAGCCCAAAAGCAATGGATTGGTGATTAAAAGACATTCGGTCTTGAGAACCCTGCATACCACCCAGGGACTTGACTATGTGAGCGAAGAGGACACGCCACATAGGGGAAAAGTATTTGATCTTCAGAGGAGACTTGGAAAGAACTTCAGTAGGAGTGGGAGCTAGGTTTACATCATGGATGGGTTTAAGTGTGGCAAGGGCGCCCTTTACAGCCTTTTTCTCTACAACCTTCAGACATTCATCTCCATGTCTTAGCCCAACCACATTTGCAAGTCTTTGAGAGAGAAGGCGAAGGGGTGTTCATTGCATGAGAGGCTAAAAGTGATGGTGTCGTCAATGACTTCATCAGAATACCAGAATTCCCTAAGGTATTCTTGGTAGAAGACGGTTGGGGTCTTTGTGAGTGCTTCACTTACATCACAATTCTTCATAAAGTTTACCAGATGTGTGTAGGAATCGTTAGGAGCCTTGAGCCATCCAATCGAGTTGTTAGAAGCAAGGATGCTCTCATTGAGTTCGAAGGTGACGTTTGAAGCCTTGGGAACTGGGAACGCCATGGATTTAAGGTTGAAGAAAAACGAAAATGGTGTAAGGGTTTAGAGAGAGAAAGCTTAGAGAGAGACGAGATGTGAGAAATGAGAATAGTGGTTGGTGAAAAGAAACGTGAGACAATATTTATATTCAACAATTTGAAATAGTTATTCAAACGCATTTAATGCGTAGTGGAAAAAAGACTGCACAAGTGTTCCCTTGACCTTTCAAAACCATTTGTCTCCTCGTTATTCGGAAAAGAAAATAATTAAATATAGGGAATGATTTTTAGCATTTACTTGGAAAGTAACTACATAGTTTCATGTGAAAAACATTTAATATTTAATCAGACATTTAATGAACACATCAATTATCAAGCCATAGGCTTTGAGATATTAAGCATCCCTAGCTCAGCAACTAGCCTGTTGAACGAAGGTTCAGCCAAAGGCTTTGTGAAAATGTCAGCTAGTTGCAGCTCAGTGGGAACGAAATGCAGCTCAATATCTCCCTTCATTATGTGATCCCTGATAAAATGATACCTGATATCAATGTGTTTAGTTCGAGAGTGAAGAACAGGGTTGTTGGAGATGGCAATGGCGCTGGTGTTGTCACAGAAGATTGGCACTTTGTTATATAGGATTTCATAGTCAGCTAATTGACTCTTCATCCAGAGCACCTGAGCACAACAGCTAGCAGCAGCAACATATTCTGCTTCAGTTGATGACATGGCCATAGAGTTTTGCTTCTTAGCACTCCATCCAACCAATTTTCCTCCTAGGATTTGACAGCTACCTGAGGTGCTTTTCCTGTCAATACAACATCCAACATAGTCTGAATCTTAATAGGCCTTGAGATCAAAGCCTGATTCCTTGGGATACCATAGACCTAGGGAGGTTGTTCCTTTGAGATACCTGAAAATTTTCTTAACAGCTACTAGATGGGATTCTTTTGGGTTAGCTTGGTACCTTGCACAGAGACATATGGAGAATTGGATATCAGGACGACTAGCTGTTAAATACATGAGTGAACCAATCATGCCTCTGTATAAAGTCTCATTAACAAAGACCCCTGTCTCATCAGGACTCAAGTTGTTGGGTGGAAGCATGGGGCATTTCACTGATGCACAATCCGCTAAGTCATATTTTTTAAGTAAATCTTTAACATACTTTTCTTGACAAATTGAAATTCCCTTAGGACATTGTTTAATTTGAAAACCTAAAAACTAAGTTAATTCACCCATCATACTCATCTCATATTTCTTGGTTATTAATTTAGCAAAACGTTTACTAAGATTAACACTAGTTGACCCAAAGATGATATCATCCACTTAAATCTGCACAATGATGAAATCACTCTTGTCCTTGAAGGTAAAGAGTGTTTTATCAATAGAACCCCTGACAAATTTATTTTTAGTTAAAAAATTAGAAAGAGTTTCATACCATGCTCTTGGAGCTTGTTTCAGCCCATACATGGCTTTGTGTAGTCTGTACACATGATTAGGAAACTCGCTGTTCTCGAATCCTTCAGGTTGTGCAACATATACTTCCTCAGCCAAATCTCTATTGAGGAAGGCACTCTTAACATCCATCTGATACACAATGAAGTTCGTATATGCAGCATAAGCAAGGAAGATTCTGATGGCTTCAAGTCTTGCCACAGGAGCAAACGTTTCATCATAATCAATCCCTTCAGTCTGTGTATACCCCTGTGCCACCAGCCTGGCCTTGTTTCTGATGATGTTTCCAATTTCCTCCATCTTATTTCTATAAATCCATCTAGTGCCTGTGATGTTCTTACCAGGTGGAGCTGGCACTAGAGTCCATACCTTGTTCCTTTTGAACTGATTAATTTCTTCCTGCATAGCAGCTACCCACTCATCTTCCATCAGAGCCTCAGCTACTCTCTTAGGTTCAATTTGAGAGAGAAACTCAGCAAAAAGACAATCGTTGGCTGAGGCTGATTCTGAGTCATGAATTCGCTGTCTAGTAGTAACCCCCTGCATTAGGTTCCCCAATAATGTTGACAAGAAGAATGTGTTGATCTCTTGACCATTAGTTTGAGGAGCTGGGGAATCATGGACAGGGACGTCTGTGGGGGTAGCTTGCACTATTTGAGTTTCATCCTGCTGAATAGGAGGACTTTCTTCAAAGATGACATCAGTATCTGTATCAACTTCAGCTATATCAAGGGGTACATATTCATTGTCAGCAGGAGAGTCTTCAGGGATTTGAAGAATTGGTGATGCATCTTCAGCAGTTGAGGAAGAAGGACTACAAGAAGGTTGTGGTTCATCTTCATCAAGTTCCTGAGAAGAAGGAACTTCAAAGTTGTGTGTTGTCAGAGGGTCAAAATCAGGAACATAAGGAGTGAGAGTGTTGGAGTGATGATGGTGATGACAGGGAGGTCTTGGTTTTAAGAATTCATCACTTGGGAAGGACACGTTTTCATTAAAATCAATTTCATCACCCTCTGTTCCTGTTCTCTGTATGACATCATCGTCTTCATTGAATTTGACATGAAAGGTTTCTTCTACTTCTTGTCTTCTAGTATTGAATACTCTGAA
Source organism: Glebionis coronaria (assembly GCA_025667525.1). Classification (NCBI taxonomy): domain Eukaryota; kingdom Viridiplantae; phylum Streptophyta; class Magnoliopsida; order Asterales; family Asteraceae; genus Glebionis; species Glebionis coronaria. The sequence goes on along the minus strand of CM046879.1, from coordinate 137,956,390 downwards.
GGCCTTGGCAGTGGGAGAGTATCCTAAGAAGAAACCATCATCAGCTTTTTCATCAAATTTTCCAAGTTTATCCCTGTAGTTATAAATGAACACAGGACATCCAAAAACATGGAAATAGCTGACGTATGGAGCTCTATTTCTGAAAAATTCATAGGAAGTTTTGCCATGTCTCTTGACAATGATTGACCTATTTTGGGTGTAGCAAGCAGTGTGAACAGCTTCTCCCCAAAATTGCTTTGGTAAAGCTGCACCATTTAACATAGTTCTGGTTGCTTCAATCAGAGTCCTGTTTCTTCTTTCAGCCACACCATTTTGTTCAGGGGTGCCAGCTGAAGAAAAGTTTTGTGACATTCCCTTTTCATCACAAAAGACTTCAAGTTGTTGATTCTTGAAATCGGTACCATTATCACTTCTTAGAGCTTTGACTCTAACATCATTCATATTTTCAACCTGTCTGATGAAGGACATGATGGTATCAACAGCATCACTTTTCCTTTCAAGGAAGAAAACCCATGTATACCTTGAAAACTCATCAACTATGACCAAGGTGTATTTGTTGTGATTAATGGTCTGAGGTTTGACAGGTCCAAACAAATCCATGTGAAGGAGATGTAAGCACTTGTCGATAGAGAATAATTGCTTAGTCTTAAAAGAAGACCTGTGATGCTTTCCCTTGACACAAGCTGAACAAGTCTTGTCTTTAGAAAACATTACTGAAGGTAGACCAGCAACCAGGTTTTGTGTGGCTATCTTGTTGATGTTCTTAAAGTTGATACGAGACAGTCTTTTGTGCCACAACCAATTGACACTTTCAGAAGCTTTGGCTAGAAAACAGTTGGAGCTGTCATCAGAGCAAGTAGCCATGTTGATGACATACACATCTCTCCTTCTTGGTGCAATAAGCACCACATCATTGTTCTTGTTGAATATGGTTCCCTGAGTCTTAGTAAACAAAACCTTGTAGTCAGCATCACATAATTGGCTAATTCTAATAAGATTGTGCTTAAGACCATTCACATATGTAACCCTTGTAAAAGTTATCCCATTGCAGTTCACTGAGCCGTATCCCTCTATGTCGCCTGAAGAATTATCCCCAAACACCACTTTAGGACCTGGCTCCTTTGAGTATCTGTGCAGGTATTGTTGAATCCCTGTCATGTGTCTAGAACAACCACTGTCTAGATACCATACCGATTCCTTAAGATATTTCTACACAGATACATAGAAACAAGTTAGTTCCTATGGTGAACCCACTTTCCAGTGGGTTCCCTGAATTGCTGATTAGCAACTCTAGAGTTCCTGTAGAACTTTTGACGATGGGAAGGACAGTTAGTTGTCTCATGGGTGAACCTTCCACAGATATCACATCCTGGAAAGTCACTACACTCATCTGAGTGATGGTCTGTGAATCCACAAAATTTACAAGGAGGATAAGGTCTGTAGTTACCTATTTGTCTCCTAGAAGCCTGTTGTCTTTCCTTAGAAGGTGTCTGAGCTCTCTTAACAGCCATTTGTCTATCATTATCTATGGTCATGTGATGAGAGTTTTTACAAATATTGCAGTAAGGTTTGACTATCCTTTCACCTTTGGGTTCACCTAGAATAGACTTAGGTTCATGGGAAGTAGAGCATTCAGCGGAAGGCTTAATATGTTGTTTCAAGAGTTCTACTTCTTTCATTAATGAAAACAGGCGTTCTTCAATTGAGGAATCAACTTTGTTAGCAGATTTAGTTGAGACAGGCTTAAAGGCAACTTGCTTAACTGATTGTTTAGCAGGAACTACGAATACCTTAGCTGGTGGTTTCTCAACTTCTGATCTGGGTTCAGCCTTAGCTCCTCTAGAAGAGCTGATGGGTTCAACTCCTGAGAGTTTTGGTAAGGGTGGTAAATCAACCACATCTTCAGAGACAGGGACATCAGTCAAGAGGGGATCTGACATATGAATTGTCTCTATAGATTTGAAAACAATCTCTTTGGGTTTGGTGAGAATTTTCAACTTATTTTTCTTGGTAGAGATATCCCTTTTAATACCAGTAGGTAGTTCATCATTAAGTAATTCATCTATAGTGAACCTACTGCACATCCATTTTTCTATAACCTTATTTAATTCAGATACTTGATCATTTAAGGAACTATTCTTTAAGGTTAACCTAATAACTTCGTTTTGAAGAGATATCTTTTCAGAATTAACCTGTTTGAGAATTTCACATTCAGCCTTAGCAGTTAACAGTTCATGTTTAACAGAGTGAAACTTATCTGGAAAGTTCTTTCTTTGTTCCTCAACAAAGTGTAAATCAACAATGGTGTAATCAAGTACATGTTTGCGTTCATCACTTTCAGACATAGATAGAAGCCTGTGTACCTTTTTCATAGTGATGTCAACCCATTGTCCTGATCTTGCATCTCCTTTCCCAACAGCTGGTTCATCCTCAGCTATTGCCATGAAAGCCCTGACTCTAGTAGTATCTTCCTCATCTGAGGTCAGCGGCTCATCATTCCAATCATATGCTTCAGCTACCAACCCTTTCTCTTTTTATCACCCCCTTTCTTCTTAGGCAGAGTTTCAAGCTTCAAATTCAGCTGTTCTAACTCAGCTTTAAGTGCCTTATACTTGTTTTTGTAATCCTTCTTCTCATTGTCTGAGGAGTTGAATTGGTGAGATGAGTTGTTATGTTATGATTTGAACTTGTAAGGTTTGGTGGAAGATGATGGATAAAATGGTGAGGATGTCTTTGTTGAAGGACAGTCTTTTTGAAAGTGTCCAAGTTTTCCACAGGCAAAGCAAGTTTCTTTTGATTTGTTGGTTTGTTTGCTAGCTGATCCTACTCTCCCTGATATTTTGTAGAATCTCCTTTGATTAGCTATCAAGGCTCTTTCATGAAATTCAGCATTAAGGTCTGTCAAGAACTCTTGCCTGTTGCGTGTGTCTTCTTCAACATCAGAGTCGCTGTCATAAGGGTGTGGGGTAGAAATCAAAGCTTTGGATGTTGCTCCCTGAACTACAAATCTTTCAGTATCTGATTTGTATATGGTATCAATCAGCCCTTCTTAATAATTGTACTTTCCATATAGCTGAGCTAAGGTGTCATTCTTGATTGAGTTATTGGCTCTCTGAGTCTGATTCATATTCAACCATTTTCTTGGAAGGCTGTTGACAAATGTGGCATTTACTTCAGCTTGACCAATGGTGACGTCATTGATAGCAAGGTCATTGAGAAGAATCTTTAGCCTTGTATATGTTTGTTGAACCTTTTCACCTTCAAGTGCCTTGAAAGCATTGAACTGAAGTCTGAGTGCCTGAATCTTGGTTTCTCTGGTTTCAGAGGGTCCTTAATGACCAAGGATAAGGTCTGTCCACATTTGTTTGGCTGTAGGACACTGAATTACAGACTTCATGATGTGTTTGGGAAGACAGGATATAATGATGCTCTTGAGACGTTTGTCTTGGTTTGCCAATTTCCTATCAGCTGGAGTTCACTGCTTGAGGGGGTTGGGAAGAGGATTCTCATCAGTAGAGGTGAGCGCCATGGGAACATAAGGTCCATTTTCTAGAATTTCTAGAAGAAATGGTTCAAGTCCGTCGAGATACACGAGGAATTGACTCTTCCAACTTGCAAAATATTCTTCATCAAAGACTGGTACATTGGTGACATGAGATCCACCTCTTGAGTCAAGAAGTTGAGGTAAATCATCTTCATTTGGAGGTGGAGGAGTGAGTCTTGGTGATGTTGGTGGTGCATTGTTGTTGTTCCCAGAAGACGGTGGTGTATTGCTTGTTTTAGGCATGGTGGATCTTGATTATAAAACTTAGAACGATGTTTATGAAGGTTTTAATATCAAGCACCGCTCTTATACCAATTGAAAGTCCCTAAACTATGCTTGAAACAATAAACTTAACTAATCAACACACTTAATTACTTTTCAAACGTAATACTTATTATTGTATAATAAAGAATTACAAGTGTTATGGATAACACCGTTTGATGACAATGTGTTGTGCACACTTTGAACAAACTAACACTTAGCTGTTCGGTTCTATAAGTTCTAAGAGTTAATGTGTAAATTCTATCAAAGTGTTGAACATTAACGCTAGGCTACATAACCTATTTATAGTGGTACGAGGTCGACTCCAAGTACTGGTTGATGGTGACTACACTAGACAGACACTTGTCGGACCTCTGTCACAAGATGCTCTTCTATTCTTGGTAGTCTGCCACAATGCTTTAGGGAAACAGAGCTGACACAGTTTCCCTTTTCTTCATAGTCTCGTACACACTAAGGTATGTCCAAAGTGTGTTGAGTGTTAACAGGGTATTGCCACCCCTGTTAACCCTCAACCCCTCAGAGTCCCTGATACATCTTGGCCGTTATCCATCACAGCCAATGAGTATGTCTTCAAGTAATCTTCGACTTCCTTGATAATGTCTCTGACATGGACTCTTTTGAGGTTGCTCATAGAGACTTAGATCTTTGTGAGTCTTGTGATACTTGCTTGCCTCCTAGGCACATGCAAGTTAATATCTAACAGCTTGATTTGTGTTTAAATCTATGATACAGGGAATCTACTAAACTTAGATTCCCAACATTAATATTCGTGACACGTGTACATAACATAAAAGGAAAATTTTAATTGGTTCGTATGTTTACGTTGTGTACTATTCATGGTATTTATATGCGGGTTTTACACAAAACCAGCCATATAATCGGCGGTTTAACGACCATGAGAGGAGAGAAAAAGGAGACCAATCGATCTCTCAAAATAAAAGAAAGAGACAACGGTGACTGAGAGGAAACAAAGGTACACATCGGGTTATATTAAAACCATACGAGGTTTCAGAAAACAACAAATTACACCCTTTCACTTTTATTTTTTTTACAAATCTATATTAGTGTTTTTAGATATAGATTTTTGAAAAAGTAACTTATTTTACTTTTAAGTTAGTACATTTTTCAAAATATATAAACAAAACTTTTAAAAATTTCTAGGAAAGATAATACTGGTAAAATAAAAGAAATTGGGTCGACAACCTGTTTATGTTGAAAGGGGAAACTACACAACTTGTGCAATACGAATGCAAGTTATTTTAGAAGCAAATGGTTTATAAGAAATGATAGAACCAAATGAAAAAACCTAAGCAGACAACAAAAAAGATAAAACTGCCACCACATTCCTTTACCAAGCCTTACCAGAAGAACAACTGCTTAAAATCACAAAACATAAAACAGCGAAAGCCGTTTGGGATGCTTTGAAGACAAGACACGTTGGAGTAAACCGTGTCCAACAAGCAAAACAACAAACACTTAAATTGAAGTTTCAGATGTTACAGATGGAAGAAAATGAATCAATAAATTCATTTGTTACAAGGTTGACGGATATTATCAACAAGGCAGCAAGCGTCGGATTAGCATACGAAGATTCTACTCTTGTTAGAAAATTATTAAATGCCGTACCCAACATATTCCTTCATATTTTTGAATCCATCAAACAATACTCAGATTTAGACAAAATGAATCTAGAAGAATCAATTGGAAGACTCAAGACCTTTGAAGAGAGAATTAAGCATAAAGAAGAAAAACACGAAAATAGTCAATTTAGATGGATGTTTTCTCAACATGAAGATCAAGACTAACAATTCTGAAGAGGTGGCCGTGGAAGATTTAACCAGAATCGAGGCCGAGGACAAGGCAAAACAATTATAAAAGGGAAGAATGATAGTCTTTTGAAGATAATACAAGAGGCAAATCTTAAGTTACATGTTATCGATGTAACAAACTTAGACACTATGCCTATGAATGTTCAAACAAACACAAAAATCAAATCAGAGAACATTTCAACCTTATTGAAGAAGACTTAGAGCCAACATTACTTATGGCGACTATAACAGAAAAGAAATGATACAACTAGAAACAGCAGGGAGTGCAGAAACTGCAGGGAGTACAGAAACCGCATTGAGTGCAGAAATCACAGGGAGTGCAGAAACCGCAGGGAGTGTATAATTCGCATATAGTGCAAAAACCACAGGGAGTGCAAAATTACAGAGAGTGTAGAAACCGTAGAGAGTGCAGAAATCGCAGGGAGTGCAGAAAATTACAAAATTCGATCAATATTACAGTGAGTGTTAAAGGAAGCACGAAGAAAGACTCAATGGAGTTATGCGAGACTACAAAAGACTTAAAGATCTACATCACAGAAATTGTGATTAGAGGGGAGAATATTGGGTGGTACCCAGCTTAATAGGCTAATCCCAATCTTCTGGAAACAAAGCAGTAACAAAAACAGTTAGAAGTTAGTTAGAAAAACAATTATAGGCAGTTATTCATGAAGGGACATGTCTGTTGGATCAAACGAACCAACACAACCCTTCCTTCGCATCTTTTCGCTATGTATCAATAGATAGAACATGTAGTAAACATATAATGATGACAGATTTATAAGAAATAGAGATTATTTCATTGTTTTGGTATATTGTTGATTTAAAGATCCGTTCATTGGGCCAACACAATTTATAGACGGAACTTGGGTGAACTTTTTGGGATAGCCGAGTGCTATACCACTTAATTTATGATGACAAAAGTTGTATTTTCTTTATGAAAATATAAGTAAAGCTTCAAAGTTTTGGGATGGTTCTTGTCACCGGTCTCCACTAAGGTCAGGGGCGGACGCACAGCCATAAGAGGGTATGCACTTGCATACCCTGTGATTTCTCCCTGCAGTGTTAAAAAGTATGAGTTTGAAGGTTTTTTGAATCGAAATACAAAGAGTGCATACCCAGAAAATATGAGGTGAATACCCAAACCTATTTACCACAATTCAATTCCATAAATTAGTAAATTGATAAATGTAAAATAAAAAAAAATGTTTTGTTGCCGGAACAGATGTAGTAGCAGCGGTCAACTTTTTAAGCTGAAAAAGATGAAGTTTAGGTTTAGGTGTCTTAAATTAAATAAGACGAGGCCCAATATCACTTTTTTGCAAGGGCCCAATATCTTATATTACTAGAAATAAACAAACAGAAACACATACTTTTCTTTTTAGTGACTTTAACATTTTAATCAATACAGTATTATTTTTAAAAATATCGTTTATATGCAGCATTCTTTATTATGCTTTTTTCGTATCAACTTTTTAATATGTAAGTATACAAAAACATTTTGTGGTTTATTCCTATCAATATGATATTTATAGTCGGCACTAGTTTTATGCTATTTTCATCCAAACACTACTAAGTTATTAACCATAAGTAAAAATTAAATCCGCAAAAAACAATTCAAACTCAATATCTAAAATAACACCAAATTCCATAGCCAAAATGGCAAATTAATATCTGGTAACGCGATTTAAAAACCCAACTCGAATCGAAAAACCTGACCCGACCCAGAAAAATTGAACTTAAAACGAGTAGTATTTTTACTATAATAGTGCACACCCTACTCAAAATTTCTACGTCCGCTACTGACTAAGGTCCATCCATTCTTATGGATTCATTCGCTTCATTGCAGGTTGTGCGTTGAGAAAATAGCAAGGTTAGACAAAAAAAAGTACACATAAACGGAAAAACTATGATGGTAAGATCTGAAAATACAACACATATGTTTAAAAACTGGCTTACATATATACCAAACGAACCTAGTTATACAGGAAAGATTTTTCTTGTCAGTTGTAAACAAAGTTCTAAATAAGTGAAATTCCTCTAAAAGAAACAAAGTTCTCAAGCATTTGTTCAAAATGTGTATACATCCATTGGCAAAACCCTTAATGCTAAAATAATTACTTCTCGGTCACCAAGTACTAAAGAATTCATGTTCCACCACAAAGCACGCACTACAAGAAAAATGGCTTTTCGAGACTAAATGTTTTCGGGACTACATAAAGTAGTCCTTAAAAGCCCGCTAGAAGACAAAACTTCCATATCTTTTGCTTTATCTTTGACCAAAATTTTTAGAGGGGAAAAAGACGAAAATGGTCAAAATCACCCTTTAAAAGTTAAACCATGGTCAAGTTTTTTCATTGGGACAAATTTAGTCATACATAAGTGCACAACTGCACAACTCCATCCAATTACCGCCACGTGTCCCTCCAACTTCAGATTTTAACAAGGGACCGGACCCACATATGTCCCCATTTACTATGACAATATTTGTCTTATTATGTTATCAAATGCACAACTGACGGCGCTCAACTTGCAAATGCTCAACCGGATATCAAGGTTATGACAATAGTACATATATTTTTTCAAATTCCAATAAAAGTGAAACACAGAAGTTGTGCATTTGAGGGTTGAGCGTCGTCGGTTGATCATTTAAAAAGTATCTTTAGTGGGACACTTGTCACAATATGAATGATGATGACCATATTTGTCTTTAGTTAAAAACTTGACCATGATAAGGTTCTTAAGTGATCAAAATGACCGAATTGATCTTTTTCCCTTTCTAGAGACTACATATTTATCTCTAGGGATTACATGTAGTCCCTAAAAGTTTGCTACATGACAAAATAGGAGTCATAAAAATTTTAAAGTTTGACTAATATTTATCGGGACTATTTGTAGTCCCTATAAGTTTTTTAACGAAAAACATGATAGTCAAAGTAAAAAAAATTGAGTGCCTAATTTTTTGGGACTACATGTAGTCCCTATAAGTTTTGTCAAAAAAATGTTTTAGCCATATTCTAAATTTTTCAAGTCTTAGTGGCGGGAAGTTTAGGCGCCCAACCTTTTGGGACCACATGTAGTCCCTATAGGGTTTGTCACAAAAAAAATTAGCCATAGTCTAAATATTTTAAGTCTTGGTGGAGGGAATTTTAGGCGGCATCCTTTTGGGACCACATGTAGTCCCTATAGGTTCGGTCACAAAATAAATTTTGTTATTTTCAGAATTTTTTAAGTCTTGGTGGTGGGAAGTTTAGGCGTCCAATTTTTCGGGACCACATGTAGTCCCTATACGTTTCGTCACAAAAAAATAAGTCATAGTCTAAAATTTTTAAGTCTTGGTGGTGGGAATTTTGGGCGCCCAATTTTTCGGGACCACATGTAGTCCCTATAAGTTTCGTCAAAAAAATATTATTTTTTTTAAAAAAAAAAGTATATAATTATTGTTTATAAAATAAAGTGTAACTATATAATTATTATTTATACAATATATAAAAAAAAATTAAACACAATCGTGATGAATGTTAACTCGGCGACTGGTGCCATTTTATTTTCGCGTTAGTCTCCCGATGTTTATATACTACAAAATGAGACTTTTGTAAAACAAACATTTATTTATTCAAAAATATCATGCACACCCCTTGTGGAAACACATGAGAGACTTACAAACAGACACACATTAACATAATTTTATCGACACGAACACTTAACATGCATATTACAACGATAATAGACCCATACACACGACAATGGACACATCGCAAACTAGTTCAAACTAATGTCCCCCATGTCATCGTAAAAGTCATGTAGTAGTGCAGCTGAATCCATTGTGTGCATCTCGGGATGTCTATAAAGTTCTATTGTTTTCTTAAGTACCTTTATCTTTCTAATCAAGTGCATGCAGTTTGCACACACTGAAGATCTTGGAGAAGAAAATGGAGTTGTTGAAGGTCTTAAGGAAGAGCTCGGAGAAGAAACCAGAGTCGCTGAATGTCTCGGAGAAGAGCTTGGAGAAGAACTTGGAGTCATTGAAGCTCAAAGAGAATTGACTAGTAGTCTGATACGTTCGTCTTTCCATAAAAAAATTTACATCCATAATATTTTACTTGAGGCTGTTAAAGAGTAAAGCAACTAATGTTTAACAAATATCAAAGTTATTTGTATATAAAGCAAATGAAAAACATGCAAGGTTTCACCTGTGAACGTAGACATGCATAGTATGGTCTACCAAGGGTTTCAGGTTGCTACGATTCTCGTAGAACTACATCTCCATATTCATTGGATGATTCTGCTGGTCCTTCATCTCCCACTCCTGGTCCATCTCATGATCCAAAGGGTAAAATTTTGGTCAATGAAAGTCAAAAGATATAGTGACCACATGTAGTCCCGAAAAATTTTGTCAAAAAATCAAAATCTACGTGGCAAGTCAACGCAGTAAAAAAAAATTGTAGTCCCAAGAACTTATAAGGACTCATTTCATGGGACTACGCTTTTTGGGACCACATGTAATCCTTAAAAGCTTGTTGAGACTAAAAATGGGTTTTTTAGAGACCACAATCGTAGTCCCTAAAAGCCGAATTTCTGGTAGTCACGGTGCATTCGCCAATGACAAGATTTATCTACCCAATCAACACAACCTTATGAATCGTGATGATGGTAGGCGTCGTTGGCAAATGAACCGGATCCCGAGCTACAGTGGCGAATAGGTGGACTGAATTCACGATCAATGCTATGTTACTGTGGTTTTTACTTTATACGCATATATGCATGCATCTATTTATATTAAATACTTTTCACATGACAGCATGCAAAATTGTTTTGAAGTGCTTTTGATTGAAAGTAAGTGGTTCCCAATAAATGGTTTATCAAGAAGGTATCACCATTCATTAACTTCGTTAAACTTGAGCCACTGCCAGGACTTTCATTCATGATGACATCAAGTCAAAGTGAAGGAGGAGGTATAAGAAATAGGTTTTGTCGAATAGGAGAAACTTTATTTGAGTCACATCGTCTTTAATACTAGTATCATTAAATTCAGGTGCCTTTATGATCCAATCGTGGCAGAGCCGTACAAAGCAGAAAATTTGTCAAAAAATTTCACCCGGCAAAGTGATCCCATTCCCTCCTATTACGGCGAGCAACGTGGCCGGTGCACCTCTCACGATTAAGGTAAGCATTGGAACCCACAACGTTCGTCGTATGTATGTGGACGGAGGATCATCGACGGAAGTACTCTACGAACATTGCTTCGTACAACTACGACCAGAGATTAAAAGCCAATTAGTACCGGCCACGTCGCCGCTCATTGGCTTTAGTGGAGACACTATCTGGCCAATAGGACAACTGTTGGAATATTGTATAATGTGAATGAGATATCGTGGGATTTTGTATAAATCTATTTTAATAGCTGATTTAAACTTTTGGAATAAGTTTACAGAATCGGTTTTAAATAAATTGAATATATTATTTGTCCGTAAACATTGACAGAATATGTTTAAACAAATAAGATATATCGAAATCCGTTTAATTTTTAGGTGATATTCTGTCTTGATGACCAAGACAAGTTTTCACTATAAATTAAACTCATTCTCATTCAGTTTTAGACACAGAAAATACAGCTTCATAGCAACCAAATTCCAGTAGTCTCTTCGATCAGAGACATACAAGTTTCTGTGATCTTTCAGGCAGTTTTGTTAAGTCCGACAGTACAACTTACTGTTTCGGCTGTTGTACCCTGGGAAACAGACAGTAAATCTGTTTTAAGAGAAGCGTGTCAAACACGTGCCTCGACTCTTTATTGTTTATCATGTTTAACACGTTGTTCCGTTCGTGTGAGCATTCTTGCTGGCGATCTAGTAAGTCTTAAATGATTTATTTATTTTCTGTTATTTATTTTGTTAATTTTATTTTAATCTAGATTTTACATAAAAGTGTAACCGGATTCCTACAGTCTTAAAACAGATTCGACGATAACGAATTATAACACTTTTGTTGAAATCAGATTAATTTAATTAACGAATTTTTATACAAACTGGTTTTCGTCGATATCAAGATTGAGTTTTTTTTTTTGAGAATCAGTTTTAATTAAACAGATTGGAGTTACAAATGTATGAATCTTTCTAAACAGTTTATGAATCAAGACGATTTGGTTTAGCCATGTAAATGGTCATTACGACAAACAAGAAATTATTATTTTTACGAACTGAGGAATAAAAATATATAATAATTTGTCAACATCAGAATATATGATTGTTATACTGTTTGTAGTAAACAACATGTTGATAAGATGATCAGTTAATACCAAAAGTTAGCCCTTGATTTTTGTGCTTCCTAAATAATAGCCGAAGAATAAGTTCATTATTACATACCTTATATATGGCAGTGTTTGGTGTTGATTTTTGTTATTCTTTTTAGGGTTTTGCTAACCATCACTCTATGGGTGGTTTTTTACCTTTCCATAAATAAAAGCATTTCCAAATATGAACTTACTTGATATTAATGCATACCTTATTAAAACTAACTTACCTTAACTGTATATGCTGAAATTATGTATTTAAAAAAATGATGAGTTCATATTTAGAAATAATTTTAATTACGAAAAGGTAAAAAACCACCCTGTAGATGGTGATTAGCAAAACCCTTCTTTTTAATGCAACTGCATATATGGTAAAACGAAATTGAGATCTTCTATTTCTACATGTGAGATTTATTCTCTTTGTATATATTAAGCAACTTATTGAATAGGCTCAATACTAATAACAATACGTAAAAGTTTATTAAATTATGATCGATGTCGATAATAACCCTATCTTTGTCGTTATATCAAATATTTGACATAAAGAATTCTACTTGATCCTAGAAAGTTCGGTAAAAGTTTATATAAACCAAATTGAGTTTATAAAATACCAAATTATTTAAAAATTCTTAACGGTTTGATAACAAGTTTACTGATGGTAACACAAGTGTTACTTTAGTGAATATTGTAAATGTAACTAGTGCGCTAGTTACTTACATGGTTGCAAATAATGAAAAATTTGAATTATTTGAAACCAAGTGGAGTTCTTCTTAAAATAAATCTCATAAAATGCAAGTTCTTATTTTATTTGATTGTTGGAGTGTGTTCAGTAAAATAATGAGAAATTTCTTTAAAACAAGATAATTATAATTGTTCAGGTTATTATTTATCAGACTAAATACACATGTTTACTAGATTAGTGAAGTGTTTGTTTGACTTGTCTATTTTATTTAAACTGGTCGAGTTTAATTATAAAATATTCGATATTTGTAAAGTTTAGAAGTACATCTATAGAAACCACGTTGAGTTTCTTTAAAAGAGTGAATCTATTGAAGCCTTGTTGAGTTTCATTGTAGAAATTGATCATGTGAAATTGATCTATTAAGATCTTCAGGATGAAGATTAACAACATATGTGGTTTTGTTAAAAAGACTATGTGATAGGAGATATTCTTTAATTGTTTAGTCGAAAGACTTTCTTTAAAATGGTTTTGTATAACGGATCTTCCAAAACATTAGTGGTTTAAACCCAAAAGTCGATTTAATTTATTTAGAACGTTGTTAATAGTAACAAAAATTAGTTCCAAACTAACTATGGGACTTCATATAAATATATTATTTAGAATGTCACGAGTGACATCTAAAGCATCTGCTCCCATATTTGTTAAAAAGGGAGACCGATACTCGAGTTAGTTGTATAGTAGATGCTTTGAAGCATTCAGAAATTTGTTGTGCCATAACTATGCGTTATATGGTCTGAATGACATGAAAACTGAGGCCATGATGGAATCCAACCATAGCTAATGGTGCATTCGCACTTCAGTATCATGTCATGTATATGGTGATAAGAGTTTGAATAACTCTTATAATGTAGTTGAGAATGGAGAGAACGAGTTTGAGCAACTCTCCAACTGCGAATATCAAGGCAAAAGAAGATGTGATTCACATTTGGAAAAGACACTAAGTTAACCAACGTTGTGTGTGCCGGAGATTCATAGGAATCTTATGTCCGGATGGTTGCTTAATGAAATTTGGCTTTCATATGTGTTTAAGAATCGATTTAACGAATAACATAAATTTAGTGCATACGGGTTATGCCTTTAAAATGGTTAAGTTGATTATATTTTATAATGGTCATTTTTAAATGTATGTTATGACTTACTTTGACATGTTTTAAATATTTACTCAACATGTTGTCCAATTAAACCAAATTGGATACCCATTTTTGTATTGACACGGATTACAAAGTCAAAACTTACATTGAAGCCAAATTGATAAGTCTTTTATTTTGGTTGAACAGAAATAACCAAAAACCTTGATATGATTCACATGGTTTTATGTGATTTGGAATTGATACCTACTAAGGTAGAGAGTATCGTGTACTTCATCATATTGGCTGAATGTGGTACAAAATATTGCTATTTACACTTACTTGAGAGTAAGGATATAGACAAGCTTGATATATATACATAAGTTGAGAACCAACTTATTATCGATAATAAGGTGATTCGAAATTATTGGAGGTGAATATGTGTCTCCATTTCTAAATTTTTATGCTAAACTTAGAATAAGACACAAAATCATTATAGAAAAGAATCGTGCCTTAAAAGAAATGGTTAATGCCATGTTCTTAAGTCTAGGTTTAAGCCATGGCATGTGGGAGAAAGCGATTATATCGATTACTTATCTTTTAGATAAGATCCCTTGTAAATAAAATAAGACACTTCTTACGAACTATGGGTGAGAAGAAAACTATCTTATAAGTACTTACAAATGTGGGGGATATCTAGCTAAGATATCCGTATGAAATTCATGGTTCGAAAGATTGGACCTAAACCCATGGATTGTATGTTCACGGGATTTGTTATGAATAGCAGTGCTTATCATTTCATTGTACATGAATCGAAAATAGACATAGGAATGGAATTAATGAATGATTCATTCTTCGGAAATATCATTGTTTACGAAGGAATTTGAAAGATCATCTAGAATAGATGACGAGGTTGTCCAAGGTCAGAGACAATGAGATGATATTGATCTCTTAGAAGAGAGACGAGATTGACCCAAGAAGAGGTTAAACTTATGAGAAACAAAATGAGATGAACCGATATAATGGTTGGATTCAGTTTTGTGTCTTTTATAGTAGGAAATGAGCCTACTTCTTATTGAGAAGCCTTAACTTCTTTGAAAGGGTATCAATGGAAATAAGCCATTAAAAGTGAAACAGATTCTATTTTACAAAAGTAAACTTACATGCTCGTGGAATTAACTCAAAGGAAGTTAGCCACTAGGCTATAAGTGAATCTTTAATAAGAAGATGAAAGTCGATGGTATCACCATTGGCATGTGCAAATCAAGATTGGTAATCAAAGAATTTAGAAAACAAGAAGGTCTAACTTGCTTTGATACTTATTCGCATATTACGCGAATAACATCGATTAGGATGGTACTATATTGTCGCATTAAGAAATTTTGAAATTTCCTTATGTGGATTTGAAAACGATATTTCTAAACAGGGATTTAAAAAAGGAACTATACATGAACCAACATGAGAGTTTCATGGTTCCTAGACTAAAAATTTGTAGGCTTATTAAGTCATTATATGGCATAAGGAAAGCTCCCAGGCAATAACATCAAACTTTTTGCCATATCATGTCAGAATGTGGATTCAAAATTGATGTATGTACGTGTGATCAATAGTAAATATGTAATCTTGTGTTTATACATGAATAGTATACTTATCACTAGAAGTGATAACAAGATGAATAAATCCACTAATGATCTGTTGGAGTCAATATTTGACATGAATTTCATTAGTTGTTGGGCTTGTTGAACCCATATGGATTTAGTCTGAAGTCAAACATTAAGAAAAATAATATTATTGAGAGGTTCAATTTGGGGGATTCCGGCCTAGCTAGAGTCCAATGACATCTTTTTAAATCTATTTAAAATAGAGGTAAAATTGTTTCCCATTTTGAATACTCAAAGAATATTGGGTATCTTATGTGCCTAATGACGGGTGTATGATCTGATTTAGAACTTATAATCAGGCAAGCAGATATATTAGTAATTCAAGTGGGGACCATTTGAATAAGTATTACTTGAGTACTATGATACTAATAATATTGCATTATTTAAGATATCATACTACTATCAAGTGATAGAGTAGTGCATATATGGATTCTTACATATAAGAATCTAGATCCACTAGAGCGGATGTATTTATCCTAAGTGGAAAGCTATGTCTTAGAAATCTTGAAAGTATTTCAAAGAGACAATTATAGCTGAATCTATGATGAAATATGAATTTATTATTTGAGATAAATTTATAAAATATGCAGGATAGTTTACGTTAATTCGTAAAGGACATACCAAGATGGCGTATACCGGTAACGACCATGTTTATAAAGTGTGATAGTCAATAGAATTTGACAGAGCTCATATCACAAATGTAAAATGGTAAGTCGAGACATATCCATCATAGATTGTGATTGTTGCGACAACTACTCTCAACTAGAGTTATCACGATTGACTACGTAACTTCAAAGGATAACATCACGGATCTGCTTACGAAAGGCTTAAGCAGAGAGTTAGTTAGTGAGTCTTCTAAAGGAATGAGACTAAAGCCCTTGAGGAATGAGTTTATATGAAGGAAAACCTAACCCAGTTGACTGGAGATCCCAAGATCTGGGTTCAATATGACAAGCTAATCATAAAAATATGGGGAAAGTCACGTCAATGTGGGGGAGTTACTTAATACAGTAACTTTCCTAGTCTATTCCTAAAAAATGTGACTTGTTGAGAGGTTAAACATATGGCTTAATGATTCAGGATGAAATCATAAAGAAAAATGATTCAAGATGAAATCATAAAACATATGCTTTTAACAATTCAAGATGAAATCACCTATGTAAGAGAGAAGTAGGGTCGCTACGAAGGAAATTGTGGGGGCGCAATTTCTAAGAGATCTTGTAGAACCAGGCGAGTGTTCATGACCATAACGAACACGACTATGAGGACTTAACAAGGTCAGGGAGAGTCTTGTGTGAGCGTGTATTGTCGTCTACGTAAACAGATATTAAGTTCAAGGACATCGCGTCTACTCAGATCTAGGAGACTAAGTGCATCTCACAAGGGAAGGTTCAAAGGGTAACACCTACCTATCCTATGCAGGACTTAACCGCAGAAATTTCGTAGAAACTTTCGTCTGTTTTCGACCGATCTCCATTCATGTGGGGGATTGTTGGAATATTGTATAATGTGAATGAGATATCGTGGGATTTTGTATAAATCTATTTTAATAGCTGATTTAAACGTTTGGAATAAGTTTACAGAATCGGTTTTAAATAAATAGAATATATTATTTGTTTGTAAACATTGACAGAATATGTTTAAACAAATAAGATATATCGAAATCAGTTTAATTCTTATGTGATATTCTGTTTTGGTGACCAAGACAAATTTTCACTATAAATAAAACTCATTCTCATTCAGTTTTAGACACAGAAAATACAGCTTCATAGCAACCAAATTCCAGTAGTCTCTTCGATCAGAGACATACAAGTTTACATGATCTTTCAGGAAGTTTTGTTAAGTCCGACAGTACAACTTACTGTTTCGGTTGTTGTACCATGGGAAACAGACGGCGAATCTGTTTTAAGGGAAGCGTGTTAAACACGTGCCTCGGCTCTTTATTGTTTATCATGTTTAACACGTGGTTCCGTTCGTGTGAGCATTCTTGCTAGCGATCTAGTAAGTCTTAAATGATTTATTTATTTTCTGTTATTTATTTTGTTAATTTTATTTTAATCAAGATTTTACATAAAAGTGTAACCGGATTCCTACAACAACTGCGTCTACTGGTAACCATTGGGGATGAAGAGCACTCCACCACGGCATGGATGAACTTTATGGTGATACGTTCACACTCTCCGTACAATGGTATTATTGGAAGACCAGGAATCCTGGCTATACGGGCAGTCCCGTCCACGACTCACGACACGATTAAATTCCCAGTTGAAGGGGGAATTGTTACTATTTACAACTCGATTGTGCCGGCATCTGAATGCCACGCCGTAACAACACCAGTCCAGCCAGTTCCCTTTAAGGAAGGATCACCACCCCCCAATTGGAAGGTGGTAATCCACCCCGACTACCCGGAGCAAGAGGTATCCATAGGGGGAACGCTATCGGAAAAAGGGAAGAAGGCCATGTGCTCTCTCCTAAAGGCAAACCTTGATATATTCGCATGGGAGCCAAAGCACATGACGGGCGTGCCGCGTTCGATAGTAGAACATAGGCTTCAAATCAGCCCGGGATATCCCCCTGTTAAGCAAAAGAAGCGTGGTCAAGCACCAGAACGCAGCCAGGTAATACTGGATGAGGTACGGAAGCTGGTGGACGCAGGAATTATGCGTGAGGTATATTACCATGAATGGTTATCCAATCCGGTCATGGTTAAGAAGCATGACGGGAGCTGGCGCATGTGTGTGGACTTCATAGACTTGAACAAAGCTTGTACGTAAGACTGCTATTCGCTACCAGAAATTGATTGAAAGGTGGAATCCTTATGCGGATACCCTTTCAAATGTTTTTTAGACGCGTACAAAGGATACCATCAGATCCAGATGGCGGAAGAAGACGAGGAGAAGACGGCGTTCCACACTAGTCAGGGTGTGTATTGTTACACAAAAATGCCGTTCGGACTAAAGAACGCCGGTGCGACATATCAGCGACTTGTTGATAAAGCATTCGACTCGCAGATAGGCTGTAACCTTGAGGTCTATGTTGACGACTTGGTCATCAAGAGCCATACGGAGGAAGAACTTCTCCGTGATATCCAGGAGACGTTTGACACGTTGAGGAAAATCAACATGAAAATGAATCCAAAAAAGTGCACGTTTGGAGAAACCGAAGGAATGTTCCTTGGGTATATGATTAATCCAAACGGCATCAAGCCTTCTCCGGAGAAGACGAATGCCGTAATACAGCTACCATCCCCTCGGACACTCAAGGAAGTACAATCACTCAATGGAAAGCTGGCCGGGCTCAATAGGTTCTTGTCAAAGTACGCGGAGAAGTCACTACCTCTATTTAAGACACTCAAGAAGTGCTTAAAGAAATGAGACTTCCGCAAGACAAAAGAAGCAAAGGAAGCCTTTGGGCAGCTTAAACAACATCTCGCGGCTCTTCCCATGCTAGTTGCACCCCGACCTAAGGAGGAGCTCATTATGTATTTGTCTGCTACGTACGGAGCAATAAGCGTAGTCCTTATTACTGATCGGGATTCAGTCCAGACTCCGGTTTACTTCATACGTAGAGCATTGCAAGGGCCGGAGTTGAATTATTCATCAATGTAGAAGTTGGTTTTGTCACTGGTTTACATCGCGAAAAGGCTGCGCCGGTACTTCCAGGCGCACCCAATTGTGGTTATCACTAATCAACCAATAAAACAGATCATATCTAAACCGGACGTGGCCGGGAGGTTACAGAAGTGGAGCGTCCTACTAGGAGAACATAACATCTCCTATAGACCAAGGACAGCCGTCAAAGGCCAAATTTTGGCAGACTTCCTAATTGAGAAACCTGAGGAGGATGAACCAATGGTGCAAAAATAAGAAATTCCAACAGAACCATGGGTTTTATTTACTGACGGATCTTCGTGCACGGACGGATCAGGAGCCGGCCTCATTCTCACGAATCCGAAAGGAATGGAATTTACCTACGCTTTGTGCTTTGAGTTCACAGCCACAAATAATGAGGCAGAATATGAAGCATTGATTGCAGGTTTAAAAATTGCCGCTAGGATGGGAGTCCGCAACCTTGAGGCCTATGTGGACTCACGGCTTGTCGCGAATCACATCCTAGGAGGGTACGTAGCCAAGGAGGATAACATGATCCAATACTTGGAGAAATTCAATTCACGCATCGCCATTTTTGGAAAGTTTTCCATCAAGCAAGTACCAAGAGGCGAGAACAAGATTGCGGATGCTCTTAGCAAGATTGCGTCTACAAGCTTCGCCCATTTATCCAAACAAGTGTTGGTTGAAATACTTAAGGAAAAGTCCATTACAGGGGGGAAATCGCGACCGTAGTTGAAGAAGAGGGTCCTACATGGATGACCCCGATCATCAACTATCTAACCAATGAAACCCTTCCAGAGGACAAAAAGGCGGCGCAGCGTATCAAAAGGAAGTCGAAACATTTCGAACTCCGAGATGTTGTTCTATACAAGTGTTCCTTCCTACAGCCGTGGCTGCGATGCGTCGGGTCGCGCCAGGCTATCTATGTGATTAGTGAGATACATGAAGGGTCGTGCGACATGCACGTAGGCCCCAAATCAGTAGTGGCACGAGCTTTACGCACAGGGTACTATTGGCCGACTATGCATCGGGACGCACGAGACATGATTCTTAAATGCAGCGATTGCCAAGTACACAGGCCCGTACCACGACATCCACAACAAGAACTAAAACCCATCACATCCCCATAGCCATTCTATAAGTGGGGGATTGATATCGCATGACCTTTTCCTGTTTCCGTAGGGGGCGTTAAGTTCTTGATCATAGCAATGGACTATTTTACTCGCTGGATAGAAGCTAAGGCGGTGAAAACAATTACGGGCAAACAGGTAAAAAAGTTTGTTTGGGAAAATATTGTGTGTCGCTTTGGTTTGCCAGGCGGAATCATCTCGGATAACGGAAAGCAGTTCGCGGATAATCCATTCAAGGATTGGTGCGCGGCGTTGAACATCACACGGCGTTGAACATCAGTTAAACACCTACAGACTAATGGTCTCGTAGAGCGGGCAAATAGAAGCCTGGGCAAGGGTATAAAAGCACGCTTGGAGGAAAGAAGTGCCAAGTGGGTAGATGAACTGCCGCATGTCCTATGGGCACATAGGACAATGATCAAAACAGCCAATGGGGACACTCCATTCGCGCTGGCTGAAGGTGTGAAAACACCCATCCTTTTACCACTTAATTATAATAATAACCAAGCCAAAACGTATATTTAATGTCGTAAAAGTCGAAATTATGCGTGGTTTGTGTTTTTGTTGTGATTTAGGACCAAAATGTGAAAAGGGAAGAAAACACGGGCTTTCACGGGCTTTTATCGAAGAAAAAGACAAAAGACGAAGTCGAAAGATCAAGAGAGCAAAAAGAACGGAAGTCCAAGGCCTATTCTGAAGATTTATTGAAGAAAAAGTCTAAAGACGGAAGTTTAATGAAGTTGAAGAACCAAATCTAATAAACGAAGAAAATTAGAAGACGAGTTCATTTCATATCGACAAATCCCGAGATAACGTCGAGAAAGACGAAGAATTTAAAAGACGAAAAGACGAGAAAGAGAGAAGAAAACAACACTCCTTCCATTTCCTCCTATAAATACCTTCCTTATGTCATTAGGAAGGAGAGTTAGCTAGTAGTAGATTCTAGTTTTATTTTTTATGCATTAGGAGTAGCTTAATATTACTTTCTCTCTCTAGCTTTTCTTTAATATTTTTAAGCTTTTACATTAATCTTGTATTGGATCTCTTAATCTTCATCTTAATTTCAAGCTTTTCTTTAATCATTCTCATTCTACCTTTCTTTATTTTAATCTTGTTTGATTTATATAATCATGTAGTTTGCTTAATCTTTATGCTTATTGCTTTGTTGATGTGCTTGATTGATTATGCTTATTGGTTTTGATGTTTTTGATTTTTATAGCTTATTGTGTTTGGTGCTTATTGTGTGAATTTTCTTTGTTTGGATTAAGTGTTTTAATAGTTTATTTTTATAAAAAGTTGATTTTAGATATTTAGATTAATTAGTGTTTTTCAAGTTTTTAATTTGTGGCTTATTTAGTTTTTCTTAAATTTGTTTAGATTAAGTTTTGGTTAATTGTTTATTTGGATTGTGCTTATTCGTAGCTTAATTATTCCCTTATTTTTAGAAAAATCTGTTACTGTTCTTCCCATTTTCACATCTTCGGAAAAGGGTTTTGTTTATCCGAACTTACCCATTTATCCGAAATTTTGTTTATCCGAAAATAAGCCTTTTATCCGAAATTTTGAGTTTATCCGAAAATCAGTCTTATTCCGAAATCCTTTCTTATCCGAAAATAGTTAGGTTTTCTAAAATAGGTCATTATTCCGAAAAGGCCAGTTTTTCCGAATATAGTTAGTTTTTCCGAAAAAATGTTGTTTTATCCGAATTAGTAGGTTTTTCCGGATATCCCAATTATTCCGAGAACATTAGTTTATTCCGAAGATTTTATATTTTTTCCGAATTAGTAGGTTTTTCCAAATTTAGGTCATTTATCCGAACTTTTCTGTTTTTCTGAATATAGGTCATTTATCCGAATTTGTTCCTTTTATACGAAAATTTTAGTTTTTCCGAAAATCTTTGTTTATTCCGAATAATCTGTTTTCTTTTTAACTGTTTTATTTTCTCAGTTAATTTAAATCTTTTGTCATTTAATTTTCAAAGTCTCAATTTTTAGTTTAGTATTTTCAAGCTTTCATTTTTATTCTATTTTATTTAATTACTCAACGATAAATTTCTTTCTTTTCACCAAGAATGACTGAGTTACACGTTAAACCGTAATCAATTCGACAAGACCGATTCCAACGAACTTTATTTTAGTACATAAAATAACTTGTATTAAATGGCACCGCTGCCGGCTCTTTTCGTGAAGATTAACAGTTTTTTTAGAGACGCGTTGGATTTTGGGATCCATTCACTTTTGAACGTTATTTTTCTTGCAAAATTTTCAAAAATTTTCAAAAATCCATAAAAATAAAAAATTTCAAAAAATCCAAAACATTTAAAAAAATCATAAAAAGCATTTTCTTTTCAAAGGTTTTGCACCAAAAATATTTTCTTTTCACGTTAACCATTATTTTTCTTCTATCTCTTTGCTATTCTTTTCTTTTGTAGGTGTATGCGTACTCGTTCACCCAAAAGGAAGTCCATTCAAGCTGCTGTCACAGAGCCTCCTCTTGTTGTTAACACAATGGATAACCGTCCAATGATCGAGCTCTTGCAGTCACATGTTGAAGGCAATGAAGATGCGATTTTGGTTCCGGCTATTGATGCAAATAACTTCGAGCTCAAGACCGGTTTTATACAAATGGTTTCCGTAACACCTTTCTTAGGCCGCACTCATGATGATCCGCACGATCACATCAAAAGGTTTGTTCACCTAGCCAATACCGTGAAATACAATGGGGTCTCACAAGAGGCAATTCGTTTGCTCCTCTTTCCTTTCTCCCTTGAGGGACAAGCCCGGACTTGGCTTGATAAGGAACCACCCCAAAGTATTACAACATGGGCGGACCTAGAGACCAAGTTTATCAATTACTTTTTCCCACCCTCACGTACTACCGCTTTGCGGAATGACATCATTAATTTTGAACAAAAGTACGGTGAGACATTTAGTGAATCTTGGGATCGTTTTAAGGAACTTTTAAGAAAGTGTCCACAACACGGTTTTACAAAGGTGCATCAAATTAATACTTTTTATAATGGATTAAGTTTGAATGACCAAGATTCACTAAACAGTGCTTCGGGGGGTAATATTCTTGTCAAATCTATGAATGTGGCTTGGGATATCATTGAAAACAAAGCCAAAGTCCAAACCAAGAGTGTTAGGGCTACTATGGCTAGTGCCAGTGAGAGTGAGTTGACCAATCATCTTAAGGAACTTACTTCAGCTATAAAACAACTTGTTTTAAGAGACAACCCTCATAATCAACATGCCCATGCTCTTAATATAACTTGTGAAACTTGTGGTGGACCACACTCTTATGCTAATTGTGAAAAAACTTATGATCAATCTCATGGGGAAGTGTATGCTTACAACAATACGGAGAGAGTTCATTTCAAGCCTAATGTCGATGTTAGTCACTTGTCTTACAACTTGACAAATTACTTGGCTCCACCCGATTTTCAACAAATACCACACCTACCCACCCATAACAACCAAGGGCCACCAAGAGAAAAAGTTCCACAACATGCTAATGTGAGGGGCTACAATGCAAACCAAGGCAATTATCAAATGCAAAATCAAGGCTTTCAAAACCAAGGTTTCAATCCTCAGGGCTTTCAACCATATAACCAATACCCAAACCAAGGTTTTCAACAAGGGTTCAATTTACCTCATCCGCACATGGACTTGATTCTACAAAAATTAACCGATCATGAGAAAACCATGAAGGAAATGCAAGAGTCCACGGAGAGGAAATTCGTTCAAATGTTTCAAACCCTTCGACCCCAAGGTGCTCTTCCTTGTACAACCGAAACAAACCCTAGAGCTAATGTGAGTGTTATTACTACACGCAGTAGAGCAACTCTACTAGGACCATATATCCCTCCCCAAATTACTCCATCTACACCTCCTCCACCTCCATTTATCCCTCCTACTTCCATGCCTAGTACTAGTTCTACATTACCGTCTCCACCTCTTACAGAAGAAGTACCCCAGAAAAACCCTTCACCATCTTAACCTTCACCCTCTACACCTACACCTCCTAAACCCAACATCCCTTATCCTTCTCGGTTAGACAAGTGCAAATTACTCACTAAAGAGGATGCTCAGGTTACTTCTTTTTTGAAGATGATCTCCTAAATGAATTTCAACATTAGCCTTGTTGAAGCACTTGTTCAAATGCCGAAATTTGTCAAAGCATTCAAGGAATTGCTTAGTAAGAAGGAGAAGATGGCTGAGTTTGTCAACACACACTTAAATGAAAATTGTTCTGCTATCATTCTTAAAGAACTTCAGGAAAAACTTGGAGATCCCGGTCGTTTTGTGCTACCTTGCATATTTAACAAAGTTGAAGAATTTACAGCCTTAGCCGATCTCGGGGCAATTATTAATTTGATGCCTTTAAGTGTTTGGAAAAAGCTATCATTACCCGACCTTACACAAACAAAGATGACTCTTGAACTAGCAAATCGAACTCTCGCTTACCCCGTTGGTATTACCGAATATTTTTTCGTTAAAGTTGGTACCTTCACTTTTCCGGTCGATTTTGTTGTTGTTGATTATGAAATGGACCCTCGTATTCCGTTAATACTTGGACGACCATTCTTGAGAACCGGAAAAACTTTAGTCGATGTTGCCAAAGGTGAACTCATCTTAACAGTCGGGAATGATCAACAACTTTTTAAGATGGGGAAGTGATAGGTGTGAAAACACCCATCCTTTTACCACTTATTGCTTGCTAAAACGAGACCAAAACGCGTATTTAATGTCATTTGTTTGGAATTATGCGTGGTTTGTGTATTTGTTGTGTTTTCAGAGCCAACCGGATAAATATTGAAGAAAACATGGGATTGCACGGGTTTTATCGAATAAAAAGACGAAAAGACAAAGTCTATAGTCCAAGAGATGCAAAAGATTTGAAGTCAATGGGCCTATTTGAAGATTTATCGAAGAAAAGGACCAAAGATGGAAGATTTATATATGTCGAAAAACTCAAGTCTATTAAATAAAGAAATTAAAAGACGAGTTGAATTTATTCGTCGACAAATCCCGAATCGAAATCGAAAACGTCAACTTTTCTGAAAAGACGAGAAGACATAAAGAAAGGGAGAAAGCCCACTCACCAAACCAAGCCACGACCTATAATTAGTGACCTCCTTAACAAATTTGAGGACTAGTTTTTCTTTCTGTTTCTTTTTCTCCTATTTCGTAGGAAACCAACTCCCTGAAGGAGATTGGTGATTTTTATTTTCTTTGATTCCTCCATAATATTGTAAGTTTAATCTTTCCTTTTGTTTGTTTGAATCTTAATCCTTAATACAAGTTTCCATTTAATCTTTCTTTCTTTTCTTGTTGATTCAAAGTTCTAAGTTTTTATTTTATTGAGTTTGATCTTCAAAAGTAAGTGGGTTTTGAGTTTTTGTTGTTTTGGTTTGATGTTTATCATTAGTAGATGATTAGTGGTTAAATTGGTTTAAGTTTTGGTTAAAAACTTGGTGGATTTTGGTTAAATTCGTGATCAAGTTACTCCCTTGTTCTTCGTTTCTCCTTACTGTTTCATGTCCCCAGATTCCGAATGAACTAATCATTCCGTATCAAGGATTTGAACATATTATTCCGAACCAAAGGTTTCTGTTTAAAATATTCCGGATGAACAAGATATTCCAGATGAGTATTCTGTAGTTTTAATTATTCCGGATCAGTTCAGTATTCCGAATCAACAACATTTATTCCGAATCAATTTTATTATTCCGGATAAAGAAACATTCCGAATGAACCATTATTCCGGATGAGTCAAATATTCCGCATGAACCTTTTATTCCGGATGAACCTTTTATTCCGGATGAACTAAACATTCCAGATCAAGAACTTATTCCGAATCAACACATTATTCCGGATCAACCATTTTAATCAGAGTCAAGCTATTATTCCGCATGAGCAAGGTATATTCCGGATGAGCGATATTCCGAGTGAAGGGTTTTATTCTGGATCAACCATTTTATACCAAATCAAGCTATTATTCCGAATCAGTGATTTTTCTGAGTTAAGGTACTTTACTGTTTTGGTTTAATTCAAGTTTTACTTTTAGTAATTACTTTTAGTTTATTTTTATTACTTCACTCACTTACCTTTTTAGTAGATATAGATCAAAAGCTCCCCCTTTTAGTCACCAATTACAACAATTCCACTTTGAACCGTGATCGATTCGAGAAGATACCGAGAACGAAACAACGACAAATATAACTGGGTACGAGCAAAACAAAGAAAGATCTTGCAAAAGCTACATTTTTAACTAACAAAAAATCAGTTATTAAAATGGCGCCGCTGCCGGCTCTTTTCGTAAGGATCAACGGTTTCTTGTGAGAAAAATTGAATTTTGGGATCCGTTCTTTCGGGAACGTTATTTTCAAGTACAAAAATTTTCAAAAAGCCATAAAAATATAATTTTTTCAAAAATACAAAAAAAATTAAAAAGCCTATAAAAACCAAAAATATTTTCTCTTGCATTTTCTTTTTAGTGTATGCGTACTCGATCAACGTCTTATTCCGAGCCCGAGACTCTCGATAATTTAGACATGTCCGGTGTACACAACAACAATAATAATCCACCTCACCCCAACATGAATAATCCACCCCTACCCGACCTACGAACCATGGAGGAGCTATGCCAACCTACGATGAATGGACGTGGAGGCCCGATTGCGCCGATGCAAATCACGGCTTAGGAGTTTTCGTTGAAGCATCACATGATTCAACAAGTGCAAACAAATCCATTTCGCGGATTGCCGGATGATGATGCCAACAAGCACCTCGACAAATTCATTACCATTACCCAAAGCATGAAGATGCCCGATATTTCTATGGATGTACTTCGCCTTCAACTCTTTCCCCACACACTTTCTCACCATGCTGAAAAATGGTTTGACCGTCTCCCAAAGAATTCTATTCGTACTTGGGAGGACATGACTCAACGCTTTTTGTCGCGCTACTTTCCACCATCCATGGTCACGAGCCTTCGTAACCAAATTAGTGGATTGATGCAAGACAATGATGAATCGCTCTTTGATGCTTGGGAACGATACAATGATTTGATCGACCGTTGTCCAAATCACAACATGCTCCCCGTCACTCTCATTGATACTTTCTACAATGGTCTCACTTTTCGTGATCGTGACACGATCAATGCCGCCGCCGGTGGTACTTTTATGAAAAGGAGACCGGAGGAGTGTAGAGATTTGATTGAAAACATGACTACTCACACAAGAATTGGGATTCATCCGCATCCTCAAGATCTAATCCGAGAGTCAATGTTTCCTCTACTTCTTCCACCACTGACATGTCCGCCATGGAACGAGCCATTATCGAAATGAGCAAAAATATGCAAATTTTGGCTAATAACCACACTCAACAAGCTAAAGCCGTTGCTATTTCTTGTGACACATGTGGTGGTCCTCATTCTTACAATGATTGTCCTTCCACTCAAGGCAATTTTTGTGAAAACGTTAACGTGGCATACGGCACTTATCCCACGGGAGGCTATCAAGCTCGTCCTCAAGGAGACAGTAACTTGCTAAGTTATCGTTCAAACAACTATCTTGCACCACCCGGTTTTACTCCTCAAAACCAAAACCAACAACAAAGCTATAACCGAAATAACCAATCCCAACCTCGTCCTAACAATCAATATCAATCCCAAAGAAACCCATACCCACCTCAAGGAAATTCTCAAGCTTACCAAGCTCCACCTCTCAATCAACCGATGGCATTGAATCAAGACCTCGAGACGTTCATGAGGACTAATAGAGAGATGGTAACGAATCTTCAGAGTCAATTCATCAACTTGAAGGGAGACATGGCGAAACAAGGGAGTGATATTCGAGCCGAGCTAAGGAATGACATGGCGAAACAAAGCAATGATATTCACGCAGACATGAGAGACTCTTTCAGCACTCAAGCGGATAACATATGTGATATGATCGGGTCGCATTTCCAAGGTAATCAACCCTCTTCTTCGGGTACTCTTCCGAGTAACACCGTTGCTAATCCAAGAGGGGAGATGAAAGCCATCACCACTCGTAGTGGAAAAGGTTATACGGAACCCGAGCTTCCTACACCTCCACCCGTGATTGTGAACAAGGAAAAAGAGCAACTTTCCTCACCTCCTTTACCTTCTACCCCCATTCCCCCACCACCCGCGGTTGTGAGTGATCCTATTCCCCTAAAGCCTTCCTCTTCATCTGATATACCTTATCCTTCAAGGTTGAGGAAAGAGAAGCAAAAGAGCAAGGATGATATTCAAGTTTCAAACTTTCTCAAAATGTTTAAACAATTGAATTTTAACATCTCCTTTGCCGAGGATCTCGCTCACATGCCTAAATATGCGAAGATGTTTAAAGACCTTCTTAGTGACAAGGAAAAGCTTCTTGACATTGCTCAGACCCAACTTAATGAGAATTGCTCCGCGGTTCTCTTAAGGAAATTGCCCACCAAACTTGGTGATCCGGGTCACTTCCTGATTCCTTGCAACTTCCCGGGAGTAGAGAATTGCATGGCCCTAGCCGATCTAGGTGCTAGTATAAACTTAATGCCTTTAAGTGTTTGGAAGCAATTATCTCTCCCCGAGCTAGTCCCCACCAAAATGACTTTGGATTAGCTAACCGTACGGTTGCTTATCCAGTGGGGATAACCGAAGACGTCTTCGTTGGCGTTGACAAATTCACCTTCCCGGCAGATTTTGTTGTCGTTGACTACGAGATGGATCCTAGTGTTCCATTAATCGTTAGACGTCCCTTCTTGAGGACCGGTCGCACTCTCATTGATGTAGCCACGGGCGAAATAATCATGAGAGTTGGTGACGATCAAATTATCTTCAACATGGGTAAGATTTCTAAGCAACCTTATTCATATGAGAGTGTTAATGCTATTGATGTTCTCGATGAGGCTTGTGAAGAACACTTTCATGATGCTTGCAAAAGTAATCTCTCTTCTCTACCCAATGTTGAGACCGTTGCCTCAATCGCTCCGTCATTGACTCCTTTTGGAGAAAGTGTCTTTCTTTTGGATGATTTTGAAGCTAGCTTGGGTCAACTTGATCTTAAGTATGATGATTCTCCCACCGATTGGGAAGAAGACATTCGTACAATTGAGAAACTTCTCAATGAAGACCCGTTTTCTCCTCCTTCTCCTAAAGAGGTGACTAATGATGATCCATCGTTAGTTACACCATCTATTGAGGATCCTCCTACTCTTGAGCTTAAGGACTTACCTCCTCATCTCGAGTATGTTTTCTTAGAGGACATTGATCAACTTCCCGTTATCATTGCTAAGGACTTAAAAGCCGATGAGAAAACTCGTCTCATTGAAGTTCTCAAGAAACATAAAAGAGCTATCGCTTGGAAAATCTCTGATATCCGCGGAATTGATCCTCACTTTTGCACACATAAAATTCTCATGGAGGACGACTTTAAGCCCACAATTCAAAGCCAACGAAGGGTGAATCCTAAAATCCATGACGTTATCAAAAAAGAGGTTATCAAACTTCTTGATGCGGGCATGATTTATCCTATCTCGGATTCACCATGGGTTATTCCAGTCCATTGTGTGCCTAAGAAAGGCGGAATCACCGTTGTGCCCAATCAAAACAATGAGTTGATTCCTACACGTCTCGTTACTGGGTGGAGAGTTTGAATAGACTATCACAAACTTAATGATGCCACGAGAAAGGATCATTTTCCTCTTCCTTTTATGGACCAAATGCTTGAACGTTTAGCGGGTAATGAATATTACTGCTTTCTAGATGGTTTCTCGGGTTATTTCCAAATACCCATCGATCCCCAAGATCAAGAGAAGACAACATTCACTTGTCCCTATGGCACATTTGCCTACAAAAGAATGCCTTTTGGCTTATGCAATGCCCCTGGGACCTTCCAAAGGTGCATGTTGGCTATTTTCCATGACATGGTTGAGCAAACCATGGAAGTCTTCATGGATGATTTCTCGGTCTTTGGGGATTCATTCTCTTCTTGCCTTGACAATTTGGAACGTATGCTTAAGCGGTGCGAAGACACTCGCCTTGTTCTCAATTGGGAAAATGCCATTTTATGGTAAAAGAAGGCATTGTGCTATGACACAAAATCTCAAAAGCCGGTCTTGAAGTGGACCGTGCTAAAGTGGATGTCATAGCCAAATTACCTCCACCTTCAACCGTGAAGGGTGTGAGAAGTTTTCTGGGTCATGCGGGCTTCTATCGTCGCTTTATCAAAGATTTTTCTAAAATCGCTCGCCCGATGACCCACCTCTTGGAAAAAGATACTCCTTTTATATTTTCCAAAGAGTGTATTGAAGCCTTCAATCTTCTTAAGGATAAGCTAACTAAGGCACCGGTCTTGGTTACCCCTAATTGGGAGCTACCCTTTGAGTTGATGTGCGATGCTAGCGACTTTGCTATTGGAGTGGTTTTGGGCCAAAGAGTGAATAAACACTTCCAACCAATCCATTATGCTAGCAAGACAATGACGGGGGCTCAATTGCATTATACGACAACCGAAAAAGAGCTTTTAGCTGTTGTCTATGCTTTTGAAAAATTTCGCCCCTATCTTGTTTTATCCACCACAATCGTTTACACGGACCATTCCGCGTTGAAGTACTTGATGACTAAGCACGACTCTAAGCCAAGACTTCTTCGCTGGGTTTTAATCCTTCAAGAATTTAACATTGAAATTCGTGACAAAAAGGGAGCTGAAAACCTAGCCGCGGATCATCTAAGTCGACTTGAGGATCCATATCAAGGGGATCATCCGAACAAAGAGAACAATGACACTTTTCCCCTTGAGACCTTACTGTCTATTTGTGCCAATCTTGATGACACCCCGTGGTTTGCGGACATTGCAAACTACTTGGCGGGTGGTGTTCTCATCAAAGGGTTAACATCCCAACAAAAGAAAAAGTTCTTGAATGATGTTAAGACCTACTTTTGGGATGACCCTTTTCTATTCAAACAATGCACTAATTTGATTATTCGCCGATGTGTTGACGGACCGGCAGCTTTAGACATTCTCGAGGCTTGCCACAAAGGACCCACCGGTTGTCACTTTGGTCCCAACTTCACCGCGAAGAAAGTGTTTGACTCGGGATTCTATTGGCCCACCATTTATCGTGACGCTCACGCAATGGTTAAAAACTGTGATGATTGCCAAAGACAAGGCAAGATCACACATAAAGATGAGATGCCTCAAAATTTCATACAAGAATGTGAGATCTTTGATGTATGGGGCATCGACTTTATGGGGCCATTCCCTTCTTCTAAAGGAAACAAATACATCCTTGTCGCCGTTGACTACGTTTCTAAATGGATGGAAGCCAAAGCTTTACCCACTAACGACGCAAGGGTCGTTTGTAATTTCTTGAAACAACTGTTTGCTCGATTCGGTGTTCCTCGTGCTATAATCAGTGACCGCGGGAGTCAATTTTGCAATGATCAATTTGCAAGAGTCATGTCTAAGTATGGTGTCAATCACCCTCTTTCCACCGCTTATCATCCTCAAACCAACGGTCAAGCCGAGATATCCAACCGTTGATTGAAGCGAATTTTGGAACGTACTGTGGGAGAGCATCGTGCCTCATGGGCCGATAAACTTGATGATGCTCTGTGGGCTTTCCGTACCGCCTATAAGACATCGATTGGTTGTACACCTTATCGTCTTGTGTACGGGAAAGCATGCCACCTCCCTATCGAGCTGGAACATAAGGCATACTGGGCCTTGAAGTGGGCTAACTTCGACATCAACAAAGCCGGTGATCTTCTCAAGATTCAACTCAACGAACTAAATGAACTGAGGAATGAAGCTTACGAGAACTCATTGATCTACAAGGAGAAGACCAAGATCATCCACGATGCTAAAATTAAGAACCGAGAGTTCTACGTTGGTGATCAAGTCTTACTTTTTAACTCTCGGTTGAAGATCTTCTCGGGCAAGTTGAAGAGCCGCTGGTCTGGTCCATTCACCATCGCCAATGTCTTTCCCTATGGCACCATTGAGCTTTCTCAGCCGAATGGGCCCAATTTTAAGGTGAATGGCCAGCGTTTGAAGTTGTACTTTGGTGAGGACATCTCTCATAAGATTATTCCATCCCTTACCACGTTTCCCCGGAATTAGTTCGGGACCGAGTCAGGCTCGTGACTCGGTTAACAAAAACAAGCGCTCCTCGGGAGGCAACCCAAGTATCTATCCCCCTTTCCCGTTTTTCATCCTAAGTGTAGGGGGAGCTATATAGGTTGCTTGTGTTTGTATGGTGATGTGATTACAGGGATAAGTGTACTTTTGGAATCTTTGAAGAACCGTGCTCCCATGTTATCTGCAAATCCGGTTCTATCTCTCAACTATTGTGATTCAATTTTCTTCATACTCATATTTGAAATTGATCACTCTAGTTGTCTCCTCCTTAACTTGATTTAACCAACGTGCACAATGTCATAAGTGTAGGGGAAACTTTTCCCACATGCTTAAACATTGAGGACAATGTTTATATTAAGTGTAGGGGAGACTTCTATCGAAGTTTTAAGTGGACTTTTCTATTAAAGTGCCTTCATTTAACCGGAAAATCATATTTTTCGATATTTTTAAAAAATTTTAATCTATTTTGGCCTAGTTGTATAGTTGTATTTTCCTTTGTTATGGTTATTTTATTTCCTTGCTAAAATAAAGTTTAATAAAGTGGTTTTAAAATTTTTCAAAGTCGTGAATATTTTGACTCAACCCGAGTTTACTTATCTAAGTTTACTCTAGCTAGTATCCTTAACGTGTTTAAGTCAAGTTTTGCTAGGCTTTTATATAGGGAACTTTAAAACGCGAATGTCTTAACTCTCACGGGTTAAGAACAAGAACTTTTCGCAAGTTCCTATAATTGATCCTAGAGAGTCGTTTATCAAGGGTACTTTAAAATGCGAATTCTAAACTTGAAAAAGTCTAAGAGTTTGCAAGATCCTATAGATGACTCAAAAACCCAAAACTGTGATTTAATTGGCTAAGCATCCATGAGTCTCATTCCTTGAGATTTTAAATTGTGGAGAACGAGAGATGATAGAGTCAGTTATAAGTTTGGTATTCTTTCGTGAATTTATGTGAGTTGATTATAAGCCTATTCTCCCATCGCTTGCTAATAAATTTATCTGCATTAAATAAGGTTGTACAATTTGAAAAGTTCCAAAATTGATGTGAAGAATCATTTATCAGCAATAAAAAAGGTTGTACAATTTGAAAGGTTTTACAATCGTTTAAAAGTTGCTCGGTATTAATTAGAGTTCATAGCCAAGGCATAACTTATTGAAGCGGGATGCGAAGATTGGCGAGTCCGAAAAGGCCCTAACAAGGCATGAGGGCTACATTTTGTTGCTAAAGGTCCAAAATTGATGTGAAGAATCATTTATCGAAAATCAATATGAAGGACGAGACACACGACGAAAAGCAAGTACTCCCCAAAAGATCATGGAGAAGTCTATCCAAAAAGGCCCTAACAAGGTATGAGGATAAATAGATCCAAGTCCTAAAAGGAGGCGGATCGTTGTATATCAAAGTCCAAAATAAAGATTGGAGAAAAATGAAGAAGTCGTGGTCCAAAGATGAAGAATCTCTCAAAACTTCAAGTGAAGAAATTCCTATTATGAAGAGAAGACCATAGTTTCAAGAACGTCTCTCAAAGATTTGAAGTATGAAGTCGCTGCCAAATATCGGTCCGAGAAAGGTCTCAAATCGTGAAGCGAGTTATGCCAAGATATGAACTTTATGAGGTCCCGAGAAGCAGTTTTAAAAGATTTTGTCCTTTAGCTAACTATTGATTAAATCGTCCCACTTTATTTTCAGCCTAAATAACTATCGAAATAAGTCAAACAATGCATCCTCGTGATCATTCAAGACAACAATATAATATCAGAGACACACCTAGGAATAAGGGAGTCTAAGTGAATAATTGGGCCACATGAGTTCGTGTTAGTTTGCTAACTTATAATAACAATGATCTCGTTTTTAAGCTTGGTATGGGGAACGTGAAAATTGAGAATGATGAACATTCATGACAACCTAAAACCCCAATGTAAGTCTTTGAATACTTTACTTGTTTTGTTCTTTTGGTTTCCTTAGTGTTTAGAATTTAATAAAGGCCAAGGTAGGTTACTTATGATGAGAAATGTAAACCGTGCTTTAAGATTAATGCATTGCATGAGGGCATGGCAATGATTAAGTGTAGGGGATTTGATAGGTGTGAAAACACCCATCCTTTTACCACTTATTGCTTGCTAAAACGAGACCAAAACGCGTATTTAATGTCATTTGTTTGGAATTATGCGTGGTTTGTGTGTTTGTTGTGTTTTCAGAGCCAACCGGATAAATATTGAAGAAAACATGGGATTGCACGGGTTTTATCGAAGAAAAAGACGAAAAGACAAAGTCTATAGTCCAAGAGATGCAAAAGATTTGAAGTCAATGGGCCTATTTGAAGATTTATCGAAGAAAAGGACTAAAGATGGAAGATTTATATATGTCGAAAAACTCAAGTCTATTAAATAAAGAAATTAAAAGACGAGTTGAATTTATTTGTCGACAAATCCCGAATCGAAATCGAAAACGTCAACTTTTCTAAAAAGACGAGAAGACATAAAGAAAGGGAGAAAGCCTACTCACCAAACCAAGCCAAGGCCTATAAATAGTGACCTCCTTCACAAATATGAGGACTAGTTTTTCTTTCTGTTTCTTTTTCTCCTATTTCGTAGGAAACCAACTCCCTGAAGGAGATTGGTGATTTTTATTTTCTTTAATTCCTGCATAATATTGTAAGTTTAATATTTCCTTTTGTTTGTTTGAATCTTAATCCTTAATACAAGTTTCCATTTAATCTTTCTTTCTTTTCTTGTTGATTCAAAGTTCTAAGTTTTTATTTTATTGAGTTTGATCTTCAAAAGTAAGTGGGTTTTGAGTTTTTGTTGTTTTGGTTTGATGTTTATCATTAGTAGATGATTAGTGGTTAAATTGGTTTAAGTTTTGGTTAAAAACTTGGTGGATTTTGGTTAAATTCGTGATCAAGTTAACCCCTGTTCTTCGTTTCTCCTTACTGTTTCATGTCCCCAGATTCCGAATGAACTAATCATTCCGAATCAAGGATTTGAACATATTATTCCGAACCAAAGGTTTCTGTTTAAAATATTCCGGATGAACAAGATACTCCGGATGAGTATTATGTAGTTTTAATTATTCCGGATCAGTTCAATATTCCGAATCAACAGCTTTTATTCCGAATCAATTTTATTATTCCGGATAAAGAAACATTCCGAATGAACCATTATTCCGGATGAGTCAAATATTCCGCATGAACCTTTTATTCCGGATGAACCTTTTATTCCGGATGAACTAAACATTCCGGATCAAGCACTTATTCCGAGTCAACACATTATTCCGGATCAACCATTTTATTCCGAGTCAAGCTATTATTCCGCATGAGCAAGGTATATTCTGGATGAGCGATATTCCGAGTGAAGGTTTTTATTCCGGATCAACCATTTTATTCTGAATCAAGCTATTATTCCGAATCAGTGATTTTTCTGAGTTAAGGTACTTTACTGTTTTGGTTTAATTCATGTTTTACTTTTAGTAATTACTTTTAGTTTATTTTTATTACTTCACGCACTTACCTTTTTAGTAGATATAGATCAAAAGCTCCCCCTTTTAGTCACCAATTACAACAATTCCACTTTGAACCGTGATCGATTCGAGAAGATACCGAGAACGAAACAACGACAAATATAACTGGGTACGAGCAACACAAAGAAAGATCTTGCAAAAGCTACATTTTTAACTAACCAAAAATCAGTTATTAGGAAGATTACAAGTAAATCCAATGGAAAAGAATTGGCGAATATGATTAATGTGCTGCAGGACGAGCTTGATACACCTTCTTTGGAAAGTATAAAGTTCGATGATTTTGTGCTACATAGCAATCCTCTTTTCGAGACTTGCTATGATAATCCACTTTTTCAAGACCATGTGGATGATTCTGATGATTCTCTCTCCAATTTAGATCGCCCACCAATTTATGATTCTCCACCGATATATGATGATTATGATGATGATTCTAGTTCCGATGTGGATGATTATGATGATTTTTCTTCAGAGTATAAAGACATGCCAACTTCTGATGACTTTGATGATGTTGACACTCTTTCGAGTGATTCTTCAAATGATATGTCTCCTAATGATGATTATGCTCCTATTTTTAATGAAGATCCTCCGCTAACAATGCTTGATCCTACTTTAGATGATTACTAATTTGAGGAAGATTTTGCTACTTTCCTCAATACATACTTTCCCAATGAGAATGATTCTCCTCCTTTGGACTTTGATAATGGTATTTATCCTCCTTCAGATGTTAAGAAAACCGTTTCAAAGGAGAAGAAATCGGAAGACACCAATATCCGTAGTACCTATGTCTTAACACCTCTCTTTCCACCTTCTTCGGATGAGATTGTGCGTTTTATGGGCGAATCTTCAAGGTCTACTGAGCCTAAGTCTTATTTTCCCCTAAAGGAAAAGGTGTAAGATCTGGGTATCACAATTTTTAAGCCATCTCAGTATCCATATAATGAAATAAAAGGAAAGATTTTTGGAATTTATGGAGCTATGCTTTCACTTCATCATACCTTCAACCACCGTGCTCAATCTTTGCTTAAGGGAACCCCGCCTACTCTTCTTTGGCTTGTCTTGTTCACCTTAAGCTTGTGCCATTTGATGGACAAAAACCATGTATTTGATCCCGGTGGATGTTCTTCAAGGCTCTTACCATTCTAATCAAGGTCGAGTCAGGCTCACGACTCGGTGAGAAAAACAAGCGCTTCTCGGGAGGAAACCCGATGATCTATCCTTTTTATCCGTTTTTATAATAAGTGTAGGGGGAGACCCTCGTATGTATTTGTTGTTTTCTTTCTTATGATGTGCAGGCATTTGAGCTTTCAAAGTTCCATTTTTGATGACTTTTGACGACCCGTGATTCCGTGTACCCGTCTTCCTGGTTCTATCCTAAACTCTTTTGATTCACTATTTTATATAGGAATCACTTTAGTTGTCTCTTCCTTCGCAAGATTTAATCAACGTACACTATGTCCTAAGTGTAGGGGAGTTTACTCCACATGCTTAAACATTGAGGACAATGTTTATATTAAGTGTAGGGGGGACTTCTATCGAAGTTAAGTGGACTTTTCCTTGTATATGTCCTCATTTTAACCGGAAAATTGATTTTACGACATTTTTCAAAATTTTTGATCTATTTTGGCCTAGTTGTCTTTCCCTTTGTTATCCTTATTTAATTGCTAAAATAAATTTCAATAAAATGGTTTTAATGAGTTTAGATGTCTTTGATATATTAGGCATGTCGTGAATCTTTTGACTCAACCCGAGTTTACTTATTTAGTTCACTCTAGCTAGTATCCTTAACATGTTTAAATCAAGTTTTGCTAGACTTTTATATAGGGAACTTTAAAACGCGAAAGTCTTAGCTCATACGGGTTAAGAACAAGAACTTTTCACAAGTTCCTATAATTGATCCTAGAAAGTCGTTTATCAAGGGAACCTTAAAATGCGAATTCTGAACTTGAAAAAGTCTAAGAAGTTGCAAGATCCTATAGATGACTTGAAAACCCAAAACTTTGATTTAATAGGCTAAGCATCCACGAGTCTCATTCCTTGAGATTTTAAATTGTGGAGAACGAGAGATGATAGAGTCAATTATAAGTTTGGTATTCTTTCATGAATTTATGTGAGTTTATTATGAGCTTTTTCTCCCATCGCTTGTTAATAAATATAATTGCAATAAGTAAGGTTGTACGATTTGAAAAGTTACTTAGCTTCTAGCACAAGATCGTTTAAAAGTTGCTCGGTATTAATTAGAGTTCATAGCCAATGCATCACTTATTGAAGCGGGATGCGAAGATTGGCGAGTCCGAAAAGGCCCTTACAAGGCATGAGGGATACATTTTGTTGCTAAAGATCCAAAGTGATGTGAAGAATCATTTATCAAAAATCAATATGAAGGATCGAGACACACGACGAAAAGCAAATACTCCCCTAAAGATCATGGAGAAGTCTATCCAAAAATACCCTAGCAAGGTATGAGGATAAATAGATCCAAGTCCTAAAAGGAGGCGGATCGTTGTATATCAAAATCCCAAATAAAGATTGGAGAAAAAAATGAAGAAGTCGTGGTCCAAGTGTGAAGAATCTCTCAAAAACTTCAATTGAAGAAATTCCTATTATGAAGAGAAGACCATTATTTCTAAGATCATCTCTCAAGATTCGAAGTATGAAGTCAATGCCAAATATCGATCCGTGAAAGGTCTCAAATCGCGAAGCGAGTTATGCCAAGATATGAACTTTATGAGGTTTCGAGAAGCAGTTTTAAAAGATTTTGTCCTTTAGCTAACTATTGATTAAATCGTCCTACCTTATTTTCGGCCTAAATAAACTATCGAAATAAATTAACAATGCATCCTCGTGATTGTTCAAGACAACAATAAAATTAAGAGATACACCTAGGAATAAGGGAGTCTAAGTGAATAATTGAGCCACATGAGTTTGTGTTAGTTTGCTAACTTATAATAACAATGATCTCGTTTTTAAGCTTGGTATGGGGAACGTGAAACTTGAGGGTGATAAACATTCATGACGACCAAAGCCCTAATGTAAGTCTTCGATCTCTTTACTTTTTCTTCCTTCAAGCATTTTGTTATATTCTATCTTTTTAAGTTTCCTTAATGTCTTGTGTTCAATAAAGGCCAAGGTGGGTTAATTATGATGGAAAATTTGCTTTTTAATTAATGCATTGCATGAGGGCATTGCAATGGTCAAGTGTAGGGGATTTGATAGGTGTGAAAACACCCATCCTTTTACCACTTAATTATAATAATAACCAAGCCAAAACGTATATTTAATGTTGTAAAAGTCGGAATTATGCGTGGTTTGTGTTTTTGTTGTGATTTAGGACCAAAATGTGAAAAGGGAAGAAAACACGGGCTTTCACGGGCTTTTATCGAAGAAAAAGACAAAAGACGAAGTCGAAAGACCAAGAGTGCAAAAAGAACGGAAGTCTAAGGCCTATTCTGAAGATTTATCGAAGAAAAAGTCTAAACACGGAAGTTTAATGAAGTCGAAGAACCAAATCTAATAAAATAAGAAAATTAGAAGACGAGTTCATTTCATATCGACAAATCCCGAGACAACGTCGAGAAAGACGAAGAATTTAAAAGACGAAAAGACAAGAAAGAGAGAAGAAAGCAACACTCCTTCCATTTCCTCCTATAAATACCTTCCTTATGTCATTAGAAAGGAGAGTTAGCTAGTAGTAGATTTTAGTTTTATTTTTTGTCCATTAGGAGTAGCTTAATATTACTTTCTCTCTCTAGCTTTTCTTTAATGTTTTTAAGCTTTTACATTAATCTTGTATTGGATCACTTAATCTTCATCTTAATTTCAAACTTTTCTATAATCATTCTCATTCTACCTTTCTTTATTTTAATCTTGTTTGATTTATATAATCATGTAGTTTGCTTAATCTTTATGCTTATTGCTTTGTTGATGTGTTTGATTGATTATGCTTATTGGTTTTGATGTGTTTGATTTTTATAGCTTATTGTGTGATTTTTCTTAGTTTGGATTAAGTGTTTTAATAGTTTATTTTTATAAAAAGTTGATTTTAGATATTTAGATTAATTAGTGTTTTTCAAGTTTTTAATTTGTGGCTTATTTAGTTTTTCTTAAAATTTGTTTAGATTAAGTTTTGGTTAATTGTTTATTTGGATTGTGCTTATTCGTAGCTTATTCCCTTATTTTTAGAAAAATCTGTTACTGTTCTTCCCATTTTCACATCTTCGGAAAAGGGTTTTGTTTATCCGAACTTACCCATTTATCCGAAATTTTGTTTATCCGAAAATAAGCCTTTTATCCGAAATTTTGAGTTTATCCGAAAATCAGTCTTATTCCGAAATCCTTTCTTATCTGAAAATAGTTAGTTTTTCCGAAATAGGGCATTATTCCGAAAAGGCCAGTTTTTCCGAATATAGTTAGTTTTTCCGAAAAAATGTTGTTTTATCCGAATAGTAGGTTTTTCCGAATATCCCAATTATTCCGATAACATTAGTTTATTCCGAAGATTTATAGTTTTTCCGAATTAGTAGGTTTTTCCGAATTTAGGTTGTTTATCCGAACTTTTCTGTTTTTCCGAATATAGGTCATTTATCCGAATTTGTTCCTTTTATCCGAAAATTTTAGTTTTTCCGAAAATCTTTGTTTATTCCGAATAATCTGTTTTCTTTTTAACTGTATTATTTTGCCAGTTAGTTTAAATCTTTTGTCATTTAATTTACAAAGTCTTAATTTTTAGTTTAGTATTTTCAAGCTTTCATTTTTATTCTATTTAATTTAATTACGCAACGACAAATTTCTTTCTTTTCACCAAGAACGACCGAGTCACACGTTAAACCGTAATCAATTCGACAAGACCGATTCCAAGAACCGAGGCTGTTATCCCAGCAGAAATTGGAATGCCAGCAAAAATTGTATTACTGGCCTACGGAACCGAGGCTGTTATCCCAGCAGAAATTGGAATGCCAACAATCCGCACTGCGGAGGTTAACGTCGTCACAAACGATGAGCAACTCTGGGTCAATCTGGACCTGTTAGAGGAGAAACGAGAGATATCAGCCATCAATGAGGCTAAGTCTAAGGCATTTATAAAAAGCTTATTACGATTCTAAAGTCAAGGGTGTTTCCTTCTGACCGGGGGATTTTGTTTATCATGCTAACGAGGCAAGTCGCGCGGAGAATACAGGGAAGCTTGGTCCGAAGTAGGAAGGGCCGTATGAGGTCACAGAAACTTTGGGACTAGGTGCGTACAAGTTGCGTGATATGAACGGCAGTGACTTGGACTGTACATGGAATATTTGCAACCTTAAAAGATGCTACCTCTGAAAGGGCTACGGCCTCCACATGGACACTTCGCTGTGGTGAGCTTCAATGAATATCCATGTATTTTGTGTTTTCATAGTTTCTAGGTTCTATTTGTCTTAGGATTTTAATTCTGTCAAAAAATCGTAACCGTTCTAATAAAATGCCGTGGTGCCTAGCTAGCTCTACGGTCTGTTCTTGTGAAAATCATTGTCTTATGTTTTTTAGATTTATTTGTTATTTCTCTAGTATGTTATTACTCGTGCATATGCATTCATTCAAACCGTACATGTACTATTCGCTCCCAGGCGGGGTAAGAGGATTAAGTGAACCTAATAGTTCAACTTGTCGCATAAGAGGGATGCAACCCCAGTGACGCGGATCATGTATCCCTACTAGACACCTTATTTACAAGATGATGTAATAAGTTTCCACATGTCGCACTTACATAGTGCCGGACATGATAAAGACATAAGGTGCACGTCTAGTAGATTATAGACTTAGTTTTATCCTTCTTCAGCCGTGACACGTCGCGCAAACAGATACATGATATCTAAGGAATAATAACAAGTTTCAATTTAAATAAACAAAATTGTCGTGATCACCACGGACATATGCATATGATATTCTAAAGTGTTTTACACATAGAGTTACGAATTGAGGTCATGTACATACACAGACGAATAAATACAAGGTTATGCAAATGTTTACAACAATTAAACTACAAAGAAGGCAGAAGCTCTTCTACTTCTTTCTTCCCTTCAGCTATCATGGTGCGGAGGGCTTCGCCAGGAGCGTCCTTTCCACTTTGCGCCATGGCTAAATTAGCTTCCAACGCCTCCGATAATAACTTTTCACCTTTCACGACCTTCAGACTGGCGTCATATATTGGCAGAGTAAGCTGAATTGGGTCTGGTGTAAGCTTCACCATGATGTTTGGAGGCGTCCTTTAGAGCTTCAAGGTCATCTAGGAAGGGGTATTTCATATCTCCAAGAGCGGCCTTGGAGGCAGTCATTTTTACCTCTGCCTCGGGGTTATGGTAGGCATGCTTGGAGATGTCTTCTTTCATGCTTATCAGTTCTACAGCCTTGGTCAAACCCTCATGCCTGCCACGGTCAATTCAGTCTGACACGACATCTGCGAAGGCCTACACAAACAGTGGAGCCTCCGTTACCCTTGTCACGGCTAGGCGCATCCCTTGCCCCACCATCCACCTACGACCAGCAATGGCCGTAAGCAGTAGGGGGCATAGCACTTCGGCGCATTATTTTGCTAGCACGTTCAGTTCTCCCTCCACCACAGCTGTTCGCTCCTCCATGACATCCCGCTCATTGATAAATTCTTCCTTCAACGTGTCACGCTCTTCTGCCAGGGCGGAGGCTTGGTCCGCTGCGGTTTTGGTGGCGGCTTCGGTTGCGGATACCTATGAACAACATTTTGGTTACTACAAAGAAAGACATGGATGTTACACATACACATTGGTATACAAAACGATGCGTACCTTGCTGTTGGCCGCCTCAAGGAGAGCCTACAACTCAGCAATACGCTCTTCACGGACGTTGGCGTGGCTTGTTTTTTCTTTTAGTGTCGCTTCAGCTATGACCAAGTCCGCCTGTAGGGAGCTAGTTGTCTGCTCATGTTTCACTAAAAGCTCTTCCCTGCGAGTTATTCTCATATCGGCGTGGCGAGCGTAGGCCAAGGACCCTTCCAGCCGGCGTCGCAAGGCTGCCCCCAATGTTACCTGATGCGTCGTGGCTACGTTGAACTGCTCAAGAAGGACCAAGTGGTTCATTTCATCTAGGTATTGGGCTAAGGCGGGAGGAGTCAAGTGATCCACGATCTCCTTACACTCGAACTCGGCCTCTAGTCTTGTTAGGCTGGACAAGTTCCATGCCGGGCGAAGGTTGGTGTCCGGACCCTCGGCGCGAGGCTCCTCTTCGTGAGTTGGTGGAGGTGATGGGGGCATCGTGGATATCATCGGAGAAGGTTCTCTCTTTACTTCCTTCTCCTGCGCAACTATCAAAGGATCCACCCGGTTATTTAACAAACACTTATAAGTTTTTGTGGTATTATGAGGGAAGAAAATATTATGAAGTATAACAAAAGGTACTCCTGTCGCATTTATCATCGGCTCCGTGATAGTGGGAGCTACGGCGCTCACTAGTGTTGCCTTCCATACATGTGTATCTGCTTGCGGTGGGGGGTTGTCTTGCGGCAATGTGGTGTTGCTCCCTTCTTGGAATTGAGGGTGGTCTTTCCTCAGCTTCTTGGGGGGCGCGTTGT
The DNA here is from genome assembly GCA_025667525.1 of Glebionis coronaria. Lineage (NCBI taxonomy): Eukaryota > Viridiplantae > Streptophyta > Magnoliopsida > Asterales > Asteraceae > Glebionis > Glebionis coronaria. The sequence continues at coordinate 137,912,992 of CM046879.1, read as the reverse complement.
GTTCCCCCGCCTCCGCCTCTACATTCTTCACCATCCTCCTGGTGGATTTGTGCTTCTTGGACGCAGGTTTTGGCTGTTGGAGGGATCCGGCCTCCTGCGCCACTTCCTCCTCTCCTTCATCGTCATCACCAACCATGCTGTTGATGGACGGATCTGTTGGTTGTTCTTCATCTTGGATGGAGGTGGAATTCTCTAGTAGCATCTCACCACCATCTTTATTGGAGAAGTTTAGCGGCGACTTCTAGATCACTGGTTCCTGCTCATCAGATCGCGCCTCAATTGTTTCTTCTAGTGCGATAGTCATGTTGGTTGTGGCGACTAGTAATAGGGGCTCGCCCTCTTTCAGGGGTCGAGATCCCTACGGAACCTTGCTTGGGTCACCTTGGCGTAGTAGTCCAAACAACTTCATCTCTACAAACATGAGCAACCATTTTGGTTAGTATGATTCCAAGTGCTACTGTCACGTTTATATGCATATTCATGTATACGGAATACCTACCCTGTCTACGCTCGGTCAGAAAGCATGGATATCTATCCTCCCTCCCAAAAAATTGCGGCTGATCCCTATCAGGCATAGGAAGTGCTCCAGCAGACCCTTATGGAAATCAGTGCGATGGGTGTCTAATGTTTTCACATCTCGGCTGCTATAATCCTTGGATGAGGGTGGGTAGTCAAACCGTACTTTGGTTTTCAGAACAAAAGTGGTAGGGAACACCTTGGCATCTACGAAAAATTAGTGGTCGTACCACTTCTTAAGGTAATCTAGGGGTTTCCTATAAGTCATGGAGGCGGTTGAGGATCGTTTTTTAAACGACAGCCACCCATTCACCATTTGGGGGGCGTAGAAAACCCTAAATAAGCTAACAGTGGGGGCTACCTCACAAGCATGGCAGGTAACCTCAAATTGGTTGACCTTACACGCCCCTATACAGTGGAGCTGGGTTATGTGGAAGTCATAATACATTACCACATCTACAAGGAACCTAGAAAGGGGGATGCGGTAGTTTGCCGAGTCAAATAAGCACGTGTACACGCCTATTTTCCCAACAGGGGCATCTGTGATAGCTTCGCCGTCACCTGGATAGGTGGGGTTTACGCTCTCCAGGATGTAACTCCGCGAGCATCACATTAAGCACGTCCGTGATCACAGGATTATTTTTCACCATGATTTATAAATGAGAGTAGAAGGGCGCGGTGGTATAACCTGGTGTGATGGATTTCCGTGGAAAAAGAAGGAGAAGAAATGAAGGATTGAGCGAAGGTATAACAATGGCGGAAATGGAGTTGTTAACTGTGTGTTTACACGGTTACACGCACCAACTCTTTTATAGGGTTGCCTCGAGTTACGAGGTGCTATGGATGTTTGCCACATGTAAACCACTGCGCCCATCTAATAGATGGAATTTCTGACACTTCTGAAACGTCGGAAGGGACCCATGGGTCACTTCTTGACAGTTTTATGTGGCTCAAGAGTGGGCCTGTCTAGTGCACTTTTTTAGACAAAACGTCCGACTAATGACTACCATTAATGCATTCATTAATATTGTCCCGACCGGCGTTTTTAGGGTGCGGCTATGTTTGCTACAGCGATATATAAAGGGCATTGATTAGTCTAGAGGTTACGCCTACAACTGTAACAACTAGACTGGGGGGGGGGGGGGGACATGATGACGTATAGTCCCCAACCGGGTCATGAACCCGACCCACGGGTACTACCCGCATCCTGTCCATCACGAATGGGTTGGATTAATGTCATTTGAGCTTATGGGCTTGAATGAATAGTGGCCGCATAAGATGTGTGCAGCCCACGACCCGGCAGGGCCGGTACAAGGTTAGACAGAATCACAATCTTATCAGGATTGGGATTTGCCTCAAAGTATAGGATATACACTCACCATAATTAGAAGATAACAATCAAGCTAATTATGGTGATTATCTTATGCTTAGGGCTGAAGTAACAGTGACGGTCCATTAGGGTTTCACTGCCTATATAAGGAACCCCCAAGGGTTCCACAAAGGTATTACATTCTCTATACTCTAAACCCTCAACCAATTTCTAACCCTAAACCGATTACCTACTCTCACGCTGGAGTCTAATCGTAGGATACATTCCCACGGTAAGTCTAATGCGTGTTGTTTTAGTGTGCAGGATCTCAACAAGTTATTCACTTGGTTCAAGATCCAGAGCCTAGCCTACCCGAATTAAGCCTAATTCGGGTCAAGCAAGGATCATCCAACTTTTGTATCAACATTGTGCCTGTCATAAAGGAAGTTATATAAAATCTTATTTCAGAAATGTATTTGACATGTGCGAAAGATACTTGTAGTCAAAACGGGATTTTGTTCCTCCACTAGTAAGGGAGTATGATACATATTAGGCCCCTCGTAGGGTTGGCCAGATGCATGCAGGGCCAGGCCTAAATAATAGTTAAGATTTTATCTTTTTATATTGGTATTCATGATCAATACAGAAATGAGAAATAAAATTGTTAATTTATAAAATGACATTTGATCCATATTCATATTAATTAGTATTAAAAACAAAAGGGATGCAATAACTTATACCATAAAGCTGATATGTTTACTAAAACCATAGTCAGGTACTTTTGGTAGCATTGATGATGTTAATAAACTATTCGTCAATGTTGTTATAATTTATAATATGATGGAGACTTCCGTAATTGGGAGATGTTTCGACGTGCGAAAGTCATAGTAATATTTATACGCGTAGTGATTGTGGTAAAAATACGTGTTTAGGAAAACAATGTATAAATGGTAAGTATTAAGTGAGTGATTTAGGAAAATTAAGCACTAATGACCCACGTAAGTTCGTTCACCAAGGAGGACTAAAGTGTGTGTTTAACTTGTAAGTTTTGGATTAATAATAAGAGAAAAAGGGGAAAAGAAAATGACGGTTTACGGTAATGTTAGAAGTATTTAAAGTGATAGTCATATAATACACCGTTGCGAAGCTCGTGGAAAATGCTACATAATGATGTTGAGAGTTCTAGTATAATGTTTTGTATGTAACGGGAATTAGTCCCGGACACACAAATGAGGAAGGCCTTCTATTACACTTGTAGTATAAAAGGCACTAAACACCTCATTTGTGTATGTGTGTTTTCCATTTCATAGATTGTAGAGAGAGAACCATATGTCTTTCTCTCACTAGGAAATCACAACCTTTTTGTTTTCTCTTTATTCTTCATCTAATCTAATCTTTATTTTTGGTTTATTCCATGATGTTATTCGTATTTGGTTAAGTCGTGTGTATAAGTCTTACAAGTGGTATCATTCGCAAAGGGTTTCGTGGATAGCTCTTTTGTGTTGTCCTTGTTTTTCTTGAAATTCGTGTGTTTTTGATCAAATATCTACCAAGATTCAATTTTTTTGGTGTTCTTGTTATTTCGTCTACATAGAGAGAGACATTTGGGTTCGTTGGGTTGATTACTATCATGGTTTCTCTTAGCAAAATCTCAAGTTTGTTACCTAAAGTTTCGGAAGTGTTCACATATTGAGATAAGGGCTTCTGTATTCCGATCTTGTATTGTGATCACAAAAGCCTAAGGATTTCTACATTGTGATCACGTATTGCGATCACTGGTTGCGATCTATATTGCGATCACTTATTGCGGTCGCTGGTTACGATCTACATTGCGATCACTTATTGCGATCACTGGTTGCGATCTGTATTGCGATCACATTGCGATCACATTGCAATCTGTATTGTGATCACATTGCGATCACATTGCGATATGTATTGCAATCACATTGCGATCACACTGCGATAGATCATTCCGATCACTTTCCGATAGAACATTGCGATCACATTCCGATCAGTTTCCGATAGAACATTGCGACCACATTCCGATAGAGTGACAAGTATTCTAAGTTTTTTTCAAAAACGTCGTGAGTTTTTGTTTGCCTTGGAATTTTTGGTTTCTCGTGCTCAATTTCTTAGTGGAATTACACATTTTAGGGATTTAATTACAACACTTTGCTTTCTTCGAATTGAGATCATGTTTTTCACACAACTTCTACGATGTCATCTCAACAAGATATTTATGCTGCGGGTACTGAGAATCGTCCACCCATGCTTACCAAGGAGAATTACACTACATGGGCTAGTCGTCTCCTTTGTTATGCAAAATATAAACCTTTGGGAAAGTTGATTGTCAACTCAATTTAAAAAGGTTCGTATGTTAGAAGAACAATTCTTGTGCCTGGGGACCCTACGAATGCTAACCCAGGGGAAGACTCTAGTCATGAGCAAACGGATGAAGAATTAACTGAAGCTGAATCCAAACAAGTCGACGCTGATGATCAAGCAATTCACATGGGACTTCCTGAAGATGTTTATGTTGCTATCGATAGTTATGAAACCGCACACGAGATGTGACTTAGGATTCAGGAAATGATGAAGGGGAGTGAAATAGGTTTACAAGAAAAGGAAAATAAGTTGCTTCGTGAATGGGAGAAATTTACGTCTACTGAAGGGGAATAAATTAAACCTTACTACCATCGGTTTTCAACCCTCATGAATCATCTTAGAAGAAACAAACATGAACCTGCACAAATTGCTACCAACATCAAATTTCTTGATAATCTTCCCTCTGAATGGTCACGATATGTCACTCTTGTCAATCAAACCAAGGATCTTCATGTCGTGGACTACACTCAAGTATATGATTATTTGAAGATGAATCAAGATGAAGCTAACGAAGTTAGGGCCGAAAGACGTGCCAAAACCCAAGATCCATTGGCTTTTATGGCAAATTCTCCGTCATCTATGTCATATCCCATGGTACCCTACCATCAAACCTCATCAAGTAACTTCATGCCACAAAAACAACAACTCACCCCTTATGGATATCAGCTTCCGGCTGCTGTGAACTACTTACAACAACCCATTGCTTGTTTTGATAACATCACCGATCCTACTCATGCGATTAATACTGGTCTTGCACTTCTTGCAAAGGCATTCAAATTTACCATTAACCCCATCAACAACAATCAGAGAATCTCCTCGAACACTAGAAATAGGCAGATTGCTCAACCCTTCATGAACATAAATCAAGATCGCCAATTGGTAGTTGCTGGGAATACGGGGACACAGTTTCAACAATATGGTCAGAATGTTGGGCAGACCATTGGGAATGCATGAAATCAATATGGACAAAACCATGGTCAGAATCCGAGTGTTTCGAATGTGGGTAATCAGAATGGGTTAATTGTTATGCCAGTGGTTAGTAATCAGATGGGAAATATTATGGCTGCAAGGGCTGAGAATACTGGTACGGGAAATGAAAACAATAATCGTCAGGTTCAGTTCTACAACTGCAGGGGATTTGGTCATTATGCTCGAGATTGCACAGCTAAAAAGAAGAGGGATGCTACTTATCTTCAGACTCAGCTTCTTATAGCACAAAAGGAAGAGGCAGAGATTCCACTTCAAGCTGAGGAATTTGATCTTATGGGTTTTGCAGCTAAATATGACGAGGAAGAAGAAGTAAATGCCAACTACATCTTGATGGCAAACTTACAGCAAGCATCTACCTCAGGAATGCATGATGACATTGCTCCCGTCTATGATTCAGACGGTCCCTTTGAGATACACCCACGTTTTGATGATAATGATATATATATAGTACGTCGAATCAGGAGGAGGAGTATACTGAGATGCTTGAGCCCTACATTGAGACACACAGGGATCAAACAAATAATAGTAATATTAATTCGAATGAGCCCAGTGTGGACCTTAGTGTGGATCAAGTTGCCCAGCCTACAACCCTTCCTGATGCGACCCATGCGTATTATAAATATTTATTTGATAAGCTTGCTAGGGATGTTGACCATGCTATGGTGGTTAATAATAAGTTTAGAGAAACTAATACCAAATTGACCACTGAACTTGCGGGATATAAGGAACGGGAGAAAAGTGTTGAAATTCATCAGGCTTAAATTAAAGAACTTGAACAAGCTCATGCTACATCGGTTTATCAAGAAAAATGCACTACTAAGAAATTAAATGCCTTACACTTAAGTAGTGCTAAAAAGATAAGCGAATTGAATGATGAAATCACCTCTCTTAATAAACAGCTTTCAACTGAAAAATCTATTATTTTGGATTTAAAAGTAGCACGAAAAAAGTTGAAACATGATTTCAAAATTCGAGAATATGGGCTTCTTGAGGATTTTTGCAAAGCTCAGGAGAGGATTAGGGAATTAGACAACCTTTTGGTAAAACGTGGCCAAACTATGCAAACGATAAATATGCTCGCACCTAAAGTGAATGAGATAAATTAAACCCGTTACAAAATGGCTTTAGGTTGTCCTCTTCCTCCCAATCCCGAATATCTTCAGCATGTTCAGGCCACAAATCAAACTTTATATAATGGTAGTGTGCTCTTGTCTGATGAGCATGATCCTCGTAGTGTGCATGATTCTGAGGAAACTACTGAACTTGCAGTAGAGACCCGTTTAAGAATGCAAAAGTTTAATGAAGTAGTCACACCCGTTTATTTTCCAAAAGTTAATCCTCCAACTGTTTTTGATCGTCTAAAACGAGTACTGAAATGCTTTTAATACCGAGTGAGAAATTGTCTGATGACCCTCCCAAACCAAGTGTCACACGACGATTTCTAAACGAGCTAAAAGATAACTTTGTCATACTTAAACGTGTTGTTAATTCCAAAATAACTGGAGGAAATTTTACCTCACCAGTTCAGATTGAGGTCCAGAAAATTCTTCAAAACGATATTAATCCGATTATTAATCAAGTTGATGCTAGGATAAGCAATTTGGAAAACGCTTTTCTAAAAGAATTAGCCAACTTTGTTGAAGACTTTAAATCTTTGGCAAAGGGGGCTGATGAATCTCTTAATAAAATCAAAGTTTTGGAAAACGATCTTGAACGCCTCTCTACAGCACCTGATAGTGTTGATAGCAGCCCTGTTGCGTTAGATACTTCTGTGTCGAATCATGAAATCCTCCAAACTGAGCTTGAACGTACGAAAGAGAAAATGGAATCTTTTGTCATTAAAAAGGACAAAGAATTTACTGATCTTTGGAATAAATTTGTCAAAAAATGTGATGAATGCAAATATGACAAAATTTCATATGATAAAGCCTACAATGAAATGCAACAAACTATCGCACGGTTGCATGCTCAGTTAGGAGGGGTTAAGGAAAAGAATTTGGCCTCTTTAGGGTTAGAGAATGCTAGTGATGGAAATGTTCAGAAGCTTAAGGCTAAGATTACAGATTTAGAATATGTGGTTGTTTCATATAAGCGGGCTGTTGAACAAAGTAAGTCTGTCTATCAGAAACTTATTGATAAAATCTGTGAGAACTGTAAGTTAAAAGCCTTATTAAAAGATAAGACTTCTGAGCCTAGTACGATTATGGATGCTATGATTCAAACACCAGCAACCTCGGGACCCACTCGTATTGCTGTAACACCTTTTCCCAAGGTTGCTGGAACGAAAACTACTGTGATTGCCCCAGGAATATTTCGTGTTAGTTCTCCCTCTGTGCCTAGCAAACAACGTAAAGCAAGTGTTAGGACAAAACCGACCACTATATCTCAACCACAAGTCACTGATTTAAAAAGTGCTAATTCTAACAAACGCGTGTCTTCTTCTACAGGAATAAACAACTACACTAAGAGAAGAAGGCCACAGCCTACGAGCAATACAAGGAATGATAGGGTCCCTTTTGCCTCTAGAAGTAGTCGCCCCAAGATCAATAATGTGGAAGTAGAAGAACACCCTAGGAATTTACCGCATTTTAATCATAATTAGAAACTTAATTCATCTGAATGTAATGACTTTAAGCTTGCTATTCGGAATGAAAAATCTGAAGTTATTTTTGCTAAATGTAATAAATGTTTCTTTACTTTTATTCATGATGCTTGTGGCTTGACTATGAATTGTTTGAATTATCGGGTTACACTCGAATTGACAAGCTGTCAGTCAGTGAACAACAACACATTCCTAAGGCTAAGGTGTATGTTCCAAAAAGTACGCACGTAGGGTCTACAGAAAGCCTTGCTAAGCATAGTATCCCTAGATTCACCTCTAATTGGTTGCCTACTGGTAGAAATTTTGACTGTAGTGGCAAAATTATCGACACTAGTAGATCTCATACTGATAGTGAAACTTCGGTATGTGATACGACTTAAATATCTTCTAACCCTACAGGAACCTATTTCATCGGTTGCCAAAATATTTTATTCTCTTATCATTGGCAGGCCGTTGAAATTCCGGGCTGTTCCAAACATATGACTGGGAATTGAAGCCTTCCCAAGAACTTTATATGGAGTTTCATGGGAACTGTTCGATTTAGAAATGATCATGTTGCTGTAATTCTAGGCTATGGTGATCTTCATTGGGGAAATATAATTATCACCAGAGTCTCCTTTGTTGATGGCTTGGGACACAACTTGTTCTCGGTTGGGCAGTTTTGTGATTCAGACTTGGAAGTAGCCTTCAGAAGTCATACATGTTTTGTATGAGATCTTGAAGGAATTTATTTGTTAAAAGAAAATCGTACCACCAACCTGTACACCATTGATCTTTTTCAAATGTCTGTTGCTTCTCCAATTTGTCTCATGGCCCGAGCCGCATCAACAAAGTCATGGTTATGGCATCAAAGGTTATCTCATCTCAATTTCGATGCCATCACCCAACTCGCGAAAGATGATCTTGTTACCGGTCTTCTAAAGTTCAAATATACTAAAGACCATCTTTGTCCTTCATGGGAGCAAGGTAAGAGCAAGAAGAAGCCTCACAAACCCAAACCTGTTCCAAACTCCACGAATATGTTACATCTCCTACATATGGATTTGTGTGGCCCAATGAGAATCAAAAGCATTAATGGAAAACGGTACGTCCTAGTGATTGTGGATGATTATTCTCGTTACACATGGGTTCATTTTCTTGCTTCAAAAGATGAAGCCCCTGGTGTAATTATTAATTTCTTGAAGAAAACATGAGTGCTACTTCAAGCCCCTCTCATTATTTTACGAACGGATAACGACACAGAATTCACCAATCAGCAACTGAAAGCTTATTTTGACGAAGTTGGGTATTCTCATCAAACTTCGCCTGTAAGACCTCTAGAGCAGAATGGAGTTGTGGAACGGAGGAATCGTACGTTAGTTGAAGCTGCTCGGACAATGCTTCTATCCTCCAGTGCACCATTATTTCTTTGCGCCGACGCTATATCAACTGCATGTTATACTCAAAACCGCTCCATTATTCACACCCGATTCAACAAAACACCTTATGAGATCATTAATAGAAGAAAACCAGATATTTCATTTCTACATGTCTTCGGTGCATTATATTATCCAAAGAATGATCGTGAAGATATCGGTAAACTTGAACCTAAAGGTGATATTGGCTTTTTCATTGGTTATTCTTCAACTGCTTGTGCTTACAGGGTTTATAATCGGGACAAGAAAGGTAATGGAGACTATGAATGTTACCTTTGATGAACTCTCGGGTATGGCCTCTCAACATAGAAGTTCACATCCTGAGCCTCAAGGTCAGACTTCTGGACACGTAAGTTTAGGACTCGCGCTTCAATTTACACCGTCAACAATCTCATCGTTACAACCCTCGGAACGTGACTTGGAAGTTTTATTTGGGCCAATCTATGATGAATATATGGAGGGTCCTTCGTCATTTCGTGTCCCTCAAAATGCCCCGGATGCACATGCTACGGTAGTTCAAGAACCTCTGATTGCATCTACACCAACGACATCTTCTTCTGCACCATCTACGTCAACCTCAACCATATTGATTCTAAATATTCCAACCACTTCTCCGACTGCTGACGCAACTCAAAAACATTCTCAGCAAATTCCTAATCATGTTCATCTTCAGAATGAAATAGTTGCTAAAAATGCAAACAATGCGATGCTCAACGAACATGAGTTTGTTAATCTATTTGCAGCTTCCACAAGTACTACTCAGCCTTCAACACCATATGTGGATCCGTCAAGCTTGCATTAAGTTTCTCATACACTTCCACATGAACACAAATGGACTAAGAATAATCCATTGGTTCAAGTGATTGGCAATCTCTCACGACCAGTCTCAACACAAAATCAGCTGCCTACCGACGTTGATATGTGTTTCTATGCACTATCAGTCAGCACAATGGAACCAGCAAGTGTTAAAGAAGCAATGACCGACGCATCATGGATTATGTCTATGCAAGAAGAGCTCAATCAATTCATCCGACTTGATGTATGGGAGTTAGTATCACACCCGGACAATATCGATCCCCTTACCCTGAAATGGTTATTCAAAAACAAGATGGATGAGGAGCAAACGGTCATTAGGAACAAGACTCGGTTAGTTGTGAGAGGTTATAAATAGAAGGAGGGAATTGATTTCGTAGAATCCTTCACCCCGGTTGCTCGAATGGAAGCTATTAGGATTTTCTTGGCATACGCTGCTCATAAATCGTTCACTGTGTATCAAATGGACGTGAAGACGGCTTTCTTGCATGGGCCGTTAAAAGAAGACGTGTACGCATGTCAACCTGAAGGTTTCATCAACATCGAACATCCAAGCCATGTCTACAAGTTGAAAAAGGAAATTTATGGTTTGAAACAAGAACCGAGGGCATGGTACGACGAATTATCATCATTTCTTCTCCAAAATCACTTCAGCAAAGGAACCATTGATCCAACGTTTTTTATCAAGCACTACGGCAACGACATCTTGGTGGCTCAGGTTTATGTAGATGATATAATATTTGGCTCTACAAACCCAAAATATTCCATATTATTTGCCAACCTTATGAAAAGCCGATTTGGAATGTCCATGATGGGAGAAATGACGTTTTTTCTTGGTCTCCAAGTTCACCAATCCCCCCGTGGTATTTTTATAAATCATTCCAAATATGTGCTCGAGAATCTAAAGAAATTTGGAATGGAAAAATGTGATCCTATTGGTACTCCAATGGACACTAAACACAAGCTTGATTTGGTTAAGAAAGGGACATTTGTAGATGCTACAAAATACCGAAGTACGATTGGGTCCCTTATGTACTTAACCTCAAGCAGACCGGACATTATGCATGCTACTTGTTTATGTGCTCGGTACCAGGCTAAGCCAACCGAGAAGCACCTCAAGGAGGTTAAAAGGATCTTTCGTTATCTCCAGGGAACCATTCACATGGGTCTCTGGTATACGAAGGATTCTTGTTTTAATCTAACTGGTTTTTCAGATGCCGACCATGCAGGGTGTCATGATACATTCAAGAGTAGTTCCTGTGGAGCACACTTCTTAGGCGAGATGCTAGTGAGATGGTCCTCAAGAAAACAATATTGCACGGCGTTGTCCATCGCGGAAGCAGAATATGTCTCTCTCTCTGTTTGTAGTGCTCAAGTCCTTTGGTGACAACACAACTCATGGATTATGGCTTTCACTTTAACAAAGTTCCTATTTATTTTGATTCACAATCAGGCATAGCCATATCCTGCAACCCGGTCCAACACTCCAAGACCAAGCACATTGCTGTTCGATTCCATTTCATAAAGGAGCATGTGGAAAGAGGAACGATCGAATTATATTTTGTCAAGACGGACTACCAACTAGCCGACATCTTCACTAAAGCTCTTTCTCAAGACAGATTTGAATTCTTGATTCGTTGACTTGGTATGCGTAGTTTCACTCCAGATGAACTTGAACGACTTGCACATTCGTAGTAATCCTGTATATATCTATCATAAAATCAAAATACAAGATATAAAACCTATAAAAACAAAATAAAAAATGAGAAAATCTTTCAAAAAATACCAAAAATATTCTTCTCCGACATGTCTCTCAACATCGATAATATGAACGTACTTAGAAATGTGGTTCAATAACGACACGGGTACGTACATAAAGTTAGAATGAGAGATCAAATGTTTTCAAAACATGTCTTTTCTACTTTCTTTTCATAATAGCTTATCGTCACATGTCAGACTATAACCCGGTCCCTAAAGAAAGGAAAGTCTATGACTTATCCTCAACAACGGGAAATTAATTTTTCTTGGTCATGGGCTTATAGTAAACATTCAAAGTTTTAAGCTCATGAACTCAAGGAAAATGTTCATTTATGTACATTTTTCCTCAACAACAGAAAATTCAGTTTTCTCGGGTTTGATCACAATTTTTCAAGGTATTTCAAAACCGTGTGCTCATATACTCCCCTATTTTAATTAGAATTTCTTTTCGAGGGGGAGTACAAACTTTCATGCAACATTATTCTCTCCATGTTTCAATCACATGCAATTTTTGAGGGGGAGAATAGTGATTAAAATGTGTTCAAAATATGTCATCTTGGATAAGATCTTTGATATAAGTGTTTTCTCTTCCTAATATGTGCAAAAACCTTTCATTTTATGATGCACATATGTAGGGGGAGCGTTTTGGTGATATAGAAAACTCTTAAGGTGTAAACATTGATTTCATCAACACCTTGATTGCATTTTCAATTGGTTTTTCTGGTTATGATATCTATACCCTTCAACACATTAACTCACGATGGTATTGGTGTCAAAAGGTGTTAATCCCAGTTAATCCATAACACAAGATTCTAGAGAGAGAAAGAGAAGAAAAGTAGAGAGAGAAACAAGAGAGATGGTGGAAGGTTAAATTTTACTAGAGAGAGAGTAAAATGAACCAACACCCTCTTCCGCACATGGAAGAGGGTGTATATACCCATGAGCTTGGTGGGCTCATGGGCTTGTTTCTTGAGCCGGGCTTAGCTTGCACTTTGGCTTACGCCCCTAGATTATACAATATTAGCTTGAAGTCCAAGCCCGGTTAACCCGACTAACCAATTACAATACAAGACCATTAACGACTACGATGACCTATTACATTCTTGTTCGACTATATATAAAATATAGGCTATCAATCTCCCCCAATGTATCTGTCATATTTAAATGCATAAGATAATTGAGTGAATACATTCTTGTGGATGTGATCTTCCTTCTTTTGTCTTGTATCTTGGTCTTGATCTTGTTTGTAACGGCTTTGTTCCTTTATGCTTTTGTGATCTTTATCTTGAGCCTTTGTCATTTAACTTTGAGCGCTTGAGATCTTCATCTTGTACTCCTTGTGACTAAGATGACCTATTACATTCTTAGGTATCTTGATTATCGCCATCTTGTGCTCTTGTGACTTCTGAATCGACATGTTCATACTTTTTTAATTTTGAAAGGCTAACAATCTCCCATACAAATACAGTTGAAGTTAGTCCTTCAAATATCCATCAGAGTAGCGGAAGACTTTAACTTTTAGTATGAACATGTGAAGACGACTTCGGTTAGTACACAGCTACGCCACTATCTTGATATGCAATAACATATATAGACACGGATAAAATGGCTTTGAACATTTCACCCTAACTCGGTAGGGTTTTACCTCCGGTCGGTGAAGACCGTTAGACGGTATCAAATACCGTACCTCTGATCGGGTAGATTCGATTAAGAACCTCCTTGACAGGCTTTCCCAGCGATAGTAGCCAGTTCTCTTTACTCAACCGTCTCAAAGCAGACTATGAACGTAAAGAGTGAATCATAAGGATAAATTATCCGTTTGATTAGATTCGTCAATTCAGAATTCCTGGAACAAGTTTGATTCTAAAAGAATCGTGCCATTATTGCTTTCCAGTTTGTCACAAGCTCGATTCATGATGAATCTTGCGAGTTACCTACCGCAGTGATGTTTGAGGTTGACACTGTAAGGATTTCCATTCGTCACTATGAACTCTAAAGAGTGTCACTCTGAATGTTTTAGCAAGATCACACGGATTTTGCGAAGAAAGCTGGAATCAAGTTTGAATCAGTTAAGAATTCAAACTTACTTGCTTTCTAGTTCTCACAAGTTTGATTCGTGTAGAATCACACAAGTTACCAACCATGTGCTTGTTTGATGTTGGCTCAAGCAGGATTTCCATCTTCATTGTGATTCGTATCACTCAGATGTTCTGGCAATATCACAAGCATAATGCGTAGGAATCGATTGTGTCCTAATGAGACAATAGATTGATCTCTTTTCGGCTCTAGACTCGATGAGTGCATTTTTGTAATCGGAGGCTGGAGTATATTGCCATGTTTTCAATATTAACTAACTTGGAGTGAGAAAGTCAATAGATACGTGTTGATCTCCGTGACAATGAGACAAGTTTCTTTTGAGAGAAACTCGAATGGCTGGGGAAGGGTTGTGCATTGCATTACTGGGTCCATGACACTTATCTTCAAAAGATGTGTTAACCCGGTTTCTGCCTAAGTTGCATAGAATATTCAACTCCTTCAATGCTTACCAATACGTCATCACTAGCAGCTTGTTGTGATTGTTAAGTGATTGGTCCGCATTCAGCTTCATCCAACTCCATCTTTCCTAAGGACAACTATTTCTAGCTATGGAATGTCCTTGGGTAGATCCCTCCGGTTCTGGTTGGATCATAGGACTTAGTTTCCTATCCTAAACCACCTTTTGACTCCAACGTTCCGTCGTGGATAGTAGGTTGTTTTGGGTATAGATCATAACCACAAACCATTAAAAACCTTTCAAAGTGCTTGATAAAAATAAAAACTTTTAACACTTTGAAAGTTTTACATTTCCGAAAAGCTCCCCCTACACACATGCATTGATATACGAAATATTTTAGCATGTGAAGGAAAGAGTTTCACTTGAGTCTTTTAGATCAAATGATGCGATATATTACATTTTAATCACATTTTATCCCCCTATCTCTAATATAAAAACATAAGATTAGAGATACCAATTGATTAAAATATGACAATTTCTAAAATCGTTGGGAGAGAAACATGTGTACACGCATGAATCATGGAACTTTTTCAGTCGGGATGTTCCCCCCTCAACAATATATGTGTGTCTTAAAACAAAAATTTGACAATATTTTGGAAAAACGACACCACAAAAATATGTTGAGGTACGAAGTTGAGATGCCTTGTCCGATATAATTTATTAGTTATGAAAGTTTTAAACCATTTTTGGAATGTGTTGGATACATAAAATATGACAATTTCTTAGATGTACCCAACAGCATTAAAGGTTTGATTTTAAAACGCTCCCCTTTAAAAATTGATCAAAATAACATATGGAAATTTTGAGATATAAAAACCATATTATGAGGAAGGGAGTGTTGAACACCCAATTTTGAAAGATTAAAAAAATCTTTTGAGAAATTCTTGAAAAATTGTGTTCAACGATTTTAAAAATAATCATGATAGAAGACTTCTCTTCTATTGCTTAGCGAAATCGCACTGAAACGTACACTTCCCTTTCGGGTCCGATTTTCATGAGCTCAAAACGTTGATTGTTTTGTGACTAGCTCATGACCGAGAAAAATAAATTTCCTGTTCTGAAGGATAAGTTATCATCCGTGATAAACTTTCCTTACGTTGAAGTTCGAGTTCTAAGCTGACATTTACTTAGAAGTCGTTTTTCATGAACTTAAAAACTTTGAATGTTTTTATGAGAAGCTCATGACCGAGAAATATGAATTTCTCGTTGAGAAGGATAAGTTATCGTCCATGATAAACTTTCCTTATTTGAGGTCCGAGTCCTAAGCTATGATGCGCTTAGAAGTCATTTACACAAGCTTAAAACTTTCGAATATTTTTAATGTAAGCTCGTGTCCGAGAAAATTGAATTTCTCGTTATGAGGATAAGTCATACTCGGGATGAACTTTCCTATTTTTGAGGTACGAGTTACAGTCTGACATTTGACTGTAAGTCTTTGTTCACGAGCATAAAACTTTTGAATAGCTTTAATAGTAGCTCGTGACCGAGAAATATTAATTTCTCGTTTTGTGGGTAACTTATCGTTGAGGAGATAAAGTTCCTTTTCTTTGACGTTCGAGTTACAGTCTGATATGTGAATGTAAGTCATTGTGAAGCTTACTTGTGAAACCCCTGAGACACGTATTTCTCTGATATCTGCTTCTTCAGCAACCAAACTCTGAGAGTGTCTTTTGTTAAACGGGTTACAAATATTGGTCCTTTGTGTTCCAGTCGAATCGTGACGTCGGGACCTGCACTTTCATTAAAAGTTTGTATACTTGCATGTGGGTTAGTGATATGTTTGTGAGAACCATGTGGGGGTTTACTGTGAACCTTTGTCGTGCTAGAGGGAAATAGCTTTCCAGTAGGAACCCATCTAAGACCGACTGTTTTAAAGGTTCTACTCGTTGGTATCCACCTAAGACAAGGTCTAGGAGTTATAGTTTTCTCATGCATAGCGGAAGACTTAGATGGAGAATACCTATTTCCTTTAGGGTTCCGTCTTTGAGGTGCTCTAGCTTTTTGGTTCACCTTGTTCAGGACTCGCGTTATACTATCATCATGAATGGCATTAAACACGCATTTGTTACATTTCTTGCAAACAAAGTGCTTAGCATCTGAGAAGGCTCTAGATTTCCTAGGGTTGGCAGAATTACACACATCATAGAAGGGTCTAGAATTTCTAGATGTGTGATTAGCGCTCCTAGGTTGGGGTTTTGTCCTATCTCTTGCTTGTGTGTTGTTCTTAGCATCCTCTATTTAGCTTTTATGACCCGTGTGATTTGAACTATGCCTAGGCATGTTCTTGGAGCTAATTCTAGAGTTTCTAGAGGCAAGTGATCGGGTTTTGCGGAAGCGGATTTTCTTAAGGATGATCTAGATTGTGGAGTGACTAGTTTTGGCAAATTGCTACGCATGTCAGCTTGGGATGCAAACCTCGGGTTCGATGTTTTGGGTCGTTCAGATTTAAAAGCATTATGTTGTCTAGCAACTGAGCGGTTTCTGAATGGTTGAGAAGGAGGTTTCCCCAAGACTGACTGTTTTGCTAACTTAGTATCCACACTATTTCCTTTTAGCTTCCTTAATTCATTTTTCACCGCTGTCAGTGCAAAAACCTTTTCTTGAATCTGAGCTTTTAATTGCTCATTTTGTAGAAGTAATTGAGCGACACATTGTTCTAACTTAATATTCATATTGTCAAATATGTCATTTTCGTCATTCGCATCATTACTATCTACAGTGTCGATAGGTTGCACAAATATTTCATTTAGTGAAGCATGGGAAGGACTTGGATTATGAGAAGCCAACTTTGATTGTAATCTTGAATCTGACGATCCAATTTGTGTTCAAGAACAACATTTTCTTTTTCAAGTTTTTCAAAATAAGCCTCAAATTTGTTATTTTTCTTTGAAAAATCGAGTTTGGCATCCTCAAAATCTTTTGTCTTCTGAGCTAACAGAATTTCAAGCTCGTGAATCTTAGAATCAACATCCTGGGCGCTCTCTCCTCCATTAGTACTCGTATCTGATGAATCAGGTGTGGTATTGCTATCAACCTTTTCCACTAGATACGTGTCAAAACTGGGTTCGGATTGCTCAGTATGTTGATAAAGATCATATACAGCATTTAATTGTACCGTAGCCATTGGCTCATCATCATAAATGGGTCTGATATCCGCATCAATGGCTGTGTGATCATTCCCTGAGCTGTTGCTGGTATGCTACGTTTCGGATTCTGTCCCGCTGCTTTCTATATTAACCGAACAAGCATCCAATGCTTGACAACTATCGACATTAGTCTCTTTCGTCTGCATCAGTCGTTTATGCACCCTTCTTTCAAATTGTCGTTTATAACGTGTTCTTTCAGCAATAAACTGCTTGACATTACTCACCAGATGATGGAGTTTCTCTTTTAACTCGTAAAGATAGAATGCCTTGTCCTTTGACTCAAGAAATTGCTGAAACTGTTTGTAGAGAACTAAAAAGGCTGCCATGAATTCATCCTCTTGAAAATCATCTATTTCAAGTTGCATGTGAAGTTGATTCATGTTGAGTGTGAACGCGCTGGTGAATGTCCCAACCTCTTGACCAAGTAGAAGAATGAATAGCTGAATGTATTCGAATTCCATATTAGTTCTTTTGATGATTTCATTTGAAAGAGTTTGAAGGTGTGACTGAAGTTGCTTGAAATGGTCCAAACATCGCTCTTTAGCTTTCAACATCTTGTACTTGATTGCATGATCGTTTGTGTCTGAATTCGAGCTGTTGTTGGATATTGTCGATGACTGTGAATGGATTATGGATGTTAGTAGATGTATTGTGATTTGGTTGTGGTTGAAATTCCGAAAATTCCGATTTTTTTCTCAGTCCGACAATAAATTTGTCAGTCCGATATAACGGTAGACCGAAAATTTTGGAATCACCAAATTTTGAAATCGAGTTCGAAATAGCCAATAACCAGTAGGGAAAAAACTTGAAAAGAGAAATTTTGACGAAAAATAAAACCTAAAAAATTTGAATTTTGGCCTAAAAATTTGAATTTTGGTCCGAAAATTTGAATTTTGGGTCGGAAAATTTTTCGCTTCGACAAAATTTGAAATTGAGGCTTAAATGGTCTAGGAAAAAATTAATTTTACTATGGTTTTCCCGCCAAAAAACATTTTTTTTTGGAAACTATGTTCCGGGACTAGTGTAGATAGTGGCTAAGGCTAGAAATTGCTCGAACAAAAACTGGCTAAGATTCCGCAATGTGGATGTTGATTCAATTCCACAATATGGATATTAATTCAATTCCGCAATCACGTAACTCAATTCCGCAATCAGGACCATAATTCCGCAATAGTCATAATTCCGCAATAAGGACCATAATTCCGCAATAGTCATAATTCCTCAATATGGCACAAATTCTGC
The DNA here is from genome assembly GCA_025667525.1 of Glebionis coronaria. Lineage (NCBI taxonomy): Eukaryota > Viridiplantae > Streptophyta > Magnoliopsida > Asterales > Asteraceae > Glebionis > Glebionis coronaria. The sequence goes on along the minus strand of CM046879.1, from coordinate 137,894,262 downwards.
AATATGGCACAGATTCCGCAATATGGCAGTGGATTCAATTCCACAATAATTCAAATATTGCGGAATTATCCCTAAAAGAGTGGATCTCAAAGAACAAAGCTTCAAGTACGATTTTTTCACCAAAAATGATACAAATGCCCAAAAAAATTGTGTTTTTTACCAATACAAATATATCAAATCACTACCACGACTATGTAGATGATATTGGTAAAGATTAAACCACGAAAAACACAAAAAAGATTTAGGACGTGGGGTTTTAGATCAAAAAATACACATGAAAATCAAGAATCCAAACCACACAAACTTCAATCACTTATCTACTATAGACTCTTGATACCAAATGTTATTCCCACTTAATCCATAACACAAGATTCTAGAGAGAGAAAGAGAAGAAAAGTAGAGAGAGAAACAAGAGATATGGTGGAAGGTTAAAGTTTACTAGAGAGAGAGTAAAATGAACCAACACCCTCTTCCACACATGGAATAGGGTTTATATACCCATGAGCTTGGTGGGCTCATGGGCTTGTTTCTTGAGCCGGGCTTGGCTTGCACTTGGGCTTACGCCCCTAGCTTATACAATAATAGCTTGAAGTCCAAGCCCGATTAACCCGAGTAACCTATTACAATACAAGACCATTAACGACTAAGATGACTTATTACATTCTTGTTCGACTATATATAAAATATAGGGCTAACAAAAGGTGGTTAGGTATTCGTCCTATGATCCAACCAGAACCGGAGGGATCTTCCCAGGGACATTCCATTAGAACTTAGAAGTCCTTAGGAAAGATGGAGTAGTAGAGTGTACGAGAAAAAAATGCCGACCAAGTACTTAAGCTAGCACTAGAATAATCACAACAAGGTGCTAGTTATGACATATTGCTAAGCATTGAATGGGTTGAAGAATGAAAAATAAATTTAAGGATAAAGGGTGAAAAGAAATAGCCCTCCATACAACTTAGGCAGAAACCGGGTCAATACATCTATTATCATAATCACTTTGATGATTTCTGATACTGAAGACAAAGCATCATGGACCCAGTGATGCAAAGCACAACCCTTCCCAGTCTACTCAAGCTTCTCTCAAAAGAGTTTGTTTTATTGTCACGGAGTTCAACTCATTTCTATCAACTTTCTCACTCCGAGATTGTAAATATTGAAAAGGTGGCAGTCTGCTCTAGCCTCCGATCACCAAATAAACGTGCACTTATGTTATTCCCATATCAATCCATAACACAAGATTCTAGAGAGAGAAATAGAAGAAAAGTAGAGAGAGAAACTAGAGAGATTTGGAAGGTTAAACACTTTAGAGAGAGAAATTAAAATGTAACCAACACCCTCTTCCACACATGGAAGAGGGTATATATACCCTAGGCTTGTTGGGCCGTGGGATTTGTGACTTAGGCCGGGCTTGGCTTACACTTGGGCTTACGCCCCTAACTTATACAATATTAGCTTAAAGTCCAAGCCCGGTTAACCCGACTAACCTATTACAATACAAGACCTTTAACGACTAAGATGACCTATTACATTCTTGTTCGACTATATAAAATATAGGGCTAACAATCTCCCCCAATGTATCAGTCATCTTAAAAAGCTTAAAAAGCATTAGATGATTGAGTGAATACATTCTTGTAGAGGAGATCTTTTTGCTTTGGTCTTGTATCTTGGTCTTGATCTTGTTTGTAATGGATTTGTTCCTTCATGCTTTTGTGATATTTATCTTGAGCCTTTGTCATTTGACTTTGAGTGCTTGAGATCTTCAATCTATTCTTGATAGTGTTCATCTTGAGCTCTTGTGACAAGATGACCTATTACATTCTTACATTCTTAAGTATCTTGATTTTGCCATCTTGTGCTCTTGTGACTCCTGAATCGACATCGGTTACACAGCTACGCCACCTTCTTGATATGCAGCAACATATATAGGCACAGATAAAATGGCTTTGAATATTTCATCCTAACTCGGTAGTGTTTTACCTTCGGTCGGTGAAGACCGTTTAGACGGTATTAGATACCGTACCTTTGATCGGGTAGATTCGATTAAGAATCTCCTTGACAGGGTTTCCCGGTGGTAGTAGCCAGGTCTCTTTACTCGACCATCTCAAAGCAGACTGCGAACGTAAAGAGTGAATCATAAGGATAAATTATACGTCTGATTAGAGTCGTCAATTCAGAATTCCTGGAACAAGTTTGATTCAATAAGAATCGCACCATTGTTGCTTTCCAGTTTGTCACAAGCTTGATTCATAGAGAATCTTGCGAGTTACCTACCGCAGTGTTGTTTGATGTTGACACTGGAAGGATTTCCATTTGTCACTGTGAACACTAATGAGTGTCACTCTGAATGTTCTTACAAGATCACATGGATTTTGCGAAGAAACATGGAATCAAGTTTGAATCAATTAAGAATCCAAACTTAGTTGCTTTCCAGTTCTCACAAGTTTGATTCGTGTAGAATCGCACAAGTTACCTACCATGAGTTTGTTTGATGCTGGCTCAAGCAGGATTTCCATCTTCATTGTGTATCGTATCACTCAGATGTTCTGGCAATATCACAAGGATAATGCGTAGGACTCGATTGTGTCCTTATGAGATGATAGATAGATCTCGTTTTGGCTCTAGGCTCAATAAGTGCATTTTGGTAATCGGAGGCTAGAGCAGACTGCCACCTTTTAAATATTAACTAACTCGGAGTGAGAAAGTCAATAGATACCTGTTGTTCTCCGTGACAATGAGACAAGTTTCTTTTGAGAGAAACTCGAATGGATAGGGAAGGGTTATGCATCACATCACTTGGTCCATGACACTTGTCTGATAGATGTGTTAACCCGGTTTCTGCCTAAGTTGCATAGAATATTCAACTCCTTCAATGCTTACTAACATGTCATCACTAACACCTTGTTGTGATTGTTCCAGTGCTAAATTAAGTAATTGGTCTGCATTCAGCTTCATTCAACTCCATCTTTCCTAAGGACAACTATTTCTAGCTATGGAATGTTCTTGGGTAGATCCCTCCGGTTCTGGTTGGATCATAGGACTTAGTTTCCTATCCTAAACCACCTTTTGACTCCATCGTTCCATCGTGGACAGTAGGTTGTTTTGGGTAAAGATCGTAACCATAAACCATTGAAAACCATTCAAAGTGCTTTATAAAAATCAAAACTTTTAACACTTGAAAGTTTTACATTTCCGAAACGCTCCCCCTACACACATGCATCAATATACGAAATGGTTTAGCATGTGAAGGAAAGAGTTGCACTTGAGTCTTTAAGATCACATGTTGCAATATATTACATTTTAATCACATTTTCTCCCCTATCTCTAATTTAAAAACATCATATTAGAGATACCAATTGATTAAAATATGACAATTTCTAAAAACCAATTGGGAGAGAAACATGTGTGCACGCATGAATCATGGAACATTAAGTCGGGTTGTTCCCCCTCAACAATATATGTGTGTCTTGAGACAAAATTTGACAAAATTTTGGAAAAACGACTCCACAAAATATGTTGAGGTACGGAGATGAGATGCCTTTTCAGATATAATATATTACATTTGACAAATTCATATCATATTTGGAATGTGTTGGATACATAAAATATGACAATTTCAGAGATGTACCCCAACAACATTAAAGGCTTGATTATAAAACGCCCCCCTCAAAAATTGATCAAAATAACATATGACAATTTTGAGATATAAAAACCATATATGAGGAAGGGAGTGTTGAACACACAATTTTGAAATATTTAGAAATCCTTTTGAGAAATTCTTGAAAAATTGTGTTGAACGGTTTTAAAATAATCAGGATAGAAGACTTCTCTTCTATTGCTTAGGGAAAGCGCATTGAAACGTACACTTCCTTTTCGGGTCCGTTTTTCATGAGCTCAAAAATTTGATTGTTTTGTGACTAGATCATGACCGAGAAAAATAAATTTCCCGTTGTGAAGGATAAGTTATCATCCGTGATAAACTTTCCTTAAGTTGAAGTTCGAGGTCTAAGCTGACATTTGCTTAGAAATCGTTTTTCGTGAACTTAAAAACTTTGAATGTTATTATGAGAAGCTCATGACCGAGAAATATGACTTTCTCGTTGAGAAGGATAAGTTATCGTCCGAGATAAACTTTCCTTAGTTGAGGTCTGATTCCTAAGCTGTGATGCGCTTAGAAGTCATTATGAGAGAATATCAAGCAGCTACATTTGCCAAAACCTCCAAGTCTTCTAGAGTCATATACTTCATACCAAGACGGCCAACGAGATACTGAAACCTATTTTGTGATAGGCCTTTTGTAAACAAGGATGCTATATGGTACTCAGTTCTGACAAAGTATAATTCCACGAGACTACGTTCTACTTGTTCCTTGATGAAGTGATATCTGACTGCGATGTGCTTGGTACGGGAGTGTTGAACCGGGTTACAAGATATGGCTATGACCGACTTTGAGTCATAATACATAGGTATTTTATCAAAGTGGAAGCCATAATCCGTGAGTTGAGTTCTCATCCAGAGGACTTGAGCACAATACGCGGATAGAGCCACATATTCTGCTTCAACCGATGAGAGCGAAGTGCAATACCGCTTCTATGACGACCAACTCACAAGCTTGTCTCCCCCTATAAATTGTACGCTACCATAAGTGCTTTTGCGACTATTAAGGCAACCTGCGTGATCAGAAACTGAAAAAGCTGTTAGATGAAAATCGGGTTCCTTCGGATACCAGAGTCCCATATGAATGGTATTCTTAAGGTACCGAAAGATCCGTTTAACCCCTTTGAGGTGCTTTTGAGTAGGTCTGACTTGATATCGTGCACAATAGCATGTGGCATGATGAATATCAGGCCTGCTGGCTGTAAGGTACATAAGTGAACCGATCATACTGCGATATCGCGTTTGATCTACGGGATATGAGTACAAGTCAGCGTCTATGGATTTGGTCGACAATGGTGTACCAACGCGAGCACATGAGGTCATACCATGCATTTGAGTAGGTCTGGCTTGATATCGTGCATAATAGCATGTGGCATGATGAATATCAGGCCTGCTGGCTGTAAGGTACATAAGTGACCCGAGCATACTGCGATATCGCGTTTGATCTACGGGATATGAGTACAAGTCTGAGTCTAGGGATTTAGTCGACAATAGTGTACCAACGCGAGCACATGAGGTCATACCATGCTTTTTAAGTATCTCTTGAGCATACTTAGCTTGGTTAATGAAGATACCACGTGGGGATTGATGAATCTGGAGGCCTAAAAAGAGTTTTAGCTCCCCCATCATTGACCTTTCAAATATGCTGTGCATTAATTTTTCAAAATGTTTTGAATGTTTTGGGTTCATAGAACCAAAAATAATGTCATCAACATAAACTTGCACCAGCACTATGTCATCCCCATATTTATTAGTAAAGATAGTAGGATCAATAGAACCTTTGGAAAATCCTTTGGAAATCAAGAAGTTTGATAGTTCTTCGTACCATGCCCTTGGAGCTTGTTTAAGTCCATATACAGCCTTCTTGAGACGGTAGACTTTGTCAGGATGATGAGGATCGATGAATCCTTCCGGCTGATTCACATACACTTCTTCCTTCAAACGACCGTTGAGAAAAGCAGTTTTAACGTCCATCTGAAAAACCGTGAAGCCCTTATGTGCAGCATAAGCAAGGAATATCATGAATGCTTCCAAACGAGCGACAGGAGCGAATGATTCATCGTAGTCTATGACTTCTTGTTGACGGTATCCCTTAACCACAAGACGAGATTTTCTTTTAAAGATGGTTTGTTCTTCATCCAGTTTGTTTTTCCAGATCCATTTGAAATCTAAAACTGACATTCCATAGGGTCTGTCAACAAGTTCCCAAACATTTAGGCGTTCAAACTGATGAATTTCGTCTTGCATTGATTCAATCCACGCATGATTAGTCATGACTTGTTTGATGTTTGTAGGTACAATTTAACTCACGGTAAGTGCATACATACAAACATCGCCATCGGTTTCGAGTTGTCTGCGTATTTAATAAGTGTGAAACACTTGTCCATTTACCACTTAATTATAATAATAACCAAGCCAAAACGTGTATTTTATGTCGTAAATGTCGGAATTATGCGTGGTTTGTGTTTTTGTTGCGATTTAGGATCAAAATGTGAAAAGGGAAGAAAACACGGGCTTTCACGGGCTTTTGTAGAAGAAAAAGACAAAAGACGAAGTTGAAAGATCAAGAGTGCAAAAAGAACGGAAGTCCAAGGCCTGTTCTGAAGATTTATCGAAGAAAAGTCTAAAGACGGAAGTTTAATAAAGCCGAAGAACTCAAGTCTAAATAAGTGAAGATATTATAAGACGAGTTCAATTAATCCCGAGACAAAGTCGAAAAAGTCGAAGAATTTAGAAGACGAAAAGACGTGAAGAAGAAAGAAAGGAGCAACACATGCTTACCTCCCTAATCACCTATAAATACCCTCCTAATGACTCATTAGGAGGTGTTGGCTATTTTGACAAACTAGTCTTCCACCATTTTCATTACTTGCACATTTATTTTCATGTCATTTACTTAATTGTGAATTTAATTACCTTGTTTTGCACCTTTAATTTCTTGCCTTTAATTCAAGTAAGTCTTTTAATTTTGTTGTTGAATCTTAATTTTCCTTTAATCAAGCTTTTCATTGTCATTCTCATTATACTTTTCTTGTCTTTGATTTGTTTTTTTTTGTAATTCGGATTAAGCATTCATTTTGCTTAATCTTATTACTTATTTGATTAAAAAGGTTATCTTTTCATTTTTATCTAGGCTTTTATACGAATTAAGCTATAAGCTTGACAATCTTATTGGCTTATTTTGTATTTAGCTTGTTTGTTTTAAAGTTTTCTTAAAAGTTTTATCTTTTTAAAGTTTATTTTATAAAGTTGTTTATTTTGTGTCTTGAATGTTTTTAAATTTGTGCTTATTTAGTTAGTCTTATTCTTGTTTAATGAAGTGTTTTGGTATTTGCTTATTAGTCATAGCTTATTTGTCTTTTGCTTATTACGTATCCACTTCCATCGGAAAGAGGTCCTGGATTCCGATAGCTTTTACTCTTATTCCGATCGTGACAATCGGCTTAGGGTTTTACATTCCGACAGAGGATCGCGATCATCATTCAGATGGAATTTTTCCCCTTATTTCGATCGTAATTGCGATCGCGTATTGCGATCGTATATTGCGACGGGTCTTAAGGCTACATTGAGACGAAGTGCTGCCAAAATTTCACTAGCCATATTCCGATAGTTTCCACATTCCAACAGGAGACTCCGATCAAGCATTCCGATTAGGATTCCGACAGGTTTGTTTGACATTCCGATAGGACTTGGTTTCAGTTATTCTGATAGGGGATTCCGATCACATTCCGACAGCATCATTCAGATAGAGTGGTAAGCTTGTATTCCGATACCTACATTCTGATAAGTATTCCGATGGCTATGTGGTGACAGCATTCCGACGGGATTCCGACGGATTGGGGTTTTGTTTTAATATTTTGTCTTAGTTTTATTTTATGGTAAGTTCGCATTATTTTAAGTTTTCAAATTTTCATTTTTACTACACTGTCAAATTTAATTTTCGTCAAGTTTTAATTTCTCGTCAATTAATTAATTTACTTTTAAAAGTTTTAATATTGCACCAATTACTTTTTAATTAGTTTTAGTTTTAATTACCCGTCATTTACTTTAAAATTTTTGAACATTTACTTTACTACAACGACCAAATTATTTGTTTCCCTCCAAAAGACGACTGAGTCGCACGTTAATCCCTTTTTCAATTCGAAGAGATCGGACGATAAAATTTTATACTTGTAAAATCCTTGTATTAAATGGCGCCGCTACCGGCTCTTTTCGTGAAGATTACCGGTTTTCTGTGAGAGACGCCTTGAATTTTGGGATCCGTTCACTCGTGAACGTTATTTTTCTTGCTCAAAAATTTTCAAAAATCCATAAAAATTAAAAATTGTTAAAAATCCATAAAAATTAAAAAATTTCAAAAATCCAAATAGATTTTAATTTTTATTTTTACACGTACATATATATTCTCTATTTCTTTGGTATATTTTTCTTTTGCTTTTGCAGGTGCATGCGTACTAGATCTTCATCTTATTCAGAGCCCGAGACTCGTGAAGATTCAGATATGGCTGGTGTGCACAACAACAATAATCCACCCCACCCCAACATGAATAACAACAACAATGTTCCCCCACCCGACCTTCGAACAATGGAGGAGCTGTTTCAACCCACAATAAATGGACGAGGAGGACCGATTGAGCCGATGCAAATCACGGCTCCAGAGTTTTCGTCGAAGCATCACATGATCCAACAAGTTCAAAACACTTGTCCATTTCGCGGATTGCCGGATGATGATGCCAACAAACACCTCGACAAATTTATTACCGTTACTCAAAGCATGAAGTTGCCCGGTGTTACTATGGATTTTCTTCGCCTTCACCTATTTCCACACACCTTATCCCACCATGCCAAAAAATGGTTTGATCGTCTTCCGAAGAATTCAATTCATACTTGGGATGAGATGACTCAACGATTTTTGTCGTGCTACTTTCCACCATCCATGGTCACGAGCCTTCGAAATCAAATTAGTGGATTTACACAAGAACCCGATGAATCACTTTTTGATGCTTGGGAACGATATAATGTTTTGATCGATCGATGTCCAAACCACAACATGCTCCGCGTTACTTTGATTGATACTTTCTACAACGGTTTAACGTTTCGTGATCGTGATACGATTAATGCAGCCACCGGTGGCACATTTATGAAAAGAAGACCCGAGGAGTGTAGAGAGCTTATCGAGAACATGACTACTCATCACAAAAATCGGGATTCATCCGCATCTTCAAGGAATTACCCGAGAGTCAATGTTTCTTCTACCTCTTCAAACCCTGATACCACCGAATTGACCCGCGCAATGGTCGAAATGAGAAAGAATATGCAACTCTTGGCTACAAATCAACAACAACAAGTTAAAGCTGTTGCAACTTCTTGTGAGATTTACGGGGGTCCTCATTCATATACTGATTGTCCTTCTACTCATGACAATCCGGAAAACGTGTATGCGGCTTATGGTAACTACTCAACGGAAAACTACCAAGCCCGACCTCAAGGTGATTGTAACTTGCTAAGTTACCGTTCTAACAACTTTCTTTCACCCGGTTTTTCTCCTCAAAACCACAACCCCAAAAACTACAATAAAAGCAACCCAAACCCACCTCGAGCTTCTAATCCTTATCACCCACCCGCTCAACAAGCACCACCTATTAATTAAGATGTTGAAACTTTCATGAGGACCCAAGGAGAGCAAATTAAGAATTTTCAAAGCCAAATCATCAATTTGAAAGGAGATATCATTAAGCGAGGTAGTGATATTAGATCCGAGCTTCGACATGATATACAAACCTCCTTTAGTACTCAAACAAATGATTTAAAGAATATGCTGGCTAGTTTCTTACCAACTCCTCAACCCTCTACTTCGGGCTCTCTTCCTTCAAATACCGTCACCAACCCAAGAGCGAATGTGAGTGCTATTAATATACGCAGTGGAGCAACTCTTGTAGGACCATCTATCCCTCCCCCAGTTACTCCATCTACACCTCCTCCACCACCATTTATCCCTCCTACTCCCACACCTAGTGTAGTTCTCCATTACCGTCTCCACCTATTACTGAATAAATACCCAAGAAAAACCCTTCACCAACCCCACCTTCCACCTACAAACCCAACATCCCATATCCTTCTCGATTAGATAAAGGCAGATTGCTCACCAAGGATGACATTCAAGTGTCGAACTTTTTGAAGAAGATTCCGGGAGTGACTATCACCCTTAGCCTTGTTGAAGCTCTTGCCCAAATGCCAACATTCGTTAATATGTTTAAGGAATTGCTCAATAAGAAGGAAAAGATGGCCGAGTTTGTTAATACTCGATTGAATGGAAATTGTTCTGCAATCCTTCTTAAAGAACTGCCGGAGAAACTTGGAGATCCCGGTCGTTTTGTGCTCCCATATACTTTTCACCAAACCGAAGAATTTACTGCCTTAGCCGATCTCGGGCCAAGTATAAATCTGATGCCTTTAAGTGTTTGGAAAAAGTTATCATTACCCGATCTGACACCAACGAAGATGACTCTTGAGCTAGCAAATCGCACTCTCGCTTACCCCGTTGGTATTGCTAAAGATGTATTTATTAAATTTGGTACCTTCACTTTTCCGGTCGACTTTGTTGTTGTTGATTATGAAATGGACCCTCGTATTCCGTTAATACTTGGTCGGCCATTCTTGAGAACCAGAAAAGCCTTAGTCGATGTTGCCGAAGGTGAGCTAATTTTAATGGCCGGGAATGATGCACAAGTTTTTAAAATGGGGAAGATCACAACCAAATCAAATGGAAGAGAATCAGCGAATATGATTAATGTTCTTGATGATTTTGTCGTCTACAACAATCTTTTTTTCGATACTTGCTATGACAATCCACTTTTCAAAGATGATGTGGATGATTCTCTCTCCAATTTTCATCTCCACCAATTTATGATTCTCCACCGATCTATGATGATTATGATGATGATTCTAGTTTCGATGGGGATGATTATGATAATTTTGTTTCAGAGTATCCAGACATACCAACTTATGATGATTTTGATGATGCTGATACTCTTTCGAGTGATTCTTCACATGATGACCTTGCACCTACTTTTGATGAAGATCCTCCGCTCCCAATAATGCTTGATCCTACTTTGGATGACTACTCATTTAAGGAATATTTTTCTACTTTTCTCAACACTTACTTCCCAAATGAGAGGGATTCTCCTCCTTTGGACTTTGATGATTATGGTCTTTATCCTCCTTTGGATATGAAGAAACCTGTTTCAAAGGAGAAGAAACCGGATGACACCGATATCCGCAGTACTTATGTCTTGACACCTCTTTATCCTCCTTCTGAGGATGAGATTATGTAATTTATGAGCGGATCCTCTTCAAGGTCTACTGAGCCTGAGTGTTACTTTCCCCTAAGGAAAAGGTGTTCGATCCCTTTATTGCAATTTTTAAGCCATCTCAGTATCCATCTGATGAAATAAAAGGAAACACTTTTGGAAAAAATGGAGATATGCTTGCACCTCATCACCCTTGCTACCACCGTGCTCAAAAACTACTTAAGGGAACCTTTCCTACTCTTCTTTGGCTTGCCTTGTTCGCCTTAAGCTTGTGCTATTTGATGGACGAAAACCATGTATTTGATCCCGGTGGATATGTTTCAAGCTTCTTCCTATGCTAATCAAGGTCGAGTCAGGCTCACGACTCGGTGAACAAAAATAAGCGCTTCTCGGGAGGCAACCCGCAGTATCTATCCTTTTTATTTGTTTTTATAATAAGTGTAGGGAGAGACCCTAGTATGTGTTTGGTGTTTTCTTTCTTATCATGTGCAGGGATTCGAGCTTTCAAAGATCCATTCTTGATGACTTTTACGACCCGTGATTCCGTGTTCCCGTCTTCCCGGTTCTATCCTAAACTCTTTTATTTCTCTATTTTATATTCTTCAATATTCAAATAGGAATCACTTTAGTTGTCTCTTCCTTAGAAAGATTTAAACAAAGTGCACAATGTCCTAAGTGTAGGGGAGTTTACTTCCACATGCTTAAACATTGAGGACAATGTTTATATTAAGTGTAGGGGGACTTCTATCGAAGTTAAGTGGGCTTTTTTCTTTGTATTTGTCCTCATTTTAACCGGAAAATTTATTTTTCGACATTTTTCAAAAATTTAGATCTATTTTGGCCTAGTAGTTTTACCTTTGTTATAGTTATTTTCTTTCTTTGCTAGAATAAATTTTAATAAAGTGGTTTTAATTTTTTAAAGTTGTGAATCTTTTGACTCAACCCGAGTTTACTTATCTAAGTTTACTCTAGCTAGTATCCTTAACGTGTTTAAGTCAAGTTTTGCTAGGCTTTTATATAGGGAACTTTAAAACGCGAAAGTCTTAACTCTTACGGCTTAAGAACAAGAACTTTTCGCAAGTTCCTATAATTGATCCTAGAAAGTCGTTTATCAAGGGAACTTTAAAACATAAATTCTAAACATGAAAGAGTCTAAGAAGTTGCAAGATCCTATAGATGACTTGAAAACCCAAAACTTTGATTTAATAGGCTAAGCATCCACGAGTCTCATTCCTTGAGATTTTAAATTGTGGAGAACGAGAGATGATAGAGTCAATTATAAGTTTGGCATTCTTTCATGAATTTATGTGAGTTGATTATAAACTTTTTCTCCCATCGCTTGTTAATAAATATATTTGCAATAAATAAGGTTGTACGATTTGAAAAGTTACTTAGCTTCTAGCACAAGATCGTTTAAAAGTTGCTCGGTATTAATTAGAGTTCATAGCCAAGGCATAACTTATTGAAGCGGGATGCGAAGATTGGCGAGTCCGAAAAGGCCCTAACAAGGCATGAGGGCTATATTTTGTTGCTAAAGATCCAAAGTGATGTGAAGAATCATTTATCAAAAATTAATATGAAGGATCGAGACACACGACGAAAAGAAAATACTTCCCTAAAGATCATGGAGAAGTCTATCCAAAAAGGCCCTAACAAGGTATGAGGATAAATAGATCCAAGTCCTAAAAGGAGGCGGATCGTTGTATATCAAAATCCCAAGTAAAGATTGGAGAAAAATGAAGAAGTCGTGGTCCAAATATGAAGAATCTCTCAAAACTTCAAGTGAAGAAATTCCTATTATGAAGAGAAGACCATTATTTCATGAACGTCTCTCAAGATTTGAAGTATGAAGTCGCTGCCAAATATCGGTCCGAGAAAGTTCTCAAATCGTGAAGCGAGTTATGCCAAGATATGAACTTTATGAGGTCCCGAGAAGCAGTTTTAAAAGATTTTGTCCTTTAGCTAACTATTGATTAAATCGTCCTACTTTATTTTCAGCCTAATTACCTATCGAAATAAGTCAAACAATGCATCCTCGTGATCATTCAAGACAATAATAAAATATAAGAGATACACCTAGGAATAAGGGAGTCTAAGTAAATAATTGGCCCACATGAGTTTGTGATAGTTTGCTAACTTATAATAACAATGATCTCGTTTTAAGCTTGGTTTGGGGAACGTGAAACTTGAGGGTGATAATCATTCATGACATTCCTAAACCCCAAGGTAAGTTTTTGATCTTTTTACTTGTTTTCTTCCTTTGAATATTTTATAATTTTTCTATCTCTTTAATAAAGGCGAATGTGGATTGATTGTGATGAAAAATGTAAATCTTGCTTTGTAATTAATGCATTGCATGAGGAAATTGCAATGGTCAAGTGTAGGGGATTTAATAAGTGTGAAAACACTTATCCTTTTACCACTTAATTATAATAATAACCAAGCCAAAATGTGTATTTTATGTCATAAATGTCGGAATTATTCGTGGTTTATGTTTTTGTTGTGATTAGGATCAAAATGTGAAAAGAGAAGAAAACACGGGCTTTCACGGGCATTTATCAAAGAAAAAGACAAAAGACGAAGTCGAAAGATCAAGAGTGCAAAAAGAACGGAAGTCCAATGCCTATTCTGAAGATTTATCGAAGAAAAGTATAAAGACGGAAGTTTAATAAAGCCGAAGAACTCAAGTCTAAATAAGTGAAGATATTATAAGACGAGTTCAATTAATCCCGAGACCAAGTCGAAAAAGTCGAAGAATTTAGAAGACGAAAAGACGTGAAGAAGAAAGAAAGGAGCAACACATGCTTACCTCCCTAATCACCTATAAATACCCTCCTAATGACACATTAGGAGGTGTTGGCTATTTTGACAAGCTAGTCTTCCACCATTTTCATTACTTGCACATTTATTTTCATGTCATTTACTTAATTATCAATTTAAATACCTTGTTTTGCACATTTAATTTCTTGCCTTTAATTCAAGTAAGTCTTTTAATTTTGTTGTTGAATCTTTATTTTCCTTTAATCAAGCCTTTCATTATCATTCTCATTCTACTTTTCTTGTCTTTGATTTGTTTTTTTTGTAATTCGGATTAAGCATTCATTTTGCTTAATCTTATTACTTATTTGATTAAAATGTTTATCTTTTCATTTTTATCTAGGCTTTTATACGAATTAAGCTATAAGCTTGACAATCTTATTGGCTTATTTTGTATTTAGCTTGTTTGTTTTAAAGTTTTCTTAAAAGTTTTATCTTTTTAAAGTTTATTTTATAAAGTTGTTTATTTTGTGTCTTGAAAGTTTTTAAATTTGTGCTTATTTAGTTAGTCTTATTCTTATTTAATCAAGTGTTTTGGTATTTGCTTATTAGTCATAGCTTATTTGGCTTTTGCTTATTACGTATCCACTTCCATCGGAAAGAGGTCCTGGATTCCGACAGCTTTTACTCTTATTCCGATCGTGACAATCGGCTTAGGGTTTTACATTCCGACAGAGGATTGCGATCATCATTCAGATGGAATTTTTTCCCTTATTCCGATCGTGATTCCGATCGCGTATTGCGATCGTATATTACGACGGGTCTTAAGGCTACATTGAGACGAAGTGCTGCCAAAATTTCATTATCCATATTCCGATAGTTTCCGCATTCCGACAGGAGATTCCGATCAAGCATTCCGATTAGGATTCCGACAGGTTTGTTTGACATTCCGATAGGTGAGTGTTATTCCGATAGGACTTGGTTTCAGTTATTCCGATAGGGGATTCCGATCACATTCCGCCAGCATCATTCCGATAGAGTGGTAAGCTTGTATTCCGATACCTACATTCCGATAAGTATTCCGACGGCTTTGTGGTGACAGCTTTCCTACGGGATTTCGACGGATTGGGGTTTTGTTTTAATATTTTGTCTTAGTTTTATTTTATGTTAAGTTCACATTATTTTTTAAGTTTTCAAATTTTCATTTTTACTACATTGTCAAATTTAATTTTCGTCAAGTTTTAATTTTCTCGTCAATTAATTAATTTACTTTTAAAAGTTTTAATATTGCACCAATTACTTTTTAATTAGTTTTAGTTTTAATTACCCGTCATTTACTTTTAAAGTTTTGCACATTTACTTTACTACAACGACCAAATTATTTGTTTCCCACCAAAAGACGACTGAGTCACACGTTAAACCAATAGTCAATTCGAAAAGACTGTGACGATAACTTTTTACATACAAAAATCCTTCTATTAGTGTTCGAACTGGTTGTGAAGGATTTCCAATGACTTGCTCCAATGGATGATCACGTGTCCAATGGTGAGTGGATGGATATCGTTGGTAGAATGTATGAATGTTGGACGGATCAACATGTTGAGTAGAAGACTCTCCGACTTCGTGTACCGGTGTACCGAACGGATTGATAAATTCTTCTTCGTCAGGTTGTGCATCGACTGCTTGATTGTTGTTTCCTCCTTCAGCATTGACGGTTGGTGATGTTGGTTGTATGACAGTTTCTTGAGTTTGTTGAGTATCCAATGGAATAGTCTCTTGAGCAACGGTTGCGCTGAAGTAGAGGCAGTTGTGTCTTGTTGACTTTGTTCGGGTGCATTAGCAGTATTGACAGCGGAAGGCTTTGACACAACTTGATTGTTTCCATAGTAATATTCATCAAACATTGGATCATATAAATCAACCAACTCATTCATTTGTGTCGTATCCGTCGAGTCTGTTGTAGAGTGCTTTCTTGACATTCTTGCATGGGACGTACGCTGTTTTGTGTAGGTGCCATTGTTGGACATTGAGGTGCGAGACTTGAGCTGTTGTGATCAAGTACCATTTGTGGCAATTCGTCAAAGTTCACATGAATTGTTTCGACAATAATCTTTGTGTAGGTGCCATTGCTTTATCATCACTAATCTTTGTTGGTATTTGAACCAATTTAATATTCGAATTAAACAAAGATTTTTAACAAAACTATTAAAATCTACATGTTTGTTTCGTTAACTACACATCCATCAAATTATAAGTCACATAAAACGAAAGCAGCAATCCTACTCGAGACCCCCAAGATGGAGATCTTGCAGCACCTTTATTTTTGTGGTACTTTTATATCATATCAGGGTAAGGGTTTATTCGATGTGAGATGATGTATTTTTGATTCGTTTGATTCAGATGATTGAGATCTAAACACGTGACTGCGTGTTTGAGATGGAAAAGATTTGATGAGACTGGTTTTATGATAGCATCTCACAAGGTTTTTTTCGTTTGATCTGAGTGTTGAGATATGATGTGACGGAGATAACAAGGTTCAGATGGTGATCATTATCTTTGACTGGTTGATATTAGGATGATGATGATAGATCGATCTGTTAGATGGTTAAGGCAGAGTTGAGATTTTTAAGATGATTTGGAAAGAGTGAATGAAAGAGGAGGTGAAAAAATGGGATTAGGTTAAAATGACCTAAAGATTAGGGTGAGTAGTGATATATACTCCCTAACTTAAACTGCTCCCTGGACCAAGTCGTAAATTATCCATTTGGGCTGTATTATGTCATTCATGGGTCTCAGCTTGGCTATTTTAGGGGTGACTATTAATTGTCATTGATTAATTTTTTGTTGCTGGACCACCACCTTTAAACGAATTGGATCTTTGGATCTGGTTCTATAAATTGAATGGACCAAATATAGGGAATGGATGCCGGGTTGAAATTTTGTGACTGATTTTGGGCTAAAAAATTAAGTTAGCTAGACGACGTTGACGTCTTCTCAATTTCTAGTCATTGTTGGTTCTCTAGTTAACGGCACTCAAACAACACACGACAAACACACAACAAATACAAACAAATACTAAAACGGTCCTTTAAGATTCACTGAAATTGTCAAAAATGGCTAGTATTCGGGCAAAGTAATGTCAAGTGATTACGAAGTGGATTTGGTATTTATTATTTGAATTTGAAGTGGAATATCACGAAGGCGTTTACTCAGTTCATCATCGAGACTCTTTCACCCCTTCTATCGATTGATGATTTGCTTCAACATTTATGATTGAGACTTGATTTATCTAGTTTCCACTGTCAATGGGTGGATGGTAGACGACATGGACAACTATCACTTAAGGAGTTAGGTTGTAGTGCTCAGTGTCACACTCACCTGGAGTTGTGGATACTTCAAGAGGTGTTCTACATCTTATTCCTCTCTCTTTCATGTATAAGATACTAAGAGACGTTTCTCTGCACCGTTCGTCAATCTATTCAAGTGCAAAGCGTAAGTAACAAATTTGGGGGATTGTACTTCAGTTTCAAGTTTGGAATATCAGGTTTACTTCACCAGTGGTCACTACAGATAGCCGAAAGAATACGAGGTTGGTAAGTTTAGCCAGAGAGTACAAGAGTAGAGATGTGATCAGCAAACTATTCTCACGAGCAACTTGAGTTACAGAACGTCAACAAAGATTTCTGCTTCAGACACGAACATCTCGTGATTCTGATTGTACTCGTCAAATGATGCTTCCGAGTGTTCTTAACCACCATACTCTTGACAAGAATTCTACCGAGTGTTCTTAACCATCATACTTTTGACAAGAACGCTACCGAGTGTTCTTAACCACCATACTTTTGATAAGAACGTTACCGAGTGTTCGTCACCATCACACTTTTGACAAGAACATCTCGCGATTTTGACCGTACACGTCAGATGATGCTTCCGAGAGTTCATCACCATCATGGGGGAAGAACGTGTACTTTGGAGTACTTAGTTCAACTTCCAGGGGGAAGTATTCTAAAAGCGTGAGAAGATTTGTTGCTGATTTCTTACATGTTCCCCCAAACACATTATCATTAAGACCAAAAATGTCAAGGTAGTAGTTACTTGGTGTGGTTTGCTTCTTCTTCTACAAGATTCCGCTGTGCACTTTAAATGTCAAAGACAGAAGATTGCTCAAGCTACAGGTTCTGCTCAAGACAGGGATATTGGTTTGGGGGGAAGCTGATTCAGAAGCTTCGTCAAAAAGAAGTATATGAAGAAAGCTTTTCAAGACATGTGGTATGGATTGGGGGAAGTTAATCCAGTTCATACATGATACAATGGTTCCTCAACAAGCAAAGACAAAGAGGATTCAAACTGGGGTATAAGTTTTTCTAGAAGACTTGAAGACAACAGTGTCATCCTCAGCATTGGAAGCAAACTCAATACTGTCATATTTTTTTTGCATTTGCATTTGTTAGGAACATTGTAAGTAATTCCGTATGTCTCTACATTGGGGGAAGATTGTTAGCCTTAAAATGTGTGCGACTAACAGAATTACATTAGTTTAATAGCCGGGACTTGCAGGGACTAATATTGTCATATGTAATAGTCCAAGTCCCGTGCTATATAAACCCCTCCATACTTCCATGGAAGGGTGAGGCTTACCATTTCTTGTCTTTCCTTTCCCTCACTAGAATAAACACACTTTTCTAGTAACTCTTGTTTCTCTCTCTACCATGGCTAAACACCACTTCTATCCTCCCGACCTCCGGATCATAAACCCGTGTTCATAGTGAATCCAACTTAACAACTTATAGAGTCTAGAGCCAACGAGATTCATACAAAATCTCATTAGGACACTTATTCCATATATCAATTGTTGTTCATCTTTAGAACACAAGCGATAATTCACAGAGTCCTACACTCTATCCTTGTGGTATTGCTAGAACATTCAGAGTGATACTCTCTAGTATTCACAGTGATGAATGGAAATCCTTCCAGTGTTAACATCAAACAACACTACGGTAGGTCATATGTAAGATTCACTTGAATTAAACATATGTTAACTGGAAAGCAACATTGGTTTGATTCTTTTGTGATTCAAACTCGTTCCAAGTCTAGACACAATATCTTTATGATCTTGCCAAAACATTCAGAGTAATACTCCTGAGTATTTATAGTGTCGAATGAAAATCCTTCTAGTGTCATCATCAAACAGCACTACGGTAGGTAACTTGTGAGATTCTATTTGAATCAAACTTGTGTCAACTGGAAAGCAACAATGCTCTGATTCTTAATTGATTCAAACTTGTTCTAGGAAATTGAATTGACGACTTAATCAGCAGAATGGAACTGCTTGATTCACTCTTTACTATAAACTATCTTTCGAGATATTCAAGTATTGAGAACGGCTACCACAGCCGGAAACCCTGTCAAGGAAGTTCTTTGAACTTACTTAATCACAGGTACAATATTCGTACTGTATAACTGGAAACCGGAGGAATGCAAACGGTGGCGTTCCTCAAGAGTCGTAATTCAAGACCACATGCTCATGTAAATGAAGAAAGCTCAAGAACATCTAAAGACAAAGACTTCCGCTACTCTGATGATCAAGGGAGATTGTTAACAAGCTTTCATCTCAAATCAAAGCTTGAGTATGTGGGGAAAGACACAAGAACACAAGATGGCAAAGTTTTAAGATCAAGTCAAGGCAAAGATCAAAGATCCAAGATCACAAGTCATGAAAAGAACTATAATGGAACTCTCAAGACAACGAGCTTCAAAATCAACAACATCAAATAAGTGAAGTCACATATTACATGACCACCCCTTAGGGGGAGATTGTTAGAAGTATTTAAAGTGATGGTCATATAATATACCGTTGCGAATCGTGGAAAATGCTACATAATGATGTTGAGAGTTCTAGTATAATGTTTTGTATGTAACGGGAATTAATCCCGAACACACAAATGAGGAAGGCCTTCTATACCTTACACTTTTAGTATAAAAGGCACTAAACACCTCATTTGTGTGTGTGTGTTTTCCATTTCATAGATTGTGGAGAGAGAACCATATGTCTTTCTCTCACTAGGAAATCACAAACTTTTTGTTTTATCTTTATTCTTCATCTAATCTAATCTTTCTTTTTGGTTTATTCCATGATGTTATTCGTATTTGGTTAAGTCGTGTGTATAAGTCCTACAGGTAAAAATTACACTAAGACGAAAAACGCGGATTCACGCAAATCTAGGCAAAAATGAAAATTATTCTAAAAATTCCCAAAAAATCACAAAAAATTCCTAAAAATATCACTAAGGTTTAAAAATGATAAAAACTTCTTGAAACTTTTTAAATTAATTAATATTAAATCTTTAAATGCTAATTAAAGCCCTAATAATTAAATAAACTAACAAAAAGCCCAAACAAAGATTTTTCACTTTGTAAACCTCAAAAATATTTTAAATAAGCTAAAAACTATTTTTCCAAAATTTTAAACCTATTAAATCTATTAAAAATAATTAAAAACTAAAACTAAATATTAAAATAATATTAAAAATCAAAAATTTATAAAAAAACTCTAAAAGCTTGTAAACTAGTTTATTTTAACCTAAATAATCAAAAAATGAAAGTGAAGTAACCTAAATACCCCTGTTAGGCCCTTAAATGGGCCAAAACTAAAACCAGTCCACTAAATTGGCCTTTTTAGCCCAATAAGAAAAAAGTCAACCAAATAAGCTTAAAAAGCACAGTCTGACTCTAAATTTGATTTTAAACATAAAACTCTAAAGGCCCAAAAGCTGAAAGTGAGCTTATCACAGCTTATAAATCAGTAAACTTATCCTTAATGGGCCAATAAGCCCATTAAGCTATAAGCTGATGCCATAAGCTGAAATTTAACACACAACCTTCTCTTGAGATTTTAAAGATAACTAATTTTCTAATAAAAGCTTAACCAAAAGAGATGCAGACTTCCAATATTGATATTAAGCTGAGAAAAATGACACCTATCACAAAATTAAAGTTGTTTCACACACCAATAAGCTAAACAGATTCAATAAGCTTGTTGGCCAAAGTCAACAAAAGTTAAACTTTGTTTTCTTGGACTTATGGCTTTTAAGGCTGTTTAAGGCAGTGAAATAGCTTTCATGGAGGAAGCTTTTGAGTTCAAACGCCAATGAACAAGCCTCACCAGTTAGTGAGCTTGCCTGATTTTTAGTCAGAAAGCTCACAAAGCAAAGTGAGCTTATGAGCTTGTGAAATAAGCTGCAAACACTTAAAACACAACAAGGGGGCACCAAAGAACAAGTTACAAGCAGAAAACCACACAATTCAGTTCAACAATGGCAAATCACATAACATGCATCTCACTGATATATTTGACCAAAAAGGTGAGATTTAATAAGCTATAACTTTTTATATAAGCCCCCAAATTGAAAAACCAGATAATGCAGAGATGAACACCCATAAAAACTATAAGCAAACCAATTTTCAGACTTTAAAACCTACAAACAATCAAATAATACCTACTGATGTGTTTGACCTTGTTTTAAGTTCAAAAGTGGTTAGCATGAAATTCTTGTTTATCTGTTTTCAACACTTAGCAAATAGCAAATACCACTTAAAATGAACAAAGAAATGAAGCAAGAACAAAAGAACCAATGTAAAAGCCGCATGATTTTACCATGAATAGTACCCTTACGATAGTAGGTACATGATTAGAACTTTCCTTTTATAACATGTTTACGTTTCACGATCAAAAATTACAAGTATTACGTGCGTGTTATAACACGATAAGTATTTATTACGTATTAACTCACGATAATTATAATTATAATCACGAACATACGAACATGAAATCATGAACGTAAATTAAACACGAGCTAATATTACGTATGTATGTATGTATATTTATTACGAGCACGAATAAATATATTAAGTCACGAACGATTACTAATAAAATCACGTAAAATACGAAAACGAGAACACACTTATATTTTAGACACGAGAAAGGTTCGGGTTACCCTTATGTGGGCCCCTACCCGCGGATACAACAAGAAACATGGGCCAAGCCCATGCAAATTTACTAACTAGGGAAAAAGGGAAAAACATGTTTCATTATTTACAAAATTTAGAAAACAAGAAAACCCTAGTTCTTCCTTTTGGTGCTCCTTGGCCGCCGGGTTTACATCACCACAAGGGTGATTCGGTTTGATTTTGGTCTTTGATTTATTGCAAGGATCGTAGTGTGTTCATCCTTCTTGATTTCACATAATCGGTATAAACCCTAACCTCTTTTATTTATGTTTTGATTTATTTAATCACATAAAATAATGAATGTTTTAAATAAACTAATTAAAAACAAGTGTAATTAAACATGTTACTAATCATGGAGTTTAATCAATCATGGGTTTAGGGGTGTTGTTGTTGGGAATAAATTAAGGCCAGATCACTTGAGCGCTGACAAGAGTAAAACAAGCGTTGACAAGAACAAAACAAGCGCTGACAGCTCAAGCGTTGACAAGATAAAGTCAAGCGTTGACACATTGAAGACAAGAACTGATGGAAGATATTCTCTACGCGTTTATTGTATTCTAGATTACTTCTAGTAAAGATAGGAACAACAATGTATTTTCTATATTTATCTTTACCTAGAATAGCTGATACGTAGATTATTGTACAAGGCTTCTTATGTCTATAAAAGAAGACCTTTAGGTTAATGTTTGATATAAGTTTTCATTCGTAAACTACTTTCATTGTAAGCAAGTTTGATATTGATAATCAAAGTGAAAGTTTGTTTATATCATTGTGTGTTCTTGTTTAAGTGTTAAATTCCGCAAAACACTTAGATTCATAAGCATATACAAGGTTTCTCTAAGTGTATTACTTGATCTAATCTCGTATACATAAAGCTAAATCGATCTAAGTTTGGGATCAACAAGTGGTATCAGAGCTTGTTGAGAAACTTTTGATCTTAAAGAACACAAGAACCCTAGAAATCACCAAAACCCTAATTTTCTCAAAAACCCTAACAACATCATGTCAACTCCAGAAATCACCAACTCTTCCTCCTCACCCTTACCAAACATCAAGATTCCTATACTTGATGCAACTAACTTTGATTTGTGGAAATTTAACTTTGAGCAATATCTAGGGATCTATGACTACGCACTCTGGGAGATTATTAAATATGGAAACACATTCAATAAGGCTCAAAAGATTGCTAATGCTATTGCTGCAAGAACAGCTGTTGCTGGATGTTCAGAAGCTGACAAGAAGGAAAAACCTGATGATGGTAGAGCTGTGTCCGCTGAAGACATAGCAAAGAGAAGGGTTGACATGAAAACCCTAAATATTCTGAAGCTCTCTTTAGGACAAGAGAATCAGCATAAATACAGAGGTTATGAATCTGCTAAGGATCTTTGGGCAGCTCTTGAAGTTGCACATGGTGGCAATGCAGACACTAAGGAAGAAAAGAAAAAGCAACTCATGCATGATTATGTTATCTTCAAAGCTCAACCCAATGAGAAACTGAGTAGTGTGAGAAGCAGATTGCTTGACATTACAAGCAAGTTGTCCTTCATGGGGACACAAGTTGATGATGTTGACATTAATGCTACCTTTCTTAAAAGTCTTGGTGAGGCATGGAAGATTGACGCAAGATCTATTCTTGCCAACAATACTTACAAGAGCTCTTTATTTGATGACATCTACAACAAACTAAGGCTGTTAGAAGATGAAACTCTTTTAGAGCATGGAAGCAAGTCTACCACCAGTAACATGGCCTTCTTCTCTCATAGTGAAGGTCAATTCAATCAGAAGGACTCTTACATACATCCAGTTACTGGATCATCATATGTCAGCGCTGAAACAAGTCCTGTCAACGTCTCCTATTCAGACGCTGACACATTTAAAAGTGACTCCCCAAGAGTTAAACCTGCTGGTTTGGATTTGGATACTTTTTGTGCTTACATTGCTTCTTTGCCCAATGGTTCAGTGATTACATATGAGGACCTTGAGCAGATAAGTGATGAGCACCTGGAAGAGATGGACATCAAGTGGAACATGGCTCTTGCTAGTATAAGAGCAAATAGGTGGAACAGAAGGTTTAAAAAGAAGATGACCTTCAATGCTAAAGACACAGTTGGATTTCATAAATCCAAAGTTGAATGCTACAACTGTCATCGTATGGGGCACTTCATGAGGGAATGCAGATCTCCTAGAAGATCTGATGCTGGTAAACCCTTAAGTCAGGTTGTTAAAGCTCAGGATTCCAAAGCCATGGTTGCAGTTCAAGGAATTGATGGTATGGGATGGGATTGGAGCTATCTGGCTAAGAATGCTGAAGAGGATAAAGCTTTGGTTGCTGAAATTGAAGAAGAAGAGCATGTTGAATATGCTCTCATGGCACACTCCTCCTCTTCATCTGATAATGAGGTATATGATGATGCTTTTTGTAGCAAAGGTTGTAGGTTAAATACTGAAAGACTTAACAAAGAGGTGTTAAGATTATTAGATGATATGAGTACTGAAAGATGTAAATTGTCTAATTACCAACTAGCTCTCACTGAAACTGAGAAAACCGTTTCTGAATACAAGAAAATGGAATTTGACTTAAAAGATAAAATTAATATCTTAAAACATGAGTTAGATGCTAGTATGGATATTAGAAATATCATGGAAAGGGTTAATGGTGAGTTACAGGCTAAGTTAGATGAGGCCATTAAGAATAAAGATAATGTTGGCCTTAAAATTCAAAGATTTGATAGAGCCACCCAAACCCTAGGAGACTGTGTAGCTAAACAAAGGGATCCTAAAGACATGACTGGGATTGGGATGAATGATTACTCTTTGGTTCCACCACCAGCTGGTGACTTCTATGGTGTCCAACAAAAGGACCTATCTTGGACTGGTTTGCCAGAGCTCCAAGAGGAGGAATTCATTCCTCCACCAAGAGTTGTCACTCCAGTTGAAGAGTATCAACAAAAGTTGACCGACCTGAATGAGTGGAAGAAAGCTAACCCTACCTTATTTGTCAAGGGTGGCTTGCTATGTGAAAGTCCAAATGAGTCAACACCCATTAAGGTTACTAACCCAATCACTGGTAAAGCTGTTGACCTAGGCTCAAACACTGTTAGAAGACCTAGCATTAAATATGCAGAGATGTATAGGAATACTAGGTCACCCAAGAGCCAAGTTGGCAATAATGGAACAGGATTCTTCTCTTCTAGACCTAAGGTTGTGTCTAGAAAAGCTTGTTACACTTGTGGTGGCTTTTCACACTTGGCATACAAGTGTGTCAACGCTCCCAAAGCCAGCGCTGACAGGAACAATTTTAGCGCTGACAGGAACAAAGTCAACGTTGTTAGGAAGTCAAACGTTGTCAGACCCAAACCTTGTGTGCAGCAAAGTCTATAAGTGATTAGACCTGCCCCATTCTTTACTAGAGGGTCTAACACTCATGGACAAAGACCATTTCAAAAGACAAACACCTGGTCAAATAGCCAATGGGTTTCTGTAGCAAACCCTAGGTTCAACGCTGACAAGGGTAATTTCAGCGTTGACAGGAAAAATTCTAACGCTGACAGAAACGTGACCAGACCTAAATATTTGCAACCACAAGTTAAGAGGTCTAAAGCTTCTTCAAGCTTAACATGGAGACCCAAGAAAGATCAAAACCCTAATGATAATGGGATTTCAATGACCTGCAACAGATTTAATTACATTTCAAAGGTCATTACAAAACCTATTGGGGTTAACTGGGTATTTCATCCTAAGAAGGATGAGAATGGGGTTGTTGTGAGAACTAAGTCTGTTCTTATTGAACAACCAGATGAATCCAAGTCATTTAAGACTTGGGTTCCCAAAGAAAACTAATTCGTTTTCTTTATGTGCAGGGCATTCAAAGATAGGTCAATGATTATGGATATTGGGATAGTGGATGCTCAAGGCACATGACAGGGAAAGAAGATTATCTTACTAACTTCACTCCCATTAAGGATGGTGACAAGGTTTACTTTGGATGCGGATATGGCACTATCAAAGGCAAAGGAACCCTTCTCACCAAGAATTTGCGTTTTGAGAACGTCTTTCTGGTAAAAGAACTTGATTACAACCTTTTTAGTGTATCACAAGTTTGTGATAACAAAAATAAAGTTCTTTTTACTGATACTGAGTGTTTGGTGTTAAGCAAGGATTTTAAGATCCCTGATGAGAAATATATTGAGTATAGAACACCTAGGCATAAGGACATATATAATGTGAATTTGAATGGGATTAAAATGAATAATAATATGTCTTGTTTTTATGCTAAGGCCTCAGTAGATGAGAGTAATTTGTGGCACAGAAGACTAGGGCACATAAATTTTAAAAATATAAATAGGCTTGTGAGACTTGGTTTAGTTGATGGTTTGCCTGAGAAGGCCTTCCACAATGACCACTCTTGTGTTGCATGTCTTAAAGGCAAACAGCACAAGGTCTCATTCAAGTCCAAACAGGTGCACACTAGTTCTAGACCTCTTCATATGCTACACATGGACCTCTTTGGTCCAACCAATATAGAAAGTTTGAATGGTAAGTCATATTGCTTTGTCATCACAGATGACTTTTCTAGGTTTACTTGGACATTCTTTCTAGCTATGAAGAGTGACACAACTGATATTCTAATTGATTTTATCACTCAGATTGAGAAGAGGTCTGGCAATGAGGTTAAAATGCTTAGGAGTGATAATGGTGGAGAATTTAGGAATAAGAAGCTAGATGATTTCTGTGCCAGGAAAGGAATTACTGGGCAATTTAGTATTGCTAGAACCCTACAACAAAATGGGGTTGCTGAGAGGAAAAATAGAACCCTAATTGAAGCAGCCAGAACAATGTTGGCTGATGCTCATTTTCCTATAGCCTTTTGGGCTGAGGCTGTTAATACAACTTGTTATGTTCAAAATAGAGCATTGGTTAACAAAATTCAGAACAAAACACCTTATGAGTTACTTTGGGGAAGAAAACCTAATATTGGTTTTCTCAGACCTTTTGGTTGTCATGTAGTAGTTTTAGACACTAGTGATGCCTTAGGGAAATTTAGTGCAAAAGGTGATGAGGGTTACTTCATGGGGTATTCAGTGCAGAGCAAGGGATATAGGGTTTATCTTAAAGAGGACAAACGTATACTTGAAAGAGTACATGTTAGGTTTTTAGAGAATAAACCTAGTGATCCTGAAAGTGGTCCTAATTGGTTATTTGACTTGGAACCTTTATCTAGAACTTTAAATTATATGCTTGTCACTAATCCAGACATTGTGAAGGTAACTTCAAATGTTTTGGAGGAACAAGTTGTTGATGTTTCAGGTGCTCAGGTTCATGAAAAGGTTGGATCACAAGCAGAAAAGACATCTCCTATCCTAGAATATGTTACCATTCCCATTTGGACAGATGCTTTTGTTGCTGCTGCTGCTGGACAAGATAATGGTGGTTTCCAAGCACCACCAGATACAAACATGCATGGTCCTTCAGGCGCTGACAAAGGCAAATCTAGCGCTGACAAGACCAATTCA
Source organism: Glebionis coronaria (assembly GCA_025667525.1). Classification (NCBI taxonomy): domain Eukaryota; kingdom Viridiplantae; phylum Streptophyta; class Magnoliopsida; order Asterales; family Asteraceae; genus Glebionis; species Glebionis coronaria. The sequence continues at coordinate 137,867,018 of CM046879.1, read as the reverse complement.
GACGTTGATGGTTCAGACGTTGACAACAACAGTTCAAGCGTTGTTAGCCCAAGCGCTGACAAACAAGGTTCAGAAGTTGACAACACCTTTGCACATCTTTTCTCTTCCACTTTTAAACAAGGTGAACCTTCCAATTCATATGAAGAAGGTCATCCCTATGTTGACTTAAGAGAGTCTGATGAAGAAGATATTGGCAACATGGAGAATGAAGTTGAGGATACCAGATTTTTTGAAGGAGGAGTTCTCACTACTACAATGAAGAATCATCCTCCTTCTCAAATCATTGGTAATGTTAATACTCCAGTTCAGACTAGAAGATCTCATCAAGGTCTTGGTGGGTTTATTGCCAATATAGACAAGAAGGTTGATACCCCTCTTGTGCAAGCATGTTTGTTTGCCTGTTTTCTGTCACAAGAGGAACCCAAGAAAATATTTGATGCTCTCAAAGAACCAAGTTGGGTGGAAGCAATGCAGGATGAGCTTCACCAATTTGCAATTCAGGATGTTTGGGAGCTGGTTGATTGTCCTAGATATGTCAGACCTATAGGGACAAGATGGGTTCTCAGGAACAAAAGAGATGAAAGAGGCATTATGGTCAGAAACAAGGCAAGGTTAGTGGCTCAAGGTTATACACAAGAGGAGGGGATAGACTATGAGGAAGTCTTTGCACCAGTTGCAAGGATTGAAGCTATAAGGATTTTTCTAGACTATGCATCCTGCATGGGCTTCACTGTCTATCAAATGGATGTCAAGAGTGCCTTTCTCTATGGCACCATTGTTGAGGAAGTATATGTAATGCAACCTCCTGGTTTTGAGGATCCAGAGCATCCAGATAAAGTGTATAGAGTCAAAAAGGCTATGTATGGCCTTCATCAAGCCCCTAGATCATGGTATGGTACTTTGTCTACCTATTTGGTGGACAATGGATTCAAGAGGGGCACCATAGATCAGATACTATTTACAAAGAAGAAAGGCAAGGATGTATTGCTTGTCCAGGTCTATGTTGATGATATCGTTTTTGGGTCTACTGATCCAAAGATGAGTGAGGATTTCTCCAAGCTTATGACAAAAAAATTCAAGATGAGTGCTATGGGGGAGATGAACTTCTTTCTTGGTTTCCAAGTTCAGCAGAAAGAGGATGGTATCTTCATCTCCCAGGACAAATATGTGGCTGAAATCTTGAAGAAGTTTGGCTTTTCTCCACATAAAAAGAGGGCTACTACTCCACAAGAAACAAACAGTGGTGGCTAGTTCTACAACTGAAGCTGAGTATGTGGCTGCAGCTGCTTGTTGTGGTCAAGTGTTGTGGATTCAGAACCAGCTGTTGGACTATGGGTAAAATTTCATGCATACTAAGATATTTGTTGACAATAATAGTACTCTATGCATCATTAAGAATCCTGTACATCATTCTAAAACTAAAAACATAGAAATTAGACACCTTTTTATAAGAGATTGCTTTGAAAAAGGTTTAATACAACCAGATAGGGTTGACACTGAGGAAAATGTGTCAGATTTATTAACAAAACCTTTTGATGCTGTGAGATTTCAATACTTGGTAACAAGTATTGGAATGGTCAATCTCACATAATATGTGTTTTGGAGTCTTTTTGTAAAAGTATGTACAGGATGATGCATTATTATTGGTCTTATTGATGATTTAGATTTTCCACTATATTTTTCTAACACTGACAAAGGTTACTTGAACACTGATAAGTGTTTTTGTAACGTTGTCAGCAATATAATTGTCTAACGCTGACAAAGCTTCCCTCAACGCTGTCATGTGTTATCGGGGCATTGTCAGCAACAATGTTAGTTTTGTGGTTTTCAATCTAAATGTGCAGATGGTGTTAGCAATATACCATTGGATACAGAGTTGCTTATGGATCAATGGAGGAGCATTTGGACAAGTTTTTATTTATGGATGATGGTTGGAATGTTTCATTCCTATCTTGACATAAATTTTTTATGTTCATGCATGATTTTAGCAAACTTTTTGTATCATAGTTTAAGGGGAGGTTTTAGGAACCTTTAGGATATTTGGGTATCCATATGATACTCTTATCACAATTCTTGATTGTGTCCACAGGTGAGTATGAGTTAGTTTTACAAAATCATGAGGCACTGTAGCATGCAAAGTTGATATACTATGCATGTTGCCAAGACATTTTTGGCCTAGAATTGGTTGTGGTCTGTTGGGAGACTTGGGAATAATTTTGTTATGGGATTTACCTGGGAGTAACAAGGAATTTTATTAGGTAACTTGGTTGTTGATGAGATGGCATTTATACATGATCTCATCGTTCTTTTCGGGCTTTAAATGCATAAAAATGTCATAAAATACCACATATATGCTTGTGTTTGTTTACTTGTTTATTTTAGGTATGTATATCGTGAAAAAGACAAAAGATCACAAGTTACAAGGAAAAACGGACACGAGAAACGAAGCCGTACAAAGAACCGGGCCCTAATCCTAGAAAACTCAACAAATACCCTTGAAGACAAACAAGATTGATCCTCATTCATTGAAGAAATGACACTTAAAACCCTTGTATAGTCATAATTACAAGTTTGGTCCCTTAAGTTTGTCAAAATTACACAAAAGGTCCTTTAACTTTGAAGAAATGGCAAGATTGGTCCCTCAACAAAATAAAATTGTCAATTATGGTCCCTCATCAAGCCAAATATACATTGAAGACCTTTGAAGATCAAGAATGTCCAAAATCAGCCCTTCAAATATGCAAAAGTTCCAAAAATAACCCTTGATACACCTTTTGGAAAGTTTTGTGCAAAAAATGACAAGTTGTGAAAGTTGTTACAAGTATATTTAGACGCTGACAGACTTTTAAACACAAGTGACAAAAGAAAGGAAAAATAAGGGCCAATTGTGTGCATTTGAAACATTCAAACCTGAATAATGCGCCAAACACATCCCATTCCCCCAATTTCGGATCAAAACATTTACTATTCACCCTTATGAACCCAGTTTTACCTTCACTTAAAACAAAGGGTAAATCAAAATTACCCACACCCACACTTGATTCGCATGTGTAGAAACTAATCCCACTACTCCCTGGACCCCACACTCAACATTCTCAACCAATGAAAACACAACTTGTCCTCCAAGTAAAATGACGTGGCCAAATCAACAGCCTAGACTCTTTGCTTCATATCAAAGCTGAAATGAACGTCCAAGATGAATTTGAACAGCTCATTCCATCAAAACGTCTAGAAGGACTTAGGGCATTTAGGGAATTTCACTTCTAGGGTTTGTGAATAGTGTTTAGCCAGGCATTTGCCTATAAAAGGAGACCTCAACATGTGAGAGTCCCTTTGTTCCAGTTTTAGGCTATTATCTTTGTAATTCCTTTTTAAGTTTAAATAAAATTTGAATTTCTGAAATTTTGAAATCTCTTTTTGATTTAATTAAAAGTTTGGTGTTTGAGTAGCCTAATTCTGAGTTCCATTTGATTGTTAAGACCTACCTTAATCTTGTGGTTAAGGCACGTCTTGGTTCATAAGGTTTTTAAGGTTCAAATACCTTGAAATCCTAGGTTCTGTTTTGGCTTATTTTGTGTACTAGCCCTTGGCCATTTGCTATAAGCTCTTACAAGCTTGTTGACACCAAGCTTGTGAAGGGATTAGAGCCCTTGGTTGAGTTGTTTGCTGTTTGTGTTGAAGATATAAAGTCCTTGAGGTTCTACTTTGAATCATCAACCAAGGCAGTTTGCATCATCTTCATTGAGGTACCTTGGTCTTGTTCTAGTTGTTGAACAAGGTCCAAGGAGCATTGCTGGCCTTCCTAGGATGTTGTGGAAGGCAGGTATAATCCCTTGTTAAGATTCCACTCAAAATTTCATGTTTATGACTGATTTTGATTTGGTGATTTGATTTTGAGTATTGGTGTTTGTGCTGGTGATTTTTGAGTTTGATTGTGTTAGTTGCTATTGTTTAAGTGTTTTTGATCATTAAAATCAGTAGGTTATTAGTTACAATCACAAGTTCCTTTGTTAAGTGGTAGATTAAAGGGTGTTTGGGTCTACTGCATTATTTGGAATTGTGGTTTGCTAAGTGGTTGTTTGTTGTTTGTAAGTGTTGGTATCTGCTTGTTAGGTGCTAGTGTTCATATGTTTGCAGGTTTGAAGGTTTGAAACACATAGATTCATAATTTGGCTATAAAATCTTTAAAACTTGGTAAAATTGGCTAGGATTTTGAGGACACCTAGATCTAAGCTTAGGCTAGGGCTAACTAGTGCTAAACCTTAGTCAATTACACCAGGGGAGAAGGATTTGAGGCTTGAAATTGGATCAAGTGTCAATTAGATCAGCAAAACTTGACTGCATATTGTTCATTGTTCATCAGAAACTTTGTGTGCTTTGATCTTGTTATTTACTTTAATTCAGTGTTTGATTCTTGTTGCTTTGTGTTTATTCTTAGTTTATATAGCTTGTGTATGCATCTTGTTAAGTTTGGTTGGCTTATTCAGTCTAAATTTGCTTATTAAGTGCTTAACTGCTTATTTCCATATCTGGTGCTTATCTGGTGACTGTTTGGCTTATTGTGGCTTATTGTGTGAACCAATTTGTGATTTTATTGTTGCTATTGACTCCTTGTGATTCACTGATCACAAGGGTTCCTTTGTTTCCAATTGAATCAAACCAGAACTCTCAAATAAGCTTGGTCAAATAGTCAAAGCAGTGGGAACTCCTTTCCCCTGCTAGTTGCCACTGATAGTGTAAATTTGGGTTCAGCTTATCAATAAGCTATAACAGCTTATTCCAACCAGCAACAACTTTGTTTTTGTAATAGGTGCTCATATTTTGACCCATTTGTTCATACTGGAGCATTTGGGTGGTTGACTTTAGGGTTTGACTAGAAAACCAACTCCTTTGACTTTTACATAAGTTCATTTGTGCTTATTCTGGCTTACTGGTTGTGCTTATTAGATTTTTGTTGATTGATCTTGCTTATTGAGTCCATTTGAAAGCTTTTGCAAGTTGAATCAAGTCCTGAGGTGCCCTAAATCTCTAAAACGACTATTTTGTCTTTTAGTGAAATTTATCTTTGCTTATTTCTGGCTTATTGAGTGAGCTTTTTCAAAAATTCTTTTTACAGATCTCATAAGCGTCCCAAAAGAAGGTTGTGTGTCAAGTTAGAGCTTATGGCTTTAGCTTATGGCTTAATGGGCTGAAAAGCCCAATAAGAATAAGCTGAGTGTTAAATAAGCTGTGATAAACTCATTTTCAGCTTTTGGGCCTTTAGAGTTTTGTTCTTAGAATTGAAATTTGAGTCAGATAGGGCTTTTTCAAGTCAATTAGGCCAAGTTTGACTTTTTGGGCCCAAAAGCCCAATTTGGTTGATTGTTTTTGGTTTTGGCCCATTTGAGGGCCCAATAGGGGTATTCTGGTAATTTCACTTTGATTTTCTGATTATTTAGGTTAAAATAAACTAGTTTGCAAGTTTTTAGAATTTTTTATAATTTTTGGATTTTTAATATTATTTTATTATTATTTTATTATTATTTTTAAAAATTTCACATTTTCCAACTTTTTACATTTTTCTTAGGTTTAATACATTAAAATAGGAATTTAGCAACTTTTAGAATAATTTTATCACTTTTAGATTAATTTTTATAATTATTTTAAGTTTTAATAGTTTTTAAATCATTTTAAATAGATTTTATTAGTTTAAAAATTTCTAAAAATAATTTTTAATCTTTTTAGGTCATTTTAGAGGTTTACCAATTGAAAAATCTTTATTTGGGCTTTTTGATAATTTATTTGATTTTTAAAGGCTTTAATTAGCATTTAAAAATTGAATATTTAATTATTTAAAAGGTTTGAAAAAGTTTTGATCATTGGTAAACTCTTAGTTTATTTAATTTGATTTTTGGTGAATTTTTGGTAATTTTTAGAATTTATTTTTATTTTTGTGGTTTTTAAGGTTCTACGTTTTAACTTTCTAGTAGTGATTTTTTGTTAATTTTTATTTTTACGTCCTCGTCATTTTCTTTTCTCATCCCCTTCTAAACCAATCATTAATCACAAACATTTAACAAATTTCTCACACACATATACCTCCTTGGGAAATGAACTTTCATTTCATTAAGGGTCATTAGTGTTGATTTTCCTAAATCATCACTCGATACTTACCGCTTTACGCCTTTTTCCTAAAAGGTCGTAATTTACCATAATCATTTTGGCGCCGCTGCCGGGGAGGTGTGTCGTGATTAATTTGCATTGTTGTTTTAAATATTAACCAAATAGTATTTGTATTAGTAGAACTCTACTAATACGTATTATCGGTTTTCTTGGTTTTTCTTGTACAAATATTATTACTATATTGTATTAAGTATCACAATCAATATACAATATCTCCAAAAGTGTGAAAACACAACCTTAATTGGGATTTTATCACTCAATTATTGTATTCGAATCTCAAACAAAAAGAAAAAGGCAAAAATAGATAAATACTTTCGTGAAGCTCGATTTTGAAGAATACAAACTATAAGGTGGGTATAAGGCGGGTATTATAAAATATACCCTAAGGAAAAAGGCTCTTAAGTGCTTCGCGCCGCCTCGTTTCCCCGCTTGCTTGTGAGTATTCTGAGATTGAAGGCCAATCGAGGGTTTTGCCGCCCAAAGTATTATTACGTATAGTATATTTGCTTGGTTTCTTTGTGATTAAACCCTCTTGAACAATTTGGTTTTCACCAAAGTTCTAAAGTCATTCGAAGGCGTTCACTCCACGTGATCGTTTTCATTCCTTTGAGGCTTCTTTAATCAAGAGTTTGATTCGAGGAGAGATTTTGTAGATTGTTGTCTACGAAGATACACCAAAATCCAAAAAAATTAAATATCATCAAAAACACAAAAAAATTGAAAATTCACAAAACACCCAAAAAGAATCTTCTTTGCTCACCTCCCATTCTTCGTGAAGTTTATGATCACTCGTAATCAAGCAAAACGAGCTCGTAAACGACTTCAAAAGCAAGCCAATCAAGAGACGTTGATTGTAGAAGAACCTCCAATTGTTGAACCTATTATAGAACAAGAAGTCGTCATGGCTAATCGTACTATGATGGAGTTGCTACAAGCACCCACCGAGGGTTTTGGAGAGGCTATTGTGATTCCCGCCATCCTTGCGGAGAATTTCGAGATTAAGACGGGTTTAATGTCGATGTTGCAAGCAAATAAGTTTAGAGGTCACGAGAAAGACAACCCGCATTACCATATTAGGAATTTTAACCGTCTCACCGCCACTAGCAAGTTTAAGGATGTTCCACATGACGCCATTAAGATGATGTTGTTTCCATATTCGTTAGATGGTCCCGCAAAAATTTGGCTTGAGAAAGAACCGCCAAATTCGATTGACATGGGCCGATCTCGTTTCTAAGTTTGTGAACAAGTTTTTTCCACCATCTAAAACAACACATTTGAAAAATGAGATTTCACGATTTGTGCAAAGAAATAATGAAAGTTTTTCAATGGCATGGGAACGCTTTAAAGAAATGTTACATGAATGTCCAAACCATGATTTTACGGAATTGCATCAAGTGGATACTTTTTATAATGGGCTTAATGATCATGAACGAGATTATTTTAATGCCGCCGCGGGTGGTAATTTTTTGTGCAAGACGACAAACGAGGCTTTACAAATCATCGAGAATAGATATAAGGTTTATAGCCCTCGTAACACACCGAGTGTTGCTAATTTGGGTTCGTCATCATCGTCACAATCGTCTCGTAGCATTAACGCCTTACATGATGAAGCTAATGAGGAAAATCGGTTTTTTGATAGATTTGCTAATCTAATGTCCCATTGGAAGGCTCAAGAAGCTTCCAATTCCGCTTCGGTTAAAGCGGTTGCTAAGAGTTGTTTGTCTTGTGGGGGAGCTCATGATCTTCCCGAGTGCATTACCGCGGATGGTAACACTTCGAGTGCTTATGTAGCAACGGGAACTTATAACCAAAACGGTCAAGGTTCCCGCCAAAATCAAGCTCCACAAAACCAAAATGTTAACAATTATCGAAACAACAACCAAGGTAATTACCAAGGCAATTCACGCAATTACAACAAGGGGAATTATCAAAATGGGAATGGACAAATTTCTAATCAAAATCAAAACCGTGATTTTCAAAACACTAAACAAGGTTTTCAAAATGCTCACACTAAAAATTTGCAAGGAGAATTTTTGGATTATGCTAAAGCAAATGATGCTAAATTTGATAACATGCAACGTGAGATGATTAGCTTAAGATCCGAGTTGAAAAACGAGCTAAAAAATGAACTTGCTAATGAACTTAAAACTCATGCAAACAAAATGGAAGGAAATGTCCAACGTCTTCAACAAAATCAACAAAAGATGGAATTAGGACAACATGAGATTAAGCAAGAGTTATTAAAAGCGGATGCTAGACAATCAAAATTTGAGGACCGAATGGCTAAGATGTTTGAAGCAATCATGTGCAAACCCTCTTCCTCGGGTGGTCTTCCTAGTGATACCATTGCAAACCCGAAGGGAGAAATGAAGGTTATTACTACACGAAGTGGTAAAACTTTCAAGGAACAAATCTCTCGTCCAAGTACTTCTACGGAGAAGGAAATCGAGAAAGAACCCGAGGTGATGGTCGAAAAGGAGCACATTACAATCCCACGAAGTACCGCTCATACCACACCTACGGTTGAACCAATACCAATTGTGGAACCCGAGTTTCCAAGGCCGTTGCCTAATGACCAACCCACACCACCTTTACCCTACCCTTCGAGACGAAACAAAGAGAAGTTACAAGAACGTAACAAACAACAAATCGAGCTTTTTATAAAAATGTTTCAACAAGTGCATTTTGATGTGAGTTTAGCCGACGCGTTGTTATATATGCCTCGTTTTGCTTCCACTTTTAAAAGTATGATGAGCGATAAGGAAAAGCTTTCAAAGCTTGCTAATTGTTCTTCGGTTTATCTTAACCGCATACCGGAAAAGTTGGTGATCCCGGAAAGTTTCTCATTCCTTGTGACATACAAGATATGAAAGAATGCCTCGCCTTGGCCGATCTTGGTGCGAGCATTAATTTGATGCCATTTTCCATTTGGAAATCGCTTTCGCTTCCGGCTCTCATTCCTTCGAACATGTCCATCGAGATGGCCGATCATTCTACGATTATGGCATGTGGAGTAGCCGAAGATGTTTTCGTGAAAGTGGGGAAGTTCTACTATCCCGTTGATTTTATAGTAGTTGACATCCCCGCGGATCCTCAAGTTCCTCTAATTTTAGGTCGTTCATTTTTAGACACTTCGAGATCGCTTATCGATGTTCATGCGAGAACTATCACTTTGAGATTCAACGAAGAGGAACTTGTTATAAACGCTACTCAAAACTCGAAACCTTCTCATGTTTATGCAATCGCTACAATCAATCACATTGACATCATTGATGTGGTTTGCGATGAGTTTTCACAAGAAGTGTTAGGTTTTTCCGATAGCTCGTCAAGTGGCAATCCCACTATTTTGGATCCGATTCTTGCTAATTCTACACCAAATCTCACTCCATTCCAAGGAGGCGATCTCACTTCAAATGAAATCGACAATGAAGATGAGGTGTTGATTAGTGATGATACTTCTATTCCACCATTTCTTCCGCCGATGGAAATTATGAGTGTTGAACCAAAATTTTCAATCGAGGAACCACCTATCCTTGAATTGAAAGATCTTCCTTCTCACCTTGAATAGCATTCTTGGAAGGTGATGACAAGTTGCCGGTTATTATTGCAAAAGACCTTGCTAATGATGAAAAAACCGAGCTCTTGAAAGTTCTTAAGGCTCATAAAGGGGCAATTGCGTGGAAAATATCCGACATTAAGGGTATTGACCCAAAATTTTGTACTCACAAGATTTTAATGGAGGAGGACTACAAACCCGCAATTCAAAGTCAAAGAAGGGTGAATCCCAAAACTCACGATGTCATTAAAAAGGAGGTCTTTAAACTCCTTGACGCGGGAATGATTTATCCTATATCCGATAGCCCATGGGTGAGCCCAATCCATTGTGTCCCTAAAAAGGGAGGAATGACCGTTGTGCCTAATGAAAACAACGAGTTAATTCCCACTCGTGTTGTGACCGGTTGGAGGGTGTGTATTGACTACCGAAAGTTAAATGACGCCACTCGTAAAGACCACTTTCCTTTGCCCTTCATGGATCAAATGTTGGAGCGACTAGCGGGAAATGAATTCTATTGCTTTTTAGATGGTTTTTCCGGTTACTTTCAAATCCCTATCGACCCTCGTGATCAAGAGAAGACTACTTTTAAGTGTCCTTATGGAACGTTCGCTTATCGTAGGATTCCTTTCGGACTTTGTAATGCACCCGGTATGTTTCAACGGTGTATGATGGCAATTTTTCACGATATGATCGAGAAGTCGATGGAAGTGTTTATGGATGACTTCTTGGTGTTTGGCAATTCTTTCGCATCATGTTTATCTAATCTCGAGCAAATGTTAAAACGTTGTGAAGAAACCAATCTTGTGCTTAAATGGGAAAAATGTCATTTTATGTGTAAACAAGGAATCGTCTTAGGACATAAAGTGTCGAAGGCGGGGATTGAGGTCGATAAAGCTAAGGTATACGTCATCGCCAAGTTACCTCATCCCAAAACCGTTAAGGGAGTTAGGAGTTTCCTAGGCCACGCGGGATTTTATCGTCGTTTCATCAAGGACTTTTCGAAAATCTCTCGTCCTATGACACACCTTCTCGAGAAGGATGCTCCTTTTAACTTCAATGAGGATTGTGTTAAGGCTTTCGAAACTCTCAAAAGGAAACTTACCGAAGCTCCCATTCTTGTTGCTCCTAATTGGGAATTCCCCTTTGAAATCATGTGCGATGCAAGTGATTATGCTATAGGGGCCGTCTTAGGGAAACGTTATGACAAGCATTTCCGTCCTATCCATTATGCTAGTAAGACGATGACCGAGGCTCAATTAAAGTACACCACAACGGAAAAGGAATTCCTTGCCGTGGTCTATGCTTTTGAGAAATTCCGACCTTATCTCGTCTTGACTAAAAGCATCGTGTATACCGACCATTCGGCTATCAAGTATCTCTTAGCTAAGCAAGATGCTAAGTCGAGATTGCTTCGTTGGATGCTCCTCCTCCAAGAATTTGATGTCACCGTGCTTGACAAAAAAGGAGCCGAGAATCTAGCGGTCGATCATCTCTCTCGTCTAGAAGATCCTCACAAAGATGTTTTCGAGAACAAGGAAATTACCGAAACATTTCCTCTTGAGACTCTCGGTGTAGTGAATTCTAAAGACACCACCCCATGGTTTGCCGACATTGCAAATTACCATGCGGGCAATTTCATAATCAAGGGTATGACGACACAACAAAAACGAAAATTCTTTCGTGACGTCAAGTTCTATTTTTGGGAAGACCCTTATCTCTTTTGGATTTGTGCGGATCAACTCGTTCGACGTTGTGTGTTTGGTGCCGAAGCTTCTAATATCCTTAGAGCTTGTCACGAGGGACCCACGGGTGGTCACCACGGTGCTAATCTCACGGCTAAGAAAGTGTTCGATGCCGGTTTCTTTTGGCCTTCTATCTATCGTGATGCACACGCACTTGTGAAGTTGTGTGATTCATGCCAACGTCAAGGAAAATCGTCTCAACGTGATGAAATGCCACAAAACATAATTCAAGTGTGTGATATTTTCGACATATGGGGAATAGACTTTATGGGGTCGTTCCCATCGTCTCATGGCAACAAATATATCCTCGTCGCAGTGGACTACCTTTCTAAGTGGGTGGAAGCTAAGGCTTTACCTACTAATGATGCTCGTGTGGTAGTGAAGTTTTTGAAGCAACTATTCTCTCGGTTCGGAACCCCTCGTGCTATTATAAGCGATCGTGGAACCCATTTTTGTAATGACCAATTCGAAAAGGTTCTAAAGAAATATGGAGTTACTCATCGTATTTCTACGGCTTATCACCCGTAAACGAGTGGGCAAGTTGAGGTTTCGAACCGAGCTTTGAAGAGGATTTTAGAGAGGTCAATTGGAGAAAACCGTGCTTCATGGTCTGACAAACTTGATGACGCTTTATGGGCCTTTAGGACCGCTTATAAGACACCTATCGGTTGCACTCCTTATAAGTTAGTCTATGGGAAGAATTGTCATTTGCCCATTGAGTTGGAGCACAAGGCATATTGGGCCCTTAAGCATGCAAATTTTGACTTGAAGACCGCGGGAGATCACCGGAAAATACAATTGAATGAATTGGATGAATTAAGAGATAATGCTTATGAAAATTCATTAATTTTTAAAGAAAAGACTAAAAAGTTTCATGATTCAAAGATTAAAAATCGGGTTTTTAACGTTGGTGATCAAGTATTGCTTTTTAACTCTCGTCTTAAGATATTTTCCGGGAAACTGAAATCTCGTTGGTCGGGTCCGTTCACCATTACACAAGTGTTTCCATATGGGACCATTGAGCTAGCTCAAGATGATGGTCCTAATTTCAAGGTGAATGGACATAGGCTTAAGCACTACTTTGGTGGGGAAATTCCTTCAATGGTTGCCCTCGACCAAGTCACCTTCCCCAATGATAATTAGCATTGAGGGGATCGAGTCGAGCTCATGACTCGGTAATCAAAAACGAGGTTCCTCGTGGGGGAGATCCCATGCTTATCCTTTATGCTCACTATTCACTAATAAGGGGACTTGTACCCTTTCAACTCGTTGTCTCGTGGTTGTTTGTGATTGTGTTATCTAGATCATCATCATCATCATCTACAATTGAAGACTCTCGTGTTCGTTTACGTGAGCCTCCATCGTTCGTTTGAAGAAGTTTTTCACGAATCCATGACATATCCTTTATCGTTCTAACAATTATCTTTTAGCATACTTAATAAACGGCTTTAGATATATTGTTGATCACCCTTTCCATGCTAGATCCTAAGCATTCGACTCTTCGTCTCTAGTATGGGGGTGCTCCACCTTTAGACTCGAAACATTGAGGACAATGTTTACTTTTAGTATGGGGGGGGTGAATAGGTACTTGCTTTGCTACGCCCTCACGCTTTCCAATTTTCAATGTTTTGTTTTGCTAATAAGGCTAAAAATGGCCAAATTTTAAAATTTTTCTTAGTTTTCATAAGTGTTTTTAAGACACGAATGTATATTTTCCGATGGGTAGAATAAGAGTTAATTTTTGACTTGATGGGCATTTGGAGCCATTTACATTCCTTAACCCGCTCAATTCAAGTTTTGCTAGACTTTTATATAGGGAGCTTTAAAACGCGAAAGTCTTAACTCATATAGGTTAAGAACGAGAACTTTTCGCAAGTTCCTATAATTGATCCTAGAAAGTCACTTATCAAGGGAACTATAAAACGCATTCTCTAAACTTGAAAAAGTCCAAGAAAGTGCAAGATCCTATAGGTGGCTTGAAAACCCAAAACTTTGATTTGATATAGTCTTAATGAAAGCTAATCCAAATTTGGCTTAATTTTGACTTGCATGGCTAAGTATTCACGAGTCTCTTTAATTAGAGGTCTTTATATAAGTGAAGAACGAGAAATGATAGAGTTAGACAAGTGATCATGCTAAACGTAGAACACGAAAGTGTTCTTTCAAAAACTCATATGTTTTTAATTGTGGCTTTTTCTTCCCATAAGATCAATGCATTAGGAATAAATCATAATTGCAATAAATAAGGTCGTACGATTTGAAAGGTTACTTAGCCTCTAGCGCAAGACCGTTTAAAAGTTGCTCGGGGTTGAATAGAGTTCATAGCCAAGGCATAACTTATTGAAGCGGGACGCGAAGATTGGCGATTATCCAAAAAGGCCCTAACAAGGCATGAGGAGCTCTATTTTTTCTAAAGATCCAAAGATGATGTGAAGTATCATTATTCCTAAATCAATATGAAGGATCGAGACACACGACGAAAAGCAATTACTCCCCTAAAGATCATGGAGAAAGTCTATCCAAAAAGACCCTAACAAGGTATGAGGATAAATATATCCAAGTCCGAAAAGGAGGCGGATCGTTGTATATCAAAATCCAAAGTAAAGATTGAAGAAAAATGATGAAGTCGTGGTCCAATATGAAGAATCTCTCAAAAACGTCAAGTGAAGAAATTCCAAATATATGAAGAGAAGACCATAATTTCGAGAACGTCTTCCCAAGATTTGAAGTATGAAGTACATGCCAAATATCGGTCCGAGAAAGGTCTCAAATCGTGAAACGAGTTATGCCAAGATATGAACTTAAGGAGATACACGAGAAGCCGTTTTAAAAGATTTTGTCCTTCGGCTAACTATTGATCAAATCGTGCTACTTTGCTTTTGGACTAATAACTACTCAAATAAGTCAATATGAATCACTTGTGATCCATGACAAATAGATAAAAAATGCTAGTAACCCATTTCCTTTTATAATAACTAGGATTGCGGGAGGAAAAAGTATTACACAATTTGGACGTATGAGTAGTGTTAGCATTGTGACTTGTACCAACAATGATCTCGTTTTTGCACCTAGCATGGAATGTATGACAATCAAGGATGACGAAGTTTACTCTAAGGGACATTTACTTGTTTCTATTCTTTGACCCTAAAAGTCACTTTTTGTGATGAAAATCATACATTATGTCTTTACACGTCTTCGTAGTATGTTGCAAGTCTTTTACTCTTCAATAAAGGTTAATAAAATTAAACTTTGGTGATGCTTAAATACTTTATTCTAGCATTGCGTGAGGGCACGGCAATGGCTTAGTATGGGGGAGTGATGAGATGGCATTTATACATGATCTCATCGTTCTTTTCGGGCTTTAAATGCATAAAAATGTCATAAAATACCATATATATGCTTGTGTTTGTTTACTTGTGTATTTTAGGTATGGATATCGTGAAAAAGACAAAAGATCACAAGTTACAAGGAAAAACGGACACGAGAAACGAAGCCGTACAAAGAATCGGGCCCTAATCCTGGAAAACTCAACAAATACCCTTGAAGACTTGAAGACAAACAAGATTGATCCTCATTCATTGAAGAAATGACACTTAAAACCCTTGTATAGTCATAGTTACAAGTTTGGTCCCTTAAGTTTGTCAAAATTACACAAAAGGTCCTTCAACTTTGAAGAAATGGCAAGATTGGTCCCTCAACAAATTCAAATTGTCAATTATGGTCCCTCATCAAGCCAAAGATACATTGAAGACCTTTGAAGATCAAGAATGTCCAAAATCAGCCCTTCAAATATGCAAAAGTTCCAAAAATAACCCTTGATACACCTTTTGGAAAGTTTTATGCAAAAAATGACAAGTTGTGAAAGTTGTTACAAGTATATTTAGACGCTGCCAGACTTTTAAACACAAGTGACAAAAGAAAGGAAAAATAAGGGCTAATTGTGTGCATTTGAAACATTCAAACCTGAATAATGCGCCAAACACATCCCATTCCCCCAATTTCGGATCAAAACATTTACTATTCACCCTTATGAACCCAGTTTTACCTTCACTTAAAACAAAGGGTAAATCAAAATTACCCACACCCACACTTGATTCGCATGTGTAGAAACTAATCCCACACACAAAACCCTCACTCCCACTACTCCCTGGACCCCACACTCAACATTCTCAACCAATGAAAACACAACTTGTCCTCCAAGTAAAATGACGTGGCCAAATCAACAGCCTAGACTCTTTGCTTCATATCAAAGCTGAAATGAACGTCCAAAATGAATTTGAACAGCTCATTCCATCAAAACATCTAGAAGGACTTAGGGCATTTAGGGAATTTCACTTCTAGGGTTTGTGAATAGTGTTTAGCAGGCATTTGCCTATAAAAGGAGACCTCAACATGTGAGAGTCCCTTTGTTCCAGTTTTAGGCTATTATCTTTGTAATTCCTTTTTAAGTTTAAAAAAAATTTGAATTTCTGAAATTTTGAAATCTCTTTTTGATTTAATTAAAAGTTTGGTGTTTGAGTAGCCTAATTCTGAGTTCCATTTGATTGTTAAGACCTACCTTAATCTTGTGGTTAAGGCACGTCTTGGTTCATAAGGTTTTTAAGGTTCAAATACCTTGAAATCCTAGGTTCTGTTTTGGCTTATTTTGTGTACTAACCCTTGGCCATTTGCTATAAGCTCTTACAAGCTTGTTGACACCAAGCTTGTGAAGGGATTAGAGCCCTTGGTTGAGTTGTTTGCTGTTTGTGTTGAAGATATAAAGTCCTTGAGGTTCTACTTTGAACCATCAACCAAGGCAGTTTGCATCATCTTCATTGAAGTACCTTGGTCTTGTTCTAGTTGTTGAACAAGGTCCAAGGAGCATTGCTGGCCTTCCTAGGATGTTGTGGAAGGCAGGTATAATCCCTTGTTAAGATTCCACTCAAAATTTCATGTTTATGACTGATTTTGATTTGGTGATTTGATTTTGAGTATTGGTGTTTGTGCTGGTGATTTTTGAGTTTGATTGTGTTAGTTGCTATTGTTTAAGTGTTTTTGATCATTAAAATCAGTAGGTTATTAGTTAAAATCACAAGTCCCTTTGTTAAGTGGTAGATTAAAGGGTGTTTGGGTCTACTGCATTATTTGGAATTGTGGTTTGCTAAGTGGTTGTTTGCTGTTTGTAAGTGTTGGTATCCGCTTGTTAGGTGCTAGTGTTTATATGTTTGCAGGTTTGAAGGTTTGAAACACATAGATTCATAATTTGGCTATAAAATCTTTAAAACTTGGTAAAATTGGCTAGGATTTTAAGGACACCTAGATCTAAGCTTAGGCTAGGGCTAACAAGTGCTAAACCTTAGTCAATCACACCAAGGAAGAAGGATTTGAGGCTTGAAATTGGATCAAGTGTCAATTAGATCAGCAAAACTTGACTGTATATTGTTCATTGTTCATCAGAAACTTTGTGTGCTTTGATCTTGTTATTTACTTTGATTTAGTGTTTGATTCTTGTTGCTTTGTGTTTATTCTTAGTTTATATAGCTTGTGTATGCATCTTGTTATGTTTGGTTGGCTTATTCAGTCTAAATCTGCTTATTAAGTGCTTAACTGCTTATTTCCATATCTGGTGCTTATCTGGTGACTGTTTGGCTTATTGTGGCTTATTGTGTGAACCAATTTGTGATTTTATTGTTGCTATTGACTCCTTGTGATTCACTGATCACAAGGGTGCCTTTGTTTCCAATTGAATCAAACCAGAACTCTCAAATAAGCTTGGTCAAATAGTCAAAGCAGTGGGAACTCCTTTCCCCTGCTAGTTGCCACTGATAGTGTAAATTTGGGTTCAGCTTATCAATAAGCTATAACAGCTTATTCCAACCAGCAACAACTTTGTTTTTGTAATAGGTGCTCATATTTTGACCCATTTGTTCATACTGGAGCATTTGGGTGGTTGACTTTAGGGTTTGACTAGAAAACCAACTCCTTTGACTTTTACATAAGTTCATTTGTGCTTATTCTGGCTTATTGGTTGTGCTTATTGGATTTTTGTTGATTGATTTTGCTTATTGAGTCCATTTGAAAGCTTTTGCAAGTTGAATCAAGTCCTGAGGTGCCCTAAATCTCTAAAACGACTATTTTGTCTTTGAGGGAAATTTATCTTTGCTTATTTCTGGCTTATTGAGTGAGCTTTTTCAAAAATTCTTTTTACAGATCTCATAAGAATCCCAAAAGAAGGTTGTGTGTCAAGTTAGAGCTTATGGCTTTAGCTTATGGCTTAATGGGCTGAAAAGCCCAATAAGAATAAGCTGAGTGTTAAATAAGCTGTGATAAGCTCATTTTCAGCTTTTGGGCCTTTAGAGTTTTGTTCTTAGAATTGAATTTTGAGTCAGATAGCGCTTTTCCAAGTCAATTGGGCCAAGTTTGACTTTTTGGGCCCAAAGGCCCAATTTGGTTGACTGTTTTTGGTTTTGGCCCATTTGAGGGCCCAATAGGGGTATTTTGGTAATTTCACTTTGATTTTCTGATTATTTAGGTTAAAATAAACTAGTTTGCAAATTTTTAGAATTTTTTATAATTTTTGGATTTTTAATATTATTTTATTATTATTATATTATTATTTTTAAAAATTTCACATTTTCCAACTTTTTACATTTTTCTTAGGTTTAATACATTAAAATAGGAATTTAGCAACTTTTAGAATAATTTTATCACTTTTAGATTAATTTTTATAATTATTTTAAGTTTTAATAGTTTTTAAATCATTTTAAATAGTTTTTATTAGTTTAAAAATTTCTAAAAATAGTTTTTAATCTTTTTAGGTCATTTTAGAGGTTTACCAATTGAAAAATCTTTATTTGGGCTTTTTGAAAATTTATATGATTTTTAGGGGCTTTAATTAGCATTTAAAAATTGAATATTTAATTATTTAAAAGGTTTGAAAAAGTTTTGATCATTGGTAAACTCTTAGTTTATTTAATTTGATTTTTGGTGAATTTTTGGTAATTTTTAGAATTTATTTTTATTTTTGTGGTTTTTAAGGTTCTACGTTTTAACTTTCTAGTAGTGATTTTTTGTTAATTTTTATTTTTACGTCCTCGTCATTTTCTTTTCTCATCCCCTTCTAAACCAATCATTAATCACAAACATTTAACAAATTTCTCACACACATATACCTCCTTAGGAAACGAACTTTCATTTCATTAAGGGTCATTAGTGTTGATTTTCCTAAATCATCACTCGATACTTACCGCTTTTACGCCTTTTTCCTAAAAGGTCGTAATTTACCACAATCAGTTGTTAAGAGTTTTGGTTAGCAAGGGACACTAGAGGACTGTTATGTCTATCTTGCTTAAGCAAGTGTGCATAACTGGACAGTGCTTGCCGCCCTATAATAATTATCAGCTTTTGGTTATCTTCTCTAGGATAAATTACTTGTTAAAGGTCATTTTTCATTTTTAAAACATTTTTATTTTTGGACGCTGACAAGAATTTTCCAAGCGTTGTTGTAACCAAATTGGACGCTGACATGGCTATAGGCAAACGTTGACAAGATTATAGCCGTTGGGCGTTGATAGGTTATTTTTGACCGTTGACACTCAATGGGACCTACCCAGTTGTTACTTTTTGACATATTTTTAGGCCGTAATTTTGGGAGTTGTTACTTCACATTTAATGCATGAGATAAACTTATAACTTTTCAATATTTTCATGATTGATTTTTGAAAATACTTGCCTATTTTTGGGCCTATCACATGCATTTTCTTCTCCTATAAATTTGGCTCCTATTTTAAACAACGTATCTATAATTCTTGTCTAACACAATTTTCTCTTATCAACTTCATCTTCTTCACTTACAATTAACACCTTTCATCAATGGCACCAAAGTTTAGACCATCAGAATTGGAATTGGGGTTCAGATCTCAACACAACATGATTGCGTATCTTGAAGCTGATGATACTCTGTTTCCCCAATACACACAAATGGTGGCGTATTTGAACGCATCCCCTTTAAGGTATGCTCTTTCTCATGCACCACTCATTCCAGTCACACATATTAAGCAGTTTTGGAACACTGTCAGTTCCTCAACAATTAATAGAGTGACTACATTGACTTCTATTGTTTATGGGAGACCTTGGGTGGTTACTGAGGCTTTGGTACGCCAAGCCTTGCATCTTGATGATGCTGATGGTATAGTTATCCTTCCCATTAATGAAATAGAACAAGGGCTTAGGGCTTTGGGATATCCTTTTCCTGATGAAGGTACCTTAAACAAGTATCATAAGCAGGAATTTCCCCCAGCCTGGAAGTACCTCATACATGTCCTCCTTTAATGTTTGAGTCCCAAATGCACTGCACACAATGAGATCAATAGATCTATTGCAAGTGCTATTGTGTGCATTGCAACAGCGCAAAAATTTAATTATTCTAAAATGATTTTTGAGGGCATGTGTAAAAACAAGGGGAACAAAATGACTTTAGCTTATCCCCGTTTTCTACAAATGGTTTTTGATGTTCAAGGTTACTGCTCAAGGGATCACAATGATTTTTATAACATCCCTGAGCAAAAGAAAGCTATTTTTATGAAGATGAACTCACCACCCCATCGTGACCTACCTTTAACCCAAGCTATGCTTGCTGTTATTGCAGCAGCACAACCCCAACCAGACCCCCAACCACAAATTGACCCCCAACCACAACTTGAACCAATCCCTGAACCTTTACCATCACCTGAACATATGCAAATTGACTCAGAATCCTTCAACGCTGACACATTAAATGTTGGCGTTGATGTGCCTATTTCCAACGCTGACATACAACCTTCACAAACCCAAACACCCCTTAACCAACCCACATCCACCCATTCTTCCACACCATCTTCTACACCCCCTGAATATAGGTTATGAAACGCCAAAGGACTACTGGAGTGTTCTCCTCTGGTGGTCTTAGCCATGTAGCAGAGAGAACCACCACCACAAGTGTGGCTGGTGACCTGGATGAGGCTGGGACTATTGGTTCTGGCTTAGATGCTGGCCAAGGCAGTCCCACCATCATTAAGTCCTCATCCATGCCCAATGAATCTGACTTGGGAGGTCAAATCCCCATTTTAGAAGAGGGCAGACTGGAACCAATGACTCTTATGGAATTGACGGTAGTCTGCTTATGCTTGCAAAAGCAAAATGCAGACTTAGTACAAGTTGTTAGCTCACAAGGCCTTGAACTCAAGCAATTGAGGGAGAGGATTGTTGTTTTGGAAAGTGATCGTGCTAGGAGGGGTATGGAGGAATCTTCCAAAGGGGAGGAAGATCCAGTAAATCTAAGTGATAAGGGCAGCCATGATGGTCAATCAATGGATGTTGCTGAGGCCCTTACAACTTTGAAGAAACAAACAGGTTTTGATACGTCCTTAGTCTCTCCTACCAACTTAAATTTATCATTTACAGCTATGTTGAGAGAGGTTACAAAAGGCGCTGAGGGAGGATATTTGGGCGTTGACAAGGAGAATTTGGACGTTGACAGAAATATTTTGGGCGATGATAGGATAAAGTTGGGCGTTGACAGACCTGCACATGAAGGTGATGTATCCCAGTCATCATCTATCATCAAGGAGGTTTCTACACAGGTATCACCATCTACCTTACCAACCATTCACCATCAGATAAGGGTAAGGTTATAATGGTAGAAGAGATTGTTCCAAAGGATGCATCTCAAGTTGAGTTTGATAGAAGATTAGCTGCACATATCATGGAACAGGATAAAAAGGAGGAGTCACCATTTGTTGTGACTTCTGAAGAAGGAAGTGATGGAGCTAGCTCAGACTCAAGTGTAACGATTATAGAACCAGAAAGACTTGAGTATGGAGATGAGTTGGCTGAGGAGAAATTGAGAGAATTGAAATTGCAGGTTAACTTTGACATGCCAGAGGTGGTTCAAATGTACAATGCTTAGGAAGAAAGATGCATGGAGAATCCATACTTGACCATTTCAGATCAAATATGGGGTTTGGAGATTCTACTTAGAGTTCAGAAGGATTGCCATGTAATTTTGAAACACAAGGCAAGTAATATTCTCTCAGAGTTGAAAAGGGATAGAAGGGAGCTATACTTCATGTTGCTCAGATGTCATGGAGTTGGATGGACTTATCAGAAGTTGAAGGCATTGACATTTGATGAATTGGAAAGCAAGGCTTATCCCATTTGGGTGAGAGTGCATGAAGCAAACACTCTCAGACTTCTTTCAGATGAAAGAAAGGAAGAACTTGCAGAAGAGATGGAACTCAAGAAAGCTGTGTTTGTTTCCAGGCCAGTGAAGAAGGGAATTTCATTTGAGTTTCCCAAAGATATGGATCCACTATATCCAAGTGAAGCTGTCATCAGAAAGAGCCTCAAGCTCTCACCTTTAGAAGCTTCAGATATGGTGCAAGTGTTACCATTAGATTCCAGGAACCCAATTGTGAGCTATGAAGAAGATGAATGTGGGTTTTGGAAGATTGGCATATATGGTAAAGAGGTACACACTTTTACCACTCTCATATCTTTATTTGCAAGTTGTGATAGAGAAGACTTGGTGGACCTTTGGAGGTTGCTGGAGACCAAGTATGAGGCTGAAGCACCAACTTCAGCTAATGGAATAAAACTTTGGACCACATTCAAAAGAATGTGTGGACCAAAAGATGAGGATCCTGCAATTTGGAAGGATCTTGAAGATGACCTCAGTGGTCTTCAATGGAGGTTATATTCAGCTGCTGGTGTTTACCATTTGAGTTCTACAAAGTTTGCTGAGTATCTACTTGTGGATGGTCAGTATTTCATACAAAGCTATTTTAGAGAAGATGAAAGACACTCAGCTGGAAATAGATTATTCAAGTGACGTGGCAAAAGATTTGATCAGATTTATTCATTACCAATATGAGAAGGTTTGTAAGATTCCTCCTAGTCCTTAATGCTTATTCAGAAACTTGATCATAAGAGTGGATATCAAGTTTAGGGGAGGATTGTTGGGAATAAATTAAGGCCAGATCACTTGAGCGCTGACAAGAGTAAAACAAGCGTTGACAAGAACAAAACAAGCGCTGACAGCTCAAGCGTTGACAAGATAAAGTCAAGCGTTGACACATCGAAGACAAGCACTGATGGAAGATATTCTCTACGCGTTTATTGTATTCTAGATTACTTCTAGTAAAGATAGGAACAACAATGTATTTTCTATATTTATCTTTACCTAGAATAGCTGATACGTAGATTATTGTACAAGGCTTCTTATGTCTATAAAAGAAGACCTTTAGGTTAATGTTTGATATAAGTTTCATTCGTAAACTACTTTCATTGTAAGCAAGTTTGATATTGATAATCAAAGTGAAAGTTTGTTTATATCATTGTGTGATCTTGTTTAAGTGTTAAATTCTGCATAACACTTAGATTCATAAGCATATACAAAGGTTTCTCTAAGTGTATTACTTGATCTAATCTCGTATACATAAAGCTAAATCGATCTAAGTTTGGGATCAACAGTTGTTATTTGGCCGACGCCTAACCGATCCCCAAGGGGGTCTCGGCTTGGCTTACTTCGCACCACCGAGATCATATGATCTCGGTTTGGTGGTGGTGGTGTCACGGCAGCAGCAAGGCAGGGGAAACCCCGACCTTGGTCGGGGTATGGTGGTGATTTTGGGTCCGGGTCAGGGGTTTTAAACATGGGTCTGGTTCATGAGTTATTTTTCAAGGTTTATTATTTTTACAAGTTATGTTATTTTTTTACAAGATTTAAATTAAATTAATTAAAAGCATGAACATGATTAATTTAATTTACATGACTTAGGTTATTAATTTTATTATTAGTACATGAATTTTAACCTAAGTATTTATCTTTTAATTAGATTATATAATTAATTAGTTTTTAAAACCATGACTTATAATTAATTAATTTACATGACTTAGGTTATATTATTTATAGATAATAATACATTTTTTAACCTAAGTATTTATTTTACTTTATTTAATTAAATCATGTTATATTTAATTAAATACTTTAACCTATAGTTTATTTAATTCACATGACATAATTAATAAACTATACTATATAATAACATGACTTAGAATAATAATTAGTAAACACTTAAGCTTATATAATTAGCTTAATTATCCAGCTTATATCTAATTATGGAAACTTTCTATTTTTAGAAACTTATTTATTTAAGGCAACTAATCTATTTATGGAAACTTTCTATTTTTAGAAACTTATCTATTTTAAGCAATTATTCTATTTTTGGAAACTTTCTATTTTTGGAAACTTTCTATTTTTAGAAACTCTCTATTTTTGGAAACTTTCTATTTTTGGAAACTTTCTATTTTAGGAAACCTGCTATTTTTAGAAAGTTACTTATTACTACACAACAAGTATAATAATACATGAAATACAAGTAATACTTAATCGGAATAGACAAAATATATGATAAACACAGTATAAAGCTTAAATCAGTAAAACATGACATGAACCTATAAAACAAGCTAAGACATGATATAAAACCAGTTACGTACACAGTAATCAGATACTTATACACGTATGTATTTATGTAGCATTAGTGATACCAAAGTAGGACTCTCTTCCGTTCGTCTTATTCGTTCACTGGACATAATGTACGGATTCTCCGTGTTGGGAATCTAAACTTGTTAGATTCCCTAATCATTGATTTAAACATAATTAGGCTGATAGATAGTCCCTTGCCTGTGCCTAGGAGGCAGGCAAGTTTCGCAAGACTCACAGAGATCCAAGTCTCTGTGAGCAACCTCAGAGGAGTCCATGTCAGAGACATTGTCAGGGAAGTCGAAGATTACCTGAAGACATACTCCTTGGCTGTGATGGATAACAGCCAAGATGTATTAGGGACTCTGAGGGGTTGAGAGTTAACAGGGGTGGCAATACCCTGATAACTCTCAGCACACTTTGGACATGCCATTTGTGTGTTTGAGAATATGAAGAATAAGGAAACTGTTTTTGACAACTGTTCCTTAAAGCATAATGGAAGACTACCAAGAATAGAAGGACATCATGTGACTGATGTGGGAACTTGTAAAAGCTTGTGTAGTCGACATCAAGTACTGTTTAAGTCAAACTCGTAACACTATAAATAGGATGTGTATCCATGCATTAATTTTTAACACTTTGAGATATTAAGAACATTAGTGCGTATAACTTAGTGAATCAAACAGCTACGATTGTATTCATAAGTTAAGGTTTATAGTTGTTCAAAGTGTGCACAACACATTGTCATCAAACTGTGTTATCCATAACACTTGTAATTCTTTATTATACAATAATAAGATTACGTTTGAAAAGTAATACCTTGTGTTGATTAAGTTAAGATTAGGGTTTCTAGCATTGATTAGGGACTTTCAATTGGTATCAGAGCGGTGTTTGATATTAAAACCTTCAAGAAACATCGTTCTCAGTTTTATAATCAAGATCCACCATGCCGGAAACTTCTAGCCCACACTCACCTTCCACAAACCCATATTCACCAAGACTTAACCCCCCAGCAAATGACGATGATCTACCCCAACTTCTTGACTCAAGAGGTGGATCACACGTAACCAGTGTACCAGTCTTTGATGAAGAAGACTTTGCCAGTTGGAAGAGTCAATTTCTTGTATACCTTGATGGACTTGAACCTTTTCTCTTAGAAATTTTAGAAAATGGTCCATATATTCCCATGGCGCTTACATCTACTGAAGAAAACCCTCTTCCCAAACCTGTCAAACAATGGACCTCAGCTGATAGGAAATTAGCAAACCAAGATAAACGTCTCAAAAGCATCATAATTTCCTGTCTTCCCAAGCATATCATGAAGTCTGTCATTCAGTGTCCTACAGCTAAACAAATGTGGACATACCTCATTCTTGGCCATGAAGGACCCTCTGAAACAAGAGAGACAAAGATTCAGGCACTCAGACTTCAGTTTAATGCCTTTAAGTCACTTGAAGGTGAAAAGGTTCAGCAAACCTATACTAGGCTGAAGATTCTTCTAAATGACCTTGCTATGAATGATGTCACTATTGGTCAAGCTGAGATCAATGCTACTTTTGTCAACAGCCTTCCAAGAAAGTGGCTGAGCATGAATCAGACTCAGAGAGCTAACAACTCAATAAAAAATGATACCCTTGCTCAGCTCTATGGTAAGTACAATTATGAAGAAGGGCTGATCGATACTATCTACAAATCAGAGACTGAAAGATTTGTTGTCCAAGGAGCAACTTCCAAAGCTTTGATCTCTGCAACACATCCTCATGACAGCGATTCTGATATTGAAGAAGATACCCGTAGCAGCCAAGAATTCTTGTCAGACCTCAATGCAGAATTCCATGAAAGAGCACTGCTAGCCAACCAAAGAAAATACTACAAAAGATCTGGAAGAGTAGGATCAGCTAGCAAACCAACTGACAGGTCAAAAGAAACATGTTTTGCCTGTGGAAAGCTTGGACATTATCAAAAAGAGTGTCCTTCTACCAAGACATCCTCACCCTCTTATCCATCATCTTCATCCAAACCCTACAAGTTCAAACAACATAACAACTCATCTCAATCCAATTCTTCAGACACTGAGAAGAAAGATTACAAAAATAAGTACAAGGCACTTAAAGCTGAGTTAGAACAAATGAACTTGAAGATTGAAGCTATGTCCAAAAAGAAAGGTGGTGAGAAAAAGACTGAGAAAGGGTTGGTTGTTAAAACTTATGATTGGAATGATGAACCATTGACTTTAGATGAAGAAGACACCACAAGAGTCAGGGCTTTTATGGCGATAGCTGAGGATGAACCAGCTGTTGGAAAAGGTGATGCAAGATCAGGACAATGGGTTGACATCACAATGAAAAAGGTACACAGGCTTCTATCTATGTCTGATAGTGATGAACGTAAGCATGTCCTTGATTACACCATTGTTGATTTGCACTTTGTTGAGGAACAAAGGAAGAACCTACTTGATAAGTTTCACTCTGTTAAAACTGAAATGATAAATGCTAAGGCTGAATGTGAAACTCTCAGGCGGGTTAACTTAGAGAAAATATCCCTGCAAAATGAAGTAGCTAGATTAACCTTGAAAAACATAGCTTTAAATGATCAAGTCACTAAATTGAACAAGATTATTGAAAAATGGTTGTGTGCTAGGTTTACTATTAATGAATTGCTTAGGGATGAAGTGCCTACTGACTTAAACAGGGATATAACTGCTAAGAATAAAAAGCTGAGGATTCTCACCAAACCCAAAGACATTGTCTTTAAATCTACAGAGACTATTCATATGTCAGATACCTCTTTGACTAATGACCCTGTCTCTGAAGATGTGGCTGAGCTACCACCTTTGCCCAAACTCTCTGGAGTTGAACCTAGCAGTTCTTCTAGATCTGCTAAGGACGAACTTAGGACAGATATTGAGAATCCTCCAGCCAAAGTTTTTCGTGTGCCTGCTAAACAAACTGGTAAACAAGTAGCTTTTAAGCCTGTTTCTACTAAAGCTGTGAATAAGGTTGACCCCACCACTGAAGATCGCCTGTTGTCTCTTATGAAAGAAGTAGAACTCTTGAAACAACACATTAAGCCTTCCGCTGAATGCTCTACTTCTCATGAACCTAAGTCAGTCCTAGGTGAACCCAAAGGGTAAAGGTTAATCAAACCTTATTGCAATGTTTGTAAAAGTTCTCACCATTCGACCATAGATCATGACAGACACATGGCAGCTAAAAGAGCTCAGACACACTCTAGGGACAGACCACAGAGTTCCAAAAGACAACAGGGAAATTACAAATCTTATCCTCCCTGTAAATTCTGTGGGTTCACAGACCATCACTCAGACGAGTGTGGTGAATTCCCTGGGTGTGATATCTGTGGGAGTTATAACCATGAAACAATGAACTGTCCATCCCAACGCCAAAAGTTTTTCAGGAACACAAGAGTTGCTAACAAGCAATTCAGGGAACCCACTGGAAAGTGGGTTCACCATAGGAACTAATCTGTTTCTATGTATCTGTGCAGAAATATCTCAAGGAATCGGTATGGTATCTAGATAGTGGCTGTTCTAGACACATGACAGGGATTCAACAATACATGCACAGATACTCAAAGGAGCCAGGTCCCAAAGTAGTGTTTGGAGATAACTCTTCAGGTGACACAGAAGGATATGGCTCAGTGAATTGCAATGGGATCACATTTACCAGGGTTGCATATGTGAATGGTCTTAAACACAATCTTATTAGCATCAGCCAATTATGTGATGCTGACTATAAGGTTTTGTTTACTAAGACTCAGGGAACCATATTCAACAAAAATAATGATGTTGTGCTGGTTGCACCTAGAAGGAGAGATGTTTATGTCATCAACATGGCTGTGTGCTCTGAAGACAGTTCAAACTGTTTTCTTGCCAAAGCCTCTGAAAGTGTCAACTGGCTGTGGCACAAAAGACTGTCTCATCTCAACTTCAAGAACATGAATAAGATAGCCACTCAAAACTTGGTTGCTGGTCTACCTTCAGTAATGTTTTCCAAAGACAAAACTTGTTCTGCCTGTGTCAAAGGAAAACATCACAGGTCTTCATTCAAGACTAGGAAATCATTCTCTATTGACAAATGCTTACATCTCCTTCACATGGACTTGTTTGGGCCTGTCAAACCATAAACCATTAATCACAACAAATACACCTTGGTCATAGTTGATGAATTTTCAAGATATACATGGGTGTTCTTCCTCAGAAGGAAAAGTGATGCAGCTGATACCATCATGTCCTTCATCAGACAGGGTGAAAATATGAATGATGTTAGAGTCAAAGCTCTAAGAAGTGATAATGGTACAGAATTCAAGAATCATCAACTTGAATCATTTTGTGATGAAAAAGGGATTTCTCAGAACTTCTCTTCAGCTGGCACTCCTGAACAAAATGGTGTGGCTGAAAGAAGAAACAGGACTCTGATTGAAGCAGCAAGAACTATGTTAAATGGTGCAGCCTTACCAAAGCAATTTTGGGGAGAAGCTGTACACACTGCCTGCTACACTCAAAACAGATCAATCATTGTCAAAAGACATGGAAAAACCTCCTATGAAGTTTTCAGAAAAAGATCTCCAGACGTCAGCTATTTTCATGTGTTTGGATGCCATGTGTTTATTTATAACTACAGGGATAAACTTGGAAAGTTTGATGAAAAAGCTGATGATGGTTTCTTTTTGGGATACTCTCCAACAGCCAAAGCCTTCAGAGTATTCAACATCAGAAGACAAGAAGTAGAAGAAACTTTCCATGTCAGATTTAATGAAGATGATGAAGTCATACAGAGGACAGGAACAGAGGGTGATGAAGTAGATTTTAATGAAAATATTTCTTTCCCAAGTGATGAGTTCACAGAACCCAGACCTACCAGTCATCAACACTCCAACACTCTCACTCCTTATGTTCCTGCTTTTGACCCTCTGTCTACTCACAACATAGAAGTTCCTACCTCTCAGGAACTTGATGAAGAAGAACCTCAAATCTCTGATGGTCCTTCTCATGATATTGATGACTCACCAATTCTTCAAATCTCTGAAGATTCTCCTGCTGATAATGAAATAGCTTCCCTTGATATGGCTGAAGAAGACTCAGACACTGAAGTAGTCTTTGAAGAAAGCCCTCCTAGTCAGCAGGATGAGACTCAAATTGTACCAGCTGTGCCCTCAAGTACCCCTGTTCTTGAATCCCCAGCTCCTCAAAATAAGTGGTCAAGAGATAAACACATTCTTCTTGTCAACATTATTGGGGAACCAAATGCAGGGGTCACAACCAGACAGCGAATCCAAGACTCAGAGTCAGCCTCAACCAATGAATGTCTATTTGCTGAATTTCTTTCTCAAATTCAACCTAAAAGAGTTGCTGAGGCTCTGGTAGAAGAAGGATGGGTAGCTGCTATGCAAGAAGAAATCAATCAGTTCAAAAGGAACAAAGTATGGACACTAGTTCCAGCTCCACCTGGAAAGAATATCACAGGCACTAGATGGATCTATAGAAATAAGATGGATGAAATTGGGAACATCATCAGGAACAAGGCAAGACTGGTAGCACAGGGATTCTCTCAGACTGAAGGAATTGATTATGATGAAACTTTTGCACCTGTTGCTAGACTTGAGGCCATCAGAATCTTTCTTGCTTATGCTGCCTATATGAACATCACTGTCTATCAGATGGATGTAAAGAGTGCCTTCCTCAATGGTGATTTGGCTGAGGAAGTCTATGTTGCACAACCTGAAGGATTTGAGAACAGCGAGTTTCCCAACCATGTGTACAGACTTCACAAGGCAATGTATGGTCTGAAACAAGCTCCAAGAGCATGGTATGAAACTCTTTCAAATTTCTTATCTGAAAATAAATTTATCCGGGGTTCTATTGATAAAACACTCTTTACCTTCAAGGACAAGAGTGATTTCATCATTGTGCAGATTTATGTGGATGATATCATCTTTGGGTCAACAAATGTCAATCTTAGTAAACGTTTTGCTAAATTAATGACCAAGAAATATGAGATGAGTATGATGGGTGAATTAACTTACTTTTTGGGCTTTCAAATTAAACAATGTCCTAAGGGAATTTCTATTTGTCAAGAAAAGTATGTTAAGGATTTACTTAAAAAATATGACTTGGCTGACTGTGCACCAGTGAAATGCCCCATGCTTCCACCCAACAACTTGGGCCCTGATGAGTCAGGGGTCTTTGTCAATGAGACTTTATATAGAGGCATGATTGGGTCACTGATGTATCTAATAGCCAGTCGTCCAGATATCCAATTCTCCACATGTCTCTGTGCAAGGTACCAAGCTAACCCTAAAGAATCCCATCTAGTGGCTGTTAAGA
Organism: Glebionis coronaria; assembly: GCA_025667525.1. Taxonomy (NCBI): domain Eukaryota; kingdom Viridiplantae; phylum Streptophyta; class Magnoliopsida; order Asterales; family Asteraceae; genus Glebionis; species Glebionis coronaria. Next base: position 137,836,716 of record CM046879.1, on the reverse strand, counting down.
GAATTTTCAGGTATCTCAAAGGAACACCATCCCTAGGTCTATGGTATCCAAAGGAATCAGGCTTTGATCTCAAGGCCTATTCAGATTCAGATTATGCTGGATGCTGTATTGACAGGAAAAGTACTTCAGGTAGCTGTCAAATCCTAGGAGGAAAATTGGTTGGATGGAGTGCTAAGAAGCAAAACTCTGTGGCTATGTCTTCAGCTGAAGCAGAATATGTCGCTGTAGCCAGCTGTTGTGCTCAGGTGATCTGGATGAAAAGTCAATTGGCTGACTATGAAATCTTGTATGACAAAGTGCCAATCTTTTGTGATAACACCAGCGCCATTGCCATATCCAACAATCCTGTTCTTCACTCTCGTACCAAGCACATTGATATCAGGTATCATTTTATCAGGGATCATATAATGAAGGGAGATATTGAGCTGCATTTTGTTCCCACAGAGCTGCAACTAGCTGATATCTTTACAAAGCCTTTGGCTGAACCTTCGTTCAACAGGCTAGTTGCTGAGCTAGGGATGCTCAATATCTCAAAGCCTGTGGCTTGATATTAAATGTGTTCATTAAATGATTGATTCTATATTAAATGTTTTATTAAATGTTTTTCACATGAAACTAGGTAGTTACTTTCCAAGTAAATGCAAAAAACATTCTCACATATTTAATCATTTATTTTTCGGATAACGAGGAGACAAACTTTTTGAAAGGTCAAGGGGGCCCACTTGAGCAGTCATTTTCGCCCTTGCATTTAATACGGTTGAATAACTGTTCACTTAAGTTTGAATATATATTGTGTTCTTTCTCTTCTCACCCACCACCATTCTAAAATCAACAACCATCCGCCATTTTCACTCACCTTCAACCTCAAATCAATGGCGTTTCCCGTTCCAAAAGCCTCCAATGTGAACTTCGAGATCAACGAGAGCATCATCGCCTCCAACAACGCTATTGGATGGATTAAGGCATCAAACAGCACCTATTCAGATCTGGTAAATTTCATGCAGCATTGTGACCTAAATGAAGCCTTCACCAAATCTCCATCCACTTTTTACCAAGAATACATTAGGGAATTCTGGTATTCTGCTGAAGTAGTAGAAGACACCATTACATTTAGCCTCTCATGCAATGAACATCCTTTTGCCTTTTCCCTTAACGATTTTTCTAGTGTGGCCGGACTAAAACATGGAGATGAATGCTTGAAGACTGTTGACAAAAAGGCTGTCAAGGAAGCCCTGGCCACACTAAACCCTTGCCATGATGTTAACCCTGCCCTTACTCTAGCTGAAGTCCTCGCCAAATCGCCTCTGAAGATTAAGTATTTTACCCCTATGTGGTGTGTCCTCTTCACCCACATTGTGAAGTCCCTGGGAGGAATGCAGGGATCACAGGATCAGATGTCATCTAATCATCAGGCTATTGCGTATGGATTAATTTGGGGAGCTGATGTCGACTTTGGAAGCATCCTGTTCTCAAACCTGGTAGAACAACTCAAGGGAAGGAATCAGGTCAGGGAAAAGAACATCTGTTATGTGCGCTTCCTGTCCCTGATCTTTGAAAGTTTGCTGGGAGATAAGTATCACAACAAGGCCTTGACTGCTCTTAAGCCCTATCGCATCACATGCGCCATCTACAAGGAGATAGGAGCTGAGGATATCCCTGTCACAGCCCACATGCTGAACGTGGCCAACCAGGTACCCAACGCTGAGAAGCCCTTGCTCCCTTCCTCTGAGAAAGTGAATACTTCTAGTGTCGCTGGCAAGTCTACGTCTTTGACCTCTGGGCAGCACACTACTAAGTCCAAGGCTTCATCTGGCCAACAGCAAAAGAAGAAGAAAATCCCCTCTTCTTCCCACTCCAAAGCTGTTACTAAGGCCAAGGAAAAGAAGACTGACACCGCCTCTGGTCCAGATACTCTTGTGGATTCAGAATCTTTGGCTGACAAACAACAGGCGTCTAGTGTCTCTGGGTCAGCAGAGACAACAGGAAACCAGCCAAACCAAGCTGATATCTCACAGGTAATCAGTATACATTTTTAGAGGTTCACAAGCAACCACTCTCATTATGTCTGTAGGAGAGAGTGGTGAAGTTAGGGTAATCCTCGATCCATAGAAGTCTGTCATTACACTTAGAATACTTTAAGACTTCTGTACACCCTGTCTTTGCACCAGGGAATGATTCATTTGTGTTTATAAAGCACCCCGATGACCCTGAACCCTCTAGACAGTATTCAGGCTAACAACAACCTGAATACATTAATGTCTCAACCTTGATCAGCTGTACTTCACACAGCCTCTTGGTTCCCTCCTTAAAAGAGTCCCAAAGGATTTATCCTTTCAGGGGGAGCTGAATCATCACCCTCAGCTTTCCTAGGGGCAGCGTAACAGGCGACCTACAACAACATATGTCTCACTCTTAAAAGAGTCCCAAAGGTTTTACCTTTTGGGGGGGCTGAATAATCACACTCAGCTTTCCTAGGGGCAGCGACTGGCGATCATTAAACAACATATGTTTCACAATCAAAAGAGTCCCAAAGGTTTTTTACCTTTTTGGGGGGGCTGAATAATCACACTCAGCTTTCCTAGGGGAAGCGAATGGCGACCATTAACCACAATTCATTCACACTTAAAAGAATCCCAAGGATTTATCCTTTGGAGTGGCTGAGTAATCACCCTCAGCCTCTCTGGGACAGCGAAATGGCGACCATTCACCTTATATTTTTCCTGTTACTAATTACAACAAACTTGCAGGCTGAAATTGTACAGCCAGTCTAAGAATCTCAGGTACACGAAAAGGAGGCTGAAACAATAACTCAGGATAAACTCAATACTGAAGAGCTTGTGTTAAATGTTGATGAAGAAATGCTCTCAGTAGAAGATTATGTCTCTGAGTTTGAACCCATGCCTGAAGATGAATTCCCTGAGGGAATGTTTGATGAAGAGGATGAAGAAGATGAGGATGACCAGCTGTCAGCCTCTCCTCCTAAAGAAGATGACAAGACTTCTCCTCTCAAGGAAGCTGTTGACACTCCAAACTCTGCTACATCTGCAACGACAGTCTTCCAAAGACCAACATATGATCCAACAGTCGAATTCCTCATGTTTGATCATCCTACCCAGACCAACTTCGACTTGATTCCAAGGGGGGATGATTTTGCTCAGCAAAGCCTCAATATCAAGAATCTTCAGCCCGTACATCATCAATCTGATATTGAGCGCTTATCAAGGAAGCTGGACGTGATCAAGTCAGAGATGCACAATTTCACTGTCACTTTTCCAGGCATTATAAAAAAGGCTGTGACTGAGGCTGTCACTGAGCCAATTCAGGAGGGTGCAAGAAAAGGTGTGGCCCAGGGACTAAGTCATCTCTCGACACGAATCAAGGATGCCATTGACTCAGTTGTCCCTGCTATGTTCCATGAACAGGAAAACAACATGAACAGGCACTTCAATGCGGTTCGCAACAGGCAATACAACCATGCTGGCTTTATTGTCAGGCGTGTTCAGGCAAATACTAATGCCAATGCCAACCTCTTGCTGAAGATTGCCAGGGCTTCGAGAAAGAGACAACGTGCCATGGCTGCCTCTGTGGAGCAAATTGCAAGACGCTTTCAGGCACGTTCATTCAAACATCAGGGAAGTAAGGATGAACGTGAGGGGGAGAAGAATGCTACACTCAGCCTTGCATCTGCTGAACAAGGCTCATCTTCAGCCAATCCCTCAACAACACCTGTTCCTCTACAAGTCATCACACCAGTTATAGTACATGATGATGAGGATGATACTCAGGGGGAGCAACAAACACAAGATGGAGCTGACTCATCTAAATCCATGATCTTAGTTAACATCAGCAAGCCTGAGGATGATGATGAACCAGCGGCCAAGAAACTTAAATTCACTGTGAGCTCTCTCCCAAAATCTATTCAAAATCAGGCTCAGACAGCGTTTCTCAAAAGAGCTGATGATTTGAAAAACATAAGTGTGGAGTCCTCTGTCTCGAAGAAAGGTAAGGAGATAGTTTTGGTTGATACAGACACCAAACTTAAGAAGATAGCTGCGATGCTAGAGACAGGAGGATCCACCACAGACCTTTCCCACTTTTCAACCTTTACACCTTTCGATGAGAGTCCTTTAACTCCTGAAGAAATAGAGCAACAGGCTGAAGAATTCAAAAGACTAAATGAGCTCAAGACAGCCAAAGAATTAAATGAAGCTACTCTGAGGAAGATGACACCACCTGAAAGGGAAAAACAAAAACAAAGGTTGAGGGAAATGGAACTAAAACGCGCTGAGGCCTTAAAGAAAGTCAAAGCTGACTATGATGCCTGCGTGAACAACAGGTATGCTGCTGGCAAGATAACCAAGTTTAAATACACCATTCACAAATCCACAAACACCCCACAGATGATCTTATGGAGGGAAAATCAACAGAGGAATATGGATGTGTTTGACAACTTCAGGTTAAAAACACTTGGGTTATCAGAATGGTTTGAACTCGAAGCCTTAGCTGCCAAAAAGTCTGGACAGGCAAATTTCCTTCTGCTTAAAACTCTTAAGGCTAAGTTTAACTGGATCAAGGAAACAGCTGCCAAACTCAAGATTGATCCCCCACCACAGCTTTTCGAACAAGAACCCCCAAAGACAGGCAACAAAAGAAGAAGAATTTCCCAAATTATTGATGAAACTTTTGTTACTGAAGATGTTCGTGTGGATGGTATGCACAAGGATCTGATCCTTCCAAATGCTATCGTTGGCCCTGTTGATGGTCAGACATACTCAGTGCCTGAAAGAGGAATGGCATTTATGAACAAGGCCTGCCAGTATGCTTTTCAGAGGGAAGATGAGCTGTGCCTGGCTTCAACTATTCAGCTACTCTGTCACAAGAAGTGTCTCAAGATCAACACAGAGTATTCCACGAAGTTTGCAAAGACTTTGCAGGATGAAATTGATAACAGATTAGATGTGGCCGAAGCTGAAGAAAGAATCAAAAATGATGACTATTGAAGATGGTGTCAGCCCTTTTTAATGAACTTGTAATTTTCTTTAAGTCTTAATAAAATCATGAGGTATGTTTGTTTAGATCTGTTATGTGTAAGAAGAAGCTGTTAAACTCACTTACCTTAACTTAGTTAGATCTAGCATTATTTATGTTTAAATAGGGGGAGATTGTTGGGAATCTAAACTTGTTAGATTCCCTGATCATTGATTTAAACATAATTAGGCTGATAGATAGTCCCTTTCCTGTGCCTAGGAGGCAGGCAAGTTTCGCAAGACTCACAGAGATCCAAGTCTCTGTGAGCAACCTCAGAGGAGTCCATGTCAGAGACATTGTCAGGGAAGTCGAAGATTACCTGAAGACATACTCCTTGGCTGTGATGGATAACAGCCAAGATGTATTAGGGACTCTGAGGGGTTGAGAGTTAACAGGGGTGGCAATACCCTGATAACTCTCAGCACACTTTGGACATGCCATTTGTGTGTTCGAGAATATGAAGAATAAGGAAACTGTTTTTGACAACTGTTCCTTAAAGCATAATGGAAGACTACCAAGAATAGAAGGACATCATGTGACTGATGTGGGAACTTGTAAAAGCTTTTGTAGTCGACATCAAGTACTGTTTAAGTCAAACTCGTAACACTATAAATAGGATGTGTATCCATGCATTAATTTTTAACACTTTGAGATATTAAGAACATTAGTGCGTATAACTTAGTGAATCAAACAGCTACGACTGTATTCATAAGTTAAGGTTTATAGTTGTTCAAAGTGTGCACAACACATTGTCATCAAACTGTGTTATCCATAACACTTGTAATTCTTTATTATACAATAATAAGATTACGTTTGAAAAGTAATACCTTGTGTTGATTAAGTTAAGATTAGGGTTTCTAGCATTGATTAGGGACTTTCACTCCGTCCTTTCAGTATTGACAATCTTCCTTTTTAGGATTTCCCGTATGCAGCCAACTGTTTTCCCTAGTATATGTTTTATATGTTTTGAATTGCTTATGTTTAAATTAGAATACCTAAAGCCATATACATGCATGACCAGTTTCACCTAGTTATGGAGGTACCATAACCATAACACTGGAGGCACCAGTGTTATGACTTCACCACGGCGGAGTGATAGCTCGTGGCGTCCCTTTCAGCTTTTGGCCATATTATTATTATCAGGTGGGGCGTATGGGTGCATCCTAGTATACATGTTTCAACAGATTACTCAGTGTAAATGTGGTATGTTCCTTGCATCCTTCACAAGGAGCTGATCCCTCCTACCCAAAAACCAGTATATTAATGTAGAGGCAGCCCCTCTAATTTGCATGACGAGGTCACCCCTCCAAGTATTCATGCACGTTGATATTTCATGACCTATATTGGCTAATGGTAAAATATGTTAAACAGTTTTTACAAGATAAACATAAGGCTTTTCAAACTATAAAACCAGTTTTACTAAGATATAACCAGGTTATCCAGGATTTAATTTCTTCCACTGTTTCATGCTTATATGGTTATACTCTTCATGCTATATTTGTATATCCGTGCACTGAGCGTATTGCTCAGCCGTTTTCCTTTTCATGTTTTCAAAACGGCAGGTACTCAGGGACGCTCGTAGACTTTAAGCGTACGTGCATATGGATTGGAAGCTTTCTAGCCTTCTTTACTTTATGCATTTATCTATACTTTGATACTCATTTCCATGGACATTGTTTAGTCCTTTCATTTATAGTACTTATGTTTGTGTGTGATGATTTCTACTTTTGGACTACCGATGTTTGATTCCGGTATTTCCTTTATGGTCATGTAATGTTTAGACATTTATCCTTGTATGCTTTGATAACACGCCATAATCACGTGTGACATTCCATTTATCAAAATGGGGGGTTACAATTTTGGTATCAGAGCCAGGGCTTCGACCTGTAGGCTCTCAAAACATGACATGTGATTAATGGGTAGTCACTATGGTCTTCCTAGAACTGACAGTCGGTTTTCATGCATTCATCATTTTCATGCATACATATATATGTCATTGAGGCAGGTTTATGACTAAGTAATGGTTGGTACAGGACTGGCCCTATTTAGTCGCATGTGTTTTATCAAAACTCTTAAATTTGGGACCGACCCATAGGCGTCCCCTCTCCATGTCTTTTATTTTGAGTGAACTGACCATAGGCGTTCACTCTCGCGCATACAAAAGTTTTCATAAAACTGCATCATGCATTCATGTACTAGTTTTCCTGCATAAAATTTTTCTCATGATTTATTGGTATAATTTTTTTTTCATGTATATAGTTTATGTTTCGATCAGTTTAATCATGTATTTTATGTCATACTGTCAGATGGCAAACACAAATAATATCGGAGAGATGGTTGCAGCTGCCAATGCAGATTTACAAGACATCCTTCATCAGAACAAAAACTATCCTCCCCCGCCTAGCATTTTCCCCACGGAAGGAAGGAATAGGCTCATGAGAGAGTACTACACCGTTAGACAGCGACCAGAGGAAAACATCAATGACTTCATGCAGCGGTTCCTTTGATTCACCGGTGTCTTGAGAGCAGTTGTGGGCACCACTGAAGAGCATGCACAACATTTTCGTTGGGCTCTTTCTCTAATGATTGCCAATAACTTAGAAGGTGCTCCGTTGGATACGGTAGCACAAGTGGCTGATGCAACACGTAAGCTGGAGATGCTGCAGGAGAGAGATGAGTTCGGGGAAGCAGAGAGACCCGATAAGAGGTAAACATTCGTATTCAAGCAGTGACCAATCTGTATTCTTTCAGTATATGTCAATATTTCATCTCTTTAAATTGTATCTTCCAGGCAGAAGACTGGGACCGGTCTCAGCCGGCTACTCAGCAGCAACCTAATCAGCCCAAGGGAAACGGTCAGACTAACGACCATTCTGCTACGGATAGGCATGGCGATAATGATAATTATCATAACAACGCTGGACACTCCAACAGCAGCAGGTCCTTATACTTACGCATTTTCTTATGATTACATGTTACAATGCTTAATTCTGACACATTAGCAAATCTTCTACCAGGAATCATGGTAACGGTAGGGACCAGAACCAGAGAGGTTCACAGCCTAACCGTCCAGCTACCACTGGTATTCAATCTTACGATTATCCGCATTGTCCTTTGTACCCTATTATCATGTCTCATGTATAATGTTTTATCAGGTTCTCAGCCAGTCAGGACACCTGCTGGAGGATATACCCATCCTCTTTGCTCCACTTGCCACCGTAGGCACCCAAGGCCATGTCGCTGTGACAGTGATGCGTGCTTCAAGTGTGGTCTTCCAGGCCATCGCATGAAGGACTGTCGCAAGGGCGAGATGGAGGGCACATCGGGACATGCTGATACCAAGCCGCCTCCTACTACTGGACGCGTTTACACAACATCTCGCGATCATGCCAACAAGTCTACAGGTACTCCCCATGCTTCATGTGTTCCGTTTGATACGGGTGCTACTCACTCGGTCATGTCTACTGCTTATGCCAAGAATGTTAGGATACTCCCCATGCCACTAGGGAATAGACTCAGTATTTCCACGCCTTTGAGAGACTCTGTACTTATAACCCATGTGTACAAGAGCCTTCTCCTAGAGTTTGACGACAAGGTTCGTCCTGTTGACGCACTTCCCCTGGACATGAATGATTTTGACATGATTTTGGGCATGGAGTGGCTATCCAAGCATCATGCTACCATAGACTGCCATTCATATCGAGTCATTTTCGGTGATGTTAATGCACCAGAGTACATTCATAACGGGTTCGTACCTGACAGGTCTGTACAAATCATATCAACCCTGCAAGCACGTGCACTACTATCACATGGGTGCGAGGGCTATCTAGCTATTGTTCATGACATGCATGCTGAATCCACATCAATTCAGAATCAGCCGATAGTGTCAGAATTTCTAGATGTATTTCCAGAAGAACTTCCGGGCATACCACCTACACGTGAAGTGGAATTTAATATCGAGCTCATCCCAGGAGCTGAGCCGATTTCCAAGGCTCCTTATCGCATGGCTCCCATAGAGTTAAAGGGGTTGAAGGATCAACTGCAAGAACTTCTGGAACGAGGTTTCATTTGATCGAGTGCATCTCCATGGGGCGCACCGGTCTTATTTGTTAAGAAGAAGGACGGCAGTATGCGTCTTTGCATAGATTATCGCGAGCTCAACAAGATTACCATCAGGAATAGGTATCTACTCCCATGTATAGACGATCTGTTTGACCAACTCCAAGGGGCCAAACATTTCTCCAAGATTGATCTAAGGTCAGGCTACCATCAGCTACGGGTTAAGGAAAAGGACATTGCCAAGACTGCTTTCCGTACACGCTATGGCCACTACAAATTTGTAGTCATGCCATTCGGCCTGACCAATGCTCCAGCAGTGTTCATGGATTTGATGAACAGAATCTTCCATGAATTTCTGGACAAGTTCGTCATTGTTTTCATCGATGAAATCCTGATTTTCTCTAAGTCCAAGGAGGAACACGAAGACCATCTTCGTACAGTACTACAGATTCTTCGCCAGAAGCAGGTGTATGCTAAATTCTCCAAGTGTGAGTTCTGGTTAGACTAGGTGGCATTCTTAGGTCACACTGTATCAGCAGAAGGAATCACGATGGATCTAGCAAAGGTTGAGGCTATTACCAAATGGCCAAGGCCGAGGTCAGCGACTGAAGTCTGCAGCTTCCTAGGCTTAGCTGGTTATTACCGTAGGTTCGTGGAGAACTTTTCCCGCCTAGCACTACCATTGACCAAACTAATGCAGAAAGGGGAGAAATTCGTCTGGACTGAAGAACGAGAAAAGAGCTTTGAAGACCTGAAGCAGAAGTTAGTATCTACACCTATTCTTACTCTCCCATCTGGTACGGGTGGATTTCAAATCTACAGTGATGCATCGGGGAAGGGACTTGGTTGTGTTCTCATGCATGGGAAAGTGATCGCGTATGCTTCACGGCAGCTTAAGCCTTATGAGTAAAATTACCCTACGCATGACTTAGAACTTGCTGCAGTCGTTTTTGCATTGAAGATATGGAGGCACTAGTTATATGGAGAATCATGTGACATTTTCACGGACCACAAGAGCTTGAAGTATATCTTCACTCAACATGAATTGAACATGAGACAAAGGAGATGGTTAGAGCTGTTGAAGGATTATGACATTAATCTGCAGTATCATCCTGGCAAGGCGAATGTAGTGGCAGATGCACTTAGCAGAAAGTCCGGAATGATCAACGGCATTGAGATTGAGGAGGAAATCATAAGAGACTTGGAGCGACTAGACATAGAGATCATGGTACGTGGATAGCACGGTTACTGGGCTAATCTTAAAGTAGAACCCGAGTTACTCTCTAAGATCAAGGAAGCTCAGAAAGATGATGGAAAAATATGGGCGATAATTCAGAATTTGGAGAAGCAGACAAAATTTCGAGTAGATGCAGATGGTATCTTATGGCAGGGCACGAGACTTTGTGTTCGTGATGATCAAGAACTCTGGGAAGCCATGTTAGTTGAGGCCCATAGCTCCCCATTCTCTATACATCCTGGTTCGACCAAGATGTACCATGACATCAAGCAGTACTTTTGGTGTAGTGGTATGAAACAAGATGTTGCCACTTACGTCTCTAAATGTCTTACCTGCCAGCAGGTTAAGATCGAGCATCAGCGATCTGGCGGTCTTCTTCAACCGTTAGATATTCCAGAGTGGAAGTGGGACAAAATCACCATGGATTTTGTTACTGGTTTTCCGCCAACCAAGAGGAAGCATGATGCAATTTGGTTATCGTAGATCGACTTACCAAATCAGCTCATTTCTTACCGATCCGCAAGGAAGATTCGGTCAGTAAACTCGTTGATACTTATAGAAAGGAGATCATGAGACTTCATGGTGCTCCATCCAGCATCGTCTCAGACAGAGATCCTCGATTCACTTTGCGATTCTGGAGAAGTCTGCAGAAAGCTTGGGGTACACAACTTAAGCTTAGCACGGCTTTTCATCCTCAAACAGACGGGCAGTCAGAGCGAACGATTCAGACATTGGAAGACATGTTGAGGTCATGTGCGTTGGAATGGACGGGTGATTGGGACGATTACATCTGTTTGGTGGAGTTTGCATACAACAACAGTTGGCACGCAAGTATCAAGTGTGCTCCTTTCGAGATGTTGTATGGCGGGAAGTGTCGCCCCCCCAATCTGCTGGGATCAGGTTGGTGAGCGAACACTTGAAGGACCAGAAATCATCGAGCTGACTAATGAGAAGGTCACAGTAGCTAAGCAGAAACTGCAAGAAGCACGGTCACGTCAGAAGAGTTACGCAGACAAGCATCGTAAGGACTTACATTTTAATGTAGGAGATCACGTTTTCCTTAAGGTTTCGCCGGCACGTGGTGTTAGACGTTTTGGAGTTAAAGGGAAGATCGGTCCTCGATTCATCAGACCGTTTAATATCATTGAAGGAGTCGGTGAAGTATCATACAGTTTAGCGTTACCTCCGCAGCTTTCTCATGTACACAATGTGTTTCATGTGTCCTTACCAAAAGGGTACCAGTATCATCCCCTTCATATGGTTCAGTATCCACTAGATCAGATTCGTGAAGATCTCACTTTCATAGAAGAACCCGAACGAGTTCTTGATAGACAAGAACGAGTCATGAGAAGGAAGACGGTTCCATCCGTCAAAATCCTTTGGAAGGATCATACCGAGTGGGAAGCCACTTGGGAAACAGAGGAGTCTATCCGGGCTTCTTACCCTCATTTCATATTTTGAATTCGGGTATGTTCTTCTTTTCCAGTTTACTTTATCTATAATTCGGGGACGAATTATTCTTTTTAGGGGGAAGAGTTGTAAAACCCGCATGCTTTTACCATGAATAGTACCCTTACGATAGTACGTACATGATTAGAACTTTCCTTTTATGACATGTTTACGTTTCACGAACAAAAATTACAAGTATTACGTACGTGTTATAACACGATAAGTATTTATTACGTATTAACTCACGATAATTATAATTATAATCAGGAACATACGAACATGAAATCATGAACGTAAATTAAACACGAGCTAATATTACGTATGTATGTATATTTATTACGAGCACGAATAAATATATTAAGTCACGAACGATTACTAATAAAATCACGTAAAATACGAACACGAGAACACACTTATATTTTAGACACGAGAAAGGTTCGGGTTACCCTTATGTGGGCCCCTACCCGCGGCTAGAACAAGAAACATGGGCCAAGCCCATGCAAATTTACTAACTAGGGAAAAAGGGAAAAACATGTTTCATTATTTACAAAATCTAGAAAATAAGAAAACCCTAGTTCTTCCTTTTGGTTCTCCTTGGCCGCCGGGTTTACATCACCACAAGGGTGATTCGGTTTGATTTTGATCTTTGATTTATTGCAAGGATCGTAGTGTGTTCATCCTTCTTGATTTCACGTAATCGGTATAAACCCTAACTTCTTTTATTTATGTTTGATTTATTTAACCACATAAAATCATGAATGTTTTAAATAAACTAATTAAAAACAAGTGTAATTAAACATGTTACTAATCATGGGGTTTAATCAATCATAGGTTTAGGGGTGTTGTTGTTTGGCCGACGCCTAACCGAGCCCCAAGGGGGTCTCGACTTGGCTTACTTCACACCACCGAGATCATATGATCTCGGTTTGGTGGTGGTGGTGTCACGGTAGCAGCAAGGCAGGGGAAACCCCAACCTAGGTCGGGGTATGGTGGTGACTTTGGGTCCGGTTCATGGGTTTTAAACACGGGTCCGGTTCACACATGTTTAGAATAAAAACATGGTCCGGTTCATGAGTTATTTTTCAAGGTTTATTATTATTACAAGTTATATTATTTTTTTACAAGATTTAAATAAAATTAATTGTGAGACCCCCAAAATCAGGTATGGAACAACTAGGCATCAAGGGGGCGCCACGTTATGGTACAAGAAACAATGAAATGTTGTTGACATAAAGTTGCCGTAATAAAAAAAAATTATACATTAAATCATAAAGAATCAGAGTTTTTAAAACAAAGGTCCCAGAGTTTTATAAGCGGAAATCTATAATTTAATTATTGTTTTGTAACTTATAGTTACCAAGAATACATGATAAACTTCTGACAGTTTTTAGATAAAACCAAAGTTTAAATATACACAGAAATCTCCAAGCTGCGAAAATATCTTGCGGGCTCCCATCCAAGCAAAGCTAAGAAATAATACCTGATATTAAACATGTAAATTCGTCAACATAAAGTTGAGTGATATTCATAGGTTTAGCAGTAAAGGTGTGGAACACAAGCATTCTTTTGTAAAACAAGTAAATAGAGAAAATGGTTATGATCATTAACCATAGTCTGAAACCAATATTATTGCTTTTTAGTTCATGAACCGAAGCTTAACTCAAAGTAAGTTCCTCTAAGGAGTATTCAGCCTAAATACTCAAGTATAAATAAATGTAAGTGCGTCAAGGTAATCGGGACGGAGATTGTCAATCCCGATGGATCCACCCACAACATTCGCGCTTAGCGCAAAGCAAACATGACAATTAACGGTTCATGATCAAGAGAGGAAACTTAAGGCTATTAACTATAAGCAATAATATCAATGAAAACTGTTGGAAAGCATACAAGTCTGAATAGCATACAAGTTCTGAATAGCATACAGTTTTTAAATGGATGTGTTCCACCATGTAAAATCTCACCCCTCGTTTAGAAACAATGTACAAGTAGTAAAAGGGGCTATGAACTCACCTTAGGTAGTCGGGTTTGTAGAAGAAACAAGAAATCGCGAAACGGCACCAAAACTAACCCGAACCTAAGTAATGAAATATTTATGAGTATAATACTCTAACTATAGTAAAATGAAGATTCATTTTAAAAAGGAATGATCATGGATTAAAAGTTTTAGAAATCTTGTAAAATTTTAAGTTTATAAGAAAAAGTGAACCATGGTAGGTGTATGAGTTATACATTGCACTACTAGCTAAACCACTTAGGTAAACTAAATTCTTCACTTGCCTACTATATAAAATGTGATATAAGGTTATTCGTAAGATTTTAGTACTCTTATTAAGCTAAACATAAAAGTTTTGGACCAAAATCATGCTTAAAATATACGACTAGAATGAAATTTAGTAATGTCCTGCACTAAACAATGCACTACTGAAACTCTATGATAGCTACAGACTTGAAACTTTTTGCATTAGAAAGATATTTTCTTTACCTTTTCAAAATGGGCAAATTTGACTTATAAGAGTTTAATCAATGGGAATTTCACTTTTAATGTCTGAGTAAGTTTTATAAATGATCTGCACTAAACAGTGCATAACTGAAATTCTATAATAGCTACAGGTTTGAAACTTTTTGCATCAGAAAGATATTTTCTTTACCTTTTCAAAATGGGTAAATTTGGCTTATAAGAGTTTACCAATCAACGGGAATTTCACTTTTAATGACTGACTAGGTTTTAGAAATGATCTGCACTAAACAGTGCATAACTGGAATTCTATAATAGCTACAGGTTTGCAACATTTTGCATCAGAAAGATATTTTCTTTACCTTTTCAAAATGGGCAAATTTGACTTATAAGCATTTACCAATCAACGGGAATTTTACTTTTAGTGACTAACTACAAATTTTAAAAATGGAAATTTACACGATACATTCAAACATGTCGTTTTAGTCAAAAATCACTAATCGAAAAAGCTTTTATGGAGATTCCAAGGACTAGAGGTTTAAAATATAGTGACCTACTATAACTAAATATAAAATCAAAATAAAAATATTTTAACTCAAGACCCACTACACATTTTTTTTACCCGTTACCCGGTTTTGACCAATTTTAATAAAACGAACGTAACTTTTGCATCCGGGCACCTCCATTGCCTACCCAACTCTCCAAAATCAGTATAAACCTAAGGAATCTATTTTTGAACCCAAAATTCTACTTAGAACTATATAAAATTTGCCATGACCTTCTTTACATCAGCCAACAATTTCCATCAATTCTAACATCTAAATTTGATCCAAATCACCCCAAAATCATTCTAAATCTATGACAAAGCCTACCACTTGATCATACACTCAAACCATGTTCATTTTAAGGAGAAAATCAGTAGGTAACTCGTATGTACCTAATTTCATGATCAATCCATTTTAACTAATAAAAATCACAATTTAGTATATAATAGAAATACATAATCAAAGAGGGTTTTTTTTTACATACCTTTATATAAGTAAATTTATGACTAGTAATTATGGGATTTGTAGCTTAATCCTTTCTCTCCAAGTAAAAGTATCAAAACAGCCCCAAGTTATGATCAAACCCTAAAAATTATCAAAAATTAACAATGTAAAATCATGTGGGTTACTCCAAAATTATTTAATTCATACATAAACATAATCATTTCTTATAATCAAATTATGAGATTTTAAAAATGATCTTGCATGTCAAAATAAATGATGAGGATGTGTTTAGGAAGGATTAAACTTACTAAAAACCAAGATAATTTGGCTAGAACAAACTTTGATCATGGTGTTCTTGTGGTTAATAAAAATCAGCCCAAAGAGAGAAAAAAAATTGTGTTTGATCTTTTTTTTTACAAATGAATGTGTTTGTGGTTTTTATAGTGTAAAGTTTCAGCACTTAACCCTTTTGGCCCTTCCTTTATATAAATGTTTTTAAAAATAGAATAAAACTAATAAACTTATTTACATTTTTTAAAAACTTTACAAAATGGTTTATTAGATTGGACATAAACCCGAAAAATCAATTTTTGATATAATTTAAATTTACGAAAAAGTATTTAGGGCTAGTTTGGATCATAACTCGGCTAAAGGAGGTACTAGTATATATAAAAATGTATTACTTATATACAATGTATAATACATCGTGGGGAAACACGAAATTTAAAAATCTCTAGATTTACGTATTTTTTTAACGTAACAAAAAAACAAGTAATATATTGTAAAAAAATCGAGAAGGACGAATAAAATAATAAGTAAATTACCGGGAAAAATACGAGTTCTCACAGTCGACCCCCTAAAGGAACTCTGGTCCCTCAGAGTTCAACTGGAGACTTAAGCAAACGCGAACAAGTTGGGATACTTAGCTTTGAATTGGTCTTCTCTTTCTCATGTAAATTTTGCGCTTCGACGAGAATCCCAATGAACCTTAACAATTGGAATCCAGCTACGCTTCAGCTTCTTAACTCCTTTTCGATAATTATTTCAAGTTCAGAATAATATAATGACCCTTTAATACGAGGAAATATTAAGAGGTAGAATGAACACGAACATTGCTTAAACGGACAAGATGCGCTAAAACGAATTAAGATTGATAATCGACAAGGAATCGCAAATCGCGCAAATTGTAAAACACAACAATCTACTTTACTATAGAAATTAAGGAGAAATATGAATTACATATGGATGTTTAAAATAAGAGTTGCCACAAATCTCCGTCTCGGATTTTGTATTACTTTAAAATTAAGCTTAGGTGCTTGCTTGATTTTAAAAGTGCAAGGTTTTTTTTGTGGCTTTAAAATGTTACGACACTTTCAAAATAGTGTCAATATAGTTACAGTTGCTTATCAAGGTGTTTGGTGATTTAAAATCAAAAACTATATATTTAGTGAGTAAACAGTCGCTAAATCTTTTTCTTGATAAGTACTTTAAAGTACAAGTAAAATAGTTCAAAATAATTATTTTGATCGGCTTAGGAGCTTTTGAATGACTGCATGAATTTATTGTTATGATCAGAGAAAATTAAATTTCCAAATAATTTAGAAGCATTGATAGAAATATAAATTACATAGGTAATGTCATTAACTTGAAAGTAAAATATGATATAATCAAATAGTTTAAAAGATAAGGTTTGACGTACTTTTAAACACTAGTTATAAGTATACAAAGGAGGATGTATAGATCCGACATTTAACTTGAAATGAGTATTTTGGCAAATTAAACACTTGGTAAAATGTGTAAAATTTTCTTAGAAATACATAATAATCTATAGAATTCCATAAAGGCGTTTAATGCATCAAATGGTAAATATGAGACATATCCGAGTTTTCAAAATGTGACAAGATAGCAACCAATATGAAGCAAGTAATAGTCAACAACTAGTATACAAGCAATGGCCGGAGGGAATAAAACGTAATTCGTAAAAAAATTATTAACGAACATGATTGAATAGATGCATCGATGATAGGACAATAAGAAACAAAGAATTAAGCATGATTAATTCACGAGTGTGGTTGGCGTCACCAACAATGTCTTGTTAAGTCCTCGGTGGTCGATACACGATCGAGAGAGAAAAGCCACACAATAAATTTTCGAATCACAGAAAAATCTTAAGAAGTTACTTGAGAGAAATTCCATTAAGATGAACAACATTAGCAATGAAAGGCGAAATCAACACAGGATTTACCCGAATGATATTCAAGACGATAGATTCTAACACACAACATGACAAGTACACAAAACCATGGTTCACTCCCAATCATAAATCACTATTCGCGTCCGGAGATGTTTCGAAAGTCTACCAAAATAGATAGAGAAGGTCGATCGATGTAGAAGCATAACAACGTTGAAACTTTCAAGTCTGGTATCAATGGTAAGAAATTATACGAGTGGTATCGAGAATTATATCACGAAGGAAGATGAGGTAACAAGTAAAACAAAGATCGTTGAGTAAGGAAATATGTGCTTGCAGGCATGTAATTCGTTCAAGAAGAGATAAAGAAACATATGCATATATCATGAACGGGTGCTACTCGTAAAAAAATATAAAAGTTTTCAAAACTTCGTTTTATCTAGCTTTTTCCGAAACAAAAAAGTTGGTTCTTAGACAAAAAAATTTTTTTAAGGTGACTACTATTCGGCCTCGCATGGCTCCTTCTAAATTACGCATAAGTGATCAAGCCATGCATAATTTAGGACTAGCAATGCGATGCAGAGTTTCGTCAAACCAGTATTACATGTCATATATTTAAAATATATATATGATACCAAAAATAGATATCATAATAATTTATGAAACTTTTCGCAAGTAAGTAATTCGCTTGATACTTAAATCAACACCTTTAATGTTGCATGAATTCTTTTATAAGATCAAGGTAAAATAATTTGTGAAAATACCTCGTAAAACAATATTACTTAACGTTATAAAGTAACATTCAAGTATTTTATAAAGTCAAAGTAGTACGATTTGTAAAATGATTTGCAAACAATACGAGTTTGAGTTTATATGGTGACATTATAGCAATGCATAAATAACAAGTGGGTTACACGAGGGTAGTAAAGAGTAGTTCATAAGACCATCGATGAAATGGTTACAAGGTGATAAGGTTTCAAAAGGTTTAGCCAGAATCGTCATGAGACACGTGTCAAAAATTATAACGAAAGATGTGAAAATGAGAACTTTAAATCTCGACCCAAACTAGTGTTACGATGGAAGAAACGAAAGATGAAATATAATGAAAAATAAGTCATGTATAAAATAAAAGATAAAAGGAAATTCATATGCGTTCACATCGTAAACTAATTGGCATAAAAATGCACAACTTTTTCGACAAAACTATAGCTCACTATCGGTTTTATCCAAACATTCGGTTTCAAAAGTTCATGATATATGTATGTATAACTCGTACCCAAAGTTACTATTTTTAAACGTCTTCAAACGTAACTAATGTTTGTTAGTTGTAAACTATCATTTGTTAAATTTCTACAAGTGCAAACGAACTCAAAAACGCCTAAAACCCATATTTCAAATTTCTATCAGCTTTGACTTTTTAGTCAACTTTGATTTTTAAGTCTGACCCGATCAATTAACCCGTTAAATGACATTTTCAAGATTCGGAGTCTAAAGTAATTTTGTGAAAAACAATGTTTCGAACAACTTTCTAGTTTTACTCAAGATCTGAAACCTAACGTAAAATAACCAAAATGCCCCTGCATGTTCTGCGCAGGTTTGTATATATTATCTTAAAACGCAGGTTTTTATTTTTTTTAGGTTTGACCCGTTTATACTAGTTTTCGGACTTGGTTACCTACACATTATAGGTAAAACGGCATTTTAAACAACTTTTTAGTTTTACTCGAGACTTGAAACGGACCAGAAGTAGGCGAAAGCGCATTCGCATCGCATCTGTCAACAAAATGATATTTTTTAGAAAACGCAGACTTTATTAGATAAAAGACACACAAATATTCAGTTCCGACACTAGTTCCCTTGCGGTAGACATAAAACGACATTTTTTTGAGACAACTTTCGTGTTTAGGCTGAAGGTCGAAACGGACCAGAAATGACGATTTTACCCCCTGCAATTCTACATCAACAGAAATTTTCCATATATGCAGAAAATAAGTTCTTAAATTTTACAAATTTCAAATGAGCGTAACTCGCTCGTTTTTTTAAGAGTTACGGGTCGAACTTTATATCTAAACGACCGTCTCAACATGTGGAAACATATTTTTAAGTCTAAAGTTTATAAAAATATTTTCTTGACACCGTTAAATTACCTGTAAAGTTTCTGCACAAAGTATATTTTTCGACACCTCGAAACTTAATTAAAATTCATAACAATCCGGAATTTATGTACATATATGACTTGTGGATTTCATGAAAACGAAAGATAATAGATTGTATAATTAAGCATATAAAGAAAACATATTATAAAAATGGGTTAAGAATACCAACGGTAATCTAAGAAAACAAAAACGGTGTATGACATCCGTGTCTTAGATTTCAAGATGCAATGTAGGAAGGCCTCTTGGCAGTGTGATTTTCCAAAAACACAAAACATACCGAGAAAGAAATGAAACATTAACGTGTTGCACTCCCGGAGAAAGGAGGTTTAATGAAAAGGGAGGATACAAGTTTATAGAAATAGAATCGTATTCTAAACAATCGCCACATATTAGAGGATATGAATTACAAGATGATGATGGTGTTTCCAAGGTACAAACGAACGTTGTAAATCGAAGTCGAAACGTAGAAAGGTCAATGAAATATTTAATCAATATACGAGTGTCGTGTAAAACAATGACGTAAAGGTCAATCAAGGTTACGAAAACCTACGATATTATTCAACACGGATTCAGGGAATGCTTCGAGATGTGTGACTCGCACGATGTCCTTTAGTCTTTTTCGGAGACACAATGGTCTATAGACTATTGTTCAAGACATCCAAGCACAAATGGATGGAAAGCAATTTGGATATTTAAATAGTTATCTTAAAGAGGTTTAACAATGGAAATATTGCACAAGGTAGTAGAATGAAAATCGGAAGTTTCATTGAAAGCAACACTTCTTAATCCCCAAATAATGGCATCGCGAGAGTATGCACAACATATAAAAGAATGAGTCGAGAAAAACATGCGGTTCAAAACGAACGAATATATGAGTTCAGTTGTATCACGCGTAAATGAAATAACAATAGTACTCAGAAAAGTGATTATGAAAATTCAGAAGCATACTCGCTCTGATTTCAAGTATGTAACGTCATAACAAATTAAAATCATGGTAACAAGATCAAGTTTACATGAACAAGAATTCAAGAAATACCGTAAGGACAGATGTAATCACAAGAATGTCCAATGATATGAAACACATTGGATTTGGAAAGATATAGTAATTATCGTCATTAGGGCAATGTAATATTTCAAAATGTAATCAAGAGATGAAATACTAAAACGATAATTAAAAGTAAATAATAAGGATTAGAGAGTTACCCGCGCAGATATCGAACAGCAATGGCAGATTCTGTGTTTGACACTTAGAAACATGAAATATTTAAGCTTTTCGGTTATAGACTAAGTTTTGAAAAAACGACCCAGTTCCCTATAACCATCGCTCTGATACCAATCTGTGAGACCCCCAAAATCAGGTATGGAACAACTAGGCATCAAGGGGGCGCCACGTTATGGTACAAGAAACAATGAAATGTTGTTGACATAAAGTTGCCGTAATAAAAAATAATTATACATTAAATCATAAAGAATCAGAGTTTTTAAAACAAAGGTCCCAGAGTTTTATAAGCGAAAATCTATAATTTAATTATTGTTTTGTAACTTATAGTTACCAAGAATACATGATAAACTTCTGACAGTTTTTAGATAAAACCAAAGTTTAAATATACATAGAAATCTCCAAGCTGCGAAAATATCTTGCGGGCTCCCATCCAAGCAAAGCTAAGAAATAATACCTGAGATTAAACATGTAAATTCGTCAACATAAAGTTGAGTGATATTCATAGGTTTAGTATTAAAGGTGTGGAACACAAGCATTCTTTTGTAAAACAAGTAAATAGAGAATATGGTTATGATCATTAACCATAGTCTGAAACAAATATTATTGCTGTTTAGTTCATGAACCGAAGCTTAACTCAAAGTAAGTTCCTCTAGGGAGTATTCAGCCTAAATACTCAAGTATAAACAAATGTAAGTGCGTCAAGGTAATCGGGACGGGGATTGTCAATCCCGATGGATCCACCCACAACATTCGCGCTTAGCGCAAAGCATACAGGACAATTAACGGTTCATGATCAAGAGAGGAAACTTAAGGCTATTAACTATAAGCAATAATATCAATGAAAACTGTTGGAAAGCATACAAGTCTGAATAGCATACAAGTTCTGAATAGCATACAGTTTTTAAATGGATGTGTTCCACCATGTAAAATCTCACCCCGCGTTTAGAAACAATGTACAAGTAGTAAAAGGGGCTATGAACTCAACTTAGGTAGTCGGGTTTGTAGAAGAAACAAGAAATCGCGAAACGGCACCAAAACTAACCCGAACCTAAGTAATGAAATATTTATGAGTATAATACTCTAACTATAGTAAAATGAAGATTCATTTTAAAAAGGAATGATCATGGATTAAAAGTTTTAGAAATCTTGTAAAATTTTAAGTTTATAAGAAAAAGTGAACCATGGTAGGTGTATGAGTTATACATTGCACTACTAACTAAACCACTTAGGTAAACTAAATTCTTCACTTGCCTACTATATAAAATGTGATATAAGGTTGTTCGTAAGATTTTAGTACTCTTATTATGCTAAACATAAAAGTTTTGGACCAAAATCATGCTTAAAATATAAGACTAGAATGAAATTTAGTAATGTCCTGCACTAAACAATGCACTACTGAAACTCTATGATAGATACAGACTTGAAACTTTTTGCATTAGAAAGATATCTTCTTTACCTTTTCAAAATGGGCAAATTTGACTTATAAGAGTTTACCAATCAATGGGAATTTCACTTTTAATGTATGAGTAAGTTTTAGAAATGATCTGCACTAAACAGTGCATAATTGAAATTCTATAATAGCTACAGGTTTGAAACTTTTTGCATCAGAAAGATATTTTCTTTACCTTTTCAAAATGGATAAATTTGGCTTATAAGAGTTTACCAATCAACGGTAATTTCACTTTTAATGACTGACTAGGTTTTAGAAATGATCTACACTAAACAGTGCATAACTGAAATTCTATAATAGCTACAGGTTTGCAACATTTTGCATCAGAAAGATATTTTCTTTACCTTTTCAAAATGGGCAAATTTGACTTATAAGAATTTACCAATCAACAGGAATTTTACTTTTAGTGACTGACTACAAATTTTAAAAATGGAAATTTACACGATACATTCAAACATGTCGTTTTAGTCAAAAATCACTAATCGAAAAAGCTTTTATGGAGATTCCAGGGACTAGAGGTTTAAAATATAGTGACCTACTGTAACTAAATATAAAATCACCAATAAAAATATTTTAACTCAAGACCCACTACACATTTTTTTAACCCGTTACCCGGTTTTGACCAATTTTAATAAAACGAACGTAACTTTTGCATCCGGGCACCTCCATTGCCTACCCAACTCTCCAAAATCAGTATAAACCTAAGAAATCTATTTTTGAACCCAAAATACAACTTAGAACTGTAGAAAATTTTCCATGACCTGCTTTACATCAGCCAACAATTTCCATCAATTCTAACATCTAAATTTGATCCAAATCACCCCAAAATCATTCTAAATCTATGACAAAGCCTACCACTTGATCATACACTCAAACCATGTTCATTTTAAGGAGAAAATCAGTAGGTAACTCGTATGTACCTAATTTCATGATCAATCCATTTTAACTAATAAAAATCACAATTTAGTATATAATAGAAATACATAATCAAAGAGGGTTTTTTTTACATACCTTTATATAAGTAAATTTATGACTAGTAATTATGGGATTTGTAGCTTAATCCTTTCTCTCCAAGTAAAAGTATCAAAATAGCCCCAAGTGATCAAACCCTAAAAATTATCAAAAATTAACAATGTAAAATCATGTGGGTTACTCCAAAATACACTAATTCATACATAAACATAATCATTTCTTATAATCAAATTATGAGATTTTAAAAATGATTTTGCATGTCAAAATAAATGATGAGGATGTGTTTAGGAAGGATTAAACTTACTAAAAACCAAGATAATTTGGCTAGAACAAACTTTGATCATGGTGTTCTTGTGGTTTATAAAAATCAGCCCAAAGAGACAAAAAAATTATGTTTGATCTTTTTTTTATAAATGAATGTGTTTGTGGTTTTTATAGTGTAAAGTTTCAGCACTTAACCCTTTTGGCCCTTCCTTTATATAAATGTTTCTAAAAATAGAATAAAACTAATAAACTTATTTACATTTTTTAAAAACTTTACAAAATGGTTTATTAGATTGGACATAAACCCGAAAAATCAATCTTTGATATAATTTAAATTTACAAAAAAGTATTTAGGGCTAGTTTGGATCATAACTCGGCTAAAGGAGGTACTAGTATATATAAAAATGTATTACTTATATACAATGTATAATACATCGTGGGGAAACACGAAATTTAAAATCTCTAGATTTACTTATTTTTTTAAAGTAACAAAAAAAACAAGTAACATATTATAAAAAAATCGAGAAGGATGAATAAAATAATAAGTAAATTACCGAGAAAAATCTCACATTAATTAAAAGCATGAACATGATTAATTAAATTTACATGACTTAGGTTATTAAATTTATTATTAGTACATGAATTTTAACCTAAGTATTTATCTTTTAATTAGACTATATAATTAATTAACTATTAAAACCATGACTTATAATTAATTAATTTACATGACTTAGGTTATATTATTTATAGATAATAATACATGGTTTAACCTAAGTATTTATTTTACTTTATTTAATTAAATCATGTTATATTTAATTAAATACTTTAACCTATAGTTTATTTAATTCACATGACATAATTAATAAATTATACTATATAATAACATGACTTAGAATAATAACCAGTAAACACTTAAGCTTATATAGTTAGCTTAATTATCCAGCTTATATCTACATATGGAAACTTTCTATTTTTAGAAACTTATTTATTTAAGGCAACTAATCTATTTATGGAAACTTTCTTTTTTAGAAACTTATCTATTTTAAGAAGTAATTCTATTTTTGGAAACTTTCCATTTTTGGAAACTTTCTATTTTTTGGAAACTTTCTATTTTTGGAAACTTTCTATTTTTGGTAACTTTCTTTTTTTGGAAACTTTCTATTTTAGGAAACTTGCTATTTTTAGAAAGTTACTTATTATTACACAACAAGTATAATAATACATGAAATACAAGTAATACTTAATCAGAATAGACAGAATATATGATAAACACAGTATAAAGCTTAAATCAGTAAAACATGACATGAACCTATAAAACAAGCTAAGACAGGATATAAAACCAGTTACGTACACAGTAATCAGATACTTATACACGTATGTATTTATGTAGCATTAGTGATACCGAAGTAGGACTCTCTTCCGTTCGTCTTCTTCGTTCACTGGACATAAGGTACGGATTCTCCGTACTTTAAGTATGGACATTCTTCCTTATTAGGATTTCCCGTATGCAGCCAACTGTTTTCCCCAGTATATGTTTTATATGTTTTGAATTGCTTATGTTTAAATTAGAATACCTAAAGCCATATACATGCATGACCAGTTTCACCTAGTTATGGAGGTAGCATAACCATAACACTAGAGGCACCAGTGTTATGACTTCACCACGGCGGAGTGATAGCTCATTGCGTCCCTTTCAGCTTTTGGCCATATTATTATTATCAGGTGGGGCGTATGGGTGCATCCTAGTATACATGTTTCAGCAGATTACTCAGTGTGAATGTGGTGTGTGCCTTGCATCCTTCACAAGGAGCTGATCCCTCCTACCCAAAAACTAGTATATTAAATTAGAGGCAGCCCCTCTAATTTGCATGACAAGGTCACCCCTCCAAGTATTCATGCATGTTGATATTTCATGACCTATATTGGCTAAGGGTAAAATATGTTAAACAGTTTTTACAAGATAAACATAAGGCTTTTCAAACTATAAAACCAGTTTTACTAAGATATAACCAGGTTATCCAGGACTTAGTTTCTTCCGTTGTTTCATGCTTATATGCTTATACTCTTCATGCTATATTTGTATATCCGTGCACTGAGCGTATTGCTCAGCCGTTTTCCTTTTCATGTTCCCAAAACGGCAGGTACTCAGGGACGCTCGTAGACTTTAAGCGTACGTGCATATGGACTGGAAGCTTTCTAGCCTTCTTTACTTTATGCATTTATCTATACTTTGATACTCATTTCCATGGACATTGTTTAGTCCTTTCATTTACAATACTTATGTTTGTGTGTGATGAGTTCTACTTTTGGACTATCGATGTTTGATTCCGGTATTTCCTTTATGGTCGTGTAATGTTTAGACATTTATCCTTGTATGCTTTGATGACACGCCATAATCACGCGTGACATTCCATTTATCAAAATGGGGTGTTACAACCAAAGGCCAAAGGCCTTAAGCCCTAATAGCAGACAAATCCAACCAACCCTTAATCCAACTGATTTCAAAGCAACTTTTGATTTTAACCTTATAGCATATAATTTTATGACTGAGATAAGTTCCTATGAACCTATGTGACTGATTCAAACACAAAGAACACAACTTGCAAGTATGAAACACCAAATCATATAGCATGCACTTGTTAAACAGAAAAATGAAGGAGAGAGTATTCAATCCTCCAAGATGTACATCCACACCTTGGAATTAAAGAGCTTTGGTTCTAGCTAAACAAGCACCAGCTTCCCACTGCTAAGACCAAACAAATTCGCAGCCCAAGGCTTGGACCTATGGTTAGCACAAGTAAACTAAATACATTGGAAAAAAGGTCAAATATTTGCAACACTTAGGTCCCCACAAGACTTGAATCCTCCCTTAAAACCTCACTAACCCTTAATGAATCAAGATTAGGAGGCTATGATCAATCTTAAGCTCAGATAGTAAAGCTGTTGAACCACAATCACTTAGCAAAGCCTTTGACAGATTTGTTTAGAAAACTTGAAATACACTTCCCAATTGTTTAAGCTTGTCTGAATGTGACTTATGTCACTTAAAGAAACACCTCAATGAGCAATCCTCTCACAAGCACACACCAACTTTTCTTTATCACACAAAGAAAAGGGATTCACATGCTATTAGGAGATCTTTGGATTTACTCAAGGTTTTGTTTAAGTAAAATTAGTGACAACAAAGACTTAAAACAACAACAATATATTGGAACTCAGGTTTTCAATCACAACACAATACCACAACTTTCATTAACAAAAAAGGGATTTACAAGGCTTGACAAAATGAAAAACTGAGAACAAGAACTACACTATGACTAAAGGTGCCTTATATAGAGCTACGTTGTTTCTAGAAACATAAACGAAAGCTAAAAATCCTAGCTTGTGAAGTTCCAAAAGTGCCCTTGGTTGAATTAGCTGATGAGGTTCATGTGACTTCATCTTGGCGTTTTGTGGTTGCATAGTTGTCCAAAGATGATCTCAAACATTGGTTTTGAAGTAGGGACCAAGTAAAACTTTCAAAACCGTTGATGTGTTTGTATGTTTTGTTTGGAGGTGGAAGACACTCCTCATGGTGACACGTGGGAGGGGACCAAAGGTGTGGGGTATGTTTTGATGATGTAGATGTGATTAGTGATACCTTAATCATAAATCTAGAAGGTCTTAAGACTTAATTTTCACTTAACAAAAAGTACCCAATTCGTGTTTATGAACTAAGAACACTAGTTTAATCTTGTTGGGAGATTAGTACATGTGTTTGGCGCCATTTGGTTAATTAATTATATTTTGAAAATATAATTAATAAACGGTTAGTGGAGGGATGAGATGGAGTGGTGATGAGGCTAGTGGGATGATGTGTCGTGTGGTATGTGGAGGGTTAAGTATGGTTGTCTTGGTAACTTTGGTCCTTTGTTTTTGGCAGAATTTGTATATCAAGTTTAATCAGCCTATAAACCCCATTCCTTTGTAAATGAAGTTTTCATTTTCACATATTTGCCACAAATACTTTTCCAAAGTGTAATCAAGGGTACTTTTTGCCATTTCTTGAATTTTAAAGGGCTGAAAAGGACTATTCTTGAAACTTTATGGTCTTCTCTTGTATGATTGCCTTTGAGGAGGACTAAAAGTGACAAGTCTTTATTTTGTAGGGACCAATCTTGCCAATTATTCAAAGTTGAGGGTCCTTTTTGTAATTTTGACAAACGTTAGGACCAAACTTGTAATTATGAATTATACAAGGGTATAAAGTGTCATTTCTTCAATGATGAAGGACCTTTCGTGTACATCTTCAGTTCTTTAAGGACTTTTTCTTGGAAAATCATAACTTGGGCCCGGTTCTTTGTGTGGCTTCTTTTCTCGTGTTCCTTTTTGCTTGTTTCTTGTGATCTTTTGTCTTTTTCACGATATCCATACCTTAAATACACAAGTAACAAACAAAAGCACATACTAAGGTATTTTATGACATTTCTTAGCATTTTAAGCCCGTCTTAGATGATGAGACCATGTATAATTTCAGTCTCATCACTCCCCCATACTAAACCATTGTCGTGCCCTCACGCAATGCTAGAATAAAGAATCTTAGCACCTCCAAAATTCATTTTTATTGACCTTTATTGAAATGTAAACTTACTACACTACTACTACTTGTGTTTTAGACATAATGTAGGATTTTCATCGCAAAATGGGACGTTTAGGTTCATAGAACAAGAACACGTGAATGCTTCGTTAGAAATAATTTCGTCGTTACCCTCCATGTTAAGCGTGTAACGAGATCATTGTCATTATAAGTTAATAATGCTAACACTACTCATATGCCCCAATCACGTACTTAGACTCCCTTAATCCTATTTTGTATCTCTTATATATTATTTTTGTCTTGAATGATCACGACGATGTATTTTTTACTTATGCGATAATAGAGATTAAGGTCCAAAAATAGAGTCATGACGGTGTAGCTAAAACCATCGAATTAATAACCTCTCCTAATAGACAATGATGTCAAAAAATTAAGTCAACAAGAAGAATTGATAAACACAGTTTATAACGGTTTTGAACATGAGACTTATTACCAATTTGGAATTGGTTTACCTCCACATTTTATTTAACTTCGCAATGAAGTGTTTATTATGACTTGACGTATATCCTCACGCTAAGGCGAATTTTGGATCTTTAAGGCTTCGAGATTTAAGACATTCACTTTCAATTTTGCATAGACTTTTCGGCCTTGTGAGCTTGAAATTTTTGCTTGATTTAGGTGAAGAGGAGCTTAAAAATTATTATTGGGGAAGCCTTTGATTATTCGGGGTGCCAATACTTCAAAACCGTGACGCTGGCGATACCTTAATGTTTTCCCAATTTAATTACATGGACGCTACTAGAAAAAATTATAAACCAACAATCAAGACTAGACCGCTAAGTCAATATTTATTAGCAAAATTATTATTCAAGCGAAGGGAGAATAAGCAAATACGTAGAACACATGAGTTTTTGAAAGAATATAAAAAATCTACGTTTAGCATAGTAACTTATAATTAACTCTATCATTTCTCGTCCTCATTTAAGAGACTTAGCCTAAAAAGTTAAGGAATCGAAGCTAGGTGCTCAACACGCACGGTCGAGTAAAAAATTTCTCTTATTCTCGCCATCGGAAAATCTACATTCGTGTCTTAAACACTTGTGGAAACATGAGAAAAATTTAAAATTTGGCCATTTTTAGCCTTATTTGCAACAAAACGCTAAACAAAAATATAACGTTTGGAAAGCGTGAGGGTTTAGCAAGGCAAGTATCTATTCAACCCCCCATACTAAAGTTAAACATTGTCCTCAATGTTTCGAGTCTAAGGGTAAGATACCCCCCATAATAGAGACGAAGTCGAATGCTTAATCTAGCATGGAAAAGGTGAGTAACAATTAAATCTTAAGCCGTTTATGAAGTGTGCTAAAAGACCTATTGTTAGAACGATAAAAGGATATGTCATGGATTCGTGAAAAACTTCTTCAAGCAAACGATCGAGGCTCATGTAAACGAACACGAGAGTCTTCAACCGTGGTGATGATGATGACCTAGATAACTCATTCACAAACAACCACGAGACAACGAGTTGGAAGGGCACAAATCCCCTCACATTAGCTACATTAGAAATCGATAATATGTACATGGATAAGAATGGGAACTCCCCCACGAGGCACCTCGTTTTTTATTACCGAGTCATGAGCTAGACTCGATCCCCTCAATACTAATTATCATTGGGGAAGGTGATTGGGTCGAGGCCATCCAAAGAAGGGACTTCCCCCCGAAGTAGTGCTTAAGCCTATATCCATTCCCCTTAAAATTAGGTCCATTATTTTGAGCTAGCTCGATGGTCCCATAAGGAAAAACTTGTGTTACGGTGAATGGATCCGACCAACGGGATTTTAATTTTCAGGAAAATATCTTTAAACGAGAGTTAAAAAGTAACACTTGATCACCAACGTTAAAAACCCGGTTTTTAATCTTTGAATCATGAAACTTTTTAGTCTTTTCCTTAAAAATCAATGAATCTTCATAACCATTATCACGTAATTCATCTAATTCATTAAGTTGTATTTTCTAGTGATCTCTCGTGGTCTTTAAGTCAAAGTTTGCATGCTTAAGCGCCTAATATGCCTTGTGTTCAAGTTCAATAGGCAAATGGAAATTCTTCCCATACTCCAACTTATAAGGAGTGCACCCGATTGGGGTCTTATAAGCGGTGCGAAAGGCCCATAAAGCATCATCAAGTTTGTCGACCAAGACGCACGGTGCTCTCCTATCGATCTTTCCAAGATCCTTTTCAAAGATCGGTTTGAAACCTCGACTTACCCACTCGTTTGCGGGTGATAAGCCGTAGAAAGACGATGTGTAACCCCATATTTCTTTAGAACCTTTTCGAATTGGTCGTTACAAAAATGGGTTCCACGATCGCTTATAATTGCACGAGGGGTTCCAAACCGAGAGAACAATTGTTTCAAGAACTTGACCACAACACGAGCATCATTCGTAGGCAAAGCCTTAGCTTCCACCCACTTATATAAGTAGTCAACCACAACGAGGATATACTTGTTACCATGAGATGATGTGAAAGGTCCAATAAAATCAATTCCCCAAACGTCAAAGATTTCAAAAACTTGGATAATATTTTGGGGCATTTCATCCTTTTGTGACGATTTTCCTTGACGTTGGCACGAGTCACATGACTTGATAAGTGCATGTGCATCTCGGTAAATAGTAGGCCAAAACCGGCATCAAACACTTTCTTAGCCGTGAGATTATCACCGTGATAACCTCCCGTAGGGCCTTCATGACAAGCTCTAAGGATATTAGTAGCTTCGGTGCCAAACACACAACGTCTAATGATTTGATCCGCACAAACTCGAAAGAGATAAGGGTCGTCCCAAAAATAGAACTTGACGTCACGAAAGAATATTCGTTTTTGTTGTGTCGTCATACCCTTGATTATGAAATTCCCCGCATGATAATTTCCAATGTCCGCAAACCATGGGGTGGATGAGTTTTCTTTGGAATTCACTACACCAAGTGTTTCGAGAGGAAATGTTTTGGTGATTTCCTTGTTCTCGTGCACATTTTGGTGAGGATGTTCTAAACGAGAGAGATGATCGGCCGCAATATTCTCGGCTCCTTTTTTGTCAAGTATGGTGACATCAAATTCTTGTAGGAAGAGAATCCAACGAAGCAATCTCGGCTTTGCATCAAGTTTAGAGAAGAGGAATTTGATAGCCGAATGATCCGTATACACTATGCTTTTAGTCAAAACGAGGTAAGGTCAGAACTTTTCAAAAGCATACACCACGGAAAGTAATTCTTTTTCCGTTGTGGTGTATTTCATTTGAGCCTCGGTCATCGTTTTGCTAGCATAGTGAATAGGCAAGAAGTGTCTTGCATGACGTTGCCCCAAAACGGCCCCAATAGCGTAATCACTAGCATCACACATGAGCTCAAATGAGAGGTTCCAATTTGGAGCAACAAGAATGGGAGCTTCAGTTAGTTTCCTTTTCAAAGTCTCAAAAGCTCGAACAAAATCCTCATTGAAGACTAAAGGAGCATCTTTCTCAAGAAGGTGTGTCATGGGTCGAGATATTATGAGAAATCTTTTATGAATCGACGATAAAATCCCGCGTGGCCTAGGAAACTCCTAACTCCCTTAACGGTTTTGGGATGAGGTAATTTGGCGATGACGTCTATCTTAGCTTTATCTACCTCAATCCCGGCTTTCGAGACCTTGTGCCCTAAGACGATTCCCTCTTTACACATAAAATGACATTTTCCCAATTGAGCACAAGGTTGGTTTCCTCACAACGTTTTAACATTCTCTCAAGATTGGATAAACACGAAGTGAATGAATTACCAAACACCGAAAAGTCATCCATGAAGACTTCCACCGTCTTCTCGATCATATCATGAAAAATAGCCATCATGCACCTTTGAAAGGTTCCCGGTGCATTGCAAAGTCTGAATGGAATTCTACGATAGGCAAACTTTCCATATGGATATGTAAACGTAGTTTTTTTCTTGATCATGAGGATCGATGGGGATTTGAAAGTAACCGGAAAAAACCATCTAAAAATCAATAGAAATCGTTTCCCGCAAGTCGCTCCAACATTTGATCCATGAAGGGCAAGGGAAAATGGTCTTTTCGAGTGGCGTCGTTAAGTTTAGATAATCGATGCACACTCTCCAACCGGTCACAACACGAGTGGGAATTAACTCGTTGTTTTCATTGGGCACAACGGTCATTCCTCCCTTTTTAGGGACACAATGCATTGGGCTCACCCAATGACTATCGGATATAGGGTAAATCATTCCTGCAAGGAGTTTTAGGACTTCCTTTTTGATGACATCGTGAATTTTGGGGTTTACCCTTCTTTGACATTGAATTGTGGGCTTGTATTACTCCTCCATTAAATTTTGTGTGTACAAAATTTTGGGTCAATACCCTTAATGTCGGAAAGTTTCCACGCAATTGCCCTTTTGTGAGTTTTCAAGACTTTCAAGAGTGTTGTTTTTTCATCATTGGCAAGATCTTTTGCAATAATAACCTGCAACTTGTCAACACCTTCCAAGAATGCGTATTCGAGGTGAGGTGGAAGATCTTTCAATTGAACGATTGGTGGATCCTAGATTGAAGATTTTGGTTCAACACTCATAATTTCCATCAGTAGAAAATATGGTGGAATGAGAGTATCCTCACTAATCGTTACCTCATCTTCATTTTCGATTTCGTTAAAAATAAAATCACCTCCTTGGAATGGAGTGAGATTTGGTGTAGAAATAGCAAGAATTAGATCCATAATAATGGGATTGCCACTAGTCGAACTATCGGAAAAACCTAACACTTCTTGTGTAAACTCATCGCAAACCACGTCAACTAGGTCAACGTGATTGATGGTAGCGATTGCATAAACATGAGAAGGTGTAGAGCTTTGAGTAGCGTTTATAACAAGTTCCTCCTTGTTGAATCGCTAAGTGATTGTTCTAGCATGCACATCAATGATCGATTTCGAGGTCTCTAAAAATGGACGCCCTAAAATTAGAGGAACTTGAGGATCCATGGGAATGTCTACAACGATAAAATCCACCGGATAGTAGAACTTCCCAACTTTCACAAAAACGTCTTCGGCCATTCCACATGCAAGGATTGTAGAATGATCAGCCATTTCGATAGACATTTTTGAAGGTATAAGATCCAGAAGTGATAGCGATTTCCACATGGAATAAGGCATCAAATTAATGCTCGTGCCAAGATCGGCCAAGGCGAGGCATCCTTCCATCTCTTGGATGTCACATGGAATAAGAAATTTCCCGGGGTCTCCAACTTTTCCGGTATTCGGTTAAGAAAAACCAAAGAACAATTTGATAGCTTTAAAAGCTTCTTCTTATCGTTCATCATACTTTTGAAAGTGGAGGCGAAACGAGGCATATACAACAACGCGTCGGCTAAACTTATGTCTTAATAGACCTTACTAAACATTTTAATGAAGAGCTCGATTTGGTGATTGTTACGATCATGCAATTTCTCCTTGTTTCTTCTCGATGGGTAGGGTAAAGCTGGTGTGGGTTGAGGCATAGGCAACGGCCTTGGAATATCGGGTTCTATGATTGGTATAGGCTCGACCGTAGGTGTGGATTGAGCGGTACTTTGTGGGATTAAAATATGCTCCTTTTCTACCATCACCTCGGGTTCTTTCTCTATTTCCTTCTCCTTAGAAGTACTTGGACGAGAAATGGGTTCTTTGAAAGTTTTACCACTTCGTGTAGTAATAACTTTCATTTCTCCTTTCGGGTTTGCAATGGTATCACTTGGAAGACCACCCGAAGAAGATGGTTTACACATTATAGCCTCAAACATTCTTGCCATTCTATCCTTAAATTTTGATTTCCTTTTCTCCGCCTTAAGCATCTCTTGTTTGATTTCATGTAGGCCTTGTTCCATCTTTTGTTGATTTTGTTGTAACCTTTGCACGTTACTCTCCATTTTGATTGTATGATTCTTAAGTTCATTAGCAAGCTCGTTTTTCAACTCATTTTTCAAATCATTTCTAATCTCGGATCTTAGGCTAATTATCTCCCTTTGCATGTTATCAAATTTAGCGTCATTTTCCGTTGCATAATCAACAAACTCATTTGGAAGATCTTTCATATTTTGTAAAACTTTGTTATTGTTTTGAAAACCACGATTTTTATTTTTGTTTTGCAATTGCCCATTGTTCCCACCATTCTTGTTGTAATTACTCTTGTTATAATTTCTTTGATTCCTTTGGTAACCAACTTGATTGTTGTTGTTTTGATAGTTATTAGCATTTTGATTTTGCGGAGCTAGATTTAGTCGGTAACCTTGACCGTTTTGGTTATAAGTTCCCGTTGCTACATAAGTACTCGAAGTGTTACCATCCGCGGTAATGCACTCGGAATAATCATGAGCTCCACCACAAGATATACAACTCTTGTAAACCGCCTTAACCGATGCGGAGTTTAAAGCATCTTGTGCTTTCCAATGAGTCATAAGAGATGAAAATCTATCAAAAAACATATTTTCCTCATTTGCTTCATCTTGCAAGGCATTCATGTTACGAGACGACGATGATGAACCCATAGTGGCAACAGTCGGTGTGTTATGAGGGTTATAAACCTTATACCTATTCTCAGTTATCATTAAAGCCTCATCGGTCGTTTTGCACAAAAAATTACCACCCGCGGTGGCATTTAAGTAATCTTGTTCATAATCATTAAGACCATTATAAAAAGTATCAATTTGATGCAATTAGGAAAAATTATGGTGTGGACATTCATGTAACATTTCTTTAAATCGTTCCCATGCCATAGAAAAACTCTCATTAGGTCTTTGCGTAAACCTTGAAATCTCATTTTTCAAATGTGTCGTCTTAGATGGTGGGAAAAATTGGTTCACAAATTTAGACACGAGATCACCCCATGTCAATATCGAATTTGGAGGTTCTTTCTCGAGCCAAATTTTGGCAGGTCCATCTAAAGAGTATGGAAACAACATCATCTTAATGGCGTCGTGTGGCACATCCTTAAACTTGCTAGTCGTGGTGAGACGATTGAAATGCCGAATGTGATAATGAGGGTTGTCTTTTTCATGGCCACGGAACTTGTTAGCTTGAAGAATAGACATTAAACCCATCTTTATCTCAAAATTCTCCACAAGGATAGCGGGAATCATAATGGCCTCTCCAAAACCCTCGGTGGGTGCTTGAAGCAACTCCATCATAGTACGATTAGCCATGGAAGCTTCTTGTTCTACAATGGGTTCGTCACATGCAGATCCTTCACTAGAAGGTATAGGTGTTCCTTCCTTTCGATTACAACGTCTACGTGCACATTTTGCTTAGTTACGAGTTAGCATAAACGTAACGTAGAACGTGGAGGTGAGCAAAGAATATTCTTTTTGGTGTTTTCACATTTTTCAATTTTTTTGTGCTTTTGATGATATTTAATTTTTTTTGGATTTTGTTGTGTATTACGTAGACTCAAATCTACAAATCTCTCCTCGAATCAATTTCTCAATTAAAGGAGCCTCAAGGAATGAAAACGATCACGTTGAGTGCACGTCTTCGATGACTTTAGAACATTGGTGGATCACCAAAACGTTCAAGAGGGTTTAATCTTTGAAAACAAGCAAATATATATGATACATAGATAATACTTTGGTTGGAAAACCCTCGATTAGCCCTTTTTCTCAAAACAGGCACAAGCAAGCGGGGGAAACGAGGCGGCGCTAAGCTCTTAAGTGTCTTTTTCTCTTAGACCTTGGTCTCCTTATACCCACCTTATAGTTTGTGTTAATCAAAATCAAGCTTCTCGAAAGTAATTATCTATTTTGCCTTTTCTTTTCCTTTAGATTCGAATACAATAATTGAGTGATGAAATCCCAATTATGGTTGCGTTTTCACACTTTTGGAGATATTGTGATTTTATTGTGATACGTATACAATATAGTAATAATAATATTCACAAAAAAAACGAAAACCGATAATACGTGTGATTAGAGTGCTAATGACACAAATACTATTTATGGCTAATATCAAACTCAAAATTATCCAAATTAACACACAACACGCCTCCCCCGGCAACGGCGCCTAAATGATTGTGGTAAAAATACGTGTTTAGGAAAACAACGTATAAATGGTAAGTATTAAGTGAGTGATTTAGGAAAATCAAGCACTAATGAC
Source organism: Glebionis coronaria (assembly GCA_025667525.1). Classification (NCBI taxonomy): domain Eukaryota; kingdom Viridiplantae; phylum Streptophyta; class Magnoliopsida; order Asterales; family Asteraceae; genus Glebionis; species Glebionis coronaria. Next base: position 137,800,515 of record CM046879.1, on the reverse strand, counting down.
CCACGTAAGTTCGTTCACCAAGGAGGACTAAAGTGTGTGTTTAATTTGTAAGTTTTGGATTAATAATGAAAGAAAAAGGGGAAAAGAAAATGATGGATTACGGTAAAAAATACACTAAGACGAAAAACGCGGATTCACGCAAATCTAGACAAAAATGAAAATTATTCTAAAAATTCCCAAAAAATTCCTAAAAATATGACTAAGGTTTAAAAATGATAAAAACTTCTTGAAACTTTTTAAATTAATTAATATTTAATCTTTAAATACTAATTAAAGCCCTAAAAATTAAATAAATTATCAAAAATCCCAAACAAAGATTTTTCACTTTGTAAACGTCAAAAATATTTTAATTAAGCTAAAAACTATTTTTCCAAAATTTTAAACCTATTAAATCTATTAAAATAGTTAAAAACTAAAATTAAATATTAAAATAATATTAAAAATAAAAAATTTATAAAAAATTCTAAAACCTTGCAAACTAGTTTATTTTAGCCCAAATAATCAGAAAATGAATGTAAAATTACCTAAATACCTTTATTGGGCCCTCAAATGGGCCAAAACTAAAAACATTCCACTAAATTGGGCTTTTTAGCCCAATAAGAAAAAATTCAACAAAATAAGCTCAAAAAGCACAGTCTGACTCTAAATTTGATTTTAAACAGAAAACTCTAAAGGCCCAAAAGCTGAAAGTGAGCTTATCATAGCTTATAAATCAATAAGCTTATCCTTAATGGGCCAATAAGCCCATTAAGCTATAAGCTGATGCCATAAGCTGAAATTTAACACACAACCTTCTCTTGGGATTATAAAGATAACTATAAAAAGAAAGTTTGAAAAAGCTCACTGAATAAGCGAGAAATAAGCAAAGTACTTTTTCATTACACGACAAAATAGTCGGGTTTGAGTTCTAGACCACCTTAGGACTTGATTCTTTTTGCAAAAGTATCTAAATGGCTTAACTAAGAATAATCAAGAATAAAATTTCAAAAAATGCAAGTCAAATAAGTTGTAGAAGGCAATAAGCACTCTACAATAAGCTGATTTTCTAGTAAAAGCTTAACCAAAAGAGCTGCAAACTTCCAATATTGATATTAAGCTGAGAAAAATGATACCTATCACAAAATTAAAGTTGTTGCACACACCAATAAGCTAAACAGATTCAATAAGCTTGTTGACCAAAGTCAACAAAAGTCAAACTGTGTTTTCTTGGACTTATGGTTTTTAAGGCTGTTTAAGGCAGTGAAATAGCTTTCATGGAGGAAGCTTTTGAGTTCAAAAGCCAATGAACAAGCCTCACCAGTTAGTGAGCTTGCCTGATTTTTAGTCAGAAAGCACAATAGTCCAAGTGAGCTTATGAGCTTGTGAAATAAGATGCAAACACTTAAAACACAACAAGTAGGCACCAAAGAACAAGTTACAAGCAAAAAAACACACAATTCAGTTCAACAATGGCAAATCACATAGCATGTATCTCACTGATATATTTGACCAAAAAGGTGAGATTTAATAAGCTATACTTTTTATATAAGCCCCCAAATTTCAGAACAAGATAATACAGAGATGAACACCCACAAAAACTATAAGCAAACCAATTTTCAGACTTTAAAACCTACAAACAATCAAATATGACCTACTGATGTGTTTGACCTTGTTTTAAGTTCAAAAGTGGTTTGCGTGCAAATTCTTGCTTATCTGTTTTCAACACTTAGCAAATAGCAAATACCACTTAAAATGAACAAAGAAATGAAGCAAGAACAAAAGAACCAAAGGCCAAAGGCCTTAAGCCCTAATAGCAGACAAATCCAACCAACCCGTAATCTAACTGATTTCAAAGCAACTTTTGATTTTAACCTTATAGCATACAATTTTATGACTGAGATAAGTTCCTATGAACCTATGTGACTGATTCAAACACAAAGAACACAACTTGCAAGTATGAAACACCAAATCACATAGCATGCACTTGTTAAATAGAAAAATGAAGGAGAGAGTATTCAAACCTCCAAGATGTACATCCACACCTTGAAATCAAAGAGCTTTAGTGCTAGCTAAACAACACTGCTAAGACCAAAGAAATTCACAGTACAAGGCTTGGACCTATGGATAGCACAAGTAAACTGAATACAATGGCAAAAGGGTCAAATCTTTGCAACACTTAGGTCCCCACAAGGCTTGAATCCTCCCTTAAAACCTCACCACCCCTTAATCAGTCAAAATTAGGATGCTATGATCAATCTTAAGCTCAAATAGCAAAGTTGTTGAACCACAAGCACTTAGCAAAGCCTTTGACAGATTTGTTTAGAAAACTTGAAATACACTTCCCAATTGTTTAAGTTGGTTTGAATGTGACTTATGTCACTTAAAGAAACACCTCAATGAGAAATCGTCTCACAAGCACACACCAACGTTTCTTTATCACACAAAGAAAAGGGATTCACAGGCTATTAGGAGATCTTTGGATTTACACAAGCTTTTGTTTAAGTAAAATTCGTGACAACAAAGACTTAAAACAACAACAACACTCAGGTTTTAAATCACAACACAATACCACAACTTTCATTAAAAGAAAAGGGATTTACAAGGCTTGACAAAATGAAAAAGTGAGAACAAAAACTAAGCTATGACTAAAGGTGCCTTATATAGGGCTACATTGTTTCTAGAAACATAAAGGAAAGCTGAAAACCCTATCTTATGAAGTTCTAAAAGTGCCCTTGGTTGAATTAGCTGTTGTGGTTCATGTGACTTCATTTTGGCGTTTTTTGGTTGCATAGTTGTCCAAAGATGATCTCAAACGTTGGTTTTGAAGTATGGACCAAGTAAAACTTTCAAAACCATTGATGTGTTTGTATGTTTTGTTTGGAGGTGGAAGACACTCCTCATGGTGACACGTGGGAGGGGACCAAAGGTGTCGGGTGTGTTTTGATGGTGTAGATGTGATTAGTGATACCTTAATCATAAATCTGGAAGGTCTTAAGGATTAATTTTCACTTAACCAAAAGTACCCAATTCGTGTTTATGAAATAAGAACATCAGTTTAATCTTTTTGGGAGATTAGTACATTTGTTTGGTGCCATTTGGTTACTTAATTATATTTTGAAAATATAATTAATAAACGGTTAGTGGAGGGATGAGGTGGGGTGGTGATGTGGCTAGTGGGATGATGTGTCGTGTGGTGAGTAGAGGGTTAAGTATGGTTGTCTTGGCAGCTTTGGTCCTTTGTTTTTGGCAGAGTTTGTATATCAAGTTTAATCAGCCAATAAAACCCATTCCTTTGTAAATGAAGTTTCCATTTTCAGATATTTGCCACAAATACTTTTCCAAAGTGTAATCAAGGGTACTTTTGCCATTTCTTGAATCTTGAAGGGCTGAAAAGGACTATTCTTGAAACTTTAAGGTCTTCTCTTGTATGATTGACTTTGAGGAGGACTAGAAGTGACAAGTCTTCATTTTGTAGGGACCAATCTTGCCAATTCTTCAAAGTTGATGGTCCTTTTTGTAACTTTGACAAACTTTAGGGACCAAACTTGTAATTACGATTTATAAAAGGGTATAAAGTATCATTTCTTCAATGATGAAGGACCTTTCTTGTACATCTTCAATTCTTTAAGGACTTTTTCTTATAAAATCATAACTTGGGCTCGGTTCTTTGTGCGGCTTCGTTTATCGTGTTCGTTTTTGCTTGTTTCTTGTGATCTTTTGTCTTTTTCATGATATCCATACCTAAAATACACAAGTAACAAACGCAAGCACATAATATGGTATTTTATGACATTTCTTAGCATTTTAAGCCCGTTTTGGATGATGAGACCATGTATAATTGCAGTCTCATCATGTAGAAGTACGCGAGCCTACGTGGTCACACAGTTATATACTGAGACTAAGCTTTTTCAAATCTATATAATGAACATACATGTTATATTTATTGTATTTATTTAATTTACCGGGAGTTAAGCATTTAACGGTTGTTAGTTTATAATTTAAAAGGTTTAACGATTAACTAATGAAAAGGCGTAGAACCTATATAATGGGGGTCCTTAACCTCATTATTCACTTGTTCCTAAAACCCTAACACCTTAAAAAATTGGTGCCCCCCCCCCCTTGGTGATTGAATTTTATACAAGCCCTGGTTTAGGGTTCATGTGTTCTTGTGTTTAAGTTGGTAAGATCTATCAATCAGGGTTGATCGTGTATGTGTAGTACGGATGCACGTAGAGTACCTGCTCCTGATATTTGAGCTTTTGGTTGATTCATTTACGTGGTACATGTGTGGATGTGCTCCCTGATTGTTTTTGTGTGATCTTCTCCTTGATTGAATTCAAGCAAGTAAGTTCATCTTATTCTTTTTGTGGTAATTAAAGAGTACATACTTGATCCTTATTCCGTTGTGTATCCTCTTGATGTTATATTTATATATGTGTATGTAATCATACATTCCAACACATTGTTTACACTTCTATTTGGATTGATATTATTATTATTTTTATTTTATTTTTTTAATAACAATAATAATAATAGAATTTACAAAAAATTAGTGGAAAGTAGAGATACTATCTGATCCCCCATCCTTTACCTATAGAAAAACTGATTATCAATTATTATTATCATTATTATTATTATTATTATTATTATTTTTAAACGAACTTTATTTATTAATCACACAAAATTAGAAGGGAGTCGAGAAACATCAATTTATTATTATTATTATTATTATTTTATTATAACCATCACTTTATTAGAAACAAAAAGGGATTTACAACAAATTGGATGGGAGTCAAGATACTATCTGCGCTCCCACCCCTTTAGCAATAGCAAAACCTATTCTATGGAAAATATGTACAGCAGCGCCCGCCCCAACGTCTTGAGCCTTAGAAAATCTATGGATCCGCTTCAACAACGCAACTACATCTTCCTGTAACTCACCTAGAGAAGAGAAAAAGAAAGGAAGAAACCCATATCCAAGAGCTGCACACTTAGCCATATAGTTGCATCGTTTACGTTATGTAGCATCAATCACAGCTCGGCCAGGTACAAAGCCATTCATCCCTGTTCGAGTCAAAGGAGAAGAACCAGTCAGATCAACACACACATCTTTACCTCCATCCCAAGAATAAAACAAAATATCTGCCGGACGTAAGGCATTATCAAGTCCTCCATCTAATCCGATATTAACTTCCTTTCCGACAGATATCCCTGAACGATAACATATATCAGCAAGAGTATCACGTACCAAATTGTGACGATGCTTAATCCCAACGATACCAGCACACGATACTGCATGATCGCCAAATATATCCCTTTAAATTACTCTCTAACAAGCTGAACAGGGCTTCGAAACAGAGAACAAGGGAATACTAAGCGATAACACAAAACACATCGATAAGTCCTCCCGTTCATTGTCTGACCCAACACCGAAATAGGGATCGTCCTAAGCCAATCAGAAGTATGATCCTCCCTCTGAGATGACCTTAAAGCCATTTGTCGAGCAGACAAAGCGAAAGTGGATTCTGCATTCTTCGTAACCCGAGTAAAATATATATTTGCCATTTTCTTCAGGAGTTTGGGGGCAGCGACTTCACTTGGATTACTTAGAAAATCGATCACCATAACCGAATTAAACACAGATAAGGCATCATCAAACTGAGGTCCATAAGTTCTAATATCAGTGTGTTGAAGAAGCTTAGACTGCAAATCAGCTGACTGTAACCGAGAAGTAAGAAAAGCATAATGCAACACATCACCCGCAGAATAGACACCCAACCCCCCAAAGGTAAAGGGCAACGTAGCAAGTCTCCACTGCCAGTCACCAAACCCCGGTTCAGAAGCAATAACGATATGCTCCAAAGAAGAACGGAGTGCCATATCAAAAGAACTTTGGACAGACTTAAAAGCACAAGGTGAACATGTATGCATAGAAAATATAACTTGGAAATACTAGAACAAGAATGAAGAAGCAACAACTCACATTGAGGGTCATTAATTTTGGCCACAACATCCATAAGCTCAATTGTCTTAGCCACACGCTTCAACACAAGCTGACTACAAAAATTAAGGCCTACACTCGCAGGCCCCCTGAATAACTTAACACCACGCGTAGGTCGACCAATATTATCTGGGAACACACCAACAAACTTGCTACGAGGATCCTCGGTCGGCCAAAAAAATTCAGTTTTATCAATATTTAGATGCAAGCCATACACGGGGCCATCCTTCATGATACACTCCAAAACTTTCCCCACAACCAAAGTATCCCCAATAATAGTACCGTCGTCCAAATACCAAGCCTGTAAGGAAAGAGAGAAGGAGTCTCGAATCTTACATATCAATGGATGAAGTACAAGAGCAAAGAGTAACGGACCAAGAGGATCACCCTGCTGTACCCCATGACATGACCTTAATACATGTTGCCCGTAATACAACCTTGTCGGGCTAGAATAACAGAACTCCATCCAAGACGAGATGGAGGGAAAACGAAGACGAACCTCTCGCAACATAACCTCTCGATCTACCAAATTGAAAGCATTTTTAAAATCCACTAGTAACATCGACAAACCAACATCATCACCATACCTCTCAAGTAAGCGATTCAGAGCATGAAGAATAGCCTCACTCCTTCCCGACACCCCCACCCAAACTACAAATCACCAAAGTACCCATCCAAAGAATGACCAACCTCATAAGCACAAACCTTGGAAACAAGTCGTCTCCAGACAGTACCTACAGCAATGGGACGAATCCCATCACCAGACTTAACCAACAGAATGAGAGGAGCACTGGCGATATACTCACCAAACATCCTGGGACATCGCTCATCAAGAAAAAGGTTCACTACTTGGGTGATAGAAGAAACTAAATCATCAAAAATAGCAACCGCAGAACCACTCAAACAATCTATAAGGTGCTGGGCCCGCAACCCATCCCTCCCACAAGACGTACCTCGGGGGAAACTCTTGATCATGTCAAGAACCATAGATTGAGAAACAACAAGGTGATAAAGATCAAGAGGTATATCTGGTAAAGAAGGAGCATGATCAAAAGGGTGCTTATTCTTTAAGCCTTCAAGAGTAATATCATTATAAGGAGCCACACCAGATGAGGAAAGAACTCTGACAGGCACAGAATAATGCCTATCAGAAATCTTCCGTCTACACTGCTTAATATTCTGCTCAACCCACCATCCTCACTAAGAACATTAGACAAAGCGGGGGAAGATTCAGCCAAACACTCTCTAAGAAGCTATAAACTACCATCCAACGTCTCCCAAGAACGAATAGCATTAATAATATAGTCCTCTTGTCTTTGCCTCTTGATAACGAATCTACACTCCAGATTACTTCTCGAACGAAAGGTTTTAAGAAGACAAAGAGGCAAAACAAGCAAACGAACCCAAGAAGAGATATCATCAGGCTTGTTAACCACCCTGTCAATGGCTCCTTTCAAGGCGCGAGAAAAACCCAAACGACACTTTGGAGGGATAGATTTAACTCTACGCAACCCTTTTGAAAATAAGCTATCAAGAGCCCCAAATCAAAACCACAATGCGAGTCGCGTACTTCATCATCACCACTAACAAGATGCAGAGGACAAGATGGAACGGGAGGCTTAGGGAGGTCATAAAGAACAAATTGAACAATACCATCACCACAATCAGGAGGTGGTACAAAATCCGAACCATTACCATACCAACACTTAGACCGAAGCGTGTGCGTAGTGAAACAACCACCGCATAACCAAATCCCCATACTCTTGAAGGTTAACTCGGCCCTCTCATAAACAACCAAACCGGATACAATGGATTGTTTTGTACAAGATAGTGCATCGCTGCTAAAATGTTTATCACGAAGATGAATAGTCAAAGACGTCTTAGTAAGCCCATTCCCACTACCATCTCGACAACCGTTAAGACCAACAAACAGGCAATGAAACCGAACAATCGCCATGACACCACCAAACCTAATCTATAACTAACACCACCAGTCGCCTCAAAACAACCTAATCTATAACGAACACCACCAGTCGCCACTCGCCAACCGTCAACCAAACAAACAACCCCTAGCCGCAAACAAAACTACCACCCTATCCTAATCTATAACGAACACCACCAGTGGCAAACAAAATTATTATTATTATTATCAATTTTATATTATTTATTATTATTATTATTATTATTATTATTATTATTATTATTTATTAAAACATCAATTTATTAGAATAATTGAATTTACAAGAAGTTAGTGGGAAGTCGAGATACTATGTGAGCTCCTACTCCTTTAGCTATAGCAAAACCAATTCTATTATTATTAGAAATTCATAAGTTAACAAGAAGTTAGTCAGAAACCGAGATACTATATGTGTTTCCCACTCTTTTAGCTATATAAAAACTAATCTTACTACAAATATGAACAGTGGTACATGCCCAAATATCTTGAAACAGATAGAAATTTTGGATCCTCTTCAATAAGGTAACTACATTCTTCTCAAATTTCTCAAACGAAGAGAATGAGAATGTGAAAAAACCATATCACATATCTATACACTTAGCCTCATATTTGACACGTTTACGTTATGCAACCTCAATCACCGCACGCCCCAGTACAAAATCAATCATCCTCGTTGCGTCAAAAGCAATGAACCTGTAAAACCACACAAACATCAAGCCCTACATCTCACAAGTAGAGCGGCATATGAGTTCAACATAAAGGTTTGTCCTGCTCCCCACCAAGTCCAATATCAATTTCTTTTCCGACTGAAATCCGAGAACGAAAACAAATATCGACAAGAGTATCACATACAATGTTCTGGTTATGATTACTATTAATCCATTATATTGAACATTTTATATAAAAATTGAATGAGAGTCGAGACACTAATTGTACTCTAATAATTATTATTGTTATATTATCATTATTATTAGTATTAATTAAGTTATTTTATCATTATTATTATTTTTATTATTATTTTGTATTTTTTATAATTAAAATTTATTTAAAGTAAAAGATAGGTTGGTATATTGGTGTTAGGCGAGGACTTACGCGTGTTTTGAGGTATTTAGTGATGCATATTTTATATAAAGTGATGGTAAAACGGAAGTGGATTTTTTATTACCACTCTCATAATATGGTGAGTTTTTGTGAGTTGTAAAAAAAGCTGGTGACGATATTTTTTGTTACCATTTCCTCCAGCCTTACCGTGTGTTTGCAAGAAATGAATTATAAGGTGACGAGAGCTTAAGTTTTTAAATGTGATTCGTCTTACTTGGGTAATGTGCTTGTGCACTTGTAGATTTGCATGTTGTGATTCATCTTACGTGGCATGGGCTTATGGGATATGCTTGTAGCACTTGTTCGTTTGCATGTATGAAAGGAATTGACATATGGTTTTCATGTGTTCACATCATGACTATCGATTTGTCACAACTAAGTTATAATGTTTGTCTTTGCAAAATGCCAAAAATTTCCACACACAAACAAAATAAGTACACAATTTACAAACAAATAACCAAAAGAAGTGGCAAAAGGTTGTCACTATCTGCATTTTTAGCATACCATATTGACGAATGATATATATATTATATAATCCATATATATATATATATATATATATATATATATATATATATATATATATATATATATATATATATATATATATATATATATATATATATATATATATATATATATATATATATATGAAACCAAATGTGTCCATCTTAGCACTAAGTCACTACATCACGAATAAAAATATCTTTCCTTGCATTGCAATGGTGATTGCACAACTTCTTTTTTGCGGTGGCAAGTATTACAATGAAAATTGGCTTTGCAAATGGACATCATCAGCTTAGGTTTGTGGTGTACCGAAGCTTAATAAGCACAATTCTCTTTTTCCCATTCGCTTTAGTTTTCAAAAGGTAACATATCCTTGAATATTTTATAAATGTCTTCTTTTATAAAAACATATTACAAATTAATTTTAAATGAAAATTATAGGGAGACAGACCGAGACTAACGTTTGCAGCAGGGGTGGACCTAGGGGGTTACCGGAGGTTCATAGGAACCCGATGGATGTTTGTCTTGTAATATACGTTTTGTGAAAATTTACGATTTTTCCAAATAAACTTGGTCTCAAATGTTTTATTACATATATACTTCTTAATCCGAAATTTTGAATACTCTTAAATACAAAACTTCTATTCGAAATTTTGAATATCTAAAATAATGGGTATAACATATAAGTGTCATCGCAAATTTCAGATATCTAAATTTATGATATATCTTGTTATTGACAAGTTCCTTAAATGATTTAAATAAACAACAAAAAATTATCGTCGAAAACTTCTCATTTCATATTTACATTTAGCCCACAAAAATTTCTGATATGACTCTTATAATAAATGTCTAAATTCATGCGATAATTGTTTGTGAAAGGGATTTCAAACTAGTAAAAGATATGACATTCAATTAAAATGTATAAAACATAGTAACAAAAAACGAAGAACCAAAAAAATCAAGCAAAATTTTGTTTGAGGTTTGGTTTTTAAAAACTTATAGCCGAACGTTTGGTTAAGTACAAAAACTGACCGAGACCGTCTCATGTTCACTCATATTCAAAACCCTTTATACTTCTAAAAAAGTTTATGTACACATGATGACTTAGTATTCTTGGTTCGCTCTTGGTTTGCAGTGACGATGAAGATCTTTGTTATGTCGTCTCTTGGGTCAACAATCCAGCTTAACGCTTTCTCTTATGGTTTAGCATATACTTCTGCAACCGTGGCAAGTGATTTAAATTTTCTCACACCAAATTTGACCTTTCTCATTACGTTTCTCCTAAGGTATGTGCATAATTAATCTGGCAAGTTTTGTCCCAACACCTCTGTATGTTCATATGTACTTTATGTGGATATTAGCAGGTACCCGCGCGATGCGGCGATGGGTACCCTGTGATTGAACAATGAATAACAAAAAAATATGGTCTCGATCAGGGCCGATTCACTCATTTTTATAGGATTCAGTCGGTTCGTTTTCGAACAAATTTTATTGACTTGCCAAACTGGCCACTCATGTTCCCGGGTTGGCTCATTTTGAGATATTTTTTGTATGTTATTAGTTGTTGTACAATATGAATATGCAATTGTAATTTTTAAGTAATTGAGTGCATTAATTATGAGAGATGATATGTACACCAGATTTTTTTATTCCTTCACCATAATGTTTTTGTATTTGACTAATATACCCTTTGCAACTAACTTATTTAACTTACAAAGTCACCCTTAGTATTTGCCCAAATAACTTATCAATACATTTTATCAAGAAAACATTCGATATCCCCTTCAACTATCTTGTTTGTATTACTACAGTTAAAATATAAATTTGGTATTGACATATACGTGATATGAAAACACATGCATCAGTAAAATACCTCTGAAGTTTGATTCTTCAACATTAGATCTAAACAAACATTCACTTTATTCATTTGAAAATAAGACAAACACTTTTTAAACAAGCATGCACTTGCAGACTCAAACTCAAACTCTGGTACTATAACTTGAACACATATAACCATACTATATAAATCATGCATCATTAAAAATGATACAAAGACCATACGTAAACTGAAGACAAAATCCCAAACCATAACCACCAATCACAGGTTCATTATTTGAGACTAAAGAAAGGCTTTCCAAAACTACAAATCTACTTAAACAATCGTGCATCTAATCACTTAAGAACTCTAAAAACATGTAAGTGTAACTTAAACAATCATGCTCTTGATGATTTCACAATTTCGAACTTCGATGGATCTCGTCTTGTTGAAGTTATACCCGTATTCTTTTCTGATTTTCGAGGTCTTACCTTTGATGGTTTAACAACCGACTCAAATAGGATTTCGGATTCTTTAACAAGTTGGTTAATCATCAAAACTGCATGCTCTTTCTTTTTTAGAGGCCACACTTGTTATTTTGAATTCAACTCTTCAAGCAACTTAGCAAATCTATTATCTCCATCATTTTGCAAACTATCTTCACGATTCATAGATAATGTGTCTATCCTCGAGTGTGTATGTATAAGCTCCAATGGCAATACCACTTGGTTCCATTCTTTGATTTTGTGAGCACATGGAAGACCCATGGTAGCCGTATAATGACCGGTGCAAGGTGTCATTAAACCTGATAAAAAACACATAACTAAATAAAATTAATGAAAATTTATATACAATTTACCATCAGATATTAGGAAAATAATACCACCTTTTGATTTTTCACAATGCTTATGTATTTCTTTTAAAGCAAAGTGACACACATGTGACAAAAGCTCTCGGAAAAAAGGCCTATTGCAAGTGTGAGGGACTTGAATTTTTTCGCTAGCGAGTCGAATTTTAATCTCATTAAATTCATGCTCAATGGCTTGACTTATCACCCTTTTCACTTCTTGAAACCCACCCGTGGAAGCTTGTAAGTATAGTTTTAGTTTAGCATGAGCACCTTCGGCTCTAGACGAGGCATGATTACCCAAATGCAAGTGTGTTGGGAATTATTTGTTAAGTATCAAGTACCGTTAGTGTTATTTAAGTACTGTTAGTATCTTTCAAGTACCATTAGTGTTAACGCGACACATAGTAAGTACTGCTACTTATAAAGCAAGTACGGCTATATTGATTAGGACGAATATATCTTTGTATATGATATGCCATAGTTATAGTTAGAGTATATCTTATGTGATATAATTAAATAGTTAGAATATTGGTAATATATCGTTTGTGATATAGTTATCTTTATAGAATATTCTAAGGTTTCTAAGGTTCATTACTCTATAAAAGGAACATAGGTACAATGTCATTCATGTACCTCATTCAAGTCGATTAATAAGAGAATCGAATAGTTAAAAGTAATTATGTTCTTCTGTGCTTTATAAGTTAGATTCCACATAACTTATTTAGCTTGAGTAAGAGTTCTCAAAGTGTTTTAGTTTGATTACAAACTACTATACTAGTTCTTAACAGAATATAGATCCAATCAAAGGGATCAACAAGTGGTATCAGAGCTTGTTGAGAAACTCTGAAATAGAAGAACATAACCTTAAAAACACCACTCGCACTAAAACTTAATGTCTCAACCTGGTGATGACCCTCACTTAGAAGATATTCTAGATCCTGATCCAATACCACAGGGACAGCCTCAAGTTGTGGATCCTATACCACGACAAGGTTTTCAAGCCATGGATGTTGTAGTTACTTCTACAACTACAACACCTTCCCATACTCTTTCTGCTGTCAAACTCCCAGTTCTCAAGGATGATAACTATGAGACATGGGCTATGTAGAGGGAACATTACTTGAATCACACAGATCATACTCTGTGGCAAGTTATCAAGAATAGGAATACACCTAAGAAACTACACTGGTTACCGGATGGTACATGATATGCTTTACCTGTTGTGACTGCTGAGGAGGTACAAGCAGAGATCAGAGAAAGAAAGGCTAGAACTGCTTTGGCTATGGCACTTTCAGAGGACATCTTACATAGCTTTCATCACTATAAGGATGTAAAGGCTATGTGGGATGCCATCAAACTTATATTTGGAGGTAATGAAAAATCTAAGAAGATTAAGAAGATTGTTCTGAAACAAGAATTTGATAAATTCTCTATTTCTAGTATAGAAGGAATCCATGGTGGCTATGGAATGTTCAATAAGCTGCTTATTCAATTGGTAGTTTATGGACAAATAATTCCTAATGAATAAGCTAATCTAAAATTCTTAAGGAGTGTTCCACAAGAGTGGAAAGCAATGGCTATGCACTACATCACAAGGGATGATCTGGATACAATTCCTTTTTATCATCTCTACAACAATCTTAGAGCTTATGAGATGGATGTAAAAGGCGTTGAGGTGACTAATGCAACAGCAACAACAAAGTCTAACTTGGATTTTGTGTCAGAAGGTAACAACGATACTTATTTTCCAACTACCGCTAGTGGATCAAGCAGCGGTACTTACTTCCATAATACCGCTGGAGGACTTACAAGCGGTACTTACTCACAAAGTACTGAAGGTAGTATTATAGTCTCTCAAAATCCACAAGGAAGATCTTCACCATTGTTTAGTGACAATGATGCCTTCTCATTCTTTGCTGGTCAAGACAACAGGCCAAGACTAACTCTCAATGACTTGTTCCAAATCGATGATGCTGATGTTGAAGAGATGGATCTCAAAAGGCAAGCTGCTATGGTTTTTGTGAGATCTAATAGGTTCTTTAAGAAGACTGGAAGGAAGATGACTGTTGATCCTAATGAGCCATTAAGATATGACAAGTCTAAAGTTGAATGCTATAACTGTGAAAGGAATGGACATTTTGCAAGGGAGTGCACTAGAGACAAGGCTGAGAATAGCAGTCAAAAGTCCAAAAACAGCTATAGAACCAGTCCAAGAATCACTGAAAGCTTTCCAAAAGGAAACAGCAGGAGTCCGAAAGGAACCAAAGCATTAGTGATTGTAGATGGAGTGGTGAACTGGGCTGAAGATGAGGAAGAAGAAGAGCTTGGTTTGATGGCTCTCTCACATGAAGATACTGAGGTACATCCTTGTTCTAAAGATTGTGTTCTTAAATTTAATAGCTTAAAAGTAGAACTAGATGAACAGTATCAAAAAGTCAACACATGCACTGTAGAATTAAATGCTTTTAAACAGGGTGTTGCTAAGTTAGAAGAAAATATAGTTTTGTATAAAAAGGGTCAACAAAACTATGAAGAGAAAATAAGAATTTTAACTCTTCAAATGAGGGAAAAAGATGTGGAAATTAAAGCTTTTGAAAACCAACTTTTGAAAGTATCAGCAGAAAAATGAAGCTTTAAAAGCCAATATTTATAATGAAAGGGAAGTGATTAATCATTGGCAAAAATCCTCTAAAGGATTGGGTAACTGATTAATTCACAAATGGGGTATTATGATAAGTCAGGCCTAGGATATATTGAGGACCAACCAGGGATAACTTTAACTGACAAGGACTTATCAAATATATTTTTGATAGTTCTAGTGAGTCAGATAATACACCTGAAAATGATAGATATATTGAAGGAATGAAGGCAGTTCCTCCACCATTACTAGGAATTTTCATGCCCCTAGTAATGATACAGGTATAGAGTTAGAAGAACCAACGGCTGTAAATGATTCTAACTCTAGTACTTTATCTCAAAATAAATCTGTTGTGACCAAAAACATTGTTTATCCACCTTTAATGAACAATTTTGTTTATGAAGAGTCTAAAACTAGTTCTGCTCCCAAGCAGGTAAAAACTCCTAGTAAGGCATTGGATAATAATATAAAACATAATAAAACCAAGAGGGGTGGGACAGGTTTTGAGAAAATTAAGTCAAAGCAACCTTTTGGGTCTTCTTTAAGAAGAAAAAGATGTTATGTTTGTGGTAGTCTAAGTCATTTTACAAAAGATTGTACTTTACATGAAGATAAAATGGTAAAACAAAAGGTTGCACAAAAGGCCATAAGAAATAGTAATGGGAAAAATGCACAGGTTAATAGGCAACAGAGATCTAAAGGTGACAACCCTAAGTTTGATCATTCTAAAAGGGTAGCTAAACCTCAAAAGGTTACAAATATCTCTAACAAGAACTTTGTTCCAAGAGAAGTACTTATGAAACAAGGTCTAGTACCTTTGAAGTCTGGAAAACCAAGTACCGACAAGTCTAGAACTGTAAGTACTGCTAGACCAAACAAAAGTACCGTTGGTTCAAAGTCTATCAAATCAAAGTCCCACAAGACTTCTAAGAATGCAATTGGGAAAGTCAAAACATCTAGAAGTAAACCTAATAACAAACCAGTGCAAATGTGGGTTCCTAAAGGTAAAAACTGTGTGTTCAGGAAAGTACTGCTAAAACAGTACTAAGGCCAAAAATGTACAAAGACAATAAACCTACCTATGTCTTTGACTATGTTACTGGAACCATGAAGTATAAGAGTGTATGTAGTCTTACTGGAAAAACTACCTATCAAACTCTTAAGTATGTAGGTCCCACAAGATCCAAGCCAAATGTGGCTTGGGTCCCTGTTAAAAACTAATAAGTTTTGTTTATGTGCAGGGGCATCTAATTGATGAATTAAAAGATAAAAGTATAGTAGATAGTGGATGCTCAAGACAGATGACATGGAATAAAGATTTCCTTGCTGAATTTAAAGAATTCAGAGGTGGACCAGTAGCCTTTGGAGGTAGCAAAGGTAGAATCACTGGCAAAGGGAAAATCAATACAGGGAAGTTAGAATTTGAAAACATGTTCTTTGTGAAAGAATTGGATGAATTCAATATCTTTTCTATATCACAAATGTGTGATAAGAAGAACAAGGTGATGTTTACAGATACAGGCTGCTTGGTGCTCTCCAAAGACTTTGAGATGCCTAAATAATCTCAAGTACTGCTTAAGGTACCCAGACAAGAAAACATGTACACCTTTAATCTTCATACTATTACTCCAACAGGTGGTATTACATGTTTGCTAGCTAAGGCTTCTAATGATGAGTATAACTTATGGCATAGGAGGTTAGGTCATGTGAATTTCAAGAATCTTAACATATTAGTGAATAGAAATTTGGTTAGAGGGTTACCTAACAAATCTTTTCAAAATGATTTCACATATGATGCTTGTCAAAAAGGTAAACAACATAGAACCTCTTGTAAGACCAAGACTATTAATACTGTGACAAAGCCTTTGCAACTTTTGCATATGGATTTGTTTGGTCCAGTTTCTATAAGGAACATTAGTCATAAGACCTTTTGTCTAGTTATAACTGATGATTATAGTAGATTCAGTTGGATTTTCTTTTTAGCTCTTAAGAGTGAAACCAATGAATTACTTAAGGATTTTGTCACTTTAGTTGAAAAGCAGTTCACTAAACAAGTCTTAATCATTAAGACAGATAATGGGACAGAATTCAAGAATGCTGAATTTGATGATTTTTGTAGGTCTAAAGGCATTAAGAGACAATTTAGTAATCCTAGGACTCCACAACAAAATGGAGTAACTGAAAGGAAGAATAGGACACTAATTGAGGCGGCTAGAACTATGCTGGCTGATTCTCTTTTGCCAAATACATTTTGGGCAGAATCAATCAATACTGCATGTTATGTGTTGAACAGAGTCTTAGTGACCAAGCATCAAAACAAAACACCTTATGAACTTTTGATTGGTATTAAGCCAACCATAAGTCATTTAAGACCTTTTGGGTGTCATGTGTGTATACTAAATACTCTTGATCATTTGGGGAAGTTTGATGGAAAATCTGATCCAGGATATCTAGTAGGATATTCACTGCAAAGTAAAGCATATAGGGTTTACAATTTGGCATCTAAAAAGGTTGAAGAAAATGCCCATGTTAATTTCTTAGAAAATAAACCCAATGTCCCAAGAATAGGTTATGCTTGGATGTTTGATTTAGATTATCTAACTAATTCTATGGATTACTATTCTGTGCAAAAGGATTGTCAAACTAACAATGCATGTGAGGAGTCTGGTACAACTAAGTCAGGTACTCAAGGATAATCTTCTTCATCAGACTCTCAGGATGATGATATTCACATCTATGTACCTAGTATGCCTATTGTTACTCCCATGACTGCTGCTCCCCAGAAGCAAACTATGCCATCAACTGATGATCATGCCTCCCAAGAGCTTCAGAGGCTTCAAGATCAAGAAAAGAATGCTACATCTGCTAATAAGCATTCAGGAGAAGAATCTTTGAGTCACAACACTCAGCAGTACATACTACACCTAGCGGTACCTCATCTACAAGTACTGCTAAGTCAAAATCTGTAAAGTTTGTTGATTCATTAGAAGATATTTTACAAGCTATGGACGATGAAGACATGTATGCTAGTCCAGCTGAAGGAATCTTCTCCAAAGCTTCCTATGATGAGCAGGGTGCAGTAACTGATTTCAATAATTTGGAAACTGAAATTCCAGTCAGTTCTATTCCCACTCATAAAGTCAACAACAACCATCCTACTACTCAGATCATTGGAAATCCAAAGTCTGCTGTGCAAACCAGAAGACAGCTTTAAGCCAATACTGAAACTCATGCACTTGTGAGTTATGTTAAAAAAACAGAGAACCAATCATAAGGATACTCAACATCGTTTGTTTGCCTGTTTCTTATCACAAGTAGATCCCAAGAATATTTCTCAAGCTCTTGATGAAGAAAGTTGGGTAGATGCCATGCATAAAGAATTAACACAAATTGAGCTACAAAAGGTTTGGATTCTTGTGGATCTTCCCTCAGGTAAAAGAGTTATTGGTACTAGATGGGTTTTCAGTAACAAGAAGAATGAAAGAGGAGTTGTTGTGAGGAACAAGGCAAGGCTTGTTGCTCAAGGTTATAGACAGGAAGAAGGGATAGACTATGATGAGGTTTTTTACACCAGTGGCAAGAATAGAAGCCATTAGGTTATTTTTGGCCTTTGCATCATATATGGGTTTTATTGACTATCAGATGGATGTGAAAAGTGCCTTTCTTTATGGTACTATTTCAGAGGAGGTATATGTTTCACAACCTCCAGGTTTTATAGATCCTAAGTTCCCCACCAGAGTCTACAAAGTTATTAAAGCACTTTATGGTCTACATCAAGCTCCAAGGGCTTGGTATGCAACTTTATCCAATTTTCTATTAGAACATGGATATTAGAGAGGAACCATTGACAAAACTATATTCATCAAAAAAATGCTAAGGATATTATTCTAGTGCAAGTCTATGTTGATGACATTATTTTTGGTTCAACCAAGAAACCATGGTGTGAAGAGTTTGAGGCTTTGATGAAAGGAAGATTTCAAATGAGTTCTATGGGAGAACTTACTTTCTTTTTGGGACTACAAGTCAAACAAAGGAAAGATGGAATATTTATCAGTCAAGATAAATATGTTGTTGAAATCTTGAAACATGTATGGATTCAAGGAGTACAAGAACACCTTTTGAAGCTAAGAAGTCTTTATCCAAAGATGAACATGGTGAAAATGTTGATATTCATCTATACAGGTCAATGATTGGTTCATTGATGTATCTTACTGCTTCAAGACCAGACATCATGTTTGTTGTGTTTGCCTGTTCAAGGTTCCAAGTTAATCCAAAGGTGTCACATCTACATGCTGTGAAGAGGATTTTTAAGTATCTTAAAAGTCAGCCTAATTTAGGATTATGATATCCTAGAGATTCAACCTTTAAATTGGAAGCTTACTCAGACAATGATTATGCTGGAGCTAATCATGATAGGAAATCCATAACAGGAGGTTGTCAATTCCTAGGCAGAAGACTCATATCATGGCAGTGTAAGAAGCAAACAATTGTTGCTACTTCTACAATTGAAGCTGAATATGTAGCTGCTGCTCATTGCTGTGGACAAGTACTTTGGATTCAAAATCAGTTTTTAGATTATGGTTCAACTTCATGAACACCAAGATTTACATTGATAATGAAAGTACTATATGCATTTTCAAGAATCCAGTATTTCACTTCAAGACCAAGCATATTTAAATAAGACATCACTTTATAAGAGATGCCTATGACAAGAAGCTCATTCAAGTCTTGAAGATTCATACAGACAACAATGTAGCTGATTTGTTGACCAAGGCATTTGATGCAAAGAGATTTGAATTATTGGTGACACATATTGGTATGCTCAACCAATAGACTGCTGCATATGTTGAGGGGAGGTAATAACTATACAACTTTTATGCTAATTTTTATTATATAATGTATGTTTTTGTGTTTTTGATGTGATTCCAGGTTGATAAAATAAGATAAAAGAGGTTATAATGATAGTGGAATGAATGAACTTGTCAAATTTGTGAGGTACCGTTATGGATCCAAGTACCGCTATCACAAATCCAAGTACCGAGTATGTTCCATGTACCGCTACATGTCCGTTGTACCGTTAAGGGTCTCTTTTGTAAATTTGGGGGTTTCTTCGCGCTTGGGTTTGTTATTTACATAAATACTTACTCCAATTATACAATTGATTCACCTAATCTTTTATTCTTATCTCTTAATTCTATAAACTTCTCTCTAATTTTTCGATCATAAAAAATACTAGTGGCTGCTTTACAAGTGATCTCTAAGCATAACATGGTTGCGAACCTTGCTCTAAATGATGACTCTCTTGGCTTCCATGAGATTCTTGGATTTTTATCTAGAAGTCACATTCGTTTCGCACTCACTGTAAGTCCCATTGTCTCTGATCCTATTGTTGAACAATTTTGGAATACTGTTGTGTTAGGTACTCGTTTTGATCAACTATGCATTAAGACTAGGGTAAATCATAGAAATATCTATGTAACTGAGGTACTGCTAAGGGCTAGTTTGAGATTAAATGATGAAAATGGACTTAGTAGGCTTAATAACATAGAGATACATGATGGCCTTGCAACCATGGGTTATGAGGGTGGTAGGGAAAGTCTTACTTTCTTTAAAGCTTTGTTTTTACCACAATGGAAATTGCTTTTTCATGCTATTATTCACTGTTTGAGCTCCAAAAGTACTTCGTTTGATCAAATCCCTGCTGCATTGGCATCAGATGGTATTTGTCTAGCAAATAACAGAGTTTTCAAATTTTCAAAATTAATTTTTGAAGGCATGACTAGGAATTTGGAAGGTGCTAAGAAGTTTTTAATGTATCTTAGATTCATTCAGACTTTAGTCAATGACCAAATCCCTAACCTTCCAGAATTAACAAATACATGGGATGTTCCTACCTTCACAAAGAGAACTTTCTCTTTCTTGACCAAATAAGGCAATGCCTTCACAAGAACTGTTACACCATTATTTGCTCATATGTTAGCCCAACCTGCCAACCAAGAAGGTGAGGAACCTAGCAATGCTAGTGATTCTCAGCAAACTCCTTCTAACCAGAGTTCCCATTCCTCAGAAGATTCTCAATCTTCTTCTCACAATATTGGTATTCAACCAAATACAGATGAGATGATCCATACACCTGCTGCTTAGTGGTTCACCACAAGCACAGGCACCAGAGGTGGTGGATGTTGCAAATTTAACTACTTTGTGCACTAGCTTGTCCAACCAGGTATAGGTGTTGCAAAAGGAAAAGCTTGTTCAAGACAAGAAAATTGTTGAATTGGAGGACAGTCTAATCATGTTAAGGAATAAAGTATCTCCTTGGATGAGGCAGAATAGGTCTATTCAGAAATTTGCTCTTAAGAAGCAAAGATTCAGAAACCTCAAGAAAAGGAAACTGAATGCAACCAAACAGGGAAGGAATTATGAAGAACCACTACCTTCTTCTGATATTCAAACAGGGGTCTCTGGAAATGACATCAACTTTGAAGCTAATGATGATGTCATTAGGAATTATGAAGATGGCAATGGTTTAGAGACTGGTGTGGAAGAGCCTACTAACATGGAGCTTCAACAAAAAGAACCACAACCTACTCATGTGGAACCACAAATTGAAGTAATGATGGTAACTCAGCCAGAGCCACAACCTCAATCACCACAACTTCAAGTGAATTGGAGTAATTTCTATGAGAAGATGTAGGAGATTAATGTTCAATTTCCTATATCTTCAACTCCACCACAAAGACAATTCTGGTTTCGCAAGAAACAGTCTTTCTAAGTACTGTCAAGATCAAGAGTGAGCTATGGATCAGACAAGACTGAGGAGTTACAAGTTGAGAAGATAGCTTCAGTGGAAGAAAAGGTATCTAGAGATACTCTTGTGATTGAAGAAACAAGTGTGTCTTACACTAGTGAAGTCAACATTATTGAAGATCCAAGTACTGCTAGGCCAACTAAGCTGACTGCAAGTACTGCTAACATTGTTGAAGACCCAAGTACTGCTAAGCCAACTAAGCCGACTGCAAGTACCGCTGGTGATCAACACTCACTAGAAAGTCAAAATCCTTTTGGAGAGGATGAGAATTTAGGCCAAATACTGCTTGATCTAAGAGAAAAGAGTTCAGCTGAAAAAGCAAAACAAGCAGAGTTTAAGAAGAAGACACAAGAAGTTCTTGCCAAAAATGATCAAACTAAAGGTAAGAAAGTTCAAGCTTCTTATCCCACTAAAGGTATTGTTATTCAACAGCAAGCTGATGAGGAAATATCTTCCCAGCTGAAGAAGAAGTTACCAAAGATTAATCCAAATGATAAGGGAAAGAAGCAATTACAATCAGAATCTGAAAATGAAAGTGATTCAGATGATGATATCAGCAAAGTCATGTATAGATTTAATCAAGTAGACCATGATAAGGAATATGATTTAAGAATGCAAGCCCAAATTCGTGAAGAAGAATTACAAGAGGAACTTGCAGCAAAGCAGCATTTGCTAGAAGTTAGGAGAATACAACAAGAATGGAACATACAAGAGTATGATAGGATTCAAGCTGAACTACAAGCAAGTGAGCTTCTTGCATACTCATTATTAGCTGAAGAAAGAGATGCTTATGATGAAGAATAGAAAGCAAAATTGATTGATGATCTGGTAAGGGAGCAACAAAGATTCTTTGTTGAGAAAAGAAGAAGAGAAAAGATTAAGCCTCCATCTACCATGTAGATTAGGAATCAAATGATGACTTTTCTCAAGAAAGTTAAGCATTTTACTCATGCTCAATTATTCAAGAAGAATTTTGAGGAAATCAAGGCTTTGTATGAACAACACAAAAGAGCTGAACTGAATTTTGTTGAGATTGGATCTGAAGCAGATAGGATAGTTGTTGAAGAAGCTAGAAGATATCTGCAACAACAAAGGCAATTTGGAAGTGCTCCTAGATTTGAGTCAAGTACTGCTGAACATACAACAACATCTCTATCTATCAAGACTACATATGTGAGGAAGAATAGAAAGTAGAAGGTAAGTTCAAAAGGGACAGAGACTGCTCAAAGAATGAATGAAGGGGATAAAGCTCAAGATGTTGATAAGACTGAAAATGTACAAGTAGTACATACACAGTCAACAATACATATTGAAGAAACGGTACATGCAAACTTAGAAGAAGGTTCAATGGAATTTGAAGGAACCTCCAAGGGTTTTAAGAGGAAAAGATCAACAAAGAAGAAGCAGAAAGCAAAGAAAAAGGCTAAATCAACAACAAAAGATAGTGATGATGATGAGAGCTTGAAGAAGTACTTGAAGATAGTAAATTTTGAAGATCAATGTATTGATACAGAGATTTTGGGAAAGAGGTCATCCATTGCTAGATGGATATACACTATGGATCAAGGATTAGAAGCTCATAGAATACAAAGAACTAATGTCACAACAAGAATGTTCAGACTTTTGGAAGAAATTCTTCATATTCTTGACAGACAAGATATTCAAGATCTTTTCTGGTTAGTTCAAGAAGCCAATGCAGGTAAAATTGAGGTATCACTATTATACAATGAATTTCTCTTCATTTATGAACCACACAACTGTGATCAGAAAATGTTGAAGGTATTAGAGAAGCAGGTTCCTAGTTACTGGAGATATTATAGGTCATGTGGACTACATATTTTGGATATAGATGATGTTACTTACTATATGCTACAAGAAAAAAGATATCCATTTGAGAGAAGATTGTTGGAAAGAATGTTGGAACAACAATTAGAAGTCTCAGAAGAGTCTGTTGGTGCTTTGGAGTTGATCAGAATGGTTAAACAACAAATCAAGGATTTGGAGCAAGAGGAAGAAGCTGAGAAAGAGCCTTAAGTATTTGACTTTCAGTCACACTTCACAAACGGTTCTCAGTTCACCATGTCTAACACACATAAGAACTGGCTAGTCCATAAGCAAATGGTTTGTGGCAAAGACTTCTCAAATCCGTTGAAAGCTGGTAGGTTGCTAAAAACTATATGGTTCTAACTCACCTTGTTTCGAGACAAAGAGTTGGCTATTCCTAGACAAACGGTACTAGGTAAAGACATTATCAAATCCGTTGATGGTTTACAATTTACCAAAAATTGTAGGGTTATCAGTACACCTTATTCTTTATGAATAAAGTATTGGCTATTCCAGAGGGTATGGCTAACTGGTAAAGAATATATCAAATCCGTTGATAGTTGATGATTTGCTAAAAATCATGAAGCCAATACAGATTGGTTTTTGTTGTTAACTGTTTTATTTTAGGTATGAAGTTGCAAGCAAATAAGTATTAAAGAAAAGATACTTAGAAGGGTTTGTCTCATCAAATCAAGACAGAAGTTCATGATTCAGAGTTCCTAGATTTAACTCAAGAAGACAATCAGTGTTGCTGTAAAATCAAATGAATGTTTACAAGACACAAGAAGATCATAGTTTGAAGACAAAGATGATGTTCATGATGCTTGAAGGTTATCTTATCAGAAGAAGATCTACATTGAAGTGTTTAGCTATATTCAGTTGGATACAAATACAAATTACCAAGTTCAATCCAACGTTGAAGAGAAGATTGAAGACATGTATTTTCAATACATTCAGTACAAAGAGAAACAAGAAGACAACAAGTTATCATTCTTGTTTAGGGGAGGATTGTTGGAAATTATTTGTTAAGTATCAAGTACCGTTGGTGTTATTGAAGTACTGTTAGTATCTTTCAAGTACCATTAGTGTTAACGCGGTACATAGTAAGTACTGCTACTTATAAAGTAAGTACTGCTATATTGATTAGGACGAATATATCATTGTATAAGATATGTCATAGTTATAGTTAGAGTATATCTTATGTGATATACTTAAATAGTTAGAATATTGGTAATATATCAAATTAAAGGGATCAACAAAATGTTTGTCGGTCCAGGCAGTAACAAATTTTTCCTTCCACTGCAAGCATGTGTCCTTTATATACTTAATGGCAACTTTCTTATCATTATAAAGTAACTCGAATTCATCCAAAATTTTCACATAGTCAGCTATAGTTGTTGAATATACCACGTTATTCCAATTTGACATAAAGATGTCAAACTCTTCGGCAATCACAAAATGAGTTTTACAGTTCGCGAACACGTTCTTATTAATATGACAAACACATAAAAGACTTCTTGTTGATGGAAATACCTCTTCTATAGCATTCGTTAATGCCACTTGTCTATCAGTTATAATCACAGACGGCTCATTCTCTTCTCCAAGAAACATTTTAAAAGTACTTAAAGCCCACGCATAACTATCTTTATCCTCCTTTTGAAGAAAAGCAAACCCAGAATAGAAAGAGGTATTGAAGCATGAAACTCCAATAATATCAAGTAGAGGCATGTTAAATCTATTGGTTTTATATGTGCAGTCCATTAAAAAGATACTTGAGAAAACTTTTGCCAACTTAATTGACAACGGGTGTGCAATGAACAAACGAGTTATGCGACCTTCAGGATCATGCTTGACATCATGCAAATATCCACCTTTTGCAAGCTCGTCAAATAAGGCAGTTATCTCTGACCTATTACCTAACTCATCTTTGCGGAATTTTGCCTTCAAGTTGTATATATTTTTAAAGTTTATCGGAAGATCTGGAGTTTCTTGACGTAAAGAAGAAATGATTTTTCTCGGGGGTATTCCACACAAGGACATATCTTTGACACTTTGTACCTTTTCTGGTGGTAATCGACGGAAAGATAAATGCCCGGACATGTCTGTTGATGGCTCGTGGTTATGTGTCAAGTTTATTGCCTCAAATACCCATACACCATCACCTCCATTCTTACCCTTTATACTAAAAGGGCATTCAATCAAAAGTGTTACTGTGTTTCGTTTTCGATTATCTACAATGTCTCGCGTATCTCGATAGGAACCACCAAGGTCGCATTTCAAAAGCACGAATTTGTCTTTTCTTGAATTGCGAATAGACAAACCATATCCTTTGTTCCAATAAAAAGCTCGCACGCCCTTTAATAGTTCATCGCGTGATTGGAAACGGGAGCTAGCGAGATAAGTTTCCTTATTTTGCATCATCCCGCTTGGTGATCCATTTGAACTCTTTTATGTAAAAAAGTAAGTATTGTTAATAGTGTGGCTCAACCGGTCATATAACATATACTGTATTATATATGACTCTTTAGAAAGAATTTTTGAAGTATTATATTGAGATATGCACTACTAAAAGAAATTCACTTATAAACATCTCAAGCAAATTTAATATTTTGATCAACTACTAGTACTAAAGTCAGATAATAAGGGCCAACCATACACGGGGAATTAGCAAATCATACACGATGAATTAGCAAATCATACATAACCAAGTTTGTATGTGAAATAATAGATTTAATGTATACTTTATTGGTACTCAATATAATCAGTTGATAACACATCAATTTGTACACTTTATTGGTGCAATCCTAACAAATATCTGATTGGTAAACGATGTTTACATGTGATAAAATGTGTATACTATAAATCCAAGAGAGAAAAAGGTATGCAAAGTGAATAATCAGTGTAAGTGTAAGAATGGTTATCTAAAATAATTTATTCATAAAAAATATTTTTGAAGCAATGATACCTCGGTATTCATAGTTTGATGTATTGATGAAGATGGTTACGAATCAACAATAGCATATTAGATGTGACGGATGTGGTAGCGGATGGCTGTGAATTGTGCGGATGAACATTTGGTGGGATTGGGAAGGAGAAGAGGCGAAATATGCAGCTGATATGTATAAATTAGGTTAAGGATGGAAATTGTTATATCAAATAAATTAATAGAGAATGGTAAATTAGTCAAAGACAAAAAATTATGGTGAAATAATTAAAAAATGTGGTGTGTGTATCAACTCCCATTAGTTATATATGAACTAATATTAAATTATTTTTATCTTGAAGTATGTATTAATTATTATGTATTAAATTCATTATTGATTATTATGTATTAATTATTATTAATATAACCATTAAATTGTGAGAACTTAAGTATTACTCCCTCCGTCCCATAATAATAGTCCACCGATAAAAAACACGTAGTTTAATAAAAACATCACTTTTTCATTTTTCTCTCTTACTTTTTACACAAAGACAATTTTACCCTTAACCAATTAATTTACAACTTCTTTATTGTCTGTAATAATACTCTCAAATGAGGGTGATATATTAAACTTAATTTACATTTCTTATCTATTTTTGGACTGGACTATTATTATGGGACGTCCAAAAATAGTATACTGGACTGTTAATATGGGACGGAGGGAGTATTATTTTGATTTTCTAAGCTTTTTTAGTTGTGGTAAGTTGAATTTTCAAGCTTTTTATTAATAAAATGCGTAAATGTTTTATATGTAGTATTAATAAGATTCATTACGTGGGTTGGTTATTGATACACCCCTAAAGTGATACAAATACCTACTACTTTTTTAAAATTTTTATAATTTTACCTATATTAATAAACTGTGAAATAAAAAAAGCGAAAAAGAAAATATAAAGTTCGATAAATCAAAAGTAGTAAAACTTGAAAACGACGGAGTAAGAAGCTGTCTTTTTCTGATAATAAACTGAGTAAAACTACTCGAAAGATATGAAATAGATATAATAAAGTTTTACGGTTCAAAATTTTTAAAATGTAAAAACCATGGAAAAAGACACAAATATTTGTCATGTCTGAATAACAGCACCCTTCATTATATCCAGATATATTGGCACACAAAAGAATTGTCACTATAATTAAGAGCACCTTGTCCACATATATTGGCACACACAAAAATTGTCATTATGATTGACACCACCTTGTCCAGTTGGTCATCCTTTTTGGGTATCATATCAACTAAAAGAGAATTTTCATTTAACAAAAGTAAAAGTGAACTAAAATCTTAACAACGTCCACCGTACTTTGTTAACATTCAGTTGTACTCCGTTCAGTTGTACAGCGCTCTGTTGTACTCCTGCCACCTTGTGATCCATTACGCCTGCTAGGGTGTCAATCGGGTTATCTTAGATTTGGGGCTTATCGGATTTTGAAAAATAAAAACTAACTCGCAACCCGACCATATAAAGAATCGGGTCTATCGAGTTGGAGTCTATCGGGTAACGGGTTATTTGGTTACGCTACATGTTAATCTAATTCTAAAATTTACTCCCTATGCTAAAATAACACTCTGATATTAAATTAACTTAAATATTGAATTAAGAGAGTACTGGTGTCCAGTATTTCCTTTCTCACATTATGAAATAAATGTTGTAGATAGGCATTTAAATCCAGACAGTAAGCATTTAGTTAGTATTTGCATAGTATAGCATATTAACATCGAAACAAGAAAAATGAAAAGTAAGGTACTTATGAAAACTTTCTAATTAAAAATAATGGCTAATACTAACTAAAAATAATGACTAACAAACGATGAAAAATAAATATTATAAAGTTTTACGGTTTAAAATTTTTAAAATGTAACAAAAACTGTAAAAAAAACCCACAAAAGTTGGTCTTGTCCTATCAATAAAACGGATAATAGGACGGTATTGATGGTAAAAAAAAGTGATATGAGGGATACGAATAACACCAAACCCTTCATTATAGCCGCATATATTGGCACACACAAAAATTACTACGATTGGCATCACGTTGTCCACATATATATTGGCACACAAAAAAATTGTCACTATGATTAACCCACCTTGTCCAGTTGGTCATCTTTTTCGGGCATCATGTTAACAACAAGAGATATTCATTTAACAAAACAAAAAAGTGAACAAAAATTCTTAACAACGTTCACTATACTTTGTTAACATTATGTTGTACTCTGTTATGTTGTACTCCCGCCAAGGTGATCCGCTACACGTGCTAGGGGTGTCAATCGAGTTATCGGTTGGATTTATGACTTATCAGGTTTTGAAAAATAAAAATTAACTCGCAACCTAACCATATAAGGAATCAGGTTTATCGAATTGGGGTCTATCTAATCTAATTCTAAAATTTACTCCGTATGCTAAAGTAATACTCGATATTAAATTAACTTAAATATTGAATGAAGAGAGTACTGGTGTCCAGTATTTCCTTTCTCACAATACGAAATAAATGTTGTAAATAGGGATAGGCACTGGAATTCATACAGTAAGCATTTTGTTAGGCTGAAGTTATCAATGCGCGAGGATGTCTCGTGAGCCTCAATTTTGCATATGGTCACGCCTAACTCTATAAAATGATCTATCCCTCGCGTGTGAGTGACCACAAAAAACCTCAATTAAGGTGAGGTTGTAACTTTTCGTTATATGTGTAAAAACGGGCCCTAGAAACCAATGGTTAACTTATTTTAAAAAAAAAACTTTTTCAAATCTCATTTATCCTCTATAAATATATTTTCAAACTCAACTAACTTTTACACAACAAAAAATACCCCCTTCACACACACAACCTAAAACAATTTCAAACACAACTCAATCAAATCAAATGGATTTGGATTTTTCATAAATTGACGAAATATTTGACGAAAGAGAAGAAACAATACGACGTGACTTGAATTTTTTAAGCAAAGCGTTGTCTTTTTTCGTTTGTTTACCAGCAGCAAAACGTCAAAAGAGGACTAATGTGTCTCGTGATTACTATGTTGCTCATGATCGTCGTCTAGCCACTGCCTACTTTAATGACAATCCGATGTTTTCGAAAGGTAAATTCGAGGAGAGGTTCCGAATGCCTCGATCTCTTTTCACAAGAATAGTTGACGAAGTCACGCTTCACTGTGATTACTTTCATGCTAAAGAAAATTGTATCGAAAATCTAGGGATGTCGTCGTTGCTCAAGTGCACCTCAGTGATTCATCAATTGGCATACAACACCGTTCCAGATGCCCTTGATAAATATCTGCAAATGGGTCACGGCTCTTCTCGAGACTCACTTGTTTATTTTTGTGATGTCGTAATGGAGGTATTTGGACCGGAGTATTTGCGCAAACCAACTATCACTGATATTGAAAAGTTATACGCGCATCACGAAGAAAAACATGGTTTGCCTCGAATGCTGGGAAGTCTTGATAGTATACATGCATCATATTACATAATATGGTTATCAAAGAGCGAAATGCGACAATAAGTCCCATATGATATGAGGATGAACAATATAAACCCGATGATCTCATTTGATCGGATGAACAAAGGTACCAAATTACCCGGTACATCAAGTCATCGGAAGCACATCAAGGCTCAAAGCAGACTTAATCGAGCACGTTTCTCGTAATATTTAAATTTACTATGTAATGATTTTTAATTTTACTGTTGTATTTTTTATGTTTTTTATTTTGATTGTAATGTTTTTTTAATTTTTAATGTAATGTTTTTTAATTTTTAATTTTTAATGTAATAGTTTTATTTTAAAAAATATTAAAAGTATTATTTTGGTGTAAGGGTGTTTTTTTGTTGTGATTGATAAGAGAAAAGTGTGAGTGGATGTGATGGTGAAAAGTAAGAGATATAAAACTGATAAAGCGCTGACGTGGCGGGTGTGAGGGTGTTTTTTTGGTGTGACTGATAATAAATTCAGCCTTGGTATTTGCATCGTATAGCATATTAACATCGAAATAAGAAAAATGAGAAGTAAGATACTTATGAAAACTTGCTAATTAAAAATAATGACTAACAAACCATGAAAATAGATTAATTCAAGAAATCTAGAATTTTTAATGTGCCTTTGTAAGTTATCAGGTTTATCGGGTCAACCCGATAACAAACTAGTTAACACCTGACTCTATGAGGCTATATCAAGTTCCCATAAGTTATGTTTGACCCGAATCAACCCAACCCTATAAGTTTTTGTCGGATTTAGGTTGTTTCGGGTCGAGTCAATCAACTCAATTCACACGCGTGGTTGTCATTTTTAGGTATAATACCAAGTTGGCCAAAAACTTAGTGACTGTCATCATTAACATGTGAGAGATCTAAAAGGATACTTAATCAATAATGATGTAGTTATGTGCCGTTCAAAAAAAAATTGTGATGTAGTTATGTAGCCCTTCTTTGTTTCTTTTCATTGTCTAACAACATATATTTGAACAAGGATGGAGAAAGTGGAGATCAGAAGTTCCAAAGGGCAAGCCAAAGTTTTGGGAACACTTATTTGCATAAGAGGAACACTTGTAGTAACATTTTGGAGAGGAGGGTTTCAGTTGAAGGCGCTGGTAAGTGGTAAGTAAGCCACTAATTAACATTGATAGTTATCATGGTCATGCATGTTAAACAAAACTGGGTAAAAGGGCCAACTCTGATTTCTGCAAGCAAAGTTTCATGGAGCTTGTGGCTTAATTTCCAGGTGAAGTAATTCAAATGCCTCTTATATTGCAAAATATGTAGAAACAACATTGATATAATATTTGTATTAAAACAAACATTATATTATAGAATTAAAACATGCATTATATGCAATTGTGAAACACCAGTGAGCATTGTCACATGGAGATGTATATGGTATGATATGATCACAATATGAATATAAGTTATAAGTATTTTAAGGTTCTTACAAAAAAAATTGGGTAAAGGTGTTTACAAAAATTTGATGATGTTAAAACTTAAAAGTGAAAAGAAAATTATCTGACATCATAAAAATGATGTTATTGTGTATTGGGGTGATCATTTTGTAGGGATTGATTCACAAGATGTATCTCACGCCTTATTCTATGAACATCATGATTAGTCTCTTTGCATCGTTGCAATCCTCTATCCTCGCTGCCTTTTTCGCCATAGATGCTAATTTGTGGAAGCTTGAGTGAGATGTGAAGCTCTTGGCCATTGTTTTATTCGGTATGTTGGCGCGCTGCATTACTTTCGTATATATGGGTGGTACATCCTAGCATATAAAGAATCCAGTAGGACACTATTAACAGGGAGTGCGACACTAATATTTTCTAATAACTTAAATTCTATGGTTTATAGCATCTGTACCCCTCCCATTTCTATAATTCTACACCAACATTTTCGGGGTTTTTTTTCATCCCTAAGGGCTTCTCTCAAGAACAAATTTTGCACTCTATATGTAGTTCAATTCATATCATTAGTCACTTAACAAAGTCACATAAATAGACTATGAAAATATCTATTTTCTCTTCTAAGGAATGGATGTTGTTATACTTAGATCTAGGGGGTCGTGGTATCCAGACGAACGTACTACCTAGTCTTATGGACAATCAGCAAGAGAGGACCCGTGTTTGCCGCAATGTTTACTCCACTACAACTACCGATTGTAGGAGTCTTTTCAGCCATTGTCTTTAACGAGAGACTGTTGGGAATAAAATGTAGCCAGTACACTTGAACGCTGACAAGAAGAAAACAAGCGTTGATAAGAAGAAAACAAACGTTGACAGATCAAGCGTTGACAGGAAGAAGTCAATCGTTGATAGGTTGAAGACAAGCGCTGATAGAAAGATATGGTCTACGCGTATTTTGTTTCTAGTTTGTTTCTAGTAACGATAGATCAACAATGTATTTTCTATAATTATCTTTACCTAGAATAGCTGATACGTAGACTCTTATACAAGGCTTCTTATGTCTATAAAAGAAGACCTTTAGGTTATGTTTCATATAAGTTTTTCATACGTTTAACACTTTCATTGTAAGCAAGTTCGTTATTATCAATCAAGTGAAAGTTTGTTTTACAACTGTTTGTGTGTTCTTGTTTGAGTGTTAATTCCGCATAACACTTAAATTGTTTCATATACAAACAAAGTTTCTCTACGTGTTTAACTTGATCTAATCTCGTTTACACAAGCTAAATCGATCTAAGTTTGGGATCAACAAGTGGTATCAGAGCTTGTTGAGAAACTTTGATCTAAAAGAACACAAGAACCCTAAATCACCAAAAACCCTAATTTTCACAAAACCCTAAAAACATCATGTCTACTCCATCAGTAACCTCCTCCTCCTCAAACCACAACATCAAGATTCCCATGCTAGATGCAGACAATTTTGAGTTGTGGAAATTTAACTTTGAGCAATATCTGCAAATCCATGACTACGCTCTCTGGGAGATTATTGAATATAAAAACACATTCAATAAAGCTCAAAATATTGCAGATGCCATTGCTACAAGATCAGCTGTTCAAGGATGCTTTGAAGCAGATAAGAAAGAAAAACCTGAAGATGGTAGAGTTGTGTCTGCTGAGGACATAGCAAAGAAAAGGGTTGATATGAAAACCCTAAGCATTCTAAAACTCTCTTTGGGACAAGAAAATCAGCACAAATACAGAGGTTATGAATCTACAAAAGACCTTTGGGCAGCCCTTGAAGTTGCCTATGGTGGTAATGCTGATACTGTGGAAGAGAAAAGGAAGCAACTCTTACATGAGTATGATGTTTATAAGGCTCAATCAAATGAGAAACTAAGTAGTGTGAGAAGCAGACTTCTTGACATTACAAGCAAACTGTCCTTCATGGGGACAGTAATTGGTGATGTTGACATTATTGCCACTTTTCTTAAAAGCGTTGGTGATGCATGGAAGATTGAGGCAAGATCTATAATTGCCAACAACACTCACAAAAGTTCTACTTTTGATGATGTCTACAACAAACTGAGGCTGTTGGAGAATGAAACTCTTTTGGATCATGGAAGTAAGTCTACCAATGGTAACATGGCCTTCTTCTCACATAGTGAAGGTCAATTTGATCAGAAGGATTCATACATGCACCCAGTTACTGGATCAACATGTGTCAACGCTGGATCATATCCTGTCAACGCCTCACATTCAGACGCTAACACATACAAAATTGTCTCTCCAAGAGTTAAGCCTACTGGTATTGATCTGGATACTGTGTGTGCATACATTGCTTCATTGCCCAATGGTTCAGTGATTACATATGAGGACCTTGAGCAAATAAGTGATGAGCATTTGGAGGAAATGGATATAAAGTGGAACATGGCTCTTGCAAGTATAAGAGCAAACAGATGGAATAGAAGATTCAAGAAGAAGATGACTTTCAATGCTAATGACACTGCTGGATTTGATCAATCTAAGGTGGAGTGTTACAATTGTCATCGTATGGGGCACTTTATGAGAGAATGCAGATCTCCAAGAAGATCTGATGCTGGAAAACCCTCAAGCCAAATTGTTAAGGCTCGGGATCCTAAGGCCATGGTGGCAATGCAAGAAATTGATGGTGTTGGATGGGACTGGAGCTATTTGGCTAAGGATGAGGAAGAGGATAAAGCGTTGGTTGCTGAGATAGAAGAAGAAGAGCATGTTCAATATGCTCTCATGGCACACTCCTCATCTTCATCAGACAATGAGGTATATGATGATGCTTTTTGTAGTAAGGGTTGTCGTTTAATACTGAAAGACTTAACAAAGAGATTTTAAGACTGTTATCAGATGTGAGTACTGAGAGATGCAAGTTGTCTAACTATCAACTTGATCTTACTCAAACTGAAAAGACTGTAGCTGAGTATAAGAAAATGGAGTTTGACCTAAAAGATAAAATAAATATCTTAAAACATGATTTAAATGCTACTACTGATATTAGAAACATCATGGAAAGGGTCAATGCTGAATTACAGGCTAAGTTAGATGAAGCTATCAAGAATAAGGATAATGTAGACCTTAAAATTCAGAGATTTGATAAGGCCTCACAAACCCTAGGAGAATGTGTTAGTAAACAAAGGGATTCTAGGGATATGAATGGGATTGGAATGAAAGAGTATGTTGTTGTTCCACCACCAGTTGGGGACTTCTATGGTGTCCAAAGAAAGGACTTATCTTGGCTGGTTTACCAGAACTCCAAGAAGAGGAATTTATTCCTCCACCAAGAGTCCTTACCCCAGTAGAATAATATAGGCAAAATTTGACTGATTTGGACCAATGGAAGAAAGCCAACCCTACCTTGTTTGTCAAGGGTGGCATGCTTTGTGATAGCCCAAATGAGTCTACCCCTATCAAAGTAACAAACCCAATCACTGGCAAGACTGTTGACCTTGGCTCAAACGCGTTAGAAAACCTAGCATTAAGTATGCAGAAATGTATAGGAATACTAGGTCATCAAAAAGCCAAGTTAGTGATAATAGAACAGGTTTCTTTTCTTCTAGACCTAGAGTTATGTCTAGAAAAGCCTATTATACTTGTGGTAGCTTTTCACATTTAGCCTATAAGTGTGTCAACGGTTCCAAGGTCAACGCTGACAAAAGGTCAAACACTGTCAGACCCAAAACTTTTGTGGAGCAAAGTCCACAAGTTGTTAGACCAGCCCCATTCTTTACTAAAGGGTCTAACACTTATGGACAAAGACCTTTTCAGAAGACCAATACATGGTCTAATAGGCAATGGGTTCCTGTAGCAAACCCTAGGTTCAACGCTGATAAGGGTAATTTCAGCGTTGACAAGACCAAATCAAACGCTGACAGAAACGTTGCCAGACCAAATAATGGTAAATATTTGCAACCACATGGAAAGGGGTCTAAAGCTTCTTCTAGCTTGATATGGAGACCTAAGCAAGATCAAAACCCTAATTCTAATGGGATTTCTATGACCTTTAACAGATTTAATTATATTTCAAAGGTCATCACAAAACCAATTGGGGTTAACTGGGTGTTCAATCCAAAAAGGGATGAACAAGGGGTTGTTATGAGGACTAAGTCTGTTCTTGTTGAACAACCAAATGAATCCAAGTCTGCTCAGGCTTGGGTTCCTAAAGAAAACTAATTTGTTTTCTTTATGTGCAGGGCATTCAAAAACAAGTGAATGATTATGGCTATTGGGATAGTGGATTCTCTAGGCACATGACTGGGAAGGAAGATTATCTCACAAACTTCACTCCCATTAAGGATGGTGATAAAGTTTAATTTGGAGGAGGATATGGAACTATCACAGGCAAAGGAACTCTTCTCACAAAAAATTTACGTTTTGAAAACGTGTTTCTGGTAAAAGAACTTGATTATAATCTTTGTAGTGTATCACAAGTTTGTGATAACAAAAATAAGGTTCTTTTTACTGATACTGTATGTTTGGTGTTGAGCAAGGATTTTAAAATTCCAGATGAGAAATTTATTGATTATAGGACACCTAGGCATAAGGACATTTATAATGTGAATCTTAATGGAATTAGGATGAATAATAACATGTCATGTTTTTATGCTAAAGCTTCAGTTGATGAGAGTAATCTATGGCACAGGAGACTAGGGCACATTAACTTTAAAAATATAAATAGACTTGTGAGACTTGGTTTGGTTGATGGTTTGCCTGAAAAGGCTTTCCACAATGACCACTCTTGGGTTGCATGCCTTAAAGTCAAACAGCACAAGGTCTCATTTAAGTCTAAACAGGTGCACTCTAGTTCTAAACCTCTTTACTTGCTGCATATGGACCTGTTTGGTCCAACTAATATAGAGAGTTTGAATGGTAAATCATACTATTTTGTCATCACTGATGACTTTTCTAGGTTTACTTGGACTTTCTTTTTAGCTATGAAAAGTGACACTGCTGATACTTTAATTAACTTTATTAACCAAATTGAAAAGAAATCTGGTAGTGAAGTTAAAATGCTTAGAAGTGATAATGGTGGTCAGTTTAGAAATAAACTGTTGGATGATTTTTGTGCCAAGAAATGGATTACTAGACAGTTTAGTGTTGCCAGAACCGCACAGCAAAATGGGGTTGCTGAGAGAAAGAATAGAACCCTAATTGAAGCAGCAAGGACTATGTTGGCTGATGCTCACTTTCCTATTGCATTTTGGGCTGAGGCTGTGAATACAGCTTGTTATGTTCAGAATAGAGCATTGGTCAACAAGATACATAACAAAACACCTTATGAGTTACTTTGGGGAAGGAAACCTAATATTGGTTTTCTTAAACCTTTTGTTTGTCATGTAGTTGTGTTAGATACTAGTGATGCCTTAGGTAAATTTAGTGCTAAAGGTGATGAAGGCTACTTCATGGGTTATTCAGTGCAGAGCAAAGGATATAGGGTTTACCTTAAGAAGGAAAAACGTATACTTGAAAAAGTACATGTTAGGTTTTTAGAGAGTAAACCTAATGATCCTGAAAGTGGTCCAAATTGGTTGTCTGACTTGGAACCTCTATCTAGGACTTTGAATTATATGCCTGTTACTAATCCAGACATTGTGAAGGTAACTTCAAATGTTGTGGAAGAACCAGTTGTTAATGTTTCAGGTACACAGGTTAATGAAGAGGTTGGATCACAAGCAGACAAGTCATCTCCCATACTTGAGTATGTTACTATTCCCATATGGACAGATGCTTTTGCTGCTGCTGCTGGGAAGGAAAATGGTGGTCCCCAAGTATCACCAGTTAACAACATGCATGGTCCTTCAAGCGCTGACAAAGGAAAATTTGGCGCTGACAGGACAAATTCAGGTGTTGATGGCTCAAACGTTGACAACCCTATTTCAGTCGTTGATGGATCCAACGCTGACAACCTTGGTTCAGGCGTTGACAACTCTTTTGACCATATTTTCTCTTCCAATTTTGAACAAGGTGAACCTTCAAGCAGAATTGGAGATTTTCATACAGATATTGATGGAAGAGAGTCTGAAGAAGATATTGGTAACTTGGATGATGAGATTGAAGACAACAGACTTTTTGAGGGAGGAGTTCTTACTTCTACAATGAAGAATCAACCCTCTTCTCTAATTATTGGAGATGTGCTGTCTCCTGTTCAGACTAGAAGATCTCATCAGAATCTTGGAGGATTTATTGCCAATATACAGAAGAAGGTTGATACCCCTCTTGTTCAAGCATGTTTGTTTGCCTGTTTTCTGTCACAACAGGAACCCAAGAAGATTTTTTATGCTCTCAAAGAACCAAGTTGGGTGGAAGCAATGCAGGATGAGGTTCACCAATTTGCTATTTAGGATGTTTGGGAGTTGGTTAATTGTCCCAGATATGTCAGACCTATTAGGACACGATGGGTTCTTAGAAACAAGAAAGATGAAAGAGGCATTGTGGTCAGAAACAAGGCACGTTTAGTGGCTCAAGGATATACACAAGAGGAAGGGATAGACTATGAGGAGGTCTTTGCACCAGTTGCAAGGATTGAGGCTAGAAGGATATTTCTAGCCTATGCTTCCTGCATGGGATTTACTGTCTACCAAATGGATGTGAAGAGTGCTTTCCTTTATGGCACAATTGTTGAGGAGGTTTATGTAATGCAGCCTCCTGGTTTTGAAGATCTAGAGCATCTAGACAAGGTGTATAGAGTCAAGAAAGCTATGTATGGACTTCATCAAGCCCCAAGAGCATGGTATGGCACATTGTCCACCTATCTAATGGAAAATGGATTCAAAAGGGGCACCATAGACCAGACCTTATTTACAAAGAAGACTGGTAAGGATGTCTTACTTGTTCAGGTTTATGTGGATGATATCATCTTTGGCTCTACAAACCCAAAGATGAGTGAAGACTTTTCCAAGCTTATGACAGAAAAATTCAAGATGAGTGCAATGGGGGAGATGAACTTCTTTCTAGGGTTACAAGTTCAGTAGAAAGAAGATGGTATCTTTATCTCTCAAGACAATTATGTAGCAGAAATCTTGAAGAAGTTTGGCTTTTCTCCACATGAAAAACGGGCTAGTACTCCTATGGATAGAGAACACCCTTGGGGAAAAGTTGGAGATGGAAAAGATGTGGATGTCAGACACTATATATCAATGGTTGGTTCATTGATGTATCTTACAGCTTCAAGACCTGACATTATGTTTGATGTGTGTGCATGTGCACGCCATCAAGTGACTCCCAAAGAGTGTCACCTTCATGCTGTCAAGAGAATCTTTAGGTACCTTAGATGTTATCCAGATCTTGGATTATGTTATCTAAAAGATTCACCATTGGAGCTTATTGCATATTCAGACAGTGACTATGGTGGTGATACATTTGATAGAAAATCCACAACTGGTGGATGTCAGTTTCTTGGGAGTAGGTTGATATCTTGGCAATGCAAGAAACAAACAGTGGTGGCCAATTCTACAACTGAAGCAGAGTATGTAGCAGTAGCTGCTTGTTGTGGACAAGTCTTATGGATTCAGAACCAGCTGATGGATTATGGGTATAATTTCATGCATACCAAGATTTTCGTAGACAATAACAGTACTTTATGCATTATTAAAAATCATGTACATCATTCTAAAACAAAACACATAGAAATTAGACATCATTTTATAAGGGATTGTTTTGAAAAGGGTTTAATACAACCAGATAGGGTTGACACAGAAGAAAATGTGTCAGATTTATTAACTAAACCTTTTCATGCTGGAAGGTTTCAATACTTGGTTACAAGTATTAGAATGATCAATCTCACTTAATATGTGTTTTGGGGTCTTATTGTAAAAATATGTACAGGATATGCATTGTTATTGGTCTTTTTGAAAAGTTAGATTTTCCACCATATTTGTCTAACGCTGACAAAGGTTATCTTAACGCTGATAAGTGTTATCGTGACGTTGTCAGCAACATGTTAGTTTTGTGGTTTTTGATCTAAGTGTGCAGGCGTTGTTAGCATTGTATCATTGGATACAGAGTTGCTTATGGATCCTTGGAGAATCAGTTGTATCATGTTTCAATTTATGGATGATGGTTGGAATATTTATATTCCTATGTTGACATAAATTTTTATTTACATGCATATTATTTAGCAACTTATGTATCACAGTTTAAGGGGAGGTTTTAGGAACCTTTAGGACCTTTGGGTATTCTTAAAATACTCTTATCACAATTCTAGATTGTGTCCACAGGTGAGTATGAGTTAGTTTACTAAATCATGAGGCACTGTAGCATGCAAAGTTGATATACTATGCATGTTGCCAAGACATTTTTGGCCTAGAATTGGATGTGGTCTGTTGGGAGACTTGGGAATGATTTATAATGGGTTTACCTGGGAGTTACAAGGGATTTTATGAGATAACTTAGTTGTTAAGAATTTTGGTTAGCAAGGGACACTAGAGGACTGTTATGTCTATCTTGCATAAGCAAGTGTGCATAACTGGACAGTGCTTGCCGCCCTATAATAATTATCAATTTATAGGTTATCTTCACTAGGATAAATTACTTTGTTAAGGTCTTTTTTCATTTTTATTACTTTTATTTTTGGACGCTGACAAATATTTTTCCAAGCGTTGTTATGACCAATTTAGACGCTGACATGGCTTTGGCAAACATTGACAAGAATATAACCGTTGGGCGTTGATGGGTTCTTTTTGACCGCTGATACTCATTGGGACCTACCCAGTTGTTATTTTTGACAAATTTTTGGGCCGTAATTTTGGGAGTAGATGACTTTTAATTAATGCACAAGATAACTTATTTTCTTTTCAATATTTTCATCATTATATTTTGAAAATAGTTGCCTAATTTTTGACCACTCACATGTGCCTATCTCTCCTATATATTTGGCTCCTATTTTTAAATAGGGTACTTCATATTCTTGTCTAACACTTTTTCTCCTATAATTCATCTTTCTCAATAATTCACAAACAGCTTTCTTCAAACAATGGCACCAAAGTTTAAACCAAGTGACTTGGTATTGGGATTCAGGAGTCAGCACAACATGATTGCTTATTTGGAGGCTGATGATACTTTGTTTCCACAATACACTCAGATGGTGGCGTATTTGAATGCATCTCCAATTAGGTATGCACTTTCTCATGCTCCTCTCATCTCTGTCACTCATATTAAACAGTTTTGGAACACTGTTAGTTCCTCAACAATTAATAATGTGACTACATTATCAGCTATTGTTCATGGGCGTACTTGGGTGGTTACTGAAGCCTTGGTTCGCCAGGCTTTGCATCTTAATGATGCAGATGGTATAACCACCCTTCCCATTAATGAAACAGAACAAGGACTTCGGGCTTTGGGGTATCCTTTCCCTGATGAGGGCACTTTAAACAAATATCATAAACAAGAGTTTCCCCCAGCCTGGAAGTACCTCATACATGTCATCCTTCAATGTTTGAGTCCCAAATGTACTGCACACAATGAAATTAATAGATCAATTGCTAGTGCAATTGTGTGCATTGCAAATGGGCAAAAGTTTAATTTTTCAAAACTGATTTTTGACGGCATGTGTAAAAACAAAGGGAATAAGATGACTTTCTCTTATCCCAGATTTTTGCAAATGGTTTTTGATGTGCAAAATTACTACACAAGGGATCATGGTGATTTTTATGAGATCCCAGTGCAAAAGAAAGCTATTTTTACCAAGATGAACTCACCCCCTCACCGTGAATTACCCCTCACCTAAGCTATGCTTGCTGTTATTGCAGTAGCACAACCCCAACCAGACCCACAACCACAACTTGACCCACTACCATAACCTTTACCTTCACCTCAACACATGGAAATTGACCAAGAACCCTTCAACGCTGACACATTAAATGTTGGCGTTGACATAAGTAATCCAAACGTTGACACCTTTCCTTCACAGACCCAAACACCCCTTAACCTTCAAACTACCACCCAATCCACATCATCTTCTACACCACCTGAATATAGGTTGATTAAACGCCCAAGGACTACTAGAGTGTTCTCCTCTAGTGGTCCTAGCCATGTAGCAGAGAGAACCACCACCACAAGTGTGGTTGGTGCTATGGATGAGGCTGGGACTATTGGTACTGGCTTAGATGCAGGCCAAGACAATCCTAACATCTTTAAGACCTCATCCATGCCCCATGACTCTACTTTAGGAGGTCAAATACCCATTCTAGAGGAGGGCAGATTGGAACCATACGCAATGATGGAATTGACAGCTGTCTGCATTAGCTT
This sequence comes from Glebionis coronaria, assembly GCA_025667525.1. Classification (NCBI taxonomy): domain Eukaryota; kingdom Viridiplantae; phylum Streptophyta; class Magnoliopsida; order Asterales; family Asteraceae; genus Glebionis; species Glebionis coronaria. The sequence continues at coordinate 137,758,903 of CM046879.1, read as the reverse complement.
GCAAAAGCAAAATGCAGACTTGGTACAAACAGTCAGTACACAAGGCCTTGAACTCAAGCAATTGAGTGAGAGGATTGTCATTTTGGAGAATGCTAGCACTAGGCGTGGAGTGGAGGAATCTTCCAAAGGGGAGGATGAGCAGATTAATGTGAGTGACAAAGGATCACATGATGGAGAATCTTTGGGTGTTGCTGAAGCTCTCACTGAATTGAAGAAGCAATCAGGTTTTGATAGATCTCTGGTTACTCCTACAAATTTGAACTTGTCTTTTACAGCTATGTTGGAGCAATTTACAAGAGGCGCTGAGACAAGTAATTTGGGCGTTGATGAGCAAAATTTGAACGCTGACACACCAAGCGCTGACAAGAGTAATTTGGGCGCTGACACAAGGAATTTGAGCGTTGACAGACCTGCAGATATGGTTGATGTATTCCAGTCATCAGCTATCATCAAAGAAGTGTCTTCACAGGTATTACCATCATCCTTACCCATCATTGATCCATTAGATAAGGGTAAAGGAATCATGGTATAAGTAGAAGTTCCAAAGGATGCAGCACAAGTAGAGTTTGATTCAAGATTGGCTGCACAACTTGTGGAACAAGAGATGAAGAAGGTTGGTGAATCACCATTTGTTGTCACTTCAGAGGAACAAGAAGGAAGTGATGAAGAAAGTTCATATTCAAGTGTGCTAATAATTGAACAACTAGAAAGACTTGAATATGGTGATGACTTGGCAAGAGAGAAGCTTAGGGAGTTAAAATTGCAAGTAGACTTTGATATGCCAGAAGTAGTTCAGACGTACCATGCTTGGGAGAATAGGATTATAGAGTATCCAGATTTGACAATTTCAGACCAAATTTGGGGATTGGAGATTCTTCTAAGAGTTCAAAGAGACTGCAAGGTAATTCTGAAACATAAGGCTAGCAATGTTTTCTCACTGCTGAAGAGGGATATAAGAGAGCTTTATTACATGTTGCTCAGATGTCATGGAACTGGATGTGTGATACCCTAGAACCGAGGTCACTAACATTACCCTAAATTACGCTTATTTTTTAAATTTTTAATAAATTTTAATTGCTATATATTTTAGTATTTTGGTTGAAACCGATGTTCGAGGTTATAATTTTGACGATTGACGATTTAAGAAGGACGATGACGAATACGATCCCGATGGATGCCCAAATTTCTATAATTATTGACGTTTTATCGATAATGTAATTTTTCGAGAATTTTACTTACGGTTCGTGTTAAGTCGAGTCGGGTGAGTTTTATTGCTTTCCGGGTACATTTAAAGTATCCCAAAAGTATTTTGGAGTGTTTGGGATGATTCTCGACTCCCGTAAAATTTTCTAAAATGACTAGTGAGTCAATCGCGTAAAGTTTTAGAGTCGTTTTTGCTTAAGGCCAAAAGAATGCTTAAATTGCACCACAAGTCCCTCCAATTTTACAAAAAGGGGAAACAAAGCACACACAACACAAAATCTTGCAAAAATTTTCTCAATCTCTCTCTCTTTTCTCCTTTAGGCCGACGGCCACCCTCACCTACCATAAACCACCCATAAATTTTTTTTTACTTGGTTTTGATTAAAACTAAGGTTAGACCACCTCTAATTTAATCATTCCCCATCTTTCTATGTAATTTAATCCAACATGCATTCATATTTTTTTTCAAGAATCAAAAGAATTTTTCAAAATCATTTTTGATGTTAATTGGGTAAATGCATGTTTAATTCATGTGAAATGGGTGTGTAATCACTTAACAAACCCACCAAAATTAATTTGGTTGTGGTGTTTTGATCACCCAAACCCCACGGCTAAGGGGGGTGTTTGGGGGATCATGATGGTTGATGTTTTGAGCATGGGTTTGTGTTTAATCTTATGTTTATAGATGTTTTAGATGGGTATATTCACTTGCATGCTTGTTTTTATGATTTTGGTTTTATGAGAATGATTATCAATAGGGGATTAGGATTGAAAATGTTGTTTGGTTATGGTTAGGAATGCTTAGGATGATGTCTAGTGTGGATAAATGGGTTTGAAAACGGGCGTTGGTATGATTTTGGTATAGTTGAGTTTAGGTAGAAAGTTTAAGGCATTTTCGTAAAAATTATTTTGTAAACAGGCCTTGTGAGTAGGATAGAGTTGTAGAGCATCTTCTTAGCTTCGATTTAGTATAAGATATAGCTTACGACTCCTAACGAGTCAAAAGTTACGACGTTTTGAAATTCGTGTACCGGGAGATGAAAACCGTCATAATCCGAAATTATGCTTGGTTTTAGGTCAAATCCCGGGGACTATAAGTTTAGTTTGGTAAATGGTCAAGGGTTGAATTTTTGTCTCAAACCTGCACATTTGAGTCTATTGTAGGACTTAGGTGTCAAATGGGTCAATGGAGTATTTTAAACGGGTCAAATGAGTTCGACTTGGTCAAAGTACAATTTCAGTCCGAAAAACGTAGTTTTGGAAAAGTGTTGAGTAACGGGTGGTAGAAGTAAAAACTTTTGTTGGGATTAAATATGTGATTTATACAGGTCTTAAATTATTTTTGAGAATTTTCTCAAATTTTATAAAAAGGGTTAAGTATAGTAAAACAGTCCGTACTTTCGGTAAGTATCGGCGAAAATAAGTAAAAATGGATAACGTTAATAATAAGGACAAATGGTATAAAACGAGTAACACTTGTCGTTTTATTTTGGCGTGAGTTGTAATTGTCACAAGTGACTAATATGTATGTATTTTATACAGTACCATAAGGTTTTAAAATAAGATTACTCATTACGCGTTATTTGGTTTGATAGGTGTTGATTTACCCGGGCATCCGTATCGTCGTCAGTGACCGCATCTCGAACTATCGACTACTTGTTATATAAGGTGTGAATCTATAGCCTCGCTTATTATTATTTCAAACTGTTTTACCCGCGAGGGAAATGCATGCTAGTTTTCAAAATGAACATATGTCATGAATGATTGTTGGACCCGAATGTTGCCTTGAAATTGTGTTGAGTACCTAGTTGCAAAAGGCCCTAATTTCATGAACTATTAACTATTGTTTAGTCCTAGCGTGGATTAGAAATAGCCGCTTATACAAAGTGATAGTACTATGGGGTTGACTACCCTATCCGAGACGAGGGCTAGTACGTTGATACCCCCTGCGGACGGATAATTTGTGATAAGAGATAAGGTATAATTGCAACTGATGCCTTAGTAGGGGCACTGGTTTCATCTGAATCACGCCGGTAATTATTACGCGGGTGATTGAGTTAACGGTTTAGTGTCATGAGCTTAAACACAATTGTCAGTATCTTGAATATAGATTGTTTGATCGACAAGTCTATGAATGATCGTGAATGGTTTTTATTTCACATATGTTCAAAATGAATTGTAAAACCTATGAATTCCACTCAACGTTTTCGTTGACCAAATTTAGCATGTGTTTCAGGTAACCGCTGAAGTGTAGCATGGAGCGTGCATTGGATGGATGTTGTGTGTGGAGCTTGGAGTCTACTTGTTTTTCCTCCCGTTATTACTTAAACATTTTTAACTCTATGTCATGTTGTTGTGAAAACTGTAACTTTTGGGGTTGAGATTCATGGGGACCAAAAACGCAAAACTCTGTTGTATCATTTGGGGTTGGAAAACCGTAGACATGTAACTTTTCAACAATGTTTAATTTAAGTCTAAAATTGACGCCTCTTTGGAGTCGTTCGATATATCTTGTGTGCGATGATAACTGCCTAGCACCCAAATGTTGTAGTTCCGCTGCGCATAGCATTTGGTGGGGTGTTAGAGATTGGTAATCAGAGCCATGAGTTATAGAGAACTAGGTCGTTTTGAAAATTCCTAAACTATAACTTTTGGTGTCGTAAGAAATTGTCCAAGCGCACACAACTATCCTGCATGGCTCCGGTAAGGTTTATTTTTGTATTCATGGCATTTGACGTATACTTTTGAGTTGAAGTATATATGTGGGTATTTATTACGTAAATATGGAAATTACTATATGTAAACGTTGAAATTATACGTGGAATACCCGACACCGTAATTCTTGTATTAATCATGCATGAGCATCATATTATCGCATTTTGGGCATGTGTACCACCTTTGCATTGCATTTGTATGCATGTATTTATAAATATTGTATAGTTATCTTACGTACCCTCCAAAATTCTCTGTTATTGCAGGAATGGCCGAGGTACCGCCTAATGGTAATGGAAACGATTATGTCGTAGGTCACGAAGGGGGACCGTTTCCTCCGAACCCGCCGGATAATGACAATGGATGGATCGCTCCAGAAGAAGCAATAGAGCCAGGAAATGACAGTGACAAAAGTGACGTGGACAATTTCAGTATCAGTAGTGATGAGAGTGAGGATTCTAAGGAAGAGCCCGAGGAACCGGTGGATGATGGAATTCCCGAGAATGCTGTCGGTCAGACCGAACCTGATTTATTTCAATCTCCAAATTCGCCAAAGGGTTATGAAGTGCCTCCGACCGATCGATATGAGCAGCAACCCTTTCGTCGCCCGATGGACAATTGTAAGGACTACCTGAGGACAGTGCCAGGATTTGCTCGAGTAAGTAATGGGAGTGGTGCAGAATCCAGCAATTCATCTAAATCACAATCTATTCATGAGAATATCGCGAGGGTCTACTTTCCGAGACCAAGACACTACTGGGATCCCGAGGGTCGTTTGAGGAGGATGGATAGGTTGATGTATGAGCGGTTTATGGTAGAGACCAGGGTAATTAAGAGGTTTGATAAGAATGAGAGAGAACACCAAAGATTATTGGCAAGAACTTCAAGAATTGAGTATGATGGAAATGCAAACAAGAGTGATATCAACAGTCTAAGATCGATGATCGCGAACTTGAGCGCCAGTCTTGATTGAGTTAGGGAAGATCAAGCGAGATTGTCTAGGATGCAGAGTTGGGAGCATCAAGTGAGAGCATCATTGCCCCCAGATTGGAGGTTTGTGGACGATTTGGAAATGGAAGCTAATGACTTCATGATCCAGCCACCTTCCAGAGGTGCTTGTATCACTGTGGGAGATCATGTAGCGGTTGAGTGTGGGTCTACGTCAGGGACGAAGAAGGCGACTGAATGTGGGCCGAACGACAAAGGAAAGAGAAAGATGGATGAAGTGGACGAGGAAGATAGCGATGAGGAACCCGAGGAAGATGATGATGAACCACCATCTAAGAGGCCGTGTGGATCCCCACATGCCTAGTTGCTTGTCTTGTATTTTATCTTTGATCGTTGTAATAGAACTGTTTTAGACTTTTGTATGATGGCATTGTGACGAAAAACTTGAGGACTTATGTTTTATGGTGAATGGTTGTGGTGGCAATACTTGTCACAATTTTGGTTGATTATCAATACAATCCATGTTTACCTTTCATGATCTGTGATATGTCTTTAATTTGATCTTTTGTGATGTGAATTGATGAATATTAGTAACTCTGTAGTGATGTGTGTTAGAAATACGTTTTAACGTATATTAGAAGTATCGGTCACTCCACAATATGATTTATGTTGTAATAGCTCGTAGTTAGTAATTAGTTATTAATTGCTTATTAACTTAAGTAAGAACCGGTCCATGGGCTTGTCATGGACCGGCCCAAGCCCATGTTATGCTTGGAACTATAAATACCCCTTTCCACTAAGGAAAGGGGTTGGTTGTTGTCATTTCTTGTTTTCCACTTAATAAAATTCACATAGTTTCTCTCACTTTCTCTCTCTAACTTTCTCTCTCTAGAAATCAACAAACCCCTTCATAGATTCATTGATTATCAATATTCTACATTTGGTATCAAGAGCTATGGGGTGATTTAAGGTAGTGATTTGTGTGGTTTTTTAGTTTTTGATTGTATTAGTGTTCTTTAAGAAAAATCATCTTGATTCTTGGTGTTTTTGGTGTTTTTGTGATTGGGATTAGTGGATAAGTATTAGTTGTTACTTATTTTAGTCGAAAGCACAAAACTTTTTGGGTTATTTGGTCAAAATCTGGGCTTAATCTTCATTGTTACTGTTCGACTGTTCATCGGAACCATCTTCTGTTCATTCAGCAAAAGTTCCGGATCAAGAACTTCCGGATCAAGAAGTTCCGGATCAAGGAGTTCCGGATCAAGGAGTTCCGGATCAAGGAGTTCCGAGTCAAGAAGTTCCGAATCAAGAAACTTCCGAACCAAGAAGTTCCGGACCAAGAAACTTCCGAACCAAGAACTTCCGAGTCAAGAAGTTCCGGATCAAGCCAAAGTTCCGGATCAAGAAACTTCCGAACCAAGAAGTTCCGGACCAAGCTCAAAAGTTCCGAACCAAGAACTTCCGAGTCAAGAAGTTCCGGATCAAGCCAAAAAGTTCCGAATCAAGGTAATCTTCCGAATCAACAAAAAGTTCCGAATCAAGGTAATCTTCCGAATCAAACTTCCGAATCAACAAAAAGTTCCGAATCAAGGGTTATTTTGCTTGTTTTTTTGACGATTTTTTAGAGGATTTAATCTTGGTTTCTTACAACAAAAACACAACACAATTCACAAGCTTTACTTCACTGCTCGATCAACCGATAATCTCTGTTTCTTTGAAGAAAAACAAAATGAATCCAAATTCAGTAATGCCTCAGATGACATCTCTTACGGATATATCAATCATAACGGGAACTGATAGCCGTCCACCGATGCTTATTAAAGAGGTGTTTGAGGCATGGCAAGGTCGAATGATGCAATATCTAAAGGGGAAACCGACATACGGAAGGCTTATGGTCAAATCGATTTTGAATGGTCCACTCGACTATGGTACCATTACGGTTGACAACGTGACTAGACCACGAGAATTTGAAGAACTCACTCCAGCTCAACAACTTGTTGCAGATGCAGATGAAAAAGCTCTTCAAACAATTCTCCAAGCTCTTCCCCATGACATCTATAGGATGGTGAGTCAGTATACGGTGGCAAAGGATCTATGGGAACGTCTTAAGGTGTTGCTACAAGGCACGTCTCTCACCAAACAAGAAAGGGAGTGTCAGCTGTATGATTTGTTTGATAGATTCACCTACAACCCAGGGGAAACGCTTCACGATTATTACTTCAGATTCACCACACTCATGAATGATCTAAATGTATACAATCTTGTGATTGCACCATTTCAGGTTAACACCAAATTCTTGAATACTCTACCTCAAGCTGAATGGGGTGAGTACATTACCGATGTCAAGTTAACCAGGGATCTGCATAAGTGCAATTTGGATCAAATATATGCCTTCCTTCAGCAGCATGAGAAGCATGTGATTATGCACCGCTCTCCTCGCGGTATGTATCCAGATTCCTTAGCTTTGATGGCGAATCAACCAAGCTTGTCTCACAACAACACACCTTATATCTTGGGACATCAAGCTTATCATCAATCACCTTACATGACACCAGCCTTTCCCCAATACTCGATTCTACCACAACCACCCACCTCACATCAGCAACAATATCGGTTCAATGCACCTTCACCACAGTATGCTTCACAACTTCATCCAGCAAATGTTGCACCTTATGCAGCATATCCATCAAGCTACCCTGATCAAATGAGTATTCCTTCTACTGATTATGCAGCTCATCCAGATCAAGCACTATATTGTGATGATGAGGAAGTCCCCGTTCCTGTTTTCCAACAAGGGGCTGACCCAGTTGAAGTGCTAACTACTATGTCTGCTTATCTCACACGAACTTTAAGCAAACGAGGATACAGAGGATCAGCTCCTACCAACAATCAGTTGAGGAATTCATCCAATTCTCGCCAACAAGCTACAATTGAGAATGGCAGGGTAATGGTTCAGCCAATTCAACCATATCAGGGGAGAACTTCCACATCAACCAATGTTCGCACCGCCAATCCTGCTCCTGCTCCAATGGTCAACAACCCTCCACGGGCTAATACAGGCAAGTTGAGAATGATCACATGCTACAATTGCAAGGAAGAGGGTCATATGTCCAGGGATTGTAAGAAACCCAAGAGGAGAAGGGATGGACAGTGGTTTGCAGAAAAGATCTATCTGGTAAATGCTCAGGCGCAAGGAAGGGAACTTGATGAAGAGGAGCTTGCATTTCTTGCTGACCCAGGGATTGCTGAACAAGACGTTGTCACTACGCAGAATGCAGCTTACCAAGCCGATGATCTTGATGCGTATGATTCCGACTGTGATGACTTTCAAACTGCAAAGGCTGCTTTCATGGCAACTTTCTCCAGCTTAGGGCCAGATAAGAGATCTGAGGTACTTATTAATAACACCGATAATGCCACTGATGCTAGTATTCAACCACATCAAGTTGGGCAAGAGAGTGCTGATTCGAATGAATCTTCGGTGGTGAGTCTTTCAAATGAGGAGACAAACAATGATAGCAATATCAATGTGAGTTCCCAGACTTTGAGTGAATCACAACCGGGACCCAGTTCGCATACGCCTACTCCTGCTCAACAAGATTTGGTCATGGTTCCTGCTACATTACTTAGCCAAATGAATGCTGCACTCTTAGAAACCTTAGCTAAGAATAAGAATTTGTCTGATGAGCTTGCCTTAAGCAATGAGAAAGTACAAACTTTGGAATTAGTGCCTTCGTCTAGTGTTCTCACAAATCTCGAATATGATCACTTTAGAAACAAACAAATGGGTCACTTGCAAGAAATCGAAAACTTAAGAGCAAATCTGTCTAGTGAACTTAAAGAAAAGGAGTTAGTGGTCACTAATTTTCAAAAACTTCAAACTGATTTTGAATTACTCGAATCTAAGAAGACTGAAATGGAGATTAATGCTACTAATAAGATTAGAAGTCTAGACTACTTGCTGTTAAGACAATACGCTGCTTCACAACTAGTTCACTTATTTGATGCTTCGTTTAAAGAGTTTAACTTATCACGTCTAAAAGGCCTTCCCCCTAATCCACGATATGCAAAACAAGCTTTAAGACATAGTCCTAGACTTTATAATGCAACTCAATTAGGATTGGCTTTAGACCCGATTGTTTTTCCCAATGATCGAACAAGTAAGGATCTAGTTGATGAGGATCGGTCATACAATTCAGCAAAATATCCCGATTGTGATTATTTTAAAATGAATAAGGAGCTTGCTAAAACTGATTTTAGAGTTCGCTTCCATATGGATAAAGATCTCATCACAGCACCAACCTACATGATAGAGGAAGAAAGCCCTAGTACATTTCCTACACTTGTCAACATGGAAGGTCCTAAGGAAATTCCAAAGAATCTTCCACCTGTTAGCACTGTATGGTTAAACTTGAAAGAGATTAACCGATACTTTACTAACTTTGACAAGGTCATTTTGGAATGTACGACTTCAAATGGCTTAAACGCCGGAGAATGGGCTTTCGAACACATGAACGAGGTGTTTAAAACTGAGATCAATCCGTTTGTCGAAAGTCTAAAAAGAAGTTTTGCATCTCTTAAGGAAAATCTTCAGTTTGAAATTGGTGAAGTTCAAAAAGTGTTTTATGAAATGGACACCGCTTACGAACTGCAACTAATTGAAAAAGAAAAGATTTTAACCGAATATGACCGATTCTTGTCCGAAGTAATCTCGTGTGATGTGCTTACTATTGTAAATGTTAATTATTCGAATGAGCTTACATCCGCTATGATGAATTGTGATGCTGTGCATATTTGTGATGATGTTTGTGATATTTCTGTAAATGTTGCTGAAACTGTAAATGAGGTAGATAATCATTCTTGTCACGAATCTAACGCTGAGTTTTTAAAGCTACAAGATTCTTATAATTTACTTTCTCAATGCTTTAATCAACTAGAACAACATTGTATATCTTTAGAATTAAAACAACAAGCTCAAAATGAAAATCTTTTGATATCAAATGTTTGTGAAAACGGTGTTGAGACAAGTGACAAGATGATTGCGATTGTTAAGACATTAGAGGAAGAAATCATGAGATTGAAGAGAGAGGTTTCATCAAAGGAAACATTAAAAATGGAACTAGAGGCTGCAGAGTCTAAAAACCAGGTCTTAGAAATTAGACTATCAACTGTTCTAGGGGAGATGGATCGGACAAGGCAGGGACTATCCGCTCTTTATGGTTCACTAGAAGAACGCTTCGATTTTAATGCGGCACAGCAACAATATTATGTTGAACAACTGAACCAAAAGTGCGAAGAAATCTCTGACTTGAACATCCTGCTCATAGACAAAAATATGGTTTTGGCTGAGTTAAAGGAGACACTTCTTCTCACCCGACAAGAAGTTGTTGATAACTTAGCTACCGACTCTGCACCGTCCACTAGTGCTCCAACAACCAAGTCAGTAGTGCTTTATAAGAATCCGCTTCATAAGAGAAACCAGGTTACCTACGATGATTATATGAGGAATGCCATTAAGCATGTCGATCTTCTTAGGGATATTTTAGACGATCTTTATGCCTTAGATCCCTCAAGTAGCGACTATTATTCGGCTCATGAATATGTTAAGCGAGTTCAATATTGCTTGGCTTATTTGCAATACATAGGTACACCAGGTTCTGCACTACTTAATAATAGGCCCATTGCTGTCACTCCATTTAATAAGACTCCAGGAGCGAAACCGTCATTGGCACAATCAAGTAAGACACCTTTAAAATTTGTTGCTAATATTCCCAATTTGCCTTCTACAGGATTAAAAGCGACTACTAAGGCTAAAGGATCGCCACTCAAGAAAGATAAGATCAAGCCCGCCACTAGTAGTGCCACAAAGAAGAAAGTAGAAGTCCACAATAGGAATGCTAGTTCAGTTTTAAATAAAATGAATCATGTTAAGACTAAAAGCTCTGCGCCTGTGCAGCAGCCTAAACCATTCGTGAATTCTGATTTAAATTGTTGGAATTGTAATGAATGTATGTTTTCCCAGCGTCATGATTTGTGTCTGATTGATCACGTTAATGAAATGAATGCTATTAAGAATGGTCTTGAATGGAAGCCAACAGGTAGAACTCGTGCCCAAGTTGGCTGGCAATGGCGTCCCACTGGTAGGACCTTTACACTAGATGGTAAAATGTGCCCTTTAACTAGGAATGCATCCATTGAGGTTAGGTCTGAGCGTCCTTTAGTTAGGAATACTCGCACTCAAGTATGGAAACAGCGCCCTTTAATTAGGTCAGCCCCCACTATAGTGCCTATCAGTGAAGAAATACCTCAGGATTTGAGCCAATTAGAATCTACACCACCAATTAAGAAGAAGAAGGCTAGGAAATCTAAGAAACCTAGAGTTAGCAAATCTAAGATTATTAAATATGTACCTGCTAATAACAAGGAACACTCAGATTCCGATACCTCTACATTGTCTTTGTGTGGTGATATTTTCAGGTGGTCCAAATCATCCTGTGGTATTTGGACTCCGGTTGTTCAAAACATATGACCGGAAATCGCTCGATGCTCCGAAATTTCGTCAGCAAGTTTCTTGGTACGGTTAAATTTGGGAATGATCATATAGCAAAGATTATGGGATATGGTGAATATCAGATTGGAAACGTGACGATTTCTAGGGTCTACTATGTAGAAGGTCTTGGTCATAACTTATTCTCAGTAGGACAGTTTTGTGATTCCAACCTTGAGGTTGCTTTTCGACAACACACTTGTTTCATCCGCAACTTGGAAGGAAAAGATTTGTTGAAGGGATCTCGTGGTGCAAATCTATATACCTTGTCCTTACAAGACATGATGGCCGCTTCTCCAGTATGTCTTCTCTCTAAAGCTTCTAAGACCAAGTCTTGGTTATGGCATCGCAGATTATCTCATCTTAATTTTGATGCTATTAATCATCTGGCTAAAAATGAGTTAGTTCGTGGTCTTCCTAAGCTTAAATTTCACAAGGACCATTTATGTTCCGCGTGTTCAAGGGGGAAAAGTACCAAGAAATCTTACAAGCCCAAAGCTGAAGACACCAATCAAGAAAAACTTCATCTTTTGCATATGGATCTTTGTGGGCCGATGAGAACTGAAAGTGTGAGCGGTAAGAAATTCATTCTGGTTATTGTGGATGATTTCTCAAGGTTTACATGGGTTAGATTTTTACGTACAAAGGATGAAGCACCGAAGGCTATCATTACTTTTCTGAAGTTCATCCAGGTACGTTTGAATACCACTGTCCGCCGTATTCGTACAGACAATGGTACAGAGTTCGTCAACCAGACTCTTCGTGATTATTATGAAGGAGTTGGTATATCACATGAAACATCCGCTGCACGCACTCCACAACAAAACGGTGTCGTTGAAAGACGGAATCGTACACTTATGGAAGCTGCTAGGACCATGCTTATTTATGCGAACGCTCCATTGTTCTTGTGGGCAGAGGCCATTTCTACTGCATGTTTTACCCAAAACCGTTCTATCATTCGGAAACGAATTTCCTTGGAAAACGTTGGCTCAGAACGGGAATTAATTTTCTCGGGCGTGATTTACAAGCCAAATCATGCAAAGGGATCAAGTTTACTTTATAACTTGGTCTGACACGAATTCGTGTACGTCTCAGTGCATTAATTTGTTAAAATAAGAGAAATCTTATTAAAACCACGAATCAAACTTTTTCAAGAGATAAATTGGAAATGCTTTCATCACTATTTGACTCTTTAAACAATGACTACAGCTCTTTAAATAGAAAACGGGTCATCGTTTAAGGGGGGGAAATAGTAAAATCATCTTCGTCATTAAAATTATTTCTCCAAAGTGATTGTGAAAATTAAGGGCTACATGGTAATTGAGTGGTAATTACTTTAGAAAACGACTTGTGTTCGTTCTAAGTGATAGGCATTGCTTTTAGATATTGGAGATATGCTGATAGATGCGTTTGCTAAATTGTGTGCAAGTTAAACAAGGGTTAAGTAAAATGAAAACAATTAGAAACAAAAAGAAAAACGGAGTGAAATTGGAGGACTTAAAGTGACATGTTGTGAAAGATGTTAGAATTTGACCTAAGTCAAATAAAACACCCCCGCCCCTTACTTTTCTGATTCACTGTTTATCTAATAACTTGCCGCCATTGTTACACACACAAACACGCATTCAAACATCTCGTCTAATCACTCCATCCTGTTCATTCACATAATAAGGTAATCTACATCATATTTTAACTTATGAATTCGTCTAAATCGCCATCTATATCCTCTTAATTGATTCAGATAATTAACAATTATCAGATTTAGGGTTATTCCTTAATTAGGGTTAATTGATAAGGGATTTATGGTGGGTTTTGCTCGGAATAGGTTAAATGATGAGTAAATTGCTTTAGATTGCCTTAGAAACTCACAAACGCGCTAGATCAAACATCTGAGTTTAGTTGGTAAAAGTTCCGGATGAACATGGCTTAAAACTTCCGAATGAAGGATTTCTTCTGAAAAACTTCCGAATGAGGAAGTTCCGAATGAAGGACTTCCGAATGAGGAAGTTCCGCATGAAGGAAGTTCCGAATGAAGAACTTCCGAATGAAGGAAGTTCCGAATGAAGAACTTCCGAATGAAGGAAGTTCCGAATGAAGAACTTCCGGATGAAGGAAGTTCCGAATGAAGAACTTCCGGATGAAGGAAGTTCCGAATGAAGAACCTCCGGATGAAGGAAGTTCCGAATGAAGAACTTCCGGATGAAGGAAGTTCCGAATGAAGAACTTCCGGATGAAGGAAGTTCCGAATGAAGAACTTCCGGATGAAGGAAGTTCCGAATGAAGAACTTCCGGATGAAGGAAGTTCCGAATAAAGAACTTCCGGATGAAGGAAGTTCCGAGTGAAGAACTTCCGGATGAAGAAGTTCCGAATGAGGAGAAGTTCCGAATGAGGAAAAGTTCCGGATGAAGATGTTCCGAATGAGGAAAAGTTCCGGATGAAGAGTTTGATTATTATTGCTTGCATGCTATATATGTACTTGTTGTTTTATCATATGAAGTGTATTATGCTTAAAAGTAAGAAAGATATATATCTATATGTTTTTGTGCATCAACCTTTCATGTCTTATCTTAAGCAGATACAATGACTAATCTAACGGTACAAGCAATCCAAGAATCTAGAGAAGCCGATATTGCTAAAGCCCGAACCCTTAAGTTTATACCCAACAACTACCGGCTGAAGCAAGTCTCTAAGTCCACTCACCATGGTTTTAAGGTCGCCATAGCCATCCTTGATAACTCTCATTTCAAGAACGCCCTTAGGAGTACAGCCTCGGTGCCTTATGAGTATATGTTTGAATTTTGGGCAACCAAGGAAATCACTTCGAACAAGATCACCTTCACCATCGACAACAAGCAGCAGACACTCACCGTTTCAGACTTCCGTAAGATTCTTGGTATACGGGATACACCCAAGGGCATGTCATTCTCGAGGGACCCCACTAAAGATGAACTCGTGGAGTTATTTGACGCACTTGGATGTCCGGAAATACGAGTTGCATCTGAGTTTACCACTGCAAAGGTGGGACAACCTTGGAGAGCGTTGATGGGTATTCTCAGTAAATGTCTTACACCAAAAACGAGTGGCCATGATGCTTTGCGCAGTCCGATAATAAACCTCTTCTATGGCATGTACAAAGCTGCAAATTCAGATTATGCTTTGTTGATATGGGAAGAATTCACCTTTCAACTCTTCTACAACAAGAAGCTGAAGACAAACTTCTTTCCTTATCCTCGGTTTATTAAGCTTATCATAAATTATTTTATGAAGCTTGATGCTACTATTGATAGGCGTGCAGGAGGTCGCTATCACACTGAAGAAGCTGATGATACTGTAGATCTGAGGCATGAAGGACCGTCTATTGGTGTGATTCCGGGTCCCATTCCTGATTACCTTCTGTCTGACAAAATCAAAGGTTCTGCTGATTACAAGCTACTGCAGATAGAGATCAAGAGGCTGAAAGAAAATCTTCAGACTGGAGAAGACTCGTCCACAACGGTTAAGAGTAAAGGTAAACGCAAACAACCAGCTGCGTTACCTGAACCCGAACCCAAGAAAAAGAAGACAGAGGGTAAGAAGGGAAAGGGTAAGGATGTGATGCGTCTACGTGATGAAGAAGATATTGTTGATCCTACTCTTGATAAATCCGAGCAACAAATGATGAAGATTGCTATTAAAAGGAGTAGGAAAGATACAGGCGGTAGTGGTTCAGGTGCGAGGGTAGATATCGAGGATGAGTACGAAGAACCGGATGATGTTGATGAGTTTGGGTCACCTGAACACTATTCCACTTCGAAGGAGCCATCAATCCCTATTTCAGCAAGTGTGGAAAAGGAACCTGTTGCTCCTACGATCATGGTGACAACTCAACCCTTAACAACTCAACCTCCACCCATACAACCCTTAACAACCCGACCGGCTTCAACACCATTTCTTCCACCACCCATAATCCCCATCCTTAGTACAGCAGTAACAACCGAGCCCCTCCAGTCAACCCAGAGCAGCTCTGCAACATCTGCAATGGCTGCATTAGTGATGGCCGAAATGTTTGACAAACATGTGGATACTAACAAACGCGAAATGGATGAACTTCGCCAAGAGTTGCAAAGACAAGCTCAGAGGGAAGAAGAATCTAGGAAAGCCCAAGAGGAGATGATTGCTAGGTTCGCTTCAGATATGGAGTTGACTAGAAAAGCACATGCAGAAGAACTTGCTCGGGTTAAGCAGGCTGAGGCTGATAAGCATGCTGCACGTATTACCAGACTTCAAGCAATGAGGGATAAATATAAGGAACAAAAAGAAGCACTTGAAGCATCTGTGAAAGAAAGAGTGCAAGAATCCGTTGAATCCCTAATGCCTAAACTTCGCGATGAGTTGAAGACACTTGCTGCTGACAACTTGATGGTCAAATCATCCAACCCTTCAGAAGCCGCCTACAAGATTGCTTATGACCTGACGGATTTTGAATTAAAGAAGATCCTTAAGGCTCGTATGGTGGAACTTGGGTCGTTTGATAAGTCGAGGATTCAACGGGCTCTATATAAATCCCTGAATGATGCTATCATGGAGGATGATAGATTATTCAAAACGTTTGGAAGTGTGGTACCATATCACATCTTACCTGAGGAAGAAAGGGAAGAAAGTGAAGAAGAGGGTACGGGTGAAGAAGAGGAAGAAGAAGAAGAAGAAGGAGAAAAGGATAAAGACGATGAAGAGGGTGGTGATGATGATGAGGATGATGAGGATGATGACGATGATGAGGATGATGATGATGGCGATGATGGTGGTGATGAGAATCAGGAGAGTGCTAGGGGTAGTAACGGGGATGACAATCAGGATGATGATGGGGGTGAACAACCGAAAGAGGGAGACAAGGTTACCAGCTCCAAGAAGACTGCTACTAAGACTGGAACCAAGTCCACAAAAGATGCAGCACAGAAGGACAAATCGACATCCTCGGAATCAAGACGAACTAAGTGGCGCCACGATGTGAATGCCACTACAGCGTCTTCGGCTCCCGGTATCTCTATCGCTGTATCTTTACCTATTACCACTAACCCCATTAGTTCTGCTGTTGTTGCTCCTGTGATTGCAGAATCAGTGACGGAGCCCGAAGCTGCACAACACTCTCCAGTTCACGACACTGCTGAAATGCCTGAAACTGAACCAACAGATGTTCGCACTTCAACTCCTCAACAACAAGCTCAACAATCTACGGTTCCTGAACCAAGCATACGAGTTTGGGAAGATACGTTGGAGATAGACGAAACTGCACCACCACAGGCTTGGATCACGGCAGCAGCACAATATGATCCGATCACAGATGCTGACAAAGATGTGCTGTATCTTCGTATCCGAAGTCCGATTGACTTATGTGCATTTCTTGCTCATGAGTATAAGACTTCGGTTACTCCATCCTTGGTGAAGAAAGCGCTGCACGATAGGAGACTTCGCGCCAAAACCCGATTACCCCGAATGGAGTTCGAGTATTATGCCGATGAGATCATAAAGGCTTTGAAAACCGTTCAACGGCCAGGACTTCATGAATCAGAAAGAGCCCCACCTCCAATGGATCCTGCTCAAGATAATCAGATTGCTCTTGACTTCTTCGTCACCAACGATCTTGTGTATCTACTGAAGGGGTCATCAAAGTACGCAACCTCCCTGACCTTGCTGAAAGCTGCCAACTGGGGGACAATACCCTTCATCGAGGAAAAGGTAAATCGACTCTGGGTCCCTAAAATGAATCGTAATTATGATATGTATGCTGTCATAGGTGCATCTCATTGGGACGAACGAGTTCGAAGGGCGTACAGGGGTTGCTGCTTGGTCAATTCTGGAAGCAATGTTAGATCCGACATCCGCATCTCCAGCATCTTAGGAATGAAAACTGAAGCCAAGAACGGCTATTATCATGTGACGGAGATTCGCTTGAAAAGGGAGGATGACAGGGAATACATAATCCAGCAAGGAGATTTTTCCATCATCCGCCTTGAGGATATCGAAGATATGCTGCTTCTGATGACCCGAGATCAACTTACACACATTCCTCGTGAAGACCTGATTGCTTTGAATACAGCACTTCGTATGTTCACACGAAGCGTTGTCATCAAGTCACGAGTTGAAGACCTTCAGTTGGGAGTTGAAAGCTATCAGAGGAAGCTCAATTTAACCTGTCCTGTGAATCAAGTGCTACCTCAACATGTAGAAAGATGTCCCTATACCGGCATTTCTGTCCCGAATTACGGCATTTTCTACTTGAACAGTCGAGGTTTGATGAAGTTTATGAGGGTTGGGGAGCTCCACAAGTATAGTGATGGAACTCTTATACAAGTCAGAGGTAAGTTGGAGCATCTGAACTCGGGTGGAACTTTGCCAGAGATGACGGAGGATTGGCATCCGGGTTACCGGCAGATGGCGAAGTACGTGATCAAGAAGATTGATCAAAAGCTCCGTGAACGTAGATTGATGAGGAGCTTGGAAAGATTCGTGGGTGGTAGACCATATGGAGTGCACTACAGGACACTGCAACGATCCATCTAATGGGTCGTACATTTCAGGTCACTCTATATTGGTTTTCAATTGTGAATATGTATATTTGTGAATAATGTGCTTGAATGGCTTGTTGTAGTGATAAGGTATGATAATTTTTCAAGAATTTCTCACGAGATTCTAAATCTTTCAAAATATGTCATACCAAAGCACTACAACTATCCCTTATTAACTTAAGGGGGAGCAATAACTTGTTCTACGGCCAAACATCGATTTCATTTTTACCCAAAGACCGGTTAATCCATTCAATATCCCAAATATTAATGGTTAACATTTTGGATAAGGGGAGAAAATGGGATTAAGGAGACGTAAGTGATACTTGGCTAAAAGATGAAAAAGACTTAAAGATTATCCAACTTAATATGTGTAAAGCATGTGTTAAGGGGGAGCGTTTTTGATGAACAAAACACCTAAGGTACAAAACTTTTGATTTCAATATCACAAGTACTTTAGGTGATTTTCAATGATTTTTCATGGTGGCAATTCCTTCCCAAAACACGCTTAATTCACGACGGATGTGGTGACAAAAGGGTGGTAGGAATAGGTTAAGTCCAATGATTCATCAGAGCCGATGGAATCTTCCCAAGGACAATTCCCTAGATAGAATTAGAAGTCCTAGGAAAGATGGAGAAAGAATGTGAACGTAGCTGAATGCCGACCAAGTACTTAAGCTAGCACTGGAACAATCACAACAAGGTGCTAGTGATGACGTATTGGTAAGCATTGAAGGGGTTGAAGAATGAAAAAGAAATGTAAAGATAAAGGGTGTAAAGAAAGAAGCCCTCCTTACAACTTTAGGCAGAAACCGGGTCAATACATATGCTATTGAGGTCATTTTTGTTAATGATTCTCGGTATTGAAGAAAGACATCATGGACCCAGTGATGCAATGCACAACCCTTCCCCAGCTAACTCAAATATCTCTCAAAAGGTATTTGTTTTAATCACACGGAGATCAACACGTTATCTATTGGTTTATTCACTCCGAATAAACTGGTATTGAAAAGGTGGCACTCCTCTCCAGCCATCGCTCACTAAATCAAAACGCACAATCGAGTCTAGAGCCAAGAGATCATCAAAAGTCTCATTAGGACACTTTCCATTTATTCCTTGCTTTCTCACACACTGTGAAAAGTAAGAGATTTTCATGAGTCCTACGCAGTATTCCTGTAATATTGCCAGAACATCCGAGTAATACGCAAGTATTACAATGAAGATGGAAATCCTGCTTGAGCCAACATCAAACAAGCTCATGGTAGGTTACACGGGCGGTTCTTTTAGAACCAATCTTGTGAAAAACTGGAAGGTAACAGTGGTTTAATTCTTAATTGAACTTAAACTCGTTCCAGGCCTCTTCGCATTATCATATGATCTTGCCAGAACACTCAGAGTGACTCTTTATTGACCACAGTGATGAGTGGAAATCCTTCTAGTGTCAACATCAAACAGCACTTGGTAGGTAACGTGCAAGATTCTTTATGAATTGAGCTCGTGACAACTTGAAAGCAACGATGGTGAAAATCTTAATTGAAATTCACTTGTTCCAGGTTTCATGAATTGACGGCTTTTAATCACAAGGATAATTTATCCAAGTGATTCACTCTTTATGTTCGCAGTCAGCTTTGGACGGTCGAATAAAGAGAACAGGTTCACCCGCGAAATCCTGTCAGGAAGTTACTTAATTGAAACTATCCGTCACGGGTACGATATCTAATATCGTCCAACGGTCTTCACCGACCGGAGGTAAAATGCTACCGAATTAGAATAAGATGTTCAAAGCCATTTTATTCGTGTCGTTGCTGTGTACCTGCTAAAGACGGTGGCGTTGCTGAGTACCTGTTGAAGACGGTGGCGTTGCTGTGTACCAGTGAAGACGGTGGTGTTGCGGTGTACCTGTAAAAGTCGTTCCCACATGCTTATGTCTCTTGCAACAAAAATTCAAGAAAGTACAAGATGAAGTCTTCCGCTGTACCAAACTCTGAAGCTTTCGAGAATTCAACAAAAAGACGTAAGTGTGTGGAACATGAAGTCACGAGGAGGCAAAGTTCACAAGAAAGGCAAAGATCGCACGTGAAAGGCCAAAGAACAATGCTCTCAAGTCAAAGCCAAAAAGATCAAATCAACATATTCACAACAAAAGAAAGAAAAGAAGAAAAGACTACGAGCTAAAGAACGAAGACTTAGTATAGTATGCTAGGTTTAGAACTTTGTAACGTGGAGTGACCTCCCTTAGGGGGAGATTGTTAGAAATACGTTTTAACGTATATTAGAAGTATCGGTCACTCCACAATATGATTTATGTTGTAATAGCTCGTAGTTAGTAATTAGTTATTAATTGCTTATTAACTTAAGTAAGAACCGGTCCATGGGCTTGTCATGGACCGGCCCAAGCCCATGTTATGCTTGGAACTATAAATACCCCTTTCCACTAAGGAAAGGGGTTGGTTGTTGTCATTTCTTGTTTTCCACTTAATAAAATTCACATAGTTTCTCTCACTTTCTCTCTCTAACTTTCTCTCTCTAGAAATCAACAAACCCCTTCATAGATTCATTGATTATCAATATTCTACAATGTGTCGTTGTATTTATATTATGTCTTGAAAGAGAAATCCATCTTAATCTTGATGTGTATACTTACATTGTTTTTCTATTTTCCCTGTCTTTGCAGAGAGGTGTATTTGATAACGCACCATGCCTCCAAAACTAACCGCCGACCGTGTGAACACGATGATTCAGGAAGCCATTGCGAATGCGCTAGAAGCAGATCGAGCAGGGAGGAACCCAGACCAGGGCAGAAATGTGGGGAGACAGAAAGCCCCAAGAGAGTGTACTTACTCTAGTTTCATAAAATGTGGTCCCACGCAATTTCGTGGAACTGGTGGAGCTCTAGAACTCAGGAGATGGTTAGAAAAGGTCGAAAGTACTTTCGAGATTAGTGGTTGCTCAGAAGCGAACAAGGTCAAGTTTGCGGCTGCTACTTTTCTTGACGATGCATTGAGTTGGTGGAACACCCAAGTAGCCACTGTTGGGTTAGCAGTAGCGAATGCAAGAACATGGACTGCTACTAAAGCTCTTTTGACCAAGAAGTTCTGTCCTGAAGAGGAGTTAGGTCAATTGGAAGATGAGTTGAGGCACCTGACTTTGAAAAACAATGATATCACTGCTTACACCAGGAGGTTTAATGAACTAAGCCTTTTGTGTCCAGATACCTTTGCCGATGATAACAAGAAGATGAAACAGTACATCAAAGGTCTATCCAGTAATATTAAGGGTGAGACGACTTCGTCTAAACCTGGGTGGTTTGATGAAGCGGTCCAGATGGCTCACGCGTTGATGGATGTCAAACTCCAAGACAAGAAGAACTTCATTGCTGAAGGAAATAAGAGGAAGTGGGAGGCGGCACAGAGCAACCAATCCCAGGGTCAAAGCCAAGGTGGAAACCGAAACAACAATGGTCAGAACCACAATCAGCAGTTCAACCAGCGAAGGAATGAAGGGATGAGAGCTTTGACAAACCCCAGAGGAGCGAAGGTGAATCCCCACTGTGGTCGATGCAACTTGTACCATGTAGGGAATTGCCCACCTGCGTGCGACAAATGTGGAAAAGCGGGTCACAGGATGTCCGATTGCCGAACAAAGGGGGTAGCCACTGGGGCGAATGCTACGAGAGTGATGGGTTGTTTTGGATGTGGAGAAAGAGGCCCCACATAAGCAAGGAAATTGCCCGAAGGCAGGAAACAAGCAAGGAGGTAACAATGCTGCTGCCGTGTATCAAGTAGGGACGGCTGATAAACCACAGGGTCCTAACGTGGTTACCGGTACGTTTTTACTAGACGCTTGTTATGCTAGTATTTTGTTTGATTCTGGTTCCGACAAGAGTTTCGTAGATGTTAAGTTTAGTCGTCATATCGATAGAAAACCGGTATTGTTAGCGACTAGTTATAACGTAGAGTTAGCTGATGGGAAAATTGTTAGTACAAATTCTATACTGAAAGGGTGTACCTTGAAGTTAGGAAATTACGCTTTTAAAATCGACTTGATGCCTATAGAGCTAGGATCGTTTGATGTGATTGTGGGAATGGATTGGCTGATGGCGCACAGTGCTGTGATCGTCTGTGGTGAGATATTAGTTCAGATCCCGTTGAGGAATAAAGTCTTGACTGTGAAAGGAGACGAATGCACTTCTCGTTTGAAAGTGATTTCTTGTTTAAAAATGATGAAGTATGTAGAAAGTGGATGTCATGTGTTTTTGGCACAAGTTTCGAGTGATGGTGATTTAGAGGCGAGGATTGAAGAGGTACCTGTAATCTGCGAATATCCGGAAGTTTTTCCAGATGAGTTGCCAGGTTTACCACCCACCCGTGAGGTCGAGTTTCGAATCGATTTGGTGCCAGGAGCTGCGCCGGTTGCGCGTGCACCCTATCGACTAGCACCATCCGAGTTAAAGGAGTTATCGGATCAACTGAAGGAGTTGATGGACAAAGGATTTATTAGGCCGAGCTCATCACCATAGGGAGCGCCAGTGTTGTTTGTGAAGAAGAAAGATGGGTCATTTCGGATGTGTATTGACTATAGAGAACTCAACAAGCTGACGGTTAAGAATCGGTATCCATTGCCGAGGATTGATGATTTGTTTGATCAATTGCAATGTTCCTGTGTATACTCAAAGATCGACTTGAGATCAGGGTATCATCAACTGCGTGTAAGAGAGGAGGATATTCCTGTAACTGCCTTTCGTACGCGGTATGGACACTTCGAATTTCGAGTGATGCCGTTTGGGTTGACAAACGCGCCTGCTGTATTCATGGACCTTATGAATCGCATATGCAAGCCGTATCTAGATAAGTTTGTCATTGTTTTTATCGATGATATTCTTAGTTACTCTAAGAGTAAGGAGGAGCACGAGAAGCACCTGAGAAAGATATTGGATCTGCTGAAGAGAGAGAAGCTGTATGCGAAGTTCTCAAAGTGTGAGTTTTGGTTAGAGTCTGTGCAATTCCTTGGTCACGTAATTGATAGCAAAGGAGTTCGCGTGGATCCTGCCAAGGTCCAAGCGATCAGGGAATGGTCGGCGCCGACAACGCCGACTGAAGTTCGACAATTCCTTGGTTTAGCTGGGTATTATCAGAGATTCATTGAAGGATTTTCGTTGATTGCGAAGCCATTAACAAAGCTTACCAAAAAGAATAGAGTGTATGAATGGGGAGATGAGGAAGAATTCGCTTTCAAAACGCTCAAGGACAAGTTATGTTCCGCACCGATATTGTCATTACCTGAAGGAACCGAAGACTTTGTAATGTATTGTGACGCATCTCGTAAGGGTTATGGAGCGGTGTTGATGCAGCGCGAAAAGGTGATAGCTTACGCGTCGAGACAACTGAGGAAGAATGAGGAGAACTACACGACGCACGATTTGGAATTAGGAGCTGTAGTCTTTGCGTTGAAATTGTGGAGACATTATTTGTATGGGACGAAGTGTGTTGTATTCACTGACCAGAAGAGTTTGCAACACATTTTAGATCAAAAGGAGTTGAACATGCGACATAGACGATGGGTAGAATTACTGAGTGACTATGACTGTGAAATTCGCTACCATCCTGGCAAGGCGAATGTTGTAGCGGATGCACTTAGTAGGAAGGAACGAGAGAAACCTTTGAGAGTCAGAGCATTGGTGATGACTGAGAGTGTTGACTTAACCGAAATTATACTGAAGGCTCAAGAGAGGGGATTAATGAAAGAGAATGTTGATGCTGAGAACTTGGGAAGAATGTTGAAACCTCTTTTTGTGATTAGGTCAGACGGACTGAGATATTTCGAGAATCGGATTTGGTTACCGTTGTGTCCATCCGAGGAGGGAAAGCCTGGAGTACGAGATTTGGTTATGAACGAGTCTCATAAGTCGAAGTACTCGATACATCCTGGATCGGATAAGATGTATCATGACCTGAAGAAAGTTTATTGGTGGCCGAATATGAAGGCGGATATTGCTCGTTACGTTAGTAAGTGTTTGACTTGCGCGAAGGTTAAAGCAGAACATAAGAAACCGTCTGGGTTGTTGGTACAACCAGAGATCCCAGAATGGAAATGGGAGAAAATCGCTATGGATTTCGTGACGGGTTTACCTAGAACTCCTAGTGGATGTGATATGATTTGGGTAATAGTGGATAGATTGACGAAATCTGCTCATTTCTTACCTATGAAGAAGACGGACAGTATGGAAAAGCTGGCCAGTGTGTACGTGAAGGAGATCGTTTGCAGACATGGAGTACCGTTATCGATCATTTCGGATAGCGATAGTAGATTTACTTCGGAATTTTGGAAATCGCTTCAACGTGCGATGGGCACTGAATTGAATTTAAGTACGGCTTATCACCCGGAGACTGACGGCCAGAGTGAACGAACTATTCAGACGATGGAGGATATGCTCCGAGCGTGTGTGATTGATTTTGGAGGAAGTTGGGAACGCCACTTGCCTTTAGTGGAGTTTTCGTATAACAATAGTTATCATGCGAGCCTCAAGGCTGCACCGTTCGAAGCATTGTATGGAAGAAAGTGTAGATCGCCTGTGTGTTGGAGTGAAGTAGGAGAAAGTCAATTGACTGGACCCGAAATGGTTTTAGAGACGACCGAGAAGATTGTGCAAATCAAGAACCGACTACTTGCTGCGAGAAGCCGACAGAAGAGTTATGCCGATAACAGAAGAAAACCGTTGGAATTTGAAGTCGGAGATATGGTTATGCTTAAGGTTTCGCCGTGGAAGGGTGTAATTCGTTTTGGGAAGAAAGGAAAGTTGAGTCCGAGGTACATTGGACCATTTAAGATCGTTAAACGAATTGGACCAGTAGCGGAGTTGCCGAGCGAGCTTAGTGCTATTCACGACACGTTTCACGTATCGAACTTGAAGAAGAGTTTGGCGGATAAGGAATTGGTGATTCCTTTGGACGAGATTCAACTGGACGACAAAATGCATTTTGTGGAAGAACCCGTGGAAATTATGGACCGAGAGGTCAAGAGGCTGAAGCGTAGTAGAATTCCCATTGTGAAGGTTCGATGGAATTCTAGGCGTGGACCGGAATACACTTGGGAACGTGAGGACTTTTTCAAGGAAAGGTATCCTCATCTGTTCCAGCGGCACGAAATGTGAGTTTAAGAAGAGGCGAGCGCCGGGACGTCGCTCTCTTTAAGGAGGGGTGGATGTGATACCCTAGAACCGAGGTCACTAACATTACCCTAAATTACGCTTATTTTTGAAATTTTTAATAAATTTTAATTGCTATATATTTTAGTATTTTGGTTGAAACCGATGTTCGAGGTTATAATTTTGACGATTGACGATTTAAGAAGGACGATGATGAATACGATCCCGATGGATGCCAAAATTTCTATAATTATTGACGTTTTATCGATAATGTAATTTTTCGAGAATTTTACTTACGGTTCGTGTTAAGTCGAGTCGGGTGAGTTTTATTGCTTTCCGGGTACATTTAAAGTATCCCAAAAGTATTTTGGAGTGTTTGGGATGATTCCCGACTTCCGTAAAATTTTCTAAAATGACTAGTGAGTCAATCCCGTAAAGTTTTAGAGTCGTTTTTGCTTAAGGCCAAAAGAATGCTTAAATTGCACCACAAGTCCCTCCAATTTTACAAAAAGGGGAAACAAAGCACACACAACACAAAATCTTGCAAAACTTTTCTCAATCTCTCTCTTTTCTCCTTTAGGCCGACGGCCACCCTCACCCACCATAAACCACCCATAAAATTTTTTTTACTTGGTTTTGATTAAAACTAAGGTTAGACCACCTCTAATTTAATCATTCCCCATCTTTCTATGTAATTTAATCCAACATGCATTCATATTTTTTTTTCAAGAATCATAGGAATTTTTCAAAATCATTTTTGATGTTAATTGGGTAAATGCATGTTTAATTCATGTGAAATGGGTGTGTAATCACTTAACAAACCCACCAAAATTAATTTGGTTGTGGTCTTTTGATCACCCAAACCCCACGACTAAGGGGGGGTGTTTGGGGGATCATGATGGTTGATGTTTTGAGCATGGGTTTGTGTTTAATCTTATGTTTATAGATGTTTTAGGTGAGTATATTCACTTGCATGCTTGTTTTTATGATTTTGGTTTTATGAGGATGATGATCAATAGGGGATTAGGACTGAAAATGTTGTTTGGTTATGGTTAGGAATGCTTAGGATGATGTCTAGTGTGGATAAATGGGTTTGAAAATGGGCGTTGGTATGATTTTGGTATAGTTGAGTTTAGGCAGAAAGTTTAAGGCATTTTCGTAAAACTTATTTAGTAAACAGGCCTTGTGAGTAGGATAGAGTTGTAGAGCATCTTCTTAGCTTCGATTTGGTATAAGATAGAGCTTACGACTCCTAACGAGTCAAAAGTTACGACGTTTTGAAATTCGTGTACCGGGAGATGAAAACCGTCATAATCCGAAATTATGCTTGGTTTTAGGTCAAATCCCGGGGACTATAAGTTTAGTTTGGTAAATGGTCAAGGGTTGAATTTTGGTCTCAAACCTGCACATTTGAGTCTATTGTAGGACTTAGGTGTCAAATGGGTCAATGGAGTATTTTAAACGGGTCAAATGAGTTCGACTTGGTCAAAGTACAATTTTAGTCCGAAAAACGTAGTTTTGGAAAAGTGTTGAGTAACGGGTCGTAGAAGTAAAAACTTTTGTTGGGATTAAATATGTGATTTCTACAGGTCTTAAAGTATTTTTGAGATTTTTCTCAAATTTTATAAAAAGGGTTAAGTATAGTAAAACAGTCCGTACTTTCGGTAAGTATCGGCGAAAATAAGTAAAAATGGATAACGTTAATAATAAGGACAAATGGTATAAAACGAGTAACACTTGTCGTTTTGTTTTGGCGTGAGTTGTAATTGTCACAAGTGACTAATATGTATGTATTTTATACAGTACCATAAGGTTTTAAAATGAGATTACTCATTACGCGTTATTTGGTTTGATAGGTGTTGATTTACCCGGGCATCCGTATCGTCGTCAGTGACCGTCTCTCGAACTATCGACTACTTGTTATATAAGGTGTGAATTTATAGCCTCGCTTATTATTATTTCAAACTGTTTTACCCGCGAGGGAAATGCATGCTAGTTTTCAAAATGAACATATGTCATGAATGATTGTTGGACCCGAATGTTGCCTTGAAATTGTGTTGAGTACCTAGGTTCAAAAGGCCCTAATTTCATGAACTATTAACTATTGTTTAGTCCTAGCGTGGATTAGAAATAGCCGCTTATACAAAGTGATAGTACTATGGGGTTGACTACCCTATCCGAGACGAGGGCTAGTACGTTGATACCCCCTGCGGACGGATAATTTGTGATAAGAGATAAGGTATAATTGCAACTGATGCCTTAGTAGGAGCACTGGTTTCATCTGAATCACGCCGGTAATTATTACGCGGGTGATTGAGTTAACGGTTTAGTGTCATGAGCTTAAACACAATTGTCAGTATCTTGAATATAGATTGTTTGATCGACAAGTCTATGAATGATCGTGAATGGTTTTTATTTCACATATGTTCAAAATGAATTGTAAAACCTATGAATTCCACTCAACGTTTTCGTTGACCAAATTTAGCATGTGTTTCAGGTAACTGCTGAAGTGTAGCATGGAGCGTGCATTGGATGGATGTTGTGTGTGGAGCTTGGAGTCTACTTGTTTTTTCCCCCGTTATTACTTAAACATTTTTAACTCTATGTCATGTTGTTGTGAAAACTGTAACTTTTGGGGTTGAGATTCATGGGGACCGAAAACGCAAAACTCTGTTGTATCATTTGGGGTTGGAAAACCGTAGACATGTAACTTTTCAACAATGTTTAATTTAAGTCTAAATTTGACGTCTCTTTAGAGTCGTTCGATATATCTTGTGTGCGATGATAACTGCCTAGCACCCAAATGTTGTAGTTCCGCTGCGCATAGCATTTGGTGGGGTGTTAGAGGATGGACCTTCGAGAAATTACAGGGATTATCTTTTCAAGAATTGGAGTACAAGGCTTATCCTATTTGGGCAAAAGTGCAGGAAATGAACACTCTTAGACTTCTTTCAGATGAGAGGAAATAAGAACTTGCAGAAGAGATGGAGATTCAGAAGGCAATGATTGTTCCAAGGCCTTTGAAGAGGGAGTTCCACTTGAGTTTCCTAAAGATCTAAATAAAGTGGTTCCCAGTGAAGCTGTTCTTAGAAAGAGCATTAAGCTCTCACCCATGGAAGCTTCAGATATGGTACAAGTGTTACCTCTTGATGCCAGAAACCCTATCATTAGCTATGAAGAAGATGCAAGTGGGTTTTGGAAGATTGGCAGATATGGGAAAGAGGTACACACATTTACTACTCTTATGTCTCTCTTTGCAAGTATGGATAGAGAAGACTTGGCAGACCTTTTGTGACAATCCGTCAATTTATGGTTGATATTTTATTCTCAAGTATTATTTAAAAATATTATTTTTAATGTTATATTATGAACTCACTTATTTTGGGAAGAAAATTGGACTTACATCTTGAAGTAGCATCGACTACGTCTAAACCGGAGGACTCTACGTTACGTGCTTACGTTTACATACACCATTTTTGGTGACAGCCCGACATTTTAGGAAATAAATTTATCCGTGAGTATTATTTTGGGATTTTAAATTTGAGTTGGTTCATAAACTCACAAATTTACTAGAAGAGATTGGGACTTACGTGAATAATTTAACGTCCTTTACGATTAAACCGGAAACCCTAGGATTACGTATTTACGTTTTTGAACTCCGTTTTTTATGAGATAATTTTTATTAGATTTTTTTTGTGCCGTTGATTCATAATTTATAAAAAAGTTTTTCGTAAAACAACCCGAGGGCACGCAAATCGAGGAAACTAGAATCGAGGAGTACCCGTAAATTAATAGGGATGGGACAAGTTTACAATTTCCCACCCCTATACAAGTGGCATCCAAGAGTACACAACACACTCTTGATGTGTCAAGTTTACTTAAGTAAACAAGGACACTTGTCCTTGTTTCTTTCCAAACCACTAGCTACACAAAACTAGCTAAACCATGAAACCATTTCACATACATGCAAAAAATCTATTTTCTCTCTTCCTCTCTCTCTATGAACGTCTACCACCACCACAATCATCATCATACACCAAAAATTTAACCACAAATCTTATGTATAAGTTACATATGATGATAACCTATTGAAGACATGAAGATTGGAGGTGATCTTAACAACTAATAAGGAGTTTCCATGGATCTTAGGGGCTGATTTTCAAGAAGATAATAATGCACATGAAAATCTCAAGGAGTTCATTTGCCAAGTTAAATATGTGATAACAAGAACCAAGTCTTGTTCTTCCAAAAACTCATCATTTCATCACTTTGGTGGTATAGAGATTGTTCTTCCTATCCTTTTGTTATTTTGATTATGTAATCTTGTATTTCCTTTATTTATGTATATGTATATGATGATGAATGATGATTAAAAATATTATGTGGGGATTTGGTGTTGATAGATTTGATAAACATGGGTAAAAAGATGGAAAAACCACATGTAAAATGGTTAAAATCTTGCTTAAAATGACGGCTGTATAAAAACAGTAAGTAACCAGATTATAAACTGATAAAATTGCATGGTGGAATCAATTTATATTAATTATTAGATTTCATACACATGTGAGAGTTGGTCATGCAATAGAATCATCAAAATGAGTGAGATATGATCAAAACAAAATTTGTATACCAATCTGAATAGTCTGTTATGTAGGGACTGTTAAGGATACTTATGCATGGATTGAGCAGTAGCTATAACTAAGTTATTTGTAGCACATAATATGAAGTTTATGTCATCCAAAAATGAGCTTCTATCTCCTTATAGAACTCAAGATATGACAAAAATGGTGAAAGTGAAACTAAAAATCAGATTTTGTGAAATTAAAGTTTAATAGTATTATATAAGCACTCAAATAATATAGTATAAAATGTGAAATTAAAACCCACTAACTTATATATTTCATTTATATAAATATTTATAAGGATAAATAAATGGAAATTTTATAAAAATGGTAGTTTGGTAAGTTTTATAAGATATAAAAACTATAAACATGATTTTTACGTCTTTTCGGCTAGTATCGTAAAATTAACGTTTTTCATCAATTAAAACTTAGACGATCGGACCCGTCTAATGTAAACTTTTTAAAAATTCATATACTGATATATAAGTACTTAATACAAGTAAAAACCGATAAAACCCGAACTATATAACATACGGACATTAACGGGCTAAATTAGCATTATTGGGCTATTAATCCAACTAAATGGGCTAAACATTTATAAATTTACTTATTGGGCTTAACCCACTTGGGCTCAACATGTAAAGTATAATACTGATAATAAAAGTATAAAATGGTCTAATTTAAGGTAACTTATAATAGGCTTATTGGACCTAAAACATGTAAATAGGTAAAACTAGTAAACTAGTATAAAAGTTACCAACACATAACACTAAAATGAGTAAATGAGAATGTATAAACCCACTTGATCATCATCATATGTATAAAATCATCATATGTATACATAATTTTTATTTTGATAAAGTCATTGGACAAAAGTCTAAGACCGATTATTATTTGTCTAGGTTTCCGTGATTGAAGCACGTACCGTACATCCGAATCGCCGATAACCGCTTTCCCACATCAACGTGAGTTCATAGCCTCGCACTCTTTTAAATGTTTTTATGAAATGTTTTATAAACCCGCGAGGGAGATAACATGTTAGTTTTTATAAAATAGGACACCATTTGTCCCGATTGTCTATTTATTGATTTGGACCCGAATGATTGTATGACCCGATGGATGATTAAATGACCCGATAGATGAAATGAAATGGATTATTAAAGTTAGGTTATGTCACTAAAAGTCCCATTAGCATGAATTGTGAACTACCGGGAGTTGGTAGACGCTTATGCATATAATAGTACTATTTGGGGACGATCACCCCAGTTCGCGCCTTGACGGTTGATCCCCGTCGTGCCACATTGATTGGTAAGCGAATTTATGTATGAGAAGATTTACACAAGCGTGATTATTGTGACGACACGCTAATTTAGATGGGCAAATTAAGTTTCGAGCAAGCTACCCGTTTTTCGTTGTAGTAAGGTAACAATGTCATGCGGCTTGTAATAATCCAATACTGAAAATACTGCTATACGCACTGAGTTACGATATATTGCCTGACTAGCAATACGGGGTCTTATTATTGATATTATGTTCGTGTTTTGGTTTTATATAACCATATTCATATAACGGTTTTTATTTAATCTATACAACGTTATAAAACGTATTGTATGATGTTTTAACGACAATGGTTCGTATAATGATTTTGAAGGCGAAAGCCTATATTATGATTTTGTTAAGGATTTGTATAAAATGACTTTGGAAATTTTATGGCCTATTACAAAGATTTCTACGAAATGATTTTGAAGGCGAAAGCCTACATTATGATTTTGTTAAACTCTATGAATTCACTCGGCGTTATCGCTGCCCTTTTCTTTTAACATGTTTTATCTCAGGTACTTGAAGGTAATTCTCGGGAAGACGACAAGAATTCATGGCCCGCACTTAAACAATAATTTCCATTCAAATGCTTTGTAAAACCTGTATGAAATACAATGACTTAGGACCTATGTAAATCTGATATTTATGAATGGAAATGTTTTATTATTAAACGTGTGACAATCCGTCAATTTATGGTTGATATTTTATTCTCAAGTATTATTTAAAAACATTATTTTAATGTTATATTATGAACTCACTTATTTTTGGGAAGAAATTTGGATTTATTTCTTGAAGTAGCATCGACTACGTCTAAACCGGAGGATTCTACGTTACGTGCTTACGTTTACATACACCGTTTTGGTGACACTCCGACATTTCAGAAAATAAATTTATCCGTAAATATTATTTTGAGATTTTAAATTTGTGTTGGTTCATAAACTCACAAATTTACGAGAAGAGATTAGGACTTACGATTATAATTTAACGTCCTTTACAACTAAACCGGAAACCTTAGGATTACGTATTTACGTTTTTGAACTCCGTTTCTGATGAGACAATTTTTATTAGATTCGTTTTGTGTCGTTGATTCATAATTTATAAAAATATTTTTCGTAAAACGACCCGAGGGCACGCAAATCGAGGAAACTAGAATCGAGGAGTACCCGTAAATTAGTGGAGATGAGACAAGTGGGACACTTGTCCCACCTCCACTATGGGTGGAAAAACAAGCCATAGACACACCCTTGTGTCAAGCTTATACAAGAAGATTAGGACACATGTCCTAACCAACTCTTACAAAACTATTCAACCTATAACTAAAACCATTTCCTTCCTCATCACTTCTTCACATACATGCAAATTTAAGTTAAACTCTCTTCCTTGCTCTCTCTATTTCGTCCAACCTCCACCAAAAATCACCATCTTCACCAAATTTTAACCATAAACAAGGGCTACAATCAACATATGTTGATAACCATTTAAAAAGATGATGATTTGAGGTGGTTATAACATGTGAAAAGGAGTTTCCATGGAGCTTAGGGGCTGATTTTCAACAAGATACTCATGCACATGAAGATCTCAAGGAGTTCATTTGCCAAGTTAAAGATGTGATAACAAGAACCATGTCTTGTTCATCAAAAACCTCATCTTTTCATCACTATTGGTGGTATAGAGATTGTTCTTCCTATCCTCTTGTTATTTTGATTATGTAATCTTGTACTTTCTTTATTTATGTATATGTATATGATGATGAATGATGATTAAAAATATTTTGTGGGGATTTGGTGTTGATAGATTTGATAAACATGGGTAAAAAGATGGAAAAACCACATGTAAAAATGGTTAAATCTTGCTTAATAAGATGGCTGTATAAAAACAGTAAGTAACCAAATGATAAACTGATAAAATGGTAAATTGGAATCAATATACAGTAAGTATTAGGTGTTATACACATGTGAGAGTTGGTCATGCAATGGAATCATAAAAATGAGTGAGATATGATCAAAACAAGTTTAGAGTGCAAATCTGCCTACACTGTTTTAGACGAATTTATTAAAATATTTAGAAGTTGATTCATCAGTAGCTAAGGAATAAAATGAAGCACATATCATGTAGTTTCTTTTATAAAAATTTGAGGTCCTATCTCATTATAGAACTCAAGATATAGACATTTTAGTGAACTTAAAATTTAGGACTGATTTTGTGAAATTAAAGTTTAATATTATTATATAAGCACTCAAATAAATATATTATAAAATGTGAATTAAAACCCACTAACTTATATATTTCATTTATATAAATATACATAAGGATAAATAAATGGACATTATATAAAAATGGTAGTTTGGTAAGTTTTATAAGTTATAAAAACTATATACTAAGTTGGGAAAATAGACAAATAAGTTACTAAAGTTTGGTTAAATGTTCACCTAAGTTACTAAAGTATTTTTGGTTACAAATCAGTTACTTATGTTTGGGTTACCTGTTATATAAGTTACTATGTTGGTTGCAACCCGGTGTTACCGGTAACTAAGTGACGTGGCATATAATATTAATGGGTTAAAACACAAAAATGTTACCAAAGTTTTCCAAAATGTTCATCGACGTTACTAAAGTTTGTTTTCATTACAAATAGGTTACTAAAGCTAAGGTAACATGTTAAATAAGTTACCCTCTATGTTTTAACCCTTGGTACTAGGTAAGTGCCGACGTGAAATTATTTTTTTGTTTAAAGAGTAAATTATATTTTATTTTTAAATTATGTGTATCCTAATAATGCTTGATTGAAGAAAAATGATCGTAGCAAACAATCTGTTCCTAAGCTATCTTCAAATTCTTTCATTTTACTTTTTCACTAAGACATGATGAGCAACTTTCTCGATTGGGTTGACAGCGGAAGAAGGGTGAGTATGTACCAGATGAACGGGTGACGTGATTTTAGTTGTGGATCGGTTACGATGGCGGGAGGTTGTGGTGGCTAGCGAGAGTGACATCAATATTTTTTTGGTGGTAGCGTTTTTCTTCTATAGATCTGGTGGTGGTGAGAACCAAAGGTGGTGGTCGTTGTGTTGATGAACGAACATTGAGGAGTCAACAACATTCTTGTTTGAGGTGAGACCCATAAAGTGGTGACGTGGCCATAACAACAGGTTACCAACAGGTTGCCCACCCTCGGAGTAACCTAATTGTAACTTTTTAAAACTTCAGTAACTCATATAATTAACCCGTATACTTGAGTAACCTTTTTGTAACCAAAAATACTTTAGTAACTTAGGTGAACATTTAAGCAAACTTTAGTAACTTATTTGTCTATTTTCCCTACTAAGTTTTACGTCTTTTCGGCTAAAACCGAAAGATTAACGTTTTTGTCAAACAAAACTTAGACGGTCGGACCCGTCTAATATAAACTTTTATAAACTCACATACTGATATATGAACTTATACAACAAGTAAAAACCGATAAAACCCGAACTTTACAACATATAGACATTAACGGGCCAAAGTAGCCTTATTGGACTATAAACCCGACTAGTTAGTAAAACACTTATAAATTTACTTATTGGGTTTAACCCACTTGGGCCCAACATGTAAAGTATCATACTGATAACAAAAGTATAAAATGGATTAATACAAGTTAATGGACTTATAAAAGGCTTATTGGACCTAAAACATGTAAATAGGCAAAACTAGCAAAATAATATAAAAGTTGTCAACACATAACACAATAATGAGTGAATGAGAATATATAGATCCACTTGATCATCATCATATGTATACAGTCATCATATATATATATAATTGTTATTTTGATAAAGTCATTGGACAAAAGTCTAAGACGAGTATTATTTGTCTAGGTTTCCGTGATTGAAGCACATACCGTATACAAATCACCGATAACCGCCTTCCCACATCAACGTGAGTTCATAGCCTCACACTCTTTTAAATGTTTTTATGAAATGTTTTATAAACCCGCGAGGGAGATAACATGTTAGTTTTCATAAAATAGGACACCATTTGTCCCGATTATTTGTTTATTGATTTGGACCCGAATGATTGTATGACCCGATGAATGATTATATGACCCGATAAATGAAATGAAATGGATTATTAAAGTTAGGTTATGTCACTAAAAGTCCCATTAGCATGAATTGTGAACTACCAGAATTTGGTAGACGCTTATGCATATAATAGTACTATTTGGGGACGATCACCCCAGTTCGCGCCTTGACGGTTGATCCCCGTCGTGCCACATTGATTGGTAAGCGAATTTATGTATGAGAAGATTTACACGAGCGTGATTATTGTGACGACACGCTAATTTAGATGGGCAAATGAGTTTCGGGTTAGCTACCCGTTGTTTGTTGTAGTAAGGTAACAATGTCATGCGGCTTATAATAATCAATTAACGAAAATACTGCTATACGCACCGAATTACGATATATTGCCTGACTAGCAATACGGGGTCTTATTATTGATATTATGTTCGTGTTTTGGTTTTACATAACCATATTCATATAACGGTTTTTATTTAACTTTATACAACGTTATAAAACGTATTGTATGATGTTTTTTTTACGATATTGGTTCGTATAATGGTTTTGAAGGCAACAGCCTATGTTATGATTTTGACAAGGATTTGTATAAAATGATTTTGGCCTATTTTATGGCCTACTACAAGGATTTGTACAAAATGATTTTCGGTAATAATTATATACCGATGATATATTAATGGTTTTATTAAACTCTATGAATTCACACGGCGTTATCGCTGACCTTTTCTTTTAACATGTTTTATCTCAGGTACTTGAAGGTAATTCTTGGGAAGACAACAAGAATTCATGGCCCGCACTTAAATAATAATTTCCATTCAAATCCTTTGTAAAACTTGTATGAAATACAATGACTTGGGACCTATGTAAATCTAATATTTATGAATGGAAATGCTTTATTATTAAACGACGCGATTTTTTAACGTTGTCTATGATGTGAGTAATGTGCTATCCCGTAACACCAACGAGTCTTCCGCTGTATTGAATTGTGTATATTTGGGGGTGTTACAGTTTGGTACCAGAGCTCTCGTTATAGAGAACGAAAGATTTTTAAAACCAAGGTTTTGAATAAAACATTTCAAAATCTTTTAACTATAAACATTTTTCTCAAAATGTCTAAAAATCTTTTGACTATAACGGTGCCGAAGAATTCCCGAGTTACCGACAAGGCCAGACTAAGAAGTGTTATTTTAATATAAATATAACTTGGATTATATATATATATATATATATATATATATATATATATATATATATATATATATATATATATATATATATATATATATATATATATATATATATATATATATATATATATATATATATATATATATATATATATATATATATATATATATATATATATATATATATATATATATATATATATATATATATATATATGATGTAATTTGATTACATGATTGTTTGATGATTATTTTAATATTTATACGAGGTATTTATACGACGTAGATTGTCACAAGAAACCCTAATTTCCCTAGCAAATTGATCGAAGCTATTCCCGTAGGAATTCTAGCTATTCTAGATCTAAACCAAGTTGTGGATATTTATGATCCCGACAAAATGGTTGATAATCGTAGGAATGTTGATAGTAGTTGATTATGATCTTGAAGAAGAATTGGCGAGATTAAGTCTGATATCTATGTCATGATGATCTTTCATTATAGAATGGAGTTTGACAAAACGTTACCACCTAGAAAGATGTCATCTGATTCGTTGTCATCCAATTCTTAAATTGAAATCAAAAGGGTGAATGTTGCACTTGAGGCTGTCATTGGAACCATTACCCAAAAGCCTCATGCCACTAGTACCTTTCCGAGAAGTCTGATTGAATGTGTGAGTCATCTCATGCTATTGACTCATTTGATAACTGTTGTTGTAAGAGCCATAGGATTGGAAATTAATTGTTGTTCATATCGAGCTTTTATTGCCCTTTTGAGGTTTATGAATAAGGTTGAAAGAATTGGAGAATGAGGTAGGATGTCGCATTGAGTATATGTTGATTGAAACTTGAATAAAGTAAAAATTTAACCGGGTATGGAATATGAGATTGTTAAGAGGAAGTCGTTAAGTCCTGTGATTGAATTATAAGGTTTTAAATCATTGTAGGTTCATGTTAAGGGTTGTTCCTAGGCCATTGTCCAAATGACGAGGATGCCTAGTGTCCAGGAAATAAATTGAAGAAATTTTCTTCTGAATAGGGACCAAAGGATCTTCTGGGATATGTGGAACACCTAATGACTCTTGTATATTAGTATTCATTGTGGTATCTGTTAAAAATATCTAACTTAACTGAGACATCAGTTGGTAGGATGAGTTCTTGGAATTGTATGACATAGTGACACGTAATGTGTTATGGTACAATTTTGACTTGTTTGTGATTAATGAAAAGACTACCTTTGATTGCTAAATCCTACATGTATCGATGTTATTTATCTTTTATTGCTTCATCCTAATGTTAGCATTAGTGATGCAACCATTGAACAAGTACTCATCTCGGTTTGAGTTATGTTGTGGATTATTCTTTACGAGTGCCATCGAGATCATGAACCTCATGATTAAGTGGCTAAGCTCATTTCCTAGCATATTGTAGTTAGTTCTTGGTGAACAACTTTTCATCACTCTTTTGCAGATCACTTATTGTTTTTATAATATAAAACAGTATCCCTTGATAAAGATTGAATTTTCATCACTATAAGGATTATTCAAAGTGAGATTTATAACTAATCGTTATCGAAATGAAGTTGTTTATAAAACACCTTGGAAAACTTAATTGTTTTCATAAAAAAGAAAATCCTTGTAAATTTATTTTTGATTCTTATTTAAGAATTAAGCATGAAAGTGTTTTTATTATAAACATGATGATAAAATTTTGACGAACTGATTATTGCATCGTTAATCTTGAAATTGTATATAGTTGCGCGCCTACATACAATTTGGAATGGACCATGCAAGGATGATTAGTAGTCACCATGAAATTGTTACTAAACATCACATTCTCTTTGTAATTGTGAAAGATTAAATTTTATGAGATCTGCAAAAAGTGCAAAAATAGGGGCATATTATTAGGGACACCTACATATGTGCCCGTACCATTTATTCTTTTGAGTCGAATTTACTCATCTGTGGAATTTGTCTTATTTGACAATTGATATTCACTTCTTGTCCAATTCTCCTGTGGTGAGATACTTAGGAAAAGTATCTGATTACCGAGTGTTAATACCTGATAACTGGGCTTTTGGCCAGGTAAAAAGATTCGTTTAAGTATGTCTCTTCGAATTGATCTTGGTTAAGTGTGTGCGACTCTGTTGTCTTTGGTGAAACAAAAGTTGTGTCGTTGTAATATTAAAAAGGTGCAAAACAATTAAAGTAAAGGGCAGGTAAAGTAAATCCAAGTCTAATTAAAATAAATGTGCGAGTAAGGGACAATATTTAAAAACGTGAGTAAAATTAAAGGGCACTAAATGTAAATAACGTAAACTTAAAACTAACTAAGGCAAAGCAAAAATAAATATAAGGTAATCAAACTTAAAGTGCGAGCAAGGAAAAAGGCGGGAAAAATAAAGCTCGAAATTAAAAGCAGAAATTTAAAAACTGGAATTAAAGAAACCTAAAAATCAACTCTATTCGGAATAAATCCCTATCCGGAATATTTACCCTTATCCGGAATAAATACCTATTCGGAATGTTGTCACCTATCCGGAATAAGTTTCTATTCGGATTGTTCTTTGCTGTTCGGAATGTTTGGCCATACTCGAAATATTTCCCTATGCGGAATATCAGCCTATTCGGAATATAGCCCTATGCGAAATAATGGCCCCTATGCGGAATAGGTGCCTATCCGGAATATTCTGGCCTATTCGGAATAAAGCTCTCTATCCTGAATAATTTACCCTATGCGGAATAGTGCTGGGCTACGTCTCCTGGGAAAGAACAGAAACAAACTCGCGAAGAATAAGGAGAACAAAATATGCACGAATATAATCAAAACAAAGCTAAATCAACCACAAGATTAAATCAAACTAACAAATAAACATATACAAATGATAATCAAACAATCTAAAACAACAAAACTAACAAAACAAATCAAGACAATCAAAACCCACTTTGATCAAAATAAGAACATAGAAACATGAACATGAACATAAACAATAAAAATCAAAGATTAAGAAAGGTAGAATGAGAGATGAACAATAAAGATAAAGATTAACAAGAATTAAAAGAAAAACTTACTTGTAATTAAATGGTAATTAAGGTGCAAGACAAGAATTTAAATTTGACAAGTATTTAAATGACAAGGTAATTAAAAGTGGAAGAACTAATTGTCACTATTAGCCAACAAAATGAAAATGATTAAGAACTAATCTATATATAGGGGAGGATTAAGGAATGCTTAGGAAGCTTCCTCCCCTCTTTCCTTTCTCCTTAATTGCATGCTTAGTCCTTCCTTCTTAATCTCTTTGTTAATTGCACCATTAGTCCTTAAGCCTTTAAATCTTCTTTAATCTTGGACTTTAATGACTTTTGGCTCGGGATTTCTTTGAACTCGTCTTTTAATTCTTCAATAAATTAGACTTGAGTTTTTCTGCTTTTGATAAACTTCTGTCTTTTGACTTTTTCTTCGATAAATCTTCAGAATTGGTCTTGGACTTCCGTTCTTTTTGCACTCTTGACTTCTTGACTTCGTCTTTCGTCTTTTTCTTCGATAAAAGCCCGTGAATGCCCGTGTTTTCTCCACTTTTCACAATTTCGTCCTAAATCACAACAAAAACACAAACCACGCATAATTCCGACATAAAAGACACAAAATACACGTTTTGGCTCGGTTATTATTGTAATTAAGTGGTAATAAGGATGGGTGTTTACACACCTATCAAATCCCCTACACTTGACCATTGCAATGTCCTCATGCAATGCATTAGTTACAAAGCACGTTTACATTTTTCATCACAATCAATCCATAATGGCCTTTATTAAAGAGATAGAAAATTACAAACATTCAAAGTAAAGAAATCAAAATCATACCTTGGGTTTCGAAAATGTCATGAATAATCATCATCCTCAAGTTTTCACTTTCTCCAAACCAAGCTTAAAAACGAGATCATTATTATTATAAGTTAGCAAACTAACACGAACTCATGTGGGCCAATTATTCACTTAG
Source organism: Glebionis coronaria (assembly GCA_025667525.1). Lineage (NCBI taxonomy): Eukaryota > Viridiplantae > Streptophyta > Magnoliopsida > Asterales > Asteraceae > Glebionis > Glebionis coronaria. Next base: position 137,718,630 of record CM046879.1, on the reverse strand, counting down.
ACTCCCTTATTCCTAGGGGTATCTCTTATATTTTATTGTTGTCTTGAATGATCACGAGGATACATTGTTTGACTTATTTCGATAGTTATTTAGTCCGAAAATAAAGTGAACGATTTAATCAATAGTTAGCTAAAGGACAAAATCTTTTAAAACTGCTTCTCGGGACCTCATAAAGTTCATATCTTAGCATAACTCGCTTCGCGATTTGAGACCTTTCTCGGACCGATATTTGGCAGCGACTTCATACTTCAAACCTTGAGAGACGTTCATGAAATTATGGTCTTCTCTTCATAATGAAATTTCTTCACTTGAAGTTTTGAGAGATTCATACTTGGACCACGACTTCTTCATTTTTCTCCAATCTTTATTTTGGACTTTGATATACCACGATCCGCCTCCTTTTGTGACTTGGATCTATTTATCCTCATACCTTGCTAGGGTCTTTTCGGATGCACTTCTCCATGACTTTTTGGAGTTTTTGCTTTTCGTCGTGTGTCTCGATCCTTCATATTGATTTTCGATAAATGATTCTTCACATCACTTTTGGATCTTTAGCAACAAAATGTAGCCCTCATGTCTTGTTAGGACCTTTTTGGACTCGCCAAGCTTCGCATCCCGCTTCAATAAGTTATGCCTTGGATATGAACTCTAATCCATACCGAGCAACTTTTAAACGATCTTGGGCTAGAAGCTAAGTAACTTTTCAAATCGTACAACCTTATTTATTACAGATAAATTTATTAGCAAGCGATGGGAGAATAGGCTTATAATTAACTCACATAAATTCACAAAAGAATACCAAACTTATAATTGACTCTATCATCTCTCGTTCTCCACAGTTTAAAATCTCAAGGAATGAGACTCGTGGATGCATAGCCTATTAAATCAAAGTTTTGGGTTTTCGAGTCGCCTATAGGATCTTGCAAATTCTTAGACTTTTTCAAGTTTTAGAAATCGCATTTTAAAGTTCCCTTGATAAACGACTCTCTAGGATCAATTATAGGAACTTTCGAAAAGTTCTTGTTCTTAACCCGTGAGCGTTAAGACTTTCGCGTTTTATAGCTCCTTATATAAAAGCCTAGCAAAACTTGACTTAAACATGTTAAGGATACTAGCTAGAGTAAACTTAGACAAGTAAACTCGGGTTGAGTCAAAAGATTCACAACGTTTTGAAAATTAAAACCACTTTATTAAACATTTATTGTAGCAAGGAAAGAAAATAACTCTACAAAGGGAAAAACTAATAGGCCAAAATAGATCAAAAATTTTGAAAAATGTCAAAAAATTGATTTTCCGGTTAAAATGAGGACAAATACAAGGAAAAGGCCACTTAACTTCGATAGAAGTCCCCCCTACACTTAACATAAACATTGTCCTCAATGTTTAAGCATGTGGGAGTAAACCCCCCTACACTTAGGACATTGTGCACTTTGTTTAAATCTCGCTAAGGAAGAGACAACTAAAGAGATTCCTATTTTAATATTGAGAGAATATAAAATAGTGAATCGAAAAGAGTTTAGGATAGAACCGGGAAGAAGGGAACACAGAATCACGGGTCGTCAAGAATCATCAGGAGTGGATCATTGAGCGCTCGAATCCTGATTAAGAGAGGAAAGGAAATAGCAAACCAACGGGTCTCCCCTACACTTAGGATAAAGAAAGCAAAAAGATAGATACATGGGTTGCCTCCCAAGAAGCGCTTGATTTTTGATTACCGAGTCGTGAGCCTGACTCGACCTTGATCATCATAGGAAGAAGCATGAAATATATCCACCAGGATCAAAGACATAGTTTTCTTCCATCAAGTAGCAGAAGCTTAAGGCGAACAAGGCAAGCCAAAGAAGAGTAGGCAAGGTTCCCTTAAGCAGCGATGGAGCACGGTGGAAGCAAGGGTGAAGTGGTGCAAGCATGTCTTCAATAATTCCAAAGATTTTTCCTTTTATTTCATCAGGTGGATACTGAGATGGCTGCAGAATATCGATACCGGGGTCGAACACCTTTTCCTTTAGGGGAAAATAGCACTCAGGCTCAGCAGAATGTGAAGAAGATCCGCGAAGAAGCACAACCTCGTCCTCAGAAGGGGAACAAAGAGGTGTTAACTCATATGTGCTGCGGATATTGGTGTCGACCGGTTTCTTCTCCTTTGAAAGAATGTGCTTCAAATCCAAAGTAGGATCAAGACGATAATCTTCAAAATCAAAAGGAGGTGCATCACTCTCATGAGGGAAGTAATTATTGAGAAATGTTGAGAAGTCTTCCTCAAATGAGTAATCGTCCAAAGTAGGATCGAGTGATGGCGGAGGAGGATCTTCATCGTGAGTAGAATCGCTCGAAAGAGTATCGGCCTTATCAAAATCATCATATGTGGGCAGGTCGGGATACTCAGAAGTATAATCATCAAAATCATCTGAATCTGAGTTAGAATCATCATCATAAGCATCAAAGATCGGTGGAGAATCATAAATGGGAGAAGGTTCCAAATTGGATAGAGAATCATCCACATCATCTTGAAAAAGTGGATTAGCAATGCAAGAGTCGAATAGAGGATTGTTGTAGATGGTAAAATCATCGAGCACATTAATCATATTCACTGATTCTCGTCCAAAGGATTTGCCTGTAAGCTTCCCCATTTTGAAAACTTGTGAATCATTCCCGACTCGTAAGATTAACTCACCTTTGGCAACATCAACTAGAGCTCGTCCGGTTCTCGAGAATGGCCGACCAAGTATTAAAGGAATACGAGGGTCCATTTCATAATCAACAATGACAAAATCGACCGGGAAAGTAAATGTGCCAACTTTGATGAACACATCTTCGGCAATACCAAGGGGTAAGCGAGAGTGCGATTTGCAAGTTCAAGAGTCATCTTTGTTGGAGTGAGGTCGGGTAATGATAGTGTTTTCCAAACACTCAAAGGCATAAGATTTATACTGGCCCTGAGATCAGCAAGGGTAGTAAATTCTTCAATTTTGTTGAAAAGGCAAGGCAACCCAAAATAACCGGGATCTCCAAGCTTTTCTGGAAGTTCTTTAAGAATAAATGCAGAGCAATTTTCATTTAAGCGTGTGTTGGCGAGTTCAATCAGCTTCTCCTTCTTGTTAAGCAATTCCTTAAATGCTTTAACAAATTTCGGCATGTGGACAAGTGCTTCGAGAAAGCTAATGTTGAATTTCATTTGAGAGATCATCTTCACATAGCTCGACACTTCAGAGTCATCCTTGGTTAGCATTTTGGTCTTGCCTAAACGAGAGGGATAAGGGATATTGGGTTTGGGTGGTGAAGGTGCAGGTGTAGTAGGTAAAGGTTGAGATGTTGAAGGGTCCTTCCTAGGAACATCGCCATGACGAGGCGGAGACGGTAATGGTGTACTAATACTAGGTGTAGGAGGAGTAGGGATAAATGGTGGTGGAGGAGGTGTAGATGATGGGGGTGGGATTGGTGGTCCTACGATGGTAACTCCACTACGGGTAGTAATAGCACTCACATTTGCTCGCGGATTGGTGACGGTGTTTGAAGGTAGAGAACTTGAAGAAGAAGGTTGAGCTGCGGGCAAGAAACTAGCAAGCATATTCTTCAAATCATTGGTTTGATTGCTGAAGGAGGATTGAATATTATCTCGAAGCTCGGATCTTATCTCATTTCCTTGCTTGGTAATATCTCCTTTAAGATTGATAATTTAGCTCTGCAGATTCTTGATTTGCTCACCTTGGGTTCTCATTATGGCTTCAACATCGGGGTTAATGGGTGGGGTTTGTTGGGCGGGTAGGTGATAAGGATTAGAAGCTCTTGGTGGGATTTGGTTGCTTCTATTGTAGTTGTTGGCGGGGTTTTGGTTTTGAGGAGAAAAATCGGGTGCAAGGTAGTTGTTTGACCGGTAACTCAACAAATTTCTATCCCCTTGAGGTCAAGCTTGGTAATTTTCCGATGAATAATTACCATAAGCTGCATACACATTTTCCGGATTTCCTTGAGTGGAAGGACAATCGGTGTATGAGTGAGGACCGCCGCATGTTTCACAAGAAGGTGCAACCGCTTTAACTTGTTGTTGTTGGTTTGAAGCGAGAAGCGTGATACTTTTGCTCATTTCAGTCATCATGCGGGTGAGTTCGGTCATATCAGGGTTTGCTAAAGTAGAAGAGACATTGACTCTCGGGTTGTTCCTTGAAGAAGCGAGGAATCCCAATTTTTGTGGTGAGTAGTCATGTTCTCAATAAGCTCTCTACACTCCTCGGGTCTCCTTTTCATGAATGTGCCACCGGCGGCTGCATTAATCGTATCACGATCACGAAAAGTCAATCCGTTGTAGAAAGTATCTATTAAAGTCACAGGGAGCATGTTGTGGTTTGGACAACGATCAATCAAGACATTATATCTTTCCCAAGCATCAAAAAGAGATTCATCGGGATCTTGCATGAAACCGCTGATTTGATTGCGAAGGCTCGTGACCATGGATGGTGGAAAGTAGCGCGATAAAAAGCGTTGAGTCATGTCATCCCAAGTATGAATAGAATTCTTTGGAAGACGATCAAACCATTTCTCGGCGTGATGTGATAAAGTATGTGGGAAGAGTTGTAGGCGTAGAACATCCATTGTGGCACCAGGCAACTTCATGCTTTGGGTGATTGTAATGAACTTGTCGAGGTGTTTGTTGGCATCATCATCAGGCAGTCCTCTAAAAGGATTTGTTTGCACTTGCTGAATCATGTGGTGCTTCAACGAAAATTCTGGAGCGTTGATTTGCATCGGCGTAATCGGTCCTCCTCGTCCAAACATGGTTGGTTGACAAAGCTCTTCCATTGTCCGAAGATCGGTCTGTAGAAGAACATTGTTGTTATTATTGAGGTGCGGTGGATTATTGTTGTTGTTAACACCTGACATACTTAAATCTTCTCGAGTCTCGGGATCTTGATAATTAGAAGATCTAGTACGCATACACCTGAAAATGCAAAAGAAAAAGAAACCAAATACAAAGACAATATATATACACAATAAAGATAAAATCTTTTTGGATTTTTGAAATTTTTAATTTTTGGATTTTTAACAATTTTTAATTTTTATGGTTTTTGAATTTTTTTTAGCAAGAAAATAACGCTCACAAGTGAACGGATCCCAAAAAGCAACGCGTCTTTCACAGAAAACCGTTAATCTTTACGAAAAGAGCCGGCAGCGGCGCCATTTGATAACTGGGCTTTTGGCCAGGTAAAAAGATTCGTTTAAGTGTGTCTCTTCGAATTGATCTTGGTTAAGTGTGTGCGACTCTGCTATCTTTGGTGAAACAAAAGTTGTGTCGTTGTAATATTAAAAAGGTGCAAAACAATTAAAGTAAAGGGCAGGTAAAGTAAATCTAAGTCTAATTAAAATAAATGTGCGAGTAAGGGACAATATTTAAAAACGTGACTAAAATTAAAGGGCACTAAATGTAAATAACGTAAACTTAAAACTAACTAAGGCAAAGCTGAAATAAATATAAGGTAATCAAACTTAAAGTGCGAGCAAGGAAAAAGGCGGGAAAAATAAAGCTCGAAATTAAAAGCAGAAAATTAAAATCTGGAATTAAAGAAACCTAAAAATCAACTCTATTCGGAATAAATCCCTATCCGGAATATTTACCCTTATCCGGAATAAATACCTACTCGGAATGTTGTCACCTATCCGGAATAAGTTTCTATTCGGAATGTTCTTTGCTGTTCGGAATGTTTGGCCATACTCGGAATATTTCCCTACGCGGAATATCAGCCTATTCGGAATATAGCCCTATGCGGAATAATGGCCCCTATGGGGAATAGTTGCCTATCCGGAATATTCTGGCCTATTCGGAATAAAGCTCTCTATCCTGAATAATTTCCCCTATGCGGAATAGTGTTGGGCTGCGTCTCCTGGGAAAGAACAGAAACAAACTCGCGAAGAACAAGGAGAACAAAATATGCACGAATCTAATCAAAACAAAGCTAAATCAACCACAAGATTAAATCAAACTAACAAATAAACATATACTAATGATAATCAAACAATCCAAAACAACAAAACTAACAAAACTAATCAAGACAATCAAAACCCACTTTGATCAAAATAAGAACATAGAAACATGAACATGAACATAAACAATAAAAATCAAAGATTAAGAAAGGTAGAATGAGAGATGAACAATAAAGATAAAGATTAACAAGAATTAAAAGAAAAACTTACTTGAAATTAAATGGTAATTAAGGTGCAAGACAAGAATTTAAATTTGACAAGTATTTAAATGACAAGGTAATTAAAAGTGGAAGAACTAATTGTCACTATTAGCCAACAAAATGAAAAATGATTAAGAACTAATCTATATATAGGGGAGGATTAAGGAATGCTTAGGAAGCTTCTTCCCCTCTTTCCTTTCTCCTTAATTGCATGCTTAGTCCTTCCTTCTTAATCTCTTTGTTAATTGCACCATTAGTCCTTAAGCCTTTAAATCTTCTTTAATCTTGGACTTTAATGACTTTTGGCTCGGGATTTTTTGAACTCGTCTTTTAATACTTTAATAAATTAGACTTGAGTTTTTCGGCTTTTGATAAACTTCCGTCTTTTGACTTTTTCTTCGATAAATCTTCAGAATTGGTCTTGGACTTCCATTCTTTTTGCACTCTTGACTTCGTCTTTCGTCTTTTTCTTCGATAAAAGCCCGTGAATGCCCGTGTTTTCTCCACTTTTCACAATTTCGTCCTAAATCACAACAAAAACACAAACCACGCATAATTCCGACATAAAAGACATAAAATACACTTTTTGGCTCGGTTATTATTGTAATTAAGTGGTAAAAAGGATGGGTGTTTACACACCTTTCAATACACGACTGGGTGTATCGACGTTCCTATCATTTCTTTTGATTAGATTTCATTTGAATGACTTGGGTAACGATCCGAGGAGCTTTCGAATGCGTACTCAAATTATGAAAACATGGGATATATTCATATTCGTTAAATGTTTTCGTCTGTATCTGATTTGAAATTTCTCTCGCATAGATTATGCGTTGACCTTACTCTTTTAATGGTAGTTGTGTCTCCATATATCCTTGAATTTGCGAAGGGTTATGAGTTATTATTAGTCTTTTGAGAAGTTCACATCTTATCAACGGTAACGAAACTGGAAAGTTGATAGTGCCAGTAGAATGGATTGATTGATTATGACATGACGACATTGTCTTAATTGATGGGAACTCGAGTAGAAGTCCCTTAAATGATAAGATGTTGATTATCAAAAGTGATCTAAATAATTCTTGATGGATGACCATATCCTGCATTTAGACTTGAAATTATACCATGAATGGTTGTGTATTAGTCATAGATATTATAATCTAGAAAGGACTTAAAGAAAATTTATTAAAAGATGTTTCTGTTATTTGAAACTTTAGGAGGTATTTGTTGATGAATTACCTACACCTTCGCCATTAAGGCAGGTTGAATTTGGTATTGTTTATATTTCCGGTGATGCACCTGTGGCATGTGCACTGTACGTCAGCACCATCTGCATTAAAAGAATTACCCTACAACTGAGAGAGTTGTATGAGAAGACTTTTATTCTACCAAGCTCATCATCATGAAGAGCTATGGTGTTATTATTTCTTATATTTATTGATTACCGTGAACTAGGTAAATTGACGATTAAAAATCTATATTCACTACCCAAGATGATAGATTTGTTCGATAATTTACGAGGTTCTAGCGTATGTTTTAAGAATTTTGATCCTCGGCATGGTTATCATCAATTTCGCGTCCGCGAAAAAGATTATCTATTCCAATCACTACATCCAGAACTTGTAATGAACATTATGAGTTTCACGTGATGTCGTTTGGATTGACCAATGCACATGTAGCATTCATAAATTTGGTGAATCACGTGTGTAGGTTGTAATTTGATAAATTCATGCTTGTGATCATTAAGGTCCATTTGTTTGTTTATAAGAATAAGAATGAGTTAATAATTGTTTATAGATTGCCCTGAATTGGCCGAACAATGAAAACTTGTACCTTGAGTATTTAACATGTGATTAAAGACTTAATCCTTTACATTATTTGATCGTATGATTAATAAGATAATGGAATCTATATTGACTCTTCAAAAATTTAGAGCCCTTTTAAGACTTTGGGTTTTACCAAAAAGAAAGTGCAAATGTGTTTTGACAAATGTTTTATCGAAAAGAACTTTTGAGGGATTATTCCCTTATACCCAGATCATTTAACTAAACTCCTGTTTAGGGGTAAATGTTTGTGTATACCTCAAGACAACCTAAAAGGGATTGAGGAAACCATGACTTGAAATTTGAAACGACACTTTTTGCTTTTCAACTAAGAAAATTTTGAACAAAGCATAAACAAAGATTTTTCGAACATTTACGGATCTTATTAACTATTTTAATTATTTTCGATAAATCAACAAAAGTCGTGTTAACTAAAATTCAAATTTATTTTGAATATTTTTATATAATTGGTCGAACTAAGAAATTTAAAATTTTTACGTCTACGTTTCATAAAACTTTAATAATTATTATTAATTTACTTGTAATAATTATCGACGCTTTAAAACGTCGGATTGAGCAAAACTGATAAAGAATTAATTAAGATGTGTTCCTTAATACTGACTGTGCAAAATAAATTGTCGTACAATATAAAAAAAATAAACAATGCTTGTAAGAAGGATAATATAGATAATAAAAAGGGGTTCGCGGCTAATGTGAACCATTAGAATTGAGAAGCCGATGGCGTTAAATGTTTTAAAGGTCACTTATGGTTGCCTAAATATGGAGGTTTGTGAAATTTAGTCATGTTGGAATCTCATAAGTATAAGTATTCTATTCATGTCATTTCTGATTAAAAGTATCTTTGTCTGAAGAAGTTGTACTAATGGAAAACTATGAAGGCATACATCGCCTCATACATTAGTAAACGTCTGACTATTGCAAAGGTCATCATCTGAATTTAATTCAATTTGAGTCATCGTCGACAGACTGACCAAATCTACTAATATCATTCTTGTTAATGATAGATTCTCGATGAAGAAATTGACTCTTTTGTATTTAAAGGAGTTGTGTAAACATGGTGTGCCTGTATCGATCATCTCTATCAAGATCCTCGCTTCGTATCGAATTTCTAGAGATTTGCTCGGAGGTCATTGGGAAGGAACCTTGATGAGAGTACTTTTTACCACCCCAATCGAAGGAACGAGGTAAAGTAATGATACAAAACACTAAAAGTGTTGTTTTATGTTTGAATGATTGACCTTTGGTGATAAACCGTATAATCGTTTTCTTTTGGAGAGATTATCATGGATAATTAACGTATTAGGATCGAGATCGAATCTTGTAAGGATCTAAATATTAGAGCATCTGTAAGCAGGAGTTGGGATGAAGACACCCGACATACACCCATTGTGAGTTGGACATGTCTTTTAGGTTTAAGGTTTCCTATGATGGCGAACCTAACCTTGCAAAATACCCAACCCGCGAGACCTGAAATGATTGTTGAAATTAGGATCTGATTATTAACTGCCAGTAGTGGGCAGGAGGTTATATGAATATGAAATGTAGATCTTGAAGTGCAGGATGGGTAGCGAAGTTATGCCAAATATTTTCACCATAGAAAGATGAATTGAAGATCTGAAAGATCATGGGAATTAAGTCCCCGTTGTATGGGACCATTGAGATGATGTAAAAGTTGGTTTGAAAGGCATATAAGCTGGATCTACCCTATGACTTCAAAGGCTGCATGAATTATGTTTCGTAAATCGAACTTGATAAAATGTCTATCAATTGAAAATCTAACTATTCCTTAATGAAGTTTAGATCGGCGAAAAGTTGCATTCATCAAAAACCCGTGATCATCATGGATAGAGAAAGTAAGTCAACATTAAGCTTGATCTTATTCCCGTAGTTATGTTTGATGAAACTCGCGTATTATAATGGATTACACTTGTGAGAAAAGACCGAATGTGGAGGAAATACCCACATGGCTTTAACTCTATAAGAAGCGAGTAGTAAGGTAAAATGATCTTTGAGGACAAAGATTCTGTTTAGGGGTAAATGCTGTGACAATCCGTCAATTTATGGTTGATATTTTATTCTCAAGTATTATTTAAAAACATTATTTTAATGTTATATTATGAACTCACTTATTTTTGGGAAGAAATTTGGATTTATTTCTTGAAGTAGCATCGACTACGTCTAAACCGGAGGATTCTACGTTACGTGCTTACCTTTACATACACCGTTTTAATGACACTCCGAAATTTCAAAAAATAAATTTATCCGTAAATATTATTTTGAGATTTTAAATTTTTGTTGGTTCATAAACTCACAAATTTACGAGAAGAGATTAGGACTTACGATTATAATTTAACGTCCTTTACGACTAAACCGGAAACCTTAGGATTACGTATTTACGTTTTTGAACTCCGTTTCTGATGAGACAATTTTTATTAGATTCGTTTTGTGTCGTTGATTCATAATTTATAAAAATGTGTTTCTTAAAACGACCCGAGGGCACGCAAATCGAGGAAACTAGAATCGAGGAGTACCCGTAAATTAGTGGAGATGAGACAAGTGGGACACTTGTCCCACCTCCACTATGGGTGGAAAAACAAGCCATAGACACACCCTTGTGTCAAGCTTATACAAGAAGATTAGGACACTTGTCCTAACCAACTCTTACAAAACCATTCAACCTATAACTAAAACCATTTCCTTCCTCATCACTTCTTCACATACATGCAAATTTAAGTTAAACTCTCTTCCTTGCTCTCTCTATTTCGTCCAACCTCCACCAAAAATCACCATCTTCACCAAATTTTAACCATAAACAAGGGCTACAATCAACATATGTTGATATCCATTTAAAAAGATGATGATTTGAGGTGGTTATAACATGTGAAAAGGAGTTTCCATGGAGCTTAGGGGCTGATTTTCAACAAGATACTCATTCACATGAAGATCTCAAGGAGTTCATTTGCCAAGTTAAAGATATGATAACAAGAACCATGTCTTGTTCATCAAAAACCTTATCTTTTCATCACTATTGGTGGTATAGAGATTGTTCTTCCTATCCTCTTGTTATTTTGATTATGTAATCTTGTATTTTCTTTAATTTATGTATATGTATATGATGATTAATGATGATTAAAAATATTTTGTGGGGATTTGGTGTTGATAGATTTGATAAACATGGGTAAAAAGATGGAAAAACCACACGTAAAAATGGTTAAATCTTGCTTAATAAGATGGCTGTATAAAAACAGTAAGTAACCAAATGATAAACTGATAAAATGGTAAATTGAAATCAATATACAGTAATTATTAGGTGTTATACACATGTGAGAGTTGGCCATGCAATGGAATCATAAAAATGAGTGAGATATGATCAAAACAAGTTTAGAGTGCAAATCTGCCTACACTGTTTTGGACGAATTTATTAAAATATTTAGAAGTTGATTCATCAGTAGCTATACAGGAATAAAATGAATCACATATCATTTAGTTTCTGTGATAAAAATTTGAGGTCCTATCTCATTATAGAACTCTAGATATGGACATTTTAGTGAACTTAAAATTTAGGACTGATTTTGTGAAATTAAAGTTTAATATTATTATATAAGCACTCAAATAAATATATTATAAAATGTGAATTAAAACCCACTAACTTATATATTTCATTTATATAAATATACATAAGGATAAATAAATGGACATTATATAAAAATGGTAGTTTGGTAAGTTTTATAAGTTATAAAAACTATATACTAAGTTTTACGTCTTTTCGGCTAAAACCGAAAGATTAACGTTTTTGTCAAACAAAACTTAGACGGTCGGACCCGTCTAATATAAACTTTTATAAACTCACATACTGATATATGAACTTATGTAACAAGTAAAAACCGATAAAACCCGAACTTTACAACATATAGACATTAACGGGCCAAAGTAGCCTTATTGGACTATAAACCCGACTAGTTAGTAAAACACTTATAAATTTACTTATTGGGCTTAACCCACTTGGGCCCAACATGTAAAGTATAATACTGATAACAAAATTATAAAATGAATTAATACAAGTTAATGGACTTATAAAAGGCTTATTGGACCTAAAACATGTAAATAGGTAAAACTAGTAAACTAATATAAAAGTTGTCAACACATAACATAATAATGAGTGAATGAGAATATATAGATCCACTTGATCATCATCATATGTATAAAGTCATCATATATATACATAATTGTTATTTTGATAAAGTCATTGGACAAAAGTCTAAGACGAGTATTATTTGTCTAGGTTTCCGTGATTGAAGCACGTACCGTACATCCAAATCGCCGATAACCGCCTTCCCACATCAACGTGAGTTCATAGCCTCGCACTCTTTTAAATGTTTTTATGAAATGTTTTATAAACCCGCGAGGGAGATAACATGTTAGTTTTCATAAAATAGGACACCATTTGTCCCGATTATTTGTTTATTGATTTGGACCCGATTGATTGTATGACCCGATGAATGATTATATGACCCGATAAATGAAATGAAATGGATTATTAAAGTTAGGTTATGTCACTAAAAGTCCCATTAGAATGAATTGTGAACTACCGGAGTTTGGTAGACGCTTATGCATATAATAGTACTATTTTGGGACGATCACCCCAGTTCGCGCCTTGACGGTTGATCCCCGTCGTGCCACATTGATTGGTAAGCGATTTTATGTATGAGAAGATTTACACGAGCGTGATTATTGTGACGACACGCTAATTTAGATGGGCAAATGAGTTTCGGGTTAGCTACCCGTTGTTTGTTGTAGTAAGGTAACAATGTCATGCGGCTTATAATAATCAATTAACGAAAATACTGCTATACGCACCGAATTACGATATACTGCCTGACTAGCGATACGGGGTCTTATTATTGATATTATGTTCGTGTTTTGGTTTTACATAACCATATTCATATAACGGTTTTTATTTAACTTTATACAACGTTATAAAACGTATTGTATGATGTTTTTTTACGACATTGGTTCGTAGAATGGTTTTGAAGGCAACAGCCTATGTTATGATTTTGACAAGGATTTGTATAAAATGATTTTGGCCTATTTTATGGCCTACTACAAGGATTTGTACAAAATGATTTTCGGCAATAATTATATACCGATGATATATTAATGGTTTTAATAAACTCTATGAATTCACTCGGCGTTATCGCTGACCTTTTCTTTTAACATGTTTTATCTCAGGTACTTGAAGGTAATTCTTGGGAAGACAACAAGAATTCATGGCCCGCACTTAAATAATAATTCCCATTCAAATGCTTTGTAAAACTTGTATGAAATACAGTGACTTGGGACCTATGTAAATCTAATATTTATGAATGGAAATGCTTTATTATTAAACGACGCTATTTTTAAGCGTTGTCTATGATGTGAGTAATGTGCTATCCCGTAACACCAATGAGTCTTCCGCTGTATTGAATTGTGTATATTTGGGGGTGTTACAGTTTGGTACCAGAGTTCTCGTTATAGAGAACGAAAGATTTTTAAAACCAAGGTTTTGAATAAAACATTTCAAAATCTTTTAACTATAAACATTTTTCTCAAAATGTCTAAAAATCTTTTGACTATAACGGTGCCGAAGAATTCCCGAGTTACCGACAAGGCCAGACTGAGAAGTGTTATTTTAATATAAATATAACTTGGATTATATATATATATATATATATATATATATATATATATATATATATATTATATATATATATATATATATATATATATATATATATATATATATATATATATATATATATATATATATATATATATATATATATATATATATATATATATATATATATATATATATATATATATATATATATATATATATATGTGTGTGTGTGTGTGTGTGTATATATGATGTAATTTGATTACATGATTGTTTGTTGATTATTTTAATATTTATACGAGGTATTTATACGACGTAGATTGTCACAAGAAACCCTAATTTCCCTAGCAAATTGATCGAAGCTATTCCCGTAGGAATTCTAGCTATTCTAGATCTAAACCAAGTTGTGGATATTTATGATCCCGAGAAAATGGTTGATATTCGTAGGAATGTTGATAGTAGTTGATTATGATCTTGAAGAAGAATTGGCGAGATTAAGTCTGATATCGATGTCATGACGATCTTTCCTTATAGAGTGGAGTTTGACAAAACGTTACCACCTAGAAAGATGTCATCTGATTCGTTGTCATCCAATTCTTAAATTGAAATCAAAAGGGTGAATGTTGCACTTGAGGCTGTCATTGGAACCATTACCCAAAAGCCTCATGCCACTAGTACCTTTCCGAGAAGTCTGATTGAATGTGTGAGTCATCTCATGCTATTGACTCATTTGATAACTGTTGTTGTAAGAGCCATAGGATTGGAAATTAAGTGTTGTTCATATCGGGCTTTTATTGCCCTTTTGAGGTTTATGAATAAGGTTGAAAGAATTGGAGAATGAGGTAGGATGTCGCATTGAGTATATGTTGATTGAAACTTGAATAAAGTAAAAATTTAACCCGTATGGAATATGAGATTGTTAAGAGGAAGTCGTTAAGTCCAGTGATTGAATTATAAGGTTTTAAATGATTGTAGGTTCATGTTAAGGGTTGTTCCTAGGCCATTGTCCAAATGACTAGGATGCCCAGTGTCCAGGAAATAAATTGAAGAAATATTCTTCTGAATAGGGACCAAAGGATCTTCTGGGACATGTGGAACACCTAATGACTCTTGTATATTAGTATTCATTGTGGTATCTTTTAAAATTACCTAACTTAACTGCGACATCAGTTGGTAGGATGAGTTCTTGGAATTGTATGGCATAGTGACACGTAATGTGTTACGGTACAATTTTGACTTGTTTGTGGTTAATGAAAAGACTACCTTTGATTGCTAAATCCTACATGTATCGATGTTATTTATCTTTTATTGCTTCATCCTAATGTTAGCATTAGTGATGCAACCATTGAACAAGTACTCATCTCGGTTTGAGTTATGTTGTGGATTATTCTTTACGAGTGCCATCGAGATCATGAACCTCATGATTAAGTGGCTAAGCTCATTTCCTAGCATATTGTAGTTAGTTCTTGGTGAATAACTTTTCATCACTCTTTTGCAGATCACTTATTGTTTTTATAATATAAAACAGTATCCCTTGATAATGATTGAATTTTCATCACTATAAGGATTATTCAAAGTGAGATTTATAACTAATCGTTATCGAAATGAAGTTGTTTATAAAACACCTTGGAAAACTTAATTGTTTTCATAACAAAGAAAATCCTTGTAAATTTATTTTTGATTCTTATTTAAGAATTAAGCATGAAAGCTTTTTTATTATAAACATGATGATAAAATTTTGACGAACTGAGTATTGCATCGTTAATCTTAAAATTGTATATAGTTGCGCCCCTACATACAATTTGGAATGGACCATGCAAGGTTGATTAGTAGTCACCATGAAATTGTTACTAAACATCACATTCTCTTTGTAATTATGAAAGATTAAATTTTATGAGATCTGCAAAAAGTGCAAAAATAGGGGCATATTATTAGGGACACCTACATATGTGCCCGTACCATTTATTCTTTTGAGTCGAATTTACTCATCTATGGAATTTGTCTTATTTGACAATTGATATTCACTTCTTGTCTAATTCTCCTGTGGTGAGATTCTTAGGAAAAGTATCTGATTACCGAGTGTTAATACCCGACTGGGTGTATCGACGTTCCTATCATTTCTTTTGATTAGATTTCATTTGAATGACCTGGGTAACGATCCGAGGAGCTTTCGAATGCGTACTCAAATTATGAAAACATGGGATATATTCATATTCGTTAAATGTTTTCGTCTGTATCTGATTTAAAATTTCTCTCGCATAGATTATGCGTTGACCTTACTCTTTTAATGGTAGTTGTGTCTCCATGTATCCTTGAATTTACGAAGGGTTATGAGTTA
Source organism: Glebionis coronaria (assembly GCA_025667525.1). Lineage (NCBI taxonomy): Eukaryota > Viridiplantae > Streptophyta > Magnoliopsida > Asterales > Asteraceae > Glebionis > Glebionis coronaria. The sequence continues at coordinate 137,702,622 of CM046879.1, read as the reverse complement.
TTATTAGTCTTTTGAGAAGTTCACATCTTATCAACGGTAACGAAACTGGAAAGTTGATAGTGCCAGTAGAATGGATTGATTGATTATGACATGACGACATTGTCTTAATTGATGGGAACTCGAGTAGAAGTCCCTTAAATGATAAGATGTTGATTATCAAAAGTGATCTAAATAATTCTTGATGGATGACCATATCCTGCATTTAGACTTGAAATTATACCATGAATGGTTGTGTATTAGTCATAGATATTATAATCTAGAAAGGACTTAAAGAAAATTTATTAAAAGATGTTTCTGTTATTTGAAACTTTAGGAGGTATTTGTTGATGAATTACCTAGACCTTCGCCATTAAGGCAGGTTGAATTTGGTATTGTTTATATTTCCGGTGATGCACCTGTGGCATGTGCACTGTACGTCAGCACCATCTGCATTAAAAGAATTACCCTACAACTGAGAGAGTTGTATGAGAAGACTTTTATTCTACCAAGATCATCATCATGAAGAGCTATGGTGTTATTATTTCTTATATTTATTGATTACCGTGAACTAGGTAAATTGACGATTAAAAATCTATATTCACTACCCAAGATGATAGATTTGTTCGATAATTTACGAGGTTCTAGCGTATGTTTTAAAAAATTTGATCCTCGGCATGGTTATCATCAATTTCGCGTCCGCGAAAAAGATTATCTATTCCAATCACTACATCCAGAACTTCTAATGAACATTATGAGTTTCACGTGATGTCGTTTGGATTGACCAATGCACATGTAGCATTCATAAATTTGGTGAATCACGTGTGTAGGCTGTAATTTGATAAATTCATGCTTGTGATCATTAAGGACCATTTGTTTGTTTATAAGAATAAGAATGAGTTAATAATTATTTATAGATTGCCCTGAATTGGCCGAACAATGAAAACTTGTACCTTGAGTATTTAACATGTGATTAAAGACTTAATCTTTTACATTATTTGACTGTATGATTAATAAGATAATGGAATCTATATTGACTCTTCAAAAATTTAGAGCCCTTTTAAGACTTTGGGTTTTACCAAAAAGAAAGTGCAAATGTGTTTTGACAAATGTTTTATCGAAAAGAACTTTTGAGGGATTATTCCCTTATACCCAGAACATTTAACTAAACTCCTGTTTAGGGGTAAATGTTTGTGTATACCTCAAGACAACCTAAAAGGGATTGAGGAAACCATGACTTGAAATTTGAAACGACACTTTTTGCTTTTCAACTAAGAAAATTTTGACCAAAGTATAAACAAAGATTTTTCGAACATTTACGGATCTTATTAATTATTTTAATTATTTTCGATAAATCAACAAAAGTCGTGTTAACTAAAATTCAAATTTATTTTGAATATTTTTATATAACTGGTCGAACTAAGAAATTTAAAATTTTTACGTCTACGTTTCATAAAAATTTAATAATTATTATTAATTTACTTGTAATAATTATCGACGCTTTAAAACGTCGGATTGAGCAAAACTGATAAAGAATTAATTAAGATGTGTTCCTTAATAATGACTGTGCAAAATAAATTGCCGAACAATATAAAAAAAATAAACAATGCTTGTAAGAAGGATAATATAGATAATAAAAAGGGGTTCGCGGCTAATGTGAACCATTAGAATTGAGAAGCCGATGGCGTTAAATGTTTAAAGGTCACTTATGGTTGCCTAAATATGGAGGTTTGTGAAATTTAGTCATGTTGGAATCTCATAAGTATAAGTATTCTATTCATGTCATTTCTGATTAAAAGTATCTTTGTCTAAAGAAGTTGTACTAATGGAAAATTATGAAGGCATACATCGCCTCATACATTAGTAAACATCTGACTATTGCAAAGGTCATCATCTGAATTTAATTCGATTTGAGTCATCGTCGACAGACTGACCAAATCTACTAATATCATTCTTGTTAATGATAAATTCTCGATGAAGAAATTGACTCTTTTGTATTTAAAGGAGTTGTGTAAACATGGTGTGCCTGTATCGATCAATCTATCAAGATCCTCGCTTCGCATCGAATTTCTAGAGATTTGCTCGGAGGTCATTGGGAACGAACCTTGATGAGAGTATTGTTTACCACCCCAATCGAAGGGACGAGGTAAAGTAATGATACAAAACACTAAAAGTGTTGTTTTATGTTTGAATGATTGACCTTTGGTAATAAACCGTATAATCGTTTTCCTTTGGAGAGATTATCATGGATAATTATCGTATTAGGATCGAGATCGAATCTTGTAAGGATCTAAATATTAGAGCATCTGTAAGCAGGAGTTGGGATGAAGACACCCGACATACACCCATTGTGAGTTGGACATGTCTTTTAGGTTTAAGGTTTCCTATGATGGCGAACCTAACCTTGCAAAATACCCAACCCGCGAGACCTGAAGTGATTGTTGAAATTAGGATCTGATTATTAACTGCCAGTAGTGGGCAGGAGGTTATATGAATATGAGATGTAGATCTTGAAGTGCAGGATGGGTAGCGAAGTTATGCCAAAAATTTTCACCATAGAAAGATGAATTGAAGATCTAAAAGATCATAGGAATCAAGTTCCCGTTGTATGGGACCATTGAGATGATGTAAAAGTTGGTTTGAATGGCATATAAGCTGGATCTACCCTATGACTTCAAGGGCTGCATGAATTATGTTTCGTAAATCGAACTTGATAAAATGTCTATCAAGTGAAAATCTAACTATTCCTTAATGAAGTTTAGATAGGCGAATAGTTGCATTCATCAAAAACCCGTGAAAATCATGGATAGAGAAAGTAAGTCAACATTAAGCCTGATCTTATTCCCGTAGTTATGTTTGATGAAGCTCGCGTATTGTAATGGATTACACTTGTGAGAAAAGACGGAATGTGGAGGAAATACCCACATGGCTTTAACTCTATAAGAAGCGAGTAGTAAGGTAAATTGATCTTTGAGGACAAAGATCCTGTTTAGGGGTAAATGCTGTGACAATCCGTCAATTTATGGTTGATATTTTATTCTCAAGTATTATTTAAAAACATTATTTTAATGTTATATTATGAACTCACTTATTTTTGGGAAGAAATTTGGATTTATTTCTTGAAGTAGCATCGACTACGTCTAAACCGGAGGATTCTACGTTACGTGCTTACGTTTACATACACCGTTTTGGTGACACTCCGACATTTCAGGAAATAAATTTATCCGTAAATATTATTTTGAGATTTTAAATTTGTGTTGGTTCATAAACTCACAAATTTACGAGAAGAGATTAGGACTTACGATTATAATTTAACGTCCTTTACGACTAAACCGGAAACCTTAGGATTACGTATTTACGTTTTTGAACTCCGTTTCTGATGAGACAATTTTTATTAGATTCGTTTTGTGTCGTTGATTCATAATTTATAAAAACGTTTTTCGTAAAACGACCCGAGGGCACGCAAATCGAGGAAACTAGAATCGAGGAGTACCCGTAAATTAGTGGAGATGAGACAAGTGGGACACTTGTCCCACCTCCACTATGGGTGGAAAAACAAGCCATAGACACACCCTTGTGTCAAGCTTATACAAGAAGATTAGGACACTTGTCCTAACCAACTCTTACAAAATCATTCAACCTATAACTAAAACCATTTCCTTCCTCATCACTTCTTCACATACATGCAAATTTAAGTTAAAATCTCTTCCTTGCTCTCTCTATTTCGTCCAACCTCCACCAAAAATCACCATCTTCACCAAATTTTAACCATAAACAAGGGCTACAGAAGAAGAAGATCCTGTTTGGAAGGATCTTGAGAATGATATCAGTGGTCTTCAATTGCGTTTGTATTCAGGTGCTGGTGTGTATTATTTGAGCTCTACAAAGTTTGCTGAGTATCTACTTGTAGATGCTGAGTATCCCATGTCCAAAGAAGTTTTGGACAAGATGAAGACAACACAGCTGGAGATTGATTATTCAAGTGACGTGGCCAAAGATTTAATTAGGCATGTTTATTACCAATATGATAAGATTTGTAAGATTCCTCATAGTTCTTAATTTTTATTTAGAAACTTGATTACTAGAGTAGATATCAAGTTTAGGGGAGGATTGTTGGGAATAAAATGTAGCCAGTACACTTGAACGCTGACAAGAAGAAAACAAGCGTTGATAAGAAGAAAACAAACGTTGACAGATCAAGCGTTGACAGGAAGAAGTCAAGCGTTGATAGGTTGAAGACAAGCACTGATAGAAATATATGGTATACGCGTATTTTGTTTCTAGTTTGTTTCTAGTAAAGATAGGATCAACAATGTATTTTCTATAATTATCTTTACCTAGAATAGCTGATACGTAGACTCTTGTACAAGGCTTCTTATGTCTATAAAAGAAGACCTTTAGGTTATGTTTCATATAAATTTTTCATACGTTTAACACTTTCATTGTAAGCAAGTTCGTTATTATCAATCAAGTGAAAGTTTGTTTTACAACTGTTTGTGTGTTCTTGTTTGAGTGTTAATTCCGCATAACACTTAAATTGTTTCATATACAAACAAAGTTTCTCTACGTGTTTAACTTGATCTAATCTCGTTTACACAAGTTAAATCGATCTAAGTTTGGGATCAACAGAGACTTCATATAAGGAGGTAATAATCCTTTTCCGTAAGGATATTATTTGTGTCCTTCAAGTTGACAATAATTTCTGCAAATAAGTTTGACCTGTCGCCTTGCAAATAAAAAAAGAAAAGGTTTGCCTTGTCTAGAAATGGTTAGAGTTGATCAAGATGGTTGTAATGCTCTTGACAGCTCCTAATAGTTCGGTGTTAATCTATATACAACATTTGACTTCATACATAAATTCAAAGACTGTAATCACCTTATAAGCTTTTGGAACCACCGGAAGACCGAAGAGTACTATACTACCCGAAAAAGATGATTTCAAATGTTAGCAAATTAAAGTAATGGTGATTTAACAACTAAACTATGTCCAGGGTGCTTGGTTCATTTTAAGATACTGTAATGAGAATAAAGGAACACTAATTATTATTTTGGTTAATGTAAATCCAGCATCATAGGAGCACTTATCATTATTGTCGGTCTGTATTGTGTTCTATGGGGAAAGAGTAAAGATGATATTGTCAAACCACAAGAGAGCCAAATTGATATTGTGAAGGACGACAAGTTTTCGAAGATTGTTATCAACGGTGACACCATGAAGGATTCCATAAACAATGAAAATTGAAAAATGATACTTGTGAACTTAGTCTTCTCAATTTTGTTTGAATTAACAAAGGGATAATCATATACTTTAGTTTTTCAAGCAATAATTAAACTTTTCAAATCAGCAAGACATGATTCTAAGTAAATGAAAGCCATTTTCTTCTGCACCTTCTTCGTTATTTAATTTAAAGGTAATACATTCTCTTTGAAGCACAATTTCTACCAGGTGCATCATTCATTAGGGGGATATATATGTCCAATATTAATGCTTATACATAACTTATGGACAATTCATAGACAAAACTTGGGTGAACTTGTAGGGAAAGCCGAGTGCTAAACCACTTAATTTATGATGACAAAAGTTGTATTTCCTTTATACAAATATAAGAAAAGCTTCTAATTATTTTGGTAGGGTTGTGTCCTCTGTCTCCACTAAGGTCCATCCTGCTTATGGTTTCATTCACGTCATAGCAGGCTGTGCGTGAGAAAATAGCAAGGTTAGACAAAAAAAAAAAGTACACAGAAACAGAAAAACTTAAGATCTTAAAATACAACACATCTATCTCTACTACTTATAAAAGAAAAATCCTAAAACCTTTAATGTTGAAAAATGATTTAATTATAAAATTGTTAAAAAATAAAATACATAAAAATTGAATATTAATTAATGAAATGTTGAAAAATTAAATGCATATAAGTTGAATAAAATAGGAAATGTTGAAAAATTAAACCATAAACAATTGCATAAGTTACCGGGTCACGGGTTCCACAACCGGATTAATTCAGTCGAGTAACTTGGTCACGGGTTCCACCAACAGGTCAACCCGGTCGAGTTATCGGGTCACGGATTGAGCATCGGACCAACCCGATTGAGTCACCGGGTAACGAGTTCGGTCATCGGGCCAATCTTTTCGAGTCACAAGTTCGACCATCGGGTTAACCCGATCGAGTCACCCGGTCACAGGTTCGACAACCGGGTCAATCCTGTCGAGCCACCAGGTCACTGGTTTCGACCACCGGGTCAATCCCATCGAGTCACCGGGTCACGGATTCAACCACCGGAACACGGGTTCGACCACCGAGTCAACCCGATCGAGTCAATGGGAACAGGCTCGCCTACCGGTTCAACCCGGACGAGTCACCGGGTTACCAATTCGACCATCGGGTCAATTAATAAATCATTAACTATCTATCGCTAGAAAATTATTGTGTCACGAGTTCGACCATTGAATCAATTAGCATATAATTGATTATATGTCTTTAGGTAATTCCGCTGCTATGCGCAAATAATCATCTAGTACTAATATATAAAAGAAATCCGCTCAAATGTTGAAAAGTGAAATATTGAAAAGAAACATTAACTATGAAAATGTCTTAAACCTACAAAAATGAAAACTATATTTCAACATTTCCTAAGTTAACATTTATTATTTCACACACTATTATCGACACTATTTGTCGGTCACGTGTTCGAGCACCGGGTCGACCCGATCAAGTTATCGAGTCACGAAATCGACCATCGAGTATATCTGGTTGAGTCACCAGGTTCAACGGGTCAACCCCGGTCGAGGCATCAGGTCATGGGATCGACCACGGGGTAAACACGATTGAGTCATCGGGTTACTGGTTCGACTTTCGGGTCAACTCGGTCGAGTCACTGGGTCTTGGGTTCGACCTCTGGATTAACCTGGTCTAGCCACCGGGCCAACTCGGTCGAGTCACCGGCTCTCTCGTTTGACCACCAGGTCAAACCGGCCAAGTCTCCAGTTCACTGTTCGAACACCAGGTCAACTCGATCGAGTGATCGGGTCACAAGATCGATCATTGGGTGAACTTGGTCTAACCATCGGGTCAACTAGGTTGAGTCACCGGGTCACGGGTTCGACCACCGGGTCAAACCGGTCGAGTCTTCAGTTCACTAATTCGAATACCGGGACAACCAGGTCGAGTCTCCGAATCATAGGTTCGACCAACGGGTCAACCCGGTCGAGTCACCAGGTCATAGGTTCGACCACGGTCAAACCGGCCAAGTCTCCTGTTCACTGATTCGAACACCGGGTCATGGGTTCGACCACCTGATCAACCTGTTCTAGCAACCGGGTCAACTCGGTCGAGTCACCGGATCACAATTTCGACCAACGGGTTAAACCGGTCGAGTTTCCAGTTCACTGATTCGAACATCGGGTCAACCCGGTCGAGTCACCGGGTCACAAAATCTACCACCGGGTGAATCCGATCTAACCATCAGGTCAACTCGATCGAGTCACCGGGTCAAGGGTTGGACTACCGGGTCAAACCGGTCGAGTCTCCAGTTTACTGATTCGAATACCGAGTCAACTGGGTCGAGTCTCCGGGTCAACCCGGTCGAGTCACCGGTTCATTCATTCGACCAACAGGTTAACCCGGTCGAGCCACCCGGTTACCGATTCGACCATCGAATCAATTAACATATCAGTAACTGTTTGCCGTTAGACAATTTTCGCAGCTATGCGTAAGTAAACGTCTGATATGTTTAAAAACTGGCTTACATATATACCAAATGGACCTAGTTAGATTATTCTTGTCAGTTGTAAACAAACTTAACTTCTAAATAAGTGAAATTCCTCTAAAAGAAAGAAAATTAGTCAAAATATTGCATGTACCTTCTCAACCATTTGTTCAAAATGAATATACATCCATTGGCAAAACCCCTTAATGCTAAAATAATTACTTCTCGGAAGTATTAAAGGATATGTTCCACCACAAAGCACGGTGCATTCGCCAACGACAAGATTTAATTACCCAATCATCAAAAACTTATGAATTGTGATGATAGCAGGCGTCATTGGCAAATGAACCGGCCTTCTGGTAAAACTATCCCGAGCTGCACTGGTGAATAGGTGGTGTCACGATTAATACTATGTTAGTGCGGTTTATACTTTATACGCATATATGCATGCAGCTATTTATATTAAACCCTGCTCACATGACAGCATGCAAAATTGTGTTGTTCCCGATTAATGGTTTGTCAAGAAGGTGTCACCATTTAACTTCGTCAAACTGGAGCCACTGCGGACTTCGTTCATGACATCATGGAAAATAAGTCAAAGTCAAGGAGGAGGTATTTATATACATATACAAGTCTATTTTTACCACATTGGATTTTTTGCAGGATGAATTTTAATAAATAATCAATTAAATAACTTACCTGGAATCAAATATTGTCAAAATCGACATCGATCACTTGTTCTGTAACAAATGTTGTTGTTTAGAAGAAAAATATAATACTGTAGGGGAAAGGCTGAATTTATGTAACTTATTTGTTCAAAATTCAAATTAACTCATGTACGCAAGATATTTATTTTATTCCGGATATACGCAACATAATTTCAAATACTTACTAATATACGCAATATTGACCAAAATGTGACTTGTTTGAGCAGTTATCACTTAGAAAAGTTACAGTTTAGTCCTTTGGTCTGCGTAGACTTTCACCGTTAGTCCTTTGACATTTTTTTCATTAGAAACTTAACAATGATACCTTGACTTTAATACACGTATTTTTATACACGTTTTTATACACACTTTTTAAACGTGTTATTATATGCACGTTTTATACGCGAAAAATTATGAATTTTGACAGACGATTTCAACGTCAAAAGTTAACCCGTAAACTCCGAAAAACTCACGTTAAGTCAATGTATACGTTCTCTACAACTTTCATGTTTTATGTTTTTCATGAAAAATACATTTAGATGGCCGAAACCTCGATTTAAAACTATGACAACAATACCAGTCTTTTTACAGTTTTTTTTAGATACGTAATGAAATCGATCTGGTGTACTTATTAAATTTTCCATTTTTATCATACTACTATTTTTATAAGGTTTACACTTTGTTTTATAATATTTTACGTATAGAATGTCTATATTTAGTCATTGATAGGTTTAGAGACTTCAAAGTAAGTATTTAGCACTAACCGAGACCGTCGAAATTCGGATTTACTTAATTACCGAAAATACTAGTATTGTTGTCATAGTTATAAATCGGGGTTTCGACCATCTAAATGTCTCTTTCATGAAAAACATAAAACATGAAAGTTGTAGAGAACGTATACATTGACTTAACGTGAGTTTTTCGGAGTTAACGGGTTAAGTTTTGACGTTGAAATCGTCTGTCAAAGTTCAGAATTTTTCGCGTATAAAACGTGCATATAATAACACGTTTAAAAAGTGTGTATAAAAACGTGTATAAAAATACGTGTATTAAAGTCAAGGTATCATTGCTAGGTTTTCTAATAAAAAAAATGTCAAACGAATAACGGTGGAAGTCTACGCAGACCAAAGGACCAAACTTTAACTTTTATAAGTGGTAACTGGTCAAACAAGTCACATTTTGATCAATATTGCGTATATTAGTAAATATTTGAAATTATGTTGCGTATATTCAGAATAAAAAAAGTATCTTACGTACATTAGTTAATTTGAACAAATAAGTTATATAAATTCAGCATTTCCCCAATACTGTATTAAAGACTTAATACACACGTACATAAAAAATACTAGACGCATACCCGCGCATAGCTGCGGAAATTGCCTAGCGGCAAATAGCTGTGGAAATTGCTTCTAGAGGGCGAACCGGTAACCAGGTGATTCGACCGGGTTAATCCGGTGGTCGAGTCAGTGACCCAGTGACTCGAATGGCTTAGCCGATGGCCGTGACCCGACGACTCGACCGTGTGTTGACTCGATGGATGACTCATCTTGAGCAATAGCTTACTCATCAAGCGCTTGTTACTCTTTTCCCACTTTCGGCTTTCACTATGTCACTTAACTGAAAATAATTCATATATAATAATCCATTAAATACTTAAGAAACCGGATAGATATTTAAACGTACACAATATCATAAGCAAGAATGAACACCACCATTCACGGAATGAACCCACAAAACATACAACGTTTAATGATCGTGTTGTTGTATACAAAAAATACTTTCATTTTCAAATTCTTAGATTCTCTTTATAATAAATACTATTATAATGTTCACCGAATACATTAAACATTTTTTCGCTTATTTAATATTTTTTCACTACAAAGTTCAAAGTCTATGACACCAGATCTGTAAAAATATAGTAGTATAAGATAAATTTATAAAAAGAACCATAAAAAACTTGAAATAAATATAAAACCCGTAAATATACAACAAAATTTCGACGCGTCTAAGCAACTGCAACCGGTTATTTCAGCAACTTGGTGGCTTTTTCTGGCGATAGCTGGAAAAAACATAACAACTTTTATAAAAACGCAGATCTATAAAACAAATTTACATATTTAAAAAAGAAAACTTTCAAAACTTAAATAGATATATTTAAAAACTCAAAACATACCTCAATCTTAAAAACCCTATTAGTAGTCGTTGGTGGTTCCGTGGTGAGTCACGACGAAGCGAAATTCTGGTGGCGGTTTGTTGCGGTGGTGAAGTTGAGTGGTGGTAAGGTCCCGCGGGGTGAGGTCAAATGGTGGTGGGTCGTGTGTGTGTTTTGGATATTAAGCTTTAGGTGTGTATTTGTTTTTATAGCAAAGACAATTCTAACCCAAATGTTAACTCAAATTGTAATGTCTGGCAAATCAAAACTTATATAGTTTCCTTATTTTATATAAATACACAGTTATAGCAAATCAAAATGTATGATTTCCTTTTGTTTTTCAATTTCAGAATTCCAAGATTTGTTATAGCATTAACTTTTTCAACAATTCTAAAAATACAGAAACCATTTTTCAACATTCAAGAATTCTCCTAATATGCTTTATAGATAGTACAGAAACCATTTTTCAACATTTCTTTAATTAAACCATTTTTCAACATTTCCTTAGTTAAACCATTTTTCAACATTCAAGAAAAACTCTAATTCTCTTTATAGATATATAGATCAACAATTCTAAAAATACAGAAACCATTTTTCAGCATTCAAGAATTCTCCTAATATGCTTTATAGATAGTACAGAAACCATTTTTCAACATTTCCTTAATTAAACCATTTTTCAACATTTCCTTAGTTAAACCATTTTTCAACATTCAAGAAAAACTCTAATTCTCTTTATAGATAGTATAGACTAGGTAATAGAATTACACTATTGTCGCAATATGTTTTCATAAACAAAATGAATTTTGTTTCTCAAAATAACAGCCGGGAGAAATTCTTTCTCCAAAATGATTTGAACAGTTTTATTTTCCTTCACATGGTTCAAACTTAAGACTTTTGTACGTTTCCGTTTTAAGAGGCTAAATTTTGATCGATGAGTAATCTCATTGATTTGCTCAAAAAAAGTAATCTCATTGATTTGTAAAATCTTTTCTTATTTCTTTGACAATCTTTATCGTCCTTCTTCTATATAGTTGAGGGGAGGGAGATGTTTCGCATCATTGCATACGTGTTATACTTCTACTCCTTTTGCTTGCAAAGGAGAAAAAGATTACTTGAATCTTAAAATTTGTCAAGATTGAGTCCCATCGTCTTTAATATTATCATTAAATTCAGGTGCCTATAATGCTATTGATACGGTCTCATTGAAAACCAAGACCAAGTCTAAACTATGCTTCTTTTTTTTTAACTGTCATATTAATTCATGAATGAATTACATGCACGTTCTTCTTTTAAGTTACAATTTTTTTTCCATAGTACTAGTTTCATGATATTAGTGGGTAGTTATTAAGATATGACACTTATGCTTGTTTGATATTTATATGTAACCTATGAACTTGAGTACGTTAAGATATGAATGAAAAGAAAAGTCTTTAGTTACTCTTTATTGTTCGTGGAGTCTTGCCCGCTCAAGGGCCTTATCCTTCCGTTTCTTAATCTATTTCTTGGGAGATTTATCATTTACAATGGGTCTTTAACAAATGTTGCTTTCGTCGACTTACTCAATGCCTTTAAAACGTCATCTACCATCAATCGAAGAGTCTCTGGCATCCATAGCCGACTTACTATCTAAATTTGTTGCATCTCAAACTGCATTCACTTCCCAATTCACGAGTCTCATCGAAAAACAACAAAATATTTTAGCCATCCTTGCACCATTCGCTCAAACTAACCAGCGAGATACTAACAAATTAGTCAAAATCATGTCACCAACAAGCACATAACCAATCATCACACTCCTAACGCACAACCGACATCACACCTTCGCCATGAAAACTGACTTCGTCGAACCGACCTTCATCATTTCCGAACCTTCCCCTCCCATTATCGATATCAATAAAACCGACAACGCCATGGATACCGTTTTCATGGCCTCGTTACATATTACAAAGATAGAACATGTGACAACCCAACACACCAACAACACTAATGTTGCCAGTGAAACATCCTCTTGTTTTACCGACATTAAATCACCACTGAAAAGTTCAACCGTGATACCGTCTCTTGGTGCGGTTCCCACTACACATATGATCAAGTGTTTAATCCCCACTGAGATAAAACAAAGACCTATTTAAAAACCTTTGTTGCAAGAATATGTTGAATTACTTTGGAGGGCACGAGTGCAAACCACCTACCATTGTTTTTTTTACAGCGAACCAAAACCACCTTGGAAGTCACTTGACCCGAGATAAATCATCATGAATCTTGAGGACAAGACTCGTTTTTAGGCGTGGAGTATTGATACGGTCTAATGCATGAAAACCAAGACAAAATCTTAATTATTCTTAGTTTTAAATTGCCATATCCATGCATAAATGAATTACATGCATGTTCTTCTTTAAGTTACAATTTCCTTTTTATAGTACTAGTTTCATGGTATTAGTGGGTAGTTATTAGGATATGAAAATTATGCTTGTTTGCTATTTATATGTAATCTATGAACTTGAGTTAAGATATGAATGAAAAGAAAAATCTTTGCTTTCTCTTTATTATTTATGGAGTCTTGCCCGCTCAAGGGTCTTACCCTTCCGTTTCTTAATCTATTTCTTAGGAGATTGACCATCTATAATCGATCTTTAACAGCTACTTTGTAATTTATTGCCATGCTTACCAGGTGTCGCACTATCTACTTTAAATACTCAATTTTTCTCCACAACTTAATCATATCCTTGCATATAGTATTGTGTATTAGGCAGTATCAAAACTTTATTACGTATAGCTAGCGATTACATTTAATATACTGTTAGTTAAATGTTTCCTACAACGTGTATACATAATTCATAAAATGATTAAATTAGAACTGGAAAAGTTTGTAACATGAGATAATTCAATTTAAAAAAACAATTTTAAAATTATATAAAAAACGTATACAAACATTTAACAAAACTAAAAATGAAACATTACAACATTTAAAAGCGATCAGCAATTAACGTTATTCATCACGTAAAACTTATTGATAAACGACAAACATTTGAGGTGAAACTCCATTTGAGGTGAAACTCCTTCTTGACTTAACTCTTGATAATGCTTCATTAATATCTATGTTGTTTTATGTGATAACTGATAACATCAATAATTTCTTGATCACTCGTTTTTAAAAACAAGAAAATGCTAACAATTCACTAACGTTTAGTAAGATGAAATCGTATGGAATGAAAACGATGAATAGAATGGAATTTGTAAGATGATAGAAAGTCTATAAGTATTATATGCTTATTGATAGCATATATATAATGATATGCAAACCCTAATAAACTAGTAACTCATAAACCGGGCTTGGGTTTAACTATATCTTCTAATACCCTCTTGTAGTTGAAATCACGAAAGCTCAAATTGAATATCAACATAAACCATAAAACATTAAAAAAAATTATTAAACATAACCTCATTGCTTCTTGAGACTTGTTATATATAGATCCTCCACTTGATGATAAAGATGGTGACGGCTTATGATGTGTGACTAGGGCTTGACTAGTTTTGATGATAGAGAATGAGAGATTTGAATGGTAAAAAGACGGTGGCTCATGATGGCGTAATAGTTTTGATAATGATAACGAAGCGGAGAGGATAGACATTTGTTTATGGATACAAACGATAAAGGAGAGATTTGATGGGTGGTAGAGCAGCGGTGGCTAATGGCGGCTTGATGACTGTGGTCTCAAGATCATACCAACTAGTTCTCTGATACCATGTTGGAAGATTAAACTCGTAGGTATTATGTGTTTATTGATAGCATATACATAATGATATGCAAACTTTAACAAACCAATAACTCATAAATCAGACTTGAGCTTAACTATGCCTTCTAATAGAATTATGTGCAAAGGAAATAACCTTAAAGAAACAAAAATATGTCGAGATTTGGTTCAAGTATGAAATCGAGCAGGTGAATGGGTAGATATGTTGACTCTTTTGTTTGGTACGAGTAAATTAACAAAATAGTTAAAAGGGAAGATTTTTGTTATGTATTTTTGCTTCTCAAACTTCGATTACCATGGTTTTTTGTTAATATTGTTATCAATTTATCACATTTGGATATTTTGATTTTTCTTTTTCTTTTTTATTATTACTTTGTGTTTAGTCTAATGATGAAGTGTAATTCAATAAGAGACGCGAACCCAAAAATACATTCGGAATCTATCGACGTATAGTCTAATATAGGCCCGGCTCGACAGGCTCGCGGCCCACACCTTACCATCCAGCAGGAAACCCTATTACATGCCTATAAATACAGGTGTAGGGCTCATTCTTCCACGGGTTATCTCTCATACTAACACCTCTCTTATATTGTATCGATCTTATACTGACTTGACCGTCGAAGGTGGACTCCAGAGCTCGGGTCCACTCCTAACCGGTTTTCCTTTTTTTGCAACACCATTCAAGTCCCGGGAAGACGACGAACGGCCAAGGAGAGTCGTCAAACCTACCCGACCGAATTATCCTCCAACAAGTTGGCTCCATCTGTAAAGGTACACGTTTCGTCAGCGCATACCATTACTACGGAGTTATGACTTCCAAAGATCATAAGTCGGACGTAATATCCGCATTCCCCGGCTATAGAGTGACTTTTACAAATTTGCATTCTTTGACCTTAATTAGACGGAGCCTGATCAACTACGTTTAGCTCAGGTAAAACCATGGAATTTTTTGGAAGTAATTATCAAGTATCATGGCCGTAAGACGGATGTAATATATGCATCACCTTGCCAAGAAGTACGTATTCTATTGGCCTTAAGATGAATGAAATATTCTTACTATACTGCGTCATCAGTTGGTACAAGAGGTACACCTTTACCCGGTTCATGATGCAACATATGGGGTCCGCCTACACAATTATAAAACCTTCTCATCATACTCACCTCAAAGATGAACAAGAATAGTAACTTGCCAATGCTAGTGTTACCGTGACTATAGAAAACATATTCTTTGTAACGGGAAACCAAGCATCCGAGCACAATCACCCATCATATCTATACGGGTGCCGCCTATGATGGAGTATGATCAGCACAGTTCGACATGGTCAATGGAGCTTCATGAGTTAAAGGTAAATTCCGACTATATGAATCGTCTCAGATACGCTTATAGGTGGCGGATATAATGTAAAGTCTAGTAACCTTGGTGACGACCTCAGATACTAGATTGGGGACATGATGACGTATAGTGGCTAGGCTCACTATTCGTAGCCCCGACTCACTGTTCTTTCGCTAAGGTACGGATGGGGTCATATGTTACGGACGGCCCACGAGAATATCCTAGCAGCAAGCCGCATACGGTTGCTAAGTAGGCGTGATACCTGAATGCGTCAAGCATAACACGATCATGAACCATATCATACTAAACTGTGGGCATATCGACGTATAGTCTGGAATGAGCCCGGTCCGACAGGCCTGCGACCCACACCTTAGAGTCCAACAGGAAACCCTAATCCATGCCTATTAATACATGGGTAGGGCTCATTCTTCCACAGTTTATCTCTCATACTAACACCTCTTTTATATTATTTATCGATCTGATACTGACCTGACCGTCGGAGGTGGGCCTGAGGCTCCGGCCTCGGGTCCACTCCTAACCGGTTTTCTTTTGTTTGTAGCACCATTCAAGGCCCGGGAAGATGACCAACGACCCAGGAGAGTAGTCAAACCTACCCGACCATATTATGCTTCAACAGAATCACAAAACAACGTAGCTGATGACTCCACTTTAAGTACTAGTTTTTAATCAACTATCAAACTTGTTTTTCTATTGTTACAAAGTCAATGAAAGTAAGGTTGGTGGTGAATGATTTATTCTCTTTGCTATAAAATAAAAATATAATGATGTTGATTATAAAGCGCAAAAAGTAAAATAATTTACTAGTTACCCCAAATCTAGATTCTTTTTCTTAGCTTGTAAGATTAAGTTACTTTGGTTAAAACCTTAAGTAACTTAATCAAAAATCTTGTGAATAACAAAGAGTATGCGGAATCTACTCTTTGATGCTTATAACATAAAGTAAACAATAAACAATCATGAACACAATATTTCTCACCACAAAGCTTCATTATTATTAGAATAATAATACGAGTACTCTAGACTGGTACCAGGGCTATAATCTATTTTTTAATTGAAGATTGATTATTTCTGTCAAAAGCACTTGCAGAGACATCTAACTCGTCGACCTAGAGATTCCTTTTATATACTAAGGTGTCTTAGTTAGTATATAATCTTTTCCTACGATAAACTAGAACATCATGCATATCCTTACTATAATACAACTCGACTAACTTATCATACAAAAGATTCTAAATAATAAAAATAGCAATCTAACCTCGTCTTTGGTCTTCTAGAACCAATAGATATCATTCTTCTAATCTTCATAAGCAGTACTAACTTGAACTTCACCTTGAACTTGACCAAACTAGCAGTATTAACTTTAACACTAGCAGTACTAACTTTGTTAGCACTAGTAGTTATAATCTGAGCAGTACTAATCTTCTAACTGTCAGTACTAATGTCTTAATTGACTTTATTTCCAACAATCATCCCTTAAACTTATGATTACTCTTTCAAACCATCAAGTTTCTTCAATAAAATTCGAGGATTCTTCAAAACTTCATAAAACTACTTTTTACAAATCCTTTTCTCCATCTTGGCTATCTTTTTCCTCTTTCTTTGTTAGCTCTTTCATATTGCTCAAATATCTTTCTCATAAGATCCACATGCATCTCTGAATATCAGGGGATATTCTCTCTCTATTAATATATAAATTTGCACTCCTCCAAGTGTAACCACTAGATGATCTCCACATGACAAACAACATCCAAGTGACCCTATGATATCCTCTCCTCTGATCTTTCCATAGCTCATCAATAGTATCATGTTCAAACATTCTTTTAAGCTCAATAGACCAATTTCTATCCTTGGCATAAGTAGGCTCTTCGTATGTAAACTTTGCTTTGACCATATTCCACAACATTTCCAAATACCTTCTGTCAAATCCTACCAACATATCATCAAAATAAAGATACATCTCTTCATCATTATTCATTCCAGCTCTAATGATTCTCTAGTAAGCTCTTATAACTTCATCAATATCTTCAAGATAAACTTCCCACCCCAAAATTAGATGTCTAGATTGGAATGGCTCAATATGAACCACTTCACTAGGATGGATAGTCATCAGATTCTCTAAATCATCTTGTGACACGTCATCTTTTACTTCGACTACCTTAAGTTTCTTAGAGTACTTTTTGACAATCTCTTCTACAACTTTGTTAACTTTCCTTGTAGCTTCTTTTTCTTGATATTCAACTCTCATGTCTATAAAGTTATCTATAGATCTAAAAATCTTCATAGCCAAATCATAAATATGTTCATAGGTATACTTCTTCAGTTGATCCATCTTCTTGTTACTCTGATTCTTGATGTATGTAATCATGTATGATCTATTTTGATTTGTTGTCATCCTCATTAGCCTTTCTTCTATGTGTATTGCATAACTCTCTATGAACAATTTAGACCTTTCTTCTTCAGACATTTGAGTTATTCTTTGTGAAACTTCCAAATTTGATCTCCACTCTACCCATTTTCTCTCTTCTTCTTCTAACTTCTAGGCTTTTGCTCTTGCTTTCTATTCATCTAGATCCCTTCAACAATAGCTATTTGGATAGCTTCTTTAGTTTCCATTTGTACAGTGAATTTGGTCTCTTTCTTTTCTTCTCATTTGGCTTTTCATCCACCTTTCCTTTGTCTTCGTCTTTTGGATCAATTCTTTGAAGAACCTTGAGCAATACTAGGCTCTCTAATTTCAAATTATGGCAAAACTCTTCTTGGATTTGTAGGCATTGTCCTTATAGCAGCATGAATGATAACCTCCACAATTTTAATAACTTATTTGTTGAGATGCTGTTGAAGCTTGAACACATCTTGGCCTTATAATGAACTGAGATACATCATCATGTGTTTCTTCTGAGCTCTGACTAGTATTAACTAAAACTTGTGGCTCAGTAGTATTAATCCCTTGCTCAGTAGTATTAAACTTATCACCACGAGTATTAACTTCCTCTTCAACTATACTAACTTGAGTAGTGTTAAAAACCCTTGAACATTATTAAAAGTTTTGGAAACCCCGAGTAACTCTGCATTACTTCTAATCCACAAGTATTGTCTTCTTGGGTAGTCCTTGCATATTGCAAACCCAAAACTGCTTGTGCAACCTCCAACTCTTCATCATCTAGAACATGTTCACCAACTTTAAGCTCTCCTTTAATCATCTGAGCCTCATAAACCTGAAAATCTAGCATTTCTTCCTCTCCTTGATTGATGGAGGCTTTGGGATCTTCAAAACTTTGCAAGGTTTCCTCAGAAGAGGTTGAAACCCCGAATATCCATGATTAGGAGGGTCTATCTTGTAGAAGCTTTTGAATCTAGGATTTCAAACTTGCAATCTCCAGAGCATGTGATGCTTTATATTCCTTTAACTATGAGACCCCGCTTTTCAATTTTGTTACTAAAAGAGCCAATCCATATAGTTTTATAATGTTCTCATCACTTCCAAGGGAAGCAGCCCTTGTAGGTGGTTCATTAGACCTGATATGGAACTTTCTTATTTTACCCATGTTCTGCTTTGCATCTAAGATAGCAGCAGTAGGAGTAGCCCCTCCAACACTATCATCCACACTTATGAAGATAGCCTCATCTACAACCATAGACAAAGTATTAATCCTGGGCTAAAGAATCCTAGAATTATGTTTTTATCTTATGTTGGGAATAAAATTATCTAAGTCACTAGCCGCTGACAAAGGGATTCAAGACGCTGACAAGAGTATTCAAGGCGCTGACAAATCAAGACTCTGACAAAGTGAATCCAAGCCACTGTCAAAGTTTATTAGCTACTAAGTCAACACGTTTTGTATAAGTTAGGAAGATATACTCGAATATTGTATTTCTTATGTTTATCTGTTTAATATCTTCCTAGAATAGTTGATACATAGCTTTATGTTCAAGGCTCCTTGTATCTATAAGAGAAGGCCTTAGGGTTTATTGTTTGATAACACTTTCAATACCATTGTACGCCGTGATTATTGTTAATCAGAGTTGAAAGTTTGGTATTTGGTTATTCTTTGTTCTAAGTATTAATTCCGCATAGTACTTAGATTGTGACAATCCGTCAATTTATGGTTGATATTTTATTCTCAAGTATTATTTAAAAACATTATTTTAATGTTATATTATGAACTCACTTATTTTTGAGAAGAAATTTGGGTTTACATCTTGAAGTAGCATCGACTACGTCTAAACCGGAGGATTCTACGTTACGTGCTTACGTTTACATACACCGTTTTGGTGACAGTCCGACATTTCAGAAAATAAATTTATCCGTGAATATTATTTTTAGATTTTAAATTTGTGTTGGTTCATAAACTCACAAATTTACGAGAAGAGATTAGGACTTACGATTATAATTTAACGTCCTTTACGACTAAACCAGAAACCTTAGGATTAGGTATTTACGTTTTTGAACTCCGTTTTTGATGAGACAATCTTTATTAGATTCGTTTTGTGCCGTTGATTCATAATTTATAAAAACGTTTTTCGTAAAACGACCCGAGGGCACGCAAATCGAGGAAACTAGAATCGAGGAGTACCCGTAAATTAGTGGGATGAGACAAAACAAGTTTTGCCTCACCCCACACATGGGACGGTTAACTAGCTAACACCAACACCATGAGGTGTCAAACTTATAAGCCATAAGTTAACACTTGTTAACTTGAAGCTTAATATGTAAGCTATCACATATCAAAACCATCTAACCAAACCACTCACATTCATTTTCACTCATGCAATACCACCAAAACTCTCTCAAATATCTCCACCCTTCCTCCTTTGGCCGTCCCTTTTACCACCACAAAACACCATCATTTGATCAAGTTTATACCATAAATCTTGTGTTTAAACTTGATCAAGATGAAGACCCTTTGAAGATTGGAGGTGATCCTAACATCCAAGGAGGTGATTTGGTGATGTACAAGGGCTGATTTCTACATGAAGTTTACAAGTATTGGTGGCCTTGAAGATTGGTGTTGATCTATCACAAGTTTTGCCATCAAAATCCAAGCCTTGATCATAAACTACTTAATCTTGTTGGTATAAAGATTGTTCTTCCTATCCTCTTGTTATTTTGATTATGTAATCTTGTATTTTATTTCTAATTGTATATGTATATGATGAATATATGATGATAAAAATATTGTGTGGGGATTTGGTGTTGATAAATATGGTTAAAAAGATGAAAAACCATAGGTAACAAGGTTAAAATCTTGCTAAATATGATGGCTGTATAAAAACAGTAAGTAACCAAATGATAAACTGATAAAATGGCATGGTGGAATCAACTTACAGTAAGTATTAGGTGTTATACACATGTGAGAGTTGGCCATACAATGGAATCTTAAAAATGAGTGAGATATGATCAAAACAAAATTAGTATACCAATCTGAATAGTAAATTTTGTAGGGACAGTTAAGGATACTTAGACATGGATTGAGCAGTAGCTATAACTAACTTATTTATAGCACATAATATGAAGTTTATGCCATCCAAAAATGAGCTTCTATCTCCTTATAGAACTCACGATATGATAAAAATGGTGAAAGTGAAACTAAAAATCAGATTTTGTGAAATTAAAGTTTAATAGTATTATATAAGCACTCAAAATAATATAGTATAAAATGTGAAATTAAAACCCACTAACTTATATATTTCATTTATATAAGTATGTATAAGGGTAAATAAATAGACATTATATAAAAATGGTAGTTTGGTAAGTTTTATAAGTTATAAAAACTATAAACATTATTTTTACATCTTTTCGGCTAGTACCGTAAAATTAACGTTTTTCGTCAATAAAAACTTAGACGGTCGGACCCGTCAAATGTAAACTTTTTAAAAGACATATACTGATATATAAGTACTTAATACAAGTAAAAACCGATAAAACCCGAACTATATAACATACGGACATTAACGGGCTAAGTTAGCGTTATTGGACTAATAATACAACTAAATGGGCTAAACACTATAAACGTACTCATTGGGCTTAACCCACTTGGGCCCAACATGTAAAGTATAATACTGATAATAAAAGTATAAAATGGTCTAATTTATGGTGATGGACTTATAATGGGCTTATTGGGCCTAAAACATGTAAATAGGTAAAACTAGTAAACTAGTATAAAAGTTACTAATACATAACACTAAAATGAGTAAATGAGAATGTATAAACCCACTTGATCATCATCATATATATAAAATCATCATATGCATACATAATTGTTATTTTTATAAAGTCATTGGACAAGAGTCTAAGACGAGTATTATTTTTCTAGGTTTTCGTGATTGAAGCACGTACCAGACATCGAATCGCCGATAACCGCCTTTCCCAATCAATGTGAGTTCATAGCCTCGCACTCTTTTAAATGTTTTTATGAAATGTTTTATAAACCCGCGAGCGAGATAACATGTTAGTTTTGATAAAATAGGACACCATTTGTCCCGATTGTTTGTTTATTGATTTGGACCCGAATGATTGTATGACTCGATGAATGAATATATGACCCGATAAATGAAATGAAATAGATTATTAAAGTTAGGTTATGTCACTAAAAGTCCCATTAGCATGAATTGTGAACTACCGGGATTTGATAGACGCTTATGCATATAATAGTTCTATTTGGGGACGATCACCCCAGTTCGCGCCTTGACGGTTGATCCCCGTCGTGCCACATTGATTGGTAAGCGAATTTATGTATGAGAAGATTTACACAAGCGTGATTATTGTGACGACACGCTAATTTAGATGGGCAAATTGAGTTTCGGGCTAGCTACCCGTTGTTTGTTGTAGTAAGGTAACAATGTCATGCGGCTTATAATAATCCAAATAACGAAATACTGCTATACGCACTGAATTACGATATATTGCCTGACTAGCAATACGGGGTCTTACTATTGATATTATGTTCGTGTTTTGGTTTTTCATAACCATATTCATATAACGGTTTTTATTTAACTTTATACAACATTATAAAACGTATTGTATGATGTTTTTACGACTTTGTTTCGTATAATGATTTTGAAGGCAAAATCCTATATTATGATTTTTGATAAGGATTTGTATAAAATGACTTTGGCTATTTTATGGCCTATTACAAAGATTTGTACAAAATGATTTCCAGTAATAATTATATACCGATGATATATTGATGGTTTTATTAAACTCTATGAATTCACTCAGCCTTATCGTTGACCTTTTCTTTTAACATGTTTTATCTCAAGTACTTGAAGGTAATTCTCGAGAAGACAACAAGAATTCATGGCCCGCACTTAAATAATAATTCCCATTCAAATGCTTGGTAAAAATTATATGAAATACAATGACTTGGGACCTATGTAAATTTGACATTCATGAATGGAAATGCTTTAGTATTAAACGAAGCAATTTTTAAGCGTTGTCTATGATGTGAGTAATGTGCTATCCCGTAACACCAACGGGTCTTCCGCTGTATTGAATTGTGTAAATTTGGGGGTGTTACAGTTTGGTACCAGAGCTCTCGTTATAGAGAACGAAAGATTTTTAAAAACCAAGGTTTTGAATAAAACATTTCAAAATCTTTTAACTATAAACATTTTTTCTCAAAATGTCTAAAAATCTTTTGACTATAACGGTACCGAAGAATTCCCGAGTTACCGGCAAGGCCAGACTGAGAAGTGTTATTTTGATATATATATATAACTTGGATTATATATATATATATATATATATATATATATATATATATATATATATATATATATATATATATATATATATATATATATATATATATATATATATATATATATATATATATATATATATATATATATATATATATATATATATATATATATATATATATATATATATATATATATATATATATATATATATATATATATATATATATATATATATATATATATATATATATATATATATGATGTAATTTGATTACATGATTGTTTGATGATTATTTCTATATTTATACGAGGTATTTATACGACGTAGATTGTCACAAGGAACCCTAAATCCCCTAGCAAATTAATCTAAGCTATTTCTGTAGGAATTCTAGCTATTCCAGATCTAAACCAAGTTGTGGATATTTATGATCCCAACAAAATGGTTGATATTCGTAGAAACATTAATATTAGTTGATTGTAATCTTGAAGAAGAATTGGCGAGATTAAAACTGATATCGATGTCATGACGATCTTTCTTTATAGAGTGGAGTTTGACAAAACGTTACCACCTGGAAAGGTACATCTGATTCGTTGTCACCCAATTCTTAAATTTGAAATCGAAAGGGTGAATGTTGCACTTGAGGCTGTCATTGGAACCATTACCCAAAAGCCTCATGCCATTAGTACCTTTCCGAGAAGTCTAATTGAATGTGTGAGTCATTTCATTCTAGTGACTCATTTGATAACTATTGTTGTAAGAGCTATAGGATTGTAAATTAAGTGTTGTTCATATCGAGCTTTTATTTCCTTATTAAGGTCTAAAAATAAGGTTGAAAGTATTGGAGAATGAGGTAGGATGTCGCATTGAGTATAAGTTGATTGAAACTTGAATAAAGTAAAATTTTAACTTGTATGGAATAAGAAATTGTTAAGAGGATGTCGTTAAGTCATGTGATTGAATTATAAGGTTTTAATTGATTGTTGATTCGTGTTAAGTATTGTTCCTAGGCCATTGTCCAATGATGAGGATGCCCAGTGTCCAATAAATAAATTGAAGAAATCTTCTTCTGAATCGGGACCGATGGATCTTCCGGGACATGTGGAACACCTAATGACTCTTGTAGATTAGTATTCATTGTGGTGTCTTTTAAAAATAATCCCTAACTTAACTGAGACATCAGTTGGTAGGATGAGTTCTTGGAATTGTATGACATAGAGACACGTAATGTGTTACGGTACAATTTTGGATTGTTTGTGATTAATGAAAAGACTATCTTTGATTGCTAAATCCTACATGTATCGATGTTATCTATCTTTTCTTGCTTCTTCCTAATGCTCGCATTAGTGATGCAACCATTGAACAAGTACTCAACTCGATTTGAGTTACGTTGTGGATTATTCTTTTTGAGTGCCATCGAGATCATGAACCTCATGATTAATTGGCTAAGCTCATTTCCTATTATATTGTAGTTAGTTCTTGGTGAACAACTCTTCATCACTCTTTTGCAGATCACTGATTGTTTTTATAAGATAAAACATTATCCCTTGATAAAGATTGAATTTTCATCACCGTAAGGATTATTTAAAGTAAGATTTATAAGTAATTGTTATCGAAATGAAGTTGTTTATAAAACACCTTGCAAAACTTAATTGTTTTCATAACAAAGAAAATCTTTGTAAACTTATTTTTGATTCTTATTTAACAATTAAGCGTGAAAATGTTTTTATTATAAACATGATGATAAAATTTTGACGAACTGAGTATTGCATCGTTAATTTTGAAATTGTATATAGTTGCGCGCCTACATACAATTTGGAAGTGACCAGCAAGGCCGATTAGTAGTCACCATGAAATTACTAATAAACACTAAATTTTCTTTGAATATTGTGAAAGATTAAATTTTACGAGATCTGCAAGAAGTGAAAAATAGGGACATATTGATAGGGACACCTACATATGTGCCCGTACTATTTATTCTTCTGAGCCGAATTTACTCATCTGTGGATATTGTCTCAATTGACAATTGATATTCTCTTTCTTTTCCAAATCTCTCGTAGTGAGATTCTTTGAAAAAGTATATGATTACCGAGTGTTGATACCCGTCTGGATGTATTAACGTTCCTATCATTTCTTTTGATTAGATTTTATTTGAATGACCTGAGTAACGATCTGAGGAGCTTTCGAATGCGTACTCAATTCATGAAAACATGGGATATATTCATATTCGTTAATGTTTTCGTCTGTATCTGAATTGAAAATCTCTCACGTAGATTATGTGTTGACCTTACTCTTTTAATGGTAGTTGTGTCTCCATATATCCTTGAATTTGTGAAGGATTATGAGTTATTATTAGTCTTTTGAGAAGTTCACATCTTATCAACGGTAATGAAACTGGAAAGTTGATAATTCCAGTAGAATGGATTGATTGATTATGACATGACGACATTGTCTTAATTGATGGGAACTCGAATAGAATTCCCCTAAATGATAAGATGTTGATTATCAAAAGTGATCTAAATAATTCTGAATGGATGACCATATCCTGCATTTAGACTTGAAATTATACCGTGAATGGTTGTGAATTAGTCATAGATACTATAATCTAGAAAGAACCTAATATGAATATATTAAAAGATGTTTCTGTTATCTGAAACTTTAGAAGGTATTTGTTGGTGAATTACCTAGACTTTTGCCATTAAGGCAAGTTGAAATTGGTATTGATTATATTCCTGGTGCTGCACCTGTGACATGTGCACTGTACATCAGCACCATCTGAATCGAAAGGATTACCGTACAACTGAGAGAGTTGTCGGAGAACGAGCTCGTCATCATGAAGAGCTTTGGTGTTATCATTCCTTATGTTTATTGATTACCGTGAACTAAGTAAATTGACGATTAAAATATATATCCACTACCCAAGATGATAGATTGTTCGATCATTTACAAGGTTCTAGCGTATGTTCTAAAGATTTGATCAACGGCATGGTTATTATCAACTTCGCGTCCGCAAAGAAGATTATCTATTCCAATCACTACGTCCAGAACTTGT
Source organism: Glebionis coronaria (assembly GCA_025667525.1). Lineage (NCBI taxonomy): Eukaryota > Viridiplantae > Streptophyta > Magnoliopsida > Asterales > Asteraceae > Glebionis > Glebionis coronaria. The sequence continues at coordinate 137,676,216 of CM046879.1, read as the reverse complement.
AATGAACATTATGAGTTTTATGTTATGTCATTTGGATTGACCAATGCACATGTAGCATCCATGAATTTGGTAAATCAGGTGTGTAGGCTGTAATTTGATAAATTCATGCTTGTGATCATTAAGGACCATTTCTTTGTTTCTAATAATAAGAATGAGTTAATAATAATTTATAGAATGCCCTGAATTGGCGGAACAATGAAAACCTATACCTTGAATATTTAACATATGATTTAAGACTTGATCCTTTACATAAAATGATCGTTTGATTAATGATGGTAAGATATATATATATATATATATATATATATATATATATATATATATATATATATATATATATATATATATATATATATATATATATATATATATATATATATATATATATATATATATATATATATATATATATATATATATATATATATATATATATATATATTGACTCTTCAAAAATTAGAAGTCATTTAAGATTTTTGGCTTTACCAAAAAGAAAGTGCAAATATGTTTTGACAAATGTTTTATCAAAAACAACTTTTGAGGGATTATTCCCTTATACACAGAACATTTAACTAAACTCCTGTTTAGGGGTAAATGTTTGTGCATACCTCAAGACAACTTAAGAGGGATTGAGGAAACCATTTAAACCATGACTTGAAATTTGAAACGATAATTTTTGCTTTTCAACTAAGAAAACTTTGACCAAAGTATAAACAAATATTTTTCGAACATTTACGGATCTTATTAAGTATTTTCGATAAATCAACAAAAATCGTGTTAATTAAATTCAAACTTATTTTGAACATTTTCCTATAATTTGACGAACCGAGAAAATTTAAGACTTTTTAACCTTTACGTTTCATAAAATTAAATATTTATTACATACTTACTAGTAACACTTATCGACGCTTTAAACGTTGGATTGAGCAAAACTGATAAAAATAATAGTTGAGACGAAACTAAAACTTAGAAAATATGAAGAAAGAATTTTTGAATAAATATGGTCATGATATTTATTCCATCAAGGAAGGTGAATGTAGATACCGACGCATTATGTAAAAAGGATAAAGAACCAATTAGGATGTGTTCCTTAGTAATGATGATACAAAATAAATTGCCGAACAATTTAAAAATAACTAATGTTTGTAAGAAGGATAATATAGATAATAAAAGGGGTTCGCGGCTAATGTGAACCATTAGAATTGAGAAGCCGATGGCGTTAAATGTATAAAAGGCCACTAGTGGTTGCCTACATATGGAGGTTTGTGAGATGTAGTCATGTTGGAATCTCGTAAATATACGTATTTTATTCATGCCATTTCTGATTAAATGTATCTTTATCTGAGGAAGTTGTACTGATGGCAAATTATGAAGGCAGACATCGCCTCATACATTAGTAAACGTCTAACTATTGCAAAGGTCATCATCTGATTTGATTCGATTTGGGTCATCGTCGACGGACTGACCAAATCTACTAATACCATTCCTGTTAATGATAGATTCTCGATGAAGAAATTGACTCTTTTGTATTTAAAGGAGTTGTGTAAACATAGTGTGCATATATCGATCATCTCTATCAAGATCCTCGCTTCGCATCGAATTTCTAGAGATTTGCTCAGAAGTCATTAGGAACGAACCTTGATGAGAGTACTGTTTACCACCCTAATCAAAGGGACGAGGTAAAGTAACGATACAAAATACTAGAAGCGTTGTTTTATGCTTGAATGATTGACCTTTGGTAATAAACCGTATAATCGCTTTCCTTTGTAGAGATTATCATTGATAATTATCGTGTTAGGATCGAGATCGAATCTTGTTAGGATCTAAACATAAGAGCATCTGTAAGCAGGAGTTAGGATGAAGACACTCGACATACACCCATTGTGAGTTGGACATGTCTTTTAGGTTTAAGGTTTCCTATGATGACAAACCTAACCTTACAAAATACCCGACCCGCGAGACCTGAATTGATTGTTGAAATTAGGATTTGATTATTGACTGCCAGTAGTGGGCAAGAAGTTGTATGAATATGAAATGTAGATCTTGAAGTGCAGGATGGGTAGCGAAGTTTTGCCAAAAATTTTCACCTTGGAAAAATGGATAGATGATCTGAAAGATCATGGGAAATAAGTCCCCGTTGCATGGGACCATTGAGATGATGTAAAAGTTGTTTTGAAAGGCATATAAGCTGCATCTACCCTATGACTTCAAGGGCTGCGTGAATTATGTTTCGTAAATCGAACTTGATAAATATCTATCAAGTGAAAATCTGAATTCTTCTTGATAAAGTTTAGATCGGCGAAAAGTTGCATTCATCAAAAACCCGTCAACATCATGGATTGAGAAAGTAAGTCAACATTAAGCCTGATCGTATTCCCGTAGTTATGTTTGATGAAACTCGCGTATTGTAATGAATTACACTTGTGAGAAAAGACCGAGTGTGGAGGAAATACCCATATGGCTTTCGCTCTATAAGAAGCGAGTAGTAAGATAAATTGATCTTTAAGGACAAAGATCCTGTTTAGGGGTAAATGCTGTGACAATCCGTCAACTTATGGTTGATATTTTATTCTCAAGTATTATTTAAAAACATTATTTTAATGTTATATTATGAACTCACTTATTTTTGGGAAGAAATTTGGGTTTACATCATGAAGTAGCATCGACTACGTCTAAACCGGAGGATTCTACGTTACGTGCTTACGTTTGCATACACCGTTTTGGTGACAGTCCGACATTTCAGAAAATAAATTTATCCGTGAATATTATTTTTAGATTTTAAATTTGTGTTGGTTCATAAACTCACAAATTTACGAGAAGAGATTAGGACTTACGATTATAATTTAACGTCCTTTACGACTAAACCAGAAACCTTAGGATTACGTATTTACGTTTTTGAACTCCGTTTTTGATGAGACAATTTTTATTAGATTCGTTTTGTGCCGTTAATTCATAATTTATAAAACATTTTTCGTAAAACGAACCGAGGGCACGCAAATCGAGGAAACTAGAATCGAGAAGTACCCGTAAATTAGTGGGATGAGACAAAACAAGTTTTGCCTCACCCCACACATGGGACGGTTAACTAGCTAACACCAACACCATGAGGTGTCAAAATTATAAGCCATAAGTTAACACTTGTTAACTTGAAGCTTAATATGTAAGCTATCACATATCAAACCATCTAACCAAACCACTCACATTCATTTTCACTCATGCAATACCACCAAAACTCTCTCAAATCTCTCCACCCTTCCTCCTTTGGCCGTCCCTTTTACCACCACAAAACACCATCATTTGATCAAGTTTATACCATAAATCTTGTGTTTAAACTTGATCAAGATGAAGACCCTTTGAAGATATGAAGATTGGAGGTAATCCTAACATACAAAGAGGTGATTTGATGATGTCCAAGGGCTGATTTCTAGATGAAGTTTACAAGTATTGGTGGCCTTGAAGATTGGTGGCCTTGAATATTGGTGTTGATCTATCACAAGCTTTGCCATCAAAATCCAAGCCTTGATCATAAACTACTTAATCTTGGTGGTATAAAGATTGTTCTTCCTATCCTCTTGTTATTTTGATTATGTAATATTGTATTTTATTTCCTATTGTATATGTATATGATGAATATATGATGATAAAAATATTGTGTGGGGATTTAGTGTTGATAAATATGGTTAAAAAGATGAAAAACCATAGGTAACAAGGTTAAAATCTTGCTAAATATGATGGCTGTATAAAAACAGTAAGTAACCAAATGATAAACTGATAAAATGGCATGGTGGAATCAATTTACAGTAAGTATTAGGTTTTATACACATGTGAGAGTTGGCCATACAATGGAATCTTAAAAATGAGTGAGATATGATCAAAACAAAATTAGTATACCAATCTGAATAGTCTGTTTTGTAGGGACTGTTAAGGATACTTAGACATGGATTGAGCAGTAGCTATAACTAACTTATTTGTAGCACATAATATGAAGTGTATGACATCCAAAAATGAGCTTCTATCTCCTTATAGAACTCACGATATGATAAAAATGGTGAAAGTGAAACTAAAAATCAGATTTTGTGAAATTAAATTTTAATAGTATTATATAAGCACTCAAAATAATATAGTATAAAATGTAAAATTAAAACCCACTAACTTATATATTTCATTTATATAAGTATGTATAAGGATAAATAAATGGACATTATATAAATGGTATTTTGGTAAGTTTTATAAGTTATAAAAACTATAAACATGATTTTTACGTCTTTTCGGCTAGTACCGTAAAATTAACGTTTTTCGTCAATAAAAACTTAGACGGTCGGACCCGTCTAATGTAAACTTTTTAAAAGACATATACTGATATATAAGTACTTAATACAAGTAAAAACCGATAAAACCCGAACTATATAACATACGGACATTAACAGGCTAAGTTAGCGTTATTGGACTAATAATACAACTAAATGGGCTAAACACTATAAACTTACTCATTGGGCTTAACCCACTTGGGCCCAACATGTAAAGTATAATACTGATAATAAAAGTATAAAATGGTCTAATTTAAGGTGATGGACTTATAATGGGTTTATTGGGCCTAAAACATGTAAATAGGTAAAACTCGTAAACTAGTATAAAAGTTACCAATACATAACACTAAAATGAGTAAATAAGAATGTATAAACCCACTTGATCATCATCATATATATAAAATCATCATATGTATACATAATTGTTATTTTTATAAAGTCATTGGACAAGAGTCTAAGACGAGTATTATTTGTCTAGGTTTCCATGATTGAAGCACGTACCATACATCCGAATCACCGATAACCGCCTTTCCCAATCAATGTGAGTTCATAGAATCGCACTCTTTTAAATGTTTTATGAAAAGTTTTATAAACCCGCGAGGGAGATAACATGTTAGTTTTGATAAAATAGGACACCATTTGTCCTGATTGTTTGTTTATCGATTTGGACCCGAATGATTGTATGACCCGATGAATGAATATATTACCGATAAATGAAATGAAATGGATTATTAAAGTTAGGTTATGTCACTAAAAGTCCCATTGGCATGAATTGTGAACTACCGTATTTGGTAGACGCTTATGCATATAATAGTACTATTTGGGGACGATCACCCCAGTTCGCGCCTTGACGGTTGATCCCCGTCGTGCCACATTGATTGGTAAGCGAATTTATGTATGAGAAGATTTACACAAGCGTGATTATTCTGACGACACGCTAATTTAGATGGGCAAATTGAGTTTCGGGCTAGCTACCCGTTGTTTGTTGTAGTAAGGTAACAATGTCATGCGGCTTATAATAATTCAAATAACGAAATACTGCTATACGCACTGAATTACGATATATTGCCTGAATAGCAATACGGGGTCTTACTATTGATATTATGTTCGTGTTTTGTTTTTTCATAACCATATTCATATAACGGTTTTTATTTAACTTTATGCAACGTTATAAAACGTATTGTATGATGTTTTTACGACTTTGGTTCGTATAATGATTTTGAAGGCAAAAGCCTATATTATGATTTTTGATAAGGATTTGTATAAAATGACTTTGGCTATTTTATGGCATATTACAAAGATTTGTACAAAATGATTTCCGGTAATAATTATATACCGATGATATATTGATGGTTTTATTAAACTCTATGAATTCACTCGGCGTTATCTCTGACCTTTTCTTTTAACATGTTTTATCTCAGGTACTTGAAGGTAATTCTCGGGAAGACAACAAGAATTTATGGCCCGCACTTAAATAATAATTCCCATTCAAATGCTTTGTAAAACTTGTATGAAATACAATGACTTGGGACCTATGTAAATTTGACATTCATGAATGGAAATGCTTTAGTATTAAACGACGCGATTTTTAAGCGTTGTCTATGATGTGAGTAATGTGCTATCCCGTAACACCAACGAGTCTTCCGCTGTATTGAATTGTGTAAATTTGGGGGTGTTACATAGATTGTTTCAAACACAAAGTTTCTCTACGTATTACACTTGATTTAATCTCGTTAATACAAAGCTAAATCGATCTAAGTTTAGGATCAACAAGTGGTATCATAGCTGGTTGAGGAAATTTGATCAAAAGAACACAAACCCTAAATTGCACAAAACCCTAATCACAAAATCACCATGTTTACCTCATCTGAAATCCCACCTTCATCCACTAATCACAACCTCAAAATTCCCATGCTAGACCCCGACAACTTTTAACTATGGAAATTTAGTTTTCAACAATATCTCTAAGTCGACAGTTATGTCCTTTGGGTGATTATTGAGTATGGAAACACCTTTGATAAGGAAAAAAAGATAGCAGTCGCAATAGCTCAAATAATCAAAGATGGTGCTAAGGCTGGTGAAGCATCAAGTCCTCAAGATAGAAGAGCTACTTCTGCTGCAGAAATAGCTAATAGAAGGAATGACATAAAAGCTTTGAGTTGTCTTAAATTAGCTCTTGGTCCAAAAGAGCAATTTAAGTTTAGAAAGCATGAATCTACTAAAGAGCTTTGAGAAGCCATTGAAAGTTGAAACTACATATGGTGGTAATGAAGACACTCTAAAAGAAAGGAAAAAGAAATTGGTGAAGGGGTTTACTGTATTTAAAGCTTTTCCTAATGAAAAGTTAAGTGAATTCAGAAGTCGTCTTCAAGATCTCACTAGCAAATTGTCATTCATGAGATTGGATATTGAAGAAGAAGATATCAGTGCTTCGCTTTTCTTGGATCTCTTGGTGAAGCTTGGGAAATCCACATGAAATCAATTCTTGCTACCAAAAGTCACAAGAAAGTATCCTTCGATGATATTTGTAATCAATTGAAGATTATGGAGCCTGAAGCAATGCTAAAACAAGGAAGTTCATCTACTTCAACAACTGGAAATAGGGCCTTTGTCTCTAACCATGATTCTTCAGCCGCTGATAATAATTCACATGTCAGCGGATTGATTTCACATGTCGGCGGATCATCCTCTGCTACTGACACATCTAACTTTGTTTCACTAAGCCTTAAACCAGTTGGAATAGATTTGGATATTGTGTGTGCATTCATTGCCTCTTTGCCCAGTGTATTTGTAGGATATGTAAATCTTGCTTATGTTTTAGAGAGAGAAAGAGATAGAGAGATGGTGAGAACACACACACTTAGAGAGAGAAAGTGAAAGAAAAACACTTTTCAACTATGTGTAAAATGAAGAACCACACTACCCTCTCCATCAAAGGAGAGGGTTTATATACACAAGCCTTTGTCATGGGCTTGGGCTTACATTTGGGCCGGCATACACATGTTGTAGGCTAGGCTTTGGTTTGTTTGTTAAATAAAGACAAGTAACTAAACTACGAGCTATTACATGGACTATTGTTGGAGTGACTGATCCTTCTTAATACATAAAACGTATTTCCAACAATCTCCCCCTAAGGGAGGTCACTCCAAACAAGGGCATTACCCAAGTTACAATAATAAGATAAACCTAGCATACTATGCTTGTCTTGAGCTCGTAGTCTTCGTCTTTCTTTTTCTTTTCCTTTTCTGGTGAACATGCTGATGTGATCTTTGATATCAGTCTCGAGCATTAATCTCTTGCCTTGATCTCGTGCATCCATCACTTGTGATCTTTGCCTCCTCGTGACACCATGTCCCACATACTTATACCTTCGTAATTCTTGAAAGCTTCAGAGTTCGATACAGCGGAAGACTTAACTTTTAGGATTTCTTGAATTAGATGAGGTATCAAGTACATAAAGTATAAGCATGCGGGGACGACTTCTTCTTGGATTTCGCAACACCACCGTCTTCAAATGCCGCAACATAAGTAGACACGAACGAAATGGCTTTGAACATTTCATTCTAATTCGGTAGCATTTTACCTCCGGTCGGTGAAGACCGTTGGACGATATAAATATCGTACTTGTGGCAGGTAGATTTAATTAAAAATCTCCTTGACAAGATTTCGCGGGTAAACCCGTTCTCTTTACTCGACCGTCCAAAGCTGACTGCGAACGTAAAGAGTGAATCATTTGGATAAAATTATCCGCATGATTGAAGCCGTCAATTCTGATTCCTGGAACAAGTTTGATTTATTAAAGAATCGCACCATCGTTGCTTTCCAGTTGTCACGAGCTTGATTCGTATAGAATCTTGCAAGTTACCTACCAAGTGTTGTTTAAGGTTAACACTAGAAGGATTTCCACTCATCACCGTGAACACTAAGGTATCACTCTGAGTGTTCTGGCAAGATCACTAAGATATTGCGTAGAGGCCTGGAACGTGTTTAAATTTAGTTAAGAATTAAACCACTGTTGTTTTCCAGTTATCACAAGCTTGATTCATAAAGAATCGCACAAGTCACCTACCATGAGCTTTTTGATATTCGCTCAAGAAGGATTTCCATCTTCATTGTAAATACTTTCGTATTACTCGGATGTTCAGGCAAGATCATGAAGATTTTGCGTAGGACTCTTAAAATCTTTCTTACTTTTCACAGTGTGTGAAGAAGCAAGGAAATATGAAAGTGTGTCCTAATGAGATATTTGATTATCTCAAATGGCTCTAGACTCGATCGTGCATTTTGGATTTTAGTGAACGGAGGCTAGAGAGGAGTGCCACCATTTCAATACCAATTTATTCGGAGTGAATAAATCGATAGATAACGTTTTGTCTCCGTGTGATTAAAACAAATACCTTTTGAGAGATATCTGAGTTAGCTAGGATGGGTTGTGCATTGCATCACTGGGTCCATGATGTCTATCTTCAATATCGAGCATCATTAAAATGATCTCAATAGCATATGTGTTGACCTGGTTTCTGCCTAAGGTTGTAAGGATGGCTTCTTTCTTTACACCCTTTATCTTTACAATTGATGAGACTGTATTTATACATAGTCTCATCGTCCAAATCGGGCTTAAAACGCTTAAAATATCGTCAAAATACCAAAAAATATGCTTGTGTTTGTTCATTGTGTATTTCAGGTACGGATATCGTGAATTCACCAAAAGATTACAAGATTCAAGCAAAAACGAACACGGAAAACGAAGCCGCACAAAGAACCGGGCCCAAGTTTGGAATTTCCAAAATTACCCTTGAAGTTTTGAAGATTGTCAAGATTGGTCCCTCATCTTTTGAAGACTTGTCATTTTATACCCTTGTAAAACCTTAAAATTACAAATGGGTCCCTAAAATATCAAGAATGTACAAGAAAAGCCCTTGGAAATGGTCAAAATTGCATAAATGGTCCTTGTTAAAAGTTTGGAAATGCCATGTGCCATATTTGACAAGTGCATCAAAGATATAACAAAGGGGTTTGAGTGTTTGCTGTTTTTATACAAAGTGAAGAAAACAAGATAAAACAGGGGGCAAACATGGACAAACCAAACCCATATCCACCATATACCCGACCAAACCCGTTTTTACCCACCCATTTTACCTCTTTTTACCCAACCTAGCCCAAAACCCGGCCCAACTCCATTACCCAGCTTTTAAATAAGTCAAAATGTCAAACCCCCACTTAACTTTTTAAACTCGTTTGTTTATTAATTAAAGTGGGGGGAAACATGTACTGTTTGTCTTCATCCCCCCTAATCACCCTAATCCCAGCCATAAACCCTAATTGGGTTCCTCACCAACACAAAGGGGTTTGACCCAATTGACTCCAGAATGAAGATTGACCACGTCCTAACTCGAACCCACCTCACAAAACTATTCCCCACTCACTCCTTGGACCCCACGTTGTCCCCCTGCTTCAACTAAAATGGCAAAAACAGCATCCTTCAGTAAATCAACGACCAAGGCACATTCCTTGGTCCCAAAGGGTCCAAATGAATGACTCAAGATCATTTTCATAGCTGTCAATCACATGACACGTTTTTGACCAAGAATCAAATGAAGACCAAGAGGGCAACATTGGAATTTCAGTATTTAGGGTTACATATTTGTATTTTTTTATTCAAGTATCTAGAACCCTCTATAGCTTAGTATAAAATGGGTGGTTTGTACCCATTTTAGTTCTTGTTCCAGTTTTTTTGTAAACGTTTTAAATTATTAATGACAATGAAAGTTTAAACCTTGTGCAAAAATACTGAGTTCCATGTTTATTAGCTTTTGTAGTGTAATGATCCACTTTCTTTGCAAAATTAGTTTAAGGTTTTAAAAGTTTTCTTATTAGAAGGTATTTTCAGAAAATACATATTTTTAAGGATTCTTGAAAAAGGTTTTTCAAAAGGGTAAAATTAGTGTTAAAATGAAGTGATAGTGGATTTTTAACACTTGTTTCCATTTGAGTAAATTTTTTGTCAAGGGTTTTTTGGAGATTATAGATTTCAGGTTTTTAAAAGATTTTTCAATAAAATCTTGGTTTTATTTCTTAACAGTCACTGTAGCAAAAGCTACAAGCCAAAAGCTTGTAGCCTTTGCTACTTGAAAGTTTGTTTCCTGTTTTGTGGTGATTGTGCAGGAACACAAGGAAGACCCTTATTGCATCTTTTCATTTTTTTGAAGATATTTTATCCCTTGGGTCCATCTAGGATTCCAAACAGCAAGGACTCTCTACTAAACTTCATAAGCCCTCAACAACCATAAAGGTCATTTAAAGAAGGCCTCAGCCCAAGGTATCAAAGGCTTGAACCCTTTTCATACAATTTTTTGGTTTTATTGTGAGCTTCATGATTTTTTGTGAGTAATCTGTTTTATGGTAGTTTATCAGTTTCTTTATGCTCATTTATATGCCTTGTTCTTGTTTTGATAAATCAGTTTGTTTGAGTTTTAAATTAGTTTGGTTTGTTAAAATCCAGTTTCTGAAATTTAAGGTGGTGTTTGGATTTGCATTTTAGTTAGTGACTTGTGATAGCTTTTGGCTTAAAATCAAACTCATCAGACTCCATGTGTTAGTGGTAGTATTAATCAGTCATTGCCTTCTAGTTTGGTAGTTTTTTAAAGTAAGTGCATGTTTAAAATTTGGTTTAAGTAGTCAAATAATCAGTAGGTCCTAAATCTGCTTGTTCTTTGCTTCTTATCCTTCCAAATTTTGGCTATTTGTAGTTAATCTGCTTAGCTAGGATTGTATTCAGGTTACATGTGTTTTGGGTATCATTTGTGCAAGTTTTGAACACTCTAAATTCGATTTTGTGCAAGATAGATCAGCAACCAGTCCCCAAGACCTGTTTCTGATTAACAGTCACTTGTTTGGGGCATTTGTGTGTGAAATTTGTATTGAGAGTGTGTATTTTTCTGTTTATCCTGACTCCCCACACTTCCATGAGTGTGGGGGTGCCCTTGTATCCAAGAAAAATCCACCAACAAAGCTTTCCTAAGCTCATAACTCACCAGACATTGATATTGCACTAGCAGTGGGAACTTCATTACCCCTGCTAGTGTTATTGTTTGTACTGCTTAGCTAAAAGACAGAAAACACACAAAAGGTCACTTTCAGATTTTTGTATTTTTGTCTTTAGTGGAGTTAAATAGGAGTTAGAACTTAATTCTTTTTTCATTATTTTTCTTTTTTAATTCTTGATTTTTCTGTTTAAATAGTTTTTATTTTACTGTTCATTTTATATTTTTTAGATTAAATTGCTATTTTTAATTAACTTTTTACTATTCTGTTTTGGCATTTAGTGTAGAAAATCAACATTTTTCAGTTTTAAAATTTTTCATAGATTAAGAAAAGTATTTTTAGATTTTTAGTTTAAAAAATATATACTGTTCACTTTTTTAATCATTTTTTATAATTAAATTAGCTTAATTAGGGTTTAATTATTAATCAGTTTTGTCTTTTAGTGCAAATTTTTACATTTTTCAAACTTTTTCAATTTTCTACTGTTCATTAGGGTAATTTAGGATTTTTAAAATTGTTAAATTAATTTTGGCATTATTTAATTATTTTTTATGATTATTTTAGTTTAAAAATAGTTTTTAGTGATTAAAAAATAGAAAAATAGTTTTAAAAATTTAGGAAAAATAGTTTTTAGTCTTTAAATAATATAAGTGACTTATTAGTTCAATAGATTAATATTTTGGGCATTTTGTTAATTATATTTAATTTTTGGGCTTTAATTAGCATTAAAAATTGAATATTTAATTAATAAAAGGTTTTAAAATATATTTGTTGGATTTTTATTCTTATTTATATTATTTTAGACTTAGTTAACCATTTAATTAATTTTTAGGTTTAATTTTTAATTTTGTCGCGTTTTACGTAATTACGTCATCGTTTTACGTCAACGTCGTAGCGTAATCGTAGTCGTAGCTCGTCTTTACTTTTTCTCTCTTTAAACCAAAAACGTCACTAATCCAAACATTGTTATTTTATATATTGGCACATTAATACACACACCTCATTCGAGAACGAACTTGGAATTTATTCGTCTTCACGGTTTTCCTAAATCGTGTCGATTAATACTTACCGCATTTATACTCGTCTTTCCTAAGACTTGTATATTATAAATGCGGTAAGTATTAATCGACACGATTTAGGAAAACCGTGAAGACGAATAAATTCCAAGTTCGTTTTCGAAGGAGGTGTGTGTATTAATGTGCCAATATATAAAATAACAATGTTTGGATTAGTGACGTTTTTGGTTTAAAGAGAGAAAAAGTAAAGACGAGCTACGACTACGATTACGCTACGACGTTGACGTAAAACGATGACGTAATTACGTAAAACGCGACAAAATTAAAAATTAAACCTAAAAATTAATTAAATGGTTAAACTAAGTCTAAAATAATATAAATAAGAATATAAATCCAACAAATATATTTTAAAACCTTTTATTAATTAAATATTCAATTTTTAATGCTAATTAAAGCCCAAAAATTAAATATAATTAACAAAATGCCCAAAATATTAATTTATTGAACTAATAAGTCACTTATATTATTAAAAGACTAAAAACTATTTTTCCTAAATTTTTAAAACTATTTTTCTATTTTTTAATCACTAAAAACTATTTTTAAACTAAAATAATCATAAAAATAATTAAATAATGCCAAAATTAATTTAACAATTTTAAAAATCCTAAATTACCCTAATGAACAGTAGAAAATTGAAAAAGTTTGAAAAATGTAAAAATTTGCACTAAAAGACAAAACTGATTAATAATTAAACCCTAATTAAGCTAATTTAATTATAAAAAATGATTAAAAAAGTGAACAGTAAATATTTTTTAAACTAAAAATCTAAAAATACTTTTCTTAATCTATGAAAAATTTTAAAACTGAAAAATGTTGATTTTCTACACTAAATGCCAAAACAGAATAGTAAAAAGTTAATTAAAAATAACAATTTAATCTAAAAAATATAAAATGAACAGTAAAATAAAAACTATTTAAACAGAAAAATCAAGAATTAAAAAAGAAAAATAATGAAAAAAGAATTAAGTTCTAACTCCTATTTAACTCCACGAAAGACAAAAATACAAAAATCTGAAAGTGACCTTTTGTGTGTTTTCTGTCTTTTAGCTAAGCAGTACAAACAATAACACTAGCAGGGGTAATGAAGTTCCCACTGCTAGTGCAATATCAATGTCTGGTGAGTTATGAGCTTAGGAAAGCTTTGTTGGTGGATTTTTCTTGGATACAAGGGCACCCCCACACTCATGGAAGTGTGGGGAGTCAGGATAAACAGAAAAATACACACTCTCAATACAAATTTCACACACAAATGCCCCAAACAAGTGACTATTAATCACAAACAGGTCTTGGGGACGGGTTGCTGATCTATCTTGCACAAAATCGAATTTAGAGTGTTCAAAACTTGCACAAATGATACCCAAAACACATGTAACCTGAATACAATCCTAGCTAAGCAGATTAACTACAAATAGCAAAAATTTGGAAGGATAAGAAGCAAAGAACAAGCAGATTTAGGACCTACTGATTATTTGACTACTTAAACCAAATTTTAAACATGCACTTACTTTAAAAAACTACCAAACTAGAAGGCAATGACTGATTAATACTACCACTAACACATGGTGTCTGATGAGTTTGATTTTAAGCCAAAAGCTATCACAAGTCACTAACTAAAATGCAAATCCAAACACCACCTTAAATTTAAGAAACTGGATTTTAACAAACCAAACTAATTTAAAACTCAAACAAACTGATTTATCAAAACAAGAACAAGGCATATAAATGAGCATAAAGAAACTGATAAACTACCATAAAACAAATTACTCACAAAAAATCATGAAGCTCACAATAAAACCAAAAAATTGTATGAAAAGGGTTCAAGCCTTTGATACCTTGGGCTGAGGCCTTCTTTAAATGACCTTTATGGTTGTTGAGGGCTTATGAAGTTCAGTAGAGAGTCCCTGCTGTTTGGAATCCTAGATGGACCCAAGGGATAAAATATCTTCCAAAAAATGAAAAAATGCAATAAGGGTCTTCCTTGTGTTCCTGCACAATCACCACAAAACAGGAAACAAACTTTCAAGTAGCAAAGGCTACAAGCTTTTGGCTTGTAGCTTTTGCTACAGTGACTGTTAAGAAATAAAACCAAGATTTTATTGAAAAATCTTTTGAAAACCTAAAATCTATAATCTCCAAAAAACCCTTGACAAAAAATTTACTCAAATGGAAACAAGTGTTAAAAATCCACTATCACTTCATTTTAACACTAATTTTACCCTTTTGAAAAACCTTTTTCAAGAATCCTTAAAAATATGTATTTTCTGAAAATACCTTCTAATAAGAAAACTTTTAAAACCTTAAACTAGTTTTGCAAAGAAAGTGGATCATTACACTACAAAAGCTAATAAACATGGAACTCAGTATTTTTGCACAAGGTTTAAACTTTCATTGTCATTAATAATTTAAAACGTTTACCAAAAAACTGGAACAAGAACTAAAATGGGTACAAACCACCCATTTTATACTAAGCTATAGAGGGTTCTAGATACTTGAATAAAAAAATACAAATGTGTAACCCTAAATACTGAAATTCCAATGCTGCCCTCTTGGTCTTCATTTGATTCTTGGTCAAAAACGTGTCATGTGATTGACAGCTATGAAAATGATCTTGAGTCGTTCATTTGGACCCTTTGGGACCAAGGAATGTGCCTTGGTCGTTGATTTACTGAAGGATGCTGTTTTTGCCATTTTAGTTGAAGGAGGGGGACAACGTGGGGTCCAAGGAGTGAGTGGGGAATAGTTTTGTGAGGTGGGTTCGAGTTAGGACGTGGTCAATCTTCATTCTGGAGTCAATTGGGTCAAACCCCTTTGTTTTGGTGAGGAACCCAATTAGGGTTTATGGCTGGGATTAGGGTGATTAGGGGGGATGAAGACAAACAGTACATGTTTCCCCCCACTTTAATTAATAAACAAACGAGTTTAAAAAGTTAAGTGGGGGTTTGACATTTTGACTTATTTAAAAGCTGGGTAATGGAGTTGGGCCGGGTTTTGGGCTAGGTTGGGTAAAAAGAGGTAAAATGGGTGGGTAAAAACGGGTTTGGTCGGGTATATGGTGGATATGGGTTTGGTTTGTCCATGTTTGCCCCCTGTTTTATCTTGTTTTCTTCACTTTGTATAAAAACAGCAAACACTCAAACCCCTTTGTTATATCTTTGATGCACTTGTCAAATATGGCACATGGCATTTCCAAACTTTTAACAAGGACCATTTATGCAATTTTGACCATTTCCAAGGGCTTTTCTTGTACATTCTTGATATTTTAGGGACCCATTTGTAATTTTAAGGTTTTACAAGGGTATAAAATGACAAGTCTTCAAAAGATGAGGGACCAATCTTGACAATCTTCCAAACTTCAAGGGTAATTTTGGAAATTCCAAACTTAGGCCCGGTTCTTTGTGCGGCTTCGTTTCCCGTGTTCGTTTTTGCTTGATTCTTGTAATCTTTTGGTGAATTCACGATATCCGTACCTGAAATACACAATGAACAAACACAAGCATATTTTTGGGTATTTTGACGATATTTTAAGCGTTTTAAGCCCGATTTGGACGATGAGACTATGTATAAATACAGTCTCATCACTCCCCTATACTAAACCATTGCCGTGTCCCCACGCAATGCTAGAATTAAGTATCATAGCACTTCCAAAATTCATTTTATGATGACATTTATTGAAGATTTAAAAATAAGCTACTACATGTGTTTTAGACATAATGTATTGTTTTCATCACGAGAACGTGACTTTTAGGATCATAGAACAAGAACACGTGAATGCTTCGTTAGAAATAATTTCGTCGTCCTCGATTTTCACCCAATTCCATGCTAAGCGTGTAACGAGATCATTGTTATCATAAGTTAGCAACACGAACACATCTCATGAGTGTTAATTACGAACATAAACTCCCTTATTCCTACTTGGTATCTCTTATATTTTATTATGTCTTAATGATCACGAGGATTCATCATCGACTTATGCGTGAATAGAGATTAAGTCTAAAAATAGAGTTTTAACGGTGTAACCAAAATCATTAAATTAATAATTCACCCCAATAGACAACGATGT
The DNA here is from genome assembly GCA_025667525.1 of Glebionis coronaria. Lineage (NCBI taxonomy): Eukaryota > Viridiplantae > Streptophyta > Magnoliopsida > Asterales > Asteraceae > Glebionis > Glebionis coronaria. The sequence goes on along the minus strand of CM046879.1, from coordinate 137,659,729 downwards.
CAAAAAAATTAAGTCAACAAGAAGAATCGATAAACACGGTTTTATGACGGTTTTGAACATGAGACTTATTACCAAGACTTTTATACGCCCCCTAACGGAAGGGCCTTATTATCTTTGGTTTACCTCCATCTTTTATTCAACTTCGCCATGAAGCTTTTATTATGACTTCGGTCTTGCCTTGCCTTTTATTATCCGCCTCATCGGTGGTTTTATTAGCCAAAGACGTATATCCTCACGCTAAAGCGAATTTTGGATCTTTAAAGCTTCGAAGATTAAGGCTTGATTCACTTTCAATTTGGGCATAGATTTTTCGGCCTTGTGAGCTTCAATTTTTTTCTTAATTTAGGTGAGCACTTGAAATCTTATTATTAGGTGAAGCTTTCGATTATTCGGGTGCCAATACTTCAAAACCGTGACGCTGGCGATACCTTAATGTTTTCCCAATTTAATTACATGGAAGCTACCAAAACAAATTAGAAACCAACAATAGTGACTAAACCGCTAAATCAATATTTATTAACAATTTATTATGCAAAAGCGTTGGGAGAATAAGCTAATAATTACTACACATGAGATCGTGAAGATTACGAGACTTATAAATAACTCTATCATTTCTCGTCCTCATTTAAGAGACTTAGCCTAAAAAGTTAAGGAATCGAAGCTAAGTGCTCAACACGCACGATCGAGTCAAAAATTACTCTTATTCTCACCATCGGAAAACCTACATTCGTGTCTTAAACACTTATGAAAATTACGAAAAAATTTAAAATTTGGCCATTTTTAGCCTTATTTTGTATAAAACGATAACAAAAATATGAATATTGGATTGCGTGTTGACGTAAGCAAGGTGAAGTATCTACTCACCCCCCCATACTAAAACTAAACATTGTCCTCAATGTTTCGAGTCTAGGGGTGTAAACACCCCCATACTAGAGACGAAGTCGAATGCTTAATCTCGACCATGGAAAGGGTAAAACGAATAACCTAAAAGCCGTTTATGAATTATGCTAATAAGATAAACGTTAGAAAATAAAAGGATATCATCGGATATCGGAATCACCAAAGGCAACGATCGAAGCTCGAGTGATCCGTAAAACGAACACGAGAGGCTTCAATGATGACGATGAACCTAATAAATCACAATCACAAACAACCACGGAACAAAGGTTGGAAGAGCACAAGTCCCCTCGTTATATTAAACTAAGAAAGCGATAATATTTACAAGGATAAGCATGAGAATCCCCCACGAGGCACCTTGTTTTTAATAACCGAGTCAAAAGCTCGACTCGAATCCCCATAAATGTGATCATTTAGGGATAATCATGGTTTGGTCATTTTTGGTGGGGCTTACATGATAAACAAGGCCCAAAAGTACATGGAGTACTTTAAAAACCCGATATACGTATACCGGGGTCAAAGATAGCGTCCTCTTTTTCGGATGAAAGACGAAACAACGCTACTTCAACACAAACCCCAATGGGGTAGAAGAAAAGAGATAAGAAGTAGAAAGGTGGGGCAATGGGTAAGGCAACATAATGAGCTACTCGAGGTAGACTCACACCAAGCAAACGAAAAGATTTTCCATTTATTGCATCGGTGGAAGACCGAGATTTCCCTTTACAAGCAATTCCCGGATCGTAAATCTCGTCCTCGGTGGAGAAATGGGAGGGAACATTTGGGGCTTCCCCCACACTAAAACCACACACACCATCGTCAAAAGGAGTAGACGAGGTGGTAGCACTTATGAAACGAGGTGATGACGGAGTTAAACATGTAGAAAAATCTTTTAAAACATTTTTAAAATTTTTTCCTTTTTCATTGTTCAAAAACTCTTTATGAAAACCCGATTGAATAATGTCGAAAATATTTGGCGTGTCAAATTCAAAATTAGTCACGCTAAAAATCCTCACATTTAAGTCTTTGGTAGGAGGGGGTGGCGGATTGTATAAGTTCTCAAAACGTTTGTCAATAAAGAACACCGCCCCCTCGGGGTCTACATACTCGTCATCCTCATGAACGTCGATCTCATCGATTTATTCATCAAAGATAGGCTTGTCAAACCAAGGTTTGTCATTCCCCTCCTTGAGTATCTTAGAAACTCTCTCGAAAAGATCACGATCAAGCACGAAACCATCATTCTTTTGTGGGGATCGTTGATAAGTTAGATCCTCACGAATGTGGTAAACGTCATTCTCAAATGAGGAGTGTTGATTAGGTAACTCCTCGAGAATTGGATTCTTAGTGGTCACATGAGTTGGTTCGTCATCGAAAATAAGACGTTCCAACTCATTTAGTTCATCCTCGATTTTGGAAAGATCGACCTCACTCGTAGGTGGAAGTGAAGGCATAAAAGTTAGCTCTCGTTCAATGATTTCCTCAATCTCGGGATCAAACTCATAATCATCGTACTTCACATGTTTCTTTTTAGGAGAATAAAAAATTGCATGTGGATTTCGAAGTACGTGATCAAGCTCGGCAAAATCGCCATCGTCATCGTCAAAGAAAGAGTCGATGTGAGCACTCACAACCATGGTCATACAAGTCGAATGACTATGCTTAGGTGACTTTTCTAAGACGAGAGGATCGATGTCGATAAACCCTTTAGCCTCAACGGGTGTTGGGCTAGGCAAAGGAGGCACTTCGATGGAGTTAGAAGTTGAAGCCTCAAAGACGTGGTCCTTCGAAGGTGGTGAAGACGAGCCCATTTTGGTCGTTGTCGTGATGGCACTAACGTCGCCCTTCGGAATTGGTGGTTCACTTGTTTCGCTAAAAACATCCCAAAGTGAGTTTTCATTCATAAATTTACACATACCCTTTTGAATTAGGTACACGTATTCTTTATCATTAAAATCATCATCTTTAAAACCGTTTTTCTTAATTCTTTCAAAACATGCATCAAGCTTCATTCTTTCCGCTAAAGTAAACATTTTGAAATCATTAGAATTAGAATCATTAGGTTTTGAAACCTCGGTTTTTTCATTCTCATTAAATCCTTGGGATTTTCTAGCGAAAAAGTCTATTTTCTCATCCCCATATCTCATAGTAAGTCTCCCTTCGTGAACGTCGATTACGGTTCGAGCCGTTGATAAGAATGGTCGGCCTAAAATAATGGGACATTTAGGGTCACACTCGTAATCGGATATAACGAAATCCGCGGGAAAAACAAATTTCCAATCCTAACATAGACATCCTCGGCTATTCCAATTGGTATTAACGGTGTACAATTTGCAAGCTCGATAGTCATGTTCGTGGGGGTAAGCGAAGGCAATCTCATCAATTTCTAAAGAGAATGAGGCATGAGATTGATGCTAGCACCTAAATCGGCAAGGGCTAAACATCCCTCAATCTCGGAAAAATCACAAGGTAGTAGAAATTGGCCCGGATCCTTTTCCTTTCTCGGCATACGCCTTTTGGGTTTTTTAAGAAGGATTGAAGCACAAGTTTCTTCAAGGGTTACTTTGGTAAGGTCGAAAAAGCTCTCTTTTTGAACCGTGGATGGAATTTGAGGTACACGAGGGCGTGCACTCTTTTCCTTGGTCGCCACGTTCACCCCATCGACTTTAGAACAAGAAGATGTCTTAGAAGTCGAGGGTTGAGAGGGATAAACAACACGGAATCCTTCAAGGTTAGGGGTAATCACACGACCTTTCTCACGAGACGAGGCGGCTTTACATTGTTCTTTCGGATTAGCAACGGTGTCACTAGGTAACGAACTTGATGACGAACCCGAGGCTTTGTTCATAATGGCCGAAAACATCTTTTTAATATCAATTTGCCCTTGCTCAATCTTCGTGTTTTGCAATTTCAATGTATTAGAAAAGTCATTTTTCAAAGTACCAATTTCTCCCTCTAATCGTCTCATATTAGCCTCATTCGTTTTCATGTAATTTTGAAAATCGTTTGACGAACTATTTTGATTTGAATTAAAGTTCCCTTGGTTTTGATTGTTTCTTTGAAAATTTCCTTGATTACCACTTGAAAAATTGTTGCCTTGATTGATGTTGTTTGAAAAATTCGAGTTTTGGTTATTGTCTCGATTTTGCCAAGTTATATTACGACCTTGATTATAACCTCCTTGATTTTGATTCGAAAAATTTCCTTGTTGATTATTTCCTTGAAAATTGTTACGATTTTGAAAATTGTTGCCTTGGTTATAATTGCCTTGTTGTGATGGACCCGCGTTATTTTGATTTGAAAAATTGTTGTTTCCATTTAACGCACTCACATTCGACGTTTGGCCATCCGTAGCCGCACACTCGTAATAATTATGAGGTCCACCACAAAACGTACACGAAACCTCGACCGCTTTCACCGTAGCGGGAGCGTCTTTCTTTTGCATTTCAACGAGAAAAGACGTGAACACATTCGTCAACTTGTCGACTTTTGCATCAACTCTCTCAATGTCGCGATTAGAACTACTAACATTGGCGACATTGGCAACACTCGGTGCGTTGCGGAGTTGGTAAACCTTGGATCGGTTTTCGATAATTATCAATGCATCTTTCGGAGTCTTACACAAAAAGTTGCCACCGGCGGCGGAATTCAACGAGTCTTGTTCGTGAAAATTAAGACCGTTGTAAAACGTATCGATTTGGTGCAACTCGGAAAAACCATGGTGAGGACATTGCCTAAGCAATTCCTTAAAACGATCCCACGCGTCTCTAAAAGATTCACTCGGTTTTTGCTCAAATTTCGTAATTTCATTCTTGAAAAACGTTGTCTTAGACGGTGGGAAAAATTAATTAACGAACTTGGAAACGAGATCCTTCCACGTAACTATCGAATTAGGTGGCTCTTTCTCGTACCAATCCTTGGCGGCACCATCGAGCGAGTACGGAAAAAGCATAAGCTTGACGACATCGGTGTCGACGTTCTTAAAGTTGCTCGTGGCCAAAAGACGATCAAAATTCCGAATATGGTCGTGAGGATTATCGGCTTCACGACCTCGAAACTTCGTAGCTTGGATTAACGAAAGCATTCCGCTCTTAATCTCAAAATTCTCCGCTTCGATAGCGGGAATTACGATCGCGTCTCCATAACCCTCGGTGGGCGCTTGGAGCAATTCCATCATCGAACGATTATCGGCCATCTCCTCTACGGTTTCTTCAACAACGATATTAGGAACGTCGGTTTCTAATTCTCGTCTACGTCGTCGATTCCTTCGATTACGATTGCGTCGATTCGAAGCTTCACTAGAATTGGAATAATCCTTCGATCGAGTGCGCATGCACTAAGCGTAGAATAGGTGGTAGCAAAGAAGATTCTTTTTGTGGTTTTTTGATTTTTCAATTTTTTTTTGGTTTTTGATTGGTTTTTTAATTTTTTTGGATTTTTGAATGTATTACGTAGACACAAATCTACAAATCTCTCCTCGAATCGACTTTCTCGATTAAAGGAGCCTCAAAGAATGAAAACGATCACGTGGAGTGAACGTTCTCGATGACTTTAGAACGTTGGTGGAACACCAAAACGTTCAACAGGTTTTAATCTTGAAAACACAAGCAAATATATATGATACGTAGATAATACTTGGGCGGCAAACCCTCGATTAGCCCTCTTTCTCAAAACACGCACAAGCAAGCGGAGGAAACGAGGCGGCGCGAAGCACTTAAGAGCCTTTTTCCTTTAGGTCGTGAAATACAACCGCCTTATACCCACCTTATAGTTTGTGTAAATTGAAATTAAGCCTCACGAAAGTATTTATCTATTTTGCCTTTAAACTTTTGCTTTGGATTCGAATACAATGATCGAGTGATGAAATCCCGAATCAAGGTTGCGTTTTCACGCTTTTGGAGTACTTGTATATTTATTGTTCTTACGTAAGTACAATATAGTAATAATATATTCACAAGAAAAACAAAAACCAATATAACTACAATATAGTAAAATGATTGTTGTGTGTTTAATTTAGGAAAACTAAACACGATTTATTTGGATATTATAATATAGTAGAGAAAAATAACAAAAATGAGTATGTACGATTTTTACGCTTTCCAAAAATTGAAAAGCAAAAACGCACAACTCACACAAACACGATACTAATAATAATGGCACACTAAACACCTCCCCGGCAGCGGCGCCAAAATGATATTGTAGTTTTTAGTGATATACAAGCCTTAGGAAAGACGAATATAAATGCGGTAAGTATTAATCGACACGATTTAGGAAAACCGTGAAGACGAATAAATTCCAAGTTCGTTCTCGAAGGAGGTGTGTGTATTAATGTTCCAATATATAAAATAACAATGTTTGGATTAGTGACGTTTTTGGTTTAAAGAGAGAAAAAGTAAAGACGAGCTACGACTACGATTACGCTACGACGTTGACGTAAAACGATTACGTAATTACGTAAAACGCGACAAAATTAAAAATTAAACCTAAAAATTAATTAAATGGTTAAACTAAGTCTAAAATAATATAAATAAGAATAAAAATCCAACAAATATATTTTAAAACCTTTTATTAATTAAATATTCAATTTTTAATGCTAATTAAAGCCCAAAAATTAAATATAATTAACAAAATGCCAAAAATATTAATTTATTGAACTAATAAGTCTCTTATATTATTTAAAGACTAAAAACTATTTTTCCTAAATTTTTAAAACTATTTTTCTATTTTTAATCACTAAAAACTATTTTTAAACTAAAATAATCATAAAAAATAATTAAATAATGCCAAAATTAATTTAACAATTTTAAAAATCCTAAATCACCCTAATGAACAGTAGAAAATTGAAAAAGTTTTAAAAATGTAAAAATTAGCACTAAAAGACAAAACTGATTAATAATTAAACCCTAATTAAGCTAATTTAATTATAAAAAATGATTAAAAAAGTGAACAGTAAATATTTTTTAAACTATAAATCTAAAAATACTTTTTTAATCTATGAAAAATTTTAGAACTGAAAAATGTTGATTTTCTACACTAAATGCCAAAACAGAATAGTAAAAAGTTAATTAAAAATAGCAATTTAATCTAAAAAATATAAAATGAACAGTAAAATAAAAACTATTTAAACAGAAAAATGAAGAATTAAAAAAGAAAAATAATGAAAAAAGAATTAAGTTCTAACTCCTATTTAACTCCACTAAAGACAAAAATACAAAAATTTGAAAGTGACCTTTTGTGTGTTTTCTGTCTTTTAGCTAAGCAGTACAAACAATAACACTAGCAGGGGTAATGAAGTTCCCACTGCTAGTGCAATATCAATGTCTGGTGAGTTATGAGCTTAGGAAAGCTTTGTTGGTGGATTTTTCTTGGATACAAGGGCACCCCCACACTCATGGAAGAGTGGGGAGTCAGGATAAACAGAAAAATACACACTCTCAATACAAATTTCACACACAAATGCCCCAAACAAGTGACTGTTAATCAGAAACAGGTCTTGGGGACTGGTTGCTGATCTATCTTGTACAAAATCGAATTTAGAGTGTTCAAAACTTGCACAAATGATACCCAAAACACATGTAACCTGAATACAATCCTAGCTAAGCAGATTAACTACAAATAGCCAAAATTTGGAAGGATAAGAAGCAAAGAACAAGCAGATTTAGGACCTACTGATTATTTGACTACTTAAACCAAATTTTAAACATGCACTTACTTTAAAAAACTACCAAACTAGAAGGCAATGACTGATTAATACTACCACTAACACATAGAGTCTGATGAGTTTGATTTTAAGCCAAAAGCTATCACAAGTCACTAACTAAAATGCAAATCCAAACACCACCTTAAATTTTAGAAACTGGATTTTAACAAACCAAACTAATTTAAAACTCAAACAAACTGATTTATCAAAACAAGAACAAGGCATATAAATGAGCATAAAGAAACTGATAAACTACCATAAAACAGATTACTCACAAAAAATCATGAAGCTCACAATAAAACCAAAAAATTGTATGAAAAGGGTTCAAGCCTTTGATACCTTGGGCTGAGGCCTTCTTTAAATGACCTTTATGGTTGTTGAGGGCTTATGAAGTTTAGTAGAGAGTCCCTGCTGTTTGGAATCCTAGATGGACCCAAGGGATAAAATATCTTCAAAAAAATGAAAAGATGCAATAAGGGTCTTCCTTGTGTTCCTGCACAATCACCACAAAACAGGAAACAAACTTTCAAGTAGCAAAGGCTACAAGATTTTGGCTTGTAGCTTTTGCTACAGTGACTGTTAAGAAATAAAACCAAGATTTTATTGAAAAATCTTTTAAAAACCTGAAATCTATGATCTCCAAAAAACCCTTGACAAAAAATTTACTCAAATGGAAACAAGTGTTAAAAATCCACTATCACTTCATTTTAACACTAATTTTACCCTTTTGAAAAAACTTTTTCAAGAATCCTTAAAAATATGTATTTTCTGAAAATACCTTCTAATAAGAAAACTTTTAAAACCTTAAACTAATTTTGCAAAGAAAGTGGATCATTACACTACAAAAGATAATAAACATGGAACTCAGTATTTTTGCACAAGGTTTAAACTTTCATTGTCATTATTAATTTAAAACGTTTACAAAAAAAACTGGAACAAGAACTAAAATGGGTACAAACCACCCATTTTATAATAAGCTATAGAGGGTTCTAGATACTTGAATAAAAAAATACAAATGTGTAACCCTAAATACTGAAATTCCAATGCTGCCCTCTTGGTCTTCATTTGATTCTTGGTCAAAAACGTGTCATGTGATTGACAGCTATGAAAATGATCTTGAGTCGTTCATTTGGACCCTTTGGGACCAAGGAATGTGCCTTGGTCGTTGATTTACTGAAGGATGCTGTTTTTGCCATTTTAGTTGAAGCAGGGGGACAACGTGGGGTCCAAGGAGTGAGTGGGGAATAGTTTTGTGAGGTGGGTTCGAGTTAGGACGTGGTCAATCTTCATTCTGGAGTCAATTGGGTCAAACCCCTTTGTTTTGGTGAGGAACCCAATTAGGGTTTATGGCTGGGATTAGGGTGATTAGGGGGGATGAAGACAAACAGTACATGTTTCCCCCCACTTTAATTAATAAACAAACGAGTTTAAAAAGTTAAGTGGGGGTTTGACATTTTGACTTATTTAAAAGCTGGGTAATGGAGTTATGCCGGGTTTTGGGCTAGGTTGGGTAAAAAGAGGTAAAATGGGTGGGTAAAAATGGGTTTGGTCGGGTATATGGTGGATATGGGTTTGGTTTGTCCATGTTTGCCCCCTGTTTTATCTTGTTTTCTTCACTTTGTATAAAAACAGCAAACACTCAAACCCCTTTGTTATATCTTTGATGCACTTGTCAAATATGGCACATGGCATTTCCAAACTTTTAACAAGGACCATTTATGCAATTTTGACCATTTCCAAGGGCTTTACTTGTACATTCTTGATATTTTAGGGACCCATTTGTAATTTTAAGGTTTTACAAGGGTATAAAATGACAAGTCTTCAAAAGATGAGGGACCAATCTTGACAATCTTCAAAACTTCAAGGGTAATTTTGGAAATTCCAAACTTAGGCCCGGTTCTTTGTGCGGCTTCGTTTCCCGTGTTCGTTTTTGCTTGATTCTTGTAATCTTTTGGGGAATTCACGATATCCGTACCTGAAATACACAATGAACAAACACAAGCATATTTTTGGGTATTTTGATGATATTTTAAGCGTTTTAAGCCCGATTTGGACGATGAGACTATGTATAAATACAGTCTCATCAACAATTCTTTTTCATTCTTCAACCCCTTCAATGCTTACCAATACGTCATAACTAGCACCTTGTTGTGATTGTTCCAGTGCTAACTTAAGTACTTGGTCGGCATTCAGCTACATTCACAATCTTTTCTCCAACGTTCCTAAGGACTACTATTTCTAGCTATGGAATGTCCTTGGGAAGATTCCTCCGGTTCTAGAAGAATCATTGGACTTAACCTATCCTACCATCCTTATGTCACCACAATCTTCATCGTCATGAAATAAATGGGTTTTGGGTAAGTATATGTCACCATGAAAATCCATTTTGATATGCAAATCCGTTTTGCTCCCCCTTAACATATGCCACGATATTCGAAAACATTTCGCATGTGTCGGGATGAGCCAGCACATTAAGTCAAACCATTTATGATAATATCCCATACTAAATCACATTTTGTCCCCCATATTAAAAATATTAACCCAATCGATGTTTTTAATATCAATTGATTTAATGAAGTTTTAGCAAAGGTTTTGGGAAGAAAAATGCATGTCCATTTTATCTTCATGATATCAAACGTATGAGATATGATACTGATTTGTAACATGATCACATATTCACCATATTGGAAAAGAATTGACAAGGTTGGACCTGATAGATGAGAACATCATATGATAAGATCAAATGGTTCTTGTCAGCATATGTTGGTCGCCTCGTTACGTCTGAAGTCATCTCTTGTCAGCATATGTTGGTCGCCTCGTTACGAATGTTTACCCCACTTCACTCTTTTTTTAATAAAACGTATCTTTACTTTAACCCACTCCCCACTTTCATTTCGATAATAACAAAGCTTCTTCTTTCTCTCACCATTTTTTACACAGTCAACTTCAAACCCTAATTACCATCACCCAAAAATTACTCAACAAAAATTGGGGGTTTTACCCTTTAATGTTAATTCACACCAAAGGGAATTAAATCCCCAAGAAATTAGGGGTGAACACTAATGATGGTCCTCCCTCCTCATGTGACGTGGCCAAACCCTTGCAATTGATTTGTGGATACAAATCACCAATACTCAAATCACCAATAAAAACCCTCCACCTCAGATTAAAGAAACACAAATCCTTCACTTTGGCAAATCATGTGAATAAAGGTAATTTTCATCCGTTGGATCGAAGAGAAGAGAGAGAGAGAAGATGAATGAGGGGCTTGGATTAGTTGCTTAATTCTTAAGCCATGAAGAGGGTTTGAGGGTTTGCCTATAAAAACCCCCACATCTTGTAATTTTGAAGAATCCATTTTTCTTTATTTTTATTTACTGTTTTTAAATTAATTAGGAGTAGGATTAAATTAGATTTAATTTTTATGCAAAATTAGATTGGTAGGTTTAATGTAATTTTTATTTTCCAGTCTTTGTAATTTTTGTTTATCAGTGAAAAGTAATTTTATTTAATTTTCGTCTCCCGTTTAATTTCCTGCAAATTTCAATTTATTTTAATCTTTAAAACTGTTTTGGTTACTGTTCGTTTATTCATTATCGATAAAAAAATAAATTAAATTAAACATTACTGTTCGAGAAAGTTACTCTCCGTTCGAGTGCTGTTTGGTTCGAGAAGAGTGTTTGGATCGTGATGATGTTGATGATTGGGTTCGAAGGTGGTGTTTGTATTCGGTGACAAAAGGGGGTTCAGCACCACCCTTCGGCTCAAAGATTCATCAAAAGGTTCTCATTTTCTTTTCATTTTTATGTTTGTTTATTTTGATCTGCTCGTTTGATTTGTTTTAGCGTTTAGTTTTTGGATATCTATTTATTGATTTTGCCTTGCTTTTTAATCTGCTTATGCTTAGGTATAGTTTCATTATGTTTTGTTTACTGTATTTCTTAATTTGGATTTGTTGTTTTTTTAGTAGTTTTGTTTATCTGCTTATGCTTTGTTTTGGATCTGTTTAATTTTCAGTATTATGCCTGTTAGGATTTAAGTTTAGTTAGATTGTTTGGTTTAGCTTGTTTTTGCTTATTTAGTTTTAGTATGTTGTTTCATTCTACTTAATATGAGATTAATCTGCTTATTAGTTTATAGCTTATTTGCTACTGTTTAGAATTTCAGCTTTGTTAGCTTATTTTGGTATTTAGTTTTTGAGCTTATTTTGTTTATTTCGTTTTGCTTAATTGACTTATTGCAGCTTATCTGTTTTTTACTATATCTGCTTATTTGGCTTATTTGGTTTAAATAGCTTATTTGCTTTGGCTTATTATTTGCTTGTCTTGTTAATTGTTTTATCTGTTGGTTTGTGTGCATTGCTGATGAACTCGACCCACTTGGTCTGAGTTTTAAAATTCCAAAAAAAAGGTCTGCTGGGGATCGATCCCCAGACCTCTTGCATAGCATCCAAACGCACCAACCAATTGAGCTAGTACCACTTTTTAGTTTACTTTCACATAGTTTAATTAATATAGGAAATTTTAAATTGTCAGTTTTTAATTAATTAGTTTAATTAAATGTTTTTAGTTTTATTAACTTTTAACTAAAAGTATTTTAATAGTTTTTCTTTTATTCAGTTTTATAAAAAATAAAAAGATAAAAAATATTTTATTTACTTTTATAATTTTAAATTTGTTTTCATTTTATTTTGTTTATTTAAAAGTCTTTATTTTAGTTTTCATAAAAGTCTTTAAATTAGTTTTTAATTAAGTTTTATTTTAAAAATATATTTTCTTTTAAAGTTTTTACGTTAATTTATTTTTTTTATAAAAATAGTTTTAATTGTGTTTAAGTTTTAAAATAGTTTTATTAAAATTAGTCTAAAATAGTTTAGTTTAAAATTAATTAGTTTTCAATTTAGATTTAAAGTTTTATTTTTTAAAAATAGTTTTTTTTACTTTAGTTTAAGTTTTATTTAAAAATAGATTTCAATTAAAGTTTTTAGTTTAAGTAGATTTAAATTTTATATAGCTTTTATTTTAAATAGTTTTAAATTAGTTTAAAAATACCAAAAATACTTTTCACCAAAAACAAATTAAGTTTTACGTTAAGTCCGATTTCAAATTCGAGTCTATTTGTGGAACGAAAATAGATGTAAAGGAGTTTGCAAAAACTTAATTTCAAACTTAATTTCAAATGACGCCGCTGCCGCTTCGCTCGTACGATTGACGATTTTTCGTGAAGACGTTTGGATTTTGGGATCCGTTCATTTTGAACGTTACGTTTATTGTTAACAAAATCAAAAATTCAAAAAAAATCAAAAAGATTAAAATACAAAAAAATAAAAAACCACAAAAGCAGATTCTTTCCTAAGATTTGGACCAAAAAAATTAAAAAATCCAAAAGTAATACTTTTTCCTAAAAGTATTACACCAAAAATATTACGTATTAGTGTTATTTCTTAGTTCGATTTCTTTCGATTTTTCTTTTGAATATATATTTTTCTAAAAAATACAAAAAGATTTTTCTTTTATTATAATATATTACGTAGCATAATAATTATTGTTATTTCGATTTCTTTCGACATTAGCATGGATAATCGTCTGATGGGAAATATTGCAAGAAGAGCGTTATAAGATTATGTCCGAGGAGTGTATGACTTGTGGTGGGCCTCATGCTTATTTTAGTTGTGACAAAACTTATGAGGAGGTTTATAATAATGAGGATAGTATGTGTTATGATACTAATACTTATTTTGGCTCCCCTACTTTTCCTACTAGTGACCCACCACAATATGATCAACGGTTTTATGGGGAATTTCAAAATCAAGGGTTTTCAAATAATGAAGGTTTTCCAAATGAAAGCAATTTTCAAACCTATAATCAAGGGAGTATTTCACAAACTCAAATGGACTTGGTTCTACAAAAATTGACCGAACATGAGAAAATCATGGAAGAAATGCAAGAATCTACTAGACAAATGCAAGAGTCCACCGATAGGAAATTCATGCTCATTTTAGAAACCTATCAAGATCAATTTGATATTGAACCGTCTTTGAGAGTTGATATTGAGGCTAACACCACTGCTAGTAGTGATGTTCCCACTGTGGATCCTTCCATCTCTCCGCCAATAAAGGAGAGACAAGGCCCGGAGATTATCATGAGTTTTACTAACCCTCCGGGGTTGACACCCACGGATACGATTAGCTCTCCTATTGAGGAAATTCCCGAGATTATTCTTGAGCCTCCATTACCCATTGATGACCCCATTTCTTTTATGACTCCTTCACCTACTCTTTCAAATGACTTTATGCTTTCTTCAAAACCTCTTAGCGTGACATGTTTTGATAAACCAATTTTTGAGGAGTGTGAAGAACTTTATAATGAGTGCATAGAAGAAGAACCCATAATTTGTCCTACACCTAAGGAGTTCGTAGATAGGGATGAGTTATCTTGTGATTCCGACTACATTTTCAATTATTCCTCGGGTTCGGATGAGGATGATTCTACTATTTTACCTAAACCGAATTTTGAAAACCATGATACTAATGATTTATCAGATTCTTTACTCCTTAGTGATGACTTTTATACCCCGAGTATTGAGAAATTCCATCATGAGGATGCTTTTTATGATCCCGTGTTATTGGATTTCTCGCATGAGCTTAATTGTGATCATGGTATTGATGAGAAGGCAAATGGTGTTTTAAAACTTGATATTGATATTGATTTTGAAAACTCGGATTTTGATAAATTCACATTTTCCTCTTCGCCAATTACTTTTGATTCTACCATCGATTCTCTTCCACATATCACTTTTAGTGATGATGATGGTTTTCTCATTCCCGAGATCGATGAGTTTCTTGATACTCCCGTGGATGATAATTTCACATATGTTGAGAGGACCTTTTTACCTTTTATGACTTATCCTCCTGCCTCTCATTTATTATGTTCCTCCGGGACCGAGGATAAGATTTTTGATCCCGGTATTACATTCGAGGCTTCCCCATGGACCATTTAATTCGGGGTCTAGTCAGGCTCGTGACTCGGTTAACAAAAACAAGCGCTTCTCGGGAGGCAACCCGATTATCTATCTTTTATCTATTTTCTACAATAAGTGTAGGGTGAGCCGTGTAGGTTGTTTGTTTTGTGTGTTGTGATTGTGCAGGGACATGTGCTTTGATGATCCACTTTTGGTACTTTTGACGAGACCAGTGTTCCCGTGTTTCCCGTGTACCCGGTTCCTTCGATAAGTTTTTGCTTTTGTGATTCAATCGTGTATATAAATAAAACAAATAAATGTAATCACTTTAGTTGTCCTCTCCTTAGCTCGATTTTAAACAACGTACTCAATGTCCTTGTGTAGGGGAGTTTATTCTCCCACATGCTTAAACATTGAGGACAATGTTTATATTAAGTGTAGGGGGGATTTCTATCAAAATTTTAGTGGGCTTTTCCATGAATTTGACCTCATTTAACCGGAAAATTTAAAAAATTTTCAACGTTTTTAAAATTTTTGACCTATTTTGGCCTAGTAGTATTTCCATTTATTTTCTTTCATCGCATTTAATTTATATTTTTCATTTCAAGAAAAAAGTCAAATAATAAATAAATAAATAAAATGGTTTTAACAAGTTTAGATGTCCTTGATATATTAGGCCCGTCATGAATATTTTGACTCAACCCGAGTTTACTTATCCAATTTTACTCTAGCTAGTATCCTTAACCATATGGACCTTAATTGGTTTATTAGGCTAAGCATCCACGAGTCTCATTCCTTGAATTGTGAAGAACGAGATATGATAGAGTTGATAATAAGTTTAAGGTTTAATTTTTGCTTATATAGTTTTTGTGGCTCTTTCTTCCCGCTTGTATATTTAATTGCGTAATAAATGAGGATTTTTGCGGTGTCAATTCGATATCTTAACTCTTAGCCAAATCTTTATTCTCCTTGTAATTAAAGCATGAACACATTGAGGGTGCCAGCGTTGTGGACTTCCGACTAAGGTGGCTCATAACCACTAAGTAGGAGGTATTCAGACCATGGGACCGCGGAATTTGGCCTATTATATATATCTAAATAAAAAAGAATAAGATTAAAACATGACCTCAAGGAGCCTTAGGGTGTGGGGCATGTAGCACGAACCTTGTCATTAGAGCCTTAGGGTGTATGGCATGGTAAGTGTTGAATAAAAATTGATCAAAACATCAATTCCCTCGTTTATCGTTCAAGGATCCTTAGGGTGTGGACAATAGACGGGGAGCATTTTTACATCTTAAAGAGCCTAAGGGTATATGATGTGAACTTGCTAAACCCCACATAAAGTCTACATGACTTTGGAGGAAATAATTAATAAGTAGTACTATTTGGCCAAATTTTGGATCCGGGACTTTATTCCCCAAATCGTGTTAAATTATCCTTGATGTGGGCTTACTTTAGTGACAACGTTTTTGAGGACGAGGTTAGGTTTTGAGTGTCGGGTTGCACCGTTTGGCCTTCATTTTTGTAATAATAATTATCAAGTAAGTCAAATGAGCCTATGGGTGAATGACAATCAATAAAATCTAGAGATACAAAGTAGGAATTGGAGAAAGAGTATTACACAATTGTCTTATATAAGTGTTTTTAACCTAAGAACTTATGGTAAACAATGATCTCGTTTTTAAGCTTGGTATGGGGAACGTGAAACTTGAGGGTGATTAATATTCATGACACCAAAGCCCTAATTCAAGTCTTAGATTTCTTTACGAGTTTCTTCCATCAAATAGTTTCCAAGTTAATAAATTGTTATAACTTTTTGTCTTTATCTTTTCATCGTAGTAATAATAGCTTATAGTAATAAAGGCCGAGATGGATTAATTATGAGAAAAATGTAACTTTATGCTTTAAAATAATGCATTGCATGGGGTCATTGCAATGGTCAAGTGTAGGGGATTTAATAAGTGTGTAAACACTAAACCTTTTGCCACTAAAATCAAGGAAAAACAAGACCTAATCATGTGTTTTATATCGTAAAAGTCGGAATTACGCGTGGTTTTGTGTTTTTGTGTTTAAATATGTACAAATGATCAAAAGAAGAGAAAACACGGGATTTCACGGTCAAATGTTGAAGAAAAGTCCAAGAAATAGACGAAGACAAAGTCAAAAGACCAAAAGTGTGCCCAAGTTCACGAAAACCGGCTAAACCGACACGGTTTTGAAGAAACGATCAAGGAAGCCGAAATCAAGTTCGTTTATAATGGATTTCAACTTTTTAAAGATAATCGAGCTTGGTGGGTCCCACTTTTACTTATTGGGCCCAAAAGCCCAATAAAGGAGTTAACATTATTTACTTATGGATAAAATAGCCCAACACAAGCCCATTTGGATAATTAAAGACGGTTTGGAAGCAATTTTGGCCAAAGCCCATGTTGATGAGTAAAAATGGGACGGAGAAAACGAAGTGTCAAGTAAATTAAACAATTTAGAAGGTCAACTCTCCTTTCACTCACCAACCGTCCCTATCACAAACGAATAAAACAATTACCTACACTCCACACGTGTCCCAACCCCAAATTAATAAAACAAGTTTTTTTACCCTGCACCCCCCCCCCCCCACACACACACGAATGTTTACCCCACTTCACTCTTTTTTTAATAAAACATATCTTTACTTTACCCCACTCCCCACTTTCATTTCGATAATAACAAAGCTTCTTCTTTCTCTCCACCATTTTTTACACAGTCAACTTCAAACCCTAATTACCATCACCCAAAAATTACTCAAAAAAAATTCGGGGTTTTACCCTTTAATGTTAATTCACACCAAAGGGAATAAAATCCCCAAGAAATTCGGGGTAAACACTAATGGTGGTCCTCCCTCCTCATGTGACGTAGGCAAACCCTTGCAATTGATTGTGGATACAAATCACCAATACTCAAATCACCAATAAAAGCCCTCCACCTCAGATTAAAGAAACACAAATCCTCCACTTTGGCAATCCATGTGAATAAAGGTAATTTTCATCCGTTGGATCGAAGAGAAGAGAGAGAGAAGATGAATGAAGGGCCTGGATTAGTTGCTTAATTCTTAAGCCATGAAGAGGGTTTGAGGGTTTGCCTATAAAAACCCCCACATCTTGTAATTTTGAAGAATCCATTTTTCTTTATTTTTATTTACTGTTTTTAAATTAAATAGGAGTAGGATTAAATTAGATTTAATTTTATGCAAAATTAGATTGGTAGGTTTAATGTAATTTTTATTTTCCAGTCTTTGTAATTTTTTGTTTATCAATGAAAAGTAATTTTATTTAATTTTCGTCTCCCATTTAATTTCCTGCAAATTTCAATTTATTTTAATCTTTAAAACTGTTTTGGTTACTGTTCGTTTATTTATTATCGATAAAAAAAATTAAATTAAATTAAACATTACTGTTCGAGAAAGTTACTGTCCGTTCGAGTGCTGTTTGGTTCGAGAAGAGTGTTTGGATCGTGATGATGTTGATGATTGGGTTCGAAGGTGGTGTTTGTATTCGGTGACAAAAGGGGGCTCAGCACCACCCTTCGGCTCAAAGGATTTATCAAAAGGTTCTCATTTTCTTTTCATTTTTATGTTTGTTTATTTTAATCTGCTCGTTTGATTTGTTTTAGCGTTTAGTTTTTGGATATCTATTTATTGATTTTGCCTTGCTTTTTAATCTGCTTATGCTTAGGTATAGTTTCATTATGTTTTGTTTACTGTATTTCTTAATTTGGATTTGTTGTTTTTTTTAGTAGTTTTGTTTATCTGCTTATGCTTTGTTTTGGATCTGTTTAATTTTCAGTATTATGCCTGTTAGGATTTAAGTTTAGTTAGATTGTTTGGTTTATCTTGTTTTTGCTTATTTAGTTTTAGTATGTTGTTTCATTCTACTTAATATGAGATTAATCTAATTATTAGTTTATAGCTTATTTGCTACTGTTTAGAATTTCAGCTTTGTTAGCTTATTTTGGTATTTAGTTTTTGAGCTTATTTTGTTTATTTCGTTTTGCTTAATTGACTTATTGCAGCTTATCTGTTTTTTTTACTATATCTGCTTATTTGGCTTATTTGGTTTAAATAGCTTATTTGGTTTGGCTTATTATTTGCTTGTCTTGTTAATTGTTTTATCTGTTGGTTTGTGTGCATTGCTGATCAACTCAACCCACTTGGTCTGAGTTTCAAAATTCCAAAAAAAATAAAGGTCTGCTGGGGATCGATCCCCAGACCTCTTGCATAGCATCCAAACGCACCAACTAATTGAGCTAGTACCACTTTTTAGTTTACTTTCACATAGTTTAATTAATATAGGAAATTTTAAATTGTTAGTTTTTAATTAATTAGTTTAATTAAATGTTTTTAGTTTTATTAAATTTTAACTAAAAGTATTTTAATAGTTTTTCTTTTATTCAGTTTTATAAAAAATAAAAAGATAAAAAATATTTTATTTACTTTTATAATTTTAAATTTGTTTTCATTTTATTTTGTTTATTTAAAAGTCTTTATTTTAGTTTTCATAAAAGTCTTTAAATTACTTTTTAATTAAGTTTTATTTTAAAAATATATTTTCTTTTAAAGTTTTTACTTTAATTTATTTTTTTTATAAAATTAGTTTTAATTGTGTTTAAGTTTTAAAATAGTTTTATTAAAATTAGTCTAAAATAGTTTAGTTTAAAATTAATTAGTTTTCAATTTAGATTTAAAGTTTAATTTTTTAAAAATAGTTTTTTTTTACTTTAGTTTAAGTTTTATTTAAAAATAGATTTCAATTAAAGTTTTTAGTTTAATTAGATTTAAATCTTAAATAGCTTTTATTTTAAATAGTTTTAAATTAGTTTAAAAATACCAAAAATACTTTTTACCAAAAACAAATTAAGTTTTACGTTAAGTCCGATTTCAAATTCGAGTCGATTTGTGGAACGAAAATAGATATAAAGGAGTTTGCAAAAACTTAATTTCAAACTTAATTTCAAATAGCGCCGCTGCCGCTTCGCTCGTACGATTGACGATTTTTCGTGAAGACGTTTGGATTTTGGGATCCGTTCATTTTGAACGTTACGTTTCTTGTTAACAAAATCAAAAATTCAAAAAAAAATCAAAAAGATTAAAATACAAAAAAATTAAAAAACCACAAAAGCAGATTCTTTCCTAAGATTTGCACCAAAAAAATTAAAAAAATCCAAAAGTAATACTTTTTCCTAAAAGTATTACACCAAAAATATTACGTATTAGTGTTATTTCTTAGTTCGATTTCTTTCGATTTTTCTTTTGAATATATATTTTCCTAAAAAATACAAAAAGATTTTTCTTTTATTATAATATATTACGTAGCATAATCATTATTGTTATTTCGATTTCTTTCGACACTACCATGGATAATCGTCCGATTTGGGAAATATTGCAAGAAGAGCGTTATAAGATTATGTCCGAGGAGTGTACGACTTATGGTGGGCCTCATGCTTATTTTAATTGTGACAAAACTTATGAGGAGGTTTATAATAATGAGTAAAGTATGTGTTATGATACTAATACTTATTTTGGCTCCCCTAGTTTTCCTACAACTAGTGACCCACCACAATATGATCAACGGTTTTATGGGGAATTTCAAAATCAAGGGTTTTCAAATAATGAAGGTTTTCCAAATGAAAGCAATTTTCAAACCTATAATCAAGGGAGTATTTCACAAACTCAAATGGACATGGTTCTACAAAAATTGACCGAACATGAGAAAATCATGGAAGAAATGCAAGAATCTACTAGACAAATGCAAGAGTCCACCGATAGAAAATTCATGCTCATTTTAGAAACTTATCAAGATCAATTTGATATTGAACCTTCTTTGAGAGTTGATATTGAGGCTAACACCACTACTAGTAGTAATGTTCCCACTGTGGATCCTTCCATCTCTCCGCCAATAAAGGAGAGACAAGGCCTGGAGATTATCATGAGTTTTACTCACCCTCTGGTGTTGACACCCACGGATACGATTAGCTCTCCTATTGAGGAAATTCCCGAGATTATTCTTGAGCCTCCATTACCCATTAATGACCCCATTTCTTTTATGACTCCTTCACCTACTCTTTCAAATGACTTTATGCTTTCTTCAAAACCTCTTAGCGTGACATGTTTTGATAAACCAATTTTTGAGGAGTGTGAAGAACTTTATAATGAGTGCATAGAAGAAGAACCCATAAGTTGTCCTACACCTAAGGAGTTCGTAGATAGGGATGAGTTATCTTGTGATTCCGACTACATTTTCAATTATTCCTCGGGTTCGGATGAGGATGATTCTCCTATTTTACCTAAACCGACTTTTGAAAACCATGATACTAATGATTTATCGGATTCTTTACTCCTTAGTGATGACTTTTATACCCCGAGTATTGAGAAATTCCATCACGAGGATGCTTTTTATGATCCCGTGTTATTGGATTTCTCGCATGAGCTTAATTGTGATCATGGTATTGATGAGAAGGCAAATGGTGTTTTAAAACTTGATATTGATATTGATTTTGAAAACTCGGATTTTGATAAATCACATTTTCCTCTTCGCCAATTACTTTTGATTCTACCATCGATTCTTCCACATATCACTTTTAGTGATGATGATGGTTTTCTCATTCCCGGGATCGATGAGTTTCTTGATACTCCCGTGGATGATAATTTCACATATGCTGGGAGGACCTTTTTACCTTTTATGACTTATCCTCCTGCCTCTCATTTATTATGTTCCTCCGGGACCGAGGATAAGATTTTTGATCCCGGTATTACATTCGAGGCTTCCCCATGGACCATTTAATTCGGGGTTGAGTCAGGCTCGTGACTCGGTTAACAAAAACAAGCGCTTCTCGGGAGGCAACCCGATTATCTATCTTTTATCTATTTTCTACAATAAGTGTAGGGTGAGCCGTGTAGGTTGTTTGTTTTGTGTGTTGTGATTGTGCAGGGACATGTGCTTTGATGATCCACTTTTGGTACTTTTGACGAGACCCGTGTTCCCGTGTTTCCCGTGTACCCGGTTCCTTCGATAAGTTTTTGCTTTTGTGATTCAATCGTGTATATAAATAAAACAAATAAATGTAATCACTTTAGTTGTCCTCTCCTTAGCTCGATTTTAAACAACGTACTCAATGTCCTAAGTGTAGGGGAGTTTATTCTCCCACATGCTTAAACATTGAGGACAATGTTTATATTAAGTGTAGGGGGGATTTCTATCGAAATTTTAGTGGGTTTTTCCATGAATTTGACCTCATTTAACAGTAAAATTTAAAAAAATTTCAACGTTTTTAAAATTTTTGATCTATTTTGGCCTAGTAGTATTTCCATTTATTTTCTTTCATCGCATTTAATTTATATTTTTCATTTCAAGAAAAAATTCAAATAATAAATAAATAAATAAAATGGTTTTAACAAGTTTAGATGTCCTTGATATATTAGGCCCGTCGTGAATATTTTGACTCAACCCGAGTTTACTTATCCAAGTTTACTCTAGCTAGTATCCTTAACCATATGAACCTTAATTGGTTTATTAGGCTAAGCATCCACGAGTCTCATTCCTTGAATTGTGGAGAACGAGATATGATAGAGTTGATAATAAGTTTAAGGTTTAATTTTTGCTTATATGGTTTTTGTGGCTCTTTCTTCCCGCTTGTATATTTAATTGCGTAATAAATGAGGATTTTTGCGGTGTCGATTCGATATCTTAACTCTTAGCCAAATCTTTATTCTCCTTGTAATTAAAGCATGAACACACTGAGGGTGCCAGCGTTGTGGACTTCCGACTAAGGTGGCTCATAACCACTAAGTAGGAGGTATTCAGACCATGGGACCGCGGAATTTGGCCTACTATATATATCATAAATAAAAAAGAATAAGATTAAAACATGACCTCAAGGAGCCTTAGGGTGTGGGGCATGTAGCACGAACCTTATCATTAGAGCCTTAGGGTGTATGGCATGGTAAGTGTTGAATAAAAATTGATCAAAAAATCAATTCCCTCGTTTATCATTCAAGGAGCCTTAGGGTGTGGACAATAGACGGGGAGCATTTTTACATCTTAAAGAGCCTAAGGGTATATGATGTGAACTTGCTAAACCCCACATAAAGTCTACATGACTTTGGAGGAAATAATTAATAAGTAGTACTATTTGGCCAAATTTTGGGTCCGGGAATTTATTCCCCAAATCGTGTTAAATCATCCTTGATGTGGGCTTACTTTAGTGACAACGTTTTTGAGGACGAGGTTAGGTTTTGAGTGTCGGGTTTGCACCGTTTGGCCTTCATTTTTTGAATAATAATTATCAAATAAGTCAAATGAGCCTACGGGTGAATGACAATTAATAAAATCTAGAGATACAAAGTAGGAATTGGAGAAAGAGTATTACACAATTGTCTTATATAAGTGGTTTTAACCTAAGAACTTACGGTAAACAATGATCTCGTTTTTAAGCTTGGTATGGGGAACGTGAAACTTGAGGGTGATTAATATTCATGACACCAAAGCCCTAATTCAAGTCTTAGATTTCTTTACGAGTTTCTTCCATCAAATAATTTCCAAGTTAATAAATTGTTATAACTTTTTGTCTTTATCTTTTCATCGTAGTAATAATAGCTTATAGTAATAAAGGCCGAGATGGATTAATTATGAGAGAGTTATGGTTGTAGATTCGGTATGCCTTCTTTGCGGGTGCGTAACCAATGAAAATACCAATATCAGCCTTTGGTTGAAGTTTTCCCAAATTGTCACCATCATTATTTAGATAGCAAAGAGAACCAAATACATGAAGATATGATAAATCTGGTATTTTTCCATGGATAAGCTCATAAGGTGTTTTACCATGGCGTTTACGAATTAGTGACCGGTTTTGGGTGTACACTGTTGTAGATACTGCTTCTGCCCATAAAAATAATGGAGCCTTTGCGTAAATTAACATCGTTCGAGCAGCTTCCATGAGTGTGAGATTTCGCCTTTCAACGACACCGTTTTGTTGTGGAGTGCGAGCAACGGATGTTTCATGAGATATGCCAACTTCTTCATAATAGTCACGCAAGATTTGATTCACAAATTCGGTTCCATTATCTGTACGAATGCGTCAGACAGTAGTGTTGAGACACACTTGAATCATCTTGAGAAATCTGATGATGAATTTAGGTGCCTCATTTTTTTGTAAGAAATTTCACCCATGTAAACCGAGAGTAATCATCGACAATTACGAGGATGTACTTTTTGCCACTAAGACTTTCAACACGCATTGGCCCACAAAGATCCATATGCAACAGATAAAGTTTCTCTTGGTTGGTGTCTTCCGTCTTGGGTTTGTATGATTTCTTAGTGCTTTTCCCCATTGTACACGCGGAACACAAATGATCATTGTGAAATGAAAGTTTAGGAAGACCACGAACAAGTTCGTTTTTCGCCAAATGATTAATAGCGTCAAAGTTAAGATGAGATAACCGTCGATGCCATAACCATGACTTAGTCTTCGATGCTTTGGAGAGAAGACATACGGGAGAAGCGGCCATCATATCTTGTAGAGACAAAGTATATGTTGGGTCAAAAAGTTGATGTGGCAGAAACTCAAAAAT
This sequence comes from Glebionis coronaria, assembly GCA_025667525.1. Taxonomy (NCBI): domain Eukaryota; kingdom Viridiplantae; phylum Streptophyta; class Magnoliopsida; order Asterales; family Asteraceae; genus Glebionis; species Glebionis coronaria. Next base: position 137,635,574 of record CM046879.1, on the reverse strand, counting down.
GAAGAAAACGTGAAGTATTTGTCTAGGCGTTGACAAGAGCATTCCAGGCGTTGATAAGAGTTATTTAGGCGTTGATGGAATCAAGCATTGTCGTGTGCAATCCAAGCATTGTCATGTACAAACTAAGCATTGACAAAACATAGACAAAGAAGCTTATGGAAGCTTCTATTTAGATAAACATGCAAAAGATATTATGCATAAGTTTATTTAAATAGAAGATTTACTTGTTTATTCATCATTATCTCTTGTAAACCCTAATCCTTACACTATAAAAGGAACCAAGGGTCATAGGTTTTATTCATATAATTCATTCACAATGTAAACCTAAAGTGTGTGTCGACTAGACGTGGGATTCAATGTATACACGTCTAGTGATTGTTCGTTATTAATATAATGGGCAATCCAATTGTTTTAATTCATGTTATTCGTGTCTAAACACCTTGTTAATGGTTATTGTTCTAATTCCGCTTTGATTATTTAATCATATGAACAATGATCATTCCTAGTAGCTTAAAAGATCCGGAAACCAAGTTTCCACAATTGGTATCAGAGCCTCGTGGCTCGTGATGCTAGGACCAACAAGGTGTTCGTAATGTTGAAAAGAAGAAAAATCCGTCTAGGGTTTTTCTGGACGATTTTGTGTGCGCAGCAGTATTCAGAAGGTCATAACTTTTGATTGAACCGTTGGATCGTCACGAAATTTTATATGTGTGTTCTACATACATAGATCTAAACATCCACCGGAGGGATTGTCGAGTTTTATCCCCAGGCAAAAGTTATTAAGCGTCAAAGTCAGCAGCAGGGTATATGCAGTTTTCTGTGAACAGCCATGTTCAAAACCCGATCTCTCCTTCGTTAACCGTTGGATCTTTGTGATTTTTGGACTGTAGATTCTTGACACTTGTGTCTAGAATCTCACCGAAGGGATTTTCGATCTGAGCCCTAATGAAAAAGTTATTCAAGGTCGAAGATTGCTGTTTAAAGGTATTAATGTTTTTGCTTTTCACATGAAATCATGAACTAGGGTTTCTTCAAACCCTAGATCTACATAAAAAGCAGGATGTTATAAGGATTGTGGCTGTGGTGATTCAAGATAATACTTGATCTAAGGATTATTTACAAACCCTAATTAGGGTTTCGGTGCATAAATTACTAAACCCTAGATCGTTTCTCATCAGAAAAGATGGTTTGTTCTTGATCTGTTCTTTTAATAAACTGGTCGATGATGATCTTCATGATGGTTTGAGTAACGTGAATGGTTTAGGAGTCATGAAGAAATCTTGATCATATGCTTTGTTGATGTTGTTCACGTGTTATTCTTTGAAGAAAAGACGCAGCAAGATAAAGTTCACGTGTTGGTCTGTATTCAAACGGATGATGTAGATTTCTGTAAGTTAACGTTTCAAGATGGAAAACACTGATTGAGTCAAAGATGTTGCTACATGGTAGTACGTATATTGTATGTATTTTGGATTTAATCAAATACATGTTATTCCATGGTAAGCTGTTTGGAAAACAATTGCATTCACACGGCCATAAGAAGAAGAATATATATTGTAATTGTGTGTTCACATGGTTGAGGCTTTCTCATTGGTTGAAAAACAGTATTCGCATGAAGCTCTCAAGTTTTATTGGTTGATGATATTGTGTTCACACGGTACTTAGATTTTGATTGGCTATTCAAGTATGTTCACATGGTTACCATATCATGATTGGGACATGTGAGTTAATGTCTCGCAGCAAAAGATAACGCAGCCAAGGAGGATTCACGTGTATACAAGAATATTTTATTGCTTTGTGTGTCATGTTATACAAAGCAGTACGAGCAGAAGGATCAATCGACATGGGCTATGGTACAAATTGGGACGCTTGAAAAGGTTTTTAAGGAAAAGGAAGTTTATATAATATAGCCATGTTATTTATTGAGCAAGAATATGGTTAAGTTGGGATGCAGATGACGTTAGCAGTAGGAGACGCTGACAAGAGTAACGTTGACGCTGACGAGTGAAAATTTGACGCTGACAGAATAAGTCAACGCTGATAGAGTTGACAGTGTCGTCCGATATATGAACTTCAACGCTGATAGGTATTGTCCGATATTGGACAATACATCTGACCAAGTTATTGGACAGAAGAGGATATTGGACAACACAAGGTTTGCTGCTGTTTGAGAAAATTGGACGTTTTAAGCACACAAAAAGGAGGAAATTATACACACAAAGGTACATGGAATCTCCGTTTTTATTTAGAATATCATGGTGATATTAATGGCTCGGATATTTTGAAAGGGGTTAATGATTTTAATGCGAGTTAGCAACAATTCGTGAAGTAATTTATTGGATTTGATTATGTAATCGGGGTAGCCTTGTAAAAGAGTTATCCGTCTTAAGGCTTTTACATATGATATGAAGATTAAGATTCTTCATGAAGAGATGTTAACTTAAGGGGAAGAATTCTTATGGTAAGTTTGATGATTGAAGAAGATTTTCGCGAGTTTGTGTGTTATCATATCTTTAAATTATGGAGGGATACCATTGGTTTGAAGATAACTTGTTCGTGCTTTACATGGTTGGTGATGAAGACTTGTCATAACACTTGAAGGAGTTACATTATCGTGCTCAGTGTCTCACAAAGGATGAGAATATTGACAAGGGATCGAGGTCTACTTATATTTAGTCATTTGTATAAGTTTTTCATCACATGGATAATACAAGACATGGAACACAAGGTTGGGTTATTCTACTTCTACATCAAGAATACTTTATTTATTTTTCTTCAAGATCATTACACAGAGCCTACATTTGGAGAATCTTCAAAGATTGCAACATTGTTTACTTCCTTGTTGATGTGACAAAAAGGGGAAGAAATACATGCTACACTTGAGGGGAAGCAATTTGAAGATCATGTACAACTTACAAGAGATACACATAGAGTTTTGCCACTATCAACTAGGGGAAGATTGTTGGGTCAAAAAGTTGATGTGGCAGAAACTCAAAAATGAAGAAAACGTGAAGTATTTGTCTAGGCGTTGACAAGAGCATTCCAGGCGTTGATAAGAGTTATTTAGGCGTTGATGGAATCAAGCATTGTCGTGTGCAATCCAAGCATTGTCATGTACAAACTAAGCATTGACAAAACATAGACAAAGAAGCTTATGGAAGCTTCTATTTAGATAAACATGCAAAATATATTCTGCATAAGTTTATTTAAATAGAAGACTTACTTGTTTATTCATCATTATCTCTTGTAAACCCTAATCCTTACACTATAAAAGGAACCAAGGGTCATAGGTTTTATTCATATAATTCATTCACAATGTAAACCTACAGTGTGTGTCGACTAGACGTGGGATTCAATGTATACACGTCTAGTGATTGTTCGTTATTAATATAATGGGCAATCCAATTGTTTTAATTCATGTTATTCGTGTCTAAACACCTTGTTAATGGTTATTGTTCTAATTCCGCTTTGATTATTTAATCATATGAACAATGATCATTCCTAGTAGCTTAAAAGATCCGGAAACCATGGTTTCCACAGTATACAAATTGTTCCCTCGAGTACCTTTCAATAAATCAACCCCTTCCAAATTATGAATGAAGCAGGTATGCTCTCGAAAAGCAACTTCTAGGTTTGCATCACAAAATTTTCCCACAGAAAATAAGTTGTGACCGAGACCTTCCACATAATACACTCTTGAAATTATAACATTCCCAATATGATATTCACCATAACCCATTATCTTTGCAATATGATCATTTCCAAATCGAACCGTACCAAGAAACTTGCTGACGAAATTTCTGAGCTGAGAGCGATCTCCGGTCATATGCTTGGAGCAACCAGAGTCCAAATACCAGAGAACAATTTGGACCACCTGTTTTCAACAACAACAGTAGACAATGCATTGGAAACTATTGGTTCCGGAGTGTTAGCAGATACAGATATAAGATTATTAGAATTGCTAACATTTGTGTGACCCTTACATTTCCTGCGTTTTCTAATGTGAGTTTTAGCACTAACAGGTTTTACTGTTCCAACTTTCTTAGGTTTTGGATTATTCGCGGGCACTACAGTGGGAGTAGACCTATTTAAAGGGCACTTGGTTCTTACAGTAGTGTCGGTGTTCCTGGTTAAAGGACACGCTTGTGTTTTGGTAGCCTTGTTACTCCTAGTTAAAGGGCACGCTTTCTTCGCTTTAGTGGGAGTGATCATAGTCAAAGGGCACATATTTCCTACTATAGTGAAAGTTCTACCAGTGGGGCGCCACATCCAACCAACTTGGGTTAACACTTTCCCAGTCGGTTTCCATTCTAATCCATTTTTCCGGGCATGCATCTCATTCACATGGTAAATAAGGCAAGAATCATGACGACTAGAAAACATACATTCATTGCAATTCCAACATTTCAAATTAGAATTCACACTAGGCTTAGAACGCTGCACAACCGCAGAGCGTTTAGGCTTAGCTACATGATTCTTTTTATTCAAAACAGAAATAACATTCCTAGGATGGGCTTCTACTTTCTTCTTCACTTGACTACTGGATGGAGGCAAGATCCTATCATTCTTCTTGTTTCTTTTAAGCTTAGATCTTTGAGCCTTAGTAGTGGTGCTTACTCCTGTAGAAGGCAACACGGGAATATTAGAAGCTGGTTTTGATTCCGCCTTATCTTTAGTGACCAAAGTTGGAGATGTTTTAGTCCTAGGGCCCTTATTAAATGGTGTGACGGCTATAAGGTTCCTTTTGATTGTACTAGAGGACGATGCTGAGATAGTGGCTGCATTATCCACAACATTCTTACCTTTTAGAGTACGAAGTATTTCCTTTAACTCAGCCAAGACCAGAATTTTATCACAAATTTGTTCCCTCAAATCAGATATTTCCACCGACTTTCGATTCAATTGTTCAATCAAGGATTGATTCTGTGCAGTGGTATTAGCACATGCGGACTTTACTGAATCGAAGAGTCGTGTATCTTTCTGTTTTAAGTTATCAACTTTGGACAAAATCTAGGAAACTCGATTATCTAGATCAAGTTTAAAATTCTCAGCGGCTTCAAGTACGTTCACACAGTTAAGCTCCTTAGATTTCTCTATTTCTATCGGCAAAGATTTAGCAACTTTGTCACTTGGCTGACGCTGTTTTGATTGTAAATTCAATCGAAAATTCTTTTCAAAGTTTGCATCATCGATATTAACACCTTCGAATGACGTTTCAAAGATTTCTTGAATAAATTGTTGCTTGCATTCAAGCGAAATACAATGTGTTTGAATCTCATCAAAACGTTTTGAAAGCAAAGAATATGAATCTTGAAGCTTTAAAAATTCAGCGTCAGATTCGTGACAAGTACTATCTACCACATTATCCACAGATTCAACATTATGCACAATAGAATCATTATCAACACTTTTATTCACACAGATGGAAGTTATATCATGAGACATCACTTGCTTCAGAAGCTGATCATTTTGGCGTGAAACCCGTTCTATTTCAAGTAAACTTTTTTCATAAGCATCATCCATTTCATTGAAAACACGTCTAACTTCTTCTATTTCCAAAAGCGAATCTTGATCAAGATTACTAAGACAAGCCTTAACATTCTTTACAAACGGAACAATTTCGTCTCGAAACGCACCTCTAGTGTGCTCAAAATTCCATTCACCTTCCGTTATGGCCGAAGCCGTCGTACGTTCCAAAATGACCTTGTCAAAATCGGCTAAGTGTTGGTGTACCGCATTTAAGTTAACGGACGCCTTACTTACCGGTGGAATTAACTTCGTTAAATCCGTTTTGACAAGTGTAGGAGACGTACTAGGAGGGTTTTCATTTGACAAACTTTGGGGCACAAGAACTGTCAATTCAGCTAATTCCTTTTGTAAGCGAATGCGGGTCTTTTTAGACAATTGATCTTTGTTATATTGATCATAATCAATTGTATGGAATTTTGAAAGCATTTTAGAATGAGTTTCATCCGCAAGTGACTGTGTCTCCTCAGAACTACGAACAAAAGGTGCTTCTTTCGATTTACCAATTAGGGTCATATCATAAAGACACGAAATATATTCCAGAGCTTGTTTTGCATAACCGGGATTAGGTGGTAAATCTTGAAGACGTTTAAGTTCGAGTTCTTTAAATGATTTAGTTAAAAGATGAACCTTTTCTGTGGAAGCGTATTGTTTTAAAAGCTGTTGTTCTTTGAATTTAAGAAGTTTGGTAGAATTAATTTCCGATTCAAACTTTTTAGACTCGAGAGTTTCGAAATCCATTTTAAGTTTCTGAAAATCATTGACAACCGACTCTTTTGCTTTTAATTCATTGGAAAGATTGGCTTTTAATGATTCTATTTCTTTCAAGTGTTCAATCTTTTCAAAACGAAATTGGTCAAATTCTGAACATGTTATTTTCTTTGCTTAAGGGACCATTTCAAAAGTTTTGACCTTTTCTTTATGCAACGCAAGCTCAGCAGTTAGGGTGGAATTCGTATCTACAGATTGTCTGAGAGCCATATGCATTTGATCAATAATATGTTTAGGCACCATGACCAAATCATGTTGAGCATAAGATTCCATACCCGTCGTAGCATTTGGTTGAGGTTCACTCAAATGTGTAGGATTGGGTACCACATCATTTGAATTACTAGTTCCCGAATGCTGTTCGAGGTTGTCATTTTCATGCCAACTTGATGTTGGTTATCATCATTACCAAGATTGGTTGTGGTGGGTACCTCACTGATGACATCAGAACCGTAGTGAGAGAGATTAGCAACGAGAGCAGCTTGGGCAGAGTGAATGTCATCACAATCCGAATCATATGCGTCAAGATCATCTGCTTGATAAGCTGCATTAGAAGAGGAAACGACTGCAATGCCTTCAGTATCTGCTGCCCCTGGGTCTGTAAGAAATGCTAACTCCTCTGAATCCAAAATCTTTCCCTTTGACTGAGCATCAACCAAATGCATCTTCTCACGAAACCATGCATCATCCCTCCTCCTTTTCGGCTGAGTGCATTCCCTAGCCATATGACCTTGTCCTTGGCAATTGTAGCAAGTCACAACCTTTTTAGGACCAATGAGGCTTCCATTTCCATTAGCTTGAGAATTCACAGCTTGAGCATTCACAGTCCTTGTAGGAGGTCCATATGAATTTTGCCTTCCCTGAATAGGTTGCACTGTTACTTGACCATCTTGAACAGTAGCTTGTTGTCGAGGATTTGAAGAGGTGCGGAGCTGATTGTTTGTTGGTGGAAATCCCCTAGTTGCAACAAGTTTTGACAAGTAGGCAGTGAGATGGTTTAGAACATCAGCTGGCGTATCATTTGGAGTAAAGACCGGTGCTTGGATTGGTGTACGTTCATTAGAGTAGAAGGCTTGTGCTAGTTGTGCTTCAATAGGAAAGTATCCTTGCTGAGGGGTATAGCCCATTGGAGAAGTGTTCGCTTGTGATGGTGATGTCTGATATGGTGGTTTCTGTGGAAAAGATTGTTGATGAACACTTTGTTGAAATGCTTGTTGTGGCATCATTGGTGGTTGATAAGATGGTTGCTGATAGGTGTGTGGTGGTGGTTGCTGCAAGTATGATGGTTGTTGATAAGTATAAGCCATGTTTTGTTGAGAAGCATACATTTCAAGTGGATCATGAACTTGAGGTGTAGACAACCGAGCCTCAATCACATGGCATTCGTGTTGTTGAAGAAAAGATTGAAGTTGATCCACATTGATGTTATGCAAGTCCTTGGCCAATTTAACATCCGTCACATACTTTTTCCATTCTGAAGGAAGAGTGTTCAAATACTTGGTGTTCAATTGGAACGTAGGAATTTCCATGCCATAGATATTGAGCTCATTCAACAATAGGGTAAATCTCAGATAGTAGTCATTGAGAGTCTCCCCTGGCACATAGGCAAACTTATCAAAAGTATGATAAAGCTTACACTCTCGTTCTTGTTTAGTTAACGAGGTGCCTTCCATGAGAACACGAATTCTATCCCATAACTCTTTGGCAACTTTATGTTTGCTGACGAGTTTGTAGACATCTGGAGGAAGGTCTTGGAGAATGATGTTTGTAGCATACTTATCACATTTGTCTTGAATCTTCATATCTCCAGTCAATTCACCCGTTGTGTGAGGACGAGTAGTTGTACCTTCCGTCACTGTACCATAATCTAATGGTCCATTGAGCACCGATGCCCAAATGAGATGTCCATTTCTCTTTGTTCAACATGTAAAGTTCCATTCAGGAAGTCCAATCCTCGTACATAGACTTCTCAAACATTGGTGGACGATTATCCGTACCCGAGAGGATGGACTTATCTGTAAGAGATGTGTACTCCATTTCGATAAGTTAAGATTTACAAACGTTGATCGATCATTGAGAGAAAGTAAATGTGTTTGTTGTTGTGAGTTGAAGTTGAGAAACAGTGTTAAAATCCCCTAAAATATGTTCTCGATAAACCAGAAATTCCAAGTCAAAATTACACACAATTTTTTTAAGGAATAATTTTTGATTATCGGAATGTTGATCGGAATAAAGATCGAAAAGCTGTCGGAAAAAGCCTATCGGAATACCGTTGATCGAAATGTCCTATCAGAATACCTTAATCGGAATACCCTAATCGGAATACCTTGTCGGGATAAACACTATCGGAATACCCTAATCGGATACCCTTGTCGGAATAAACACTATCGGAATACCCTAATCGGAATACCCTAATCGGAATATCAAATCGGAATGTCCTTATAGGAATGCACCAAATCGGAATCCCTAAACCCTATTCCGATTACACTGATCGGAATACTATAAACCCTTTTTCGATGACCAGATCGGAATAAATCCCACTTTTCTCGGACAAAACTCAACCAATACGTGATTTTAAGCCAAAAAAATGATCAAAACACCCAAAAATTTTGTGTTTTTAGCCAAAGTAACAATACCAAATCACTACCACAACTATGTAGATGATTTGTATCAAGAAAAAACCATAAAAAACACAAAAAAATAAGATGGTAGAAGCCATTGTTGAGAGAGAGAGAGAAGAGAGGTTGTGTGTAAAAGAAAGAAAAGATGTATTAAAACACAAATGGAAACACAAGCAACACCCCTCCTTGGAAGCCTAGGAGGGGTATATATAGCCACACACCATACACTTAACTATACATGGTACCTAGTCTAGTCTAAGCGTGTGTGACTATGATAACTAATGGGAATTCTTAAATGTCGTCACATAAAGTGAATTTCCAACAATCTTCCCCAATGGGACGACGTGTAGAATTCCTTACAATATTTTTCCTAACAAGTACATAATGATTAAGAACAAAAGCTTTCATGAAGCGTCCAATGCTGATGATGTCTTCTGAGGCCTTTGACTTCAAAACGACTCATCTTTAAAGTAACTTGTAGCAGAAATACTGTAACGGCACGAGCTAAGTAATCCATATACTTCTGGTTAAGGAGAAGCTTCTGAATTAACTTCCCCCTAATTCATGCCACATAAACTTGATGTAGAAGCTTTTAAATAGCTTCCCCCTAAACTGACAATCCTCGTAAGCAACTTCAAAGCTTTCAATAAAGCTTAGAATGATTAAGCGCACATCGGAATCTAACAAGCAAATCCCATCATATAACATGATACCGTTGCTAAGAGGGATTGAAAGCTTAGGGCACACCAAGTAGATCAACAACTTCTCTTCTCACGCTTGAATAATTCTTCTGAATTTTTCTTCCCCCTGTGAGTTCAAGTTATGCATACTAGAAAGAATCAAGACATTTCTTCCCCCACATAGTTGAAGAAAATAAATCAATCCCAAGTATGAAGCTCAAATACTGAAGTGGACACTTTATCCCATTCATGAAGTTGACATCGTAACACCAGAGTCAATTAAGTCCTGGAAATGCACATATCTTCTTCCGGAGATGCACCAGAGTCAATTAAGTCCCGGAAGTGCATATTTCTCCATATAGGATAATGATGATGAATAATTGCAACAACCAAACAATTAAACATCGAATCAATAGTGTACCGTTTAGAGATTGATAACACCACAAGTTAAAACACTGATTTTCTCTGTGGCTATGACAAATGTCATCCCGAATGTCTTTAAATCAAAAGAAGGTATGAAGTTCATCACGTGTACTCGTTGTGCGTTCAATGTGTCTTCTTCTTCCCCCTTGATGGTTTCGAGACTCGGAACCATCAATATATCGTACGCACATGTACCTGAAATCTCGTGAGAATAATAAATAAGCTGAATTATATATTTTGTGAGAATCAGCTGTTGATCGAAAATCTCTACTCATAAACTCTCCATGGCTATCTTTACCAACCCACTTGAAAGCAATTTGAAGTGACCACTGAAAGAATGAACCGGATACATCAAACGTGAAACTGAATAAGAATCCCTTGATCTTGTGACTTAAGCTTGCACTATTGTTGAATGAGGAACGGTGGAGAAATCTTTAAGTATCCAATGCATCACTGAAGAAGTCTATAGGCACAACACCTCTTGAAATTATCCACGTCGACTAAGCGCGTGACACTGAGTACAACAATGTAAACCCTTTAAGTGATAGTTATCTGAGTCATCAACCAACCACCTCGAACCCGGAAACTAGATAACCAAGTCGTCATTCTAAGATTAAGCACGAGCAAGTTATCTTTGAAGATAAAATAAATACACGCCTTCGAAAAATCCGTCTCCAACTTCACATAATTAATACCCGATCAAACTAATCCGTAGCCACTAAAAAAAATCGCCAAATTTTTCTTCGGTCTCGTCAATAATTTTGTCACATAGTCACGTCTTTTTGTCTCTAAAATATCCAAAATGTATCAAAATACCCAAATTTTATTAGAAATAAATAATTTTGAAATGAAAATTTGTGTATAGTGTGCTTTAAATCATACGGCCCAACTTCACTTACTAACCAAATCATGGCCCATTAAGGATTTGTCAATACCCGGCCCAAAAGATAACAAAAGGGATATAAGTAAATCACTTTACCCTAATATCACTCTTATTATCTTAACCCTAATCTCACTTTACCTAGTTCTGTCTGCCCCCCAAATACTCATCTCATCCCCAACCCCGTTTCTCTCCGCCCCTCCACCAGATCAATCATCCATCAACAAATACATCTCCATCCCATCTAATCTCAATCTCCTAAACTCCAATCTCAACAATCTCATCCTACATCATCATCATAATATTCAAAACAGCATCTCCAATTAAATCATAGCAATCCATATGATTAATCCATGAAGAACGAAAGGCGTGTCTTCAAGATCAATTTAATGATCTCGGGTAAGATTGCATGTTGTTGTGTTTTTGTTTAATAAGACGAAACAAAGAACAAATAATAACAAAATTGTTATTAATCTTTCTTGATTTTTCGTATATGAAAAATTGGTTTAAAAACCAAACACTTGATCTGTGATGATATTTAATTTCGAAATGCATGTCTATGAAGGATTGTACCGAAACTAAATCTGAGATTAATTGTTTAAAGTTTGCTTCGAGTCTTGATGATTTGTAGATGGGTTAGGTGTCGATGGGTGTAGGTTTAGAGTTGTGGATTTGTTGAGGAGTGAAAAGGTGGGCTTGTTAAATTAGACTCAGTGAGTTAACTGAGTCAACTCGGTAATGACCGAGTTAACTCGGTTGTGTTGGTTTACATGGTCTTGGGTATTTTTACACTTGTCAAGGTCACGAGTTTTTGGTCTCGAGTTGGATAGGTCATGTGAGCTTCAATATGTTGAGTCTTGGTGATATATACCCGTCAGAATATATACCCGTCGGAATATGTATCCGTCGGAATATGTACCCATCGGAATATGTACCCGTCGGAATGTTTTTAAGTCTCCATCGGAATGTTTTTAAGTCTCCATCGGAATCAAACAAACACCCCATCGGAATAGCTATCCGAATAGCCATCGGAATAACCATCCGAATAGCCATCGGAATAAGCATAATCGGAATCTCCATCGGAATCCCCATCGGAAACCCCATCGGAAAAGGGTTTTGACCCATTTTCATGGTTTTCCGAAAAAAGTGGATCTGTTATCTGGATCTTATCTATCTGCAAAAAATTAGTAACGAAACCCAGGAACAATGGAAATACCAGATTTGAACTAACTTTGACCATGAAAGAATATGGAACGTGGACTATCTTGTGACAATGAAGTGGATAAAAACAGTGACTAAAAAAATTTTGACCATCGTGACAAAAAGAAATCAATAGATCGAGACATAAAAAATTAGACCACCAAATCATAAACAAAAACACGATCCAAGGATTGAACCGAGGCTCTGATACCAATTGTAGGATATGTAAATCTTGCTTATGTTTTAGAGAGAGAAAGAGATAGAGAGATGGTGAGAACACACACACTTAGAGAGAGAAAGTGAAAGAAAAACACTTTTCAACTATGTGTAAAATGAAGAACCACACTACCCTCTCCATCAAAGGAGAGGGTTTATATACCCAAGCCTTTGTCATGGGCTTGGGCTTACATTTGGGCCGGCCTACACATGTTGTAGGCTAGGCTTTGGTTTGTTTGTTAAATAAAGATAAGTAACTAAACTAAGAGCTATTACATGGACTATTGTTGGAGTGACCGATCCTTCTTAATACGTAAAACGTATTTCCAACAGTATCTCAAATTATCTATGAAGATCTTGAGCAGATAAGTGATGAGAATCTTGAAGAGATGGACATCAAGTGGAACATGGCTCTTAGCAGCATAAGAGCTAACAGTTTTTACAAGAAGTTTGGAAAAGGGGTCACATTCAATCAAGGTAAATCTGATGGTTTTGATAAATCCAAGGTTGAGTGTTACAATTGTCATAGAATGTGACACTCTAGAAGATAATGTAGATCTCCACTGAGGAATGATGGTGGAAAGGGTTTGGTACGTACTTCTTTTAAGATTGAGGATGATGACTCAAATGCTATGGTAGCCATGCAGAACATTGATGGAATTGGATGGGATTGGAGCTATTTGGAAAATAAGGTGACATAAAATCAAGCTTTGGTTGTAGTAAAGGAAGAGGAACATGTTCATTTTGTTCTAATGGCAAAAGCATCTTCTTCATCAAATAATGAGGTATATGATTATGCTTATTATAGCAAAGGTTATAGGCAAAACACTAAAAATATTAAGAAAGAGGTTTCAGCTTTAAGAGGAAAACTCTTAGATATAGATGCCCAATTAAGAAACTATATGAGGGGACTTGCACAATCAGATGGGATGGTGCAAGATTATAGGAATGGAATTTGACGTTAAGGACCAAATTACTATTCTAGAAAGAGATCTAAGACTTAACAATGAGTCTAAAGCTACTCTAATGGAATCTAGAACTGAATTACAACTTAAGCTAGATGAGGCCATTAAAGCCAATGAAAACGTAGGTCTTTAAATTGAAAAGTTTGAAAAGGCTAGTGTTATCTTAGACAAATGTGTGAGTGAGTAAAGAAACCCCAAAGATATGTCTAGGATAGGGATGCATGCAAAAGAATTTGCTGCTATCCCACCTCCCCCAAGAAATTTCTATGGTGTAAAGAAACAGGACTTGTCTTGGACTGGTATTCTAGAATTCCAAGAACAAGAATTTTCTCCTCTACCACGTGTGCTCAGTCCTGTAGAGGAATATGGGAAGAAATTGGTTGACCTAGAACAATGGAAGGTTGCCAACCCTTTTCTCTTTGTTAAGGGAGGTTTGCTTAGTGATGAATCTATTGATATTAAGCCCATTTTTATGACTAACCCTAATACTGGTAAACCAGTTAATCTTAGCTCAACCTCTAAAAGCAAGTCTAGTGTTAAATATGCTGAGATGCATAGGAAACCTATATCACCTCAGAGCCAAGCCAGTGTAAATGGGACAGATTTTTATCAATCTAGACCCAAGATTGTGTCTAAAAAGGATTGTTTCTCATGTGGGAGCTTCTCACATTTGGCCAATAACTGTGTTAGTGGATACACCCAATTCGTTGACAATAGGTCAACTATGGTCAACTCAAGACCTTTTTGTCACCCAAGTCTACAGGCCACTAGACCAGCTCATTTTCTTCTCTAAGGGAGCTAATACCCATGGACAAAGACCCTTTCAAAATACCAACACTTGGTCTAACAGACAGTGGGTTCCTGTAGCAAACCCTAATTTAGCCGCTGACAGGAACAATGTATCCACTGACAAGGCAAGACAAGCCATTGACAACCCTAGATTTGGTATTACCATGCCAAAACTAGTTATAATCAGACCTTTTGTTAGACCATATAAACAAAGATACTTGGTTAATAAGGGAAAAATGTCTAAGGCATCATCTAGTTTAACTTGGAGACCTAAACAAGAGTAAAACTCTAATTTTAATGATGTTTTAATGACTTGTAACAAATTTAAATATCTTGAAATATTCAATACTAAACCTATTGGAACTAATTTGGTGTTTAAGGCACAAAGGGATGAATAGGGGGTTGTTGCAAGGAAAAAGTCAATTCTTGTTGAACAACCAGTTGAATCCAAGTCTTAGGTCCCCAAAGAAAACTAATCTGTTTTCTTTATGTGCAGGGCATTCAAAAGCAGGTGAATGATCATGGATATTGGGACAGTGGATGCTCTAGGCACATGACAGGAAAGGAGGACTACTTAACAAACTTCACTCCTATCAGCAATGGTGATAAAGTGTACTTTAGTGGCAGTTATGGGACCATATCTGGCAAAGGCACTCTAATCACCAACTATTTGAAGTTTGAGGAAGTCTTTTTGGCAAAGGAATTTGGTTATAATTTATTTAGTGTGTCACAAGTTTGTGACAACAAAAATAAAATTCTTTTTACTAACACTGAATGTTTGGAATTAAGTAAAGACTTTGAGATACCTGCTGAAAAGTTCATTGAGTTTAGAATACCTAGCCATAAGGACATTTATAATGTTGATCTTAATGGGATTAAAATGAACAACAATATGTCTTGTCTTTATGCTAAGGCTTCATTGGATGAGAGTAATTTATTTCACAGAAGGTTAGGGCATATAAACTTTAAGAACATGAATAGACTTGTTAGGCATGATCTTGTGAGAGGTTTACCCTCAAAAGCTTTTGAAAATGATCATAACGGTGTTGCATGTTTTAAAGGCAAACAACACAAGGCCGCTTTTAAGTCTAAGAGTGTGCACTCCAGTTCTAAACCTTTACACTTGCTTCATATGGATTTATTTGCCCCTACTAATGTTAGCAGTCTTAATAATAAGTCTTACTGCTTTGTTCTCACAGATGACCATTCTAGATTGTAGAATCAAGATAATCTAAGATCTATCAAGAGGGTTGTTGTTTCTAGAGAGAGATGAGAGAAAAGTATGTGTAATAATATATGAAAAATGAAACAACCAACACCCTTTCCATCAAAGGAAAGGGTTTATATACCCAAGCCTGAGTGGGCGGGCCTTCCAACCCATGGACATTCCCACGGGCTAGGTGATTAATACAAATAAAGTAAATTACTAACTATGAGCCTGCAACGTTTAATAATAATGTTGGAGTGACCGATACTTCTAATATACGTTAAAAACGTATTTTCAACAATCTCCCCCTAAGGGAGGTCACTCCAAATTACAAAGTCCTAAACCTAGCATACTATACTAAGTATTCGTCTTGAGCTCGTAGTTGTTTTCTCTTTTCTTCTTTTCATTTCTTTTTGTGAATAAGTTTGATAACCATAGGGCTTTAGCTTAAGCATGTTCTTTTGGCCTTTCACGTGCAGTCTTTGCCTTCCTCTTATATTCGCTTCTTCGTGATTTCATGTCCCACATACCTATCCTTTGTTGAATTCTTGAAAGTTTCAGAGTTGATACAGCGGAAGACTTTAGGTCATACTTTCTTGAATTTGCTGAAGTATTTGATGCAGAAGGAATAAGTATGTGAGGACGACTTTGGCTGGTATACCGTAACGCCACCGTCTTCAAATGCAGCAACATAATAAGAATCGAATAAAATGGCTTTGAAATTTTATTCTAATTCGGTAGCATTTTACCTCCGGTCGGTGAAGACCGTTGGACGATAATAAATATCGTACTTGTGACAGGTAGCTCTAATTAAAGATCTCTTTAACAAGATTTCGCGGGTAAACCCGTTCTCTTTATTCGACCGTCTAAAGCTGACTGCGAACATAAAGAGTGAATCATTTGGATTATAAAATCCGCATGATTGAAGCCGTCAATTCATGAATCCTGGAACAAGTGAATTTCAATTAAGATTTCCACCATCGTTGCTTTCCAGTTGTCACGAGCTTGATTCTGATAGAATCTTGCTTGTTACCTACCGCAGTGCTGTTTAAGGTTGACACTGGAAGGATTTCCACTCTTCACTGTGAACACTAAAAAGTGTCACTCTGAGTGTTCTGGCAAGATCACTTGGATAATGCGTAGAGGCCCTGGAACAAGTTTAATCTCAATTAAGAGTTAAACCATTGTTTCTTTCCAGTTATCACAAGATTAGATCTTAAAGAACCGCACGTGTTACCTACCATGAGCTTGTTTGATGTTGGCTCAAGCAGGATTTCCATCTTCATGGTAATACTTTTGTATCACTTAGATGTTCTGGCAATATTACAAAATACTGCGTAGGACTCATAAAAATCTTTCTTTTTAAAATTGTGTCCTAATGAGACTTTTAACGATCTCGTGGCTCTAGACTCGATAGTGCGTTTTGTTTTACTGAGCGGAGGCTGGAGAGGATTGCCACCTTTTCAATATCAATTCATTTGGAGTGAATAAATCGATAGATAATGTGTTGAACTCCGTGACATTAAAATAAATATCTTTTGAGAGATATTTGAGTTAGCTGGGAGGGGTTGTGCATCGCATTACTGGGTCCATGATACTTTAAAGTCTTCAAGATATGTTGACCTGGTTTCTGCCTAAGTTGTAAGGAGGGCTTCTTTCTTTACACCCTTTATCTTTACAATTATTTTTCATTCTTCAACCCCTTCAATGCTTACCAATACGTCATAACTAGCACCTTGTTGTGATTGTTCCAGTGCTAGCTTAAGTACTTGGTCCGCATTCTGCTACGTTCACAATCTACTCCCCATCTTTCCTAAGAACTTCTATTTCTAGCTATGGGATTGTCCTTGGGAAGATTCCTCCGGTTCTGTAAGAATCATTAGACTTATACATAATCCTACCACCCTTTTGTCACCACAATCGTCGTGAATCAATAGTGTTTTTGGTAAGTACATGTCACCATGAAAATTCTTTTGAAAAAACTCACTAAGGTACTTGTGATATAAATATCAAATGATTTTGTACCTTAGTGGTTTTAGGCAACAAAAACGCTCCCCCTTAACATGTGTGGAAATTTTTTAAGTACTTTTCGATCTTTAGCCAAATATATTAACAAGTCTCCTTAATCCCATTTTCTCCCCTTATCCAAAATGTTAACCATCAATATTTTGGATATTAATGGATTAACCGGTCTTTGGGTAACAAAATAAAATCGGTTGTTGGCTATAGAACATATTTAATGCCCCCCTCAAATTGATGAGGGATAGTTGTAGTGTTTGAGTACGATATGTTTTGAAAGATTTAGAATCTCGTGAGAAATTCTTGAAAAATATCATACTTTCACACTACAACGCACCACAAAAGCCTATTATATATATATTGACATATTCACAGTAACAGACATATGGAGTTGACCTGATAGAAGACGCTCCATAATTAAATAGATCGTTCTGTTTGCCTGTGGTGAGCTCTATATGGTCTTCCACCTACGAATCGTTCCACACTTCTTATTAACCGGCGCTTCCGTAATGTTTCCTTGATCTTCTTGATCGCGTAGTTGGCACTTCTCTTGCATTGATCTGTCCATCTGTACGTGACGACTGGAAGTGGTAGTTTTGCCTTGAGAACTAGCAGGTCATCAGGAACATTTTTTAGTGTTCCATCACTGAATTTATGCTGTTCAGAAAATCTCATATATTGCATCAAACCTGTCGCGTTCGGATAAAAAATTCCTGCTTCCGGTTTCAGAGTCGCCATGTAAGGCAATTTACCCTTGTGGTATTGATTGAGCGGGGTTGTGTGAGGACGTTGCAAGTTTAGTTGCTGTTGGTAACTCTCCACACCCAGTTGAAGATCTTCTACCCGGTTTTTGATGACGATCTTGCGTGTAAATTGACGAATGTTGGAACATAATGCTATGACTTCGTCAGTGTCCAAGTGAGCAACCTTTTCTTGAGCCAGTATCAGAAGAAAGTCTTCAATGTCTTCAAGGCGAAGTGTAACACCCCCAATTTCGGGTCATAGTAGCGGAAGGGTCATTGGGTGTTACTATCATGGTTCAGTCTCAATATCATAGAAAACGGCTCTAAACGAGTCGTTTTAATAAAACATACATCCATTCATTTGTTTAAAGATAGAACAGTCCACACACGGTCCCAAATAGTTTTAAGGTTTACGCAACCAACCAAACGATAAAAGTTTCTTTGAATGAACATAGTTTAGAAAAGCGGGCCAAAACATTTTAAGCAAGCTGCGTGAAACCACCTTCCTTGAGTGCCTTCTTCATGGACCTGAGATAAAAAATGCTATAAAGTCAACAAAAATGCAGAGTGAATCTATAGAGTTTAAGTTAAATAAACGAACACAAGTATTCTGAATAAACCTTCCGTGGTTGACAATCATGTGGATTAGACATAATTATCGTTGTTATTTCATAAGTCTCGTGAAATTGAACGTTAACATATATTATTTCAGCCCAACACACCTAGCCAAGTACGTATATTTCTCTTATACAAATGCATCCGATGTTTCATTACTGGTGCATCACAACACCATGCGATAGCTAGTCGCGACCGGACTGGGTGTCACCCCGATAGATCTATCCATAGTATTAGCGTTCCTTTCGATTAACAATTCACGATTCATGGTTCTTTTAAGGCTAGAGCAAACTTTTATAACAACTTTCATCTAAGCATACAATCGGGTCCTTTGTGTTCAATTTTAAAAGAAAGAGGGTTTACCACAACTTCTCGTTGTACCCTTCATTTATTAATAAATGCTTTTCCGATAATAAGGGTTTCCACAACTTCTCGTTGCACCCCTTTTATTTTAACAAAACAAGCATGTTATCCCCCTCGCGGGTTTTATAAAACAATGTAAACATGTCAAAGCGAGGCTATAGACTCACATTGGTACGATAGTAGTAATGTGACGATCGCCGACGATTTGTGATGCCCGTTAAACACGAAGACCGCAACCTACCAAATAAGGCGCGTTCGTTAATAAACGACTCAAGTATAAATAATACTTAAATAATACGAAAGTCAATTTCATAAAACCATGAAAATCCCGAAAAATTAAAAATATAAGTGTACTTCTATACCCTTTTATTCAACACTATTCTTTTAAACACTTGCACTCTCGACATTGACCCGTCATAAGACGCCAAGTCAACGCAAGTCAAACCATCATTTTACTTCCCTAGGACCAGTAACTAAGTCATTTATATAATGACTTAACACTTGAGTAATTCACCATGTCCAATAGTGAATACTCAACTCACGCCATACAAGTATTGAACTACGTGTCCAAAATACCAATCAGCATGTACACTTCAAATGTACACACCAAGCTAACCTATCTAGACTTGTCCGATTTTGACGAAACTTGGTGACAAACTCACACCTAATATGAATAAGACTCAGTTTAAGTTTCATTCAAAAATATTACTTCTAAGACCTTCTGTCCGACACACCTTCGTGTTATAAAAACCGGACAGTTTTACGCCTTTGACTTGTAAAACCATTTTGACTTATCTAAAAAATTCCGTTTGCAAAACCGACACTCGGGTTTGAAAATAGACTCATGACCTGAGGTTTAGCAACTTACAACAGTCCTTGAACATTTCTAAAACTCATTTTATAGTCCCCGAGATTCGATCCAAATATCGACAACAATTTTCGGATTGTGCCGATACTCGTCTCCCGGTACACGAATACTAAAACTAGCATAACTTTTCGCTCGTAATGAGTTAGAAGCTCATTCAAGCGGCAAAACAAGCGTCTTGAAGACTACTACAACAATATCACATCATCCCATATGATAATCAGACCTAAGACTTTCAAAAATACCCTTTTACCTACTGGTCTAAAATGACTAGTTAAAAATCATACCAAATCAATATTTCAACCCATTCCAACAATTTCTATACTCCTAATATCATCCTAATATCATCCTAGCACATCCATCTAACTCCTAACACCCTAGAATGATCATCCAAAAATTAACCCACTCAAAATAAACAACATGCAACAACATCCCACTATAGATATAATAATATTAACACATGTTTCACCATAAAAATGGATCAAACAACATGTTCTTCATCAAAAATTGAAAAGAAAAAATTAGTGGATGCATGTTGGAAAAATTTATACCAAATTGAAGCTTGTTGAATTTCCAAGATGGGTCTTCTTTTAGATTTGCTTGATTCAAAGTAGAAATCAGAAAAATTTGATGGACTTGATGGGGAGGGTGGACGGCCATGATGGAAGAAAAGAGAGAGAATTTGTGATTTTTTTTATTAAATGAGTTTTTAAATAAAAACTAGTTAGTGGAATTTGTTTAAATAGTCCAAGGTTAGGGTAGATTTTGTCATTTAGGCATAGTTTTGGTCCAAAAATGCAATTAAACAATTTACATGGTAGAAAATGTAAATTGTAAATTTTGAAAAATATTTACGGGGCTCGGGTTTCGTAAAAATACTTTGCGAAAGTTAAAACGCTTGAAAATATAATAACAAAGCTTCGACACGACTTAAAACGTAATTAAATCGAAAACGTCGAAAATATAAAATATCGAGACAATCGATAATAAAACGTAAATTTTTGGGTATCTGTCGGTATCGCGATCACTAATAGTTATCGTCATTCGTTAAAACGTAAAACACGAGAAATAAAGATTAAATATAATAAAAACCATTTTTATGATTATTTGAGAATATAATATCGATACCTAACATATTCCTTGTCGGTTTTCATCTAATCGACATTTTTACGCTAGTTTCAAGTCATAACCTTCTCGGTTAGTCGATAAATTTTAAATTCTCGTTAAAGTAAACACGTAATACGTAATAGTCGAGATTAAAATAACGACCTGAAATTGACGGGTTGTCACATCATCCCCACCAAATTAGGATCTTCGCGCTCGAAGATCAACTTACGTTCTTACCCGATCGCTTGTTGAAATCAAAGAGATGAGGGTAATTCTTCCACATTTGGTCTTCTCGTTCCCAAGTATACTCCGGTCCTCTCCGAGAGTTCCATCGAACTTTGACAATAGGTATTCGGCTTTGCTTCAGTTGCTTGACCTCGCGATCCATGATCTCGATGGTTCTTCAATAAAGTGCAACTTTTTATCAACCTTAACCTCGTCTAACGGTATAATGAGTTCTTCATCGGATAAACACTTCTTCAGATTCGACACATGAAAAGTGTTATGAATCCCATACAGTTCTTGTGGTAGTTCAAGTTGGTATGCCACGGGTCCTACTCTAGATGTAACCTTGAATGGTCCGATATAACGAGGACTTAACTTCCCACGTTTTCCAAATCGTACAACACCTTTCCATGGTGATACCTTTAGCATAACCTTATCTCCCACGTTAAACTCCAATGGTTTTCTTCTCACATCCGCATAACTCTTCTGTCGGCTTCGAGCAGGCAACAATCTATTCTTGATTTGCACAATCATATCCGACGTCTCTCTAATCAAATCTGGTCCAGTGAGTTGGGCATCACCAACCTCACTCCAGCTAACGGGTGATCTACATTTTCTTCCATAAAGTGCTTCAAAAGGTGCAGCTTTAATACTCGCGTGATAACTGTTATTGTACGAGAATTCGGCCAAATGTAAGTGTTTATCCTAGCTACTTCTAAAGTCTATCACACAAGCACGTAGCATATCCTCCAAAGTTTGGATTGTTCTTTCGCTTTGCCCATCAGTTTGTGGATGATAGGTTGTGCTCATATCCAAATTGGTTCCTAATGACTTTTGAAGTGATCTCCAAAATCCAGAAGCAAAACGACTATCTCTATCGGAAATGATTGAAATAGGAACACCATGCTTGCACACGATTTCCTTCAGATAAATATCGGCGAGTTTCTCCAAACCAAACCTCTCGTTGATTGGAATAAAATGAGCGGATTTAGTTAAACGATCGACAATAACCCAAATTGCATCGAACCCAGACGGTGTCCTTGGGAGTTTTGTGATGAAGTCCATCGTAATTCGCTCCCATTTCCATATTGGAATTTCAGGTTGGACAAGTAATCCTGACGGCTTCTGATATTCAGCTTTCACTTTTGCACATGTTAAGCATTTCGCGACGTATGTTGCAATATCAGCTTTCATATTCGGCCACCAGTATAACTTTTTCAAGTCTTGGTACATTTTGTCCGATCCAGGATGAATGGAATACTTGGACTTATGAGATTCTAACATAATCAAGTCTCTCAGTCCACCATATAATGGTAACCAGATTCGACCTCTCAAACATTTGATACCATCGGCTCGCGTCTCAAATGTTTCACCGTCTCCTCTAAATCTTTCTGCTGCAATATTTTCCTTCTTGCACGCTTCGATTTGTGCGTTTCGAATCTGCTCAGGTAAGTCATTATGAACTGTCACCACCAAAGAACGCACTCGAATCGGTTTCTCCCTTTCCTTTCGACTTAACGCGTCAGCTACCACGTTCGCCTTTCCTGGATGATAACGAATTTCGCAGTCGTAATCACTCAAGAGTTCAACCCATCGACGTTGCCTCATATTCAGCTCCTTTTGATCCAATATGTATTGTAGACTTTTATGATCAGTGAATACTGTACACTTCGTGCCATACAGATAATGTCTCCAAAGTCGCAGAGCAAAAAACACAGCACCCAATTCTAAGTCATGGGTTGTGTAGTTCTCCTCATTCTTCCTTAATTGTCTAGAGGCATATGCGATCACCTTTTCACATTGCATGAGAACAACACCGTATCCTCGAAGAGATGCATCGCAATAAACAACAAAATCTTCACTTCCTTCAGGTAACGATAAGATCGACACACTACACAGTTTCATCTTCAGGGTTTGGAAAGCTTCTTCTTCATCATCGCCCCACACATATGGTTTATTCTTCTAAGTCAGCTTAGTTAATGGTTTCGATATCAAAGAGAATCCTTCAATAAACCTTCGGTAATAACCAGCCAAACCTAGAAATTGTCGTACTTCAGTTGGAGTAGTCGGAGCACTCCAATTCTTGATGGCTTCGATCTTTGCAGGATCAACATGTACTCCACTTTTATCAATCACATGTCCGAGAAATTGTACAGAATTAAGCCAAAAATCACACTTTGAGAATTTAGCGTACAACTTTTCGTTCTTTAACAAGTTCAAGATAATCCTTAAGTGTTCGGCATGCTCTTCATTGCTCTTGGAGTAGATTGGAATATCATCTACGAAAACGATCACGAATTTATCAAGATACGGCTTACAAATGTGATTCATTAAATCCATGAATACAGCAGGTGCATTAGTTAAACCAAAAGGCATAACCAGAAACTCATAATGACCATAACGAGTTCTAAACGCCGTAATAGGAATGTCTTCCTCACGTATACGAAGTTGATGGTAACCAGAACGAAGATCAATCTTGGAGAAAACACGAGAACCTTGAAGTTGATCAAATAAATCATCAATTCTTGGAAGCGGATAAGGATTCTTGATTGTCAGCTTATTCAGCTCTCGGTAATCAATACACATACGGAACGAACCATCTTTCTTCTTAACGAATAAGACAGGAGCTCCCCAAGGTGACGAACTCGGTCGTATAAAACTTTTATCAGATAGCTCTTGCAATTGCACAGATAACTCCTTCATCTCGGATGGGGCTAAACGATATGGCGCACGAGCCACGTGTGCAGCACCAGGAATTAGGTCAATTTGGAATTCTACTTGCCTTGGAGGCGGAAGTCCAGGCAAATCTTCCGGAAACACTTCAGGAAAGTCACGGATGACAGGAACATCTTCGACACGTTTCTCCTTCGATTCCTTCTCCAGTACTTTAGCTAGGAATAACTCACAACCTCTTTCGATATACTTACGAGCCTTAACGCACGAAACGATTTTTAGTCGTGAATTACGTTGATCACCTTCGATAACCATGGTCTTGTCATCCAAGGGAATCCTAACTTTCTTTTCTCCACACAAGATAGATGCATTATACTTGGATAGCCAATCCATTCCGATAATAATATCAAAACTTCCCAATTCGACAATCATCAAGTCTATTTTTAAAATGCGGTTCAAAAGATTAAGAGAACATCCTAGGAGCGCACGATTGGTATTCACTAATTTACCATCAGCTAGTTCTACCTCATAACTCGCGTCTAATTCGACCGGTTTGATATCA
The DNA here is from genome assembly GCA_025667525.1 of Glebionis coronaria. Classification (NCBI taxonomy): domain Eukaryota; kingdom Viridiplantae; phylum Streptophyta; class Magnoliopsida; order Asterales; family Asteraceae; genus Glebionis; species Glebionis coronaria. The sequence continues at coordinate 137,611,127 of CM046879.1, read as the reverse complement.
ATTAAGGTACTAAAACTTGTAGACACAAAGCTTTTGTCCGCACCAGAATCAAATAAAGCTGTAGCATAACGGTTGTTCAGTAAAAACGTACCAGTGACAACTTTCGGGTTTTGCTTGGCATCGGCTTCACCCAGCTGATAAGCTTTTCCCTAGTTATCTCCGCCATGTGCATTCTTTGGAGGTTGAGGGCATTGGTTCCTCATGTGTCCTTTACCTTGGCAGTTAAAACACGTCACCCCCTTCTTTCCTGGTCCCCAACAGTCTTCAGTCTTGTGACCTAACTTGTTGCACTTCCCACACTTAGCACATTCACCAGTATGAGACTTCTTGCAGCATTGACATCTGGTTCCCTTATCAACAGATGCAGTTTCAGTCATCGCATTAGCATTACCCCTCCTTCGGTTTTGATTCCTATTGTGAGATTGACGGTTATCACCACGATCATCACTATCATTTTCAGCTCTTCTTTTGTTACCTTCAGAAACACCATCAGCCCTATCTTGGATGATTTAACCCATTAGTTGGTAGGCCATACGAACAGCTTCATCAATATTGGCAGGTTTAGATGAGGTCACATCACCACGGATGTTGGTCGGTAAGCCTCGAATATACTGCTCCACCTTCAAGTATTATGGGTTAACTTTGTTTGGACAAAGTAGAGAAAGTTCATGGAATCTGTTTGTGTATCCACCGATATCAGTACCCTTCAGTCTCAGCTGATATAGTTCCTATTCTAACCTCTGAATACCACTCCTTGGACAGAATTCCTCGGTCATCCACCTTCTTACTTCAACCCAAGGTGTAGCATAAGCAGCATCCATACCCATTGATGCCATTCTTCCATTCCACCAAGTTAATGCTCGCCCTTGAAGAGTAGCAGAGGCAAACATCACCTTGTCTCCTTCCTCACTTCCACTAAATCGAAACACGGATTCCAATTTTTCAAACCACTGCATTAACCCAACAGCACCTTCAGTACCCTTAAAAGTTGGAGGTTTGCATTTCATGAACGAGGTATAATTGCACTTCTTGTTTTCAGGAATCACTGGTCTATCAGCATCACCAGTTCCAACACCAGCATTGCCAGCTCCAGTATTACCAGCTCTAGTATTACCAGCTCCAGTAGTGCCAGTTTCAGTATTGCCAGTTCTAGTATTGCCAGCTCCAGTATCGCCAGCTCCACCAGATCCACCAGCTCCACCGGATCCACCAGCTCCACCAGATCCACCAGCTCCACCAGATCCACCGGCTCCATTATTCATATTTGCCATAAATGCATTCATAGATATCTGAAATTGATCAGCTACTATAGCACGTAACTGAGTCTCAGTCAATTGTTTTGGCGGCATGATCCTGTTACACAATTCACATCAAAATGAGTATTCATTCAACGCTTGTGGTAACAAAACATGAATAACACAAAATAAGAATAGATAGATGAAAAGAAACAAGAATGGATGATAGAATAAAAAGAATAGAATTTAGACAAGGAACGAAGATTCACGAGGAATGAGTCAAAAGACAGGGATTTCTATTGTGACAATCAGCGTCGTTTGTAAATCACGTATTAGTATTATAATAATCAAATAATAAACATTTATAAATAAATAAATGTAATCCATTATGCTTTAAGCATAAATAATAATTAAATATTTATAACATATATATACTTTTCTTATTCTCGTCCATTGGCAACTCGGAGGTTTCGCTTGCAGATGTTATAGTCAAAAGATTTCAAAATTTTATTTTTGGAAAATCTTTTCTTTCTCTATAACTTGAGCTCTGATGCCAATCTGTAACACCCCCAATTTTGGGTCATAGCAGCGGAAGGGTCATTGGGTGTTACTATCATGGTTCAATCTCAATATCATAGAAAACGGCTCTAAACGAGTCGTTTTAATAAAACATACATCCATTCATTTGTTTAAAGATAGAACAGTCCACACATAGTCCCAAATAGTTTTAAGGTTTACACAACCAACCAAACGATAAAAGTTTCTTTAAATGAACATAGTTTAGAAAAGCGGGCCAAAACATTTTAACTAAGCAAGCTGCGTGAAACCACCTTCCTTGAGTGCCTTCTTCATGGACCTGAGATAAAACATGCTATAAAGTCAACAAAAATACTGAATGAATCTATAGAGTTTAAGTTAAATAAACGAACACAAGTATTCTAAATAAACCTTCCGTGGTTGACAATCATGTGGATCAGACATAATTATCGTTGTTATTTCATAAGTCTCGTGAAATTGAACGTTAAAATATATTATTTCAGCCCAACACACCTAGCCAAGTGCGTATATTTCTCTTATACAATTGCATCCGATGTTTCATTACTGGTGCATCACAACACCACGCGATAGCTAGTCGCGACCGGACTGGGTGTCACCCCGATAGATCTATCCATCGTATTAGCGTTCCTTTCGATTAACAATTCACGATTCATGGGTCTTTTAAGGCTAGAGCAAACTTTTATAACAACTTTCATCTAAGCATACAATCGGGTCCTTTGTGTTCAATTTTAAAAGAAAGAGGGTTTATCACAACTTCTCGTTGTACCCTTCATTTATTAATAAATGCTTTTCCGATAATAAGGGTTTCCACAACTTCTCGTTGCACCCCTTTTATTTTAATAAAACAAGCATGTTATCCCCCTCGCGGGTTTTATAAAACAATGTAAACATGTCAAAGCGAGGCTATAGACTCACCTTGGTACGATAGTAGTAATGTGACGATCGCCGACGATTTGTGATGCCCGTTAAACACGAAGACCGCAACCTACCAAATAAGGCGCGTTCGTTAATAAACGACTCAAGTATAAATAATACTTAAATAATACGAAAGTCAATTTCATAAAACCATGAAACTCCGGAAAAATTAAAAATATAAGTGTACTTCTATACCCTTTTATTCAACACTATTCTTTTAAACACTTGCACTCTCGACATTGACCCGTCATAAGACGCCAAGTCAACACAAGTCAAACCATCATTTTACTTCCCTAGGACCAGTAACTAAGTCATTTATATAATGACTTAACACTTGAGTAAGTCACCATGTCCAATAGTGAATACTCAACTCACGCCATACAAGTATTGAACTACGTGTCCAAAATACCAATCAGCATGTACACTCCAAATGTACACACCAAGCTAACCTATCTAGAGTTGTCCGATTTCGACAAAACTTGGTGACAAACTCACACCTAATATGAATAAGACTCATTTTAAGTTTCATTCAAAAATATTACTTCTGAGACCTTCTGTCCGACATACCTTCGTGTTATAAAAACCGGACAGTTTTACGCCTTTGACTTGTAAAACCATTTTGACTTATCTGAACAATTCCGTTTGCAAAACAGACACTCGGGTTCGAAAATAGACTCATGACCTGAGGTTTAGCAACTTACAACTGTCCTTGAAAATTTTTAAAACTCATTTTATAGTCCCCGAGATTCGATCCAAATATCGACAACAATTTTCGGATTGTGCTGATACTCGTCTCCCGGTACACGAATACTAAAACTAGCATAACTTTTCGCTCGTAATGAGTTAGAAGCTCATTCAAGCGGCAAAACGAGCGTCTTGAAGACTACTACAAAAATATCACATCATCCCATATGATAATCAGACCTAAGACTTTCGAAAATACCATTTTACCTACTGGTCTAAAATGACTAGTTAAAAATCATACCAAATCAATATTTCAACCCATTCCAACAATTTATATACTCCTAATATCATCCTAATATCATCCTAACACATCCATCTAACTCCTAACACCCTAGAATGATCATCCAAAAATTAACCCACTCAAAATAAACAACATGCAACAACATCTCACTATGAATATAATAATATTAACACATGTTTCACCATAAAAATGGATCAAACAACATGTTCTTCATCAAAAATTGAAAAGAAAAAAATTAGTGGATGCATGTTGGAAAAATTTATACCAAATTGAAGCTTGTTGAATTTCCAAGATGGGTCTTCTTTTAGATTTGCTTGATTCAAAGTAGAAATCAAAAAAATTTGATGGACTTGATGGGGAGGGTGGACGGCCAAGATGGAAGAAAAGAGAGAGAATTTGTGATTTTTTTTATTAAATGAGTTTTTAAATAAAAACTAGTTAGTGGAATTTGTTTAAATAGTCCAAGGTTAGGGTAGATTTTGTCATTTAGGCATAGTTTTGGTCCAAAAATGCAATTAAATAATTTACATGGTAGAAAATGTAAATTGTAAATTTTGAAAAATATTTACGGGGCTCGGGTTTCGTAAAAATACTTTTTGAAAGTTAAAACGCTTGAAAATATAATAACAAAGCTTCGACACGACTTAAAACGTAATTAAATCGAAAACATCGAAAATATACAATATCGAGACAATCGATAATAAAACGTAAATTTTTGGGCATCCGTCGGTATCGCGATCACTAATAGTTATCGTCATTCGTTAAAACGTAAAACACGAGAAATAAAGATTAAATATAATAAAAACCATTTTTATGATTATTTGAGAATATAATATCGATACCTAACATATTCCTTTTCGGTTTTCATCTAATCGCCATTTTTACGCTAGTTTCAAGTCATAACCTTCTCGGTTAGTCGATAAATTTTAAATTCTCATTAAAGTAAACACGTAATACGTAATAGTCGAGATTAAAATAACGACTTGAAATTGACGGGTTGTCACACGAAGGTACTGTAGGTCGCTTTCTTCGATGTCGTATTCTTTCTTGTCAGTGCGTTTGAACCGGATTTGAGTCAAGTACTCATAACCGAGTATCGTCCTAGTGGTGACTCCTTGGATGCTCATGATTCTATAATCTTAGATGATAAGAGACCCGAGTTTTTCTTTATTGAAGTGTTTGCACGCTAATCGCTTCTTTGAATTATAATGAGAAACTCCAAGTTCTGTGTAGGGGTCGTAGACTTCTAACAACTCTCTTCGCCAGATAGCATCAGGTACTTTGTCTTCAATCCACGGTACATTCTCCAGATTTATAGCCTTAACCATGGTAAGTGAGGTAGCGTATTTATTTGCACCATTTTCTAGATACTCAAGATCATGACATACAAAATGTTCCATAGGAATAGTCATAGAATCGGCGATAATTGTAGGTGTGAGAGGCTGTAATACTAGAGTCTGAATCCCGGTAGTTGTCGCTTTCATGGCCTTTGCAAGATCATTGATGTGATATTCAGCCTCATTATTGCTGATCTTCATTGAGTCAAATAAATTCACATCTGTGGCTGTCATTGTGAGAAGATCCGGAGTCATTGTGGATTTCCCGTAAGTGTGCCTTAGAAAAGCTGAGAAATCGATTGGATTGTTGAGGAAGTTAGTAAGCTCGATCTCTGTTGCTGAATCGAATGGATGTTGTGGAGCCGCATTAGTAAGACAGAGTTCCTCCTGTACATTCTCGTCTATCAGAAGAGATTCAGCAAAAGTCGGTTCTGGTACACCTAAGTCCTCAACTTCCATGTCGGAAGAATGCTGATCTATAGAAGGTGTGGTTGGTTGTGCTTCTGACACTGGAATTTCTTCTTCAGGCATAGACATTGTAGGTTTGTCTTCATGCATAGTTTCTACATGTTCTATAAGAGAGACAGTAGTAGATACCGGTTCAGTAGACATACCTGTGTCTGTATTCTGAGGTTCTGAGACAGTAGCATCCACAGTCTTTTCTTTTGTTCCACCAATGCTTTCTTCTTCTTCCTCATCACCTTTCTCAGTTTCTTTATCGCCTTCACCCTTGTTAGACTCATCACCACTTTTACCCGTATTGTCAATCTTATCACCCTTTCCAGTTCCATTCCCGTCACTGTCATCATCATCATCATCATCCTCATCCCCATCAGTATCTTCATCTTCGTCGTCGTCCTCCCTGTTTTCCTCATCCTCTTCGTCCTCGTCCTCTTCCTCTTCTTCATCCTCATTCTCTACCTTTTCTCCATCTTCATCCTCTTCGTCATCCCCTTCTTCTTCATTCTTATCAGAGTGTTCTTCCTCCTCCTCATTCTCTTCCTCTTCTTCCTCATTTTATGTGTTATCTTCATTTTCAGGCTCCCGACGTTGCCTTTCCTTTGAAGATTGGGAAACTTCAGATTCTTCTAATGGTGTTGTGTTAGAAGCTTCCATTATGACTTTAACAAGAGCTCTTTGCAATTTGTGTTAAGCTTTTGTTTTTGGTGACTCACTGTTGGTTAATCGAGTCTCCAAAGTCTGCATTAACTGTAAGTTAGTAAGGCCTTTCGTGAATAATGCTAGAAGCTCCTGATGTACACATGACCTAACTTCACGCTGAATGATGTTAGTCATGGTATCATTGATGGAATTGAGGAATGCTGCATTTTCTTTGTCACGTGCTTCCTTTTCGGCAATAAACTCTTGGTGTTGCTTTTGAAGTTTTAAGACGCTTTTGTATGTCTCTTAAAGTTTGGAGTCATCACGTTTCTGTGCACTGACTAAACGTGTATTATTAGAAGTTATCCTTCCCTTTAGTGAATCAATCTGTTTTGCTTGATCCTCCAATTGTTTTTGGAGGTGCTGAATGATTGGATCATTGATCGTGATAAATGGATTGGAAGTGGATGGTACTTCTTGAACTGTTGTGGTTGGTAGAGGAGTTACCACCAGTGTTAGAGAGGTTGTGGATTGGATGGTGGTTTGTACGGGTTGTTCAAGGATAGGTGGCGGTATAGGTTCAGTCATTGGGGCGGTAGTTGGTACAGGTTGTTTAACAAGTTCAGGTGCGGGATCTGGTGTGATGACATTGGTGATGACCGGGGGGTTAATGGTGGAATGGTAGTTGTTGTGACTGTAGAACGTCCACCATATTTTCATTTGTCAATGGATCAGTATTTGAGACTTCGACGCCCTCCCCTTCAAAATTAAGATATTTCATAACATCATCAGAACCAGAAGTAGACTTACTTTGGAGTTGAGTTCCTAGAATGAGAGTTGCATGAGCATCGTCGTTAATCACAGTGCAAGTTGGTTCCGGTAATGATGTGGTGATATTTGCATCACGGTATAGTGTTTCTATCTCTGTATTGTAACTGCCACCACTCCCCTCAGTATACTCACTGGTTTCAAAGCTGAATGGTTCAACGTGTTCATCATTAGGGTCTTGATAGGTTTCAAGGCTTGTGATTCCTTGGGTTTGTTCTTCCTTAGTTGTAGTAGTAACTGTATCAAAAAGATGGATGTCGTCATCAGGTTCACCAAATTCATCTAAGTCGTCTGCTGGTTTGGAACCGGAACCCTTGGATTTCACGAGAGACTCCTTTTTGCTTTTCCTAAGGATGAGTCACAGTTGTTTGGCTTGAGAGATATTTTCTAGAGTAGGTTCATTTTCATCAACAAGTGCTTCTTTACCTTTATCTTTCTTTGCCTTCTTTGCAGGTGACTTTGACTCAATCTGTTTAGATGATCTCTTCTTCCTTTTGCCTTTAGGTAGGTCAGAAAAATCTCCAGATGCAACTCTTTTCCTCTGAATTTCAATTTCTCTCAAGACTTCACGATATGCATCACTGTCCTTAACACCGTCATTCAACATACATTCTGGAATAAGAGCGGTAACCTTTTTATATTTCCCCACTGTTTTGGGTCCTTCTTGTTTCATGTGGTCCAAAATATAATCATGATCTTCAGTGTGGTAAGAAAACTCTCCACGTCGACTAATGGTTGATTGGTTTGCTTTCATGAAATGATCTATGATGAGCTTTGTGAATCTTGGAAATATCAGATGATTAGACTTCCTTCTGTTGTTTTTGAAGCCTTGAAAGTAAAATTCTTCCCAGATAAGGCTACCATAATCAAGTGGCTGACCCTTGTAAACTCCCAGAGGATAGAAGCTTGAGGAGGTCGAAACATGTCTGCTCCCCTTGACTTTGCAGAAAAACATTGAGTGATGATGCTAATTATTTCTTTCCAAGGTTGTCCAATATGTGATGTATGAAATGATGACAGGGTGGATAATTCGCCATCATACCCAAGGTGTGTTATCAGCTCGATCAGTTGTTCCTTAGTAGGAAGGGTAGCATACTTATCACCACTGGCAGGAAGATGGAAGCCTAATATAGTTCGAAAAATATCAAGACTAAGTGTCATCCGTTGACGATCTAGGGTGAAATAAATCGTACTGGCTGAGGTGGAAACCGCTTATTTCCAGAATTCATGCAAGTATATTTTTGGAACTGATGTTGTGGCCCTTAGAATTTTGCTGATTGGTGAGTTGTCGAGAAGATCCATTGCTAATTTGAATGCGGACTGAGGTGGATCAAATTCTTCCCTAAATTGTTCTCTGCGAATGGAAATCGTTCTCCTTTTGGGACAAGTGCTTCATCGAGTATTTTTGTTGTTCTTTGGTAATCGACATAATTCCTGCTTGAGATAACACATACACAATTGATATATACAAGCATATACATCTCATTATCCATATAAATACATAGCATATATCACAACAAATATCACCACATTTAATTAAACATAGTAAGATAATACAGACAAACTTCATATGAAATACAAACATACATTCAGATAGAATCTTAAACACATGGCAGTATAACACAGACATTTTATTCTAAAGAACATGACGGCTTAGAGTGAGTTCCCCGAGGATTTGGGTTTCCTGGTAGTCATTACCACTACTTCTGTGAGAGAAATAGTGAAAAAAGGACGATTAAGTTCAACCACCACCTAAGTAGGCCTTTGCATAACTATACCTTAGTAGGTGATGGCAAAACTTCAACCTCAGTACGTGTTGGCAAAACCTCAACCTCAGTAGGTGTTGGCGTAACCAAAACCTCAGTAGGTGTTGGAAAAACCTCAACCTCAGTAGGTGTTGACGTAACCAAAATCTCAGTAGGTGTTGGAATAACCAAGACCTCAGTAGGTTTGAACGTAGGATTTGGCAAAGGTGATGAAGTTTCTTCCATAGCCTGAAGACAAAACACGAGATATGGAATAAGTAATTTTATCTCTTTTGTTTATAGAAATATCAACTTATTAGATAAGATGAATTTTTGTAATAAGAAACCTTTCAAGTATTCTTATGAGAAAAAATTAAGTTACACCAAAAAAATCTTGGTTTCATGTTAATGGCCCTATCCTAATTAACTCCTCAAATAACCCGAGAAATCATCTAAGACGAACGTATTAGAGCTGTAGTTATAATCTTAACTAATGTCTAATTTAAAGTTGCAAAGTGGTCAATACTTGATAACATTACCCTAATAAGAAAAAATGAAACAATATGATTCCTCAATCAGAAAAACATATGATTCCTCAAACGCAAACTCACATGATTTTACAATCACACTAAGTATATAATTACACAATCATATTAGGTATATAATCCCGCAATCACATAAACACAATGATTTTGTAATCATATAAAGTATATGATTTTGCAATCACATGGTGTACATGATTTCGCAATGACATACCTAACATAATTCCGCAAACTCCTAATGTGTATAATTACGCAATCTAAGAATGGATATAATTGCGCAATCAAATAAATGATATGATTTCGCAACTATTCTTAACTTATAATTTCGCCATCAGTCACATAGTATAATTCCGCAACCAAGCAAAACGATACAATTCCGCAACTAGACAGGTGACAAGATTTCGCAACTAGCCTAAAATGGTTAATTCCGCAAATTAATCAGCATGTCATGATTCCGCAAATCTAAGGAACATAATTTCGCAACCAAGAAAGTAGCAAGATTCCGCAACCTATGAAAGACATGATTTCGCAACTTGTTATAATTCCGCAACTAATTCTTAAGTGAAGATTCCGCAACCCACAAAAGTCATGATTTCACAACTGGTTATGATTCTGCAACTAATTCTTAAGTGAGGATTCCGCAACCCACAAAAGTCATGATTTCGCAACTGGTTATGATTTCGCAACTAAATCTTAAATAAAGATTCCGCAACCCACAAAAAAACATGATTTCGCAACTTTGCGATGTACATGATTTCGCAACTTTGTTATGTACATGATTTCGAAACATTGTGATGTACAAGATTTCGCAACTTTGCGATGTCATGATTTCGCAACTTTGCGATGTACATGATTTTGCAACTTTGTGATGTACATGATTTCGCAACTTTGCGACGTACATGATTCCGCAAAGTCCAAGTATAAGATTCCGCAACCCATGAAGTGTCATAATTCCGCAATTGGTGATGGACATTATTCCGCAATGATGGCAGAGAAAACAATAAAAATCTGGGTTTTGAGAGGGTTGCGAGTTGTGATCGTTTTTAACCCGAACAAAGCACGAACCTATGTTTCTAAGCCTTAGGATGATTAACAAAACATGATCCTATGTCATCTAATATCACTTATGGTGAAAACACAGTCAAACGATCCCTAAGAAACCATGGATGATTAACATGGTTTACTAAGCAAGGACATATGGATCAAGATATGAAATACGCATGTGAAACAAGCATGAATCGAATACCTTTTGTGCGGATTCAGTCCTGTAATGATAAATCAAGTGGAAGATGGTATGTCAATGGCGGCAGGGTTGATGGATGTGTGTTTTTGTGTGTGTGACGAAAAAGAAAGAGATGGTGGTAGGGTTTGACTAAGGTCAACAAACTTTGGCAGAATACCAAATACCCCCTCCATGTTTCAACTTTTGTTCTTCTTTTTCTTAACATTTACTTAATCACACTAATGAACTAACCTTAACAATCCTTTTCCCTTAAGGTTGAACTTAAACACACTAACCTTAACGATCGTTAACTACTCCCCATGTATAACCAAGTAATTAAATCATTCAAGACCCGCACAAAACTCATCCTAAGAGCACGTAGATCACATAGCACATAAAAGTATCCGATAGTATGAAAACCGTTTAATTTTTCTTGAAACCCTTTAAAGACCAATTTTCTTTTGAGAACGATTAAATTTTTGCTCCCCCATAAACATTGACCCATCTATTTAAAGAACAGTAGTCGTTTTTTAAGGAGGCAAATACCCTTAAAGAGATGTACCGGTTTTATGTTTGTGAAACGATTCTGGTGGCAATAAGATTTCTCTTATTACAAATAAATGCACTGAAACGTACACAAATTTGTGTTAGACCAAGTTATATAGTAAACTTGATCCCTTGTATGATTTTAAAGTGAATCATACCCGAGAAAAATTAATTCCCGTTGTGAGCCAACGTTTTCCAAGGAAATACGTGACTTTAATGCGAAAAACGGGTTGCAGTCAGAAATAACAAGCCATATGGGCATGTTTTAAAAATATGTACAACTTTTATACGGACTCTATTTATGGCACCGTGTCAATTTTAATCGACATTTCTAAGGCCGTAAATATTACCGTACTAAAAGACATGCCCGATTTAAAATAAAAAATATTTTTGGATTTTCTTGAAATTATAATTTTTATGGTTCTTGTATGTTTTATATTTTTGTATTTTTCTTTCGATGGTTTATATATATACGATAATATACAAGATCACGATAAAAGGATACTCTGGAATAGTTTACCACCACTATTCAGTAGATTCTTCTGCCAACTCCTTAAGTGTTGCCGGTGAGAATGATTTCATGCCCAGCTTTTCGATCAAAAACTTGATACGTCCTCGATCTAAGGCCTTTGTGAGTATATCCGCCAGCTGATACTCAGTGTTGAAAAAATATAGCTCGATCACTCCATTTTCCACTTGCTCTTTGATGAAGTGGTAGCGTATTTCAATGTGCTTTGTCCGGGAATGTTGAACGTAGTTGCAGCAAAGGGCAATTGCACTTTTGTTATCACAGTACATCGGGATTTTGTTGAATCCAAGACCGTGGTCAGTTAATTGTGATCTCATCCAAAGAACTTGAGCACAACAACCGGACATAGCAATGTATTCAGCCTCTGTACTGGATATCGCAGCGCTTTTCTGCCTTTTGGATGCCCAACTAATCAGTCTATCTCCAAGAAGTTGCACACTGCCAGAAGTGCTACGTCGAGTATCTTGACACCCAGCATAATCCGCATCTGCATATGATATTAGTGCAATAGAGGAATCCTTCGGATACCATAGACCACGATTAAGTGTTCCTTTCAGATACCGAAAGATCCTTTTCACAACATGTAAGTGCTTTTCGGTGGGTCGAGCCTGATACCGGGCACACATGCAGATAGAGAAGGGTGTCGATCATTCCACGGTAAAGTTTAGGATCGACAGAAATCCCATCCCTATCCTCATCTAACTTGGATCTCTCCACCATTGGAGTATCCACGGGGTCACAATTTTCAAAATGATACTTTTTCAAAGATTCTAGAGCATATTTGGATTGATTAATGAAGATGCCTCTGGGATTTTGAGAAATTTGCAAACCTAAGAAAAATGAAATTTTTCCCATCATCGACATCTTAAAACGTGTGGACATGATTCTCAAAATGGTCAGACAGTCTTTGAGTAGTGGCAGCAAATATTATATCGTCAACATAAATTTGTACCATTATCATGTCATTGTCCTCCTTGAGAATGAATAATGTAGGATCCACTTTGCCTTTGGAGAAGCCTTCCGATATTAGATAAGACGATAGGAGATCGTACCACGCGTGTGGAGCTTGTTTCAACCCATAAAGAGCCTTGTTGAGCTTGTACACGTGATTAGGATACTCCGAGTTGACGAATCCATTCGGCTGGCTTACGTAGACATCTTCCCTTAATTCACCATTAAGAACTGCCGTCTTAACATCCATTTGGTAGACGATCATGTTCATGTGAGCAGCATAGGCAAGGAATAGTCTAATCGCCTCCAGTCGTGCAACATGAGCAAAGGATTCTTCAAAGTCAATACCCAAAGCTTGTTTGTAACCTGTAGAAACCAATCTAGCTTTGTTCTTTAACACTCCACCTAACTCATCGAGTTTAACCTTATATACCTACACCAATGTAAGGATTTCAACATTGTCGGGTAAAGGAACTAATTCCCATACTTCAAGACGTTGAAATTTATTGATTTACTCTTTCGTGGCTTCAACCCAAGATGATTGTGTCATGGCTTTTTGCCAATTTTTAGGTTCAATATCGGAAAGAAATGCATCAAAGTAGCAATATAATGCATGTTCTTGGAGTTGGTGGCGTGTTAAGACTGGTTGATCGATGTCACCGATAATATTGCGGATTGGGTGATCCTTTGTCCATTTGGTGTTGTGATTCTCAATCCGTGGTGGTTCGGAGTGAACGATTGCAGGAGCTTCCTCTGAGGTAGACGCACCGTTAGGGTTTTCGGGTATTTGTGAACCAAAGAACGAAAGCTCTTGTAAGTGAGCAATTTCCAAATCATGATCATAGAAATCCTCTTCAACATCATTAGGAACGAGTGGGGGTGTTGATTCGGGTGTAGTTTGAGAATTGGTAGGGGATGGTGCATCTGGTTCAATAGTAACTGTAGATGCATCTAATTGATTTCCATTATCTTGAGCAACAACTTTGGGAATCGGAGCTACTGCCGCAGGAGCTGGAGAATCATCACTTGGAGGATCAAAGAATTCATCAAACATAGGTTGAAATGACTCATCCCACTAGGACCTTGTAGGTGGTGTAAATGATGGAGAAACGGGATTGTTGGGAGTTAATCCGGAACTAATCATACCGGTTCACATCTCATGTAATGCGGGTCCAGAGCTGTGTTGCTTAGAAGCCATTGCTGTCAGCTCATCAAAATCGGCATCCAAAGTTTCTACTATCTTGCCAAGACAACGGTTATAAATCTGGTAAGCTTTCTTTGCGGGTGAATAACCAATGAAGATTCTAATATCAGCCTTTGGTTGAAGTTTGCCCAAATTCTCACTATTAGTATTTGGATAACACAGTGCATCAAATACATGTAGAAAGGAAATATCAGGTTTGTGTCCATGAAGTAGCTCATATGGGGTTTTTCCATGGCGCTTACAAATGATGGAGCGGTTTCGGGTATAACATGTGGTTGCCACTGCTTCAGCCCATAAGAATAAAGGAGCATTCGCATAAATCAACATAGTTCTAGCAACTTCCATTAGTGTACAGTTACGTCTTTCCACGACACCATTTTGTTGTTGAGTGCGAGCAACTGAAGTTTCATGTGAAATACCGACCTCTTCATAATAGTCTCGTAGAGTCTGATTAACGAACTCAGTTCCATTATCAGTTCGAATGCGGCGAACAATAGCATTAAGACGCACTTGAATCATCTTTAGGAAAGTAATAATATAATTTGGTACTTGATCCTTGATTGCTAAAAACTTTACCCATGTAAACCTTGAGAAATCATCCATCATGACGAGAATGTATTTTCTACCACTCACACTAGCCGTACGCATTGGCCCGCAAAGATCCATGTGCAAAAGATACAGTGGTTCTTGGTTGGTGTCTTCAGCTTTAGGTTTGTATGATTTCTTGGTGCTTTTCCCCAAAGAACACGCGGAACATAAATGATCCTTGTCGAACTTAAGTTTTGGTAGACCACGAACAAGCTCGTTTTTAGCCAAATGGTTAATAGCATCGAAGTTAAGATGAGATAACCGGCGATGCCACAACCATGACTTAGTCTTAGATGCTTTGGAGAGAAGGCATACAGGAGAGGCGGCCATCATGTTTTGAATGGACAATGTGTAGAGATTATCCCCTCGAGAACCTTTTAACAAATCATTTCCTGCAAGATCACGAATGAAGTAAGTATGTTGTCGAAAAGCGACCTCAAGGTTTGAATCGCAAAATTGTCCTACTGAAAATAAGTTGTGACCAAGTCCTTCCACATAATACACCCTTGAAATCGTAACATTCCCAATTTGATATTCACCATAACCCATGATCTTCGCAATATGGTCGTTGCCAAATTTATCCGTTCCTAGAAACTTGGCGACGAAATGTTTGAGCATCGAGCGGTCTCCAGTCATATGCTTTGAGCATCCAAAGTCCAAGTACCAGAGGATGATTTGGACCACCTGAAAATATCACCAGACGAAGACAATGTATCGGAATCTAAATGTTCCTCTGTGTTAGCAGGTACATATATATTTATCTTAGATTTGCTATCAGAAGGATTCTTAGGCTTCCAAATTTTCTTACTAGATGCTGGCTTAGATTCTAGTTGTCTAATATCCCGAGGTACTTCTTCACTGGTAGGCAAAATAGTGGACGCAGACCTAGTTAAAGGGCGCTTTTTCCATTTCTTAGTGCTGGAGTTCCTATTTAAAGGATGCTGAGACCTAACTTCAGTGGATGTGATCCTAGTTAAAGGGCACTTAGTTCCATTTGTGGTAAAGGTCCTACCAGTGGGTTTCCATTGCCAACCAACTTCGGTGAATTTCTTCCCCGTTGGAATCCATTCAAGATTGTTCATAATGGCATACATTTCATTCACATGATCAACAAGGCATTAATCATGACGCTGAGAAAACATGCATTCATTACGATTCCAACATCTCAAATTAGAATTCACATTTTGCTTAGGCTTCTGCATAGAGGCAGATCCTTTTGTCTTAGGTACATTATTCTTTTTATATGAAACTGAAATAACATTCCTAGGGTGAACTTCTACTTTCTGCTTTGCAGTCCTACTAGTGGAAGGCTTGATCCTATCTTTCTTGTCTTGAGATCATTTAGCCTTAGTAGACATAATTACTCCTGTAGAAGCCAAGGGAACATTAGTGACAGATTTAGATTTAGCCTTGATGGGTGTGTTTCAAACAGGCTTAGTTCCTGGGATTTTATTGAATGGAGTAATGGCAATGGTGGGGGTTTGTTGTTTAGGTGGTGCAGAACCCGGTTTTCCTATGTAATTTATGCTCTAAGCATTGTTGTACCTTCTCAATGTAAGCATGAGCAGATTAATAGTGACTATTCGAGGGATCTAGTTCATAGAGATCATCTACAACATCCCTAGCAAGATCTGCATGCTTAACTGCATGCTCCATATAGAGCTTATATGATAGTAGATTGTTCTTATTATACGGATTCTTAGTGATCACCACCTTGTTAGTTTTTGGAGCACTAGAGGTCGAGGCAGAGATTGTAGCTGGATTATCAACAACTTCTTGTCCTTTGATTTGAAGTGTCTCCTTTAATACATCCAAAACCATATTTTTGTCTATGAGTTGAATATTTAAGTCAAAGATTTCCTCACACTTATGGTTCAGTTGGTCAACAAGTGACTTTTGCTCTACCGCATTAATAGCGAAGCGTTCTTCTAACGAACCATAAATTTATGAAAAACCCTGCTTTACTTTATCAAACTCCCCTAGCATAGAAGTAATTCTATCTTCTAGGGCATGATTTTTAGTCTTTTCAACCTCTAGTTCCAATTTCTCTGCTAATGATTCTCTCTTAAGTCTCATAATTTATTCCTCTAATGCCTGAACCACCTGAATCATCTTGTCACTAGTCTCAACAGAGTTTTCACAATCATTTGTTTTTGAAAGAGATTCATTTTTAGATTGATTTTCAATTTCAAGAGATATACAATGTTGTTGAAGCTCATCAAAACATTTTGAATGGGAGTTATAAGAATCTTGAAGCTTTAAAAATTCAGCGTTAGATTCATGACAAGAATGATTATCTACTGTTGGGTCTACTAGAAGTAGATCTTGCAGCCTGTCAGGACCGGTGAATGACTTCTGTAATCACAAGTCAAATCACAAAGAGACTCTATACACAATATGAATGTAGAATATAAATATAAACAAGAGAAACAGAATAACTATAAAAACTTGATCCTTTCTAAGGATTTCTAATATTGATAAAGACTAGAACTACGTTTTGTGAAGATGTCCATAACCCTTCTGCCTAAGGTTCCTTTTATACTACAAGGAAACCCTAATACATCATTAATGAAAACGTGTAAAACTGATATGCATATCCTTTCCTAACATATCTCATGCATATCCTAACAGAATATTAAGTAAATAATAAAGTTTGACTTCGACTAGGACCAGGAGCAGGACTTGCTCCTACTACGACTAGGACCAGGAGGAACTACATACCTCCTAGTCTACCTATTACATATAACTATTACAATGGTCCTAACAATCCTCCCCTAAACTTGAATTTGACCTGTTGAGTTCAAGTTTCCTGGAAAACGTGCAAAGAAAACCCGAGGATTGAATCAGCAAAACAAATAGCAGCATCAACAAGATAAGAATCAGAAGAACAGCCGCATGAAACACTAGAAGCTTCTCCAAAGCTTGTAACAAATCAGCATCAGGTTGAATCTTTTCAGCAACATGAGCAGATTTGATGAGCCTTTACCAAGTAGCTGCTCGCTCTTGGGCTAGCTAGTCATTCTGGTGGAATAAGCATCACCCTGGGAGACTAGAACCCAGCCCAACTCTTAGAACGTGAATCAATGGTGAGTGGGAGTACCCTGATGATTTTAGGCAAACCATCACAGCCGTCAACGGATTTGATGCGTCTTTACCAGAAGCCGTACCCCTCTGGACTCGCCAACTCTTAGCAATGAAGCATCGGTGAGTTGAACACCCTATAGCTTTAAGCAAGCTATTACAGCTATCAACGGATTTGATAAGATCTTTACCAAGAGCCGTACCCCCTTGGATTAGCCACTTTTCAGTCCAAGACTATGGCAAGTGAAAACCATCCAGTTTTAGGTAACCTGGCAACCATCAACGGATTTGATAATCGCACCAGGAGCCGTACCCTCAAGGTGAATCAACTTTTTCTTGTCGATGAGACATGGTAAGTTGAGAACCATTTGTTGTGTGGACCACGTCCAACACCAAGGGAAACCAAGTACCAGAACAATCTCAAACCAGGAACCACATGTTGAACCAGCCAAGGGATATTATGTACAAGTATAAAAGCTAAACTGTGTTAAAGTATAAGCAGATATTATATAAAAAGTATTTTTTTTTTATTATTATTATTAGTTTGTGTGATTTGTTTGTTTTTTTTTCTTTTTTTTTTATTTAACTATAAAGAATAAAAGTCACCAATCACTGTACATATTGGTGAAAAGAATCATAATAAGATCAAAAATTCAAATATATAAGCACTTACAACCCATTCACCTTACATACCAGAAGCGGCCTTCTTATCCGCTAGCAACCGTGCTTGAATACCCTCCACCAAAGATGTAGCCATACTCGACTCATTCCCAGAAGGAGCAGTAGAAATCTGCAAGTGACTTGCCAGCATTGCTTCCATGGAAGAAATAGTCAAAGGATACACAACATCCGTCAACATAAACACCACATGACCAGAACCCAACTCCAACACATGAACTCCACATCCAGCATAAAGCTTCCAGCGAACAATCTCCCATTGCATTTGATCCTTCCATACGCCCAAAGGAGTAGCAGATGGAGGAGGATCCAACATAAGCTTGA
The DNA here is from genome assembly GCA_025667525.1 of Glebionis coronaria. Taxonomy (NCBI): domain Eukaryota; kingdom Viridiplantae; phylum Streptophyta; class Magnoliopsida; order Asterales; family Asteraceae; genus Glebionis; species Glebionis coronaria. The sequence goes on along the minus strand of CM046879.1, from coordinate 137,592,758 downwards.
GATCGGCCCAAAGACGGATACCAGGCCAGGAAGACACCGCCATGGGGTTAAACGGCATACTAGAATCAACAAGCCCAAACAACGCCATAAGATCCATACGGTCAGCCCATGATAACACACCCTGCAAGCCCGTGACCATTCGCACAGTCCCATCACTCAAAGTTATCCGATGGGAGACGCCACCAGGAAGTGTTGTAGACCTCTCAACCGTATAACCCGTAATACTTCCATTGCCCAAGGGTAAGTCAGAATCGCTATCCGAAGATGCATCAATTAAGTTCTCAGGATCACGTTTCTCAAAAGGAACTGATTTACCGCGGCGAACACGACGAGTAAGTTTCTGGCGAGTGGAACGTCGAGGCGTGGGGGCCGAAGGAGTGGATTCAACCTTCACCTGAACTTCAGCAACAGCAGGAGCAGCAGTAGAAGTAGACTCATGAACATGTCCACCCAAAGAACCACTAGGTGTTGCATCAGAAGTAGGATTAGGTTGTGTGGCAGGAACTTGTGGTGATGAAGATGGCACATCAGATGTAGCAGCAGTAGGGATGGTGGGATCAACAAAAGCACTTGCAGGAACATGGGTGGTGGTAGGAGTAACAGGTGTGGTGGTGGAAGCATGAGTGGTGGTGGTCGTAACAAAGATGGTAGTAGCAGGACCAGCAGTAGAACCAATAGGAGCAACCAAGGGTGTAGTAGAAGGACCAACAGAAACAGCACCAGAACCAGAAGAACTACCATCTGAACCAGGAATGGGCACAGACGAAGGAGCAGTAGAAGCAGCAGGCATAGAAGCAGTCACACCACGAGGATGGTAAATAAATCTTTCCGGTATAGGTTGACTCTGACGCTTCACCATCTTCTCATAAAGAACCTTAAGCTCATCAAATGTCAAAGCTCGCACCCGATTCCAAGACCACGGAGCATTGAAATGAGCAGCAGATTGATATTTCACGTAACGTTGCATCTGCTGGCGCTGCTCAGTCCGAGAAAGAGGTCTGTTCCTTCGCTGTTTCTTGAGTTCTTCAGCAAGAGTCAACTGATGCTTACGCATCATCACCATAGCACGCGGAATACAATTGTGTTCATCAACATCATCACCCAACAAATCTTTAAACTGAGCATAATCCCGAGTGAGAACAGTCAACACTTGCATCCATTCACCATCAGTCCAGTGCATAGCATCATGCTGAATCTGCGCACGCCTTCGCTCACGAAGCTCTTCCTCAGCAGCTCTATCCTCCTCATCAATCTCAGCCTGAACCCGACGAGCAGCCTCTTCACCAAGTCTGTCTTCTTCAAGCTGTCGACGAGAGCGCTTGCGGGTGGGAGATGGAGAATCAGTCATTGGAGCTTTTCCCTTCGGATCATTAGAGGGACCAGCATGAGAACCAGCAGCAGCATCAGAATCACCACCCATAGAAGGGGGAATAGCACTAGAAGAAGGAGCATTGGAGGACATTGGAGGACCAGGCAGATCATCATAAACTTTATCAGCAAAGGCAGCCTTTGCCAGCAACGTCAAGCCATCCTCAACATTCTCCGCGCCCTCATCCTCAGAATCCGAAAGAACCACATGCTTCTTGCGACGACGCTGTTGATTCTCCAATACCTTAATTCGATCGGCCAGAGGAAGAACAAACTCCCTTGTGAGCTTCCGATGTTGGTTCAAGTCAGCTTCCAAACAAAGCATCCTCTCATGGTACCTGTGCATAAGATCTAGCAAAGATGTCAGTGTAGTAGGCTCCTCCGCCTGCCCACCAAGAGAACTTGGTTCAGGGAAAGCATCACGGGAGTCCGAAGCAACATTGGGGTCAACCTGTGGAGAACTAGCAGTAAACGGGATATCAGTCGAGTGTGGGGCAGGGCTAGGAGGTGGAGTCTCCACAAATGGAGACTGGTGTGGAACGGAGGAAGGACCAGCCTTGGAAGGGGATGGTTTTTCAACCACCACCTCCGCAACTAGCTCCTCCTCTACCACAGGAATGTCACCACCAGTAGGAGCCTTCTCCTCCTCCATGGGGTCATCATCTAACACAACCAACTCAGGAGCCTCCTCCTCCTGACCTATAGGACCCTGAGCCAACCCCATCATGGCTTGAGTCAGTGGCCTCCAATCCCCAGTAAACCCATTCATCATATTGTAATACACTTTCGCTGTTAGTTTAGATGGTACATGCTCAACCCTATCACGTGGAATGCAAACAAGTATTTGTTGAATAAACCTAGGGTATATAAGAAATTTCTTCCTAGAACCAGCAGTTGACAAATTACTAGCCATCCCCTCAAATAAATAATGTGAAAAGTTAAACACTCTACCCTGGGCTAAACATATAAGACCAGTAGCCAAAGGAGTAGGGAACGCATCCCAACTCCCCGACTTGGGACTCAAACAATGGATTAAATAGTGAACCAGAAGCTTCCACTGAGGGGAAAACCTATTCTTTTGGAAGTTAAACTTCCCCCCATGTTCATAACCTATGGCAGCCATACCCTCTAATACTTCCGAATTGGGAAGGGATACAATACCCCCCTCATCCTGAAGATGAAGAGAAGAGCGAATAGATGCTTCAGTGACCACATAAGCACGTCCATCTATGGTAGCATGGAGTGCTCGTGGACGTCCAGCCACATTCACAAGCTCAGCCGACGCCCAAAATTGACGTACCACACTATCATATATTGTAGGACAAACAGTAAATGCAAACCTTAAGTTTGAAGCTTCAATAAACTCCAAGATATCAGAAAAATGTTCACGATTAGGACCATCACCCAGATAAGCAACATGATTATGAGCAGGTTGATAAGCAAGAGCAGCCATGGATCTTGATGAATGGATGGAAGAGGGATTTGGATTGGGATGAAAGGAGTAGAAGCGGTTTTTGTGTGTGTTTTAATTGTAATGAGTGAGTCAAGGATGTATGTTGACCATATAGGAAGAAAATGGTAACTGTTCATTGACCCCTATTAATGGGGGGTTGCCCTTTCAAATTAAACCATAATGGCATACTAACCACTTGCCCTTTTTAACATAATAACTTACCCCCAATTTATTTGCTGAATTCAAACTTGTAAACCCCAGTATTGGGAGCGTTGACCAAAAGTCAAAGTACACAATAGTCAGACCAGGAGCAAAACGTGATTAACACAGGACAAAAAGAATGAACAGTAGCCAGACCAGTACCAGTACCAAGAGTCAAACACCAATAGACATGGAAGGATTTTAAACCACCAGAAGGCAACCAAGTAGAACTAGAAGCTGACCAAAGAGGACCAGAAGCCAGTCATATAAGGCCATATCCATCAGAAGAGAGCAAAAATCCTCCATCAGAAGTACCACACACCACCATAACCAAGAAATTATGTTGTTAAATACTATGAATACGTTAGACTGACCTAATATGTACACAAAGCCTCCCCTTAGGCTTTGCCTCCCCTCAATCCGAGACGTCACGGATTGACCATCCCAATATGAACCACCAAGTGGTTAAACCGAGGACCATCAAAAGCTTTAGTCAGCAAATCAGCAACATTGTCATCCGTATGAACTTTAAGAACCTGTATCAGCTTCTTCTCATTTGCATCGCGTATAAAATGATGCCGAATCTCAATATGTTTCGTCCGCTGATGAAATACAGGATTCTTCACAATACAAATAGTGCTTTGATTGTCAATAAAAATTTTGGTATTCATAAAATTGAACCCATTGTCCAACATCTGATTTTGGATCCATAAAACTTGACCACAGCAACTAGCAGCAGCTACATATTCAGCTTCTGTGGAAGAAGTAGCTACGATTGTCTGTTTCTTACATTGCCATGAAATAAGCCGACGACCCAAAAATTGACAACCACCAGTAGTAGACTTCCTATCATTATTAGCACCAGCATAATCACTATCACTGTATGCTTCAAGAACAAAGGGAGATTCTCTAGGATACCATAGACCCAATTTAGGTTGAGCCTTGATATACTTGAAAATCTTCTTCACTGCATTTAAGTTCGAAACCGTTGGAGTCACCTGGTGTCTAGAACAAGCACTTACTGCAAACATAATGTCTGGACGTGATGCAGTCAAATACATGAGAGAGCCAATCATAGACCTGTACATATGAACATTTACCGGTGGATCTGGCTCATTCTTAAGTTTGAGTTTAGCAACTTCATAAGGGGTTGCTGCTGGTCTAAGAGGATCCATGTCAAACTTCTGAAGAATCTCATGAACATACTTATCTTGACTGATGAAAATCCCATCCGATTGTTGCTTGACCTGAAGACCAAGGAAAAATGACAGTTCTCCCATGGCACTCATCTGAAATTCGCCTTTCATCAAGTGTTCAAACTCATCACACCACTCCTTCCTTGTAGAACCAAAGATAATGTCGTCCACATAAACCTGAACAAGAATAATATCCTTGGAGTTCCGCCGAAGAAAGAGTGTCTTGTCAATAGTACCTCTTCTATAGCCATTCTTTAACAAGAAAGTGGAGAGACGCTCATACCAGGCTCTAGGAGCCTGATGTAACCCATAAAGAGCCTTGACCACCTTGTAGACTTTCTTGGGATGAAGTGGATCAACAAACCCCTTAGGTTGAGTAACATACACTTCCTCGTCAATTTTTCCATAGAGAAATGCACTCTTGACATCCATCTGGAACACCGTAAAGCCAACATACGAAGCAAAGGCCAAAAACAGACGAATGGCCTCAATCCTTGCAACAGGCGCAAAGACTTCAGTATAATCAATGCCCTCAATTTGAGTGTGTCCTTGTGCGACAAGCCTAGCTTTATTCCTGACAACAATTCCCCGTGCATCCTTCTTGTTTTTGAGAATCCATTTGGTATTGATAGCTGTCTTCCCATCTGGTAAGTCAACCAGAACCCAAACATTCTGAAACAAGAATTGCTGCATTTCCTCCTGCATAGCCTCCACCCAACTTTGATCCTCAAGAGCATGTGAAACAGACCTAGGTTCCACCTGTGAAAGAAAACAAGCAAACAAACATTGTTGAAAGTCCGTATGATTATTACGCTTTTGATCCTCAATATAGCCCACAAGAGCATGATGATCAGACGTGGCCTTCTGCTGCATTCTGCGTGTCTTGACGATAGAACCAGGATCGCCAATAATTTGAGTGGTAGGATGGTCTTTATGTGGTTGCAAGACTGGATTGGAAGAAACCTCCACTTCTGGTGCCAAGTTATTGAGATCACCAACAAAATCAGCATCATATGAAGCGTTTTGGAAAATCCCGTCTACCGGTTGTTTATGTATATCATCCAGCTTGGTAGAAGACTTCTTTTCATGATTCCCCAAATCAGAAGGACTGGAGAACCGTGTATTGGAAGCAGACTCACTAGCCGGAGTACCAGTAGGTGAGTGACTAGCACTAGGAGCAGAAGCTGGAGTACCAGGAGCAACTTTGTCAGCAGGCGCAACCAAGGGAAACTCAAAACTACCTTGAGCCGCTGCTTTAGTAGCTTCTTGTTGTTGCTTGAGAAGAGTATCAAGAGCTGCTTGGGAGTCCTGTACATCCAATGGAGTTGCATCACTAGGAGGAGTAGGAGAAACCGTGGTGGAATAGGATGGAACCACAAAAATGTCATCCTCATCATCTGAATCAGAAAGACTAGAAGGAACACCAGTACTTGAAGTAGCAAACACTTGTGGTCCTGCATCATGGTTAGTTTTGAAACGAAAATATCCTAACGAATCACTAAGATAATCAAGATCAAAATACCATTCTGGACCTGTTCCTTGTATGTTTGTCTTCTCCTTAAAATACCTGAGATTAATAGTTTCAATTATCCGTTTGGCTTGAAGATTGTAGACACAATACGCCCGAGAATGCGCTGAATATCCTACAATATATCCTTCATCAGCCTTGCCATCAAACTTCCCCAAATAGTCACTAGTATTCAGAATGGTGACTGGACACCTAAAAGGCTTCAAATGAGCAATATTTGGAACTTTGCCCGTGAGCAGCTCATAAGGTGTTTTCTTGTGTGGATTGGTAATAGACACCCTATTCAAAACATAACTTGCAGTATTAACAGCTTCTGTCCAGAACATGGTCGGAAGCTTGGAATCGGCAAGCATAGTTCTTGCTGCTTCTATTAGTGTCCGGTTCTTTCTTTCTGCCACACCATTCTGTTGAGGAGTCCTAGCAGCACTATAATCTCTTTTGATGCCCTTAGCATTGCAAAGTGCGATGAGGTCTCTATTTTTAAACTCGGTTCCATTGTCGCATCGAATACCTTTAACTTTCTTGGACAACTGATTCTCTATCAAGGTAAGAAAATCTCGAAGAATTGAGTAGGTCTCACTTTTGGCAGCCATGGAAAACACCCACGCAAACCTGCTATAACCATCAGTCACCACCAAACAGAATTGCTTGTGGTCTATGCTTCTGATAGAAGTAGGAGCAAATAAGTCCATGTGTAGAAGCTGCAATGGTTGAGTAATGAGACTTAAAGCAGTAATGGCCTTGAAGGATGCTTTGTGTTGTTTGCCTTTGCTGCAAGCAACACAATTTATGTCATTTCTAAACGTCTTGGGAGGTAAACCAGAGACCAGATTCAAATTGGCAAGTTTGTGAATGGTCTTGAAGTTCACATGTCCCATCCTTCGGTGCCATTTTGTGGCTTCATCTTCCGAGGCTTTTGCAACTAGACATGCTAGTTGACCAGTAGGGTTGACTTCATTCAACTTGATGCTATATAGATTGTGTCTTCTAGGGATTCTAAGTAAAACTTGTGAGTCATCCGGAAGCTTAAAATCTTTGGAGAGCACAAGTGCATCAGTATCGGTGAAGAGTACAAACTGCTTCTTGTCACAAATCTGAGAAACCGATATCAAGTTGAAGTGTTGAAGTGCTTCCACATAGTAGACCTGCTCAAAATTTAGATTTGGAGTCTTTATCGTTCCCTTGCCAGTGATTCTGCCTTCACCTCCACCAAAATAGACCTTGCCCCCATAAAATGGTACAAAGTTAGAGAGAAGGCTTTTATTGCCAGTCATGCTCCTGGAGCAGCCACTATCAACAATGCCTAGACTAGGATCCTGGTATGGAGTAACCTACAACAACAAGATAATCACAATGCAAAAGTTAGTGTCTTAAGGGGACCCAAACCTTTTCAGGTTTGAGCCTGCCTTGTGGATCATTAGAAGAATGCCAAGAAGATTGATGAGATCCACTATTGTTTCTTGGTTGTCTATACATCATATGGGTATTTTTATTGAACCAAGAACAACCTGCTGAGGGCTTAACAGCAGTTCCCATGTTTCCCATACCAAAAAACGTGTGGTCTAAATTATGCGGATAGTTTGGATTAAAATTTTGAAAATAATTACTGGTTGTTTGAAATCTACTATCACTCCAATAATTAGAGGCGTAAGGAGAGGATACTCTAGAAGTATTAAACATTGGAGCACTAGGATTAAGTCTTCTAGATGCATATGAAGCAGCTCCTGGTGAACCAGGAGCAGGAAAAACATGATTAACATATGCATGTGTGTCATAATAATCACAATCTTTAATTAAATGAAAGGAACTGCCACAAACAAAACATGTTTTGAAAGACCTTTTATTAGAATGAGACTGTTTCATACTGCCTACTTTATTACACACATTTCTAGGAAAAACATTCTTCCTAGGACTCAATAAACAAGGACCAGACACACGTGACTTGACATCAACTTTTTCTTCACACATCCTAGCACCAGTAGCAGTATGTTCATTTGACTTGGAACTTGTAGGTCTTGACTCTTCACTTGAACCATTAGATGCAGAGTCACCGGCTTTGTCACTGAAAGTACATGAGACAAAGTCATTAGTATTAGTAGAACTTGTTGGGGACTCAAGCATCTGTGATCCATCCGAGTCATTATGCCATGAGGTGGGCATGAAAGTTCCAGTAAGAGGAGGAGGGACAGCATGCATTTCTGCTACTGGTTTAAACCTATTGTAATTAGGTTTGCCCTCATCCTCTTTGTCGGCATCAAAGACGCTTGAGAAAGATAAATCGAATACATCTTCAGAATCAATATATTTTTCAAATCCTAAGCCTCTTTTAGTTCTGCCAGACATACTACTATCAATTAATTTTGAAAGATTTTTAGGTGCCTTTTGCCATTTGTCAAACCTTAACATTGTAGCATCTAATTTAGCTTGAATCTCCTCTTTTTCTTTGATACTAGCATCTCTTTCAGTTTCTGTATATTTAAGCATATTTGTATTGTTTTCTAAATCAATGCTTAGTATCCTGATTTTATCCTCATACGCACGTTGTGTATCTTGTAACCACTTCTTTTGTTGTTCCAATGTGTTTAATGACGCTTTATAGGCTTGTACTTCTAAAAAATACTTATCATTTTGATCATTTACTTCATTAAATTGGGACAACAGTTCTGTGTATTTATTGTGACAACCAAGAGGACAATGTTGTACCTGAGGTGAGATGCCCCTAAGAGCAAACTCTTCTGCTTCTTCTGCATCAGAGAGATTCCCAGCAATCATTGCCAACACATCAGTCGTGGATTCCGCTGATTCCAGAGTAGAAGCCTGATGATCATTCCAGTTGACCATAGAGTCAACAGATACCAATGCCTTCTTGTCATCTTTAACCTCCTGAACCTTGAAAGCGGAGTACCTGCTCTTCTCCTGATCATTCTTGCTAGGGCACTCTCTTGCAAAGTGACCTTGTTGCTGGCAGTTATAGCAACGTACCTTGCTTCTATCGAATCTTGCTGGCTCCCGAGGGTTGTAATTAAACTTCCTTCCTGCTTTCTTCTCAAACTTGTGAACCCTAAGAGTAAGCATGGCCATCTGCCATTTAAGATCTATCTCATCCAGATCTAGCTTATCGATCTGTTTGAAGTCATCAAACGCAAGTTGTTGTTCAGCAGTAACATCAACCACAAAAGAATGAAGAACAGCTTCTACCATACTACCAGACTTGGCAGCAGGATCAGGAGTAGAAGACATGGGACTAGAAGCATATGACATGGCACCAGTATGCTGAATAGTATGCTGGGGAGAAACAGTATTGCTCGGGCTACTTGCATATGACATGGGACTAGATGCCATAGAGCTCACAAAGGCTGAATTAGCAGGGGTGGGAAAAGAGTCACTAGGATATCCTCTCACATGAGGTTCGAAGGTTCTGAGCCTATGAAACAAATCATCAAAACTGAGATAATCAAGCCCACCTTTGGCTTTAAGAGAGATTACCACCTGGTTCCAAGAGTAGGGTAAGGCTTTAAGAAACCTTGCATTAACATCACCATCATCAGGCTTGGACCGAAGTTGATTCAACTGGCTCAATATCTTCTGGAACCTATCATACCCTTGATTCAGACCTTCAGTTTCTGAGATTTTGAACTCTGTGAATTCATCTCTCAGCATGGACCTTCGCATTTTCTTTGACTCCTCATTCCCGCCAAACCTTGCTTTTATGCCATTCCAGATCTCTCTGGCATCATCCAAATGGTAGAAGTCACCCATGTGATCTTCAGGAAGAGATTGAAGCAAAATTGTTTTTGCTTTTACCTCCTTCTGAATAGCGATGATTTCCTCATGAGTTTTAGGGTCAAGAAGAGTAATATTACCGTTCTTGTCTCGTCCAGTAAGCTTTCTGCTGTTTCCATTCAGAATGATCTTCCAAAGATCTTGATCAGTGTTGGTGATCCACCATTCCATCTTCATTGCCCAGTTATCATATTCACCTTTCTTCAGAAGAGGGAATTTTCCATTCGTGTTGGAAACCGTAGCCAGGATCTGCTGAGGTTGCACAATTTTAGGAGTGCCTTCTTCTCCTGTTTGAGTAGAAGTTGAGGCAGACATGATAAACAGATTGTTAGTAATAAGAGAACTTGATTATGCTTGTATAGAGACCCTCCCAGTCTCTGATACCACTTGTTGGGTCTACTAGAAGTAGATCTTGCAGCCTGTCAGGACCGGTGAATGACTTCTGTAATCACAAGTCAAATCACAAAGAGACTCTATACACAATATGAATGTAGAATATAAATATAAACAAGAGAAACAGAATAACTATAAAAACTTGATCCTTTCTAAGGATTTCTAATATTGATAAAGACTAGAACTACGTTTTGTGAAGATGTCCATAACCCTTCTGCCTAAGGTTCCTTTTATACTACAAGGAAACCCTAATACATCATTAATGAAAACGTGTAAAACTGATATGCATATCCTTTCCTAACATATCTCATGCATATCCTAACAGAATATTAAGTAAATAATAAAGTTTGACTTCGACTAGGACCAGGAGCAGGACTTGCTCCTACTACGACTAGGACCAGGAGGAACTACATACCTCCTAGTCTACCTATTACATATAACTATTACAATGGTCCTAACATCATCACATATATTCACATATATCTCATCCACATCATCACATTTATTCATAGCAGATGTCATCTCAAAAGCATATTCAATAGTAACAACTTGCATCACTTCGAGAGACACTATATGTTCCAAGAGTCGGTCATATTCGGACAAAATCTTTTCTTTCTCAATTAGATGTTGCTCATAAGCATCATCCATCTCATAGAAAACTTTTCGAACTTCACCCACTTCAAAGTTAAGATTGTCCCCAAGATCTAGAAGACCTTCTTTAACATTGTTTACAAACAGAACGATCTCTTTCTCAAACACCGTTTTCATGTGTTCGAAAGCTCATTCTCCAGAGGTTTGAGCCGTTGAAGTCTTACATTTTGTAATTACCTTGTCAAAGTCGGTAAGATATCGCCTAATCTCTTTCAAGCTTAGCAATACCGTACTTACCGGTGAAAGATCCTTTGGAATTTCCTTAGGTTCATCCGAATTGACAAGTGTAGGAAGTATACTAAGGCTTTATCTAGTAGGCATGTAATACATTCCCTTTGCATATTAAAGCGAATTCTAAGATCCATTTTTGCATTCTCTTTATTAAGCTGTTGATAATCATACTCAGGATATGTATAAATTACTTTTGACCGATTCTCTTCATGTAGTGACATATTCTCAGATTCATTTGAAAACACAATCGGATCTAAGACCAATCCTAACTTTGTTGCATCATAAAGTCGTGGGTTGTGGTTAAATGCCTGCTTTGCATACCCCAGGTTAGGTGGTAGGTCTATTAGACGCTATAGAGTGAATTCCTTAAAAGAAGAATGAAACAAGTGCACTAAATGTGAAGCAGAGTATTGTTTTAAAAGCAAAACTTCAGTCTTTTTAACTTTCTCAGACGCCTTAATTTCCGTTTCAACCCTTTTAGACTCGAGAATTTCGAAATCCGTTTGTATTTTTTGAAAATTATTAACGACTGACTCTTTTTCTTTAAGTTCTTTCGAAAGATTTGCTCTTAAACTCTCAATTTCTAGCAAATTATCCATTTGGACTTTCCTAAACCTATCAAATTCAGGATTGGTTAAGGTAGTGGTCACTGGAGTTAATTCCAAGGTTTTAACCTTTTCCTTATACAAAGCAAGCTCGGCAGATAATGTCTGATTAACACCGAGAGTTTCAAGGACCGCATTATTAATTTGGCCAAGCATAGATGCCGACACCATAACCAAATCTTGTTGAGAAAACAAATGTGTAGACGTAATAGCTCCCGGTTGTGTTTCACCCAAAGTCTAGGGACTTTCATTGATATTGCTATCATTGTTTGTCTCCTCGCTTAAGTTACTAACCACCGGAGGTTGTTCTGGATACTCAGACACTTGCTCAACTTGATAAGGTACAATACTAGTATAATTGGCAGTATTTGGTACCTCATAAATTGTGTCAGCTTCATAACGTGAAAGATTTGCCATGAGAGCTGCCTTGGAGGTATTGAGATCATCACAGTCAGAATCGTATGCATCAAGATCATCACATTGATATGCGACATTGTTCGTGATGGCTGTTGTGAGTCCGTCAGTGTCCGCAACTCCTGGATCTGCTAGAAATGCTAACTCTTCTTCATCGAGCTCTCGTCCTTGTGCTTGAGCATTAACCAAGTAGATCTTCTCCTAAAACCATGTGCTATCCCTTTTCCTTTTTGGCTGCTTACACTCTCGAGCCATGTGCCCTTCCCCTTTACAATTATAGCAGATAATCATCTTTACCTTTCCACTGTTGTTTCCTCTTGAAGCAGTGTTGAATGGGTGTGCATAGTATTAGATGAGCTTGATCTCCCCTGAAGTGGTTGCACGATAACTCTACCATCTTGAATTGTTGCTTGTTGACGAGAGTTAGAAGAAGTTCTCAACTTATTGTTTGTTGGAGATGGTCCTCTATAACCTTTTTTTTTAATGTTTGTGTTATGTAGGAAGACATTTGTGCAAGAACATCAGTAGGATTATCCCCTTGTCTGAACTCAGGAATTGGAACTTCATCATCATAGTAGAAGACCGGTGTTGATGGAGCCACATACACACTGGATGGAGTACTAACATGTTGTGAGTAGTGAGGTTGAGGAACTTCATGTTGCTGATAAGTGATAGCAGGATTTGTTGGTGGTTGGTAAGGAGAGTATGGATATTGAGCACGTTGTGATGATGATGATGATAATGCTGGTTGCTGACATTGTTGATATGATGTAGGTGGTTGTGAAAGTATCAAATATTGTGGAAAGCTTGAAGTTAGGAAGATTGGTGTCCCATAGCACACGGAGAGTTGTGATATGACAAAGTTGGATGATTTGCCATTAACGCTAATGGTTCGGAATAAGATCCTTGAGAGATACGTTTATGGATCACGTGCTTCTCGTGTTACTGCAAGAAAGCATAGAGTTGATCTAAATTTGACTTGTGCATATCCCGAATCATTTTAACATTCGTGACATATTGGCTCCACTCTTAGGGTAAAGTATTCAAGAACTTGGTGTTGAGTTGAAACTGAGGAATCCTTAGATTATACACGTTCAAATCGTTCATCAAAGTAGTGAAACGCCAGTAGTAGTCATGAAGTGTTTCCCCTGGAATGTAAGTGAACCTATCAAACAAGTCATACAGTTGACACTCTCGTTCCTGCTTGGTTAGTGAAGTCCCTTGTAACAAAACAGTTAAGCGATCCCGTAGATCCTTTGCCACTGTGTGTTCTCTACCATTCGATAAATATCTCGTGGAAGAGCTTGAAGGATGGTCTTAACAGCCCTTTCATCCGCATAGGCAATGATTTTGTTAGCATTCGTTAATTCATGAAACAACCTTGGCCGAGTCACATTGTCGACAGTAACTTTTCCCCAATCGAGTGGACCTTTCTCAATAGATTGAACTCAAAGTCTCCCATTAGGTTTACCCATAATATAAGTCCTCATGCGACCTTGCCATGCTTCAAATAAGTCTTTGATAAGCAACGGTGGGCGGGTATCGGTACCTGAGATGATAGAAATACCGGTAAGCCATATCATTGTCGGCATAAATGAATGAGGATTCATTTTTTATCACTTGAAGAAAAAGATTATCTTTTGATCGTTCAATGAAATACAGTTTTGAAAGTTGTATTAGTGACGTGAGAAGTTTTCAAAATAATGCCTAAGTCCAATAAAAAATAGTAACAATTCCGCAATGTTAAAATCAAAGTAACACAATTCCTCAATGTTAACAGTGTATAATTCCGCAATATTTAGGTTTCAATTCCTCAAAGTGCTAAAAAGATTCAATTCCGCAATGTGCTAAAAATGATTCAATTCCACAATATGCTAAAAATGATTCAATTTCGCAATGTCTGAGACTGATTTAATTCCGCAATGCACTAATAAGGATTAAATTCCGCAATGGTGCCAAATGATTCAATGTCGCAATGTTGCAAAATGATTCAATGTCGCAATGTTGCAAAATGATTCAATGTCGCAATGTTGCAAAAATGATTCAATTTCGCAATATGAATCAGGGATTCAATCTCGCAATATGAATCAGATATTGCGAATTCTTCCTAAAATTGTGGATCTCGAATGTACTTGTTGTATTTCGAGACTTTAAGCCAAAAATGAGGCCAACCACCCAAAATTTTTGCGTTTTTGACCAATCCAAGTATCACAAATCACTACCACGGCTATGTAGTCGATTTATGAACTATCTAAACACCACAAAACGCAAAAAAAAATTGATGATTCGATCTCTATAAAAAAAGAAAACTCACGAAACCAATAAAGTATCAAGAACACAAATCAAGACAACTTTATTTCACCCCATAGCTCTTGATACCAATTGTAGAATCAAGATAATCTAAGATCTATCAAAAGGATTGTTGTTTCTAGAGAGAGAAACTAGAGAGAGAGATGAGAGAAAAGTATGTGTAATAATATATGAAAAATGAAACAACCAACACCCTTTCCATCAAAGGAAAGGGTTTATATACCCAAGCCTAAGTGGGCTTGGGCCTTCCAACCCATGGACATTCCCATGGGATAGGTGATTAATACAAATAAAGTAAATTACTAACTACGAGCCTACAACGCTTAATAATATTGTTGGAATGACCGATACTTCTAATATACGTTAAAAATGTATTTCCAACATAGATTCACATGGACCTTCTTTTTAGCTAACAAAAGTGATACTGCTAAAACTTTAATTAACTTCATCACTCAAATAGAAAAGAAAGTAAGTCATGGGGTTAACATTCTTAGGAGTGATAATGGTGGTGAATTTAGGAATCATCTTTTAGATGCCTTCTGTGTCAAGAAGGGAATTACTAGGGACTTTAGCACAGCTAGAACTCCACAACAAAATGATGTAGCTGAGAGAATAAATAGAACTCTCATAGATGCAGCTAGGACCATGTTAGAGGATGCTAAGTTACCCATTGCTTTTTGGGCTGAGGCTGTCAATACAGCATATTATATTCAGAATAGAGCCTTAGTCAATAAGTTCCACAATAAGACTCCTTATGAACTATTTTGGAATAGGAAGCCTAACATAGACTTCTTTAGACCCTTTGGATGTCACGTAGTTATTTTGAATACTAGTGATAACCTTGGGAAGTTTAATTCAAAAGGTGATGAGGGATATTTTGTGGGATATTCTATGAACAGCAAAAGGTATAGGGTTTATCACAAGAAGGATAGGAGAATTACAAAAAACATTCATGTTGAATTCTTGGAGAATAAACCTAGTGATCCTGAATTTGGACCAAATTGGTTGTTTGATTTAGAGTCTTTGTCCAGATCAATGAATTATATGCCTGTAACTAATCCAAAGGTATTGGAAGATCCTATTGTTGATAATGTAGGAATCAAGCTAATAAGGTAACAGGATCACATGCAACTGAAGTTACTCCTTCATTCAACCTTCTCAACTTACCTATTTAGAGTGAGGAGTTCATTAGAGCATCTGTTGTTGAGAACAGAGAGGAAAGAAAGGAACAAGAAGAGCCAAAGAATGATGATGGTATCAGCAGCTCCAAAGACACTGACACTTTCTTTCAACATGCTGACACATTCATTTCAACCGCTGACAAGACAGTTCCTTCCGCTGCCAGCTCTTCTTCAGACTATGATAAATTCATTCATGATCTTATGGATAATTCCATACCTGACGGTGTTTTCAGTAGTTTCAATCCATTCACTAACAATGTTCTTAATGATGAAGATGGGTATGAGAATGTTGAGAACCCTGATATTACCAATTTGGAGACTACTATCCCTGATGGGGGAATTTTGAACTCACATGTATCTAAAAATCATCTTCCCACTCAAATAATTGGACCTCTCACTTCTCCAGTTCAAACCAGAGGTAAAAGTAGGAAACAAAGAGGGTTTATTTCTAACATCCACAAGAAGGAAGACAATGAATGGATTCAAGAATGTTTATTTAGTTGCTTTTTATCACAATCATAACCCAAGAAAATATTTGATGCCCTTAAAGAAGAAAGTTGGGTTGAAGCAATACAGGATGAGCTTCACCAATTTGCTATTTAGGATTTTTAGGAAATTGTCAAATGTCCCATACATGTAAGACCTATAGGAGCATGATGGGTTCTTAGGAATAAGAAAGATGAAAGAGGGATTGTGATTAGAAACAAAGCAAGACTGATTGCTCAAGGTTACACACAAGAAGAGGGTATTGACTATGAAGAGGTTTTTGCACCTATTGCTAGGATTGAAGCAATAAGAAATTTCCTAGCCTATGCTTCTTGCATGGGTTTCAAAGTGTACCAAATAGATGTGAAGAGTGCCTTCCTATATGGCACATTTAAATAAGAAGTTTATGGGATACAACCTCCTACTTTGAAGATCTAGAGCATCCAGATAAAGTCTACAGAGTTAAGAAAGCAATGTATGGCCTTCATCAGGCCTCTAGAACATGGTATGGTACTCTTTCCACATACCTAGTGGAAAATGTCTTTAAGAGGGGCACCATAGATCAGACATTATTCAGCAAGCAAAATAGGAAGGATTTTCTTCTTGTACATGTATGTTGATGATATCATCATTGGTTCTTCAAATAAAAAGATGAGTGATGATTTGTCCAAATTGATGACTGATAAGTTACAAATGAATGCCATGGGTGAAATGAACTTCTTTCTAGGTCTTCAAGTTCAACAAAGAGAAGATGGTATTTTCATATCTCAAGATAAGTATGTAGCTGAGATATTGAAGAAGTTTGGATTCTCACCTCATGAAAAACTAGCAAGTACATCCATGGACAGAGAACACCCTTGGGGAAATATTGGGGGAAAACAGACAAATAAGTTACTAAAGTTTGCTTAAATGTTCACCTAAGTTATTAAAGTATTTTTGGCTACAAATCAGTTACTTATGTTTGGTTTACCTGTTATATAAGTTACTCTTTTTGTGGAAACCTTTTGTTGCCGGTAACTAACTGACGTGTCATATAATATTAATGGGCTAAAACACAAAAATGTTACCCAAAGTTTGCCAAAATGTTCATCTACGTTACTAAAGGTTTTTTCGTTACAAATAGGTTACTAAAGTTAAGGTAACAGGTTAAATAAGTTACCTTGTATGTTTTAGCTCTTGGTACTAGGTAAGGGCCGACGTGGAATTACTTATTTCTTATTTGTTTACAGAGTAAATTATCTTTTATTTTTATATTATGTGTATCCTAATAACGCATGACTCAAGAAAAATGATCATAGCAAACCATCTGCTCCTAAGCTATCTTCAAATTCTTTCTTTTTACTTTTTCACTAAGACATGATGAGCAACTATCTCGATTGGGTTGACGACTGAAGAAGGGTGAGTGTGTGCCATATGAATGGGTGACGGTGGTTGTAGTGGTGGATCAGTTACGATGGCTGGAGGTTGTGGTGGCTCGCGAGAGTGACATCAATCTTTTTTGGTGGTAGCGTTTTCTTATATAGATCCGGTGGTGGTGAGAACTGGTGGTGGTGGTCGTTGTGTTGATGAACAAACATTGAGGAGTCAGCAACATTCTTGTTTGAGGTGGGACCCACAAAGTGTTGACGTGGCCATAACAACAGGTTACCAACATGTTGCCCACCCTCGGAGTAACATAATTTTAACTTTTTAAAACTTCAGTAACTCATATAATTAACCCATATACTTGAGTAACCTTTTTGTAACAAAAAATAATTTAGTAACTTAGGTGAACATTTAAGCAAACTTTGGTAACCAATTTGTCTATTTTCCCAAAGATTAGAGATGGTAAAGAAGTTGATGTCATGCGTTTTAGGTTAATGATTGGATCATTGATGTATCTCACAGCATCTAGACCAGACATCATGATTGTTGTATCTGCATGTGCACGTCACCAGGTGACTCCCAAGGAATGTCATCTTCATGTTGTCAAAAGCATCTTTAGGTATCTTAGGTTTTATCCTAGCTTGGAATTGTGGTACCATAAAGATTCTCCATTGGAGCTTATTGGATACTCAGACAGTGACTATGGAGGTGATAATGGAGATAGGAAATCCACAACTGGTGGATGTCAGTTCTTACGAAGTACATTAATTTCTTGGAAATGTAAGAAACAGACTGTTGTGGCCAATTCAACAACTGAAGCTGAGTATGTAGTTGTTGCTGCTTGTTGTGGGCAAGTGCTATGGATTCAAAATCATTTGTTAGACTATGGGTACAATTTTATGCATACCAGGATCTTTGTAGATAATAAAAGTGTAACACCCCACTTTGATAAGTGGACCGTTACATGATAATTATGGCGTTTCATCATAGCATGCAAGGTAATATGTATTAAAACATACATGACCATAAAAGAAAACCGGAATTAAACATCAGCCCCCAAACATAAACTTAAAAATGCATAAAGAAAATGAAGTGCAAACGGAAGAGAAGTATAAGGTAGCTCCCATCCTATGCACGTCCTCTCGATGCACAAGTCTGTCCTTGGGTACCTTCTGTTTGGGACATGGAAATAAAATATACGGCTAAGAAATATGATCAGTGAACGGATATAATGACATAATAAGAATAAATGAAACGTAATTAAAATCTAAAATGCAGCAGAATATGTGTAAGTCCTGGAAAACCTGGAAGTTTGTTTAAAAACATATTTATACTGAAAAGTCTTTTGTTTATGTTTATACTGAAAAGGATTATGTTCAAGTTTATACTGAAAAGTCTTATGTTCATGTTTATACTGAAACAACGATTTAAATTCCAAAGAGCCCATATAGGTCATGAAGATATCAACGTGCATGAATACATAGAGGGGTGACCTCATCATGCAATTAGAGGGGTTGCCTCTAATCATATTAGTCTAGGTGGAGGGATCAGCTCCATGTAACGAATGTAGAGAACACACCACAGTTACCGTGTAATCTACTAAACATTTACTAGGATGCACCCATTCGCCCCACGTGATAATAATATAAAGGCCAATAACTGGAAGGGACGCCGCGAGCAATCACTCTTACCGCGGAAGAGTCATAACATCGGTGCCTCAAGTGTTATGGTTATGGTACCTCCATAACTAGATGGAACCGGCATGCATGTATATACCTCAGGCAGTATAAAATGCTAATCTATTTAACGTATACTTACTGAGTATTAGTTTACTTGACGTGTTCTTAACTTGTTCTACTTGTTCTTATCTTGTTTTACATGTTCTTGACTTGTTTTATTGTTTCATGTTTAATCACGTGTTTCTTAGTATTTCATGTGTTCTTGATTAGTGTATTTCATGTTTTATGTGTTATTGTACTTGCTGTATCATAATGAGTAACTTTCTAAAAATAATCGGTTTCTATAAATAGTAACTTTCCAAAAATAGCAACTTTCCATATATAGTAACTTTCCAAAAATAGCAAGTTTCCATAAATAGTAAGTTTCCAAAGATAGAAAGTTTCATAATTAGTATGTTTCCAAAAATAGAAAGTTTCCATAATTAGTATGTTTCCATAAATAGCATGTTTCCATATTTAGTATGTTTCTATAAATAGCATGTTTCCATAATTAGTAATAAGCTTATTAAATAAGTATATGATATAAGTTATAGTTTAATAAGCAAATATTATAAGCCATGATTATTATATACAATAATATAGTAAGGTTTATTAATAATAAATACTTTATTCTTAACATAATGATTATTAATTAATAACATAATACATGATTTTATAAGTAATTATTAATTAATAATATTCCATGATTGTATTAATTAAACTTTATCTTAACTGATTATTGTATAATTAAATTAAAGTATAATATTAATTTAATTAAACCTTGGTTAAAATGAAATAAATCAATTAAGCTAAGTTCTTAATTAATTAAATGTAACATGAACTTATTTCATGAATAATTATATTAACAATTATTATAACCTATAGTTTATTTAAATAAAATGACCATGTTTAATATCATGATAACAAATTTATATCCTAAGTCCTTGTTATTAATTAATTAAATTAAACCATGCATTAATTAATATAATTAATTAATAAATAAATCATAAATGTATTTTAGCAAAAGTATTAGCCAAACACACCCTTGTATTTTCGTGTACCCGAGCCCCTAAACTGAGCCTACCGAGACCTTCATCCTGGTCGCACGAACAATAAAACCAAACAACCCAATTGCCACAGTCCCGCTGTGCTCCTTACCCTCGGCAGTAAAGCCACTGCTTGCTTGTCTTATCCCCTGGCCAAAAACAGCTCCTACCGACAGCATAAATAAACTGCTGTCGGTGTAGACTTTCTCTTATTTTCAAAGTTTTCCCACCGACTGCTTGTCGGTCCCCTTCTGTCTAGTCAAGACCCACCAAGATCCTAGTGATCTCGGTTTCCACTGTTATCAAACAAACACCCCTCGTTGGGGTCTTGGTGTTGTGGCCATTAGAACCTAACAGCCACCGCCCCATTAAGGGTGCAGCTGGCCGAGAACAACCACCACCGAGACATTCATAGTCTCGGTTCCCTTGATAAACTAAACCAAAACCCGATTAGATCTTGTTTAATTCGGGATTTATTCTATCAATAATCACGTGTTCATCATTCACATTAAAAAGTTTAATCAAGGAATTAATTAAAAGATGGATTAAAGATTTTTTGTAATACCGTATGCGTAGTGGTTTGGGATTTAAGATCACGAACAATTCTAGTAAACAATCAAAGATCAAGCAAAGTTTCTTTCCCCTTTTCTTTTGTAAAAGCCGGCGGAAACAAGGATGGAGAGAGCTAGTTTTATTTTCTTTTTATAAAAATGCTAAATGAAATCCCCTGACATATGTTGTTACTAGTAAACTTGGTTAACAGGCCAGGCCATGGGCCCTTATGTCTTCTCTTTATGTGCCGCCCAAAACACTCCTTTATATACATATTTATTTTGTTTTCGTGTTCAAATAAATTATCGTGTGTGTTCGTGTTTTAATTCCTTGTCGTGTTTTAAGTATTATACGTAATTACTTATTGTGTATTAATTTACATACGTAATACTTGTAGTAATTAATTAACATACGTAATACTTACATTAAATGTTCATGATATATGTCATATATTAATTAATTGTAAAGTTTTAATTTATCCGTGTTTTCGTGCATTTAATGTTCATATGTATTTTATACGGGTTTTACAACTCTTCCCCTCTAAAAAGAATAATTCGTCCTCGAATTAGAGATACGATATGGCTGAAAAGAACATGGACGTGACGTGGGGGAAGAAAACCTGGAACGTGACGTGGCTGAAACAACATATTCGGATTATGAAAGGAAGTGAGGATAAGAAATCCAGATGGACTCCTCCATTCCCAAAGCGGCTTCCCGCTTGGGATGGTTCCTCTAAAGGATCTTGAAAAAAGAATAATTCTTGGTCTTCATGACCTTGTCTTGACAATACGGAAAATTTTATGGTTCATCAACGTAAGATAGATCCTCGTGAATCTGATCGAGTGGATAGGAAATAACTTGTCGGATACATGAAACCAAGGTTGAAGTAGGCGCTAGTGAGGCGGTCGACGACCTTCGAGACGGAATTCATTTAGGCGCCGCCTAGGCGGATTCGAATTTTTTGCTTATAAATATTATAAATAATATGTATGACATAAAAATATACTTCTAATTTTATATAATTCGAAGTTCTTGCAAAATAGACAAATAAAACATAACAATTTAAGTGCTTAAAACTTCAAACGTGAACATATAATTCAGTTTGTTCCAATTTTATACGAAAAAACCATTACTTTATGTTTATAATAATTGGTTTATTTCTTATTTTAAGATGTTACATGAAAATGAATATGAGCACTATATATTAAAAAGAAAACTCTTATTTTTTTTAAAAAAATATTGACTTTTGTTGACTTTCTTGATTTCTTTGACCGCCTAGCTCCTAGGTGGCGCCTAGGCGGAGTATCACCGTCTAGCGCCTAGGCGGCCGCCTAGACCTTGTTTTACAACATTGCATGAAACGATACGATACGAAATATCCTGAATTAATTGTATTAGAAATCTTTGAGAAACAATGCGCAAGACATATTGAAACGTAGTACGTGAACAATTGTGAACGTGATACGTGAACAATTGTGAATGTGATACGCGGGACATATGGTGAACGTGATACGTGCAACATATCGTGAACGTGATATGAGAACGTAGGATTAACATGATATGTGAAACATATAGTGAACATGCGATAAATGGGGAGGTAATGTCAAATGATACGAGATGAGACGTGAAATGTGGTATGTAACGTATGTCCGAGGATGGAAACTCGTGTAAAACTCGAGTTTGGTCTCCCAAGCTTTCTACACATCTTTCCAGAATGAAATGTGAACGTAAGTCGTAAGATAGAATACGATCATGAACGAGAACAATGTCATGAATGTAAGTGCGAAAAGCAAATCGTGAAATTGAACAAGGACGTGAACGCGCACAAGGTGTTGATCGCGAACGTGAGACGTAATAGAGAGTGTCGACGTAAATGTGAACATGATCGTGAACGTGAACGTAAATTTCTAGCTGATACGATTGTTGACGAAATATCGTGAAATCGTTTGATCTCTTGTTGGACTTTCCGCAGATCTGCTAACTGCGTAATCCTCTAGGATGAAAGAATACGCGTAGGTTAGGTTAAATGGTCGAACGACGACCCAGATAGCATTATGCTCTTTTTGAGCCTTCAGTAGTCTGGTAACAAAATCCATGGAGATCTTGTCCATTCCCAGTCGGAAAATTCTAAAGGTTGAAATCACTACCATCGTGTTGGCTTTCTATCTTAACCTGCTGGCATGTCAGGCATTTGTTTATGAACGTAACCACATCCTGTTTCGCACCACTCTACCAAAATGATGTATCTTATAGAGCCTGGATACACACAGGTTGGAAACTATGAGTCTCGGTAACTTAGAGCTCTCTTAGCGTAGGATCATCTAGAAACACATAATTTAGTATAGGATTCTCTCCTTTACGTATAGGCTTAGTCATGGTAAAATTGGCCGTGAGAACAATGTGATTCAGCGTGTCACTGTAATTCAC
Organism: Glebionis coronaria; assembly: GCA_025667525.1. Classification (NCBI taxonomy): domain Eukaryota; kingdom Viridiplantae; phylum Streptophyta; class Magnoliopsida; order Asterales; family Asteraceae; genus Glebionis; species Glebionis coronaria. Next base: position 137,569,850 of record CM046879.1, on the reverse strand, counting down.
CAGAATTCGTTCTTGAAAAGAATTCGGTGTACTATGTCTTCTGTTGCAGAATTTGTAACATAGTGCGAAGATGATCTTCGTGTTCTTCTCTAGACTTGAAGAAGATCAGAATGTTATCAATGAACATAATGACGAACTTGTCCAAGAATTTATGAAAATTCGATTTAACCAGTCCATATTACAGCTGGGGCATTCGTGAGACCAGAAGGAACAATTGCGAATTTATAATGACCATAACGTGTGCGAAGAGCAGTCATGGAAATGTCCTGCTCTTTCACTCGCAACTGATGGCAGCTTGATCGTAAATCAATCTTGGGAAAACGGCTTAGCACTCTGTAGTCGATTAATAACGTCATCAATACGTAGAGGATGATACGATTACGAATGTTGAATCGTTTAGGGTTACGGTAGTCGATACATAATCCCATGCTACCGTGCCTCTCCTTTAATAAACAGAACTGTACACTTGGGCGAGTAAAAGCTCGTTCCAGCAATTCTTGCAGTTGATCCTTCAACTCTTTTAGCTCAAAGAAACCATACGATAAAGAGCCTTGGAGACTGGTCTGCTCCAAAAACATGCTCGATGACAAGAAGTATACCCAGAAGCTTTTATAGAAATACATCCGGAAACACAAAAGAAACAAAAGGCTGATCATGGATTTTAGAAACTTCAGGAATTGCGTCATAAATGGTAGCTAGAAAATCTTCATAGCCATGGGATAACAAAGCACGTGATTTTAGAGCAGAAATATATTATACAGATTTTCCTGGCAGAAAACCATGAAATGTATTCAGAAGCCTGCACATTGTTGAATATGATCTGATATGAATGGCGATCAATCGTAGTGTGGTGTGCTGCTAACCATTTCATGCTTGGATTCATATTGAACTCGCACATGTCCAATGGAAAGTGCGTTAGCAGAATGTATCTTGTCGTCGAACTGGGAGGAAAATCCCTTGTACCCATGGGTGCTACAACGGCGTCTTTAATGGACATAGATATATGAAATATGTGATCAAGAATGAAGGTGCTTTGTCAATACATGAAGTAAACGTGGCAGATCTAACTGAATATGTTTCGCCCGTCTCACACAGAACGAACACTGCGTGTCCAACATGAACAATACGCCAGAGATGGCACTAAAATTTGTGTGGCCTGATTCGCATATGGCACTACAGGATGGGTATACCCCTTGGAGGATACCCTGAATTATTGAGGCCTAGTCCAGGAAATATGCGTGAGTCGTATGTCTCGATTCGCTTTTAGGGAAAATATACATATGACATGTGTCTTGACTGGTGTCTTTACATGTGTCTTCAGAAAATATACGTGAGACATGTGTCTTGATGGATGTCTTGACATGTGTCTCGATCTGAGAAAGCGAACAATAGTAGAAATGCTTTTTGGTTAAAATGCCAGAATTGAAGATCGGTGGGACTGATGACCCTTTGTATTTTTGGTCACGTCCGTTACCGGAGTTTCAGTCGTTAATGCAAAAATATTTGATGTCGCGGTATTGTCACTACCTCCTTGTCTTCCATGGCGGTCATTATCATGACTGTGATTCATGTAACTATTCAGCTGAGTGGTCGGCTCGTACCGGTTCCCACTCTTATGCCTGGAAAGACAACTGAGTGACATGTGACATATAACTGAGAAAATAATGACTTGGAAATGAAATGGCAACGTCTGGTGGATGAAGTATATTTCTTGTCTAATCGTTCTGATCTAGCGTCTTCGTCTTTGTCTCTTAGGATCTCTAGATTATGAGCAGTATCAGCATCTTGTATAATCTCCAAATTATGATCAACATCAGCATCTTGTAGAATGTCGGCAAGTGGAATACACTGAGATGATTGAGAATCGACTAGCGAATACTCATGGAGTATTGTAAGTGAAATACACTTGGATTATGATGCGTGTAGTGCACATGAAATACGATACATGGCGTACACGTGGAATACGGTACCTGAAGTACTCATGACGTATGGTACATGGAGTAGACATGGAATGTGGTATATGGAGTACACATGGGATATGGTACATGAAGTACACATGGAATGCACATGAGATGATCGGTATGGGTGTCAACCATCTAACATGATTTTAAAGGAATAAATGATTGGACGGTTAGAAAACCGTACTGAAACGAGCAACATGATAGTCTATCATTTTCAGCGTAGACATAATTCTGTTTGCATAGGGAAACATAAAAGTATGATTCAACAAAGTTCGACGACGATCAGCATGAAAGCATGATTAATGAAAACCAACCATGACTATCATGAAAGCAGGATTGAATGAAATCCATCAATATCTAGCATGAAAGCATAACTGACATGACGAAAACATAATCAACATAAGGAGGTATGAAACATAATCAGCATGAAAACGAAATCAACAAGAGAGTATGAAAACGTAGTTGTCATAAAGAACATAAAAGCATAATCAACAGAGATTTAACATTGAATAGTGTGAACTGCTATGGTTCAACACACAAAATTCGAAGAAAAGACATGTGACTAATTATGGATGATTATGGTTCAATCCATACTTGTCAAATTTCAAAGGAAAACATCATGGATAGAAATTAACAATATGGGACTAAATATGGATGGATGTGGTTCAATCCATACTAGTAAAAACTTCAATGAAAACATCGTGAGTAAGGATCAACAATACTTAAAAATATAATTATCGTCACATGGAATGTAACAAAGGTCATTTTAGGAAAATCCTGGTGACTACCCACTAGTCACAGGTCAAGTTTTAGAGCCTACAGGTCGAAACCTTTGCTTTGATACCATAATTGTAACACCCCACTTTGATAAGTGGACCTTACATGATAATTATAGTGTGTCATCAAAGCACGCAAGGTAATATGTTTTAAAACATACATGACCATAAAGGAAAACTGGTATCAAACATCGGCCCCCAAACATAAACTCAAAAATGAATAAAGTAAATGAAGTGCAAAAGGAAGAGAAGTATAAGGTAGCTCCCATCCTATCCACGTCCTCTCCATGCACAAGTTTGTCCTTGGGTACCTACCGTTTGGGACATGGAAAGAAAATATACGGTTGTGCAGTACGCTTAGTGAACGAATATAATGACATAATAAGAATAAATGAAACATAATTAAAATCTAAAATGCAGTGGAATATGTGTAAGTCCTAGAAAACCTGGAAGTTTGTTTAAAAGCATATTTATACTGAAAAGTATTATGTTTATGTTTATACTAAAAAGTCTTATGTTCAAGGTTACACTAAAAAATTCTTATGTTCATGTTTATACTGAAACATTGATTTAAATGCCAAAGAGCACATATAGGTCATGAAGGTATCAACGTGCATGAATACATAGAGGGGTGACCTCGTCATGCAATTAGAGGGGTTGCCTCTAATCATATTAGTCGGGTGGAGGGATCAGCTCCATGTAACGGATGTAGAGCACACACCACAGTTATCGTGTAATCTGCTAAACATGTACTAGGATGCACCCATTTGCCCCACATGATAATAATATAAAAGGCCAATAACTAGAAGGGACGCCGCGAGCAATCACTCTCACCGCGGAAGAGTCATACCACCGGTGCCTCAAGTGTTATGTTTATGGTACCTCCATAATTAGGTGGATCTGTCATGCATGTATATACCTCAGGCAGTTTAAAATGCTAATCATAGTAATTACTGTAAAGTTTATCTACTCCAACTTCACGAGTGCTACTATTAGCCTCGAAATATTGAGTCAAACAAGAATGTTCGGTCATAAGTTTATTATGTATCGTATTTTAGAACGTTGTAATAGGTAGTAGGTTAGTCGTGTTTTACGGGCTTAACTTTAAGCTAAAAGTTCATTCATAAGTAACTAAAGCCTAAAAGGAGAGCTCGTCCTATTAATATATAGCCCAAACAAGCCCGCATGTGAGTGGACTATTTATACACACCTCCTAGCATGTTAGGAGGTGCTTGGCTCCTTGAATTCTCTCTCTAATCTAATCCTCCCTAAGTTTCCAACCACTCTCTCTCTTTTCTCTCTCTACTTTCTCTCTCTAGAATTCATCTATCTTTCTTCTTTATTTCTTGTTTAATCGTCACTAAATATGGGACAACATTTAGTATCAATCGCCACGGGGTAGATTAGTTATTGGTTGTTGTTATTGTATTTGATTCGAATGATTTAATCCATCAATCATCTCGAATTGGATTTTTTTTAGTGTTTTTGGGCTCTAAATCTTATATAAATCTCCTACATAGTTGTGGTAGGGATTTTGGTGCTTTGGATTGGTTAAAATCACGGATTTATAAGCAAAAATCTCATTTTTATTCGTCTTTTTCGAAACAGTATCGTTATTGCGAAACTTGTGCTTAAAATTCCATCGCAATACTCTAGGGTTTTCATATTGCGACAGGTATTGCGAAGATTACTCTAGGCTTTTCATATTGCGACAGGTATTGCGACAGGTAGTGCGAAGATTACTCTTGCGTATTGCGAAGACTGTTTTGTGTATTGCGAAGCTTTGAGAACATTGCAAAGATTGGAGTTTTGGCATTGCGAAAAGTTGCATTTTCAAACATTGCGAAAAGTTGCATTTTCAAACATTGCGAAAAGTTGCGTTTTGAAACATTGCGAAAAGTTGCATTTTCAAACATTGCGAAAAGTTGCATTTTCAAACATTGCCAAGATTGCATTATGCAACATTGCGAAATCATGAATATTGCGAAATCACCAATTTTTGATCGAAGCATTTTTAGACTCAGCCAGTATCTAGACTAGTTTCGGAATATCGTTTACAAAAAGAAAAAAAAAAGAGTTAAAATTTTCCCGTCAAGTAAATTCAAATTTTTTCCATACTAGTTTTAGGCTATTTCTAGCTCGACTTCAAAATTTGGTGATTACAAAAATTTTTCGGTCTACCATTATATCAGACTGGGGAATTTATTGTCGGACTGAGAAAAATCTCAATTTTCTGAATTTCAACCACAACCCAATCACACCATATCTACTTAAGATCCGAAGTCACTTCATCAACTGAGACACCATCATCATGGAAAAAAGAAATGCGTGTTTAGACGGAACTGACGTAGAGATGGAACGACTACAACAACGGCTATGTATCTTGAGAAAAAACTCCATCGACGGTTTTAGAGTACTTCATGAGTCTTTTAAGGACCTTTCAAGAGTCTTGATCGAATTAGGTGAATCCACTGGCACATCCATAAATACATTCACAAATGCCATGGATAAACTTGAAGCACAACTTGTCAACGAAAGAATCACTGCTAGTGAATGAAAGACCACTTTAACCGATCTCAAGACGACACTTGAAAAGACATTTACTTCTGAATTCATCACGTCTTCGCGTACAAAGGACTGCTTCAAGAGAAATAATGGAATGGATGCTTTATCATATAAAGATATGATAACCCGCAACATAGACTTCATTGTAACATATGTGAACCTCACCATACAAACGCAACAAAAGATTGATGAAAGGCTCAATGCAAGTTGTGGAATAGCATTAGATATTGAGAACACAAGCTGTAGATATGAGACTCCAACGCATAGTTTAGAGAATGATAACAACAGCTCTGGCAAAGAAAGCAGCAGCTCTGGCAAACAAGGCACAGACTCTAAGAATGACATCAACAATACACCTTCCTATGATAATGGCCCTGTTTTTGATTCTGAGCCATTGGAAGAGGTACACAATGATGAATATAATGTGTTTGCTGATACCAATACGCATGAGCATTGTGAACAAACAACAACCCTTATTGACACATGTATGACGAATAAGGTTGATAGCAATACCACACCCGATTCATCAAGCATGTGCAGTAATGAGTTTGAGGATGATCAACATGCAAATGAGTATGATGATGAGGAGCGTGTCGCGCTTTCTAATTTAATTGCTAGTTTACAAAAAGATGTCAATGAAACTAGAAAGAGTCAAAAGCAATTAAAGAAGACAAACGCAACGCTCACTAAAAATTTTGAAGAATGCAAAACTGCTCTAATTAAATCTAGTGAGACCATTGATAGTTATAGAGCTGAGCTTCTTCAAAAGACCAAAGAGCTTGAGGGGTACAAGGTTAGTGCTTTAAAAACTCAAAAGGACGATTTCGAAAATAAATATAACTCAACTCTTGAGTTATTAGCCAAAGAGAAATGTCAATATAATGTTATCTTAATGGATGAATGTCAAAAAACGTACCTTGCAACAACTAAAGTTAACGAACTTGAACAAAGGCTTTCCATGAATAACACTGATTCTGCTAAAATTCTCGATGAAAAGAACCAAGAGGTTGAAACGTTAAAACAAGATTTCAAAAGTCGACATGAAAAAGATACTGAAAAAGTTACTGAAAAAGTAACGAAACTAGAAGAACAAGTCGATTTTTTGAAGCAAGTTGTTTATAAAACGCATGACTCTATTCAAACCATCAGAATGATAACACCTCGGTCGTTTTTTAAGGGTATACCTAGTTTTGAAAGTCCTAAGTACCTCGAGCAAGCTCAAACTGAGAACCCCCGCCTTTATCTAGATGAGTCCGAATGGACCGATCCTAATTGTCCTCTTGTTAGGCTTGATAATGAAGAGACATTCCTTTGGGAAGAGGAGAGTAGATCACCGGTTAATAAAGACTTTGTGAAACCATTTAATTATGTGTATGAAAACAATCTTTATGGTCTTTTCACTCCATAAAAACAGAAGTCTCGTGAGCAATTGTTTTTCGAAAGCAAACAAAGAAGAATTCAATGGAAGAAAATTTTTGCCTCTAAGAAATCTAACGTTTTTAAATATATCAACTACTTGCCTTTTGATGCGTCTAAAAGCAAAAGTAGGAAGACACTTGGTATTCTTAAACATCACATTGATAATATTCAATCAATCATGGAAAGAGATTGGGAAAAATGTGAAAATGACAAGTGGAAAAAAGATATTCCTCACGATATAACCTTGCTTGTGAAAGAACTTCTGATACCGAATACGGCAACGATAAAAGACACCGTTCTTGAATCTGGAACATTCATTCGATCTGAAATGTTTGATGATTTGAAATACGTCGAGTCTCTTGAAAAAGAAATTGATGAACTTTAGACGGAAAAATCAGAGTTCTCGAACGAATATGATCTCCTCTTAGAAGAATGTCTCTCCAAAGATATTTTGTGTGTTACTCTTCAATCTTTTGCTGATATCGATGAATATTCTGATGTTGCATGCAAATATCTTGATAAGGTCAAAGAGTGTGAGCGTCTTGAACTTGAGCTTTCGAAACACAAAGAAAATGTTGATAAAAAGGCTTTTGAGTTACTTCAACACAGAACTGATTTCCTTCAAAAACAATGTCATACTCTTGAAATTGCTTTGCAAGACAAAGTCGGAAAAGGTCCAAATGATAATAACTTGCAAGTAAAACTTTCCGCATTGTGTCGAGAAATGAACGAAAAGAGTATGGAAATTACAGACTTAAAAGCTCAGTTGCAAGAAAAGGACATAGCGATAGAAGAGTTGAAGAAACTCGTTGCCAAAATGGGTGGGAAAATTATGGAACCTAAAGTTGTGAAATCTGTTGTTCGACTATTGAATGCCTACAAGGGTCTAGAGACATCTATCTTAGGAAAACCGACTCTTTTCTCCAATTCTTCACATTAAAATCTAGGTTACACCCTAAGACTGATGTGCAACCAAGTGTTCCAAAACCATCCATATCAGCCTATGTTCCTCCATTTAGAAAGCACACTTTTGCTAAAACCAACCATGTGAATGCACCTAGCACTTCTAGGACTCCTCCAAAACGTGTGACATTCACGTCCACAAAGGAATCTGTAGGTTCAAATGACCTACTTCATACCCACAACCTAGAGGATACTAAGCAACAAGGGAAGATTCAGAAAGACAAACCCGTGTATTCAAAACCTAGTTCACCAAATCCTGCTAGAGTTCCACACACTCCTAATGGTAGTCAACCAAAACCTAGGATCCCTCACCAGCAATCTAGGAATTGGAAACCATCCATGAATAGTCGTGTTTCGAACACTACGCCTGAACGATTTGGAAAACCAAGGAATACAAGTAATTTTGTGAATCCCAAATTCCCTGTATGTCCCACTTGCAAAAAGGGCATTCACAGTGGAAATCATGACCATTGCATTCTGCAATACCTCTATGAGGTCAAATCTCGTTCCTTTGAACGGAGATTGAATACAGAATCCCATAAGACAACAAGGAGATACAAACTCGTCGCAAAGAAAAGCAGTAACAACAAATCTGAAACGTGGATTAAAAAAGGACATAGTTTCTCTCCAAAGAAGTCTTCCGCTGTGAAAGAGAAAACTACTCCTAAATCTAGCCTTTAGTGGAAACCAACGGGTAGGTTCTTCAAGGACGTTGGTCTTAAGTTGATTCCAATAGAGAAGAGTGATGAAACCTGCGCCAGCACAAATGCTACTGCTTTGCATGTCGGAAAGGAATCTGTTACTCCTAACAATGATATTTGTGCAAACTCTTCTTCTGTCATTGCAGGTACCTCAGCGGATTCTGAACCCACTTCTTCCTCCAAGGGTTCCAATTCTGTACATCTGATATCACCTTCTTCTGTTGTACAAAAGTCTATTTTGGATTATTTTCGAAAAAATTGAGAAAACACAAAAATAAAATAATATGTAAATATCATAGAAAAACAAAATAAAAAATGAAAAAAAAAACAAAATCCAAAAATATTTTTATCGACATGTTTTTCAGTATCGATAATATGGACGTACCTAGAAATGTCGCTCAATAACGACACGGGTATGTACATAAAGCTCGAATGAAAGTTGTAAATATTTTTCAAAACATGTCATTTCTATTTTTAATAAAGGAAAATGTCTATTTTGAACAATTTTTCCAACAACGGGTAGAGCAATCTATCTTAGGTTGAGCTTGTCACAAAACATGCAACGTTTTGAGCTCAGCACTATGGCTTGTAATCACTTTCAGATTGCAACCCGGGTCGATATTCACGGATAAGTGTACGATTTAGTGCGCTTACCCTCAGCAAAAGAAGAGAAATATTCTTACACTTGAGTGGATTTATCAAGACATTTAAAGTCTATGAACTCAAGTTTATGCTTTAGAAAAACCTCTTCACCAAAAAGAAATAGAGTTTTTCAAAGAGCGTTGAACACAATTTTTTCAAGAATTTTTTCAATTATTATTCAAAATCTTTCAAAAATTATGTGTTCAACAACTCCTATCCTCAAAAAGTGAAATGTGTATCACATCCTCACAATGACAATTCAATAGGATTTTTGAGGGAGAGCGTTCCAAACAATTCATGCTAGTAAGACAAATTTTTCTCCCGAAGATTTTCAAGACTATTTTTTCATGATATATTTTAATTAAATTTGGTATCTCTAATATCAAAGATTTTAATATTAGAGATAGGGGAGAAAATGTGATTAAAATATGATCTATTTTGCAAGATTCAAGCACTTTAACTCTTACCCACATGTGCGAAACACTTTCGTTTATCGATGCACATGTGAAGGGGGAGCTTTTCTAAAACGACAAAACTATCAAGGTGTTAAATGTTTTTCAAAAACTCTGTTAGAATTTAAAGTGGTTTTATGGTTACGATCTCATACCCACAACACCTTTAATTCACAACGTTATTGGTGTCAAAAGGGTGGTTAGTTTTAAGTCCTATGATCCAACGAGAACCGGAAGGATCTTCCTAGGGACAATTCAATAAATTATTAGAAGTCTTTAGGAAAGATGGAGTAGAATGTGAACGTAGATGAATGCCGACTAAGTACTGATGCTAGTGTTGGGAATTTAAACTTGTTAGATTCCCTGATCATAGATTTAAACATAATTAGGCTGTTAGATAGTCCCTTGCCTGTGCCTAGGAGGCAGGCAAGTTTCGCAAGACTCACAGAGATCCAAGTCTCTGTGAGCAACCTCAGAGGAGTCCATGTTAGAGACATTGTCAAGTAAGTCAAAGATTACTTGAAGACATACTCATTGACTGTGATGGATAACAGCCAAGATGTATCAGGGACACCTCAGAGGAGTCCATGTCAGAGACATTGTCAAGTAAGTCAAAGATTACTTGAAGACATACTCATTGGCTGTGATGGATAACAGCCAAGATGTATCAGGGACTCTGAGGGGTTGAGGGTTAACAGGGGTGGCAATACCCTGTTAACACTCAGCACACTTTGGACATGCCATTTGTGTGTTCGAAACTATGAAGAAAAAGGAAACTGTTTTGACAACTGTTTCCTTAAAGCATAATGGAAGACTACCAAGAATAGAAGAACATCATGTGACTGATGTGGGAACTTGTGAAAGCTTGTGTAGTCACCATCAAGTACTATTTAGGTCAATCTCGTAACACTATAAATAGGATGTGTATCCATGCATTAATGTTTAACACTTTGAGATATTCATAACATTATTACATGGAACTTAGTGAATCAAACAGCTACGACTGTATTCATAATTTAGGGTTTATAGTTGTTTAAAGTGTGCACAACACATTGTCATCAAACGGTGTTATCCATAACACTTGTAATTCTTTATTATACAATAATAAGATTACGTTTGAAAAGTAATACCTTGTGTTGATTAAGTTAAGATTAGGGTTTCTAGCATTGATTAGGGACTTTTAATTGGTATCAGAGCGGTGTTTGATATTAAAACCTTCAAGAAACATCGTTCTCAGTTTTATAATCAAGATCCACCATGCCAGAAACTTCTAACCCACCACAATCACCTTCCACAACACCATCTTCACCAAGACTCAACCCTCCTGCCAATGACGATGATCTACCCCAACTTCTTGACTCAAGAGGTGGATCACACGTCACACAGTGTACCAGTCTTTGATGAAGAAGATTTTGCCAGTTGGAAGAGTCAATTTCTTGTGTATCTCGATGGACTTGAACCTTTTCTTCTAGAAATTTTAGAAAATGGTCCTTATATTCCCGTTGCACTTACATCCACTAAGGAAAACCCTCTTCCCAAACCTCTCAAACAATGGACTCCAGCTGATAGAAAATTGGCAAACCAAGATAAACGTCTCAAAAGCATCATAATATCATGTCTTCCCAAACATATCATGAAGTCTGTCATTCAGTGTCCCACAGCCAAACAAATGTGGACAGACCTCATCCTTGGCCATGAAGGACCCTCTGAAACAAGAGAGAAAAAGATTCAGGCACTCAGACTTCTGTTCAATGCCTTCAAGTCACTTGAAGGTGAAAAGGTTCAGCAAACCTATACAAGGCTGAAGATTCTTCTCAATGACCTAGCAATTAATGACGTCACTATTGGTCAAGCTGAGATCAATGCCACATTTGTCAACAGCCTTCCAAGAAAGTGGCTGAGTATGAATCAGACTCAGAGAGCTAACAACTCAATCAAAAATGACACCCTTGCTCAGCTTTATGGAAAGTATAACTATGAAGAAGGGCTGATTGATACTATTTACAAGTCAGAGACTGAAAGATTTGTGGTCCAAGGAGCATCTTCCAAAGCCTTGATCTCTGCAACACATCCTCATGATAGCGATTCTGATGTTGAAGAAGACACCCGCAGCAGCCAAGAGTTCTTGACAGACCTTAATGCAGAGTTTCATGAAAGAGCCTTGCTAGCCAACCAAAGAAGATTCTTCAAAAGATCAGGAAGAATTAGATCAGCTAGTAAACCAACTGACATGTCAAAAGAAACTTGCTTTGCCTGTGGAAAGCTTGGATATTTCCAAAAAGACTGTCCTTCCACCAAGACATCCTCACCCTCTTATCCATCATCTTCATCCAAACCTTACAAGTTCAAACAACATAACAACTCATCTCACCAATCCAATTCATCAGACACTGAGAAGAAGGATTACAAAAACAAGTACAAGGCACTTAAAGCTGAGTTAGAACAAATGAACTTGAAGCTTAAAGCTCTGTCCAAGAAGAAGGGTGGTGATAAAAAGACAGAGAAAGGGTTGGTCGCTGAAGCTTATGATTGGAATGATGAGCCACTGACTTCAGATGAAGAAGATACCACCAGAGTCAGGGCTTTCATGGCGATAGCTAAGGATGAACCAGCTGTTGGAAAAGGTGATGCAAGATCAGGACAATGGTTTGACATCACAATGAAAAAGGTACACAAGCTTTTATCTATGTCTGATAGTGTTGAACGTAAGCATGTCCTTGATTACACCATTGTTGATTTACACTTTGTTGAGGAACAAAGAAAGAACCTACTTGATAAGTTTCACTCTGTTAAATCTGAATTGCTAAATGCTAAATCTGAATGTGAAACTCTCAGGCGGGTTAATTTAGAGAAAATATCCCTGCAAAATGAAGTTGCTAGATTGACCTTGAAAAACATTGCTTTAAATGATCAAGTCTATGAATTAAACAAGGTTATTGAAAAATGGCTGTGTGCTAGGTTCACTATAGATCAATTGCTTAATGATGAAGTGCTTGCTGATATTAAAAGGGATATATCTGCTAAGAAAAATAAGCTGAGAATTCTCACCAAACCCAAAGACATTGTCTTCAAATCTACATAGACAATTCATATGTCAGATACCACTTTGACTAATGACCCTGTCTCTGAAGATGTGGTTGAGTTACCACCTTTGACCAAACTCTCAGTTGTTCCTCTCGAGCTGCTAAGGGTGAACTTAGAACAGATATTGAGAAACCTCCAGCTAAAGTTTTTCATGTGCCTGCTAAAATAACTGGTAAACAAGTAGCTTTTAAGCCTGTTGCTACTAAAGCTGTGAATAAGGTTGACCCCACCACTGAAGATCGCCTGTTGTCTCTAATGAAAGAAGTAGAACTCTTGAAACAACACATTAAGCCTTCCGCTGAATGCTCTACTTCACATAAACCTAAGTCAGTCCTAGGTGAACCCAAAGGGGAAAGGTTAATCAAACCTTATTGCAATGTATGTAAAAACTCTCACCACATGACTTTAGATCATGACAGGCACATGGAAGCTAAAAGAGCTCAGACACCCTCTAGGGATAGACCACAGAGTTTCAAAAGACAATAGGGAAATTACAAACCTTATCCTCCCTGTAAATTCTATGGGTTCACAGACCATCACTAAGACGAGTGTGGTGACTTCCCTGGGTGTGATATCTGTGGAAGTTATAACCATGAAACAGTGAATTGTCCCTCCCAATGCCAGAAGTTCTACAGGAACACAAGAGTTGCTAATCAGCAATTCAGGGAACCCACTAGAAAGTGGGTTTACCATAGGAACTAACCTGTTTCTATGTATCTGTGCAGAAATATCTCAAGGAATTGGTATGGTATCTAGACAGTGGCTGTTCTAGACACATGACAGGGATTCAACAATACCTGCACAGATACTCAAAGGAGCCAGGTCCTAAAGTGGTGTTTGGAGATAACTCTTCAAGTGACACAGAAGGATATGGCTCAGTGAACTGCAATGGGATTACATTTACCAGGGTTGCATATGTGAATGGTCTTAAACACAATCTTATTAGCATCAGCCAATTATGTGATGCTGACTATAAGGTTTTGTTTACTAAGACTCAGGGAACCATATTCAACAAAAACAATGATGTTGTGCTTATTGCACCTAGAAGAAGAGATGTTTATGTCATCAACATGGCTGTTTGCTCTGAAGACAGCTCAAATTGTTTTCTTGCTAAAGCCTCTGAAAGTGTCAATTAGCTGTGGCACAAAAGACTGTCTCATCTCAACTTCAAGAACATCAACAAGATAGCCACTCAAAACCTGGTTGCTGGTCTACCTTCAGTAATGTTTTCTAAAGACAAGACTTGTTCTGCCTGTGTCAAAGGAAAGCATCACAGGTCTTCATTCAAGACTAGGCAATCATTTTCTATTGACAAGTTCTTACATCTCCTTCACATGGATTTGTTTGGGCCTGTCAAACCTCAGACCATTAATCACAACAAATACACCTTGGTCATAGTTGATGAATTTTCAAGATACACATGGGTGTTCTTCCTCAGAAGGAAAAGTGATGCAACTGAAACCATCATGTCCTTCATCAGACAGGTTGAAAATATGAATGATGTTAGAGTCAAAGCTCTAAGAAGTGATAATGGTACTGAATTCAAGAATCATCAACTTGAATCTTTTTGTGATGAAAAAGGGATTTCACAGAACTTCTCTTCAGCTGGCACCCCTGAACAAAATGGTGTGGATGAAAGAAGAAACAGGACTTTGATTGAAGCAGCCAGAACTATGTTGAATGGTGCAGCCTTAACAAAGCAATTTTGGGGAGAAGCTGTTCACACTGCCTGCTACACACAAGACAGATCAATCATTGTCAAAAGACATGGTAAAACTTCCTATGAAGTTTTCAGAAAAAGATCTCCAGATGTCAGCTATTTTCATGTGTTTGGATGCCCTGTGTTCATTTATAACTACAGGGATAAACTTGGAAAGTTTGATGAAAAAGCTGATGATGGTTTCTTCTTGGGATACTCTCCAACAGCCAAAGCCTTTAGAGTATTCAACATCAGAAGACAAGAAGTAGAAGAAACCTTCCATGTTAGATTCAATGAAGACGATGAAGTCATACAGAGAACAGGAACAGAGGGTGATGAAATTGATTTTAATGAAAATGTATCTTTCCTAAGTGATGAGTTCACAGAACCAAGACCTACCAGTCATCATCACTCCAACACTCTCACTCCTTATGTCCCTGCCTTTGACCCTCTGTCTACTCACAACATAGAAGTTCCTACCTCTTAGGAACTTGATGAAGAAGAACCACAAACCTCTGGTAGTCCTTCTCCTTCTAATGCTATTGATGACTCACCAATTCTTCAAATCCCTGAAGACGCTCCTACTGATAATGAAGTTGTACCTCTTGATATGGATGAAGAAGACTCTGACACTGAAGTAGTCTTTGAAGAAAGCCCTCCTAGTCAGCAGGATGAAACTCAAATTGTACCAGTTGTGCCCACAGGTGTTCCTGTCCTTGAGTCCCCAGCTCCTCAAAATAAGTGGTCAAGAGATCAACACATTCTTCTTGTCAACATTATTGGGGAACCTAATGCAGGGGTTACAACTAGACAGCGAATCCATGACTCAGAGTCTGCCTCAGCCAATGAATGTCTCTTTGCTGATTTTCTCTCACAAATTGAACCTAAAAGAGTAGCTGAGGCTCTGGTAGAAGAAGGATGGGTAGCTGCTATGCAAGAAGAAATCAATCAGTTCAAAAGGAACAAAGTATGGATACTAGTGCCAGCTCCACCTGGAAAGAATATCACAGGCACTAGATGGATCTATAGAAATAAGATGGATGAAATTGGGAACATCATCAGAAACAAGGCCAGACTGGTGGCACAGGGGTTTTCTCAGACTGAAGGAATTAATTATGATGAAACATTTTCTCCAGTTGCAAGACTTGAAGCCATCAGAATCTTCCTTGCTTATGCTGCCTATATGAACATCACTGTGTATCAGATGGATGTAAATAGTGCATTCCTCAATGGTGATTTGGCTGAGGAAGTGTATGTTGCACAACCTGAAGGATTTGAGAACAGCAAGTTTCCCAACCATGTGTACAGACTTCACAAGGCCATGTATGGGCTGAAACAAGCTCCAAGAGCATGGTATGAAACTCTTTCCAGTTTCTTAACTGAAAATAAATTTGTCAGGGGTTCTATTGATAAAACACTCTTTACCTTCAAGGATAAGAGTGATTTCATCATTGTGCAGATTTATGTGGATGATATCATCTTTGGGTCAACGAATGTCAATCTTAGTAAACGTTTTGCTAAATTAATGACCAAGAAATATGAGATGAGTATGATGGGTGAATTAACTTACTTTTTGGTCTTTCAAATTAAACAATGTCCTAAGGGAATTTCAATTTGTCAAGAAAAGTATGTTAAGGATTTACTTAAAAAATATGACTTAGCTGATTGTGCATCAGTGAAATGCCCCATGCTTCCACCCAACAACTTGGGCCCTGATGAGTCAGGGGTCTCTGTTAATGAGACTTTATATAGAGGCATGATTGGGTCACTCATGTATCTAACAGCTAGTCGTCCTGATATCCAATTCTCCACATGTCTCTGTGCAAGGTACCAAGCTAACCCAAAAGAATCCCATCTAGTGGCTGTTAAAAAAAATCAGGTATCTCAAAGGAACACCATCCCTAGGCCTATGGTATACAAAGAAATCAGGCTTTGATCTCAAGGCCTATTCAGATTCAGATTATGCTGGATGCTGTATTGACAGGAAAAGCACTTCAGGCAGCTGTCAAATCCTAGGAGGAAAATTGGTTGGATGGAGTGCTAAGAAGCAAAACTCTGTGGCTATGTCTTCAGCTGAAGCAGAATATGTCGCTGCAGCCAGCTGTTGTGCTCAGGTGCTCTGGATGAAAAGTCAATTGGCTGACTATAAAATTTTATATGACAAAGTGCCAATCTTTTGTGACAACACCAGCGCCATTGCCATATCCAACAACCCTGTTCTTCACTCTCGTAACAAACACATTGATATCAGGTATCATTTTATCAGGGATCATATAATGAAGGGAGATATTGAGCTGCATTTTGTTCCCACAGAGCTGCAACTAGCTGATATCTTTACAAAGCCTTTGGCTGAACCTTCGTTCAACAGGCTAGTTGCTGAGCTAGGGATGCTCAATATCTCAAAGCCTTTGGCTTGATATTAAATGTGTTCATTAAATGATTGATTATATATTAAATGTTTTTCACATGAAACTAGGTAGTTACTTTCCAAGTAAATGCAAAAAACATTCTCAAATATTTAATCATTTATTTTTCTAATAACGAGGAGACAAATAAGTTTGTAAAGGTCAAGGGACCTACTTGAGCAGTCATTTTCTCACTTTGCATTTAATGCGGTTGAATAACTGTTTACGTAGTTTGAATATATATATTGTCTCTCTTCTCTTCTCACCCACCACCATTCTCATTTCTCAAATCTATTTCTCTCTCTAAGTACTTCTCTCTCTTAACCCATCCTCCATTTTCTTTCACCTTCGACCTTAAATCGATGGCATTTTCAGTTCCCAAAGCAACAAATGTTAACTTCGAGATCAACGAAAGCATCCTCGCCTCCAACAACGCCATTGGATGGATAAAGGCTCCTAATTGCACCTACTCAAATCTGGTTAGCTTCATGCAAAATTGTGACCTAAGTGAAGCCTTCACCAAATCCTTATCCACCTTTTACCAAGAATACCTTAGGGAATTCTGGTACTCTGTTGACGTGGTAGATGACACAATAACCTTTAGCCTTTCATGCAATAAACACCCATTCGCTTTCTCCCTTAAAGATTTCTCGAGTGTGGCTGGATTGAAACATGGAGATGAATGACTTAAGGTTGTTGATAAAAAGGCTGTCAAAGAAGCCCTGGCCACACTCAAACCCTGCCATGATGTAAACCCTGCCCTTACACCAGCTGAGGTCCTCTCAAAATCTCCTTTGAAGATTAAGTACTTCACTCCCATGTGGCGTGTCCTCTTCACCCACATTGTTAAATCCCTGGGAGGAATGCAGGGATCCCAAGATCAGATGTCCTTCAACCATCAAGCTATTGCATATGGGCTGATCTGGGGAGCTGATGTTGATGTTGGAAGCATTCTCTTCTCCAACCTTGTAGAACAGCTGAAGGGAAGAAATCAAGTCAGAGAAAAGAATATCTGCTATGTTCGCTTCATGTCTCTGATCTTTGAAAGTCTGTTGGGCGACAACTACCACAACTCTGCATTGACTGCTCTGAAGCCCTACCGCATCACAGGTGCCATCTACAAAGAAATAGGAGCTGAAGATGTCCCTGTCACCTCTCATATGATGAACGTGGCCAACAAACTACCAACAGCTGAGAAGTCCTTGCTCCCTTCTTCTGAGAAGGTGAATACTTCTAGTGTGTCTGGCAAGTCGAAGTCTTTGACCTCTGGGCAGCACACTACCAAGTCCAAGGCTTCTTCTGGCCAACAGCCTAAGAAGAAGAAAGTCCCCTCTTCTTCCCACACCAAAGCTGTTACTAAGGCCAAGGGAAAGAAGACTGACACCTCATCTGTTCCAGATACTCTTGTGGAATCAGATACTTCTGCTGACCAACAACAGGGGTCTAGTGTCTCAAAGTCAGCTGAGACGACAGGAAACCAGCCTAATCCAGCTGATATCTCACAGGTAATCAGTGTACATTTTTAGAGGTTCACAAGCAGCCACTCTCAATTGTTTGTAGGAGAGAGTGGTGAAGTTAGGGTAATCCTCGACCCATAGAAGTCTTTCCATGCACTTAGAACTCTTTAAGACTTCTGTACACCCTGTCTTTGCACCAGGGAATGATTCATTTGTGTTTATAAAGCACCCCGATGACCCTGCACCCTCTAGACAGTATTCAGGCTAACAACAACCTGAATACACTTATGTCTCAACCTTGATCAGCTGTACTTCACACAGCTCTTGGTTCCCTCCTTAAAAGAATCCCAAAGGATTTATCCTTTTCAGGGGAAGCTGAATCATCACCCTCAGCTTTCCTAGGGGCAGAGTAACAGGCGACCTTTAACCACATATGTTTCACTCTTAAAAGAGTCCCAAAGGTTTCTTAACCTTTTGGGGGGTTGAATGATCACCCTCGGCTTTCCTAGGGGCAGCGAATGGCGATGCATAAACATCATATGCTTCACAATCAAAAGAGTCCCAAAGGTTTTAACCTTTTGGGGGGCTGAATAATCACACTCAGCTTTCCTAGGGGCAGCGAATGGCGGTCATTAACCATATTTTTTTCACACTTAAAAGAATCCCAAGGATTTATCCTTTGGAGTGGCTGAGTAATCACCCTCATCCTCTCTGGGACAGCGAAATGGCGACCATTCCCCTTATCTTTTTCCCTGTTACTAATTAAAACAATTTGCAGGCTGAAATTGTACAACCAGTCACTGAATCTCAGGTACAACAAGAGAAGGAGGCTGATACAATGACTCAAGATCAACCTCATAACGATGAGCCTCTGCTTAATACTGATGAAGAAATGCTATCATTAGAGGATGATGTCTCTGATCTAGAGTCAATGCCTGAAGATGAGATCCCTGAAGGGATGTTTGAGGAGGAGGATGAAGAAGATGAGGAAGATCAGCAATCTGTCTCTCCTCCCAAAGAAATAGTTGTGTCCACACCAGCTGGCAATAAGACTCCTCCTCCCAAGGACGCTGTTGTTACTCCAAACTCTGCTACCTCAACAACAACAGTCTTCCAACGCCCAGCCTATGATCCAACAGCGGAGTTTCTCATGTTTGATCATCCTGCCCAAACTAACTTTGATCTTTTACCAAGGGGGGATGATTATGCTCAACAAAGCCTCAACATCAAAAATCTTCAGCCTGTTCATCACCAATCTGACATTGAACGCTTATCAAGGAAGTTGGATGTGATCAAGTCTGAAATGCACAACTTCACTGTTACATTCCCTGGAATCATACAAAAGGCTGTGGTTGAGGCGGTTACTGAACCAATCAAGGATGGTGCAAGGAAAGGTGTAGCACAGGGACTTAGCCATCTTTCCACAAGAATGAAGGATGTCATTGACTCAGAGGTCCCTGCCTTACTTCATGAGCATGAGCTAACTATGCACAGACAATTTGAAGCTGTTCGCAACAGGCAATACCGTCATGCAAACTTCATTGTCAGTCGAGTTCAGGCCAACACTAATGCAAATGGCAACCTTCTGCTGAAGATTGCCAGGGCTTCAAGGAAAAGGCAACGTGCTATGGCTGCCTCTGTTGAACAGATTGCAAGGCATTTTCAGACACGTTCATCCAAACGTCTACGTAGCCAGGATGAACGTGAGGGGGAGAAAGAAACAACACTCAACCTTGCATCTGCTAAACAAGGCTCATCATCAGCTGACAACACCATTACACCTGTTCCTCTCCAAGTCATCACACCTATCAACATACCTGATGATGAAGATAACACTCAGGAGGAGCAACAGAATCAAGATGGAGCTGACTCATCAAAGTCCCTGGCTTTGGTTAATACCAGCGATCCTGGGGATGATGATGAACCAGCTGCCAAGAAGCTAAAGTTCACTGTTAGCTCCCTTCCCAAAGCAATTCAAACTCAGGCTCAGACAGCATTTATCAGAAGAGCTGATGTTTTGAAAAACATAAGTGTGGAGTCCTCTGTCTCGAAGAAAGGAAAGGAGATAGTTTTGGTTGACACATACACCAAACTCAAGAAGATAGCTGCGATGCTAGAGACAGGAGGATCCACCACAGACCTTTCCCAATTCTCAACCTTTACACCTTCCAATGATATTCCTTTAACCCCTGAAGAAATAGAGAAACAGGCTGAGGAATTCAAGAGATTAAATGAACTCAAGACAGCCAAAGAATTGAATGAAGCTACTCTAAGGAAGATGACTCCACCTGAAAGAGAAAAGCAAAAACAAAGGTTGAGGGAAATGGAAGCAAAACGCGCTGAGGCACTAAGGAAAGTCAAAGCTGACTATGATGCCTGCGTTAACAACAGATATGCACCTGGCAAGATAACCAAGTTCAAATACACCATTCATAAATCCACAAACACTCCACAAATGATCTTATGGAGGGATAACCAACAGGGAAATATGAATGTGTTTGACAACTTCAGGCTAAAGACACTTTGGTTATCTGAATGGTTCGAACTTGAAGCCTTAGCTGCCAAATGAACTGGACAGGCCAATTTTCTTCTGCTTAAGACTATTAAGGCCAAGTTTACCTGGATCAAAGAAACAGCTGCCAAACTCAAGATTGATCCCCCACCACAGCTTTTTGAACAAGAACCCCCAAAGACTGGCAACAAAAGAAGAAGAATTTCTCAACTTGTTAAAGAAACTTTTGTCACAGATGATGTTCAAGTGGATGGCATGCATAGGGATTTAATCCTACCCAATGGTATAGTTGGCCCTGTTGATGGTCAAACATACACAGAGCTTGAAAGAGGAATGTCATTCATGAACAGGGCTTGCCAGTATGCATTTCAAAGAGAAGATGAGTTGTGCTTAGCTTCAACAATTCAGCTACTTTGTCATAAGAAGTCACTCAAGATCAACACAGAGTATTCCAAGAAGTTTGCAAAGACTTTGCAGGAAGAATTAGATAACAGATTGGACTTGGCTGAAGCTGAAGAAAGGATTAAAATGATGACTATTGAACATGTTCACAGCCCAATTCTATCTTTACCTTTTATTTTACTTATGCAATGTACTTGTAATTTTCTTTAAGTATTAAAAAAATCATGAGGTATGTTTGTTTAGATCTGTTATGAGTAAGAAGAAGCTGTTAACTCACTTACCTTAACTTAGTTATATCTAGTATTATTTATGTTTAAATAGGGGGAGATTGTTGGGAATCTAAACTTGTTAGATTCCCTGATCATAGATTTAAACATAATTAGGCTGTTAGATAGTCCCTTGCCTGTGCCTAGGAGGCAGGCAAGTTTCGCAAGACTCACAGAGATCCAAGTCTCTGTGAGCAACCTCAGAGGAGTCCATGTCAGAGACATTGTCAAGGAAGTCAAAGATTACTTGAAGACATACTCATTGGCTGTGATGGATAACAGCCAAGATGTATCAGGGACTCTGAGGGGTTGAGGGTTAACAGGGGTGGCAATACCCTGTTAACACTCAGCACACTTTGGACATGCCATTTGTGTGTTCGAGACTATGAAGAAAAAGGAAACTGTTTTGACAACTGTTTCCTTAAAGCATAATGGAAGACTACCAAGAATAGAAGAACATCATGTGACTGATGTGGGAACTTGTGAAAGCTTGTGTAGTCACCATCAAGTACTATTTAGGTTAATCTCGTAACACTATAAATAGGATGTGTATCCATGCATTAATGTTTAACACTTTGAGATATTCATAACATTATTGCATAGAACTTAGTGAATCAAACAGCTATGACTGTATTCATAAGTTAGGTTTTATAGTTGTTCAAAGTGTGCACAACACATTGTCATCAAACGGTGTTATCCATAACACTTGTAATTCTTTATTATACAATAATAAGATTACGTTTGAAAAGTAATACCTTGTGTTGATTAAGTTAAGATTAGGGTTTCTAGCATTGATTAGGGACTTTCAGCTAGCACTGGAACAAACACAACAAGTTGCTAGTAATGATGTCTTGGTAAGTATTGAAGGGGTTGAAGAACGAAAAAGAAATGTAAGGATAAAGGGTGTAAAGAAAGAAGCCCTCCATACAACTTAGGTAGAAACCTGGTCAACACATCATGAATACAACTCATCATAGACCCAGTGATGTAATGCACAACCCTTACCTAGCTACTCAGGCTTCTCTTAAAAGAAGTTTGTTGTATTGTCACGGAGAACAACATGACTTCTACTGGCTTTCTCACTCCGAGATAGTTGATATTGAATAGGTGGAATATGCTCCAGCCTCCGACCACTAAAAGTGCACAAATCGAGTCTAGAGCCAAAAGATCAATCAAATCTCGTTAGGACACACGGATGACGATAAAGAGAGTCTTACGTTATATCCTTGTGATATTGCTAGAACGCTCAAAGTGATGCTCCTCATTATTCACAATGATGAGTGGAAATCCTTCCAGTGTTAACATCAAACAGCACTGCGGTAGGTCATGTGTAAGATTCTTTATGAATTGAACATGCGTAAACTAAAAAGAAACATTGGTTTGCTTCTGATTTGATTCAAACTCGTTTCAAGTTTCTACGTAATATCTTTATGATCTAGCCAGAACATTCAGATTGATATTCATTAATATTCACAGTGACGAATGGAAATCCTTCTAGCGTCAACCTCAAACTGCGCTACGGTAGGTGACTTGCGTGATTCTTATGAATCAAGCTTGTGTCAACTGGAAAGCAACAATGGTAAGATTCTTTATGAATCAAACTTGTTCCAGGAATTTGAATTGACGACTTTAATCAAGCGGATATTTATCCAATTGATTCACTCTCTATGTTTGCATTCTTGCTTTGAGATGGTCGAGTAAAGACAACGGCTAGTACAGCCGCGGAACCCTGTCAAGGGGATTCTTAATTGAATCTACCTAATCACAGGTACGATATTTAATATCGTATAACGGTGTTCACCGGCCGGAGGTAAAACGCTATCGATTTACGACGAATGTCAAAGCCATTCAGTCTGTGTCTATGTTTTGTCTCGAGAAGGTGATGTTACGGTGTACTAAGCGAAGTTAAAGATTCAAAACCACATACTCATGCCTAAAGACATATTCAACAATTAATAGTGTGAGCATGTGGATGAAGACACAAGATCGCAAGATGGCAAAGACAAGTCAAGGATGATTTGAAGATCTCAAGATTAAAGACAAAGTCGAAAGACAACGACAAAGGCTCAAAGATCACAGCATGAAGGAACAAGACTACTATTACACGTTCAAGACTCATTTATGGTGAGATTATTAATCTCTACAAATCTCCAAATGTCAAAGGGTAATGACCTCTCACTGGGAGAGATTGTTAGCCTCAAATATTGAGTCAAACAAGAATGTTCGGTCATAAGTTTATTATGTAACGTATTTTAGAACGTTGTAATAGGTAGTAGTTTAGTCTTGTTTTACGGGCTTAACTTTAAGCTAAAAGTTCATTCATAAGTAACTAAAGCCTAAAAGGAAATCCCGGTCCATTAATATATAGCCCAAACAAGCCCGCATGTGGGTGGACTATATATACACACCTCCTAGCATGTTAGGAGGTGGTTGGATCATTTGAATTCTCTCTCTAATCTAATCCTTCCTAAGTTTCCAACCACCCTCTCTATTTTTTCTCTCTACTTTCTCTCTCTATAATTCATCTATCTTGCTTCTTTATTTCTTGTTTAATCATCAATAAATATGGGACAGTAGCTACATTGTAGAAAAGCTAAATCGGATCCGGTGGTCTAATGTGGTGGTAGATGGTGGTGGAAGCCATTGATGAGCTTAGAGAGAGAGAGTGGTTGAATGTGAAATGTAAATGTATTAGAAAATGAACAAAATGACAATCAACACCCCTCCTTGGAAGCTAAGGAGGGGTATATATAGTCACACACACAACCTAAACTTTACAATGAACCTAGTCTAGTCTAAATGTGTGTGACTATGATAACTAATGGGAATTCTTAAATGTCGTCACATAAAGTGAGTTTCCAACAAACTTCCCCCATGGGACGACGTGTAGAATTCCTTACAATATTTTCCTAACAAGTACATAATGATAAGAACAAGATCTTTCATGAAGCATCCAATGCTAATGAAGTCTTCTGAGGCCTTCGTCTTCAAAACAACTCATCTTTAAAGTAACTTGTAATAGAAATACTGTAACGGCACGAGCTAAGTAACCCATACACTTCTGGTTAAGGAGAAGCTTCTTAATTAGCTTCCCCCTAATTCATGCCACATAAACTTGATGTAGAAGCATTTTAAATAGCTTCCCCCTAAATCGACAATCCTCGTAAGCAACTTCAAAGCTTTCAATAAAGCTTAGAATAATTAAGCGCACAGCGGAATCTAACTAGCAAATCCCATCATATTACATGATAACGTTGCTAAGAGGGATTGAAAGTTAGGGGCACACCAAGTAGATCAACAACTTCTCTTCTCACGCTTGAATAATTCTTCTGAATTTTTCTTCCCTCTAAGAGTTCAAGTTATGCATACCAGAAAGAATCAAGACATTTCTTCCCCCATATAGTTGAAGAAAGTAAATCAATCCCAATTATGAAGCTCAAATACTGAAGTGGACACTTTATCCCATTCATGAAGTTGACATCGTAACACCAGAGTCAATTAAGTCCCGGAAATGCACATGTCTTCTTCCGGAGATGCACCAGAGTCAATTAAGTCTCGGGAATGCATATAGGATAATGATGATGTTTAATTGCAACAATCAAACAATTAAACCTCGAATCAGTAGTGTATCGTTTGGAGATTGATAACGACACGAGTTAAAACACTGATTTTCTCTGCGGCTATGACAAATGTCATCCCGTAATATCTTCAAATCAAAAGAAGGTATGAAGTTCATCACGTGTACTCGTTGTGCGTTCAATGTGTCTTCTTCTTCCCCCTTGATGGTTTCGAAACTTGGAACCATCAATAAATTATACACACATGAACCTGAAATCTCGTGAGAATAATAAATAAGCTGAATTATATTCGGTGAGAATCAGCTGTTGATCGAAAATCTCTTCTCATAAACTCTCCATGGCCACCTTTACCAACCCACGTGAAAGCAATTTGAAGTGACCACTGAAAGAATGAACCGGATACATCAAACGTGAAGCTGAATAAAAATCTTTCGACTTGGTGACTTAAGCATGCACTATTGTTGAATGAAGAACGGTGGAGAAATCTCTAAGTACTCAATGCATCACTGAATAAGTCTATAAGCACAACACCTCTTGAAATTATCCACATCGACTAAGCGCGTGACACTAAGTACAACAATGTAACCCCTTTAAGTGATAGTTATCCGAGTCATCAACCATCCACCCCGAACCCGGAAACCAGATAACCAAGTCTTCATTCTAGGATTAAGCACGAGCAAGTTATCTATTAAAAGATAAAATAAATACACGCCTTCGAAAAAATTTGTCTTCAACGTCACGTAATTAATACCCGATCAAACGAATCCGTAGCCACTAAAAAATCGCCCATTTTTTCTTGGTCTCGTCTCAAATAAATTCTCGTCACATTTGTCACTTTTTAAAACCATTAATCAAAATAACATCATTTATTAAAATGATTAATAATATTTTGAAATAACAATTTTAGTAAACTTTGTCTCATCACAAAGCATTCTGCCCATATGATGCACACATATGTATCACAACATTCGGATCATTAATTACAACCCAAAGTGACACTCAGCCTTGCAACCTTTGTTCAAAACTCGACCCAAGAGGTAAACGAGGCCCATGTTTAGATCAATACCCGGGTCCATGAGTTGTCCATAACCTGTCCATTACACCAAGTTATAACACTTTCTAATCCCAAAATATCTCACACAAACCTAACCTAATCACATTCATCACCTAGTAACACCCGCCCTTCACCAAACTTTCTCTCCCAATCCACTTCGTAATTTCCGTCATCTCCAAATCCTCCCAAAAGATGAACAATAATATATCTCACAATATCTATCTCCTTTAATGTCATCTCAAATCCGAGCAAAGCATATCTCAATTGAACCCAATAATTATTTCGAATCATAAGACTACGTGATTTGTTGCCATAACAGACTAACAACAATCACCCGTAGCATCTTGTATCGAAATCAATTCGTGTAGGCCAAGTGATAAAGACAGACGACATAAAGATCTTTGAACAAGATCTCGGGTAGGTGTATAGATTGTGATTGCATGTTGATTTGATGTGACAAATTCGAAACAAAGATTGGTTTTGACATATTTGTTAAAAACCATTCTTATTTTCGTACAGTAAATGGGTAAAAACCCAAACATAAGATCTATGATGAAAAAACAGTTTTTGATAAATAGATCTTAAAGGGATCATTAATCGAAAAACAATCAACTGAGATCTATTACTGTTTTTGTTTGTTTTAGTGTTCGAGGCTTAGATGAAATGGGATTAGGAGACGATGGGTATTAGGTTTAGATGAGGATTTGTGGAGTTATAAGGTTGGCAGTAGAGTCAAACTCAGTGAGTGAACTGAGTCAACTCGGTAATTACCGAGTTTACTCGGTTGCGATGGATATGGTTTGGTCACATTTTTGGTCCCGGGTCATGTTTTAAACGAATCATGTTGTCAAGTCTTTTTATCGCAATGATCCTTTTTTAAAAAAATCCATCGCAATAATTAAAAACAGTCTATCGCAAAAACCCACACTCCATCGCAATGTCATGAGGAAAATTGGGCAGCATGACGACATGACTTATGCCATTGCGACAGGTCCAACCACCCATCGCAGTGTGACTCATCGGAATGACTCCCATCGCAATGGGTATGTCGAACCCATCGGAATGTGTAAAAAACAACAACCCCATCGCAATCCATGCAATCGTACCATGTAGCTGAAATCCAAAAGTGGTCCTTGTTCCTGAAAATCCGGGACTGGTACACTGAAAATCCGGCTCTGATACCATTTGTAGGATATGTAAATCTTGCTTATGTTTTTAGAGAGAGAAAGAGATAGAGAGATGGTAGATTTCACACAAAGCTAGAGAGAGAAAGTTAAGAAGAACTATGTGTAAATTATGAAACCACACCACCCTCTCCATCTAAGGAGAGGGTTTATATACCCAAGCCTTGTAATGGGCTTGGGCTTACACGTTTGGGCCAGCCTACACATGTTGTAGGCTTGGCTTGGACTTGTTTGATAAATAAAGAAAGTTAACTAAACTACGAGCTATTACATGGACTATCGTTGGAGTGACCGATCCTTCTTAATATGTAAAACGTATTTCCAACAATCTCCCCCTAAGGGAGGTCACTCCAAACAAGGGCGTTACCCGAGTTACAATAATGAAATAAACCTAGCATACTATGCTTGTCTTGAGCTCGTAGTCTTCGTCTTTCTTTTTCTTTTTCTTTTCTGGTGAACATGCTGATGTGATCTTTGATATCAGTCTTGAGCATTAATCTCTTGCCTTGATCTCGTGCATCCATCACTTGTGATATTCGCCTCTTTGTGACGCCATGTCCCACATACTTATACCTTCGTAATTCTTGAAAGCTTCAGAGTTTGATACATCGGAAGACTTGACTTTTAGACTTTCTAGAATTTGATGAAGTATTAAGTGCAGAAAGCATAAGCATGTGTTGACGACTTCTTCTGGATTGTACACCGCAATGCCACCTTCTTGTTACGCTGCATAAGACAGTTAGCAACAAAACATATACACGGATGAAATGGCCTTGAACATTTCATTCTAATTCGGTAGCATTTTACCTCCGGTCGGTGAAGACCGTTGGACGATATTAACTATCGTACTTGTGGCAGGTAGTTTCAATAAAGAACCTCCTTGACAAGATTTCGCGGGTAAACCCGTTCTCTTTACTCGACCGTCCAAAGCTGACCGCGAACGTAAAGAGTGAATCATTTGGATAATAATATCCGCATAATTTGAAGCCGTCAATTCATGTTCCTGGAACAAGTGAAATTCAATTAAGAACCGCACCATCGTTGCTTTCCAGTTGTCACGAGCTTGATTCGTATAGAATCTTGCAAGTTACCTACCAAGTGCTGTTTGAGGTTAACACTAGAAGAATTTCCACTCATCACTGTGAACACTAAGGTATCACTCTAAGTGTTCTGACAAGATCACTAAGATATTGCGTAGAGGCCTGGAACGTGTTTAAATTCATTTAAGAATTAAAACTCTGTTGCTTTCTAGTTATCACAAGTTTGATTCATAAAGAATCGCACAAGTCACCTACCATGAGCTTTTTGATATTCGCTCAAGAAGGATTTCCATCTTCATTGTAAATACTTTCGTATTACTCGGATGTTCAGGCAAGATCATGAAGATTTTGCGTAGGACTCTTAAAATCTTTCTTACTTTTCACAGTGTGTGAAGAAGCAAGGAATTATGGAAGTGTGTCCTAATGAGATATTTGATGATCTCAAATGGCTCTAGACTCGATCGTGCACTTTGAATTTTAGTGATCGGAGGCTGGAGAGGAGTGCCACCTTTTCAATATCAATTTATTCGGAGTGAATAAATCAATAGATAACGTGTTGTCTCCGTGTGATTAAAACAAATACCTTTTGAGAGATATCTGAGTTAGCTGGGATGGGTTGTGCATTGCATCACTGGGTCCATGATGTCTGTCTTCAATATCGAGAATCATTAAAATGATCTCAATAGCATATGTGTTGACCCGGTTTCTGCCTAAAGTTGTAAGGAGGGCTTCTTTCTTTACACCCTTTATCTTTACAATTCTTTTTCATTCTTCAACCCCTTCAATGCTTACCAATACGTCATAACTAGCACCTTGTTGTGATTGTCCCAATGCTAACTTAAGTACTTGGTCGGCATTCAGCTACATTCACAATCTTTCTCCAACTTTCCTAAGGACTACTATTTCTAGCTATGGAATGTCCTTGGGAAGATTCCTCCGGTTCTGGAAGAATCATAGGACTTTAACCTATCCTACCATCCTTATGTCACCACAATCTTCATCGTCGTGAAATAAATGGGTTTCGGGTAAGTATATGTCACCATGAAAATCCATTTTGATACGCAAATCCGTTTTGCTCCCCCTTAACATATGCCACGATATTCGAAAACATTTCGCACATGTCGGGATGAGCCAGCACGTTAAGTCAAACCATTTGTGATAATATCCCATATTAAATCACATTTTCTCCCCCATATTAAAAATATTAACCCAATCGATGTTTTTAATATCAATTGATTTAATGAAGTGTTAACAAAGGTTTTGGGAAGAAAAATGCAAGTTCATTTTATCTTCATGATAACAAACATATGAGATATGATACCGATTTGTAACATGATCACATATTCACCATATTAGAAAAGAATTGACAAGGTTGGACCTGATAGATGAGAACATCATATGATAAGATCAAATGGTTCTTGTCAGCATATGTTGGTCGCCTCTTCACGTCTGAAGTCATCCCTTGACACCACATGTACGATTGGTATTGTTGTCTTGACACCAACTTGTGATCTAGGCACGTTCGGCATCGAAGATTCTGAATGCCTGACAATTTCTCCCCCTCAATTGTTGACCCATGTTCTATCGAAAGAGTTGTAGTCGTCGGCTGAGTAGTCGCATCGTCGAGTATGTAGATACCAATTGTAGATAGCATGGTTGTAGAGATGATAGCTTCATAAAAACAAGACTTCTCTTGTTTTAACAAATAAATGCACTGAGGCGTACATAGATTTGTGTTAGACCAAGTTATAAAGTAAACTTGATCCCTTACAAGGTTTTAAAGTAAACCTTGCCCGAGAAAATTAATTCCCGTTGTGAGCCAAAGCTTTCATGAGATATACTTGACTTTAATATGAAAACCGGGTTGCAGTCTGAAATAACTACAAGCCATTTTGGCATGTTTTATGAAATATTTACAACTTTTGTACGAACTCTATTTATGGCACCGTGTCGATATTAATCAACATTTCTAAGGCCGTAAATATTATCGTACCAAAAGACATGCCTTAGAAAAAAATAAAGTAAAAATATTTTTGGATTTTTCTAGATTTTTCAATTTTTATGGTTTTTATATTGTTTTATATTTTTGTATTTTGCTTTTGTGGATAAAAATATAAACAATATATACAAATGATCACCAAGGATACGGAGAATAGTTTTACCACCACTATTCTTTCGCTTCATCTGCTAGTTCCTTTAGAGTCTCAGGCGAGAAAGTTCTCATTCCGAGCTTGTCGGCCAAAAATTCAATTCGAGCGCGATCTAAAGCCTTCGTGAAAATATCCGCCAATTGATACTCAGATCGGACAAAGTAAAGCTCTATTACTCCATTTTCCACTTGCTCCTTGATGAAATGGTAGCGAATGTCAATATGCTTCGACCGGCAGAATTGAACATTGTTGCAGCATAAGGCAATTGCACTTTTGTTGTCGCAGTACATCGGAATCTTGTTGAAACCTAGACCATAGTCGGTTAATTGCGATCTCATCCAAAGAATTTGAGCACAGCAACCGGACATAGCTATGTATTCTGCTTTTGTACTTGAAATTGCAGCGCTTTTCTGCCTTTTCGATGCCCAACTGATTAATCGATCTCCTAGTAGTTGCAAAATTCCACTCGTGCTACGCCTTGTATCTTGACAACCCGCGTGATCCGCATCTGCATATGCCATTAGTGTAATAGAAGAGTCCTTCGAATACCAAAGTCCCCGATTAATGGTTCCTTTAAGATATCGAAAGATCCTTTTAACAGTAGCTAAGTGTAACTCAGTAGGCCTAGTTTGATACCTGGCACACATACATATAGCAAACTGAAGATCAGGTCGACTAGCTGTGATATACAGAAGAGTACCGATCATTCCACGATAAAGTGTCGGATCAACAGCAACTCCATGTGGATCTGCATCAAGCTTAGATTTTTCCACCATTGGAGTATCCACGGGGTCGCAAGATTCCATCTTATACTTCTTAAGCGATTCAAGGGCATACTTGGATTGATTAATAAAGATGCCTCTGGGACTCTGAGATATCTGAAGACCTAAGAAGAATGATACCTTGCCCATCATTGACATCTTAAACTTGGAAGACATGAGTGTCCCAAACTCATCCGATAATGTTTGGGTCGAGGCTGCAAATATAATATCATCAACATATATTTGTACCATAATCATATCTTTACCTCGTTTCTGAATGAACAGCATAGGATCCACCTTGCCTTTTGCGAAGCCTTGTGTAATGAGGAATTGTGACAAAAGATCATACCATGCGCGAGGAGCTTGCTTCAACCCATAGAGAGCCTTCTTAAGCTTGTACACATGATTAGGATAATTAGGATTCACAAAACCATCCGGTTGTTGAACATAGACCTCTTCCTTGAGTTCACCATTAAGAAATGCCGTCTTCACATCCATCTGATAGAAGATCATATTCATATGGGCTGCATAAGCGAGGAATAGTCGAATAGCTTCCAAACGGGCAACAGGTGCAAAGGATTCCATAAAGTCGATGCCCAATAATTGCTTGTATCCACGAGCTACTAGACGAGCTTTGTTCTTCAGTATTCCGCCTAACTCATCGAGTTTCACCTTGTAAACCCATTTCAAAGTGAGTAACTGCACTTGATCCGGGCATGGGACAAGTTCCCATACTTCAAGACGTATAAATTCATTAAGTTCTTCTTGCATAGCTTCTATCCAACATGATTGAGTAAAAGCTTGTTGCCATGTCTTAGGTTCAACTTCAGTGAGAAAAGCATCAAAGTGACAAAACATTGCACTTTCTTGTAACTGACTTCGTGTGGATACCGGACGATTAGGGTCACCAATAATAGAATCTATAGGATGATCCTTTGTCCACTTGCTGTCATGTTCACGAATCCGTGGATTGGAGTAAATCGAAGTAGGAGCTTCCTCTGAGGTGGACGACCCGGCTTGATTAGGGTCGGGAATTGGTACACTAAAGAATGGAAGTTCATGCATTTGAGCGAATTCCAAATCGTGATCATCATCATCCTCTTCATCATCAATAGGCATGACATGGGTAGTTGATTCGGGTGTTGGTTGAGAATTACTTGTTGATGGTATATCTTGACCAATTATAGGTGCAGACGTAACTGATTGTGCAACGGTTGCTGGAGCGACAACTTCGGTTACCGGAGCTATTACCTCAGGTTCTGGAGCAACAATAGTTGGAGGAGTAAAGAATTCATCAAAGAACGGTTGAAACAACGTATCCCATTCAGTCCTAGAAGGTGGTGTAAATGATGATGAAGTAGGGTTGTTTGGGACAAGACCAGAACTAATGTTACTGGGTCCCATTTCATGAAGTGCGGGTTCAGAGCTGCTTTGCTCAGAAGCCATTGCTGTCAGCTCATCAAAATCAACATTCATAGTTTCGAGGATCTTGCGAGAGTTACGGTTGTAGATTCGGTATGCCTTCTTTGCGGGTGCGTAACCAATGAAAATACCAATATCAGCCTTTGGTTGAAGTTTTCCCAAATTGTCACCACCATTATTTGGATAGCACAAAGAACCAAATACATAAAGATATGATAAATCTGGTACTTTTCCATGGAGAAGCTCATAAGGTGTTTTACCATGGCGTTTACGAATTAGTGACCGGTTTTGGGTGTACACTTCTGTAGATACTGCTTCTGCCCATAAAAACAATGGAGCCTTTGCGTAAATTAACATCGTTCGAGCAGCTTCCATAAGTGTGCGATTTCGCCTTTCAACGACACCGTTTTGTTGTGGAGTGCGTGCAACGGATGTTTCATGAGATATGCCAACTTCTTTATAATAATCACGCAAGATTTGATTCACAAATTCGGTTCCATTATCTGTACGAATGCATCGGACAGTAGTGTTGAGACGCACTTGAATCATCTTGAGAAATACGATGATGAATTTAGGTGCCTCATTTTTTGCTTTAAGAAATTTCACCCATGTAAACCGAGAGTAATCATCGACAATGACGAGGATATACTTTTTGCCACTAAGACTTTCAACACGCATTGGCCCACAAAGATCCATATGCAATAGATAAAGTTTCTCTTGGTTGGTGTCTTCCGTCTTGGGTTTGTAAGATTTCTTAGTGCTTTTCCCCATTGTACACGCGGAACACAAATGATCCTTGTGAAATGATAGTTTAGGAAGACCACGAACAAGTTCGTTTTTCGCCAAGTGATTAATAGCGTCAAAGTTAAGGTGAGATAACCTTCGATGCCATAACCATGACTTAGTCTTCGATGCTTTGGAGAGAAGATATACGGGAGAAGCGTCCATCATGTCTTGTAGAGACAAAGTATACAAATTATTCCCTCGAGTACCTTTCAATAAATCAACCCCTTCCAAATTACGAATGAAGCAGGTATGCTCTCGAAAAGCAACTTCTAGGTTTGCATCACAAAATTGTCCCACAGAAAATAAGTTGTGACCGAGACCTTCCACATAATACACTCTTGAAATAATAACATTCCCAATATGATATTCACCATAACCCATTATCTTTGCAATATGATCATTACCAAATCGAACCGTACCAAGAAACTTGCTGACGAAATTTCTGAGCTGAGAGCGATCTCCGGTCATATGCTTGGAGCAACCAGAGTCCAAATACCAGAGAACAATTTGGACCACCTGTTTTCAACAACAACAGTAGACAATGCATTGGAAACTATTGGTTCCGGAGTGTTAGCAGATACAGATATAGAATTATCAGAATTGCTAACATTTTTGAGACCCTTAGATTTCCTGCGTTTTCTAATGATAGTTTTAGCACTAACAGGTTTTACTGTTCCAACTTTCTTAGGTTTTGGATTATTCGCGGGCACTACAGTGGGAGTAGACCTATTTAAAGGGCACTTAGTTCCTACAGTAGTGTCGGTGTTCCTAGTTAAAGGACACGCTTGTGTTTTGGTAGCCTTGGTACTCCTAGTTAAAGGGCACACTTTCTTCGCTTTAGTGGGAGTGATCCTAGTCAAAGGGCACGTATTTCCTACTATAGTGAAAGTTCTACCAGTGGGGCGCCACATCCAACCAACTTGGGTTAACACCTTCCCAGTCGGTTTCCATTCTAATCCATTTTTCCGGGCATACATCTCATTCACATGGTCAATAAGGCAAGAATCATGACGACTAGAAAACATACATTCATTGCAATTCCAACATTTCAAATTAGAATTCACACTAGGCTTAGAACGCTGCACAACCGCAGAGCCTTTAGTTTTAGCTACATGATTCTTTTTATTCAAAACAGAAATAACATTCCTAGGATGGGCTTCTACTTTCTTCTTCACTTGACTACTAGATGAGGGTAAGATCCTATCATTCTTCTTGTTTGTCTTAAGCTTAGATCTTTGAGCCTTAGTAGTGGTGCTTACTCCTGTAGAAGGCAACACGGGAACATTAGAAGCTGGTTTTGATTCCGCCTTACCTTTAGTGACCAAAGTTTGAGATGGTTTAGTCCTAGGGCCCTTGTTAAGTGGTGTGACGGCTATAAGGTTCCTTTTGATTGCACTAGAGGACGATGCTGAGACAGTGGCTGCGTTATCCACAACATTCTTACCTTTTAGAGTACGAAGTGTTTCCTTTAACTCAGCCAAGACCAGATTCTTATCACAAATTTGTTCCCTCAAATCAGATATTTCCATCGACTTTCGATTCAATTGTTCAATCAATGATTGATTCTGTGCAGTGGTATCAACACATGCGGGCTGTACTGAATCGAAGAGTCGTGTATTTTTCTGTTTTAAGTTATCAACTTTGGACAAAATCTTGGAAACTCGATTATCTAGATCAAGTCTAAAATTCTCAGCGGCCTCAAGTACGTTCACACAGTTAAGCTCGTTAGATTTCTCTATTTCTATCGGCAAAGATAGAGCAACCTTGTCACTTGGCTGACGCTATTTTGATTGTAAATTCAATTGAAAATTCTTTTCAAAGTTTGAATCATCGATATTAACACCTTCGAATGACGTTTCAAAGATTTCTTGAATAAATTGTTGCTTGCATTCAAGCGAAATACAATGTGTTTGAATCTCATCAAAACGTTTTGAAAGCGAAGAATATGAATCTCGAAGCTTTAAAATTCAGCGTCAGATTCGTGACAAGTACTATCTACCACAGTATCC
Source organism: Glebionis coronaria (assembly GCA_025667525.1). Taxonomy (NCBI): domain Eukaryota; kingdom Viridiplantae; phylum Streptophyta; class Magnoliopsida; order Asterales; family Asteraceae; genus Glebionis; species Glebionis coronaria. The sequence goes on along the minus strand of CM046879.1, from coordinate 137,534,562 downwards.
ACATATTCAACATTATGCACAATAGAATCATTATCAACACTTGTAATCACACAGATAGAAACTATATCATGAGACATCACTTGATTCAGAAGCATATCATTATGGCGTGAAACCCGTTCTATTTCAAGTAAACTGTTTTCATAAGCATCTTCCATTTCATTGAAAACGCGTCTAACTTCTTCTATTTCCAAAAACAAATCTTGATCAATATTACGAAGACAAGCTTTAACATTGTTTACAAACGGAACAATTTCATCTCGAAACGCAGCTCTAGTGTGCTCAAAGTTCCATTCACCTTCCGTTATGGCCGTGGCTGTCGTACGTTCCAAAATGACCTTGTCAAAATCGGCTAAGTGTTGGTGAACCGTATTTAAGTTAACGGACGCCTTACTTACCGGTGGAATTAACTTCTTTAAATCCTTTTTGACGAGTGTAGGAGACGTACTAGGAAGGTTTTCAATTGACAAACTTTGGGGCACAAGAACTGTTAATTCTGCTAATTCCTTTTGTAAGCGAATGCGTGTCTTTTTCGAAAATTGATCTATCATAATCAATTGTATGGAATTTTGAAAGCATTTTAGAATGAGTTTCATCCCCAAGTGATTGTGTCGCGTCAGAACTACGAACGAAAGGTGCTTCTTTCAATTTGCCAATTATGGTCATATCATAAAGACCGGGAATATATTCCTGAGCTTGTTTTGCATAACCGGGATTAGGTGGTAAATCTTGAAGACGCTTAAGTTCGAATTCTTTAAATGATTTAGTTAAAATATGAACCTTTTCTGTGGAAGCGTATTGTTTTAAAAGATGTTGTTCCTTGAATTTAAGAAGTTTGGTAGCATTAATTTCTGATTCAACCTTTTTAGACTCGAGAGTTTCGAAATCCATTTTAAGTTTCAGAAAATCATTGACAACCGACTCTTTTGCTTTTAATTCATTGGAAAGATTTGCTTTTAATGATTCTATTTCTTTCAAGTGTTCAATCTTTCCAAAACGAAATTGGTCAAATTCAGAACATGTTATTTTCTCTGCTTGAGGGACCATTTCAAAAGTTTTGACCTTTTCTTTATGCAACGCAAGCTCAGCAGTTAGGGTGGAATTGGTATCTACGGATTGTCTGAGGGCCATATGCATTTGATCAATTATATGTTTAGGCACCATGACCAAATCATGTTGAGCATAAGATGCCATACCCGTCGTAGCATTTGGTTGAGGTTCACTCAAATGTGTCGGATTGGGTACCACATCATTTGAGTTACTAGTTCCCGAATGTTGTTCGAGGTTGTCATTTTCATGCCCAACTTGATGTTGGTTATCATCAATATTATTAGATGTGGTTGGTACCTCACTGATGACATCAGAACCGTAGTGAGAGAGATTAGCCACGAGAGCAGCTTGGGCAGAGTGAATGTCATCACAATCCGAATCGTATGCATCAAGATCGTCCGCTTGATAAGTTGCATTAGAAGTAGAAACGACTGCAATGCCTTCAGTATCTGCTGCCCCTGGGTCTGCAAGAAATGCCAACTCCTCTGAATCCAAAATCTTCCCCTTAGACTGAGCATCAACCAAATACATCTTCTCACGAAACCATGCATCATCCCTCCTCCTTTTCGGCTGAGTGCATTCCCTAGCCATATGACCTTGTCCTCTGCAATTGTAGCAAGTCACAACCTTCTTAGGACCAATAGGACTCCCATTTCCACTAGCTTGAGAATTCACAGCTTGATTGTTCCCAGTCCTTGTAGGAGGTCCATATGAATTTTGCCTTCCCTGAATAGGTTGCACCGTCACTTGACCATCTTGAACAGTGGCTTGTTGTCGAGGATTTTATGAGGTGCGGAGCTGATTGTTTGTTGGTGGAAATCCTCTAGTTGCAACAAGTTTTGACAATTAGGCGGTGAGATGGTTTAGAACATCAGCTGGCGTATCATTTGGAGTAAAGACCGGTGCTTGGATTGGTGGAAGTTCATTAGAGTAGAAAGCTTGTGCTGGTTGTGCTTCTATTGGAAAATATCCTTGCTGAGGAGTATAGCCCAATGGAGAAGTGTTGGCTTGTGATGGTGATGTTTGATATGGTGGTTGCTGTGGAAAAGATTGTTGATGAACACTGTGTTGATATTCTTGCTGTGGTATCATTGGTGGTTGATAAGATGGTTGCTGTGGTTGCTGATAGATGTGTGGTGGTGGCTGCTGCAAGTATGATGGTTGTTGATAAGTATAAGCCATGTGTTAGCCTCAAAATATGGAGTCAAACAAGAATGTTCGGTCATAGGTTTCTATTGTAATATTTATTAGAACGTTGTAATAAGTAGTTATTTAGTCGTGGTTCACGGGCTTGGATTTAAACTAATTAAAGTCCAAAAGACAAGCCCGGCCCAATATATAGTCCATTAAAGCCCGCATGTGGGTGGACTATATATACTACCCTCCTAGCATGTTAGGAGGGTGGATGGTCATTTGTAACAAATTCTTTTCTCTAATATAATCTCACCAAGTTAATCATCTCCTCTCTACTTTCTCTCACTACTTTCTCTCTCTAGGAATTCATCTCTTCTTCATCTATTTTCTTTCTTTCTTCATTGCTTAATCATCACAAATTCATGGGACAACATTATGTTTTGTTGAGAAGCATACATAGCAAGTGGATCATGAACTTGAGGAGTAGACACCCGAGCCTCGATCACATGGCATTCGTGTTGTTGAAGAAAAGCTTGAAGTTGATCCACATTGGTGTTATGCAAGTCCTTAGCCAATTTAACATCCGTCACGTATTTTTTCCATTCTGGAGGAAGAGTGTTCAAATACTTGGTGTTCAATTGAAAGGTAGGAATTTCCATGCCATAGATATTTAGCTCATTCAACAATAGGGTAAATCTCAGATAGTAGTCATTGAGAGTCTCCCCTGGCACATAGGCAAACTTATCAAAAGTATCATAAAGCTTACACTCTCGTTCTTGTTTAGTTAACGAGGTGCCTTGCATGAGAACACGAATTCTATCCCATAACTCTTTGGCAACTTTATGTTTGCTGACGAGTTTGTAGACATCTGGAGGAAGGGCTTGGAGAATGATGTTTGTAGCATACTTATCACATTTATCTTGAATCTTCATATCTCCAGTCAACTCACCCGTTGTGCGAGGACGAGTAGTCGTACCTTCCGTCACTGTACCATAATCTAATGGTCCATTGAGCACCGATGCCCAAATTAGATGTCCATTCTCCTTGTTCAACATATAAAGTTCCATTCGGGAAGCCCATTCCTCATACATAGTCTTCACCAACATTGGTGGACGATTATCCGTACCCGAGAGGATGGACTTATCCGTAAGAGATGTGTACTCCATTTCAATAAGTGAAGATTTACAAAGTTGATCGATCAACGAAAGAAAGTAAATGTGTTTGTTGTAGTGTGTTAAAACCGAGAAATAATGTTAAAATCCCCTAAATTATGTCCTCGATAAACCAAAAAATCCAAGTCAAAATTACTAAAAATTTTCAAAAACACGTTTTTGAAAAAATGTTGGATCGTACTCAGATCGCAGGTGTGATCGTACTCCCTATGATCGCACTCAGATCGGACTCCAAGATCGTACCCAACGATCGTACCCTGATCGCACTCCCTTATCGCACTCAGATCGGACTCCCAGATCGTACCCAACGATCGTACCCTGATCGTAGTGATACTGATCGCACTATGGATCGTGCTGATGGATCGTACTAAGCAATTGGTTTTTGATCGTGATGGTGGATCGTACCTATAGATCGTACTACTTGATCGCAATGGTGGACCGTAGCGAGGATCTAAGTTATGATCGCAACATTGGATCGTGACTAAGGATCGCAAGTAGAAACCCCCAGGGTTTATGCAAACACAAAGTCAGATCGTACTATGGATTCCAAGTTACCTTATTTCTCGGAGAGTACACGAACACAAACTAATCAAGATTCTAAGCCAAAAATGAATCAAACAACCAAAAATTTTGTGTTTTTAACCCAAATAACAATACCAAATCACTATAACAAGTAATAGGATGAAGTAAATCAAGATTAACCCATAAAAACACAAAAAAAAAATTGGTTCGTATGAAAATGGATCAAAAATGGCAAGAATCAAGAACACAAACACAAGAACTAAACAATCATCCCATGGCTCTGATACCATTTGTAGGATATGTAAATCTTGCTTATGTTTTTAGAGAGAGAAAGAGATAGAGAGATGGTTGATTTTACACAAAGCTAGAGAGAGAAAGTTAAGAAGAACTATGTGTAAATTATGAAACCACACCACCCTCTCCATCAAAGGAGAGGGTTTATATACCCAAGCCTTGTAATGGGCTTGGGCTTACACGTTTGGGCCGGCCTACACATGTTGTAGGCTTGGCTTGGACTTGTTTGATAAATAAAGAAAGTTAACTAAACTACGAGCTATTACATGGACTATCGTTGGAGTGACTGATCCTTCTTAATACGTAAAACGTATTTCCAACATACATAATAAAGGGACATGAATGAGTTGTCTGTTTAATATATACTTACTGATTATTGGTTTACTTGACGTGTTCTTAACTTGTTTTACTTATTCTTATCTTGTTTTACATGTTCTTGACTTGTTTTACTGTTTCATATTTAATCACGTGTTTCTTAGTACTTCATGTGTTCTTGATTAGTGTATTTCATGTTTTATGTGTTATTGTACTTGTTGTATCATAATGCGTAACTTACTATAAAGAGACGGTTTCTATATATAGTAACTTTCCAAAAATAGCAGGTTTCCATATATAGTAACTTTTCAAAAACAGAAAGTTTACATAAATAGTAAGTTTCCAAATATAGAAAGTTTCCATAATTAGTATGTTTCAAAAAATAAAAAGTTTCCATAATTAGTATGTTTTCAAAAATAGAAAGTTTCCATAATTAGTATGTTTCCATAAATAGCATGTTTCCATATTTAGTATGTTTCTATAAATAGAATGTTTCCATAATTAGTAATAAGCTTATTAAATAAGTATATGATATAAGCTATAGTTTAATAAGCATATATTATAAGCCATGATTATTAAATGCAATAATATAGTAAAGTTTATTAATAATAAATACTTTCGTCTTAACATAATGATTATTATTTAATAACATAATACATGATTTTATAAGTAATTATTAATTAATAATATTACATGATTATATTAATTAAACTTTACTTTAACTGATTATTGTATAATTAAATTAAAGTATAATATTAATTTAATTAAACCTTAGTTAAATGAAATAAATTAATTAAGCTAAGTTCTTAATTAATTAAATGTAACATGAACTTATTTCATGAATAGTTATATTAATAACTATTATAACCTATAGTTTATTTAAATAAAATGACCATGTTTAATATCATGATAATTAATTTATATTCTAAGTCCTTGTTATTAATTAATTAAACTAAATCATGCATTAATTAATATAATTAATTAATAAATAAATCATAAATGTATTTTAGCAAAAGTATTAGCCAAACACACCCTTGTGTTTTCGTGTACCCGAGCCCCTAAACCCGAGCCTACCGAGACCTTCGTCTCGGTCGCACAAACAGCAAAAGCAAACAACCTAATTGCCACAGCCCCCGGTTGTGGCTCCTTACCCTCTGCAGCCACTGCTTGCTTGTCTTATCCCCTGGCCAAAAATAGCTCCCACCGATAGCATAAATAAACTGATGTCGGGGTAGCCTTTCCCCTATTTTCAAATTTTTCCCACCGACTGCTTGTCGGTCCCCCTGTTGTCTAGTCAAGACCCACCGAGATCCTAGTGATCTTGGTTGCCACTTTTATCAAACAAACACCCCTCTTTGGGGTCTTGGTGTTGCGGTCGTCAAAAACAAACAGCCACATCCCCATTAAGGGTGCGGCTGGCCAAGAACAACCACCACCGAGGCCTTCATGGTCTCAGTTACCTTGATAAACTAAACCAAAACCCGATTAGATCATGTTTAACTTGTAATTTAGTCTAACAATAATCATGTGTTCTTCATTCACATTACAAAGCTTAATCAATGAATTTATTAAAAGAAGGATTAAAGATTTTTAGGAATACCGTATGCGCAGTGGTTTGGGATTTAAAATCATGAACACTTCTAGTAAACAATCAAAGATCAAGCAAAGTTTATTTCCCCCTTTTCTTTTGTATAACCCGGCGGCAACAAGGATAGAGAGAGCTAGGGTTTTATTTTTGTTTTTGTAAAAATTCTAAATGAAATCCCCTAACATATTTTTGTTACTAGTAAACTTGGTTAACGGGCCGGTCCATGGGCCCTTTTGTCTTCTCTTTATGTGCCGCCCCAAAACACTCCTTTATATACATATTTATTTCGTTTTCGTGTTCAAATAAATTATCGTTTGTGTTTTAAATCCTTGTCGTGTTTTAAACATTATACGTAATTACTTATCGTGTATTAATTTACATACGTAATACTTGTAGTAATTAATTAACATACGTAATACTTACATTAAATGTTCATGATATATGTCATATGTTAATCAATTGTAAAGTTATAATTTATTCGTGTTTTTATGCATTTAATGTTCATATGTATTTTATGTAGGTTTTACAAACAGTACATTGTGCATCATTAAGAATCTTGTACATCATTCTAAAACTAAGCACATAGAAATTAGGCATCATTTTATAAAGGATTTTTGAAAAAGTTTTAATTCATCCAGATAAAATTGACACAGAGAAAAATGTGTCTTGTCTTTTAACTAAACCTTTTGATGTTGGGAGGTTCCAGTAATTGGTCACAAGTATTGGAATGGTTAATCCCTGAAATGTGGTTTTTTTTTAAGTGATGTAAAGTATGTATAGGATATGCACTGTTATTCATCTTTGTGAAAGTTAGATTTTTCCACTATATTTTCTATCCGTTGACAAAGGTTTTATATCCGTTGTCAAGTGGAAAGAAGCCGCTGACAGCCTATGTGTTAGTTTTTGTGGTTTTTATCTAACAATGCAGGATTGAAGGGATGTGTCAAAAAGTTTATTTATGATTGTTGGAATGTTTACATTCCTATCTTGAATACAAATATTTTCATATATATTTTTGAAAGAATTGTAAGCATTGTTTAAGGGGAGGTTTTAGGAAAACCTTTAGGATTTTTGTGTACTCTTAGAGTGCTCTTATCATAATTCTAGATTGTGTCTACTGGTGAGTAGGGGTTAGAAATAGTGAAGACTTTTTCTTTTTGAAATTGTTGGAATTTCTAAACCTTGAGGCACTGTAGCATGTGCATTTTATTTTAAGCATGCATGCTACGAAGACGTTTTGACCTAGAATTGGGCTGGTTGGATTGGTGATTTGGGCTCTATATTTTTGGGTTTACCTAGGAGTTACAAATATATTATATGAGCAAGATTCCTTCTTAAGGACTCTGTGATCAAGGGACACTAGAGGAAAGTCACATCTATCTTGTGTAAGCAAGTGTGTGTGATTGGACAGTGCTTGTAAAACTCTGTCATTTTGAAGATAAAATAACTCTCTTAGGGTTAATTTCTTTGTTAGGTCTTATATTTTTATTTATTCTTTTTATATTTACCTATAACCAAAAGAAATTTTATCCGCTGACAAATACATTTTAGCCACAGACAAAGCCATTCTAAACACTGAAAAATATAGTCGTTGCCGCTGACAAATATTTTAACCGTTGAAAAACACTGGGTCCTACCCATTTGTTACTTTTGAGATTCTTGAGCCATAATTTTCGTAGAGTGGGTAGTTTCTTTAATTACTATGAGATAAGTGTGACTTTTTCAAAGATTTGCATGATTGAGTTTTGAAATTTTTTCTCACTTACCTATTTTTTAACCAATAGTATACCTACGTTCATCTACTATATATTTGGCTCCCCATAATCTTTTCAGAGCAACTTGCTTATTTGTTTCAATTGCTTTCTCTCACACATACTAAACCTTTCTTTGTTCTTAAGTTTTCTCATTTATCCATGGCGCCAAAATTTAAACATGTTGATGTTGTTCTTGAGTTTAAGGAGTACCACAATATGATTGCTTATTTGGTCGCTGATAATGATCACCATCTACAGTACACAGAGATGATAGAGTTTTTGTTGGCTTCCAACTTAAGGTATGCTCTTACACATGCTCCTATCATCCCTATTTCACATATCAAACAGTTTTGGAACATTGCTAGTTCCAAAAAAGTTGATGAGGTGATAACAATTGAAGGCACCATTCATGGAAGAAAATGGGTGATCACTGAAGCTTTAGTTCGTCAAGCTTTACACCTTGATGATGTCACTGGTGTGATCACCCTTTCCATTGATAAGCTACACCAAGGGCTTCGAGTCTTGGGGTACGCTCTTCCTCCTACGGGGCGTATTTCAAAATACTTTAAAGGTTAATTTCCCCAGCCTGGAAGTTAATAAACATGTCCTTTTACAATGTATTAGTCTCGAGTGTTCATCCTTTAACGAGATCAATCGCTCTATAGCGAGTGCTCTTGTTTGTTTGGCCACTGGGCAATAATATAGTTTTCTAAAATGATTTTTGAGGGCATGCTGCAAAATAAAGGAAGCAAGATGACCCTTGCTTACCCTAGGTTTTTACAAATGATTTTTGAATCACAAAGGGGTTGTGGCAGGGATCATGATAACTTTTATGAGATCCATGTTCAAAGGAAAAAGCTTTTTATAACCCTGAACACAGCACCTTATGAACCTTTTCCATTGACACCCCCCATGATAGCTATCATCCAAGCAGTTTTGAACCAACCTGACTGTAAAACCCGCATGCTATTACCATGAATAGTACCCTTAAGATCGTACGTACATGATTAGAACTTTCCTTTTATAGCACGTTTACGTTTCATGAACAAGAATTCCAAGTATTACGTACGTGTTATAACACGATAAGTATTTATTACGTATTAACTCACGATAATTATTCCAATAATAATTATAATCACGAACATACGAACATGAAATCATGAACGTAAATTAATCACGAACTAATATTACGTATGTATATAAATTTATTACGAACACGAATAAATATATTAAGTCATGATCGATAACTAATTAGAACACGTAAATTACGAACACGATAAAACACGAGAACACACGATTATTTTTAGACACGGAAAAAGGTACGGGTTACCCCAAGTGGGGCCCCTACCCGCGGCTATACAAGAAAACATGGGTTTAGCCCATGCAAAATTAACTAACTAGGAAAAAGGGGTAAAACATGTTCATTATTTACAAAATATTGAAAATAAGAAAAATCCTAATTCTTTTCTTTGCTCCTTCTTTGGCCGCCGGTTTTAATAACACCAAAGAGGTGTTCGGGTTGATTCTGATCTTGGAATTTTTACAAGGATCGTTGTGTGTTCGTCCTTATTTGATTCACATAATCGGTATAACTTTTAACTTTTTCTTTTTATGTTTTGATTTTTGAATCACATACAATCATGATGTTTTTAATTACCTAATTAAAAAAAAGTATTTTAAACATGTTCTAATCATGGGGTTAAATCAAATCATGGGTTTAGGGGTGTTTGTGGTCTAGCCGACGCCTAACCGAGCCCCATAGGGGTCTCGGCTTGGCTTATCTCACACCACCGAGACCATATGGTCTCGGTATGGTGGTGGTGGTCCCACGGCAGCAGCAAAAACAAGGGGAAACCCGACTTAGGTCGGGGTATGGTGATGGTTACGGGTCTGGTTCATGGGTTTTAGTCACGGTTCCAGTTCATGAATCATTTTTTTCGAAGGTTTATGATTTTTACAAGTTATGTTATTTATTTTTAAGACTTAAATTAAATTAATTAAAAGCATGACATGATTAATTTACTTTACATGACTTAGGTTATTAATTTAATTATTAATTCATGAATTTTAACCTAAGTACTTATTATTTAATTAGACTTTGTAATTAATTAATTATTAAAAACCATGACTATAATTAATTAATTTACATGACTTAGGTTATATTATACATGTTTTAACCTAAGTATTTTACCTTTATTTAATTAAAATCATGTTATATTTAATTAAATACTTTAACTTATAGTTTATTTAATTTACATGTAATAATTAATAAACTATACTATATAATCACATGACTTAGAATAATAATCAGAAAACACTTAAGCTTATGTAATTAGCTTAATTAACCAGCTTATATCTATTTATGGAAACTTTCTATTTTCAGAAACTTATTTATTTAAGGCAGCTAATCTATTTATGGAAACTTTCTATTTTTAGAAACTTATCTATTTTAAGAAGTAATTCTATTTTTGGAAACATTCTATTTTTGGAAACTTTCTATTTTTAGAAACTTTCTATTTTTGAAAACTTTCTATTTTTGGAAGCTTTCTATTTTTGGTAACTTCCTATTTTTGGAAACTTTCTATTTTAGGAAACCTGCTATTTTTAGAAAGTTACTTAATATTACACAACAAATAAAATAATACATGAAATACAAGTAATACTTAATCAGAATAGACAGAATATACGATAAATACATTATAAAGCTTAATACAGTAAAACATGACATGAACATATAAAACGAGCTAAGACATGATATAAAACCAGTTACATATTCAGTAATCAGATACTTATACACGTATCTACTTATGTAGCATTAGTGATACCGAAGTAGGACTCTCTTTCGTTCGTCTTCTTCGTTCACTGGACATAAGGTACAGATTCTCCGTCCTTTCAGTATAGACATTCTTTCCTCATTAGGATTCCCCGTATGCAGCCAACTGTTTTCTCTAGTGTATGTTTGTATGTTTTATTGCTTATGTTTAATTAGAATACCTAAAGCCATATACATGCATGACCAGTTTCACCTAGTTATGGAGGTACCATAACCATAACACTAAAGGCACTGGTGTTATGACTTCCCCACGGCGGAGTGATTGCTCGTGGCGTCCCTTCAGCTTTTGGCCATATTATTATATTTATCATGTGGGGTGTATGGGTGCATCCTAGTTACATGTTTTCAGCAGATTACTTAGTGTGAATGTGGTGTGTGCCTTGCATCCTTCACAAGGAGCTGATCCCTCCTACCCAAAACCAGTATATTAAATTAGAGGCAGCCCCTCTAATTTGCATGACGAGGTTACCCCTCCAAGTATTCATGCACGTGGATAATTCATGACCTATATTGGCTAACGGTAAAATATGTTAAACAGTTTTTACAAGATAAACATAAGGCTTTTCAAACTATAAAACCAGTTTTACTAAGATATAACCGGGTTATTCAGGACTTAGTTTCTTCCGCTGTTTCATGCTTATATGCTTATATTATTCATGCTTTACTTGTACATCCGTGCACTGAGCGTATTGCTCAGCCGTTTTCCTTTTCATGTTCCTAAAACGGCAGGTACTTAGGGACGCTCGTAGACTTTAAGCGTACGTGCATACGGACTGGAAGCTTTCTAGCCTTCTTTACTTTATGCATTTATCTATTTTTTGATACTCTTTCCATGGACATTGTTTAGTCCTTTCATTTACAGTACTTATGTTTGTGTGTGATGAGTTCTACTTCTGGACTACCGATGTTTGATTCCGGTATTTCCTTTTATGGTCATGTAATGTTTAGACATTTATCCTTGTATGCTTTGATGACACGCCATAATCATGCGTGACATTCCATTTATCAAAATGGGGTGTTACAATTATGGTATCAGAGCCAAGGCTTCGACCTGTAGGCTCTCAAAACATGACATGTGATTAGTGGGTAGTCATTATGGTCTTCCTAGAACTGACAGTCGGTTTTCATGCATTCATCATTTTCATGCATACATATATATGTCATTGTCGCAGGTTTATGACTAAGTAATGGTTGGTACAGGACTGGCCCTATTTAGTCGCATGTATTTTATCGAAACTTTTAAATTTGGGACCGACCAATAGGCGTCCCCTCGCCATGTCTTTTATTTTGGGTGAACTGACCATAGGCGTTCACTCTCGAGCATACAAAAGTTTTCATAAAACTGCATCATGCATTCATGTACTAGTTTTCCTGCATAAAAAATTTTCTCATGATTTATTGGTATAAATTTTTTTTCATGTATATATTTTATGTTTTGATCAGTTTAATCATGTATTTTATGTTATACTGTCAGATGGCAAACACAAACAATATCCGGGAGATGGTTGCAGCTGCCAATGCAGATTTGCAAGACATCCTTCATCAGAACGACAACTATCCTCCCTCGCCCAGCATTTTTCCCACGGAAGGAAGGAATAGGCTCATGAGAGAGTACTACACTATTAGACAGCGACCTGAGGAAGACAGCAATGACTTCATGTAGCGTTTCCTTCGATTCGTCGGTGTCCTGAGAGCAGCTGCGGGAACCACTGAAGAGCAGGCACAATATTTTCGTTGGGCTCTTAATCCAATGATTTCCAATAACTTAGAAGGTGCTCCGTTGGACACGGTAGCACAAGTGGCTGATGCAGCACGTAAGTTGGAGATGCTGCAGGAGAGAGATGAGTTCGGGGAAGCAGAGAGACCCGAGAAGAGGTAAACATTTGTATTCAAGTGGTGACCAATCCGTATTCTTTCAATATATGTCAATATTTCATCTCTTTAAATTGTATCTTCCAGGTAGAAGACTGGGGACCGGTCTCAGCCGGCTACTCAACAACAGCGTAATCAGCCCAAGGGAAACGGTCATACTAACGATTGTTTTGGTACGGATAGGCGTGGCGGTAATGATAATTACGGTAACAACGTTGGACACTCCAACAGCAGCAGGTCCTTATACTTACGCAATTTCTTATGATTTCATGTTATAACTCATAATTCTGACACATTAGCAAATCTTCTACGAGGAACCATGGAAACGGTAGGGACCAGAACCAGAGAGGTTCACAGCCTAGCCGTCCAGCTATCACTGGTATTCAATCTTACGATTATCCGCATTGTCCTTTGTACCCTATTATCATGTCTCATGTATAATGTCTTATCAGGTTCTCAGCCTGTCAGGACACCTGCTGGAGGATATACTCATCCTCTTTGCTCTACTTGCCACCGTAGGCACCCAGGGCCATGTCGCCGCGACAGTGACGCATGCTTTAAGTGTGGTCTTCCTGGTCATCGCATGAAGGACTGTCGCAAGGGGAGATGGAGGGCACATCAGGACATGTTGATACCAAGCCGCCTCCTACCACTGGACGTGTCTACACGACATCTCGCGATCAGGCCAACAAGTCTATAGGTACCATTACTGGAATCTTGTATATGAATGGTCAAGCTGCATGTGTTCTATTTGATACGGGTGCTACTCACTCGGTCATTTCTACTGCTTATGCCAAGAATGATAGGATACTCCCCATGACCCTAGAGAATAGACTCAGTATTTCCACGCCTTTGAGAGACTATGTACTTATCACCCATGTGTACAAGAGTCTTCCCCTAGAGTTTGACGATAAGTTTCGTCCTATTGACGCACTTCTGCTGGACATGAATGACTTTGACATGATTTTGGGCATGGATTGGCTATCCAAGCATCATGCTACCATAGACTACCATTCATATCGAGTCATCTTCGGTGATGTTAATGCACCAGAGTACATTCATAACGGGTTCGTACCCGGCAGGTCTGTACAAATCATATCAACCCTGGAAGCACAAGCACTACTATCACATGACTGCGAGGGTTATCTAGCTACGGTTCATGACATGCATGCTGAATCCCCATCAATCCAGGATCAGACGATAGTGTTAGAATTTCAAGATGTATTTCCAGAAGAACTTCCGGGCATACCACCTGCACGTGAAGTGGAATTCAACATCGAGCTCATCTCAAGAGCTAAGCCGATTTCCAAGGCTCCTTATCGCATGGCTCCCATAGAGTTAAAGGAGCTGAAGGATCAACTACAAGAACTTCTAGAACGAGGTTTCATTCGACCGAGCACATCTCCATGGGGTGCACCAGTGTTATTTGTTAAGAAGAAGGACGGCAGTATGCGTCTCTGCATTGACTATCGCGAGCTCAACAAGATTACTATCAGGATTAGGTATCCACTCCCACGTATAGACGATCTGTTTGACCAACTCCAAGGGGCCAAACAATTCTCCAAGATTGATCTTAGGTCAGGCTATCATCAGCTACGGGTTAAGGAGCAGGACATCGCCAAGACTGCTTTCTGTACACGCTATGGCCACTACGAATTTATATTCATGCCATTCGGCCTGACCAATGCTCCAGCAGTGTTCATGGATTTGATGAACAGAATCTTCCATGAATTTCTAGACAAGTTCGTATTGTCTTCATCGATGACATCCTGATTTTCTCAAAGTCCAAGAAGGAACACGAAGACCATCTTCGTACAGTACTACAGATCCTTCGCCAGAAGCAGTTGTATGCTAAATTCTCTAAGTGTGAGTTCTGGTTAGACAAGGTGGCATTCTTAGGTCACATTGTATCAGCAGAAGGAATCACTATGGATCCAGCGAAGGTCGAGGTTATTACTAAGTGGCCAAGGCCGACATCAGCGACTGAAGTATGCAGTTTCTTAGGCTTAGCTGGCTATTACCGTAGGTTCGTGGAGAACTTTTCCCGCCTAGCACTACCGTTGACCAAACTGATGCGGAAAGGAGAGAAATTCGTCTGGACTGAAGAACGAGATAAGAGCTTTGAAGACCTGAAGCGGAAGTTAGTATCTGCACCTATTCTTACTCTCCCATCTGGTACGGGTGGATTTCAAATCTATAGTGATGCATCGGGGAAGGGACTTGGTTGTGTTCTCATGCAACATGGGAAAGTGATCGCGTACGCTTCACGGCAGCTTAAGCCTTATGAGGAAAATTACCCTACGCATGACTTGGAACTTGATGCGGTCGTGTTTGCATTGAAGAAATGGAGGCACTACTTAAATGGATAATCATGTGACATTTTCACGGACCACGAGAGCTTGAAGTATATATTCACTCAGCGTGAATTGAACATGAGATAGAGGAGATGGTTAGAGTTGTTGAAGGATTATGACATTAAACTGCAGTATCATCACGGCAAGACGAATGTAGTAGCAAATGCACTTAGCAGAATGTCCGGAATGATCAACGGCATTAAAATTGAGGAGGAAATCATAAGAGACTTGGAGCGACTAGACATAGAGATCATGGTACGTGGACAGCACAGTGACTGGGCTAATCTTAGAGTAGAACCCGAGTGGAGATCAAGGAAGCTCAGAAAGATGATGGAGAAATCTGGGTGATAATTCAGAATTTGGAGAAGCAGACGGAATTCAGAGTAGATGTAGATGGTATCTTATGGCAGGGCACGAGACTTTGTGTTCCTGATGATCAAGAACTCCGGGAAGCCTTGTTAGCTGAAGCTCATAGCTCCCCATTCTCTATACATCCTGGTTTGACTAAGATGTACCATGACATCAAGCAGTACTTTTGGTGGAGTGGTATGAAACAGGATGTTGCCACTTACGTCTCCAAATGTCTTACCTTCCAACAGGTTAAGATCGAGCATCAGCGATCTGGCGGTCTCCTTCAACCGTTAGATATCCAGAGTGGAAGTGGGACAAAATCACCATGGATTTTGTTATTGGTCTTCCGCCAACCAAGAGGAAACACGATGCAATTTGGGTTATCGTAGATCGACATACCAAATCAGCTCATTTCTTACCGATCCGCAAGGAAGATTCGGTCAGTAAACTCGCCGATACTTATAGAAGGGACATCATGAGACTCCACGGTGCTCCATCCACCATCATCTCAGACAGAGATCCTCGATTCAGTTCGCGATTTTGGAAGAGTCTACAGAAAGCTTGGGGTACACAGCTTAAGCTTAGCACGGCTTTTCATCCTCAAACAGACGGGCAGTCGGAGCGAACGATTCAGACATTGGAAGACATGTTGAGGTCATGTGCGTTGGAATGGATGGGTGATTGGGACGATTATATCTGTTTGGTGGAGTTTGCATACAACAACAGTTGGCACGCAAGTATCAAGTGTGCTCCTTTCGAGATGTTGTATGGTAGGAAGTGTCGCGCCCCAATCTGTTGGGATCAGGTTGGCGAGCGAACACTTGAAGGACCAGAAATCATCGAGTTGACTAATGAGAGGGTCGCAATAGCTAAGCAGAAACTTCAAGAAGCACGGTCACGTCAGAAGAGTTACGCCGACAAGCATCGTAGGGACATACATTTTAAGGTAGGAGATCACGTTTTCCTTAAGGTTTCGCCGGCACGTGGTGTTAAACGCTTTGGAGTTAAAGGGAAGCTCAGTCCTCATTTCATCGGACCGTTTGATATCATTGAACGAGTCGGTGAAGTATCTTACCGTTTAGCGTTACCTCCGCAGCGTTCGCATGTACACAATGTGTTTCATGTGTCCTTACTCAGAGGGTACCAGTATCATCCCCTTCACATGGTTCAGTATCCACTGAAACAGATACGTGAAGATCTCACTTTTATAGAAGAACCCGAACGAGTTCTTGACAGACAAGAACGAGTCATGAGAAGGAAGACGATTACATTCGTCAAAATCCTTTAGAGGGATCATACCGAGCGGGAAGCCACTTGGGAAACAGAGGAGTCTATCCGGGCTTCTTACCCTCATTTCATATTTTGAATTCGGGTATCTTCTTCTTTTCCGGTTTACTTTATCTATAATTCGGGGACGAATTATTCTTTTTAGGGGGAAGAGTTGTAAAACCCGCATGCTTTTACCATGAATAGTACCCTTAAGATCGTACGTACATGATTAGAACTTTCCTTTTATAGCACGTTTACGTTTCATGAACAAGAATTCCAAGTATTACGTACGTGTTATAACACGATAAGTATTTATTACGTATTAACTCACGATAATTATTCCAATAATAATTATAATCACGAACATACGAACATGAAATCATGAACGTAAATTAATCACGAACTAATATTACGTATGTATAAATATTTATTACGAACACGAATAAATATATTAAGTCATGATCGATAACTAATTAGAACACGTAAATTACGAACATGATAAAAAACGAGAACACACGATTACTTTTAGACACGGAAAAAGGTACGGGTTACCCCAAGTGAGGCCCCTACCCGCGGCTATACAAGAAAACATGGGCTTAGCCCATGCAAAATTAACTAACTAGGAAAAAGGGGTAAAACATGTTCATTATTTACAAAATATTGAAAATAAGAAAAACCCTAATTCTTTTCTTTGCTCCTTCTTTGGCCGCCGGTTTTAATAACACCAAAGGGGTGTTCGGGTTGATTTTGATCTTGGAATTTTTACAAGGATCATTATGTGTTCGTCCTTATTTTATTCACGTAATCAGTGTAACTTTTAACCTTTTCTTTTTATGTTTTGATTTATTGAATCACATAAAATCATGATGTTTTTAATTAACTAATTAAAAACAAGTATTTTAAACATGTTCTAATCATGGGGTTAAATCAAATCATGGGTTTAGGGGTGTTTGTGGTCTAGCCGACGCCTAACCGAGCCCCATAGGGGTCTCGGCTTGGCTTATCTCACACCACCGAGACCATATGGTCTTGGTATGGTGGTGGTGGTCCCACGGCAGCAGCAAAAACAAGGGGAAACCTGACTTAGGTCGGGGTATGGTGATGGTTACGGGTCCGGTTCATGGGTTTTTGTCACGGGTCCGGTTCATGAATCATTTTTTTCAAAGTTTTATGATTTTTACAAGTTATGTTTTTTTTAAGACTTAAATTAAATTAATTAAAAGCATGACATGATTAATTTAATTTACATGACTTAGATTATTAATTTAATTATTAATTCATGAATTTTAACCTAAGTACTTATTATTTAATTAGACTTTATAATTAATTAATTATTAAAAACCATGACTATAATTAATTAATTTACCTGACTTAGGTTATATTATTAATAGTTAATAATACATGTTTTAACCTAAGTATTTTACCTTTATTTAATTAAAATCATGTTATACTTAATTAAATACTTTAACTTATAGTTTATTTAATTTACATGTAATAATTAATAAACTATACTATATAATCACATGACTTAGAATAATAATCAGAAAATACTTAAGCTTATGTAATTAGCTTAATTAACCAGCTTATATCTATTTATGGAAACTTTCTATTTTTAGAAACTTATTTATTTAAGGCAGCTAATCTATTTATGGAAACTTTCTATTTTTAGAAACTTATCTATTTTAAGAAGTTATTCTATTTTTGGAAACTTTCCATTTTTGGAAACTTTCTATTTTTGGAAACTTTCTATTTTTGGAAACTTTCTATTTTTGGAAGCTTTCTATTTTTGGTAACTTTCTATTTTTGGAAACTTTCTATTTTAGGAAACCTGTTATTTTTAGAAAGTTACTTATTATTACACAACAAGTATAATAATACAAGAAATACAAGTAATACTTAATCAGAATAGACAGAATATACGATAAACACATTATAAAGCTTAAAACAGTAAAACATGACATGAACATATAAAACGAGCTAAGACATGATATAAAACCAGTTACGTATTCAGTAATCAGATACTTATACACGTATGTATTTATGTAGCATTAGTGATACCGAAGTAGGACTCTCTTCCGTTCGTCTTCTTCGTTCACTGGACTTAAGGTACGGATTCTCCGTCCTTTCAGTATGGACATTCTTTCCTTATTAGGATTCCCTGTATGCAGCTAATTGTTTTCCCTAGTATATGTTTATATGTTTGATTGCATATGTTTAATTAGAATACCTAAAGCCATATACATGCATGACCAGTTTCACCTAGTTATGGAGGTACCATAATCATAACACTAGAGGCACTGGTGTTATGACTTCCCCATGGTGGAGTGATTGCTCGTGGCGTCCCTTCAGCTTTTGGTCATATTATTATATTTATCATGTGGGCGTATGGGTGCATCCTAGTTACATGTTTTCAGCAGATTACTCAGTGTGAATGTGGTGTGTGCCTTGCATCCTTCACAAGGAGCTGATCGCTCCTACCCAAAACCAGTATATTAAATTAGAGGCAGCCCCTCTAATTTGCATGACGAGGTCACCCCTCCAAGTATTCATGCACGTGGATAATTCATGACCTATATTGGCTAACGGTAAAATATGTTAAACAGTTTTTACAAGATAAACATAAGGCTTTTCAAACTATAAAACCAGTTTTACTAAGATATAACCGGGTTATTCAGGACTTAGTTTCTTCCGCTGGTTCATGCTTATATGCTTATATTATTCATGCTTTACTTGTACATCCGTGCACTGAGCGTATTGCTCAGCCGTTTTCCTTTTCATGTTCCCAAAACGGCAGGTACTTAGGGACGCTCGTAGACTTTAAGCGTACGTGCATATGGACTGGAAGCTTTCTAGCCTTCTTTACTTTATGCATTTATCTATTATTTGATACTCTTTCCATGGACATTGTTTAGTCCTTTCATTTACAGTACTTATGTTTGTGTGTGATGAGTTCTACTTTTGGAATACCGATGTTTGATTCCGGTATTTCCTTTTATGGTCATGTAATGTTTAGACATTTATCCTTGTATGCTTTGATGACACGCCATAATCACGCGTGACATTCCATTTATCAAAATGGGGTTTTACACTGACCCCCAGTCGGAACCATAACCCCAACAAGATCAACCACCACCTTCCCCACAACATGATGATTACATTCATATTGACCTTAACCCTGCAGCCGTTGACATTCACATGTCAGTCGCTGACACAGCTGTTTTAGACGCTGACATTTCAACTCTTGACCCAAACAGCCCTGAATCCACATCTCCTTCATAATTTAGGGTAATAAAATGCCAAAGGACCACTGGGGTGTCTCCCCTAGTGCTCCTAGCCTTGTAGCAGAGGAGACCACTACCACAAGGATGGCTAGTGATGTGGTTATGGCTGGGACTATTGGCACTAGCTTAGATGCAGGTCAAGCTAGTCCCATTGTAAGTAAGACCATTCCCACACCCCATGATGAATCATTGAGGATTCAGTTCCCGAATATTGCTGGGGGTAGTATGGAACCTATGACCCTCATGAAATTGACGGCTATCTGTGTTAGCTTGCAAAAGCAAAACACAGAGCTTTTAAAAACTATCACATCTCAAGGCCTTGAACTCATTTCATTGTGGGAGAGGATAGTTGTTTTGGAGCATAGGAGGATATTCATGGTTCAATCTTAAGATGAGGAAAGAGAGGCTTCTTACAAAGGGGAGGATGAGCCTACTGAACCAGTCATTTTGAGTGATAAAAGCTCCAATGAGGGTTCTGCTGGTATAAAGGAGGTGGCAGATACACTCAAAAGTATGAAGGAAGGCAAGGAGTTTGGTCCATTCATGATGACACCTACTAGACTTTATTTTACTAAGTTATTGCAAGAACAAGAGAAATTGAGTAAGTCAGCTACTGACAAGCCTTTTCAAGCCGCTGACAAGCCTTTTCAAGCGGCTGACACTCCAATTTTATCCGTTGATAAACCTGCAGGTATCATTGGTGCATCCCAATCACCTTTGGTAATTAGAGAGGCTTCTTCACAGGTACCAACCACTACTTTGCCAATCATTGATCCATTAGATAAGGGTAAAGCAGTGTTGGTGGAGGTGCCAGTTCCAAAGAACAGTGCTCAAGAAGCTTTTGATCATCAATTGGCACTCCAAATGCAAGAAGAGAAAAGACAGAGGCAACTAAAGGGTAGTATTGATGCTTAGATTTCAAGTTCAGAGTCTAAGAGCATGAGAAAGGGTGATGGTGAGGAGGAGAGTTCATGTGATTCTACTGGTAATGTGGAGGTGGATGATGAACCAGAGATGTTGGAATATGGTGAAGGTGAAGCTGCCAAAGAAAAATTAAGGCATCTGAAGTTGTTGACAGATTTTGATATTCCCCTTATAGCTAGCTTGTATCATAGACATGAAGAAATGGCAATGGATGATCCGACTATTACATTGTCAATGAGAATTTGGGGGTTGGAATAGTTGTTGAGGGTTCAGTATGATGTGAAAGTGATCTTGGAGAATAAGGCTTCCAATGTTAAGGAGAAATCAAAGACAGCCAGAAGAGAACTATACTACATGTTGCTCAAAGCTCACCAAGCAGGATGGACCTATAGGAAATTGCAAGCATTGTCATTTGATTAGCTGGATTATTTGGCATATCCTATTTGGCAATATGTTAGTGATAATAAAACACATTTGAAGCTGTCTACTGAAAGGCAATGGGAGATTGAGGAGCAGCTAAGGATCAAGAAAGCATCCCAAGCTGTTGGGTCAGTATTTACTGACCCTGAAGTAACTCTAGGATTTGAATATAAAATCCCCCTAAGTGTTTCATGTTCAGCAGGAAGGTGACTCTGCTGAAGCATGACCAGAGGAACAAAGATTCCTACTGAAGAATGTATTGCTGAAGGATGTTTAGCTTTCCTCTTTCAGTGAACTTAGAAGACAAAGGAGTCTTTGCTTCAAATACTAGGCGGTGTAGTTACTAAAGAACAAGTCCTAAAGAAGAGCTTTCAGTTTAGTTTGGCTTGACAATACCAAATTAAATGATGTCGATCTCCTCTAGAATGCTGAAGACACTTCAGTATTCGGAAGGTTTACATTATGCGGGAAAAGATTTACTTTAAGTCAAATTAGGAATAGGTTGCTTGTATAGTTAGGTATAAGTACAACCTTTATCTTGTCTTTGATTAGTTTATTTGTACTATGTAATGTTTATCCAGCATGGGCATCAACCACCCACTGGATAAACACTTACATGGAAACATGTGAATGTAAAACCTAGATATGTTTCTCCAATAAAAGGAGTGCATTAAGGAGTGAAATGGCTAACACTTGGATTAGAAAGATAGTATCTTCTAACAGCCATTTCTCTCAACATTAACCAAACCATATAGCGAAAAGCATATGAACGTTCTGGTTAAGAATTAAACTCTTAACATAGGTTAGAAGTTTAAGTAGAGGAGATCAACCCACATTGTCATTCAACCACTTTGTTATTCCACAAACAAAGTGGGTTATAGATTCTTTATTGAGTTTTAATAAAAGTCTATACATTGAAAAGTTGATTGGTATTTTTGTTTTATTTGTACTTAGTTCATATTAATTGATAAAACAACACACTTGAATCTTATTAACGAATTGCTACTTAAGGTTGATAAGTAGTAACTAGTTAAATGGGACCAACACAAGCACCTGGGCCTATGAAGAAGGGAGCAAAGTTTATGTTTCCTTAATTTGATTCATTGAATCCAAGGTTCAATGAAGGTGTTTTGAAGAAGAATTTGGAGCTTTCTTCCTTGGAGGTTGGTGATATTATGTTGTGGTACCTCTAGACTTCAGAAACCCTATGATAAAGTATGAAGAAGATCCAACCACACGTTTCTAGAAGATCACAAGATATAGGGACAAGGTAAATGTGTTCTCATCTCTTATGTACCTATTTTCCAGTATGGATAGGGAAGACTTGGAGACCATTTGGGGTCTTGATACACTGGTTTTCATGGGGTTCAGATTAGTCTCGGTATCTTCTCGAATTGATTACGGTTCAAAGTGGAATAATTGTTCTTGGTTACTGAAAGGGTGTTGGTTTGTTTATCTATTTTAAACTAATAGAAAATAAATGTAAATGGCGTTCAGTAAAGTAAAAACTTTAAAGATTAACTAAAAATAACGAATTAAAAATAAATGTTTGAAAACTTAAAGACAAGATTAGAAAAATGCTAGAACACTTAATAAAACTAACACTTGGAAACTTTTATTAAAAAAACAAGAACTAAAACCATCGGAATATGTAAAAGGGAGACTGATCGGAATAACAAACAACCCTCTGGTCGGAATATATGCAATCGGAATATGGCCAAAGGAGCTGATCGGAATGTGGGAAAATGAGTTCTAATCGGAATAGCATAAAAAGGATACTGATCGTAATGTTACCAAAATACCCAAAATCGGAATATTAAAACACTAAGCTAATAGGAATACTAGAACTAGATTCAAATCGGAATGTTGCAAAGCTACCCAATCGGAATCATACAACCCTAATCCGATCTATGTAATCGGAATACAGAGATGCAAATCGGAAAGAACCAAAACCCTTTTCCGATCACACGATCGGAATGAGGGATGGGGGTGTAATCGGAAAGTACCAATCGGAAAAGGGTTTATACCTTTTCCGATTTAAGTGGGATTCAAAAATAAGCCAAGGTAATAAGCTTTAGGAATAAGCCAACACCAAAACTAGAACGAATCAAATATGAAAAATGCTAAATAAGCACGAATAACAACTTATCCAATCTTAAAGTAAGCAACTTTTGAATCAACCCATAAAAAGATAAACTTTTTAAGAAAACTTTTAAAAAGTAAATAAGCTAAACATAAAAACAAGCCAATAAGCACAAAGATCTTAAAGCTTATTCGTATGAAAACTTAAATAAACATAAAAAGATTAACTTTTTAAGCACGAAAACATTAATGAACAACACGGATCATAAGTTATTCGCACCAAAAGTGAACCAAAATCAAAGAAAGGTAGAAAGAGATGAAAGATTAAGAGCTTAAGCTTAAACTTGATTAATGAAATCAACAATACAAAGGTTTAATCTTGATAGATTAAAAGAAAGAAAGATGAAAACTTAGTGAGAGAAAGTTGAGAACTCTCTCTCTAAAACTAGAGAAAATGAAAAAAATGAAAAACTAAAACTAACTAGTCTCTAAAATTGTGAAGTGAAGTCCTATTTATAGGCATTTGCTTGTGGGCTTGTGAATGGACTTTGTTTTTGGGCTTCTTTTCTTCTTTCTTCTTTAGTCTTTACGTTTCTTTAAATAAACGTTTCCGACTTTGGATTTTGAGAAGTGTCGGTGAATAATTCCAACTCGTCTTATAATCTTTTGTTTAATAGACTCGAGTTCTTCGACATATATGAATCTTCCATCTTTGGCCCTTTTCTTCGATAAATCTTCAAATAGGCACAATGACTTCAAATCTTTTGCATCTCTTGGACAATAGACTTCGTCTTGAGTCTTTTTCTTCGATAAAACCCGTGCAATCCCATGTTTTCTTCAATATTCATCCGGTTGACTCTGAAAACACAATAAACACAAAAACCACGCATAATTCCAAACAAATGATATTAAATACGTGTTTTGGTCTCGTTTTAGCCAGAAATAAGTGGTAAAAGGATGGGTGTTTTCACACCTATCAAATCCCCTACACTTAACCATTGCCATGCCCTCATGCAATGTTTAGTGATAAAGCAAATTTACACTTTTCTCATAATCAATCATCCTTGGCCTTATTAACATGCTACTAAAACAAAAATTAAAGTACTAAGAGAAATTAAAACTTTAAAAGAAACAAAAGGATAGAAAACCATTTTCACTTAAAAATAGCTACATGGAAATAACTTGCAAAGAGATCAAGGACTTACATTAGAGCTTTGGTGCTGCGAAGATTTATCATCCTCAAGTTTCAACGTTCCCCAAACTAAGCTTAAAAACGAGATCATTGTTATCATAAGTTAGCAAATCAAACACTTACACACATGGCTTAATTATATTCTTAAACTCCCTTATTCCTAGGTGTATCTCTTATATTTTATTTTTGTCTTAGAATGATCATGAAGATGCATTTTTGGACTTATTTTGATAGTTTATTTAGGCTGAAAGCAAAGTAGGACGATTTGATCAATAGTTAGCTAAAGGACAAAATCTCTTAAAACTGCTTCTCGGGATATCAAAAAGTTCATATCTTGGCATAACTCGGTTCACGATTTGAGACCTTTCTCGGGCCGATATTTGGCATGTACTTCATACTTCATATCTTGAGAGATGATGTGTCGTGGATAGTATATGTGATAATTTGATATACGTTATAGGGTAAATTAGAAAATTACCTTTAGGAAAAAGTAATAGTCCAATATTACCAATGACGAATTCAATTAAACACGTGAGTGAGTCGAGTTCGTTGTATTCGAAGATCTTATGAATTTGAGACGTTTTGCTTTGATTTGGACAATTGATTTGAATTGGTTTTCGGTTTTTAAACTACAATTAAAATCTACCAATTTTAATCTATTTAAAATTAACCATAAGATCTCGCAAAGAAATAGTACTATCCTCGTCATCATCCAAAAGAAGAGAACGATTGATTTCACGATTAGCAAGATATCTTTCTTCCTCTTGAATTTTTTTCTTTCTTTCAAATCTCAATGCTTAAACCATTATAATCTTGCGAAAGTTGTCGAATCTTAAGTTCACAATCTCGTCTAAATCCCTCATCAATTATTTCTCCATGAAATCGTCGACTTCCCAATTCATTGGTAATGTCATTAATCTCTTGATTAATTTGTCTCTTTTCAAGCAACAAATCTTCAATACTTTTTCCAACAATTTCAACATTTCGTTCAATTTCGAAAGAATATTGTGGAGATTGGTCAAAACCGGATGGAATCGAATTATAGCAAGGATTAGGCTCATAAAAATTTTGATCTCTCGGTTGACAACAAAAACTCTCGTGAGGACCTCCACAATACTCACAACAAAGATATTGTTGTGATAAACTCGGTAAATCTTATGGATAACAATTATCATTAAAGTTTTGATTGTAGCTCGGTTCTTGCTCGTAATTAAGCGAGAATCGATGCGAACAATCATCACCAAAATGAGAATCGTTTCCACAAAACTCACACGTGCACCACCGACATGGTAAAAAACCATATAACGGTTCTCCACACCCTTCACAATTGACGAAGGAAGAATTAAAATCTAGAGGGTGAGGAGAAAAAGAATTAAACATGATAGAGGATTAAGAAGATTATTTTTGGTATTTTTCATAAAAACGATACATACTATATAATAAGAAAATAACAAAACTTTCCGAGGACGGAAAGGGTCTTCAAATCAACGATCAACAAATCTCCACAAAAGCGAATCGTACACAAGATCCCCGGTAGCGGCGCCAAAATTTTTGATGTGTCGTGGATAGTATATGTGATAATTTGATATACGTTATAGGGTAAATTAGAAAATTACCTTTAGGAAAAAGTAATAGTCCAATATTACCAATGACGAATTCAATTAAACACGTGAGTGAGTCGAGTTTGTTGTACACGAAGATCTTATGAATTTGAGACGTTTTGCTTTGATTTGGACAATTGATTTGAATTGGTTTTCGGTTTTTAAACTACAATTAAAATCTACAAATTTTAATCTATTTAAAATTAACCTAAGGTGCATGAATCGTAAACCCCGCCTATTTAAAATTCTACAAGCACTTACTTAAAATTAACACGCTAATTTGAAATTTAAACTAATTAAAATTCTTAAAAAATTAAATCTATTTAATTATCTATAAAAAATAAATCTATTTAATGAAATCAACTATTAAACTAATTTACTTTTAAAACTCTAATAAGCTAAACTAAAATTCCACTTAAAGTAAACTTATTTAAAAAACTATTTTTAAATCAATCTAAAATTAAAATAATTCTATTTAATTAATCTAATTAAACTTTTTAAGTAAAAAACATTTTTATTTTTTTTTATATTTTTATTTATTTTTAGACTACTTTTTTTATTATGAAAAAATTACTTTAATTAAAATTAATATTAAAAGTTATATATAAAAAAATGAAACGTAACAAAAATCAACAAACTTAACAAAAAAACGGATAGCTAGAATACAACTGACTATATTAATGAAATAAAGGATAAGTAAATCAAAAGAGCCTAGAGCTCATGTGGTTAACACGTTGTAATGGTGAAGGGCAGGTCTCGAGTTCGAGACCTGCAGATGACAATTTTTTTGGAATTATTTTCTTTTTGCCAGATGAATAAAATCAGTATCTCAGGAGAGACTTTGATGAGCTTATTTGTTCCAAGCTGAGAGGACACAGCTTAGTGTGCTTATCAGATAAGGTGAATCTGATAAGCTTAATACTTAATTAAAAATGCAGAAACACATATTCAGAATGACAACCAACCTTGAAGTAAATAAACATGTAGCAATCCCATACTAAAATAAATTCAGTTAAACTTAAATCAAAAATCTACTATATCAGACTAAGCAAAGCAATCAGCGATAAACCAATCAAAAATAACGTTTCAGCAGATCATAATAAGCATTCTAAATATGTAGGATTTTCAGCAAACAAACACCAAATCAAACTTATTCTAACCAAAATCAGTTTAAATTATTTAATCAATTAACAGCTATGATGACCAAAAATTTAAAAGCAGATTACAGTTCAATCCTTAACCAGCAACCCTTAAAACTGAATATAAACCCTATGAGATCATCACACAAGCAGAAACAAGCAGATCCACGAAACTCAATTTATCATAAACATCAACGATACAACTCATCAGATACATGACAAAAATACACGACACGTAAATCAAAATCGCACTAAACTTGCAGGTATTTCAATCCACAAATCATACCAAAACCAAAATCCTTATAGCTCCGATTATTAAACAGTACAATCAACCTTCAAACTGTGTTACTCCTCGACCAAACATTTTTCACAATCAATAACATTCACATCATGTTTTAATAAAAGATAATGATTTAATAACATTAATCCAAATTAACCTAAAGCAGATATAACAAGCATTCATAAGCAATTTATCATAAAATGATATTTAACTAAAAACATGTAAAAATGGAAAAGAGATAGAACCTTTTGGGATAACCGTTGTGCCGAAGGTTGTGCTGAACAACCTTATGATCCAAAACTCGAACCACCATTCACCATTACACCATTCGGACCATCAAGACTAACAAATGTCATCAAAACGAACCACCATCTTTTTTTTTATTATTTATTTATTCAGTGGGAATAAATAACACATCCACTCTCATTCTTTTCAATCAAATAAACTATTGATTAAGCTTATATGACTGATTTTTTAGTTATAATATCAATTAAAATATTTAGAAGATGCAACTTAATAATATCAGGAAAATAGAAACGAGAGATTAAAAAGAAACGAGTAATATTAAAAATGACTTTTATTAATTCAAAACCTCAATACATCATTAAAAAGAAAAATTACAGATCCTAAATACAAACTAACATTATAACATTAAAAGAAAAGAAAGGGATAATAAAATACAAGTAATTTGGGGGTTTTTTATAGCCACCCCCAAGGGCTTTGCTGAGGAGATATCCGCATGTTTTTGGAATATTCTTCTTTAATCTGAGCCTTAGGATCTTAATTCCTCTTTCTCTCTCTTTTCAGTTTGGATCCAAGGGCTGTGAATGACTCTTGGTCACACAGATTGCCAAGCTGGCACCAATCTGTGTTTGTTGTGCTAGTTTAGAGCCCTCTGATTGGTGGGATATGATATGTGAGGTGTATCCTCCACTGAAATTAAGCCACGTAGCCTTTGCTTACCATCTCTTCTCTTCCTTCAAACATGGGGATTTTATTCCTCCTCACGTGAATCACACGTGAGTAACAAAAGCCCTAAATGTTAAAGGTATTATTCGGACTTAGGGTTTGGGTACAGTAAAGTTTTTTACAGGTTTTTTTGTGGGTGAAAAATATTGGGGAAGATGAAACATAGGGAGTAACGGAAGATTTTAATTATTATGTGAAAGAAGGAAAAACGTGTGAATATGAATGGTGGGTGGGTTTATTTATTTTTTTAGGGATAAGGGACGGTTAGGTGAGAAACGAGTGAGGTGAGTAATATATAATAATAACGTGAAAAGTAAAGAATGAGTGTATAAACGTTTTTATTCTGAAAACCCTAAGGCCCATATTGATTTTATATTCGTTCCATCCATTGAATTGGGTTTGTGGCCCAAGAACAATATATCCGTTTAGATTAATCCCATCCGAACAACCATTTTGGGCCTTATGGGCTATCAATAACCCTTTTATTTATAACCTGAATATTAAATAGGCTTTTGAGCCCATTTTCCCATTGTGGGACCCACTTGGCCCGTTTATTCGATAAATTGATAAATCCACTCAAGTCGAGCTCGATTTTGGCTCTTTGATCTTTTTCTTCATTCTCGTGTCGATTTTTGTCGGTTTTCGCGAACTTGGTACCTACACACATGAAAACAAGAAACAAGCATATCCAAGGCATTTTTGATATAATTCAAGCAATATTTCATTGTTTTAAGCTACAAATGATATGAGTAAATACACTCATATCAAATTCCCCCATGCTAAACAATTGCCGTGTCCTCACGCAATGATAATATAAAACTATATCTACACCATTATTCAACTTTTAACACTTTATTTTGCAAAGACATAAAATAACTTTAAAAATCATAAAAGCTCAAATAGATTCATCGTCCTCGACTTTTCACTTTTCCATGCCAAGTGCAAAAACAAGATCATTGTTATTATAAGTTGGTAAACTAACACGAACTCATGTGGGCTAATTACTCTCTTAGACTCCCTTATTCCTAAGTGTATCTCTTATATTTTAT
This sequence comes from Glebionis coronaria, assembly GCA_025667525.1. Classification (NCBI taxonomy): domain Eukaryota; kingdom Viridiplantae; phylum Streptophyta; class Magnoliopsida; order Asterales; family Asteraceae; genus Glebionis; species Glebionis coronaria. The sequence goes on along the minus strand of CM046879.1, from coordinate 137,505,120 downwards.
TGTTGTCTTGAATGATCACAAAGATGCATTGTTGACTTATTTCGATAATTTATTAGGCCGAAAATAAAGTGAACGATTTAATCAATAGTTAGCTAAAGGACAAAATCTTTTAAAACTGCTTCTCGGACTCTCATAAAGTTCATATCTTGGCATAACTTGTTTCGCGATTTGAGACCTTTCTCGGATCGATATTTGGCAAAGACTTTATACTTCCAACCTTGAGAGACGTTCACGAAATAATGGTTTTCTCTTCATAATATTCCTTCACTTGAAGTTTTGAGAGATTTA